>OX337246.1:48568534-51328534 GCA_946965025.1 Blera fallax
TGTGTGAAGTTTTCACGTTAAAACAACGCCCGTTCGTGTTATCAATAATTCATAAGGCCTTGTACATATGCGGTAACTGTAAGTAATTCGTTACACTCTTTGGATACCAGTGTGCGCGTTGGATAATTGGTAAACGCCAAACGTCGATGAATGTTTAACAGAAAAAAAGGAGACCTTTCTGTGCTTTGTTATTGAGTGAGACTAGGCGCGGACAGCAGGCAGACGTTTCTCTTTAAAACAAAGAATTCCAGGAATTTATGTAATAAATTTGAAAATTTCTTGTAATTGAAATGCTTGCATGCGCCGGGAGAAAGAGATTAATGTGTTGGGAGGTTATTTTTCCTCAATCTTAGATGATAGCTAAGCTACTTTGTATTAGAGGTTTGGTTGTACTGGTATATTTCCCGCTGTAAAACATTATTTCCCTCTCTCAATTGGCTATTATTAGGTCGCATTTGGTACTGTGTGGAAGTTGTTTATGCGTTTAGACAGACCACAGAAAAGTGATGTCACTATTAGTTGAACATTAAGTTTGAGATTTTTGGACATTCGTGAGGACTGCCAGTAATGAAATAAAAGTTGAGAATGTAATACTTATGTAGAAATGTACGTGCACCTAAGAAAGCTTGAACTTAAGAAGTCAGAAACGTGAAGGTTTTTTTTAAGATGCTCCGGGTGTTCGGTAGGGATAACTGTCAAACTAGCTGTCATTTTTGTAAGTGTCAATGTTTTTTTTTTTACATCGCAGCAACGCCGTTAATAAATTGTGGAATATTATTTCCGAAATTACCTATAGTGTTCAGTTACACAAACTTATCGTCAATTTTATGGACCGTGCTCATCTGAATGTGCTATTCGTCATATTGTGGACAGATTTCATCCTAATTTATTGCTATGTGTAGGTACATGATATTAGGCCAACAGCAAGATTGAGACTAGTGTGTTCTCCGCCGCTGTTAAAGTCAGTGTTATTGAAGAGGCGAATATGTCAGTTCGCAGGCCTGCACAGGAGCTTAGGTTTCGTTCTCCACAACTTAAAACATTTCGCGAAATGATCTTGGTGTTGCAGCCATTGGGTTATGGTATGGTTCGGACCTTTGCTGAATGGGCTCAAAACCAATTGCAAAATGATCCGGGAATGAGGCTCATTTTTGGACCTATGAATACACCAATAAGCAGAATTAAGGTACTTGGAGTGAGAACAATCCGCAAAAACTCTTCAGACGCCATTAATTATATCCACAAAAATGTACTTTAGGTATAGTTTGTACAGGGAGGACCTAGAGTTACAGTCAATGGTGACAGATTCAGCAAAATGGCGATACGTGTCAAGCTGCGGCCAATACAATCGATTTATTGAAATCAAAGTTTGGTGATAGAGTGATTTCAAGATTGGGATCTGTAAATTGACTAGCAAGATCTTGCCATCTGACGCCGCTCAAGCAACGATTGAAGACTAATGAGTTGCGAGTTATGGAGCATACACGGCCCTAGATGCTCCAAAAAATGGTTTACAAATTGGAACGACATGATACGCTCTGTAATTGCCAGTCGCAGTTTTTGTTTGGAATTAAGATAGACCGGATTGTAAAGGTAAAGAAAAGATTAAGTGTTTATTAACAAAAGAAGTAGATCTAGTCGCTAGGTGGTATGCTGCAAAAATAAAAGAGAGTATTTGGACTGTAGATAGGAAGTTACACTTTTTATTTTACAGTGGTAGAATGATTATAAGCTGGAATTAGAAAGGATGAGTCGGTAAATTGGCCGCCGCCAGCATTCTCCATGATTTTTCTCAAAAACTTCTTCTAATACTCTCCTTTAGGATGGACAAGATCTGTCGCTTATTCGTTTAGACGCATGACTTCAAAAACTCAAAAGAAAGTTGCCTGGAACGGTCATATCGGGCTATCTTGAGGGCCAGAGCAAATTGCCAAAATGAGAGATTAAGAGGCAGGGAATCGCTTTACTGCAGAATGTCCACTGCGGCTCGTGCTCTGTGTGCTGGAATCCCCTGTTCTCCAAGCAAATTCGGAAATTCGCTGAAGCAATAAGTGCTTGAACATGATTCTGTAGTGCTCACTTGTCACAGTAACAGTTTTGCTTACGACGTGCTCGGGGCAATCAGCTTTCATCCGTGAACCCCGCACCAAACAATGACTTTAAGAGGATTTAATGGCTTACTGCACCAGAATCAGGGGTGGGTAGGGATGTACTCGTATGCTCTACTGATCGCAACTAAAAAATCTTTTTCCGCCTCCCTAATTCCTGTAGCGTCTTCCTCGATCATGTAGCATTTTGTCGTCTGTCTCTTAACAATATGGCTAAACAATTCAATATCCACCTCATTTGGGTGCGGGGCTACAAAAATATTCCAGGGAATTGCATGGCAGGGTACAACCCTTTCGATTTTGCGGGACGAGGTGAATATTGGTAGGCATACTGCTCCAGTTAAACTGCTTCTCAATCTCAACACTATCAACTTAACTTGATGGGCAGTTGGTACCACGTGCCTCATTAGCAAATAGATCTGGTCTGGGCTAAATCAGAAACGCTTCAACTGCCTTATTAGATGGAAAAGGTTGGTTTCAAACATAGTGGGTGTTTTTACAGGGCACGGCATTATCGACAGGCACACAACCAGGGTGGGCTTCTTCGCTTCTATTTCTGTAGAAGCTGTGTGGATGAAGAAGAGGAAAAAATTATGCATACTATATCTTCTTTGCACATGCTAAGCTCTCTCTGCTAGTAGGAACCTGCATTTAGGAGCCTACTTCTTTAATAATCTGTATATGAACTTGCTGCTACAAATATTAGTAGCCTCCAGCGCTGGTTTAGTGGGTAGCTTTTGGAGATCTTGTGGTATCTCAGGCTAAACGGCTACAAGGTTTTTTTTTTAACTTGATATCTGATTTAGAATTCGAGGTGAAATGGGAATTTTCATTCCAACTTCAAAATTAAATAGACAAGTGCGATTTTTACCTCCACTGTTTTTCTTCCACAGAATAAGTTTTAACAATTTTAGTAGTGGAATTTTAAGAGAAGTGTCCATATGTTGGTGGCAGTTCATATTATTATTATGCGACCCAGTCCTGAATTTTATTCGTTTAGTCATGAGACGCAAATTTTGACAGGTACATATGTAGATAACTCTATAATCTTCTGTCGTAAATGCCTTGATAAAGAAAGAACTTTTAGCTTCAGTCAAGGCGTGATAGTAATTATAGCATTCATTTCCAAGATCAGATATAGAAAGAAGCAAAAATTTAATAATAACTTTATAAAAAAGATACTCGCCTAGACATTATACAGCTCATTGTGAATTCAGCGCCACACTACACTAGTTTCCACTTCGTATTTCTCATCCGCCACACAATTGTTTCCAAGAAAAAAAAAGACAGGCGAACAGAAAAGAAAATCACAAGCAACGACGAAGAGCGAAGGAGAGAGTGCAAACGGAATGGCGACAATGGCCTAATGCGTTGGCGCAAGCGATTATGCACGCCTGGTAAGCCGTCAACATGAGCATAAGCCTCTCTTTTTTATAAAAAATATGAATAAAAAAATATTTCCGTTCCGTAGTCAAATTACATTCGCAGGGTTACAGGAATCTGGCGGCCATTTTACTTGTACTTCTGTATATATGTGTAGATTACGACAATTGAGTTGGACCTAGTGCTAGGTCCCCGGCATCGTGCGTTCAACGCAGTTGCATAGCTGATACCTGAAACGGTCTGTGGTAATGCTTTATGAAAGCTTAGATTTCTTATGCGGGATAATCGAATTTAACTTCACTTAACCCCACATAGGGTGGTAAATGACTAACAAACTCCTCGTGTAAGTAGCGTCTACCGAGGCATGTTGGTTCGCCAAATAGTCTTTACCCGAAGTTTAGGCGAAGATATTGCAGTTGTGCTAGCAAGAATTACTCTCATCTCAAAGTTGAGAACTTCTTCGAAAATTGCGAACGAAAACGGATAAACAACATGCGCCATAAAACAGGAGTAGTATTGGTTGGGCTGTGGCGCTAACGTTTCTGCAAACGAAGAATAAATGTACATTGCTCTGAATGGACAACGATATGTTTCTGAAATGAAAAAATTCTCCGAGAAGAACAGTCCTCATAACTCCAGATTGCTTCAACTTAAAAGGGAACTCATGCATCATAAAATTGACATCCTGGGACTGAGCGAAATAATATGATGGACGTGGCCGAGTTGACCAATATCCGATAGATAACACTGTTTCTCTAATCTAAAATCACCCGCTGGAAGCACTTGCGAATCTAGGGCGAAACTGCTACGGGCTCGCAAAAGCCTCATAAGGTGGATTCATCATCCTACTGACACAGTAAGGCTTATCACTATTGTTTAGTGTTACGTATCTACTCTAAACTATTCAAAGAATGAAAAGGACAATTATAGTGAGCTAAGTGCTGTTCAGGAGAATACAGCGTGACGGTTCAACCTGATGCTTGTGGCATAGCCAAATTCTGCCAAGCTGATACTAAATAATGTTATTTTAAATTTGAGAGTTGGAGTTAGTGGTATCCACCTTCCATGGTATCTACTGCGCCTACATATATACATACGTAGTAGTACTGATTCTACTCTGAAGCGAAACAGTCGCGGCTTCTCGACTTTCTGTCCGCCAATGTTGAGTTGAGCCGGGATGTTAGAAGTGCGTAGGCTTTTTTTTGGCTGTGTTTATTTTAAGCCACTTTTGTTGCCTCGTTCTAGATTGTGAGTCATCATATGAAGTTACATTATTCGATGTGAAAGTAGACAAACAACTTCAGCTTAGCCCCTGTGTTTAAGGTAAGATGTTATAGTCTATCGAATTTCATGCTTACCTTCCGCCAATGCTGCATAGAGTACACCGCTGATGACCACCAAAAACATAGGGAGACAATATCCAACCCTGACGTACTCCACTTTGGATTTCAAAATTCTTCGATGTCTAACCATTGTGCAGACCCAACTTCTACGAATAGCTCGCGAACGCTTCTGATTGTCGATGAAATTCTGTTTTTTTTTTAAACTTTGGCGATCTAGGAGACCTTGGCTTGCTAGAAATATCTGACAAGGATATTAGAATTTTCACTGACAGTGAAGCTGCAATCAAATCCCTAGAATCATGCTCTTTCACTTCAAATGCCATTTTAAACTGAAATTCGTCTCTCGCGGAGATGACGGAGCAATTAAACTTTTACCTCTGCTGAGTATATGGAGACATTTCGGCAAACTTCAAAGCTGACGAGCTAAGTAGAAAGGGTACGACTCTTATGACTCCACCTAAATGGCAAAACTTGGGTATGCCCCTCAGCACCTACACCTGAATTGAATGCATGAATTGCATACATGAACTGAATGCTTTTAGGAGAAGCAACCATAAATGGAAAAATGGCTTTACATGTTTTAAAACTAGACAGATCTGGCCTAAGCTAGATCAGGAACATAGTGCTGGGTTGGTCATGCTAAAGTGATCACAGATCAGCTACGTCATATGTGTATTCATAGAAAACTGTCTGATAGGCAACATGCCAAAAGGTTGGCCTCTTTTCAAATGACTTCTGCAGAAGATGTAGGGGCGAAGAGGAGCGGGAATTCATATTTCATCTCACTTGTCCGGCACTATTCCAAGGAATACTGCTCCATTTATGAGCTCTTTTCTTAAAATTCCTTAGCAAATTGGTGTCCTTAGATGTCATGAACATCTTCCCTTCTTCAGTCAAAAGCTCCGATTACTTTGATTAGTCCCTCAGTAGCCAAAGTGGAATGGTATCACAAATGTATCCTGGTACAGGCACCCATCCTAAGCTAACCTATTAAATTCCGGTTCATATCTGAAATTTTCGATCTTCTTAATAGCAGAGGTGCTAAATAAATAAATCAAGTCGAACAATAGAGCCTAAAGTAAAGACACTTTTATTTGAGTTCCTACATCCGCATAGTTATAGTACCAGTTGGCTGCTACAAACTGTAAATCGACTGTAGCCGGTTGGTCATTTTTATGATACACAACTTCTTGTTACCCCACAAAATAGCGGTCCAAATTTTTCTTACAGACGAAGTCCACGCACTGGGAATTCCCCAAGACCAAGACAAACTTTATTGTGTGACTAGAACATAATTACGGGTGGCATCATTTACGACCGAAAAAAATTAAAAAAAAAAAAAAACATAAACTTGTCCATTTGCATAATCAGAATAATAACTTAGAGCATTGGCCTGAACACCTAACCCTCCTCAAATCCGTGATGGCTTCATTTCCACAAACGAGCTTGTTGAATTCAAATTCAAATAATTACGCGGAGTGGGGCGAAGCAACCACAGATACAAGTTCCTCATTAAATTTGGTGGAAACGGTGCGACGGTTTCACGCTGACATTCTTCTCCAAATTGTCCCATCACTGTTTTTATTATTACCTACCTCCCCCGTTTTCTAAAAGACAATAACGAAAACGAAAACGGAAAAAAAATTCACTAAATATACGAAAGTCAGTTGTTCTAAAATGTTTAGATCCTATTGAGAAAAAATGGCCTAAAAGGAATGAACAAATGAAATGGGGGCCTTTAAAAATAAAAACCTAAGAAACGTGCCACCAGTAGTCGGTGATAATGGCAGAACAGTGGAAATAAATGAATTATTCGTGAGATTTCCTCCATCACGATTGACACATCCGAGAAGGGCCAACGAATTCCAAACGGAGTTGAGCTGAATTTTAATTTGGGCCTCCATGAGAAGATTCACTAGTGAAGTCTCAGTCGGAGATTTTTTTTTCTTGGCTTTAATAAATTGCAGATGTTTATTAGTACTATCAAAATAAGCTTTTTTGATTGAAGTTGGGTCTGTGATTCGGCCCTACATGGCATGGTTTGCAAGATCGAAAATGGGGCGCCATACTCTGGGAATGGTTGTCGATATACAAACTATGTAGAGGATATGCACCTTGGGCAATGGCACCTTTGATTCCTTGTGGAACTCTGCTAGAAAATGTGGAGTATGAACCTATTAACAGATGGTACACTCAACGTTAGTAGTGTAAAGTAAAGTAAAGTACTTATAAGGTCCTTTCAGTCTCCACAATCTTTCATTATGTTAGAGACCATACCATGAACTATAAACTGACCCCAATTTATCAGTTTCGTACTCATGGGAGCAGTCTCTAATCCCTCCTTTGCGAGTCCGGACTTTATTTCCTATCATTCTGCAATAGCTCGGACCACCAGACTACGGACGCATGAGTTAAAATTGGTACAATCAGTAATCAGTAACCACGTCATTCGGAAATGCCATTTCTTTTCTCTCAAGGCGTTCTACATACATCTGATTTCTGTGTTAGAATCACCATTACTCAAGTCCTACAGTTCAGAGAAAAAGTAACTACCGAGAGCCCTCATTCTTCTGACGGATAGGGCAGGACAATCACACAGCAAGTTGCGAACATATTCAATTTCGTCCTCGTCCCTGCAGCTTCTGCAATAGTCGTTGTGCTGTACACCAAGGTGTTCCGCATCAATATCAATCAATATCACAGTGCCCAGTAATAATACTGCGGATGAACTAGGTGTTATGATGACTGAGTTTCACTAGAGAAATAGAAGTCTTCTTGCTAAGGGCCGGACAGAAGGTCCTGACTATTGCACACGTGTCTAGATGAACCCAGGCGTCGGTTTGTTTAACCGATGGCTTCAACTTCTATTTCCTTTCTTAAAGAGCTACAAAAGTGAGAGTCTGCAATGCATGCGTCACCGATCCCTTACTTTCAACCTGGTCAGTTGATACCCAGCAGACGGTCACCACATTGGCTCTAGATATCTCGTTTAAAAGCGATTTGCAGATTTTCACAAGCTTCGATCTAATTACCGCAGAGCTCAGAGCTTTAATGGCAGCCTGGCTGTCTACCTACACATACTCGTAGGCAGTGATCATTTTTTCAACGATATTTCTTTCGCGTAAGAGTTCCGCGGCCTGTATAATGGCCGTGATTTCGATTTGAAAGACACTGCAGTCGTCGTTTATTGTAAAGGAATGATTTATTCTTATGCCCTCCCTCAACTAGCTCAAGCGGAATGAGACTAAACATGGTTTCCATTGCCACTGTTTTTTCATTGATCCCATGGCTCCGATGTGCGCTGCCCTCTGGTTTTTAGTGAGGTTCGAAAGCTGATATTGCTTCTCGATATGGGCCAGCGGGCCATCCATCCTAGCAATGTTGTTAGACTTTATTTATCGCTATCTTCACTTCATGTGGGTGCGGCAGATGGAAGTTTTAATCTTCATCACTCATTTTGCCTGATAGCAGAATGTTAGCTGTAAGACCGCCATTTAACAGTCTGGAAAAACGTTCTTTGCAAATCCTCATTACTGACCATTCATCTACTACGGTATTCCCTTATTCATCTTTGCAGCTTTGTAGCCTTGAGTTTTTTTTTCTACCCTCTTGTAAAATTTCCGATCGATTCTTCAGTAACACCTTTCAAGTAATTCTTCCGCCTGCTTCTCATGATCTCTCTGTTCTCTTCGAAGAAGTCGGTGATTCTCTCTTATTTTTTGTAGCATTATGGATGCTCGCATCCATACTTTGGTTGCCACCAAGTAATTGTCGGAGTCTATGTTGACCACAGACTCTGTTTGCTTGACGATTTGCTTTTGGTTGTATTCGAACCAGTCTCATTCTGGCTAAAGCTCCCTCTTATAACCTATCTTCGAGACAAAAATTCACATGTAGGGTCCGTGATGATTCCCATGTCAGTCATATATTCTTTTCATTGATTATCCCGTCCAGCCCAAATCGAGCAGTAATTTTTCAGTGCTTTTATAGGGCCCGTTAGCGAAATACTCGGTGGTTTTGTATGAGTCCAGTCTTGACCATTTCCATGCTAGAGAAGTCCAGTACAGAAGTTTTCTTAAGCTGACAGAAATTAACGGTTCTGTAGTTATGGAAGTTCTGATCCCTTCTTTGCAAATGTATTGGGGATTTTATTTCTTACACCAGAACCTATGTATGTAAGGAAGACCTATAGGCAGACCTAAGATTAGTTCAGTTCATTCTTACATTATTGTGCAATCTTTGTGCGATTCGTAGGAGTCTCAATCACTTTAAATGCAACGTTACTGATACATCAGATGCTAATCCTTCTACCACGCAAACTTTCATGCTACTCAGACTCTGACAAAGGCTTCAGCCTAGAAGACAGTGGATTTTAGAAAACAATCAATATCTGGGCATCTGAGTGACATATAAATATCTTAAAAAATGAGATAACTAAAGCCGTTCAGGCAAACGAGTTTACTCGAAGCCAGTTGTCTGCTAAAGGTCTCTAGGCCCTAGATACCATTTCCTTTGTGTTCTCCATTTGGTCTGATAGGTACAAGCCACCATTAAAGAGTGAATGGATGAAGTAATTCAGCTCCACAATATGAAATAATTATAAAAAGAACGTAAATCTGAAAGTACTGAGTAAATTGCGCAACTAAAACTGCACAAATAATTCTTCATTCTGTCAAACTGATCGAACCAACTATTAAGTGTCACGATGTGTTGTTGAAGATTTATTGGAATTCCAAGGGAATACAGTAAGTATTGACATCTTTCGAAGATTTATTTCAATTAAAAGTTTTTCATTCGAGTACACAAGTGTGAATGAACTCGATAGACTACGGATATAGCGGTGTACCAATGAGAGGCATTAATCAAAGCATGAACAAAAGTAACAATGAACTCGTTAAGACCACTTCATGGTGATCTTTTGCTGGAAAATATCTGAGACAAACAAACAAACTTTGATTTATAAATGTGTTGGATAGCAGCAAGTGGATTAATAAATAATTTTCTTGAAAATACTATGAGAGTCAGTAAAAGATTCATAAGGCATGAACCGAACCAATTTGACCATAAATTTTGACATTATGTCGATTAAAAGAAAATGAAATCGAACGGACTGTGATGAAAATTATTTTAGAAAGTGGAAACAATCACCTTTACAGTCGGGGTTCATGTAGTTAAATCCAAATCGTACACTAGGTATCTAGGATTCACGGTTTATACGAGATCGTCTCTTAGGGACCTTACTTATGTACGTAAATCACAGAGCAGGAAATGGCAGTACTGCCCTTGCTAGCACCACACCTCATACAGTCGAGGAATATTATTAGAGCAGTTGTATATATGTATACGAGTGAATTCCACCATAGAAGGCCTCAACCCTGTTTGGGAAAGAATTAGTAATCAATATCATAAAAATTCTCTCTCCACAACGGCTTCGGATGGATACAAGTGGAATAAATTTTGGCACCAGACCCCAGCAGCGAATAGGGACTGATCTAACTCTCAAAGTGTGGAATGCGTGAACCATGTTCAGTCCAGGAGCAATGAATGAAGCGAAAACTACATGTCGATATCCTAGCAGTGCAATTGAAGAACTTGGGACGAAGGGATAGCTACCACTTCCGTTACAGGGGTATGCCAATTGGGAGCGGACTTAATGAAATTGGATTCATACTGTTCAAAACGCTTCCTAACAACTTCCCGGGTCTTATGTTGGTGAGTTAAGGGACGTCTGAGAGTGTAATACTGATTCAATAACTTTCCGCTTATTTGTGTACCTGCTACAATAGAAGAATCTGCCGATACTACTGTGGAACATGAACAAAGCATGAACCAGATCTCCCAACTAGGAGTGCCTGATAAAACAAGGACTTTTCCTCCTCTTCGCTTTCATCTTGTCATTTATCTGGATAGATTCAACTGAAGTAGCAAGCGAGCCGTCGAGCCCTATTGAATCATTGTCTGATGTGGGCGACTTGCTGCTGTCTTCCAACAAAACACTGTCGACTTTAGTCTCTAGTGCCTCTAAGGTATCGACTAGTTCAAAGATGGCAACATTCATTGATGACGTCAATTTGTCATTGGACGATGGCTCGTCTGGAGATATATTTTCATCCGCAACCGGTAGTGAGCTTCCACTGGGACCACAGTTATCAATTCCAGTCCTATCAGCAGATGAGGTTTCGGCCTGCACATCCTTGCCCACGTCGCTAGCCAGAGGAGGCCCTATCCCGAGCAACTTAGGAGATTTTATACAAGACATTAATCATCCCAGCCCTGCTGAAGCATGGACTTTGTCGAAAGCGGTTGAAGATAATCTCAGTCGTTTCGAGAGAAAAATTCTTCGTAGGATATTCGATCACATTTGCTTTGACGGGCTTTGAAGGGGAAGATTCAATGACGAAATATGCTAGCTCTACAGCGACATCGATCTAGTCAAAAAAAAATGGACATCAGTCGTTTAAGATGTCTAGAACATGCAGAGCGAATGGACAGCCTCCTAAGGTGGTGCGTACAAGTAGAAGGTGGATTTCAACCAACGTGGAGTGCGCAACTGGGGGCAGTTAGCCAGGGACCGGACTAACCGGAGAGGCTTGTTGGTTGAGGCCCAAGTTCATTCCGGATTGTAGCGCCAAGTAATTAAGTAAGTAAATGACTGTAATGGATACATCGTTGCTCCATTCCGTAAGCAGCTTTATTTATAATTTTTAGTAGGGTATTCCTGACGAGCTAATATCATTTATCTGTTGCGGCCCCGCCAGGGGAACAGCAATCACAGGCACCAAGCACAACAGAAAAACTAATAAAATTTTAGTTTCTCCAACTAGTATACCAAAAAAGGAGTTGCTGCCTGGTAATACAATGGACCGTATAAAGTCTGACTGAGATTTGGTTGCTTTTTTGTAGAAAAAAAAATACCGTTTATCAGGACAATATCCCGCTTTAGCTCTATCTACTGATCAACATTTTTGTAATTAGTTACTAGTGGCATGATACATTGTCTCCATTCCAAGTCAAGTACCGCTAATACCAACAAATCCCTTCTAAATAAAACTGATCTTAAAGTTTCGCTTATCACATTTCCCCTAGAATAAGATATACAATAAGATCTATACGATCTTCCTCAGGTCTAGTTTCCTCTCATTCAGAATGCTAATGTGTCGTGATACCCAAGCGGATCACCGGCTTAATGAAAACCGCCAAAAGAGCTCCACATACATACATATGTTGTATGATATGATTAAAAAAAAACAAACAAATTTAGATGACAACGAAGACGCCGATGTCACCGCACCAGGTAGCCTGTTACCCAGAGAGAAACAAACAAGTTTTACGAACTGTGACAAATCGTTTCGATTTCCTATGCAAATGGCGTTTTAATTTAAAAAAAAAAGTTACCCAAAAACCTCGAATATTGATATTTCTCTTTCCTTACACATAAGTAATTTTCAATTTCCTCCAGACTTAGTCTTAAGTTCTTTTGCCTCGATACTGATTGTCACAGGAAATTACAATGTGAATAGAAGATGACAAAGACTCCACTAGGACAAAGTGAGCCAGATGTTGAGTTGAGTACATCAAAGTCCACTTTTATCGAAACGAATTATTAATTTAGATTCTAAAATATGATGAGATGTCTTCTCTTTATTATGTGAGGGCTTAATGTCTTTAAATTAAAGACTTTATCGGCCATTAAGACCTCCTACATAATTAAAAACATGAATCGAGGAGTCCGGCAAACATGTATAAATACTTTTTGTTGACAATAGGGAACACCGCAAGCATGGACCAGCTTAGAAGGTTTTGTTATTCAAAATTTATTTTTCGATTTTTTTATGACAGGATTATGACGTGAAATAGAGTTCAATAAAAATGTTTGCGCTGAAAGATGTCGAACAGACGGAATTTTTAATTAAATTATTCATAATTTTATATCGCTGAGATACATATACTCGTACACAGACAAGTGTATCTGAAGAGTGGTGGAATTTGTGCCTACACGTTTTGCAAAGATAATTTGATGGTTTTTGCTTCCTTCTTCAAGTTTTTATTAAAGAAACATCCCATTCTCGATAGGATACAGAAAATATTATTTTTTTTTCTTTGTATATTTGTTTTGCATTTTTAATAAGAATTTATATTTTTATTTCAGAAAATGCAGAATGGTTCTTCACGAGGACCAAGGGAGGATACACTTCCTAATGCTGTGATACAGGTATGTGTAGTAGTACGTAAGGAGGTAATTATGCGTCATTTAGTAGAAGTATAGCGAGCTGTTAAAATGGTAGATTCTCCTAAGGTAAACACTATGTGTTAAGTACTAGCACTGAAGATTGAGTTAGAATCCATTGGAGTCAAAATACCAGAGCGGAGGGGAGGAATATTTAAACTAAGAATCTCTTCATTAGATACAGGTGGTGGCGGGAGAATGCTCCAAATGGAATCAACGGAGGCGTCTGCAGTTCGAGTTGGGTGAAACTACGTGAGCGAATTCAGCATATTCAGAGTCTAAGTCCATAAGGGGTTGGTATATCTGCAATCTCCGTCCTAACGACCAATGATCAACTCCTTCAGATTGTGGGGTTATATCGCCGGTGTAATTGCCTGGGCATGTAGACTGCAGGTAAAAAACTAGTGGAAGCATTATGATACAAAAGGAAGCCGGACAAAAAGAGCATGAAGAAGAGCCATATCTATCACGATGGTCAAAACTGCAAAAATAATTGACTTGCACTACGACTTAATGGTCTATTGTGCCCCCTGCTATAATACCCAGGAGAGATTTGTTCCCTCAATTAGAGTGCCCCCCGCAGTATGATTCTCTCAGAGTTGTATTTGAGGGTTGAGGACTCTTATTCTGCCTCGGCGAGGTCATTGTACCCTAGAGCATCCTCTCTTATCCAGTTTCTCTGAGGACGAATGAGAGGTGACTCTAAGGTTAGCATATCCTCATCCGATAATTGGTACATGCCCAAGTATTTCAATCTTTTGTGAGTCAGTGCATCACAAGACTTCAGATGATGCTCTGAAGTCTCAATTGAACCTCAAAAAAGAACCGCACTATATATGAGTGTTACTCACCTCAACATGGTATGCGAGGGCTGCAAGGTCTTATCTGATGCATTGTGTGAGCATCTAAAGCCCCTTATCAACAACCAGATTGGTCTATATCCATCTGGCTTCAGACCAGGAAAGTCCATCATCAAATTAATATTCACACAACACCAGATCTTTGAGTAAACCTTATACAAGCCATCTACTTATCGATGTTAAAGCCTCGTATGACAGCATTTGTAGAGACGAGCTCTGAAGAGTAATATCTAGTTATGGTATTCTTGTCAAAGTCATCCAGTTGTACAGGATGACGATGGAGAATACACATTGCTTCATTAAGGCCATTAATGACCTTACCGAAAGCGGTATCTAAAAGCTATAATAATGGCATTGGATGTAAAACGGTGATGTAAAATATCATGCGTGGTTCTGGAATAATAAAGTTCCGCTTCATAGTTTTGGAAACAGTTAATGAACTTCAGAATTGAGTTGCATATGGACGCACAGCCCTCCTTTTTTTAAATCGAAATTTGGTTATGTGAGCTAATCCTAAAGGAATCAGTTAATCAGTTGTTGCACATATTCTGTTAACTCCCCAAAATTTATAAGGAAGCGTAGGCCATTCGAAACAAGTAAATGCTTTTGCTATCACTTTTCATCTGCTTGGTACCATTATGGTACAAAATTTTCCGGAAATAATAATGCCAACTTGCCAACATTATTAAACTGAATTTAATTCGAAGTCTGTATCTCTAAATATAAATAATGTCGCAACTACAATTTATGCGTGCATTTGACATGTTTGAATTACTTCAATCAGTTAAGCTGTATGAGAATCCTTTTCTCTCACGTATTTCATTCGCTATCCGCAGTCCTATACCTATTCCAAACTTGCCAACATTGTTTTTATCTTCAATGCTACCCTAACATTGGAACAACAACGAACAGATACTTCAATTTGTTCATTTCAAGTAGGTACAACATACCTACACGCGTACCACACATTCATTTCTTCTTCATCTTCCTAGTTGAACGAACTTATCGCTACCAGACAGCAGAAATAGCGCAACACCAACAGCAGTGGTAGTAGTTTTCTCGTGCAAGGCGCAACAATCAAGCAAGAGATCTTTTCACTGATATTGCCAACTGATGGTGGATGTAACATCTGGACAACATATTTTTAATTTCTTTTCCCTTATTTTTTTGCCTTAACACTTAAGGTAGGAAGAAGAAAGTCGGAAAATTTAAGATTGAGAAATTTTATCGAAGGGTTTTATTTTTGCCCCCTCATTTTGGCCATCAGACTTCAACAATTCCGGTTGGCACAAATTTTCTTGGAATAAATTATAGCTTTTCAGTTGAAATTGGTGGCGATAAACAAGTTTTTCAATGGTGGTGTTGTCTGTTGTTAACAAATTTCTGGCAGTTTAATTTCGCTCACGACTTCCTCATGTCGACCAAATGATGATACACGGTACATGAGTTTGCTAGTTTTTTTTCGAGTTTCATGAGATTAATCTGAATGGAAATACGAAATGAATATTGAAATCACGTATTATTTGCTATACCAGTGACCTTTGTGCCTACAAGAAACTATCGTTAACGTGATGATGTAGTGTTAGCGGTTGAAGCATGTGAATTGAAATTTAACACGACGAAAGTCTCCCACTGATAGTTAAACGAGGTATTCGCTGCTTACTAATAGAAAACCTGTTTTAAGTTCATTCATGCCAAATGATTAATTGTGGCAGTTCCCAAAAAGGTGGACAAGAAAAATGGTCAAATACCGTTTTGAGGGAGCAAATCAGTATATCGTGTTGGAAATGGATGCAAAATAATAGGCTTTACCACAAACACGTTAACGATTGTTAGTTGAAAACGTTAATTACGTAATTATTTGAAGACTCAGAGAATGTTATTGTTTTTCATAACGACACAAAAAGGAATGTTTTTCAAAACAAAAGAGCTGACGTGCGAACTTGAATTTTTCGAACAAAATGCATTGTTTCCTCTACGCCATAGAGTAGATGAAGACTATTTCTTTTATAGACAATAGGACAAGGAAAGAATGTCTTCAAACCTATCACCTGTTTCAGCCAATACAATGCAAATGCATCCAATGATTGATCGAAACCGTTCACTTCTATAAATCAAACTTAATCCAATCGGTTGTGATAAAATGCTCAAAATGCTGAACCATCTATGGAGTTCAACAGAAACTATTTCTATTTCGATATAGATTTGTGAATAGAGGCAATTTTTTGTAAAAAAGTTTAAACAATAAGAAGCATTAGCTTGAGTTAGATTAAGTTTATGGGTCTCTGCAACGGTTATCACCGGCTTTTTAGTGGCCAGTCTTTTAATAGATTAGATTGGTTTATGGGGAAAGTTTCAGTAGCTCTGGTACTGAAAATCTTTTAAAAGCTCTTATGAAATCAGAAACTATAGACTGCTGTTATACATATGAAGCAAAAAATACCAGCAACTTTCAGATTGGAGCACCGTCTCCACAAGGAGGCCCTCGCCTCATATAAAAAAAAGTAGAGCGTATTGAAAGTAGTAAGGACTCTTGTAGTAAGTAATTTGACAAATTTCGTTGGGCAATATATAGTTTCAAACTTTTAAACTTATGGGACCAGATGGCATTATATTTTGGCAGTCCAGCACTCGTCAGATATCCTTCTGCCACGGATGGAAGTTATACTGGGGAACTGCCTGAATAGTGGTGAAAACTCCCATGACCCTTCGCGAGGATCTCAGAATATCATCATTTCTCCTAAAAATCCTTGAAAGGTTTATTGATGATAATTTCAAGTCCATACAGAGAAACCATAACGAAGCTTATTGCCATTTTACGTCAACTCTTAATGATATGATGGACCTTGTTAGCAATAATCCGAGCTTTTTATGCAATATTCTGCTCAGAGAAGTGTGAATGATGTTCACTTGTTGAGTTCTGTAATATGTTGAGGCTCTTTCGTTTTCACGCACACCTTGGGTAGTAGCATTAATTCTGTCGTCTGCGTGCACCGGAAGGGGATGCTGATAGCATAAAAAAATATATTTTAAAATTTCACACTATTCTTGTAACACACTCACGTTGGAAATCATTTTTCTATATTTTTCCGCAATGTTTAACCGTAAAGTTCGTATTTCTTATTGCGGGAGCTTAACGCTACATACATATATATATGTAAACATTTCAATCGCATTAGTGTTGCCGACGTTGAAGTAATACACACTTCAAAAAGAAACAGGGTGATGAATAATTTTGATCTACCTACTTGGCTGTTAATTCTCAAAATTTGTGTAAATATGTATGTATATCGACGCAAAGCTAGAATGACAACACTTTATAGTTCAATCTGCATAAAAAGTTGTCCGGTGGCTCAGATAGCAAGCAAAGTACCACTGATGGAACTAGATGACTAGAGAATACTTGTTAAACGCTATTGAGCTCTTAATGCCTTAATGTTTGTACAATTGAGAAAAATTTGCAATCGTAAAACCTTCTGAAAAATGTATCTGTGTACTCTTAAATCACGGGGAATATGTAAATGCGACGACACCTTGTAAATTTAGATGATCTTGTGTTACTTCTAACTATGTAACACCAGTCCTGGTGGAGCGTTCCATCGATCTGACTGTCAGCATATTTCCGACTCGAGTTAGGCTTGAAAAATCTTGAACGCATATTTAAAGTTTATCATGATCTTCGTATGGAACGGTATATTATGAGGGAAGTACACGTTAGAGGATGCTTGCAAGGCGTATATAATACGTATAATTTATGCTACCATCTCTAATTTGGTTACCTCTAGTTTTGTTTAAAATTAATCCAGCCTAGAGCTTTGACGAAACATATATTTTAGGGTGTGACTTGTACGAGATCCCCCAGGTATTCAAAAAGTCTGTTTCTCAGACTTCATGGAAGCGATGAATTTTAAAATTGGGAAAATCACTCGGCAAGGGTTTTATGGTACCAGGCCCAGGTTCACCCCGTAGCGCCCTGTAGCGCCACCTTAGGTAGCTTAATCGTTCCACGATGAGGCTGAATTAGCACTTTAGTGCCATTTTAACACCACAAATCACGTGACCTCTGTGTCAACCATGCTGTGGCATTTAGAAAATTGATTAGGTCGCTGATCCTTTTTCCCGAGATTACGTTAAGGTTGTCAAAGAATGTTTTGCCCGGTATGCGATGTCTGCACCTGCCTAGAACCGGACGCTGGCAAAGGAGATTGAAGATAAACCACTGTTTCTCTTTCTTCCTCGATGCTAGGGCCTTGATGGTAACCTGGCTGCCAATAAAAATGACAACATTTCGAATAGATGCAGGGTTATCTTGCAAAACGCGATTGTTTAATAGTCTTGATTTTCTTATGTATCATTGTATGTAGCTCCTGCACTAATCAGGTGAATTGATGTCTAGTCTGTCAGCCATTGCACCTATCCGGCAATGCCCTGTCATGACCATGATACTAGTTTCCTTTTTCTTCTTTGACAAAAGGTTTTTGGTCCTTTTTTTGTTCAGAGTTGGCCATAAGCTGCGGGATATAACACAGTCGTCTCTAACTGCAAAGGAGGTGCTGATCTTTTCTCCTTAGTATGTACATCAATAGGGATAGCTACCGATGCATGGGTGAACTCCTCGTTTGAACCTGACTATGTAGTGTAGTGTATGTACAACTACACCAGTGTAACACACCATTTTTGGCTTGCACAAGTATGTCCAACTACTATCAAAAGCCTTTTTCCTTGCCTAGAAAGTATCATACGCCTATACCTTAGTAATGTGATAATTGTAGCTCCAGCTAAGCCTCAAATTCAAAATTGGGCATAAAAACGTTTAACTTATTCCATTTGATACAGCCGATTCATGTGTTATTCAACCGACTGGATTTTCCAGTCATTGACAGACACTTACGTCCTTAATAAGAGTTATTGCTAGTAAATCAGTTTAATTAAAACTTTTTTTTCATCCATAACTGCATTCACAACTTCACTTGAGTAGCTGGTACCATTTAGGAACCGAGATAACTCTAATGGGTTATTGATTTCGTAGATAAAACAGAAAATCCTATTTACGTGATACAAGCCTTTCAGATACCACAAGTGCCACTGCTTCCTTTATATGCACTCACAGCTGGTGGTGGTCAGCTTCTCTGTCAGTTTGTATTGTGTTTTTCATTACTGTTACTGACTTAATAATTGAAAATATTTTATTTACGATCGACTTTTCTTCGGGTTTTCATTTCCAACAGAGATGTGCCCGAATTGGTGATTGATGAGTTTTCTTTTCTTTTTCCTTTCATTTTTTTTATTCAGTAAAATATTCATTTTCATTCAGATTAGTTATGAAAAGTGTAAACTTTCTTTTCGAGTTGAATGTTAATAAATTTTCTTTATTTTACTGTAAGACAAGTTGTTGTTGTTGTGATAATAAACAGTAGAGAGGCGTAGAAACGTTGTAATTTTATTTTTGAGTTACTTCTTTGATAAAGAGACGATATGCAGTAAATCAATGATTGTCAAATCCTAACATCGAGTGATATTTTTTTGGGAGAGAGCCTTGGTTAGAGAAACTTGACAGGATCTTCTCATTCAAAATGTTTGGCGGTGTAAATCATTTCCAGTGACAGACAACTGATATCCTACCATTTTCTTGCTCATTTTAAGACGAAGCGCAAATGTCATCACCCTAGGGGAAGATGGTCTCGGTTTTGCAAATGGCGTCTTATGTCATGGCAACTTTGACATTTGTGAAATAATTAGACAAACAATGGATTGCTATACACTCTAAGAACGCGGAATAATTGTGTCAATCTTTTTGGCAAATAATCCGTCGGTTGCTTTGATTCAACGTGAATTTCCCCATCTATTCCCTGGTCGTGTGGCACCAATTAGACAAACAATGCGGCGCAGACTGTCAACGCGTGTAAATTACAGCCAAGCTCAATTGTATTTAGAGTTTCTAGTATGTGAACAAACGCCTCATGACCATTCGTATCAAGGCTAAGATGGCTAAGATTAGCCTACTGCGAGCTATTTCATCATCTTCGATCGTGGATTCAGCTTATTCTAATTTGCAATGGGGCAAAATCATAGCTAGCTCGCAGTTCCCGCATCTCGTTATTCAAAAAGGGACATGGAGGTCTCCTTAACAATCAGTTAGCAGTCAAATTGATTACATTGCCATTGATATAAGGTACTCTTTCGGTATATTCGTGTGTCCCTTAGTCTTTCAAGAAATCCAATGCCGACCAACATCAAGTACTGACGACCAGTCGCAACACTGCCAAAAGGTAAATGCTTTTATGTAGAGCTAGAGTAGAGCTCTACAACGGTATTTCAAGTCCACCACCAATCATTCTAGGGCCATGTATAGCATTGGGGGCAGAGTTTGGAGTCTCAGTCCCAAAAGGTGTCCAAATGTTCTTGAACCAACATCGGCAACTAAACTCCAGACGCTTCAGAGAATTACCTGTCTCAGTATTACAGGTGCCATGCGTACCACCGCTACGGCAGCATTAGAAGGTGAAGAAAAGATCGCAGAAGATCTCAATGCCTTATACGCATGCAGAAAAGCCTTTGGAAAATATGGGGCTTGCAACCACACATCGTACCCTGTTATACACATCGATTGTGAGACTCATTATAACCTACGATTCAGTAGTATGATCGGAAGCTGTAAACACAAAGTCATCCCTAAAAATTTGAACAACATGCAAAGAATAGCCTGACAAGGCACAACAGGTGCAGGAAAATCCACAGCGCAATTTGGTCTGGCAAAACTACTGACTCTCCAACCTCTGGGGCAATACACAAAGAACGTTGCAGCCAAAGGGTCTTTCAGACTGAGAGAGATCAAAATTTGGAAGCCTTGTATATTCTGACAGAAGCCAATCCTGGAAATCTTTATCCAAACAGGACTTACGTCCTACACATATTACGATAAACCGCAGTACGACTGCAATAAGAGCTTCATAGACTCCTGCTAAACAGGACTCAAATTAGTTTAACGCTATCGTTAAAGACAAAGCCATCTCCACAAACGACTCGAAGACTGAAAAAGAAACGGGAGCACGAGTTTTCTCAAAGGCACAGCAGGTTAACCAGTCATACAGACTAACCGACAGTGCAATGTTTCCAAGCTGAGATCTACGCGTTTAGAAAGGCGACAAATACTATCCTGGTAATGAAAGTATCACTCATAGATATAACCATCTGTGTGGATAGCCAGGCAACACTTAAAGCACTGAATTCCACTTTCGTAAACTCCAAATCTGAACAGAACTGCCTTTAGGCATTTAGAGCTAGCAATCACCACACAGTCTCGCGCTGCTAGTCTTTCGCAAAAGCCAAATGCGGATAATTATGGGCGTAATAACCGGACACTGTATCATTGAAAATATGGCCAGAAGACTAGTTATTTTCACCAACGACTTGTGCAGAAGCTGTGAATAGAATCAGTTGAACAAGTCCTATACCACTGCCTGGCTATCCAGGTACGTTGGCTAAGCTGCTTAGGCACAAGATTTTTCAATAGCCTGGACCTCTAACTGACCTCAAGAGCTTTATCAATAGATCCAAATGTACTTCAGGAACAATCACAACGCTCCAATTGGCTTCTAGGTGGAAATGCACTTCCTGCATACAGCCCTACCAACCTATCCTAACCTTATGCTCTCGAAAAGAGCTGCGGGTTCTTTGCAGCTAAAGGTGAACTCATTATAACCCCTATCACAAAGGTGTACTGAAGGTACTGGAAGGACTGATGAGCTGACGTGGGAAGCCTCAGCAGAGAACCAGGAACAGGTTTACTTTGCTTCACTGAAATGTGAAATAGGGAATAAAACGGTAGTTCCAGCTTAATGCAGATGTATCTCTGTAATCACAGAGAGGAGCTTGAGGACTTAGGTTATATTTTTGGATTTTTTTATATTTATTAGTATTTAAACCCACAAACAATCCACTAAATCTTGATTTTTTTTTGTTTGCAGGAAGAGGACGTGCGGTGGACTCCCCTTCATGAGGCGGCTGCCATTGGTGACGATAAAAGGCTACAGACACTGTTAGCTGCAAATGCTGACCGCACTGCCAAAGAATCTAAACACGGCAATACGCCGCTACATGAGGCCTCATGGCGTGGCTACAGCCGATGCGTAAAAGTTCTATGCGCTCCACCAAATCCAAAGAAAGATCAAAAAGATAAAAAGCTAAAAGGTGTCCTTCAAGAAACAAGAGGTGCTCTACATAGCGCCCTCTTAGGTATAAAAAATGATGGTGGTTTCTCAGCACTGCATTTAGCCGCACAAAATGGTCACAATCAAAGCTGTCGTGAGATTCTTTTAGCCGGGGGTGATCCTGACATTCAAAATAATGTAAGTTGAACGCTGCTCCTGGAAATACAATCATTTATCTTGTTTTTATCATTTCAGTACGGTGATACTGCTCTGCATACAGCCTGTCGCTATGGACATGCTGGAGCAACACGCATACTTCTTTCCGCCAGTTGCGACTCGAATAAGGCCAATCTCAATGGAGACTCACCACTACACATTGCCTGCGCAATGGGTCGACGAAAGTTGACAAGAATTCTTCTCGAAGCTGGAGGTAACTTGGCTGTCCGCAATTCACAGGAGGAAACTGCCCGCGACATTGCTATTCGAAAGAGTTACAACGAAATACTCAATATCCTCGACAATCCTAAAAAATCTCGTAGGGAGAAGGACAAATCCAGTGGCAGCGGTGGCGGTAGACATTCCGGAAACCGAAAAGGACACTCCAAAGGTGATCATGTGGATGGTGTAGCAAACCCAGTGAGTTGGTCTCCATATGGATGTCACTACTTTCCCGATCCGAGTTCGTTTCCTTCACCCAAGCTCGACACATTACCAAAGGAACCTCTAAAAAAAGGTGAACAATACTACTTGGACCTGGCGGGTAATATATGTAAAGGCCCCGTTGGCGTGGGCAATACTTGTTACTGTGGCCCGTTCTTTAGACACATAGAGGACAAGATTAATAGAAATCGAAAGAGCTTGCGAAAGTATGTGTTTAAGGCGACGGAGAGATTAGATAGTAAAGTTCAAGCTCTAGCTATCCGGACGGATGACCAAATTGAACAGTTGACTAGGTCAATGATCGCGGATCGTATCCGATGTGAGAGTAGACGTCTACATTTGGAACACTGGTTAAAGAGAGGTGAACCATATCGACTTACAACGACAGGTCATCAATCTAGATCGCGAAAGAAGTCCAACACGTTGAGTCGGTGTAAGAGTCTTGAATTGTTAGACGATGAAAGCATGCATGGTAGCAAGCTACAGAACTCAAAGAGCTTCGACGCACTGGAAGAGGCAGTTGTTCAAGTGCATAGGGAAGCAGAAAACAGTGATGCTGATGACTTGTCTGTGGCGAGTCTTGGACGAATGGATAGAGATGATAAACGATGGGACCGTCTGGAGACTGATTACTTCAACGTTTCTGAGCGACTAGAGGAGCTACTGGCAAAAACGAATGAAATACTTGAAATGGAGAAGGAGGCCAGCAAAAGGAGGAAAGAGGAGCTTCTGGCCTTCACAGAGCCAACAATTAAGCGGAGAGAGCGTCGCAGTCAGAATATAGTTTCTATGGGAAAGGATGTGATCGAACAGCTACATCAGGTGACATTGGAGGACAAGCCAGTGGAGGATCCAAATCAGATAACTGTGCTACCGTTAGGAGACGATACTGCTAGCCATGAACAGGAGGCCACTGGAGGTATCAGCGAAGCGACGAATGACTATGTGACATATCTCTCCAGAATGCAGTCGGGAAGGACATCTCAGCACTCGACCAATCGACCACTGCAAGAGAAGTATCAATCCTTTTCGAAAATGCACGGTAATGAACACATGCTTCAAGATGTCATCACAGCCATTCGAAAGGATCACCAAATGGTCAAGGAACTGATCGAATCAGAGACACTCAATGAGATGGAGAATACCCATGAAGACAAGCTCAGCTACAAGGATGAACAGACTCTTCTTAATGTGAATGGATTCTTCCAAAACACCTGCTTCGACGATAGCATAGGTGACTCTCCCAGCAACACTCTCAAGGCAGAGAACAAGGTGACTATGACGTCAGTAAAAAATATCTCCGAACTCTGTGAAAAACCTTTTGAGATACCCACTTATGCTGAGCTGAATAAACTGAAGCCACGAGTGGAGCCCACTACAAGTCAATCGAAAGATTGGCGTCGGAAAGCCATCAAAAACTCGAACAAGGACCTAGAAGACTTCTCGGAAAGGGTCAATGGAACCATTAAAAAGGTAGAAATCAAGAATAGTGAGATCAAGACCCTGAAAAAGCCATCCACGGGCGGCATTCTCAAACGAAGTAAGGTTCAAGAGCTAGTGGCTCGATTGCAAGGAAAACTAAGTAGCTCTGTGACTGTGAAAAGCACTGAGCACGACGAGTCCTCAGAGAGTAGTGAAGATGAGCACAATGACCAAAATGAATCACAGCAAATGGAGAATAATCAAATGCATATGGGCGCGTACACTTCTTATAGACAGCCGCAGATGAATCCTCCAAACAACAGCGGTGTAGTTCCAGCCAATAACATGGTTCAAACGAGCTCTTCTACAAGTCTATATTCGACGCCAATTCCTAACAACAGCTATCCCTATCGCTTGATTCCCAAAGATGCCTACTTCCATGAACTACCAAACAAGAGCCGACCCGCACTCCAACCTTACCGCTACTCAAATCAGTCAGATCACCAATTGCAACAACAACCCCTATCGCTGCCAAATAACTACTATCATCACCAGCATCAACAGCAACATCACCAGAACCTACAGAACCAGCAACAGCAGCAGCAACAACAACAGATGTGGGGTCGAATTCCCAGTGAGAGACGTATGCCCGTTAGTCTTCAGCAACAACATAACGCTGCTCTAATGAATTCCTCATACGCCTCGCCCTACAATAACATGCCACCATTAATGGTGCATACGCCACCGCAACCCTTACGCACTCCAGTGGCTGAACGACTACTAACCAATCGAAAGTTCATGCCGCCAAATAGCAGCTCCCCAGACTATGAGCTGGCAGGTACCACAGTTACCCTTAAGAACTGCAATCAGATGCAGAATGCGAATCTACTACTTCAGCAATCCTCCACTGCTGGCTTGATGGCCACAATGGACCATCAGCAGCATATGGTAGAGCGTGATGTTAGCAATGACTCCGGTTTCAGCACCCGGATCTACGGCGGAGGAAGTGAGTCCCATCGGCCAAGCCCAAGTCTCTCAGGGCACACAGACTACGGAGGAATGCAGTCACCATCAAATGGTCTTATGTATCCCAGTGGTCATGTCCAAACCGATGCAGGAGATGTTACATATTACATGGGTAACGTGTCCAGTTTAGTTTAAATGTTGTTCTGTTTTTCTCCCCCTAGGATGTAAGACTAATTTAATAAAAAAAAAAAACGATTGCATGTCCTTATTTAAACTAAAAATATACTCAAGTTAATTTATAAGTTTTTTTTTTACAAACAAAGAGGGAGACAATAAAATTGATTGAAAAAAACAAAATGATGAGTTTATATCGTTAGATGGCGCTCCAGTCCAGGGCAGACTTGGGCCTCGAGCAAAGCAAACTTCTGCAACCAGCTTGATTGTTAGCTAGCTGCCAGCAGTTTTGGTTGGTTGAGGTCCCTTGCAAAAGGCGAGATCTTCCTCTACTTCACCGCTCCTAAAATGCGGTTTCGAATGCCCTCCGGTCCGGGGCGCTGGTATCTACATATCTACATATATGTATGTTGCAGCTATCCAGTCATCTTAGTCATTGAATTCACTACGTCGTATAATTAGTGGTTTTAAAGGGTGTTCCAATACTAACTTTTAAGGTTGGCAGCACTGTAACTCAAGCATCTGTCAATAAGCACCTGTTTCCGAAGTGTCGAAGGTTAGTAGGCAACAACACATTTACGAAATAAATCGTTTAATCAACGCGTTAAAATTGTTCAATCGTTTTTCAGAAATAATATTTCTATACGAACTTTATATCAAAAATTACGGGAAGATTTTGCTCAATTTAATCGTCCTACTGAGACAGCAATTGGCGGCGTTTTGAAGAGGTTGGAAGTAGGGATGATCGATGTTCATCGATGTTCACAAAACATCGATGTTGAGAGAGTAGATGTTGAAACATCGATGTTTAAGTACGTAAAATATCATACAATCGATGTTAAGAACAAAACATCGGTCTTCGATGTTGGCAGAAGATAACCGATCCTTAATTGCAGATTTTGAATATTTTTTTTCATTGAAGACAGCATGCTTTGCCTTATAAATTAAAGAAGAAACACAATGTGGCGTTCGCGCGGTCGCGCGTTGACAGATTTAGTAGAAACAATGGGATCTTATGGGGTAACACAAAATGTGACCTCACGCGTTTGGTCGGTTTTTGATCGTAAATATCGTAAGCGCGACCTCAACGTCGAAGTAGAGCTACTCTCTACTATTTTCTACTATGGTCGCGCGTTTTGACAGCTCGCAGCTGTTTTGGATTGACATTATTCTTTGGCTTGTCCGATTTTAGCAAAAAGGCAATCCATTGTGTCGTATATGTACTCCGAATTGTTAGCATTTAAAATGTAAACATTTTTAATTGCTAATTGATGTCTTTTCAACACAAATTAATTATGTTAGAGTATGCAGAGTTTTTTATTTATTTTATATTCTTATTCATACACATTCGTTTTCGAAGTTATTTCTTATATCTGTGTTTCCTAATCAAACCATGAAAATAAAAAGAGTACATTTCTACTCCTTTTTCTGCCGCGAAATAGTGTGTGGGAAATTTGAGGGAACAAAACATGATTCTGCCATATTCCTAACCTCTCAACGCACGACCGTCGTGAAGCCACATTTTGTGTTGCAAATTTTGAGGTCGCGCGTTTTGACAAATACTATCGTAAGTCGGTACAATGCCTGTCAAACGCGCGACCGCGCGGGCGCCACATTGTGTTTTGCCCATTATGAATGATTAAAAGGTTCCTATATATTTATATGAGAATAGGCGGTATGGCTACTTTCCATTGCCTTTCCCTTGTAGATAAGGTACTGGCTGTGACTGATAAACGCATCCATGAATTAACGCATCCATTGATGAACACGACCAACGTCATTCTTTCATACATTGTTTCATTCAGTTCACATCACTGTAGTTTAAAATTTAGTTTATTCTTCTTTGATCATTTTCGTTTACGTTTAGTAAGGGTGAGAATAGTGCTAAAAATTGTATGTTGTTTTTTTTTCACGCCATTCGTCGGCATTCTATAAATTCATTCTAAAACATCGATGTTTTGAGTTCGATTATTATCGATCATCGATGTCAACATCGATGTTTTGCCAACATCGCTCATCCCTAGTTGGAAGCACTGTAGAAAGGGTAAGACCTGTGCATCATCATGCCGTCCGTTCAGAAAAAAATATTTCTGCTGTAAGTGAAGGTGTGGCGGAAGATCCGGAATTGTCGTTCGTAGCTTTTGGACTTGTCTTTGCTGCAGTCTTAGGACTTGCACCCCTTTTAAAACAACTGAACTGAAACCCAGACACCATTGACAGTGAAGGATCTACGAACATTGGATGTTAGAGCAGCTGGAAGTTGATTCTTCTCTTGCAAAGAAAATCTTCTTTCCTGATCCGGCACATTTGAGAGGTGCTCTGGGTATGTTAATAAGCAAAATTGACACTTTTGCAGCAAGGAAACTCCTGAAGTGACTCACGATTCACGGCGCAACTTGCCTCTTATCGGGTGCAACGTTGGATGTTTTGCGTGAAAAGTTCCTAACTCGCATTATTTCACGTTCTGGTCACGCCAATATTATGGAATTTGAAGCCGTTGAATTGTGGGCGCCGTTGCTCAGTGCGTTGAATCGTCGTTCGAATCTCAGAAACACCAAAAAGATCCCGAGCTCTATTCTTCATGCTGTCAAAATCAAGCGCTCTGGCATCCGCGATAGGTTGGTCTTTAAAGCAGTGGTTCGGTCCTCCTGATCGTCTCGCATCTGGCGTATTGAACTCGAAGATCCTCTAGGCTGAAGCGTTGTTGTCCAGGCGTACGATATGGTCGATCCAATATTATTGGCGTATTTTGGCCTTTTGGACTACATACACATCTTGGTATAGCACGAAGATTTCGCGGTTGTATCTTCTCCTCCATTCGCCCATAGTACCAAAAATTCGACGAAGGATTTTTCGCTTATAACAACCCAGTATCTGCTCCGCTATTCTGCTTATTGTCCAACACTCGACGCCATCAGAAATGGCAGGGGTAGCGTTCAATAGAGGATGCATTTTGTCTTCCGAGCAAGGAGTTTTGACCTCGTTTCTTTTGAGGAACCGAAGTAGGACATGATTTCAAGGGTCACTAAGATGTCATTTGTGGAGTTAATGTTGACTCTTCAACTCCGTCGAAGTTAAAGCTATCAACAGTGACGTCTTTTCCTAGGTTATGGGCAGATGGTGTTTTATATGGAGGTCGCATATATGTACATATGTACTTGGTTTTGCCCTTACTCACAATACCAATGACTCATCTACCCCGTGTTGTCTAGCAGAGTCACACATGCATTCTATGTCCACAGCTTATTCTTTCCTGTCAAGCGCGAATTTTTATTCTAGCAACTAAGTCTTGAAGCGCAGTCTCGCAGGATTTCCCACGTTGGTGGATACATTGCTGAAAAACAAACACGTCAGTCAGAGAGATAGCTCCGGCACCTGCCTTCATTTAGCCCCCTAGCTCAAGATCAGCACCCAACCCCCAACGTCCTTGAGTTGGGAATATCTAAATATAATTATCTATGTTCGTGATTCTTTGCAATTCCGAAGCCAACTTACAGTGACAATTCAAATCAAAATTAAATAAATTATAACGTGTTCATGCCACCACAAAGCCTTACGCATACTCGTACTCACATCCGATGCAGCTCATGTGTGCATATATCCACCTTCTAGCACAGTAGTTGTTTAATTGCTTAAGTTTCCTTATTTTTTATTACATATCTTTTTTTATTTATTACTAGTGTTGTCATCTCACCTTTACAAGTATCATTACGAGTGTGTAATGTGGGCGAACAGTGCCACCCTTCTGTTAGTTGGATTTGCTTGCGCCATCATTGGATATTAGATCAAACCTGCTAATTGCGAGCGTCATGCACACGCATGAGATAGTTTCCAGGTGAAATTTATTGCCTCTACGAGTATAATCACGGCACAGTTCAATTTGTGGCGCGAGACAGACCTACACATACGTCATGTGTATGTGTTGTCAACCAACCAATCATTATCATTAACTTTGCAATACCAAATGGGTTATATTAAGGATAATTTTACTTTATTGTTTTCCTTCATTTACAAGAAGCCAGAGAAAAAAAAAACAAAACTGTTTACCATTAGAAGCAGGGTATGTACGAGTAGAAGTCGCTTAATTGTGGTAATCTAAGTTTGATTAAAGTCGTTAAAAAATTTGTTCGGTACTAATCCAATGAGTGACTACGGTCCTTGGTCTTTTGTGTAGAATTTGCAGTTCCCTGTCCCAACTAGACAAGCAAGGAGGAGACACACCTCCTCGTATTTATACAAAGCCACAACATAGCACAGGAAATACACTCACAGAAGAAAGACAGCTACAGGATGGGTGTAATATCCTCCTCGTGTTTTTCTCAGAGAAGAAAACATCGACTTCGGCATTATCTAAGAGAGTCAATGCTTTGGGAAAGCAGTGAATGTTGGTTATGAAGTTTCGTGTCCAAAACAAAATGAAACTTCCCACGTGATGAAATGAAGATGTATCCAAGCCCAGGAAGAGTAGCGGGCGAAATTAAAGGTAAGAAGGCTCACGGAATGGATGGTATCCCAAACTTCGTCATAAAGGAAGCCCTTGAGTCACAAGCAGAATCGTTTGCAAACCTCTGCACAAGGTGCTTGGCAAATGAAAAATTCCCTCTGCAATGGATACGGCAAAGGCTGATATTAATTTCAAAAGGTGACAAGCCCACAGAGCAACCGTAGTCATATAGCCCGCTGTGCATGCACAGTACGGAAAGTGCTGGAAAAAAGTATCAGGGGCAGACTTAACCAGTTTTGGGATGAAAAGGCGAAAAACAGGAAAAAGCATTCAAAGCTAGCTTTTTTATGAGAGCCCTGAGAAATATGCAAGTACCAAGCTACCTGCTGCGGATAAATACAAATTATCTCGAAGATAGAACCATTTTCTACGACACAGACGATAAGATATAAAATTACAGGAGGAGTCCTACAGCGATCAATGCTTGGTATTTTGAGCGCCTGGCCACAGAAATAGGTGAACACACCATCGAATCAAAGTCTTACATAAAGGTTCTGCTTGACCATATGTAAGTTTTATAGAGCACCTAACGTACACAAGCATAAAGTCCAATCGAGCTGTTGCCGCGATATCTAGGCTAATGCCAAATATTGGAGGACCCAGGCAGACAATCAGAAAACTGCTTGCGACTCTGCGTAGGTCAATCTTCATACATATTCAGCCTCCATATGGGCACCATCTATGAACGTTCATGAGAAGGATAAACTCTGTGCAAAGAAGAGCATCACTCAGGCTATGCTGCGCATACAGAACGGCATCGGTAGAATAATGGCGATAGAACACTTCAAAAAACAGTCGGTGGACACACAAACTGCTGCCGAACATAGAAGAATGGACCAGAAGAAAGCACGGTAAAGTAAACTTCCACCTTACCCAATTCCTAACGAGACATGTAAGTTTCCGGGACTACCATGCTGCCGTCACTTTGACGGTGGAGTGTAAAATCCTGAACACGTGTTGCTGTCTTGAAGAATCTTTTCCGTTTGCTTTTCGGATATGGTTTAACACTTTAGGTCCTTTCCATTTGTGCGCACAACACAACACATGTCCTTTTGTCGATATAAATATGTTTGCGTTGTATCCCAGCGATCGCGCTACTAAAGATACTCTTCTTTCATAGCCTTGCATCCAAGTCGAAAGAACAATTTTAAAATCATTCTTAGGATATTGCTCGTTAATAGTTCCCCAGAATAGGACACTAAGTGCCTTGTCGAGACTTTCAAAAATCAAAACGTTACATAAGTTTAGGGTGGCTATCCTCCATGGCCAGATGAAATTTGGATTAGTTTTCACATTTTAAAGTTATCCGAATAGGCGATATCTATAAATTCTCCAAGGAAGCATGCCCGAGGACTTGTTTCATCGCAGAGGATAACACTGGCCAATGGCACAAGTCTTGTGGGATGTTAGCTCTGTGCAGTGTTCAGTTGGTATCCCGACCAGGGAATGATTGCACCTATCAAGATTACTCCATCGCTTATTAGTCTGTAATAGTGCTTGTGTCGAGATATTGTGCCTTACCGTTTCTATCGGTAGATGGCGCCCCATCTGACTGAGTTATGGTCCATCTTCAGTGTAAATTTCCAATGCAGAATTTTAAGAGAATGTATGCTTAGCCCAACTCTGTCTGTTAGGAATGCCACTGCTAGGATAGTTAATTTTGAAATCAAGAAACGGGGTTAAGTTCCTCCTTGACTTCCATTTGGTATTTTGGCACGTCCTATGCCATTGCGATGACTCTATCAGTCGCAGCGCCAACTTCATTGCCAATTGTTTCCCATAAATGTCTAGAGGAGAATATTTAGCAAAACTTCCAATGTCGCCGTAGGAATTTTTATGAAGATTACTGGCAACGCCAACACAAGCCGTCGTCGTTCTATGGGTAAACATGGAAAAACAAGTGAATAGCAATGGCCATCTATTATACACGCATACTACTAGAGTATTTTACCAAGGATAACCTCGAAAATCACTGAAATTTGAATATTTTTCGCGTTTGACCGTATTTAGGTCTTGTACCCATACGTAGTGGGGACTCTAGGTTGCATGATTTTCATTTTCGATTGCTACATATTTCCCTAGCAAGGACCCGGTGAGCTTCTAAAAGTATCCTTACACTCAATTACGCATGAATAAATGACAAATACAAACATTTGTAGTCAACTTTGGTTTACACATTGCTTCGATGTAAATTATCACTTGTTTCGCCATCACCCCCAGAGGTGGTGTCATTATCACACCAAGCAAATATTTGACCAATCATTTATTTCCTTATGTCCACTTGACATTCATATCCAGTTCCCCCTCTTAGAGATCATTAGTCCCACCATCCTATCAAATTATCTCCTCGACCTAAAAAAAAAAAAAAACAAAGAAAAGAATTGAATACCATTCCACGAGCAGACCATTTACTCGACCCTAATGCTATTATAGAATATTAAATCACATATCCTAATTAAGGACCGAAAAAAGGAACAAGCCGCGCAACAATTTAACCAGACCCAGCCAGGTGAAAGGTGTGGAAAGGGTCAAACCAGATATGTGTACATAGCTCTGCAGCAGATACAGAAACAGACCAGCGAGTGTGTGTCACATGTCGCTCATAGGTCATGCAATTATCGATAATAGCTATCCATTTGGAAGGACTCTGCCGCAGGGACATATTGGTGTTAAAAAATCGAATTTTCATATTCCTTTTACCCCCTTTACCCCTTAGCTGAACTCGACACTCGACGAAGTTTATCACTATCACTGCCAACATCATCAGCAATGTAATTAGCTGTGGCTCTACGATTGTGCACACATGTTTCCCGTTTATGTTTTGTTTTAGTGGTAATGACGATGGTGATTCCTCCTTGTGTTCCATCATTGCCACTTAACCTCGCTGTAGTTACAATTACAATTATCCAAGACCGACCGGACGAACGACATATGAACCGATTCCCAGTGAATATTTCGAATTTTAATGGCAATTGTCAAATGCACTATTCATCGCCGAGCAAGGACATCCGATTAAATCAGGACTAAATTATGGAAAGGGTACAACTATTTGGTATTTATTATGCATTTTAAAGTGTGCAGCTGTTTAAATTCCCCTAACAGATGCAATCAAAAACGGAAGACGTTACGGAAGCCGATAAGAAAAGAAGAAGAGGAAAGAAGTCCTTCTAAGTCCTATAGTGGCTAAGAACAGTAGCACCTGAGTAATGCAAGAAGCGGTCCAAGAGTCGGATAGCCTACAGAGGGAGGGAGAAAAAAGGAGAAGGTTTAGTCGGCGGTCCGACATACCAGAGAAATATGGCATATGGTGGTGCCTCTTAAAAAAGCAAGACTTCTGCCATCGATTGCATAGCAAGGATAGGTATGGAGCTGTCACCTTTTTGGAGCTTATAACCAATTCATTGCCACTTCCGTAGTGCATATTGGTTCTCGACTCGTTTAGTCACAGTCACGTTTTGCATCCGTCCAACGTTGGAACGGAACAGTCGTATGTAGCTTGGCGTTTAACCCGATTGCATTGCTTTGCCATATTTTGGACAACATCCAGAAGGTGAACTTTGCTTCGGCGATCGAGACAATACGACTAAAATGGTAGAAATAGAAATCCCTTACTCTCTCTCCAGTAAGGCATATGCCTCTTGAGAGAGTATAAAATATCGTCAGCGTAGTCAAGATGTTTCAGTTGGGATGTAAAAGTCCATCGAATACCTCCGTTTCTCGTCGACAAAGCTGCACGAATCACATTGTTAATTACCAATAGGAACAGTATTGGTGAAAAAATGTAGCCTTATCCTACCCCACTTTGGATCTCGAATTCTTCAGACAGCCTTCCTCTATGCAGGACATGACATTTGGACCTATCGTGTGTGGCTTTGATAGTAGCAATTAGTGGCTCAAAAGATTAGTGCGTTGGATCTCTGAGCGGGAGGTTCGAGGTTCGAATCCGAGAAACACAAAAAAAAAATTTTTTCACGGTCCCACCTCTCGCGAGTGTCTGACAAACGTCCGAGAGTAAAAACTGTCATGAGAAAGCTTCTCAATTTGCCTTTCGGATACGGATCTAAGCTGTAGGCGCTCTAAGCTCCATTTGTGTGAAAAATATAACACGCAAAACACGAATGGTCGCGAGAAGCTAGGCCCTGGACCACATACGTCTGTTGCTCCAAGTATTTGTATTTGTTTCCGGACACAACGGAAGCATCCGATAACCTCTTATTTAACATGATATGCCTAATGCTGTCATATTTATTGACAGCTTCACTCCGAACAAAATGGACCTCAACTAACAAGCCTCTCCAGCCAGTTCGCTAGTTAGCTACATAGCTGCCGTTGTATAGCAGTTGTGTAAACCAATTTGGTTGGGGTCACTTACGTACTACTTTACGTGTCACTTAAGATGTGAAGACCCTACTCTTTCGCTCGTAAGGTTCGATAACAGCTCTGGTCTTTCTATGTAGCACCGATCGATAGACTCGGCATTCTTTGTCAAGCCAGTGGTTCCCGTGAAATCCGAAAAACCAGAGATAGTCACCCTAAGTCCACTGGTGGTGTGAGCAATAAAAAACCGTACCCAAGGATGAAAGGCTGGGAGGCAACCAACCACCAACCGCTAACGAGATCTCATACGTGCACAAACGAAGGATATGATCAGCCAGCCCTACTCCGATACTTGGCGACACTGTCAGAGCGGACCCTCATTTTTGACCGTACTTGTGGGAATAAAATTGAAAAAAGGAAGATGAGGATAAACTTTCTCTTCGGTCAGTGGGAAGCGCAATTGATGCTGACCGTCTTGACCAAGAAAAAACGAAAGAGGCATCTGCAAGTCATATAATGCTTCAAAGAGAATAGAAATTGCCATCGCTAAGAAGAGCCATAGCACCTACAATCCACCAGGATAAGCCACATGGAATCGATGACGGGTCCATATGGAGTTATGAAGCATATCGTAGGTGAGAAGCATAATGGGCAAAACACAATGTGGCGCTCGCGCGGTCGTGCGTTTGACAGGCATTCTACCGACTTACGATAGTATTTGTCAAAACGCGCGACCTCAAAATTTGCAACACAAAATGTGGCTTCACGACGGTCGTGCGTTGAGAGGTTAGGAATATGGCAGAATTATGTTCTGTTCCCTCAAATTTCCCACACACTATTTCGCAGCAGAAAAGGGAGTAGAAATGTACTCTTTTTATTTTCATGTTTTGATTAGGAAACACAAATACAAGAAATAACTTCGAAAACGAATGTGTATGAATACGAAAATAAAAAAATAAAGACCTCTGCATACTCTAACATAATTAATTTGTGTTGAAAAAACATCAATTAGCAATTAAAAATGTTTACATATTAAATGCTAACAATTCGGAGTACATATACGACACAATGGTTTGCCTTTTTGCTAAAATCGAACAAGCCAAAGAATAATGTCAATCCAAAACAGCTGTGAGCTGTCAGAACGCGCGACCATAGTAGAAAATAGTAGAGAGTAGCTCTACTTCGACGTTGAGGTCGCGCTTACGATATTTACGATCAAAAACCGACCAAACGCGTGAGGTTACATTTTTTACTCAATCTGTCAACGCGCGACCGCGCGAACGCCACATTGTGTTTCTACTTTAAGGTTTCACCGAAACCGGTCGCCACTAAGACGAATCAGAGGTAGAAAACCAGCACCTAAGTCGATAAAACGGGTAATGGTAGAACGTATGTTTTAACGAGTGACAAAAGGGGGCTTTTCTCGGCTAAAAGGGAAAGATACGCAGAAGACGCCAAGGTTTCATCATCATCTCAAATGGTGAAGGCAAATGAGTTCAGCGGGGCTATCAAAGGTGATGTATAGTATGTTCCACTGTACCTTGGTAAACCTAACATACAGATACTCTTCGATCTGACTCCCTGTACTCCTGACAGCAACAACTTTCGAAGCCGGAAAATTTCAAAACTTAATTAATGGTTCTTTTTCACAAGAGGCCTCTCTGTGGAACATTAGTGCCAGAGTAGTACTCCCGAACATCGCTCCATGGTGATCAGTCAGGTTTCTTCTTCTTCTTCCTTTTGTTCGGCGAGGTTATGATCAGGATTATAGGGATCATAACCCCCCCCCCTTTTACTGCATCCCTACTGGTCCGCCTGTGGGGTTCGCCGACCTCAGAAAATATTTGCAGGCCTCCCGGTTTCGGATCACTTCGTCACTGAGGCCGATCAAATGCTGCTGTTCTTGCACTTGGGTGATCCAGAAGTTTTTTGGCCTGCCTCTCTTCCGCGCTTCTGTAGGAACGTTGATTGACATTGCCCTTTTGACAGGGTTCGTAGGATCCCTCCTTTGAACATGGCAATACCAACTGAGCCGACCGTGCTCCAATTTTTTCGAGATGGGTTCTTTGACGTGAAAGCTTCCTCGGATCTTCAAACTTCTAATTCGATCAACCTTTGTTACTCCTGCTGTCATGCGAAGCATCTTCATCTCAGCTGCCGTTAATTTGCTCTCATACTTTTTGTACATTGTGAACCGTATGTGAGCGCCGGACGAACAACTGCCGTGTAGAGCCTTCCTTTCAGCTTAGGGGGCATTTTTCGGTCACAGAAGATAGCAGAGTTTTCCAGTCAGGTTTCAATGTATTAAAATCTGGTTTCACCGCCTTGAAGTCCTCCGGAGGTCATTGATTTAAGTTTCACTTCAAAATATCTTAAAAGATGTAGATTCTAGCTCCTCTGGTGCCCCGCTGATCTCGTTTATTTATTTAGTTGCTCTCGGTAACCATTAGCCCTCTTATAAATAATTTATTGCACAAGCATAATAACCACTCCTCATGGTTAGATACCTTAACCGCATTTAACCATTATTGGTAAATGTTAAAACCGCTAATGTTGTGTAAACACAATAATTTCAATTTGAGTTCTTTTTTTATCCAAAAAAAATTATATTCCTCGTGCAACTCATTAGCTTGAGGTAATGTTAATTTGAAATCAATACCGTGGTACCGTTTTTGGAATAGAAACAACTCACTTGGCAGATGTCACATAAGTTTCGTTAGATAGTTATAGTTCAAAGGGGTTAAAATTACACATTAACGCACGTAGGAAGAGAAGACCGTAATAAAAAGGATTCACCCTTTCGCAAGACTCATCATGCGATTCACCTGTCCAGGTGACATTTTCACATAACTTAATGAAAGAGTTGAAACATTTGTCATGTAATAAGGAAGACGCCCATTACTTAGAAAAGTTGTTTATTAGTCTTGTGAAGTTCTGAAATAAAGCGGGGACCCATGCGACGACAAATGGAGCCCATACCCTCTGCTATAGTTGACTGATATCGGTTGTCAATTGCAAATTATAGGTCCACTGAGTTTGCCTTTTGGTTTTTAGTGGAGCTTGTCTGTAATGATTTTATTTAAAGTCTAGGATCTACGTTAACACTGTGTGTCAGAAAAATAAGCAAAAAGCGTCGTAACCTAACGAATTATTCAGTTTAATTGTCTAAACCTTTTGGCAAAACAGATTAGGATGAGCATGAGAAGAGAGTCAGTCGACGCCAGCCTCAAAGTGCGATGAAACCCGCCCCATGAGATTCCACGCTTAACGACCATCACTCGACGCAATATGAGAAGTGGCTACATGGAACTTTTATCAAGATGTCTAAAAAAGAGCTGCTCTCTGTTCCATCAAAGATGCTGACACGAGTACTGCTGTATGAATCCCACGTCTCCACGGGTGTGGGAGTGCCTTTTCAAGATGAACCGACTAAGCGAGGACAACAGTCTCACTCTCTCCTGGGAAAGGAAACATCTGGATGCGTACAAACTTTCAGAAGTAGATGTACAATTGCTCCAAGTCTTGGAAGCATAATAGACCTACAAAGATCGCAGTGGGATTATACTCCTATAACCAATCTACAATCTACAACAAGACAATAAGAAGCTGGACTCTGCTATCCGTAAGCAACAGACTGGAATTCGTCCTAATTGGTCCTTTGTAGACCAAATAAGTACCTTAAGGGTAATAATCGAGGAACCGAATGAGTGGCGCATGGCGTTGCAACTGCTCTTTGGAGATTACAGCACAGATTTTGACAGCGTATCCCGTCAGAACATCTGAGACTCTTTAAGACACAGACGTATGTATATTCTCTAAAACAAGCGCTTGATCCGTGTACAATATAATTTGGTGATATATTCACTGTTACTCCCTGCCACGAGTATTTCACAAGGCTCTTCCCGTTGTACAGGATGATATATGCAGTAGGAAGCGCCCTCGAAAAAAATCGCAGAGAAACCATATGGAAACTTAAAGGTCACCTAGAAGACCTAGACTTAGTTGTTGACATATGCTTGATAACTTCTAAGCATACACAGATGCAAAACTAGCTAGATGATCTTGCACAGCAACGGGAGATGATTGTCTTAGAAATACCGAATTCCATAAAAAACCTCAATAAACTTACGTATCTACAAAGTCTAATTTTCATCGATGGCAGAGCAGAGGAGGATGTGCTAAAGGGCGTTCGCATAACTCAAAAAATTGGAGATCATCCTTGTTCACTAGCTTCTTTAATCGTTAAATCGATCCTGCTATATGGGTGCGTGACGTGACTGGTATGTTACAGGTGTTCATCAACAAGTGCAAGACCTATGTACATCAACTGTGCCAACAGATGTCTGCAGTAAACGAAGTCAAGCTGCGAAAATGGTGCTGTATCCGACATCCTACGGTTGCCAACCTCAGAAATTTGCCATCAAGCCCTTGAGTGGAATTTTCAAGGCAAAAAGAAGACCAGGAAGACGGAGAACGTGAGAGGGGAGAACACTGAAAATATAAGTGCACGAGTTGGAACAATCTTGAGGTCAAATTAATTGTCATCGCTAAAGCCCTTTATAATGGGAGACGTTTCATTGAGGCCTTATGCTTCCCTAGGAACCGAAGAGAAAGAAGATTAAGAAGTGTACGATAGAGTCAATGTACAGATTTATTAAAAGATAAAAGAAGCATGGCAGGGCTTCACAGTCCTAACAGAAGCTAAAAATTACGAACAAAAGCACTGAAGATGTCAAAGAAAATATCTGCGGACTTTTAAGCAGAGTCGGCAACCAATATTTCGTTGAACTCAGAATGAACAGCCTGTACTTCTACCTATTTGACCTACGAGCTATTTAAAGCAGAGGCAGAGTGGAATGAGTGGAAAGCTCATTTGTAACATTCAGCTTTATTTGGTCCATAGAAAGATTCACTAAGCTCGAGTAGGGTTTCATGCCATAGTTTTGCTTTTTCATAAATTGGAAGAACTTAAAGGGTGAGCTCTCTGTTGGTTACTTTTTGAAGTGTACGTTATTTTAGCGATGGAAGAACAATGCGCTTGAAATATAAGGCGTTTTTTTTTTTAGCTCAGAGCAGAGCCTGAGTTGTCAAAAAAAAATTCGTGTTTCTTTTTTAGCTCAGACACATCAGAGCTCTGAATTCGTTTTTTTTTTTCGTTCAGAGCATTGACCGAGCATTCAGAGCAAAAAGCTGAGCACGGCCAATTTTTTTTATGTGACAGGAGAGAAAACAATTAAAATGCCGGACCAGGTTTGTTGTTCTGGCGTAGAAGGTAATATAATATAAAAAATAACTAATAATAGATATTCTGCTTATGTGTAAACTTTATTTTAGGGTTTAAATGGAGCAAAGGTATGATCCTTAGAATTATGTAGAGAATTATGTACGCTTGGAAAGTGGGATAAAGAAAAACAGTTCAACTGTGTTTCAAAAACAAATCAGAGCCCTCTGAACACGCTCGGTTCAGAGCACGCTCGATGTGCTCAAGCTCTGTTCAGAGCTCTACTCTGAACTAAAAAAGAAAAACGCCTATAGACAAATATGTAGTGTCAAGTCTCCGCAGTAAGAAATAGATGATTTCACGTTTGAAAAATGCTGAAAAATATTGAAAAACTATTTTCAAAGTGAATGCTGTGTTGCTCAACTTTTTTTTGCCGAATTGCAACCCCTTCAGCGGTTGGTATAAGGAAATTCTTGAAGAAATTTAATTAACCTGTCTCTAACTAAAATTAACATAAATCCCGCAAAGAGCCCGCTGAGTTTTTTTTTTTACGAAAGTTTCGTATAATCCTCTTCAGTATCATATTGAAAAAGTTCCATAAGACTTTTTCTGACATCGAAACAGCAGCTGGAGTTCTTTACCGTCATCCCTGGTAGACGGGCGAGTTTGGCAGGGATTTCGAGGCAAGACGTGGCTCAAATAACTCACATTTGTGCTTTTCGAGATCTGCCTGTTTTTGGAGATCTGCCGCAGTGTGAAAACTTGAAATCCAAGATTGGATGGCATTATACTTGTCGAACTACAAATGTCTTCAGTAATTGTACAAAGGGTTGCCTAGATCTGGTCCACGTTCCTTTATTATGGCAAGAAGTATGGTAGTCTTGATACCCAAAGCTGGTAAATGTTCTCATGTACATACAATGTAAGTCCAAAAGACCTTAGACCAATTTTTATTATCTTCCTTTTAAAAAATACTAAAACGACTGATTGATATCCATCTACACAACTTCTGTTTGCGGCTAAATAAGCTTACTACAGAGGCAAGTCAGTGGAATGGGATTACACACGTTAGTAAGCAAAGTCCAGAGTTCGCTATATCATAAGGAGAATACAATGGGCCCATCAGTGATTACAGATGCATTATCAAATCTGACGGTGGTGGATACATATGTAAATAATTGACCCTACCACAACCGAAGAAATTTGAGTTTCTTCATCGAAGCAAAATATTTGGGTCTTATCTTGGATAAACTGGAGGCCCTATTCACAAGAAGTAAAAAAAGCCACAGTAGCACAATCTTGCTAGAAAGCTATTGGAAAAAAATGGGTCTCATACCATCACATAACCAAACAATTTAATGGAATGCCTTAACCCAGGAAGGTTGAAGACTTGTTGGACTACGAAATATATGGGGAAGAACAGTGGAGACATAGGCACGGCAGTTGGGGAAAGCTGCGGCACATTGCCTGAAACCGTACACTATGGCGCGTAAACGTAGTTGTGCCCCTAAGATCCACAAGGCGATACAGGATATAAGTAAGTACAAGAAGTACATAACTCTCCGGCTCTACATAATAGTTATTAGACCGATCCTAAAGTATGCAATGATTGTCTGGTCGACTGCCCTAGACAAGAGCATAAACCTACAAAAACTATCAAGGGTCCAACTTTCTGCTTGTTTCTGCATAAGTGGAGTACTTTCTTCTACACCCCCTTCAGATGTCTATTTCATCTATTTCATCTAGCACCCCAAGACATCTTCGGTAGGCAAAGTGCTGCTAGGGCATCTAGTCGTCTTAAAGCAACCTCATAATGGACAAATAAAGGACTTGCTTTTGCTTCATTTTAAATAAAAAATTTCCAGAAAACATTGACCAAAGCATTCTCAAGTTGAATTACAAAAAAAAACTTGCAAGTCACCATCCATCTCAGATTATTTTGGAAAGAGGATGGCATCCTGAAAGACAAGTCGATACACTTTTATACCGATGGATCGAAAACTAAGGATGAAGTTGATTGTAGTGCCTTCTCTAATAGACTAAATCTTAGCCTCTCCTTCCTTCTCCAAAATTATTGTGGCGTGTTTCTTGCGGAAATATTAGCAATCAAAGCAGTCGTATCCTGGGATTTTTTCAGATAGCCAAGCAGCAAACAAACCCTTGAATCTTTTTTACTTTACGCATTAGTGGCTCTATACTGCGGATTTTCTCTTATGGAGATGACGAATGCAGTTCGAAATCCAGCTCTTTTGGGTCTCGAGTCATATACATTACCGGTAAAAGGTACCTTGGGTATAAGGTTTCATGTGAACTTAAATCTATAGAAAGAAAGAATCTTAGGTGGACAAGTGGTACGTGTCTAGCGACGAAACAGATTTGTCCAAATCTGAACCTGAAACGCTCTAAGAATTTGACCTCTCTCAATGGATCTTATATCAGCGATGTTATAGGTGTCATCACTGGGCACTGTCTAATAGGCAAGAATTCAACAAGGCCTGGTCTGCATATACATACGTAAATGAATTCTACAGAAGTTGTATGAATGTTGGAGCAGAGAAAACTATTTTTCACCTTCGTTGCCCCTGCCCAGCGCTGTTCCAAAGAAATAAACGTCACAAAGGAGCTTTCTTCTATCCTAAGCGATTCAATAACTATGAATACTATAAGCCTCCTATACTCCATATTCAGCTCCAATTGGTTCCACGAGTAGACAATGAAAGATTTAGTTTTCCAAGATCATTTATTATGAACGATGCCTAAACCCTGGAAATCTAAAAATGTTATACTATTGTTGACCGTTAAATAAACCATCTCAGGAGTTTGTTTGGCTCAGTGCTTCGTAGCTCATCGCACTCTGAAAAGAAGTGATTGCCAAGAGTAACATTTCTTTTATGGGCCAGTGCAGGACACTCACATAGCAGGTGACGAATGGTTTCTGTAGGTATTTCTTCTTCATCCTGTAATGTCTGTAGGGATGAAAGCAATGCGAATGTCCTTGCGGACTAGCTTCAGTTGATTGAGAGACCTCTTTCTATGGTAGATGAGCCATAATGATTCAGTTATAGCGAATGCATCTAATCAACACCAGAGATTGTTAGATTTCCCGAGAATTTATGGAATTTTTAAAAGACAGAACCGAACCCGGTTCGAAACAGTATCACTCTTTTCTACCCGTGATCCTAGTGGCGAACCTTATATCATCGGCTACCTCACATTTTCATTCTGCTGCTGCTCTTCTTTTTTGCTCTCCTTGGCACTGTTTCTTCATTCTTATGCCCCCGGTTTCGCTGATTGCATCCCAGGTTTCCCGTGTTTATTTCTGCCGGGGTGATAGCCGTTCACAATTTCTTCTCCTGTTGATGCCTTTTAGCTCCGTAATGCGGGTAATGAAATATGACGTGCTTCGAATATAAATTATAGTCGTGCTCGAAACTACAGCCCCTACATCCTGCTAACATCTGGGATATGTAAAAGTTCAATTCTTCATGCTTTTGATTTATCCACTTCTCGATGCTGGGTATGATTGGGTTCATCTGCCCTTGTTAGAGGAATCACATCTTCGTTGCCACTCAATTGAATGACCGTATGCTGTTTAGTGTCCTTGTAGCCCTTTTTTTTGAAAATTTTACGCCTTCTGGGCATCATTTTCTAAGATATCAATCGGCATTCGGCATCATGGCGGTCATAACACATGCCGTGTAGTATGACGTTGTTTGAAAGGCTATAATTGTTCTCACTCCATTGGTCATGTATTCGCCCAGATTTGGGATCTATAAATGATTATTGCTGCCACTTTTGTCAGAAGCAGTCTTTTTCCATATTGTTGCGGTATACTAGCCTCATCCAGAGCAAGTAAAGGGTGCATATCCGACCTTTCGTAGCTAGTTAATCCGGTTTTTAGTTTACGGAGACGTCTACATTTCTCGATACTCAGTAGAGGGTCCCTGGTTGGGTATTGATTATATCTCGCTCAGTTTTAGTTTGCATAGTTTTTCCAGCTTGGATCTTACCGATGTTGATTGTAACGTCTTTATGGCTGCTTGGCTGTCAACATATCATTTCCAAGGCTTGCTTTATTGAAGTAACTCCAGATTAAAAGGCTCTGCAATCAATGTTTAATTTAAAAGAGCGCTTTGTATCCCGAGGCTTACAGTAGACTTAAGCTCATGTACTGATATTTATTTTGTATCCGTCAGTGTAGATAGCTACATACATACATAGTTCGTCTGCGATACTTATCTTATCCGACTCATCTCTGCCAGAAATTCTGATATTGAATCTCCGATTCTGATATTGATTGGGAGAGAGGTATGATGTTGTTCGTTTTCGTCCGGAATCTCCCAATATACATACAATAGAGGCGTGGCCACAGGGTCTCGCGATGCACAGACCACTAGCCCTCAGTCTGAGTGCAGTCTTAGTTGTCGAGCTTCCGCTGAATATTCAATATGCTAGAACCGGATATTTGTAGACCAATCGTCTTTTACCTCACAGCCACCGAATACCTAAATAAATAGTTGATCATAATACCCTAGCATTCCACAGGATACCCTCTCTACAAGAAAAGAAAAAAATAATCGAACATAACCTAAAATGATAGGAAAACAACTCATAACTAATTAACTTACTTTTCAACAAAATTCTGATTATTTATTCAAAAACAAAATCCGATTTCCACGAAACAGTTAATGTCTGTGGCAACCAAATCAAGTTGCTTCCCCATGTTCAAGCCAATGGACGGACAAAGTTCTGAAACTCTGATTGGTCAACCCCGTTATTAGGCAACGATTATAGGTCAAATCGACCATCCTAAACTCTATACAAACTGTACTTTTCAACCACCAAAGATATCAACTTTGCCATAACTACCCTTACGGTTGTACCTAGTATATCCCAACCCCCATATTAGTACTGCACTCGAAAACACACATTAAACTCTCGACAAAGGGACACACCATACAAGCCAACAGCACACCACGACGAATAATAATGGCCCATAACAGTTATATGAAATCCTTATAACCGTGTGTGGCAAATGAATGTCATTCGGCATGGAAAAGTGTTGTACGTTCGAGGTAATTACCATCAACATTGCGTGATTGGTTGAATCAGAGCCTAGACACAGAAAAACTGCCTTTCTGTCAAGCATACCGGCAATTATTACCAATCGAAGGCAATTACCTACTATCCTCGCCCCTATCCTAGTATGCTTTTTCAGAGCATACTAGTATAAAATAGATCTTTCTAATGCGGACGGGCTTAGTTCGAAACTAACTTGCGTCAGGGATACGAGTAAATGCAGCCACAGTGGTTCGAAACAAAGGATACTAATTGACTTTCTTTTTCTTGTAAAAATATAGTCTGTGTAAGGACGTTTTTGACAATGTGTAATAGTGCAGTGCATCGACCATTCACTGGAATTGTTGATCCTTTTTCTTTTTCAACTTTTCATTTACTACGGACGTGTAATCGATTAATGCTACCAACAGGTAAGCCGACGGTTTTCTTAAATGTTTCATACCCTCAAAGAAAAGTCTAATACGCTTCCGGGAATATTGTTGTTTCCTTGTTTCGAGTCATACATTTTTAGGAACGTGTAGGCAAAGTTAGACAACTTTTTTACTTTTAATTTTGGGTTAGAAAGTATTTATAATAAGAGTGTAAGCTTCATTCTGTCGCTATACAAAGGATAGTTTCCAGGAAAACTTATATACTTCCTGACAAAAGCCTATTCATTATAATGGGTGGTGGGCCATCTGTTGGTTATTTTTTTAAACTGCTATTAGAACTACATTGTTCAATATTTTTCAAAAGTTGTTACTTTATTGAAAAGTACCCTTCCTACGATTTTTTTTTGAAATAATTTTATTCAAATGGCTGCTGCAACTGGCATTGCAGGAGCCAATCCTTTCAATCGAATTTTCAGTGCATTGCCAGTGGTTTGTTGTGGTCTCGAAAACTTCGGTATCTGTTTTCCCTAATTATGTGAATTGTTTATAGATCGTTGGAGTAACGGCAATCCTTATAAGTGTTTCATAAAAAAAAGTCTAAAAAGTGCGGTGGCCGAAATACGTCCGCAAAACGCCTAACAACACGGTTATCGCACTTAGTGAGCAAAAGATCACTTATTTTACTGCTTGAGTGCCACGTTACACCGTCTTGCAGGAACTAAAGTCCATTCAAGTTCAATTTCGGTTACAAAAAATTAGTTATGTCGCTGTAGCGCACCATAACCTTGCTGCCAGTTTCGTTTTCAAAAAGAAAGGAATGATGCCACCACTCCAAAACCCACATCAAACAGTCAATCTCTAAGGGTGCATTGACTTCTCTAGAACAATGTGTGGATTCTCGGAGCCCCAAGCCGGAGCCGTTTTACTTTTTGACGTAGCCTCCGAAATGAAATAACGATTTGCGTCCAAAATCGACGTCAACTCATTTGAAGCCCACACAAAGGAGCTATAACGTAGCGGATGTTAATTTTGTTTCAAATCTTGAGATAGTTGGACCTCGTAAGCAGATAAATCTGAAGTTCTTATACTCCTTGGAGAAGTGCGGCTGATACTTAGTTGTTGAGCTCTGCGATGATTTGAGGTTCTCTGGTTTTCAGCATCATCTAGAATATCCTTAAATAGGGAAACTTTCCAAACTCAACCAGCTATAGAAGTATTTATCTCCTCAACACCGCCTACAAATTTTGCGTCCAATACTATGTTAATCCATACAACTGCTGGTGAACATGCTCAATGGTCCTTATGAGGGCAGTTTTAGATCAAGAAAATCCACCATTGACGAAAATTGCCCACTATGGTAGATCTTAGAAAATCGTCAGCGTAGAGTCGATACTCTCCACCTATTCATCGATTTACATATCTATGATATATAGCGTGAGCTATACGAGCCATGCCTAATCTCGCAATCACTGTCAAATTCGTCCATCTATTGAGGATGATGGTAGAGAACTCCATCTGATACTGGAGAAAAGTATACGAAATTTTTAAGGTAACACCTGTGGTACAATCAAGTCTGTGAAACTTCTCGCGATGACATCGACTTATGTAGTGGAAGAACTCAGTGGATTATCAGTGAGGCTTTTGCGAGTATTGAGACAGAGGCGACTAAAATGGGTTCAAGACGGGGTGCTCAAGAGCGGTGGCTTAGACAGGGCACAACAATGGACAAGCAACATTCTTTATGAATTTTATTACACCACTTGCTCAAGGAGTGAGCGACGTGGCTCAGTGCGAGTACAACTGCCATGAGAACACTTCTCAATTCGCCGTCCGGATTTGGCTTTAAGCCTTAGAGACCTTTCATTTATGTGGAAAAATATAACACGCGCAACATGAATGCCTGCGAAAGCTAGGACACGGACCACATACAGTCTGTTCCGCCAAGTATTTGTATCGACCTAAATAGGGAACCTAAACATACATCATCACGGCGAATGTTGCATAGTTGCTCTTGATATCTCCCAACCTTTCAGCAGATTGTGGCATATTACCCTCGTCAAAAAGCATGGGCCTTTGGGTTTTTTAAGTAATCGACAAGTACAAGTTGTATTGGAAGGGATGTATTCAACGCCAGTGATCTATCCTCGATCCTGTTTGAGATATTCATCAACAACTTTCACTCGCAATCCATTCCTTTGCAAATGATAGTACTCTTGACTTCGCTTACTCCTTAATGTCCTCACAGCAATGGCTGCCCAGCGTTTGAGGATAAGCTCAACTGCGATATCATAAAATCGAAAAATGAGTTGAATTCGACTCTTCAAAAACACAGTACTGTCTTCTGCCTCCGAAGCAGGATACTATAGTGGCCAAATGCTAGGCATGCACAGCTGGAAACAACAGATAACTCAAGCTGCTGATCACTGATTTCCCAAAAGATGCAAAGGTTTTTGTTCGCAGATTTGGCTACGATCTAGAAAGCTAAGGGAACACCATTGTATAGATGTGTGTTCCTTGACTAAGAAGGAAGCTCACAAGCTTTCTTATGACGTCTCTGCCGTATTGAAGGATATAAGTTGTCTTTTTATGGGAGGGTCATTGGGCTATTTTTGATCATCTGAGTACTTAGCTTAGAGGAGTCATTCCCCTGAGTTCAGTTTGATGCCAGTGCATACTTCGATGAGATAAAGTTCCGCCTAGAAAACACTGAAGTTTTTCCATATGGTTTCGAGATTTCCGTTCCGTATACCCAAGTACCAATGCCAGAATCGATTTCTGAACCAACTGTATAATACACGTTTTCGATCAAGCAGCGGTCCACCAGTGGTCCATATGTCCCGGCTTGGGAACTCAATCTTTAACCTCCTGCATAAGCAAAGTGATTTGGGTATAGTCAGAATCCGTACTGAATATTTCTAAATCGGGGAAGTCGAATATCAGTTCCATGAGATCCACCTGATCACAAGGAGTATTTAAATCCCTTTTTCGGAGACTGACTTCAGTGCAAGTCACCACTTTTTTAAAAAAAAAATATGCAGGAGGTAAGCTGGATAATTAACTCGTTAACTACGTAGAGCGCCGTGGCTCAGTGATTAGTGCGTTGGATTACTGTGTTGGAGATTCGGGTCCCAAGAAACAGCAAACGTTTTTTCATGGTCCCACCTCTCGCGAATGTCTGATAAACATTCGAGAGTGAAATCTTTTATGAGAAAGCAATTAAAAAAGCCTTTCGGATATGGCTCTAAACTGTAGGTCCCTTCCATTTGTGTGAAGAAATATAACACGCACAACATGAATGGTCATGAGAAGCTAGGCTCTGGAGCACATATGGTCTGTTGCTTCAAGTATTTGTAGATACCAAGGCACGCTAGTCTTTGAAGTCGTATATGCCTTTTGTAATTTCCTTAGCTTTCGTCTGATGACAATATATGTATGCGTAAGTCAGGTTGGGTCTAACCATCAGTTTAAGGCCACTTTGGGGATGAAACTCAAGTTTTGGCATATATTCGACAACAGGCCCATATGGCCTTGGTCGCCTTTATGATTTTGTTCTTAATATGGGAGTTGCAGTTAAGTTTCTTGTTGGTGACGATAATTCCTTGATATTTTACTTCATCGGAAAGTGGAGGTGTACACTAGAGCCAAGGACGGAGTGCTGAATACCCTTTCATAAGGGCATCATTTGCGCCGCAGCAGATACAAGCTGATTTGTTTCTTTCTGATTGTGTCAGGGGGGGTGGGGAATCTTCCTAAAATACCAATAGACGGTGCTAGTGGCATCTGCGATTCATACATGCCTGATCCTGATATAGAGTTGTCGGCCGATTTTCGTCTACGAAATAAGCCTCACCCCCGCACATAGGCTTCTATCATTTCCCTCTCTAACGAATAATAGTTCTGGAGAACAGAATCCTTCTAACCTAGAGAGCTCCCTTTGCGATGCTTTTTTGGTGAAATATTCAACGTGCGTTCATCTGAACTGCAGTTTGTTGTCCAGCATTACTACAAGGTAGTACTTGTTTGGACCTAATAGTTTGGTTACCAAGCTGAAAAGTAGCGAGCTCGACGGTTTTTTCGACTAGCCAACATTTTACCCTGTATCTGTTTAACTACTGTCACGGTGAATCCAATTATCGCTACTTTGTCAGGTAGTCATACAAGCTCAACCGTTACTTTATTGCAAAATTATATATAAGCTGTTTTCCCAATTTTCATCCTTTTCTTTAATCCTTTTTAAGCACAATCACATATGAATGCACAACAAATTGAAAAATATGCAATTTCTACTCACATTTCGAATTTAATATTTTTAACTTATTTTGTGTTTCGAAGTTTGTACAAAATGTTATTTTTTTTTCTACTTTTAGAAGTTCAAAACTACTACAGCATAATGAAAGATAATAATTTTCCGCATGCCAGTCCCCTGAAGTCACCATCAATTGATCCAAAGGAACTGCAGCCGCAACCACCGGATCTGCTCTGTCAAAATGTCGGTGGAATATTTTCTCAAAAATTGCCCGAAAGCGAGAAACTACCAACGGCACTACCTGTCTTAAGCATTGTCAGCAACACTGGAAGTTGTTCCCCGCTAGGTTATGAATATGGTCCTCCTGAGTATCCTTTATCTGAATTAAATCGGTCTGGGGTATTTTCTTCGTTCTTGCAACGACGACCACGTGGAGAGAAACGACCAATACCCGATGAGCAGAAAGATGAAAAATACTACGAACGTCGGAAACGTAACAATGAGGCGGCTAAGAAATCGAGGGATGCTAGAAAAATACGCGAGGATAGAATAGCTTTTCGAGCAGCCCTATTAGAACAAGAGAATTCAATACTTCGGGCGCAAGTAGTTGCCTTGCGGAATGAATTGCAGAGTGCGCGACAAATGTTAACCAATGTATCTGGAGGCAGACAATCATAGAGGATCTAGGAATTGCAGTGTAATTTTGTAAATAGCTTACCAAATAGTGAATGTAGATAATTTTTGTTTAAATGTGAATGTGAACTTGTGCTGTAGTAAATAAAACAAAATATAAGTGTTACGGAGGATAATTCATTAACAGTGGTTTAGTAATTTTAAGGCGATTTCTATAACCATCGCTGTATTTGCGGTATAAGTCGGTGGTTTCAGCTGCCTTTCTCAGAGGCATTCCAGTGCTCTTGCCACTCTCTCATACTTCGCATTCTTTCTGATATTTGTCGGGTTTCGTCACCCATATTTGTTCCATCCTACTCAGTGTCATTCCAGCAGTACTTGCGTTGCTGTTCGTTGCAACCACGCAGGATGCATCTTTTGAAGTAGGGAGAACTGGACAATTTACTCTTAGCGCCCAAATACAGTACACTGACGTGATTCTTAATCTCTTTGAGTTAATCCTCGTTACTCTGGACTAGATTGACTAGATGTTGTACGAGTAGCTTATGTGCTCTTTAAATTATATTTTTGTATCTATCATGACGTCTAAGTATTTTATTTGTGACTTAGATGTTGTGGTACATACATATACATATGCGCCTACTCCAAAATTTATCGTTTCTATCTTCTTCCTATTGCTTATGACTAATGGCTCGGTTTTGTGTTTTACCAGTGTCAGGCAAGCGAAAGCAAGCCACTGTCGAGTAATTCTTACTGTCGAGTTGCTAATCTGTTCCACATCATCCAGTAACTTAGCAGCAACAAGGATGGCGATGTCATCAGCAAATCCTACAATCTTTGCCTCTTCAGAGATGGGAGACGTAGGATACACATACAGTCACACATTATTCAGGACAGAGCCTTGTGGTATGCCACCAGTGACACAATATACATACATACAAGGATTCTGCGCCTAAAATAGTCGGTTGCAATTTTAATGAGATGATTAGTACTGACGAGGGCTCGTTCTGTGGTTTGTTTGCTTTAGATGACTATGGAAGTGGAACATTTCGTTATCTCAGGAGCCTTTGCAAAAGCTTTTAAGCAAAATTCCCAGTCTTTGGGCATGTAATGTGGTTTGTTATAATGTGTTACGAGCTAGTTTTGCTTTTGTTCCTCTCTTGGGTATCGGAAGGCCAAGAGATCTTTTCTGATTAAGCACTAGCCCTAGTTGCAGTATTTCAATGGCTAAGATCTTTTCAATTATTCTTCACCAGAACGAGCAATGTTTCGAGCGCGTTTGTGTTGTCAGGATTGAAATTAGGCTCCTTCAAAAAAAAAATCAACTAATGCCTCAGCTTTTATTCGTATTTATCCCTTCATGTTGAATATTATTTTTAATAAAAATTGGAATTTCTGCACCTTTGCCTTTTGCATATTCGTTGTTCACTAATAAAAGGATTGATTCCTTTCTCAGTATTTTTTCCTTCACTATTAGAGGAAATATTTTTTTTCTTAAAGTCTGAGTGGAGTGATGGACGGCGCTAGGAGTCCCATCGACCTGCGACCTTCAGAACGATTTTTTGTCCTAGCCCCTATAGAAGACATTTGTGTAAGTTCTAGAAGGAAGCTTAGGATTGTTTGAGCTGAGGAGAAGAATACATATATCAGAAGGAGTGGTGAAGCCTTTCAAAAAATATTTAGTCTGCTACAAGAATTAGGTTTGTTCATTGCCAGAATGCCTTTTGACATTTTGTTAGAGCAATCTATAAATTTCTTTGCATGGCTTAACCCTATCTGTGAGTCTCAGTATAAATGCTTTTTATGCAGCTCCGAAAAATCTAGCCCTATCTTTATTTAGCTGATAGGTAATTCAGAAATGGGTTCAAAGATTAAAAGTTTGGATTGGGAGCCGAATCTGGCTAGTTTATCAGCAACCTCATTGCCAGAATTGATTTGTCACTCCTATGGATTTTCCCAGTGGATGTGATTAGGGGTAATTTAAAATTAATTTATTTACACCACACATCGTCACCTCAGTATTGGAGTGACATAAATGCATTTTCGCCGTTTTTGAGTAAGGAATGTTTTCTTAGTGAAAAAACAAGATATTTCGATTGGTGTAATAAAATCTCTCCTATGTACCTCTATTATTTCAAAAGATACCAGTGTTACAAATGACACATGTATGTATATGCACTTTTGGGAAGAAATGCTGAGTATTGATATGCCACATAAGCTTATGTATGGGAAAGTCAATAGTGCTTCATACGCATCATTATTTTTCAGTATTTAAATGATTCATAACAACAAATCTGCGAGTCGACTTTTCAAGCTAAAATTATTTCAGTGTATAAGTGACACATAAATACAATTGTTGGTACTAAAATTACATTCTCTAAAATATCGAGAAAGCTAAAAAAAGTTGGATTTCTAGATCTCAGTTATGACCAAACACGTCTATTTTTAAGAGTTATGTTCCTTAAAAAGGTTAACTTACCTTATTATTTTTTATAAAAAATAAAGTTTTATAAAAAAACAATGAGGAAAAAAAATAACACGTGTTTTAAAAAATGTTTTTTTTATACTTTTGTATGAAAATGCATCCATAAATCGCAATCGCGTTCAGTATTTAAATAACACATAGGTTGGTCAAAAAGTGCCACATTTTTTTAGACAACTAACAGCATTATTAAGTTTATTGACTTTACCAACAAGAAGAAAAAAAATACCCCCTTTTACTACAAATGCCTAACATCAACTCTGCGCATCTCTATGTACGCCATTTTCGATGTTTCCCTTATTCCAAGTGACGCATTCCTATAGAGACTGGAAATACGCTTCCATTTGTCAAAACCAGCTGAGCTCTTAATCACAAAGGACAAAAGTAAAAATTTGGCAATACAAACGTTTCGCAATTTTCAATTAAATACTTTTCCTTATTTTTGAGTATTTACACATTTTATAAAGTTGACTAATTTCTAAAATAATTCATACTCCGTTTTTCGATAATATAAGCATAAAAACGAAGGCTTAGCTAACCCAAATGGAACCAACAATTATAAATTATTATGGTAAACAGACAAGCAGGTGCGGCTACTGCAAAAACAATGAATGTAGCAATTCTCATGGTAAGAATATATTATTTAAAGTACAGTAATCAATTCCTAATATGCAAGTACAGAGTGTGTTTACATTTAAACTTGGAATAATTAAATTAGGAACGGCCTTGTTGGCGGGCAAAGATTGCAGCCGACTACGCATGGGGTAGTCGCCCGATTTCGATTTTAGATAATTTCAGATTTGTTTTATGTATATAAATACGTTTTTCTTTTTTTTCTTAATTTTTTCATGTCTCATTAAGATAAGATACGGCAAATGGTTCGGTTTTGTTTTTGTTTCCATAGTGAGTTGCAAATTGATTAGGCAAATGTCAGGGGCTGTTCTAGTTTGAATGGAAATGTATTCTCATTTTCATTTTAACAAAATTATGCCTATGAATGGGTAATGTCATGTGTGTGGGTGGATAAGTCGAATGTTGTGTAGATATCGTTTTGATGAAAGCGGTGTTCAACGGTCGCTTTCCGATAGATAGATTATCGTCATGTCGTAGCGGCTTCTGATAAACTTGTGAATGGCTTTTTCCGTTGCTTGCTACACTATGAGGACTTCCGCTGCCAATTGATATGAAAGTCAAATCGAAGTTTCTAAATGAAGTGGTATTGGTATTTGTTTTAGATATTGTATGGTTAATCTAATTGATTTTACACGGTGGGTATGTGTTGTTGAATACCGATAGAGAAAAAACATATTTGTTAAAGAACTCTTGCGCATATGACTGACACTGCGACCTAAGAGATCTTTTGTAACAAAAGGGTGGAATAAGACTAATAACTTCCACGTCCTTTATGGCGGTGCTAAGTAACAGAGATTTTCAATTCTACTGACGAACGTTCTACTTTATGGAATATATGTATGTACATATGTACGTTTTCCCAAGACATTGGTTAATGAAGATCATCGAAGCAGAGTCGACATTCAGTCTCTGATCACAGATTTAAATTATTAAGGCGGTTCCTTAGACCTCAATAGTCTAAGAGAAGACTCAATTTTCATATCTAATTTAAAGATTTCCTTGTGTGAATTAGGCATTATTCATCATTTAAATTGCTAAGCCCGAGACATTTTTCCAGTTGGCTAGAAAAAGTTAATGTTCCCAGATATTAATTACAGAGGTGACTACGGAGTAGTAGGTACTATGTTCGCTTGTGACCTGGCCTGTGTAAGTTCAAGCTTCGCCAGTGGAGCAACAATGATAGTCACCAAGCACAACAGAGAAACGAATAAAATCTGATTTTTTACAATTACTACACCAAAAAAGGAGTTGTAGCCTGGAAGTGCAATGAACCGTATAGATTCTGAGTGCTTCTGGGTTTCGGTGGCTCATAGACAGTGCGCAGTGGTGGCAGCCTAGTTAACGCTCTGCTCTTATGAAAGCAGATTCTGATCCAGCCTTAGCTAGTTTATTTGAAGATTTGTTGCCCTCTTGACCAGGAACCCAACCTTGTTTTACCCTGTTGTGTTTGGCTAAAGAATGTTAAGCATCGCAGCAGTATTTTACCGACACAGAGTCCACTGAGTTAGACTATAGTTCTTTAAACGTTGCCTGACTATCTAAAAAGATATACAATAATGCATTCTGGCGCTATTAATACTTTTTCAAATGTTTAACGTAGCGCAGATCTGAATGGCATAGACTTCAGCCTGGAATACAGTGGGACACATTCCCATAGTCTTCTTCTTAAGGTTCCTCTTCGCTTCGGAGATTAGAAATTGGTTTTAATCTACTTACCTTTTAAGTTAAGCCACTCACGTAAATTTGACAGCCATGTTAGTTTTTGACCACCTGCTGACCCTCTTCCCTCTAACGTTCCTTGAATAATGACGTGAAGTATGTAGGTTGTATTTGCTGTTCCTCAGTACATGGCCTAAGTACTCTATTTTCCGTCGTTTTATTTGGAATGTCAGGTCTATTCCGCATCTAATTCTCCTCAGGACTTCATCATTTGTGATCCTATTCACCCACGAAATACGCAGTATCATTCTGTACAACCACATTGCGAAGGCTTCTAGTTTTCCTAGCATGGTTTTGTGTAACGTCCAGGTTTCAACTCCATACAATAAGACTCACCACACATAGCACTTAACAAGTCTGACTTTTATATTTAAATTTATTTCTCCACTGCAGAATGTTGACCTTGCTTGTTCTGCATTTTATTTCCTTTTTGGGATCTGCGTAGCTGTTAGCTATTATTCCTAGGTATTTGATATTCGTTATTTCTTCTATTATGAGATCTCCTATTTTTAGTTCAACACTTCGTGGCTGCTGGTTCTTCGTAAAAAGTATGAATTTGGTTTTCGCAGCGTTAACTGAAACTTATCGAATCTAGTTTATTCATCATGTCGTTAAGCTCACTGATATCATTAGCCACCACAATTGTATCACCTGCATACCTGTTATTGTTTATAAGTATGCCGTTAATCTTAGATCCCTCCATCATAGTCAGTTAATGCTTCTTTGAAAATCTGTTCTGAGTACATTTTGAATAATAACGGTGACAATATACAGCCTTGCCGAACTTCTCTTTGTATTACCATACTTTCCGATTCTTCTCCCTCAATAGATATTTTAGCTTCCTGGTTCCAGTACAGGTTCTCAATTATTCTGCTGTCGCTTCTATATTTTTTTTTTGCTTTTGAGGATGCTAGCCATCTTGATGTGTTGCACTTTATCAAATGCTTTTCCATAATCTACAAAACAAGTGAAAACTTCTTTGTCGATCCTCAAACAATCTCTGTACAGTCATATTAAGGGTAAATAGTGCCTTGCGCGTGAAGAAACCGTTTCTAAAGCCGAACTGAGATGGATTGCTATCGATTATTTTTAAAAAGATCATAGCTCATCAGGCTGATAGTTCTGTATTCACTACACTGTGACGCCTTGTTTTTTTTAGACATTGCTATGAATGTAGACTTTAGCCAATCATTCGGAATACTACCATGGCTAGATATCTCCACGGTCATCGCTGAATAATTCCTTGATATGTTCTTTCCACCTGTCATATCTCTCCATTGCTCTACATTGCCGTCGCAGGTGTTCATTTTTGCATTTTATTCCTGATAGTCCTGTTTAGCGTTTTGCATCTGGTGTGGCTTGATTTATTCTGCCTTCCCTCTTCCATAAGTGAAATAATTCCACCTGTCATCCAATCCTTTCTTGTTGGCCTATCAGGCAGTGTTCCGTGAGTATACCGATTACTGCTGATCTGTAGTCGTCTTAAAATAACCAACCTACGTTTCTGATCCGCCTTAGGCCAAATTTTTCTAGATTTATGACACGTAAAGCCATTTTCCCATCTATTATTGAGGAAGAGTAAAAGGTCGACTATGAAGTAATTACTTAATTTCCTATGTACAAAGCAGCTTTTACTAATCAGTGATTGCTTAATGGATTAAGCTGATTCATTCAAAAGTTTTCTGGTTTTTGTTTTTGGACTGGCATAGCAATATTGTGAATAATTGGAATAATATCAACAATGGAATAGGAAATTGAAAAGGGTGGACAAAGGTACATTGTTATCCTAAGCACTCAGACACAGAGAAGTTCATTGTACTTTAAAATTCAGCAGCTAACCTGAAATTTATTTTGCAATTTCATTTCGTTTTAGCTGCTTTTATAAATAGTCTTCTATTGTATAAGCTTCAAATGAGTAAATGGCAGCAGAACGATTATCTTCTTTAGCCTATTCCACCTCAGTTTGGGCATTTTGGAAAGTATAAGAATAGTTGCCCTAAAAAAACACGTTTTTTTAAGCGCTGGTCCCCGTCTGGCTTGGTTATTAGCTCGTCTGTTCCTTTGAGTGCCGCTATTAGGTGGCTCCATACTCAGGTAGTATTAATCTTGTCGTTTAAATAGTTTAGATCGTTTTGACATTGATTGGTAAAGTTTGGAATATAGGAGAGTCGAATCTATAGCTTTGATATCAGCTCGGCTCTCTATGAATATGATAATGTTTACTTAAAGAGTTACTACTTCCGCCTGGAAAGTGCTAGCGCAATCCGGGAGGTGGTGCGATTTTAATACATTTTTTTAATTTTAATATAGATCGCCCAAAAAATGCCTGCGCCAATCGGCAGTCCATATTAGAGAATTTATCCATGACACTGCTGCAGCCAGAGAACTTCTTAGAACAGTATCCAAATTATTTGAGTCTGACTACGCTGCAGTAGAGTCCGTTTCAAATAAATATGCACTTAGAAAACGTCCACTGCGGCCTTTGCTTGCTTAAGAGGCACTTTCAAAGTGACGCTATTTTTAACACTGTATGGGTTGTTATCTTCGAGTCCTTTTTCTTTATTTTTTTTTTTTTTTTTTGGACAGGTAACACTCAACTGAAACACTATGCAATTGGTTCGATATACTATTAGGAAGCAAAACCCTTTTTTCCTATTTTACTAGAGTTCCCTTGTTTTTTGTTTTCTAGAAAGCCAAGACAGCACTTCAGTGATGAAGAGATTAAGATATCAGTCCCCGCCACATCAGCATCAGAGCAAACGCAGTGGAAGTGATACGAGGTGCTGTTTCTATCGCAGATTATATGTAGTTTTATTTAAGTCTAGCACACTGAGGTGTGCATTCATAGTGAATTCATTTCTACATACTGATAGGTAGCAAAAATGCCGGGGATTTTCTACAGATGTCTGGCAGCATTTGTTTGGTCTGCTTCCATCACAGAAAGTTATGCCATGCATGTAACTATCTGGTTTTCACCAGATTTTGTGTACGGATACCGCGCTGGCAAAAGATTTGTAAACCGAATGGAACGTATGATCCTGGAATCATGCCACACACAATTCTCAGTTTTTTTGTTTTTCGTCACAGACAAGACGCCTTCAGTATTTAGATCGAGGCCTCACCTGGAATCGTTGAAGAGTTTTGGAATATTTGACTCTGAAGCTGTCCCGCCACGGCAAGGAAGCTGAGTATGAAACGGACGCTGTAGGTTAGTATTGGACGCACTTCGCGTGTGTACATTCAAAGAATTATTTTTGGATGAAATTCCCATTTCTTACTGAATGTCTAACTACTATCATAAAAGGCCATACATATGTAGATATATGTTTTCATCGTTGACTAGTTTTTCTTTATTTAGTTCCCAGCAAATTTTGAACATGTTGTTTTATTTGCGTCTTGGATCTTGTTCGCAACATTTAACAGCAATACGGCACGGTAGATGTTAAAAACTTGTTTTTTTTTTTTGTAATTGAGATATGTAGAACTGAATATTTCAGTGATCAGAGATGTTCTGAGCTCTATCAAGACACAACCTTCCTGTTTAAAAATGTCCGTAAGGAAGTTTATCATAACTAGCAATTTTGTTGCTTTTCAGTTTCCTCTTCTGCTTTTCTGTTCTCTTCTATATCGGGTGGAATGACTGGTTCGTTTGGACTGGGGTTTGACTCTCTTCTTGCACTACCATTCTCCCTATGTTTTATCAAGACCAAACTACTTTTTAAACTACATTAAATGCTTAATGTTACGAAGAGCCTCCAGGCTGACAGCCATATCCAAATTGTTTTGCTTTTTGTGATGCAGAACATCCGTATGGTGTTACGATCGGAGGATTCTTCGATACTGACTTTTTCTGAATGATTGATGGGCTGTGGCTCTTTGTGGAGCCTGGCTGATCTAGTCACACGGAAAAACCAATACTTGGCGTAACGGACCGTATGTGGTCCAGGGCCTAGATTCTCGCGACTATTCGTTGAACTCAAGGACATTTGAATTCAAAGAACAAATGCAAGCAAACGTTCGGCATAGCTTTAATGTTCGAAACTCCATTCTAATACAAATCAAACTTTTATTACCATTGCTTGATTATTTTTTTTGTATCTGATATTTGGAAACAGGGATGCATGCATACAATTTGGCGCCACAAGACTATCAAGATCTTATCGATCGAGGATGGAGGCGATCTGGACATTACTGCTATAAGCCGAATAATAAGAACACATGCTGTCCCTGCTATGCAATAAGGTAAGTAAAAAATGTTATGCACAATTATTAGATTAATATCACGTTTGCTCTTGTGCAAACTTTGCTTTCCTGTTTAAAGATAAAGTGCCTAACGGAGACGTTTAGATCGACTTCGTTCGGCTTTTGAATTCAAATGCGGTGATGCTGAAGTGTCTCTTTCAGAGTACAACAAATGTTCAGAAAACTTGTCCTATCAAACTTATACACCTGTATAAGTGATTTGCTGAAAACTGTGGATGAACTAGAAAATAGAAGTTCAACATATTATAAAACGTCAAATTATTAGGGACGGTGCATATTTTCGGGTATGAATCACGTTTATAGCTTCGTCTCACAGTTTTTTTATGTCTCTTACTCGCTCCGTTTGATATCCTTCATTTAGAAGTCAGCGTCTGCTCGCTAGTTGTTACATCGTCTTTTCCTGACATTATTTGGGACCACTGATGCTTTGGTTTTTCTCTTTTTGACTTATGGCATAATATTCACATTAAAGGGCATACTAGCTTACTTACTAAGATGGCGTTACAATCCGGCGTTTCAGCTTGTTTCTTAGCAAACTCCTTTCCGTATTGCACACCAAGTTAACTAGGCTTGTTCAACCCATAGTTCGTTGAACCCTCTTTGCCCTAAGGGCCTCATATTTTTGCTCGTCCCATCTCATCGCTTTTCTTCAATATGGGTAATATCTGCATTGCAGCAGTTTAGGGCTTCCTGTCCTATCTGTCCGGTTGAACGTGGGCGCACGAATGTGTAAGACAACGTAAGCGATAGGTGAACAATACGAAACAATATTTGAATCTGTTAGTTTGCAGCCTGTTCAAAAAGTCCAAATGTTAGGATCAAGCAAGCTGAGGGTGAAGTGAATGAAGGATAAGAGTAGTGTTCAGTTTAAAAAAAAAAAAAAATTATGTAGCTGTGTTTATTTTTTTATTTATTTTTTCTATTCTTTTCTATTTGCATTATCTGTAGATGTGATACAAATGAATTCAAGCTGTCAAAGTCCCATAAGAAAATTCTTAAACGTATGAACCACTTCTTACGCGATGGTAAGAAGAGTAAAAGCGAAGAATCTGCAACCAATGACCCATCATCGACTACCTGTCAGATGAGTGGTGGAAGTGGTGAACATAATGACGCAGAAGGGAGCCATCGAGGGGGTATTCGTGATGAACCTCAAGCTCCAAATGTCCCAATAAGAACAGTCGACATGGACGCTGTTACTAAGGCGAATCCACAAAAAAATTTTTCAATTCCAGACAAAAGTAAATCTAACGTAGTATCGATTGTTGGCGCGTCAGCTCAGTCAAGTTCTTTGGACGGATCAAAGAAATGTAAAACTGAATATTGTATGGGGTAACATTGGTTTTTTCTAACCATTTTTTTTTCTTTTAGCTTTTGACGAATCAAAGCCTCCTTGTAAAAAAGCAAAACAAATGCGCAAAGAACGTAAAGAAGCTAAATTAAAAGCTAAAGGAGGTGATGCTACTTCATTAGTTCAGGGAAAAGAGCAAACAACAAAAGGCGACACTAATACTAACACTTTACAAAATCAAGAAAAAACTCTTAAAGATTTCGTAGAATCTACATCACCGAATGACTGTCACAAATTAAAGGTATTACACGCAGTAGCTTATAACATTGTTATAACAGAATAATCTGTTCTATGGCCGTTACGTGCAGTGACCTCTTTATTTGATTGTGTTCTTGTTGATGTACTTTTAGGTCGTCCTAGTCCCATCCAATAAAGGGGTCACGAATGAGGCCTTCAGTATTTATCGTAAATATCAATTGATTATCCATAACGATGACCCAGCAAGGCTGAAAGAGGCCAACCTAGAAAGATTCTGCTATAAGTCACCTATAAAGGTAGTGAGTTAATATTTTTTTTTTTCTCTCTCTTTCTGTCTTTTATTAACTTGCACCGTGGATCGGGTTCGTAGTTAAAATTGGTAAATGTGGCGAGCAATCAATTTTCTGCAACATTGAAAGAGTCATACGGTCTATATGAACGGTATCAAACAACAATACATAATGACCCACAGGAAGATGTTATGGAGTATTTGGGATTTTTAAAGAGGTCACCGTTGAAGGTATATGCCTCCTAACAATGTGTGACATGCAAGAGTTAAAATATACGCGATTTGCTGTGCTTGTTTACTGTCAGAGAAGGACTAGTCTTAATGCTTTTATATAATACTTGATTTTTCTTTTTGTTGTAAAATATCGTATTTAGCATACAAAGTCACATGATGGACCTCCATGTGGGTATGGTTCATTTCATCAGCAATATTGGTTGGATGACAAGTTGATTGCAGTTGGAGTCATTGATATTTTGCCTCTTTGTGTCAGCTCGGTATATTTTTTCTACGATCCCGACTACAGCTTTTTGTCCTTGGGTACTTACGGATCTTTAAGGTGAGTTAATAAAAAAAATTATATTTGCTGCATTCCATTCAGAATTTCTTAAATATCATCTTAAATTCTTCAATTTTTTTTTGTTAAAAAGAAAAGAAAAAAAAATATCTAAAGGGTAATTTTTTTTTGCTTACGATAAGGATAACTGAGCTGTCTGCTCTTTGTGACATTTATATTCAATGACTACGGTTTTTTAACCAATATATAGTTGTGATTCAGGCGAGGCATTTTCCTTTTCTTAAGGTTCCTCTCCGCTTTGGAGGTTGGAAATCATAGTTTTAATCTTTTGTTAGTCTTCCGCGTCTCTTAGTATTTCTGGAGCGATTAAGCCATTGATGCAGATTTGCCAGTCTCTGACCTGACCTCCTGCTAATCGATTTTAATCGACAATATCGTGCGACTTAGCTCAGCAAAGAACAACCTCGCGTATCTTGCGGCACAGCAGGCAATTATGTTGTAAAGCCACCTTCAAAACGTGGAAAATGTGAAATGTAAACTACTAGATAATTTTTACTTAGTCGTAGTATTAGTACGGTTAAAAGGTAGCAAATCATCAATTTATAAATTTACTTTGAGAATGGGTCGTCGATTCGGGAAACGTACGGGTGACTGTGATTTTTTATGGCGCACACAATCGTCCAACTCCACCATACTCCACCATAATACCACCACGAAAAAGAAATGTTCTGAAGACAATTTGGCCGATGTAAACGATTTTTTGTCAGTAGCAACAATTGCGGCTCTCTCCGTCCAGTACGAGAAAAATGTTTCGCAAAGATTTTGGTCGACACCCGTGTAATATCTAAGGTTTAAGTGCAGGATTTGAAGCCACAATACAATTATATCCGTTGTTCGTTCTGTTGATATCTTATCGCAAAATTGTATGCAGCAGTAAGACTAATTTTTGATAGCAAAATACCAGGAAGCTACCAAAAATTTCATTACAGGATGGTCTAACAGCTGCAAAGAAACTGAAAATATCGATAATGAACCAGGTATAAAATCAAAACAGAAAATCAAAAAGCGGCAAGACAAGGTGGTCTGGCCGCCGAATTCCAAAGGTTTCAATGGGCTCAGAAAAATGTCGATCGTGATTGGCGAAAATTTCAAAGATGAGCCTTCTTTTTAGTTATTTAGTTCAAATAAACGCTTTTGGTCAGGAAGTGGTACAAATTGCGTCAATGCATTTTTGTCAAACAATTTGCAGAGGTGCGCGTTTATGGGTTCATATTGGCACAAAGATTTCGACGTTTGATCTGGTTTACGGAGATTCTAAATGCAGAACGAATGCATTTAATGTGGGCAACCCTACAAATTTCACATACGGCATCTGTCATTATTGCAATCAGTTAATATGGAGCGCTACACGAAATACCAACGTGTTATTGTTGTTTAAATTCATTATAAATTTGCTAAAAAAGTTCGAAAGCTTGGTGGAAATTGCGGTCAAAATAATGCTCCAAATAAGTGAACAATTCGAAGATTAATTAAAGAGTTTGAGGAAACTGGTTCGATTGTGCTCAATAAGCCAACCATGCGTCCTCGTAGCGGACGTTCACTCAAAAATATGGGCACAGTGAGAGAAAGTGTTACTGAAACTTCAGTGACACCAATTCGTTATTTGTCAAAAGAATTAGACGTTTCAAGAAACACCTTACAGCGAAGTATCACGACAGATCTGCATCTGCATGTGTCCAAGCTCAAGTGACCCACGAACTCAAACCGGAAGACCATATTCAGCGAAGAAAATTTGTAAATTGGCTTTTGGGCATCAACTAGTGAACGAATATTATGCTAAGAAAATAATTTTTATTGTTAAGAAACATTTTACACTCAATTGCTACGTAATATGTAAAATTGTCGAATTTAAGAAGACAATGCATTCACCACGAGCATTGTTTGGTGTAGTTTTTTAGGTGATTATTAGTGAATATAGTTACAGTTAGCGGCTTGCCATACAGAACTAAGAAAACTAATTTATTTTAGCCGAAATTGATTGGTCTTAATCTTGAAACCAATTGAATCCAGCAGAACAACCTGTCACCCTACAAGCGAAAACAATAGTGTGACTTGACATCATACGACTATTTTCTTCTTTTAAAGCCGCATTTATATGTCAAGATCGTGTTACCATCACTATTGAGCCAAAATTATGGGCCTAAGTCAGTGGAAATTTTGTCAAAAGAGCAAGAATTTGACAGCAGATTCTTTGGTCTGACACTTCGTTCTTAAGTTATCATTAACGACTCCGAAAAGATTTAAAGAAATATTAGTCTTGAATGCAGAAAAAGTTCTAAATTTTTTAGGACAAGTTTTTCAACTTGTCAACTAAGGCCAATATTTAATAGTTACAGTTTCTCTTTAGGGAAATTGAATTCGTTCAACAACTGGTTGAAACGGTGCCATCACTCAAGTATTACTACATGGGTTATTATATACACTCTTGCCCAAAAATGAGATACAAAGGCAAACTCGTACCTTCTTACTTGCTTTGCCCCGAAACTTATACATGGAATTTACTAACAAATGGTATGTAAACGATAACAAATTTGCATTATTCCATTGATATGAATTTGTCCTATTTATGCACAGACATGAGACAACAACTAGAAATTCAAAAGTATCAGCGTTTAAATGATGACCCCGAAGCAAAGGACATAGATGATTTCTTAGAAAACCATCTAGATTTAGTATTATTACTTATTGAGAATAATACCTGCGTTACCTACCGTGAATATATACAGGTAATAATAAAATTTATTTTCATCTTTTCTCCTTTTTTTCATACTAAAACAAATGCCTTCCCTCCCTCGCTTTCGTAACACTTCCTTTTTATGTCTCTTAATCTATGATTTATATTTGTTTAAATTCGCTTCTTTCCTAACTTCATCACTATCTGTAACATAACTTTTTGTTTCTTTTTTTGTTTGTTCTGACAAAAAAAATATTTTATTTTTTTTCTTATGTTCACACGAAAAAAAAACGCATTTTTTACAGTCTTTTAACATTGAGACGTTAGACAATATGTTGGATATGATAAGGAGTAGAATTTATAAAGAGGTAAATAAATTTTGTTTTGTATTTTCTTTACGTATCTCATTTCTCATCACTACTTAAAAAAAAATTATACATACATATATAAAATTGCTAAATGCGAAATGCGAAAGCTTCATTTTGTATTCTGTTCCATTCATTGTTGTCCTTTCCCCCTGTAGGCGTTCTATATTCTATCCTCCTTGTTTCTTTTGTTATTTTCTGTTTTATTTTTCTTTAAATTAACCTTAAAAAACCGATAGTGAAAGCAATTTATCCTCCATATCCTTTTTCTTTTTTTGCTTTATTTGATTTCAGATCACTGGCGAAGATGATGATCGTGAATCAATTTTAGAATACGGAAAATTAGTTGGTAAAACATGTGCGCATCGTATGCTGTATGTTAAGGTTTAAATACTTTGTAATTTGGACCTATCAAGCTAGTGTTCAGTTATGTTTAGTCCTGAATTTTTTTTCTTCAATTAAGGTTGTTTGATTTATTTTCAAAATTTTTGCTCGTAATTGTTACTTGTTATAAAAAAAAACTACGCTGTAGAATTATAGAAACAAAAAGAAAGCAAAATTATTAATTTTTTTTTGTCGTCTGAGATAATGTTTTAAAACTAAAAATAAATTTAATTGTAGAAACAATAAATATATTTATATTGGACCATATTAACGTAAAAAAATCGTCGTAAACATAAATGCAAATAGTTTTATGCAAATTTAGTTAATAAAACACATGATCGCATCTAATATCTCTGCGCAAGCATTAAGTGATAGATAATTTATTATAACACGCATAAATTAATTAATTTGTTCTCTAGACTTTCGATCAATCGTCTTAACCTTATATTTAATGTCATTTAATTTTATTTTTTAAACAAATTTTAGCAATATTATTATGATTGAAAATCTATTCTATAAATAAAAAGAAAAACATATTATTTCCGTTAGAAATTTGTGTTTCTTTTTTTCAATGATTATAGTTTACAGTATTCAAATGGTCTATTGCTTAGAAGACACATGTGTCGACATATGCGGACCACATCTCACTTTCACTTGCACGGGGTGAACTCCGGAGTGCCGAGAATATCGGGAGAGGAGAAGGGTGTTACATATTTTTACATAGCACAGGAGCGAAACGGATCGTATACGGCATATTGCTTGCTATAGCAAAGGGGAAAGGAACATGGTCATTCCTCATTGTAGTCTCATTCCTGCAGTAGCATCTGTCTATTTCCTCGATCGCGCGCTTCTTCTGCTCCTTTTTTCTCCTGAGAAGCCAGTGCTAGTCTCTTCTCTTCTTCTCATACTGCTCATCACTGCTTGTGATTGCAGCATCCGACTTCAAACTTTCTCACAGTATTTTCTGTTCTTGGCAGTATTCGGGATATCGGCAACCGTACATTAGCAACCGTAGCGGACTCCTTGTGCATCTTTTAGAAAAACGTTCTCTCTCTTCGATTAAAACTTGGCTATTAAACCGGGGGTAGAATAGAGGCTTAGTTCTCTCCACAGCCTCCATGTTAACCCGGCAACGGTGTGAACTTCTTCTAGCGAATTTGTTTTTGTTCATAACAAGCAGACTTTGGTATTCAATAACAAAATCAAGAGGCATTTACAAGCTTCGCAGAGCTTTGGGCCTTACCGCGAGATTCTATTCGCAATAGAATTAAAGTCGAATAGAATTAAAGTCGATCTATCGGTACTGCGAGTTTCTATTGGTATCGAAGCTTTTCTGTTGATAGAATTGTCAAAAGTTCAATAGAATTAAAGTCGATTATCGGTACCGCGAGTTTCTATTGGTATCGATATTTTTCTATTTAATAGAATTTTCAATTCTATCGGAAATTCCTGGTCGACTTTCGTTTGAAAGGACTCTAAACAAAGAAAAAAACGACTAGCGACGAAAATAAGTATGTTTATTTTGAGTTATATTCAATTTACAACGTTTTTTATGTAAATTGATACAATTTTTACAAAAAATAGAGAGAATTTATGAATAGACGGCAAACGGAGAAATTGGTCTGCTTATTGGAAAAAAAATCCGCTTGTAGCAAAATGAATTTGTCTTTGCATACCCTGAACTCCAGTCTTCTCGTTCAAGAACAATTTGGACTCCTCTTCTTCTCGAATGAAGTGAAACTAGATCCACTTAGGACAAATATATTCTTCAACTATGTACATCGATGAGTTCGCTTAAGACAGTAGATACTGTTGAATGCTCAAGAGAAAGGTTATAGTCATTCCTAATGCAGAATCTCAATAGTTTTATAATTATGGGAACCGAAGAAGTCCTTTCACATGCACACACACAACAATTATTCCAAATGCAATTTTAATCTTCACACTTCTGTGTCGAAGTGTTGTCAGTATTTCAACTCATCGTACATTCTCTAATTAATCCTCAAATACATTTAACCAAATAAAACTCACTATTTTGAGATTAAAATTGCACTTATAATACTTAAAACAAAGTACTTATTTGTACACACCAACAAAACAGACGGAGATTTGACATTTGAGTTGAAAGCTCAGCATTTTCTTTTCTATTTCTGAAAGTCGATTCTATTTCAGCAATTCTACTGCAATCCCCGGTACCAATGAGCTTAATAGAATCGACAAAAGTCGAATAGACTTTTTGCGAATAGAATCTCGCGGTAAGGCCCTTTGTCCATATAATATAAGTTCCCCTCTCCTGAGAGAATAAAACAAATAGCCAGGATAATTAGGTACGCAGGAATCTTGAAAGATGTGTTGTGAGCTAGGAGGCAACTTCGGTTCGGGTGAGGTGAACGGCAGCTCGCGGTTGCACGGCTTAGCTCATCGAACCGGGTGGTAATTGTCACCCTGCACCATACACCACCTGCGCAGCACACAAAATACTCGTGCCTACTAACAAAATCAAAGAAAGAAAGCTACTCATATTTAACAGAGGACGGATGTAAATATAAACTATCCTATCCTTTATATCCTTTAGAAGATAGCAGAAAATAAGAAACAAGTCCAAAGACATATGCCTATGGCCAAAAAAAAGTCTGGAAAGGAGTTCACGAACTAACCTAACTACCCTAAACTACACCTAAGCTAACCTAAAGCCTAAACTAAGTCCTAACCTAAAACTAAACTACTTTATAATTAACCTAACTTATTCTTTAAGCGCTGTCACACATTGCAAGCGTCTCTCCTCTCCATAAGCTTGTCATGAACCCGGCGCTTGCCATATATTGTTGGCAAATGTTGTCCAGCCTCCCCTTCGCGTCTTGCGATACAAGCAAAGCTATCTTTCTGGCCGAGATTTGTGAAATACAGTCCCTAAAAGAACCCTAGTATATTCTCGTTGTCAGTCACGATTGCGACCGGACTACGAAATATCCAAATAGGGAGCGACTGGCAAGATAGACATATTAAACGAACGTCTATGAGTACAAACATCCAGATGGAAAGATAAGTCGTAGAACGCCAACAAAGACAAAGCCAGAGGAAAACAACACATAACCTCTAACAGAGTGAAAGGCTTTGGACGAACAACAACTTGATGAACAAGACAAAGGACATACACCAGAAGACAGTTAATGTACTTAGAATATTATCAAAGAGGTGGTTACTTCTGCGATACAGGAAAGTTGAATCCAGATGATGACAGCGTTTGCGAATGGTATGACAGGAATGATGGAGGATTTCCAAACGAATACAAATATAAGTGCGCTGGAAGAGTTAATGGGCGGGCGTACGTAAAGTACCACCTAGGAAAACTGAACGAGGAGCTAAGCCGTGTAACCGCGTGCGTGCCACAGTCCCCCTTCTCTGCATTCAAGCTGCCTTTGTGGGCCTATTCTGGATCATAACAGATGTAGTTTTTGGCCCGTGTTGCAGTTGCACTATCTACATAAGTATGTACTCGTAGTTGTTATATGGTCTTTCCTAATACTAGCTATAATATCTTAAATTTTCCTTGTTTTCAGTTATAACCCAATTCCAAATCAGATTAGGTCAATTATTTTACTATCAGGGAGGTGATAAAGACCAGTTTTACGCAATCACGCATGACGTTATACGAGTATTTCGTGTTTTGGCAGAGTTATCCTCTCCGGCCAAAGTCCACGCAAAGTTATTTATGGAGCACTAAATATCGTAAAGTATATAATATACACAATATTTTTGCAAAGGGTTAATTGATGTTTGCTTAATTTGTTTATACTCTCAAATTATTTGTTTATATTTTTATACTCTCGAATTTGTCATTTATATTTTGATTGCCCTGCACGGACTTTGATTCTTTTTCTGTTGCAGAATTGTGTACTCTTAAGGGAGGTTGGTTGGGGTTGCTGAATTCGTAATAAGGTGAACTCATGTATTCTTTGTTTTGACGAGATTTTGAAACCATGAATCTGTTAAAGCAAAACATACGCAGGTATAAAAGAAGATCAATTCTCGTGTTTGAGACTAGTCAGAATTAATGTGGATATTTCGTGTAAGACTATAGCGCCATAATTAGTGCGAACTTTAGTGATTATTTCCATCGGTATAGGGGAAACGTGCGGAGTCCATCATCTCATCCAAAACTGGTCAATGTGACGTATTAGGTCAATGCCTGGGAACGAAATGATGTGCAAAAACCATCAAAGGAGCTTATCATGCCATTTTAGGTTCAATAAACGTTCAGATGGAGGAAAAGTGAAGTTCGCAAAAGTGGCGAACCATTAGTGATTATATTGGTCTACACGTACGTGATAGAATAAACTCAAACATGCCGTTTGCAGATATTTTTGGCATTTATTATTTTGTAGGGTGCATACTACTTTGTAGAAAAATTAGAGTGCGTCGGACACACGATGGGTGAATTTAAATTTGTGCACATCACCTTTCTCTAAGGTAATGTCTTCTTCTAGTGTGTAATCCTTCCGGTCAGAGCGGACGTAAGCCATCTTAGTTGCTGAATTAGGATACTAAACAGCTCGTGCAGTTCGTCTATGCAGGAGGAATCGAAAATCTTCCGAAGATTTTTTTTCTCAAAATCCATTACATACATATGTAGCTCGTGCCTCTGCGGCATGAAATGGTAACTGGTATGATTAAGGTTGACTTTAATTATTTGAGAGACGGCTTTGCTACTTAATTGCCCTCTTAACTCAAATAAACAGCGGTTAGTATGACTTCTTTTTCTTTTGATTTCAGCGTTGATATCTTTGCCTGAGTTGAGAGTAGAGCATACATATTGCACTAATAATACAATACTGTTGTAACTCAAAATTTATAACATTTTCACATATTCAAACGTAAAATTCAATTCCCTATGCGTCAATAAGACCGTCATTAGAATAGTGCAAGAAAAAAAGAAGAGATGGCACTATGAGTCATTGTTCATAATTGACTGACTGTAGTAAACCCCCACCAATATTGCATCATCTTTAGTTACGATCGAAATTCGTATTTTGAGTATTACAACACAATTGTATTATTAGTGCGATATGTACATACTTAGGTAGACAAAGTATTTATGTAAAAAGCTCAAAGTTGAATCCGTCGCGGGTAAAGTTTTGTCTGACATATCGGCGTTGGGTGTTTCTTTTTTTGTCGAGATCATGGACTTTTTTTCTCGCACACTGTTAAACCCACTTTCGTCGCTTCCTTATCAATACTTATCAAGGTGCCATTGACATCAGGCTGTGTTTTTTCGACTATGTCAATATCGTCGGCGATTGAAGTATCTGCACAGACATTTGAATGACTATGTATGTTCCTGGTGTTGGTGCAAGTTCCGAACAATTCGTTCAAAGAATCCATGTGAAAATGCGCGTCACATTTTTTTAATATTTTTTTTTTTGACATCTGACATGAAAGTTCTCAATTTGACTTTCGTATTTGGCTCTAAACTGTAGATCCCGTCCATTTGTGTGAAAAAGTATAACACGCACAACACGAATGGTCGCGAGAGGCTAGGCCCTGGACCGCATACGGTTCGTTGCGCCAAGTATTTGTATTTTTGTATTTTGACATGAAAGTTGTGATGTCATTACAGATGGATAAGCCTGTATTCTCCATCATTATCATGCACAACCGGACGAGTTTGGCATGAATGCTAATACTAGACATTGTTCTTTATATCCCGTCTCTGTAAATGCTACCACACAAGACTTTAAAATCAAAGAATAGATGGGCGCATCGATTTGAAATTCCTTGGTTTTTTCCAAGATCAACCATAGTGTAAATATTTGGTCAATGGCGGATTTCTCTGGTCTGAAGCCAGACTGATGTGCGGCAATCGTTGTGCAAAGGACTTCAAGCGTTATTACAATGCTGAGGAGACTTATACCTCTATTGTTGGCGTAGTTCAGAGCACCTCCAGTTTTGGGGATAGTGCTGGGGTTCTATTCAACTTTCGTTCGACATATGTATTCTGAAAATGATTTGGTGCATGCTTCTTAGCAAGTCATGCTGCTGCTTTTCACAGCTTTACAGGTAGGCCGTATCTGGTGCGACTTAAGTCAGTTATTGATATCATAACTTTGTTTAGGTCACGTGGACGGAAATGTTGGTTATCATTGTCCAGATAGAATGGTTCATTGTTTCTGACAATTTCGCTCGTATTCAGTCTGCAGAAATGTACTCTCCATATCCTCAGAATCGACTGTTGTTCAACTACAATTTTCTTTTGTAGGTAGGCTTCTTTTTCTACTCTTTGCCAAAACACTTTTCCTCAGCCACACATGCTCGTTCTCTTGAGAAGCGGGCTTAGACCTCTCTCTTCTTCTAACAGAGTTCATGAGCAGCTCTGGTTTTTCTATGCAGCACCATCACACTTCTTGCCCAAATTTGACTCCAATAAGAAAGCGCTCTGTTTTTATACTCTTTGTATGTGGGCCATTCTATCGCACTACTTCGATGTGGGTGACGAAGGTTTTCTTAAGATTCCTGTATAACATGCCAAGTGCAAGTTCGAATATCCTTGTCCTTGTTTGGTTTGCAGGGGTGTCAATATTAGATCATCTTTATTAGGATTATTACCGCTTTATAATAGACATTTCTTTAAATGCCCGGACAGTTGTCCTGATGGGATAGTCTCCAACCTAGAGGTCTTGGGTAATCCCTAAAACAGAGCGGACAGATGTACATACCTTAGAGACTTCAACTCCGAATATGCAAACAAAAGGAATTCAATAAGGAATTAGAACGGTTGAGTTAATATCTCATCATTCACCCCCTTCTCGTTGGCTACTGCTAAGACTTTCAAATGGGATTGGAATCCAATCTCCATCAAGGTACTAGGCACATATATGATGAACATTCAAAAATGAATTTTACATTCTACAATATGCATAATTCTTAAATATCTTCCTGGCCAACGCATAGTAATGCGGCATCAACATTTGCTTAATGAATCGTCCTAATCTATTCAAGCTAATGAACATATCAAATTTTGTTATGACTGTTCTTCAAGTTTCTGATGGCCATGAAGAGGCCGAATTCTTGTACAAATATTCGATATATCTTTAGCTATGCATTTTGTTATCATTTTGAAATCGTGTGGCATGACAAGTCTTGAAAATTTAGAGTTATTCTTAAGTCTATATTGGACATACTTAAGTGCTCGTGTGTAACTAGTATAAATCCATCTCATTTCTAATAACAAACCGCTCTTCCTATGATACACAATTTTCGCTTCCCATGCATCTATTGTATTCTTGCAAAGTTTTGGAGTATGTATCATGTTTCATCCTCCTGTCACACTTCCTGCTTTTACAAAAGTCATTGGAGTAGAAGTCAACCCTCAGTGGCTAGGTATGTGCCTGCTTATAAAACAGTACTTTCAATAACACCGATAGCTTTGCCAATACATATGTAAACTGCTTAGGATCAGACTATTTAACCGTTTACGATCCAGTTTAGGCCAAACTCGTATGAGGCTTGGCAAGTGGTAATATAAGTCCACCTATGGTCATTAGATACTTAGGTGTGCTAATAGACGCTAAGCTCGCTTACAAGGAACATCTTGAAAGATCGTGTGAACAAGCTGCTCGAATGAGTGCACCCTTGTCCAGAATAACGCTAAATATTGGAGGACCCGGACAACCCAGGAGACTACTTCTGTCAAAGATGGCACAATGCGGCACAAATTTGGGCCAAGACAGTGAAAATTAAATCTTACTTTAAGAGGATGAACTCCGTCAACAGCCTATGCGCACTCAAATTTTGATGTGCGTTATGAACAGTGTCAGATGATGCTATATGTACGCGTAACATCGCGGCAATGATGCCAAAAATCAGATACCAAGAGCCAAAGATATCAAGCTGGACGAAAGACAGCGAAGCATTAAATGAGAGAAGAGATGGAACCAGTCTTCTAACGGAAGAAGAAGTACCTTAAGTGAGTAAATTTTTACCTGACCGGACATGGCTGCTTTCGAGCGTATATTTTTCCAATCCCTGAAATTCCGCGTGGAATGCGGGCTTGTGGAGGATAAAATTGGATTAACATGTCCCAGAAAATAATGTAAATCTTATGATGGCATCGAGCACAATATGCTGTACGGTGAAACAAGCTGCGGCAATAGTCATGAAGAAACTTTGACGGCTGGAGAGAGCCAGGAGGAACAAAAATGAAAGCAATACGCGAAAATCAGACGGCGAATACAGAAGGAGCATAGATTGCTAACCAGGCCCGCGAAGTAATACCTAGCAGCACTTTCGCGGGGAGAGTTATAGAAGAGTGGTCCGCTAAACAACGAGAAAGAGCCAATGCAAACGAACAACATGCATACGTCGGTAGAGTAAAGTGTAAGACGGGACAAACGTCAGTACACGGACTCACTTAGCAGCAAGCAGCAAGGAGGTGTGACTATCTATAACATCACCAAGGAGATCAATGGTGTTCGGAACTCCAAACAACATCCAGTGAAGAGTTTAAACGATAAGCTTTGATTTTGGATGAGGCAACAAACTCTCGAATTAGTAGCGAACCTCCCAGTAAAACCGAAATAACATCAGCAATTAAGTCCCTCAAGAAAAAAAAAGCGGTGGGTATTAATGGCATCCCTGTCGAACTATTCCAAGCGGCGCTAAGCACATCGGCTGAACTGATACATCCGCTCATAAGGGGAGTGTGGGAAAATGACGAATTTTCCCAGGAGTGGAAAGGGAAATGATCGTCAAACTTCCGCAAAGGGGAAGTCTGATGTATTGTGGAAACTGGAAGGGATAATAGTTAGAATCATATTAAAACGAATTAACGAACATTTAGATTCAACTCTCGACGTCGAACAGGCAATGAACTCCGTGAACCATTAACGGAAGGTAATAATGGAATACGATGGACTATGACAACTTATCTTAAACACGTCGACTACGCTGACGATGCTTGTCTACTTTCACATTGGATAATTGAGCTTCACCCAATGCCCCAAAAGCTAGCGAAGGTAAACAAAGTGGGGCTCAATATAAACACAGTCAAAATAAAAGCCTTGAGAACCTGTAACACCCGAGGTCAACTCAACATAGCCGGACAGGTGGTCGAACAAGTACGAAGAGGATTGAAGCTCCTTGGAAATGAGTCGAAGTCAGCTCAGACGCTTTTCAGAACTCCGAATAAGATGGGGCGCAGGCTCTGTTGACACCCTGTGCCCCCAGAGGGGTGCGAGAATTTAATTAAATAAAATTGACGCAACCCAAAAAAGTCATTATTGTTTTGCGGTTTGCACTGCGAAATTTTTTTCTTTTTCTTTGCTACAGTAAAAAGGGTTCACAAACAACGGTTAGTAGGTACACAAATCCATACGCAACAATCGTTACAGATTAAGAATTTAAAATAAACATTCTCAAATAAAATGTTTCATATTTTCAGGCGCAAAGTTTATTATCTTATACACTTCATAGTTGCAAAAGTTTACTTTTTTGTTTTTTACCACACGTATTGTAATAAACAAAGCAATAAATAATAATGTTACTAAAGTGAATATTATCAACACAATTGAATACAGCTGTTACATTACAGATATGTATGCCGGATTCTCTCCGTATCTTTTTAAATTATTATCTACAACCACGAGCGATGCTTATCACTTTACAAAAAGCAGAAAAGAAAATGGAGAGATTTTATTAAACAATAAACTTGCCACAGTAAGAAGTCAGTCAATATCGCATCGCACCCCTAAAGTTTATTATTATTATTTTTTTTTTTTTGCAGGGAACCATGAATAATATTAACAGTCGCCCAACAAATAAACTACTATCTTTACGTACTCGTATTATTGGCATGTCGTTTGGTTGTAAACCAGCATTTTTAAAAAATATTTATAGACCAAGTGTCACATACAAACACACAAGGGTTCTGCTACAAATCAAAACGTCGACTGGAGTTTGAAGTTCACAGGAGGCGAAGTGATCATACGTCAAACAAAAATATCGAAGTGATTTCGCTTATTACCAATCGATTATGCGTTAATTGCTTAAAATCCCCCAAACAAGACATACACAACCAATATTGGTGGCAAAAAAAAAACACAGCAAAAAACCGCAAAAAAAATTTATTCGCTAAATTTAATACTCATCCGTATGAGTGGCAGATCGCATTCGTTTCTGGAGCTCCGTCGCGATCGCTTCATATACGAGCAATACGAGTATATCCGTAGTAGCAAAGCAAGTACTCGACTCACCTGCGCTAGTGCATTAAGTAGTGTAATCGTACGTCCTCCTCCCTTTAACTGTTGATCACGGTTTAGTTTAAACCAATTTTAGTTTATTATTTATTTTTGTGGTTTTTTGTTTTTTTACTTCCAATATTGTCCCATTCGGTTTGCGTGTTTGTCGCGTTTGTCGAACAGTTGTGGTATAGACGCCGTCGTCGTCGTACAATTACAGTTAAAACGTTAGATTTGTTAAATTTATTTTATTAAATTCAATAAATCCTATCCGGACGGAGAAGTGCGATTTTGGAGTTCCAACAAATTTAGTCGATATTTTGTTAAGGTAGGGAATGATACAAATTTAAATTAAATTAAACTGTGTTTACCAAAAATGTATGTGTGTTTAAACTTTCTTGGTTTATTTAGGATAATTTTGTCTCCGTTTTCATTTTTAAGTAAGGGAACCTTGATTTATTGATAAAGGCCCGAAAAAAGTGAATTTTAATTTGCCGAAGATTCACAAATAAAAGTGGACGCAAAGTTTTTTGTCACGATGTAAAGAAATTATCGTTATTTATTCTGTAAAGTAAATATTTGTTAAAATCTTTTTTCTTGTTAGTTTTTTTCTTTTTGATACGGAATCCAATTTATATTTTACTTTAGAGTTTTGTATTACAAGTGATTGTGGTTACTATACTTACTGTGCTAATTTTTTCGGTGAGTTTCAATAAATAAATGCCAGAGATGTTGCTCCGGTTGATGCGTTTTTTTGTTTGTCGATTGAGACGCCTGTAACTAGGGAACGGCTATGGCCGCTTTCAATGTATCCATTGCTTGTTTGCTTATTTATTTGAGAATTTCTCCGGGAAGGTTAACAGATAGATAAGCCTCATGGTCCATATAAAGACTGTTTGTTATCACTTCTAGAGATCAGTTTATATTATAGTTTGATGTCAAAACAAAGTATTTAAAAATTACTCAGCGCAAAATGTACTCGTATTATTTTTTAAAGTGAACCAACAGAAATAATTGAAAAACAGCGATTTATAATAATTGGGGAAAAATATTTTAAAAATATTAATTGTTCTTTTAATGACACTCACTGATCGGGGGTAATTTAGTTTTAACTTTACTGCTTCCTTGGGTATTTCCCCTGTTTCCCAATTGGGTAACGAGACACTTACTTGCGTAACACTTTTCTCTGGGATTAAGATTGTAATAAAAGTTTTAAAAATTCTCCAGCCCTTTTCCTACATTTTAGGATTGTGTTTACGCCAAATGCGGGAGTTCTCTTTATTGACATACCCCTTAAGCCAGATGATTCTCATCATTTGAACACGATTTTTCGATAAAAAAGAACCCATTTAGCGAAAAAACGACACAAATTAGGGTTTTGTGGCTCTAATTCTTTCAACAACTGGATATTTCACGGGTGTAAAGATTGCATTTATATTACTATGATACTTCGTTTTTGCTAAACATTTCCAAATGCTCGGCTTAAGAGACAGAACGGACTCCAATGCTGTTGAGAGGGCGACGTTACCTCGGATCATTTTCTCTGCGATTATCCTGCCTTCCCTGGTATGAGCTGGGTTGAGGCCTGATATCGTAAGCTGAGCTTTCTACGAAAGTGGGCGTTTGCTTCTTAACAGTACAATGGACCAGTTGTGTGTCCTTTGCTCCAGTAAATAAAAAATTCATCGAAAATCGGTTGGATAATTCAGAAGTTATATAGTTTCTTTTGAGGGAGTTGAAAATCTCGAAAGATACTAAGGGAAAAGATGCATCAGAGTAGTGCGTGATTTAAACGCCATTTTTAACACCCACGATTGAAGTGAATATTCACATCTTTTGTTGTGCCTAGCCGTCAGGCTAATGAGCAATTTAATTTTAATAGATTTAGATAAAAAGTTTACTGCTGCTTTTCGTTTCTTTCTCTAGACTTAATGGAATTTATTTTCCATATTGCTAGCTCGAACGATTTGATTGTTCTAAGTCTTCTCACTAAATTACTAGCATTTAACAGCTGTGAGAAACGATAACGAGTTTTGCATTTTTTTTTCATTTTCAAATATTTATTGTTTCAAAACCTGGGTATGCATCTACTTACGCGGAAACCTTTTAGCAGGCACGCTCGACGCTCGACGTGTGTCATACATCTAAACAGATCTGTCCTAAGCCGGATCAGAAATGTAGTGTCAGGTTGATTATGCTAAAGCGATCACAGATCAAACACGTAATCGGTGTCCTCAAGCAACACTGTCTGATAGGCCAACATGCTAAAAAGCTGGGTCTGTTTTGACTTGAGAAAAGGAAATAATCCTTTATCTCCTTTGCACGTGTACGGCTCTGTTCCAAAGAAGGGTGCTGTTTTTAAGAACTCTTTTCTGGAATGACCTCAGCCAACTGGCATTCCGTAGTCCGTAGGTCCATACAAGCTTTAGTTTTTGCTACTCGCAGACCACTGTGAGTTTGTTTCAAAGCAAACAGATGCACTAGCTGCCATTGGCCTGCTAAAGATTTCGAGGGGTATCAGGTGAAAAAGAATATCCAGTGCTGCAGAGGGAGTTGTACAAAGTTCTCCGCTTTTGCACAAAAAAGCTGAACGTTGGACTTTACTTAGATAATCGCGGTCCATCTAAGGTTGTCCGCCAGATAAAACTATACGTAAGTATCGGTCTTATAACCGAGATGTAGAGCCAATGAGTTATGCTAGGTTGCAAGCCCAATTCTATTCCCGATAGCTTTTTTGCAAGAGAAAAGTGTCACTGTAGCTTTCTTGAATACTATGTTTTCAGCTTAATTTCCTATCGAAAATAAGATCCAAATATGTTGCTTCGTCAGAGATAGTTAAGTTTATACCATTGATAGACGGTTAGTCGACGAATATTTCCTTGAAAAGAGTACCAGCTTACTGGGGGTTTATATTGAGATCACAACGAACTACCCATCTGGTTAGCTTATTGAAAGCACTTTGTAAGAGTTTTTGCAGCGTTTCAAGGTGCTGCTGTACCAACGTTTAGTTTTATTGGCCATTTTTTCGTCCACGTATTCATATTGTTTGTTGAGCTTTAAAGGTTTTCAATCGATTCTTGTATTGTGTTTCCCACTACCTACGTAGCGGTATCAGATGGAAATACAGCTGTAGTTGTATCTTTACTCTGCGGTATGTTTGTGAATTATGGATAAAGGATGGGTCCCAGCACAATGCCTTGTGGCACTCCAGCTTTACATTTTCTTACTTTTAAAAAATCTTTCTCTTGCTAACGGGTTTGTTATATAGGATATATAGAATTGTCTAGGCAGAAAACTCTTCAATTTAGCAACAAGCCCTTTATGGCACACCTTACCAATGGCTTGAGCTACATTCACGAATATTGCAGAACGTTTTTTTTTTTCTCTAAAAACCTTGTCTGTGTTTTGTTTTCCTGTGAGTTTGTTCGAATTGATGCGATGGTGTTAGAGATTTTTTATTTATTATAGGTAAATGGCTGTTGAGAAAAAGTTATTCAAATAGTTTTGAAATCATTGGTAGCAAAGATATCGTTCGATACGTTGTGACTTTTGTAGGTGCTTTACCCGGATTCGGTATCATAATTACCTCAGCGTGAGTTACGTGAATTAAGCTAAATGCAACGTTGATAATCTGTGCCAATTTAATGACGGCTTTTATGGGTAACTGTTGAAGAATCTCCCATGTAATTAAATCAAAAGCTGGGGTTTTTTTTTATTTTAATGCCTTATTTAATTACTTTTGATAATTTTCTCCAAGTAATTGGAAAACAGCGCTGCTTTTAGCTGGTTGTTTTTAGCCCAACTACTATCAGTATTTCTTAATGGTGGAATGATAGTCTCTCAGTTTTGTAAGATAGTTGTGCTTCGAATATTTCTGAGCTACAGGATATATTTTTGCCGTTTTTTGCTAGGCTTATAGAGTAGTTCTTATCTGTTGGAACTCTAGACTGTTGCCATTATTTTCTAGCAACCTATTGCTACAATTGAATGAGAAAAGAATTAATAGCTTATTAGTTTTGGGGAAAAAAGAAACCCGATTTTGGCCAATATGTTCGCCGGACTACTGCATGAGTCGTTAGAATGACGAAAAAAGATAAGGCATCAAAAGCATGCTCTGCAACTGCCTAAATCTCCAAAACCATCGCTTCCTCCATATCGGAGACAGACTCCTTAAAGGACTAGGAGAGCCTGCACCAGTATCAGGTAAGGACTTAAATCGATTCATAAGGAGCACACGCTGGTTCTAGAAGGAACCAGCTAATTAGCAACAATGTACTATTTTCCTAAGAAGAATCACAATAGATCAATAGATCCCCAAACAGCTGATAACGTGGTTATGTAACTTAGATTGATGTCTTGTGAGGCACGTTGCACCATCCTGCTGTCAGTTATTTTGTCCCTGTATGCTTTTCATTGATGAATTCCATGTCGTGCCGAAAGCATCCTAACACTGGCAACAAAAAAACTGAGAACACTTTGGATGACTCCGACTTAATATTTGGCACCACTGGAGATCTGGATAAGACTAGCTAATTCGGACCGGTCATAATCCTCGCAAAGTGAGCAACCTTAGTTTATAGAAGTATTTAAGTTTTTTAAGCCATTTGCATGTTAGAACAGACCCTCTCTAGGCAGGATACGGTTGAAAGTTTGCCAACATCATCCACATATGCTTGAGCATAGATGCTTGAACTATTAAGAGTATGCAACAGAGAGTCAAACGTCATGTACCTTAGCAGTGGGAATAGAACGCTACCTTGTGAACAGTTCCTGTTTACTCCGGCGATAACATAGCGGGCGAGTCTCCGCATCTACAACCAAAGGTGCCTTCAAAGGTTGCATTGTCGAAAGCATCCATAGCGTACTCTTTCCAGCGTTTACCTTTTCAGCAGAAAGGACGACAGGCTTGTGAGTCTGCCAATATTTTGGTATGAAAGCCACTCCAGTCACTATGTAGGACTACATGCCATTGCCTCCCTTTAGAATGCAGAGTGCAGCAAATGCTTTATACCCTGTTGTAGCAAGGTTATGTAAACTCCATCAGTACCAGGTGAATTAAAATTCTAAGACTCAAATATTATCATAACCAGATTCTACATTCAGTTGTAACAAATTACGTTTAAACAAATTAAGTGAACGAAAGATATTTTTATTTTGCATTAAGCAAACTACTCGTTTGGCTAGATTTTCATATAAAGTCTTTTAAATTAGAGGCTAGAAATGCATGAATGTACGTACATACGAGTATTCTATGGCTAGAAGCAAAATAAGCGACAGAAATGTCCCGTGTTAAACTCCGATACCAATCTATTTCGACACTTGACAGCATTTATTACACACTGTGCTCTGAAGCCTAATTTCGGCAAAGTTCTCAAGATCTTTGGGACATGTCAACTTAGAAAGTAAAAGAATCCGAGTGACCTGCAGTTCAAAATGAATTTAGGGCGTGAAAAGAAGTTCCTTTGAAAGTAGATGCCATTGCAGTGTCGACAGTTGGCATTTAATAGGATTTACTTAGATCAGAGAAGGTCCACTGAAACGCTTGGAAGCTTTGTAATTTTTCTAGACTAGTTTCCAGATTTATCCACGCAGCTGCAACAGAAGTCTTTCTTCCCAATATCCAAAGAGCTGTAAGTACCAGACCAGGTTAGCTCTATTAATGCCCCGCAGACTTTTTTGCTTTGTGTCTGGTTGGTTAAATGTACATACAGTACGCCTCAAGACTGTGCCTCTTTCAGTGTAAGTGTAAAGGTAGGGTAGAAAACCTTTGTGCATATCGGTACCTGTTTAGTGTTTTTTGTAATTTATTTGCCTTAATGCTGAGTAAGAGTAGAAAAGTAGTAACTTATTTACTTAGATGTGAACTACAGTACAGGTATCCTGTGCTCATCCAACGATTATCTCCAGATAGCCTAATTGTTAGGTTGCTGCCTCCAGTTTGATGCACCAAACGAGGTCTGCCAATAATGCGGCATGCCGCCATGGTGGATTCGAACATTACTCCTCAAGATTTTAGAAAACTTTTTAGAACGCAACTAGTTTTCTACTGATAAGATTAGCGATAGGTAACTCACCTCTTTTTTTATGTTGCGCTTCCCCATACGACGGTTGGAAGTTGACGTTGTTTCCGATGAGAAGGTACGTATCCCGAATCTTCCGAAAAGTAGGCGGAGGCGCACATGATCTCCTGAACTTCTCCTTCGACTGTTCAACTATGCAGGCCACCAAGTCTCTGCCGGTGAAATCTGGGATGGAAAGTGAACTAATTGTAGAACCGATCGAACTTCCCATGGGCATATAATAACTTACATACATGTCCTGTTATCAAGGCCTTTTATTTTGCCTCCACTTTTTCATGGCTCTTGAATGGTGATTTGGTACCGGATGAATCGTTGGCTAAATGTGTCCGAAGCGCTTTTAGCATGTTGCAGCATCTTCAGTTTGCTAACTCCACTAGAGTGGCCAACGAGCCTAGTCTTATTAACGGAGGGCACAGGTGCCACACTCGCCGTGGGAGCCGACTATTGTGCAGCCAACGCAACACTAGCTTCACTGGGCACCAGTTTCTGTGATGCCAGTCTAATAGACACAGTTTTACTAACTGGACTCACAACCAAGAGTTTCGCAGATGCAGGATCGCAAGACATCTTTTCCTGTTCCCGCAGTAAAGTGGACTGCTGTTCGTTTGTAGCAATATATGTGCTCTTCAGGATTAGTTTCACTCTGCCGATGCAATAAGCTACGTTACCTTTCAGGAGATTGAGGCGATCTATAGAGCAGTCGGTGACATCGAGCACCAAGTTCCTCTGGATGGTCCTCTGTATAACCCATCAGTTCCTGGCGAAGAGATTAGTATTTCCAGGTTCGACATGACTTTGCTAGAAATAAACCCTCCACTTTGTGGAAAGAAAGTGGCCTCGGGAATGAGTCCCCCTTCACCAGCGTCCACATTCCTCTTTTATTTTTTCGAAGTTGCTCCTAAACTATTCTGCAGTGGAGAGATCAACCAGGTTGTTGACAAAGCGCTTCAAGCGCCCACACAATACCTCAGAAAGGATCTTGAGGGTGTTGTTGAAGCGATTTATACCTCTATAGTTGGCGCCGTTCAGAGAATCTTTTACAATCGAATCCAAAATACTTGTCTTTTCAACGATGATTTGACCCAAAACACGGAGTTCGTTGAAACAACTCCTGCCGACACCACTACAGGGATTGAATAGAATTTAAATTAAGGCACGTTCGGCAGCTAATTTAGCATTTTTTCTTTATTTTTTGTTAACAATAAAAAGTTTGTTCACCATTTCCAAATTTATTACATAAACTTATCACATAAACGCTTTATACAATGATTTTCTAATTACGGTAGGATTTTGCTTGAAATAAAAACTATTCGAATGATGATTAGCGTAGTCATCTTTAACACACGAGTTTTAAATGCACTTGCTGTGCATTTTTAAATAATTTTTTTAATTTATTTCGTTGTTATTTTCCTTTGCTGGCTACTTAGTAATTTAATATTTACTGTATTTAATGGCTATACTTCTTTAGGAATTAATTTATTGCTTACCATTAATCATTCCAGCTGTGCTTGGGTTTGTTTTATTTTATCTGAAAAAACAGCTGCAATCCAATTATGATAAGAACTCTGAATACGTTTACTTTCCCTTGTTTAGATTTAATATAAGACGAATTTGTTTCAAGAGGTTTAACAACTTTTTCATAAAGGAAACTTGTTCCAGTCGCTTTTTACACGTTTTGAGCACATTTTACACCACTTATCGATCGTCCAAGTGATGTTGTTGAGAAATCTTATATCTTCACCAACAACTTCGAATCAATTTGTCCTACAAGAAAATCTTGGACGACCGTTAGAACGACAAGCAATTCTAATGGGTTACCAGAATACACAGGTAGCCCTAATATATTAGAGGAATCATGGACTGCCATCTTTCGCGCTAACCCGTCGATTGAACTTGCTGTTCATCTCAACCATGGTCTTCCATTAAAGTTCGCATTTCGAATTAGTAAAAAAAAAAGTTTCCAAAAAAGTGCGGATATTTTACTCACATTTTAAAGTACAGACTTTATCCTTACATGATAATACTTTCGAGTAAAATTAGCAAGACGTTTTCGCACAATTGCAGTGTGATTTCGCAAATGACATCTCTGACATAAAATTTGAACGCTTGAGTGGTTTGAAAATAAACATCATTCAAGTCTTCAATTGTAAGTCAAATTAATTGAATTGACATTGAATGCGATGCTGGCACTGTCTTCGTTTTCGAAAAAATAAAGCAGAATGTTCTCACGGTATAAAAACCACACGAAACTGTCACTCGCTGTGGAAGGAGAGGTTGCCCAACAATCACTCTCGAGTTTTACGGTGCGACAGTTCTGCTTATTAACGAAGCCTTGCACATCGAAATGAACCTTGTCATTCATGATGAGTTTCTTGAAAGAATTAGCATTATCTGCTTGCATAAAAATTCATAATGGCAGATCCTTTATAACCATTTATAATGGTGTTCCAAGCGGAGGTCTTTGGAATAATGAAAGCACTAGAAATATTCGCTCGGAGAGCAAAGCAGCAATAAGAGAGATCACAAGCCTCATGTCGAAAACGCGTCTAAGAAGGGAGTTCAAAAACGAACTGAATTTAATTGACAGCCGTAAAAGAATTCGTCTCTCGTGGATACCAGGGCACATACCATACACATAGGTGTACCGGGTAAAGTAATGGCAGATGAACTGGTAAGGAAAGGAGTTCAATGCCTATTGGAGGAATCTAGATACGTGCAAAGTGCTTAGATCTACTCGTATAGTAAGAGGGTCGAGTAAGTTAGGTTAGAATCAGAAGAGATACTAAAAAAACAGCCGAAGCTTTTGAAGCTCATGACGTCTGGGGACGCCATTTCGCTGAGGTCATCGAAGAAAAGAGCCATATATGGAGCAGTCTTCTTTGGGACAGGTAGGGACAGTTGCACAGGAGGTGAAGTGTAGTTCCCTCCCTCTTTTCGTCTCTGCAGCTGCAGCTTGGCCTACCAGACGTAGCTGATCTACGATCACTTTAGATCAGCACCATGTTTCTCATCCAGCTTAGCCCAAATATGTCCAGATATTCATATGACACATCGACCCATTTTCCCATCAGTGGTTGGTTCTGCTGAAAACGTCCAGCTTGAGTAAGTGTCTACATGCTGCGGTTGGCATACCCTGGTTTTGTCATTTAGACAGAATCCTAAGAGTCGTACCATTTCTGGTGAGCTTGTTAGCCATTCCATTCCATGGAATATCTAGGTAAATGTTTAACTGCTCTGTCATCTCTAAGAGAGACAAATGACAGTTTAAAACGGCTTATGCAGTGATTGCATAATGATATCCATGACTTTCTCCTGAAAACGCTACAGTGATCTTGAAGACGGAAAGAGATACTCAGATTGCGCTTTTCAGAGAAGACACCACACCCCACTTAGAGCCGTCTGTGTAGAAGTGAGGCCTAATTGAAGAGCCTCTAAAACCAAACAACCAAGGGTTTGACAGGATGTGCTTAAACAACTCACGAAATTGATATTATAACCCGGCATCTGGCCTTAAAGTGAGTTAGATTCACCTAAACAGAATACCGGTTACCGGGAATTACAATGTAGCTAGTGTTGGTTACAACCATATTTACGATTATAAAGAAATATTGAAGACAGCCAACAGCTTCATTAAATGAAAGCAAAACCGATGACAGGCAATCTGTTTGGTATTCATTACTATTTACATAAATAATATCGATCTGCCACTTAAAAGGAATAAATATTCAGTTCCTTTGAATCGGAAAATTTTTAAGAATACATATGTATCTTTCGCTAGCAAAAACTGCTTGAAGTTCAATACTTTAGTGATTATGAAGCTAATCGAGTTAGCTAGAGTTAGATAATCTCAGAATTTATCTAGGTGTGCATGTAGGTACATCTTGTAAACCAGTTTAAAAAAATTACTTGAACTTGCAAGCCCTTTTCACTGCATTATTCATTTATTCTGATACGCTCGACCAGCTGTCATTTCAGATGTTGCTGAATACATTTCAACTGAATCTTGTATCGATTACGTTTTGAGAGTAGCGAAATGTGTTAGGTATACAAGTATGACAACTTTTTCAGTACCAAAGAATTCGCTAAACAACAAATTAGATTAACTATTTTTATGGATTTTTTTCCAATCACAACGATGCACTTAAATTCGCGACGAGAAATGACTTTTAAACATTCACCGGGGTGACAAGCTATTGAGATTCAAATTAATTTAAGTGTCAATTTGTTGCTGTAACGAATAACGTATCCGTATTTTAATATTTCACGGATAAGAACACGAATACAAATACTTGTAACTGATATTCACGAATACAATTGTAGACTTGTTTCGGCAACTGAGGGGTGTGGGCTGCTGCTGATTTATAAATTACTATACCCCTTCCGATGGGGAATACTACATAGTTTTAATACTTATTCTGCATCAGCGAAATATTAATGGCTGACCTCCAAAAGTATTTGTGTATCGATTGAGTTTTTAGTTTTACAAGTCTACCTCGCAGTCTACATCGCAGTCTACCTCGCTTTATTCGGAAGAGTTGAGAAATAGAAGGCCTTTGTAAGCGAAGTTGAATAGAACGGAAATGTGTGATATTTGGTGATCTTGAGTATTTTTTTTTCCACAGGTACTTGCACATTTTTCTGAGATACTGGAGAATGACTGTCGAGCAGCTTACCAGAGATTTATCGAAATTTCTCTTGAACTGGCTGGATTACAGAATTATCTGCCTCTTCTCACCAAAGTTATTTTTAGCGATCCGCATCACTGACTTAATTAAATGGCTTAACCAACAAGTATCTTCCGCTAATAGATTGTTAGCTAGTTGTCTCCAGTTTTGCATACCAGTGGTTGATGTCCTTTTCCTCTTGTGTAAAGCGAGACTCATCAGACAAGTTTATCCAGTCAGCTCCTTTATTAGATACCTGCCTCCTGTTTCGCTCACCAAGTTCTACTGTACCGTCTTAGTCGTTGAACTTGGACTTTTCTGACCAGGTCTGTGTTTATGTCTAGCCCGTACAGTGTGTGGTTCTATTGTCCACTCAACGTCCAGGCCGAGGAGACCGATGAGAAGTTTAAGGATATTTAGCTCAAAACAGCCGATCGCAACCTCATCCTTTTTTAACATAGTACACACATACATGCCCCTGCGCTATACAGCAGGATTGGAATGGTCTTGTACAGAGTCACTGCAGTTATTTGAGAGATAGCTACTCGATTGCCTTTTTAGCCCAAGCAGTTGGCAAGAGTTATTTTTCATTTGACCCCCGCGCCATGAAGGTTATTTGAGTTCATAGTGCAGACAGAGTCTTTAGCTAGCTCAAAGTAGTATATCCCGAGGGTGACGTTAACGACAGCGTCTTTGTTTTTTCTTCATTCATGGTTTAACTCATTTTCATAGCTTTTGCCTCACAAAGGCGATACTGGCGCCAATTCGTTGGGTTGTTGACAAAGGCTTTCCGGCCTTAAGCATATTCTTTTTTGGTGGCCTAGAGAGAAACCCAATACAACAGACCGCCATCGCTGATGGGTTTTGGATAGGATCCTGAAAGATTAAGGGGCACTTGATCAGGAAAAGTTCTTCAATTGTAGCCGTCCGATGTCAAACATCGTATTTCTTATTTTTGCGGTATTCTGGATATCCACATCCTTAGCTTGGTTACATCAAGGTAGTAGTTTGAGTCAATGCTGGCTTCTCCAAGTGTTCGGACTTCAATCATACTGGAAGTGTATGAATAATGTGGTTGGGGCTAGATTGGCAAGGAGATCTCAATGTTCCCTTGTGAATATCCAACCGTGTGGAAGTTACGACAACATTTTGCCCAGCCGCAAAGCTGATCAGCATGAATCAAAACAAGAGTCTGTCTTAGACATCGTCATCGTCCTCTTCTGTAGGGACATACACACATACATATGCACATATTGGACGAATTTCCCTGGAATGCCGCTACGACCCGGCACCCAAAAAGTGAATTTTGAATTGTTCAGCCATCTTTTTAATAGACAAGCGGCAATTTAGAACCTTTTTTGAGTTAAAGGTGATATATTCCTGGGACTTAATCGCGGCTTGAGTGTAGGTACTTTGACCACCAGAAAACCTACTTAATCGCGATAATCCCTGCCTGAAAAATGCTACAATGGTTGAGAAAGCGAAGAGAACTATTTATATTTAAGTCTTTGGAAAGGACACTTTCAGCCACTCCTGCTTATCTCTTGGATCTATCTGAAAACAATGATACCCCTTTTTAAGCCCAAGATCATCCGACCGGGCTAGCCTGTAGGGAATGAAGGTTACACGTCTTTTGGAGCTTTGGTAGTGTTTTATGCAAAAAATTAAAGAAGTTCGAGCATTTAGTGTAAACTGACTCACGGAAGTATGAATACCCTGACTTTCGGAGTTAGAATAGTAGTTCCAGCTAGCACGGGAGGAATTGCTTAATTTTTTAACGCCACCTACATACATATGGATATTTGAAGGTATTAAGAATAAAAATTCGTATCTTTAACTTTTACATCTGTAAAAAAATGCACGTACATATGTACAACTTATATATCTTTGTCACGCAGTTACTTTTTCATCGTGTCAAGAGCTCAGGTTCCTCTCTTATTAAAGGTTGCAGTTTATTAATGAGTACTTTTCGCATGTAGATTATATGTATAAAGAAATCAATCTGTCTCAGTGTAAGGAGAATGGGATTCATTAAGAAAAAAATGTACATAAGTATCTTGTCAGTTATTTTGGGGATTGTATGGACTGTTGATTATTTTCGGTCGTTAATCAAGTTGTTGGGAATGGTCTCTCTCTTTGATTTGCTATCGACAAAGTTCGACATCTGGTACTTAAAAAGAATTCAACACAGTAAGAAAAACTCCCTGAATTTGTTCAATGAGTGCAACATTGTATTCACCAGAATCCTTGAACGTCGCATCGTGAGGTCAATTCAAGAGTTCTACTTTGTGGTATGATCATCAAAGCCGCGAGAAGTGACCAGTTTATATCAGAGAAACGAAAAAAAGTGTTCCGAGGAAGGCAGCTCAACACGTCGAAGCATTTGGAAGAATTAGGCATTCTTTGACTTTTTCGATAAAAAAAAAAATTCGACTAGAACCAGAAGCTCATTAGAAGGAACAACAGATTGTTGAGTGCAGAGCATTTGGAGATAAATGCTGTCATTTTGGTCGTTCTTTTTGACATTTATTTTCAGCTAATGCTACCAAATTGTCCATATTTATTTTCAAAATCGATCGTAGATTCTCGTAATTTATAGACCATGACGTCAATTTTTTGGTGCACGGATTCATCTATCTGAGCAAGTTATCCATTACTCCAAGAAGGTATATGGCAGTATAACGGGCCAAAATATGCCGGACTGCTTTCCTAAAATAAAAACAAATAAAATAAAATCCAGTCTTCGAGAAAATCGGTTTGGCAATCTTTTGCCGGTGTTTGAACTTCTTTCTCGTAGAAATAAGGGTCGTTAACGTTATCATAGCTGGCTCTTCACCAAAGCATCACAGACACGAGATGATATAGCTACCGGCGGTAAACTATAATTCTGTTTGGTAAAAAAAGTGTTTGCATCTGTGAATAAAATTCTGCGCATACTGGTTACGTAGAACTTTTGATCCTGCCTTCCGCGTCAGCTTAAATTTTGCTGCTATCAAGTCGCCAGGGTGTCTTTTGTATGGATTGAATCCTAGATATTGTTTTATAATACGAGCCAAGCATTTCTGTAATACATATTTCTGTTTCTCGCATTAAGATTTGTTTCGCTTTTACAGCAATTTTCACTGAATTCCGGCTTAAACAGCCTTAAGCTAGAACCACATCGCATGCATGGGGGTTTCATTCATTTCAATCTACTACAACGCGTCACAAGCAGAATCACACTTGTCTCTTGTGTTGTTAGGCGCTACAAAGCCATAGAGCCATGTGTTGCAAATCGAAAAACAAGGGATAATGCCATGACACACCACACGGAGACACAACACGCGAGACAAGTGTGGTTTTAGCTTTAGTCGCCTGTTCAGTTCTGAAAATGCGACGACTGCCAGATCTTTGACGACTTTTTACTGCATCAGTATCCTCAAACATCTTAACTCTGTGATATACAAAATCTCGTGCGATTTCAAGTTGGACCCACCCTGTCAGTAAAACACTTCTTTTTGACCAAGAACTCAGTATAAATGTCATCCATTAACTATCTGTCAATACAGAAAGTAAGGTTAGGTTTGTGGGTAAGTGGAGTGAAGTGGTCCACATGGCCACACTCAATTCTATGCAAACCCATTGTGATACCCATAAGGGAAATTATGTCTGCTCATTGGTTAAACTTATTCTGTGTCTATGGTTCAACTTGTGTCTTGTAATGTACTTGCAAACCATGCATTGGATTTGATGTAGTTCAAGATGTCATTTTCTGGTCTACTGGATATTTTTTCCTAAAGTGTCGACCGAGAAAATTGTATCTGAGGTGGATGAAACCTGAGCAGAGAAAATACATCCTTGATATACATATGCATATTTGCTTCCTTTTTTTCATGTGGTACTTCCGAGTATTAAGCTCCGTGACGAGCTTGGTTAGGGTAGAAAGAGATTTCCTATCATTTTGTATTTTGTTAAAGGGTGGCAATTTTTTTTTTTTTTTTTTTATTTTTTTTATTTTTTTTATAATTCGCGCGCGCCAAAGGGGGTATGAATACCCTTATACTGAATTCTCAGGGCACGGGCGTTTGGAAGAAGGGGAAAGAGGAACAGAGGAAGTACCGGATCACGTTGGCTTTAAATGCTTGAATGGTGTAGTGATGAGGAAACACAGAGCCTGGAAGATTGTTCCACATACGTGTCGTTCGGCTTATGAACGAATCTCTGTATTTGACAGTACGTCCGAAGTTGGGCTTGAGGGTGAACTGATGTGCATTCGTAGCGTGACGCGTATTGCGGGTGAAATTTTGAAGGGGAGGAATGCAAGTGGCTAGTTCGTTGGAACATTTTTTGTGGAATAAGCGATAAAATAGGGAAAGACAAGAGACATTTCTGCGATGTTCTAGTGAGTCTATGGAACTCACAATGTCTCTATCACCTATTAGTTTTATCGCGCGGTTTTGAACCCTATCTAGAATGTGCAAAACGGTCTTGGGTGCACCAGACCAGATGTGGGCGTTGTATTCCATTTTTGGGCGGATGAATGCCTTATATATTGAAGCAATGGTGTAGTGGTAGCGTCATCGTTTGTCGAGCTGATGGTTCACAGTTCAATCCCTGATGTCAGCAAGCAATATATGATAAGAGGCAGTCCGATCAATTGAAAGTTTGTGACAACACTACTGCGAAGGCATAACACTGGCAGTAGGTTTGTCATATGGCTGTAGAAATTGATCGCTCTGTTGATAATTGATATGCTCATGACATCAGGTGGATCGGGGAAAAAATACTGTGAATTAGAAGCGAAGGCAAAAAATACATGACAGCAATCAAATCTCCCCAGTTATTCTGGACACCACCAATGGAGTTAATGTGAAACCTAATACAGCTGAGTTTCAAACCACTACACAATTCTCTTTCTCTCTCTCTATCTATCTTTCCTAAGCCCGCACCAATTGAAAAACTTGTTAAAGGGTATTCATAACCCCTTGAGTGCGGGTAAATTATAAAAAAAAAAAAAAATCATTTTGTATAAGCTTGTCGGTTTGTTTTGTCAAAATAAGACCAAATCTATGGAGGACCATCTGTTATTTGTCGCCCTTAGGTTCTTCAACCTTGCTTTTAGTTTTAGTGGGCGAGGCTGGTCTGCATTCTGAACCTCTTCTCGACAAAATTGACTGCCCGATTGACTTATTTTTGGGACACTATTTGGATGTATTCAACATTAATCACATGATGGATGCGTTCAATTGTGCACAAGTATTATGTTAGCTTATTCAAGTAAAAAAAAGTTAAAACCGATATTTGAACAAAATTGCATTTCATATAGCAATTAACTGTCATGCAAAAGAACTAATATTCGTACAACTTGTTATTCCCACCACATTTCTACGGGGAAAAACTGCACACTTCGTGTACTTTACGTGGAATTTAAAATTCAAAAAATCACTCACGGACATGTTGCAATTCGGTGAAAATTATGTTACGTCATTACCGTTGCATAGTTTTTTAGGTTTTTGTATTTATTAATGATACACGTACATACATATGTGCAATTAAATTGGGCTGAAAAGTTCAATGAAGAAACTTCACTTTTGAAGTGGTTTAGAAAAATATTATTTTTTGTGTGGGATACTACATCATCGATTGTGCTGTTGTATATTTGGTAATAAATAGGGTCAGAAGCGTTAGGGAGGTATGGCCAAGTTGAAAAGCATGAGGTTGTTGCAAGAGTGTTATCCCAAGCCGGCCGAGAACTCGCACATGGATCCCAACCCAACCCAACTCCAGAACCTGAGTGTCAGCAACTCAGACTTCCGACACACAATCGGAAAGTTGTTAAGCTGGATTAGCAAAGAGGTGTTTATAAATGCGCGCTTTTGTATTGTTGTAGCATCTACATATCTTCATTCTTTCTTTGAAGAGTAATGACTAATGACTCTCAATCGTTGATCAAACCGTGAGTTTTGAGGAGTGAGTAAGTGAGGACGAATCTCTTCCTTTTTCCTCCTTCACGATGACATCTGCCTGCTTGTCATAATGACGTCTCTCCAAGGATGGAGAAAATATCGTTTTGGTCCAAGAACCTGGGGTTTTGTCTGTCGATTTAAGACCCTGGAATACTATTTCCTGTATGCATTCGGACAAAGGAAAACCCAGACCGTGTGTACTGGTAAAAAATAGCCAAAAAGTAATCTGACTCCCTAATTACATTCACTGAGATACAACCGCAGCAAAAATAGAAATTTCCTCCGGGTCATACCATTTGGTTACGGCATATCTAGCCCATGATCAGATGGCTTTACTTCTGAGGGATAACCTGAAAAGACTGATTGCAGTTGCGAGGAGGCACTAAACTGGTTTCATAGTAGGTTGCGATGCAGATGCGTCACTTGGCAGGTAGTGCAGCCGTTCGCTTTTCTCTCCTGCTTGAATCGCGATTCAAGGTCTTCTTTTATTCGATTGGGTATTTCTTCTTTTTCCTTGTACACATGTCAAATTTTTGTTATTGTTGTAGGAATAGTCCGGTAACAATATTTCTGACAAACTCGGCGTAAGTGGGGATCGGTAGTTGCTATGCCTTGAGGTTTTTAATCACCATCCAATTTTCCTCAGGGATTTTGGTTAATATCATTGCAGATTTCTTGGAACCAGTTTCACTTGCTTTTCTCAATGGCTCCCTTAAGCTTCTTATGTTAAGTATTGAAGCAGTGTTCAGTGTTTTTGTGCTCGAGTGAATATATTCAGTTTAGGCAGCTACCTGGTAATACCGATAATAACGTCCCCTCCGTAGAATAGGCACTCATTTCCTGTGTACATAAGCACAGTACAATGATCAGCGGCTTTCGTCAAATGTCATCAGCTTTTAGCCTGTCAAGAAGTTCTTCGTCCAAGTCAAGTCCTCTATCATCTTGGTGGTACGTAGCTACTACGTACGTGTTCATAGAATCTAAAACAGATTCAGGAGTGGGTGGGGATATCTTCTTCAATGACCATAACCTAAAAACCTTCTTCCGCCTCCCTAATCACTGCAGCGTCTTTCAGGCGGAGATTATGCCCATCTTAAACATAGTAGGTGTCGTTACAGGGCAATGCATTATTGGCAAGCACGCCACCAGGCTGGGCCTCCTCGAAAACGAATTCTGTAGAAGCTGCTTGGATGAAGAAGATAAAGAAACCATACTACATTTTCCTTGTATGCACATGCGAAGCTCTCTCCGCTCGCTACTTTTTCGCTTTACGACTAGCTCCTCCTGGTTTAATGGGTAGCTTATTGTAAATTTTGATTCTGTAGTAACACAATGGATCCTACTGGTCTAAGTGAAGCTGCATTTAGTGAAGCCTGCCACTATAACCTAATCTAACGTACGTGTTTGACATTGATATTCACTATTCTGAAACCTTTTGTGGCTCTAAGTATGGAAATAGCGTCGAAATCTATGTTCCTGGGCCTGTGGGCTCTAACGAGGGAGACCGATCGTTCGAGTAGATGGATGTGTTTTTTCCTTGATTTTCTCTCCCTCCCCCTGGCAAATGTATCCCACTTTTGACGCCATTGAGTCCAAATTCTCTCTGAAATCAGCGTTCAAAACTTGAATACAAAACGGTTGTTCCTTAGGCATGTTTCATTGTCAATCTTGAGATCCTCCACCAATAATCTGCGTAAAGTGAATTCCAACCTCTAGATAAGTGAATTTTTCTAAATCTTGTTTTCATTTGTTCAAAATTTAATGTCAGGAAAACACGTATTCCAAATACTAATAGAGGAAGAGGAACAATAGATTAATACTTCAATGGTATGCTAATCTTTTCTTTAAAAAAAAACTTGTTCACATATTTTGGCCAACAGAAGTAAAAGACGTTAAAAAAGTTTAATTCGTTTAATCTGTGTTGTTGTCATAAATAATCTTGCAAACAATAAAATCTAAAAAAATGCAGGACAATTAAACAAATTTTAAATGCCGAGTATCTTTAATAAAATCCTCGGGTATTTTGCAATGCTTGTGGATAAATTTTTTTTAAATAAGGGAGAATACCTCTTTATTTTAACGTTTTTCTATGGGTGCGGATTGGTTTTTGTTTTTAGATGTGGACTATGGTTACAGATCATGTGTTTTTGATTTGGAACAAGATATATACATACATGATCAACTGAATTCAACTCGTATTTTTAAAGGTGACAGTGGTGTTATGTGATTTTGCTTTATTCTAGAAAAAAAATCGTTCCTATGTACCTAACCTTACATATGTCTCGCCTCTAAAAATATTTACGTCATACAAGAGCATTGATATAATAAGCCATAGAAATAGATGAAGTTGAGTACCATAAAATAGTCGACTTTTAAATCCCCTGTCTCCTTCAAACCCTGAAATACGTCACAGTTTTTGGGAACAGCTACCACTGAATCTTTTTTTGTTTTTATTAATGGTTGACAAAATTTTCGTGGCCCTGTAGTCTGAATTGGACGTACATATGTATGTCTTCATCAATTAATTTCTCCTGCCAGCTCAATCATTAGATTGGATTGAGGGCAGAGGTGGTTACGCGTGATCTTATTACTGCGGCCACAGATGGGCTTTTCGCAATTTCCTCCAATTAGAGCTCGCTCACAATACCTGAAATTGTGATGAATCCTAGAATGTTCTTGGCCAAGTTGGCAGTTACATTATCTGCTTCGCGATAGAATTTACCTAAGTGACGATGACGTGCTCTGATTAAACAGTTACGGTGACACAAAATATGTTCTGCTGTCTGTTCTTCCTCATTATCTTGCGCTATTCTCATATTCATGAGGTATATTTTAACCCGACCTCGTGAGACGGCCTTCTCAATTGCCTTCGTCGAGGTACTGGGTGCATCAGCTTCGGTTTTGCGGTCCTCCAGTTCCAAACCTAGTGTTTGTAGCCATAGCTTCACGTTCATGACTGTTTGATTGAATTTGTCCAAACAATATCGTCAACATAGCCGAGGATATCTACTCCACACGTCCTCTATGTTGTTATAGGTAGTATGTCATCGTAGATTACATTACAAAGGATTGGGTCGTGTGACCTATATTAGGTTGCCCCTGTAGCTGAGTCTGCTGCCAAGTAGCACCTGTATAATTTTGGTATTTCATAAGCACATGCTCCGCATTCTGGGTTTTCCCTTCACATTGCTGTCAGAATGGGTCATCCGAGGGCTTGTACTTATACCCATGTTCCCGGAAGCATCCGTATCCCGATGCGAACGTACGTATCTGTCAATATTTCAAGTCCGTTCGTGTTGCCAGTTTCAAATAGAAACCAACAAATGGCTCAACCTGTACTTGTCAAATTGCTGGAATTTTTCAAATATCATCAAATTCGTTTAGGTGAATAAAAACGGTTGAAAGAGTGGAAAGTTTTTTATCACAAATTTCCTACTGATTTTTATTTATTATGCAGAAATGCGTGAAATCAAAGCTATTCATTAGATTCGGATACCATATCTCAAATCTCCATACACATACTCATGCATGCATGTTTCTATTCATATTTGTTGGACGTATATTTCAATCACATCCCAAAATGCAATTAAATTTTTGGCATTATAATGACACTACTATCAAACCATCAAACCTGCCTTGCTAATTATTACGTCATATAAACAAACACAATTCATAATAAATTTTTCTTTAATGGAAATCTACTGAACTGTGAAATCAAAACTCGAAAAAACGACGAACAAAAAAGAGTTAACGAACTGAAAACAAAAAAAAAATCTGAATGAATCACGTGTTGGGACTTTTCTAAAGCACAGCTGTCGCTAAGCTTGATCGTGGATGATGCCAATTAAGTAATTTATGTCTATCACAGCTAATTATACATTTATTTGTTTTTATTTGAATTTATCAAATAATTAAAAATTCCTTTACCATTTTTTATTACCACGTCTTTTTCGCTTTTTTTTGCAAGCCTTAATCTAAACCAGGCGTTATGCTCATGACTTTAAATTATTGGTTGGGAGGTAGCTTTTATTAATGTTTTTATTTCTATAATTAGATTGTTATAGTTGAGTTTAAAGTTTACGACGTTCGAAGAATCTAGTCTAAGTCATGTTTGTGATAAAAATTCATTATGCATACTTAGTCGTATATTAGAGGTTAGAAACTAGTTTTATGGCCCTTGTAAGACATATCGTACCAACGTTTTCGCAGATTAGTTGTGCGTAAAATTAGAATATATTGATGGCTGGGAGTAGATCAAAATGCAAATTAAAATTTCATCAGATCGCAAAAGGTTCTGTTACCTCGACTGGTCAGAGATCCGGTCTGTTCGTGGTCTGGAATCCCGCATACCAAAACGTTTGATTGGTCACGGTTGACATTAAAAGAGAAAATTACCATATCTGTCACGATCCTAGCGCATAGTGGTCAGATTCTAATAGATTTAAAAGTATTCGGAGAATATTTTGACATTACGTTCAAACACGAGCCCTTTAAACCACGTATGTATGTATATACGTAATAGAGCTTGTTTCGTGCATTAGAAGGCACATCGCTTATGGAGGAGACGACCATCTTTAGCATAACAGATCTGTCGGAGCACGGTCTCTCGGGGGCAAAATTGTTTATACGTTAACTTAGGCGACTCTTAGTCTCTATCTACCTCGACTCCAATTAATGATAGAAATGAAAAAAAATACGCTTCACATAATACAGTCTGTTCAACAGAAAAGGTAAATGATTTTACGAAAAACTACAAATACAAGTATCTGGGACAACAGACCATATGGGGTCCAAGTGCAGCTTTCACACAAATGGAAGAGACAAACATGTAGTTTAAAGGCATATCCAAAAGGCGAATCAAGATTTCTCATGACAGTTATTTTATTACACTTTGACGTTTGTCAGACATTCATAGCGTGACAAAACATTTTTGGTGTTTTCTGGGATTTGAACTTCGAACCTCCCGATTAGTTGTTCATTGCACTGAATACTGAACCAATGCACACCATTCCACATCCACGCGTAGCATACAGATGTAAATCGGTTCATTTCAAGTCTGAGAGGATTCCATTTGCGTTCACACCGTCAGTAGCAGGTCATAATTACGATGAGTGCGAAATACAGAAAGCAATTCATCGTACCATCAGCAATAAAGGCAACGAAGTACCAAGGTTGTAATATCACATCGCTGACACATGGCATTTGTCAAATTTATCTGTCATCCATAGCAACAGACAGGTCTTGCTTTACTAGTGTACAATACAAATTTAGACAAACTTGCGGAGCCCTTGTCCAAGCAGGTCGTATGCTGCTTGTGGAGTAGGTAAGCCTGAAATTCGCTAACAAGGTCAGTTGCCTGTAGCCTTTCCATTCCAAAATGATTCCCGTTAATAATTTCGCAACGAGAAGCCTATATGTATACTTGGATCTGTGAGGCTGGCATCTCACGCACGTTGAAAATAAGGTTATAGACCTCAGTTGGTTGCATATTTGAAGAATTCATTCGGCATACGGTCTTCTACTAGCGTTTTTCCTACTTTTTCGTGAAAAGAAAAGAATTTTGACTCGGAATTATGGTATGAAACAAAGCTATTCTGAACATTTTAAGCTTTACGTTAGGTAGTCCGTGATCTCATCGAGTTTCAGCGCAAAGAGATACCAGAGAGTTCCAGGTCCGATCTAACATCGATTGTTTGTTGGCTTGATGTGATCCCCCACACCACGATTATATAAACCTCTTGTATTTCATCACTTTTTGAAAAGGATGCAATTATCAAAACAAACTGGTTGTGGCACACTCAAGTGTCATTAAAATTTTCCGTCTTGACTTGCTCAATGGAGCGACTATAATAATTTTAATTTTTTTTATTAATTTCAATCAAATTCAATTAAATTTCAACCTAAAATATCAAATTATTTCCATTGTTTAATATCCTTGACATTGTATAACAAATCCCAGGTAGCAAGCGAAATTCAATTCCTCCTCAGAAAGTAACAGTAGCTATAGCAATTTTGATTGATTACGTACTAATTCGTACATGTTGCGTAAGAATTGCAGGTGATTTTGTTTTGCTTTTTTTTCAATGCATTCCAGATACAAATGCGGTAATGACTATGCGCACGCACATGTGCCACTGAAAGGTGAGCAAGTGCATTAGATAAAGACACCCGCAAGTACATTTGCGAGTACTGTGATGACTGATGACTATCATCACATGAGTATCTACTACCTGTACACGAAAAGCAATAGGTTGTGTGGAGTGTGTGTGTATTATAGAACGTCTCAATTTTGCGAAGACGGAATTCAGTTACGCCAAATGAATACCGATGTCGCTATTGATAGCGTAAAAGCCATCCAACATCTGATTCCCACATACGATTGTCAGATTGAAGATTGCCATAGATTGGAGCCCACAGACGACCTAGTGCACGCGACGTCATGCATGAAGAAATCGAGCTTGGCCAATTGGATTGGAGGTTGCATGGTGTTGAGGCGTGTGGCCGGACAGCAATGCCTAGGCCAGTTAGTACTACTTTGAGTATAAATAGAGGAAATTTGCCTGATTAGGTGAAACGATTTATCAATGCAGCGTGCGGAGTCGCATGACGGGTCTCTACCGGTTTTTGGGGTAAAAATATTTGAAATGCGAACAGTCCTGTGTATCGGTGAGATTCGAATGTCACGGTCAAGTGCGTTAGTTATCGAGCGTTATTTGTAGTGGAATGATAGCTGAATAGCTGAATCAACAACACAGTTGCAGTCGGGTGTGATTGAATTGAATTGGGGTAGTATGAGGTACAGGTATCTTATCTGCAACGTTTTTGAAGAACAAATAGACGCGCGCACTGTGCAGTTGTGTGAAAGACATAACAGGATGGCGCTAGATTTGGAACTCGAGATTTGTTTCTTATCGCTATTGATATCTAATTTTTTTTTACGACAATTACAAATGGTAATAAATTATGAACGATTCTAATAGGTACTTGAATTCTTATCAGATTTTTGGATCACTCGTATTGGGGTCATTTATTTGTTTTTTTTTCGAATGCTATAAATTTGCTTCACTGGTCATATATTTTCGATATCTCAGTGATTTTTGAGATAAAACGCTTTCAATTTTCATTCATAAATGTGGAGTTTTGAAATTGCTTCCGGTCCTATTTCAATGAATTTACTACTGGCAACTACAATAAGATTTTTTTCGATTTTGAATTTTGGTTCTTTTCTTTAACCAGCCGAGGAATACGAAAAATATTTTGGCAAAAATTTGGTTTTCATTTATTTTCCTGCCGATGAGCATCTGGGGCCATATATCCGCAATAACTCGCCACATATTGTCTTTCGAAACTGGTTCATCCAGGTAAACAAGCGATGTTCCGTACATACCTTCACAGAAAATAATCGAGATCTTGGTGGCCAATTTACAGGTCTAAATCTTGAAATCTGACTTTGTTTTTATATCGATACAGTTTGACTCATATCCCCATCCTGCTGGAATCACATATCGTCCACATCGGTCTGTATCGGTCACCGTTGAGTGCAAACAAATGAGTGCTCCTGCCTCATTTTTAAAGAAATAAAGCCCGATGATGCCACCAGCGTACAAAACATAGCATACAGTAAATTTTTGTGGATTGAATGGTGTCCGACGCATGCTATGATCCAACGACTTAATTCTTGCACCAATTGAATCTTGTAAGGGATTAGGCCAAGATCCTTTCGCAAAATGTTCCAAGTTGTCGAGAGCTCTCTGTATATCGATAAGGGCACAAAACGCAGTTTCTTTTGCAGCCATTGATCTGGTAATTTACGATATTAGCCTGTGAATGGCAGTCACAGTCGTATGCATAAGTAGGTAGACGCTATTTCTTCCATTGTTTTAAGAAGGAGATAGGAACTTGGGTTGATAGGGCGGTAAGATTAAGGCCTGTTCCGCCTGCTTTGCCGGTTTCAGTACAAAAACTTCCCTAACCAACTATTAGGTATGTATGTCATACTAGGCTGTGAGGCTTGATCTGAAGATCCGTATGAGGGAGGGTAACAGTAGATCTCGTTCTTGTTGTAGGAAGCAGGGAAAGATGTCATCCGGTCCTGTTGATTTGAATGGACTGCAGTTGGATAGAGCTAATTTTATATTGTTGGGGGTACAAATTTTGCCTGATAGGCTGTGGCTTCGGATGAGAGAATCCAAGGACTAGTACATGTAGGTGTGGGGTGGCAACTGATAGGTTTCCTCAGGGCTGTTGGTGAATTCACCATTTGGTTCCTCTAAGGAACTTATGTAGATGGGCTACGGCCTTTGATTCCTTTGCAGTAGTAAAGGTACATAAATATGCCCTTAAGGCGAACAGATGGAGGGACAATGGTTCGATGTTATAATTATAAAAGGGCTACATAACGTTCGACAAAACAATGTCAAACAAAATTTCGCCCAAATGTATGCGCATGTTGCGGCAAAAGTTTTAAGCTCCATTTTCATTTAGATGGTCCTCCGTTGCGCTTGTTCTGATTTCGATTGTTCGAAACTCTCATTTTTTATCTTACTACAAGCATTTAAATATTAAGTACTACTCAAATTGGATCTACGAATGTTGACCACGTTTTATAGCGTTCTTCTCGATGGAGCTTTACTTCTCAAAAGACCGGACTTCAAAAATTCATCGTTCTGTTATTAAGTAAGCTAAAGTAATAAAAATAGAAAAAAAAATCCAATTTGCATGCATTGCACATGATTTGTGAACAATAAAACCGATTCAAAATATCTTTTAATTACTGGATTGGGTTATACCAGTTAGTATCTACAAAAAAGTGGTCACAACGTATTTACATTTATTTGTAAAAAAAAATATTAAATAAACCACACCACCCAAAATATCCGTCCGTACATATGTACCTGTACATGTAGACTTAATTTTCATGAACGTTCAAAATTTATTTCTTTGTTTTGTTGTTTTAATTAATTGGGACGCAGTTATTTGAATTTAAACAATATTTAATCAGATAGCTGCTAATTTCAGGTTTCTTATTGACTCTCTACCAGAAATATCTCTGAAAAACAAAAAAAAAAAATATTGAAGAACAGGTTAAAAACGTTCAATAAAAGGTCGTACGAAGAAATTTAGGGACATTGACATAGTCTCGCTTTTTGTTGATTTAAAGTTCGGAAGTCATTGTGATTTATAATAAATTTGACCGCGTGATATCGCCACAGGACCTGCCTGTGCATGTTTTTGGTAAACAAATTTCTGACTGATGTAGTTTTTAATCGTTGTACTTCGAAATATTAATGTTCCATAAAATTGTCATTAGTGTTTCGGGGAATTGTAAAAGCATTAGTGGCTTCAGAAAACACTTTTGGTGAGTGATGCGGCTCGGAGGCAAAGACGTTGAACTTAGTGGGAATTTTAAGTCTGAATCTCAGAAAAAACTGAAATGTGTTTTTTTTTTCACTGTCTGACCTCTGCTGTATATCTTACATATGTATAACTATGATCCACAGCTAATATGAGATGCGTGTCAGTTGTACCTCCATTGCAAAGAATGCACTTTGGTGGCATTCCTAGATATTGAAGGGGCTATTAACAACGTTGAACCTAGGGCAATTATACCTTAGAATTGTGGCGCCGATTGGCGCTCAGATGTTGACCAACAGGGTTACAACTCTAAGCTGGGCGATGTTCGGAGTTTCGTTTGTATTACAGAAGGTGGGGTGCTCTCTCCTCTTCTGTGGAACAAATTGAGGAATGAACTGCTTCTAAGGCTATAAGGTAATTGGCTATCCAGATGACGTTGCTGTAGCTGCCTCGGGTAAACACCTCAATGCGCACAGAGGTCATCTGCAGTATTTTTTCTCAAAGCTCCTTAAATTGACTAAAAACAGACCTAGACCTCAACAAGGAAATATAAAATTCCGCATTTTGATCCCTCAAACAACTTGCGGATAGAATCAAATAATTGGGCCAAAATTGAGGGCACTGTGGCTCAGTAGTTAGGGCTTTGAATTTCTGAGCAGGACGTTCGAAGTTCGAATAAGGGAAAACACGAAAAGAAAAGTTCACGGTCCCACATCTCGGGAATGTCTTTTCTATAACAAACGTCCGAGAGTAATAACTGTCATAAGAAAGCATCCCAATTCCCTTCCATTTTTGCAACCACATCTGAATCATTGTTCGCATCCCCATTACGTACTGCATAATAGGCAACCAACCATGCAGGTCCACCCTACAATGATTATGCTATGTAACTGTCATACACTGTCAAGCACTGGTCCTTAAAAGAAATGTTACTCTCGGTAGTCATTTCTTCTGAGCTCTATGAGCTGCGAAATGTCGAGTCAATCAAACTCCTGAGATTTATATACCAATCTGCGTGGTTAAGTTAAGTTTAAGTTCAGTAAAATTTCTGTTCTTATGTTCCCAGTGGTTTTCTTAATAATTGGGAAAAATGGACTCTACATATGTATGTGGTCTAAGTAAGTTGCTGACGTGACTACGTGACAATGCAGGGGTACTCATATACCTAACCTAACTCAAGTCTCTTTTTTCTCAGCGTAAATTGTTTATTATTTGATTTATTTGAATTTTTTGCACGGTACTACGTGTAGGGTTAAAATCAATTTAATGCATGAAATCTTATCTTTCAATACATTCCACAAAGCTTCCAACTCGGGGCTAAATAACCAATTCAGCACGAAATTACCAAAACTTGATCGGCGCTTAGTTGGCGTTAAAAACTATCTTTTACGTGCGTCCCCAAGGGTTAGTCATTGCCCCATATGACTCGTGAAGTCATATTTACTTTTGCTCGTCTACCCAATTAATGCACTTGTTATTCGTTAGGCCATACCTGGGATACCTAGATTGTTAAGTAATAAAAACGATACCAAAAACAATAATGCACCGCTTCCTAGGAACAAATAATTGAGAAAAGTCTTATCTATAGCCATCCGTGTAAGAGATTAGTATCTACTGCATTTAGATACTGTAATGGAAATATTTTTGTTGTTCGCCACTCTAATTGGAAGGGGTGTGTTTCTATTCAAATATTATTAAAATGTTATGGTCAAGCAGCAGTGTATCTGTAAATTTACTCGTAGATTAAATTTTATGGGAAATTTCTAAAGAATTTTTTAAGTGTAAACGTGACTTAAATGCATGCCAGCGATCACACATTTTAATCGAAAGTATCAGCTGCGGGTAGATATGTAGATGCTTTTGTATAACAAGTTATTGTTTATTGAAACTTCTATGCATTACACAGAATCTATGAATGAAATCTGATCCATTTGCGTATCGATACGTTATACCAATAACGCTCAGAAAATACTATCACTTAGTAGACCGGAGCAGAATTTGTAATTGTATCGTAATATAAGAAAATCAAAAACATGACAAGTACGGCGTAGAATGAGAAGAGTCTACATCATTTCAAACCTTATCAGCAGGATCTTGAAGAAACCTGAGGGTACCTTTTTAAGGAATGGAGGAAACACCTGAATGCCTAAAAGTTATCAGAAGAAGATCCTAACATCGTTGAATCCACTCCCAGATACTCCGATTCATCAAAGTAATTGGACTGGAGGAGAAGATGCTTTAAGTCAACTAGTGCTTCAAGTCGGGACAACACAATAGATTTCCACGGTCGCAGTGCGCTTACACCCCTTAAATCAATTTACAATCTACATATGTACATATGTTAGGTTAGGTAAATGGGTGCTTTTGTTGACAGAATTGTCAATATTTAAAAACCCTGGGAACCTTAATATCAATCTTCGGCCGCTAAGTTAAACCACCCAGATAAATGTATAAATCTCAGGAGTTTGCTTAGCTCAGTGTTACCTAACTCGTCCAGTTCTGAAAAGAAGTAACTGCCAAGAGTACATCTTCTTTTGTTGGCGAGCGTTGGACAGTCACAAAGGAGGTGACGAACGGATTCTATTTCCTCTTCGTCCCTGCAGCTGCTATGGTAGTCGTTGTGCGATAGTCCTAGTCGTGGACTGGTCATAATGATTTGACTGTTGCGCATGTATCTAATCGGTAACAGCGTTTATAAGCCTCCTCATTGGCCTCGATGTCGATCTCCCTTTGCAGTGAACTGAGTGATATACTGGCCTCAGAGAGGGCCCGTGAACAGTTCATAATCAACCCTTCTCTGGCTAGTTAACGGAGATATCCGCGTTGCCAGGTACCCAGCACAGGGTCACCGTATTGGCCACTTCGATGTCATCCAGTCGCTTTTTACAGATTTTTACGAGCTTGGATCTTATCGATGTGGACATAGATGCTGATAATTTTTTCTGAAATATTTTCCTCAATAATCATGTCCGCAGCTTGTTTTATTGCAACAACTTCAGCTTGGAAAACATTACACCTGTCTTCAAGTCTAAAATTTACTATACTATGTTGCAGTAAAAGTTTTATCTGGCCAAAACCACACTTTGATGAACATTATGTATCTCGGTGTACTTTTGGTTTGTGGCTTAAAAGGAGTACTTTCAAGAGGTACGCTCCTCTGCTATGAGTAATCAAAGACAAACTATTATGCGTAGTTATTCTGTTTCCTGTGAGTATTTGGTCAAAAATATTAACATAATCCAGCCACTTTTTCTTTTCCAAATGTTGAATGGTTCATTCTGCCTGACAGCATCGCCCTTACATTCGGAAAAAGTATTCTCTCCATATCCTGCAGCCCGGCTTTATGGGTTTGGAATGTTTTTGTTATTGCTGTTTGGTAAAACTTGCAAACATTATTCCTAGAATACTAGTGGTTACCGGCATTCTTCCTCGAACCAGGAGTTTGGATGTGGTGCTCGAGAACCAAGCACTTTAGAATCATGTACTGAAGCATGATGATGGCGGAATAGAAGTTCCTAAAAGATTAAGAAACATTCGATTGGAAAAGATTGTCAATTTCCGATTGTAGCCGTTAAACTTCCTAACTTTCTCGCAGTATTTCCTTGTCTTTGTGGTTTTTGGCGTCGGAAAAAAGGCAATCGTCAAAATTAATGATGGTCCTCGGAAGTTCTGGCATTCGTTCGGGAAAAGTATCCCGCACATCTCAACTGTCAGATATACCCCTCGTTGTACTCGTTGTACAATAAAATATGCCCTCATGTGTTCATTTAATAATTCGATATAACTTGAACTGTAAACGCCACCTTTGATTCCAAGGGTAGAATTCTTCTACCGTCGTTTGGATCCAAGGACAGGTGCCTTCCAATCCTGCCTTTCCACATTCTTTCACATTTGCTGCCACCAACACCTTCCACACAGATTTAAACCCATTCATTAGTTAAAGTACTAGGTACTAGGGGCTCTCGCCGTGGAGGTGACCTTAGCGTTTGACAACCAGACGTCTGTGAGAGAGAGGTGGGGCCATGAAAAAAGTTGTAGGTGCTTTGTGGGATTCTAACTTAGAGCTTCCAGCAAAGTAGTGCAACACACCAACCTCTGATTCACGATGTTCACGGTTTGTGAGATTGATATCCTGACCAGTGGCAATAAACAGTATCTTCGTAGACTTCCTCGTCGCAGCAATCTCTGCATGCACATATGTATGTACATATGTCTTCTAAGGCTTGTAATCACTCCTCGGGTAGGCGGGTTTTTCGAGTAAGTCTGCCACTTCTGAAAGACGCCTGTGTACCATGTGACCACCGGTGAATTTCCATCGCCTTAAATTACATTCACCACCAATGAATTGGTTGTTTATTATAAATCAAATAATCTTCACACTGCGTCTAGTAAGCCTCATGGCCATGGGGAATATCAGGTATTGCTATGAAGCGGAAACTTTTAAATGGCTTCTCATTAATAGTTTAGGCATCACAACTAAGCCGTCGTGTATTGATTCCATTAGTATGTATAACGCAAATTTGACACCTCTCGCCGGGTAGTAGAAACAACAATCAGTGGCCACATGCAAACTTAATTGTGCTATAAACTTTATCTTGATTGAATTTAAGAAACCCAATTTGCTGTTTTATTTCCATAAACAGAGTTATTTGCTTAATCTTAAATAAAACGTCCAAATCTATGCGATAACTTTGACTTGTTTACTTTTATGCTCCACAATATAGCAGCACTAAAAGTACTTTTGGCTTTTAATTGCTTAAGGATTCATAGGTAAAAAAAATCTTGCAGACCATAAATCAGTCTGTTATCTTTGAATTATTAGTTAGAAATTGGTGTGTAAAATTTGATTACAATACTCATAATCGTAATTTGTTTGATTTCTCGTAGCCTTTTCTGTTTATAGTCTGCCTTTCTATAAATAGACGTAAGCACTAAATAGGTGAGAAGAAGTAGTTCACGCTTATACAAAAGTCATCACCCTACCGGAAGACGCTCTCATTTTTGCAAATGGCTGTCATGGCGTCTTTGACATTTGTGAGCAGAATAGCTATATGAGACAAACTATTGGTTGCTGCATATACTCTTCAAGAACGAGGAAGAATTGTGTCAATGTTTCTGACAATAATCGGTCGGTGGTTTTGAATCAAGATGAATTCCGTCGTCGGTTTCCTGGTCGCCTGGCACCAACTGGAAATGTAAAATGATATGTGGCACCGCAACATTTAAATGGGAAGGACTCACCCGGAAATTGCGTTTTAATTCCAGATTGCGACTATTTAAACATGTATGCAAATCGTGAACAGCATGAAAAGAGGGTGGTCATTGGGAAATCGAATATGAGGTACAGATAAATCCTGGTGGAAACAGCACCAAGCAGGCAAGAGGCTGGAAACCACAATCACGAGAAGTTTACCTACTACAGTTGATGATGGATGATGTATCGCCAAGCGGAATAGCCACTTATAAGACAAAATAACTCATAGATGGACTGCAAAGAGCCTGCGACGCATCGATGCAACGAAAGACTGGCTAATTACACCGGTCATCAGTGTATTGGTGAAATAAGGACATAGCCACACTGCACACAGAGTGCCACCTAGCGAGGCGACTGCACCACCCTTCCAAGGAGACCACGGTGTGAAACTGCGAAAAGATGTTTTAAGAATGCCATCTGAGAGAAGCTTCAACGAGTTCTGCAAAGAGGCCGATCAAAAACCATGGCCAACCAAGTCGTAATTCAGAGACAGAAGGGTATTCCGGAAGCGAATCTGCGCTCAAAAATAATTTTCGTTCGCATGGTGGCCCTATCCCATCAGCATCAAAGATTACCGCCCATTAAGGCAGCGTTACTGGTTTAGATCAATGGTTAGTGCGTTGGAAGAAATCCCCTGTCTAAGAGACCTGTCTAAGTTTTTCATCGGGTATTCCCACAAGCTGTGACCACCTATCAGGTCTTTGGTGATTCTGTACACGGTTCTGTTGTCGAATCTAGTTGCTGCTTTACTTACTTTATCACGCCGCACTCTAAACTCGACATCTTTCATCTCCATGTGGTACAGGGATTCGAGCTTGCTTTTACCCTCTGCAGGAGTGGCTGCAATGCAAACTTTAAGTTGTTTATGCCCTTCGATCCGTCTCCAGCATTCCAGTGCTCATTAATGCTCGGCGGCATGATGCTGCTGATTGCTTCTGTCCCTTGAATAATATGGTGTCTTAGTCTCGATCTCTTGCAGACTCCGGAATCCCTTAGTCTGTCGGTGTCATACCTGGTTGCTTGCATCGTTGTGTTATCGCTTGTAAGAAGGGCTGCAGTTCGAAGACGGATGCTAGCTACCATAAGGTGGAGATCTCGTTCCAGTCCAATGTCGGCTTCAGATCTATTTCGGAGTTCTCTGTCAATCGTTAGACACCCAACTGTATTTGGGGCAGGTCTTATGTTCGTGTAGGGTGCCCCCTATTGACTGTAAGAGTTTCTTTTTTTCGTAAAAGAGTAACACTGAATGATAGCCACGTTTCTTCTCATCAAGCTGCTCGTCAGTATTCTTTCAATGAAAGTTTTCCAGGATATGAGGCCTTGGAGTTGAAAGTAACTTGGAGTGCACTTGGAGTTCAAAGTAACCATACTCCAAGTTCAAGCGCACTTCCGCACGGTTTTCTCGGAAAGAGTAAGGCAGTGTTACCTGTTGGAGATTTGAACTCACCATCATCATCAAACCGTCTTATCCAACTTAGTTCCCAGATTTCATGCTTATGCTGCATAAATTCACTTTCTAATAATAGGAATCTTCTTGGGCAGATTCCAGAAGAATATTCACATTCCAGAAGTCAATCTAGTTACCAAGTCTGGAATTAAGGCACCAAATTAGCTGCACTTGCAATCTTAGCCTGTATGTACAAGTATAAGGATTTATACACGTACTTACCGAGGATCATCACAAGGAGGTATAGCAAACACTTGATGATGAACTTGGTTGTTGCGCTAAGAACCCATGTTTCGCGCCACGTGGGAGGTCTAGACAAATCTATCTTTTACAATAATTTCACACATCAATAGCTTGAGTGATTACTCTTAAAATATTTGACCAATTTTTTTGCACATTTATTCGTTAAATCGAATCTAAACTATTTAATCGTCATAACCAGCTGTATACTGGTACGTGTGTATCTAATAGGAAATTGACGATTTTACAATGTTACCTGGCCCACGTGGTTATCTTTATTGAGCCACTTAGGTACTCGTACTTCAATTAGCAAGAAGTAAGAGTGTACTTCCTTTCAATCGTATCAATAATAATCAATCACTTGTTAGAAGCTAGAGGCTGGATTAGACACGATTAGCAATTAAGCTGGTCAGGTGAAGAGCGAGATAAGTTCTTAGGAGAGATATGCATTGAGGGAACACGTATTGACTAGATACATTGCAATTATTCGAATGATGGAATGAACCAGAAGAACAAAGCGATTGCATATGAATGAGAAGTCTAACATGTCATTAATTTTAGCGAAATTAATTTTCCTGTCAATTCAACGATGACGATAGTTTTTAATTTCTTTTTTGATTAAAACTTTTATTTAACACTTAGTGTTAACCCGCACAACAGAATGGACGCGAGAAGCTAGGCGGCTATCGCTTACATAACAGCTTTACATTCTAATTCGCTGTTAGAGTGAAGACTTACTAGTGATGTTTCTTGGTTTCATGCCTGATGACTAATATCAGCCTCATTTACAAGAAGAGCGATCCTATGTCTTGCCACATGCGTACCGGACACTGTATTACAGACAGTTGAGACGTGATTAAAACCCTGAAGAAGAAAAAAAGTGGTGAAGATTAATGGAATCCTTGCCGAATTGATCCAAGCAGCGTCAAATAAATTGGCAGAACTATTGAGTTCGTCCATAGCAAGTGCATGAAAAAATGAGTGAAGGTGCAAAATATCGCACTTTTTCAGATGCCAAGTGGAGTGCCATCGCAAGTGGAGTGCGACAGGGCTGCATTTTATCAACACTGCTATTCCTGGTGATAATTAGTAATGTTATCAGGCAGCATTATCGGGGGAATTCAAAGGACAATGACATCGTACCTTAAGCTGACTATGTCTCCCTCCTTTCACTTTGAATAATGGAACTATATAAAATGGATCACAAACTAAAAGGCTAGGCAAACAAAATTGGGCCTACTTTGTTCGGTGGTACCGAACTTAATATTGACAGTAAAATCGGTAAAGCAATGGCTGACTTCACTATGCTATCCAAGGTCTGGAAAAGAATGCATACAGCATAAAGACCAACTTGCCAATGCTTCGCAATAAGGTTGACTACTTCTGTATGGGTGCAGTGAATGAATGAAAATGAAAAGTAACCGACATAGTCACTCGTAGGTTCCAGACCTTCGTGAATAGATTGTCTTCGAATCTTATTGAGGGTTTTCTGGTCAAATGGTATCTCAGAGGAACACTTTCATACAAAAACTGGGCCCAATAGATGTCACCATACGGTGAAGGAAGTGGCATTGGATCAGTCATATCTTACGACGCGAAGACAAGTCTATTGCGAAATACTTGTATGACACGTAATGGAATCAGCTAAATCAGTCTGGCAGAAGAGAGTGGCATCGAAAGCAAACGTGGAGGAGGATAGTTAAAGAGGAATAGAGGTCACTTGGAATGGGTTGGAGAGATCTAAAACGCGACAAGATGGTGCGTAGGCGTTGTGAATGACCTCTATCTTACGAGGTGAGATCGGAATTGACCATAACCACTATGTCAGAAGCCTCTGGTAGCGCTCTTCCATGTAATGATCAGTGGCTTCCGCTACTAGTTTGTCCAAATTCACCACCGTTAAACTTGGTGGTGAAAGGCAGGCTTTGTAGAGTCATCTCTCACTATCTATACTTTTGTACGGTCCTCTGAGGATAGCAACATCCGTGTCTGCTTCTCGTGAACTCTGGTAACAGATTGTGCATTGCTGCACACAGGTTAACGTTTAATTAGAGTATCTCCATATTTTAATCTCTCAAGGTGTGTTGAAATGATGAAAAATTGTCGGTTTTCGTAAAGTGATTGGGTTCTATATTTTCCTTGTCACGACATGGTATCTAAGACTCCCATTCGCAGAATATATCCGAGTTAATCGTATATAATTGGATAGATCAGTCACACATTTGCACGTTCTTGTCATGTTTCCGAATTGTCCGAGTTAATGCCCTTAAAGCAGTGCGTTTGGACAATTTTTTTTTCACATGTGGCAGACCACACGGCCGCATTTTTTCAGTAAGACTAGTTTTTTTCAGATACTTGAAAACTCTAGTTTTCTGAGGACTAACTGTCGCTATTTGCGTCACTATGTATGCTTCTGCAGTGATATGACGGCAGTAGTATCTAAGCAATAATATTCTCTCTAAAGTTGGTTCTGCAGGTCTTGGTAGACCTTTTTTATTATTTCGTCGATATCTTTTATTTCAATTGAGGCTTGATGAATAAGCGCTTCAACGTCTGCTTGCGCTCCTCAGATCTGTTCCACTGAGTCCTGAAAATTGATTGTAACTAAACTTAAGAGGCTTTTAAGCTTATGAAGCACGTCTCCTTTTGTCGTCTTTCTGATCAAACTGACGTTCTAACCTTTCGCAAGACGTCTACGTATGATAGCTTGTTCCCTGCTCAACAGTTTAGGCCAGACCCATTTACACTCTGTGGATATCGCAGATTCGTCTTCCTTTTACATCCTTACGAATATGGTGATGTGCACGAGTGTAGCGGCCCGGGGTCTTCGCCATTGGTTCTGCAGTTGTGCTTGGTTTGTTAAAGGAACTTTGTAAAACGTGCAGATCCGAAAGTAGTTGCCCTTATTTCTGCATTCGGAGCTTGTGGTTACTTTGTATTTGCTCGTGCACTTACCCTGACGAGACAAACCAAAAAAATGCTTAGATGACCAATTTAGGATTTAGTCGCCATCATCTATTCTTCTGCAGACTTTTTATAGACATGAGCTCTTAATATGGAAGAGTATGAGTACTTCTTATAAGGTGAAGACTAGCTGTCATGTTTGGTAATTGACGTCAGCTTTGATTCCATTTGGGACATTTTCCGGCAGTCGCTGTGTGTATTTTTTGCGTTGGTGGTCTCGCTTTGTTTTTTTTTTTTGAACTGCAAACGTAAATCTATTCCTTTTACAAAATTCTTGGAACTGCAGAATAGCTATAGAAGAACGTTAAATCCCTTATCCCTGCTCTTGAAAAAATGGTCATTACACGCAGAGAAATTTATGCGCTGAGATATGAATTTTATTTGAATTCCTTTTAATCCGTAGTCTTGTCGTTGGTCATCTCTTTTTCTTGGTACCTCTTCCTACATCATAAAATTATACATGTACATATGTAAATATGTCAATCCGAAGATCTTCCAAGCACAAGTGCCACTCGTGACTCTTTTACGGTCCTTCTTTAAGCATCACCATCACGCATGCTTGAAACCCAAGTATCTTCTGGGCATGTTGCCAAAAATACTTCTGCCAAAATTCTTCTTCATAAAACTGTTGATTGACCCGGAAGACACTACTTTAGGATTCCCTTTAAAGAGTTGTTTATATGTCAGGCCAAGAACCTCGGGTATACCCTACATACAACAGATACATGGTGTCATTGTGTATCTTCATTTCACCTTTCTTTATTCCCTAACATCATTTATCATTGATTGAAATTTAATAACTTGTTTCCATGGAAAATTACCACAACAAAGCTAATAAGGTTTGCGTGTAAGATACTTTTTCTCATCCGATAATATTTTTGGATCAAAGAAATAAATTTTTGCGCGAGTGGACGTAATCTGCGTCTGCGTCCATTGTGAAGTACTTTATATGATACTGAAAGGCATTTGCGTATTTACTTCACGTTCGCCAATTTGAAGATCACACACGGCGGTCACTTCAATGCTGCTTATACTTACTCGTAGTGTGTTTGTTAATGTATAACGTGAGCCCCTCAATACTCTTCTGCACATTACCGAATAAAGATGGAAAGTGAACATTTTTGGCTTTGTTTGGTTTTGAGTACAGTGCTCAGTGTTCATGCTTTAGGCATAGATACATCCGATTTTCTAGTGGTAAAAAGAAACGATTTAAGTAGGTACTTGTCGTTTCACTATTTATCAGAAAAAGAATTTGAAAAGATTAGTCTTTGATGGTGGGATGAAAGAAATCATGACTTATGCCGGCATACGTGTATTGACAACAAACGACAAGACCGTCATTTCAAGTTCTTGTATTTAGTCCGCAAGCAGGGTTCCTTGACAGCCTCCTTTTCTTTTTTTTGCGTAATGTTATGGACCTTCACTTTTGGCTACAGTCGTTAGAAATTACATATGTATGCGGCATGTCTTACAATAGAGGGAGCACCAATCTATTCCTACTATCCAGAGTGGTTAAAATGGTAAATATTATTCACACCTCTGTCTAGTTACTCCAACTCTCGTCCCCATGCCTTGAATCCCATGTGCCTAGAACTTTAACTGAAGATTGGCTTCCATTCCCATGGTAAGGTCTTATATGAAGACAGCGCGTAGAAGAAAGACCGTCTTGTGTCCAACGACACAGGCGTCTTCCTCTCACCTCTATCTGTCAACTGATACTCTCGCCCTTGAATCCCATTCGCCTAGAACCTTAACTGAATATTGGGTTTTCATCCCTTTGGAATATCTTATCATAATCACTACTGATACTGCCGCCTCCTTGCATTGAATCCCATATGCTCCAAGTTGTGTTCCAATCCCTTTGGATGGTTTTGTCGGTAGGGAGGAGTGTTTACACTAAGGCAGTCTTCCTTGCTTTCAAATAGCGGTGGGAGAATGCTCCGTATAGAATCAACAGTTCCAGTTAAGTCGAAATACTTTTACGATTTTACAAATCTCTTCAGAAGGCGTATGCAGCCAAACAAAAGGGATACCGAGCTGAAATTAATCTACACGAAGTACATTCCGTCAACAAATGAGGACACCCAACACCGACGTCTCGGGCACAACTTCACCCTGGACAGAGACAGCTTTGGGGTAGTTAAGAGTTTCATCAGCCTAGACTCTTATGTGGGAGACAAACTGCTGGTACTGATACCATGGTATAGCAATACTACGTTCTATACCACATGTCTGTCACTGCAATACCACGTTAAAACCTAGTATACCATGAATAGAACCTAGTATTGAGATTCGCAAATTTTTGGTGGTATACTACCATCTTATTGCTTGCAGCGCCAATTTCTTTCTGTTGGTGGTTCTTCATAGCTTCTTTGACAATTCAAAAGCAAGCAATCGCAGCGAAAAATTTTTGGAAAATGGATCAAGGAGGACAATTTTATCTACATTAGAAACAATGAAGTAAGAAAAGTTTAGAGGAATTATATCGGCGAGCTACGAGGAGCAAGACGCAATATTGGAGTGTTGCAAAAAATGTGTAAGGAGCTGGAAGAGGAGCAACACAAATGTCAAAGTATACCACGTAACGCAAAAGTCAACGTATATTATGTATATATTATGTATATTACGTATGTTATAGTATTCACTATACCATGGTATGAATACCATGTTTTCTGGTATCAATACCAGCAGTCTGTCTCCCACATTAGACAACGACACCAGCTAAGAGCAAATGAAAAATAATTCTTGGTAAGAATGCAATTTGGGCTAAGAAAACAATTTAAACTAAGACCAGGGTGTTTACACAAACTTTTCGTTGCCCGCTAATTATATCCAATCAGGAATTCTGGTGTAAAACACGTCAATAGCAGTTGGATGTTGATATAAAGAAGCGTAAATTCCGCTGTATTGGTCACACACTGGGGTAGCCAAAACAACAAAATCGCGAAGCAATCCTTCTAATGGAGTCTTCATTATGCCCATTGGGTTGGAAGATCAAGAAAAAACGTGAAGATTAACAGTCTAAGCTGAAGCAGCAACCCAGACGAAAATCTGGGCCCCGGTGAAACGTTTAGATGCAGACCAAAAGACATTAGACTCTAGAAGCAGCTCTAGTAAGCAAACCATCCAAACAGATATTTTCTCCAGGAATAATAAAAAATTATAAATTTAAATTTAATTTACAAAACAAAATTCGAGAAACAGTAAATATTGCTTCTCAAACAGCATAATGGGTTCAAAAAATAATTCTAAATTACTTGCAGATAAGTCCTAATTGTTTTATTGACGAAACGTTTTAGCTGCCAGAAATGTATCCAGATAAGCTAACGATATTTATTATGTTTTCTATTTTTTTTGTTTATCGTGCCGGATATAATTTTGTTAGACAATATTTTATTGTTTACGAGGCAGTTAGCTAGTGCCCGTAAGATTTTTGGTTGTTTGGTTTTAGAGAATTAGCTTACGCTCTTCATTTAAGCCTTAATTGGGCTTGCTGTGCTCCACGCGTTGCATATTCATTAGCATGCCTTTGCATACTTTTTATCTGTAACTGGCCACCATGCAATTACAAAGGTGATAGGTTTTATGATGCATTCGTATAAGTCCACTGGATTTATTTCGGTTGCAAAAACCATGACTTTCGGATAGCCCTCCAGTATACTCTTTTGGCTTTGGTAACACTTTCGTCTAGGTTCTTTCTCTAGGTTTGTTTCCTGTTCAATATTATGCCCAAGTACTTCCAGGAGTAGGTTTTTGACCCATCAGTCCCTAAAGCTGCTTCATGCCAACCACCCATATCTGAGAAAAAGATAAAGTCTAGAATTCTGCTTATGGAAACGTATGGCCATGCATGTATGCGCTCTCGAATAGACTCAAACGTGCATGAAAGTGTGCGTTTTCGGTCGAAAAACTTATGCAAACAACTTTTCCCCTTAATGGAAATATAAATTTGAGTGCATATGAACCGTGCACATGTGCTCAAGGTTAAGACAATGAGGGTAGGAAATGTGGGCGCAAATGGCAGCATATGAAAACGACTTACTCATGAACTTGCTTATTCTCTCGCGCTACACTTCATTACTGACCAGATCTTCAATCACTATTCCTCCTCAGCCAGCTCAATCCTTATTCAGCAGTATTCCAACTGCACCCACCATTTCAAGAGCAGTGTTCCTTTAACACACTGCCCTCCGCAAGGAACTCAAAGACTATATGGGGCGCTAGAGTCCATTCTCTCCACTTGTCCTAGTCCATATAAGGCGATGTATTCGATTGTTTCCTGTTTTTGACTAAGTCGATGTTAGACTAGTACAGTTTGTGGTAGAATTTTGCTCCAAGCCCCGCCGACACAAACGGGACAGGAAATTACTCCAAAAAACTCTTCTTGTAACGCACTATGGTCTATTCTTCTGCAGAGCGGGAATGGATTTGTGAGAAACCTATATAAAGACTCCTTTGTTATTATTCAATTGTCAAAAATGTAGTGGAACTCGGTCGAAAGTTATTCTTCCTTTAATCCATAGGTCCCACCTATTTATGAACGTTCTCACTACTTCAAAAACCATCTGTTGGTTTCTTTTTGAAATCACTATTAAAACTTCACCGTTAGATATTTTCTAATAGTTATTGCTTTATTGAAAAGAGTGCTCCTCCCAATTATTTATGGAAAATAATATCAATTAAGTTGCTATCACCGCTGCCTTGACAGTAGCCCATCTTGCTTCAGGTTCATTTCCCAAGTTCGTCTACTAGTTTATACCACACACATCCGAACGCAACTGATCTGATTACCCCGGGAATCAACACTTTATTTAGAGCAATCTACAACTGGCGATATATCCCATGGATTTGGAATCAAATAAGTACGAGTATGATCTTCATTCCCAAGCCACGCGATAGTTCAGACCCATAAATCAAAAATCAATTATGCCAAAAACGGTGAAGAGGCTTATATAGAGGCATGTTCTACACCATCTCGTCAAAAAGATTGAAGGCACAGGGCTATTGATTGGATATATCAACTTCCGCTAGCCCATTGGAAAAGTTTACCGAACTTAAGTAAGTTCCTATATGGAATTCCTTAACCTAGGCAAGGAGAGTATTAGATAAAAACCTGGTGAGAAACAGGACGCGATTTGGTCTGGAAGAGGATGAAACATCCGAGCAAATTCTCTGCGAATGTCGGGCACTATATTAGTCAGCAAGACTTACATAAGTTCGTCTTGCGGTCGAACTAAGCATTTTCTAAGGCTTACAAGGGAGGCGGCAAGTATATAAGCAAGTTAGTTTTGCACTCGATACAAATGAGCAGAGGCTATAAGTTAAAAAAGCCGCCGATACATTTCGCATGAATAGAAATCCATAACCAAAGCGGTAACACATTGAACAAACAGCCATGAAAACCATTGAAGTTTCGTCAAAAGTGGAACATTCCGTCAGTCCAAAACCAACAGATGGTTTCTATCACCCCAAGGTGTGAAAAAATTGTTCATAACTCATAGCAAAAATATTTTCCTAATTAAATTCAACTTAAAGCTGGTCATGTGGTTTTTAGGGTGCTCCTGGCCATTTTCACTTCTAATGAATATTACTCACAGCTAGGTATTCATTAACGTATTGTTAGCCGTTTATTTGTCTGCATAAAATTTTAATTTACCGCGCTCATTTAAGTCCGCAAAAAATAATAAAAAAATTAAAGATAAGGTGCTAAACAGTTCAATTAAAAAAAAACAAGGCGAGGCTTTTTTTTTAGAAACTTTTCTTAAATGCACAATAAAACGCTTTACTGATGCTCGATGATCTCGCACTAATTTGTTTTCTAAATAAAAAGCGCAAAAATATATTCAGTCTTTGTGCATCATTTTATAAGGAATTCGAATGAATATTGGGGAAGTTAATGTCAATTAGAGGCTTTAGGACAAGGGAAAGCTTGGGGGTTTTTATTGTTAAGATTTATCTGAAATTACCAAGTTAAGATACACAGAAAAATTTTGACTAATAAAATCCATAAAATTTTTAGGAGACAGATATGAATCAATGAATTTATAAAATCTAGCCTTTGCACAGGTGAACTCGAAGTTAGTTAGTCACAGAGAGAACAGAGCGGTCGAAATTCGAAAGTCGCGCTAACACCTAGCTTTGGATACAAATTATTTAATAAAAAACATATTTGGGGTAAGTAAAGGCCAACTCGTATTTCTAGGTAAGAGCTAGGAATAGAACTTAATTACTTGCCTAGGTGGCGCTACAGTTCAGGGTGAACCTGGGCCACAACCAACAAGACCGGTGCTTAGCTAACTGCCTCCAAGTCGATTGAGGTCTTCTTCTACTTGTGCGAGCTATATAAAGCGAAGTCTCCCTCCGCTGCGTTGTCCCATTGGGTAAGTTTCGAAGTTTTTGCGGACTGGAGCATTAGTGTCCACTCACTCTACATATCTTAGCCATCATAGGCGACTGATGTGCAATTTTTTGACTAGTTAGATGTCGATGCATAGCTTGTAAGCTTCGTCAATCAATTTTCTCCTCCTTCTGGATGTCTTGGGGACTTTTCTTGATTGGCCTTACTTCGTATGCGAAAATACTAAGGACTCCGCTAAGTCAGCTGCTGCAGAGCCCATTCCTCGAGACAACAACGCAAATGATGGTCTTGTCACTTTAATTCCTGAACCAGCAGGATCTTATATGATCTAAGATCTGGGCGAAAAATTTTCCACGTAGTGGACAAACACAACTTTAATTAGTGCGATCGACGACAAATCGATAAATTTCTATTTACTCATAATGACATGTCAGACTATACTGAACATATGCAAATGTCAAAGAGGGCGCTCAGAATGATAGCTCGCTTTGACAGTTATCCCTGTCGTTAGTTCTATCCAAGCAAACCAAATATTCGCCTTTTTGTTTTAAGCACGACAGAACACATAGCGTACTCGTAGATCACTATGAAGCGGATTTTATTTAAAAATTCTTTTTAGTATTTTCGTGTCTATTTCTATCTAAAATTACCCATCACACTTACTAATTAAATTCCCGTGCACGCGCATGTACATCCATTGACAAGCCCTAGGTAGATTTTTATCTTGAGCTTCAGATACACATCCGGTTAATTTCATACTAAAAATTATTTAAAGTACTTTGTTCCTCTTTGCATACTGGAACTTAATTAGTATTGAATCGTGAAAATCTATAAATTTAAATTATACTTGCAACGGCTGACTTGTATCTCTAGCCTACTTAATAACGTCTATTCATTGATTACTGCTGCCTTAATTTAGTTAATTTTTACTATTTCTCCTTACAGAACGCGTTAGAAGGATATGATCTCAACTGAAAATTAAGGAGGACTAATAATTTCCAAGGGGCTGTGACTAATTTTATTGCAATCAAGATGAGTTTTATTGTTTTACCATGCCTGAAAGGATGTAAGTATCTCGTAGAAATTATTTTTTCATTTAACACTAAGCCATATACAACTTTGATAGACACTATGTCTTTCTCTTCACTCCTCTGCGGTCAGGTTAATTATTACAGAGGCACCACTACCTTGTAGTGTAGTTGCCAAGGATCAGCTTCTTGATCAACGGCTATTTGGTGCGTTTTCCGGAGTCATCGGCAGTTGAATTATCCTTATTCGATGCCTGTGATTGCTTCAGAACTTACTTAAGTTGGCGCTACAGTCCGGGGTGGACCTGTGCCTCAACCAACAAGCGTCTCCAGCCAGCTCGATCCTTAGCCAGCTGCCTCCAGTTTCGCACGCTCAGTTGGTTGAGGTCCCCTTCCACCTGCGTGCGCCACCTGAGTGGCGGTCTTCCTTTACTGCGCCGTCCCTCGGGAATGGATTCGAAGTTGGAGCATTTGTGTCCATGCGCTCTACATGACCCAGTCATCTCAGTCGTTGAACCTTCACTCTTCTGGCCAAGTCGATGTTGCTGAACAGCCTATAAAGTTCGCTGTTATATCTCCTCCTCCATTCACCGTCAATGCAGACGGGACCAAAAATCACCCGAAGAATTTTCCTCTCGAAGCAGCCAAGAGCGACCTCACCCGCTTTTGACAGTGTCCATGCCTATGCGCCATAGAGCAGGACTGGGATGGTTAAGGTCTTGTATAGGGTCACTTTAGTTGCTCGAGAGAGGGCTTTGCTGTTCAATTGCCTCTTAGCCCAAAGAAGCAGGGATTGGCAAGAGTTATTCTTCGTTTGATCTCAGCGCTGATGTCATATTCTGAGCTCATAGCGGAGCCTAGGTAGATAAAGTCCCTAACTACCTCGAAGTTATATCTGTCTATAGTGACGTTCTGTCCGCGACGTCGATGTTGGTTGTCCTTCCTTGTTGACAGCATATACTTAGTCTTGCCCTCATTAACCGCTAAACCCATCTTCGCCGCCTCCGCCTCAATACTCACAAAAGCTCCACTGACATCACCTTGCGTTCTTCCGATTATGTCAATATCGTCGGCGTATGCGAGTAATTGGACGGACTTTTGAAAGATTGTGCCTCTGGTGTTGGCGCGTGAGTTTTGCACAATTCTTTCAAGAACGATGTTAAAGAAGTCTCATGACAGCGCGTCGCCTTGTCTTGATGGAGCAGCGTGCATTCTCCATCGTCATCCTGCACAAAAGGACGAGTTTGGCAGGGATGCCAAAACTAGACATTGCTCTATATAGCTCGTCTCTATAAATGCTGTCATACGCGGCCTTAAAATCGATGAAAAGGTGGTGTGTATCGATTTGAAGTTCCTGGGTTTTTTCCAAGATCTGCCGCAATGTGAATATTTGGTCGATGGTGGACTTTCCTGGCCTAAAACCACACTGATATGGACCGATCAGGTTGTTGACAAACGGTTTCAGGCGTTCACATAATACGGCAGATAAGATTTTATATGCGATGTTAAGAAGACTGATGCCTCTGTAGTTGGCGCAGTTCAGAGGGTCTCCTTTTTTGAGGATCGGGCAAACAATGCTGAGGTTCCATTCATCGGGCATACTTTCATCCGACCATATTTTACAGATGAGTTGGTGCATGCTCCTTACCAAGTCATCCCCGGCGGCTTTGAATAGCTTGGCATTCAGACCATCAGTTCCAGCGGCTTTATTGGATTTCAGCTTAGATATCGCTAAGGAAATGTTGGTAATCATCGTCCAGATTGAATGGTTCGGAAGCATTTGTAGAATGTGGTCGGACGGTTGATCTTTGGTCCCGTCTACATGGACGGTGAATAGAAAAGAAGATACAACCTACAAGCAATACTGACTTGGTTAGAAGAGTCCGAATCCAACTACTAAGATAACTAGCACATATGGACACTACCCCTGCGACTCAAAGAGTCTTCGAATTTATCCCGAAGGTACGGAGGAGTAAGAGAAAGCCTCGCCTTTTTCATGTGGTGGAAGGAAGCAGCTAGGTAGGGCCATCTCTACTGTGGACTGTAAGGCCTTCATAAGTACCAGGTCAGTTTTTCAAGCATTGATTTTTAGCCAGTTAAATCTAAGGATATCATTCTTGGTTGAGCTTAAGCTCTTATGCTTATTCTCGTCAATTAGAATGCTATCCTCATGTCGCTGTGGCTTAGTAGTTAGTGCGTTGGACAGAAAAAAAACCAAAAGTTTTGTCACGGTTCCATCAGTCGTGAATGTCTGTCAAACGTCTGAGAGTAATAAATGCCAGGAGAAAGCTCCTCAATTCGCCTTTAGCATATGGCCTTAAACTGAAAGTTCCTTCCATGCGATAGAATATGACATGCTCCACATGCTCCACAATAATGGTCGCTAGAAGTTGGCATCTTGCCATAAATAAATACTTATACTTAATACTCCGCTTACACGATGTTCAGTAGTAAAGCCTTTTATAAATTTGTTGTCTATAAAAGCGTTAAACAGCAAAGGACTGATAGGTCAGCCTTGATGTACTTCCATTTTGATACCAAATAACACTGTATTTTCTTCTGTGGTTTTTATCTTAGTTATGCTATCCTTGCAAATATCGCTTACAACGTTTGTGGAGTATTGAAGGATCAAGGATCATGTACTTAATTTTTCAATAGTTGAACAGCTACCATTATGCAATTCGATCCTTACTACGAGTACATGAAATTTCCTTTCATTCGACGATGAAGTATAGATAGCCAATTGGCTACGGACAGACATAGTCAGATTGAATCGACTTCTGCTGGTGATTACAAAGTACAATTAAAAATTAATTTAGACAAATTGCATATTTATAAATTTTGCTGACAAAGCAATTACGAGAGTATCTAGAATTAATTGATTGCCTAAACTTGTATTTGCCTCAATCATTTCTACTCGTTACAAACCATTATTTGTTCATACACTTTGAATATTATTAGTTTTCTAAAGAAATCCTTAGCAACCTGACCACCACAATAATGATAAACAAGTTAAGTTTTTAAATCAGTATTTTAGTTGATTGAAGTTTATTTCTATGACAGAGATTACACAATAAGCATTTTGATAATTTAATCACGACTCCAAGAAGAATATCGTGATAATCGTCATAATGTATATTTTGAACGCGTATTAGCATAGCACTTGGGATATAGCTATTAGCTGACAAACTTGTCAAGTACAGAAGAAGTTTTGAGTTTAAATAGATTTCTATTTTCGTATCTAACGTGCTACAAAAATTGTTTTGATTGGCATTAAGAAGGTTTGATATCCTCTTCAGCTGAAGAGGAGTAACTGAAGTTCATGTTCAGGGTCGCAAGAGTTGCTTATTTAAATTTCATCTTCAAATGATCGTATAACTGCTAGGAACGGTATTTTACACCCTAATTAATGGGATTTACTAATTTTTTTAAACATTCCCATGTTAGTGATATGATGACGACCTTTTTTTGTGCCCAGTAATTAGACCGACCATAGTTGTATAGTCCTTCCTGTTCAAATTGAGCAGGAATTTTGCGAGGGGCTTTTTCGAAATATCTGGTGGCTTTACAACCCTTGCGGGACTCATGCATTGACGTTGTAATACGTTTCCCAATTGTTGGTTTGGTTCTTCAACTTCCTGTTGGAGAACTACATAGTTTTCAACAAGTAATATGGTGTATCTATCCTGGCCAGCGATCTCCTTATAAACGATCAATTTGCCGAATTAAAGTATTTTTTACTGTCCAGCGTCACTGTTGCAGAATAGTCTTATATGACTTCAGCCGCTGCGTCCACTAGCACTTTTATCGATAGAACAATCCTGATAGTCTGATCTCCTTTTCTACTGAGAGCAGTATGCTGTAAATTTTTCATCCAAGGACCTTTCTCTAATGTATGTATCTTGCAGATGTCTGGCAGCATTCCTTTGGTCTGCCTGCACCCTGAACCGTCATGTCGTACATAATTGTGTTCGTACTTAGAAAGTCTCTCCGGAATCTTGTCCACCAATGTCATCTTAGATATCATTCCCAATAAATCAAGTGTATCCTGATATCGAGGCAAGAATCAAAGGGTGTTCAGAGTTGCGAGCGAATTCAGGAAATTTTCACATTCTCTAGCTACTTTGAAATTGGTTAAAGGATTGAGTAAGGTCTTAGGCATAGGCATACCCTTCCACCAATTCCTTATATCATGCATTTGAAATTGCAGAAGTCCCTGCTTGGTCGACGGTTTCATATTTGAGACGTGTAGCCTAAAGCTGTCGCCGTTAACGAAGACACCATCACCAGACCCTTCAGTGGGCTTGGAGCAATAAGTGAAAAGGTATTCTTTATCGGTATTGGAGTCCCACACTACTTGGTAACCGAGATCTACTATCAGCTCCGTAAGGGCACGGATCATGGACTGTGCTTCAGACGAGCCTAGCTTACGGTTTAGACCGGGATACGTAACGCCGGTAACACAATTCATAAAAACCACAGGGCCGAACGCATAGCAAACTGATATAGCAAGTGACCTTACTGCAGCATGGCAGAAGCGTATTGTAGAAAAGGTTAATATCTTCGAAATAATCTGTAAGTATTTGCATTACGTTTGTTTGGCACTCGCATATTCTTCAGCGCTCTCATAGTTTAGCTTCAGCTGAACGATTTGAGGGCATTTTAGACTACTTCGGTGCTGCATCGTTTTTCCCTAAAACCGTATTGTCAATTAGAAATTCTTCTTTGAATAATTCTTTCAAGCACTTTTCCTACTGTGGTTGTGGTGTATTCTCTTTCCGCCTCCCAGATCAATTCGAGAATCGCCTACGTTGACATACGCCTATTATGGGCAACTTGGCAGCACTAAAGAAAACTTAACCCAGAATTTTGACATAAGCTTCCGTTTGCTTTCCTCTTTTATGGTTGAGACTTAAATTTCAATTAGAACCTTTTTTTTCCACCCCCAAAACGTACATATGTGCATTTTTAATTTGGATTTAAACGAGGGAGGCTGAAAAGCGTTCGATTTTATGAAATTGGTCCTGGAACGGTACCCCCAAATTATCACTAAATAAATTCCTTAAGTTAGTTTATTGGAAAAATTTACTTAGCTGATTCCACCCCAGGTTCAGTTACATTTTTCCATAAATTTTTCTAGATCCTCTCACTCAAATGTATCTTAAATTTCGTATCACAATTTCAGTAAATTCTGTAAATTATAAAAATAATTTCAAAAAAGGGAAATTCTGATCTTCTATCACAGAACTCTGCGAAGTAGGTACAATAATACCGAAGTACATATATCAATGGCATCTCGTATTACTATTTCTGTTTAATAATTTGTCGCACGTCAATTCAATTAGCGTGATCGAATTCAAATATCAACTGGGTTACGAACGTATTTCGTTTTCTTTCACATATATTACACTGGACGTCATGCAGCGTTAAACCGAAGACGCTCTGCAGCAACAGCATGGAATAGGTGTAAAAACTAAGCATTCGGATACAGAGTATCTGTATATATTTTTGCAATTAGCAATTATTGGCGATACCAATTACGTAGAAGTTAATTTATGCTGCGTTGAAGGTAGAACGAGGTCAGTGTAATGAGCTTCTCAAGGAAGCGAAGTGAACTTCATTGATCGAAAGTAGGTATGCGGAATTCGCTATACACTGGGTTATGCCATTGATGGTGCGAGCTTTGCAAAAATTAAATTTTACTAAGAGTATCTGTCTCACATTTTTAATATCGTGTGATGTTAGTTTTGTATTTTTATACACGCATGTACGTATGGAAGCTAAGAAGTAGCTATATTAGAAAAAATGATTCAAAATTGTATCGTTTTTGAAAGGACAAGACATAAAATTTGTCGCATGTATTAACCCAGCCGATTTTTGAAGGTTTGATATAAAATGAACTTGGAGAGAAATTGTAGCTAGAGGCTAGAAAACACGCTGGAAAATCTTCTGACGAGTTATTTACTTACTTACAGTTCAAAGTGAACCTGGACCTCAAACAATAAGCCTCTAAAGTTAGCCCGTCAACGCAAACAGAAGCGAATATCTTACGAAGATTTTTTTCTCTTAAAACAAATGAAGATATCTTCATCCACTTGTGGCAGAATCTATGCTTCAGCACCATAAAGTAGGACTGGCATATGATTAGGGTCTTGTATAGAATCTCCTTAGTTGTTCGGGATAAGGCCTGACTACTCAGTTGCCTTTTCAGCCCGAAGGAACAGCGACAAAGGTATTCTTTTTTTTTATATGGCTTTATATAGCTCGTCTCTATCGAACGGAAGTTTTGGCTATCATCGTCTATGTTGAATGGTGTATTCTGCCTGACAGGATAAAAAAAGAAAAAGGCTTCCTTCCTCATCTCTACAGGTTTCCGTACGGGTCTTGTCCTAACAATATTCCTGGAGTATAGCCTCTCAATATCTTTGATCAAGCGCTTCCCATGCTCGTTTTTATTTTTCTGCAGAAGCCTGCTGTTACCAAGTGTTGCCTCAATAATTCTATTTCTTAGCATGGACACTGTGCATTGGCTTATATATCCCTCCACACATAACTCAGTAGGGCATTCGTGAATAGCTTCAATGCTAACCTTGTTAAAAGCATCTTTTACATATGTCTAAGAAGCAAGCAAGCATATATCCCCATGTAGAGCCGTGTTTGTAGATCTACCTTTAAAATAGGCGAGCTAATATATGAATCATAAGGTTGCGCTTCAGGGTTTTTAAGGCGAAAGAGGTTAGGCTATTACCAGGTAATAACCCCTGTTTTGGTGCAGTGGTACCGTTGGCATAAGAGCAGAGCCTGTACCGGTGGCATCACAAGCTGTGACACCTTTCTCAGAGCTCTAAGCTCAGCCCGACAGATTTGAGTGATACGTTAATGATTTGTCTGTTCATCTAAATGGACAAATCCTCCAAGTATGTCCATCGTTTCAGAATATTTGGAGCACGGAAACTACTGGTGTATCCGTAGATATATTTCAAGTACTCACACACTTTTCTTTTCCTTACAGTTACAATCCCAAAAAGATTCAACATCGCAGTGATGCTCTTTATGATGTGCCTGATGGGGTACATGATGCGGGTAAACCTTTCGATCAACATAATCGCCATGTCAAATACAACAAACCAGGAAAATGAGGCACTACCCGATGTAATTGAGTTGGGTTCATCCTATTTTAGAGCGTATTCATGAAAATCCTTTCTTTATAGCATGGTCCGCGTTATGATTGGGATCAGGAGGATCAAGCTCTCCTCCTTGGTGCTTACTTCTACGGTTATCTTTTTACATCCCTTCCAGGTGGCATGTTGGCTGAACGTTTTGGTGGCAAACCAGTTGCGGGCTTTAGTTGTTTCCTAGCAGCAATACTTACAGCTCTTACACCACTAGCAGCATCCTGGAATATGTGGGCGGTATTTGTGCTCCGATTTGCTATAGGTTTTCTCGGGGTAAGTCTTGCAATTGATGCAAGTTGCAGATAAGGTTCAAGACGACAAAGCTGATTCAATACATTTTTCTTATTTTCAGGGCGTCATATATCCCTGCTGCCACAATCTCATATCGAAATGGGCACCGCCAACAGAAAAGGGTAAATTTGTGGCCGCCTTAATGGGTGGCACGTTTGGTACAGTGATCACCTGGCCGATAAGTGGTGTTATCATCGAGGGAATGGGCTGGGATTGGGCTTTCTATATGGTCGCAATTTTTGTTGCTATCGTCACCGTATTGTGGTTCATTATTGTCGACGACAGTCCCGCCCAGCATTCAACAATTACTGCAGAAGAACTAGATCTTATACAAAAATCCTTGGGAGATTCGCTGTCATCAAAGAAAAGATTGCCACCCTTCAAGCAACTGGCTCTGTCGTTGCCCTTCTGGTCGTTGTTGTTGTTGCATTATGGTAGCATGTGGGGCCTATTCTTCCTAATTACTGCCGCGCCGAAGTTTATGAGTGAGGTAAGTTCAGTCTTGAGAGTTCTGTAGAAAGGGAAAGGATTTACCATTTTTCTTGTAGGTCCTTGGTTTTAAGCTGTCATCGGCTGGATTTTTGTCAAGTTTGCCGCATTTAGCACGACTTTTGTGTGCCTTTGGATTTGGAGCGATCGCTGATGCTGTACGAAGGAAGGAATGGTTATCAGTCACAAAAATCCGAAAGTATTTCTGCATTCCTTGTAAGTATATCTACCACGTTTACGGAAAGGACTTCCACTAATATAAAATCTTATTTACAGCACATGTTATTCCTGGCATCTTACTTGTTTTCCTCGCTTACTTTGGTCGGGATCCATACGTGTGTGTTGCTATAATGACTCTCTCACTTGGTTTTAATGGAGCTGCAACAGTAACTAACTTAGCCAACTCACAGGACTTGGCACCCAACTATGCGGGGACACTCTACGGTACCATCAACTTTGTTGGTACAACGCCTGGTATTTTCTCACCAATGATTGTCGCATATTTCACAAAAGATCAGGTACCAATAAAGGAAATGAAATTTCACTTTGAATCCTTTCTTTAATGCTCCTCAAAATTTCACAGAATACAATCGCTGAATGGCAAAATATTTTCCTCATTGGTGCTGGAGCATATATCGTGCCTGCGTTCATTTTTTGGGCTCTAGGATCTGGAAAAATTCAAAAGTGGAACGATATAGATGGGGACGCAGCGCGGGAAGTTGTTGTCAACTCTTCCAAATAATCTACAAAGAATTTTTTAAAGCCATCACAACTTCTGGTAGGATAAACATAAGTTACACATATATGTACGTCGGGGTTTTACATTTTGCGTAGAGCTGCATCTTTTGTGTGAGAAATGCATTTTCCTTAGAAATTTGTATTATTAGTAAATAAGTAGTTTTATTTAGATACAGAGAAATATAAGTAAATAACAATAACACTTGAAGTTTTTACTTTTATTGACTTTTGATCAAAGGTAATTTTGTTTCCTGTAGAAGCAAAGAGCTACCAAAAATGGAACATCACAAGTACAAACGTGCTTATTTCATGCCCAGTGCTAAACTCCTCCCTCTCTGTCCTGAATTGATTTCTAAGAGACCGCAACCTCCAACTGCCGACCGAGAAATTTTCAGCCACACTATTCACGTGCTAGACAAGGCTTCTTAGCGTCACTTTCGATAGAATGATGAAGTTCACTGCACATGCATCACTCATGAGAAACCACTTAAAACCTCGTGACAAGTTGCTCAAGTTCGTAGCGGGAAGTTCGTGTGGGATGGACGAGAAACGATACTCTCCACATTCAAGACAATCACACATCTTGGCACTGCAGCTAATGACTCAGACTGGCAACTTCAAGTCTTGCAAAACACGGCTATGAGGACCATCACCGGATGTCAACTGATGTCACACGTACATCACTTCCACACCGAGACGAAGTTGCTTTCAGTAAGGGACCACAATCGCTTGTTCTGCAAGCACTTCCTTCTAGATTGTCACCTTCAACAGCACCACCTTAGCTTAGCTGCGCTTAGGATGATGACGCTCACTAGACAGCTGCATCAACCGTCTCGAACCCTCCAAAGGGTAACATTATAACAGTTTTATACTTTCAAGTCCTTGAATAGTACCCTATTTACTGTACCAACTTAACTGGGTCGTGACCTACGAAGATTTTCTGCCTGAAACAGAATAGCATTCCATTCTCGCCGAAGCAGGGCACGTTGCTTTCAGTTATCAAGACCAAGCGCTATGGAACCTGCGATAACTTGGTCTTTGATGCGGATGTTCAGTCTCTCTAATCGTCATGAACATAATGGCTGCGAATCGAAGATCTTGGTTGGAGCGTGGCTGTCCAAGCTCTCGATGTGGCTTGTATCCGTTGCACGTCAGACTTCCTAACACTATTTCTTTGACTTTGCGCTGTTCAGTGCGAGGGGGAGGTATCCCCATCAGAATCCTTGACAGCGCCAAATAGCTTGGCCTAGTGCTCGATGAAAAACTGAATTCGATGCTGAACATTAATGAAATAACTAAAAAAGTCATGATACCCTTCTACTCGTGCAACAAAAACATGGGGAGCTGGCCCCAAAATCATGTTGCGGATATAAACAGCAATCCTACGACCTTTACTCACTTATGGAAGCATAGTATAGTGGCAGGCGAACAGCAAAACCTCCAACCTAAATAAGAGCCATAACAAAAGAACAAAGACTAGCGTGCACTGAAGCTACCAGTGCCATGAAAACGCATCCTACCCCTTTTATACGAAAAGCGGCCATAGGTACCCTCAGAATAAGCCAATCGAATAGCTGGGGACTTAATACAACGGATCATACTATGATCCTAAGGAAACATCTAGGTAATGTAGTTACCAATCACTACAAAACACCGTACATAGACTTCGAAAGACCTTTCTCAAGTCATTACCTGATTAGAAATGAATGGAGAAGTATCAAGCATGCAATCCAAATCCGTGTTTACTGACGGTCCAAAACAGGTACAGGTATCTTCTTTGATGTGCTTAACATCTCTAAGTCAGTCAGACTTCCGAACCGCAGAAGCGTCTTCCAGGCGCAGATCATAGCAGTGACAATAGCCGTCCTTGAAACTGCAATGAGGGTAGTATCAGAAGGGCCAGGCAGCGATAAAAGCGATACCTGTTGTAGAAATTAAGTCGAAGCTCGTGAAGTGCTGTCGCGAAGGTCTCAAGGTTCTTGGAGCGCAACACAATGTAAGACTTTGCTGGTTCCCTGAACATGAAGGAATACCTCGGAATGAGAAGGCCCATGGACTGGCAGGAAAAGGCTCGGTACTAAACCTAGAACAAGCCGGCAACGACCCATTTCCTATGCCACTACCCAGGTTTCTACCATCTAAGAATCAAATTTTTATGTCTTGCGCTTCTTGCTTCTTCCTTCCTCTCCAAACACACTAGCCTAACCTAACCTCCTTGCGGTATCCGAGATGTCTGCATCCATTCCTTAGGTGCGACAAGGTGGTAGTGCAACGCATTTATGATTCTTCGGACAGTTTCGGGGTCCATCATTCTGGGAAATAGCTTTTCGTCAAACGCAATGTGATCGATCTGGTTGATAGTAGATTGGCCAAAGGGCTTTTCACGTCCCAATGAAAAATTACATTTGAATCAATCTCCGCAGAAACAAAGAAGGTGAGGAATAGTTTCCTCCTCTTCTTCATCCATGCAGCTTCTACAAAAATCGTTCGAAAAGAGGCCTAGCCTTGTAGCATGCTTGTCTATTAGACAGTGTCCAGTGATGACACCTATTGTGGTGCCGATATGCAATCTGTTGAGAGAAATCAAATTCTTAGAGCGTTTTAGATCCAGCTTTGGAAAAATCTGTTTTGTCGCTAGACATGTTGATCCACTTGTCCACCTAAGATTTGCACTCTCGACAGCATCCAGCTTAAGTTCAAATTTGCGAGTAGCGATTGGAATACCTAAAGTGCCCTTGTCCGGCAAGTTGGCAAAAGTTGTTCCTTCTTTGGCGAGTTCATCGGCCTTACAATTCCCTGGGATGTCTCTATGCCCCGGCACCCAACACAGGTGAATATTGAACTGCTCAGCCATCTCCACGAGAGACGAACGACAGTCTAAGACTACCAAAAAGCTTTTTAGAGGTCGATTCCAGGGATTTGATTGCTGCCTGGCTATCAGAAAAGATGCGGATATCTCTAGCAGATATCACGTTTTTCTTAAGCCAAGATAGGGCTTCTTTGATCGCCATTATTTACGCCTGGAACACGCTACAGTGATTAGGAAGACGGAAGGAGAGCTTAAGGTTAAACTAATCGGAGAAAACACCTGCACCGACTCCGTCTAGGTGTAGAAGTGAATAGAATCATCTTCTAAAAATGCATCGTCCTCCCAGCGTGATCTGGAAGGGATGGTGACAAGGAAGTTCTTCTCAAAATTTAGACGTGGGATGGTGTAGTCCGTGTTTTCGGGAGAGATTTTGAATTTATTCAGAATAGAGGCGTGGCCGAATCCTTTTCTTGACTACTGTTGGGTAGCTTCAAGACGAACGGCTGCGTTCGCTGCCATTTGCTTACTAAATATATCGAGGGGTATCAGGTGGAGACATTCTGCTCTGCAGTGCCGCGGAGGGAGTTGTACGTAATGCTCCGCTTATGCACAGACAAGCTGTGCGTTGGACCTTACTTAGATGGTCGCGATTTATAGCTTTATCTAAGGCTGTCAACCAGACTATTACCCCGTATGTAAGTATCGGTCTAATGACCGAGATGTAGAGCCAGTGGGTTATTCGAGGTTGTAGGCCCCATTTTTTGCCAATGGCTTTTTTTGCATGAAAAAAGTTCTACTGTAACCTTTTTGACTCTTTCTTGTATGTTAGGTTTCCAGCTTAGCTTTCTATCCAGGATAAGACCCAGATATTTAGCTTTTTCAGAGAAAGTTAAGCTGATACCATTGTCGGAATTTTATATTTTCTGGTGAAGAGTACCAGTTCAGTTTTATGGGGGTTTACACCCACACCACAGCGACCGGCACAACGTGTTAGCTTGTTTAGAGCGTTCTGTAGGATCTCTTTTAGAGTATTTAGGCGCTTTCCTGAAACAGCTATAGCAACATCATCTGCATAAGCAATCGCCGTGCATCCCTCGCCTTCCAGGATTATCAATAGTTTGTTGACCACCAAATTCCAAAGAAGGGGGGATAGAACTGCTGACAGATCTTCTAGTGGACACCTCACCCAGCTTGGAATTGATAATCCGACCATTAAGAAGTAGATAAATTAGTTCGCAAAGTGAGCTGTCCACCTACAGGTCTGGAAGTGCATGTGCTATTGCTGATGTATTGACGTTGCTAAAAGCGCCTTCTATATCCAGGAAGGCGACCATCGTATATTCCTTATGGAACAGGGAGTATTCGATTTTACGTACTAATGAGGGTAAAGCCGTCTCCACTGATTTACCTTTGCAATACGCATGTTGGGCCGCTGACAGTAGTTTCCTATCTATACTGCTGCGTAAGTGGATATCAATCAATCGTTCCAATGTTTTTAAGAGGAATGCTGAAAGACTGATAGGTCTGAAATCTTTTGGATCTGTATGAGAGCATTTACCCGCTTTAGGTATATGTCGAATTAGCTCATATAAGATTTTCGCTTAATAGTTCGACTTAAATGGAACTGTAGACGCACCCGTTGATTCGAACTATTGGAGAACTATTCCCCAGCTGCCTGGATCCAAGGAAAGATCTCTCTCGTTTGCTTTTGGTAACACATTTCAATGTCATTGGAACCCAATGTTTAGTCAAAGTACTAGGTAACCGGGGTGTTCCGCATGTTGGTTGGTGTAGAGGGTGAGTTTAAGTTTCTACCTACCTCCTGGTCATAGAGATGTTCTTACCTGGCTAGACAGCAGCCCAACTGATTACTATGCGTGATGTTTGATTAAACAGGTCTCGTAAGAGACTGTCGATTTGTTTGTCTTCTAATTATGACTTAGGACGCTTTTCCCAACTGCTTTTGTGTTAATAGATTCACTTAAATTCTTGATTAAAAATTCCATTATTTAGGGTAGGTCATCTGAGTCATTATATTGGCAAAACTAAATGGAATTAGCATAGCGAATATTTAACGTAAATATACTAAAATTTTATGCTTTAGTGATTGTTTGATGAGTGGACTTTCGATACGTCTGATGACGATTTAATTGGAACTAAAATTAACGCAAATTAAAATTGATTACCTCATCAATCATCACCACCATCTTAGACTTTCTCCTCTAAGAGGCATTGTTTTCGTGACAATTTTTGATCTTGAGACTGTGATCAATCTTTGGCATGAGATGCTGTAATAGATAAACTCTAGCAAAAGGGTCTTTTAATCGGTTTAAGCATAGTGGAAAGGACATGAGGTTACTTACTCTGCATTTGGATACAGATACACTCGACAAGCACTCGATCCGTTCAGATGGCCGACAAATTTGTCAGGTGGGGATCAACCCTAGATGAACTTTTTGCGGTCAAAGACTCGCCTCCTCTGGGAGCTCATAACAGTAAACTTTTCTTGTATTCTCTGTCAAAAGCCAACTCTAGATGGAAAAGTCTAAGTAACATTACAATACGGGGAAAGATATGGTCTGTATACAATATATTAAGATTGAAGGAGCTTCAAAATAGATTCTATGCGGATAATTTCATTCAAATGTCTGCGGCTGTTGGCTTGGCAAAAGCCCATCCTAAGAAGGTTTCGGCATGAAAAGTTGGTATTGCATTGAATGAAGACAAAACCAAACAATGAAGCTAATCGACTCCATTGGGTCAGCCCCATCGAGCGAATACATATCAACGCTCCAGCCAAGAAGATCTTTGCTCCCGGGCTAAATGCACCCAAAAAAGTCGCACTTGCGTTTAAAAAACCAAGCGATCACGTAATTTGAGATGTCTTAGACTATACATGGGTCGAAAGTCCATTAAGTGTCAGCTAAGTTTTGGTACTTTCTTACATACAGATTCGGACTCGATGGCCCTCCGCTATAAGTCATTTCAAAGCATTCATAGGACGATGTGCAAATATCTATTTGTTAGCCACCCTTTTTAGCAACATCCTTGTCTTGTATTCTCGGTGATTAGTAAGTAAAAAGTGTTCAGTATTAGCAGGAAGGACTATACAACTATGATCGGGCTAATCACGGTACATGTGGTCTTCGTACGGCCTACATGGGTATTATCACAGACCCTATATGAGGATCTTGTCTCGAGGAAAATACTATGGAGGACTTCCTTTGCCATTATTTACTGCCATGCTGTTTGGATATGGATTCTCTACAATCGCTTTCGCTGATCAAAATCCTGTGATTCACTAAGTACTTGCGTAGTAATATGTACACATATTCTATTGATATACCTACGCCTGACATCTGTGCTCGCCAGGTCGCCAAGGTTATCAAAGAAAGGTGCTCCAAGATGGAAAAGTCTTCTTTTCGATAGACCTGGACAGGTGCAGAGGAAGTGAAGGATGGTTTCCTCATTTTTTTTTTTTAGCTCTGCAGCTCTGTAGCTCCTGCAGAAATAGTTTGTTAAAAGACCCAACCTTTTGATGTGTAGGCATATTGGAGAATGTACTACAATGTACTGTAAGAACACAGATGTGGAGCTGCTATCTGATTGCTTAAACAATGTCAAACAATCAAAGCTCTTCTGATCCAGCCTAAGCCAGATCTGTCTGAATATTTAACACGACGTGTCATGCTTTTACTCGCACTTTGTCTTTCTTGCTGATAGCGTTCAGATTAAATAAGGTTAGCTTAGCGTCCAGCTTTAGTAAAAGTTTACACGTAACAAGAATTGATGTTCTTTCTATCCTGCATTGTCCTTCTGAACCATGTATGTACTTAAACTTTAAACATCCGCACCCCCAACATGGCATCAGTAATGTTAGAGCTCGGTCTACTTCGGGGATCATTATGTTGTCAATCCTCCTAGTCAATTGCTCTTGATTTTAGAAAGAATTCTTCTGAAGGGTAAGTCATTCACTTTTCATTGTTTTTGAGGTTCTCTATGACCAATTGAAAGTAGGCGGTGCTAGGTGTATTGCAAGCTAAAATATCAATTGTACCCCCTCTTCTGATACCAGTCACTGTTGTTGTGGGGCTAGAACACCTTCACTACGACACTAGAAAATTCAGTTTGGATCTGCATTTGGATAGAAAGATAGTTTACTCTGTATTCATAGTCCCACAAAATGTGATCCGAAATTTGTTTGGTTTCATCGGAGAATATGCGCATCCGGCTCTTCTCCAAAAGTAATTTCGTGGGATGTCAACAGAGTTTGCAGAGTGAATCACACACGAGTATATTAGTCTTCAGAGTTGGTGAAGGTTTCGGATCTTCAGGCAATAGCAGCTCTGAAATGAGTATTGTCGTCATATTTGAAGGTTCCCACCGAGAAGCCATGGAAGTAGGTTACATTGTCGTTATGTTAGAAATTTTTCACTAGAAAGTCATGGAAACTTTTTTTTTTTTTTTATAATATACCCGCACTCAAGGAGTTATGCATACCCTTTTACATGTTTTCACATGGTGCGGGCGTAGGAAAGATAGATAGAGAGAGAGAGAAAGAGATTGGTATAGTGGTTTGAAACTCAGCTGTGTTAGGTTTCACATTAGCTCCAGGGGTGGTGTCCAGAATAACTGGGGAGATTTTGATGCTGTCATGTATTTTTTGCCTTCGCTTCTGATTCACAGTATATTTTCCCGATCCACCTGATGTCATGAGCATATCAATTATCAACAGAGCGATCAATTTCTACAGCCATATGACAAACCTACTGCCAGTGTTATGCCTTCGCAGTAGTGTTGTCACAGACTTTCGCAATTGATCGGACTGCCTCTTATCATATAATGCTTGCTGACATCAGGGATTGAACTGTGAACTTACAATTCCATCACGGAGTATGTACATATGTTTGCATTTGAATAGCAGCGCTAGTTGTATCCTCGGCGATAGTTCGTTCTCCTTTTACGATAGCCTACGATAAGTGGGGTATTTTTGTAAATTAATTTCCAACTGATTTTTTTAGGTGAGTGTCACAGATGTAAGGCAATATTATTACAAACTTGTGGCGTAATTATATGCCACTGCACTTAGCATTGAAATCATGTCGACTTAGCTTCAATTAAGTCTAAAGTTACTATTAAAAGTGAACAAGATACGAATCTCTTACATTGCTAGCATGTTTAAAATTACAATCCCACACCGCAACACTGTTGCTACGCGCAATGGATTGACATCAATTTCTGATCTCAGCACACAACAAGATTCCCAAGATTTCGTTTGTTTGTCGCTGGGAATTCCACGAATTATGGTTCATAGCAACCTCTACACTTAAGTGAAAGCATGACAGAGTCCGCTCGGAACGGCACGTGTTTGCGGGTGTCGTGTGCGATCAAATAAACGGCGAATACCTAATTTCATTCAGGTCTCCATTTTGGAGTTGAATTTTTTGAATTTTGCCCAAACAGATGGTACTTGAACCAACAAGATGTTAGTCAATATGTTTACGAGTAGTCAGGGTAGTCGAACTTGAGTGCTCTGCTTGGATTAATTAAGAATTAGAATGTCTACAGGCGGTATAATTGGCTTATTGATTCAGTTGGAATAAGTACGCATACCGAATGAGATCAGGGTGTTAATTTTCGAAAATATTACTGGCGACATGAAGGTATTCATCTGATTTTAAAATTTTATTCGATTTGAAATGATATTCTAGGTCATCTGGTCGAATTTATTATTGAATCGTACTTACACTGGCGATCATTAAGATGAGGCCATACATTTTTCAATCGATTTTCACTCTTTATACCTCTTTGAAATTTTGTACCCGGAAACTTTTACTACCTGTGAACATGCACATATTTTCCAACGACCGTTGGAATTTCCCAAGATCAAACAATGAACAACTTGAAAAGCTTATAAAAAGATGCGCCACTAGGATGAGGCCACATGCAAAATCTTCGAAAGAAAGGAAAAAATTAATAAAAAATTTACATTTTATGGTTTTAAAACATTTATTTATTACGTTTTTCTACATTAATAATGAGTATGCCCGCCATTTTTCGATATGACCTCTATAAGACGGTTTGGAATAGAATCATACAGTTTTTTTTAAATTATCAAGAGAAATTTGGGCCCAGGCATCACGAATAACTTCGATTAAAGTGTCCTTGTCTTCAAATTGTCTGCCGCCTTCATACACTTTACGAGATAAACATGCCCAAACATTTTCGATTATGTTTAAGTCCGGTGAATAGGGCGGCCATGGCAAAAGTTCCACGTCTTCTGATTGAATACAACTTCTAACAACCCTGGAAGTGTGGATGGGGGCATTGTCTTGTTGAAATATCCAAGGCAGGAGTCCGAAAATGTTTTTCACTTTTGGAATGACCGTTCCAGCAAACATTTGTAGTTGTTTCCGTTCATTGTTGTGGACAAAAACTCCAACTCGATTGTGCCATAGTAGGTAATAGCTCCCCACACCATTACACCTGATGTACGGCTTTGATGTCTTGCCAAAATAAGCTCCTCCTTTCTTAGATCATGGAAATAAAAGTTGTACCCATCGGGGCCGTCAAGGTTAAACTTTTTTTCATCCGAAAAGACAACGCGTTTCCATTCACTGCTCCAAGCGACATGTTCTCCTGCAAAACTCATTCGATGCTCCTTGTGTACTTGCCTAAAAACAGGTTTCTTTCTAAGTTTTCTTCTCAGTATAGTACCACTTTTTCGTATTATCCTTCGGACCGTTGCTATGCTGGCTGATACTCCGCTGTTGGCCCTTAGTTTAGTTGCTGGTAGAGTAGAATTTGAGGCAAGCCGTAGAATTAACCGCTTTTCTCGGAATGTTGTTGCTTCTGCCATGCGTCCTTTTTGATTTTTCCCATAGTGTTGTTGATCCGCAAGATAACTGTTTACAACAGTCTTGTATGGCCTCATCCTGATGATCGCCAGTGTATGTAGATACGTCTATCTATTGAAGGATTTGATAATACATACTTAGTTTAATTTTAATGACGCTTACAGTCCAGGGTAGACCATGACCTCAGCCAACATGCCCCTCCAGCTAGCTGCCTCCTGTTTCGCACACATTTGATTTAGTGGATGTCACTCTCCAATTGTGCACGCCACCTAAGGTAGGGTCTTCCTGTGCTACATTGTGCCTTTGGAGTGGATTCAAAGACTCGTCGGTCCGGTACGCTGATGCTCATGAGCTCTACGTGTCCCAGCCATCGAAGCCGCTGCGTTTTAAACAGGTCGACGTCGCTGTATAATCCGTAGAATTCGTCCTTAAATCTTCTCGTTCAAGCTCTATTGATACAAACTGGACCGAATATCATGCGAAGGATTTTCCTTTCAAAGCAACCGAGGGAATTTCCATCCACTATTGTCAGAGTTCATGCTTTTGCGCCATATAACTGGAACTGGATGATCAGTGTCTTATATAAAGTCTTCTTAGTTGTTTGAGAGAGGGCTTTACTTCTTTAATGCCTTATTTTACCTCGACTGGACTCAACTTGCCAACTTGCCAACTTACGCGAGACAAAAATAGCAGCATCCTCCATCCATTGTGCTCACCAGAAACCTAACCGTCAATGAAAGCCCTAACCTTTGAACTATATGTAGCAAGCTCGTCAAAAATTTCATTTCCTGTTACCCCGTTGTGTTCTGGGAATCAGGCGAGACTCAATGAGTTCAGCCTTCCAACCGGCATCAAGGACTTTTTGCATTCGCAAACTATTTTAGAAAACTTTAACGGATTGAGTGGTGCCTTAAGCGCACCCTGGCTGTCGCTACAGATACATATACTTCACCTCTCCCACCTGTTACTCACAATACAATAGTCCACAGCCATTACGATGACAAGCCAACAAGACTCGTACCGAAACCTGTAGCGATGAAGAAGGAAACGTTGTAGTAGAGTCACAATCGGTGCTGAGAATATGGAAAAACTTTTTCTGCAGACTGTATAACGGCGACGAAGACCAACATATCGCTCTCAGGCAGAAAGCACCATTCAGCATAGTCGATAATAGCCAAAACTTCCATCCACCTGACCAAAACGAAGTGGGGATAGCAATATCCAAGCTTAAATCCAACACAGCTGCTGGTCCTGATGGCCTACCGGCTGAATTATTCAATGTAACTGGAAATAACTTCGTAGTGAGTATACAACCACTCATTTTCTTGATTTGATCAGACGAGTGTAGTATGCCTGATGAATGGAATGTCAGCATCGTTTGCCCGATCCACAAGAAATGACACTCCCCCAACTGCGCCAATTACAAAGGCATCAGTCTCCTCGACATCGCGAACAAGGTCTTATCTGCTATATTATGTGAACGTCTGAAACCTTTCGTCAACAACCTGATTGGAACCTATCAGTGTGGTTTCAGGCCAGGAAAGTCCGCAGTCGATCAAAATTTCACACTCTGGCAGATCCTGGAAAAAACAGTGACAGTATTTATAGAGATGAACTAAACAGAGCCATCTCTAGCTTTGACATCCCCTTACCAAACTCCTTCGTCTGTGAACGAACGCTCGCTGCTCCATCAAGGTCGGTAATGACCTCGCCGAGACCTTCGTTGTCAAAAAAGGATTTAGACAAAGTGATGCGTTGTCTTTTGGCTTCTTTACCATCATTCTTGAAAGAATTGTGCTAAAATCACAAGCCAGCACCGGAGGTACAATTTTCCAAAGTCTTTCGCTAGTATCGAAACAGAAGGTGCCAAAATGGGTTAAGTTGTAAATGTAAAATGGCCAAAACCAAATGCGCTGTCCACAGGAAGGGACACACAACATCAGCGAATTGAACAGAATGTCATAGTCAACAGCTATAACTTCGAGGTAGTCTACCTTGGCCCTGCTATTAATTTTGACAATAACACCTCAAACGAAGAATGATTCTTGCCAATCGCTGTTTCTTTGGGCTGAGAAGGCAATTGAGTAGTATGACCGTATTCCGAACAACTAAGGAGACTCTGTACAACACCTTGATCATCTCAGTCCTGCTTTATGGCGCTGAAGCATGGACTCTGTCGAAAACGGATGAAGATATCCTCGGTCGATTCGGGAGAAAAATTCTTCGTTAGATATTCGGTCGTGTTTGCGTCAACGGGATGTGCAGGAGAATAGTCAACGATGAAATTTACGAACAGTACAGCGACATCGACCTAGTCAAAAACTGCGGATCAGTTGAGATGGCTAGGACATGTAGAGCGAATGGATACCAACACTCCGGCACGCAGAGTTTTCGAATCTAACCCGGAGGGACGACACAAGTAGAAGGGGACCTCCACCAACTTGAAGTGCGCAACTGAGGGCATTTAGCTAAGGACCAGGTTCACCCCGAATTGTAGCGCCACCTAAGTAAGCAAGCATTATAATGGCATATACATATGTACGAGTATATCTGCCTGAAAGACAGATGCATGTTTTCCTCAATCACTAATGTTGCCTAATATTGTCGCATTCCCTTAAACATACTCAAAATAATAATTACTTCCATGCAAAGTCCCTTATCCATTGGGACACTTTCAACCTAAGAAGTTCGCATCTATAAAAGTAGTACGGATGTCTATCATACAGTGTGAGAGAGTAATTAAGGCGCATAGTACGTGGGTTTCATTATCATCTTCATCCACTTAATAGGTTTAAAAAAAAACAACAACAACAAAAATAATAATAATAGATAATGCTAACATCCCTCTAATTGCCATTATCTTGCAAATTGAACTTTGAATAGATGAAATTAAAGTACAAATTGACTTTTTGAGTTTTGAGGTTAGCCATCTGTGTAATTTTTATGGCAGATATTTTGGGGAAATAAGCGTTTAGATTGAGCCTGATGTATTATAATTAACACGCACGTGCTAAAATCAAATATATTTCAGCACCTTTCCTTTGAACGGTTTTTCGAGGTGGCTCAAAATATCATAATAAATTATGGCAATTGATGGCAGTCTTATAAATATTATTCGATGTTAATCAATACTGTTCGGAAGAATAGTTTATGACAATTGGTACTATAATTAAACCTAACGACGAGGCGGAGTCAACAGGTGAGGCTACGTATTACGGCGTACAAAGTTCAGTCATTCGATAGTGCATTGCTTTGTCCGGGAAGAGTAAATGATTTTTAAGTCACCATAATGGCTTTCATCAAGGATGTAAGCTCGAAAACCCCGTCCTTTTTGTCAAATTATTGAGTTTTCGAAGAAAGTCTTAAGCTTGCCTATGCATATATAGAATATGCAACACTCACGAAGTCACTCTCTGTTGGGTTCCCGGACAAAGGAATATAGAAGGAAACGAAGCAGCAGATGAACTTGCACGGAAAGGCTCAGCATTAAATGAGGATTTCACCCAGACATCAATAGCCATTCCCATTGGTGTATTGAAAAGAAAAATAGACCTTAAAACAAGAGAAATGATCAACTCTTACTGGATAACTAGAGGAGACTGCGTCATATCTCGCAGTTTATGGCCAATACTGAACGATAAGAGGACTAAAAGCCTTTTATCTATGAACGAAAAGGAAATCAGCTTGATGACAGGAATACTAACGAGACACTGTCCGATAGGTGCAATGGCCGTCAGAATGGGTATCAACTCACCTGACTATTGCAGAAGCTGCCATGATACAGAAGAAACAGAAACCATCAAACACCTACTTTGCGACTGCGACTGCCCCAGCCTCCAAATCCGTCGCTTCCACCACATGGGAAACAGACTATTTGAGGGACTAGAGGACCTGGTGGAAGTCCCACTCTGCAACATGATGTGTTTCGTAAAGAGTACAGGCTGGTTTAACCATACCAACCGATAGAATTCAGTTATGGTATCACAACTTAACAGGGAAACACAATGGACCAACTGGCCCCCGTGAAAGCACCTTCAGGTGCGCGTCCCTCTAACCATAACCAACCATACAGGTTCGCTCTCACAGAATTCAATTTAGAATTGAGAAGATCAAAACGAGCTGCATGGAGAAGATGCTGCGAAGACATTACTGACATGCCTGTAGCGGCACGTATCCACAAAGCTCTTGATAAAGATCATACAAACTGTGTGGGTTTGCTAAAGAAAACTGATGGTACCTACACGTTGGACCGAACGGACACGATTAACACCCTACTTCAGGTGCACTTCCCCGGTTCGACTATCCATGAAAATCATGATAACTCTAACGACACTGACCTTAGGGTCTCCATAGCCAGCAGAGTTAACAGTCTATCTGGTAAAATCTTCAGTCCAGATAAGGTAAGATGGGCAATCGGCTCTTTCAAACCTTTCAAAGCCCCCGGTGGTGACGGCATATTCCCAGCCCTTATTCAAAGGGTTATCGACGTCATACTGCCGGCAGTTATCGCTTTATTTAGAGCTAGTTACAACTGGGGTTACATCCCATTCACCTGGAGACAGGTGAATGTGATCTTCATCCCCAAGAGTGGCAATAGGCCTAGTGAACTGCCTAAATCATATAGACCTATCAGTCTAACATCATTTGTTCTTAAAACTATGGAAAGACTTATCGATGTTCATATTAGAGGCCAGATAGAAATATCTAATCCTCTACACTCAAGTCAATACGCGTACAGAAAAGGCAAATCCACTGAGAGTGCTCTTCACCATCTCGTCAAAAAGGTCGAAGAAGCATTTCAAACCAAGGAAATTGCCCTATGTGCCTTTTTAGACATTGAGGGTGCTTTCGATAATACCGGATACGACTCGATAGCTAGGGCAATCAGTCGTAAAGGTATCGAAGATTCGACCAACCAATGGGTCAGAGCATTGCTAGGAAGTCGAATCATAACCGCCTCCTCTGGTGGCGTGTCGGTGTCCGTGACGGCGGTCAAAGGCTGCCCCCAAGGTGGGGTACTTTCTCCCTTATTATGGACACTGGTCATTGACGATCTTTTAGTCAGTCTCCACAGACTTGGCTTTAGCGCCATTGGTTATGCAGATGACCTGGCGATCATTTGTAGTGGCAAGCTTAACGCAACCATTACTAGAGGCATGCAGAACGCATTGCTTCACGTCTTAGAATGGTGCACTTCTGAAGGATTATCTATTAATCCCAGCAAAACTATTCTAGTGCCTTTTACTAGAAGGAGACTGGTTAATTTTGAACCTATCACCCTAAAAGACACCACTTTGCCTTATTCCAATGAAGTCAAATACCTCGGTATTATCCTAGATAGGAAACTCAATTGGAACTCTCACATCAAGTCAGCCACAGAGCGTGCCACTAGAGCCATATGGGCCAGTAAGCGCCTCTATGGCAGAACTTGGGGGCTTAACCCCAAAATGATATACTGGCTTTATGTCATGATGGTTAGACCTATCATTACGTACGCTGCTGTTGTCTGGTGGCCTAAAACCCTCGAACAATCAACGGCTAATAAGCTCCAGAAACTACAGCGTATTGCCTGCCTAGGTATTACAGGTGCAATGCGCACCTGCCCAACTTTAGCACTTGAGGCTTTAATTGGACTTACACTCCTACACATCTTCATTAGGAAGACGGCTGCTAGATGCGCTATCAAACTGCAGCTCGAACTTAAGTATAAAACAGATGGCCATGTGGGACACCTGAAAATACTTAACTCAATCCCAAATATAGACATGTTTATGTCCATCCCAGACATTATGGTTAGGGAATACAGTTTTGGGAAACTATATGAGGTAGAAATTCCAGACCGTGCTAAATGGGCCAATGGGGCTCTGACACGGGACCCTAGAAGTCTGATCTGGTACACTGATGGATCGAAAATGGAATGTGGAGTTGGAGCTGGTGTCTTTGGACCCAATACCAAACTGTCGATACCCATGGGAAGATGTCCCTCGGTATTCCAGGCAGAAGTACATACCATTGAGATCTGCGCCGACTTAATATCCAGAAAAGGTATTAAAGGCGCTAGAATTATTATCCTTTCGGATAGCCAAGCAGCATTACAAGCACTGTCTTCCAACATGATGGACTCTATGACAGTTAAATGCTGCCACGATGCCCTACAGGCCCTCGCCAGATACAACAAGGTCAAACTTGGATGGGTACCTGGTCACCAGGGTATTGCAGGCAACGAATCGGCGGATGAACTAGCAAGGGCTGGATCAGAATCCGTGTTCTTAGGACCAGAACCGTTTTGCAGAGTCAACTGGGCTTCTGCCTTAGGACAATTAAACGAATGGGAAAATCAACTTCGTCTAAACCACTGGGAAAATGTCCCTGGTCTGAGACAATCCAAACGTTTAATTAAACCTTACTCCTATAAGGAAATCCTTAACCTAGATAAGGAAAGCATTAGGAAGCTGACGGGCTTCCTAACTGGCCACTACGGCCTGAGATACCACCTTAACAAAATGGATATTTGCCAGGACAAGGATTGTCGATTCTGCCTCGAGGAAGATGAGACATCCGAACACATTCTTTGCGAATGCCCGGCACTACATTGCTTAAGGATACGTACTCTCCACAGGGAGATACTTACTTCAGTGGAACTCAAGGGATCCGCTACCAAGGATGTACTTGCCTTCATAAGGGAGGTAGTACGTCTCTTGGATTAACTCCAACCCCTCGATACAATAGATCTTTTAGGTCGCAGTGTCGATGCCATGCGGGCAAGGGTTGTACAAGAGGAAAAAAAAAAAAAAAAACCATAACCAACCACCATTGCCTATACATACACGAATGATTAATTTAACGGATAAATAACGACTTACCCTATGGACACTCTGTTTTTCCTGCTACCAAAATATGCACATTCGAGATATCTTTTCATAACTGAAGGTAAGCTAGCGGAAACTATATCATGTTCATACCAGGAGAGCTTACATATAGCGTTCAATACGAGATTCGGAGTTAAAAGGATCCTGACTTAGCATACTCACCCTAGAGTTCAAGATTACAATTCAGGCTAAGCCGGACACGTTTGTGAATATGACTCATGTCTGACTGAAGGAGTGTTTTAAGACAAAAGAAAGAAGCAAAGCCCTCAGGGGATCCATCGTCGTTTCGTCCACTTTGCATGTTGGACACGGTTGATACGGTTCCTAAGCAGATCATCTGAAGCAAATTGTTCATAGATGCCATCGTAGTTGCATTTGACACATCGAAAAGAACCATAGAGGACAGAAGATACAGGGTTGGATGGACTGGAAGCAACTCCTGGAATCGTTTCCCGGTACATATGATGGTGCCAAACAGTGTGTGATCACTGGAAGTGTGCCTCAGCATTCAGTACTGGTTCCAATATTGTGAAACGTCCCGTTTGACGGGATACTCATGTTATTTTACCAAAGGATGCTAGGATCGTATGAGATATCACTATTTTGTGTGGTGATCAAGCAATTGGAAGAAGTTCTAAAATTCTGTCGCGATGCTGTAGCTGTAATTTGTAGTTAGAGTTGAATGACCGTACATAGTAATTTTGTAAGATGCAGTCTGTATTATTGCTACAGTGTCTCCAATTTAAGTACATACTAACCAAATGGTTGCAAAAAGTATTCGAACAATGAAACCATGAAGCTGGGGGGGGGGGTGACTATCGATGTGATAAGCTCACATAAGGCTCACACAAGTTATGGCAACAACGCTGGAATGTGTCACTGGCCAATGGACTTATCATATTGTCCTCATTGGTGAAGCATGGAACTTCTCAAAACACGGTGAAGTAGACTTATGTATGACGCACTTGGTTTTTCCGTTCACACAGAACTAAGCACGGTAGCTCTCTAGAAGGGAAATACTAGGTACGAGTATGTCCGTCAAGACTTCTCCTCAATTCAGAACGTGACAAAAGGTTGAGTATACAGTTCAAAATTTGACTGGTACCCTGACCAGATGTTTTGAGCTGACGGGCCTGGTTAAGAAAACCTCCTGCAGATCACCAGCCACCCGATGATACCCAAAACTGCAGAGACTAGGAAAGGAGGCCAGAAAACTTCAGGACTTTACTGAATCGAAGCAATAAGTATATAGGAAACTAGTTCGCTTCTGTAAGGGAAGGGTAAACCAACCAAACAGGAGTCACTCAGAAAATCTGATGGTACCGTCACTGAGACAAAGAGAATCATTGTAGAATTGGCACTGGCATAGATTTCTTCATACTAGCGAACGATTAATGAAGCCCTACTAGTAAAATTTTCTAAAGACGACTACTCACTCGCTAAGACTTTCAGACCAATAAGTCCCTCTTTCTTTCCGCTAAAAAACATGGAATACTGGTCAAGAGCCCTTCCTACATACTCTGTCGGAGATGCTACATATGTATATGCATAGGTTAGGTTAGGTTAGGTTGAAGTGGCTGCCAGCTAGGAGTCGCCGGCACACTTAGACCAATGGTAGGTCCATTGTGATACCACGTGGATCTTGGGAGAAAGTTTCTCTTTACCTACTCGATAAAACCAATTTGAGCTTCTTATGAAGCGTAGGAGGCTTCTAATGTCGATATTCATCAGGTCGCCTGTATCGTTGTGATAGGGGGCTCCTAAGTGAAGCTTCCTTCTACGGGTGAGAGCTGGGCAGAAACAAAGAAGGTGAGGAATAGTTTCCTCCTCTTCTTCATCCATGCAGCTTCTACAAAATATCGTTCGAAAAGAGGCCTAGCCTTGTAGCATGCTTGCCTATTAGACAGTGTCCAGTGATGACACCTATTGTGATGCCGATATGCAATCTGTTGAGAGAAATCAAATTCTTAGAGCCTTTTAGATCCAGCTTTGGAAAAATCTGTTTTGTCGCTAGACATGTTGATCCACTTGTCCACCTAAGATTTGCACTCTCGACAGCATCCAGCTTAAGTTCAAATTTGCGAGTAGGGATTGGAATACCTAAAGTGCCATTGTCCGGCAAGTTGGGTAAAGTTGTTCCTTCTTTGGCGAGTTCATCGGCCTTACAATTCCCTGGGATGTCTCTATGCCCCGGCACCCAACACAGGTAAATATTGAACTGCTCAGCCATCTCCACGAGAGACGAACGACAGTCTAGGGCTACTAAAGAGTTTATAGAGGTCGATTCCAGGGATTTGATTACTGCCTGGCTATCAGAAAAGATGCGGATATCTCTAGCAGATATCATGTTTTTCTTAAGCCAAGATAGGGCTTCTTTGATCCGCCGGGAACACGCTACAGTGATTAGGAAGACGGAAAGAGAGCTTAAGGTTAAGCTTATCGGAGAAAACACCTGCACCGACTCCGTCTATGGTTTTTGACCCGTCAGTGTAGAAGTGATAGAATCATCTTCTAAAAATGCATCGTCCTCCCAGCGTGATCTGATCTGGCGTGGCCGAATCCTTTTCTTGACCACTGTTGGGTAGCTTCAAGACGAACGGCTGCGTTCGCTGCCATTTGCTTACTAAATATATCGAGGGGTATCAGATGGAGACATTCTGCTCTGCAGTGCCGCGGAGGGAGTTGTACGTAATGCTCCGCTTATGCACAGACAAGCTGTGCGTTGGACCTTACTTAGATGGTCGCGATTTATAGCTTTATCTAAGGCTGTCAACCAGACTATTACCCCGTATGTAAGTATCGGTCTAATGACCGAGATGTAGAGCCAGTGGGTTATTCGAGGTTGTAGGCCCCATTTTTTGCCATTGGCTTTTTTGCATGAAAAAAGTTCTACTGTAGCCTTTTTGACTCTTTCTTGTATGTTAGGTTTCCAGCTTAGCTTTCTATCCACGATAAGACCCAGTTTTTCAGAGAAAGTTAAGCTGATACCATTGTCGGAATTTTATATTTTCTGGTGAAGAGTACCAGTTTAGTTTTATGGGGGTTTACACCCACACCACAGCGACCGGCCCAACGTGTTAGTTTGTTTAGAGCGTTCTGTAGGATCTCTTTTAGAGTATTTAGGTGCTTTCCTGAAACAGCTATAGCAACATCATCTGCATAAGCAATCGCCGTGCATCCCTCGCCTTCCAGGATTATCATTAGTTTGTTGATCACCAAATTCCAAAGAAGGGGGGATAGAACTGCTGACAGATCTTCTAGTGGACACCTCACCCAGCTTGGAATTGATAAACCGACCATTAAGCAGTAGTAGTAGTAGAGCTGTACACCTTCAGGTCTGAAAGTGCATCTGCTATTGCTGATGTATTGACGTTGTTATGAATATGCATACCAAAATGAAAAATTCTGCGGGACAGCGCTTCAAAATCTAATTTTTAGAATTGAATGTAGAAAGAATTCTCATCGTCATAAAGGGCACCTTCGGCAATAGGACTTTTGACTACTTGTGTACTCTGCTAGACATCGCATTCTTATTATTATAAGGATTGGGTATGGAGGTTAAAAAGCCCCCTAACACTGCGACCGGAATAGATCTTGGGTGTTAATTCTCCTGGACCCATGGTGCTCTATATGGGATCTTGCATGAGGTACAGTTCCTCAAGGAATTTTCGCAGATAGGTTTTGGATTTCGGAGGGGAATTAGAGTCTCTTTTCCAGTAGTCTGCATCTGTTGCGAGCCAGGGTTGAGTACTCACATAGAATGTGAATTGATGTCTCTTGATCTTCCAAGTACAGGCGACATAGATCGAAATAACTTTAAAATTTTGTGAAGATGATTGTTGAGCGACTAGTTACCCGTAAGAAAGTCTTTTAAAATGTTGACATCTTTTTCCGAAGAGATAATATTTCATCAGCTCATTACCATGTCTTGAGAAATTAATCAATTTCTTGGCTTAACAAACGCCCTATGTCTAATTCCATTAAGATAGGGATTCCAGCCCTTCCCAATAGCTTAGTTCCTATTTCAGGTGGCTGGTAGGCAAGCCACAGAAAGGTAGTGGACCTGTGAATGGTAGTGTAGAATGACGTGTTGCTAGTTCATCCTCGCATTCATTAGCATCAATACCCTTGTGACCAGGAACACAAATGATAAAGTGGGCAATTCCAAGCAAGCTTAGACCTAAAGGAGAAGGAGTGGAGGGTTTTTATAGCCCCTTGACTGTCAGAAAGAATGTTGATATTGGATCTGCAGAGGTTGCGCGTAATGCATTCTTTGGCGCATAATTCAATGGCATCGATTTCGGCATGAGAACACATAGTAGAGGAAACAATAGTGCTGTGGACTAAAGCAATGCTAATGAATAGAACTCTGATTGCAGATGCAGACTGTCGCTGCTCTGGCAGAGGTGTTCGCACTCTGTCTGCTCTTCTATGGCGCAAAGTGTTTGGCTCTATATTGCATACTTTTTTCTTCTTTTTTTAATTTTTACTCGTTAAACCAACCTCAAATCCTTACCCCCGGTCATCCCGGCACTGCAGCCAAGCATTTCATCGCGAGGGGGTCTTAAGCCTTATGTGTTCGGCAGTATGCAGCGCTGCGTTTCTTTGGCACTCCTGTATCCGCTACTCATAATGCTTGTCACAACGTTCCTAACTGTCTGGTGATGCTATAAACATCGCTCGACTACTTCCGTGCAGGTTGGGTAATAGTTGTTTTCGTCATGTCCAAACCTTTGGAGTAAGTAAGCATTTGACAAGTAGAAATAGAGTTCCCTATGCTTTTTGTTAATCTAAGCTTCTATATTGTTCGTGCACCTGCCTTTATCAGAATGGCACCATTCTTCCAAATTTATCCTTGTTGATGCCCCAATATCATTTCGACTCATCGTTGTTTATGCTGTTGTCCTGTTTGGAAGGTATTTCTGAGGTGCTTCTTTCGGAAAAAGTACTATTTGTAACATGCCAGCCACTTCACATGCCGCGTTGCGCGCTAGGGGATTTTTGGAAAGTGTAGCATACTCTCAACACGTTGATTCTGTAAGTGGCCTCCGTCTTCTTCTTGTAGGACTTCAACGTAAGCTCGAGCATATGCAGATGTTGTCACGTAGGAGACTGTCTTTGTCTATGAATCGGAATAAGCTTTCGGTAAACCCTCTTAAAACTTATCTTCTCTCTACAAGAAGGAACATTATGTCCAATATGACTGAGTCAGAACTCAAGACCGTCACTATTCAAATCTCTAATGAAACCAACTTTTTAGGAGTGATCCTGGACCAAAAAGTTCTTTGGTCAAAACATGTCGAATAGATCCAAAGCGTTCCCAGTTTGTTAGCAGTGCTGTTTCTGATACTCCTAGCGCTGCTTAAGATGACTTGCTAGATGTACTTGCCCTTGATACTTACATATTGGACTATTCTAGTCATACAATCTATCATCTTTAACGGGGTTGCTTTTATACACACTAAAGTTTTGTTCATTTGGCGCGACACTTTTCCAATGACCCTAGTCTCATGGATATGCAGTTTGACGGTATGGCAAGAGAACTTCGGTTGAAGCAGGATGTTGTTGGGCTGTAGTCGAATTTTTACGAATATTTGCAAACCGACCAAGAGTTTGATGCTGGTGCCTTCTTGGAGGACGATAACTATTCGTTTGGCAAGTTTAGATCTGTTTACTTACTAGACATAGCTGATATTGGTTGGAATAAGTGAAGATGTCAGGCTATCTGCGTCTGCAGCGATTGCCCGACTGCGCTTAAGTCCTTAACAAAAAATGCTTGGAACAGTAAACCATATCTGGTTTACGGCCCAGTTTCTCACGACCAATCGTGTTGTGCGTGTTACATTCTTCTCACAACTGGAAGGGACTTACAGTTAAGAGCCATGTCCGAAAAACTTTTTTTAGAAGCTTTATCATGACAGTTATTACTCTCGGACGTTTTTCAGACATTCGCAAGAGTTGGGCCCTTGAAAAACCTTTTGATGTTTTCTAGAATTTGAACCCCAAACCTCCCACTCAGTAATCCAACGTAGTAACCATTGAGCCACTGCGCCCACAACCAGCTTCAAAATTTTACGAAAATGCAAGTTTATTTCAATTCGCTAACAAGACTTAACACTTCGACGCTTCTCTAAATCCCAGGGCACACTGGGATCTTTTGAAATGAGATTTCCAATTAAACCAGATAAGGCTCCGAGGATTATATCTCAGTACCAGAATTTGCATTGAGTCTTGTGTCTTTGATAAGATACTCGATTGAAGATTGGTTTTCTTACGAGCGCTATTGTGTATGTGGGTACACTAAACGAATGCGTCCGGACCTCTGTAAGGAATAACCTTGCTTGTCAGTAAAAATATTATAGTCAGCTTAATGCATTCTAATGGGACAATTCGCTTTTCCTGAGTATATCACTGTCCTGGGTCTAATTGACACCGCAGTCTGTGACATTGCAAGAATACCTCGGTTCGCTTCCTGAGCAATTTTCCTGGTTTGCGCGCAGCAGGTGGTAGATCTTCGGTGAAGTGGTGAGTGCTGAAGACGAGAAAATTTCTGTAAAATGGGTAAAATAGGGTCTTGCTTCATGGTGGTACAATCCATCTTCATCTGAATGCTCCAGTGGATTGCGTTTTTGTCATAAAATGTGCTACGGTTCTTCAGGACAAGGGGTCCCAGAGTGTCAATAAGACATCAGCGTCATACTTGATATTTCTCAGCAGAAAAAACTCCAGACAACTTACTGATGTTCTACCGCGATACGTCGGTTTTGCTTAGCAACTCAGTTTGTTAAGTGATACTTCAGTCTACAACGTGCGCTTGTGGAGAGATCGACGATACCTCAAAACATTCCATCGCGTAATAAATTGAAGCAGAGGGCAACTTTATCAATTTCCAAATCAGCTGAAAATCGTTACAACAACTGTATTTCGTTTTCCGGTACAACATCGAAAATAAAATAAAAATGTTCGCAGCACTTTACTATCAAATTTATTTTCAAAGAATTCTCTGTTTGCAACTGTTTTGAAATTCAAATTTAATCGTAATTCCGCATGAGGAAATTTGTTTGAAAATATTGACGGTTGTAGTCTTTGCTAATTACTAGTACTCATATTGACAACTGTGGTTAATCGCGCCACTACCATACACTAAGAGGACGTTCCTCATGTCATATTACCTATCAACATTTTCGTCACCATTGCCACAACTGACACGCCGTCTTGCACAAACGTCAAACAGCTGAGCTCCATCGACGTGCTAACAAGTGTTTCGCCCTTAGCGTTGGAGAAAATTACGTTTTCTTAATTCTTTCCCCAAAAAGAAGTTAATTTTATTTTTCAATCCAATCGAGTGTTAATAAACTGCCGCCAGAATGTCCGACGTCGACGCCATAACAATAATTGCAGAAAGTCTAAAAGCTCAGGTAAGTCTACCAATAAAAGTGCGAAAAATTACATCCGTGAAATTCAGAAAAAAACTTAAAAACGCTTGCCTTTATCAAACAAAATCACGAACAAAGTTCAGCTGACAGAATTCATAAACTTGCTAGATATCTCCTACTGATAAACGTTATTTGCTAATCTTTAGATTAGTGTTTATTTTGTAAGAAAATAATGTTTCCATGTGGGGGACGGCTGTACTTTTCGGGAGACCTCCACCATTCGGCTGATATAAATTTTCTTTGTTTCTTTTCTTTTTTTTTCTGCAGGGAGTCGAATATGTATTCGGCATCATTGGAATTCCCGTCGTGGAGTTGTCAATGGCAATGCAGGCTGCTGGCCTTAAATACATCGGAATGCGCAACGAGCAAGCTGCTTGTTATGCAGCTCAAGCTATTGGTTATCTGACGGGGAAGCCAGGAGTTTGTTTGGTTGTTTCTGGACCCGGGCTGCTGCATGTGACAGGTAATTTTACAACAAACTGTTACAAGACAAAAGCGAATGACTTTATAGGGTTAATGTTCCGCACGATGGGGACCTGTTTTGCGTTCAAAACAGTGGGGTTGGGAAAACTTCAATCGGTTTTTGTTTACTTTACTGTTTATCATCTTCCAAAATTGTCTCGAATAACTGCATCACTGTTGGAAGGGGAACTTTTATTGTATCTCGCGTTTGGTGCGAAAGCAATGTAAGCGCAGTTTTTGTAAACTTTTGATGGGTAAATCAATAGCATGAGTAGCTCGTAAGATGGATAAACAAAATTTGTTTGTGTGGTCAAGTGCGGGAAGCTATATTTAATTATTTAATTGCGTTGTATATTCATAGCAATCTAATCATATGCTTGAGTATTCAGATAAGATGAGAAAATGGTTATGTTTAGACGGGTTGCCTTTCAATTGTTGGAATGAAATTTGAAAACTGAGGCACATGTGAGGAGCATTGGTAATTTCTTTTCGGTGACAACTCGCGATTTTGTTGACTTCTCACGCAGATTGACTGAGTCATGATTGATTAGCAACAGCTTTCAAAAGAAAAATCAATTCACAGATTTATACAAATAATAAACGAAAACAAACCCCAATTTCAAAACAATTAAGGAATTTTGATAATGGGTCGCCTTGATCAAGGGGATTTTGTTAAGTTTGCTGACCCTTTTGCGAATAGGAGAATCATTAACTTGGTCTTAAGGGCATTGTTGATTTCCTGGGGTGTGACGGAAAAATTTATTAAATTCTTTCCAACAGTACTACTCATCGTCCTTTGCAATGCAGCGTCTCAAAATATTGAATGTTTTTTTTAGGATCCCGACTCTCACGAAGATCTGACAAACTTCCGAGACTAACTGTCATAAGAAAGCATCTGGATTTGCTTTTCAGATGTGGCTTTAAACTGCATACAGTACTTAGTGGTGTTCTGTGACAATAACATTCCTGTTCTAATAAGGCTGCTTTTCTACACAGCTCCCTCATTCTGTCTTATCATGTTGCCATCGATAACAGTCAATTTTACCGCTTATAGATGCCCCCATTTACCTACACAGTAGCTCTCGTTACTTGACTATGTTTAGTCCATAAATTCCTATGCAAATTCTCACCATTGATGGTAAGTACGTCACCCTCTTTGACATTCTCAGAGCTCTTGGTCCGCCGAGTTACTTATGCGCCATAGTTCGGGGTGAACCTGTGCCTCAAACAATAAGCTTCTACAATAAGCCTTTTTTCCCAGAGTCTTCTAATATCTCTTAACTAACGCCCATACGATGAGCGCATGGTAGGTTTAAAAGCCATTTAGTCTCGGTGGTGGTAAGCTGCTCTTGAATCTTATCCTTCTCGTACGTTCAGTTTCTGTGAAATTCGTGCCATTGTCAGAGTATATTTAATCTGTAAAGATATTTTGAATGTATACAAGGCAGAAGTGTGTGGACTCGATGAGAGTGAATGAACGCTCAGGTTGCTGAAATGGAAAGTAAATAGGAGAAGGGAAACAAAGGTATGTTATTATATTAATCACTCAGCCACAGAGAGGTTAAACGTGCTACTACCCTTAGAGTATACTATACAGCTAGCTCAGATTGTAAGAAAGCTTTCAAATCCAGCTGTCATTCTGGCCGCTCTTTTTGTCATTTGTGTTTAGTGTAGCCTGAACAACGCTACCAACGATTCAAATTCATCGACTGGTCGTGGGTTGCAGAAATTGTGGATATGTCACTAAAAAAATGCACCGTCTTTACGCTGTTGGCATCATCGGATCTAATTTCTTCAAAAAATGAGGCTGGAGCTCGAATTAAAGTCAATGAAAATCGTTGCACAACAATGATCACTGAGTGTTTGTATCCAAATTTGATATCGAAGACATTTGGTTTCATCAGGATAGCTCTACAGCGAGGAAAACCAATCGACTTCTTGAAAGCACAATTTGGAGATAAGTTGATTCCGAGAATTGGACCTTTCATGGCCTTCAAGATTGTGCGATTTGGCACCTTTCGGCTATTTTCTGTTAATCATAGAACGTATGCGTTTGTTGTTACTGTTTTTGAATGTTTTGAGATAATTGAGAATTCTATGCGGACTTTCTCGGGGATGATGAATTGGATAGTATGAGATGGAAATTAATTTGTAAAATTAGTCAGGCAGCGTGAGTTTCCTTGCTTTAGCTTTTCGTTCAAAGTCCATACAACTTGTCATTCCATCGAAATAATATGAGGCCTAGACTCAGAGAATATAATACGGTTTCAAACCGAGTTACTAGTTTCTGACATTTTCATGGATAAAAAACAAATCAACTTTATTTTGTTTTAAAAGATATGCAAGCTTATTTAATTTTTTCTTTTCTTTGTTATAGGTGGAATGGCTAACGCTCAAGTTAACTGCTGGCCCCTCCTTGTAATTGGCGGAGCTACCAACCAAGATCACGAAGGAATTGGCGGCTTCCAAGAATGTCCACAAGTAGAACTCACCCGTCCATACTGCAAGTATGCCGCTCGTCCACCAAATGCTTCCCTAATTCCATTACATATTGAAAAAGCTGTACGTTACGCAACTTACGGTCGTCCAGGCGTCGCTTATCTTGATTTTCCTGGCAATGTTCTTCAAGCCAGAGTAAACATTGATACAGTTGCGCCTGTTATGGTCCATCCATCTCCTCCACTTGTATATCCTGATCCTGAAGATATTCGTCGTGCAATGCAGTTTTTAACAACTGCCAAACGTCCATTGGTGATCATTGGAAAAGGCGCCGCCTATGCACATGCTGAGAATATTCTAAGGCATTTTATAGACAACACGAATTTACCCTTCTTGCCGACACCAATGGGAAAGGGCGTAGTATCAGATACAGCTGTGCAGTGCGTTTCATCGGCAAGAACGCTTGCACTGCAAAAGGCAGATGTCGTCCTATTATTGGGTGCCCGTTTGAATTGGATATTGCATTTCGGTCGACCACCAAGATTCGATAAGGATGTGAAGGTGATTCAAGTGGATTTGTGTCCAGAAGAATTGCACAACAGTGTTATTAGCAGTGTAGCGGCACAATCTGACATTAAACCATTTGCTGAACATCTATTCGAGCAAATGAACGCCGTAAATTATGTGTTCTCCTCCGACAACGACTGGTGGAAAGAACTTAATACAAAATGCCAACAGAACAGGGAAGCAGTCCAAAAAATGTCGCTTAATACTGAAACACCATTAAATTACTACACTGTGTTCCATCATTTGAGGGAGCTGATTCCGAGGGATGCTATAATTGTGAGTGAGGGCGCCAATACAATGGATATTGGCCGTTCAATGTTGCCAAATATCCTACCCAGACATCGACTAGATGCGGGCACTTTCGGGACAATGGGTGTCGGACCTGGATTTGCCATTGCAGCTGCGTTATATTGTCGCGATCGTTTCCCTGGCAAAAAAGTTGTTTGCGTTGAAGGCGACTCAGCTTTCGGTTTCTCAGGCATGGAATTAGAGACAATGGTCCGTTACAATCTGCCAATTACAATAGTTATTGTGAACAACAATGGCATTTACGGAGGATTTGACAAGGAAACCTTCGATAGTATAAGAAAGGCAGGCGATCTCGCACAAGTGTAAGTTTAAATTTATTATTTAGCAAAAGCCTTGGCTCTCTATGACTTCAATTTTTATTTTTTTTATCAGCACCCCTCCATCAGCACTTGGCGTTCAAGTTCGTTACGAACAAATGCTTCAAATGTTCGGCCTGCAGGGACATTTTGTAACCGAAATTCCCGAACTGCAAAAAGCAGTAAAGGAAGCTCAACAATTGACTGATCGTCCAACTATTATTAATGTGATTATCAATTCGGCGGCGGATCGCAAACCACAAACGTTCAACTGGTTGACCGAATCGAAATTGTAATTGTGGTGTTTTTTTCTTCTTCGTTCCATTTTCTCCTTAGAATTATTGTATTGGTTTAGGTATAACGTTCAGTTTTCGTATTTTTATGTGATTAGTTTTTCTTTTCTACATTTTCTTGAGAGTATTTAGCAATTGTAGTAAAGATGCAATACGATTTTTCGATAATGCAATTTTTTAAATCGAAAAACGAAGTGCATTTAAATATAAATTATCGGTAGAAATTATTGTTTTTATTATGCGTATTTAAAAAGTTGATTAAAACAGACACATTGTTCAAAAAGAATATTAAACGCGAATTTTAATACTATTAAGCTTTTCTTTCTTTCATTTGTTCTAAATTTGCTTGTTTTTTCTTATCGGAATATTTAACATTTGCAAAGGATAACCCCGCAGGAATTTAGAGGTAGAAAGGACCACTGTTGTGCTAAAAATCTAGAAAGAAGACTAGTTTCAATCAACCGATCAAAAGCAACTGAATTTAACCCTAACAGCATCTTGCAGATTCGGATCAGCAAGTCTTTTTTTTTTTAAAAAAAATATTATGCAGTGTTGGAGAGCTTATAGAGTTTCATCAAAGTACTGCGACCTTCAGAATATCTTTTGTATCTTCTCGAAGGAAGCTTAGGATTGGTTGCCTGACGAGATCTCAAACAGAGACCATTGTAGTGAGGTATAGGTGATAATAGGAACAAAGATGGTAGGTCCATTGACAAGCCCAGAGCGCTCTAGTTGCCTTTGATATGATTCTATCTAGATGAGGTTTTCTGGTAAGTTCTAGTCTATGGTAAGCTTTAGATATTTAAGTTTATTAGGAAGACAGAGTTGGACATCATTTCGTGTTAATGTCTGGAGATTTAAGTTTAGTCTCCTGGTGAATGGATTAATGACAGTTTTGGATGGATTAACTTTCAACCCTTCCGTCTGACACAAAACATTTATTTTTGATAGGGTATTTTGCATTCTATCAGTAATATCGTATTCTTGCTCGCTTCTTATTACTATGAGTAGGACATCTGTATAACATTGAGTTGGATAACCAGTATTGTTAAGGTCGTTTAGAAGTTAGTCACCTACAATTAGCGAAATAAGGGGAGGTAGAACACAGCTTCATTGCTTTTGATGGAGAGTATTAGTTGACCTATCCTAGCAGAGATAGTTCTTCTCCTTAGTATAAAGCAGATCTATTTAGTTGGTTGTTGGTCGGAGCCTTAGGAATTGGCTGTCATTTTTATAGATTTAAACGAGGTGTTGTGAAAGGCTCCAGAGATGTATAGAAACGCACAATGTGTGATATCTTTGCACAACAGAGACTTCTTCATTTTTTCAACCAGCTGGTGTAAAGCTGTTATTATTGGTTTACCTTCTTGGTTAAGAGGTTGTTTTATTAAGCTTGTATTTCCAATACGAAGATCAATAATTTTCTCCATTACCTTTAAGAACACTAAAGTTAGTCTTATCGGCCCAAAAGATGTTGGGTCTGAGGGTGATCTGTAGACGATTTTGCGAATGAGCACTGTATTGACATGTCTTCAGACAATAGGAATTTAGTAAGATCAGGGAGTCTATGATAATTTCAATTCAATGTTGAATTAAAGAAACAAATTTGCCTTGCGTGTTGTAGTGTTTTTGGTTACAGATACATAGCTCATCAGCACAAGTATTACTGACAAAAATTTATACGGCTAGGGCACGACCTATCATTACAAATGCACCGGATTTGCAGCAAAAATCGCTACAAAGACAGGCTCGTTACAATAAAGAATTTCCCAATAAGTGCACCGGATTGAAATGTCGCTTCATTTTTTTAAATGTGGGAACCCTAAAAGTTCATACTTATGTGACACCTCCCAATACTTAAAATAGAACATACATAATGCACGAAAGACAAACGCGTTATTATTGTTAAAACTCATAAAAATTCGGAAAGTTTTGTTAAAACAGTTCATGAACTTCGCGGAATGTTCAGTTGAAATAATGCTATAAGTGAGTCATCAATTCGAAGATTAATTCAAAAAATTTGGGAAACTGGTTCGATAAATCACCCATGCGTCCTCGCACCGGATGTTCACTCGAAGATGCGGCTATGTAGCCGCAGTGAGAAAAAATGTTACTGAAACCACAGGGACATAAATTCGTCATCGTTCAAAAGAATTAAAAGTTTCAAGAATGATTTTTTCGCAGATAGCGCTGTAAAGAGATGGGGGTACATGAGGAATTCCTCAAGGGATTTGTGCTTACGACTATTTCTCGAACATGCTTAACTCACGAATAGCACTAACTATTTGTGACTAAAGCTTGGTATGGAAAAATTTTGACCGCTGCTTGATTATTTTGACCAAATTTGAAAGGAGCCAACCGACTTCTGAATGGGAACCATTTTAAAACTAACCAATGTTTTAACTGGCCACTGAACTATGAATAGACACTTTGAAAGGATGTTCATTCCAAACAATTACTTTTTTTAAGCTGCAGAGATTAAGAAGAAGGAAAGATCATGCCCTGCATCCTGTACATGTGCCCTGCACTCGCTTATAAGAAGGTTTTCGTAAAAACATCATCCTCAGCGATAAGTCACATATTCATTACAGAACGATGAACAAACACTGTTTTCTTTTGGCCAGAATTGATTACTTTTGATCTTAAAGACATGTGGTTCCAGCTTGACGGAGCAACCTCTAAAACTGCTTGCGAAACAACTGAGTTGCTACGAGAAATATGTCCATGTCGTGTAATCTCAAGAAATGCGGATATTGACCATTGGCCAAGAATATAGTTTTATTTGACGCCATTCTACTTTTGCTTTGGAGTTTTTGAACTCACGTGTACATATTTGCCAATCACATACAATTCTTTAGCTTCAGAACGAGTTCTAAACCGATATTGCCACAATCGATCCACATTGTCATTGAAAATTTCTCCAAAAACGCACGAGTTTGCTAGCAGGGTCGGTGGGATGCTTTTGCCTGACATTGTGTGTAAGCAACGTGCGAACAACCCACACAGGATTGTTGGAAATTATCTTCAGCTTGCTACTCCTATACTTTAACATCAGGAAGGAAGCTTTTGGTAATGCCAACAAGCTCACCGCGGAAAATAAGACCAATTCCATGTTAGTCACTTCTGACCTGACTACCTACCACTAAATAAAATGCATTTGGTGTCTAATAATATTGTGCATTGGTTCAGGTTATACGTGGCGAATCGGTCAAGTATTGCTGGTATCGTAGCGGAGCCAAGTTTTCTAGTTTTAATTCTTGACATAGTGTCGAACCATAAATTAAACGTTTTCCAAGTTTTTACTAAAACCAATTAAATTATTTTTCACACCAAAATTAATTATTTTATTGCATAAAAAACCGTACAAACCAGTGTTTGATTACCAATTTATTCAAAAAAAAAAAGTGCATCTTTCTTGCTACTCCGTCTCCTTGGCTAATTCGCTTTCCAAACCAAGGTGCGATATAAAACAACTCCAATTTATTAGCCGACCCTTATGCAAGAACGGAATTTTCGGACATAATTCAAATGCGTAGTTCATTGGAGCTATATCCGGCATCGGATTACAGCTTACATCAATAAACGACAGGAAGTCACAAACTTCCACTTCTCCAGAATCGTTCTTATTCAAAACCATGAACATATCGTCGACTAATTCTGCGCCCAAAGGCAAACGACAACCCTTAATAGTGGACCTCAACTTATTCTCTGAAAGGAATGCCTTTTTCATTGGATTAACATGGAAAAGGTGCTCTTTAACGTTTTCAATTTCATCCCAAAGATTTCTACGAATTTCTAAATGGACAGCTGAATGTACGGTGTCACGGTTGCAGGTCCTAGGAGGAGCTTGCTCAGCTGAATAGTACCGACATAGTGTGATAATCTCGTGATCTGTTATGTTATCTCCAAGAAGTTCAATTAGAGCTCTCTTGACCGTTTCATAGTTGACGAATTTGGTTTCTTCATGGCTTATTACCTGTGGCAGGTATTTGTTTATAAAGTCTTTATAGTTCGGCCGAAGTGCTTCACGAACTTTGTTCATAATAATATTGACATCGGCAAGTGGGAACTGAAAAGAACAAGTTGAATTAAGGTTAATACTCCCATAAATATGTAAGTTTATGTCCCGATATACATATACATAAGTATGTATGTTTGTGTATTTAAAAGGATCTTTCTCAAAGAAAATTGCAACCATGATTAAGTAAGTGAATGTGGTATTTGCAAAGGCAATCGGCGATTGGTTTCGAGTAGTCTGATTTTTTAAATATTTATCTGTTCACCCTGATTTCTGAGTTGATATTCTGTAACCTTTTTGATATAAAACGACAATCGCTGTATTTTAAAAGACAGTGGAAATCGGATTGTTAGCATGAGCTTAGACTAATAATTTGAATGTCGGCTCGGTCACATCGAACGAATGGACAACAACTATCCAGCCAAGAGAATCCTCGAATTCTAGCAGCCGGGCTTAAGACATCCACGAAGACCCAGACTAATCAATCGCAGGAGCTAGGCACACAGGCTTAAAGAATTGGAAGCAATGTGATCGGGTCAAAAAGTATGGCAGGTTCCTTAGTCTCAGGCGAAGACCCTTAACTGCTTACAGCCCATTTAGTAAGTGAGTGAGACTCTTTGCTAAAACTTTACAAACTTCAAAGCGTACATCCTGTTAATGAGACTCTAAGATTATATTCTATGTACATATATATGGATATGTATTTAAAAATGTTAATCGAAAATTTTATTTGTTTTAGAAAAATTCTACCAACCTGGAGTGGATGAGACTCCATATATATCAAAGTATATTCATCAGCGGAGATCATAGTAAATATATGGTCTTTCAAATTCATGGTGCTGCCAATGTAGAAATGATACGGCTTATAGTAGTCTGGCCTCTTTGATGAAAACTTCTCTTGGTTTGGTAGATTAATACGTCGTCGCTTCATGAATTCTCCACCTAAGAATCCTGAATTCCGTGAAGCCACCTCATATATTCCAATGGTATCATCAGAAAGGAAGTAGGATATAATGAACATCCTTTCGCAGTTCTCTCGTATAGTTGAAATCAATTTCCCTCCAAATCGCAGAACAAATTTATCCAAAGCAATAAACTTCTTGAAATCACCATGTGGTGGTTTCGGCTCTACAGAACGGCAATTTCCCTCTGAATCCTCATAAGAACCCCAACCATTAAATGGTGGAAGTATTCTTTCTCTAGGTTTCTGTGGTGCAGAATCGCAGCGACTTGGATGCGGCAAAGGCGTGAAACTCTCAATTCCATACTGAAATGGAATGGAAAGTGATTAGCTATGAGTATAAAAACGTCACAAGCTTTACCTTTTTCCTGTAATAATTCCTTGTAAATTCATCGCAATCCGTTAAGACTACAGTGCGACCATAGACATTTATAATTGCTCCAATTTGAAGATCTTTATCGGTATAGCATGGTACATCCTTCTTTCCGGTTCCAAGAGAATCTGCAACGCAACGTCCAGTACTGAGTCCACCACCGAGGACATTTAATATTGTCACCCGCGTTACTTCCCCCGGAAGTGGCAGTCCTTGCCAGTCCTATACGGAAACAGATAAGTAAATAGAGGTACATAGTATCTATAAACTATTTGTTTTGTTTACTCTGGGAAGCTTTCCGCGCTTTAGAAATGTTTTAGGACCATCCCTTCCTGAGTTTACTGGATAAATCTCTTTGATGTCCATTGTGTCATCAGCAAGGTAATAGCAAACCGTCAGATTGCGTACATCTCCAAATTCTGAGCGATCATCCCAGTATCCTGAGAATTTTAGGACTTTTCTATCAAAGTCTAAAAACTGCTTGAAGAAAAATTTCTTATCCGATGGTATGGCAAGTTTTACTCCTACTCGCTTCCTTTGCTCTGTAGTTGGATCTCTGAAATTGTCACATTTGTTTGCAAGATTGGAAGAATACTTTTTAGATTAAAACTTACTTTGGAGGTTCCACTGGATCTGGCACTGGAATGCCGGCTCTGTTTAGAAAATGCCTCGTAAACAAATCGCAGCCGGTTATATGATAAACACGATCAAACATTTGTATCGTTGAGTTCACATTCAAATCTAACATCGAAATGAACTCATCCTGACATGGCGGCGGTTTGGGAATCCTCTGCCTGTGCACTAAACAGCCCTGCGGTATACCAGAATTCTCTACTCTTGGTTCGGTCACCTGCATGCTGCCATCTTCAAGATAATAGAATATTTTGACATTTCGCACTAAATATGGCGCATGATAGACCTCCTGTAGGGTCTCCTTAAAATATGCAGTAAAGCATAGAACCTTCTTGTCGTATGCCAACCAAGATGGCAGCCTAGGGCCAACTTTTGGTGGATAGACTGATGGGATTTCTGGTGGTGCGCCACTACTTTCGCCGCCCTGTGTATTCACAAGTGGGGCCGGTTCGCGATCCGAAAGCATTGCAATGCCATAGTAATTCAGAAGATTTTGAGATTTGGCAAAATTAGTTTTCGTGAGCTACAAAAACAAAACAGAAATCCAACAAAATCACTGTGTCACGAAATTAAATTTTACTATTCAAACTTACATCTCGAAACTGTGTGCCAGGCAGCAGGGGCATTCCTGGAATACGCAACATTTTTGAGGCAGTTTATTTTAATAAAAGGAAGAAAATAGAAAATATATATTTTTCCTCTGGTTTTGAAAAATGACTGAATCTTTTTTGAAGCTTCACTACTGAAATAAATAATAAATTCAACAATTTCAGAATTGCTATAGCGATAAGCATAATATGGGGTGAATATGTATGGAAATGTGCAGTGACGGTAGCTACGAGATCAAAACAAACAGTGACGTAGAATGCGTGGTATAAAAACTGAACATGTCCAACCAACTGAAGATGAAACAGAACGAAGCGGTTTAATTTTTTTTCTATTCATCTTATAGATAACGATTAAAAATTTACAAATTTGACAATTTATAATTGATGGTTGGAAATACAAATTGCACAAACAGTAACTTCAATAAAGACTGTTATGTTCTTATCCCCTTGTGGGTCCTAGGGCGCCTATGCGCCAGGGTGCACAATTTCTGGAAATGTGCCTCAACTCTCCCCAATGAGTACGCCATGATCTGTCTTCTACTTACCTGGTTTAACGGGTGCCATTGCATAGCATGGTTAGCTATGAAACTGTGAACTTTTGGAATGTGTGGCCAATCCCTTGCGACTTCCGTCATTGGATATTTGTGCCGATTGGTTCCTGAACCTAGTACACGTGTTGGTTAGAGATACAATTGGGGGAGAGAATCGTTAAAATGTTATGTAGGCACTTGTAAACGAATGCTTGCAACTTTCTCATGATAGCATTTGTCAGCGTACTCAAGATGTTTCCGTTGGGATGAAAGATTCCATCGAATTCTTCCGTTTCCGGTCAACAAAGCTACACGAAGCACATCGCCAATCACTAAAAAGAAAAGTATTGGTGAAAGAATGTCTTACCCACCTTCGAACCTAGAATTCCTCCTTTCTCTGTGCAGAACGTGATATTTCGATTTATCATATGTAGCCTTGATAATAGCAATTAATTTATCTGGAATATCTCAAAATCGATGACAAGCAGGTGGAGTGGCGATCGATAAATTACGAACTGCTCGATGATGATCCGCAGGCTGTTGATGTGGTGAACACAGGAAGATCCAAAGCGGAAGCCTGTTGGTGCGGCATAAAGTATGTGGTGTTGGCTGGAGCTGCGAGCACATATCAGCTATTTAGTGATCCTGTTAACAATCCTGCTGTCATATCGCACCTGCGTGCAACTTCCCCTTTTTCTGTAGGCAGCTGTAGTTGCGATTTTCACGTCGGACACTAAGCTCTGCTTTTCTCATCTTCATGCGATATATGGACCGTAGCTCTCCTCCCTGTTGCTGGAGTAGCTAGAATACGAGTACTCATTGTCTGTGAATGTCCGGCACTATATTGCTTAAGAAGACATATATCCAACAAGCTTTTTCGTTGGAAATACTATCCTTTATAACGGCTTACTGCACTTAAAATCACGGAGTAGGAGGAAGTATGTTTGTTTGCGACCTGGCCGGTGTAAGTTCAAACAGCAATCACACCAAGCACAACAGAAAAACGAATAAAATCTGAGTTTCTCCAACTACTACACCAAACAAGGAGTTGCTGTCTGGTAGTGCAATAGACCGTATAGAATCTGAGTTCCCCTAGGATTTGGCTGCTCCTGTTTTTTTAAAAGAAAGCTTACTATACCCTCGAAGCAATAGATCTTTTGGTCGGTAAATGGACATCAACTTCCTCGAGAGACACTTTGTCTATTTCCCTGTGTAATGCACTAAGTGATATACTAGCCTCATATAGACCATATGACGGGAACATATCAACATATCAAGGGTGTGCCCTTTAACATTTCATCCGATTTATCATTTCCGGAGACGTCGGTCGACATGTCCCGGCATTCAACAGAACGTCACCTTGTTCGTTGTTGATAACTCGTTAAGGACCTAATACCCGAAAACCAAGACATTGGCTCCCTGTTCTCAGGCATATAGCACCATCGAAGATACGCCGGTTCTACTGTAAATACACAATGATATCCCCACTCTAACCTATGAGACTGAAATCTCGAAAGTCAACCGTAAGCACTGTGGCAGTAATTATCTCAGCCTATTTAGATTTGAACAATGTATGGCTAAGGCAATGGATAGATAGCAATACTACTGTCCTGATTCCATACGAAACCCCACAACGCCTCTCGCTGAATTCAATCTGCCTCGAAATCTATGGGCACAACTCAACCACGTCCCAACTGCTGCGTTTACGCTGACACACTGCATAAGTGGGGGTTTCAAGATCATCAGACTGCGACTGAAAAATAAACAACATCCGATTTATAAAAAGTAAGAATACAAGATTTGTTTATGCAAAACATTTTATTTTAAGCATAATATTAAAAATAAATTTAAAACTTGGCTCCAACATGAATGGCCAATACACCATCATAGTCGTCAGCTCCTATGAAGATATTAGCCTTTCCATCGGAACTAACAGACACTTTCTTTCCTGTGCAAGATGACCCCGATTTATTTCCGGAGATAACGTCACAATAAGTCCCAGCTGGCAGACACGTATCCATAGTCCGATTTAGCTCAAAGCTCTCTTGATTGAAGGCCACAAATCCTTTACTTTCACGGCAGAAAGCAATCTGATCCGCACCATTGTCCCACCAGTTCTTAATTGTTGTATTAGCCACAACGTTTTTAAAGCCAATCATATTGTAAACTTGACGCCAACGATGTTCACAAATCCACCCATTCTGACAGGAACCATCAGAACTGAAGCTCGGTGATAAAATCGTTTTGCCACCATCCTTGCTGGGCGGGCCTTGATCAGTGTCTGCAAAATCAAAAGAGCTCATAACCCGAGTTATGCCATAAGAATGTGCCAACATGAATGCAATCGCCATTTTGTATTTCTTTGGGGTTTTGTAGGTTAAAATATCAGCACCACCGGCTCCATGTCCGCGTTGGTTATCATGGTTATCAACGAAAACGAAGGCGACTTTAGAAGGCATAAATCCCCAGTCGGTCCCCCAGTCTACTAACCATTTGAGTTTATTGCGTCTATTGAATACCTTCCCGATAGCAGCTGAATAGCGGAATTCAGTAACAGCTCCTAAATCAGTGTATTCAGCACTGGAAATAGCTTCACCGCCCAAATCAATAACTTCTTGGTAAATGAATGGTCTTGAACCGGAAGGGAAACCTTGTTTGGTATTTAGATTAGCCAGTCTGCTATAAATTACCTAAAATACGATTTTATTGGTCGATACTTTTGTGTATAAAGATCTGAATGAGGGGCTACCAACCTTCAAATCGGATGGCCACATGTGTTTGCAAGCATCCACACGGAATCCAGCAACACCGATATCGATCAATTTATTCAAAAATTTGACAACTTGATCACGGACCCATTCTTTGCTTTGATCTAAGTCTTTCAAGCCCACCAGTTCACAGTTGCGAACATTATAAGGATCGCTATAGTTGTTGAGAGTACAAGTGGGGTGAAAATCTAAAGATGAATACGGGACAGCTGGGTAGTTCTTATCGCTTGGATCTGAGGTTGACCCCGCAGTGCCAACTCCAGCAGCTGCCGCCATATGATTGAAGACAACGTCTGGGTAAACACGAACTCCAACGTTGTTACAACGGGTTACCATCGTACGAAATTCAGCTTCATTGCCGGAACGCGTAGTTAGCAGGTATGAAACGGGTTGGTAACGTTCCCACCATGGACGATTATTTGCGACAACGTTTTCATTCGGAGGCGAGACCTACAGAGAAAAAAGTGTGTAGTCCACCCAACTAGTTAATTTATCTACGAACTATACCTGTACACCGGCATATCCCTTCGGACCAAGGAAATTCTCACATTCAGCAGCAATATCGTTCCACTTCCATTCGAACAAATGGACAATGGTGTTGCGATCGGTCCATTGATTTGTCTTAAACTGTCCTTTGCTACAGGAACAAACTCCTAGCAAAGCTATGATTTTAAGCAGCATCATCTTTCAGAGACTAGTAATCTACCGTTTACTCAAGGACGTCTATAAAGGACATCAGTAGCGTGCTGTAAATAGGAAAAAATGTAACGAGCGTAAAAGGCAGTGTTTGTGAATGAATAAATGTTTTCGATAGTTTAAAAAAAAAATATGATTGTGTGTTGTGATTTGTACGAATGTTTCAATAATATAAATACATATGTATAAATTATTGTGTGTGATTTTATTATGTGTTTTACTTTACAAAAAAGTGTTTACAAGGAGAAAAGCGCTAATAACCAACCGATCTCGTTGGCAATCCAAACCAGACTACCAGTTAATGTCAATAGGAGATGATAGCAAAATATGATTAACAGGATATTTTTTTCTATTACATTATTTAGTTCCCACATTTGGGGCGAATGGTTACTACTCTGCATTTTCCGTCTGCTCCAAGATGAGTTTCTGGTTGTGGAACAGCAGTATAAGCTTCGTCGATTAAAAAGTGGGATGGGGAAAGAGCGATCGGGTCAGAGTCTGACGTTTGCCACATCGGTCGAGAGTTTAATAGGGCTTCTATTTTCGACAGTAAGGTATACATCTCCTCATACGTGAGTTTGGTCTCACCGATAACTCGTTTTAGATGCAGTTTTATAGATTTGACACCGGACTCCCACAAACCACCAAAGTGAGGAGACGAAGGCGGTATAAATTTCCAGCTTATATTATCCTTAGAGAGGTGATCAATGATGATGCGGTTGTGTTGTTGACTACAGAGGATCTGGTATGACTCATTGAGCAGTTGTTTAGCGCTATGGAAATTGGTTCCATTGTCACTCCAGGTTAGTAGAAAGGCAGTGGAAGATAGATCCGCAACGAGTTCGAGATGCTTAGCCTTAATTACGAAGTAAACAAATAATACTGTGTAAGCCTTCGTAAACTTTGGGTTTCTTCCTCGATTCGAACGAAGTGTGATAGGGCCTGCATAGTCACATCTAACTCTGCTGAACGGTAGCAAATCAGCGAATCGAAACGCTGAATAAAGGGCTTCGCCAGGGATCCATCTGGGCTCCTATTCTGTTTAACGTGTATGTACATATCGACCTCGTGAAAACAGAATCACGAAAATGTGGATAAGCTGATGATCTTTTCCAGAGTACACAGAGTACAACATTCCCTGTTACAGCGTAAATTCTAACACAAGACCATTCTGCACTAGGTGTTTACTCTAAATAATATTTAAAAAAAAGTATCTTACGAATCCCGCTGTTAAGATAAGACTAGAGACAACATTCTCCAAAAACTTGCTGGAACATAATGAACAGCATAAGCTGGTACCCTTGGTTCACTAGCTTTTGGGCTTTTTATGTGTTTAGTCTTCTGCGGAATAAGCCGCATCAAACGCGCTACGGACAATCAGTGGCTTTCGAACCATCTCAGACGTCTTTGTTAAAGTTGAAATAGTCTCCATCGACATCCTCGCGGACGAGATGATCAGGACTCTCATCACGTATCGCGACAATCGTCTGACGATATCGTTTTGACGATAGTTTTGCTTCATGTAAACATAAAAAAGTACAATCGACGGAACAATATCGTGACGATTCATGGCTTGCTTCACGTAACGGGAAAACTGTCAATTGCTACCGCCCCGTCGATCCTTTTTGCACGATAGATATTTGGCTATCGTCCTGCAATTTATTTTGGTGTTTAGTGTTTATAAAAGAGTTTTGACTGAAAGTATGTATATTAAACAAAGAAATGTTTCATCACACTGTATTGAGAACGAGAATGAAAATGAAAGGAAATTGGAAGTGATACGCAGGCGAAGGACACTTAGAGATGCGTCGGATGCTCTATCTCTTCCAACAAAGAAGTAGGCCCATTGTGATTTATATTTGTTACTATACAAGTTTCTAATGATTTCAGTTTCATTCAACGCTTCCGTCTATCGAAAGAGGCTTTTGTGTTAGTATTAGACACAATCAATTTGAAAAGTGGGCCTCGGTTCACATCTATTCCCCCAGTACTGCGACTGCTTGCTTCTATTGCTGTCTTGATTGCTATATTAGGGATACAGATCATGTAAGAACTCTGGGCCGGTGGAAATCTGTGACTACCATTTTTTCACCTTTTCATGACGATTTGGTAGGCTTTGCCCTAAGGATTTTCGTCAGCTCTATCACACTATTCGGCGAAACACTTCCGTTTGCTCTTGAGTATGTCTACTTTTAGTTCTTTTCGAGCCACCCTATGACATCATCGGACCTTATTTCTCGCAAAATATGGTCAAAGCTTGAATTAAGGTCAATGCAGATCGTTACAGAACAATTATCACAGATGATTTGTTTCCAAATATGAATGCTAAGGATTTAAATGACAACGGGATAGCTCTATTTATCGATTTAATAAAATTACAATTTGGCGATAAGTTGATTTCGAAAAACGGACCAGTCAGTCCCCCAAGATTGTAAATTTTACGCCTCTTGACTATATTTCTTTATCTGTTTATTCGTGACATACGGCAGCCATTGTTCGAAAAAGTAATCTAAATTTGACAGACAGAATGTGCCCCGTCAAGAACAGCCACGTTGACATATGCTTAGGCCCTTAGGCTTAAAAATAAACGCATTATGTGTTGGTATGAAAACATTTTATTTTGTACAAATAAAACCAGTTAATAGCTTACAACTTAGCTCCAGCATGAATGGCCAATACACCGTCGTAATCGGCAGTAGAGATCTTAATTGAGGCTCTACCATCTGAACCAACAACCACTTGCTTACCAGTGCAAGATGATCCTGACTTGGCTCCCGAGATGACATCACAATAAGTACCAGCTGGCAAGCAAGTGTTGAGTGATTGATTCAGATCGAAGTTCTCCTGGTTAAAGGCAACGAAGCCCTTATTTCCACGGCAGAATGCAATCTGATCGCCGCCATTATCCCACCAGTTAGTAAGAGCGTTTCCTTCTACGACATTCTTGAATTCAACCATGTTGTAGATTTGACGCCAACGGTGTTCGCAAGCCCATCCATTTCCACAGGAGCCGTCCGTCTTGATGATAGGAGACAAAATTGTATTGCCACCATTATTGGTTGGTGGACCTTGGTCACTGTCGGAAAACTCGAACGAGCTCATGATGCGACTGATACCATAGGGATAGGCCAACATGAATGCGGTGGCCATCTTGTATTTCCTGGAAGACTTGTAGGTCAGAACATCGCTACCGCCAGCTCCATGTCCACGTTGATTATCGTGATTATCGACGAAAATCAATGACTGGTGAGAAGGAAGGAATCCCCAGCCGGTACCCCAGTTAACTAACCACTTAAGTTTGTCGCCCTTGTTAAAGACCTTTCCGATCTTAGCCGAGTGACGGAATTCTGTCACAGCACCCAAGTGAGTGTATTCCTCGCGAGTGATAGCCTCACCACCCAAATCAATGACTTCTTGGAAAATGAATGGGCGAGAACCTGCGGCAAATCCTTGGTTGGTATTCAAATTCTTCAATCTACCGAAAATCACCTGTGAAATGAAGGAACATATGTATCTATGCCTTGCTAAATACAATGCCAACAAAAAAGACCCACCTGCAAGTCAGATGGCCACATATGTTTGCAAGCGTCCACACGGAACCCAGCAACACCGATATCAATCAACTTGTTCAAAAATTCAACAACACGATCACGCACCCATTCCTTGCTCTGATCTAGATCCTTCAATCCTACCAATTCACAATTGCGAACTTGATTGGCGTTGTTGTAGTTGCTGATGCTGCATGTTGGATTGAAGTCCAGAGATGAGAATGGAACAGCTGGGAAGCTCTTACTGCCAGGGTTAGCTGTTGAACCAGCAGTGCCCACACCAGTAGCAGCGGCCATATGATTGAAGACAACATCAGGATAAATGCGAACTCCCACCCTGTTACAGCGGGTAACCATGTCACGGAATTCAGCCTCGTTACCGGAACGTGTTGTGAGGATATATGAAATGGGTTGGTAACGTTCCCACCATGGGCGGTTGCTTACAACAGCATTTTCATTCGGAGGAGAAACCTAAAATTAAAACGAATGCTAAGAGTCCTTCGAGCTCTTAAACTTTCTAGCTCCTTCTTTGATTTATACCTGAACACCAGCAAAGCCTTTTGGTCCTAGGAAATTCTCACACTCGGAGGCGATATCCCCCCACTTCCATTCGAACAAATGCACAATGGAGTTGCGACCGCCCCAATAGTTCGGGTTATATTGGCCATTGGTGCCAGCCGTGGCCACAAGCAGTAAAGCTAACACTTTGAAGAATGCCATGGTTAAATGACTTCTGATAGCTGGCCAGAATGATCGTCCCGTATTTATAGATCGGTCGAGAGCCCTACGGGGATGTTCAGAAGTTCGCCCACTTTGTAGCTACTATCTTTCCTAAAGAAGCAATTAGATTGACGTTATCTGCAACAATACCCCTGTGATAAGATATCGACAGCAGTCACTGAGTGGGGTAAGTTTTGACGGCGGTACAGTTGGCAGAAGGGGGATTCATTCGCCATTTTAATTGAACGTGTGCCTTATGTATCCACAGTTTAGCGAAGATCTGCAGATGATGATAAGGAAAACCCATAAATAAATAACAAATTGCTTGATTTGTAGGCGGATTTTGATGCGAATGCCAACTTATCGTTTGAGTTAATTATTACGAGTACACGGCATGGATTGGTAGTTTGGCCATGCGTAGGGGTGGTGATTTAGATGAACGGAGTTCTTGGAATTGCGTGTACCTACGAGTACACAGAAAGTTAGATGCTAGTTAAAGATATGCCACTGTGTCGCGCTAATCAAGTATTTAAACCGGTTCAAATAGTTTTCTTTTTGGTTCCAAATATGTTGGCAGATATTTTTGAATGTAACAGCTCTTGTAGGCTGGTGATAAGAGTTTTTGAGAGTTGTATGCACGACCAGTCAAAAGTGACTCTCCGCGAGGTATCCGACGAGCAAAACAAAGCAAACTTATCAGCATTATAGTCCGAAAGTATGATATCTGCTAAGCAAATTCGGAGACTAGATAGTAAAACTTAAAGTGGCTGTCGTAGATACATATCTCTTATTATATTTGGAATAAACAGCCCATATAGGGCCTAGCTTCTCCTAACCATTTGTGCTGTGAGGTTGGTTATATGTTCTCACAGAAATGAGGGGACCTACCTTTAATGCCATATCCGAAATGCGTAATTGACGAGTTTTCCCATAATAGTCAGAGAGATGGAACCGTGAAAAACTCTTTTAACTGCGGTTCCTTGCAGTAATCCAATGCACTAACCACTGCGTCCACAACTCTTACAAGACCTCGTGGTCTTGCGGTGATATTTATCCCACTTTAAGTTCCCTACGCATAGTAATTCAAGCTTAAGTCTTCGTTTCTTGTCGAGGTATCATTCTCTCTGCCACGATTGTGGATGGAGTGTTGTCAACCGGGTTTGCCATAATTCAGTTTCTCAGTTTTTATCAGTTTACCATAAAAAAAACCAATGGCATTGAATCGCAGCTGCACAGTGTTTAACGCATGTCTCCAAAATGACTTGGTTACGGAATGTAATGCGCAGAAGATCGACTTTATGATGTAGTTTGTTGCGCCATTTAGCTAAAATCAAAGCCTATCTAAGTTCAATTCATCATTAGAAGGCTACAAGAAATCATTAGTTACCACGCCTCATAGTGCACTCTGATCACCGAACCGATGTTGCCACTGCCCCATAACTCTCAATAAACAATTACTTATTGAGAATGCTTTCACTTCTCTTCGACTACATACAGATTTTGGAGCCCCAAATCTCATCATTTTGCAAGTAGATATAGCCTGTTAGAATACACCATGGTAAGCCACCATCCTTGACATTGAGGGAGCATTTAACAACGTCGAATCGAGGGCGATCATCGACGCACTTGCAAATCTGAAAATGGATACTTCGCTCGGAGTGTTGATTAATCAATTGCTTACATGCAGGATCATTAATACACAGCTGGGCGGAGCATCGGCCAGAAGAAATGTCTGCTGCGGTACACCCCAAGGTGGAGTCTTGTCACCTCTCGTGTAGAACCTAGTAGTAAACGAACTACTGATGGACCTGGATAGGTCAGGATGCAGAGTGATCGCTTATGCTGTTGACATTGCTATTGCTGTCTCAGATACTCTCAAGGAAATCCACCAATATTCTCTCCTTCGGCTTACCAAATGGGCCTCCAAATGTGTACTGGGGGTTAATGCCCACAAAACGGAACTCGTCACGAGAAAATATAAAATTCCCCTCATAGATCCTCGAAAGATAAATGGCACCAGTCTCAACGTCACTGAAAATGCAAAATACCTGGGTCTTATTTGTGATAGAAAACTGAACTGGAAAGCCAATCTACTTGAACGCATTAGAAAAGCCAATGTAGCTATAGGTAGGAGCTGGGGTTTGAAACCTCAAATCACTCACTGCTGTACGTGTCCGTTATCAGGCCTATACTTCTTTATGGCGTGATCGTATGGTGGCCTGTTCTTGATAGAGCTGTCCACGTTGCTCAATTAGCTAAGGTCCAAAGATCTGCATGCATTTGCATCAGTGGTACACTGAGAACTACTCCCTCAGCTGCGCTGGACATTCTGTTCAACCTGCTACCCTTACATAAATTTGTAAACAGATTGTTGCCTGTGCGGCCATTCGTCTGAAAGCCTCCTCTCAGTGGTCAGTTATCACACTGCCCACTCCTCGATACTTTATCTCCTCAACTTTAAACATGATAATACGGACTACATCCCGCCGAAAATGATTTTTGACCGAAACTTCCGTACGAGCGTCCCTGAACGGGATGTTTGGGACAATTCTTCCCCTATCGTTGGCAGCTCGGTTCACATTTTTACAGACGGCTCTAAAACCGAAAGCGGGGTGGGTTGTGGTGTTTTCTCTGAAAATCTGAACCTGAGAATATCGTTCCGCCTCCCTGATCATTGTAGCTTTTTTTAGGCGGAAATCATGGCGATTAAGGAAGCCCTGTCCTGGCTGAAGTGTAATGTACTATCTGTCAGGGATATTACCATTTTCACTGACAGGCAAGCGGCAATAAAGTCCCTGCTCTATCTCTTATGGAGATGACAGAGCAGTTCAATATTCACCTATGCTGGGTGCCAGGCCACAGAGACATTCCAGGTAACTGCAGGGCAGACGAGCTCGCCAGACAGTGTAGTATTCTAAGGACTCTGCCTGATAGGCAATCCCTAGGTATACACCTAGCTATATGTGAGCATCTACTAAAGCTGAACGCTATTAGCATGACCAACCTCAGATGGGAAAACGGCCCAACGTGTCACATTTCGGGACAGATCTGACCTAGGGTAGATCATAAACGTAGCGCAGAGTTGTACATGTACCTTTGCTTTCAGAACGTTAAGTAATCTCGTCATAGACCCCCAGCTGATTTTCAAAATTGTTTTAACTGACCAATTTCAACGGAATTTCAACTCGGTAGCAATAATTTGCAATTTGTGCGAATAACAATGCGCGACTTTGGGTAATTTAAACAGTCTTATAAAACCGCCAGAGATAAGATAATTTTTGATTTTCAGTGAAGAGTCGTATGTATGGGATTAGATATCTTATCCGAATCCAAAATAGACTTTGAATAGAAACGTCAAATCTGATTCTCAATCGAAAAAGATGTAAATCTGATTTAGCGGTGTGGTAAAGTCGACATTTTAATTGGTAAAGTGAAGCACTTTTGAGTTCCATAATTAAGTGGACGCTGATAGTGTCACATAGCATTATCACAAGGGTTTCAGCTCATACTTTCGTCGATACGTACTGAAGATGTGCTGCGAAAATAAGTAAGCACTCGTTTTTTGCAACTAAAGATAAAAGGAACTTTAGATTAAAGAGAGATTTCATTTGAGTTTTTGAGTGTTTTGGCGATGTCATATTTACTGTTGTTTTTAAAAGTAAAATATTTTATTTTTATCAAGAGCAAGGCTAATTAAATTTATGACATTTGTCCAAGCAAGGCTGAGGCCCCCACCGAGAACTTAGAAAGTTGTTGTGGGGCTCTTCAGTTCTAAAAACAACTTCACTTATAGGAGTACTGTTTTTCTACTGTGCTTCCTTGGTAACAACACGCACAACCCTTAAGTATTTCTTGAAAAGGGTGATAGAAACAATAGGGACAATGTGGTTACGTTGTTGTTGTTGGAAAGGGGACTTTTCCCATCTAGACTTGGCACAGAACTAAAAAGTATCACTTTTCGTGGAATATTTGGCAGCTCATGTATTAAAGTTCCTCAGAGATATCCCAAGGAGATTCCAAAGCTTTCGTCTGTAGTTTTAAACAAGAGCTTTTAATATCCATGTATGCTTACTAGGTATTTGAACACTTCCGATCAAAGCTAAACAATGTTGTATGGCTGCCAGAATATGAAGCAATTCACCTTGGATAAGGATTACCTCTCTGTCGATTACCCTTGCAAACACAAACGTAATGCTAGGTCCCTTAAGGGACCGTATGCAGCTGAACAAGTAGCGAAGGCCATACTCGTTGTCATTGAAATCAGATTTAGGCAAACAATTTTTTGTTTCTGGTATGCGAACGAAAGCCTCTGGATAGTTCGTTTGAACTCCAGACTCCTCAACATTAGCCTAATGTGTTCACATGTCCCCTGTTAGAAGAAATATTACAATACCAAAGGAAAATCTATGAGCCCCTGGATCAAACGTTTGATGACGTCTCTAGCTATGATATTAAAATTGAATATTTTCCGATACAAGTACTGAAAACCATTGATAATACTGCCACTACCTTGGATGTGCTGAATTTCTCTTGGATACAAAAAGAAAAGCCGTGATTCAACAGCAAGTACTTGTAGTAAAATAAGATGTATACCTAGAGCTATAGCACATGTAGAAGACCCAGAGCTATTCCCGTGCTCCATGATCAGAAGAGAAGTTCGACAATTCTTTTCAATCGGCTTCTTAGAATGAAAAAGACGATCAGAATAAAGATGTTCCAAAGTATTATGGAAGGATAAAAACACGTGCCGAATCTGTAAAGCCCAAACAGAAGCTAGACTGTAAAGATGAGCGAGGAAACCTTGAGGGAGACCATAGTCGATGCTGAGGCTATGGAGAAACACCTTTGCAGACTAAATAACGTTCACGCTGTCAGGTAGAATAAACCAATCAAGGTAGATGATCATAGCCAACAATTCCATCCACCCGATTTCGACGAAATAAGGATTGAAAGTCCAACAGCAGGAACTGGCGGCCTATCTGCCGAGCTGCTTAAAACAGTAAGATCCAATTGTTTTGTCCAAAAGAGCACGCGAATAGGTTTTTGTTATCCATAAACACGCGAGTCTCGTGAATATCCTTTATGAAGTTCTCACTGAAGGGATTTCAATTCGACCAAAAACTTTTTTCAAATTTCATACAGTTTCTGTAACACAGCACTCACTTTCCAAATAGTTTTGAGATATTTTTCAGCATTCTTTAAACATTGTGATTTTTTTCTTCAGGCGGAGGCTTGACACTATATATGTATGTACTTGTTGATATTTAAAATATTCAAAATAATATACGCTTTAAAAATAAACCAATCAATGAACCACATAATATTTCTATTCCATTTATTTGTGATATATTCTTAATTTTTTAATTATTTTCTGTCATCTGCAAAGTTTTGTTCAAAGTAGGATTTGAAGAAAATAAGACGATTTAGAGAATTATGATGAAATATTGGAAGCAAAAGAACTTAACTCGTGTATGGTTTTTCATAGCAATATTTTCAATTCGCCCCCTACATAAATATATTGCTGTACAATGTTTAATTTCTTAAAAAGTCATAAAATATTATATTTTTTACGTTTAATTTCAAAGCTTCTTAAAAATTACTTAAATCAGAAAATTATTTTTAAGGAAAATACAGTACGTACCTTGTGTGTGTCCACGGCAAATATATTTGTTTACACGATAATGTGGCTTTGTTCACTCACCCTGTTCATGAATTGTTTTGACTTCAAACCACAATTCTATAGAAAAAAAAGGATAGTTTTACAATATAAGGTTCTACACTTTCTATTCACAATTAAATGGGATAACACACTTCGAGAAAACAGAGAATAAACGGAAGTACAGAACAAACGACGTTTGCATGTAGCTACCTATCACTAAAACAATCCACTGTTTGACATCAGCTATCCAACCATCCGCATCTCGGAGATGAAGTACAAAAGTATCTAAAAATATGTATGTTCACACATACATCCACACATGCCTCTTTGTTTATAATTTTGTAATCGTCATCTTTTATAATTTAGTTCGATGCCAATTGAGCAGCCAAAGTCACTGCAAATAATTAGCATGATACAAAAAAAAAAGTATAAAAAAATTGTTTTCATTCGAGAAACTTTCTATAGAACATAGCAATCAACGATAAGTATTTTGTTATTTTTTTGTTGTTATCTGGATTTCTGTATCAATTATGAAGTGTCCAACTAATAGAGTTCAATTAATAGAACTAAGTGTTTAGTTTGTGGACGTAGATACTTTGAATTTCACTGTTTGGTGAGGAATCTCTTGTTTGGCACTCTTCTGGTCTATCTTGTTTTATCTCATTTATCTCGGAGTGAAATATTTACGTTGTTCCATAGCTTCACAAATAGAGAAATGTGAATATATACCCCTAATCAAAGGCAACAGTAATGTTATCAGATATTTTGTGTAAAGTCTACATGTCAAAAAGACTGTCCAGAGCGGACAAGGAAATATAAGAATTCACCTCTATGGTGGTTTAAGGAATCTAGGAACCTTTTCAATACCGCAAAAAGAACGATGTTAGACGAGGACTGGAAAAGATATAAGACTAGGTTAGGTTAGGTTATGTATGTAGGGTGAAAAAACAAACAAACGATTAGTTTTAGTCAACGGTTTTAAAAAAGAAAATGTGTACTGAACACAGTTGCATTACTTCTGAATAATACAAAAAAAAACAAACAGGCAAAATAAAGATTATTACAGTGAGTAAGAATTATATATAAGAGAGCTTAACAAGAAAATAGCGAAGACAAAAGCATGCTTTTATAAACAGAAGTTTCAAAACGGTAAAAATAACCGAAATGAGACTTGGAAGCTCAATAATAGGGAAAAATATGGAAGACATCTTCCATGTCTGGAAGACATCTTCAAAAAGAACTTTGCATACGAGAAGGATTTTAAAGATCTTGCGAACAGATTCGCCAAAACACTTTCATCCGAAGTCCTAAACATCCTAAACATTTGAATGCAATCAAAAAGCAGAACACGTATTTGTTACAGAGGTAAAAATGTTCTCACTTCGTTAAATTGCAACAAATCGGCGGGAATAAGGCCAAAAGACCTGAAGATAAATGAACAGGCTCTCACAGGAAAGTGATAACGAAGGTTAACATAGATTAAATGTCAATTATTCGACCAATATATAAAGGTCCATTCACACCTCAGCGACCGGCGAATTAGAAAACTGTGAACAAACCATTTTTAGTACATTTAAGGACACACAATTGACAACTTTACTATTCCAAAAGAACAGAGCTTAATTTATCTATCGATTAATAGAAAAAAATTTTATTTATTTATTTATTTTTACTGGATCGCGGCGGAACACCAGAGAAGGTGGTTTAACCGTAGAAGGTTGTAGGCTAAGATGGCTATTGAAGGGCCGACTGGCTACATTCATAGGGAAGAGCTTGGGCACTGAAATGGGTGGTAGCGTTATCTACAGGTAATGGAAATTTCGGGTATCACCTAAAGAAGATGAAGGAGGATACCTGTAAACTATGCCTGGAGGAAATCGAGACGACGGTACATATACTCTGTCATTGTCCGGCATTAGCTAGCAGAAGATGAACCAGATTTCTGCTAAACAGATGCTAGCGTTGACATGCACGCACGAGAAATCAAAGCCAGAGAAGAACTGTGGAGAAATCCGGAGAGTCTCAGGCTAGATGGATCGTGGAAGAGAGACGAAAAGGGATCCATAACTGTGGTCTGGTTCGGTATCTCTCGAAACAATATAAATATAATATAATATAAATTTTATTAGTCTATGCAAAGAAATTAACAATTCCCTAATTTTTCCGCGAATAGGTAAATACTTCTTGTGAACTGTCAAATTTAATTCACATTCCACAGATGTGGAACGCAATCCACATTCGCGCGACCAAAACATTCGCGAGAGTTTAACCTTACAATTGTTTTCAAGTGCAACGAATGCCAAGAGAAATTCGCAGATTGATGCGACCAGAGAAACAGTTGGTGTGAAAAGTCAAAATTTGCGAATATTAGCTTGTTCGAATTCGCAAGTCACTGATCTGTGAATGAACCTTAAGAGCGGGAAGAAGAACCAAATTCTGAATTACAGACCGATTTCAAAATAGGCTGTGTATGAATACGTTGAAAAATATAAAATTTTAGAAAAGAGCCCATTTGGTTTCCGCCAAATCAAAAGTATCAATCGGTTGCTGGGAGACTTCGCGAACAATGCGTATGCGGAAGACACAGCGATTGTATTCAGCCAAAGGAACGTTGAGGAAGCTGCAAGATTAATGCAAGTAGACTTTAAGGGAGTTACAGAATGGCGTAAGCCCGTCGTCACAATAGGGTTGGAAGGCGGTATTCAGTTTTGCGCCATATTGTGGTCTTGTAGCCCAAGTTGGAACAAAATTCGTAGAAGCTGTGTATCTTTCCTAGCAATACCGAGATTAATACTTGTTCTTTTACGAAAATGAAAACGCAAGGAATTGTTTCGTATAACCGACTCACTTCTTGTCGGCTTTTCTTTCACTAAAAAAAAGTAAGACAGCACTGCGAATGTACAAATACAAATATTTGGCGCAACAGACCGCATATGGTCCAGAAGCTAGCTTTTCGCGGCAATTGGTGTTGTGAGTGCTATATTTGTTCTTTTTGAGAAGCTTTCTCTTGATATTGATTGCTCTCGTACGTTTGTCAGATGTTCGCAAGAGGTGGGGCTGTGAACTTGCCATTGTTTGTAGATGAAAAATAGTAGGGGGAGATAACGCTAAACTGAGTTACCAAGCTTTGCCTGAATAATTATATTTTTAAGCATGAGTACTATCAATTGACTTATGTTGGCCTCTACACCTAACTCAGTGAGGATTAAAGAGTAAAGGTGTCAAGAGCTCTCCCTAAGTCTAAGAAAGTATCAAGAGTATATATTTTTTTTTTGGCCGTATGCAGCGCTTCATTTAGAGACGTATCTATCTTTAAGGTAAAAGTTGCCAACCTCTTCCCAGGTCAACCTGCTTTTGGTACATGGGCACTGCAATATACCAGGGAACAGAGCCGCGGATGAACTGGAGAGGAAGGTGATGGGAAACATGGGTATGCTCGCGGTTACAACCAGTAGCTCAAAAAAATCGTTAAAACCGTATACAGTTACGGGGCGCTCCCTGCTCCCGTCAGGTAAAGAGGATTCTCGATCTAGGTAGAAGGCAATTAAGACAGATGGTTTGTCTGTACACAGGACACATCAACGCCTACAGGTTGGGACTGGTGACTTTCAGCAGTTGCGCGGGACCCTTAGTCAAACACCTGGGAAAATACTTCCTGCCCGAGCTGAGTTATCTTAGATGTTACAGTTCCGGAAAAAGAGGGAGTTTAAAAAAACAACAGTGTAACAATTTTTGCTTTATTCATTATTAATAAAATAGTTTTGTATAATAATCTAATAAATTGTATAAATATTTATTCGTTGGTTAAAAAATCACAAAATTCACTCACAGATCAATATTCAATTTGACTATTTTTTTAATTTACAGTTGGATATAAAGGTAGGTATATTTTAAGTTCTTAGATACTCTAATCATCACAATATTCCCATTCGAGGTGGTAGTACTTATTGCCAGTTTCCTTGGACCACAAGTTAGCGCAACGCATGCTACAAAAGTTGCAAGTAAAGATAACCTTTGACGTGCTGTTTCGTCTAAACAGTGGGGATTTAAATGTAAACTTTAGAAAAACTATGAAGTTGAAGTTATACATTACCTCTTGACAGGCATGAAGTAGTAAGAAGTGTATAGTGGATTAAAACAGTTTCTGTAGGTGCATCGGGCTATCGGTCCATTTCTTATATGATCACCCATGAATTTGGTTGGAAGTGAACTCAACAGTTCTTGGCACTTGTATATTGGAAAATAGAGGTTTACATAGTTTAAGGCATGAAGGCAATCATCGTAGAGCGTTATGAGATTCTCCTGAGAAGGCACGGGGAAGACTTCCAATGTTCCAATTGGCAGCATCAATTTGGTATTGGTCGCCTTTTCACGGACGAAGAAGAAATGCGGATGTTCAATGCATCTAAAGGATACGATCAAAAACAAAAATTAATTTTAAGGTTCTTAGTATATGCAATAAAATAATACATGGAATAGTACACGCCACCACAAAGCGCTGTTATCGTGCAGCTTTACATTCAAATCATGTTCTCAATTGTGAAAGCGCAACGTGCGTATTGTGCAAAATATCGAGTGAGGGAAGCGCCTTCAGAACACACCATCGGGCGTTTACACCAAAAAATGATCGTCACCGGCAATGCCAGTCATCAAGGACGACGGCATCCGAGGCGGTCTGATGAGAACATTGAGCCTGTACAGGCCAGCGTTCAGAGATCACCGACTACATCGAGTCGTCAACGTTCTTTGCAGTTCGGCATCCCTCGTACGTCTATCCGACGCATAATTCGAAATGATTTGACGTTATTCCCGTAAAAAAATCAATTAACGCAACGAGTTTTACCGATTAACAAGCCACGTCGGAATATGCGAATTTTGTGGTGAACATGGCTCAAATCTACGATGATTTTGTCAAAATATTATCATGAAGGAATTTTTTGATGCCAATTCTAACTAATAACGCCATGGACAACTCTTGGTTCCAACAGGACAGCGCCACAGCTCATACAGCCCGGCCTGCGATCGCTTTATTGCGTCCTTTGTTACTCGGACGCCTAATTTCGAAAAGTGGAAATTTGACTGGCCTTCGCGATCACCCGACTTAATGCCTCCAAACTTCTTCCTGTGGGGTTATTTGAAGTCCAAATTTTATGTTAACAAGCAACGGGCCCTAAAAGCCTTGAAGACAATAAGTACAAGGTGGCGCAAAATTAATCTTCCAATTTTGTTTTTGAATTACTTTCTTACTAAATAAAAAAAAAAATGATTTTGAGTGATGGAAATCTTTATTTGGACCTTTAAATTTTTTTCTGTTAAGTGGAAAAGATGATATCCGTCAAGTGGCTGCCGCCAGTGTTGATACACATTTGTGCCCGTTTTATCGCATTTTCCATGACACTCCGCAAGATTTCCGGTGATAACTGTTCGCATTCCTGTCGAATATCCTCCTAAGGGCTCCGATTGTCTGAGGCTTGTTGGCATAAACCCGCGACTTCAAGTAACCCCATGGCGATCTTGCTGGCCATGCTAAATCGCCAAAACGGGAGATTACGCGACCAGGAAACGCTTCCTTCACAATATCCATTGTGGCTCGTGCTGTGTATGCGGTTGCACCGTCTTGTTGAAACCACAAGTTCACCAAGCCCCGCTCATCCAATTCCGGCAGTAAGAAGTCGTTTATCATGGCCCTGTAGCGTTCGCCAGTAACAGTGACCGTATTGCCGATAGCGTCCTAAAAAAAATACGGCCCAATCACTCCTCCCGCGTGAACGCCGCACCACACAGTGGCTTTGAGTGGCTCTTCGTGCATCACACGCGGATTTTCAGTGCCCCAGAAATGAAGATTTTGCTTATTGACGTAACCGCTTAAATGGAAATGCGCCTCGTCGCTCATGATGATTTTCGACAAAAAATCGTCCTCTTCGTTGTTGACACAATTATTCCACGCTCTTGCGGAGTATAGCGCTCCATTGCTTGTATGCTAGTATACTGCAGCTGTCTAGTTCACAAATGTCAAATATGATTGACGTACGACGCCATTTGCAAAACATATATCATCTTCCGATAGGATGATTAATTTTGCGCCACCTTGTGCTTATACGACAGGAAATGGCCGTTATTCAGCCCGAAACACTTCGATAAGTTATGGGAAATGCCTAAAAATGAGCACATTTGCTCTGCTGACTATCATATTCAAAACTTGATCAGAATAAATTTACAAGGTTCAAAGTAAACGAAAAATAATAATTGTTTGGAAACTCAGATATCGTGTTACAGTACCTGCATGCATCTGAATCTGTAATCAATAGATTTTTGGCATGTTTTCGCAGGATGCAGTGTTCTGAGAGGATTCCTATTGCTATACTCCTATTTATCTGTTTGATTAGCTTTAGTTTTAAGATGATTCAAGTTATTTTAAAATCTAAGGCAGACTATGGTACTTAAGATACCCTGCGTCCTCTTCAGAGATACCAGTTTTCCACCAATTTGGTGACGCTTTCAATAATTACTTACATATGTATGTATATACACATGAAAGTCGCCGATTTGTGATTTTTTCACCATATTCTGTATAGCTGTACCGAAAGTTCGTTTCCTGTTATTCCACTCTGACTAGGTCTGCAACATAGGCTGAACTTTGAACACGTAATATCTTGAGTATTGTGCGGCAGTTTATGACTCTTTCCGATTGCAGGGCATTCGATTCTAACGCATTAAATGGATATATCCCTCTTCGATATCGCTGACATTTCCAGCACTACCGAAGCCTTGGGCATGGCCATGGCTGATTGGAATAGACTACTCGTATCCGATAATTTGAAAGGCATTTCAATCATCGAAAAGGCTAAACACATGTACATAAGTACATACATAAGTAGGTAGAAGTGGCGGTCCCTTTTCCTTTTTAAAAGAAGAAGAACCTTTAAAGGATTCTTCTGAAAAATTGTAAAAAGGATGGGGATATCTCCAAGCTGCCAGACATCTCTTTGAGATTATGGTTTACCTGGCCCAAGTTTTCTAGTTCTCCCTCAGAAAATGGACAAGTGATAGCTTCTCTTCATTATATTTGCAAAGGAAGTGTTGTGAGGAATACCTACATAGCTTAACATTTTATTCTCCTACTGGTCAATGGCATGTACTTATAGCTACAATTTTTGCAATATCTGATCTTGACCTGCTTAGTATATACATATGCAGCTCGTTTGTTTTCTAGATTGCTATAAACATCCCATAACTTCCAGATACGGCACAGTTAATAAACCTATTCCATACAAGGTTTGCCAACTTGGAAAGGGATGCATATTGCTCTTAAAAACTCCTAGTGGATTATTGACTCTTTGTTTCGGAGTATAGCTAACTGGCCCGTTCGTTCGTTTCTTTAAATATTGCTGTGTCCTGCCAATGTGCGCTGCTGCTGCTAATGTGCGCGTGGAAATCCTTAAACCGCAACTCATGCAGCTTAACAGCTGAATATCAGTCACACTTCTCTTGGAGAATATTGCCTGAGAAATTTGGATTATTTGGCCACAAGACATAACTAAATCAAGAGTTGAAGCACCGGCTTCGTTATCACTTCTCTGTGTGGAGTTAAAATGTTTTGGGAAATGAAGGAAGATGAAAGCTCATCATCATCTCGGAGGGTAAGTCAAACTATAAAACTGTAGGATTTAGGACTCGAAAATCCATACGTAGTTGCAAAGAAGCTGGTACATCTTCAAAGTTTTGGAGTGATGGCATCATTGGTCCCTACTTCTTTGAAAATGGTTCTGCCTACAACATAACAGTGAATGTAATGCTCTGCAAAAAAAAAGATTACAGATTTTTGTGCCCACGATTGTTTGATTTGGACTTGCACTGGCTTTGCAACGTGCCACATCAGTCATCAAACAATCAATCTTTCGGGCACTAAGTTCAGTAACTGCGTTTTCAGCCGTTTTGAAAATGGTCCTTAGCCACCGTCTAACTGCAATCTAACGCCGTTGAACTTTTTTTTGTAAGAAACTGCTAAGTCCCATTGTTACTTCAAGGATTCGCAAACACCCCAAGCTATCCATGAAACAGATCCACAAAAAATCGACAATGTGCTGCAAAATTGGGTTGAAGGGCTATTACCAAGGCAACCACAGCAGAAATTTGAATGAAATTATTTCCTTAAATAATTGGAAGGGTATTTTCTCTTCAATCAAATAACTTCAACTTTCAAAAAGGATCTAACAGATGGCAGCCCATTCATCTGTTTGATTTTTATTTCTAGTGCCAAGAGATTGTGATAAAACTGGTTTCCGTTTTTAAAATTCAATCGGCTTTCGACGCCAACTATCTTTGTATCTAGAACTATTTATGTTTTTTACTACCTAATTATAAACTCATTGTTGAACGTCTTGTGATATTATTTTTCAAAGTAATCACAGAGAAAGTAAACCCAGCACAGGTCAACAACACAAACAAAGTTTTCACTGTCTGAATGGCAAACACGAAAAACATATGTAAACGTACCTTGGCATTCCCGTTTGTATTGCATCATAGAAATTGGCAAAGAACTTTTCGTAAATCATCGGAATATGCGTTATGGCAGGATTCTGAAAAATTTGTACCCTATTAAGGAATTTGGCCAAGGCAGCTGGCAAATAGATTAAGCTGCAACCTAAAACGAAAATTGTGAAAGAAATGTTTTACAGATACAAAGTTCAGGACATACGTTCGGCCGCCAGCGACTGTAAAGATTGCATGTTGGCTATACGATCCGGTATGTAAGTCAGTTCTGTATTGTCATTCATCGTAAGTTCATTTAAACGACTGCATTCTGACAGTTCCAGCGGCAGGGACTTTAAGTGATTGGCGCTTATGTCTAAGACTTCCAGCTTTTTCAATCGGCCAATACCTGAAAAAAAAGCAATTCCGTTACTTACTACTTATGACACTTGTTGATGCAGAATATCACCTACTTTTTGGAACTTCTGTCAGTCCGTTTCCACTCACATTGAGCCTCTGTAAGGCTTTCACCTCTCCAATAGTCTCCGGAAGACATGATATTTTATTGTTGGACACGTCGAGAAATTCCAAATTTTCCAAATAGTAAATATCATCCGGGATTTCCTCAAGTGCATTCCCCGACAGATGAATAAATTTCAGATTTGTCAAATTCAAAAGCCATTTGGGAATTTGAGTGATAAAATTCTCCTTCAGATACACCTCCTCTAGATCTTCATAAAGGAAAAGTTCAATGGGAACATTGCGAAAGTCACGATAGCTCCAATGTAGAATGGTTTTGCTCATTGTTCACGCGGCCCGAATATGAATAATTTTAGTTAAAAATAGAAAATTAAAAAAAAAATATTTTATAATTTTTTAAAACACTTTTTTAACACAAATCTATTGCAGCAACTAAATTGTATCTTCTTTAAAAATTTGCCTTTTCTTTAGTGTCTCATTTTACTATTTGTAACGTTCGCCCATTGTCGGTCATGATCACAGTCACTGCACTATTTTACTTAAATTTCTAGTTTAACAAAAAAATAAATAAATAAATTATTTTTAGTTCGCTCTTTTCGATTTGTGTAATCGGCCGCGTAGATACGAGTATCTATAGTGACATAATTTTTCGTAGATGATTTTCTTTAAAGGAAAGCCCCAGTAGTGGTTGTGACCGTGGCGTTGTAGCTTTTCATTGCTTTAGAAGCTACCAATGAGTGCAATATTGCAAAATAAACAAGCAATTTATGGTTTGTTTGGTATTCTTTTGTTGTTGTACTTTTTATTGTGTACAAACAATCCAATCCACGAGTGTTTTTAGTTAAAAAAAAAAGTATTTAGTATCCCTAGAATGTATCGCTTGTGTGAAGTATATTTTTAGGCTGTTTGTCGTTGTCAAAGCTTGAATGGATACTGTTTAGCTCTGTTAGTGTCTGTTATATGACCTACACTAGGGCTATATCGATTTTTACGCTCACTCACATGTAGCGACTAGTGACATTGATAAGTATGCGTTGCATTATTAATCGATATTTTTTTGCTTTGTGCGGTGAAAGTGCAGTGCAGGGCAGGGCAATGAAATGCAGAAGATGCATGTGTTCTATGTCTACAGTGAGGGCAGTGTTTGCGTTACTGATAGCGAATCTATTATAATTTAGGGTACATCCGTATATCAGCTTGATACAGTCTATATTGGAATTTGCTTTACAGTCTAATGAACATAGTTAGATCCTTAAACCCATTTTATAGTGGCGATGATTCAGGCCTGAGTCAACTCCGGACTTTTATTAAAGCTTAGTAAAGGGTGTGTTCTTAAGAGCGTTCGGAAATAAATTTAAATAAAAATACACGAAATTGGCTTTGGATCTAAAAAAAATACTTTTATTTAAAGGATAATTTTTTATCATTTAATATTTAAAGATGATTTCGGGCATATGAGCACCACGACTGACAATTACAAAGGGTATCCCATATATCCGCAATAGACCGCCATTTCCTGTCTTCCAAAACTTCAATCGTTGCTAGTTTATCGAACGTTCCCCAAAATCGATTGAACCCAATACTCGAACTGCGTTAGATCGAAAGAGCTTTGTGGCCAATTTACAGGTCCCAATCTTGAAACCACTCTCTCTATCGATTAAAGTGTGACAATTTTTCGATGATGAATCGTTAGCCGTTACTGAAAACAGAAAACATTGACACTTAAACAAATGACAGATAGTTTGACAGCTATCCCTATCAGAAACTCGGCGGTATTGGAGCGATGCTGAAGATTGATAAGTTTCGTGAATCATCTGCAGTGGAAGTCAAAGTTGTTTTCCGCACTGCTAGCCAGACGTACCGTTTTGGACAGGTGCGATGAGAAATGAGACGCAAGTAGAAAATAGACATTAGCTTACAGGGATGACTTGCTCACTAGCCCAGTAATCTTTACATCTAGTTATGTTGTATTCCTGATAGATCGGCTTCGACACACCATACCAAGTAATGTACCTAGATTGGGAGGACTGGTGGAGGAAGGTAGTTACTGAATAAAATAAAATTGCAGTTCCATAAGGACAGGGCTCGGGTATATACTCGAGGGATATAAACCTTCAGGTGGAATTTCCGAACGCATGCAGTGTGTTCCAGGCAGTGGTTCCAGCTGCTGAATTACTGGAGATGGAATCAATATCCAACAAGAATATTGCCATCTGAATCGACAGTCAGGCTTCCGGAAAAATCATCCATGGACCAAATATTCACCCTGAAGTCATGGAAAAGACCCAGTAATTTCAAATCGATGGACACCATCTACTCATCGCCTTTAAATTCGTTATAGAGATGAGCCATCTTGTTTTGTTTTGACATCCCTGTCGAACGCTTCTCCAGCAACTTCGGTAATAACCTCACCGAGACCTTCAATGTTGAAAAGGATTCTCTTGCGATTTCTTTAACACCGTTCAAAATTTTGCAGAACTTAATCGCCTAGATAGTATGCTGACGACACAAACTTAATTGGAATAACGGGGCGTGATGTCAGTGGAGCCTTCCTGAGAACTGAGGCGGTAGCAGCGAAGGTGCTCTTAGTGGTGAATCAAATATATGCTGTCGATGAAAAGGACACAAAATACTGGGAGAGAACGTAACCCACCTTTAATACAACTTTGGGTACTTTGTCTACCTAGTATCCGCTATCAACTTACACAACGACACCAGCGTTGAAATCAAACAAAGAATCTTTTTGAGTAGGAAAGTTCTTTCTTCGCATAAGACGGGTAATCTTCGCCCTTTTAACTCTGATGGTGAATAGGGAATACAATTGGAACTGTACAGTCCACACAGTTATGCTACCCTGGTCTGAAGAGTCTAAATTTCAAGACTAAAATGGCTGGAGAATCTTTGAAACCATCCCGGAAAAACGGAGCAATTGAAGCGGACCTCGTCTTATGTGACGTGCATAGCTGGTAAGAGAATTTAATCAGCTCGGTGTGTGAAATTGTTGAAGAACTCACCTCCCTTCCTACTCCCGGTCTTCATATTAATCAATTCTTCGCGAGGGAGCACTTAATCCTTAGTTGTCCGGCACACTCGTTTTGGCAGTGCGCTGTGTTTCGTTGTCGCCCCCGTTTTCGCTGCTAACTGGGTCTGAAACATCTTCTGTGCTCATCGTCCATTGATGGTACCCCGGTATCATTTTGACCCATCGTTATTGGTGCTGTTGGCAAGGCATTACTTTCGTGCTTTTTTTTTTGCAAAAAGTCCCATACTAGCTACTAGACATGCCACGTCGCACGAAGTTGTTCGGAAGGCGCAGCATATTCTCAACACTTTAATTCTATGTATATGCTGCCTCCGTCTTTTTCTTGTACGACTTCAACTTTAAGACACCTGCACATAATTACGAGCCGTAGAGCATTATAGATGCCGCAACTCTTGCTGATAGAAGTCTTCGCTTGTGTTTTGGTCCGCCGATATATGGCGTGATCCATTCCATGGCCGTCGTTGCTTTTGCTGTCTCCTCAGCTGCCTTCTACAGATATAGCGTATAAGTTAGCATTACATGTAAAGCCAAGGTACTTAAACTCGGGTTCGGAAACTACAACTTGATGGCTGAAGGTTATTCTTATGCTCTCCATGATTTGCTTGCTTCTTCTATCTGCCTGGTACTTCTATCTTTTCCTCTACAACTTGTAGGCCATGCCCGACTATACCATCATCCAAATTGGAATATATTCAAAGTTTCCTTAAAATGCATCATAATACAACCGTGCTACGAATATCTTTCAGGAGTCCGAGGTTATTTTGTATAGAAAGCCCATTGGTGTCGGATCATTGATTGGTCCAGCTTTCAGTCTTTTCTTACTAGCTTTCTGTCGTTCTCGTTCCTGCGGATAACCCTTTGTCACGGAACTGAACAGAGTGCGATGTTGTGGTCAAGATTTGATCAGTATTTATGTAGTGCCCTTGATGACTGCTGGAATATTTATATAAATGTCGATATTATGTGTCAGGATGCATCTCCGTCTGGAAGATCAAGGCCTGAAAGCTTCAACAACCTTGGCAATGTGTATTTCGGAGCCATTTTCGAGCCATCCCTGAAGAATATTCCCTAAAACCCCCTGCCTGGCCGAATTATGTCAGAAGGTGTTTAAAATATACATAACGCTTCTACCAAGAAAGGCTCACCAATAAATAAAATTTATCCAAATAATAAAAAAAACAAACAAACTTCATTCGAATTTTGTGTCATAAAATTTGTCTTACATCAATATCTAATCTTTTGAATTCATTATCACTGAGAAATCGCCATCTAGTACCCAAAATCATTGAGACCTCTGTTTCAACAGCCTCATAGGACTTCGATGAGCGTCTAAGCCACGAATAAAAATCGTCAGACCAATCTGGATTTCTCGGCCAATCACAGCGTAAAATTACCGCAAAGCGTCTCACATACAACCTCCGTAGATTTCTCCCAGTATTTGCTATAAGCAGGACTGTTGACGTTGAAATCTTTTCACGGATTATCTATAAAATGCAAAATTTTCCTTAGTCAAGTTGAAATAGAGCTTAGAACTACACATTACCAAAGTAGTCAGATTCAAACACTGACGGCAAAGGAGTAGCATTAAACTATCCACACGATTATCGAACGACTTTGGGCTGACGAACTTTGGCAGAAGCTCATGACCATAAATGCTGAGAGTCTCCTTGTAGTTGTCAACCATTCGTAGAAGCAAGTCTGGTTTGATCTAAAATCAATCGAAAAGTTTCCATAACTCTTAAAGTACATGCTAAGCATCTAAAAGAGGTGCACCTTCGTTTTGGGAGAGTTGTACAGTATGCTAGATACCGGAGCTTCAGGCTGAAATACAATTTCTCCATCTGATGCTGATTCTACTCGAAGGTGAACTTTCAACCTTGGGTTGTCTCGTTTTAGAGCCCGCCAGGCTTTAATTCCACAGGAAGTTATTGCACCCGCTGTTGGAGTATATCGGTTCTGATGAATGTGAAGATGTCTAAGGTGGGAGTCCGCTAGTAGAAGGATGACATCGTCGTCAATATTTTGTGGAGAAATAATAAGAATCTATAAGGGAAATACCTCTTAGAAGTTTGCTGTTAAAAATACCACGAGCTTACCTTAAGATTAGCAAATAGGCCGACGTGCATTATAGGACAGTGAGTTGTCGTCACGTTCACCAAGTTCAAAACACGCATGTGAGAGAAACAAGAATCTAGGACTTCGTCCAAAAGGTGATTCGCCTCAAATCGTTCCAAAACGAAATCGATAAGTTTGAGAACTCGAAGCGTGGTCAATTTTGACAGAAGATTTTTTAAGCATTTTAGCAGTTGACCTGAACGGAATTCACATGAGCAATACTTTTGGTGAAAAGGATTTCTTACCTCCGGTTCCGAAGAGTTTTATACCCTCAGGATCCTCTGTTTGAGACATATTGCACGGGAATTCGTAGACCAAGCTTCGAATTTTTAAGCCGACGTCTCTTAATTCGGGAATTTCATCTCTCTAAAAAGATTAAAACTATTAATAAACTTTTATATTCTGGAAGGCCTTTAAATTGGAACCTTTTCCATGCTCCAGGCTAGCAGAGTCATGTATTGAAAGATGTTATTAAAGCTGTGGACTGGTCGAAAAATTAACCCTCTTATGTAGCGTCCAACTCGATGCAAGCAGTTCTGTGTCCTAATATGATCTAGAGTATACTGCCACCCAGAGTAGTAGTTGTATTTGGCGCGGGTAAGAGTCCTATCATCAACTATGAAGTTGGACCATACTGCTGGCATGTGAAAGGCGGTATACCAGTGGCGACAAACCTATTGCGATAAAGCAAATAATTCAATTGCTATTGAAGATGCTTTAATCTATTCCTAGATTTGAGCTTACTTACCAAGCTAGCGTAGTAACGCTCCTTCACATTGAGGTATGAAAAAATTTCTTCTAAGAGGACGTCTGGCAAGATACACCATTCTGAGTACTCTTTGTTGGGGTCGATGATCTCTTCTTCGTCTTCTTCAACGTCGATATAACAGGCTAAAAAGATAGAAGAATTTCCATAGTTTTCAGGACGGTCCTGAATGCTTAGAGCAGCTAAGACTGTACAATCGTCTTTGGGAATGTAAGTATCCATATCAGCCCTAGTACTAATTTAAGTATATGAGCTGCCATGACATGTTTGGGGGCAAAGTCTATAAGGATTCACAGCACAGAGCAACGATGTTTTGGATAGGAGATATTGTGGCGGATAGGTCTTAAGTGAGCCAAGCGTAACGTTTATGCCCTCAATAAATTTTATAAATCTAAAGAACAAAGTAAAAAAGAATCTGCGTTGAATCTAGAGCAAGCTAATCATTCAGTAAAGTCCCGACGTGTAAGCTTAACCGTGATATTGGGAATACGTCTTTTGAACAATAGATGCCGCTTCCTCCACACCTGCTTAATAAGACCAGATCTAATGAATTGTTGCAGTGCGACAGAATAACCCTTTCACCTCTGAGTGGAGGTGAGGATAATCTCTGTACGGGCTGTGGAGATGAGAAGGTCATCGAGAACATAGCCCACATTCCACGTTATTGCCAAGGCCTCTATCATCTCAGACATAAATCTCATGGAAACACTTCTTCTAGGATATCGAAAAACTATGTGGGATACCTATTAAGGACATCAAAGCTTCAAGTTGATTCAAGACCCGAAAGCAAAATAAAAGTGCTTTAGAGATTGCTTCGCGAGGGATACTTTCCCCCAAATGGGCATCACGATGGGTCTATATTAATCTGAGTTTGATGTAGAAAAACCTGTCACCTCGCCAAACCATAAGCCTAACCTATCGTTATACTCTTAAAGCATGAAAAGACTGGTTGAGCTGCATGTGAGCAAGTGAAACGTAGAAAGTTTGTGAGTCTACCCATCTACAGGGCAGAAAAGGGTATTCGATTGGCATTTTGATCGGTTTTTAAAAATACTTTGCTGAAAGCGTCCAGCTTGAGTAGCAGTTTACACATACCCACATCCAGTCTTTTCGGCAAGATATTTACTAATGTCAGAATATCAGTTACCTGGAATGGTTCTGTGACCTGGCATCCAGCGTAGGTGAATGTTCAGCTGCTCAGCCATCACCATGAGAGGACAGCGGCAACCTAGAGCGACGACGTTTGAAGTAAGAGAGAACCACTCCGGGGACTTTACTGTTCGTGAAAATTCTAATATCCTTGGCCGATATTATATTACATTTCAGCCAGAACAGGCCTTCCGTAATCGACAGAATATTCGGCAGAAAAATGCTGCAGTGCTTTGGGAGGAAGAAGGAGATGCTCATTTTGAGCTTTTCGGGTAAAACACAAACAATAAAGTAAGCACCTCTACTGCGAGGTATTTTATAATTTCTACAGTTTTTAAAATTTGTTTTAAGTCCGATATTAGTCGTGTTCTTTTTGTGAAGTGTTTCTACAGAAGCACAAAAATGATTTCCAGTGAAATTCTTAAGAGAACAATCGCTTATGTTTATTTTGTTCATCACCCTATCGAAAGATGCTTTTTTGCAAATTTTGCAAATTTTTGCAAATGGCGTCTCACGTCATCGTGACTTTGACATTTATGAAGTAAATAAGCAGAATACACGTAGACAAATCATGAATTGCTAACTCTTAAAGGACGCGGAAAAATTATGTCAATTTTTTGACAAATAATAATTGGTCGGTGGTCTTGGCTCAACGTGAATTTGGTCGCCGATTCCCTGGTCGTGTAGCGCCAGATGGGCAGACAATGTGGCGTTTAGACGGTGCAAGCACATACCCACCACGAGTGGCAGTGATTATTCAGCATAAAGCGCTTCCCGGCCGCTTAATTTCTTGCTTTGCCGACTTACACTGCCGCACAAGATCATCCGATTTGAATTTTTCAGATTTTTTTACTTGGGGTTCTCTGAAGTCACGGGTATATGAGAAAAGTTATCAAAAATGCAACGATCCCGAATAACCAGAAACTCTGACGACAGCCGCTCGATTGAAACGACGAAGAACCAATTCTTTTTATTTATTAACAAAGTTACTGTCTTAGCAAATGGAGTGGGGACTCCTTGTAGTAACAAAGCAGAAACGAGAAATTTCACGCAACACCGTCTTAATTTGCAGTACTAATATCCGCCTTTTTACAACTCCGCGCCATCAGTACTTTCTTAGAATTATGTATGTATATATCTAGAAAATGCATTCAAAGCAGCTCTTTCAGCCGATATTACCGGAAGTGGTTGTTTTAAGCATAAATTCGAATATTTCTGGTCATATCATTAACAAAAAAAGCAGTGTTTCTTTTTTCTGATAAGAATAAATGAATTTTTACCCAAACATGCACTTTTGCACTTTTTGTTGCTTTCCAGAATGATCCTGTATCACTTAGATATGTTATATTTTTTCTAAATAAAATTGGACAACTTTAGATATATAATTGTATAAACTTTTTGCAGCCAAAATTCCTTCCCCACTGTCATCGGTGATAAACATACCGCATCAGTTGCATTTGCATTTAGAAACTTTTTGACCTTTACTGTCCTTACGAAGTTGTTGCCCTTAACGCACGAACCTGAACGCTTCCAGGTGTCTCGAATCGTTTATCTATTTGCCATCTCCAAAGGCTGAACAAGTTTTTACATACTACGAGGAGTCTTAAAAGGATTGCAACATATGACCCCTTCCTTTATAGGGGGCATATATGTACATACATACGTATGTAAAAAGAAAGCATCGCAGAATGCACTTCCTTTGTTGCCGATTATAAAAACGTCTATGGGGTGTGTTCGCAGTTAATCTATTTTCGCACTTTTATAAACTTTGTACAAATATGCGAACAAAATTTGTTTTTGATATCTAAGACAATTTGCTGAAGACTATGCTTGGATATTAATAAAATCACAGTGATTTTGTTATTTACTTCCATATTTTTTTTAAAAACAAAAATAAGTATAATGTGGGTGGCTCTATTCTCTAGTATACTTAGAATGGATAAACAAATGCATGATCTCTATTTTTTACCCATATATCCTCAACTTAACGTACGAAACTACAGGTAATACATCGCTGAAATTGTGTGACATCATCTGAAGTCTATTTTTTTCAACTTCATATAAAAAAAATGCCGGCATCCTTTGTTTTCAATTTTTATACATGCGTAGATACTCAAAATTTTTTATTTAAAGTTTTCTATATCTTGTGTAGTTAGTACAGTTCTAATGAAGTCAAAATACTGTCTAATAATGACATTGAACGAGTATTGTAATAAATTGTTCTTGTACGTGGTATTTTTGTTATTGCAGACATAAAAATGTCTAACCCATGGCAACACTGGTTCTTATTTAGGGCTCTGACATTTAGATTCACACATAAAATAACAGATTCTTTCAAATTTCGCTTCAAAAAATACTTCTATTGCACAGTAGATACGACGCAGTTAAGCTGCAGTACATTTTTTAAAAACTTCAACGCAATTTTGGAATAAAAAAAAGTACGAAAATACACTTAGTTCACCTTCATCGTTTTGGTCAATTTTCCAACAAGCCTTTTGAACTTTTTCAACTTGTATCGACATTTTTCAACATAATCTTTGGGGAAATAAAACACAAAACTACTTTTCACTGCAAGTGATTTTTCCGATGATAAAATAAAAAAAAAGTTAAGTATTTAAACTTATTTACACAAAACACAAAATCCGGCAAATGCAATGCAGGTGAATTTCTGTTTCACTACTGGCACCGTTCCCAGATAGATTTTTAAGTTTGAACACATAGTAATCGTTGCGGACGTTTTGCTTTTTTGTCGTCATTTTCAAAAGTTCGATGATACGTTGCCAAAATAGAAATAATGATAGAGAAAAACTGAGAATAAACTTTGAAAAAAAACAAACTTTAAATTATCCCAAAATATCGTCTCTCTAACGGATCAGTTAAAAATAAACCATTTTACGAAAATAGTCAGCTGTTTTTTGGGAGATACAGCAATCAGAAGATATACATTCGAGTATTTACTCTCAACTGCCATGCCGTTGTTTTAAAGATTTGTTTATCTGCATTTTCACTGTCTAATTCACTATGTAATACTGAAACAAAAAAAAAGAACGTACGGAGAACTCTTTCGAAATTCCCTTCTTTTTTTATTTTTAGTCATACAACGTGTGTAGATATGTATAAAGAATTTCTGAATTTCCAATCGCAAGACTGCCCTAATTATTTAAATACTGCGGTAACCTATGTATCTAAGCATCTAATCGATCACAAATAGACCCGACTACTTGTTTTCACAATGAGATTTTTAATGCATTCTCATGCCAGAGAATTTCCACGAATGATTTCTGAAGTTGTTTATTCATGTACCAAATGGACGTGTTTTGAAGTACCTCCCCCAATTTTTGACCTTTTGTAGGCAGCAATGAGTATAATAGCGTCGACCAGAAACTGCGAAACACGAAAGAAGTCATCGATGGATACTAGAAAGGATTGGACCCTATCAGTGTGGGTTCAGGCCAGGCCAGTCCATATTCGACCAAATTTTTCAAGAATTGGTTCGGCAGATCCTGGAGACCTCGCTGAGACTTTTTATGTCAAAGGATTTAGGCAAGGTGATGTGCTTTCGTGTCTATGCTGCTATTGAAATGGAAGCTGTCTAGCGGAAAGTTTGGGTAAAACCAACTACATATCTATGTGCTGTCAACAATTAAGGCCACACCACATCGGAGATATGGACAGAGCTTCACGGTGAGCACCTATAACTTCGAGTAAGGGGCTTGGTCTACCTGGTACTTTCAAGGTAGTTTTCGATTACTCTTTCTTAAATTGAGGGCGTTGTCTTTGCTATATCTTGACGAATGTTGGTTTTTAGTTGCCGATGGTGGCGAGTCCTGGTTCATGTCCTGGACAATTTCAAAAGTTACGAACGCCAACGAGTCTACAATTCCGGGTCTTAATCTTCAACCACACTTTTACTTACAGCAGCTTCACTTACTTCGACCGAACGGACGCCACGATGATGCACAGGCCTTGTCCTATCTGCAATTCGATCAGTCAGTAGAACGAGTAAATTGACCAAAATCTACAGAATTGATATTTCTGTCGAACATTTGAACCGACCTCAAAATTTGCAACACAAAATGTGACTTCACGACGTACGTGCGTTGAGAGGTTGGGAATATGGCAGAATTATGTTCTGTTCCCTCAAATTTCCCACATGCTATTTCGCGGCAGAAAAAGGAGTAGAAATGTACTCTTTTTATTTTCATGGTTTGATTAGGAAACACAAATATAAGAAATAACTTCGAAAACGAATGTGTATGAATACGAAAATAAAAAATAAAAACCTCTGCATACTCTAACATAATTAATTTGTGTTGAAAAAACATCAATTAGCAATTAAAAATGTTTACATATTAAATGCTAACAATTCGGAGTACATATACGACACAATGGTTTGCCTTTTTGCTAAAATCGAACAAGCCAAAGAATAATATCAATCCAAAACAGCTGTGAGCTGTCAAAACGCGCGACCATAGTAGAGAGTAGCTCTACTTCGACGTTGAGGTCGCGCTTACGATATTTACGATCAAAAACCGACCAAACGCGTGAGGTTACATTTTTTACTCAATCTGTCAACGCGCGACCGCGCGAACGCCACATTGTGTTTCTACTTTGAAGCCCGAATCAACGTTTAAGTATTTGTAGATTTTTTTTTACTTAAGGTCGAATCGGGAAGTGGTTAAAATAAAAATCTCCTTCTTAGTTATGAATTTATCAGTTTTTTTATTTTATTTATATTTTTATATTATTTATAAAGTATCTTCGTTTTATGTGATGTGAAGTATAACATGAAGGACATTTGGACTCGAATCGGTCCACATTAAAAGGGGAAAACATAAGTATCTAGATATATATTATTTTATTTATGATTTCAAAAAGGTGTTAATAAAAATAGAAAAATATATTTTTTTTGTCCTACGTACATATTCAGCTTTGATACTTAAAATTTACATCGGCTTACTGAAGTCTGACGAGATTATCAAGTTAACATTAGGTTTTACGTGTTTGACTATAGGCTACCATTCGCTGGAATGATTCTCATCCATTTCGTATCTATTGATTAGCACCGGATATTATTTTTGTTATTTTAGTTTTGTCGCCTTTTCTATTTGGTTAAACTGCTGATTAAACTGTCCACAACGCGTATACTTTCTACAAATCTTTGCAAATGGTCTATTTGCGTCTTAGTGTCTCTTTGCGGGAGTCCATAGTTGATGAGATGTTCGACTTTGGAGCACTCATACTCGATGAATTTCGGATTGAAGATAAATCATCCTTGGATTTAGTGATGGACGTTTGTCTCCTCGCTCTAGGTGGAGCTTCGACCTTCTTGTTCCGAGCTATAGTACTAGTAGAAGTGTGTGTGGCTGTGCTTTTTCGTGGAAGAGTTAAAAGCTTTTTATCCTGTAAAATAAATAAATTTAAAGACTTTTATATGAATACTCTTTTAGGTTTACCTTTGCATTTTGTTCCTGCGAGTAATTGATCTCGTAACCTTCGCTAAGGTGCTTGGGTTTCCAAGGTGCTAACATCGATACTGATCGGGAGACGGTTCTTGTCATTGGTTGCATTTTATTTTTGCGTAGATCTTCGCGAGATGCTGCACGTCGTCGTGAGTTTGAATGGTATGGCTGAGGTATGGCACCAACAGTTGTGGCATGAAGATACACAACACTGCGTTGACTTTGCATACTGGATTCGCCCTCAGTGCCAGAGCTATCTGGAACACGATCAGGATCCCTGGAATTTAAATTCTTTTCACAGTTTTGTCAAATTTTTAGAAAGCTTGTATCTCACCTTGAGTGATATCGCCGCTCAGAGCTACGGGCTGGCTTTGGCGGAGCCTTTTCCACGTGCTTGTGCGTATCTATACTGATCGATTTATCTGGAGTTCTTTTTAACGTAGATGATGAAGCGGTAAGGTGTCGTTCACTATTTTTACGTTCGTCGTATCGATGTGAACGATCCAGTTTATCCTTGGATAATGACCGATTTGCTGCAGTTAAGGGTTGTCTCTTATACTGATCTTCCGTTTCTGAACCACTTTCGGAAATATCATCGAGATTTCGCGATCTAGAGTAATGACGTCGCTTGCGAGAATCAATTTCATCTGTGCCATCTTCTTCGAGATTTTGGAGAGAATTGCTGCGCAGGTGACTAGATGCAGCTGATTGAGGTGTTTGATTTATGCGATCAAGATTGTAAGCACTTTGAGAATACTTATGTGTGCGGTTCAGCGTCGAGACGGAAGGCCTCGATCTAAATAGGAAAACAACATCATCATTTGGATCAACATTTTCAACAATAGAATATCTCACCTTGGCGTTGTATTAATTCTGGAAACCGTTGGAGGATTCGAATCCAAGTCCGTGTCACCAAAGAAACGGAAATTTTTTGGTGGTATCGGAGGAGCCGGTGGTGTACGATATACATTACGTTTAGGTATATGACTTGAATCGTTTTCGCCACTTATTGAAGAGTCCAACTAAAAGAAGTCATTAAAACGTGTAGGCACATGCATGTATGTACATATATGTATGTGTGTCTCAAAACATACCTTTTCTTTTGATTTGCTTTTCGACCTTCTATCGATGGATTTGAACCATGAAGTCTTTTCGGGTTTGGCTTCAGCTGAGTTCTTTGTAACAAGGGGAGAATGTTTACGTGTGGTTTCAGATGATGTCCGTTTTAGTAAAGGGCTCGACTTAGGAGTTGATAGCCGGCGGCGCATAGAGATATCTGGAGCACCCTGAAACGCAAAAAAAAAATAAATGTGAATACTAGGTAGGTAATATAAGTTTGTATTGTCTTTAAGTGGGTATGCGATGAAACTTGGCATCACTGGCCATTGAATGTGGCACCAAATTCATTTGAATTTTCTAGGAAGTCCTTTAAAAATCTTGAAAAAAAATTATGAAGTGAACAGTAGAAGGCAAGCATATCTCTGAAGCTTAAAACTGACTGTATACAGCGGTCATTCGGTAAATCGATCGCTTAGTATACTCTTATCGGTAGACCACAGAGAAAGGAAACTACTAGGGCTTCGTAGATACCTTAAAAAAATAGAGAATCGTAAAGATCATGAAGCTAGGGTAGTAGCTATTACAATAGTTAAGCATGAACATGAGAGAACGACAGCATAAATTCTTTCAATGGATGTTGGCTGATGCTGTTGTGATGAGCAAGGGTAGGGCCAAGGACGGTACTTCGATGTAAGTGAGGACGGTGGCTCGCTCGCGGTTGCCCGGCTCAGCTCATCAATCGGGATGGTTTTTGTCAACCCCACTGTGCATAACACAAAAATATTGTACCAAGTAATCCAAAGACAAAACGGACAGACGAAAGAAAGCTACTCTAAATTGAATGCAGAAGGACTAAAATAGTACCAGAAGAAGAAGAAATTGAAATGTTTATTTGTTGCAACACTTAGGACATCCATATTGGTACCTTTGCTGCAAAATGGCAGTGATCCTAGTCGATGTCCGCTGGAAAATTCAGACATCCAGATTACTGGAGATATGTCGTGTGTCGATCACTAAAACATTCATGTCCCTTTATGAATATTGAAATGAGGAAACCTTGAGATTGCTACAGTGACGTTTCGCCCCGCAGCGAATAAGCCTAAGTTCGTTGCCAGAAGTGGTGTCGTATAGGCTATATTTCACCACTGTCCTACCAAAGATGACCTCCTTTCCTTTCTTGCCCTTAACATATCCTAGCATGAGTTTAACGTAATATTTAGGATACAGTTATATGGATGCCTTGCTAATTATTTAGCTGCGCGGGACCTGTTAAGAGTCCGAAAAAGACTGAGTTGATTCTTTTCACCACAAAAACCAAAGTACCAACCTTCACACCTTCTCGTCTAAACAATCAACCACTTTTTTTGTCCTCCAGGGCTTCGAATCTGAACGTCATTCTAGATCCAAATCGCAACCGGACAATCAAACCCCTCGGCAACAAATGCGGTCACAAGCCTAAATTGCGATTATGGATGTCCATAACCGTAGTACGACATATTCTCGCCTACTGCTCACTAGTTTTGTGGCCTGCCTTTACTAAAGAATACAACATTCAGAGCCTAAGTGCCCTGTAGTCATACCCGACCGAAGCCCTTAAAGGACCCTTTGGCCACCACACTAACACACTATATTTATCGTATAATGTTCAAAGAATCTGGCCGCTCGTCCGTAAAGCCATACGGGCTTTGAAACATTCTAAATTCATTACCAAGAGAACTGACAACGATTTCTTTGGACTACATAACTCTCAGGCTATACTTTAAGAAATTCTTTAGTGCATGTTTCCCGAAGAATGCGAGAAAGATGAAGCAAACAAAAAATACATCAATTCTTACCAACGACGGCTCAAAATTGTATCTTAGAATGGATGCGAATATCTTTCCAAATTGATTATAACCCAATCCCATTCCTTTCCAGACTCATCCGAAATCTATAGGTACCTAGAGGCCTGTTGGGGACTAGATCCAAATGCAAATTGTCATCTTCATTGACAGCCAGGCCGCTATTAATTTTATAAGTCGGCTTAAAGCCTCAAACTGGTAATGAAAATGAGAACTCGCCCAACTAAGCCGTCGATTCATAATAATCCTTCTCCGTTTCTGCTCATAGCAACGCGAAAGAGAATCAGCGAGACAATGAATTGGCCATACGAGGATCATTCCTAAACGAATCTCCTGCTGCGAAAGTCATACCACAAGCGCTGGGAGCCATTAAAACCAAAATATTCCTATACTTTCTGTCAAAAGCCAAATTTAGGTGGAGTAGCCTAAGTAACTGGGCCATATCTGGAAATTCCAAAATAGATTCCGAGTGGATATTTCGAGACTAGTTATATTCACTGGTCATTGGACAGTGGAAACGCATTCAGGGAAATTATGAAATCCATTTATCATACACTGCCGCAGCTGTGTGTAAGATTAGGTTATATAGGGTTATAATCATAAGATACCATACCACCATACTAGGTTCATCGCGATCCCTAGGGAACCTTAACAACGGTAAGAAACCCAAACTATTTCTCTCATGCGCTTAATCCACAAAAGAAGGAAACACCTGGATGCCTACCCATATCAAAGAAATTAGTCTGGAAGAGGTGATCTACATAAGTCGAGTATCTCATCGACTAGATCTCCAAATCGGGGTAACACGATAGATTTACAAGGTAGCATTGCGTTTACACTCCTAAAACAATTTTTTTTTTTCAGAAAAAAAAATTTGCATTGGCAAATGGGTCTCGTGAGTAATGGTCATCAAAATGGCACATGAGCGCTAATTGGACTCTAAGCACCTTGTAGTGCCACCACGGGAAATATCCATCGAGTTATTCGCGAAAAATAGCCACCGAATAATCGACAATTACGACAGAAATGGGCTCACAGGATGGGCTACTACCAAGCCAGCCGCGGCAGACATTTGAATGAAATTATTTTCATAAATAATTGGAGGGTGTATTCGCTTCAATCAAGTAACTCTAACTAAAAATCATCTAATAGCGTAGATTCCATAGCAATTTCAAAAAGAAACCAACAGAAGGGCCACTATTTATAAGAGCGAAGATCCCCTGGTAAATCGCTCGCAATAATAGTTCAGTTGAAATGCAAAGTTAATCAGCAGTCACGGAGAAATACCTGGGTACAAATTTTATTCAACGTCGAATGCAGATGAGTGCTTTAAATTCACTCCCACCTCAGCTGACTAAGTTTAACTTTCTTCGCATTTAATTGCCCCTTGTCACCTCATGTATAGTCATTTCGATCCAAAGCCACCGCCTGCTCACCATCACCTCCTTCTTCGTGTTACGTTATGCAACTAACAAAGAAGTTTATGTGTTAATACGGATACGAGTCTTTAGATAACAAAAAAAGAAACTCGATACACCTCAACGTCATCGCCTTATTATCTTCCCCTCAATAACTGCCTATCCTATCCGTCACATTCTCTCAAGTTCGATTTCTTCTTCAAGGCAGTCACATAAAAACTATTAACGACCTTCATATCCGACATTAAATTCTTAACAGGACAGACATTTGAATGCGGGTCGGGGCTGCTCTATGTACAGATACACAGTGCAGACAACGGAAGGGCCTTTTCCGATATGAAGAAATCCAAACTCCCATGGAAATCTTAATTCGACTCAGTTACGCTTGACTTGATAGGATTACATCAGAGCTTAAGAAATGGACCTACATACGAGTATCTCGGAGCTACCACCGTACACGATTGAAGAAGATGAGTAGCCAACTGCTTCTACCGCTGAGAGGCCAGCTTATAGGTGGATTTCTCTTGCAACAGCAACGTAGGTTCGTACCGTCTTGGCCATGCAATTTCAGTGCAAATGTGCACTGCAAAGGTCATTCATTTCTCGAGTCTTTTGTATTTCATTTGAGCTTCGTTGGAAGCTTTATGTGTTCATTCTGTTGGGGCAAATATTTCGCCCCCACAATTTCCAATTTGGAAATTATCAAGACGTGGGGCATGTAAAGAATTGATGACGAGGTGAGCTGTTGTGTGGGCTTGCCTATGAAAATATAACAGAATACGGTTACGTCAGGTTGTTATTCGTTTAGCGAAGGTACAGCAGGCTGTTATAGGTTTTTTTTTTTTGCGAAAGAATTAAGTGTTTGTAGTTCTATTGCAAGGTAAATATGTCTTCATACTCACAGATACAGATTACGATTTATGAATGTTCGTCTTTCTGGTTAAATACATGCGAATAGCAACTGTGGTGGGTTGGCCATGTAGGTTTTCTTTGGAATTATTAAAGAATGCCAGCAATAGGAAGTGGTATGGAAATTTATGGGCACATGCCAATGTCAGCAACACTTCTTCAAACGAAGGAATGCTCTTAATTTTTTTGGAATTCGTAGTGATTCATGTGTTGGCGTGGCTCATTGCTATGTTAGTGAGGTGTGTATTCTCCAATCCATTGAAATTTGACATCGGATAGTTCTGCGTCGTCGTCGAAATGAACAAATTTGGTGAACTGTCCAAGTCAATTAAAAAATAAATCTATTTAGTTTGCAACACACACAGAAGTCTTTAGAGATCCAGAGATACGTTCATCACCTCGTCATACGAGCAGTCGGCATATGTACATGTATGTAGGTGAAAGTGGCCATGGGATACCCCTTCGGTGTAGCGATGTACATGGTGTGGATATGTCTCTGATGAGAGACATCAGAGTCTAAAATTCATCGTCAAAAAAGGTAAAAAACAAATGCGGCGCTAGTAACTTCATATCCGACTAAGACCTTTCGATAGATATTTTTATTATTTCTTCAGATTGGAAACACTCCACTGGAACACTCAGAGGTAACTGATCCATTGTACTACTATGAAACATATCCGTATATTGTCAATTTTAATGGAATTTGCTCCGCTTTCGCAAAAAGCAGGCAGTTCAGTGATCAAGAACTTACGGTATCAGCACAGCCCTGAAGATCTGCCACCTAAGACAAGTGAAAGTAAGATAATGGCAGAGCAATTGATCCAGGTTGTCGCCTTCTCCAAAAGTAAAGCAAGCTGCATTGTCACCTAGGCCTAGGTTATTAAGATGCTAACGAGAGCTAAGTGTCATGTAAAACGCCAGTAAGTTGTCTGCAGGCTTTTCTACTGGATGACAGGAAGAATATCGCTGAGTTCTTATAGACGTAAGGGTGAATTCTTTCAGTCTATCTGCATCCTGAAGAGCCGTGTCTCAAATAATTGTTTTCGGAAGAAACCCAATTCTCAATGGAGGATCTGACCGAGGACACGTAAGTTCAGGCCCTGAAAAGTCATCCTCTGAGTCTCGTTCCAAGAATCCTCAGTGTTACCTGGGACGCAGGTAAGGTTCAAAGAGTTCAGGCTTACAGATGAATGCAGAGAGCTCTTATATTCTCAAACCACGTATTCTGGGCCTTAGGGCCTTAAGCGCAGGCTGGATATCGGTATGGATGCAGAAATCCTCCACTTATTCCTTCCAATATAGTATATACCAATGTCTCCCTTTGGAAAACAGATTCATACTAACGTAAGGAGTACTTCGTTCTCCAAGAAAATAACAGCACAGGACGCTTGACTAATTTAGAAGCTATCCGTAAAAATGCGAGAGGGTCATGTCGGTCGGGGTTTATAGTTTGACACGATAGTTTGCATTGACAGTACAGCCCATATTGTAAGTATAAAGGAAGGTATAAGGCTGAGCAGCGGCATGCACAATTGAAAGAGGTGCACCGTAGCAGAAGAGAAAGAACGCCATCTTGTGGACAGTCCCCGTTTACTCCCACCATAACACAGCGGTCGCAGTCCTCATCTACATATGTACATCCCAAGTTCTATTCATTAGCGCCCTCTGACCCACAATACTATGTCTCATCTACCCGTAAAGTAAAGGACGAATGGTTAGTATCCCGTGCCATAAAACAGGATTAGTATCAATTGGTCGGAGACACACCGAACCGCAACCATAGAAATAGCATTGTTCTCAAGCACAACAAAATGTCACGGATGTATGGAATGATGCTACGTTGACGTTGGCAGAGATTGGATTCTGAAACGTAAAGACTTTCCTTTACTCTGGAAAGGAAGGCCGTCAAAACTCCAAATTTCTCCAACTGGAACGGGAATTCATGTGGTATAAAATTGACATATGGGGTTGAGTGAAATAAGGTAGACGCAACCGAGTACCAATCCCCGACAGAAAACAGTACCTTATGCTCTACTTGAAAACCTGCTGGAAGCACTCGAGAATCCGGAAAAGTCTTATGTTGTGGACTCATCCTAGTCCTTTCAATTACTCGATAAATAACTCCTGCCAACTAGTTCGTTCTTGGGGTATGATTCCAACTAGGTAGCAAAGCCCTATCTCAAACAACTAAATTCTATACAAGTCATTCCAACCCTGCTGTATATAGCATAGAGGCATGAACTACATATGTATGAAATTGATATTTTTCTACGGTTGCACTGAGATGATTATATAGATGATGAGTGGAGAAGAATATACAGCCATGAACTGTACAGAGGCACTGACATAGCTACGGCTGCGACGTATAAAACAATTGGAAATCAGCAATCCGGCGCAGAGACGCTCTAATATCTACACCCCAGAGAGACTCCACTGTAGAGGAAAATCTTACATTATGGGTAAGAAGCATCTCAACCAACTTGGCTTGCAAAACTGCGAAACTAAGGATCGATCTGGCTGGAGAAGCTTTTTGGTTGAGGGGTCTGTACTGTAATTAAGTAGGTCAATGCAGTACAGGAACAAAATCACTGCACCTGAGATATTTCCCAGAGTTTGTTAAAGAAAGATTCCAATCCCAAATTAATAGCGATTATCGCAGCGTTACAAATTCGCACTGTGGGTGGCACATACCTACGTACACACTTGTTTTCGAACCTATTCACCATATCCACTTGTATTTCCACTGCCGATTCAAAACTTTACGAATACAAATGCAAATAATAAGCGCCGAAGCTTTTTCTACAACGACTTCAAACAAACTCCCAAACAATGGAACAATGTTCAGCTAAACTATAAAATACCTTCCACACTTTTTTTCAAATCAACGCTTAGCTCTTAACAATAACAGAAAAAAAAAGTCAAAAATTGAAAGAAAAAAATTCTATTATTTAAGCATTTGAATGAGCCAATAACCTCCGAATAATTTGCCACACAACCGAAGACTGTTTGATGGATGCTCACGTTTGAATTACTAGTCATAGATACTCGTACTCGTACAGTTATGTGATGTTTTTCTGTGGGAAAAAGTTTATTCATTTACCTTTGGCTCACGAAGGTCATTCTGATGACTCCCACGATGTTCGCGATACCTCGAACGCATTTCTTCTTCTTTCACCATGTACTTGTCCTTGACGCCGCTGTCATGCATGGAAGATTCGCTCTTGCCGTTAACCATAATTCCTGTATCGTGTTCCTTCTTCCGGCTACCACCACTAAAGAGTTGTTTTACCTTTTGGAAACCGCCGACTTTTTTATTACGTTTTAGGGTATCTTCTGTATTAGAATGACTAGTTGTTGGTGAAGGATTTTCCTTGCCATTTCGTCGCAGTGTGGATGTTGAAGTTTTGGGATATTTATCCAAGCGCGGGTCATAGTGAGAGCCATCGTCAATGCTACGTTCACGATAGGCATAATCATATCGCTTACGTTGTGGATGCTGTTCTTCTGTGTGACGTCGTTCCTTTTTAATAAAAAGTTCACAGGCCGTCACATCATCGCGGAAAGTGCGCTTACGCCATCTAAAACAAGAAGAAGATTATTTTTTTTAATTAAGTTGAAATTGTTTTTGGTCAGTTTTTTTAATTACTCAAAACCAAGTTACATAAAAAATAAGGGTACAGCAGCGCTACCAACAAGTGAATTTAAAAAAGGCTAACATTCTCTATGCCAGGCTATGATGAAAAAATGTGATGCATCTGAGTGATGGAGATTTGCTGTTCACAATAATGAAATCAGGTTCATGTGATGAGTATAAAAATCATCTACATACAGTGAGCCTTTATATGACTTAGAAGTACCATAGCCAACGAATGTGCAGAAGGTAATATTTTTTCAAATAAAAATCCGGTTTTGTGAGCAAGCCAATATCGCCAAGAGTAGAAACTATAGACAGTAGTGATCTAGTCCACAAGATCAAAGGAGAAGAGTGTGCGAAACGGGTAGAATCTAACTATCTAAACCTGTGATTCATAAGCTCCATGTGATACTCGCGAAAACGACAAACTATCCGTGGTGTGCTCGACTGCGGTTGTATTATACATTCTTGAGACCACAAGCAACATGGTCATAAAGTCTGCATTTGCAGCGTCGGCGTAGAGGGTGCAGCGTGACTTGTTTCCGCAGACTCCTGCAGGTCAATTTCCAACACGTACCATGCAAAGGAAAAGGCTGATAATGGTCACAAAATAACAGTCGCAGATTGCAAGCACTTCAAAAATGAACTACAGGAGTTAGTTTCGGCAACAAACGCTTGCAATCCATGACTTGACTTTGTGTTTAGTAGCGAAACCCTTCAAGTGAAGTGCTCCTTAAAGCAAATTTTTGAATGGGTAAGAAAAGGTAAAAATTTCTCGTTGAAAGCTTACTATCATTATAGTCTAATTGCCTCCAAAGAAAAGTCAGGGCTTTTGCTGGGTCCCGGGGATTTTGATAACATTGCGGGTCTGACACCAGAACTTCCATCTGAACAATATGGATTTAGAAAAGAAAACCCAAAAACAGGTACCTTGCAGAAAGTATTTAGGACCTTGAAGGAGGCCCAGGAAAGCAGCCACAACTCAAGAAAATTGTCCTTCTAGCAAACCTCGATGCAAAAAATGCTTTTAACTGTGCCAGGTGGAGTGACATACTGTACATAAAAGAAAACATCTACCGTGTAGCAGGGCTACCTTAGAGATAGAGAGCTAAAATATGGAAGCACAGAAGGAAGAAGCATATGAGCACCGTTCAGAGATAGCTCTGCTGAATACAAGGCACATCGCCACTATCATTGAGATCCCACCAGACCTAAGGACCATAACGACCAAAGATGCTGCAAAATACTTGAAAGTGGGGCTGGATACAAAGCTCATATAATGGTAGTAGATCAAGCACCAGAAATTACCTCAGCGTTGAGCAATCTAAGTGCAAGTTCCACGGTAAGTAAGCGCATACTACTCATAACAGTCAAGTACTCCACCCTTCTGTATGGTTGTGGGATCTGGCTTGATGCACTCTCGCAAGAAGAGTATGCAAAGCAAATGGCAGTGCTATTCGTACAAAGAGAAGTAGCTCTTCAGGTGGAGAATTGCTATCGAACAGTCTAAGAACCAGCAGTTGTCGTATTAGCCGGCGTAGTACCTATCGGCCTCTAAGTAGCGAAGAGAAAAGGAGAAGTTGAAAGAGAAACGGCAACATCAGGAGCCAAGGAGATCACTAAACGTTGCTGTCAAGAAAACTGGAAAGAGAAATGAAGGGTAAAGGACTCCAATTCTGATCGGTGCTTCAACAAATACATATACACCTACATAGGATGGGAAAATAGGAAGCCCAGAATGTCAGTATGGTGATTTGACTCAAGACGACGCGAGTCACACGATCTTGGCGACCACTAGATGGATTAGAGAGAGACAGAGATTGGTACCGGATGTAGGCGAAAAATGGCACCACAACCTGAATTAAAGCAAGAAGCTCTTCCAGGCTTGGTAGGTAGAAATCTGATGCACCACATGGCCGGATGGTGTAAAGGACATTCACTTTTCGTAAAAAAGCAATAGCCCGTGTTCCTTATACGGAACTCTGACAAATAGTATATGCTTGGGATTAAGTTATGGCCGCGCTGGATTCTGCGGATCTAACCCCTTCTCACCTTCTCACTTTCTCACCCCTTCTTTGCAGGCTTTCGTCTATGTCTCGCGGGTAAAACAACTCCCCATAATGCTTGAAAACTTACATTCAATCGATTTCTAAGAAAGGAAAGAAATGCCTGCGGTCAAATTATCATCCCAGAGCTTGGCTGATAGTAAAGAAAACGGATAGCTCGTATCCCTATGGATACTTAGAAACACTACTTAGAGTCTAAGGAGAAAAGTTTCATGTACTAAAAAATAGAATTTGTTGGTATGTGACCGCGCTAACTCGACCAATCAAAGGTACGCACAAAAAATTAGGTAAACTTACTTTGAACTGACGTCTCCATTGAATGACTCCTTTCGGAAGTCATTTTCAATGCCGGAGTCACCTTTGTCAAAACTTCTCTGCTGACGTTTATCCCTTTTCAAGCTGCCTTGCCTATGATCTGTTTCCGAGGAATTCGTGTGGCTAACAGAATTCACAAGCTTATGATGCTCTGGTGAAGATCGATACATATCCGTGCTGTAACGGAACTGTGAGTCCAAACTCTTCGGCTCGTAGTCACCAACTGTGCCAGTCTGATCGATTGATCGTCCTGGTGAATCTACACGTTCTCTGCGCCGCGATTCTCGGACGATCGGTTTGCCTTGCTCATCGAACACTGCCTCGCGTTCGTAAATCTCCTTAACACCACCGGTTCCGTCATCATAATACTTTGTGTGAACATAGCGTGATGTCTTCTGTCCACTGCCAGCCTTAGTGGGAGCGATCATATCCAAATGGGTTCGCTCTGGCGAATATTTATTTATGATCTCCTCAGATCGTAGCTTATGGTACCGGTTGTATTCGTCTCGTTCGGGCGTTAAGTATTGGCGAGAATTTGATTCGTGAAACTCCTCGCGGACTCGATTTCGTTCTGGGGAAGCACGGTACTCAATTGTAACTGTTTCGGGTGGCGCGAACCGTCGCGTTCTAATACGCGACTCGAGCACAGCTCGTCGACGACTTAAGGTATTGATTTCATCGAAAGGCTCTTGTTGTATTCGATTGGGAGGCGTCACGCTGCGTACGACCGGTACAATTGGAAGCTCCGGAGGAGATTTGCTGCGATCGTACGAACGCTGCTGAAGATCATCTTCAAAGGATTTGCGCATTTCAGTGCCCAATCCCTCATCTTCATCGCTCAGATTCCGAGGGCTCAGTTGCTGCCACGGTGAGCGGGAATGCTGTATGCGAATCATTGTCGGCCCCGCAGCGGGAGAGAAGGAATCTCTTGCTGGGCTACTGGTAGTGTAGGTTGGCGCCTCTATTCTTATCGTTCTGGTTGTGTGATGACTAGATGGGTGATCAAATATATCCACTGAGTTGTGGTTTGGCATACCGTTTTGGTTCAACCGAAGCGGTGTATTAAAAGCTGTGGGCCTCTTTAAAGGCCTATCCTCATCCGGTGCTAGTTGTGCGTAAATTATCTGTTCGTTCGGTCGTATATATGAGAATCCTGGACCTGATAGCGTCGGTGGTGGTGAGAATCTTTCCATAGACAATCGTTTAACCATTCCATTCACTGTGAGTCCTTTTGTAAGTGCCGGCTTTTCGGGTGGTAATTGAGAACTGTGCATATCTTCCATAGACTTGGACTTATTCTGTTGCAATGCCAATATCGTCTCAGCGATAGGTTTTGATGGCACGAGATCTAAATCTTTGTCGTTGGTATAGCCTATATTCCCGCTAACTTTCTGCTCAGTATTATATTTTTCCAAAAAGTCCTTCAACTCTGTTGCATTCTTTTCGTGAGCAGTGATCGCTTCAGATTTTCGACGCTCCCGATTGAAGAGCTCCTCAAAGTAGTCTTCCTTCTGGGCGTTCTCAATAATCGGGCTTAATTGCGTTGGAGGCTGTTTGCTGCTTCCTTGGTGTAACTCTTCTTTTTCGGAATTTCTTTTTTTCGAAACCTTTGGCTCTTTATATGAACCAACATCACTTTTACTACGGACTAAGCGACGGCCACCGCTTTCAGAAAAACGTGAAGCACGTTGCTCTTGATTGAGATTTGAATCACTTTTGCGGCTGAATATGTTAAAAATCGACGGCTTCTTAGATTTCTTTGAAGATGCGTCACTGACACTACGGCTAACTGCCTTCTCGACTGGTTTTTTCTTCCGTGACGGTAACGAATGGAATTTATTGGGAATTGATCGTTTGTGGTTGGATTTTTGTATCTGCGAAGGAATGTTATTGGCCGTTTCGGCTTTACATTTGATACGTTCTGCTTGTGCTAAAATGAGAGCTGCTTCCTTGCGAATACCTTCTTCGGAAAGATCGGCTGGTAATTCTCTACGGAGATGTTGGGTACTGGGTGGTTGAAGGTTAGTCGTTTCGATTTTATAATTCGTATTTTCGTTGGAACGTGTGCCTGCAATAGAAAATAAAAAAGATTTCACTATAATTAAGGCTTGATATGACTTGTTTCAAAAACATGGAAATATTGGTGAAGAAATAAAATTCTATTAAATAGTTTAAGACAGAAACTATAGATCAGGGCCTCAACCAACTGTAGCTACCAATATCCCTAACTATCTTAAAGCCTGGCGCCAAATGCTTCTAGCCTGGCTTTCATATAAGACTAAGCGATAAGCCGTAATCCAAAGACTCTCCGACTTTATATAAACTTAAAATCGCGATGGTATTGTGTTAAATTTTAAAGGTTCCAAAGTCGAGCCTAAAGTAGATGTACATATATAGTTCTTTCAGAAAGACCCAAGAGTCTTTCGTACACCTCTGTTTGTCTATCAACTCCAACTCTTACCTCCTTTCGATAGTATTTTGACAGAAGATCTAGTTCTGATCTCTTCGGATATTCATTAAGGCAGCAAACGAAAGAGGAGAGGGATTTGTATTAATGCACCGTTCCTCAGACCCAGGTGACTGCGAACGGATTCTCCACATAGAATCAGTGGCGACGTATAGAGTTCCAGTTGAGTCAAAGTGAGCTACTTCGGGGTACGTAAAACCCAGGTACTTAAAACCCAGGTGGGGTTTTTACGGTTACGCCAAAAACGGATAAGGTTAATTTTATTGTTAACTACACCTAAAAACTAAACAAAGACAGCGATACTCGTATCTGCGGTTGGAATGGTCAAATAATAAACTGCCTGAAGTCGCATAACCAGCTGAGGTTCTTAATTGATTCAAAGCAGATATCACCGCAATCACACAAGTTCGAGATGGACCGGACAAAAACGAAGATAAAAAATTGCTACATTTACTACGGCCAGCGCAGCAATTACTACTGACAGCAAAATCAACCGATCGAGTGTTCCCGAATCCCTCACGAGGTCCTGTGCTGCCAGCATGAATTTCTGGGGCAACTCTGAAAAAAGCCATCAGTGATGCCGTCTCTAATGTTCAGGGTTTGCTTTCGGCTACCACAATGAAATTCCCGGTTGGATAAGAATGCTTATAAGGACATGGAACAAAGCAGGAGGCATACCGAATGGCGCAAAAAAAAAAAGACCAGACCTATTCGTGACCTCTACGAGCAGAAGAGAAGCGAACCTAGTTATGTATATATATATTATTAGAGCTGCAGTCTTTGCTAAGAATATGTAGAGAACACTTTTTCAGACTGCACTGTATTACAATGGCAAAGTTAGGATAGCAAAACATAAATTGAAGTCCAACAAAGCTGCAAGAGAAGCCCACCTACATACCTGCCGACTTATTGAAAGCAGGAGCAGATGACTTGGTAAGGAGCATGCCTTAACTCATTTACAGAATATGCTCGATAAATGGAACCTCAGAATTGTTTGTCCAGTTCGCTCTGCACTGCACTAGCTGTAGAGGTACAAGTCTTCTTAACATCTCGTGTGTACAAGATCTTGTCTGCTGTGTAAAGTAAACGTCGAAAGTCCTTTGCCAATACCCTGAATGGTTCACATTAGTCCAGCTTCAGACTAAGAAAGTCCACCATCCGCACCTCAGTACACCTTGTCACGTTTTATAGGATTAATTAAAAATGCACGCTGCCTTAACAAGGTAGAGCCGAGAGCTCCGATTTCAAAAAAGGATTTAGTTTAACATCGTTCTTGGAAGAATCGTGCAGAACTCGCACATCAACACCAAATTTCCAATTTTTCAAAAGCGTGCAACAGCGTTTTCGTGCGTATTGAGGTGAAAGTGGTGAAGGTGGGTTTTTCTGTTAACGAGGGCAAAACAGAATACAACCTGTAAGCAAAAAAGGACACCCAACACCGATGTCTCCGAATACGCTATCAACTGAAACAAGAACACCAGAACCGAGATCAAACGAAGAAAACTCCTGGAACCTGCTGTTTCTCCTTCGGGCTAAGAAAGCAATGGCATAGCAAAGTCCTCTCTCAAAAAACTCTGTAAAAGACCTAAATCATACGAATTCTGTAATTTCATACAGACGTGTGGACTATGTCGAAAATAGATGAGATTGCTTTCGGCTGTTTTGAGATCGTAATCCTTAGACTGAACTTCAATCCCGCCTGACGGTAATACAACCCCATCCTGCATAGCTGTGACACTTCACTATCAGTAGAGTTCGAATTCAATGACTAAATAGCTGGAGCATGTAGAGCATTTAGTTGGTGCTCCGGGCCAACCAGCTCTCCAAACCACTATGGAAGGGTGTCGCAGTTAGAGGAATACTTCGGTTTAGGTGGCGCGCACAAATGGAAAAGGACCTCGACGAAATTGGCATGGGAAACTGGAGGCAGCTAGCTGATATTTAAGGTGGATGCCTTTCCTTGTTGATCGAGGTCCAAGTTTACTCCAGCCTGCAGCGCCACCTAGGCACGTCAGAAGGTAAAATCATGCATATTTAACCAATTCGGTATGATGAGGTAAAATTCCGAGAATTTAATCTATGTACATATGTATGTACATACATATGTGTTAATCAAAAATTGTTTTTCAAATTATTATCTTTTTGGTTGAAATGCGTCTAGAGATTCAGTATAACGTATTTGGACTCGATGGCATCACTGGCACATACTAAATTACTTTAGAAAGCACCTAGAATTACTTTTAAGTCGTTTATAGTACACATTCAGTTCAATTTACATATTCATATCTCAAGGCCTTTAGTTTGGCTTGAACAAAGAAATTCATTTAAAATTAATGCCGATCTCTCAACGCGTGGCCATTAGTTTAATTAAAACAAACGTTCTCTGCTTAGATTATTTTGTTTTTGGCATTTTGCATCTTTTTTATTCGAGCTTAGGCGGAACTATACAAAGGAAACTTAAATCAAGAGCTTTAGATGGTAATCTACATCTGCGAGTACATTATGCTGTATTTTTAATTTTTTTGTTATAATCCTTTCGCGAAAGATGAACGTTTGTATTGGGGTAGAGTCTCGATATGCCTCCAGATGCATGTTACTTCTCTGCTGTTATGTATATTGAAACCTCCTGGAAATATCCCATCTTCAGAGATTATTTGATCTGTTACAAAATGAATCCCGCCTAAGAGATGTTCCCAAGGTTGCCAGGCGGACATAGAGGACGTATGATCTTTTCAGGCCGTCTAGTAGAACGTTGGCCCGCTACCTGTTTACAATGGGCAAATCTTTGGAGGATGGATGTTGGTTGTGGACATTCTATTAATCTCATCACTCGTTGGTGGGTGCTGTCGAGTATATTTAAGTAATGTTTTGGGCATACATACATATGTTCAAATATAAGAGCAATACTCAAGACAGGGTCTTCTTTTATTTTGAGTTTTGCATAAGTTTTTGGAAATTTCATCACTGCGAATTATGGTTTCGTATATTAGTCCTGTGGATAACCTCCAAGCCTAACCACCAACAGACCGAACACGAGCAGCTTCTGTTTGACACTCCCTTTATTTCCGTCTCTAATACATACAAAATGACAAATACAATAATTCATTTATGACGTTTACGAATTGCAAGCACAGGGTGCTACGACGTACTCCACAGTACTCCCCCTCCAGTAGTTGAGATCAACTGCGAATATTTCGAAACTTTACTCGCCTTCTGGCCCTAGTTAAGTAAGTCGGTTCGTCGTTAACTTCTGTAGCGCTTTGAGGCTGAGATTTGTCTTCTACATCGTCCCATACATAAGCAGCTTTTAACCTGTTGATTGAGATGTTTACCTTTTTCCCATTTCTTTCGACGGTGTAAAATTTCGTCGACCGCTTCACGACAGAGAATGGTCCAACATATGGTGGGTGCAAAGGCGGTTTGACTGAATCATCGCGTACGAAGACATGTGTTGCTTGCCTGAGATCCTTTTGAATAAAAATTGGTTTTTTGCAGTGCGTTGATGTCTCTGGAAACTTCAATTGAGACATTGCGCACCGCAAAGATGTGACAAAATCAGATGTTGCTTGATTCGGTTTCGAGACATGCACAAATTCGCCAGGAATCGTCAAGTTCGTTCCGTAGAGCATTTCCGCAACGCTGGCCTTGATATCCTCCTTGAAAACTGTTCGAAGTCCTAGAAGGACAGTTGGGAGGACGTCGACCCAATTCACGGAAGTGTGACATTTAATTGCTGCTTTCAGCGTACGATGCCATCGCTCAATAATGCCATTTGATTCCGGATGGTAAGGAGTTGTGCGTAGGTGTGTAATGCCGAGGGTTCTCGATACTTCTTTAAACAATTCGCTCTCGAACTGCCTACCCTGGTCTGTTGTTATTTTCTGCGGAACCCCGTAGCGACATATCCAGGTTGTGTATAGGGTGCGGCAAACGGTCTCTGCTGTGATATCTTCGATAGGCGCAGCCTCCGGCCATCGAGAGAATCTATCTATCATTGTAAGACAATAACGAAATCCTCTTGATGATGGTAAGGGACCAATGATGTCGATGTTTATATGCTGGAATCGGAAATCTGTCTTATTATACTCACCGATATGCGTGACATTATGACGTGAAACTTTACAGCGTTGACATGACAGGCACATCTTTGCCCAAGCCCTACATTCGCTCTTCATATTCGGCCAGATGAATCGCTCGCTTACCATCTTTGTAGTAGCTCTAACACTAGGATGTGCCAAAGAGTGTACGCTGTTGAATGCTGATCGTCTTAACTCTTTCGTGATATACGGTCGGATACGGTCGGTGGAGATATCACAGAAGATGGTAAGGTTGTCGCTGCCGGGAACTCGGAATTTCTTTAATACTAGTCCGGTCGACTTGTCGCTTATCCATTTTTGTAGCTCCACATCTTTTAACTGGGATTTTGACAGAACGGAATAGTCGATGGTGTTGGTGGTGCTGATGGTTTCAACGCGGGACAATGCATCGGCAACGATATTCTCGCCCCCTGCGATGTACCTAACATCGGTTGTGAATTGGCTGATAAAATCCAATTGTCTCCGTTGTCGTGGAGATGCCTTTTCCAATTTCTGGTTGAATGCGTAGGTAAGCGGTTTGTGATCTGTAAAGAGAGCAAAACTACGGCCTTCGAGCATGTGTCGGAAATATTTTACCCCTGAATATGCACTAAATAGCTCCCGATCGTAAGTGCTGTATTTGCTTTGCGTCGACGATAGCTTACGCGAGAAAAATCCTAGTGGTTGCCAAGAATTTACTTCGAACTGTTGAAGAACAGCTCCAACAGCAAAGTCAGATGCATCGACCATTAATGCCAGTTGACCGGTTGCGCTAGGGTGAGCTAATATTGCAGCTTCGGACAAGGACTCCTTGCATTTATCGAATGCGGCTGAAATGTCACTAGTCCATTCGATCGGAGTTCGGTCATTCTTCTTGTTTCCCTTGATTAGAGTCTGGAGTTTGGCTTGAGAGTTTACAGCATGCGGTATAAAGCGACGATAAAAATTTATCATAGCAAGAAATCGGCGTAGGTCACTAATGTGTTTGGGTTGACTGAAGTTCTTGATAGCATTCACCTTGTCTGCTAACGGTTTGATACCTTGAGCGCTAATCATGTGACCGAGGAAACGTACCTCCGGCTGTCCGAACTGACACTTTTCGATGTTGATCACCATTCCGAATTCTTGAAGACGCTGAAACACTTTCCTTAAATGCATTCGATGTTCCTCTTTGTTGTGCGAGGCGATCAAAATATCGTCGATATAGGCGTGAGCGAACTCGAAATCTCGCAGCATGTCATCGACGAAGCGTTGGAATGTTTGTCCAGCGTTTCGGAGTCCGAACGTCATCCTGCAAAACTCATACAGCCCAAATGGAGTGATGATGGCTGTTTTGGGAATGTCGTTGGTTTCCACCGGAATCTGATGATAGGCGCGTTGCAGATCCAGGGTTGTAAAAATTGTCTGGCCTTCTAGGAAGAAAGTAAAATCGTGCACGTGGGGGATAGGGTATCTGTCGGGCACAGTCACTGCATTTAATTGCCGGTAGTCGCCACATGGACGCCACTCACCATTGCCTTTCGGTACCATATGGAGAGGACTAGCCCAAGGACTCTTCGATGGTCGACAAATACCTTGCTCCATCATCGACTGAAATTCACGTTTTGCTATTTGTAGCATTTTTGGTGATAATCGTCTCGCATTGGAAAACGTTGGAGGGCCTTTCGTGAGGATATGGTGTGTCACTTTCGGATCGGTTATAGTGGGGGACAGCGCTGGTGGTGATCTTGTTATCGTCTTGAATTCTAAAAGAAGAGCGTTAAAAGGGTTATCGCAACAAATATTTGAAATCTTAAGAGAACTTTCTCTAGTTAAAATACCACAAGATTTGACTGATGTTTGGTTATCGATCAATCGCTTGTTTTTAATATCCACCAGAATGTTATAGTATTGCAGGAAATCTGCACCGATAATGGGGCGGCTAACTTCGGCGACAATGAATGTCCACTTAAATTTCCTTCTTAGTCCTAAACTTAGGTTTAATGTTTTTTCTCCAAACGTTTTTATTTTTGTGTTGTTAGCTGCGTATAGAAAATTCGAACTGTGTTCTTGACGTTTTAGTTGAACTGACGATGGCAAAACAGAGATGTCAGCCCCCGTGTCAATGAGAAATCTAAGATGTGTGGTTGTGTCGAAAATGAAAAGGCGGCAATTATGTTGGCTGATGTCACTCGCCGCATCAAGTGACAAGCCCGTTAGTTTTCCCGCTTTTTTGCTGTTTTGACAAATGCACAAGGCGAGCGGCAGTTGTTCGCTTTTTCGCCGTGTGTGTTATGATACCAGCAATACGTATGGTTGTTGTTGTTCGTTTTAACACGCGACTTGCTTCGATATCGGAACCTCGAACGGGATTGTCTTCCTGATGTCACTGCTGCAAGACTGCATCTCAATTGTTCGACTTGGCGCGTTAATTGGAATATTTGACTTTCTAGTGGTATGGTTGGTTTGGTACTTACGGCAGCTGCATACGAATTCTCGCTGACTTCTGTGATTTTGTCCGCCAGTGCAGCAAGCCCGGAAAGGTTTTCGTTGCTTACCAAAATGATACTCCTCATATGTTGCGGTAGGCGTTGTAACCACAGAGACTTTAACAGCTCGTCGTTAACGTTGGTTCCAGCAACATCCTTCAACTCTCTCAGCAAGGTGGACGGTTTTTTATCTCCGAGTTCGATTTCCTGGAGAAGTTTGCGGAGTCTCTTTTGCTCAGACTCGGCGTATTGAGCAATTAGTCTCTCCTTTAATGTCTGGTACAGGTTTTCCTTTGGTGGGTTTAGAATGATGTCGCTTACTTGGGCCAATATGCTACTTTCAATGGCGGCCACAATGGTGTGATATTTGGTTACGTCGTTTTTAATACCAGATGTGAAAAACTGCGATTCCACCTGAGAAAACCAGAGGTCTGGGCGAACTTTCCAGAATGGCGGGATTTTTGTGGAAATCTTAGAAATTTCATCCGATGTATGCTGCTCAGGGCTCAAGTCACTTCTCTTTTCGGCGTTTTTCCTTTGTTGAGATTCGTCGTCGTTCGACATTGTAAAAAAAGTTAATTAAAAAATATTTCGGCTTGTAAGATTTTCCTTTTTTTTTTTTTTTTCGGGGTCACCAATGTGGATAACCTCCAAGCCTAACCACCAACAGACCGAACACGAGCAGCTTCTGTTTGACACTCCCTTTATTTCCGTCTCTAATACATACAAAATGACAAATACAATAATTCATTTATGACGTTTACGAATTGCAAGCACAGGGTGCTACGACGTACTCCACAGTCCTATATCTCTGAGGTACCCTTTCAGCATTCGTGGAAGATATTGTGGTACACGGAAGGGGTTTTCTGTAGCTTTGACCCTATCACTCCGCACATGCCAGAGTTCAAAGCATTTTTTTCCTCTAGGGCCTCCTCCTAGGTCCTAACTATTTCCTTTAAATCCAAATTGGTAAGGAGATACATCGACTGCTTTTTGAGCTGTTGATAAAATTTTTCACTTCCAAATTTTTTCGAGAAGTTTTCTTGCTGTGTCTTGTATACATAGAGACTTGTACGTCGATGGAGTATCTATTTTTGCTTTCCTTTGCTTATTATCTTAAGACTCAGTGGTTAGTGCGTTGGACTACTGAGCAGGAGGTTCGAGGTTCGAATCCCAGAAAACAACAAAAACCTTTTGTGGGTCCCGCCTGTCGCGAATGTCTGACAAACGTCCAAGAGTAATAACTCTCTTGAGAAAGCTTCTAAAAAAAAGCCTCTAAGTCTCTAAACTATGGATCCGGTGTACCATCTGACGCAGAGATGTTCTTGTTTTTATAGAGCTCTCGACAGATGTCAGGTCTGACATTTTTGTACGGTGTATCCAAATCGATGTTTCGGATTGCCTGCCGGTACTCTCTTTATAACCAAACAGTGTCCAATTAAAAGAAGCCAAACTGTCAATGAAAGCAGCAATACTATCACTGGTTGTAGGCTTGTATGGATCCCATAGAACTTCTGCAGGGTACCTATGGTGACTGTTTTCTTTTTGATCTTTGTCCTAAGTACTGGCAAAAAAAGTTTCCGTATTGTGACATTATTGGAGACATAAAACCACCCATGAGTGTGGCTAGGAGAGTTATTCTCGAGAACATTTTCAACTTAGCTGACCAAAACTGGTGTAACTAAGAAGGACATAGGATGTCTAACGCCAGTGTTGGAGCGAAAAACAATCCTGGGAAATTTTAAAACTAAGTAAATCGATGTTAGAAATAGCGATACTCTACGGTCATTCAATTAGGTTTATTGAATACGGATGTATGCAGGTACTGCAGTGACCTACATATCTCAGAGGACATAACACACATGCTTTGTGAATGCCAAGGAATTTCCGACAGTAGACTAAAGCAGCTTGGAAAGTACTTCTTTAATTGTTTAGACACAAAATAATGATTTATTCACATTCTGCACGGAATTTAAGTGCATTGAATAAAAAGCCTTGCGTTTCTTACCGTTTAGGTTCCCTACCGATCGCAATAAGCCCACCCTGCTGTCTTATAATAAACGTCTCCTCAATTTATCAGGATCTGAAGCATTATAAGCGACTTAGGATCCGGGTCAGAAGACTTGTGTATTTGGAGCTAATGGCCAGAGAGCCCTTCTCAATATTGTCCAAATCTATAGATTTTCTACTCCTTCGTTAGTAAGTGGTACACTAGTGTGCACCATAACAAGGTCTGATGGTATCCCACCTAACGACAAGGAGATGCGTCTCTATTCTCCACCTGTCTGCGCACTCATTACGTAAAAATAAAAATTTCCTATTTACCTAGGCCATCATACTGTATCTAAAAGACAAGGGAACAGATTAAGGACAAAGCATGTGAGAATAACCTGTTTCCTAAAATCACAACACAATTTGAAAACTGATTAAAAAAAAGTTTCTTTAGAAAGTACGTCCGTCCTCGCAATAAAACCACGCAAAAATAAACACTTGGACTTGAAAAAATCATTTCAACTTGACATGCACCTGCCCATACCCAGATACGTTCGTGACATATCACCTTGTTGCCACAGCTCGTAAGCAAATTCGACCACCTACTGACAGGTCATACAACATTTACCATATAATTTGCGTTTAAAGATTAAATCTGAAAATTTCAAAAAGTCGCCAGTTACAAGCCTGCCACAATGGTGGACAACTTTCGCATGCAAGCAAGACATAGAAAGACCTCAATCCCTCTGCATGTAGGTACGTAAGTATATTTTTGTACCTCGTTCCCAGGGTCACTCCATGAATGCCTTGCATTTAAAGTTATAATCGTGTGTTGCGGACAGTTTAAATCATCGACTGGAATGCATAACTCGGTTAAATGTTGATCGCTGTTGTTGTTGTTTTTTGTTTTTTTTTAGTACAGCTCTACTTTTACCTCCGCAGTACATTCCATTTAAATTTATTGATATGGAACTCACCGATCACGACTTCATTCACTTTAGCATGTACTTGTACAATAGAGCTGAACCAGTGGTTCGCCTTCAATAACCCAGGACTCTTCAAGTGAAAGAAAACTTTATCGCTAAAAGCATTGTGAGGGAATGTTTTAAGACACTTAGTAATGGAATGACTCCATGCTCTGCAGTTGAAATAGTTAAAATCACCGGGTACAGTAGAACTATTTGTTAAATGCTGAACCGCAAACGTTCTAAGACTTTTACAAAAAAAAACAAACCCCTTCATGGGAAACGTCATCAGGTTTATAGAGGCTGTCCTGTTGGAAAGAAAGAAAAAGTAAATGCACTGATAGTCCTATAAATCCTTCAAAATTTGTTAAGACGCAAGATGTTGGAATGTATATGTACAAAGAAACCAGTTCCAGTTATTCTCAAACTGTTAAAAAATTCTAGGAGTAACCCTTGAAGATTTAGTCCTGTGTTGCATTCGGTTTATAATCGACTTATCACTAAATGTCGCAGCATCCTGTGAGAATGTCTTAAGCTGCCCTGCATCACCTTTTTCGGCTCGTACCAAAGTGACTTCCGGCCCGGTATATCGACTATTGATGAAATATACTAAGACAAATCCTGGATAAGACCAGCGAATTTCAAGTCAAAACACACCATCTGTTTATGACAGCATTCATCGCATGGTGGCGATGACCGCATTGGGTATCCCAAGAAAATTGATCCAGCTAAGCCGCGTTACGCTGGAATACACGCGGTGTTGTAATGCAGTTTGGGAGGTGCAGAGAAGGATTTTCTCCTTCAAAATAAAAATACGGCGAGAAGATTTGACCACGGAGTCGATGTACTATACCAAAATGTGGATGTAGTCCGGAAAGTCAAAACACGTGGAATACATTGACTCGGCCACATCAAGGGATTGGGCGATAACGCTGCAGCCAAAGAGTCTTCGATTCCCAGCCCTCAGATTCGAAATGACAAGGAAGATCGAACTTCCGTTATGGGGACCAAACAGTCGCAGATGCCAAGATGCTTGCTTTAACAAAAAGACAACAGCGTACCTGAGATGAAAAGGGATAGAAGGCCGCAGTGTCTCAGGCAGAGACTCTTCATGCGTCGGGAGCCCGATAAGTGCGCAAGTTAAGTGAGACAGAGTAAAGTGTAGTTTCAAAAAGATACAACAGGTGGCGAAGAAGAAGTAGAAAAAAATCGATGGCCAGCATTATACATACATATGAATAGATGTGTATGTGGACGTGGCGAAGGCTTTTGATAAGACTTGATATATTTAAATGTTACGTAACAAAACGACGTTTCAGAAAACGATAGACGGTTCCACAAGGTTGCGTTCTCGGACCAACTAATTTTACTAGTTGACACTAATAGTGCCATAGCTATATTCTCAGACAACAGTGCAATTCCATAAAACGGGTGTTCCTCAAGGTAGCGTTCTAGGACCAACCAGTTTTACTAGTTGACAACAATAGTGTGATACGCATATTCTCTCTAGCAATTGATAAATGCGTGGTTAAAGCTACTGACAAGTGATAAAAAGATGTCAATATAATTTAAAATAAATTTTTTTTTTCCTTTGGCAAAACTTACGATAGGGATGACCGCCAAACTAAGCTGTCAATCTGATCGCCCTTTTTGACCTTTATATTCAGTATAGTCTGTCAAATTATTGCGAATTGACTTAAACTGAAAAAGCGCTACCGAATTATCCAAATTTACTTTTAAAATCGGTCGTCGATTCAAGGTTAGTCATGAGCGACATCATGCTATCTTAATAAGGCAGTAGCACCAACATGTCAGAATAATCTTCGTATTGAAAAGAATATCACGGTGGAAATGAAAGTGTGTGAGAAGTCTATATTTAACGATTCGTCGTCGGTTGCATCATTTGGGGCTCTATCAGACCAAGATGTCAAAAATTGTGATCAAAGATCTTGGTATATACCCACATGGTTGCCAAGATGTAAAAAATTGTGATCAAAGATCTTGGTATATACCCACATCCATTTGGTGCAGGAATAGATCAGCGATTCGCGATTAGGTTCAGGAGCAGTTGCAAGCGGTTTTATAGTTGTTTTATCGGAAAGTGATGTTCAGAAATTAGACTCATTTTTGACTTTACGAGTTTGACAAGTAAGACAAATCCAGAAGGAAACCTAGTGAGAATTACGTCCAGAAAAAAACACAGCCTGATGCGGCTTTCATGTTGGTTCCATCATCGGACCTTATTTCTTTAAAAATTAGGCGTGCTATGACAAATCATTAAAGAATGCCGATAAGTGGTTATTTGTTCCCAAATTTGAATGCAATGGGTCCCGAAGACACGGTCGATAGGCTATGGGCACAGAACTTATGATCCTTAGATACGGCTATCGCACATGTGAAAATTACATATGCGTTTTAACAACAATAACGAGTTGTTTTATAGTGTAGTACGACAGTTGTCATACATATATAACTCTCTAAGGATTGCCAACCTTAAAAAAATGGAGTGATATTTAAGTTCGACTATCTTAGTAGGACACCCTTTACGTCTTTGGTCGCATAATGGTAGGCTCTGCTGTAGAATCCATCTCTCTAGGGTGGACAAAAATAAAAGACTAAAAACTACGTTTTCTGAAGCGTTTTACTATATTTTTTTCTCTTAACCTTGAACACAAAGCTTAAGAGCATAAATTAAAGTGAAATAAGCCTTGCTGCAGAATGATTAAAACGTTCTGATGTTGTCATTCATTGCGTATGTATTCAGCTATAATTTAAGCTAACCTCAGTTTAAATACTGTGCTGCAAATAGACTAAGGCGATCGAGACCTAAGCACAAGGAATGCAAGGTTTGATTTTACTACTTTATTTAGCAACTGGGTCTACCCACTACCTTGACAGTTAGAAAATATTTAACATTAACATCCAAATGTATCGGATTCAACACCATATATCGCAAAAAATACACATTTTAAGGCACCCAATTAAAATTTGTTAGTCGTTTGCATTTTAACGACTTTTTAGATACTTTACTTTATCTTAAATCCAAGGCTTGACTTTACATAAAAGATAATCAACTCACACTGTACGATTTTGTTATCCAGAATCAAAGCAAAAAAAAATCACTTGGTCTACTCCAGCTAGATGGCTAATTTGTCGTAGTCTAATTCACATTATCAAAAACTTCACCGAAATCATAAAAGGTACATCATCATTATTATTTTATTCACTATAGATACTCGTCAGACGGAAATAGCTTCGAATTTAATTCTCTTTAATGAATAAACAAAATGACAGACAAGAAAATGCGATTTAATTTCATTTTCATTTGCCATTTTGAGTTCAATGTCAACAGTAGCAACCCTAGATTCAACTCTAAGGGGCTATTAAACTTGTCTTTAACAATTCACCGCACGTGAGGAACACAAAATATGTACGTCAAGGGAACACAAGAAAAAAAATTTATTTAATATGCACATTAAGATTCACGAGAACAGAAAAAAAAAACAAACACGACTTAAGCTTGCTTCCGAAACAGACAGAAACACAAGCTCCGGCTCCACAGTCGGAACCGCATTGAACTTTCCACTGAAGTGGACACCTCTTGCAACCTCCCGCGAAAACCTCAAACTAAAATCTCGCATTAGATGCTTACATAAAAAATGGAAAACACATACAATCCAAAGCAAGCTAAAGTAATTTAAGAACACCTCCGCTTTTGCATGTCAGTGTAAAAAACTTGAAGAAATAAATGCCCATTTATACTCGTATAAATATTAGGTATACACACCAGACTAACACCTGAGCCTGTTAATTCAGAATCTCCAAAAGGGGTCAGAGCGGAGACAAATCAATGAATGTCGTGTGATACGCAGGTAGAAGAATACAAAAACATATGAAAAGCTATCGTTTTTCTTAACGAATTGTAAGATACACTAACTACGAGTAAGCAGTGCATCGTCGAGATCATGATTTGACTTATAGCGTTGGCCAAGCCTTAAAGTGCCAGGCTTTTGAATCATCTACGACAATTGGCGGAGCGTAAGGCATAGACAAAGCTTCTTCATTTTAAAATTAATAATTACTTTCACGTCTTTTTTATTTTATGATACTCGTACTCGCAGCTCTTTATATTAACGAGCACCTTGCGTCGCGTATGCCAATGAACCTTTCGAACTAAAGCCGTTTTTCGCATACCTCACTGATAGGTATATGAGTGTGTTCGCATACAAATTTGATAATTTTACGAGTGTGGATACTAAATATAGATACGAACATGAGCAGGTATAGTCTTTTATGCTCTTCATTTTAGCCACGAACGTAATGTTTTGAATATATGGACAGTGATGATCGCGATACTTTAATCCTTTTACGACGAATCCAAATGATGTACCTCAGAAGGTAGAAAAGTTCAATTTAACGGAAAGAGAGAAGTTTTCTTATTTATCGAAACCCTTTTTTAACATACTTTTTCGAACTCGTATCTATAACTATAAATATAAGGCGCAACAGGCTGTATGTGGCCCAGGACATTCTTCCACGTATGGAAAGGACCAACAACTTACATTCGCGAAAGGCAACACCGTGAAAAACTGTATCCAGTGTTTTCTGAGTTTTGAACGTCAAACGTTCCGCGCGATAATCCAACTCATTAACCACTAAGATACAGCGACACTACAAACTCGTATCAGATTTTAAAAAATATCCACTGAGGCAATAGTTTGGCCTTTTTCATTGATAATTAGTCTTGAATTTATTTTATTTTATTTTTTTCTTGCGTCGTTGGTGAAAATCATATAAAGTTGATTTTTACCAACTAAAGCCAGCTTCCACCCCATTTCTTGCAGAACTATAGTCAATCGTTTCATCTCGAGGGATCCCTATAGTCACCATATATTCCTAAGGGTCAGAGTCTGTGTCGTTGCCGTCTATTGAAACATGCTTCAGTATCAACGCCATCCTCATTGACAGTCAGGTCGCTATTAAGGCAATTATATCCGCTATGTATCTCTATGGTCACCATGTATTCCTAAGGGCCACAGTCTGTGTTGTACGAAAGGGTTTTGTGCTCAAAGTTGTTCGTCACAATCTTAGTCAGGTTAGTTGATAAGAACTCGTTTGGTGGTTTGTTCTCCACTTTTGAAAGGAGAATTAGTCTTTGCCGCTTCCTCTGTTTTGGGAAAGATGTCCCTTTCAAGTACAAATTATATGTACGTATCAACGACGATATCTGGGCGAACTTGAATTGCTACCTTTAGAACTCTATCGGGGATTTTTTGGGTTCAGGCTTTTTGTTTTTCTTTTTTTTTTAGTACTTGGATTAGTTTTTGTACGGTGACCATGTGGTCATGAGCAGCATTGAAATGCTGTGTGAGTTCATCTGAGGAAATATTTGCTCTCAAGTTCACCACTTGACTTACTTGCGGCGGTTAGTAGCTCTTTTTCTTATCATAGAGGCAACGCATCCTCTAATAATAACTCATTCAGGGCTTGCTCTGACTTAGTACATGTTTAAGATTTACGTGGATTACTCCAACAAGAAGACAGCACTACTGCAGGTAACCCTTTCTGGAATACTGCCAAACATTGTGGCTGGGTATGCTAGAAGGATTCTATTATCCATACTGCTCAGTTTAGTTCTCATCTACTTTGCTGCGGTTTGGGCTGCTGCGTTAGAGACGTTGGAAAAATTGAAAAAATTTCGACAATATACTCTACGCAAAAGAAACAATCAGCAGTTTTCGGACAAGCAGCGTGAGTCATAACCGGAATAATGCTCATTAACATTCTTGCGTACGATATACTACATTCGGTGTGTGACATAACCTCTTTTGCAGAAGTTGCAGGGACGAAGAAGAAATTAAATCTATTCGTCATCTGCTGCGTGATTGTCCTGCCCTATCCGTCATAAGAATGAGGACTCTCGGAAGTTGCTTCTTTTTGGAATTGGAGAACTTAGGTAATGTAGAGCTGACGGACCTTCACATCATTATTTGGGTGGTTCTAACTTTATCGTTTAATGAACATCTGTAATAGACTAGTCTAGTCAAAGCCTCACGAGTAAATAATGTCCTCTTTCGCATCAAGCCAAATCATGGAGGACCGCTTTCGGCTAGTATGGTTACAAGTCACCAATATGGGCCAAAGCTTTGAAAGATAAGTCATACCGGCGTAAAATTGAGTTGACATGCCGACTTTGTGCATTTCACACGATATCAAAAGATATCGGGTTACTCCCAAGGGACATACTGGCAGAGTTTCAAAAACTTACTAACAGACGAACCAGAAACTTATGTTAACCGACGGTGAAGCAAACTCACCAGAAAGACTAAACAACATAGCGAAATGGCAACAACGAGGTCAAGTAAAGTGCGATTGACCTATCGTCTCATCCCTCCGCAAGCATGGCGATGTCGACTTTTACACAAGGCAACTAGATACTAGGTGTCTATGGATATTTTCGTGCCTATTTCTGTAGTATTGCATCCAGGCTCAGGAAGCTGGGGAACATGTATTCCTTCACTTCGAAACTAAGACGCTGGGAAATGAGCTTGCAAAAATAGCAACCCTCGAGAGTGGAGTGCTACCTAGCATCAGTAGCGTCACCAAACAAACAGCAGCATACCCTAAAGTTGTCAGAATATTTAATAGGAATCAGAGTAATAGGTAGACTCTTGCGAGATGAATAGCATTAGCAATGTGTGATATAAGAATCTTTCATGGGAGTTACCTTTTATTTATTCAATATGCACACGTCTGAGTGTTGCTTTTGCCATTCGAGTTAGTTTGTCGCCGCTCTCTATGGTAAAGTTGGATTGTCACAAAGTGGGCGAATGATTATAATAACGCAAAGTAGCGGATAGTGATTGACTCAGAGTGTATTTTTAACTGATTTTATTAGAGCCTTGTAGAGTTGGGGATGATGTCAGGCGATGAGCTATCCAATAATCGACACATATCCACACATGTGTACAGACTATGTACGTGTGCATATGTTGAGTGAACTAATTTTATGTATACATAGCAATATTTGCCTTCAATTTAAGTCTTGATGAAGAGACAATAATGGAAAAATTAGTTTTTTTTATTGTTCGACCTAATACGTGTACAGATTGTTTTATTTAAGGTCATTAAAACGTAAGAAATTATGACCACAGACATCTGTAAAGGATCATTTGTCTGACTGTTTCACTTTGAAAACACACATATGTACTTATGTACATACATATGTATGTAATCAGAGAAAGCGAATAGGGAAATATTTTAGTTCATAGATATGTACGAACCAATACTAAGCATCGGAGCTCGATTCGAGGATCATAGATCTAACAGCTGCATACGATGCTGTCTGGAAGAAGTGGAATTTTTTAAAAATTTCTGAGAGTAAGCCATGCCACAAAACATACCACTTAATTAACGACCTGCTATCAAACAGGCTGTTCCGTGGATTCATTAACGACAAAGGAAGCAAGATGAGGAAATTACGTAATGGTCTACCGCAGGGCTAAGTACTCGCTGCGCTATTATTCAACCTTTATACCCGCGAGCTGGCTGAAACGAAGTATAAGAAATTCGGCTATGTTGAGGACTTAGCGATCGCAACTCAGGATAAACTATTACCAACAACCAAACAGAAGGTCTATTTGTCTTGGTCTTTTGGATGTACACCTCAGTGGAACACCTTATACTTTCCTATGAGTCACTAGTCTGGTTGCCTGCGCCAAAGACTACAACATCAAAATCATCCTCAAACGGAGAACTGCAGATTTAGGCACAATTAGGGCCATGAGAACATGTCCAACAGAAGACTTGAATGAAATACTGCACCTTATACGAGTAATACTAGATCTTTATATTCTATTGACACATACTCGTATCAGCATGTAGTGTGGTCAGACTAAACGAAACGTGGTGCTGGTGTACCCAACCGTATTGTCACAGCAACTTCCTACATAAGCTATCAGTGGATCTGATGGCAAGTTTAACGTCAGCGTCAGTTTCTCATCCAAAGTGGAGTGGGATGAGGCAAAGTAACAAATGAGTACGAAATCTTAATCTACACCGATGGTTAAGAAATGTGCTGTGGTACCCTCTCTGATACCCTCAATATATAAAAAAATCCTACCGGCTACCGGCAGCATCTTGCCGTCTATTGAAATATGCTTCAGTACCATCGCCATCCTCATTGACAGCCAGGTCGCTATTAAGGCAATTGTATCCGCTACATCATCCATCAAGCTAATGAAACAATGCGAAGAAGAACTCGCATCAACGCGTCATCGGTTCAGGATTTGTCTCCCAAAGGTGCTGGGACACAGCAATATAGAGGGCAACGAGCGAGCTAATGAACTAGCGAGACGACGATCTTCTCTTGATAGATCCCTTGTGGAAGCGCCGTTGGGGGTTCTATTTTCGCCAATTTTATATCAAAGCCCAATAACATACGGCATGAGTTGCGGGATTGCATCATATCCAAGCAGATATGGCCCAATTACAAGTAGCAAAGAACACAAGATCCACAAAACAGACACCGTGCAGATATTGTTAGAATTTAAGAAAAGAAATGATGATGATCTAGGTGATCTGTTCAATCATATGCAGCATAAGAAAATTCGTCACAAATCAAAATGGTTACAATGATACCTCCGATAAGTACTCACCAAGCGATTTGCTCTTTTAGATCGTATCGATTTGAAGTGTCTTTCCGCTTGAAAGACACTACAGTGGTCAGGCAGTCTGAAAGCAGACTCATCTGTGTAGATGGATATAGACTTGTCTCTTATTGGTTCATAGGTTTCCCTTTTTTCTTTACTAGGTAAAATGTAAGGGAATGGTTTTCAAGTCAAGGTATGGGGACGTCTAGTCAATGCTTACATCCTCCCCTATAGTTTCTGGGCATGTCCTTCGAGATTTGAGTTCCAGGTCTCTGCTGGCTAATCCTCCAGACACGGGATTATTGTAGGGTTCTAGAGATAGCATGTTGAAAATTGTTTTCACCCTGCTGTTGGTGTTGTTCTCATCGTACTGGTTGTGTCTATGCATCCATATCTCTGTATTTTTGTCTTTGCTTTAAATTAGCTTACGTAGCTTTATATAGATCTGTTTTGACTAACTTTGTCTAAGCCCTATATTCCTTCTGGGAGCAACGGCAAATATATGTACATATGCGTATATGCGAGTATATGAAGAGAAACTTCCTAAATTGTATGTATAATCTTCAGAGATAAGAACAGACGTCGATTGGTTCGAAAAGGACTTGTTATTCCCTTTTGAGTCTCTTTTTCAGCTGAAAGATTTTTTTCAGTATGGGCCTTTCGAAAAAGAATCATACTTCTGAAAATGATAGGTAATTGCAGTTTTTACCTCACAGATATACATACATATGTATGTATCTGTAGATACCACAAAATTCAAAGAAAAGCCAAATTCAATACGAAATTCCCATCCTTCCCCTTTGAACGTTCAAGTGTTCTGTCAAAAAAAAAAACGGAATAGAAGCAAAGATCATGATTTACTAATATGAATATAATTGGCACTGCAAACAAACCTTCAAAAGCTGGTAATGATATTTTGCGAAAGTTTCACAATCCACAAATCCGGTTTTGTTTATTTAAGAGCTGCGATATATGCATGACATATGTATTTGCTATAAAACTCTCAATTCAATGCTACCATCTGCCACCTATCTGGTCGATTCCCACACAAGTCGAGAAGTTGTTTAGCTAATAAGAAATGCTAAATTTATGGCAACAGTCATTGATATATGCCCACGACTTGAAAATAATTAATTTATAGAATAATACTTAAAATTTAATGAAGAAATTTTATTTTTCAACTTTTAGACGAATGTCCATAACAATATTCGTAGTTTTTCCCTTTGTCAGTGTTAAGAATCTTCAGCGCCACCGCTTTTTTGGCATCGGATGCCAAATATGTACGCGTAACTATAAACTACAAGTAGAACTTGAAAGTCCAAAATATTGCGAAGATAAAAAAGCTGTTTCCCAAAAATCTAGCAAGAGTACCTCAGATGGAACACATAAGGTTAGGTTACGTTGAAGAGGCTGTTAACTAACGCCAACATACTTAGAACAAAGATCCATTCCGTTGTGATACCACTAAATCTTGACAAAAGTTTCCCTACCTACACGTGGGCGCCGTGGTTATCCCCAGTTCATATCGAAGGTAGAACCCCAAGCGTATCCAAGAGTCTCGAACATTGTGCTCTGAAGAGGTGAACATGTACACCACCCTGTTTAAGAATACACAAAGGTGCATTAGAAGTCAGCGGTAGCACAGGCTATTCCCAAAAGGATTAGATATATACTTCCAATCCGGCGATTCTCCGGTAGATAAGTCTCCTTCCGAACGTCAGCCAGATTTTCGAAAAAGTGCCCTGGCTAAATGGATTTAAGACATGCATATAGTTTCGGATAACCAATTTACTTCAAAGCGGGGTATGAAACTATACATGAAGTAAATCAGATATCCAATGAAACCAAAGCAAGAAACAATGCATGGGTGCCTGCCTGAATGACTTGGAGAAATCCTTCGGTACCGAATGGCTGGAAAGACTCTTCCACAAGTTTTGTAATAAGCTCACCAGTAAGCAATTTATTGCGAGAAATAGTTATAACCCTAGGAAGTTTGTCAGACATTTCGCGAGAGCTGGGACCGTGAAAAAACTTTTTGATGTTTTCTCGGACTCGAACCTCCCGCTCAATAATCCAACGCACTAACCACTGAGCCACGGCGCCCAACCTGAGAGGACTTGCCTTTGTTTATATAGATCACCACAGTTTCAGTACAAAAAGATTTATTCCAATGAGGCGCGAATGTACTAAATAAAGGGGGCAACTTTCAAGATGATTCGAAGGCAAATTGCAAGAGCAACGGACTTGATGAATAACGCGATCTTTGGGGTACCACGAGAGAGTGCGCTTCATTTCCCGAAAATGTTCCTCTATCTAGACAGAGAAGGTCTGATACAGGACAGAATAGCGGTGCCACTGATCTTCCATGTGTCTCGGACAGATATGCGACTCAACTACGATCGACACGTCTCCGGATTAGTATAGCGGTATCAAGATGTGCTGTTTAAGATGTTATAAGGCATCATCAGAAGTTCTGGTGACTAGGGGACGGAGAAGAATCTCCCTCATCGTGTCCTTTTAATACGTGATTGCCCACAAGGGGCAAAGTCTGTGCTTTATTTTTTATACACCCTAACCGGCTTACATAGGTTTAAGTGTTTCGACTATGGGTTTAAACTGTAGGTGCGAAAAAGCAAAAAACACACAAACAAAAATGGTCGTTAGACGCTAGGCCGTGGGCCCAATATCTGCTGTGAAAAATATTTGCATTTGGACTCGTTAAACCTATTTGAGTTTCTGATAAAGTGTAAGAAGCCCCTAATTTCTATATTTATTAGATCGCATAGATCATTGTAAAAGAGCTCCTAAGTGAAGCGTCGTTTTATGAAAGATAGCTGTGCAGGTACAAGGTAGGTGATAGATGGTTACTTCCCCTTCTTCGTTCATACAGCTTACACCAAGCCTTGTTGCAAGCTTGCCTTTTAGACAATGCTCAGTCATGACACCTATCACAGCTCCCATATGCAATTAAGACACAACTACCACTTGCCCAAATAAGATTTGTTCTCTCAACATCATCCAGCTTTAGCAAGTAGCGGTCGGTATATGTACCTAAAGTACCATTTCTGGAACGATAAATATTGTTGTTCTATATCTGGAGAGTTAATCAGCCTTGAAATTCTCTGGAATATCCGTATACCCTGCCACCCAATGGAGGTAATCACTGAACTGCTCTGCCATCTGTATGAGAGATGATCGGCTGTCTAGAACTACTAATGAATTTAGAGAAACCAATTTGATCGATATCCCTAGCGGACATCACGTTTTCTTTAGAAGATAAGTCTTCCTTAATCGTCATTATTTCCGCCTGGGACTCCCTACAATGGTTTGGTAGACGGAAGCAAATGTTAAGATTAAACCTATCTGAGAGTACACCTCAACCAACCCCGTCGTAGGTTTTTAGGCCATCGGCATAGGAATAAATCGACTCTTCTTCTAGAAATACATTTTCTTCCCCGACGGATCTGTTAGGCATGGTGACTCGGAAGTTTTTGTCAAAGTCCGTCCGTCGCGTCGTCCGTCCGTCCGTCTTTGAATTTATTCAGAAAGAGGCATGTCCAATATATTTTTCTAGACCACCGTGAGGTTGCTTAAAGGCGAATGGCTACACTAGCTGCTACAGAGGGGCTTGTACAAAGTGCTCCGCTTATGCACAAATAAGTTGACGGTTGGACTTTATTTAGATAAGCGCGGATTATGACTTTATTTGTGGCTATCCATCAGACAGTCACCCCATAGTTGAGTATCAGTCTTATTACTTATTAAGATATATAGTTATGCAAGGTTGCAAACTCCATCTATTCCTGATAGCTTTATCCAGGAGTCACGACTTTCGAGCAACCCAGCCCAAAAATGTATGGAAGCTAAATTAATTGTGCTGACAGTTTTGATCTGTGTTTGCAATCTTTTACAAAATCCATCAACCAGAGTACTTCATCTGTCCTAAGACCGGTCGAACTTATTTTGAATTTTAGTTTATTAGGCTTGCATTATTGGATAACTTTTTACGAAGGTTATTTGACATATCTACCAGGAAACTGACTCAAATATATAAATCTTGTACATGAGTTTGAGAGAGCGTTTAAGAGCTCAGAAACATCTAAAAAACTTGTCGGTCAAAGCATAAACCTGTGATTCATAGATAACCCATAATTTCGTGGGATCAGGCGAAGCTGGTTTGGTCAGTTAGTTATGTAAATTATTTCCTTTTTATGACTCAGCAATAACTCATGCAGTAAAAAAAACTCTACGATCTTCGCAAGTATATTATTCATAGTGTGACAGTGTGACACTGGTTAACAAGATGTTTCAGTGCTTAGCAGAGTTTCAAGAATGGGACTCAATTTGCATACGAGTAGAGTAATGCAGCTAAATTTAGGAAATATCACACTCATCTGTGACGCAGTATCATTAAATGCCACGGATTGGTGACATTTCCAGAACTAATCTTTATTCTACGACTATTCAAACGAATCTCAAAAATGTTTATTTATTAATTTATTCGTGGTTTATTAGCAAACTAAGCCATTGGGCACCGACAATTAGAGAGCGTTATTCCGTCTAAAGTTGGACTTACAAAGAAAAGTAGGAGGGTGGATTGAAAAGTTGACATACTCTTATTTATTAATGTAATCTCCTTTAAGCCTAACAGAATTCCATCCTGTGTCTCCAGTGTCAATGTCTTCAAAAACACGTTTACTATAGTCTCTTCATTTCTTGCAAATCTGTCTTTCCAAACGTTTTTCTTTGATTGGGGAACAGATTAAAGTCACGTGGTGCACATTAGATGAAAAGGGAGGATGTGGCAGTTATTAAAACCTAGAGCTATGGATTTCAGCGGTTAGACGCTAAGTTCGTGGGTGGGTATTCACTTGGTAAAACAAAACTTTTTTCTCAGCATTCCTAGATGCCTTTTCTGTATTTCCTCTTGCAGTTCACACATTAATTAATGTTACCCTTCGTGAGTTATAGGGAGTCCGCAACGCTAGAGAACCATCTTATTCGGAGTTCTGCAACGCTATTCTGTTCTATCTATTAGAGGCACTTTCGAGTACTACACCCATATACAAGTACTGACACAATGTCTAGCTTGATCTCAGCGCAACGTCTTATCCAGACTTTGGATATTATAATGACCCCAGCTTTTGCTTTTCCGATTCTGTTGCCAACACTAACAGCTGAGACGATGCTTTCTAGATAAAGAAAGCTATTAACTGTCTCGACATCCGATGCTAAGTTGAACGACCGATTTTGAAATATTAAAGGCCTCTGTTGTCTTTATTTGCCTCGCTTTTAAGATTGTGGCCTTTTTCGTCAGCGTAATCTAGGTCTTGAAGATATGATGTCATTTTCGATTCGAATTCTTCTGCTCTTTCCGATAGTGCTGCGGGGATAACATCCATAATTATCCCCAGGAAAAGCAGTTGTTATAAATTGCAGCTCTGACCTACACCGCTTGAGATTTAAAATATGTCTAACAGCTTACTACTGTGAAGTATGTGACATTTTATTCCCTAATACGTAGCCTTTATAATAGCGATGAGTTTTTCCGGGATGCCACTCGTACGCAAAGCTGTCGAAAGCTTTCCCTATGACTAGAAAGGTAGAAGATACATATGTTGGTAAAGTAAAAACCTATTCTCGACATATTGCTCTATAATGATCCGCAAGGTATTAATGTGGTCGATACAGAAGAATCGTCAGCGGAAGCCAAGAGTTGAATACAGGTGTTCTTTGATCCTTTCCATGATTATCTTTGCTACTATTTTGGCCAAGTCAGTTTCCACAGTTATCCGATTGCTCTTTTTGGACAACTTGACGATCTTCCCTTCATCCACTTCTCTGAAAACCACTAAATTTTTCATGTGCTTGCTATAGGGGACTCGATTGCTCGGCCGATTTACTTGGCGCTGGTTGGAAAAAATCGGCAAGGATTCCATCCACTTTTTTCTTCTAGAGGGTTTTACTCGCGGCTACAATCTCTCTATCGGGACCATCGCGCTATTTTTCAAATGCTTAAGCACTGTCGCGAAGGGCTCATTAGATCTCCCGAGGTGGTCTTCATCCAATATTAATAAGGAACCATCTAAATTTTTAATGCCGCGTTGCTTGCAACTTCTTTCCCCGATAAATAAATAATTAAAAATAAATATTTGGCGCAACATACAGTATGCGGTCCAGAGATGTCTGCAAGTCGAACTCTCAATTGTCTAACGCACTAACCACTGATTTGCGAGGCCCATCGTTCCCTCCTTGATAATAGTATAAACTATCATACAGTCGTACCGGTTTCCTGCATCTAAAGCGTTTATGTGGTTCGCTTGTCACTTCTTACACTTCCTTTCTTTAAACATGATTCTGGGCTTTAAATGTTCAAATGGGGACCTCCCTACTAAAGAATCGGCTGTAATCCGAGCTTTGATTGAAATATAGTCTTCCATTCGTCTCTAGGTATGTATAGATAGCGATATGCGCCTTATCCGCCTTTGCGAAAAAACAGTCCCTGAATCTGCAATCGCTATTGCATATCACCATTAATTTAAGGGGTATTTACGTAGCTGGCTGCAGAAGTTATCCAGCACTTACTCAGTCGCGGTTTTTGTCGGTGGACTGAATAATGGTGATATTTCTTTTTCCACTCTGAAATCCTGCCGCCTGTATCTAGTCAGTATAAGGTTTCCAAGGTATTAGGCTCTTTGATTTGATCAACAGTTCTACTCCGGATTCCCGTCCACTTCCCTTTGGTTTGCCGGAGCAGACTAAGACATTGTCCTCAATTTATTGGTATAGTGCCAAACCCAGGTCGCATCTGTCGTCCCAAATCTGACAAAAACGTCTTCTGGATCAGTTTGAAATACCTCTAAACACCCGCAATCAAGACTTTGTCAGTCGAGTGCGTTTTTGATCAACTGAAACAAGTTTCAGAATCCATCTTGCAGAATGCTTTAAGAACTCAATCTCGTTTTGAATGTTGTTTGCGGTCCATTCATACCAAATGTCGACGATCTCAGCTTCAATCTGCGGTGTCGCTAATCAGATCACAGAATTTTTCAATGTTTTCGTCTGTAGTTGAATTTGATGGTCTTCCACTGCGTGGGTCATCTGTCTTCAACGCTTTCTTGTCCACGTTTGGATTCAGATGCTAACCTTATAACTATTGTTTTCGATGGGGCAGATTCTCTTAGAGCTGCAATCATGTCCTCCTGGATCTGCTCGGAGCAACTATTTTTAAAAACAGATATTGATACAGGCCCACTTTGCCTCACTAAATGCAAACGTGAAATTTCATAGAGTCAATCGTTGAGGAAATAAAAGGAGGAGGTATACAAGCCAATTTAAAATGAAAGTTATTTCTATTGTAAGTCGCAAACTTTTCAATCTAACCTCGTCAAATACTCGGATATCATCAACTTTAACGTCCGACATGTGTGTTAATGGTTCTGTACCTTGTTTGTATCGCAAGGCAGAGAATCCAATTTTAGCATTTTATAACACCTTCTAAGTGGTTTAACTGGTTAATAAACTAAAATATAAAGTAAACAATAAAAAAAAATTCAGACTAACCAATTCTTTTAACATGTACATCTCGATTGAATGAAACCCTTGGGCCGTTTGCTTGCAGTCTTTGGGAATCAGTTCGCTGAACAGCAGCTTCCATTGTAGGTACTTTTCAGAGTTGATGAAATTTTGTATCTTTTTTCAAACTACTTCGCGTGCGGACCGAACCACTTCTAATATTATACTTTGAAAGCATTCGAAATCAATTAGTGTTTTGTGGATACGAGTTTCCTTTTGAATTCAATAATCTAGTCATTCCAGATTTAAGCGCGCTTGTTTTTTTTTTGTTGCCTATATTTGCAATATGTCCCCAAGCTCTCTTGATTCAGGCGCGATTCCTGTTTCATACGAGTAAATTACGAAAAAAAAAGACTTGAACACAATTATGAATTTAATTGATCAATTGCTGAGGTCGAGTAGCTTATTTTACGTCTTGTTTTGGTCCTCCATTATTTTCCAATTTTTTGGTTTTTTTTTTTTTGTATTATATGCCTCGCAGCACCTTTTTTGATTTCACTTATACCAACCGGCGTAGTCTGAAAATTTAAAATAAATAATTATACAGAAACATGTCTTTGGAATTTGTTTATTGTTCGGTTATGTCCTGATGACCACAGTTGTTGTATTTGTTAATTTGTTTGGTTTTAGTAGTAAATACGATGGCAGTGAGCTTGTTGTAGATTTTTAATCCAGTTTTAGTCACATTTTGATGTACGTTTATGAGTAGCATTTTACTTTATTTTATTTATAATTTTATTTTTATTTTGTTAGAAGAAGTTCGGTTCTATTTGAAATTTTATTTAAATTTATTAATGGTCGCACTCATGCACATTTTTGAATTAATTTGTTTTTAACTGTTAAGAGGAGGTATAGAGACTTATTGCTTAAGAAATTCATTTACAATCCGGAAATGTGTTTCAAATCGTTCCTTGTTAAGAGTTAATTTGTGGATTATTGTTGATTTTTGTGTAAGTAGTTCAAATTTCTTTGTATTATCCAAGATAAAGTGTAGGTACTCACGACTTTGTGTGAAAGATTAAGCTTGTTGGCGAGAAATAAAATGGAGATTCAAAAAGAGTCTAAATTCAAGCATTTAAAAGAATTTTGCAGGGCTTTTTAAAAGTCTAAAGAATGAAGGAAAGAAAGAAGTCTTAAAAATTGCAAGTTATTTTGCATCCCCTATGCCAGTGGCTCCCAAACTTTTTCACTGCCAATCCACGCTCTATCTTTGGTGGGTGCCATCGCTTAGTGAATAGTACGTTGAAGAATTGAGCACCGTTCGAGTTTGGAGAGTTCATACATTTCTCCAAGGTCCCACCTCTCGCTAATGTCTCACAAACGTCCGAGAGTAATTATTGTCATAAGAAGCTTCTCAATTATGACTTTCGGACATGGCAATAAACTGGATGTAAGATCTTCCAGTCAGGGTATCAGAGAAGTAGAGTCGCCACCGCGCCGTTTTGATTCAACATTGTAAGACCTTCCATATGGTTACAGAGCCACATCCTGTACGAGATCTCCCTGCTTCATACTAAAAAGGATGGATGTAGAGTTTATCTCATAAACAAGAAAACGAAAATGATCTTCTCTATTTCGAGGTCCGCTACAATTGTAGTTCAATATTCGAATTCGAGCAACCTTAACAAGGAAGCCAGGAAGTGCATCATAGCAAGGTATAGTGTAGTGAGGCAAGCGTATTATTCCGCTGTATTATGATGTTACTTAAGCATAGTCCATTGAGCTGCTTAGAAAAATATAGTGTTGCGTTAAGACACCAATAAGTTGTCTGCAGACTTTTCCGGGTCTAGATCGTAGAAAACTCTCCTCCACGAAGCCATAGGCAGCATACCTTTGTTTTCAAATACTATTGTAATCTATTCCTGTCTCACATTCTGGCCAAAGGCAGTCCTGAGCACAAGGAAAGTCGATCCTATGTTTGCGAATTGTTAAAGTTATTGTCTCATTGCGTCAGATGGGATATAAGAGTCGCGTCATGAGAACTCCAATAAGGATTGTACCAAAAGCCACCTCGTTTAAGACAGTCAATCAATTTGATTGTGCTAGATATGATATGAGAATCAAAAGGAGATACGTTCAGCAGTTACAGCCAGTGATACACCCAACATTTTGCCGAAACACCCTTCCACCGTCAAAAAACTGACGCCTGGGATATTTTCGGCTCGAGATGTTTTGTCCAACGAAGTTTTTATTTAAAAAAAAAAAGATCTTATTAAAGATCTTTAAAATATTAAGCTACGTAGAATACACCATTAGTGACGCCCTTCAATATTGATTAAGTCAGACGGGTCAAGCCTAGGTATGGTCCGACAGCTTGATTGAGTCAGACCGGTTAAGAGCCTCCTTCTTGCAAAAAAAAGCAACGACTTTGTTAGGGTCACCGAAATTACATTCCAAGCGGGTAATTTTTCAGTTATATCAAGGGCCGGTTACGCTTTTGTTCATCAGTCTCGAGGCATGACCCGACAGAAAGTACGACAACGTATTCCGTTGCAACATCATCCGCGAATTGAGAATATTCAACAGAGATCAACTACCATAGAAGTAGACACAACACACCACCTTTCGGGTAGTGGCTTTATTCCCACCATGCTGTGTATATCCACCAAAATCCGTGTCCACATCGATTTGAAGCGCTTAGTGTGCAGTCTTCCAGGATTTTGCAAGCTGATATGCATCTCCGTTAGAGGACGCAAAATCCAAGTAACTTTGCGCACATAAGTTTCAACCAGTCTCTCCAAGCTCGTTAGCAGGAAGGAATGCAGGCTTATTGGTGAGTATCTAGTCATCTTTACCAAATGTTTGCCAAGGTATTGGAATGTATGCCAATGACAAGCTCGCAATGAAAATATTTTGCCAATAATTCCATGCTACAGCATGGATGGCTATGTGCCATCTGTGCCAAGTGATTTAAGGCCATCCAAAGATGCCACATCATAACTGATAGCCTTATTTGCTATCACTAAATCAGTTCTCTGATTTAGATCTTACTCAATACGGAAAGCGTGCCGACCAAATTTTTATCAAGTCTTCAACAGAAGACTTCAGAATTCCGCTTTCGTCTGTAGGGATTCCGCTTTCGAAGACTCTGGTCTGGTTTGTGTGTCCTTTTTGACAACTGGAACCAACCTACTAGTTTCAGAAACCCCTATAAGAAGCAATCTTCAACATACGAGTTAACTTTCACATTCTTTTTGCTTCAATCTAAGGATATCCTATTCCTCCTCTAAATTAGGTTTTAGTGATCGATTTAGAACTTTCCTAGTTTCTTTTCTTGTTTTCTGCAATTCTGGGGACCCACCAGAGGATTAGTAATCTGCCCATGTATTTTGCCATTAGACACGTCAGTTCAAACCATCTGATGAGGGTATTGCTCAAGCTTTGAACAGCACCATCTATCTTTCGTTTTATGTATTCTGAGTTTAGACAGAATCTTGATAGATTTGTGTGGCTCCTTCCTAAAGTGTATCCAATTGGCTTTCCGCGGATTCCTTCTTTCTTGCAAAGTTATGATTTCGCATTTAACTAAGAATGGAATGTATCCAGGGCCTGGCTTGACGTATTTCTCTTCTTCCTTCTTGCCCTATCAAAAGTTAACTGGAAGCCAACATTGTAGACTACCATATCCGGCGATAGGTTCAAGTCTGTAATATGGTTTCCTTGTAGATTGTACTTGCTGCAGCTCCAGACCGTATTCTGAACATTCGCGTCGCATCCGACTATTGATTTACTTAATTCGATATCCCTAGTGTCGCAACACCTTATACATAAGTTCGGCAACGACATTTGGGGGATAAGGAACTAAGCTGTCGCAACTACAAATGTTTGCCGATTTCCATTGGTTTCACAACTTATAGCAGCAGCAACCAAATCCTGATCACAAAATTATCCAGGCATTGGCCAACGAGAGGAAGCTCGCTACAATTAGGTTAGCTGTAGGTCTGTGGGTTAGGGTAACAGGAGTAACTCTACATCGTTCCATATTGATTATGTATGTATGCACATAAATTATAGAAAGCTATTAAAAGCTGCCGCCACACGGCTGATGACTTTGTTTTTTTTTACGATCACTCGATTCATTAGGCATTTAAATCCCCAAAACTTGTTTCACATTAATAAATAATTTTACCATATTTTCAATTATAGCTGAAATCGATAGTTCGGTGAGGTAATTAGTCTGTTCTCGTACCTAGAATGTTGGTTTTAGATTTATTTTGTATTTTTTCTTTTTTTTTCTTCCTTCCCCTAGCAAGGTCGAATAGCAATCAGATTGTCTTCGAAACTGGCTTAAAGACTAGCCGTCCATAATCATAACAAAATATATTCAAGAGAATTTTTCGCCTGGCATATGTATATGAGTTTGTATTGTAGGTAATCTAGTTTAAGCGTAAACAAAATAATTAACGTGATAAAAAAAAATAAGAACGAACCACAAAGACCAAAACGTGAGTCAAATTGACGTGGCGAGACGTTTTTTTGTTGCATGCTACATCCGCCTCTTAGCAGTATCTCACGATTATTTAAGTTTCGCTTTATCATGCTATGTCTGTACGTACGTATATGTACTCTGAGCTGAGCTAATAAATAATAAGGAAATAAGTCGGGCTTTGTGACTGGTTATTCCATTGTTATTAAGGTGGGAACATACTTCATAGAAAAAAAAAATTATAACAGCTAGAAGGAAGGACTCCGACCGGTAGTGTTACACGCAAGTTCTAAAGCAAGTTAGTATCACCACCAGGACAGATGCAGGTATCGTTGAAGCTCTCCAATTTTCGAATAACAAGGGCAATGTTAATTTCATCGAACGTATACATATATCTTCACTTTACGAGATTTAATGAGGTAGCTATGGTATAGATTCTCAAACATCTGACATTCTCGAACAATAACCTTTCACTGATCAAAACTCAAATGTTCAGTTGATTTTGTATCGACTATTCTCCATTATAACATCTGCAAGAATTCCTCAGATTAAGCAACGGCGAGGGAGCCTTAGACAACATAAAGTTTAGGGGTAAGTATTATGGGAGCCAAACGGATAATAACAGCTGATCTAGGTAGTAAAAGCAGAAAAGGTAGAGTCCAGAACGGGACCCCTCCATGGGTAATTCGTTCCCTCTTGATGTGGATAGTGATGGATGACGAACTTCTGAAATCACTGGAAGCAATGGGTTCAAATTTATAGCTTATGCTGATGACCTCGCAATGTTCATTACGGGAAAGCATCTCTATACACTGGGAGAGCTCAAGCAGTCCGCACTGCACAAAAGAACTGCACGATAATATAAAAGTTAGAGGACCTTTGAGCCTCGTTCTTAGGGGGTGTAAAATTGGACAAAAAAAACGAGGTATACAAAGTATCTTGGAATCATCAAGTTTACTTGGAGAAGAAATCTAGAAAACAGAATCACAAAAGCCAGAAGGGCATACTGGATAGGCCGTATGGCTTTTGGTAAAACGTGTGGTTTGCAACTGAATCAAATCTACTGGACTTACACTTGCATCGTTGGGCCCATTCTATCGATGTTGGAGAGGAAATCGCATATCCAACGACTTGCCTAGGAATTACCAGATCCCAATCCAGTCTCCCACAGGAGCCTGGAGTGAAAAGATCTGCTGGACTGGCTACCCGTATACTCAAGATCTTAGAACATTTCAACGAACGGACCGCAGTGGGACACTGGTATCCGGACGGAAGTCCAGGTGGCCTCTGAAGTCGTTCGGCATCCAAGCAACCTTTTAAGTTAAGAATACAATTTCGACACAAGCTGTACCGTTCGACTTCCAAACGAAAAGAAGGGCAGCAGAGCACTGCCGTTCCAAACAAGGATGAAATAGAAGTATACACGAATGGATCACACATCGATGAAGAATCGGGAGCGGGAATTTACTGCCGAAGGCCACCTCTGAATCGCACAGTCCATCTGGAACAGTTCGTCACTGTCTTTCAGGGGGAAATTTTTGCTATATTTAAGGAGCGAACCCACGGATTCACTGGCGAGGAAGGAGCATGTAACATGAATACGGCCACGGTTACAAATAGAAGAAGCCTTAAAAGTTGTTAAAACCGCATACAGCAGCTGGTGTAATATGTGGAAAGGACTGCAAACGTGCAAAGCTGCCAAAGCCATAACTGAACACCCCTGCTGCCGTCGAGCTTTCCTGTGAACTAATCTGCCTTGGGACACTAGGTGTGCAAGTACTTAGCAATTATCAGACCACTTTTCGCTTATACGTAGTTTAGTGGGTCAGGACACTGGTTAAATCTGCCCAGTCTATACTCACCAGACTGCAAAGAGAAATTTGCTCCGCAGTTACTGGCGCCATGCGAAATACCACTATGTAATAATAAACTGAACGAGCTATCCAAATGTGATAAGGTATCAGAGCCTACTCACATAGTCCAGGACATAATTAGAGTTAGCTTAGCAGCATTCCTTTATGTTCTTAAGGACTGCTGCACTGAAAGAGCCCCGCCCTGCAAGTCACTCTTAAACGAGATATTTAGAGTCAATGCGATGACCCTCTGCTGGGTACCAGGGCATATGGATATCGAAGGAAATGAAAAGGCTGATGAGCTTGCTGGGAAAGGATCGGCGCTGCACTTATCGCGGGCCATGCCTTTTGTAGTAACCTCAATCAATTCCTTACGGAAGTAAATAGAAGATGAAGCCATCGGTCGAGCAACCAGACGCTGGGTTCATCTGGAAACATGCGCAACGACCAGGGCGCTATGGCCGGCCTTTAGCAAGAAGATATCAACCTCTCTGGTAAAACTTAGTCGTAAGTCGTGGCATAATTACTGGACACTGTGCTATCGGCGTTCACGCAGAACGACTCGGTGTGCGATATAACGACTTTTGCAGAAGTTGCAGGGACGAATAAGAAATTGAATCTGTTCGTCATCTGCTGTGTGATTGTCCTGCCTATCCGTCATAAGAATGAGGACTCTCGGAAGTTACTTCTTTTCTGAATTGGAGGATTTAGAGTTGACGGACCTCCTAAGATTCATATAATTATCTGGGTGGTTCTAACAGCGGATTCGCAATGTCTCCAGGGTTAAATGATTAGGCACAATGGACCTACTTGGTGTAAGTGAGCAGTGACTCTTATGTCATAAGGCACTCATCTACCTAACCTAACCTATGTCGGTTGGGATTGATGATGAATCCTAAGGCTCTGAAGGTTAGTCCAGTAGTCATCATGTTTGTCGACCTCCTCTATTGTGTTATCTTGCAGTGAGCTAGGAGTACTCCAAAATAGACCACTGGATCAACGAGTGGGCGATAAGAGCCTCTCCTCGTTAGGCACTCAGCCCGCTCGTTACCTTCATTACCAGGAATTCAGTCTACGCTAAACTTGTTCCTGTATGCCAGATTTCGAGGAAATTGAGAATTGGGTCATTATGAAAGTATTCTAGTATTCTTAGATGGCATGTAAAGTCACCGGCCTTAAGGTCCAGTATCTGCGGCAGCACGAGACCATAGCTCTTTCTCCACTACCTGATGTAGCGGCGTAAGATTAAGTATTGCTTTTATAGCTGGCGTTAGACGTGTTTTCATTGCCCCGATGATATCCTCGCAGGCTAGACGATGTATTTTATTCAGTTGCTCCTGCGTTTTAATTTCGAGTAGTTTTGGCCACAATCGTAATGACGCATAGGTGATCATTGGTTTGATTATGACGTCGTACGACTACTAAATTAACTTGGGTTTCAGTCCTCAGAATTTGCCGTATAGGCGATGGCCTAGCCTTATTCAGGTGCGAGTCTTAGGCCAAAGTTTTATCATGGATTACTCCAACGTAACTCGCTTTTCTGAGCATATCAATAAAATTGCTTTCCAGTGATTTTTGTCTGAAATCATGTTTTCTTTTCCTGGAATAGGGTACAAGGACAGTTTTTCAAGGTATCACTTGGGTCACAAACAAGAATCCACAATAATAACCAAGTTTTCGTGGAGACTAAAAGCTAAGAACAGACCTATACAGCGTTGTACTGAATAAATACTTACTTTGAAAAAAATTTACAAGTTGGAAATGAAATGTTTGTTTTGAATTTTTGAAAAAAAAAAAAAAAGATTAGGCCGAACCGCTAACTCCCTTATGCTATAGCTGACTATTCCAAGTTGATTAAAAGCGATACAAGCCCCTTGTTGCTCCAACAATAATCTTATTGCTGCACTATGAATCCTAACTCAATCTACGAAGATAATTTAGATTAAAAAAATGTGATAATATTCAAAGAAGGATGCCCATAGCAATCGCACACACAAGAAGAAAAGGAGGCCATAACAGCGCCGCGCCGAGAGGAAAGAAAACAAAAATTCAGACCATCAATGGAATCTTGACCAAATCGGGTGAATACGCCTCATTCTCGACCTATTTGTGGGCACATGCATGCACCAAGATGTATTCACAAATAATGGAGCAACTTAGATACAATCTGGAGTCTCTTCAACATAACCTACCGATGCTAGCTTTTTTCTCTTTCTTTATTCGTGTTATCCGAAGTGGAAATCAATGACTAGATTCATACCGTGTTATTATAATAGCACCCATGTATACTATGCTATTACCAAAACCAACAACAATATTGTGCAGGAACCTATCATTTAAGGTGATGGTGGAAGCACGGTTTCGATTTTCTTTCGGTTAAACTATATCGGTGAACGCGCAAACATATCCTTTCTTGCGATGAGTGTGTGCCAGTTGTAAACACACATTAAGGCGTAATAACTATACAATTTGTTTGCCTCATTTTCAGATTGCGACTGGGTTGTTAAATCAGGTTCATCAATGGTCGGGAGGTCAGTGGTGGTACATACATAGATACTCGTACTTGTGGTGATTCTATTCTTGGCAATTTAATAATATTTCATCTCCTTGTGCTTGAAAAGCGACGAATATCTATATCTTGTATGCTGGAGAGCACTACGGACTTGTTATGGCGATTACAATAGACCTTGTAACACAGAGACCGACTAAGGTATTGTTAACGGATACAAAATAAGCCAGATAGGGAGACTGCTACTTTCAGACAGTTTTAAATGCCATTTAAATTTGATTCATTTTATTTTTATTGTATTACTTGAATAGTTACTAGGACCTTCGTATTGTTAGAGGTTGATTATCGTGATAAATTTATTTGACATATCTAACATAACAGACATACATATTTGGTCCAAAGCCTAGCAGCAGGCGACCATTGATGTTCTGTGTCTTATATTTTTTTGGACAAATAGTAGGACCCTACAGCTTAAAGCCACTTCCGAAAGGCAAATTGAGAAGCTTTCTCATAACAGCTATTATTCTCGGACGTTGATTAGATATTCGCGAGAGGTGGAAGTGTGAAAAATCTTTTCTTGTGTTTTCTGCGATTCCAACTTCGAACCTCCCACTTAGTAATCCAACGAGCTAACCACTTCGCCACGACACCCACAATTTTAAGGACAACCATTTCTATTAAACTATTTTGCAATACACTTATGTATACATATTCTCAAAGGGCAATTGTGAGATTGTAACTTGCCCTTAACACGTTGTCTTAGAAAAGTAACCAAAAAGTTTTGGGCAATTCACTAGCCAACTTATGGCAGAGAAGATTTACAAACTTAAGGATAACTACTCCCTCGATTCTGATGGGTTGCCCGCAAAACTTCAAAGAAAACTGCGTGAGACACCTAGGCCAGCCTTTGATTACTCTTTTCCTTATGTCCATTTCCAAATGATCTTTCCCCCAACTTTGGAAGAACGCATTTATCGTCCCCAATCACACGAAAGGCTCCCCAATCACACGAAAGGCTCCTAAAACGAAATAACCCATTATCTCAAAACTATCATGTACACCCAAACTCTTCGAGAGCATAGCGTACAACTCACTGTTTTTCAATTGTAAGACCTTATTTTCTACTAACCAACATGGATTGAGTACTTCCAATCTCTTGTAATTCCGCTGCTTTAAGCACAGGCTAAAACTTCTGCTTGGAACACACTGCATGCATACGGAAGTCTCAAAACTATCTTATGGTTTATATCCGACCCCGTACTGCCACTAGTCCTCGAACCATCTTTGTAAACTGCAAGTTCATTATGGAAAGGCACGACCTTCCTTCGTCAGCCTTCCCTATCAGGGTTCATTACTTCGTATGGTGTGTGGAAGTCAAGAGTACCCAGGATTTCATCCGATTTATCAGGGATATTGGAAAATGGAATATTGGAATAGAAGAAGCAGAACCCAACTTCGAAACAATCTTTAGCATCGCTCTACTTCCGCCTAGCCGTGTCTTGATTGTGCCACCTTGCCACACCTTTCTTTCCTATTCTCCTTCTCTAACGTATTCAAGTTATTTTGCTCACCTTCACCCTTGTCTCCCTAGCTTTTAATGCCCTTGTTCGTTGTTTTAAGCTTAATAAAATCAAATCAATTAATAATTTGAACGTAAAGGATTATATATTCGCAAATTTTATTCCCCAAATTCCTAATAAACTGTAAAGTACTATTAATAATTCATTTCTCTAGAATCCCAGCGATTAAATGTATCTATTGTCACAAAGACTGAAAAACACGTTTTTCGTTGACAACAAATCTTTATTAAACGCAAATAAAACTCTATTATTTATGTTGTCATTAATTTAACCAATCTGAAATGACTTCCAATCATGTGAACCGTTAACTCTAATCGTTTAATTCAAAAATTTAAATTACCATACTATTCCTTAAAGTCAATGGCATCTAATAACGGCAAAAACATATCTTAAGGATACAAACAAAAATGCTAACAGCAACATTTGCATAACTGCTTACCATGCATGGAAGCCTGGTGGAATACATTAAATTTTAATCCAAATAACAATAAACTAGTAACGAAAAAAAAACCCTTTGAATCATCAAAGAATGACTATTTTTCTTATTAGCATACGGTAGATCGTAGTCACTAGAACCAGTATCAACGTATCGGGACGACGTCATAAGCCGCTTCACAGAAAAGTGAAACTACATACGTATCTCCACGTCGAAGAGTATTACTCGTAAATCAGAATATTTGGTACAAAAAATAATTTAAAAAATAGAGTACTCCATTCACAACCTTGCTTTGGTAGGTTAGGTATAATACGGTTGCACCAGCTGATTACGCATCAGCTTCTCATTTAGACCACACATACATAGAGTATATTGTGCCTGGTTATTAAGAAAAAAAACCCTGGGAACCTAAAAATGCCTTATCAGTATTGACCACTAGTTAAACCACCCAGATAGGTACACAAATAAATCTCAGGAGTTTGTTTCACTTAGCGTTTCATAACTCATATAAGTAGCTCTGACAGAAGTGACTGTCAACTCTTTTACGAGCCACTGCACGATATTCACATACGAGTAGCAGGTGACGAATAGATGCTTTTCTTCTTCGTCCGTACAGCTGTCATTGTAGGGCAGACTTCGCCGGGCTTCATTGTTTCGTATTACGCAGTGATCGGTCAGGATGCTAATAGCAATTTGAATATCCTTGCGGCTAGGCCTCAGTAGATTGATAGACCGATAGATTTGACTAGTTCAACCGTACCGCTATCCATTGTGAATCTGCCAGTGTAAATAGCTAGTTTATCCTTGGTGCAGACTCTTTCCTTATCCCTCATCATATACGATTGCATTGATAGAGAGGTATGATGTACTCCGTTTCCGTACAGAGTTTTGAGATACACCACCGACTTAGAATAGAGGCGTGTCCATAGGGCCTTGCTATCCAAAGTACAGGAGACCTTAAAATAAAGGTCATTCGTACTTCGACAAACAAACGAATCAATTGCGAAAAGCGAAGTACTAAAAAGAAAACTCGACCAGCAACAAGGCTCCAAAAATATTGTTGCGATATGCTTAAAGGCTAGTAGGCATCGGATGCACTCGCCGAGGCTTAATTAAAGAACTAAGAGCCTTAGAAAAAGAAAGGAAGGACCTCCATCCGCTTTATATGAGAAATGTAACATGACCCAACCGAACACAAGGTAGTGCAAAAAGCATCGTCCTATCGGAAGATGCTCTCAGTTTTACAAATGGCGTCTTATGTCATCTCGGCTTTGACTTTGTTAAGTAACTCTTCAAAAAAAATAATCCTGTCAATGTTTTTGACAAATAATCCGTCTGTGCTTTGGCCCAACGTGAGTTTTGTCGCCGGTTTCCTGGTCGTGTGGAACCAACTGGACAAACACGTGGCGTTGGGCCACTCGCCTCCAGAGACTGGCTTAACACTGGAAAGGAGCAGTTGTGGCTGGTCCCGGAGCCAAAGGATACTTTCAAACATCAACCAGACGACGGACCACGCAATTGGGCACCAATGGGCTGTAGAATTTCGGTGAAAGACTTGTAGATATACCCGTACTGGGTCACTGAAAATCCGGGTGTAATGCACGAAGAGCCATTACATCCTCTCGAAAGCGCTGTTTGGCGCGACGACGGCGAAAGAAAATTGGTTGGCCCATATTTTGGAAACTCTGTTACTATGACTGGTGAGCGATACAGAACCCTGATCAACGACTTTTTGCTATCGAAAACTAACGAATAAAGTTTGGAGGACATATAGTTCCAGCAGGAGGGTACAACCGCTCACACAGCACAGGCGACAGTGAACAGTGAACTGGCTCGTCAGATCGCCCGATCTTACTATTCCAGACATTATTTGGACAATACTGGATATAAAGAAGTGGAGAATTTATCGTCAGAAGATCTGAGAAAAGTCATGGAATGTACTGTAGAACGAGCCCAATGGTGCATCACCTCTAGCGGCGAGGTATGACCGATATATGCTTCGTGGGTTAATGGACAAAAAATTGAACGTCTTAATAAACATATTAATCAAAATTTCTGCTTAAGAAAATTCGAATGAGGACTTTTTCGCCACCTTATATAGAAAGCTGACACTCCTCGTGATGAAATGCAGCAGTTCCACAAGGGTTATGGTGGCCCCAGGAAGTGATTTAGTCAACACAAATAAGGCATCCTGTGCAAGTATTTCTTCAGCACATTTCTCCCTAGAAAACCAAGGACTATCAACTTAGAAAAGAAAATTAAAATAAGCTACAAGCGATAGTAAGTCGAGACAGTAATAAAGATAAACAAATGCAAAAAGCAGTCTAGGATTGTTAAGTTATTGGTTAAGACAATGCAATGTACTCTGTCATTAAAGTGTTTAAGTTATTTTCTACATATAGACAATCTGTTGTTGGGCACATTCAGTAACAATGCTAGTTTTTATGATACTAACATTTTAAGTAACTTCTGCACGACAAAGCTGCATCTACGGTCCGTTAAAAATTATTATGACTTGGTTAACCAATTTCAGCAAATCTTTTAAAACTCAATTAACTAAGAAGTCACTAAAAAAAAGTAAAGAAGCAAAGTGCGCAAATAAGATCTCATTTCTTGCTCACCTTGGCTTACAATGCAAAAAAGACTACGCGATGCGAGCAAGAACGACGCTACTGAAAGATATTATACAACACGAAGCTTCAAGTTACTTACGTAGAATACATAATTAAAATAAGTGAAATAAGCAATTCCTTGTACTGACGGATTCTGTCAGTAGTGTCAGTGATTGTGGACATTATGCTGGACAATACTAGGCATAAAGACGTCACACCTCAGCGAATACAATTTTACTCTCTAGAACTCACCACACAAAATCCATCAAGGTTCGATTCGATGATAATGACAAACAGTCAACAATGTAACTGAACCAAATTTGGCAGTTGACCGAAATCGAAACACCATATGCATATGCATGAGTGTATGTACATACATACGAGTATGTTGATATGTAAACGGATTTATAGATTCGAAAAACCAACCAAACAGCGAGGGAGGGAGTAAGATACATTAAAGTTGATGACCATCTCGAGCCTTATTTGGTGAAAATTCTCTTTTGGTAGCTTAGGTGATGCATCCACACATTGCTTTATGTATGTAGGTTGATCAAGGTTCTTTATTTCACTATGTATTCTCCGAAGGTGGACAGGAGTAGCTTACAAATACATACTTTCTGTGGTTCCCTGAATATTGATCTGATAGAAGTAGAGAAGCAATTATTTCCGGTGAAGCACAACCTATGTGGTATTAAGGGATGAGACTTTTAGAATTCATGCTTGCCAGTAAGGATGCTGATAAGAACCCGAGGTATTCAACGAGGAGGGGGTGACTAAACTTACATTTTCTAGCAGTATACTGTTCCATTCAATGGCCAAGTGGCGTATACTGGCGGAGGTATTATCCTGCAGAACCCCTTAACGATTCACATATTGTTTTGGTTTCGGTTGACTTTAAGTGGTTTCAGAAACCTATGTACGGATAATTTTGGACATGTACGAGGGAGCCAAGACGAGATGCCAGCTCTGGTAACCAACAAGGTCCCAATCAAAGTCGGTGTACTGCCTTTTATTGCAGTCCTTAACTATCTGCGAGTTGCGTGCCTTGACGGATGTGCTGAGAACCTCACCATCTCCCGATAGACAACGTCGGTAAGCAAATGGTTTCCAGATCAGCTCTTGGACTGAGAAACTCTCGACTATGAAAAGAGTAGTGCACTGGTCATGGCAGTAAACTTATGACGCATATGTCATCTCCCCAAAGGCAAACGACCGCTTGCCTAGTAAAACTGACTCCAATTTAGGCTTCAAATACTCGATTCAGATCAGAGTGAACGCAACGATATGTCCAAAACACAGGAAAAGAGTCGGAGCCGGAGTCTTTTCGGAGGACTTTGGCATCCGCCTCTCCTTTAACCTTCTGAGCCATTGCAACCTCTATTGAGTACACGTCGCCAGCTAGGAGCACTATCTAACTCTACTCTGGCAAACCAGATGGAAGTGCAAGGGAATCCTGTGTAAGTCTGATGCTTACACTAACAGAGCTATGAATCCTCCGCTGTGAATCCTCTTACATAGCATACATAAATACCCTACGGATCACTACAGAGCAATGCGTCGAGTATACATACATACATATGTGTGTACATAGATATCAGCTTTACCTTTTTTTTAATACACTTTGAGTAGGTGTTCTACAGCGTGTATCGAGAGCGTAAGAGAGGCGTTGCGGAGAAACGCATCGCTATTAGAAAGGCTGCGTATGGAGTCACAAGATGTCGAGTTCTTCACAAACGACAAGCAGAGTATGACAGGGTTGTATTTTGTCACCGCTGGTATTGCTGGTGAAAATGGTCGGAATGGTCCGAGTGGTATTATCGGAAACGGAGGATTTCAGTGGACAATAACATCATCCCTGGATTACATGTCTGTCTGAGTGATGGATCGACAAACATAGTAGATAAATGCAAACAAAACAAAAGCCCTCAGCCTTTCAAACTCGTTCACTCAACTTAACATTGCTGGACAGGATACCGAGAAAGCAGATATCTTCCGATGGCAGCAATCATGGCCGCAGGATTGGGAAAGCACAAACGCAGTTCAGTATGCTATCCAAAGTCTGAGAAGCATGCACTGAGACCAAACTACGCTCCAACGTTGAGTCAGTAGTTAGTGATAGTTACTCGCAAGCTGTAGACTTTGGTGAGTAGATGTTTTTGCATCATATTTAGGGTCTACTGGCAGAATCGTACCTCAAACGAATAGCTCCATATAAGAATAGGTTGGGCGCCAAAAGACATTCGCATACGACGAAGGAAGGGGCAGTGGATCGGTAACACCTTACGACACGAAGACAAGTCCATTGCGAAGTATCCTATGTATTCGCTCACACATTCTGGCAGAAGAACAGGTTGCCCTTAGCTAACGTTCCGCAGATTACTTGAAGAGGAATCGGGGTGACTTGTGATGAGTTGGAAGGAACTGAAAAGCGTTGCAGAACTGCGAGCGAGATGGCGAAAACATCAACAGAAAATAGCCAACTAGTGTCAAGCTTCCACAAGAAGAAATGGATCATCTTACTTAGTTGATGCTGCTTTGCAGAAACTGTGCGAAATTTCAAAAGCATTTTTGGGTAAAATGAAGCAGTGGATGATGCAAAGAAATTCATAAGAAAGTTTGTGAGATTGGCATATTTGTGGATATCAAAAATTATTCACGTGCTCGTCCAGTGGGCACAGAAGAAAAAAAAGGTGCTGTTATCTAGAGTGCCCATGAACACCCAACAAACTCAAATCATCACAGAGCTTAACAACTCAACATCAGTCGCTATTTTCTGAGGAGAATATTGCTTAAAGACCTCAGACTAGACGCTTTCAAGGGTTAACTGAGTGCTAAAACCAAGTAGCCATCCGCTTTGGCACCACTTCCTTGTATAGGTCTTAGATGATTTTCGGACGAAGATCATTTTCATCTTTGAGACTCTGTCAACAAGCAATACAATCCAATCATGGTCGTAGTGAAGCTAAAACATCCTTAATGATAGATTGCTTTGCAAGGTTATTACGATGCACAGCGAGCGCTACAGAGGCCATATAAGAAAATCTTCTTATGTCCACAATTGAAGAATTCGGTTTTCGATGGGCTTGAATTTCAGCAAAATGGCGTAACCTGACACACTAGCTGTCAAACAATTTATCATGTGCGCCCTACGTATAGCAACCGCGTTATCAGCTGTTTTGGACACGTGCCTAACCACCGCGTAGCTCCGATTTGACGCCATTATATCTTTTTATAAGAAATTATTTAGGATCGTTTTTACACTGACGATCCACAATTGACGCACTTGAGGAAAATATCCGTAGAGCTATTCGCGAGGTAAATCGACAACCAATCGTCAATTTACTGTAATATCGAGTTGACAGGATACGCTACTGTCAAGCCAGCCGGTGCAGCGATTGGAATGAAATTATTTTCTGTTAATGATCGAAGGACATACTTTATTTAATAAAGTGACAATCATTGAAAAATATTAAGCGGTGTGGTTTTTATAGTAATTTCAAAGAAAACCAGCAGATGGCTCACCCTTTACTTGAATAAAGGCTGTATTAACCCATCTCCTAGTCCGAGAACTAGGATGCTAATTAATACAAAACACTTCCCAAAGGAATAGAACAAAAAAAATGTTTTACGTCGATGTTGTCTGTTGAGTCTTAGGTACAATACGGTTTTCGTCACAAACCTACCTTAGGAAAATATGAGCCCTGTTGAAGATGGTATGGTAGGGGGGTCTGATTTCACTTTTCTTTAACACTCTTACCATGCGCAAAGTAAAGCTCCCCAATAGGCCATATTACTGCTCTGTATATGCAAGGCTTTCAAGTAGGCTGGAAGGAACGATTCCTACAGCGATTTAAAGTCACTGTCTATTTCTATGCAGTTTTCATATATTTTCAAAATTAAATTTGGGACAGAGAAATCGCCTGGAAAGTCATGGAACAAAGCAATTATCCAAAACGATGGCAACCCAGTCAATATAATCTTTCTAACCCAATATACCTATAGAAGAACGGAGGCAGAAACTCTTCACTAATCAATGCGTCCGTACCGCAAGAAATCCACTCTCTGTTTTGTTTTATTGTTTGTTTATTTTTTTTTTTTTTTTTTGTGTCTTTAATTTTTGTTTATTTGCGCAACGCGCCGTGATATTTTGCACTTTCAAATGGTCAAATGGTCTTCTAATCAAAATCAGAATCAGACAGAAACCAGTTCTATTCACACCAACTTCAGTCATGGAGTGTCTTTCATGGTTGCAAAGCATTTCCTAAAGAGTGTTTTTGTTGTCTTGTTGGGGCCAGTGGTGCTGCTGACTATCAATTCCTAAAATCAATGTGGCCGGCGGCGGATGCTGCTCGATACTCAATATGAAACGCAAAAAAATGATGTCATCGTCGAACTGACGCAGTCGAAAAATCTACAAACAAAATCCTCGATTACTAAACCCAACGACTAACCAAGCGTTACAAATAAACCTCTCTCTGGCCAACTTTTACTTAATTTTTTTTTATTAACCCTGAGGTGCCCGTGTATGTAGAGCCCGTTCTGTTCCCTCAGGTAACCAGTAGCCGAATCCGAAAGCCAGGGAGTAGCCTAACCACTCAAACACATGAACCTGTTAAACAATGCCCCGTAAGCAAGTGGTTTTCGTCCGGTCCGGATAAGAAGCATCTTTGGTGGTACTTTGTATCTCGTGGTTGAAACAAAAAATAAAACGTTGGCCCGTATGAAAGGCCAGCTAGCAGATCCGTACTTTTATTTGGGATATTTTATTGAATTTATTTTTATTTGGATTTGTTTTTGATTATATGGAAGCAGTGAGGCCATTGGTATTGACTTTCGAGGTCATTTTTACTCTTACGAAGTATCTACAGTCGAGTTAGTAAATTGGTGGCAGCTCATTGCAATTTGATACATCGCTGATGGCTTCGGTCATTGATATTTACTTGTGTTATTATTGCGAGTCAAGCTATGCCAATTAAATTGGAATTTATGATGTCATGAGTTGATTTTTGTGTCGCTTTAAGGTGGCAAATATAAACTTTGATCTACGGACTTTAACCCTTCAATGTATGCGAAGGTATGCGAAACTTGTTTGTGCAATACATAGGTGCGTTATATAATTTAGTTTTAGCTCTAACAATTAGTTGAGACGAACAGATTAACATGTCTGACATGTCTTCATCAACCAAATGAACCCGTCTTACGCCTACGTCAACACTCGCTAATGGTAAGGGATGTGTTAATTGTGAGCCTTCACGTCAGCTGGAAAGAAAGCAGCTAATTGGCTTTCATGCTGAATCGGTCCATTTTGGATTCAATGACCTTGAAGGCTGAAAAATACGAAACAAAGTCTACACTCAACAACGTGGTGAATCAGTATTTCCAGACATTTTCTTTTATGAAGGTTGTCACGAGGATTTGGGGTTATAAATGTTTGCTAATAAAAAGAATGGTAAAGGACTGTACAAAGGCGACAAAGACCGCTGTCAGAGAGAATTAATCTTTCAAAATAGACGGTGATAGCCACGACCAAATTCCAAGACAGTAAAAACAAAACTGTGTTGGACCGGATGGTATACCATCAAAAGTCTTGAAGTAGTCTCCAAAATCTCCCATTCCACCCTTCTGAAAGAGTTCCAAAATGGAACTTTAAAACTATTGGATCCCCAATTCGGCCATCGCCTTGCAGAGCTCCAAAGGATGTATGCTGCCACACGTAGCCTTAAATTCGATAAACAGATGGTGTGTTTCGACTTGAAATTCGTTTGTCTTTTCTAGGATTTAGCATCTCTAATCGAGCTGTCATATTGGTATGTGTCGATAAATATGGTGCAGAGCAGCTTAAGACGTTCACAAAGTTCACTGAAGAGGATCTAATGAGCGACATTCAACAGGGATATACCTTGGTTTTTGGCGCAAGACATAAGATCGCCTTTTTAGATGGGGCATATAGTTTCATTGTCCATACTAATGCTCCTAGTCAGAACATCGCCTCCATAATTGAATATTCCGACGGTTAGCCATTTGAGCCAACGACTTCTTGTTCTTTAGCTCCAGAATGGATATGCCAACCACCTCCAAACAGGAAGGGAGAACTTCTTCGTCGACTGGCTGTGAGATCTCTATTTGCGATGTCACTCTTTCTTATTCCAAGTGTGAAGCCTGCAGCCCGATGCTTGACTCTCTTGTTAAAATTCCGGATCAAGTGTCTGTCACGAGACTCCGCTGCAACGCCTGTAGATATGCCACTTCTGTCACCTTTTCCAACGCGTACACTCATCATCATACCACAGATTTTTCTCTGAAGGTGCTTTGTAACCTGGTGCGACTAAGTAGTTATTATTCAACCTTATACAACTTCAACTTTCAACACCATACCAGACATCAACATTTCTTTCAAAATTGATCATTTGGTTCTTGATATAGCCACGATTTGAAAATAATACTCCTTAGCATTTTTCACACTCGCAGAGCATCTCAAATTTCTTTGGATTACATACTCACATTTGGTACACTAACGCACATTCCAGTATCTCAAAAGAATATAGAATACTAGGTCAGAAATAGATACTCTTCTCTACAAAATACATCAAGAAATCTTCCCAAGCCTCTTTATTCTCTCAAAATTTAAAGAACAATTATCATCAATATCCGTTCTTCGTTAAACTAATGATTCATGGATATACAGAAGAAAATGAAGAAATAATTGTTTAGCTACAAAATATGTTAAAAAAAACTCTAATAACCGCTGCAAGATTCAATTTCATAAATATTCTAATTAGTGAAAAACATTTTAACACGAAAGATAATACACCTTAAGCTATTATTTTTGATCTATTTTTTATCGAAAATAATTTTTTTTTTCGTTCATGAAGCGTCGGGTTAAGGTTCTGCCTCTCAGGGGATACTTTCTTTTCCGAACAAAGTAGTTAATGAGGTTTGCCGAGTATATCTGGGTTGCCATTTAGTTATGCTCATTAAACTACATATGCAAGATAGTCGATTCTAAAGATTAATAAATCATAGGATTACAGACATATCTACCGGGTGGCTTTCGCTATTCTTCTCGGAACTGCCTTGGGCGAAGCACATTGCGTTTGATAAATCACTTAAGTTTAGCTGCAGCAATATTCTAATTAATGATTATTCCAATTACGGAAATTGAAATATAGAATTGCTGCTATGCATACTCGGTAATAAGACTCTTTTGGAAAACAGATTTATGACATACATAGCTGGCCTCACTTGGGGCTATTTGTTGCTTTTACGGTAATATTTTAACTTTAACATTTCCGAACGCGATCTTAAATGTTCGCTAGATCTTTTAATTTACTTTTGTTCCATGTCACTCAGTCTGTTCCCTAATTGTTACTCAAAATCTGTCCAATGGCGGTATCTGATCAAAAATTCGATCAGTGCATCTTATATCTTATAAGGGCCCTAACTACCAAAACGCAAAAGTTTTTGAAAGTTTGTGATTGCCAAAAAAAATCTCTGCCCAGAACTCAGCTTAAATATTTTCAAAATTTTTCTTTATTTAACGCATAAGTCAGGGAGAGTGGTTACCAGGTTGTAGTTTTAGTGGTTTTGATAGAGGTACACTTGGTACAGGTTCAATCCCAGCCGAGGACAGTAACCAAAGCCACCGGGCACGAAAAGGAAAAATAAAATATAAGTTCTTGGAACCAAAATTTTAATGAATGGGTCGATAGGATGACACCACGTACCACCCATCGAATTGTATGGGAGTCGAAAGGTATGGAGGCTATTTGAGACCTTGTGCTTGGCAGTCATAGTGTTGATTGCGTTGATAGCCGACACCAAAGATTTTTCCTGGATACATTGTCAGATAAATACCTAACACAACACACACCGTGATTGCTACCGTACATACCTATGTGCAGACCACAGTGATCTGAAAATGTCGAGCTTTTTGATCTTTCATAAGTTTCTGGCGGAAAGACGGTTTCGCGAAATAGACCTGTCAGTTGGCATCCGAGATCATGCATTGACACATCGCAACTTTGTTCTTTGGGGTCATCTGAAGGCATTCGCTTATGCAGATAAACTAGCAACTATTGACCACTTGGAAGCCAATATTGTGAATTTATTTACTAGAAAATTGCTCAAAAATTAGACTGATAGGATGACCTTTGTAAAACGTAGTCGAGTTGGTCATATGCTCGAAATTATTATCAAAATGAAATCAAAACATGACCAGTTAATTGAGTATTGTGTATTCTACCTCAATTTAAAGTTCTCACGCTCCAAATAAACATCCCTTACATAAGTAAAGAATGCATACATAATAAATGGACATAAATGGTGATTCGATTAAATCTTCCTATGTTGGCAACACCGTAAATCAAGCAACTGTCAATAAGCACCTGTTTTCAAAATGTCAAATGTTTGTGTGCAATCTTATTTTCGAAATTGTTCTACAAAAATATCAATTCTATATAAAAGGGGAGATTTTGGCCAATTTAATCGCCCTGCTAAGCAAGTAATTCGCGACGAATTTGAAGATACTGGAAGCATTCTAGATAGGATAAGGCAAAAATATTTCAGTTGTCTTAAAGCTCCCTTTGGCGCATTTTGACCCAGGACTTTATCCTTCACAAATTCAAAATTCTGTTAGCACAAGAATGAAGCTCAGAGGCGTTCATAGCGAAGGATTTATGCAGATTGGGTGTTAGAGCAGCAGGAAATTGATGCTGATTTTCAAAGAAAAACTTTTTCCTTGATGCGAAAGAAAAAGATTTTCACCTCTCTAGGTATGTACATATAAGCAAAATTTCCACACGTGGGGCGAGAAAAGTCCTCATATGATTCACAGGACACCATACCATGCCTAAAAAGTGACTATTTGGTGTTCATTGTGGCCAGACAGCGTCACTGTGCCTTACTCTTTTGAAGATGATGAGAGCGGACCGTAACAGTAATTGGTGACCGCTGTAGACACATGATAACGGATTAATTCTGGCACGAAATTGCAAATATTGATGTGGAAGACATGTGGTTCTATAAAAATGGAGCAACGTTGTAAAAAGTTCATAGGTCGCATTATTTCACATTTCGGTGACGTAAACTGGCCGCCAAAGATCATGCGATTTAACGCTGTTGGATTTCTTTTTATGTGGTTCCTGTCTAGAAAAAATACTCGAAACTTTTAAGTAACCACCCTGAATTTAGGACAAAGTCAACGAAAATTACTTCGATTGAATCGACTGCTGCAGAAACTCCAATGGCACCCATTTAAGGGATATTATTTTTCATAAATAATAAGACACATATTTACATAGCATTTTCGGTTTAAAAAAGTTCGGAAGCAGAAATTGGATCACCATTTACTATTAAATGTCAGAAAAAGCGGGCAAAATGGCAGCTCGGCTTAACAGCTATCCCTATTGTAAGTTCACCTTAAGCAAACAAAAAAACACTCCTTACTTGTGGAACGGACTACGGAAAGTAGTTAAGTAGTAAATAAATTTCAGAAGTGCAAGGCTTGAATTGCACCTTGCACCACAGTGGTATGAGAACAATATTAAGTCTGAGTATCACTCTATTTGGCCAATGAATGTGTAAGTAATTACAACAGTTCTGGTTCGTGGGGGCGTATTGTACGGGTTTTGAAAAGGAAAGCTTCTGAGGGGAAAAGCTCTATTCAACTTGAGAGTTGTGATCTCACGAGAGATTAAAAATTATGGAAAAAAAGATTGTATTCTCATTAAATACTTCTGAATTTATAGATTTATTAAGTTAATGATCTATTGTGCAGCAAAAAAAAAAATTCTTAGAAATAACACCGCGGCTTAAGCTTGCATTGCTAGACAACAGATTAGGAGCGTGGGTAACTTCAAGTATCTAGGAACAATCTCTTCCGTCGAAGGTCTCACCAATGAAGTCTACAAAATTCTACATATGTATATACATATTATTAAAACAAATTTTTAACTATAATACAATGAGTTATACTTAACAAAAACGTGCTATTTATTAGCACAGTTCATATGAATGAATGACTGTTATCAGAAATTAAGTGATTAGGCAATCACTACCACCACCACCAATAATTCAGTCATTGTGTGGTGTGTTTAGATACTAAACAGGGAAGCATTTGCTTATAGTAGGTAAGCTTGCGCCCACTAGGATGACAGAGAGATATTAACAAAATTTAATTACGAGTATCTCTGGCCGTTGTTTTCATACACATTTATACGTCCACATGTGTATGTCTGTCCTACTTATACATCTGTGTACTCTCCGACTGTATAATGATATTTAAAAATATTTTTTTTCTATTTATTTTGTTTAGTGTTAAGGTCTGTTACAATATTAATATCATCTTATCTACAGGAAAGGTTAAAAAAAAGAAAATCTAAAACCAAAAGGCAGCGTCAGAGTACCTGCTGTTATACAATCCCAAATAGAAATAGATTTTAACTATGCTTTGCTTAATTTGAAATGAAAACAACAACAAATATAAAGAAAAACAGGAAAAAATTGTTACAAAAATAAAAAACTCACCTTTTACTTCGAAATATCTTTCAGCAAAGTGCTGTGAATTTTTCACCCAAGCAAATTGCAAGTGAATAAGTTAAAAACACTTTTTTTGTACAACCAGCACTTAATTTACTATTTATTTTTTCGCTTTTGTAAATTAATAATGACATAACTTAGTTTTATTTTTTATTTATTATTTCTTTTTTACTTCGTATAAAACAACGTATAGCATATACGAGTAGGTATGCACTTAACCGACAGTGTAAACACAATTACCCAGATACAATTACTAAATGTGAGAATGCAAGGTAAAAAAAAAGAAGAAGAAGAAGAGGTTTGAAAATTTAATTTTTTTTTCAACTGTTTCGTTGAAAAAAGGAAGACAAATTCTCTGTAACTCCTACACACTAGTAAAGTAAAGTAAAGTATCTAATCGAATTCGTTGGAAATTGTTTTCTTTACTTTCGTGTATTGCTTGTTTATCGTTTGCTTTAAATTCTCGTAATTTCGCTCGTTTCCCGTCAGACATCGATATTCATATCATGAATTTATCGTTATATTGCGCACAGATACAAGTAAAATTAGTAGGCAATGTGTAGGGCCTCAAAGTTATCGCGACCACGTCCAATATGAGACTGCGCGCAACCCACTCTTGAAAAACTTGCCTCTCAAACTACTACTTTCGATTTAATTTTTTGAAAACTTTTCATTCGATGCTATTTGTGAAACAAATACAGATACTTTATCCACAGCGTAAGCTCATACCAATTGGCATTAAAATCTTATTAGTGGCAGGTAAAGGCGCAAAGAAAGAGAGCAAGAGATAGAAGATTCGCCATAAAGCAACGCTGTTTCACCTTTAAGCTAAACTGGTTAGATACATCTATAAATGACTGCGATATGTGTTGGTTGCGCCTGTGGACGACTACAGGCCACCAGCTTGTGGGAACACCCCGAACAAGTGCGCAATGGAAGCTTTTTTTGCCAAGAAAAGACACCAACAACAAAAAAAAAAACACAAAAACACTGCTTAATAACTTGGTCGGCCGTACATGTATGAAGGAGTGAGCAGGTGTCATTGGCAGGTAGAAAATGTAAGCTTTTGCTACAGATCTTTAGCTGCTGATCATCTGTTTTATGCACCGCATAAAGTTGCTACTACTCTTCCTACACTGCTTCGCTTTCGTTGTGTGGTAGTTAGTACGTAAATCTTGTCAAATTTGTATCTTTATGTCTATCTAGTCCGTAAATTAACGTGACCAAAAAACGTGTGCTGAATCCGGAAGCTTTAATAAAATTTTTGGGATGAGCTTCAGCGAGGCACAGTCACTTATGAAGATGTATGATGCTTTCAAGATTAATTAATAAAATTCATTAAATTTTTATTTATTTAATACCAAGTATTTTCGTACTAAGGTATTGCTAGACTGCGGAATTGACTTAGTATGTGAAATCAGGCTTTAGCTGCACTTGTGGGCTTACTCGGCGACGGATTAAAGTGTGTGCGTTTCATATGTTGGTTTGCGATTTCTAAGGCATTACGAAGAAATTTCATGGTTAACTGGTTTAATTGTTGTTTTGTGAATGAACGCGATGGGGTAAATGATCAATTACCTTGGCTTTTGAAATGATCATTCAATGCGTGACTTATGGAAGCATTAAGATATCAATAAATACAGTTTCAAAAAAAAATTGTGTAACAGAATCACTGGGACTTAAAGATTCTTTGTAGATTAACAATTATGTATGTATCTCAAAGAAAGGATATTTGACAGCTTTCTGTCAGCAAAAATACTTGCATTGCTGCAACGAGTAGAATTTTGATGTCATTGAGACCTTTTTTGAAGTTTGACCCTGCCAACCCTGAAGTTTGTGACCGATGTGTCATGGGCGCCGTCAACCAGCAGACATTCAACCTCTTGTTTGTCATTAAGATACTGGCCAATTGACCTTGGGTTTTATAGTGAACTAATGATGAACGCCGAGTCTGGCGTAACTGAAAACTCGGACCTGCATAAGTAGAGCTGAGAGAGATTTAGCGCGAATGCACTGCACCAGACGAGGTATCTCTTTAGTCCTGAAAAGCATCTCCGGCGGCTGAAGAACTTCCCCGATGGAGTAAACGAAGACGTTAGATTATATTAGGTTGGGTTGGATAAGGGGAAAGAGACTCCTCTAAGACACGCTCTGCCAATATGGACCCATTATGGGAAAAGGGATATCCCCTAGCTCGTGGAGGATTGCTTATGATTTAAGAGTACTACTTACTGTGTCTGGAAACCATCCTGTCGCTTTAATGTATCTGCAGGTATAGTTCACTGGTTTACTTGAAGATCTTCGACATCCTGGAAGAAAAGTCTTCCGAGGAATTTGTTTCTTAGGTGGCAGAGGCTTGGACAATGGCACAGAAAGTGGGTAGCGTATTCAAGGACTTCCTTATCACCACAGCATCTACATAGGTTTTCTTAGTTAAACGTAATTTGTCCATATGATACCGCAGAGTTTTATGCCCCGTGATTACTCATGTAAGGATAGATAGGGATTTCCTGTCTTTTTGTACTAAAGTGACGGTTTGGCCTTTATTAAATAGAGGCCATAAATTTTCTAATTCTTCCTTTATAAGAGTTTTATTTCTCTATTCGTGCCTATGTGCGCACGCTGCGTTATTCACGGTATTGTCAGCTTGCTCTGGAATGAGTGCTGAGCTCCCCTAGCCAGTTCATCAAGATTGCATTCTCTGATATACCCTCATGACCAGGGATCTAGTAGAGCGTTACCTTAAGCTGCGTTCCAAGAACCTTGAATTCTTCTCGCCAGCGATTTACAAACTTCGATTTTATTTTTGTAGCAGATATCGACATTATCGCTAACTGTCTGTCAGTGAAAAACACGACGTTAACAGAGACCTTATGTGTGCTACTCCAACTTAATTGGAGCCAAGCTCTATAAGGATCTCCAGCACTAAGTCAGAGAGTTGAAAAAGAATTATTGGCTGGTGAACTCCTTATGGGCCAACGGGAGCACTCATACCCCCGACGCGTCGTGGGCTAATAACTAAATTCGGCACCCCGTCTTGGAGTAGGAAGAAAGAATCTGGTCCTCCAGGTTGGTGATTGTACTTAAGGGTAGCTTACCTACCACGTAAAAATTTATCTATTTACGAAGGAATCAGTAGCCTCTGATATGATTGGATTTACTGTTGATAAAACGTATAAAGTACAACGACCTTCGATTATATACGGGGAATGTTAGGTCTTATGTAACAAGTCTGAAATTCCTGGCATGTAAACAATGGTTATTCGCATTCGTATATGCCCCCCACGAAGATGTCGATGACGCCATTGAAGACAACTTCTGTGAACTCAACGCCAGATTTAATTGGACGACTTTAACGCAAAGCAGAGAAATGTTTGGTAGCAGAATCGGAAAGCGCAGCCTGCGCGACTCCACATCTGCAAACGGCTGCAAACGTAAAAGACCGCCAAAGGCGATCGAGTATCATTTAATTTCCAGCCTATGCTGTCAGCAGCAAATGTGGAGAATCAGTGACGCGTCTGTCAGATATGTAGGAATGATGTTCGAAAATGTTTCTAAAATTTAAAATAAGTTTGCCAAGATATTAAACCTCGAACAGAAGCCTGCTAAGACGAAGATGTTTACTTAGCAGCTGTACAGTTGGTGCTAAAGATATTGAAGGAAAATTTCTGCAGATAATGACGACCAGCTTTCCAATGCCGAGCAGTAGGAACCATTCAACAGTGACGATGATAGTCTAGGACTAGTCCTTGCCATTTCCATTGCAAAGGGAAATTTGAATTTTTTGAAGGAATGAACATGGATGTCCATGCCCATGCATAATGGTTTGAAAATTCAAAGGAATATGGATTACACTTAATGTATTCATATGAGAACATTCTGCGCTTAGTGCTGACCGTTTTCTATCTAGTTCATACTCTGTCTGATTCCCTTCTACATTAGTTACTACTATATCCCACCTAAAAGTGACGTCGTGGATATTACATAGACTGTTTAAAAGTAGCGGGTATCTAAGAGCGTTTTCGATTCAACTGTTGAGTGCCTTGAATGCTGCTTCACTATCAACAAAAATTGCAAACCTTACGTGTAATCTGTTCTGTCCTCCCAATTGCGATAACTTCGGGTTGAACTTTCTAAAGGGTGTTTTTTAAACCTGAAATGAAGTTAAGGAGGTAGTAAATGCTGACAGACGTACTGACAGATAAATAAAAGCACGATAGCGAGCTATAGAGCTCCGTCATTTACAGGGTGGCAATGGTGTAATGGTAGCGCCATCGTTTGTCGAGCTGATGGTTCACAGTTCAATCCCTGCTGTCAGCAAGCATTATATGATAAGAGTCAGTCCGATAAATTGCGAAAGTTTGTGACAACACTACTGTCATATGGCTGGAGAAATTGATCGCTCTGTTGATAATTGATATGCTCATGACATCAGGTGGATCGGGAAAAAAATACTGTGAATCAGAACCGAAGGCAAAACAAATAAATGACAATAAACAATCTCCCCAGTTATCTGGACACCACCCCTGGAGCTAATGTGTGAAACCTAATACACCTGAGTTTCAAACCACTACACCAATCGCTTTCTCTCTCCCCCTATCTTCCTTTCAACGCCCGCACTGTGTATAAACATTAATAGGATATTCATAACCCCTTGAGTGCGTGTAAATTATAAAAAAAAAATATGCTAAATGTATGTACAAAACCCTATAATCGGAGCGAAAATTAAATTCGACGCATTTATTAGGACGCTCTTTAGGGTGTTTCATCCTGCTAGTATGTAATTCAATTGACCCTCTTAACACGTGACCTTTCATGGGATCAAACTATAATGTTTCTCTTTGACTGAATAGGGCACTGAATGAACCCTAACTACGTGTAAGAACACTTATTTGGTATAATAGCCCAATCATAACTACTTCATTAATAGCACGTGTCGATTTTTCCTCAATCAAGCTTTCAATTCCATGTCGAACTCTAATTTACAGTTTTCCCTATCACCTATACTCGTACACCAAAAAAGGTTATTTCATTCCGTCGAAGATAAATCCTTGAACCTACCACAAAACATTCGGAACGGCAAAGGCATAAGCTTTCCCCACACCTTATGAGCAGCTTAAGTTTTTCCATTTCCCTTTATTTGTTGACGCAAGTCACCTAAAAACTTATGTACATGCCCACCCACCAAACACTTCCTAGAGATAGAAGTGACAAAAGCTTGCCTTAAAGATTCAGTTGGCTATGAATAAGAATCCGAACCATTCGTAGCTTCTGCGCTGCAACCGCTTAAAACTTATCAAATATTCTGTACTTTTTTTTTAGCTCCTTTCGCGGGTAATCGTGAAGTGATTCGGGGATGAAATGTGGTCACAGTGTGTTGGATACAGGATATCTCCTTGTTGAAAGTGATAGGAATTATATCGAGCTGCAACAACAACCACAGCCTTTAAGTTAATTAATTTAAGCATCAGTCAATGAAAGAAAAAGTGTTTGCCATTTTTTGCCCTCTGGCATTTGCTTGCGTAAAACGAACAAAAAAAAGCTCCTGGCTGGGAACATTGCAGTGTGAACTCATTCGTAGTGGTTATGCTAATTATGAGTGCCGAGAAGTCTAATTAACAGATATGCAACGCGTTCTATGGATAGCTTACGTTGCGCTATTATTCCTCTACTGATACCAGTTAAAGTGGCTGCTGACCAGCAGGGATAATGGCCCTGATCAGGTGTTGTTTTGAACCTGTGGAACTTCCGGAATTTTTCGACACCTTTGCGCAAAAATGCACTGACCCCGGATGTAAGTATTTGCGTCATGCGATATCGTAAATTAGGAAAAAAAATTCATTAATTAATTAAAAGGTGATTATTTTGTGGTGCGATTATATTCGTTGAAGGACTATTTAAAAAGTCCTGCTCGAACTGACATTCCTACATAAAAAAAACTTGGGATTTGCATGGGCAAATAACACGCGCCCCTGACAGCTTACTTAGAGTATCGTAACTGTGGTCAAAAGGATAAGGAATTGAATATAAAGTGGTTAGCAGGCAAAATGTAGATGCTGATAGTAAATAACGGGAGGGTGGGAAGTGTTGCATAACAACCATGTTGACCTTTGGCCCATTTCGCTTGAGTAATAAAAAAATATATGCTACATATGTATGTCCTTCATCATTACACATGAATTGAAAGGCAAGGATGTAGGGAAGAGTTTGAGATTGGAAAGGGAAGGAAAAATGAGGTGACGATGGGCTCTAAGTTATAGTTTTTGAGAAGGGTGCTTTCCACCAAACAGTCTGTATCGCACATAGTGGAAGCGATAATTTGACTATTCCTAAAGGAATTTCGTGATAGTTTCGCCTTATTCCTCATCATGACGGCTTCTACAAATGTCAGGTGAGTTGATGCTTGGTCTGGAGACCATTGGGTCTATCACCATTGATGTTTAATTAGTACTTATTTCTCTAGACTTTTGGGCTTATCCGCGTTCAGTACTGAACAAAAGATGTCAGATATAACACGGCTCCCTCTGGCAACCCAAGCCCTATGAATCATTTCTCTTGCTTTAAGGTGAATTCTTATTTTCATAACAATAAAAGGACTACTACTGTATGAGATTGCTGTTTGTATCAGAATATTCATCCACGGTCTCATTCCTTTCTTTCTTACTATGCCTGGGAACCAGGCAGAAAGTGGCTTGTGGCAGGTTTTAAGATTTGCTAGTATCTGCGATTCATTTAGATCTAACTGCCATGCTGTCTAGTTTTTTGAGTCCTGCTTTTGAGATTGCAGATTGTGTGCGAAAACTTCTGTTTGAGATATAATTTTATCCAGACATTGATAGGGGTATTTCTAACCTAAAGTTTAATCCAAAATGTTTTTTTTTTTATTTCAAAGATAAATTCATGGCAATAACATCTGAAAATGATTTCAGTCATATGGCCACTGACGTTGTTTTTATATAAGCCCATTCGAACCCTCCAATTTTAACTCACTTTTTGAGGCAAAGATGGCTGCATGTCCTGAAATACATGAAGAATTTGGGCTTCCAAGGCGTCAATCATTATCAGCACAAACCAATGAAAAAAAGAAACAGCGCGGCGTTCTAACGTGTACATACGAGTCAGGTTGCTAATTTAATTTTCCGGATGACAAAGAAAACTTCAAGATTATTCCTATTCTTTTTTCTTCGTCATCTTTATTTAATGACCGACCTCTTTCCTTAGTCTTTTGTTTCTACTTATATCCCACCTAATTTATTCCGCTACTATTCTAACGAATTTCATTTCGATGACAGGAATCAGCTTAGCAGTTCGTCCAATAACATTAAGGTGTCAATATCGTAGAATACAACCGGCACAATCATCGTTTTGTAGAATTTTAGCTTTTGAAAAGGGTGAGCCATCTGTTGGTTTCTTTCTTTAATAGCCCTTTAATAGCCCCCGGTATAGCTAATACCGTTTCATACTTTTTATTGATTCTTACTTTATTGAAAAGAATGACACTTCCGATTTCTTAGCCGCACTTGCACTATGTATATATGTATGTATATATATATATCTACCAAGTGCTGCCAGCAATCGAAATAACACGCACTTAAAAGCAGTTTTCATTTGCTTACCTGTGTGCTGTTTATTTGGTAGTATATCGACATTCACTTATTTGGTCGATTTGGCTTTTTGTTCTTTTTTTCCGTCGCTAATACATCTTTTTCTAACTGTTCGCTGACTGGGCCCTTGAGCAGTTGGAAACGTTTTGTATCCCAGTTTGGTTGAAAATACGCTTCAGTGACAAAGCGCATTTTTTGCGGAATGCCTGTTGGTTTTCTGCGGATTACTCCTCTCCCCAATTTAGAATGCGATGTATGTATCTATGATTTAATAAGGAGACTTCCGGCAAAATTTTCTTGTTAGTAATCGTCAAGTCAAACACCTCCTTTTTTAACTTAATTGTAGCAAAAATCTGCCCCAAACCCTATTCTGAGCACTAGCACTGCAAAAAATTACTAATCCCATTTCCCGAAAGTCACAATATCATATGAGTTCTGCAACTGCTTTTATTGACAAACATATTACCAAAGGGATTCAAAAGGAAATTAAACGGATGCATTTCGGTCAACTGTGATACGGTTTGAGGGTTCCGAAAGGTTATTAAAAATTTAGAAATCTTACTCGTAATTCATGCGAAAAGATATTATTGATAGCTTGTGGCCTTATGTTGCGAATAGATCCATTGTGATGCTCTAGGGATTATGCTTTCCTAAAATCAGTTAAGCCTTGAAAGCAAATAATTCCAGGTCTTTAGGCAATATTCTGCTCGAAGAAATGCGACTGATATTCAATTATTGAGCTATGTATATCAGGACTTAAGGCTCTTCATTCAAATGTACGTAAGTACATCTGATATCCCTACGCATGCCAATTTAACGAAATATCTTTATAAATTTCCCTAAATAAATAAATTCGCTATAGTTTCTATGTACAACACACCACTTACTTCGGAATTCGATACATTTTTTTACTACGGAGGCTTGACTCTACACATCTGATGATATCTCAAGCACATTTTTGTTACCAACGTCAAAATAGCACGCACTTCAGAAAGAAACCAACAAATAGTTCACTATTCATCTCTACAGTTTAGCTCGAAAGTTTTTTCTAGATCCATTTGTCGTCTATTTGTTGCCCGAAATTCAAAAGCAAAGAATTTCGGTCTCAACAGCCATACAAGTGAGTGACATTTAAGTATGTAATAAGAAAAATCGCCTGGGTTCTAAACTGCATTCGTGTCTTTATATCATCTAGTATGGATAAATCAAACTCCATTTCTGTATTCTTTCGTACGCATTTATGAACTCGCTCAAATGGAATGCACGTTTTTACATACTTCCAGTGCCACTGGAAAGCTCAGCGTCAACACATCACCATTTGTTTTGTCAACTATGAATTAATTTTGACATCATCTTTTTTATAAATTTTCTGTGGTGTTGTGTGAGAAAAAAAACAAAATAGGAGCTCTGAAGTAATTTCCTTATCTCTGCGTATGAAAAGCGTTGATCGATTGCACACTCTTAAGCAATTATGTCTGGTGGGTGTGATATAAACATATAATTTGTGATAATTCTTCCAGTTTTACATTCTCAAACAAATGGCTAAGATTACATAAGAATTCGAGGAATCTGTCTGCGAAATTCCTTTTCATGGTTTGCCAATGTTCGAATATCAATGTATTTTGTTGTTTTCCTCAGGTTGCTGTGGGTGCTGCTCCGCCCTGCGGCCGCGTTACAAACGTCTGGTCGATAATATATTCCCGGAGAATCCTGAGGATGGGCTGGTCAAGTCAAACATGGAAAAGTTGACATTCTACTCGCTAAGTTCTCCGGATAAGTTGGATCGTATTGGGGAGTACTTGTATCAGAAGGCAACAAAGGATATAAATAGAAAGCGCTACAAGTGAGTCATCTAATAGTGTTTACCTGCTGTTTTTCCATTAATGTTGGTACTCTTTTTTGCAGATTTGTCGAGATTGCAATGGAAGCAATGGATTTGCTACTTGTCGCGTGTCATGCACAAACTTTGAACCTGTTTGTTGAGTCATTTCTCCGCATGGTTCAAAAATTGTTAGAAGATTCCAATCCAAATCTACAGATTATGGCTACAAACTCGGTAAGAATAACCCTTGCTGCTTTCCTGTGGTATATGTAGGTTATTTGAAAAAAATCCTGTTGCCTTGCAGTTTGTAAAGTTTGCCAATATTGAGGAGGATACCCCATCGTATCATCGCCGATACGATTTCTTCATTTCGAAGTTTTCGTCAATGTGCCACGGCAATCATGACAACATTGAGCTAAGAGACAGCATACGTCTAGCTGGTATAAAAGGTTTGCAGGGTGTAATTCGAAAGACGGTGTCAGATGATCTGGTGGAAAACATATGGGAGAAACAGCATATGGAGAAGATTGTTCCTTCACTCTTATTCAATATGCAGGTAAGAGCTGAAGCATCGGTTTGGCGGACATAGATTAAAACTTATTATCTCTAGTTCGGCGACTTAACACCAACAGAAGATGCCACAGAAATTACGCCTCCAGTATTGGCAGAAGAAGTATTAAGAGAACTAGTAGGTCGTGCATCATTTGGACACATTCGATCGGTGCTGAAGCCCCTATTAACGTAAGTTTCATGTCGCCGCGCTTTCCAATGTAGAACGCGCTTGTATAATATCACTCCGAAATGTTTCATATTTTTTTATCTAAGGGTATGCACGAGAAGGTAGACAAAATTATCCCATGCCATGCTAATGCTTAAATATTGAAACATCACTCCTGCAATAGTTTTTCTCTTTTCCTCGATTTTGCGCTTCCCACGGTCCTTTCTCCTTCCGGCAAGCTGGTGTTCGATCCTGCTCTATTTTGCTCGTAGAGCTCGCGAGCAGCTATAGCCTTTCACTGACGCCTTTCTTAGGCTTAAGAGTTGTGTAACGTATCTTTGAATGAACTAGTTCCACACTTATGACCTGTAGTGTATCTGTTGATTTCGTTATTTTATCTCGTAGTAGAATGTATAAACAAAACACTATATTCAGTGTCTTACTTTTAACTTTAATTCAAAAAGCAATGTGTGATTCGGTTAATCATATTCTTAAAATTTTTTTACAGTCACTTGGATCGTCACGAACTCTGGGTGCCAAACACATTCGCTATTCATACCTTCCGCATTGTGATGATTTCAATTCAACCACAGTATTCATACACAGTTGTCGAAACCCTAATGCAACATCTTGATAATAACTTCAAGTCATCACCGAGGACCCGAACGTCTCTTGCTGTTGTGCTCTCGAAAATTATTGCGATTGCAGCTGGTGAAAGTGTTGGCCCATCTGCATTGGATATCATTAATAATCTACTCACGCACTTAAGGACAAGTGTAAGCACTACGACAGAGATAACGGCAGAGGAATCCCAATATCAAGAAGCGCTTATCAATGCACTTGGTGAGTTTGCCAATCACCATCCAGACTATCAAAAGATTGAAATTATGCTGTTCATTATGAACACGGTGCCGGATCTAAGTAAGAAGAGTAAGGGCGATCAAATGCTGCAAAACATTCTCCTTAAGAGTTTATTGAAAGTTGGCACACAGTACAGTACAGTATCGTTCGAAAAAGCGTTCCCGGCGTCATTCTTACAGCCATTATTAAAAATGGCTCGTGCTCCACACGATCCTACGAGAATCATTGTCATGCAGATATTCCAGGCGCTGTTAGATCGTCATCAAAATCAAAATGTGCTAAGCAATGTTACGGTAAAAGCGTATAATGCTCTATCACAGGAGCCTCCATCGAGATCCGACATTATTTTCACTCACAAGTACGGTGCCAATATAATGCAAGCTCTAATTGACAGTATGGCGCTGTCAGATCGCATCGACGCATTAGCTTCGAGTTACAACACGGCAGCATTATTGATTGTTGAGATGGCAAGCAGCGAAACAATACAGGAATTTTTGTTGTTCATCTTGGGGTAAGTTTCGATGAATTTTAAAAGATTGGCATTTATTGGCTTCGTTTTAGCATTCAACAAGTTGCAGTAACCTCTGAAGATCTTGAAAATATGCACAAGTGCAATTTGCATTCCATAGCAATTGCTCTGTTTTGCCTCATTTCTAGAGTAACTGGAATAAACAATCTGATGGAATATGCACAGAAAATTATCGACGCCCGAAAGGAGGAGGCTTCGCACTTCTTACCGCCTTTGATAGATCCAAAGAGTAGTACTGGGCAAGTTTTTAATCTTAGTTTACCGCATTTGTGTATCGACAAAATAGCTTTGTCTGAAAATCTGCAAAATGCTGGAATGGATTATAATCGATTACAAACGGGCAGTCCTTATACTCTTAATCAAATGGATAATCCATCACATCGGCACTCATGGGTTGAGGCAGCTAGTAATATGCCCACGAGGAATAGTTCAGCTGATCTGACGGCGTATAATAATGATGCGGATAGTATTAGTAGTTCACCGGGTGTTTCGAAGGTAAGGAGAAACTTATCAAGGAATAATTTGTAATGTATAGCATTTTTATGTATTTAGAAAACACTTGCCCCAGAGTATAACTTTGAAGCAATGAAGCGAGCATTGGCTGAGCCAACGGAAGCTGTAAAGAAAGAGCAACGTGAGAAGCAACTACAAATCGGAAAAACATTCCGTGAAAGTGATTTCGATGATTTAATAAAGCGCACTGAACCGAAGGTAAGGAAATCCTGCAGTGCTAGGTCGAAGAATATATTTTTAGGAAATTCAATTGAATCAGCGGTCTGGCAGTCCTCTTTCTGTGGTGACTTGTTGGAATAGAAATAGTGAATGTTGTCAGTTTGTTTTCTAAACAATTCTGAAACGCGAAAACAGCGCTTTGCACATAAAGGCTTAATGTTGCGGCTGTGCCTCGCAACTGTGCCCATCAATATGCTTTCAAAGCGTGAGGAGTATTATAAGGCGATCCTCTAGACCTGTTGGACTGTGGTAAAGTTTTCGAAATATGAGTTGTAACATCGATCAAAAATGCTATATTCGCCTTAATGAATGGAACATCACTCCATATTAAAATCAAAACTTGACATTCGTTGCCACAAAGGGCTTAAAATGCTGGACTCCCTATTTCTTAGCAACTGTTCTACGCTATGTTAGCCTCGGTCCACGCGCTGTTCTGCTTGAATTGTTTAGTGAATTGCAATGCGTGGCACATGTACTATCACTTTCTATTTCGTATAGTATTAGCTATAGGTTTTTGTCCTGATTTCTGTTAAAGCGTTTGAGATGTGGTTAGGCCTAAAAATGCTCAAAGTGAGAGTAGACATCTGTGCACAAAGGTTTGCAGCCTTTTAGTGATAGTGCTGTCCACTTTCCGAGTACTGTACCTGTAGAGTAGTAATGATTCGACGTTGGAGCGGAACAGTCGCTTAGTGATTATGCTGGGAACACCTGTTGTCCACCAATGTTCAGTTGAGCGTAAATTTTTGGGCTGCTAAGGGCTTTTATCGTATCTGAGTTTAATTTTAGGTACACTTCGTTTGCCTTGGTTTCCACATTGTGGACCATTTGATGCATATCGTGTAAAAGCTGGCAAACATCGTCAGCGTAGTCTTGGTGTTAAGATGTCATAGTCCATTGAAATCCAAGGCTTCCTAAAGTAAATATTCTGAACTGAATGTACGCCTTATGACCACTAACAACAACAGCTGTGAATGTAGCATCCCTGACGTATTTTCAAAACCCTCTGACACCTTACCATCACGCAAGACGTAAAAAATACCTCGTTGGTAGGTAGGCTGGCAAACTTTATAAAGGCTGCATGTTTTTCTGGGATGCCTCTCCTGCGCAGCCAGATAGAATCTCGATTCAAGTTGGCGACAACTTCTCATCGATGAACAGATGATGAGACGGAGACTTGTACTCGACCCATTGCTCTATGATGACCCGTAAGGTGTTTATGTGGTCGATGCAGTAGAATCCAGAGCGGAAAACTGTTTTGAGGAGATATCGTGTTCATGTTCGCATCATTGATAATATGTATATCTTATCAAAGGTCTTAACCCGTCCTTGGGGAGGGGGTGGCTTAGCAACCCTTGAAATCATTCCAGAAAAATATAACGGAGAGAATGCGCTTCGGTAAGAAATGATGCGATGGCTATGTGCCCGAAAACTATTTTAAAATATATTTGCTGAGTTGATCTTTTGAATAAAAAAAAAGAAACAACCCTTTTTAGTTGAAAGACACTGTCCTTTCATTGCTGAGTTTTAAGTATTCAAAACTTTTCATTTATAACAGCAAATTGACGAACTTTTTACATACTTTTCTGATACTCGTGCCAACCGTCACTTACATCGGGATTGTAATCTTGTTAGACGATTACTAGGGATTTCTGTTCGAAAAATCAAGGGAAACACTTTGTAATGCGAGAGTAAAGTAATTTCTGTGTGTTTTGAAATTTGTAGAGTAATTTTTAGTAAAACGAAGCGTGCGTGGAAGTATAATTTAAGTTAATGTACTCGAATTATTATGACCATCTATTTTATCTGTTAATTCAGACTCCTTTACAATACAATATTCAAATCATCATAAAATATTCCTGAATTAATTTACATCTTTTTTTTTTTCTTATAGCATGACGTCATTCAGAACCGCCTAAACGATCTCTTCAATTCGTTAGCAATCGAGCGGCAAATCTCCCAAAGTGATATTAAAAATCAGCAGCAGCAACCGCAAAAGCCAATATACGAAATAAATTTTCCCGAATTATTCTATTATTAATTCATATAAACTTAGTCAATTTGTTAATGCAAAGCTTTTCATTCTTGTATTATTCACTATTGTATCTACCTATAGTATGTATTTATTTCTCACTATCTACGTTTTTTTATTGTTCGACGATACAGGTGTATAGTTTTGTCGGAAAAGCTGGGTCTGTTATATTGGCATAGGAGTTAAATTAATTTAGATTCACAGTATGTAACACAGTGCAATAACCGAAAGCTATAACTAGGAAAATAAAGTTTAATATATGGACTTCAAATTAAGCAGAACAAATTGCATTTTTGGTATGCGCGCAGATGAATTTCAGATTTTTATTTGGAAAAGAACAAAATGGATTAGCAGACAGTGATCTCTCTCGATGTAAATCGCGCACGACTCATAAATAAAGGGAGAGAAATTTTTGTTAAGTAAAAACGAAGATCAAAATCTTTTAGTTCAGGGGAAAGTATTAATCTTAATAATGGGTACATTGTTGGAAGGCTTAAAACGATTTAAAATCGAATTTCGATAAAATTAAGTCCGCAGGCTTCGACTGATGTGTTAGTATAGGATGCTTTTTGAGGACATGTCTTGGTTTAATCGTAGTACTAATCGCGTTTATAGCCGACGTTTTAGTTTTTTCCAGGTAATGCATCAGAAAAACACCTAAACACCAACATACACCGTGGCTTTTGCTGTATGTGCAGACCACAATGATCACAAAATATGGAAATATAGCTTCTGGCGGAGATGTTTCGCCTGTTACGAAACGTAGAAAGTATGTATTTACCAACAACACGAAAATCTCGGAATTTGTTCAATATGTGCAGCATCGTGTCCAACAGTGTCTGAGCGATTAGTTTGTGATGTGGTTCATGAAAAAATCGGGAATGTATCGAAATACATATATTGGAGGAAACGAAAAAGCAGCGTGTGCTCCGAAAAAGGTATCTATGTGGTGGAAATCCAGGCCTATGTTTTTTTCGATGAATAAAATTTCGGCCAGTACCAGAAAGAACGATAGATAGCTATGCGTAAGGCCTTCAGGTGTCGCCAGTGTGATGCACACCAAATTTCCTGTCTTTGAATGTAATGTTATGCCTCCCTTCCTGTTTCCACAAGGTCTTCGAGTGAATGCTGCCGTATTACTGATTTTTTATAAGACGATTTGGACTTCTGACGGCCTTGAGTTCCAGAGGGAGCAGGAGTATTTGGTTTTCATTTGCACAAATTGGCAGAGTATCAGTATCTTTCAGGCAGAAATATGCGCCTTCAAATACCTTCAAGCCAATCTCGACAGAAATTACATTAATTACGGTATAGCTACAATGTAAATTGAGCAGAAGATATAAAGTAATCGTTTACTGGATGCCGAGGTCTCTGCAGATTCTTAAATGAGTTCAGGGATATTCTGGAATACCTTCTATACTCTTGTGGAACTCTGACCTTCAAAGAATGGTACATCTGGGAGGTACCAAATATCAGATGATTATATGCTGTCCATGGACCCGCTTCTCATTCTTAGATTCCTTAGATAAACTGGACTAGAGAGAGTGCCGACGATTCTCCCAAGGTATTTGTATAGGTCGCACGGCTATATACCCCTTTAAAAATAATAGTCACTCCGAGGACATTCTTAAAGTACATATTTCATATCCATAGCTTGAATTTGTTTTTCTAATGTTGGGGTTAAAATTAAAACTCTTATTTCACCCCGTATTCTGATCCCACAGATATCAAATATCGAAGGAAATCCGTCCAGTAATTTAGACTGTAATCCAGTGATTCATTCAAACATTTGAATGGATTTGCTATCGCCTTGAAAGCGATCTGTTGTTCATATTTGTCCGAAAATCGAATAATATACGGATGGGTCACGAACCAATCCACTATGTACAGACCGCGTCATAAGAATTTAAAGCTCTTGACAGAATGCGGTCTAAGCTTGTGAAACATTCTCGATGATAAGGTTCAATGGTAGGCTCTAAATTTTTTTGTCTTTATAATTCATTCATGCGAATAATGTATCACGTATAACACGTATCATTAGCTGCGAGTAGCTAAGTGAAGCCACATTTAGCGGTTGCTAGCGCAAAATATGCATTTATTTTATTTTGATTATTTTAATTCATGAAAAATAATAAATAATGCCATCCCGTACAGGCTACATAACTTTGTAAAAGAAAATTGCAGGCATTTTCAAGTCAAATCCGAGAAGTATCATGGAAAAATGAGACATTCTATGGCAGCTATAATAAGCCTGGTTGGGCTATTAGCCTCTTTATCTGTATGCGACAGAAAGTTAATTTCTTTTTGAAATTACTATTAAAACTACAGTGTCAAAAAACACGTACTTCAAAAAAAAAACCAACAGATGGCTTACAAATTATGAACATAAAAGTTAATGCAGATATTTTCGTAACGAATTTGTTCCAGTTCTGATTCTGCAGGACCAGATGGCATTATAAAGAGTGTTCTAATAGTAGCCGTAGTTCATTTTTGTTTTTTCATTGTAAAATACAAATGCTGCAATTTAGTATGGGACATAATGTTAAACAAATGTGCCCCGTGGCTCTGCTGGCAAGCTCTTGCTATTCTGATGAAAATTTCGATGATATCGTTGCTCTAAGCTTAGAAATTGTTTGGGATGGATTGGTATACCCAAACACATGATTTTGCTCTCGTCAAACCAGAGACCGTTCGTCCACTTTTGAACTTCTGAAATAAATGCTTATAACGTTCTTATGGTGTTATTTCTTTGACCATAGTTGTGCATAGGCGTCGTTCTTGCCGAGCGGGACAGTTGCAAAGTAGATGTTGGATTGACTCCACTTCTTCTTCATCTCCGCAGCTTCAACATAAAACGTTGTAATCCATTTTCGAGCCATTAATGCCAAACAAGATGTCTTGATCTTCATCTAGATATTTTGATTCCCACTCTGTTCGGCTTGGGAATAGATAGAATAGATGGATAGGACTCTATAGTACGATGTGACTGTGACACTTTTCATATTGCTCTTTGTTCATGTTGCTGTTCACCAGACGAAAAACCCGTAGAAGATGATAGGTCTGATAATTGCCTTGTACATCCAGGGAGCGTTTCCTTCCCTATTTTCTCTCAAAGGTGCTTTTGCAGGCATAAAGAGTACTCATTCCTCTCTTTCTCCGTTCTTTAGGATTCATTTTCCAAAATAACTTGAAAATTACATCGAGATATTTTGACTCAGGTAACAGATCTATTGTGGTGCCATCTAGTTTTGGTAATGTGTGACGGATATCCTTTTCTTCCTAGTGAACAGAGCCAGCACGATTTTCTGACGGTTAACTCCTAAACCGTTTTGCTTTGCCCACATAGAGAGCTCTTTAAAAGCGAATGTCATTAGTTCACTGGTTGTTGGTAAGAATTTGCCTTTAATCAGTATTATTAAGTCGTTTTCATACGCTACAAATTGTATCCTCTTCTCCGCGACCAGTTTATGATGGATCTGTTAATTGTTAAACCTTCCAGGGCTTTCATTATTGAATCAGTCAGAAACCTGGGGTTTTAGTAAAAATTTCTTTCACTTCGACGATTTTTTCGAGTGATCGTATTTCACGATTATATTCACAATCGTATAAGTTTCACAAATTTGTTTTAATTAATCTACGAATTGATGACCAAAAATTCCACGAAGTTTGTGAATATACTTTAGCAAAACATTTCAAAAATTTTCTAATAAGTTTCGACTATAATAACGCATTATTCTTTCGTTAGTTTTTCATATTTAGTATTAGCAACATTGACAGATGTCATATTTGTTTATAACATTTTTACATGACGCTTTTTGAGATCTCTTTTTCTCCAACGATCATGGTGATTTTACACATGTACATATGTATGTAAGTCCCCTGCGCTCCATTTTAAACTCTAACTGGTTCAATGGTTAGGATGGGGACTCTCCCTAAGATCTTGCGATATCACAGGATTATGTGTGCATTTAGTATCAAATGTGGGCTGCCACGCAAATGTAAAATGTAAATGAGTATTTTACTACTTTTTATGTATTGAAGGTGCCACACTTTTTGACAAAGTTTCTCTCTGAATTGAGGAACTAAAATCATCAAAATACTCTTCAGTTATGAATATCTCTGTCACTTTTTTTAATAAAGAATATTTATTATTTTAAAACCTTGTCTAAATTACTACACGAGATATTAATACGTGCTAAATTCAATATAAGTAATGTCGTTGACTTGTTTCCATTACGTAACAAATGTACGAGTATATTAGATACCTAATTAGTTCATAAGACATCGTTTAGTCTAATTAGCTTCTTCTAATTTGATCTCTTTAATAGACATCACAATTATAACTCTAATTTGTTCATAAAATAACTTTTCCATGGTTCATGTCTCTATCCATCTATATTATTAAGTAATTCAATAAATTAGGAACTTGAAAACGAAAGAAAAACAAAAATCATTCCATCTATCAATTTGTATAAGATGTTAACCAAAAATTTAATCGAAATATGGCAAAGATCTAACAAAGAAGAGATCAAAGTACTGATGTTGAGATATACCAAATTCTAGCACTTCAATGCTCCATCATGTGCATATGTACATATTTACGGATACAATCTTCTAATTTAAAAGTTTGAGATACATTTCTCTGCAATATATGTAATTGAAGTATGTGCTCATACTTACCAAACGCATGTAGGCAAAAAAACTAAAAGAATATGAATTGCTATAACAAGAGTAGCAATTTGGCCTTAAGGCAGTAGCTAATCATTTACACACCCAGTCCATCGATATCAATGAAATTTTGTGCCATTCTCTCGGACGCTTATGATGCCGCCATCCAGCTGATGTAATACCTGTGTTGCACCTCACAGCATACAGCGTTTTCCATAAAAAATGTGACTAATTCACAACTTTGACTTAAATACAAACGATCAAAACACAGCTGATTTTGCTGGCTTGCAGGTTTTTAAATTATACCTGGCAGTCATCAATCGACCGCCGCGAAATAAGGAACGTTAGTTCGAAAAGTGAAAAACAAAATATTATTCTTCACATAGTAAACAAATTTAAAGTTCTAAATTTCATCAAAATAATTGTAATATTAAAAACAAGAATTAAAAAATAAATGAATAAATACTTTTAACAGTGAGATTGGTGTAGTGCTGAATAAAAAGTGCTTATTTACAACTAAATTTTAAGATTTATATCTCAGTTTCCCTTAATTATAAAATCCAGCGCACAGTCTTTGCTACAAAATATTAAAAGTAAGTAGAACACATTCATACATACATATGTACTTTGATGTTGCGTCGTATAAGAGTGTTTATTATTATTTTTTTCATACGAAGTTACAAGGGTTATTTAAAAGTGACAAAGTTTTTCGTCCGTTCTTTTCGAGAGATATGTATACAGTATACTATATATTTTTTTAAACTATCGCCAACATTTTAAATAAATTTGTAAAATAATTCCAGCGAATTAAAAACCGGTGCGGAAAATTTCGAGTCCGACATAAAAACGGAAGAAGTAAAACCTAGCACAACACACAATAGAGCTAATATAGAAGCCTAATTATTAATAAAGGAAAGTGTTTTATTCTTCAGATACTAGTAAAACTACGGTAGACGCCAGCAATATCCTTTCTGGTGAAGTTGGAACAAAGTAAATAAAGTGAACAACTCTGCTGATTTAAAAATATGTTTTTTAACTTCTCATAGTTTTCTTGAAAAATTTCGACTTTGAGATTTTGTATTACCACTGAATTTGAAAATGTGGGTTTCGTGATTCTACCCGTCTGTTAGTCTCATCTGTCTCAGTCTGTACTTCGGACTACATACAGTTTAATTTTCGGAATGGATTTAAAGGGTAGGCCATCAGTTGGTTTCTATTTGAAGTACGTATTATATCGACACTGGCAACACTACTGCACCAAAAAAAAAAAAAAACATAAGTCGTGTCAATCCTCGACTGTAAGTAAGGTCGGGTAGGTGGGTTGGCCAAGAGAAGGGAAACTCCTCTACACCGCACCTATTATAACCATTACGATGCCCATTAAGGAAAAAGGTGTATACCTTCGTTCGTAGAGCGTAACTTACTCGATTATAATGATCTAGTATACTACTTACAGTGCCTGAAATTCAAACCATCTTGTCGATTGGATGTAGCTACAGATATCATTCTCCGATTTCTCGAATCCTCGATTCCTCGATATCTTGGAAGAAATGTCTTCGTTAGCTAATCGTTATCTCTTCATATGAAACCGCAAAGTGCTATGCTCCGTGATCACTCCTACATATAAGGGTAGAGAGGAATTTCCTGTATTTTTATATAAGTCTGCCATTTTTTTTTTTTTTGTTGTAGCACTTGTGCTCAGAGAACTCCATCTATTATTTGTTTTTATTAGAGCTTTATTTCTCATTTCGTGCCTAAGTGTGCTCGGCGGGATGTTGATCGTGCGGTGGGCTTAATCTGAGGTAAGGACCGATCCTCTCCTTGCCAGTTTATCTGCTTTCTCTATTCCTAATATACCTTCATGACCAGGAATGAACCACAGTTCTACCTGATGCTGCTTTCCGAGAATCTTCAGCTCTCTCGACAGCATTTTATGTAGCAGATAGCTCTTTATCGCTCCCTGGCTGTCGATGGGAAAGCTGATATCATCACGTGATATCGCCTTAATTACAGTATCACGGACGACTGGTGTCTAATCCGCTTGGAAAATGCTGCCGTGGTTTGGGAGTATGACTGATTTTGATATAGCCAGAGGATCTGAAAAGATACTTATGCCTATATCAATACCCATCTTGGAGTCATCAGTGGAAACTTTTATAGCTTGTGCGCTTGGTATTTCTCTGTTTTTTTAATTCTTCTCTAATCGAATAGAGGCCTGCAAAAGGTCTTTTAAAGTCTAGATATAGCGTTATGCAGTTGGTTTTTACTGCATTACCTACGTATTCCTGTGGTTATCATAGTATGTCCTGATGTTTTCGGCCTCCAGATGTCTGACTGGCTGGGTCTTAGGGCGTTTATAACCTCCGAATCTTGTTTAAAAGGTCTCGCGGAAGACGGTTGAGGATGGCTTCGAGTCCATCCATTATTCATATCTCATTGCAAAGATATGTCCAATGCACTTTCTGATACAGCCTTTGAACTTTCTTGACAGCTTTGAGGTTGGGGGTCTTGCTGGTCTTCTTTTATTTATTCATCTCCAATTTACTTTTTTGTCGACTACTAAACCCGGGAATTTGACACCATCAGAGGTTCTGAGGAGAATACCTCCACCGAAACGAGTTTTTAATTGCTGTATCTTTCTCTCATTCATAAACAGTACCAATTCTGTTTTTTTGTAGACTGACGACCAGTCCGCAATTCTTTCAGCCACTAACCTAAACCTAAACCTAAGGTCTCCTTCAATTCGTTAACTAAGATTTGGAAGAAATTTTCTTGTCGCTAGCAGTATTACATCATCTGCATAAGCCACGAGTATGATTTCGATTCCGCTATTTCTGATTTTTAAGAGTATTTCGTTGAGGGTCACTCCCCTGGAGATAGGTCTCCAGGATGAAGCTTGCTACGAATGTGTATGACTATTAACCGTTCAAAAGTCTTCAGGAAAAAGGAGTTGAGACTTATTGGTCTAAGGTCTTTCGCGACCGTATGCGTTGCATTACCTGCCTTTAGTATAAAGACAACTTTAACCTCTTTTCATGTTCTTAGTATGTGTACCCATCTGGGACTGCTAAGGAAAAGTTATTTAAGTTCAGGAGTGATTGTGCGTATAGTTTTTGAAACATAATCGGGAGAATACCATCCAATCCCGGTGATTTAAAGAGGAGAATGACCTGATGGACCACTCAATTCTTTCGTCTGAAATCACTTCCGTTGGTGGTTCCGATTTCGTATGTTCGTTTTGTCATACATGACCCAGGCAGCTAATTATCATGTGAAAGACTTTGCAACTTATTGGCATGGAGGGACCGACAAGTTCAAAGAGAGAAATACTCGCCACTTATCCCGAATTAAAAGATGAGGTCCCTTTGAACTATCTTTTCTATTGAAATCAAGAAGGCAATGCCATCTGGAAGGGCACAAACTTGCGACGAGATTTAAAAAAAAAGCAGGCCGACAGAAATCCTGGTGGCAACGACATTTTTCCATGTCGCATGCTACAACCGGTAAAATCTTAGGGGCATGCGTTCAAACCGAATTACGTCTTTGTACCTTTGTTCGCGGGTTAGAGCCACACACCAAGCAGAGGAATTTGTTTTAAATTCTCCCTCGATAGCAGGCTACAAATGGTGTCCTGGAAGATTGGGTCACTCGGTTAACTATGCTGTGTCGTAGCTCAGTTATGCAATAAGTACAAGAAAAATGCCATTCAAATGTCTATTGTACAACTTCGTAACGAGGATACCCATCTGCCAATGTCTGGTGTTGACATTTTTGATAGTAAGAATTCTCACGAGAAACGCTCAGCTCCATGCTGGTGGAACTTTCGTTAGGTCTCCAGCTTCGATGCTAGCTTATTGGACATTAGGGTACGTTAGAGTACTTATCGTTCTTGCGTCAAGGGTCAAACATCGTGACCTGATATTTGGCTGTTCATCGCCACAGTGTCATTAATCGTGTTATTTAAGACACGAACAATGTTGTCTTCCAAAGTGTTAATTATTGCTGGTTTATCAGCATAAGTTAGACACTTGACGTAGTTGCACACGAATCGAAAGTTTAGAAATCGTACCATCTTTGAGGTCAAGTTGGACAGGTCCATTTTTCGAAACTAACAAAATATGATTTCGTTCACCCTATGGTACTTGCTATCTAGTGGCACAATAATACGGGCAAGATGATTCCTTCAAAGTGATGGAGCTACCCCCATTTGGTTGCGCTTAAACCGCTAATACGTTTTCTATGTATCTACGGTTGTTGGATGAAGATTATCTGAATAACCATGTTAGCTCAAGAACTGCATAATAGATCAGACGTCACTTGCTGTGGTGCATATTAATTTCAGTAAATAAGACGTTAGTGAATGCACGACAAAAGTTTGAAATTATGTTTCCTCTATATCGTCAACTAGGCTTAAATCCAATGAAAAGTTTCATAGTGTAAAAACTGTTCTTCCTTTCCATTTGTTCCCGTTCTTGGAAAAGGAAGCATGTAGTAGTAAGTTCCGTCGAAGTCCTCTAATAATTGGTTGCTTCACTCATATAACATTTTCATTGCTATAGCCCCCTGAGCATTTTGAATGGATACATCGAGTTTTTCAGAGCTAACTCTTGTATATTTAATCATCTTAGAACTATCAGTGCAGATCATTATTACACCATCAGATACGACGCGATTAGATGTCCATTAGTCCTCAATATATATCCTGATCGATTGAAACTTCAGATTTTCTTTCTCCACTCCAACCCCCCCCATTATTAGACACAATTTTCGAACACGCTTTATCAGTATTCGTTTAAATTGAATTGGTCCCATATTTTTATAAAAGTTAACATATTCAGATCTTGGTGCTTTGAATTCAACATCGGCGGAAGCCTTGTGGATGGCTTCTACGTCCACAAAACGCTTTCCTTTCATTAGCAAATGCATTTTTCCGAAAAGGTAAAAGTCGCACGGTACCAAATCAGGCGAATACGGGGATTGGTTGATGGTTAAAATGCATTTTTTAGCCAAAAAATTAGTGACAAGTGTTCTATCGATGAGATGGCGCGTTATCGTGCAACAAAAGCCTTCTTCGATGCCCATTTTGTACCGCAATAACTTCGTTTTTATTCGTCCAAATGTCATAAAATTTTGACAGCGAAGGATCTAATTTTCAGATGCATGTAATTGTCAACAGATGGGCTCACTAGAAATATCCATTTTTTAAACGTCCTGTTTACTTTGGAACGAATCTTGCGTACATTTTTTTTTTTAATCCTGAATCGTCTTAGTTATATGCTCTGGCATATGGTCCTTCTCCACTCACACCGTCTGTGCTGCCTCTAGAACCTCAATGTATTCGGTAGCATTCACTCGAAGACCTTTTGGAAAAAGTAGGGAAGCATAACATGACCTTCATTGTTCACTACTCCAAAGACCATCACACTGGTAGGAAACTTCAGAGGATATCTGAAGTTTCAACACACATCCATTTTTCGTTCTTTCTATTCACAAGAAGGGTTCTTGTCCAAAGAAGACCTTTTCGGGTGCTTAAACTTTTTGAAGAGCTACGTTCGTCGGAGAACACACTGCTTTCGTTATCAACGAAACGTTATCCTGTCTACTGGCTTTTACATCGACCTATGTCATTGTAACTATCAGCAAATAAAACGTACAACATCCTTTATAAATGGTGTCAGCCACGTCTAATTTGATTCAATGAATGTTTTTTCATTTTTTTTATCAAGTCTCTCCAAAATTGGGACCAAGATGTCATTGTATTTCAATGAAGTACTAAACATTGTCACGCTTATTTCTTTAGGGCAGGGTGCATATGAAGGTGAATAGTAGCGTATCTTACGATCCATTTCACATCCTTTGTAGCCTCTTAGTTCGTTTTCGTCGAACTTACGTGAACTACTTAGATGACACTACTAAAGACATTTGCATGTATGTATATATATGCATATATGTATGTATCTACAACATTTCCTAACGATAATGACTTTCTGCAGTGTATGTTGACTGGTAATCGGTTGATGAACGTGATGTTACGACATAACGAAAAGCTTCTCAAGGGATGGTTGGAGAATATTTCATAATACGCTTACGTATTTTTTGGAGTCCATGCAACCATCAATGCTATGGCCCACTAACCATATTATACAGAGTTCATTCCAATTGGAAAGTCCCTTCAGTCGATTCATAAATTTGTTTACAATCATTGAGTAACTTGTGGGTATGTTAGGTGTTTTTTCGTGCGACTTGCATGTCACTACAGATGCTAGTCCTTTTACCACATCATCTAACATCAATTATCTAGGTTGCTGCCCAGAGTATGGCAAATACTGTAGTCAGAAAGCCATTTGTTGTTTTTACTCGGAGCGCAAAAAAAAATCGGTCTCCTTGTTCAAATACCAAACAACTGCAGTTCCACTAGTGGTACTAGAGCCGTCAGTATATAGCCACCATTTGTGAAATCCTTAAGAAAATCAATTGCATTTTCCCAATAGAACCTCTCAGGGGTATACACTTCATATTCTGCGGAATATGACCACAGAACTCATGTCGATAAGTGCAGTGGGATAGGCCGAGTAGAAAGAGGATACAAAACTGTGACGTATACTACAGAGGGCAGAAGCAAAGCTTATTTGGGTGCAGATTTGTTATAAGCGGCAGTCTTAGGAAAGAAATCTTGAGCTTCCAACAAGTAAGCACGCGTCTTATGACAATCCGCATCAAGGATAAATTCGCCAACATCAGTCTCAAGCCCCGAATGAGTCCTTTTAGGCGATTTCAATGCCAAGATAGGAAAGCAGGACATCTTTAGTGCCTACACTATACCACGTTTGGCAACGGAATTTGGCCCTTTGACTCTATTGTGAGGTGAAACGTGTTAAAAGGTATGTCGGTATCTGATCATGAAACGATGAACCTAATTGATCACATTGCGATTGACGCAAGACACGTCTCTAGTATTATGAATGTCCGAACCTTCCAAGCAATCAACATCGACTCGGATCACTATCTAGTTACCGAACGCGTATCCTAAAGCAACAACAGGTCTCCGATACAGATGATCCTACTGTTGATGAGTGAGGAATTAGTAGGAAAGGCGATTTGAAAGAATACCTAATAACCCTCAAGTCACCGAGAATTATTCCCATCGTGCGAATCCTGTCAATCAAGTTCAACAACAGCACTGTAGGATCCCTTTTCCGAGTATTTCTAATCTAAGCCTAAGCTAAGCCTTGGGTAATTAATGTCAAAAATGTCAATTTATTCCCATTTTTTTATCACATTCTTACACAATTTTTCGGTTTCAAAATATCGAGTGTAAATGTGCATTTTTCAGGGTTTTTTAAAAAAAATTAATTAAATTTCGGCGGCGATCGTATCTTTGTTGTATCGTGCTGTACTTTAATTTCTATTATGTTATCTGATATTGTTTGATTCGACAAGCCAACACGGGCACGTTTTGCCAATAATCCTTCAAATTTGAAATGTTTTTTTGCAAACTTAGCATGGCTACGAACAATTAGGGGAACAACGACTTGGTTTAGTAGATCTGATTAATGAAGCATTGTAAATCGTAGCTTTGATAAAATATAATCGCGATCATGATACGCTCAATGAAACTGATTTAGACAGTCCAGTCATGCGAATAATTCACAGGAAACTTTGAAAGGTTAGTAAAAATCGAAATCCATTGAATGTAATCGATACAGAAACTTTGAAAATAATGCCAAATTGTTCGAAACGTGAGTACTTCTTGGGATTTGTGGATCTATGCTTTTAGAGGTCATAGCATCTGACGCGATTGGCTTTGTTGCGAGAGAATAGCCCTTGTATACATTTTTCGAGTGTTTGTTTGCCCAAATCATTTAAAAAACTTATGCAACTCATGCTTATACACAAGTCGTCATTTATTTGTCATTAAAACGTAGGATAGATACATTTCTTTATCAGTGTGGAAGATGGAAATCGCACTTGTAGCCTTTGTTTTGAATGTACACCTTCCGATTATTTACGGAGCATAATTGCATTCAAATGGCTGCCGCTTTGCAATATTTTATCCTATCAACACACTTCTGCAATGTATTGTCGATTATTTGTGGCTTTATTTCGCGAATAGTTCGAAAGGATGTCTTGGACAAAATGCATCAAATGTTTGTCGATCATTGAAGTGGAGTCATTTTCACCAAAAAATCTTTTAAAATTTCAAACAGTTTCTGCAAACTGCTCAATATTTTCCGGCTATGTTTAGTAGTTAAAGTTTATGTCTAGTTAGGTTGGCTTCTATATCAGGATGCAGGCACACAAAGACCCGAAGAATTCCTTTTGTGATACCGTGGATCTATTCCACTTGGTTACCCAGAACTAATCAAACCAGCCGGAGCTTTTAATAAAGTGAAAGAAGCTCCTTTTCCTCCAGGTCGCTGAGTTTCTTCAAGAAAAGATCCCTCAAATGGAATAGTCTTCTTTGGAACAGGTCCAAACAGATGCACAGGAGGCGAAGGATGGGATCCTTCTCCTCTTCTTCCCTGCAACCCCTCCAGAAGTCATTTAAGAAGACCGCCAGCCTTTTAACATGTTGACCTATCAGACAGTGTCCTGTGAAAACGCCTACTGTGTGAGTGATTTGTAATCGCTTTAGTATAACCAACCCGGTACTACGTTTCTGATCCAGCTTAGACCATATTTATCTAGATATATGACACGTTGAACCATTTGGCTTGTGTAATCACAGAATAATTTGGTCTTACTTTGACAAACCGCTGACCGGCAGGGTTGTGCAAAAGGATGAGAAATTTATGTTGGGAATGCGGAGATGAGGAAATCAGCGGGCACAAAACCCACTTTTCCTGCAACTATTCAGGTCTCATTCACATCAGATACAAATTTCTCGGGCGATAATACCTAGAATAAATATCCAATGGACCAGTGGATGACATCTTGACCTATATCAAATAAAATGCATGGTTTGCAGATTCATTACAAATAAGAAGTTGATAGATGCAGATAACCATATGCCTATCACAATGGGTCTGCATTGGCTTGAGTGTGGCTCTGTGGATCACTTCCACTTCGCCTACCCACTTACCTAACCTACCTAAGTAGATTGTCAACTTCTGCTACTTTGTTGGACTTAAGATCTGGTGGGCGGAAGTGTTGTCTTCTGCCTATATCCTCAGTATCTATTACGGTTCTACTGTTAAATTTCCTGGTTCATACCTGCAAGCTTCTGTTCCAGCTTTATAGCCTTGGCATCTTCTTTTTATCCCTTGGTAAAACTTTCCAACATCATTCCTGCAATAGCTTCTCTCTATTTCTTTGATCGCGCACTAAGGGTCCTCCCTTTCTTTTCTATGAAGCCGGTGTTCGATACTTCTTCTATGCAGCCCCACTCGGTATGCCTCTTGTATTAACGCATATGCTTGGCGGCGTCCCTAATGGAATTTTGGCAGAGTTGGCACTGATCTTTAATGACTTCGTGGGAAATTGCGACATTCGATCGGAAAAGTTTTTGGCGAGCTCTTGCAATTATAGCCGTCGCCGTTGGTCTAAAATTTGTCAAAATTTTCTAAGTCACCACTCACGCTAAATCACTCTGGGAAGAATTTGTATTCCTGGAAGAAGAGTCGATTCATTTCTATACCGACAACGGTTCAAAGACCAATGGGGTTGGTGGAGGTGTTTTCTCTGTTAAGTTCTTATTCCTTCTTCCAAATCATTGTAATGTACTCCAGGTGGAAATAATGTCAACGAAATCTTATTTTGGCTAAAGAAAAACGTTATATCCGCTAGGGATATCCGCATTTTTTCAGATAGCAGCAATCAATTCTTGGAACAGGTCTCTTTAAATTCATTAATAGCTCTAGACTATCAATCTCTTATAGAGATGGCGGAGCAGTTCAAGTATAACATGTCTAGCGACAAAATACATTTGCCCAAGGCTAGATCTAAAACGCTATAAGAATTTGATTTTTCTCAACAGATTGCACATTAGTGCTGTAATAGATGTCATCTGTCTAATAGACAAGCTCTCTTGCATAGAAAGAAGCTATACAGATATTATAAGCCTCTTAGGCTTCATCAAAAGCTCAAATTGGTTTAACGAGTAGAAAGGGGAATTTGTCAATGATCCATGTGGTATCACAATGGACCTATCTTTGGTCTAAGTGTCTTGGAGGTAGCTGGCAGCCACTTCAATCTTGCCTAACCTAGGTACATTTAAGTGTCAAAACGTAACATTTTCTCGAAAACTCTGTCCCATTACTTCGTCAAGTTTGTTGTGTGGACGATTTCTGTGTTTATTTTGATTATGAACTTGATCTCATGGAACTCATTTATTTTGTATAGTCCCCATTCTCGTTTAAATCTTAGTTACCCGTTTATATACTCATAAATACGGATAAATATCTGCCAATTATTGAAACTTTATTCGATTTGCATTGAATGGTCTTCTCTGGAATGATTTACCCATTTTAACAGACTGTATATTTGCAAACTTTGTAACAAAGACCGGATGATCTAATTTGTATACAGAAACTTAATTTGTATTTGATTTATGCATTCGATCACTATCTGCAATTATTTACAATTTTCACTAGCCGCATGAGCAGGTTCTTAATTAAATCACTAATATTCTAGACTTCAGTGTTAAAAAAGTTCTTTTGTACGGGTTACGTGCATTAAATACAACCCTTGGTATTTTTTCCCCCCCTTTTGTGTTAGTGAATGTGTAATCTTCTTAGGTACATACCAGTAGATCGGGCTGCTAAAAACCTGAATAATCAGCACATCCCCTGCTCACATCACCTTAGCTTCTACTCACCTTAGCTCTTTTTGCACGTTTGTACCGAGTGTTTAAATTTCCGCCCAGTTCTTCTCTCGTAGCGGTGTATGTTCAAGGAAGGTAGGTTCGTCAGATTGTATCTCCAATCTAGACAATCTGGTCAAAGAGGTGATTCGTGTCCGAATCGGTGTAAATATTTGCGATAGCCTGCATAGCCGGATAGGAATAGCGTGGGCTTTGTAGTTGTAAATCCCCACACCCACACTTTATCCAGACCTCGATGGCGGGGATCAACTTGTAGGTTCATCTGCATTTTTTAGTGTTGTCCCATCTGGCTTGTCACATAAATAATGATATTGCCCTCTTCTCTTTGCTTACTCTCCCGACTACATCTGCATGTCACTGGCTCGAGGTTTTTCTTTGCTGGATCCTTAGTACATATCTCCTTCACGATCAGGTCTATAGGGATCATTCGGGATATAGCACATACTTAAGATGTTGCGCAGGCACCTGTTAAGGAACATTTGCAACTTCCAGTTCGCTTCCATCATCGATCAAGACAATTCTTAAAAGACACTGGAAATTCTCTATTGTCTCTACCGGTTGTCCAGCAATACTTATGTGAGCTGATGAGGTTGTTCCAAGGCTGCGGTATTAATTTTCAGTCCCACGACCCCTGCCTGCCTCTCCACATCTGCTGTCATTTGGTGGAGGTCCATAATTCTGTGAGAGTCAGCGTAGTCAAAAAATTTTAGTTGGGATGTCTATCGAATTTCTCCATTTCCCGTTGAGATATCTGCACGAAGCAATACCCAATCCCCACAAAAAATAGTATTGGTGAAAGAATACAGCCTTGTCATACCCCACTTTCGAACTTGAATAGTTCTACTCGTTCTAGTTGGTAATTAAGTTTTTCTGACACAAGTTCCTAATAATAATCCCGTGAATGCATATTCCCGTATTAAGCATACAATGGGTGGTGTGAATAAAAACTGAGGGAACACTCGAAGTGAACACACATGAGTGAAGTGTTTTCGTTGAAGGGAACACTCAATTTGGTGTGAATAAAAAATTTCCTCTAACTAGTTTCATCCCCTCAAGTTGAAGTTTGAAAACTAGAGTGGAGAGCTATCAAATCCGGCAACTGCTTGTCATGGGCTTTAAAAATTATGGAAAGATTGCCCATCTTAGTTTCTATCCGCTTTTGATTTGACACGCGCGTTCATATTTTGTTTTTTTGTCCTGATTTGCGAGGTGTTCAAATTAACGCCATGGAATTTTTTCTTCCATAGCTTCCAACGGTATTGCTTTTTAATTTTCATGTCTGGAGTTTGGCTTTTTTCCAGCAAGCAAGGATAGAATTGTAGAATTTTTATGAAATATTCTTCGTCCATTCCAGATCTCTTGTTTTTTTTGGGTTTTTCATTTATTCCGTCAAGGTATTCGTTTTCCGAAACAGTATTATCCATTTTTTTATCTCTGGAAGTAACCTCCAATGCACACTCAACTTCTTCAAGTGTTCACTCGATAAATTCCATCTTTATTCACACCAAAATGGAGGGAACACTCAACTGTCAAAATATGTGAGTGGAGGGTTTTCGTTAAACTTAACGAAACCTACTTTTATTCACACCAGATGGAGTGTTCCCTTCAAAATGCTGAGGGAACACTCACACTCAATTTTTATTCACACCACCCAATGTCATTGATTCGTTAGTGCTTTTAAAAGAAATTCCTTAAAATGTTGTTGAAGGATATGGATAGATGTACAAGTACATGTCTGAACTTCGACCGCTGCAAATTCAAACTCAACCGGTCGCGGACCGGTTTTTAGTCAGAAGTGGAAAAATGGTAATCCCCGCCGAATGTATCAGAATTCCAAGAGAATAATTTCCAGTTAAAACTCCTTTACAGTCGACTACACCACTGAAGGGGGAAGACTTTCTACCAATTAATTTGGAGAACTTAAAAAATGTTCTCGTAAATGATTGATAAATCAATAAACGACGAGTAACGATGGGCGAGGCTTGTTGTAAGTAGGTTGATCGACAACATTGTGAATAATTAATAAAACAGAAAAGGAAAAAAAAAGAGCAGAAAAAGTATAAACATCCGGAGAAAGCGTTTTTTTATTTATTCAAATAAATTTTGTGCCATTTTGTGCGGTAGGGAATGAGTGCACTTTTTCATATGGCAAATGACTTACAAAGGCCTCGAGAATAACGCTCTGCAGCCAAATTAGTAAGATCTTCTCCCTACTCTATGTGGTGCCATCTGGGATTTTTTCGTAACTTACGATCGGGAGAATGTGAATCCTGCGCCAGAAAATTATTAAATCAGAATTGGTGTCGGTTGGACTGTGGCCCAGCAAACCACAATGATAAAAACAGAACTTGAACTGGAACACAGCGAACTGCCTCGGATAAGAAACGATACTACATTAACGACCTTTGACTAATGACAAAGTAAAGACTCTAATCGACACAAGTACGGAATTTAGTCACAACTTCAGATACCTCTATCTTCCATGGGAATTAATGCAGCATAAAATTGTCAAACTCACAAGCCAGTACCGGAGACACAATCTTTCAAGGGTCTGTATTACTACTTGTGTACGCCGACGATATTGACATTATTGGCAGAATACAGCGAACTGGAAGCTACCAAAATGGATTTTACGAAAGCGGATGAAGATACATATAATCGGGCTCTTCGAGAGAAAAATTCTTTGTTAGATATTTTGTCCTGCTTGCGTTGACGGGTTTTGGAGGAGACGGTCCAACTACGAAGTGTACGAGATGTACAGCGGCATTGTTTAATTTGGCTAAGATATATATGTAGAGCGAATGGACAACAATGCTCCGGCTCATAAGGTATTTAAATCTTACCCGGAAGAACAACGCAGAGGATAACATCGCCTTAGGGGTACTCAACCAACTTGGAGTGTGTAACTAGAGGCAGTTAGCTAAGGACCGGGCTAAGCGGAGAGGCTTGTTGGTTGAGGACTAGGTAAGTAATCTAATAATCTAATTTCCGTTATTTTTTTCAAACTGTCCTCAAATAGCCGCCGAATTCTGTATTCGGAGAGACACACCCCTCTGCATTTAAACCAAATCATGGATTAGATTAAACTAACAACAAGCAATGAGGCAATGTATCGCGTATTAAAGCTCCAAATCTAAATCTTACGCCTGAGCCATCAAATTTAAGTTCCGCCTACCATTTCTGCTTTGTTTTGTCGGCATAATGCCTGATTAATTCCCCTCATCAATACAACAAAATGTAAAACATCGCTCAGAATGTAAATTTATTTCAAAACGCCATTAATACAACTTCCCCATACACTTCCTAAATAGTTTGTAAGATTGATTAATAAACGCATATATCCGTCACGTAATTACTCGAGCCATTGATCCCACAAACTCCTCACCTTGCATTTATTATAAAAAAAAAAAAAAACAAACGCGTTGCATGCAAATGACAAATATTTACACAAAAAACGTGTCGAGAACAAATCGCCAAAACCTGTCGGTGTCAGTCGTTGTGAAACAAAAACCGGAAGAATCTGGGAAGGTTTTTGATTTCAATCGAGATTTGCAGCTGGAGTGAGCATTTGAATATTCAGATTCACAGTAACAATCGTAACGTGCTGCATTTGTAAATCATCGAGTAACTCATCCGACGGTGAGGTGAATAGCATGTGATCACTGGCTTCAGTCTTAAAAAAAGGGGCAACAAAAAAACAGACAAACTAATTGTAAGTAATTTATCTGCTATAATATATAAGGATGGATGCAAAGGATGTATTTGGCAAAACAAATTAAATGGAGGTTCAGGCTACGAGTATGCACACAGCGCCTGTACATCAATAATTGATAGACTTAACCTCTGTAGCTTGCAATACATGGATTTAATTATAATTTTATGCCAGAACCTAGTGAAGTCTGGCGTTTGTGTATGGAAATCAAAGGAAGGTTACCTGCTTAATAATGAATTGTTCCGCGTTCAGCTTTTCACAGAGATAAAAATTCATTAGAACACTGTTTTGCTAATGGATTTTGCGTCAAGGTTCACTAAAACGTGTTGAATGGATTTTGCTGTTCATTTTAACTTACAGAGCACCAACACTAACTGTTAATTGTACTACTTAGTGCTATAATAAATAGTGTTACAAATGTGGATAGGTTTAAAACAAAATAAAGACAAAATATATTAAAGTAATTTTTACAAGAAATATTCACTGATTTATTATGAATATAAAAAAATGCATTTTATTCCAATTGACCTCCATTTGCCCTTATGCAAACCCTGAGCCGCCCTCATATGTCATTCTCAGCATGCATGACTTAAATAGAAATACTGCTCTCCCTATGCTTATTTTTAGCGACTCCAAGTATGGATGTCTTTTGGTATAAATCATGCACTCCAAAACTGATTCGGACTTGCTATAGGCCATTAGTCAATGTTCATGGGTTGAGGAACTAAAATCCAACATTCGCCAAGTTATAGGCAAGATCCCGCCCGAAATTTAGGAAAAGTCTTCGGAAATAGCTTCAAGAGGATCGCCTGCTGCAGAAGGTCCGGTGGCGTCCATTTCATTGACATTATTTTTCATACATAATGAAATACATAACATTTTCGATCAATAAAAAAAATTGGAATGATTTGCTTAAATTTACGTTTTTTTTTTTAAAAAAAAAAGCTCAATAACTCAGATTGAATCACCCTTTATCTGTCGCTTTCTTGCTTATGTACGCCAGGTATCCCTTAAATGATGGGCACGTGTCTAACACTACGCCAACGAATTTGTGAATTTCACTGACGGAGAATGTGACCGTTTCTATTTTCTTCCCGCTGGTTAATAAACCCGCCCTCGTTTTGTGTTCAGCTAACGTCATTCCAATCAAATAAAGTCACTACTGGGCAATTCTGTCAATTTTTGCCAAGCTGTTTCAACCCTTCCACCAATTTAGCTGTAATTTAATATAATTCAGCAGTAATAAAAATAATATATAATCATCCACAAAGCCAAAGATTTTTGACTATTCTAGTATTTGTAGTCGTAGAAGTCCATCGTGCACAATGTTCTACAACGACGGGCCAAGCACCGATCTCTGTGAAAGGCCTTCGGTCACTTTGTACTCTTTTAGGCCATCTTCGATGTAATATGTTTATGTTCTTGGCAACAGCAATGGGGAGAGATGTGCTTACACTTAGGCATCCTTCCTTGCATTTGATGGCGGCGGAAGAATTTTTTAGATGCAATCAATGGAGGCGTCTATTTCTCCAGTTAGATGATATCCTTATCGAATGTTTGACAAACTGTCCGACAATAAAGCTCCTCAAAAAATGAAGCCTTTCGAATATGGCTCTAAACTGTAGGTCCCTTCCAATTGTGTAAAAAATATAACACGCACAACACGAATAGGTTCTTGTGGCTACATTCAACCTGGACGATGATAACCAACTTTTCCGTTTATCCAACCATGATGAAGTTAGAATAGCAATATTTAAACACAAGTTGACGGCCTATGTAATGAGCGACAGGATGTGACCTGGTAAGAAGTTTGCACGATATGCAGGATACGGTGCTTGCTTTTGGTTCATAAAAGCAAATTCGAATTTCCTCATCGGTAACAATGTTAGCCTGGAGTGCATTTTTTTAACATTTTCTTATCCCAGTCAAGTCTTGTCTTTTTTTGAAACAAGAAGCACAAAATGGTTCGTAAGCTATCACAGATCTACCTAACAACCAGATAATTATCGAAAATTGTTTTAATGTGGGTCACAGAAATGCCCAATGATGATATCGCTTTAGGGTGTCCTCTAGCAGTGTGTTCCGAATGGCGTCGCCAATAGCGACTAGTAGTCTTTTAATGGTTCGTCCATCAGCCAAGTACGCCAACATTAAAACTCATTAAAAAACCAGATTAATCCATGTTTTTCATTACCTATTACTTAATAAATATGGCTTCACAGTGGCCCATCTTGTCAAATTAACTAAACAATTTGTCGATTGATTATGGCTCTATTTCGCAAATAGCTTGATGTCAACTTCAGTATGTCAACTGTTAAATGATCGTTTCATTGACAGTTCCTCATAAAACCAGTCCAATGACGTCAAATAGCAACTTCGCGGTGCCCAGTGAGCGTCTTCAAAATGGCTGATGACAAGGCTACCATTTTTTCCCCAAAGTACGCACCCTTTAGGCCGATTCTCTTTGGCTATCATCACACGTAGCTCGTGCTACGTTTTTTGACGAACCATTTATTACCGCGGAAGCTTGCGACTAGATATCTGTCAATATTTCAAGCGCGTTAGTGCTGCCAGCAGCGTAATAAAACGCACTCCAAAAAGAAACTCTTTACGATAGCCAAAAATGCTGCTTCATTGTTGAATAATCTTTTTAATTTTTCTGAACTTTTTTGCCAGTCAAATGGTGGCGTGGGTACCACCAAAGAAAAAATGCTGGTGCATGAAAAATCTCAGGAAATCGGAAGGTAAAAATTCCAAAAACTACACTTTTCTTAAAATAGTCTAACCAAAAGACGTAAGTACCTACCTAAACAAGGACAAAACCGAATAAAGAACTTGTAGAAAGGAATTTGCAACCATCTGCCCAAACATGGTGGTGGTTTAGTTATATTTTATGTTTCTATATCCGCTCCTGCCCGCAAACTCTCATATTTATTAATGTAAATAAGGCCCAATATACATATGTAACATGCAAATATTGAAGAATTCATTTTACCAAAGCATACACAAATTGGAGATATGTATCTTAAACCAGGACAATGACCCCAAGCACGAAGCGATTAATACTCAAATGTATCTGCTCCAAACATGTAACTATCTAAATGTATTAGTCACCCTAATTACCTGATTTATGTGTAATTAAATACGTCAACCGAGCAAGACGAAATTAGCGCTCGTTTTACGATCAGAATGGGGTAGAAACCCAGTACAATTTTACGAAAAATTGTTTCAATAGAGACTACAAGAGTTTTATCCATTAAATACAAATTATATCCAATACTCTGTGTTAATTTGGTTGTAAAATTTTAATGCCGAATTTGTTTTAAAGTAAAATAAACTAAAGTGAGCGGGGTGGGTGTTGGACTTGTTTCTGACTACCTGTATATGTGGGCACCAAATTACTGAGCGGAAAGTTCTATGTTCAAAACGTTGAATATCGAAAACGTATGACGAATATTCGAGAGTATTGAGTCACCCTAGCTTAGGCTCGATTTGTGGGTAAGGCAAGGAAGAAAGATTAACAACTTCGCCACACTCAGGTCAAAATAGGCAAATTGTGATACCCATGGCGGAAGAGATCTCTTACTCGTGGAGTGTAACTTGTGTAGAGTATTATATAAAAAATACAAAAATTTGAGTAGGTTACTTACTGGGTTTGGGTTGATAATTTAGACCATCCTGTGGATTTTTTGATTATGTCCACATAGTCGGCGTAAGTGAGTGATTGAACTAACTTTTGAAAGTGTAAATTCTACGTAATTTTTTCAAAAAAGATGTTAAAGAAATATTAGGACAGCGTTTAACCATGTATGACAGATCTTATTGCATTTGAATAGTTGGTTCGGTCCCTTCTTACTGTATTTTACGCATGACATTTGGTGCTGACATCCCCACATTGTGGCCGACTTGACTATGTTGTCTATCTGATGGCAAATTTCACTTCACAAATTTTCTAAACGTACGTACCTCCCTCCACTGTAATTACCCTCAGTCATTTTAATGCGCGATATGGAAACTTAACTCTTATCGAAAATATTCCCGGCAAGGCAAACCCAACACTTGATTTGCGAAAAGCTAAGGAACTTAAGGATCCTTATGATGTTAAGTTTCTCTATATAAACTTCGTTTGGACCTTTCGCGAGTATGGTTACGTAATCTTTATTAAAAGGATTCACTCTGTAAAGCATAGATTTATCCGCTTCGCATTATACAGTCTCTCTTGCACTGAATATTGTAACCTTCCATGGCCTAGCGCATCACCTTGACTAAATTCATTTTTACTTTAAAAGTCTCGGTAAGGTCGTCACTGACTTTAATGAAGGAGCGAGCGACCTCCATCGTCATTCTGAACAAACGGATGAGTTTGGCAGGGATGTGAAACTGGACATGGCTCTGTATAGCTCGTCTCTATAAATGCCGTCATATGCGGCCGTAAAATTGAGGAATAGACTTCTTGAGTTTTCCAGGATCTGCCGAAGTATGAACATTTGATTGAATATGGTCTATCCTGGGCTAAAACTGCACTCTCAGGTTATTGGCAAAAGGTTTCACGCGATGTTGATGATATTGATACCTCTGTAATATCTGAGATTTCATTCAGCAGGCATAGGCTCCTCTGACCAAATCTTAGATATGAGTTGGTACATGCTCTCTACCATCAGATCCAGTAGCCTTGTCGGATTTAAGCTTGGATATTGCTATTCTCACTTCGTTTTGGTCAGGTGGACGGAAGTTTTGGCTACCGTCGGCTATGTTGAATGCTCCATTCTGTGTGACAACGGCTTGTTGGTATTCGTCGTCGTTATACAGTCTGCAGAAGAATAACAGTTGGTCGGAAGCTTCAGACATCCAGAAGAGTGGAGACATGCCGCAATGACAATCACAATGTTATCAATTTGGTTGATCGTTTCATGATCAGGAGACCGCCATGTCTCTTATGGATATTGAGGAACCGTGTGTTTGTTATAGTGGCGTTTCGCCTTCCGATGCCGGACCTACTGTTTTAACAAAGATCTCTACTCCTTACCTAATGTTATATTTAGGATATTGTTCATAGGTCTTGTCGAGGAGCTCATAGAACATTCTTTAGCAGGGTCATTCTTATGCTCAGTGGGTACTTCAGCGCATATTTGGCTGATGCTAGGGAATCTAACTTTAATTTAGCTTGTCAAAAAATGTTCGCTCATGCGTCGACAAGACAAGACTTTTTGCTTTAGTCTACCACGTATGACAAATTTGCATTAAAATAAGCGCTGCGTCTCCTCTCTGCACTATTTACTCTAGTATATGTCACAGTGTTCCAACCTTTTTTTGCTTACTTATATACGTATATATGCTTAATAGCAATCTAGCAATCTAGATCCTCTGCTGATTGTTTGGCTGCACGCAGTCTATTAAGGGTCTGAACATCCCACGTGAAGGGGGTCGTCAAGAGTAGTGTTGTCTACATCCGAGGCTGTTGGTTGCTTCGTAACTGATTTTTTTTATATGGTAGGAAAGTAACCCCGCTGACACAACCTCCAAACTGGATGTCCATATCATTATGTGAAACCCCACGATGAGGGGCTGGTAAGCTGATGCCAGAAACCCACTTCGGGGGTATGAGCGCTGTGGTTGGCCCATTATAGGCTCTTCCGCCACCATCTCTTTTCAAGAACCTCAGTCTGGAACATGAGCTCCAAATATGCAAGAGTAGCTCAAGTAAGGCTTCCAAAATAAACAGAACCAATTCAATTTATTTACAAGCAAAAATTGAGTGAGGACTTTTGCGACACCTTGTACATAAAAAAAATTCTATCTATCTACTAATTTTAATCCAACACGGATTGCTAGTGATATTCCACGTTCGTTAAAAAAAAACTATTTTTAAGTACTACTTGAACATTTTAAAAATTTGATCGACATCAAGACACAAATATGTCTGTAAGATATCAACATACTCGTAGATACTCGTTTTTTCCTCAACAACGGAACACTTCATGTACTTAAATCACTGACTCTTAATCTTCATCCACAAAATAATCAATATATCATTCAATCTCGGCATAACGACAACTTACTATTTGTAAGTAATTGCTGTTGAAATTTTATCGATACTTTGATTAATCTGTGTTAATTGAAAAGAAAAGAAAACTGTCCTAAAAAACCACGATAGGGCATTAACATTACAAATGTATTTCAAGTCTACAGGCATAAAAAAATCTACAATACCCCATCTCAGATATGATAGGTAACTATCTGTGTAAGCATTTGACGTGTAGGTTGAAATATTGACTATTAAGTAAAAAAGATTAACACACTGGTTGCATTGTCTAAGTTAATCGGTTTTGTTTAGTGTTCGGTTGGCGGTTAATTTGTTCGGATCGTCTTGTCTTGAATTATAAATTTCGGAAAGGTAATACTGATGAACTGAGCATATGCATATATTATTTGATTTAAAGTGAATATTTTTTTCTCAAGTTTTATGAACTCTGAGACCCTAATTCGTTTAAAATAATATTTTAGTGAATTAGTTAATTATGTGAATAAAAGTTGGCAGTAGGGTATAAAAACAAAATTTCGGACAGAAATTAGCTTGGATTATTGCAGGACTCTATGATTAAGGCAGATCCGCATTTCAATAACCTTAAATTCCAGCTTTTCTTGCTGGTTTTTATTTTTTAAATTAAATTACCTAAGTGATGTTGGTGGCGTATACGTAATATTAATCAATTTCTAAAATGTCATGTTGGTATGGTATGTGAACGTTGTGGGCTTAAAATACTAAAAGACTCAAGAAGGAATTATAAATGATTAATACTTGAATAAGTATAATTAAGTTTTTGAAGTTATTTTAGATAATTTTTAACACTTCTGTCTGCACTTTTAATGCGGCTTAACCGGAATTTACCCCTACCTCAGTTCGAGTGAATGTTTGAGGGCCAAAAGTTCCTTCAAACTAGTGCACAAATCGACTCTTCCTTGAATGGATAAGTACTTGTGTGAATGAAATTTACGTAATAAATCACGTACGTATATGAACGGATTGGGATTATGGAACACAATCTCACACGGAACGTTGTCTTTTGATCCAAAGTGAGGATTTTACTAAACAAAATGTCAAATCGTCATTTGCTAATGAAAAAAAGATTCAATTTTTCAACTGTGACTATGGTATGGAAAGTGCATCTTAGAGGGCGCTAGGACGGAGTCTTTTTAATCCATTGTGATATTTATTTTATTTATATAAATTTGTAGTACCGCTTCTAATTTTTTTATCTATCAGCTGGTCTTAAGACGAACCAGACTGTACTCTTGTACTCATAGTTGGACTTGAGCCAGATCCTTCAGCTTTTTAAAAAGTCTATTTTCCATGTAGCGAGAGCAACAAATTTAAAAATAATCCCTCAGCAAGTATTTGATTTCTTCCGCGTCATGACAGATCCTTCAACGGCCATTGCATCCATCAGACAATGCCCAATAAGTACGCCCCACCTACCATGATACTGTTTTTTTTTGTTCATCGACAAAAGGCTTTTAGTTCTTTTTTTCTTTTAGAGTTGGCCATAAGCCGAGTTGCCTATACATGGTCAATTACCTTTTTTAGTATACCAATTATTATAGCTACCAAAGCCTGGCTAAATTCCTCGTTGAATGCTGACCCTTTTGGTGCAATTTTATCTGCTGTTTCAAAACAAAATAAAGAATAAATATCTGGCGTAACCGCCAGTTTGTTATTAAGATCCTAGCTTCTCACAACCCTTCGTATTGTGCTTTAAGTGCAGATTGACTACCTCCGAAGATAATGACCTTAGACGGGTTTAGTTTTTTTGCGTGAATAGTCTGTGCTGCTCTTTCCATGGCGAAGACTTAAACTCAAACACGGGTTTATATGACCATTTTTGGCTTGTCATTATAGATTAGAAAATCCTATGCACCGGTACAGTTCTGAACACATTAAATATATCAATCTATTGAAAAGTCGTAAGATAAAAATTGTTTGTTTGTCGCTTTTCAGAACGCGAGGAAAAGCGATCTGAAAAAAAAACTGTTTGTTATGGACACAAAACAGTTAATTATATTAAAATCAGATATATTTATATGTATTTACAAGTATATATATATCTACACCGTAAAATCATAAAATTCTTCAAATTCTTAGGCCGAATAATTTCGAAAACTAGGGAGGGATACAATTTTTAAAACATTCGTGAATTATAAAGTAAAATTTAAAATCCAGAATTAAAAAAGTTCACGAATGGATATTACTCAAAGATCTCTTTTCAACGATGTATCTCATGCCTATGTACATATGTATATGCGAACAAACATTGAAATGTACATATATGCCATATTTGCTTGTACCGGAGCTAATACAATATAAGTGTTTTTTTTTTCAAATGTAGTATCGACGTTAAATTTGCAACATTGATCATCGCATTCTCATTCATATTTTGCATTGAACTGCTATACTTCTCCGGTACATTTTTTTCCTTTGATACAACTTTAGCTTCTAACTCGCGAGAAGCTAAGCACTGGACCACATACGGTCTGTTGCGCAAAGTTTTTGATTTTATTTTTTATTCATTTCATCCAGTTATAGTGAGCTTTGTTTTTTACTCAGTTCTTAATATAGCTACCACATCATTGCCTAGCACCCAAATGAAATGAACTCTGACGTGGATAGCTGCAGGCAGTCCCATTTAGTTTTGATGTTATTTGACAGACATTGATGACTGGAAGCCCAGCTTGGCTACCAGAGGGATTATAAATGTTTTTTATTTGTTCTAGATCTGTTTATTTCTCTAAGACATACAATAGTTCTACAGCAAAGACTTTCACTTGAAACACGGAGTTATATTTCCCCGGGCTTGTACAGATGAATGCTATTGTATTAACACCGTATACTCCAACCCCGACTCCTTCATCTATGTATGTATATCAGCAAAAAGATTTAGTGCTCTCTGCAGAGGATCCGACGTTGTTCCTTCCTTCAGTGTACTGTTGGACATAGAACCATGTGACGGAACATAGCTGAGAGAGAGAACACCACCCCGCGGGTCTTAAGCAATTTTTACATTTGAAGATGCTTCTTTTTTTAGCAAAACTCGAACTGGGTACACTCTTCAGCAAACAAGTCATTTACATCCTCACATTCCAAGCTTCTTTCTTCCACAAAATGAAAAAAATAAACATTCATCTTTTAGAGACTGAGGAATTATGAGCTTGAGATATTGGCTATGAATAATAATAATAATACCACTTCCAATAATCCCCAACAATCAAATGTACCTCGGACACCACTTCAAATTTCATATCAAAACTGTTCGAAGAAAGTCACGATAATGTAATTAAAAACAAATTCATATCGAGATTATCTTCTATATATATAAAAATGAATGTTTGTCTGTATGTCCTTTATAGAATCGTAAACTATGCATTTGATCATGTGATGATCTTTAGCAAAGTTGTTGTGCATGAGCCCACGAAGGTTTCTGAGTTGGTACGACCAATTTTCGACAGATGGCGCCACTGTCATTCCAATGAATTTCATATATTGCCGTGACAGTTCATGCTGATTTGAATTGAAACGAAAACAACGAACGAATGATGACGTTTCGAGTTGTGGGTGACATAAGAATTTATGTAAATTGTGAAATTCATGTCTGGCTCACATGGAACAGACAATATTGTCGTTTTTCGAATAGTTTTGTGCATTTCATTGTGAGTTAAATAAATAATTCAATCGAATTGAATTTTCGTAGTATCCGTGAGCTGATTTTATTCAGTGAACTCACGAAGATCATCGAATGTGTATGTGAAGGATCTGACTGCTGATTGACGTTCCGAACGCATTTGCTGTGCAGTTTTTTTCGGATATCATCGTGAAATGTCTTTCCTTCAAATTTATTTTAGATGGTGGCGTTGCAACCCGCGCAGGGTACAGCTAGTTTATCAATAAAATACATAACTATTAATTATTATTGAAGCGCAAAATCACGAGAGAATAATTGATTAGAAGGAACGTGAGATTTGTTTTTAAAACCCTTTTACGCCTTCTAGAAAATATATTTCCCTTATGAAATAAAAAGTGGAAACACTGATTAATTAATATTTATATCTCTAATAAAAGTACTCATGTAACGATTTATTTAATGTGCATGCTATGTCAAAAGTGCATTTAAAAAAATGTTGCAGTAATTTTAATCTTTATCCATTATTGCCTCATTTGTTTCATAGAAGAAACTTAATTGCTCGTCAAATTATTTCAAATCACTAAGATACTTTAAGATGCTAACGAATTTTATAAACAGCCATAAATCACAGCCTACAGATATTTATTTAAAAAGGTCAGGCGTCTTTTTATACCTTTGTTCACCCACTCCTACTCTCAGTTTCACGCGGTGAATACTAAGCATCTGTTATATTGACTAAAGATTAGGTTCCAAGCCCATCGAAAGATCTTTGTGGCAACAAACAAGAGAAGAAGAGGCGTGTTTTAGGGCAGGGAAGAATTCTCCACATACATCATTTTCAGTTAGTTTGAACTACTTGGTGAACACCTTATATGAGCAACTTGGATATACACAGCCCAGGTCTATAAAGAGCGGTATACATGTCCACTCTGCCCCAGGGGATACTAAGGGTTCGGCCCTGTATGTTGGGCGTTGTGCCGAAAATAGCCGCTTATTTACTGTATTCAAAACCCTAAACTTTCAGTATGGACGATCCAGCTTCAAGTACGTCTTTCCCGGACAGTTATTCTATGTTTACAGAGAGATATAAATCGGAAGTTCCAGGCACATAGGAAGTAACATTTGCCACAATATGGCCACGGGATGATGGTAGTGTATTTGTTTGTGATGCGGTCAAAGCAGGTTCGAGGCCCGCTAAGGAACATCAACCACAGCTAAAATGGAAACAAACCAGTTCAAGATTATATCCATGTGTATATATTTAGAAGGTGGGAATTTTCGAAAGATACTGTTGAAGTAATCGGTTCAACAGCGTGCCGCTTTTCTACCGGTTAAATCCGCCTCCCTTCCTCTCTTCTGTTTCGTGTGGTACCACCAGTTAAGCATTTCTTTACCTTATCTATCATTTCGCCTATCATCCCTGCTGGGCTTTCTCTATGCGTTCTGATTTTTAAAGACTTAAGGCTCAACCATAATCACCATTGGGAAACATAAGCTAATGTCACAACCGAACGAAATGCTTCCTTATGTTCTGTCAATCCCAACGGATGACCATAATACTTTTGTCTGCATACGCATCTGTCAAATCAATCCACAATTTTTTTTTTTCTCATTGTTGGTGTTTGGTTTTTCTTTTCTGAATTAAAAATGGATGATAGCAGAAAGTTAAAAATTTATAGAGATTTGAAAATGTTACAAACTATGTTGAAAGGATTTAGTGTGCTAAAAAAAAATTAAAAACAACAACAAACACGACAACTGTCAGATTTACATATGCGATGAGGGACAGCGACCGTTTTTCTATGTGTTTTCCAGGATACTGACCTCGAGCATCCCGCTCAGTAGTTCGGCACAATAACCACTAACATTTGCCCCTTTTTGGCTCTGAATTCTTCTGTTACAGGCCCTTGCCACCTCATTTGCAAGTTTGCATGAGATCGCGTGAATGCCACTTATCATGCACAGAGCCTGTAAATTGTGGACTCCGTATATTGGAAGTCTTCGAGCATGTGTATCTGTTATTGCAAGGGACCGCCTACTGGAACTCCCGTCTACAGAAATGAAGGCACTATCTTTTTCATTGCTTCGCAAAGGCTATTGTATCTCTCTCCCCCTATCGCGAACAGTATACTAGCTGTTCCAAGATCTTACCCATTGTACCCATTTAGCAAATATGACCATAAGACGATAGTTTTCAGGGTGGTTTATTCCCTTTTGGTAGCAGTACTAAATGCTGCAACTTACATTGATCATGAAATGTTCCTTTCTCCAGAAGATGTCTTATAGATGGTTGATATAGATGCTTTATTGGGTATGCCATTAGTTCCAACAGTTCTGCTGTTTTGATTGCTGGAATTTCATCTGTAACAGCTATGTGGGTTGTAGCCGGTCTTCGAGGAACTTAGGTTGTTACAATGGCCCTCAGCATTTCTGGGCATGTTATCTGTGAAGATATTTTGCCCTTTAATGTTGACATCACCATCCTGTAGGACGAAGATCATATCAGAGACGTTTAGAGCATTTTTTCTTACTTTCCTTGATCGCCCTCGTCAGCTCTCGTCTCGCTGGTTAAAAGTTGAAAGGCGTTCGTAAAAGTGTGGTCTCTATCTGGATTGTTGCATTCTGTATCTGGCTTGTAAATATTTTGTTCACGGCACACCTCTTTAGGTTGGTACTCTTCTGAGCATTGCCGTATTTTACGCAGTACTGGTAGACTCTGCTTGTTTATGCGATAACCTAGTTACTGATCCATTATCTTGGCTACAGGCATTCATAATTTCGACGGGCTTGGCTTGCCACTTTGGGACTATAAGCCTGGCATGATTCGTATTTCTACTCATGACGAAATATTGCCTCTGCAACTAGTAGTTTGTCGCATTATGTTCACGAACAGACAGACGAACAATCTAAAATCTACAAACTAGTAAAGGTTATATTCTAGTGACGGGAATTGTACATCAATTAAAGTATTAACTACTAATGCCTTAAGACTTTATCTGTTATCACTAAATGGAGTTCTTAGGAAATTATTTGGATATCTAAATTCATCCATCATTTCTTGTTTTGTATTTAAATGATCAGTTAAAAAAATGTGTGTTATGTCTCTCATTGATTATTTCATTATGAATCTGTTGTTTACAACTTATCCCACAAGGGTACATCGTGGGATATTTTTTGCACTTAAGACCCTACAAGTCCAAAACGGTCCACAGATTCCCGAACCCTGTTATTCACCTAATTTTAGAATATCTTTACTTCCTTTGGGTCTATAAACAGCGTACATTTTTTTGCCGCAAGGGTAGTCAAACTCCTTAAAAAAAAATTTTCGTCATCATTGCACTTGAAAACTAAGAACGGTTAATTAAACAATGGTCAATAGAGCAGAGTTAAAAAAGGAAAAAATCAATCAATGCTTATCTAGGCTAAGTAGGTAAACAGAGCCATCAGTTTGTTCATGTGCTTAATGTTCTTTTCGTTATCAGAATTTAAAAAAAAAAAAATATTAATTAGGAAGCATGTATCTTAAGTTAATTAAAATATATGAGTGCTAAAAATAAAAGGTCAGATTTTATGTGGTTAATAAGAAAACGTTTTTCATAAGAAACTACAAGCCTCCCTTTAAATCAATTAGCATCGCACGAAGCTGGTTTGGTTGATGAACGCTGGAAACAGGCTCAATTGTCGCATTACAGCCAATTTATTTGGGGGATCTACTAGGGATACGGAGAATTTGGGAAGCCGTACATGGCAATGAGTAATTACGGAGACCCCCAAGTTATTTTTCTGAATTTATTTGTGATAATTATATTAAAACTGGTGACTGATAGCAGAGGGAAATGTGTAATAACTCGAACGTAGAATAACATCTTGTTTATTACTTTCGGTTGTTCTAGAGCTCGGACTTGGGTGCAAGGTGCTACAGTATTTGGCTAAAGGCAATCATTTTCAAGAGTGGTTATATTACGTGTGAATTGTAGTTATTCCGTGAACACTCAGCACGAATAATTTGTATACGCATCTCATTTGAGGATATTAACGGTTAAAGCGGCCATCTCAGTGGCCATTTTGAAAGTTGAACGTTTTTCCTGAATTAGATGACGCTAAATTCCTAGATGGATAAGTCCTTCCAGTCAGCTGTCCCCAGTTTTAAAATCCGAGTTGATCGAGATGGCTTCCATTTATATGCGCCACGTGGTTTTCTGGGTTATTTATCCCAAAAGAAACAGTGGTTTTCAAGAGTTGTATTCGTTTGATCTCGGAGCAGGTATCGTTAACTGAATTGATGGCAGAGCATACATACATATGTAGGTAGACAAACTCCTTAGCTGCCTCAAAGATGTATCTGTGGAGCGTGTCGTCATTTCTTAGAAATCGGTATCAGTGTCCTCTTTTGTCCACAGCATGTACTTTGTTTTACCCTCGTTCAGCATAATTTTTAGTAATTCTCCAGGCTTTCAAAGGATTGTGGCCCAGGTGTGGACTTACGTCTTCTGAACACTTCTTTCGATTAACGATGTTAAAGAAACGGAAGGACAGTTATCTTGTACTGATCCTTTTTTGACATTGAAGGTCTCTGTGAGGTCATTATCGACCTTAATGGAGCGGTGTGTATTCTCCATCGCCGTCCTGGATGAGTTTGATAAGAATGTCAAAACTGGACTCTTCTCTATAAACGATGTTACGCGCAGAGGCTACGCGTAAGCTTTTAACCGCTTAAGCAGTTCGAAATAATTGGAGCAAGAATTCTTTGCATTCGTTCGCAAGGCTGAATCCAATAACTCTAGTCTGGTTGCTAGGTTACACTGGGATCTGAGAATAAAATCTCCAATAATAAGGCTCAGAGGCCAATGCTTCCTGGTGACACAATAGACCAATTGCGTGTGAGTGCTCCTGTGGTGTGTTTCCTATCTGAATAAAAGAGTTATTCTGCAAATGAATTGACGCATGTTCGTCACCAAGTTGTTTTCAGCTTAGGTTTATGTAGTAGTCATGTAGTGTTGCTTGGTCTGTCCCTTGTTTTATTGAATGTGTTTGTTGGCAAATCCCGTCGAACCAAGGGCAGCCGAGAGAAACCTATTACATCTACATCCCTAATGGATTTTTGACAGTGTTACCCTCATCCTCAGTATTTGGCGGCATAGACTTGTAAAAGATAAAGCATCAATCGATAGGAAAAATTTCAGGTGATGTCAAAAATCCTCACATATGACCTCCATGTCCCATTGCGAATGCCCGCCATGGCTCGTAGAAAATTAAAGCATTTTTACAAGGGGTTCACCATCCCTTCTGGTACAATTATGTGGGCTATCCTAAACTTCCTTCGAGAATTTAATTTCAGCTAGGGCACAACCAACACAGAGACATCTGTAGAGACATCCATAGGGAACAGTACAAACGATCTTCTGAAGGTCGAAGTACCTTAATGGGACTCTATGAACCCCTTACCCAACTCTAAGCTTAAAAGGGACATCAAAATCGCCCTTAAATTGTTCAATACCTGACATTGTGTGACGTAATGTCCGTCTTATCGCCAAATTAGGTATTTCCCAAACAAAAGTACCTGAATCAGTTTTTCAAAAAATATGTCAAGACCATCGGTTAAACCACTTTAAAGCCTAATCGTCAGATTAATCGCAATCATGCGAATAGTCCGATAAGAACTGTATCGCTGAATCTTCATCTTTTTTTATCATTTTATTTAAAGCCATAATTTCATCAACATGTGGCACAGATTTGTTGTTTTTTTCCAGATAACTATTTATTTTACAACCAAATAAATCAGCAAATTTTTTTTTATTGCCTTTCAGATGGCGGATAACAATTCAACATCAAAGGAGAAATCTAAATCGGTCTTCACTCTAACTGATTACAGTTCAAAGTAAGTTCCAGTTGCTATCCGTAAGCTTTAAACTTCTTAAGAAGGGGGTGTATCCGCACAAAAATCAATAGCAAATTGCTACTAAATTTTTTATCGTTTTATTGCATCAGTTATACTCGTTTATTGTTATATATGTATATTCATAAACAGTGACTAATATTGACGAGTGTATGTACTTGTAGAACTCAGCTAGCTGAAAAGGGACAATTTGATGATGAATATTATCCGTTTGAACACCGAGATCAAGCAAATGGAACTTCAACGAGTGGATCATTGGCGCATTTGCTTAAGAGCTCTTTGGGTACTGGTATCCTAGCCATGCCTATGGCTTTTAAAAATGCTGGACTATTGTTTGGAATGATTGGAACACTGGTCGTTGGATTCCTGTGCACACATTGTGTTCGCATTTTGGTAAGATTGGTTGCATCATAATAGATTCTATACAAAAATAAAAAAGAAACTTGAGATTGACAAGCCTATAATGCTAAGATAGCGCCCACAGATACCCGCTGATACTGCTATCAAATCACAAGTATAACTCTTCTAAGAGTCAATTCCAGAGTTTCCTTGTTTGCCTAAATGTCGTATTTTTGGGGACCATTTCCTGGTGTTCTTTTCGAACATCTGCCGATTCCACGGTATCTGTAGTCTCTTCATATTATATACTCGTATCTACAAAAAAAATAATATAAATCAATCTCCCCTCAGATTTCTAAATTTTGTCGAAAACCTAAATAATATGTTGGGGTCGAGCCCAAATATGAAAGCAATACTCAAGCTTTATATGACAGAAAGGGATGTGGATAGGTGTGAAGTACTCCTTTACTTTGAATAGGTAAATCACTTCTTGGATGCTGATTTTTCGATTTTGGATAGATATGTGGTTATGCAAAGTTATACTAGAATTGACTGTCACAGCCGTAGCATGTTCTTCACGTCACGAGTGTTGTAGTCATCAAAATGATAAATAAAGTCGGTGAAAGAATAGATCCCCTGCGGCACGCCAGAACATAGAACAAAAGTATCGGAAGACACATCATAGACTGCAACTTGAATTGACCTTTCCTAAAGATAGATTTTCATCCATCCGCAAATTTGTGTTGGCAGTCCGTAGGAAGCTAGCTTACTTAGTAAAGACGATAAATCTCTTTAGCCCACGTCCCTGCGTGGGCTGCATAACTCTTTAAAAAAATCATAAAATCATAAAGAAGTCTAGAGCGGTCAAATCTAACGACCTTTTATGCCAGTACAAATCGCCAAAACGAGAGACTAAGCGGCCGAGAACACTTACTGTAGAATGCCCACTGTCATTCAAGCTATAAGCGCGGTTGCACCATGCTGCAACCACATATTCTCTAAAATCCAATTCGTCAATTTTCGGCATTACTTATGGTTCTCACCAGTCATCTTACCAACATTGCCGACGCCGTCCTCGGAAAAATACAGGCTAATAACCTTTCCGCTGCACTAAACAATGCCTTTGAGAGGATGTAATGGCTCTTCCTGCATTACAAGCGGATTATCAGTATTCGTATTCGCATAGATGGATATGCTCCGAAAGGCTGCTCCAGGACCGGCCGCGTTTGCTACTGTCCTGTGTTCAGCCAGTCTCCTCAGGGCGAGCGACTAAACTCCTCAGTATTTGTCCACCAGGTGCTGCACAACAGAACGATTATTTGTCAAAAACATTGGCACAACTATTTCGCGTTCTTCAAGAATACTGCACTCCATGGTTTATCTACGTTTATTCTGCTGATATATCATAGTTGCTTCAAAATATATCATAGTTGCGATGACACTTGCGAAAATGAAAGCATCTTCCGATAGCGCCATAGAGCACCTTGTACAAGTATCTTGAGGGCAAAAACTTTGAAAAAAGGACCAGAAGTTTCCTTTGACAGTCGCAAATTTCTTACAATAATCCTGCCACAAAATATCCTGCGTCGTTATTTCTATCACTTCTTCAACTCTCCATTAATATGCAGACTTTTGGCGATAAATCTATGTACCCGGTCGTTCTTTAATAGTTTTATTCTCAATCTAGTATCGACATAAGAATCTTTAGACAATGTGCTATTCTATCCATTAGACACCAGAGGCAATAAAATACAGATAAGAAAAAGCCGTCTATTACAATGCCAATTCGAGTTCATTAATTAGCTTCAACCACTTGAACTACATAGTTTGGCGTCATAATATTTGGTTTCTCACGTGTTGGCTAAGTTTTTTCAAGGAAAAATAAGATGTCGTTGTCAATCTAATTCATTATCACCCAATAAATATAAATACGCTTTCAAAATTTTATTACAAAATAATGACAGCAATGTATAGGTACAAAATGATTAAGTCAACAAGTTTTTCTTGTCAGATAAACTCGCACACATACATAGGTATGTATGTATACACTTGTACCTACAAGTGCGCCGAAATAGCAATCGAAGAAGCGGTCAGTGATTCAAGTTAAACCTTCGATTTTGTGATTTTGTCTAATCTTAGTCATGTGGGGCCCCTGAAGTCTTAAAACCAATGTGGAAAGTACAAATTTCGATGACAAAGCTAGTTCCTTATCAACAAGTTTCCTATCGGATTATCTGAATGATTAGATTGATCGCACAGATGCAAGGTGTTTGGAAATAAATCAATCGGATATGGGACTAAGCGATTCATCAGTCTTTCCCCAAAACAAGTAATAGACAAACGAATTACTGTTTGAAATTAAATTATAATTGACAAATGTCATTACATTTGATGATATGAAGTGTGGGATTTTTTTTAGTAGGCGAGTACGCACAGTCACAGTGCTGAGTCAAGACACACCTTAAAATTAGTCTAACGTATTAAGTTGCCGGGCTTTTCATATATTCCATGACACTATACGTACATACTAGTATTTTGAGTCACCTAGCTACTTATAACTCTATTGAATAAATCCCTAATACTCCTGAACTTTTTGATCAGACTTTATGTATCCACGTATGAATCTCTTAATGTTGGAAACTAATGCTTTTTTAACATAATCCGTATGGGAAATTGCCAATTTATCGACAGCAGTAACATAAATAGAACCTGTTCGCTTCCCGACCAAATACAAAACCCTCATAGATCCTTCTACAACAGACGGCAGAAGTCTTCGCTTTATAGAAAATGCAAAATACTTGGGTCTTATTTTAGATAGGAAACTTAACTGGAAAGCCAATCTACTTGAACGCGTAAGAAAAGCAAATGTACATACTCGTAGCTCGGACGAAATGACGAGTATGCTCGAAAGAGAACAACTCTTAGGATTCTGCGTAAATTTCAAAACATGGATATACCCCTCGCTACATGTAAACATCTACTTTAGCAGAGCGCTGTAAATAGGACCAACCACAGATGGGAAAATAGTTAGACGTCTCATATATCTAGATAGATCTGGCCTAAGCTGGACTTCTGCAAGAGCTGCGGGAACAAAGATAAGGAGAAAAGCACCCCTCAGCTTCTATGGAGTTGTCCGGCCCTGTCGCAAAGAAGATTGCTCCCTTTAGGGGCTCTTGTCTTCAATAACCTCAACGAACTACCGTCCTTAGACGCCATGAACTTCTTTCGCTCCATTAAAACCTCCGCTTGGTTTGATTGGGTCCTGGATAGCAACATGGAATACATTCTTGTCATCACAAGAACCTCTTCTGGTCTATTGTTGCTTGTGACCTGGCCGGTGCATGTTCAAGCCCTGCCAGGGGATCAACAATCACAGCCACCAAAAGCATCAGAGAAACGAACAAAATCTGGGGACAACTACTAGACCAAAAGGAGGTGTTTTTTTTTTGCATGGATGAAAAAGCGAATTCGAACGGCGAATTGGCACACTTGATAATGACAGTTCTTACTCTCGGACTTTCAGAAGAGGATTTTTTTTTGTGTTTTCTGCGATTCGGACTTCAAAGCTTTCAATCAGAATTGCCATGGCGCTCTCAAAGTTTCGCAAAACGTCAACTGATTATTATCAAAGTAAATTGTGATAGATTGGTAGCTTTTTTCAAGCGTGAGTCTATTTACGCTGATTTACCAGAATAAGTTGAACATAAATGTCAAAACGCCAAAAAGATTGATGACGTTTAATCGAGATCAAATCTTGTCTGCCGAATATGAATGCATTTATGCCCCAGAATGTATACTCGTACGTACATACCTATCTTACTAAAATTCAAAACCAAATACGGTTAAATGCAATGAACAAAATCCGAAATTGGGAAAGATTACAATATTTATCTAAAATTCAAGTAAGATAATGCCTTGACGTCGGCAGTTTCATAGATAAACACCGATATTTGGGGTGTGTCAATACATTTCATTATGTTTAATGCACGCTAATCGAATTGTTTTCTTTTGTACTTTTAACCTTCCAGCAGTCAATTTACACTATTTAACACCGTAATTTTGAAATCAAAATATGGGCATAGGTACATGTGTGTAAATCAAAAACAAATTTGACAGAATATGTTTTTATTTTTAAGTGTATTTTGGTAATTATACAAAACAAGCCATGGCAACAATAACATCCGCTTGGTAAACACGAAAAATATTTTAGCTGACCAAATATGTAAATACGTAGTTGAATCCCTAAAAAATTATAAATGTGAATCCCAATCTAGGGAAGAACATAGAAAATATAAATAAATTTAACCATCAATCGCTCCAGTCCATCAAAACTAATAAGCTCGGCTGTAATAACTTCTTCTTTGAGAGGCTTTTCAGGCTTTAGCAGCTGTGGATCTGACATAGGTATTTCTACTGGGAGGTCGTTGTTGGAACAGGTGGCTGCTGTGAGTTCCAAACTGGTTCTTACATCGAGGGGCATTAATGGTTGCATTGGATGTCGCATAAGTGGCGGCCCCTGAGGTATTGAACTATTGAACTATGTAGCACTCTAGAAACCATAATACATGAATAGTTTTGTATACGTTCCAGGCATTGGTGTAAATTTCTTATTTGTTTAAGCATGTGATGGGACAACTGCTCCTTGTGGAGGTGTGATCTATCCTGTTAGTAGCACAATTTGTCTCTTGAAGACTGGAATATTGAGGAAACTGGACGAGCTTTGTTTAGATCGTCTCTGTAAAAGCAGTTATAAATGTATTTAAAATCGATGAATAGATAGTGTGGAGCGAATTCTAAGAAATTTTAAGGTTTTCTCCTAGATCCGCGATAATGTTAATATTTAGACAAAGGTAAACTAAAGCCGTGGGTGCCGTGTCTCTGCGGTTAGTGCGTTGGATTACTGAGCAGGAGAGGTTCTATGTTCCAATCCCAGAAAACACAAAAAAGGTTTTAAACAGTCCCACCCCTCGTGAATGTCTAGCAGAACACCATGAGAAAGCTTCTCAAAGAAAAACGAAGCCTTTCGGATAAGGCTCTCAATCGTAGGTCCCTTCCACTCATGTGCAAAAATATAGCACGCAGAACAACAATGATTGTAAAAAGCTAGGCCCTTGACCACATACTATCTTTTGTACCAAGTATTTGGCCAAGTTTTTGTATAAAAAGGAAGAACGAAAACCGCCAAGTTAAAACCACCCAGATAAGGATATGAATCTCAGAATGTTTAGCAGCTCCATTTTGTTCAAGTACTCCAATTTCATGGAAAAGTAACCACTAAGCGCCTTCATTCTTCTGTTAGCAGGCGACGAATGGACACAATTTCTTCTTTGTCCTTACAGCTTCTGTACAAATCGTTGTGTATAACACCGAGGGGCTCTGCGTGAATAACAATGGCGCAGCGCCCAGCAATGATGCCAAAAACGACTCCCGTGTTATTGCAATTTAGTTTAACTAATGAAAAGGATCTCTTCGTATCATAGTTCGGCTATGGGGTTCTAGCCATCGCACATGTATACAAGTGAGCCCAGCGTCTGTTAGCTATACCAGTAGCTTCCAGTAATGAGAGTTCCTGCAAAGGGTAGACGCTATAAAACATGCAATTTCTGCCTTGCAAGTACATCCGCTCTTTCGTTACCTGGAATATCCACATGCCCAGGTACCCATCATAAGTTCACCGCATTGTCTTCTGCAGATGTTTATTAGTGTTGAACTTGCAGGGTTCAAGGCCTTAACGGCTGTCTGACTATTACCGTACACCATAATTATCTTGCCTACGATCTTGTTTTCTAAGATATTTTTTGCAGCCTGAGTAATGGCCGTGATCTTAGTATTAAAAACGCTGCAGTTGTTCTTAATTCTAAAGCTGGTTCACTTCTACGGTTTCACAAAACACCCCAGCCCCTGTACTGCCACCCATTTTAAAACCGTCTGTGTAGATAGCTAGTTCCTCTTTGGTTGTGACTTACTGGTTCTTCTGACCGTTTCTGTTAGGAATTCTGCCCTTTTTATCTGCCTGTTAGTAGCTTCCCATCTGGGTAGGATCGATGCATTACCTTATGGTGCTGATGGCCATAGTCCGGCTTCTTTAAGTCTTAATGCCAGAGGCTTAAGAAAGGCATCTATATCATTTTAAATGACCGATATATGCAATTTGAAGGGCAATTCACAAGACAAGAGCACAGTAATTAAACAGATGTGAAAAAAATATTCGTTTGCTTTATGCGTTGTTACTTTGCGATTAATTACACATTTAATGGTGATTTTGGCCCAGTTCCGTGTCTTTTTTTTATTTTTTGCCTATCCTATGGATACCCTAACTAGGCCACGGTCGTTTAAAAGATTGCGACTCTAAAACAAAAATCGTGTGTTAAGAGACCTGCAGAAGTCGGTAGACAAAATTGAAATTAAATTCGCTTTAGGTTTCTCTACTCTGCATAGATCCTTAGTGTCTGGTCGAAAATTGGCGACTTTACAAATCGTGGTCTATCTACGAGTAGTTATACTTCGCGAATGACCAAAATCCTTGTAGTGAAAGATGACGTTCATCTTGTCTTCTTAAAGTTTTTTTAGCACACATTACTGTTATTTTTTTAATGCATTTTCCTTTCATTATTTTTTAGGTCCAAACATCACATGACATTTGTAAAGATATTAGAACGCCGTCACTGGGTTTCGCTGAAACTGCGGAAAAAGTCTTTGAGAATGGCCCTAAGAAGCTTCGATCATGGTCGAATTTTTCAAAGTAAGTACCAAAAAACTATCTTAGATTTTTTAGGAAGCGCTATGAGCGTGAGCTAGATTTCCGCTATGACTTTACTTTTATACGTAAGTCGCACGATAAGTTTATTTAAATGATCGATTAGACTCGCAAAGTAATCCCCTTGTGTGTCGATAATTCTTTTTAGTTCACAATTAATTTAGATAACAAAAAACAATTTAAAGAACGCATTCATGTATTTTTTCATGTACAGGTTTGTGGTGTCTTTCAATGCTGCGTTATGGATTGTTTTTTTTTAAATTAATATCGAGTAGGCATGATAACTTTATGAAAGTTATTAGCTTGCAGCCCTGAAGATGGAGTATCATTATATTTCAATTATCTCATTTAATTTACACTCGTAAGTGGTCATAACAATTAAAGAATACTCGTATTATTATTTGCAAAGGTTACCTAGCTAACAGATCTTTGAAAACAACTGTATTACATCAGAAATCGTTTCGGAATGATGTAATGTTACATTTAATAGTTTAGCTTATGAAATGACGATAAGCTTGGAAAAGATCGGTGGTAGCATGTCGTAACTTCGTTTTTCCATCTACTTTTAGCTTCGAGTTTCAATAGTTTGTCCAAAGCTTGTGACTTGAATTATTAACCACTTTTAGTGATAGTTCAACGCACTAGAAATAATGCCATGGAATGCAAATGGGCTGAAAATTTTACAAGCAATCCTAGACAAATAAAATTGATGCTTTTCCTATATCACAGACACATTTTACCATAAGTACCAGTAAGTGCGCCGGATATACATATGTACATCCTTTAACTCGCAACCCTTAAAATGAGACCAATTTATAGAAATATTTCATCCTCTCTGATCAAATAAATGATAACCGAAATTTTATGTGGAATACTTTGCGAAGGAGATGTCCTTCCAAGAAACTCATAGCTGTAACCAAAGCTTTCTATAAGAGTGGAAAAAAGTCCCGTCCTATGAAAAAAAAAAACGTCAAAGGAGGTACGCAACGGAGTGTAACAAGGCGATGTATTATCACCATTTCTATTTTCGGTGGTAATAAGCAATGTGCCTCAGACAAACCTGACAAACCTGAGAATATCGCGGACTAACTTGCGCCAAATGGCCCATAAATAAATGCATAAATAGAAGGCCTGTTAATATTCTGGCAGAACCGTTTCCTGAACAGCTCTTGAAAAAAACGAACCAGGAACCTATCAACATCACAATAAGATGAAGAATATGACAGTGAGGTCGCACTTTATGGTGAGAAGAAAATTTCGTTTGAAAATATTCCATCCAATGGAATACACTAACCCAAGCTAGAAAATAAGTGGGCCGCCCAATGCAAACTTGACGCGAGTAGTTGAGGAGGAAGCAGAGTCCCTGGGAATGAGTTGGAGAGAACTGAAACACATTGCAGCAACTCACACACGATGACGCTCAGGAATAGTTGACGCCCTATGCATCACGAAGGGTTACAATAACTAATCATAATCTGATCTGGAGTGGTTATAGAATGCGTATCCGCACCAAGCTCGAGTACAACACTCCTATCTGATCTGGTGCTCTGAAAGCTACATTTCACCTGCTACATAAGACTCAAAATCGTGCGTTAGAACTAATAGGGAATGCAAGCATCGCGAATTCAATAGACTCCCTTGGACACCGTAGAAATGTTTCTTGTCTCCCTTTATTCCATGGCTTTATCTACCAAATGCTTGTTGCATTCCGCACCTTCAACATCTCTAACGCAATAGTCGTCACGCCCTGAATCCTCTTCCATTTACCCTCAAGCATATACAGGGATTCTTCCCTGAGTCGTACAACACGAAGTAGGAATACTTTATCAAGCTCTTTTTTTCCCTTTCATTATAAACCACAATATTGTAAAATTATGTGCATTGGTATCACCTTTCATCTTCTACTAATTTCCCTATCGCCCACGCTCTGGTTTAACGTTATAAGGGTAGTCACAACCTCTTGATGCGCGTGTGAATTATAAAACCGTGGGCGCATTTATCTGATATTTTTTTCTGTACTTAATTGCAACATTTGTACTTTACAATGAAATACAAATATCATTACTTTTTAGCAAATATTGTATTTAATCCAAACCCTATATCCGGCGCTCCTATTGGGACAGCCTTTAATTCAAGAAACTTTTTATTCTTCTGTTATCGGAACGACATGAGTCAATTACACAGGACTGCAATGGGTTATAAATCTTAAGTGTATTGATAATCACAAATGCGTAGTTCCAGCCAGTTTTCAAGTGCACTTAATGACAATTATCTTTTATGACACCCAACTAATCCGAAGAGTGTGTAGCGAAATCCAGAAATAAAGGTTTATCTGTTGATATTTTCAATTTGTAATTGCAAGGCTTTTTTATAAATGCACTACGTCGTTTCGTTGACATACATTAATTAATTGTGATAAACGAATTCCATGTAATTCATTGCACTTTATTACTTTCTGTAAAACTATCAATGAAATATATGTCAACCCACTTCAAATTATATTGCACATCCATCCACACTGGGTTTTCCGACTTAAATGGTAACAAATATGTAAAACCATTCGTCACTCTTTACTTGCGCCAGTGTTTCAAATGAATTCTTCACCTTTATCTTGCCAGAGTGAAATCCAGGTTTTTGTCAGATATTTGAAGGATTCCAAGATTGGTAAAATTTAAAAAATTGCTGCGTAAATTCGGGCCCAAAAGCCAAAGCCCAAAAAACAAAGAACCTTAAAAAACAGATTTGAACAACTTCAACATTCGTTCAAATACAAATACTTGGCTTAACAGACCTTATGTGGTTCAGGACCTAGTTTCTCGCGAGCATTTGTGTTGTGCGTGTTATATTTTTTCACACAAATGGAAGGGACCAACAGTTTAGAGCCGTATCCAAAAGTCTTGTTTTTTAGACAGTTATTACTCTCGGCCCTTTGTCAGACATTCGCGAGGGGTAGGAACGTGAAAAAACTTTTCGGTGTTTTCTGGGATTCGAACCACGAACTTCCTGCTCAGTAACCTAACGCACTAACCACTGAGCCAAGCCGCCCGCACATTTCAACATTTGTCAGCACTTACTTAGAATTTTCCTAAAGCAGATGTTCACGCCGTTTTCTAAACAAACAGTTCAAATTGGACTACGTAACCAGATGTATGTACATACGTACTAAACTAAATTCACCAAGAAGAATATTCCTTGCATAGCTCTTAAAAGAGACCTTAGTACTTACGGTGGCGCCACAGTCCGGGGTGGACCTGGGCCTAAACCAACAAGAGTCTCCAGACAGCTCGATCTTTAGCCAGCTGCCTCCAGTTCCGCACGCTAAGTAGATTGAGGTCCCCTTCCACTTGGGTGCGCTGCCTGAGTCGCGGTCTTCCTTTACTGCGCCGTCCCTCGGGAATGGATGCGAAGATTTTCCGGGCCGGAGCATTTGTGTCCATGCGCTCCACATGACCCAGCCACCTTAGTCGTTGGACCTTCATCCTTCTGGCCTAGTCGATGTCGTTGAACAGCCCGTACAGTTCTCTGTTGTATCTCCTCCTCCACTCACCGTCTATGCAGACGGGATGAAAAATCACCCTAAGAATTTTCCTCTCGAAATAGCCAAGAATGACCTCATCCGCTTCTGACAGAGTCCATGCCTCTGCTTAAAAGAGACCGTATTTCTCCAATTCAATGCCTTATTTATCATGTCTCGTCGCTTTGTAATTGTTCGGTTTGTTCCACCACCTGGTTCAACATCGACATTTTCAATTTCTTCATCTGGTCTGTTTGCAGTTCCTATGTATTTTCTGCCCTTGTCAAACTTTATTTCCGTCCCTTGGGAGAGTGTTTAAAAAAGAAAGCTTCAAATCATTTCTTGTAATCCACACGTATCGTTACTCGTATTATGACCTGCTGAACTTTTAAAAAAATGAAAAAAAAAATGGCAGTACCTCTTAAGATTAAGATCAGGAAATGAATCATACGAGAAACATGTTTTTTACGTGCGGATGGGTTAGTTATCGTTTCCATTTCTTGTTGAACAGACTGTGAAATCTCATTAATCGAAATAATCCTCGTAGCTTAAGATATCGAATGCTGAATAAACTTATCGATAACATAATCGTACGCGTAGTTCCACAGGTTTTTATGTAAGCTCAGCTTTTCAATATCATCCCCGATAAGCGAATTATAATTATAAGCCATCTAATCATCAGAAATTAGTTTAATTCAAAATTCTTTCGTTCCGTTTCAGACAATTTGTTGATGGAGCTTTAATGGGTACATACTATGCAGCTGTTTGCGTTTACATTGTCTTCATTGCGACGTCCTTTCAAAACGTCATCAACTACGAATGCAACATCAAATGGGATATTCGGATCTACATAGCAATGACTGTTGTACCCTGCCTATTTATCGGTCAGATAAGGAATCTGAAATACCTAGTTCCGTTTTCAGCCGTAGCAAACGTCTTCATCGTGATTACCTTTGGCATAACTTTATATTTCATGTTCAATGAGCCTTTGGTATTTTCTGACAAACCCCTCTTCTCAAGCTGGGGACAACTACCACTATTCTTCGCAACTGTTATCTTTGCCATGGAAGGTATTGGTGTCGTTATGCCAGTGGAGAATTCAATGAAAAAACCTCAGTACTTCCTTTCATGTCCTGGTGTCCTTAATACCGCCATGATCACTGTGGTATTGTTATACGCTATTATTGGATTCTTTGGTTATGTAAAGTATGGTGAAGATGTTTTGGGCAGTATAACACTTAATTTAGAAGAAGGATCATGGTGAGTATAAGCCGCTTTAATAATATGTATGTATGTCCTTCCTGAAATGCCGACTTTTTTTTGTAGGATTGCTGATACAGCAAAAATTTTGATGGCGATTGCAATACTCTTCACCTTCGGTCTGCAGTTCTATGTGCCAAATGAAATTTTGTGGAAGAAAATTGGACACAAATTTTCAGAGAAAAATCAAAATATCTCACAAATCCTACTGAGAACAGGAATTATTCTGCTTAGTGGAGGTATCGCAGCTGCTATTCCAAATCTCGAGCCTTTTATCAGCTTAGTCGGTGCGGTGTTCTTTTCCTTGTTAGGTAAGGACCACTTGATTCCTGTTGTGATTGCTTCATATACGTAAAGTTTATGTTTTCTTTTAGGAATTTTCGTTCCAAGTGTGGTGCAAACTATTTACCTTTGGCCCGATCGTCTTGGCAAATGCAACTGGATTTTAATTAAAAACGTCATCCTAGCTATATTCGCCATACTTGCACTAATTGCTGGGGCCACTGTCAGCATAAAGGACATCATTGCCATTTATCAATAAGTTTTTCCATACATATGTTGAGTATCTACGCCATATAGAATAGCTCGATTCTTAAAAAAAGGCTTATTAACTCCAAACATAGCTAAGGCCTGTATCCTGACTGTTTTTTTTAATGATCAATAACATGTACTGTAGGTATAGAGAAACATTTGGGTTGTGTTCTATTTTATAGAGGGTGCACTCACTTTAACGACAATATATTATTTTTTTTTTATAAAGAATAATATGCTATAAGCAGTTTATTTATAAGAAATTGCTAGAGAAGTTGGAGTTTTGTGAAATAAAATAATAAACTATGCAGGGAAGACAATAGTAGGATAAGTGCTGCCATTTTATCATGATCCTAATATATTTGCTATTTACAACATTTTCAAAATTTATTCATTCGCATTACAAAATCTCTTGAAATTATCAAAATTTAAAGCCATCACGTATTTTTGTATTTTCAGGACTAATTGTTGTAATTTTTATTTTTTTCTATAAAAGAAATTCTTTTAAGTGGCAGCACAAAGTAGGATAAGTTTGTAAAATTTAAATTTTTATTTTTTATTTATTTTTTATTATTGTTGTATTTCAAAATATAGACTAGGAAACAAATTATTTTAGCATTAGAAAAACTGGTTCGAAAATAAATAAAATTTGATATTTAAATGGAATATTTACTTACTTACTTAAGGTGGTGTTACAGCCCGGTCTTTACCAGGGCCTCAAGCAACAAGCGTCTCCAGCTAGCTCGTAATTTTGCTAACCAGTTTCGCTGGTGAAAGAGGCCCTATTACTAGGGTAAAAAACTTCAATTATGCGAAAGGAGCAAAAAGCTTAGATATCCCAAATAGTAAAAGAGAAAATGGCGATCAACGAATCCTAACTCAAAAAATTAATAAATTAGAAAAAAAGGGTAACTTATGACCTCACCATAAAAACGATTAGATAAAATAGAAGAGTATCTACAGGAAAAAAAACCGCAAAATCAATTCAATGATTAAGTCGCTTAAAATTATGCTTTGGAATGCTAACTACTAGGTGTTAATACAAGTGCACAAAAATCGGCGGGAACATCCATGCAAAACATACCCACTAAAACTCCCGTTTAATTACAGCAAAGGGTCATGAACCACTGAAGGAAGTGAGTTCATTGAAATCGGTAAACTGGCCTTCAGATTTAAACAAAATCTCATTAAAAGTATAGTAGAAATAGAGCAAAGAAGAGATCTGAGTTCCGAACACTCCCTAATCTATATGGTTTTCAGCGATGGTTCAAACATCAGAACTCATACCTGGTTTTTGCAAAAATTGGCTTGAGGACGAAGTAGTAGAGGTTTTACACAAAAGATACAAAATGCTCAACTCTCAGTAAAAACTAAACTAGTTCATCAAAAAAAGAAAACTGAGGAAAAAATGGCCGCAAACAAGATACCCTTTATACAAAAAGGAATTAAACAAAATCACTGAAGAAATACGAACTCAAACAACAGAATAAAAAAACGATTCGTTAAATCGATGCCTTGAAGAACTGCCTTCTAAAAAATAAGCGACTACTCCGTATGGTAATCAACCCGGTATCTCGAATATCGTTTTCAACTAAATCCAATTACAAATACAAATACTTGGCGCAACAAACCATATGTGGTCCAGGGCCTAGCTTCTCGCGATCATTCGTGTTGAGTGTTATATTTTTTCACCTACAGTTTAGACCCATAATATGATTGTTACTACCTCTCGAATGTTTATCAGGTATTTTCTGGGACCCAAACCTTGAACCTCATGCTCAGTAATCCAATGCACTTACCACTGGGCTATGCCGTCCACGAATCTACCAATTAAAACAACAAATAATGCAAGAGCTAGGACTGATACGGTAAATATGGCTAGACGTAGGTCAAGAAAGTGCTGCGATCCCGTCAGTTACACAGAACGAAGTTCTAACTATGTTAGTTTTAAAAATCACCCAGTTACGATCTCATAACCGCAGAATTGTTAAAACAGCTGCCACGAAGAGCTTACCTTGGACATGAATACCTGTTTGTAGCTAGAATACGTCCCTTGCTACTGGAAGGTTACAGAAATAATTATTATCCTTAAAGCAAAAAAGGGTCTTCAAGAAGTATCAACCTATCGTCCCACATCCCTATTCCCAAGCATGTCCAAAATATTTGACAAAAAATTCTTAAAAAGGCTTAAACCATACATTGGAAGTGAAAATATGATTTCCTCGCACCACTTTGGGTGAAAACACATTCGACTTTAGAGCAGGCGCATAGAATAACTTCTCTTGTTGAAAAAGCGTTAGAAGTCAAAATGGTATACTCAGCAATTTTCCTGTAATGTCGCGCAAGTATCCGACAAAGTATGGCACGAAGGTTTACTGTATAAAACTAAGCAGCTATTCCCCCAAAAGATATTTCCGTGTCAAACAACGGGGGGCCTATTCAGAACTTATAGAAATCAAAGCCGGGGTACCACAAGAATCCATATTGGGCCCAACTCTACTTAATTTTCACAAAGAATTTACCAGTACATACCACAAATAGCTAACTTTGCCGACGATACGTTGGTACTTTATGCTGAAAAGATTTGAAGAGCCACCGACCAGAAATTTCCAAAGTGCTGTTTATACAGAAGGCAAATAGACCCGAAGAATTTTCCTCTCGAAAAAAGCATGAGTAACCTTTTCCACTTTGACACAGTCGATGCCTCTGAGCGAAACTGGGATGATTAACGTTTTATGAAGGTCACTTTTGTTGCTCGAAATAGGGCTTTGCTGCTCAATTGCCTTCTTAGTCAAACGAAACAGCAGTTGGCACGAGTTATCCTTCGTTTTATTTCAGAGCTGGTGGCCTTGTCCGAATTAGCAACGGAGCTTAGTTAGACAAAGTCCCTAACTACTTCACACGTACATATATGTATGTATATATGTATCTGTCAACGGTGACGTTCTGTCCACGTCGTCGGAGTTGGTTGCCCTTTCTTTTTGACACCATATTCACCTGTCCTCATTGCAAGTAAAACCCATATTCGGCGCTTTTGTCTCAATACTCATGGCAGCGCTACTGATATCACACATCGTTCGTCCGATTTTGTCAAAGTCGTCGGCGTATGCGAGTAATTGGACGGACTTCTGAAGGATTGTGCCTCTGATGTTGGCGAGTGGAGTGAGTTTTGCATTACTCTTTCAAAGTTATCAAAGAAGTCGCATGAAAGCGTTGCCTTGCCCTGAATTCTTTTTTGATATCAAAGGTCTTGATGATGTCTTTACCAACCTTGATGGAGCAGCATGCATTCTGAATACCTCATACCTCTGTATGCTGTCATAAGCAGCCTTAATATCGATGAAAAGGTTGTGGGTATGGATTTGAAGCTTCTGATCTGCCATAGTGTGAACATTTGGTCGATGGTGGATTCTCCTGGCCTAAAGCCACACTGATATGGACTGATCAGATTGTTGGAGAACGGCTTAACACACAGTAGATAAGAGCTTATATGCGATGTTAGGAAGACCAATGCCTCTGTAGTTGGATTAGTTCAGATGGTCTTCTTTTTTGCGGATCGGGCAACAATGCTGAGGTTCCATTCATCAGGCATACCTTCATCCGTTCATATTTTACAGATCAACTGGTGCATGCTCCTTACCAATCATCGCCCACCGCTTAGAACAGCTTGGCAGCTAGGCCGTCAGCTCCGGCAGTCCAGGACCGGTCGACGGAATTGTTGGTCCACATTGTCCAGTTTGAATGGTTTATTCTGCTTGGCGGCAGGATTCGGTTCGCCCTCGGCATTAAACAGTCTGCAGAAATGGTTTTCAATATCCTAAGCATTGATTGCGTTTCTACTGCGATGTTCCTTCGACTGCTCTTGCAGGCTTCGGTTTGGGCTTGGTGGCCTTTTTTACCCTTTGGTAAAACTTTTGAACACCAGTCCTGCAGTAGCAACTCTCTATTTCCTCAATCGCGATTCTCATGCTCCTTCTTGTTTCCTTCTGAGAAGACGGTGTTCGTCTCACCCTTCTGCTCGTAAGGTTTACTTCAATGTTACGTGAATAAAGCAACATAAAACTATACTATAAATGAGCAAATATTAGTAGTTGCCATTCGCACGCAAAGTGAGATTGATTGAACGTCCGAATCGACGGCAAAGTGGTGTTCCATACAAGAGTTGTGTTCGTATTAAAATGGATTCATTGAAATTGGTGAAAAGTGCAGATTTCCATCGCTAAAATACAGAAATAACGATAACAGATTGCTATCGTATTAGTTTAACTGCATTGCCTTATGGCCGTAGGTACACCTACTTCAGTTATAGATCCCAAAGCAAAGTTAAGAGTCCAATCCAAAAAAAAAGACAATCTACATAGGAAATGTTACGCGAAAACCAATTAAAGGTCAAAAACTCCATTCATACTTTCACGCGATAGAAAACATATGAGCCTCCCTTGACTACAATTACGCTATCGATTAACCCATTGCCATTTAATTGAATGTTATTGACTTACTCTACTCTACTCCTGTTCATAATTGCACACCATATGCTTAATCCATACCCATCACAGTAATGGGAATACCATTAAGCAATCAACATAAATACTTGCGTGGTTGAGAAAACGTCATCATCAGCTAATACAGGCACATCTACATACATGCTATTAAAGGAAAAAAAAAAAACAATAAACAAACCAAAAAAGAAAACTATTTTGTGCCAAATCTGGAAAATGAAAAGCTTTCTTTTGAAATCGACGGTACTATACCCCAATCATCCCTAACGCGCTACTTGATGTATCTCAATGCGTCATTAACGTCAAGGTGACCATAATAGTCCAGTCCAGTCCGCCTGTCAAGCAGCCTCGTACACATTTACTGTTCACGAGCAAACACCACGTTGTTGGGGTATGTTCTCGTAAGACGTTTATCGAACTCTAGGAAAGTAGCGCTAGAAGCGGCATTTCAAATTACAGGCTTCTGCCCCTTAGTCGACCTTAAGGACTAAAAGGGATGAGGGCACGGTTGTTTGCCTTCGGTACCACTCTTGCTTATTATTTCAACTACACACAAGAATCGCGGATATGTAGCGGCGGAAAATTCAAATACGAAAGTAGGTATTCTCCTCCCCCGACCCCCACGACTTGCCGCTAGAAGTTTCGCAGCATATACAGGCTCGGCAGCTCAATGGAGGCATGAATAGAACCCCCCCTCTACAGCCTTTTCATGTGTCGTGTCAGTGCTTATTTTTGAAATTCTATATTCAAAGGCAAAGCAAAAATCAAATTTCCACACTCAGTTAGTTGTTTTCGAACGGCGGAAGGATTTTCACGCAACATACGCTGTCAAGTTGCCGTCTTTTGCCGACCAATCGACCAATCGCTTATGAATTGGCTGCGCTGTCATTGTTTCTCATCGTTGGTCGCGTCGTCATCGTTGTCGGTTTCATCGTCGTCGTCGTCGTGGTTTTTGTACTTAAGTTTGGCAAATCGATGTGTACTGCTTGACAGTTGCTGCAGTGTGTAACGCGTATCGATATAGTAGTGTCTTCCTCAGATATTTCGTTGTAAAATTGTTGTTTTTGTTGTAAATTCGAATTTAAAAATTGCTTTTCGTGATCCTTGTGAAGGTGATTAGAGTATTTCATAAATTTATTTCGCAAACATATGGTCTCGGTTTGGTGTTAGAATCAAAGCAATAATATAAGGAAACAGAAATCCAAAGGGAAACGTATCAGTTTCGTTGGAGAACGGTTTTACTCCCCATGGTCTATGGGGGATTCGTACAGTGTACAGTGAAATAGGATATTTGAATCGAAAAGGAGTCAGTTAAGTGGTAAAAAAGGAAGTTGTATGTAATGTACAAATTCTCACTATATGAAGTGCGTGATTTTGTGTTTTATATTCCTTCTCGTTGGTGATTTTTTTGAAATTGTGCATCTAACAGTGCAGGATATACTCATCGAATACACTATCTGGTCGAAAACTATAAATCCTTTGGAATATCAAAACGAAATTTTATATTCAACTTAAGTCATGTGCAATTAAGTGGTGCGGGATTAAATAAATGCATTTTCTGTATCGCTTAAACCAACCCTTTTAATGTGCCCACAAAAATCGAAAGTAATATAAGGCAAAACTATGAAACGCATACCAATGTATCCTTATACGGGCGGTAATAGTGATTGCAGAAATATTGAGTAAAAAATACGCGATTAACGTTGACTGATGAGCTTTTCATTTATGTGTCTTCCAAATGTTATTTACATGCTAGGATGTTCTATGACCGGCATTACGATCCCTGCCAGTATTTTTGAAATAATTTTGTACTTTTTATACTTCTTTGAAGCATTTGTTTAAATCGCAATTGACAATAAATTGTTTTACAAGCCCCTTGCGAATAAAGGTCATTTAACAGACACCAGGTTTTACGATGTAGATTTAAGCTTTCACTGCTATGTATAAGCCTGCGTAATGGGACTCTTATTACAGTGTTGACTGCCAGTTTAAATTAGATTTAGATACACGCGAGCAATAACCCTCTCTATGAGTATTTCGAAATGGAATTCGAGTTTTTATTTAGTTAATACTCTGGTTGAGGAGCAAAAGCTGATTTCAAGCAAAACGTGACTTTAAAGAGCAGGTTTTCTAGTTATGATAGGTTGAAGTGGCTGCCTGCTACCGCCAACATAGTTTGACCACAGGAAAACAGTTAAACAAGTTTGAGCTTCTGGTGAAGCTTAAGAGGCCCCTAGTATAAGATCGCCTAGATCATTGTAATAGAAAGCTCCTAAGTGAAGCTTCCTTCTTTGGGAAATAGCTAAGCAGATATAAAGAAAATGATCAATGGTTTCTTAGTTTTCGTCGTCCATGTAGCTTCTACATTATTCTATGATACGCCAAACTTTATTGTAGACTAGCAGTGATGCCAATATTGATAGGAATCAAATTCTTGCAGGATGGCGAGCTCATCTGCCTTACAACACTCTGGAATAGCCCTATGCCCTGGCACCCAATAGAGGAGAATATCGACCTGCTTCGTCAACTTTATGAGAGATTATCGACAGTTTAGGATTTGATACGGATAGAGGTAAACCAACCCCGTCGTATGTTTTTGAACCGTCGGTATGGAAATGAATCGAATCTTCATCTAAAAATACATCATCATCCCAGAATGATCTAGCAGTTTATATAGCAGTCCGCATTTTTTGGAGAGATTTTGAATTTATTCAGAATGGATACGTGGCCAAAATCTTTTCTGTTTCTGAAAACAGCACCAGTTCATATTTTTAGTGGTTCATACTACACCGAAACGTCCATCTAGTTGGGTTTTTAAAACATTTTGTGAGAGTTCTTTAAGGGTATTAAGGTGTCATCGTTGGACTGCTATATTAACGTTGTCTGCAGATCTTTTAATAGACGTTTCACCGAGTTTTGAGTTAATAATCTGTCCAGTGAGCGGTAGATTAATCAATTCGCAAAGTGAGTGCATCGCTAATGCTTTGACATTGTTTAAAGTGCCCTCTATATGTACGGATGCTTGCATTGTATTTGTGTGATAATGTTTACCAGCTTTGGATTCAAAAAATACATTGACTTCCCCCAATATTAAGACTAGATTGATCAAATTTTACTTCAGAGTGACGTGAGCTAAACCTGACTACACTCTAAATGTTTCGCTTAATTTACGACCGCAACTGTTCACAAGGCAGCAATGAAAGTCATGTTTAGACTCAAAATTTATGGACTTACTTACAGCACCGACCGAAGATAGTCTTATGGATATGTACAACAGTAATACGTCCAAGTACCTACGTATGGGGCACTAGTTGGGGACTTGTTTTTATCTGTGTAAAGAACACGATATTAAACTTATAAGTAAAGCCCAAAGAACGGCTGCCCTAGGTACCATGAATGCCATGCAGACGTGTCCGACGGAAGCTCTAAATGTGCTTCTGCATCTTATGCCACTTGACCTATTCAATACATTCCAGCATGTAGCATGGTCAGAATCAGAGAATCAGACTGCTGATCTGCTTATGAACACAGTAATATTCTAGATCCTTTACCAGGAGATACACCATACCTAAATTGAATTTTTAACACAACTTCACAGTCAAAGTGGATTAACTACAGGGTTATACTTTTCCGTCCAAAACAGACGGGTTAAAGTTATAGAGAAGCCAGCAATTTACACCAATGGTTCAAAAAAGCACTGCAGTGTAAATGAGGGAGTACTGCACACTTGCACACTTATTATCCTTCCATCTTCCCGATACATTAAGTGTCTTCAAGGCGAAAGTTCTGGCAATAGGTGGAGCGTGTCGGATAATGAGACACAGGTCTACACCCATTGAAAATATCGCCATTTTTATTGATAGCCATATTGCTATCAAGATCCTGATTTTAACAACATCAGCTTCCCAACTGAAACTTGATAAAAAGGACTCGAGCAAACGCTGCTCGAATTTTAACGACAAGCACAGCTCACTGTCCAGTAGAAATAGCTCACTGTATCTAGAGTATGTATCCCTATTAACACTTTTTGACTGCCGCAGTAGTCAAAATATGAACAAGAAGGAAACTTTTAACTAGTTTTTCTGCAGATTTTTGTTTTAGATAGAGCCTCACAAACTCTAGGCAAACTCCTAAGAAAATTTTAGAGAAAAGTGTCACAGAATATATCAGATTCTTGAATACCACAGGATGGTTGTTAAATAGCTTCCGTTCAACAACAACAACAACAAGTTGTTGTACTCCAAATGGAGCTTAAATTCTAATTGGGCTGCGGTGCAGTGCGCAGCAGCAACCACTTTTTCATACCTACGCTTACACATTTAATTTCTATGCCTCCAGCAACAAATCTCCCTAGCTAGCTGCCTCCCACGTTAATTAGGATCGGTCTCGAATTGTGCGCTCCACCTTAGTTGTTGCTGTTCTTCGGCATTTTCACCCGATGGAGAGCACATGCCAAATCCATTTAGTAACCTGACATGTAGTGACATTCGACCATACACGATTTGCATTAGGTGTGTTTTTTGTGAAAGGTTCTTGTAGATAAATGGGACTGATTAACAGGAATTAACTTAGCTTTTCGTAACACATGTTTTTATTACATTTCACTTAAGCAATGACGGGGCATCCTTAATACGTTCTCCACTTAGAAAGCGTTGCAATGATCTAGGATACAGAAAGGATTCTTAATGCACAGATCCCCTTCCCTCCCTCTTTTGGTTTTGGAATCATCCGGGAAAAAGACCATGGCCACCTCTTGTGACGGTAAATTTATTTTCTATTCTTTTCTGAAAGTGATTGTAAACTCCAATTTCCTAGTGTTTCTTGGTAGGCTGTTATCAGTGTTCTTCAGACAGAATTCCACTTTTTTTTAGAACAGTGGAGCATCCAGTTGGCGGACTGAATATAAGAGGGTGCCATTGAGTTGAAATGGCTGTACAAGCTGTCATTTTTGTTGCCAGCCTGCACAGAATATCGAAGTTAGCTAAAGAGCAATCGTAAGGATGAATTCGCTAAAATTGTTACATCAAGAATGTCCCGTTTTTTTTCTATAGGGTTCAAGGCTTGGGTAATTAGAATGTAGAGCACTGGTTTCTTCGGAACAAGAAAAAGAAGACCGAAAGGCATGCAGGCTATACTACGAGTAGAAATTTATACCAAAAAGTAAAAAAGTATACCAAGGCTAAAAGGCCCTAATAGTACAAAAGAAATCAAATTTTTGGCGCAGCAGACCATATGCAAATCTAGCCGTAGCGTCGCAGTGGATGCTTAAAGAACATTTGTGCAGATAATTAAACGATCTTGACGACAAACATTCTGCTGTCTTACGGAATAAACCATTAAACTCGAATTGGCAGCAAAAACTTCTATCCGTCTCATCCTAAAGGTTCCGCCAAAAATGTTTGCCTTCCTGCATATAATTTTAAAAGACCTTAAAATGTTTGTGTAGACTTAAGACTCTTTACAATAAATCCCCTTATGTACCCATAATGCCTGACCTATTTTAATTGCCGGCAACAGAGTGTCTAACACGTGCATTACACTCATCGATGCAAATTAATATCAACCGCAATCTATGCCTTTAGATAACAGTTGAATAATTTCGCCCAGATACAATTGCAACACCTTTCACAGTTCTTTTTTTTTAAATGTAATTTAAAACGAAATTGCTCAACTACATGTGTCATACATTTGCGGATGTCAACGATTTTATGTATGACCTACAACAAACTGCAAACACTAACAAAGACACTTGTAGTAAAATTGTAATTAATATTAATTCATCAACACGTGATAAGAGCAACAATTTGGTAATTAACATTGACATTCGGAACTCTTTGTAGAGTAGGCATTTGCAACAGCAGAATCGTTCTACGTATCTTCATGTCTCCATAGACCGGACGAAGCAGATTCAATTGATGTTTAAGTTGTCTCGTAACTCAGTAGTAGGGCTTGGTCTCAAGTTCAGATAAAATTGTCAAGAATTATAGATATGTCATCAGCTGCAGGCAAAGTACAAGTATCCGTAGTGGTATCTAATTTTCAGTTAAATCAAATTCATTGCAGGATGACTAAAATAAAAGTTTGTAGATACGTGGATTTTCATTAGCATTGACTTTGTACGGATAAGTAGTTTTAATTGTTTTAATGAAGGGCTGACAAGTGCTCTTCAAGTGCAATGGCATTTAAACATCTTAAGCGATAGGATAGGGAATTCCAACAGCGCACGGTACTATTTAGAAATATTCGTCCAAAGGTACCTCTGTCGTAAAGATAAAATGGTCAATATAATTAATTGAAATTTTGTCGATACTTAAGAAGATTGTCGAATGGGAATTGAAACCACTTTTAATCTGATATCTGATTGTACCCTGCCCTGTCCAAAACGTGCGTCACAGAGACGATACTTAAGAAGATTGTCGAAAGACGAGTAGATGCTTGTATTCGTTGCTCAAAAATTGATACTTGATCGTAGCTTACCTTTACGTCACATAGATAAAGCAAGATAAGATTTCCTGTGGAAGGGGAGAATTTACAAGAAATCAAGTGATTTACTATTCGTATTACAAATCCAAATACTTGTCCCAGAGCCTAGCTTCTCGTGACTATTCGTGTTGCGCGTGTTATATTTTTTTACAATAATTGAAGGAACCTTCTGTTTAGAGCCATATTCGAAAGTTTTTGTTTTTTAACTTGGAAGTTATTACTCTCGAACGTTTGTCAGAATTTCGTTAGAGAACCACCCGCTTAGTAATCTGACGCACCCACGATTTACAATTATGTACTTTCGGAAAATCATGAAGAAATTAAAACTAATTTCAACAAGTGTAGCCCCTGAGAACTCGCCATCCTTCTGTATGTAACGCCTATGCTTACTTTGCAATCTAAATAAGAAATATATTCTTGGTCATAAGGCATACTTCTGCTGCATGTTAAGTCCTCTACTGTCGCTACATGATTTAGCGGCTTACCAACGAGAGGAATCGAATTCAAAAATCAAACATCAAACTCCTCTTCTGTGCCGACAATATCATTATTTGCACCAAACTAGATGCTGCTTATGATCAACGAGAATTGAAAGCTATGGAACCTCTATGTAAATATCGCTTAGCCCATAATGTAAAAATTGCGAAACGAATTCGGAAAGATACTATAGAAAGGAAAAAGACGTTTGCATTGGACAGCTTTTGTGAAACAATATCATTTTCTATGGATTGGTTAAGTTAGATTGATGTGGCTGCCGCCTGCTACCATCACCACACTTAGACCGATCATATGTCCATTGGGACTTCCTTAATCGCCGTTATTTCCGGGTGGAATACGCTAAAATGATTTGGAAGACGGAAAGAGAGGATAAGGTTAAGCCTATCAGACAAAACACATCCACCAACCACGTCGATAGTTTTTGAGCCATCGGTATAAGATTGAATCGACTCTTCTTCTAAAAATATATCTTTCTCGCAGAATGATGGTGACTTGGAAGTTTTTGTCAACGTTTAGACGGGGAATCTTGTAGCCCGTGTTTTCTAGGGAGATTTGGAAACTATTTAGAATAGAGGCATGACGAAGAACTTTTCTAGACTACTGTAAGGTTGCTTCAAGGCAAATCGAGGGGTATTAGAGGTGTTCTACGATGTGCTTCGCTTATGTACAAATAGGCTGATCGTTGAACTTCACTTAGATAATAGCAGTTACGTGGCTTTATCCAAGGCTGTCCAACAGACAAGGTGTTAAGGTGCTTTCCGAAGACTACTACAACAACGTCGTCTGCATAAGCGATCACAGTGCAATCCTCACTTTCTAGCAATATCAATAGTTTATTACCCACCGAACTTCAAAGAAGAGGGGATAGCACACCACCTTGCGAGTGCCTCTATTTAGAGATATTTTAATAAACGACCTCTCACCGAACTTTGAGTTGATAATCCTACGAATTGGCAATCAAGCTTCTATTTCCCAACAGTATTTGAGCTTAAGACTATACTTTTTTCATCCCAGAGGTTTCCCTATATGTATACCTGTCAATAGTTCAAGTGCGTTAGTGCTTCCATCGTAATAAGTGAGAAACACAAACCAGCCCTGTTGTACTAGATACACACGTCGGTATTGAGACTAATTTACAATTAGCTGGCTAATTTAATTGAAGGATTTTGAGAAGCGATATTAGCTTTCAAACCTCACCAGGATCCACGGAGACCACACTCAGTCGCATTCTGGATCTGGGTTGAATCTTTACTGCAGAGATATAATTGCCGGCCCCCTACAGTCACGTACTCATACTATCTCGATGGAGTACTGTAAACAGGTTCAGAGAATCTGATCAAATGACTCCGCTGCTGATTTTCGACAGGTGAATCTTCACCATCAGAAACTCTATATGTATTTCACTGTGTAATATATTTACTAACCAGGAGCATGTCTCACCTCACCTGGAGCATGTCAAGGGTGCATATCCGACTCTTTCCTGGCTATTTTATCCGCTTTTTCATTTAGAGTTGATTGCACCGTAGGTTAGGAATTCTGATATTGAATCTCTGATTGCAGGATACACCACCGATGGATGCAATTAAACACATACCTAACGACTAGGACCTTATGCCCAACATTCAACGAGAAAAAGTCTATTTCTTTGGTCAAACTTAGTCGAAATGGGCACAATGGACTCATCGTTAGCCTAAGTAAAGCGTTGACAGTTTCTTGTCATCTAGGGCGCTCACCTATCTGACCTGAGTCAGATAGATGACCATAGAAGTGTTTCCGAAGCGTCTAGGTGTATTTGGCTGAGTTTGGTTCTTTTTCTTTCCACTCAAGGAATAAATACAACCTTTTCCTTTCTCGAGTGGTTTGGAACACAGCTCAGGGTCATGTTGCTTTTTAATGTCCTAGCTAGGTATGACAGTAATATGTATGGCCTGCCCCGTATATAGTTGTACTGGAATTATGTCATCAATGCTAGGCTATTTCACTTCTGGAACAGATGTATGCCCAGTCTTTACCCTGAGTGAGCTTCCTGGAAATGAATTTCAAAGTGTATTCGCCATTTTGTTGCCTAGACTCGATGCGCATAAGCTTCTTTTCTAAAATTAAACGAATTGATTGACAGCAGAACGTACCCATCATTCAGTATACTCCATTTCCCTGAATTATTTCGCGGTAATTAGGTAACTGATTCGCGGTTTTATGCATCCATTCGATGCAATGCAGTATGTCGCACAAATAATCTACAGCAGGCACTTTTTTGTCAATTTACTAAATTAGAGGCGAACTTTCTTTCTGCCGTTCCTTTTAATTGATACATCTTTTATGTGATATTCAATAATTCAATCTTGTCTCAGTAATTTGAAGTCGTTCTTGTTTTTCCTACATCTCGTTAGAAGAATGCGAGCAATTATTTCACAAAAAAAAAGACTGCCTCCGTACTAAGACGTCGTCGCACATTCATCTGCCATTCAAGAAATCGTATTCTCCATGATCTTGAGATTGTTATAATAAAAAAAAAACATTTTACATCAGCAATTCGTTTATTTATTCAAGATCATTATGTCGGGCATTACGTTGAACACTTGCAGCTAGAAATTTTCCATCACATAAAGGTAATATAAAAAATATGATGCGTCGGAGGGGATCCTTTATGCAATAGATACCTGGTAGCCCGTCGTACAGGTTATGCCCGACTCAATGCTCCTCTATACTTGCGTGACCAAAACACACCTTCCCCCCGAGACGCTTCTCCCGCCAACCCTGTTCTGTTATCCCGTACGGTTTTGCCGGTCAAAGCATTCCTTCTTAAGGACAGGTTTTGACATCATGTTTCCTCTGTCTTATTATCCAGAGTTTTCACTCTCTTGGCCTCTCAATGTTTGATTACCCAGCTGTATGAAGTTCCTACATGATGCCCGCAATGATACTGTTGGCTATATCCCATGCCTCCCTCGTTGAAAAGATGAACGATATCAGTCTCCGTGGGGTTACAGTATTGCCTCCTTCTCGTTCTATGGTATTTCCGGTGGCTTTGTATTTTTGGCACTCCAGCATCACGTGCTCAGCGTTCTAGACTTTGTCGTTACAAAGACCGCAGAATGGGTCATCCATTGTCATATTGTGAAAGTGGCTTCCGGAAGCTTCCCGTTCCCAGTAGGAATTGGATAAGGTTTTCATTGAGTTTTCTTCTGGTCCACAGCCCTTGAACTTAATGCAAGCATCTGCTGCTGCCGCCAGTTTCCACAAATGATTCAGGTATGCAGGTTGCACACCTCTTCATCATCTTGTGATCGCTGCGAGCATTTCTAATATAATTCATCAAGAAGGAACCAGCACCTCCTTTGTACGAAACTTTTTCTTTCCTCTCATTAGACTTGGGAAGTTGTTTACCAGTGGTTTTATCTACACCAGATAATTTCTATTCATTGTTGCTGGGACCACATACTTTGTTCACGGAGAACGCCATGGATAAAAGCTAGTATCCCGATTGACAATTTTGTTTACATCAAACTATTTCTATCCACTAGTTCTGGGACCTTTGGAGATTAAAAAACACTAGCTTCTTTCAGACTTTGTACGCAGATAGGCACAAAAGGGCTCTCAGCAAAAGGACACGTACTTCATACAATAGGTAAGACATCCAGAAGGCGTTTCTTTCGCTTTGGTGTGTTTGAGTTCGAAGAACAAGAGGCATCGTCCTGTCCAGCAAGACGATCCGGTTCCAATTGCAGTACCTACGGCCAACGTAATTCTCCTTACGCCAACAAACGGGACTGCTTACACCTTTAGCTTTTCGAGCATCTTTGTGCCCTAATCAAACCATCACCGACAGCACTGCGATCAGCTGTCTATGTTGACGGAAGTTAAGCGTGCCTGGTAAAATCTTTTCACTATTTTCTCATTCTTCTAGTTCATCCTCACAAACCTGTTTTTCAGTTATTTCTGACGAACCTCAGGAAACAAGCGCTTTGCACAGACCCCCTTAATAAAGGTGTGTTATGGGGCGCCCAGAATCTTTGCACACGTTCTTGTGGTCAGTGGTTAGTTCGCAGGACTATTGAACAAGAGATTCGAACTTCGATCCCAGAATACACGAAAAACGGTTCCACCTCTTAAGAATGCCTAGTAAACATCCGAAAGGAATAACTGTCATAAGAAACCTTCTCAATTTGCTTTTCGGATATAATTTCGAACTCCAGGTTACTTCCATTTCTGCAAAAATATATTACCACGCACAACACGAATGGTCGCACGTAGCTGACCCTGGACGACATATGGTCTATTTCCCTAAGACCTAAGACGTCTTCAACCTTTAGTTTGATGTTTCAACTGAGATCTTTGCAGAATCTTAAAATCATCGATCCTAAGCCTCTAAAAAGGTAACTGAATATGAGGAAGGAAGTATCTATGAAGTTTCAGATACTTATTTGGTTGCTAAGTTTATGTAGCTAAATACTATATCCTTTCGGACTCAGTACTTTTTATCGTCAGTGTAAACGTAAATTGAACGGTGCATTCTGAAAATTACCAGAAGTCATACCTATCAGTTGCAATGGATAAACTTCCGATACTATCACCGCAACTAGCGGGCAAATTCTGTTTCACAACCGTCGTCCCCACACGACACATTGGAATAATGAGGAAGTTTTAAGTTCAGTACCACAGACAAGCAGTCAGGCACACTTTATAATTCCTCACTTTTTTAGCCCCACACTGAATTCGACTCTAGCATGACTGCATGAATAGATGTCACTTAAGTATGTCCATTAGAAATGAATCCCATTCGGCTAAACACTTTCAAGTGAGATAGGCACGCGATTCAATTGTCACACTTGTCATTCAGATGAAAATTCACTTGCAGTTCCACTAACAAACCTAAGCACTGCAGCTACCCTACTGCAGTTTGCCATAAATTCCTAAAATTAAACGAGCTTCAGCATTCGGCTGTTTGGTTGCAAAAATATTGGAAAAATTCAACGGAAAACGTTAAAAAAAACCCCAACATTTTCATTCAGTTAGAACTTTTCTTTCTTCACCGCCGCTACTGTATACGTAGATACTCGTATGAGTGTTACATTTTGATTAAGATTGAATTTCCTGGTCAAGATTGTGAATTAAAAATTTTTGTCCATAGAATAACGCGCGTTTTATTGCACAAAACATAGAATTCCAAGTGATTAAAAATTATTTTCCGTATTATTTAGCCGAGTAATTTAATCTGATTGCACAAAGGACCTTCACTTCATGTTGTGATAAAAAATGATTTTTAATTATCAATTTAAAGGTAATTCAGCGTGAAATTTAAATGCATTTTCTAATTGTGCGGAAAGTTATGGTGTGAATCTGTTCTTTTTTTTCCTGAAAAAGAGTGCCTTATTTTGAGCAAGTATCTCAAGCATACATACATAGTATAGCTACATATATTGAAGGAAAGAATAAGTGTTTTAGAAAATAAAAAGAAAAAAAATAATATTTAAAATTATGCGTGAAGTGAGATGATTTTAAATTCATAATGTTGAGGAAATACTTCAGTGCACCTATTTCAATTGGATTAGGATTTATATTGCTATGGTAAGTAATACAATTTTAAAAATTTATAAATTAATTCATTTTAACAAATTAAAATTAGTATTCTAAACTTGTTGAGGAAAGCAAAGAGACACTGGGCCGGGCTAGACCTCGTTTTAAGATCACCCTCCTCTGGGTTCTCTCTCTTCTCGACGAACTTGCCAGACTTAGGTTCATTCTTCGCGAATCATCTGCGGAGGAAGTTAGTCTCATACTAGGATTCGTGAAAAATCCTTCTTGCACCTTACCTCAAAGGATGATTATTTCCAGAAAGATTTGGCCTGCTTATAGCATAAAGAAAAGAGTCCCTAAGGCGTACAATGCCTATGCCATTTGCAAGGGAACACCAATATTTGTTAGGGGAGCCTGAAACCAACAATGATGCGCTGGCTTTTCATCATTTTAATCTTTTTTCGAAGGAGGTAGTAACCTTCAAAAGACGAAACCGGGCGCATATCCAGAAAAGCTGGAGACTTTTACCTACCAACCCCTATTTGCCCTTTTTTTCTGCGGTATCAGCTTCTTGGCATTTCATCGCTGGGGGGTTTTCTGACTTGTGTTGGCTGGTTGGTTGGTTGGTTTCAGCGGGTGAGCTTCGGCTCTTCACTTAGGCCTTCATTGGGACCTTTGTGTTCCCCTCATCTGTTTAACTGTTAGGAATAGTAGTGTGGTGTGGAAATTGTGCCTTAAAAGGGGATATAGGCTTTCTGCAGCAGTTGATCTTTTTGAGGTAATTTCGATGAGTTTCTTGTAAATTTAGGGTGGCATCTCGGCTATAACTTGGCGGATGTTAGTTTTTAGTTTCTCCACCATTTTGGGTTTGATGGCTTAAACACGACATCTAGCGTAACCCCACAAAAACACATCGGCGCGGATAGTTGATGTCACCAGAACGTGAAATAATGCAACCTGGGAACTTTTCACGCAAAACATCTAACGTTGCACCCAATGTGTGGCAAGTTTTGTCATCTTGTTGGAACCACATGTCTTCTGCATCAATATCTTCGATTTTGTGCCAGAAATACTTAGTTATTATGCACCTGTAGCACACACTATTAACTGTAACAGTCCAATAGTCATCATTTCGAAAAAGTAGGTTCAAATGACGCAGTGCGCACCAGCAGTCACTTAATGGGCAAGTAAAGGTGTTTCATGTGGATTTTCCTAGCCGCATATGCCATTTTGCTTATTGACATACCAAGAGAGGTGGAAATCTGCTTCGTCAAAGAAGAAGATTTTTTCAGTTTATGTGTTAACAAAATGTTATGCGGGGATGGGTATGTGCAAGTCCTTGGCAATTGGACGCCGTGGCTCAGTGGTTAGTGCGTTGGATTACTGAACGGGAGGTTCGAGGTTCGAATCCCAGAAAACGCCTTAACGTTTTTCACGGTCCCACATCTCGCGAATGTCCGAGAGTAAGAATTGTCATGAGAAAGCTTCTCAATTCACCTTTCGGATATGGCTCTAAGCTGTAGGTCCCTTCCATTTGTGTGATAAATATAACACGCACAACACGAAGAGTTGCAAGAAGCTAAGCCGTGAACCACATACGGTCTGTTGTGCCAAGTATTTGTATTTTTTATGTGCAAGTCAAATGCACCAAAGGGAGCCATGAGACAAGCCCAAAAGCTGTGAACGTCGTTGGCCACACATTCACTTACAGCTGCAATATTTTCAGCTGATCGGACGCCACGATGAAATACAAGCCTGAAACAGACGTGCAGCAAAATTATAGAACACGGCCTTATATATAAGAGGACACATGTACAATTTTGCTGTTGTACTACTGGAGGTTTACAGCAAAATTAGAAATAGAGACGTCTTGCTGCAACGCATGGTAGTGCAGCAAACACATGTGTCCTCTTACATACTATGTATAAAGGCATGTTCTATAATTTTGCTGCACGTCTGTTTCAGGCCTTAACCTATCTGCATTGCTTCCAGTCTTTTCGAATTTTTTTTTTTCATTACGTCGCAAATTGCTGGGACGATGAAATTGACCAATTTTTTCGTGTAAATGTCAATACACAATTCATACAGAATTGTCATTTTTGTAGAATAATTGACAAATTTTAACGCATTTAGGAGTGGTCAAACAATTACATATGTATGTATATTGTTGAAACTAACATCTGACACTTTGAAAATAGGTGCTTATTGACAGCTGTTGATTTACAGTGCTGCCAATATAGGAACCTCGAAAATGTTTTATTTTCAGTATTTTAACAAAATATTGCAGATTCTACTTTTTGCAGTTATTAACGCTTTCTACTGCACTTGAATTTGAATTACTTTTTTTTCTATCTTTTAGGCTAATTAATACCACAGATGCCCTTATGAACTACACAACAAAACCACGAGTAGTACTTCCTCACAACTATGTCAAGGGTAAGTTATAACGGCAACGAAACTAACTACAAAAACAATATTTTAGCACACATACTCGTATAAAAGTAACAACATTATGTATATTTGAATCGAATATCCTGCATTTACATTACACTGTTGACATTCCGTACGAAAATAGATTGTTTTTTTTTCCTTGTATTATGAGTTTTTTGTTTCAGCATATAATACTCTCTTCCGTTTCAGGCATTTACTTAACTTTATTGCAAATGGACGACTGCAGTTCTTAAAATACTACCATTTGTAGGACATAAAATATTGTATACCCTAGCGTAGCTAGTTTTCATTCTCTAGGACATAAGTTGGAAAAAAAGGAAAAACTGAAAAAAGCGAGCAAAAAGTAGTAAACTCTACTGAGTCAGTTGACGTGTACCAGTCATAGCATTGTACACGATAGGTTTTGGGCCTGTTCTCTGATTTTCTGTTGGAGGACATTAACTCCTTAATAGGACGAATGTTGCGTGTTTAGTTGATACATGTGAATAAAGAAATTATTGGATTGCACTGCAAGGCTGCTAAGGTCTCGGCGGTGTTATATTGACTTCTTTGACGTCACCATTCTCGTGTATGCCTTAGTTTTGAGTGTAATACAAGAAAAAGGGTTTTATTCACAGCAGTGAATCACTGGTAAATCCTTTTCAACTTATTATTTTGGCTTGTACAAAAAGAAGTTCCCCAGCGTGAACTTCGTGATGTTTTCTTCAAAAGTGAGCATAGTGATGGACTTATTTAAGAGTTTCATATTCCATCTTTTCTCCGCCGAACAATGAGAGGAAGTAGCATTGTACATCAAAGAAAAGCTGTCACTTACTACAAGAAGGCCCCTGAATCATACCAGCAGAAGTCTTAAAATTAATCGTAAAGCAAGTATAATTGCTGTCTACAGCTGTCTTTTACAATGATTGTAAAAAGCAAGGACTGGTGCTAACAGGCAAAGAAAAATGATACCAAGATACCCCATGCAGTTCTTGATTTAGAAAAGGACACTTAACAATAGCCGCAGTAGAGGAAATAGATAATTACTCTTAGACGTAAGAAATGCATTTTACTCTGCCGAGTAAAGCGATAAACTAAACGCCGTAAAAAAAGCCTTCTGCGCATCACATAACTTCTACGATTAGTTTAAGGCTACTTTTAAAGATATGAAACTAATACGTACATATATAAGACCAAAGAAGGATCTCACAGGAAGGAAATGAACGCTGGTGCTTTAAATGGCATCATAGGAAAGGATATGCCCCAACATGCCTACATTTTTTTTACGATTAGTGATTACCGTGTGGGTTACTAAACATACTCAAAAGTGCCTTTATCAAGTCAAGAGACGCGTCCAGTCCTGGATGCAATACCATGGATTGAGCAGAAAAAATAGTAACAGTTCTACTGACAAGGAGGCGCATTCCCATTATGGAGACCACAATCATCGAAAATTCCGTAAAATACTTGGGAGTGATTCCGAACACCATACACACGTATCTGTAGTGAATCAATGACACGTCAAAATGGCTGAAAATATTAATTCCGCGTTGAGTAGACTAATGACATTCAGTAGTCATTTGTATAGCTCCTGGAAAGCATGGAAGACATATAGCAACGCTACAACGAAGACCGTAGTCTCGGGGGCCCATCAAACTCTTAGCAGCTGAGAAATACTATATACGAGAGAAAAATACAATAGAAGTTCGAAAGACAACATCAATAGCAGAAGGCAAGGATATCACTATTCGTCGGTGATAAGCACGCTGAAAACAAGGGATAGTAGGAGTGCAATACTGATCGGAAATATCGTGGAATAGGCAGAGCAAAAAGCTCGAACAAGATCAAATTTTTCGGAAGTATTTTTATTATTCAGTTTCCTGAATATGTCTGTCAGGTTGTCGAGTATTGTGTAATACTCGTGTAATACCAGGAAAGTATATGTGACCAAGTGGCGAATATTGGCTTTCCGGTAAACGGGGGCAAATCAAGGGTTATATTAAAAAAGACGCATGATGTCACGGTGATGCCTGGGAGAAAACGTTATCTTAAACATGTACAACGTTGGTGTAGCTGAGCTCTTTGTACATTAACTTAAAAAATGACACAATCTGCGAGATCAATCGAAGGATATTTCTTGCCAACCGCTGTTTTTTTTTTTGTCATAACAACGTAATTAAATAGCAAAGCCTCCTTTCGATCAACTAATCATGTTATATGGCTCAGTGGCATAAACTTAATCAAAATGGGATGAGGTTGCCATGGATGGTTTTAAGAAAAATGCCGTGAGAGTGATCTTCGATTCCGTGGGCATAGACAGTGAGTCTAAAAGCAATCTGTAGAACAGATACACACCAACTCTTCGGCCAGGAGAGTCTTTGAATCCACCCTGGAGGTACCGCGCAGTAGAGAAAAACCACTTAATGGTTGAAACACAGATTTAAGAAATTGTCTTTTGCAACAATTTAGGATTTAAGAATGATTACCACAATCCATCAATACATCAGAACTGTTTCTGATTGCAAACGCGTTGACTCACAGACTACCAGATGGATATGCTCCATGTTTAGCAGCAGAATCATTCCTGCAAAGCTTGGACAATTCTCTATTTCCGTGAAAACTAAAAAAGATTGCCCTCAAGTTGGTGGCCTATCGCCTCTACTATGGTCAATTGTAGTGGATACAATTTGGATTTAACAATGTGGGCGTTAAGAGCTTTTATTGGTGACTAACTATCAGACATTATTGCTGTGTCGCAAAAAAATTTATTTCCTGTCGAGGCATCTGTCTGAATGATGCTGATATCATTGAATACGGAGTATTTTGTTGTTGGTCCAAACAGTCCTTCTTCCGTTCCTTCATTAGTTTGCGACCCGTTTGTGTACCCTTTCATCGTATGGTTGCTCAGTCCTTTATTTATGAATTCATTGCTCCATTTATTTTTGGTCATAAGCCTAGTTAGGAAGTCATTTTCAGAGTTGAAGTTTCTAATATTATCGGCCCTAGGGATTGTAAGAAGGGCAAGCTTTTTGAGAAGCACAGTAATTTCCTTGGATTTGACGCATCCTTCCCTTCCTATACCTTCTTTTGCCATCCTTAGGATCGTCGTATTTGCACAATTTTTAACCACTACCTTCAAGCTCCAAAAACACTTCTACGGCTGCGTTTAAGCGCATTATCATACGGAAGCATGTCAGTCTTTGCACTTTGCTGAGTATCTCTGTCGCATTTTCCTCCAACTTCCCTCTGGCAATCAGTACTACGTCGCCAGCATAAGCTTGACAGGTCGGTTCGCATAGCTCATCCCTATAAGACTCCATTTTAGAGGGGATAGCACTCCTCTTTGTGGATATCCGCTTAATGTGTTGACCTTGATGATCAGTTGCGATGTTTGAATTTCTTCCGATCTTCGCAGTTCGAGTATCCACCTACAGACTGTGTTGTACACTTCTTTTCTTGCCAGAGCTCTCTTGACAGCTTCACAGAAAGTGTTACCCCTCCTATGTCCAGAAAGGCACAGATTACTTTCTCTTCGGTTTCAAGAGCACCTCTTATGATCCCCGTTAACTGATACAGAGCAGTTTCTGTAGATCTACCCGCTCTGTATGCGTCTTGACTATGGTGAAGGGGAAATGCCTTAAGTGCGTCCCCTCTTAGATAATTGTCCACAACTTTTTCTATCGTTTTAAGAAGAAACGATGTTGGTATCATTGGTCTATATGACTTAGGTGTGTTGGGTCTTTTCTTCACTTTAGGAATAAACACGACCTTGGCCCGCCTGGTTCTGTATATAGCCCATAGCCAGACTACTTTCTGTTATCTTAATCAGGTGCGGTAATAGCTTTGTTTGCCTTTTCTGGAGTTATAATCTCATCAACGCCTGGTGATTTCTAGGGCTCTAAGGGGACAGTACAGAAGTCGCAGCGCTTTTTAAGACTATTTTTATCGCTCATCACCCAAATTCTTCGTTACAGAAAAAAGTAATCGGGAACTTGGCTCTTCAAAATACACCCAAGGGAAAACGATTGAATTGGAATACCATACTATCATTAGTGCTTATGAATAAATAAACAAAATAAGTGGGTGTCAAATCATCCCTACACCTACAAGATAATAACATAAAACAAATAATTACTCGCACATCAAATACGGATACAAGTACCAACAAATAATGATGGAATATGTACATTTCAACAACCATTTCTATTATTAACCTCAGGAGTGATATACTCGTACCTTTTGGGCAATATTGGAGCTACAGTCCTAATTGCTTCAATTGATTTTGTGCTGCTTAATGCGATTAATGTGATTATAAATAACACGAGTCGGAATAAGGCAAAAGAAGGCCTCAATAAAAATCATTTCTGATAAATTTCCGATAAGAAAATGTAGGAAATTTAACTATACTTCCATAGAAAATCCGTAAACGGAAAAGCGTTATGACTTCAATTAAGTATCAAAGGGGGGACAGGTTGTTATCGCATCTCAATAACCTACACATGCATAAAAAACACAATTTATTAGTAATTCGCCTTCCCTGGCAGGCGTCATGTGGAAAAAAAAAATACAAATCGAAAAGTAGTCCCCTCCATCATCTACCGGCGAATAAAAAAGCTAATAGCACAAGGGAACCCCATTATGACATCACAAATGAAAGTCCTTGAACTTCTTGTGAACACGTGAACATTAAAACATTTGTGTTGCATGCGTTTGCGCATGATCTAGTTGGGGTACACTCCTAATGTGTGCCATAACCTAACCCAAGCAAATTCAAAGGAAACTATTATTCAGCTACATTCGGGTTCATAAACAATTTTACCTTGTTCCTGGTGACAGCAATAAAGGTGACCATAATTATAGTTATTTATCGCATCGATGGGAATATTGTTAGAGTTTTGTCCGCGAAATAATTGATCCGAGTGTCCTGCAAAAATTCAGAGACAAGCTCCTCTTCATTCTGATGTTGGAGAAAGCAATCTGTAATCAAGTGCACACAGATATATCGACATAATATTCGGCAGAACTAAATCGGCGATAAAAGATTGGTTCACCCATCTTGAGCGAGCAGCAAAGACTCTGCGACTGGACATACACAAATGATGGAAAAAAATACGTTGCTGCGTCGTTGGTGAACAGAAAAAATAACATTGGTCGCAGCATTAGAGTACTGGGGGGACAAACTCGGTGTAATGCAATCCTTTAACTATACCTGCGGTCAATAGTAACAGCTGGTAATAAAATGGAAAAAGAAATACACGCACAGCTGCTGAAAGTCAACATGACATGACCTTCTACTTTTTCCATAATAGCGATAGACTAAGGGACCATTTAGAAACCGATAAAAACAACCAGTGCGAAAGCCTTCTATGGTTAGAAGGGAGGACGATTCCGGAGACCCTACAATCATGAAATCTACGAGTAGGGTCTACAAAGATTGAGCTCGGTAGACTCAAGTGGGCTGTTCACCTAGTTCGGATGAGTAAAGAAGATCTTGCTCAGTAAGTTCTTTGTGGCAATCTATGCTGGAAGAATGGAGTGGACCAGGACATCCAGAGCTTAGAGACGCCAACTGGGTGACATTCTTCGATACATCAAACAGCAATAAGTTTTGAAAATACAATATAAGAGGATAATCTGTTGAAAAAAATGCCAATAAGGAGTGCAACCTTGCGCATACAAGTAAATTGAATAAGGAGTCCACATAAACAGGGTAGAGGTTGGCAATATGCTTCTTGATATTCACCTCTGTTAGCTGCCAGGGCATAGGGATATTCCAGTGACGAACTCGCCAGATGTAGGTCAACTATGTTCATCTTTCCGAAACAGGTTTAGGTATACCGATCGGTATTTTCAAACTCAAATTTAAGCTGGATGCTATCTATAGGGCAAACCTTATGTGAACAACTGGTATAACATGTCTAGCGATAAAACAGATTTGGCCCAGCCTGGATCTAAAACGGTTTAAGAAATTGATTTCCTTCAATTGATTGCATATTGACGCCGCGATAGATATCATCACTGCTCATTGTCTAATAGAAAAGGATGCAACAAGGTTTGGCGTATATTCAAATGACTTTTGTAGAAGCTGCAAATACAAAGAAGAAACCATTTATCATCTTTGTACCTGCCCAGCTCTCTGCCACAGAACGAATCTTCAGTTAGGAGCTTTTTATTGCATTCAGGCTCTTTAGGCGATCTGATAAATTCACATATTAGAAGCCTTCTATGCTCCATCAGAAGCGCAAATAGGTTTAACGGGCAGGCAGGAAAATTTGTTCATGATCCTTTGATCTAAGTGTGGGGGCAATAGCTGATAACAACTGAAAGTCCACATTGCAGGCGCCCTTGTCAAGTTCAGAAGGGAGGACTCGCTACTCAGTACCGGATAAAGATGTCAGAAGTTCAATGTATGCAATTATATAAACGCCCTGAACATGCGGAAGAGATTGCGAGCAGATACGATAGAAGAATTATTTATAGAATCACAAGTGAGCTGAAAAGTGGCCACAGATCGCGAAGAACATTTTTAATGGTTCTCTGCAGGTTTCAGATGAGGATCAGCTCAGAAAACAGAGGAAGTATTTTTCTATCGCCGTTAATCACATTTTGGATAGTCTTACTTACTCAATCAGCGCTACAAGTCGAGATGAACACGGGCATCAACCATAAAGTATCTCCAGTTAGCCTGGTTGTTAGCTAACCGCTAACTGGTTCGGGTTCCCTTCTACTTGTCCGCCCCACTTAAGGCAAACTCTACCTCTCGGGATTGGGATCGATGAGTCGGGACGCTAGGATCCATTGAGAAGTGGAGGGCGCTAAGCTATGTATATGCATATGTATGTATGTATATCACCAGAAGCTGAGCAAAATAGAGGGATAGTTGCCCTAAGACCAGTAAGTGGTCGCAGGACCTAATAAGAGACATTTGGCCTTGTTACCAATTTAGTTTACGTCATGATTAAGCACGACCTTAGACTGATCTGCTCTAATTACATAACCATTATATACTCGTAGGTACGTACATTTATGAATGTTGTTCTAATATTTGCTTTCACTATTTACTTTCAGAAATTCGACCGCCTTCTAGAAAAGGAGCACCGGTGATAGTAGATTTTAGCATATTCGTTGTAGATATTAATTCAATCAATGTAGAGGATATGGACTTTAGGTAAGTTACTAGCTTTTAATTTACAATAATACTCGCAAATGATGGATAAGAGAGTCAAGTTCACCATTCACTTAGGAACCTATGTAAAATAAGGTTTACTGCTGGACTCAGAAAATAGAAAACTTTATCCTCTCAAATGGCATCACAAAAATTTTAAAACATATCAGTGCAACAAATAAATTTTAATTTGTCTCCGAGGTGAAAACCTTGTATTTTTGTACTATTGACAAAAATTGTCATCCTTCTTCACTCAATCACTCGATTTTCAACAAACATTCGATACTACTTTTCTTGGCGGTAGCCCTTAATCTCATTTGCTTAAGGTTAGCTCTTCTAAAAGGGGGATCATCTGTTAGCTTTTTTTTAGTGTATTTCATTTCAACAACGGCAACACTGATGCGCTTAAAATATTGACAGTTGTGTAGTGTCAAGCCTCAACATAAGAAATGTATCGATTTACGTTTGAGCAACACTGAGAAATATTGATAAATTTAAAAATTTGAAATTTCAGCGAAGTTTTGTGAAAATGTCATGCTTATGGATAACAAAAGCTTATTGGTTGTTCGTCCGGTGCACAGGCGAAAAAATGTCTGCTGTTGACAAAGTGTGTGTAAAAATCCACTTCTTTAAGAAAACATTGCATAAAGGCTTCAGATTATTTGCTCACAAAGTTCAACTCACTCCATCCGCTTCCCTAATCGCAAAATCACAATCGGAAGGTGTACTCTAGGAGTACTGTAAGATTTGGGGCTCCAAAAATCCACACGTAATCGAGGAGAAATCAATACATCTTTAAAGAATGACCGTTCCCTGTGATTCTTGGAGTAATGCCATCATTGGTCCTTACACTCCTTGAAAATCAAGTGGGCAGCAACGTTAAGATGAACGGAGTGTGCTACAGAATCACCATAACCTATTTTTTGTGGCCGCAATTTGACGATGCAAACTTGGACGGACTTGGATTCTAATAGGATGGCGTAACGTGGGGCACATCAGTTGTCAAAAAATGGAACTTTTGCACACTAAGATTGGTAACCGTGTGGCTGTTACACCGAACTGCGATTTGACGACGGCAAGTGGATAACTTTTTTTTGGAACTGTTAAAGATTGTTATTGCTCCAATGACCCACAAACAATTGGCGTACTTAGGGAAAACATACATTGAACAAGGAACCGACAACGTACTGCAAAAATGTATTGAGAGGATAGACTACTTCAAAGTCAGCCATTTAAATGAAGTAATTCTCGGTAAGTTATCGGAAGGTGTACTTTCTTCAATAAAGCAGTACATAAACACCGGGAAATACTGACTGCAATTTCGAAGAAAGAACCAGCACAGCACATTAGCCACCATTTTGTTAGGAAACTTTAGGATCTTCTGTACTCGTTCGTCTGGGGTGGTATCTGGGAATCTTTCAGAATCTCTGCAAACAACTAAAGTTCACGCCAGCCTGGGTCTACATACAACGTCCTCTGCCCTCGAAATTTATAACTGGCTATTTTCTTGTCAACGTCGGGGTTCAACGTTACCATACCATCGTAGTCGGCTTTCTGCTGTCTTTTCGGCTTCACTCTGAAACTGCCAGAGACGCCAGCAGCTCATCTCGGTTGTGTGTGACACATTGGCCTGTTGAGCGGTAAGCTTCCGTCGTCGGCTGTATATCTTAGGTGGGTGTAACGCTGCCTTGTAGACTGGGCCTTCAGTGTAAACCGGCATTCTTTTGTAGGACAACACTTCAGAGAGCGCTCTTTGGTTTATCCACCCGGTGTCTGTATTATGAGAAACGTTTGCGTCTATGTTGCTGAAAATAGAGCCAAAGGTATTTAAATTGTCGACCTTACTGCATGGAGGTCTCCCTTTGGGCCTCCACATCCCCAATATGAACGATGTCATACACGTACAAAATGTTATACGGCGAAGAGCATTACAATTCAGCCTGTAAATGATTCATGGCAAGACTTAAAAGCAACGTTCTTAGTACCGAACCTTCGAGGATTCCGTTGTCTATACTGTACTCATCACTCGTTCCAGATGGGCTTCACATTTTTGTGTGCCATTACGATACATTTCAATAACAAATGCTTGATAGATAAGTTTTCTTGGCACACGGTCGAACGTTTTTTTTTCGAAATCAATTAATACCATGTGATGATTTTGTTCGTTGTCCTTAATTAAAATCCGAAGGGCTTCCGTGGTGGATTTTCCTGCGACATTAGTTCTCGGTCACATCTGTCAGTGGGAGTGGTTTTCTATTGACGGATCATTCCCATATGTTGATTAAGTGCGATATGAGTTTTGTGGATTTGCAATTGCTATGCAGTATTACATCAACCGGGTTCTTATAAAATGGGACGACCAGGTGACTTTATGTTTCACTCGTTGGAAGGGTTACTTCAGTATGGATTTCATGGAGAAGGTTGGTCAGAAATATTACTCCTGCATAAGTTAATTTTTTCCACAAATGCTGGCCCAGGTCGTCCCATCGCACTTCTTCGATGGCTATTACATCTGATTTGCAGCTGTTTAAAGCATCTGCTAATTGTTCGCGTGCACGCAACATATTAAGCGTTCGAACATTCCACGTGCATATCCGAAGGTTGTTGTCCTTGCTTCGTTTGCCAATGTCGCCAATAGTAGGGTCCGTATCCGTATCCTCTTTTGCAAAACCCTGCCTCAGTCTGAAGATTTTTTTACTGAACTAAGCTCCAAATATGTCGAAGTAGCTCAAATATAGCTTCACCATTGATTCCATTATAAGAACTCCTCCGTTGCACGTCCTGCATTATTGCATGTAAGCAAGAGATGCCTCGCCTGGCACATGAGTGCTGAAGTATAATAGATAGGTATACAGCAGGCACTACGCGGAGGTAGTGATGCATTTTTACCTACTTTAAAAAAAAAGACCTTAAGCTACATAGTTGCATCCAAATTTTCTAACCAATTTCATTTCTATTTTCAGAGTAGATATGTTTGTACATCAACGCTGGATGGAATCTCGCCTAGACATATCCGATGATATTTTTGAAGAAGGTGATGATTATGTGACACTTCTTCCAGAATTTTTCGATAATTTATGGCAACCAGACCCGTATTTTTTAAATTCAAAAATAGCAGGTAAGTTCTTTTTTTTTATTTTTCAAAGTTTTCATTTTTATTGAATATTATGTATAAAAAAAATAAAAAAAAAATATGTGTGTAGTGTCTGTTGTCCTTGCAGTAGTATCGCATAATCTATGAATTTTGTGCATGTTTCCTTGTTATACTAGATTGTGCTAATTACTTTTTTTCATTTTATTCTTTCGTATAACATATTAATTTTCAATAATTTAGGATACGGGAGTCCATATGTTGCTACGACTTCTCTACTACGTTACAAGAACGAAAGAGAAACGAAAAACTTTCATCTGAATAAAGCTTTAAGTATATTATTATCTTCTACATACTTTTATTGAAAAAAAAAAAAAAACAATTGTTTCAACCACATATGAACAACATTTTCAAAGTTTCACTTCCAAGCAGCAAATAGCGTTGATTTGTTAATAACTAACTGAGGGGAGACCGATTATTTAAACAAAAAAAAAGCGCAATTGGATTTTGCAGATATTTTTCTTTCCTTTTTTTTTAAATTAATTTTTTTATTTTTAGTTTTACACAAGTTTTAGTTTTCTGTTTTGGATTTTTTAATATTATTTTCAATTTACCAGAATTTAAAGAGAAATATTTGCTAAAAATTACCACAGGTTGTTCAATGATTTAGCTTTGAACTTAAGTTTCAGATGATAAGTTATATAGCATGGAACGAAATCCATTTTCATTCCATTATGGCTGAGGTAGATTTGGGTATCGAGCAGAATCCTTGGTGGAGATAAATTTAATGTAAAATAGGTTTGTAAGGTGTTGCTTGTATTTTGTGATTCTTTAATACAGTTCGGCTTTTTTTTCGTTTACTCATGGGAGTAGACGTGTTTTAGCTCTCTCCAACTCATTCCATGTGACCTCGCTTCGTTCTTAACTGCCCAGGTTTTTGACAGACTGGATAAACGGATTCCATTAGATGTTATACTTCGCAATCGGGTTTTCTTCGCTCCGTAAGATATGACCGATCAACTGTCACTTCCTTCGCCGCACGGTAATGTCCATTAGCTCTTGACTTATACTCATATTGACATACGATTTGGCAAGAAAACTCTCAATATGAAGCAAAGACTGTGACTGTGAGCAGCTAAGGTAACCTTTGCTTTCCGGTTCACGCGATCGATATGAAGTTCGTTGCCATCGTTCGCTGAGATGATGCTTCCACGATAAAGAAGCAATAAACTTTCTCAGTTAGTGCGTTGGAGTGCTTAGCGGAAGGTTTAAATTTCTAAAAGACCAACAAGTTTGACAGAAATATGCCTCTATTTTTATCTAGCCAACAGATAGACCACAGAATGGCCCTGAGTCAATAAATGGAGACTTTATATGCTGGGACCCAAGTTAGTTTCATTGTGTACATATGTACACACCCACTTTGGAGCATCGAATCCTTGGTTCATTCCTTAGGATAGAGGGTCCAAGTAAAAAACTTCTCATAGACCTGGACTCAGAATATACATATATACGTACCCCAGTAGCTAATATAGGGTGTTCACTAAATAGTTCGACTGAACTGAAACTGTAGATGGTGACATTCATTTCATCTGGAGAATTCTTTCGCCCACGCCTGGATCTGACGAAAGATGCCTTCGATTCCATCAAAAGCATTTGCGTTCATCTTAATAATGTTTTTGTCGAGAATATTTTGCCTACATCTTGTCCCAAAAAGTTATGCAAGAAAGAATTTGAAAAAATAAATTTTCTTTTTGTGCACTGCGCTGCTCCTTTCTATTACAATTTGGTTTTTCAATTCAATCCTCTTTGCTCTCTCCTTATTTATGATTCACAAAATCTGCTTCCATGCAAACATTTTTTTATTCACCAATATCCACTGAATTTAAATACCGCTTAATTTTGAACCATCTTCTTAACGACGAGAGCTACTGACCACATTAGGGTCGGTAAAGTTAAATTTAAATTTGTTACGGTCTTAAATGAGTCAAATTTGTTTTATTACGGTACAAGTGAAAATACCACGCCACTAGGGTGTGTATCAAGCTCATACTTCACTACCCCAATTGACTCAAAGCGACCATCTGAAAAAGAGTCAATATTCTGCTCCAAGTGTTGTCTGGCTAATTCTTCGGAAAGCAACCAGGTAAGCCACTGTAGCGTGTTCCAGGCGGAAATAATGGCGATCAAAGAAGCCCTATCTTGGCTTAAGAAAATGTGATATCTGCTAGAGATATCCGCATCTTTTCAGACAGCCAGTCAGCAATCAAATCCCTGGAATCGACGTCTATAAACTCTTTAGTAGCTCTAGACTGCCGTTCGTTTCTTGTGCAGTTCAATATTCACCTGTGTTGGGTGCCGGGACATAGAGACATTCCAGGGAATTGTAAGTGTTTGTGTAGGATCTCTCCATAACACACCCCGTGTACGAAACCTTCGTGGATATCCTACGACGATTTACCCTCAGAAATCCATTCTACTTTGGTTTGGCAAAATATCTGGGCTAAAAATCCTAAATCGAATGACTAAATTGAAGCTCTACAGGGTGACGATCCTTCCTGGCATATTTTAAGATGCCGAGTGGTGGACTGTATGCTGTAAGCCTTAGAAAATGTTTGGTTCAATAGTTGGTAATGTGTGTGAGAAAGAAGAATGAAAAAGAAAATGTAGAAAAACTCTATGAGCTGTACAAAGATGTGAATGTAGTCAAATAAAAGTCCCAATTAATAAATTGGCTCGATCATATTGAGCGGATAGACAAAAATTCTCCAGACAATATAATCTTCGAATGTCATTCCAAGAGCTCAGGACGATCAGAAGCATCGCACATCAGTCTTAAAAAACCAACGATCGCGGATCCTTTAGAGCTTTGGGAGCAATTTACACGATACCGAAGAGTATAGAAAATTCTTTTGTCTCAGATCGAGACCCTACATTCGTCGGAAGCCCTTACGTAAGTAACTTATTCGCTTCTTTGCATAGCTCGTTGTCCAAGAAGATTGTTGAGTTAATTTCAGTCGATATTAAGCTTCAAAATGTTGATTTTTCGCACTCCTTAGCAATCTTTACTCCATTGCACAACCTACAAGTCTGAAACTAAGACCATAAATTCATTGACTTTACTCTCTTTATCTTTCAGCATCCCTAAGAAACCGGTGCCTCCATTTTCCCCGAAGCATACCTAGAAAAGTCACTTAATTTAAAGTTAGATTATAGTTGAAGTTTTATGATGATGCTATGACAAGCCTTTTTCGTAAGTGCTGTAGCGAAATGCTTTAAAGGGCATTTTACGATTACCCTCTTTATTCGTATGAGTTGTAGCGGAAAACTTTTGATTTTGATTGCAAGTCTTCAAACTAGTTAGGTTTTCATTCATTAAATTTTAATAATAATTTAATATTTGATGGAGATGTTGAGGAAACCTCTGGAAACACCTATAATTATGTCCTGTAAAATTTCTCATCATACTGATTACTCTGTTTTCCAAATTGCATTGATTCTTAGAAACGTTTGATTTACAAATAACTGTAAGACCAGTTCAATGAGTAATAAGACTATATAAAAAAAAATACAATATTCAAGGGAAAAAAAAACATTTCCATTTCATTTTAATGCGATGTACTTAATTGAATTATATCCCGTTTTTTTATGTCATAAGAACGATACGATTGGTCGTAACAAAACCTTCATGTAAAGTCAATTTTTTTCCATTAAGGCAATTTTTTCAATGTTTGGCAACAGTTTCGAAGTGCAACACTTTTGGGATTACAGATGTATGAACTGGTGCGTTGTCTTGATGGAGAAATAGTTTTTCCTTCGTTAAATGTGTTCCTATTGCTCTGATTTTGGCTTAAGTCGATGAACATACTGCTAATAAATTTTTCGCCATAACTTTTTCAGCTGATGGAACCAATTTTAAAACAAATTGCATTCATTCGTACCCACTCTTTTGACTGCTCTTTCATTTTATCGACAGTTATGAATTCACGCAAGAGTTCATCTGGATTACACTTAAACATGTTCAAAAAATACTTCGAAGGATGGATGGTTAAAAACCCCTTTTTTCGCAGGATTAGTAAACTTCTTATTTCTAGTTGTTTGTTCTTCCTGGCATAGTTGCTGCATTATACATATATACATATTTACATACATACTTGTGATGACTTCGTTCGTCGTCACCCTGAATGAAGATAGTTGATACTTGGATACTTCTGGCCAATGTATATCTTTGGCATTCCATTAAAACCGACTCCGCGTTCTGCGTTATAACTTCACAGTGTGGGCAGCATGGGTTATAACCGTGCTTGCATTTGCAGAAGTAATCCCGTAAGCATCCATGCCCCGACAGAAATTATGTTAGATAATAGTTTACTTCTCCGTGTCTTCTACACATCCACTCCTCTACCTGTGTTTCCCTTCTGTTTGTATATTTTCGCTCACAGTTCTTCTGTCTTCCGGCTCTTTCTTGCGTAGTACCGCGAACTCTTTCGTTTCCAATTCGATGGACTTCTTCTTTTCTTTTATTAACCGTTAAAATATATAACTCGAACGTACACGTACATCTTATGCTACATATTTCTCCCACGTATCTGCCTTGCTACTGCGCCACTTGTTCGGTAATAATTTACGACCGAGCCTAAGTATGTAAATTCGATGGACATTCCGCCTAAAATTGCAATAATCGTTTGCGATGCCACCGTTTTAGCGCGCAGCAATTTCTTAACGATACTATTCTATGCACCGAGTTTTACCCTCTCATATACTATATCGGGGCCGTTCGCTGGCGCCCATACAGGGGACGCGTACATCTAGTGGTTTTGCTACAGCGACTCCTGTAATGTCATCAGTGTAGCCGACGATGACCGTTCCCCTCGGCCTCGGAAATCTCATTATGCCAACGGAACTGAGCTCCTTCCATAATTTTGTACATCTTTGGCCCATCTCTTAGGCTCCTCCCTTCGATATATCTAGGTTGATCAACCCTCTAATTATGCATCTCCAGCTGGCTGAGTTGAACGCATTTTTAACGTCAAGTGTTACGAAGGCACAGTACTGGTTCCCCTCTTTTTGTTGCAATATCGTACAATCATACAATGCCTCTTTTGCCTGGGGACTGCTTCCCTTCTCTCTAAAGCCAAACTGCTGATAAAAGAGAATCTCCTACAGTGTAATGCTTTGGCCTTGCGCGCACACATGCAAATGCGCTTTTGATCAATTGTTATTAAATGCTGCACCCATCTTGCTGCTAGCTTTTTTCATATGCAAATATTCATGCAATATGTTCATGGCATAAACAATCTCATGCACTTTAACTCATTGGTCTGCCAATCGAAATCATGGATTTGTCCGAAAATTTCGGAAATAGTAATCCCTGCGACTGAGAGTGATTAGTGTTGCCATCTCTCGCTTATGCTTATCACTTAATGATCTGCCCTCATAGTTCAAGTTTTTTATCTTTTGCTGGAAATCCAGCTAGCTGACGACCTGAAATTTATTAAGCCAGTTAACGCGTATACTTCAAGTATTCGGCTTTCCGCCAATGATTACCAATCTTCTATCCACATAAGTTTCATTTAATGTAAGAAAAAAAAACTACGAGTGTGGAAAACTTCGAAGAGCTTATACAGGACAAGAGCTAGATTTCTGCATGGCCGATCAGATATTTATTGTGTTTCATCTAACGCTAGTAAGCTCAATATATTACCACAGCTTAGCACTGAATATTTTAAAAAAGGCAGAACAAATTCTATTAAATTGTATTTTCTCATAATTTCATTATTGTTTTTATTTTATTGTGTTGATTTCAAAAAAAAATGAACTGCTTAAGCGCAATTATTTTCAGTCTCCCCTTATTGCACTTTGTACACCTCTTTTGAGTGCAAAACACGAAAAAAGCTTCAAGGTGCATTTATCTAGAAACCTTTTATTTGTATACGTACATACTCGTATATTTGCTTTTTAAAACACAGTGACACTGTTGCACGCTGTTTTACAGATTTTTTAATACGAACTTCCGGAAGACATGTGAACTACGAGCGTAATCAAGGTAATTTTCTAAACTAGTATTTGTGGCGTGTTTGTGTGGGTTTTTTTTTTTTTGTTGCCGTTACTCATTAAAATGCTAATTAATTTAATGTCGCTATACAGTAGGTATCAACACATATGGGGCTAAAGAGCGAACGAAAAAGTTTTTTCCTAAAAATTCCAACCGCACTTTCATCCAATTTTCCAAAGACTTCTCCATACTTTTGATACATACACTTTGACGGGTATGAAGAAGGACCCTACACCAATCTAAAATCGATTTGCAAGTTTGGTCTTCCTTTGATTTTGTCAAATTAACCCTCTCCACTGGCTGTCACCGCGCTTTTTACTTCAAAGTCCCTCAGATTCTTAATCTGTTTGACAGGACGCGATTGCCTCTCCGCTCTTGCTATTACACTCTCATTTTGAAGTTTGGGAGTCATTCCCTTCGTGTATTCAGAAGAAAATACAGAATTTGCAGCTACGAGCAGAAATACGAGCAACAATGGCGTGTTTTCTAATTTTCCAAAATAGTTTCGAAACGTGTATTTATGTATGTAGAGTAAAGCCATAAAGAAACAAATAAAAAGCGTATGCAAAGTACCATAAAAACGAGTTCTCCAAATGTACGAATATATCCTTTTCCACTGTTAACCTACTTCACTTCAAGCAAGAACTAGAAGACAGTAACCTAAGGCACTAACCGCTGTCACCTATCAGTAACGGGTGCATTACATTTACAAATGTCTGCATCCATTAAGTTCTTCTGTCAGACCCTTTGCGTTAATTAATTCTCACGGTCAAGCTGCAAACCGAAATAATCCATTGAATATCGGTCACGGTTAAGCGATTAAACTTGAAATTTGCAAAATTTCCCCCAACTTGAAGGTCAAATCCATTCGTATTACAGTGTATACTTGTATTTACATCTGTTTTTATCTTTCACCCTCCATCTCACACCACGATATATATGTACATTGCTTGAGTTTGAATATCAAATGTCCTCGAAATCGTCAAGGCACGTTGCGGTAGGTAATATGTGCTGCTTCAAGGCACTAATGTTTCATTTCGTGACTACCAACGATTTATAAGCGAAACATTGATTTTGCATCTACGAGTACATATGTCTGTAAACTTACAGGGTTGCCATTTGCGAATATAGAAGAGCGAAGTACATATTTGAAGAAAGAAATAAAAAAAACTAAATTATTTAATTATTAGACATCTAATGAGGTGCGGAATCCTTTTATGATAATTGTGTCAATCTGGGTATTCAATTTCTCATTCTTAAGTTTTTCAGGATATAGTATATGCTAATATGATGACGATATTGGAAGAGAAGGTAACGTTGGACTTAGGATAGCATGGGGTCATGCAACAGCTCAATTTCTTAATGCAGAATCTAGAAAGACGGCGGATGGCTTTCGAGTAGAAATCAATGAATGTTGCAGTGTTAGGAGAGCAGAAGATTTGTTGTAAAAAATTTAAACTTTTCTCGCCTACTCTTCTTTTAGGGGAACACCCGATAATGGCAATATCATCCGCATATCGATAGTGCCCTCAGTGTTGATTAAGACCATACGCACTTCTCCAGTACAAGCTTGAAGCAATCGCACATCAGTGCGTCCCTGACAAAAATTGTTGCATGGGTATATTTCCAAACCACGAAGTACATACACCACTTGTTTAAATAGATTGTCGGAAGTAATTGATCTTTTGCAAGATTTTTTTCTTGTGAAAATTTGATCTTTTACCGATCTGCTAGGGCGAAACCGGCTCTGAACACATGAGTCAATCAATTAAGCCCAGAAAGGGTTTAGACGTTCACACAGCACGCTGGATACAATTTTATATGCAGCATTTGTACATATGTACTTTGATAGTTCTTCCTAGACATAGAATCGGCTTTTTGCAGATGGTGCATTAAGCGCCCCTACTCCAGTCAACCGGTTATTTTTTTTATTCCCTTTGAATCGATTAGGATGTTCCGGATGCTTTTTCGATAGCAGAACAGTCCCCTTTTTTTACGAATTATTTTCTTTTTTTGACTCGATAATCTCGTCTTGCGGTTTTTCTTTTCTACTGCAGCGCTTGCAATTTAGCCTTTTCCGTTATTCTTCTTAAAGGTGAGCACTCTTTATCATGCCACAGGTTCTGGCGGTAGTGATTAGTAACGTTTGGTGGTTTAAGACCTAAGATACCTCCTTAAAGATTTATTGGTGCATAGATAGTTTAGGCAAGTTAAAGAGTCTTGCGATCAAACGTTCTGTCAGTTGTGGCTACTTTAACTTTCAGGTGTCCAACGTTGATTTTTTTATTCTCATTGAATAATCGAACTCTGAATTTGGCTGCAATTAAAAAATTATCAAAATTATAAGAGATACACTAGTCTTGGCTGCAAATGAATTCCCTGGAACGTCCCCGTATGTACCTGGAATGTGCGCACTCTTACATTCTGTTTAGTCGAAAGCCGTAATATCATGGCCCCTCGCCTGGTTCAACATGGGGACAGTAGCAGACGTGGCAGGCCCCGAAATAACCCTTCGTTCGAGAATATCGGTGCTGTGCCTGCGGATGTGTAAGAGGGCCCTTAAACATCACCAGACCAACACCAGACGAAGGACCAAGCAATTGGGCATCAGCAGACGGTGCGTCGCGTGCAAATTACAGCCTCGCACAGTGGTGCCAAATCACTGGGTGTTTTGATGATACGATACATGCTAACAGGCGACGAGGTACATTTTGGGTACGTTAGTAAGCAAAATTATGGCACCTGGGGAATTGAAAATCTGCGTGCAATGCACGAAGAGCCATTTGCAGCAAGGGTTTAAGGTAAAGTGTCCCAATTATGCAACGATTTCATCGAAAATTTCACCAAAGGAGCACGAGTTTGCCAACAGAGCCGCAGGGCGCATTTATCTGACATTTTGTTCCAAAGATAGTCGTTGTATTATTATACGTAAATAATAAATAAATATGTATGCTTTTTTTGAAGAGATAATACTTTGATATTAGGATTCTTGAAAATTGGTCGTATGTTGCGTTTATACCTAATCATTTATCTAATTATATTTTGAATGAAAAGAAGTCTATTTTTTAAGCAAACTACTGAACAAAAATATTTAAAAACAATAAATTTTAATGTCAATTATCAATTAACAAATTGAAATGCCTTGCTTTCTAATACCGAAGAATCTACCTTATTAAGTATCTTCAATTTTATCTGCTCCTCCATATTCATATCAGTAAATCGGAAAGTTTCTTACAAACTTAGACACTAACAAGTATCTTTTGTTTCTCCTGGTATCTACTTCAATTAATCATGTATAAATATAGCACAGTAAATAAATACATAAATAATTAAGAACACTGCACCTTTGTTAGCTTCTTTTCACAACACTTTGCAAATTAGCCGCGAAAATTTACAAAAATGCTTTTAAGTTTAAACATTTTATAAGTAGTTGTAACTGTTTAATTATTAAAATATTTTTTTTAAATTTGTTTCTTTCAGAAATTGCCACCTTAACACATAAATTCACATCTGTCACACTATACAAGAACAAAACTATACGATACGCAGCTAGAATGCATGCGATTATCGCATGCCAAATGGAGTTTCAGCTTTATCCAATGGATATACAAGTTTGTCCTATCTACATCGAGAGCTGTAAGTTACTTAATGTTTATTTCTATTGAATATCTTAAATAGATATTGCATGTCGTTCAAGCAAAAAAAGGCATCGATGTTAAGATTTAAAGAAAGAATCTGAACTTTTCTGTGGAATATTTACAGAGGATACGAGTATCTAATATATAAATTTAAATTGTTAAATTGTTAGAGATCTAACAATTAGGTTTCCATAAAAATTTAATAGTTGAAGAGTGTAGACAGTGAAAAGTAGACGAGTTTCATCAAGATCTGTAGACTAGTTGACACGTTATCGAGTAGATCGGACCGTAATGAATACTGGAAAGCTTTTCTTGTCTTAAGAAGTGGATTCGGATTTTAATATCATTCAATAAATACGAAACCTTTGTCATCCAACCATTTATAACTGTGGGGGCCATGTTATTCATGAACCTGCAAATCCTTAGCCGCTAAGTATGGACCTCTCTGACTATGTCACTGTCGCTGTAAGGCCATAGATTTTCTCATTATATTTCCTCCTACACTCAGTGTCTTTTCTGTCAGGACCAAGAATTTTGATCTCAAAACAATCAAGAACAGCTTTATCCGTACTTGAAAATGTACATGTAACTACGCCATACAGGACGACTGAAACGATTAAACATTTGTACATTGCTACATTACGTCCCTAGTCTAGAGAAGCTGAGATTAGCAAAAGTGATATTTCATTTGATCTCGCCGCTGATTTGCGGAGTTCACATAGAGTCTTGGTAGGCAAAGGCCTTGACTATCTTTAAATTACACATGCGTCTAGTATTGGGCTCTGTCTAAGGATCCGATGCGGAACGTCCTTTCTCGTGGGAAGCGTATACATATTTTGTTGTGGTCTCTTTAGCTGCTTCAATACCTACGAATGCCCCACTGAAAGCACCATTATTGTATTGTACCACTGATGTTGGCTTGACTGCTTCGTACAATCCTTTCAAGTATTTTATTGACAAAGTCGCACGATAGCGAGTCTTAAGCTATGAATACACGGTTAAAGTCGTTAATGCGTTAACTCTGACGCCACGAGAAGATTCGTCAATGCAAGTAAACGGTTAATGTTGTCAAAAAAATGTGTCTTTCACACAAAACGTATCTCAACAGCATTGACAAGGTGATTCATGAGTAACGAAAACAATCAACGCGTTGACCCGTCAATACGACACAACAGTTTACGATCACATGACATGACTACTCACCTCATTTTGATGTCAGAGAGTCAATGCGTTGACGATTTTCGCTGACTTTTTCTGACATCAAGAGGTTCGGTGATATTCTGACTAACTTACTTCGTACTCGTATACCAGACTCTCCACTTTGATCCTATTAAATTTCGAGCTCGATGGAACGTTTTTCTGTCTGAATGAATATGCCTCTCCAAATGTAATTGTCTTTTAATTTTCTCTTGGATGGGACTTAAGGTGTAATAATAACTAAGAGATATTTATATTCCTTAACCACTTCAAGTTCTTCATTTCGCCAGATCCACTTTTTTTGCTATGAGTATCTTCCCGTTACAGTTCTTAAATTTCTCAATTTGGACTTATCGGTCGTCATTTTCAAGTTCTATAAATTGCAGTAATGTTCAGGTTTTTCCTGCCAGAATGGCAATACCGCATGCGTATAATAGCAGCTTGATTCAAGTCCAGCCAAATACAATTCCTTCGCATTGACACACCCAAGTTACTAAACTACTCAGCTTAGAGAATATATAGTCTACTTGCTTTGTGCTGAAAACGCTGGAAAGACTAATTGATATCCATCTGTTTCAAGGCATTACTTCAACTATGATCTTTGCGTACCAACACTCCAACGGCAAATCAGTCGAGACAGCCTGATCACGAAGAAGATCTGGCTAAATCTAGTAGTAAATGGGATAATAAATGGGGTAATAGATAAATGTAGAAATGACAGGACGCACAGTGATTACATATGCCGATGAAAAACTTATTGCAGCTTCAGGTATCCGGATACTCTCAGATATGCTTCCAATTGCAGACTGGGAGTAAAATCAACCAAGTTCCCCTCATAGACCCTTCTACAATTAATGGAACCAGTCTTTCCTTTACAGAAAATACTAAATACTTGGGTCGTATCTTAGATAAGAAACTTAACTGGAATACCAAACTACTAGAATGCATAAGGAAAGCGAATGTAGGTCGCAAATGTAAGGCAAATATGCAAGGATCTGCTTACGAGTATGTGTGAATCTGCGGTTCACAAAGAACTATGCATTCCTTCTGCAGCCACTATCTGCTGCCTCAAGATATATGTATACGACAAACTAAATCCTCTTTAGAGCAGTACAGCTAGAACACCAACAACTCCTCGATTCTCGATCGATTAAGTTTTAGCCATGAAGCCTTGCTCTGGAAAAACTGTAATGCCAAGCATAGCAATTTAATTGACAGTTAAGCACTCATTAAGTCCCTGAAATCGTGCTCGTATACTTCAATGGCCCCTTTAAAATGCCGTTCATCTCTCTCGGAGGTGACAGAGCAGTTCATCATTCACATCTGCTGGGTCCTTGGCCAGCAGAGTCATCCTGAGAAACTGCAATTCTGACAAGCTCGCCAGAAAGGGTACGACTCTTATAATTCTACCTAAATCGCAAAACCTGGGCATGGCCCTCGCTACACAGATTGGTTGTATTAGTTCCTGGGAAGCCGGAGTGGAAAGATACATACTATCACAAAGAACCTCTTCTAGTCAAAGTATGTTTCTATCCTGGTGCAGACAGCCACCCTCACCTAAACCTACACCTATCAACGTTCATTGGACCATGCTTGTTAACGTAATGTCGATTGTTAAGTACTCCTTCCTAAACCACACTTGAAACTCACCCAGCAGATCGTTTCCACCCAGGGAGTTCATAATAAAGCGAGGTGATCAAACTCACCTTTTTAATCGACTTGCAATATCTATGATTCTTAGTAGATCCTCTGTTCAGACCGAAATGAGTATGCGATCTTTCCAGAGAGTTTACGCCTGAAAAAATTATCTACGTTTAGCTTTTCACCACATACTAACAGGAAAATAATTTTCTTTACAGTTTCATACAGCAACCAGAAGGTGAAACTCCGATGGTCCGATTCGGGTGTTACACTGAATCCTGAGCTAAAACTCTTACAATACAATTTGGGACAACCATTGGAACTGGAAGAAAGTGACGGTTATATGCCTGAGAAAGTTGGCAATTTCTCTCGCTTAACGGTGTATTTTCGATTCGAACGACAAATTGGTCACCACTTAATTCAGACATTCGCTCCATCTTCGTTAGTTGTTATGCTATCTTGGTTTAGTTTTTGGCTTGGATTGGATGCAATACCGGGAAGAGTGACACTGCTCGTTACGTGCATGCTCACGTTAGTAACAATGTTTACAGGACTGAGGGCGGATATACCGCCAGTTGCTTATGTTAAGGTAAATTTATGAAACTTACTTGCACAACTCTATTATTTTAAGGCCACTTGTTCTAATTTAGAAGATTTTTAGAAAAGACCATGAACATTGAAAAAAGTACCGATTGTCATCTATCTGCCTTTAATTTTCAACAACAAGTTGATTGAGGTCCCTCCACACTTGTGCGCGCCCCTTAAGGCGAGGTCTTCCTCAACTGTGCTGTCCTTCTAGGGTGGATTTGACGGCTCTCTGTGCCGGACCGCTGCAGCGCGCTGGTGTACATCCTATCTACAATTCATTTTAGTGGTTAAATTCGGCCTTTTCCAAATAGATCAGTGTTGCTGTACAGTTCATGGTTGCATTTTATTCTTCACTCACCGATTATGCAGACGGTACCGAAGATCATTCGAGTAACTTTTCTATCAAAACAACCGAGGCCAGTCTCATCCATTCTTGACATATTCCATGCCTCTGTGCCAAACAACAGGATTGGGATAATTAAAGAAAAGCGGTTAAGGCAAGAATTATTCTTTGTATGATCTCAGTGCTGATGTCGTTGTCTGAGCAAGTAGTGGAGGCTAGGTTAAAGTTATATCAGTTGATTGTGACGTTTTGTCCGGGACGTCGATTTTTGTAGACAGTATGTTTAATACATTGTTTTATATTCGTTGCCCTCAATAAACTTATCTTCCCTGCTTCCGCCACAATACTTACGAAGACGCCACTGACATCACGCCGGGTTCTAACGATTATTTCAATATTGTTGGCTTATTTGAATAATTTTACGGACTTTTTGAATTGTGCATAATTTTTCAAGACCGATTGTAAGGAATTCGTAGGGCAACGTATTATGTTGTTTAAATCCCTTTTTGACATTTGAACTCTCCATCATTATCCGGGACATCCAGTCGGGTTTGGCAGAGATGCCAGATTAGTGTATGTCTATAAATGCTGTCATGCACGGCTTAAAAATCAATAAACACTCAGGCATAGTGCGTATCCCTTTAAATTCCTGGATTTTGTCTGGATCATGTAAGTGTGCGAATAGTGGGTCGATGATGAAGTGTCCGGGTTTCAACCAGACTAGTATGTTGCAATCAGGGTGTTAATAAAGGGCATTAGGTCCTCACAAAGTACAGCTGACAAGATCTTGTTCTTGATGTTGAGACTTAGACTATAGCAAACGCAGTTTAGGGGGTCTCCTTTTTCGAGCATCGTCCGTCCATATTCTGCAAATGAGTTGCCGGATGCTCCTTTCGAAGTCATTTGCTTCTGCTTTTCACAGCTCGGCAGGTAGGTCTTAAGCAGCTGCAGCTTTGTTTGACTTCAATTTAGATATTGCTAAGCTACACGTTTTTGAATATGAGCCCAAAAATTGTTTTGCTTTCTTACAATCCTTATAAGAAACCTATACTGCCCTCAAAATGCTGTGAGAAAGTCTAATGTTTTCCACGAAAACGTCTGGTTTGTTAACCAGATAAAGGGAAGTATTGGCTTTCAATACTAATGGAAGACTAGGGTTTGTCACTCTCGATACCAGAGTCCACGCAGTAAATCTGATGAGAGGGTCAAGTGCTGTTTATATTTCGGGAACTACCGATTCTTGCACTCAGTATTCTTAAATTGTTGTTGGCTTGATTAAAAATCAAGTTGAGCTTGAAAACATGTAAAAATTATGATATAGGATGAACAGTTATATAACAAGGTACATATGTATATATAAAAATTTAAAAGAGTTTCTTTCGTGCACTTTATTCTTAAATTAAATTTAATTGCAATAAATTATAAGGATAATGGAATATTAATGCTTTCAGGCGCTAGATCTCTGGATGGCCGGATGTATGGTATCTGTTTTCGCAGCATTAGCTGAGTTTGTTGTAGTGAAGGTCCTAGAAGTTCAGTATCAATATCAGATTAATAAAGTGCCTAAAGTTCTACCAATGGTAAGTATCGTATACATATTCGTATAAAATTGAAATCATTTGAAATTATATATCTTCCTGTTACACTTGAAGAACTCTCCATGATTTCGCTTAGGCATACATACGTCTGTCCTACTTTACCGTTTTCAACCCCTACATTATACTCATAAATGCCACATACAAAAATGTCACACAAGTTATATAAAGGAAGGATCAAACTATCAAAACCGATATTTTCACAGGCAGCTCTAAAACTACGGACGATGTGGGTTCAGGTTCTATATTCCACTATGGCCACGCTAAGGATTTACTACAAACTTTGTATCAAGCTTCTGAGAGTCTATTCTCGAATCTACTCATTCTAGACTCAGAAAACTGAATTTTCGTGAAGCGACTTTGCTAAAGAAATTCCTAAATTTTTAGGAGGTTTTATCAGATAAACCATTGTTTTGCCTTTCTGCTTAGACTTACAAAGTGGGTGATTGGACACCTTGAACATGTGCCGAAAATCTTTATAGATATTGGCTCCAAATTTGTCGAAATATCTTACGAGCATATAAGATGTCTACCAATCTGTGAACGTCACCGTTTGTTCTGAACATATGAAAGCAGACGTTGTCGACGTCGTCCTTTTAGAATGTCCTCCGGCTCCTGAGGGGAATTACGATAATCTAATTGATATTCTTTACATAGCGGAACAATAGAACTCTGTTTGAAGCTTTCCCATTCCGTTTGTGAGTTGAGCAATGATGGGCTGATTTTTATTAATTATGTTTTCAGTAGTTGTAAGTAATATGTACAGGCGAGTGATCTAAATTCATATCTTGAAGATTGGTACGTGAAATGTTTTTGACATTAGAGAAATCAATTAAATTTGGAATTTTATGTAGATCCGAAGGCCAGTAAATTAGTTTTCTTGTTGAGAATGGTTGACAACTGCATTCATGGATAGCGTTGAATAACCCTTTTCCTTTAGTGTACTTTTTCCTTGAACCCCAGTATGTACATACATATGAATGCATTGAAGTCACCACCATGATGTATCAGTTACCCATTGTTTGGAGGAGTTCAACGTTTTTTTTTTCTTTTTAATTGCATGTTTTGGTGGGAAAATATAGGCGAGTGAAAATTCGTTCTGATGTTAATAATTCAAGTGAACATCCGCGTCCGCTACGAGTTGCATGGGTGACATACATACATATGTTTTCACAGCCGAACCAGTTTCCTAAAATTCTCTAATTAACCTTCTAATTGATGATTTGGAGCATTATCTCGACTGAATATTCCACCTAATTTTACGAACTGTATCAGCAAAACTTTACCAATTTCTAACACGTTGTTCTTTTGTAATACTTGGCCCATCAGACCGTATGTGGTCCAAGGCCTAGCTTCTCGCGACTATTCGTGTTGTGCGTGTTAGATTTTTTCACACTACAGTTTAGAGCCATATCCGAAAGGCAATTGAGAAGCTTTTTGTTGACAGTTTTTTACTCTCGGACGTATGTCAGACATTCGCGAGAGGCGGGACATTTTCGTGTTTCTACGACTCGAACGTCGAACATCCCGCTCAGCGATCCAACGCACTTTTTCTTTTGAAAAATCATTTCATTCTCATTGCTTTCTATAAACTATTGTTCCATCTTTCTTTTATCTTGCTAGTAACTATGTTTAGCCTATCCTCCTGATTCAGTTTCGTTAAATTTTAAATACTAGATAATTTAACCTTCTATTCGCGGCGATCTGTATCTATTCTCGCTGGTAGTTTTTTGAAAAAGTAAATTTACTGCACACCTATCACTGGTCCTTAATGGCCACAAAGTGTTTGCTTTAATTTCAAAATAAGTCATGATTAAATGCCCATATTTTGCTTTCTTCTCTCTTTTTTCTTTATATATACTTATATTTATATACATACCTGTTTACTTTTGTTGGTTTTTAATTGTATTTTCATACGGTAAACTCGAAATTATAAAAAGAACAATGAATCTATGTACTACAAATGAATTATCTTGAAGTTTAAACTTAAAAAAAAAAAAAAAACTACTTGAACCACAGCGCTCACTGTTCTTTCGTATAGCCTTCCATATTGCAACAGCCAAACTTATAAAAAAACGGAATCAATGTTTTTTTTTTAAATCGGTCCATAAATTATCAAGACACTTATTTTCTAGATATCTACTATTGATTGCTAAATCTACCTACATATATGTATATAGACTTTACATTTATAAATAAATTTGTATACACATGTATTTTTTCCCCAAATGCTGCGTAGCGAATAAGCGCAATGGAAAAAGGCCAATGTGCATCTGTTGCAAATTGGGAAGGTGGAGCAGTTCGATCACGAAAAGCTACACAAACTCCAACAACTCCTGGACAGGTGAGTTAACATATTTGGATTAATATTTTTGCACCTGATCTCATCTACTCTCTTCAGACTTCTCTACAAGGAAACGGTGGACCGCCTAAACCTGCTCGCCGTCAGAGTTTACTATCGGTCGCATGGACTGACATCGATACTGGTGTGGAAAAGATTATGTGGCGCGAAATCGATAAAGTGTCACGAGCTGTGTTTCCGATCTTATTTTTCGTTTTTGTCTTACTCTATTGGCCGATTTTGCTAATGAAGTCGTCCTAGGATTTAGGGAGCTCCAGAATATCACTTTCTGGACTCCATTAACAAAAATAAGCGAAAACTACTCAAAACTTAAACGCTAACTAGACAAAAAAGGAAAAACTAATTAAAGTAAAACGAATCAAAATGTTTGCCTCGCTCAAAACAAAGTGAAAATTTAAAAAACCAAAGTGAAACTGTTTAAACGTATTCTAAAATATTGCCTTTTAGAGAGATTGTGTAATGTATACATGCTTACTTATGTATACGCAGATTCTGTTGTAAAAATTAAAAGTATTCAAAATAAGTTTTTGAGAAGCTAAGGTCAAATTATATACCTATACATACACACTGTCTTAGATATCTCATAAAATGCTTCGCTCCATCTCAAAAGTAGTAAGACCTTAGCTTACCCTATGATAGGATATTTCATTCAAAGAAACAAATTAACACCAACAAAAAACACTTGTAAATAATCAGAATCAAAGAAGCTCAAAATAATTTGTTGCTTTTTACCTTAAAACAGTAATTTTAAATGCAGGAAATTTACATAAGTACATAAATAAAAGAATAAATTATTTGAAACTGGTGCTTTAAAATTGATAATAATAGTTATTATTAAATTATAAACGAATTATAAAAGTTCACGATACGTTATAATATGTTTATACAATTTTTATTTTTAATTTTTTTTAAATAAATTTTATTTATATGGGAGAAATATTTTTTATATATAATATTTAGAGAAGAATTTTACATGAATCGCTTTTGCGGAAATAATACTCACACACCTCAAACACTTGTTAAATATTTCTATCAACTAAGCACAAGAAACTAAATATAATGATGCATGTGTATCTATAAGAAAATATATATTCGTATGTACATACATTAGTAAGGAAGGGGTGAAAGCCAGAGTATTGCAAGCGACCTCAATTGTTACTTATGTACAGGGTGCCGCAAAAGTAATTTTCTAAGGCAGTAATATTGTTCGCAAATAAAAAACAAAATGGTTCTGTTAAGGTTAGGTTAGGTTAAGTAGAGATAGTATGAGAATTATGTACATACGGCACGAAGCACTATGGTGGGCCCACCGCGAACCATTGGGAAACTTAACGGTAAGGAACCTAAACCATTTCCCCATGCACTCAATTTAAATAAATAAATCATTATTTTGGTTCAGACCCAACCTCTTCGAATACATTAAAGAATTAACTTCCAAGTGTTTTAGTCTGCTCCGGACAATGCCTTGGTATTCACAAAGAAGATTTATTACGTCTTCTGAGACGTGTAGGTCACTGCAGTACCGGCATACATACATCCGTATTCGTATTCTAATATCAAAAGGCAATGACCACAGAGTATCCCTATCGCTATTCTTACCCTTGATCTGCTAGTTTTAGTTTCTCCAGATTGTTTTCCGATCTAACATTGGTCACAAGGCTGTGGTTCCTGCTGGAACCACATGATCTTCAAACCAATTTCGTTAATTTCACACAGAAAGAAGCTGTTGATCATGATTCTGTATGACTCCCAGTCATATTAAAATGTTGCCGAGACGGTGTCCTCGAAAAAATATGTCCCAGTCACCTTTCTTTCGTAAACGCCGCACCAAAGAGTGACTTTGAGAGGATGTAATGGACGAAGAGCCATTATTACACGCATTACGAATTTCCAGTGCCCCAGAAGCCATAATTTTGAATTCACGTATCCGCATAGGTGGAAATGTTCCCCGTCGCTCATGATGATTTTCAATGGATGATTTTCAACGTGATGACTTTTGGTAAACTTGTTACTTCATATCCAACCCAGAAATGTGGCCGAAGTCTTAATAAGAGTTCCACTTAATAAGTAGTAGGGCTTACACCACTTTGGCTTTCAGTCACTCATGTGGAATGTAATTTTGTAAGGAAGTGGTTCATGCAAAAGGCGCTTTATACAAAAATTACTTTAAAGTACGAAAAGTTTACAATTTCAGGGTATTACAAAGAATATTGTACATCTTTTCATACCATGTACGTGCATTTGTATTTACTTATATAAATACACATTCATTCATTTATCAATAAGGGCAATATACATACATATGTACGTATGCCCTGGTGATTATAGTAAAAATTTAGATAGTATTAAAAATTAATAATAAACAAATTAAATATACATAAAAGTTAAACGTTACTCTTAAATAAATTTCTCTACAGAAAAAAATAAATAATTGTATTAAATTTAAGTAATGAAGTCATATTTCAATAAAATCAATTTTAAAAAATGAATTAAAATTCTATTGTAAGAATATATATAAGAAAAATTAAATTAATTATGTAAAATTTAAAATACAAGAAGTTTACTTTAGTAGAATGAAAATAATAAATTTGAATTTATTTTCAAACGTGTTTCTGCTTTAAGTTTTTTTTAATGTTTCATTTGAAAAGTGAAGTGAAAATATTTTTAATGACGTTATAGTAAGCATTAAGGCTGGAAAAATATAAGCTCTTCCGATGCTACTTGATCAAACGCGACTTCAGTCGTAATTAGGGGAAGGAGACGACTTGGCAAGTCGTATATTCATGCATTAAGGGTTCTATTAGAAAGGGTATTATTGCAATTCCAATACAAAAAGCTAAATGCTTTCGAACCTTTCATCATTTTACTTTTGACCGATTTTGGTAAATTTTTTTTTATTGAATAGAGATAGAGATTGGGAAAAAGTCGTCAGATATATGTACATACATTTTAAGTCTGACTTTTTTTCAAAACGTATGGTAAAATGATGGAAGATAAAATATCTGTTATCAGCACACAAATTTCGAAAACAGTTTGGGATATGGAAATCAGATATATTTAAGAATGTGGAACCGAAATTGCTTTAGCAATGAGTTGAATTGGACTAAAGCTTCAACTCTCGAATTCGAGGAAACACCAACGTTTTTTCCACGGACCTACCTCGCGAATTTCTTTTATTTATTTATTTACCGAGCTTACTTTTAACTCATTTCTCAGACTTCATAATAATTAACGTAATTGTTACGTTTTCTAAAAATAATATTTTAAAATCATACATATGTGTGTATGGATCTATTATAACTTAAAACTAAAATATTATCTACAGAATTAAACAATTTAATACATACATGCCATGTTAACAAACGAAATTTTCGATGTCGAATATTCTTCCTGGCGCGCAAATTTTAATTTCTTAAAAAATTTAATCACATTTAACACGATACGAAAAATATATTAACACTACACACTGAACAATACGTCGTTTCTGGATTCCATTTAAATTGTCGTATTAAAATGCCTTTTAGACTTTCTTTTTTTAAAACCATAAGGTGATTCCAATATCATGTCATTATATTCTAAGAATGGACGCACAAGAGACGTAAAAAAGAGATTTAATCGCAAAGGGTTCGGACAAATTCAAATCATATCAAAGTTGTGCGAAAGCCTACTTCTTAAACGCCTAAAATCAATAATTCAGAGAATATCATTTAACCATTGACTAATTCCACAGAATCACTGATATCATTGAAAAGTCGCTAGAAGCTTCTTCTGCTGTTTTCATGGACGTATCATAAACGTTCGACAATGTCTGGCACGAACTACACAGTGCTCAGGTTGATAGAACTGAAGAAAGCAGTCATGCTTTGGCGAAAATGGTAGCAGCAGACAATCTATCAATATCTTCGTTTATCTTCCACTTTTACAATTTTAGCTGGATAAAACATATATTTTCATATATGTACATACGTACCTTTATATAGTAACGCTCGACATAAAGAACACGTTCATCTCACCCAACTGGAGCTGTATAGTAAAAGCGCTCAGAAACCTACAAGTACCCAACAAGTACCAAAAGAAGATGGACACATACACTGATACCTAACAGAGGAGTAGATCAGCAAAAACACGGAGAAGTAAACTATTACCTCACGCAGTTCGTCAGGTCATGGATGCTTCCGGGAGTATCTTTACTAATACACGCACGTGGAAGACCCAGGCTGCCAGCATTGTGAAGGTATCTATCTGGATACTAACTCACTGGTAGGTTCAAGTATTCGATATATGCACATATGTAAACAGATGGGTGAAAATCTCTTTAGAATATAGGATGCCAAATTACGTTATTTACTGTATAATCGTGGTTGACATGAGGTCTGTTCCTTTAACTGAAAATTTGTACGAATTTGTACGAATTTTAGATCAACCCCGTTCCTTAACACGAGAGAGTAAAAATTTCCCCTCAGTGAAAAATCTTACGAATTCTTGCCCAACAAATTTTTGCCGGTGAGAAGCGTACTATCTGTCAAAGTCAGCTGTTACTTTGGATGTTCTATTTTTTAACTTTTTAACAGATAAGTTGATATTTGAATTTAATAACAAGAAGGGTTAAGGTCCAGCAATATATTTTATAGACGAGGTGTTTATCACATTTCGTTTGTTGCAACTTTTGTGGTTGAAGGCGTTCCTTTACTTTTTCGTAATTTTGCCTCTCTGAGAGAATTTCACCCCCACTCCTTGAAATTTATTTACTTGCTATTTTTGGAGCAGAAAGTAAAGGAACAGACCTATGATGTCAGGATGTGGCTCCTGTAAATATATAACATGGGTTGATTAAAAATTAAAAAAACCCTCCCAAGAACATCTAATCTTCGCAAAAATATGCTCTTCTGAATTCTTAAAACCCCCACAAAGTGGTGCTTTCATGCAGATATTTATATTACCATTCTCTCTTCGATTATACATTTTTGAATTGATGTAGGCCATGAACAAAAACACGAAATGAACGTTTTAATAAATATACAATTTTTTTAAAACAAAATCAGATCTACATACATACGTATAAAACTTAAGAACTAATTACTGTTATCATCTGAACTCATGTTTTCATCTTCATCCTCCTCAAAGTCTGATGAATTATTTTCGGCTTCCAAATTACTATTACTACTACGCAAAATCATATTTTCGTCCAAATCGTCATATTCCGGCGCACCTTCAGAAGAAGTAATTTTCCGTGTTTCAGCAGTCTTAGAGAGAGCACTCAGCGTGTACTTATTAAAATCGCATCTAAAAGAAAAATGATATGGCTTTTAAAAATGTATTTCCAAAATATTATCAATTTCCCTAGAGCTTACATTTTACTTAACGTTTCGTATTTTCTTGAGAGGCTCTCATGCAAACCCAGCAGGCTATGATGTTGGAAAACATTATCCACGTTCCCATGTTGAGTAAGTAGACAACATGCCCACCTTAAATAGAACTCTATATGCGGCGATGTCCGAAGCAATCGCGTTATAGTCTGAAGTGTACGATGAGCGTATTCATTGGGAAGGGACGAACAAACCAATTCAACTGGGAAAAAATAGAAAAATGTTTTTTTAGTGATGTAAGTATGGTTTCGCACCTATTTCCGCAATATATGTAGATACGAATTAGGTCAATTAAAAGTTCCTCCCGGAATCGCTTGCCAGTTTTGGGAATAAATATCTCCCGAATGTGAGACATGGTTGAGAAAAAGACATAGCTTCCAAAAAACACCATAAGCTGTGGACTACACTAATTAGTATTTCTGTAACATTGAATTTTCCAAAGTTCGTTCAAGATGTATTTAATTGTTATCGAGTGATTTTGTGGGGCAGTCGAAAACCAGAAGATTTGTTTGATTTCAACAACAAAATTGTGATCAATTACTCTGAGTTGCAGTTGCCTTTCAGCCGTGTTTGAAAGTGGAAAAGTTTTGTGACTTGACTTTGCATGCGTCCTAGCCACAGAAACAAATACTCAGCGCAACAGACCGTATGTGGTCAAGGGCCTAGCTTCTCGCGAAGCTTCGTGTTGTGCGTGTTATATTTTTTTCACACAAATGGAAGGGACCTAGAGTTTAGAGTCATCCGAAAGACTTTTTTTTTTAAAACTTCCTTTTGGCAGCTAATCTCGACCGTTTGTCAGATATTCACGAGATGTGGGACGTAAAAAAAAATGTTTGATGTTTTCTGGGACTCGAACCTCCCGTTCAGTAATCCAACTAAGCACTGAGCCACGGCGCCCACAAGTGGCAGATGGTCCTATTTAATCTGCACGACGATTGGTATTCCTTAGTCGTTCAGTTACAAGACAAAATGGCATACATATGTACATACAAAAAGTATGTGTTATTTCGGCGACAAATCTTCACCTCCAAACAAATTACATATCCAAAGTTTGTGACCATACCAGATTTGCGCACTAAAATTGCAGAATATCTTTATGCTGCATCGTCACCAGACAGCCCTCAGTTCAAAGAAATTCAATATATTGTAATGCATCGACAATGTGGCACACACCAGACAATAAATTCGCATCCCATCAGTATCTTAAAGATATGGAACCGCTCGGTTTGACTCACATGAAACCCAATGAATTGCCTCAAGTTTCACAGCAGGATACTTCCCTTACATCGAATTGCTGTAATTGATTTCAAATCAGTTAATCATTAGCAAACGAATCCGAATTTCTTAGAAAGAAATAAAAAGAAATCTCATTTCGTAATAATTTCCTTGCTCTAATTCGCACCCTTTGGTGCGAATAAAAAAAAACAAATGATTCAAAACTTAACGATACAATGGAAAAACTATCAATCGAATTTCTCTCTCTCTCTCTCTCGTAGGGATCTTGGAGTAATTTTGTATTTTTCAAATTAGAGCCTGACTTTGGTTCGCATCAGCGCGCAGCATTTCGATTTCTGTACCATTCGTACTAGGAAAAGCAGGTTTTTTAAACGATTTTCTCTTTCTCTTACAAGAGTCTACAACTTCTCTTATTACCAACATGCGTAGAAGAATGATCAACTTTTTTCAAAAAGTTTTTTTCTATTTTGCATGATAAATCTGAAATTATGAACAAACATGAAGACCAACTATCTGCTTTTGCTCAAACTATTTAGCTCTGAGTAATTCATAACAATTCGTATTGTGTATATTATTGTTGATAAACATATTTGTATTGTAGATTGCTGGGTTTATAACTCACCATTATTCATAGGAATACCCTCGACAACGGCCGTAATTAACTGAGGTTCATTTAGCTTTAAAGCCATTATTAACGCTTTTGAATATTCCCTCTCCTTAAGACTTTCAATAGTTGCTTTTGGGGTGACCTCGATGGTTAAATCAAATGGATCGAATACAATACCTGGAAATTATGATTAATATCAGTAAGCTGAAGATCTTTATCCATAAGTACATAATTCTAGGGCTTCCTTACCTTTGTCCAACGAATAGATGAGCAATCCCTCTGTACAAGCCGCTGCCCAAGATTGTCCTGTTGGAGAAAACCGCACTGAAAATACTTTCACCTCCGGTTTGAAATGCCGTGAAGCCATGTCTCCCTTTTGCACACCTGGCAATCTAATTTGAACATTTCCTCCTTCAAGTTCTTCTCGTTGTTCAACCAAGGCCATGTTTCCGAATTCTGTCATTTTTCTGCGATTTATGAACTCCTAATAAAAAAAAGCAAAATACGTATGACTGTAGTTGTTCAAAGTGCATAGACAACACTCACATCCAATCCATCGAAACTGTGATTCTCTGTTATCTCAAACTTTTTCAATAGCACTCCTTCCATCACATGATATATGCAAACAAATTGTGACTTTCCGGCAGCAAGAATGCATTCCCCATCCGCAGAGTATTCAATCGATGAAAAACACCTACAGATTGAGTTAATTATATGAAGAATCAAATAAGTACCACCTCGCACTTACTTTCCTTGCAAATTTTTCTTTGCTGTTATTAAATCTATCTCGGACCTTCCACTACCCAAATCATTTCTTCCTTCGATCGATGCAACTTGATGCGATGATTTCACATCAAATACTGAAATACTGCCATTGAGCGTTGCCACTGCAATCTAAACAAAAAAAATTAATAGAGCTTTGGCGCAACAGTCTGTATGCGGTTTAGATTCTCGCGACCATTTGTGTTGTGCGTGTTATATTTTTTTCGCACAAATGGGAGAGACCCACAGTTCAAAGAAATATCGCCAGTGAAATGTGAGCACGATCGAACAACGGAAAGTATCAGCAAATTTAGAAAGACGCAGGAAATATTAATATATGTAGCTGTCAGCATTGCATCGATACCGGCTACGTCACTCTCGATTGAGTCCAGCAATTTGCGTTTTATTTTTGTTTTTTAAACGTACAGGGTTCTTACCTATTGAAAATGATATATTTAAGACAACCTACCTCTTCTCCATTCGGTTTAAAAGCAACACTCGTAACATCCGACAACATATCTATTGTTTCATGCTCACTATTGCTTTCTAAGCAATTCCAAATTTTAATTGTTTTATCCCACGATCCAGAGATCAATGTAGATGAAGTGGGAATTGGAGAGAATGCAATTGCTGTGACTGGTCCTTCGTGCCCACTAAGTATTTCCAACAATTTACCCAGTTTAATTGACCATAGATAAATTTCAAAAACATCTTGTCCGCCAGCGACAACTAATTCTCCCGAATAATCTATAGCCACGCAGGCGAACTGAACAGGGCGGGGCGAGGTAAAGGTTCTGAAATTCCGGTATCTGAAATTTATGAAATAAATGTATCATTGCCATTAGCACAAGTTTATAATATTTTGTTTACATACTGAAGAGAAATAAACACTAGAGAAGATTGTAATCTGTCTGTTAAATGGAAATGCATCATCAAAATCTTTAGCTTCGTTTATGAGACGAGGTCTTGTAAACGGGGATCGAGGAACTGTCAATAAGGAAGTACAGTCACTTCCATAGCAATTTTCGTTGATTTCTTACAATGGAGATGAGACGCATTCAGGAATGCATTAGCCTCCATAAAGACAGCTAATTTAATTTACCACAAATAAACATTCATATGTACATATATAAATAGCATAAATGCAAAAAATCATGTGACTATCCCGTCATAGACATATATATGTACATAGATCAACGCATGGCATTAATATTTCATAATTGCAGGTATATAGCTACAGCGACTATTCTTGACGAGGCGAATTTCGGTTCATTCTATGAACAATACTGGCAGTATGTGTCCAATGTGGGCTTCCAACTTCTCAATTGTTGCTGGTTTTTTAGTATAAATATGTGAACTCATGTAGGCCCACAAAAAATAATCGAAAGGTTGCAATTATCACTATCTTGGAGGCCAGGTTATAGGTGAATTTCTCGAAATCAACTTATCGCCAAATTCTGATTTCAAAAAGTCAATGGTTTTGGACTTCGTATGTGAAGAAGCACTGGAGCTCAAATCGCAAGGGCAAAGTGGAGGTGGGCAGGACACATAGCGAGAATAACAGATCACAGGTGGACAAAGGGACTGATAGGATAGACCAAGGGAAGATCTGAGGAACAGAGGGAGACCACCATCACACTGGAGTGACGACATAAAAAGAATAGGAGCAGAGAATCCGCACAGCACAAGACAGAACAGAATGGAAGCATTTAGAACAGGCCTACGTCCGACTTTGGACAAGACAGGCTACATGATGATGATGATGACTTAACATAAATGTCAAAAAGAACAGGCAGAATAATAGTTTGCTTTAACAGTAATCCCTACCATAAGTTCTGTCCAAGTACAACCACATCACCCACCTTAACCAACTATATCAGTATCGCAGTAACATGAGATGCTGAATGCACAGCTTTGGAATATTTGACTATTGAACTGTTCCGCCACGACAAGGCAGCTGAAGATATAGACTTAATATTGTAAATTTTCCTCACCTGATAATATCATAAGCCCTTACAGTACCGTCCAATGAACTGCTAACTAAAAACTTTTTGTTCTTACTGAATTGCACACCTGTCACACTACTGGTATGTTCAGTGAATGTGACGAAACAAAATCCATTTGTCGTATTCCATAGCTTAACTTTGGAATCTTCTCCACCAGTCACTATGTACTGACCATCGGGGGAGTAAGAAATGCAATTCATTTCACTATTATGTCCCTGTTGTTTCATGATATATTGTTCACCTAAAACAGAAAAATTAAAAAATGCGACTACCCACAAGTACTCACATACTTACTCTGCCACTCCCAAACCAATAACTGTCCCACTCCTGAAGAAGCAAGAGCTACCCAATCTCCAGTCGGATTGAAGCATGCCGAACTGATTGCATAGTCCGATATGCTTAAAGAATGAATCATATTGACTTCTGGCAGTTCGTAGAGATAAAATGATCCCGTCGAGAATGCTACAACTATAATTTTTGTCTTTCGATTGTAAGTGGCCGCGGTCACATGTGCATCACGATTCTCCTTTCGTGGTTCATCAGCCAAGTAGTGTCTGGCTAGCTTTGTGTAGAAGAATGGATGTTTTTTCTTTGCATCTTCATCCTTCACTTCGTTTTCATCTTTTTCTAAAAGATTTGCTTCACCTTTGTTTTCCACAGTATTCTCAATATCGTCTTCAGAATCTTCAGCATTTTCGTTTCTTTTTCGCTTTTCCTGTGGTGGATCTGCATGTACATCTTTTGATTCTGGGCGAGTAATATCAGAATATTCTAAACTACATGCCCACAAACAAAGTTGTCCATTTCTACTAACTGTACTCAGATTAAGATTCCCATGCTCAAAGAAACACCCAACAATGGGATCTGTATGCCCACCAAGAATGTAAGTACGGAAATTGTGCAAATATTCGATTGCAATGATCTTTGTGGAGTTATCTCTGCACCCAACTACAAGAAACCTAGAGTCAGAAGACCAATCTAGCCACGTAATATCATCGTACGCTGCAATATAATGTTTTTCTAACACAAACGGATTATATTCTCCTGTGACCTCTCCAGGTGCTTTGAAAACGAAAACCAGATTCTCCTTGGCAACAGCAAAATGTCGGCTATCTGGACTGAATTGAACGTGCTGTACATGATTCTGAAATTTATGTCTGTGGACCACAGCACACGACACCAAGCTAATAAGTTGAGCTTCGCCCTGTTCATTGATGGCGATTAAGAGACTACCATTTGGTGACAGGGCTATTGTGTTATAGTTGAATCGACTTTCCGGCGATAGAGTTTTAGTCTTGTTGCTGGAAAACAAAAATTCTATGAATTTTTAAATGTATTCAAAATATTCAACAGTTCATACTTTTTGAGATCGTAGATGGTCAACCGGTTGCCCACTGGACTGATAATTGAATTGCCGTCCGGAGTAAAACAAACATTACCACTGCGATATATAGTACCTAAAAGGTTGGAAAACTAAAAACATTGCTTAGAGTCTGCATTCGGTACATGTTATTCTCTCTACTCACTTTATAAGAAAACTTCATGATTTGTTTAAAAAACAATATTCAAAGGCTGGTAAAATTATTCCGAAGTAAACAACAACACGTGCTAAGAGTAGATATGTCAAACTTTCCACCGAAACTCACCCACCCACACATCCTTAAAATTAGTAATTCCAATCCTATTCAAAAAAATTCCTAAAACTGGAAAGTGTGTGTATTCAGCACAATAAGCGCCTTTAAAGAAATTAAATCAATTCAAATTTTATTGATATATTATTTATGATCCTTAACATTATGAATGAAATATGATATTGGTCAATTTCGGCAATTGTTTTTCGTCATACGTTGGCAACATTGTCGCTCAGACTTTGCTTTATCTCCCAGTCTATGCAAATTTTTAGAATTATTCATTACACGCTGAATATAAATGAAAATGTACTTTATTTAGCTTCAAGAAAGTCATTAAGTTTAACTTTTTTATATAATTTTAGATTGAACATATTCAATAAGTTTTCTTTTAAATTCATTTATATTTTTTATGTTTCTCAGAAGATTGTTGAATTCATGAAAACACGTGTAAAAGATGGTTCTCTGACCTCTCGTAGTTCTTATTCTTTGTATCCTATACGGTGCGGTACCACCTCGCGATTGTCTGTCAAACGTCCAAGAGTAATAACTTCATGACAATTATGCTAAATTTGCCTATCGGATATGGCTTTAAAATGATGGTCGCTCCCCTATCTGAAAAGAAAAATAAATAGATAAAATAAAAGAAGGCGTGCACAATGTGAATGGTTGCGAGAAGGTAGGTCTGGCTATACACAACATAATTTTCAATGAAATCGCATAAGGAACGTTCAAGAAATAAATATTTGATATTAATATTCAAATTCATGTGACTAAACATTAGCAAGCAGTAGCAACTAGTAAGGCAGATACGTGGGAAAAATATGTATGTAGCTAAGATGTGGGTGTACGTACGCTCTTTATTCATTTATTTATATATTTCAAAGGCTAATAAAAGAAAAAGAAGAAGAATTAATAAAAAGACGTACATATAAAGATAAGCTCTGCCGTTTCTTTTTTGACACATACCTTTTATTGCGCCAAATATTTGTCTTTTGTTTCTCTTTTATAACTCTTAATTTACCATATTTGACAAGTGGATGAAAAGGACATATGTGTTCCATGTAAAATTACATTTCACTTTACTTCACTGTGTATCAAGCACCAACAATACACGGTAATAATGCGCGATCTACTACGTTAATTTTTTTTTGGTTTTAGTCGCTGAATCCATTCAATTGACAATTATCTTATGCGGAATTCTATTCAGTGAGGAAAAGCGCCTTCAAAACTGTTTTAATCGTCGGCCATAATTTTCTACTCCGAAAAAAGAATTCATAAAGAAGAAAAAGTTCACGGAAGGAGCATACAGCTCCCTTGTTACGTGGATAATATTAATTTTTTTCTGTTTAAAAAACAATACTTAATTTAAACTGATTGTGTATAAAATAGTGAGAAACTACCCATCTACAAAGTTAATCATAAAATTATCGAAAATAGGCAAGTTTTTCATATTCCGTTATCGTATTCATTTTACCAAATGTACATTCACCACTCGGCAGACATTTTGTGATTTTAATTTTTTTTTTTTTCGTTCTTTTGTTCGAAAGCGTGATTAAGATGAAAACTATTAAAATTCATAAAAATATTTTTATTTATTTAAATTATTTCATTTCGTACTTGTTAAAGCAGTTTTACTCGATATTTCAATTTTCCGAGAAAGTGCATAATATCGTGGCTTCGTGTCGGGTGGGTTTTCCCACCCCTTAAACGTGGAAAATTTAAGCAATATATGTATGTATGTACTCGTGGAGAGTTTATTCGCCCTCAATACTGAATATATCACTATTTGCACAAAAATAGAAGTGCAATTGCATTGTATTCTGTTGTCGTTGCATAAGCCAAGCTGCAGTGAAAACTCGCGAGTTTCCCATATGCTATGTCTGCCATTCCCATATATTTTTTTTATATGTACATATGTATATGCATGTGTATACTTGTATAGCCTCCAGTTCGATTTTTACTTAATTGTGTATCGCCTTTATCGTTGCAGGCAATGAGCAAGAAAATATAATCAACAGCAGCAAGCGAACAAGCAAAGTGTCTTTAAAAAAGCAACCAAATCGATTTCGTTATCGTTTTGGAGGGGATAGTGCCACAAAACTCTTCTAAAAAAAGGAAAACCTCCAAAAGCAGCAACGCTATGGAGTCCGAAATCAAAGAGCAGAAGGAGCAAAAAGTCGCCGAGGAGTATCTATCGAGCTTAGCGGACTTGAATGTAAACAGTAAGCCGCTAATAAATATGCTGACAATTCTAGCCGAGGAGAATATCGAGCATGCGTCCGTGATCGTTAAAGTGGTTGAACAGCATATCGCCAAGGTTAATAGAAATAATTGTTTATTAATTTAATGGTAAACATAGTTGTAGCTACAATTATCGCATTACAAGCGATCTGAAGATTCAGTTTCAATATGATTCATTGAAAAGAGAAAAGATACGAAACGAGAAATACGTTTAAAATTTGCTTTTGTTGTTTGCTTACGCGTCAAACAACATTACACGTGTGACACTGTTTTCGTATCTATTGTAAAAGTAAGCCCTGCTCTGCTATGACTTATGTACTAAAAGAAAAGAAAAGCGAAAGCAATATGTAAAGACAAATACAGCTGTCGAATAGTAATCAATGTTGTTCGTTACTGGAAATGTTTGTGTAAAGAAACTTGAAAAATAGTCAAATTTCTGGAGAGAAATTAATGCAAGGAGACAAAAACAGTGTCTAATAATGTAACAAATAGAGATTCCCGTTTACTGAAAAAATATATCTTGTCAGTGGTAATATTCTGACTAAAAACACGAATTTCACATCTTTATTGTGTATTTATTATAATTTTATTTGGCGATGTAAGTTTTTATTTTTCGTTATGACTATTCGCCTGTTCTCGTGGTTGTAATCAGAGAAACAGATGTAAATACACCGGTCAAGAGATTTATGTATGTATGTATTTTGTATTTTTCTGGGGGTAGTTGGAAGCAGGGGTTACTTGTGGACACGAACAAAACTTTTTTTTTTTTTTTTCGTAAAAAAATTGAATCACGTGTGTTGGGATATGAAATTACAGGGTGAGGAGCCTATTTAAGGAAATATTTAAAAAAAAAAATTGTAGTTGCTCATAAATTATGCAAAAAAAACCTTTATTTGTAAATAACTTGCCACATAAACATATGTATGCGCCTGCAATACTTATTTATTTAGTAAAATCACAATCTTAGCATCATTAATAACATCACTTCGTGAGCATGCCTCAATTAACCGGTCCTTGTTGATGTTAGCCATCGCTTAGACAATCCTTTAGAGCTTGAATTGTAATGTGGGATTTTTGTTGATTCTATATTGAACTACTGCCCACACAAAATAGTCCAACGGACTACGGTTTGGGTTATTTGGTGTTATGTGATCACGAAAACTGATCTCCATTTATTCCAGTCGTCGTGGTTATGTGCGCTGACACAGAATTCTGTTAGAACACTTTTGGTGTTAAGCTACTCAGAGCTTAACACTGGAAGACCTTGTGGAAAAAATAGGGAAGCATAACATGATCTTTAATGCTCACTACTGAAAGGCCTATCACATCGACAGCAAACTTGATGTGATTAACATATCTATCGTTCCGTCTATAAACTTTTTAGTCATGGTTGAAATTTGTTTCAATGCAAAAAAAAACAGGAGCCCTTGATCTTCCGGATGCTGCAACTTGTTTAGCCTTCGTCGGAGCACATTGTGATTTTTCATTCGTTCCGATATAAACTGGTCACTTAGCATAGAAGGAACTTAAAGGTTCCCCACAATTGAGCATCGATGTACGAGAGTCCTGGTGAATATGTTTGGCACTTGTTGTTTCGGGCTTTTTTTGGACCGAACTTTTTACGTTCTGAAATAGGCGTCACAGAAAAGCTTGCAACTCGAGGTGAAGCTTGTGAATCAATTATCACGTGACTTTCGTAAAGTGCGATATTTCAATATACAGTCGACTCTCGATAAATAAAACTTAATAAAATGAATCTCTCGTTCAATTGAAGTTTTTCTGTGGTCCCTTGAGTATCTCTCGGTAACTTGAAAAAACCCTATGTATTTATCTATATTCGTAAATTTGAAGCGATTATGCTGGCTGTTTCCCGCACAACAGGCTATAAATTGAAATAGAAGAGACGACCTTTTGATAATTTGAACTAACTGTAATGTATGTACGTAAACAAAACACCGGTGGAATGAGTCGCTTGTTCGAACCTGTATACTTTTGCTTAAAACTAAATAAGTTTGTTTGCTTTGTTGTTGTTGTTGTAAAATATAAAATGATTTTTTTAAAAATGTACTCGTTAATTTGAAATGTTTCTTATTTTCTCTCGATAATTAGAACTTTTGTTAAATAAAACTCTCAATAATTTGAACTTTTTGCCAGGTCCCCACAGATTCAATTTATCGAGAGTCGACTGTAGCTGTGTTCTGCACCTATGGCAAAAATAACGGCGTTCCTTTTCATTTACTGTGTTAAGTATTTATTTGTCTTTGCACATGGAAAAAACTTAAGCATCTACTGTCAATGCAACCAACACTACGACTGAATAAAGACATTTCCTCAAACAGTCTCCGCATGCTGCACATAAAAGGCTTGGGATCACCTCTGAATCAAAAATTCAATGTCAGAAGCGGTATAGATTACTTTTAAAGCGTTGGGTACCTCTGCCGATCAATGTTTTAACTCTAGCGGTCTTTTTCATACCGAAATATTATTTTCTTCTTCATCATAAACTCTTTTTTAAGATACATTACATTGTAGTTCCATTGCTACTTTGTACAACGCGGCGGTATTTTTGTGATCTCACAGCTCTTTTTATTACTGTCTTAAAATCATGGAATCGGTTTAGCTCCCAAATGGATTTCATATTTTTGTATTGCCAATCGATGTGTTTTGTTGTCACCAGGGAAACAATCTTAGTCAATCTGAGAGTTACCTGACTCAGTAACTCTTATTAATAATTTAAGTAAATGGAGAGAGAGAAAATCGCTATAACTCATTAAATTTTTTTTAAATCACAGCCGAAAAACGACGAGTAGAATAAAAATTCGATTTGGAGCTAAATCTGCATTCGTGACACAAAAAATACAACTCGTGGATCTTCTATTAAAGTTCATGTCTCTTTTTAGTTTAGTTAGAGTCATGAGAACGCCTCATGAGTCTTAGCCTCTTTTTTATTTCATAAATATGTATATGCATACATGCAAGCGTTGATGGTGTTAATAATTTTACTGCAAAAATGCCATTTAGTTCTTAACTCTTTCAATACTTACGGGACACATGTCCCATTAGGTGTTCTCATTTAACTATGAGGCAGATTTCTATATGTTCTTATGTATTCTAGTCCCATGCATTCTTGTTACATGCAATATGATCATTTACGTATAATCAGTGTCCCACAGACATTTACTGATGCGACATTCCTGTCCGAGGACATTTTCTCAGTCCTTAATATCCTATATGTATATATATACCATTCCATTACAAAACTTTTGGTACAAACAAATGTAACAACAATTCACATTAAATGAATCTAGCAGTGAAGCGAGTGTCGGCAACAACATGAATGGAGATGCGGATATTAAAAATGCTTTGTTCAATATTTTTTTTTTTTACTATTATGGCTTTATGGAAATTGCAAATCGTTCAATTGCGTTGACTAAAAATTAGTTATTATGCTTCTGTCGCTCTCTTCGTTCACCGTAACTTAAATGCCAGGTTCATTTGCAAAGAAGTAGGGACCGATGACAGTCACTCTTTGATAATGTATTGCTTTCTCTACGTTTTGATTTACGAAACCTCAAATCTTACAGTTTTGCTAATTGACACAGCCTCTGATTTTGAGACAAAGTCGACTTCCTTTTCCAACTCTTTAAAGTTCACACAGAGAAATTAACGTAGTGGATAATAATTTCCATTAAACTCTTGGGTGTGTTGGAGCTTTTTAAAAAGGGCTTCAATAAAATATATCTGTGACCGCAAGCGACAACCGCTTAGGTTTGAAAATTGAATTTTCGGAAAAAGCTCTGAAATTTAATTTTCAGTTTGAAAAGAAAAAAAAACTAACGCATTTAAGTAAGAAACCCATACAGATTCTCAAAGTGCACCTTAACCGTAATTGTACCAAAATTTTTTTTATTTTTTTAAATATGCTTATTTGCAATGAAAATTATAAAAACAAATGATTTTCGTCTTGTGGCCACAGATATGAGAATATTGCAAAAGCGCAATTTATGTTCAGTGGTCAAGCTCCACGACGAATTGAGGCTCTTGAGCAGCAATTCTTTCGTCTGTTGGCACCAGACGAGCGCGCGGGATACTTTTTTTTATGCTGCCAATTTTATGAACTTTATGAATTTCCTTACATCAATTAAAATTTCGCAGTTTTTGTAACAGCATTTGCGTTGAAAATATTTGTTGCAATATTTCCCAGCGTTGCTCAAGTTTAAAACGATCCATTTCTTGTTGAAGGGTTTTAACACTACAGTAACAATTTTCGGCAATGATTGTTAACAGGACAACAAATATTTCAAGCGCGTTAGTGTTGCCAGTGTCGAACCCTCACTTACTCAAATGAGAAACAAATAGATAACCCACCCTTTATATATTTTTGTAGTTTCAGTAAGAGAAGGTGTACGGTGCCTAATAAATAACTGCGGGTATATGGGCACCGTGGCTGTTTTTGACAAAGTGTATTCTGTTCGTCCAATTTGGAACACTTTTTTTTTTAGCAATGGTAGTCGTATATCAGAAATAACACGAACAATGTTGGCTTCAAAAGTGTCATTTGTTGCTCGTTTATCAGCATAAACCTTTGATTGTACATAGACCCACTGGAAATAAAAGAGAGGTTTCAAATCGGACGATCTTTTGGCCAATCGCCAGATAGCTAATTCATTTAATCAGCAAGTCAACTTGCAAAAAATTTTCCACGTAGTGGAGGGACAGAGCGCCAATTGATCAGTAAACTGGATCTTTTTACACGCTTTGGTCTAGAGCTGCGCTATTCTCTTTAGTGCGCACATTCCTTCGACGTGTTAGGTGTTATTGTATTACTTAGATTGTTTGTGGTACGAAATCCAGCCACAAGGCGGCATATAAATCACGAAGTCGTAATTTCAAGTAAATTTGGATACTATTGTAGCGCCATTCAAGCGTGAGTCCCTGTGAAGTCGTTGTTGCCTTTTTTAACCGTCAGCATTCTGAGCACCTAACGGGAACTGAATTGACTTTCTTCATTCCGAACTTTCAACTTTTTGAACGATTGACGGTCTTTTACAGCGTGGGTCGTCTTTGATGCTCTCTCGTCGTTGAATTCGGGTACTCACTTAAAAAAGAGCCTGTAAGGTGATCTTTTGTGATAACGTGTTTGCCTTGTACCTGTTTTGCCACCTAGCTTAAGGCAAGTTCTTGAAGGAAACTTAAGATTTTGTATGCTAAAGAGGAGATGAAGTACGATAAAATTGTATATTCTTTCTGAATACCCTTATGACCAGGAACCCCGAGCATTAAAAACAAACTGTAAGAGGGTTTGTAGCCAAATCCAAAAAAGCATAGTCTCAAAAATAAATGATTGGCTATCGAAAAGAATATTTCTACTAGATCTTCAAAGGTTTTTTCTGATGCATTTTCTACCTCAGAACTCGATAGCTTAATCCTAATGGCACAACTACGAGTGAAAGAAACTAAATAACCCATTTATATAACAATTTTTTTACGTTCGGATGTGCACGTATGAATATTTTTTATTTTTTGGGCAGACTATATTTGGGCTATAATGGTGTCAGCCAAGGGTACTTTTTTAAAAGACTTCAAAGTTGTTTTTCTAATCAAATCTGTTGAAATTTAACTAAAAACGTTGTTTATCAAGTCCTATACAAATTTAATTTCGAAAAAGTAGGACAAAGCATTTATTCTTTAATCAAAAACCTTTTTTTTTTATTTGGAAGATAAATTTTTGATATTTAAAAACATTTTGGGCATATGGCCACTGCGATTGTTCTTGACGAATTGCATTCTATCCGTCCAATTTTGGGTACCTTTTTCGGACAATGGTGGCCGATGTCAGGAACGAAAAACGAACTATGTTGACTCCCAAGATTTAATCCATTGGTTTCACATAGCCCCACAAAAAATAATCAAGGTGTGTCAAACGAGCACAATTTTCAAGGTTAATTTACAAGTCCATTCTCGAAATCAATTAATCGCTGAATTGATTCTAATAAGTCGATGGTTTTGATCGTTAAAATGAAACGTTCTGAGCATCGAATGACAACTGAACTGACTTTGTTAATTCCAAAATTAGCGACTAGTTAAGCTATTTCCCTTCTTTTCACAAGAATTTGAAAACTTCACGGCAACTGTAATTTATCCACTTTTTTAACAGTTACATGTTTTTGATTAAGCAGGAAGAAATTTAGCGTTTATTTATTTTAAATTATCATTATTATTTCAAGTGAAAGTATTACTTTTATTCATGCACGAATCCTTATATTATACGAGGTGGATTGAAAAGTTCGCGACCTGATCAAGAAACCGAACAAGGAAATTTACAAATTACTTCTCTTTTTTAACGTAATCTTCTTTAAGTTCAATACACTTCTACCATCTGTTCTTTGAAGCTGTTTTATTAGTTTTAAAAAATGTTTACTTAAGGCCTTACAAAAATACGTTCAATGCAGTTTTAGGTTGGGGAAACATATATGTATATTTTCATCTATACTCCACCAGATCAGACGAATAGGGCGTTTGCGACAGAAATTCAAACCCACAGTTTTGGATATCAGTTGAAGCAACGTTCTTGGATGTGCATTGTTCTGGTGAAGCAAAATTTGTTTCTTCGATATTTTTTGACGCTTTTTCTTTATTTCCTCTCAACCGACACAAAAATCTGCAGTAGTAATCGGAGGTAAGTTTCGACTCTTGACAAGGCAATCAACCTTACTTACTTATTTAGGTGACGCTACAGTTCGGGGTGAACCTGGGCCACAACCAAAAAGCCTCTCCAGTTAGCCCGGTCGTTAGCTAACTGCCTCCAGTTGGGCACTCCAAGTCCGCTTTCGACAGAGTCTATGCTTCAGCGCGATAAAGCAGGACTAGGATGATCAAGGTCTTGTACAGAGTCTCCTTAGTTGTTCGAGGTAGGGCCTTACTAGTCAATTGCGCAAGAATTATTCTTCGTTTGATTTCTGATGAGGTGTTATTTTCAAAGTTAATAGAGCCAGGGTAGACAAAGTCCCTTACTGCCTCGAAATTATAGATGTCGACTATGACGTTCTGTCCAATTCGTCGATGTTGCACAGACTTTTGAAAGATTGTGCCTCCGGTGTTGGCTTGTGAGTTTCGCCCATTTCTTCCAAGTCTAAATCATTTTTTGACATCGAAGGTCTCGGTGAGGTCATTACCGACCTTGATGGAGCAGCAAGCGTTCTCCATCGTCATCCTGCACAGACGAACGAGTTTGGCAGGGATGCCAAAACTAGACATGGCTCTATATAGCTCGTCTCTATAAATGCGGCCTTGAAATCGATAAAAAAACTGCTGAGTATCGATTTGGACTTCTTGGGTTTTTTTTTTAAGTATCTGCCAGAGTGTGAAAATTTGATCGACTGTGGACTTCCCTGGCCCGAAACCACACTGATAGGTGCCAATCAGGTTATTGACAAAGGGTTTCAGGCTTTCATACAATATGACAGATAAGATCTTATGCGCAATGTTGGGGAGTTGAGTGTGTCTTTTTTCTTGTGGATCGGGCTTTTCAAGACCCTGCCTCAGTCGTGAAAGTTCCTTACTGACCTGAACTCCAAATATGTCGCAGCAACTCAGGTAAGGCTTTTGTTAGTCTGTCTGTGAACGTCATCGTTGATTCCGTCGTTGGAATTCCTCCGCTGCACGTCTTGTTAAATATATAATCCACAAAATGCGGGTCAGGTCAGCAAGAGATGCCTCGTCTGGCACACGCGTGCTGGAGTTAACCCGGCTGAGCTTGTGTTGGTCCGAGTGTCCAGCTCCACACGTATGTACATACAGTCAGACCCAGCATACATATAGCTATCCAGCAGACACCACGTGGAGGCAATGAAGGCAATCAACCATGCGTCCCAAAAAAAACTAATGTCTTATACGTCGACAATTGAACTTAAGTTTTCTTCGGGACTGATGTTTCAGATCTTCTTTCTTTTTATTGCTGTTTGGTATCGTGGTGAACTTAGATCTCATCTGTCGGTACAAAACTATCTGGATAGGTTTAAAACAGGTCAAACACTCGTCCGTCAGTCGATTGTGTTTTTGATTCTTGTAGAAAGCTTAGTGATTCGAAGCTCGTTTTGCATGATGTTTTGCGCGCCCATGCGAGATACCGACGCTCTTTCTTCTCTTCAGTCTGCTGTTGTCCATAATCACATCACAAATTTTTTCGATGACTGCCGTTGTAATTGAGATTGATGTTCTTCCACTGGGTCGTTTTCAACGCTTTCTTGTTCATCTTTGAATTTGGCTACCCGCATTTACTAAAAATTATTTAACTTGGTCTTACTAAGCATTTGTATAGACCGCAACAAAAGAATTATACTTCATAAATTCAATCTAAGAATGTTGAGAAACAAAAGGGGAGAAAACAATTTAGAATTAAACCTATTCCTAACTTCGTAGGTGAGGTAGCTTATTTACTAAGTAAAATGCATGTCCACATAAGTGTAATTATCTTCGGCCGTTTTGTAATTATGGTAGTACCAGATATCAAACAAACTGAAAAACGAACATATATTTATAAATTTATTTATAAGATAATATGTATATCGGCACTATAATGTAATTCATAAGAAAGAGAGAATACAAGTATGCTTCAAGGGTGAGCTATTGCGTGGGGGAACTTATAAATCATATTTTTTTTTGAAAGTTTAATGACCTGAATCTATCTAGAAATGTGTTAAGCTGTTAAATTGAATATAAAGTGGATAAAAAAAATTAAATATATCTGTGTATTTATTTCGTGTATGAACTGGTGTACAGATATTTTTTTATTTTTGTAGTACGTATGTGCACAAATAAATTAAACTTAAAGTAAATGGATTAAAAATAAAAAAACAGTAGTGATGACAGACTTGCAGTCTTGTATATCATACAGACTTAAACTATGCATAACTAAAACCGCATTTTCTTGTCAAGGATATTTATTCTCTGTTTTTCTTTTCTTTTTTTGTTGCATTTTAATACTTTAACAGGTTCACCCAGATATAAAATTACCAATACTCTATTTAATCGATTCAATTGTGAAAAATGTTAAAAATACATACATTCCGCTATTCAGCCAATGTATTGTGAATATCTTTTGTGGAGTATTTGAACAGGTATGGTATTTTTACTATTGACTTTAATTTGAAAAGCAGTAATCACAATGAGGTTCTCAAATTTAAAGGTAAGCGAAAAAATTCGTGAACGAATGTACACCCTGCGTCAGACATGGAATGAAGTATTCACAGCGCAGAAATTGTACACTCTAGATGTAAAAGTCAACTGCATGGATAGAAATTGGCCGATAACAGCAAAGGTTACAAAATCACCTTCCATTCATGTTAATCCAAATTTTTTGAAAAAGGTAAGTTAGTAGTAGAATAACGTTTGTTTGTAATCATAGAAAATGTTTCGAGTATAAATTTGTTGTTATTTTACAGAATGAGATGGAGGCAACACTTCGTGTGAAAACTCGTGAACTCTTGGAGCTAGAAAAACGCAAACTAGAATTGGAATTAGAAGCTACTAAGAAACTATTGCAAGAACAGGAGAAGCAGCTATCTAAACAAACAGAAAGCGTCAAAGTGGCACCAGAACATACACCCCAGATTCGGCATCCATCTATAGGTACAATACAGGGGCCGATACATCATGCTGCATCTCGCGGTATTAATATGTATCATAACTACCGTAATGCTGGGCCAAGACAACCGCCGCCAAACATGATGAATTTAAATATGCAACAGGTGAGAGTAACATTTTTTTTACTGTTAAGGAATCAAGCATTATTTATATATAGGTACTTCAATTTCAATAAGTCTTCCTATTTCGACCAATTGCAATTGAGTTTCGTTGTTTTTTGTATGAAGTTATTAACATAAGTTTTTTTTTTTTGTTTAAATACTATATCTATGAAAGGCTTTTGAATAAATAGGATTTTACGAACCGCCATTACATTTCAATCCAGGTTTTATTTTATACGTTGACTCTTAGTTATAATGTACATATGTACATAGTCTGCATACCACAGTTAGTGGTGTACAAAGGTTTTCTAACTTGCAGATAAACTGCATAGATAGTGTTTTTGCATTTGTATGGAGTTCGCGATAGTAATGAAGGGTCCTTAGCATTTTCCCGGGTAAGAATGAGCTTTTGCATATTTTTTTTTTTTTACTTTAGATAAATTTTGTTAAGGATGTGGATCTCAATCAATATGTATGTCTCTCCAGTCAGTCCGATCCTTAGATATCTGCACCAAGTTGTTATGTGCATTCATTTGATTGAGGTGCCTTTTCACTTGTGGGTGTTAGGTTTAAAAGGGTTAAAAAAAAAAATCCATTTTGTTAGCAGTAAGTGCAAAGTTTCACCAAAGAATTTTGTGTGAAAATTGAGAACGGAACCTTACTTCTAATTTCACACCTATATGATCTTCCCTCGACCTCTTTATGACATCGTCTATCCGGCATGGATTTTAAAAAAGTTTATACAGGATGCAAAGGCAAATTTGGGAAAAAACCGAGAATACTCATCATGCAAAAAAACAAAAAAAAGAACAATTTTATTAACCCTTTGCGGACCATTTCGAGCATTACTTAGTGTCCAAACTTTTAGAATTTTTTTACGTTTTAAAACTGAAGAAACATTACCACCAGAAACCCTCAAACTTGACGCGAAACAGCTTTCGAAAAACATAATATTTCGATATCACTGGTCTGCACATAATATAGCAACAATCAAGGCGTGTCTTTTTATTTCTTGTGTTAGGTATTTATCTGACATTGTATTCGGGAAAAACTTTAACATCTGTAAAAACGCAATGTTAACTGAAAAAATTACCTCCTCCTAGACATGCAATCTGCCCCTACAGAAATCATATTTTTTTATCTCGCTTTTTTTTATCCGCTTTTGATAACCTATGTGCACCGCACCGTATTACAGGACTAGGGTGAATAAGATTTAAAGCTAACAATACACAAACAGATTTTCCTACGGCCCCTGACGATCAAATTTACAATACCGAAAATAAAGAGAAACACATCAGAAATTTATCACACACGATGATCACCTTTGTCATCGAATGCAAGATATTTACAACGATCATCACACACTACACTAGAGATCATCATTTCTCACTCATTCTCGATTATTACGTGCAAAAAAAAAAAAAAAAATTGCCCGTCCATCACACAGCAATACAAAGCATCCCTCACAATCGAAATTTTGCATTTTCGCGAGTTTTTATTCTTAACAGTGAGGAATATTTGGCACAAATATCGTTTTGACAGATATCCTCAGCAAATTCACTAAACACGCTCAGTTAGTGAGGCCATAGATATTAAGAAAGACCCACTGTAACACTGCGACCTTGAACCTCAGAAGGTTAGCTTAACTCCTTATAATATTCTTATCTAAAATTCAACGATAAAGACAAGAATTCACCTTATGTAAAAATATACTTATAATAATTTTTTTTAACAGGGCTATCCACCTGGAATACCGCCTCAGCATATACATCAACAGAAACCAAAGGTGCATCCTGTAAATCCACTTTTGTTGAATACAATTCGACATCGTGATCCACGTCTTGCCCGGCAACAACAGCAACAACAGCCGCCAGCACCACCCTCTTCTCAAGATAAAGGGCTTTCCTCATCATCTTTAGAATTGAAATCAAAATTCAACGCAGCAAATGCGCCAGTTTCCATTCCACAAACGTCAGCTCAACCGACAATGGTTAATCAAAACAGTGGTGTTCAAGGATCGACTTCGTACAGAAATTCTAAATCGTTTGAATCCCGTTCGGCGAAACGTCGAGATAACGATCGTTCAAATCATGACCGATCCTCAAGAGATAGATCCGTACATGAGCGCTCATCGAAATCCCGCAGTGAAGAAGAACATTCAGATGGCGGCAGTGGTGGTAGAACAAAGGCTAACTCTACATCGAATCGGAACAAACGAGGAGGAAGTAGGTCACGCAGTGAGAGTAAATCACCAACGCGAATAAGGTCATCGTCTACACGAACGTCAAATCGAAGTGGAAGCAGTTCAAGGGACAAAGATAGGCGTGGAATTAATAGCAAAAGTACATCCGATAGGAGAAAGGGTAGTAGTAGGAGTAATGATCCAAAATATTCCTCTGCTTGTCCTAAAATAGAAGAGGAACCAGAACTTTTTAGTGATGTAACTAAGAAAAAACCGAATTCTCCAGCATCATCACCAGCTAAATACAAAGATTCAAAATCGAAATCGATCTCTTCTTTAAAACCTCCAAAGAGTTATTCAGGACGCAAGCATAAATCACGCACACCATCACCAACTGCAATGAAAGATGTTGATTTACGAATCATTCATCCAGATAAACGTGCAAGGCTTACTTCTATTCCTTCAATAAAGAAAGATACTACGGCAGATGTCGAAACTGTTATAATGCCACCACCGCCACCATCATTGGATTCAATCGCAACAAAATTAGAAGCTGAAGAGAAAGTATTACAAGAGGTGATTCCAACAATTGATTTTGCTACTGCAGACCTTGAACCAATAACTACCAACGTTACTGCTAAAAGTTTAGATCAAAGTAAGAATGATTCTATAAAATTTACAATTAGTATTTCTACAATTACGTTTCGAAAAGAGAGTTTCCGTAGAATTATCCCCGAAGTAGTGCACATTTTGCTTAGGTTGATGGTACTAGTAAGACCACCATCATCACCACTAAGATTCGGGTCGACATTAAGATTCCCTTCGTCGTTAGTTATATTAGGCAATGTGTTGGGCATAACTTGAAAGGTTAACTGTGTGTACACTACATTTTTACTTGGAACACTTTTATACATGCACAAAGCATTTCACGGCTGGTCAGTCTGCCACTCACGAGATAATGTCATTATGTGGCTTTTAGGGTAAAGGGAAGATAGCTTTCTCTAAGTACAAACAAAAAGTGATTAATGATGAGATGACGAAATAAAATATAAAAACTGGATTTGTTGTTTTTATTCTTGAATGTTGCACACTACACGTCTTGTTGGGTTTCTATTATTATTTTGTTTTTCATTTACAAATGCTTTCTTTTCTTCTAAGAATGATCAGAATTCTTTCCATTTTCTTTCGACATAATGTGCTCTGCTCCGTGGGAGAAAAATAAAAAATATAATTCTTTTTTTTTCTTGCTAAATGTAAAAATTGTATAACAAGTTTATAATTAAACTAAAAAAAAATATAATATAACTTAGTTGTTAAGTGATAGTAAACAGAAAAAATAAATAAAACGATTTTTTCAAACCACAAACATTTTATAAAAAATATTTCTGCCAGTAAAAAAAAGTATATGAACAAATATTTTGCGATTTTTACATTACTCAGAGTTATAGTTTTAGTTTTGTTTTAATTTAACAATCGCTTCGGATGTCACTCTCAAAAAAAAAAATCTCACTCTAAAAAAAATACTCAAATTTTGTTTATAACAACAAAAACGATAAATAATTGTTTATAGATTTAGAAGCGATGCATTCTGTAAAGGATGTTGACTTAAGACAATTTCAAAGAAATACAAGTAAAGCTCATCAGACATCTACTACCACTACACCAGCGAATGTTGTACAATCGATTAATAAATTAGAAAAATCTTCAGAAATACCTACCAACAACACCGGGTGCAGCGGCAATAATGATGTCAAAAAAGAAGTGCCCGAAGAGCGTAAATCTGATGTTGATATTGATGTACGGACAGAAAATATTCGCAAAGAAGAAACTGTTTTGAATGGTAAACCGATTGGCGACAAAAAGCGATCTTCAACAGATGATTCAAGCGAACCCATCGCGAAAAGGAGTAAATCTGGCAAAATGGACGGGTGAGTGCTGTTTTTTTTTCTTCCTATTTTTATAAATCAGCATTTAGATACAAAAAATATGGATTTGATTTTCGTAAGAGATTCTTCGCGTTTTCCTAACTAGCGGTTGCAAGAGGGTTCAATTTATAGTTTTGAGAAAATTTTTATATTGAATGGCGACAGTTCTATGATTGATTTGATTCTCTGTGTACATATTAAAAAACACTACAAGTTTTGATTCGTTATCAGTTTGATCAGTTTAGGGAATACGCAAAATAAAAGGTAAAAATATTGTAGCTTCACAAATTATTTAAATTTAAACATGAAGTTATCGAATACGGATATTTATGTTAATAGGCTACGACAAAAGTGATTATCCAGTCCCTCAAATTTCAAATTTTATGTGAATTATTGCCTCCCGGATTGTGTTAAATACGTTTTGGTTTTCAGTCGTATCATAAATGGATACAGCAATATTTTTATAATGAAATAGAGTGAAATACGGAATTTGGCTTAGGTTTTGCTAAAACGGATTATTAAAAACGTGAATCACTTTTGGCCAAATTATGGGAAGATAAGAAAAGTAATTTAAGGTTCCCTTCTTAAAAAAAAAAGAAATTACTTTGATCTATTTAAAATTCGCCAGTCGTTACGTATTAATATTTATCGGCTGGAATTTTTGTAGTCTTTCTACTGAAGCCTGATGCTTTTTCACAACACCTTCCTTTAAGTGGAAGTGGAAGGAAGGTAGTTCACGTTCTCCTAATTAAGTCGAGTTCTGATACTCTCGCCGATATCCGTAAAATTGTTGTCTCCATTTTTTACTTAAACTCTTAAGTGACATTTTACGGTCACAAAAGTTTGCGTAGTTTTCGTGCCATTTGAATTAGCCCACACTTACTGGATGTGCAATATCGTCATCACAACTCCTTGCTTATCTACGAATGAGCCCAAGTATTCGTATATATCTTAATTTATCGAATTTCGGAGCGATATGTACCATACCAACAAAATGTTTAGTTTCGGAAAAGCAACAATGCAAATGTTCCGTCTTATTGCAACTCTTTCTTAAACGTTTAAATTATAAATTTGCAATTGCAAAACTATGCATTTTTATTCCATCATAATCTTCTTCGGAATGAATATTTCCTAGAGAAACCACTACAAAAAGATGTTTGTCATGGTATGTTAATGTAGATTTCGGTATATCGTTACTTATTTCGAGACGTACAATGGTTCACTGAAAAAAAGCCCGATTGCACTCAAACCAATTTCAAGAAAAACGGAAAGAAGAGCTTACTTACTAATAAAACGCTAATTTCAAAGGAAAGGGATTGTTTTAAGAAACATTTTGGTAGATAATAGATGTGTTTTATTATTATTGGATGAATAAAACCTAAAACAATGGATTAAGTCACAAGTATCATGTAATTTTTCTATGGCAATCAAATATCAATCGGTCGGCCATTGAAATCATAGTCGCTGTCTTCTATTTGGTCGACAAATATCAAGTTTTTGTAAAACTCGTTCCACTTGGACTATTTCATGGGGGATTCGACTGTTATAGAGTTTTTAGCTTGCAGTTTTTTTTTTTTTTGCTCAAATAAATATCCAGAAATTAATATCGTAAGACAATAAAATAATGAGGTAACTGTGTGTCAGTTAGTCAGCGTCCCACAGTCGTTGTGAATACGATGTTGCACTTGTTGAAGATTATAATGAGGTAATTGTGTGTTTTAGATTTCCTGTAAAAGACCTTTCTTAGGGTGCGGTCATATTTATATTTTTTTATATTTATATTTATATTTTTCATAAGTAAACATAATTTCATCCGATAGTACTCAAAATACGATAAGATAGCACCATAAACTCAATTCCGACGAAAAGTGAATTTAGATGGTTTTTCCAGAGGATCATTCAAATAGAATGAGTTACCCTCATTCAGTCATTTTTGAATGGAAATAGTTTAGGTCGCGGATTTAGTCGTGATGAATATTCGACGCGATAATTTTCGTTTCTGTTACATTGTACAGTTAAAACTCTTATCCGCAACTCCAATAACCGGCAACCTCTAATATCCGGCATTCTGTTTAGCAAGTATTTTGTTAATATTCACTCTATTACCCGGAGAAACCTCTAATATCCGGAACATATACACATTCATTCAGATCTCAAAATATGAATTAAGGTTAAAAAAATTATTTTTTGTTGAATTTTGTTTAAACCTCTAATAACTAGAAGAATCGATTATCGATTATTAAGGCCGTTGGTCGCGAGCATTCCGGATAAAAGAGTTTTTACTGTATTTGATTAATTCAAGTTAAATCTTGATACCAAATGATAATATTTAAGGTCTTAATCCTAAATGTTGAATGTATAACTCTAAATAAAAGTAAAACCTCTACCAGACGCTTTAGTTGTCTACGAGTGTTTTAAAGAAAGTAATTTGTTCAAAGTGATTTATCATCAGAAATAACTCATCAGCGTCCCAGAGTCGTTGTGAATACGATGTTGCACTTGTTGAAGAAGTTGTTAATTTTAAAAAACATTGCCGCCAGAACCATCAAGCGACTATGCTTTATTTCAAGATTGTTGTTGTCTGCTATCAACACCAAGGCAAAAAGCTTCCGCAGCTTACATATTACATGATGTTTCAATAATATCAAATTCTCTACAAACACTTAGGAAAACTGAGTGACTGTACTTTTATCGAAAGGATTGACCGTTCGTAGAACAAAATTGTTTCCTCAACATTTTCTCTAGCAGCCGACACAAAAGTCGGCATTGGTAACCGCAATTGACTGCTTAAGCCTTAATAATGTAATCAACCATGATGGTTCCATTTGGAAAATAGATTCTATCACCCCATCCGTCGATCGTTGAATTTTAGCTTTCTTTGGTACTGATGATCCATCTCTTCTCCTTTTTTTTCTCTTCTCAATGTCTTATTTGTCGCCACAAATCCGGCCATTTGTTTTCGTTCGTTTTTAATGATGTTTTGGAACCGTTCATACGAGATATCGACGATCTCAGTTATCCCTTTTAGCTTAATATGGGTTCGCCCATAATCAGATCACAATTTTTTTCTGTTTTCCTCGGTAGATAGATCGTGGATTGACTTCCACAGCATTGGTCGTCTTTAACACTCTGTCGTCCACGTTGGAATTTGACTACTCACTTTTAAACTTTTATTTTCAATGGAGCATATTTACTAAAGTCACCATAACTTTATGGATCTGCTTTGCAGTAAACTTTTTTTTAAACAGGTACTTCATGACGATGTTCTTCTTACTATGCAAAACGCTTGCAACCTTGGAGTCGTTTAAGCTAGAGAGTTAACGATGGAAAGAAATTACCAAATATATTTGTATATTTGAAGCAAAATGTTTGCTCCAATATGAATGAAAATAAATATGTACATACATAAAACCATAATTTTTCCCATGAAATTTGTTGAACCAAAAAAAATGTTAAGCGATCTTTCTTTTAGAACTTAGAATTGGCCATGATACGTAACACATCAGTTTGTCAGACCGCTGACAAAAAAAAAGACCCTTGCTTGTTTGTTTATTTCAGCTTGATACTGGTATGAATCCATTCCATGTCCAGACAGGTACATAGTGTGATTCAAAGATTTGTCTAAACCGCATGAGTTTTTTGGGGCTTTCAGTTTTATGTTGAATTTAGTAATTTAGCGATAAGAAGATGGTAAGTATAGACAAGAAATTCATTGGTATTTCTAGAATTTGTTTTAATGCGAGCCTTTTGTTGAGCTATCCTTGAAGGGTTGAAATGATTTAACTCCTTTAGCTGTTTTAAAGAAATCGAGGAAAGAAAACTACAGAAAGAAAATATGGCGAGAGTGTTAGCACCACCAAGTAAAGAATTAAAATTTTCACAGTACATTCGACAAGATCTTTTATGGTATAGTAGTCATTTAGTTTTTATGTATTTGTAAAAGTTTTCTATTACTTTGTGTCTTTTATAATAATTCGCTCAAAACTTAATTTTGATAGAAAATACAGATTTTTAATTAGAAAGCTTACATTTTTTATTGATTCATAGAGTATACAGATTGGGGTTATGTATAGAATAGCACATCGGATAAATGGCCGCCACGGCTTTACTGGCGTTTCGCATAAACGGTCTACATGCTCTCTGAAAATAACAGCATTCTTCAACGAAAACTAATTTAAGCCGACCTGCTCAGCATCCCAACATTTTCGAGTTATATTCCCTAAAAAAATCTTAACAATTCGTCGAAAAATAAACTTAAGCGTTGTCGTGAATAAACAAGATGGCGCTGATGGAGCTTTTCAGGCCATTTATTCTGTTTTCATAAAAAAATAAGTTTTGGTATTTTTATCTTCCAAATACCAGCACAACATCTTCAGCATTCCTGAACACTGTGGCATTACTTATTCAAATGAAATGTTATGTACTCAATTTTTTTGGGTCAAAAACATCCTTTTGACAAGCACTCATTTCATTGCATTTTGAACTCAAGATCGGCGTGCAAGGATTTAGGTATCCATTGTGCATAGAAATGTCTAAAGCTGCTGTCTATTTTCGTGATTAATCGATTCTTGTCTAACATTTCTTTAAATTAAGAACGCATAAATACAATAGCTGACATGGATGGCCTTCTTGCTCATCGTTAATCATCTTCCTTTCTTTCTTTAAAATGCGCTTAATCCACTCGAAAATTTGAGTACGGCATGATGATTGATCGTAAGCCGTAAACTTTTTCCTTCGTCCAAATACTACCAAATTTCTATTCAAAAGCGGAGATATAAATAATGTTTCAATATAAAAAATTAAAATGTTTACCCAAGTTTAAACTTGAAAACACAGTATTGAAATAGAGATATCTATCTATCTGCTACATAATAAAACAAAAAAAAAACCCTTTAAACCCTTCTTTACTTTAATCCTCTCTCTTTAAATTAATTTTAAACCTCCAATGGAATTTGAATTTTGTAGTAGATATCAAGCCGCATTCTTGTTGAAAATGTTTGTACCCATAGGTTTGAGTTTCATCTGGACAAAATTTGTCAAGCAGACTCGTTCGTGTAATAAATAAGCCAGACGTGGGTCGATGACCACGATGTGTTAGCTAGTGAGTTTGCTTATGACTCGGTAGGCTCAGGTTCGAGCACACACATTAACATCAGCTACCGAACATAACAGAGAAGCAAAAATGCAGAGTTTTGCTGACTAAAACGACTCATAAAGACCTTTATTTCATATGTACATTTAGCACTAATACAATACTGTTGTAACTCAAAGTACGAATTTCGATCGTAACTAAAGTTGATGCAATATTGTTAAAAATGACTCATAGTGCCATTTCTTAATTGTTTCTTGCACTATTCTAACGACGGTCTTATTGACGCGAAGGGAATTGAATTATACGTTGGCATCTCGTATAATTGAATATGATGGCATCTCAAATTTGAAAAATTTTGAGTTACAACAGTATTGTATTATTAGTGCGATATATCGACCGTGCAAATAATGGTTGCTATTTAACTCATACACTCTTCTCTAAACAACTTTGCGTCAAGACAGTCTAACAGATGGTCCTCCTTTTACTGAGACAAATGTTGGATAGAATTTACTTCCTCCCTCCGAATCAGCCAGGCATCTACAGGAATGGTTAGTGTCGCCCAACATGACAAAAATTGCAAGATTAAATTTAACCTGCACTGTTTTTGCAGTTTTTGCTTTCAAACACAAAAATCGAAGGTATACCAGTGGGCCACTACACCTGCTACATACTGCAGTTTTCAGTGTCTCAAAGAACACATAATAAAACAAAGTATTTGCAAATGTTCGAACTTCGCAAAATTTAGGTTGAAATTATGAATTTTTTTTTTCGTTTGTAAATCATTGGCTGGTACTCGTATGTCTTCAAAATAATTATTGTTCATCCATCATAAGCAATATCGTCACGAAGCTCTTTTGTGTTCCTTGCACCTTTTGTGTACAATAAAGTCAAATATCCTGGGATTTTCGTTCTACAAAATAAAGGGCTTTGGTATCGAATATTAGGGCGGGTTTTCAGGATTGAAATGCAGCTTGCTTAACGACATATATTTGTCTAAATATGTTTTCCATTGATATTTTTCAATACAATTTATTTTTCGCGATAAGAAAAACAATCTCTTTCCTAAAAAAAATAGATCTGCAGAGATATCATTGCTTTAATATAAAAAAAAAAAAAAATTTTCCATAGGCTATTTGGGACTGAAGATGTTGATTTGAGAACAGTAATCCCTACTGTAATACTCAATCAAAACACCGGCATAATGACCCCTCCTCCTCCGCCAGTTATTTCCAATGAGAAGGAGAACTGGGCTAAGGTTAAAGTAAGTCGCAATTTTAAGCTTATAAAAAAAAAATTAAGACACATTTTTTATTCATAGGGATCATCACCGGCAACGAAAATATCACCAAGTAAATCGAGTTTAGATGATGTCCGAGCAAAATTAGCAAAAGCAGCTAAATTTAATAAAATGGGTAATGAATCAATCATCTTTCTGAACTTTTTAGTAGGCCTCTTAGCAAATATTTATGTAATAAATTTATTCTAGAAAAATCACAAAAGGAACTCTCGCAAAAGTTCAAAATTTACGAACTTCAGGATGAAACCACTTCTCAAGAATGTAACGATACTAAAATTCGTACAATCATTAGTCAAGCTCAAGAACTACTCGAGAATAGAAGCATAAATGAAGAACAATATCACAATTTAGTTAAGACTGTTATGCAAATAAATGAAACAAATAAATTAAATGCCGCCAAGCGTCTTGAATCACTTAATTCGGGTGAGAAAGCCTTTGACCAATCAATAGAAATCACCCCTATTGACCCTGAGCGAATAGCTCGTGAAGCTGTTCACAAAAAACGCATTCCAAAAATATCAAAAGAGCAACAACAACAGCAGCAGTCATCATCAAATCTTGAGAACTCGAACGATACTAATAATACTATCGTTTTAGTGGATGAGAACTCGCAGGAGAATTCAGATTTAACGCCATCAGTAAATAAGCAAAGTGGTGAGAAAGAAAAGAGAGTGAAGGTATCAAAGTGGTCCGCCCCTACACAACCGGCAAATAATCATCTTTCCAGTGCAATGGTTTTATCGCAGCAGCAGTCACAAAGGCAAAGATTTGGAGTGGGACAGGCCCATGGTAGTAGACCACCATTCAACAATAGAATGCTGATGCCAAGTCCATGGCAAAATCCCAGCAGTGTCTTTAATGGCACTGCTCAACCGCGACCACTAGGACCTCAAGCTTCAGTACCAGGGCCCCCACAACCGCCACCAGCTATTTTAATACCTAAACCATGCAATTCCATAGATAATCCGCAAGCAGATGTTGTACGTACGATTACAATTGATGGACGAACGAAAGAAATTCGTTTTTATGGTGATGTTGCAATTGTCTTCATGGACTGGGATCAACCAAGAGAGATTGGCTTTCAGCCCGGTACAAGAACCATCACCATCGATAATAAAGAATCAATTGTATTGAATTTCAATGAGGATTACAAAGAGGTTGCCATCGATGGAGAAAACCATAGAATGCGGTTTGCTTTTCCATCACGTGAATTGTACATTGACGAGCACTGGTATGAGGTGTATTTTGGAGGCCCAGCTATGCCGATTCCTATTAATAGTAAAATACATTTATTGCAAGCGGAAGGTCCTCCTCCTCAAGTCCATATCGGTATCTTGAGAAGGGATCTGGTGGTGGGAAAAATCAACATGATTGTTGATGCTAGGAATATTATACCCATATTCCTAGATGCTGATCCACAAACATTTACTCTAGATGGCAAACAGCATGTAATAGAATTTGCTGACAACTTAAAAACTGTAATTATTAACAACGAACCATTGCACGTAGAATATGGTGGTTTGCCTAAAAGCATGCTGTTGGGTGGTCGAAAGTACTTTGTACGTTTTGGCGCTTTACCAACTGGAATTGTTCCCGGACATCATGTAATCAAAGGAATGAAATACTTAAAAATGGAACCACCTGTAATTGAAAGAGTCCCAACTCCTCCAGGAGCAGCATTAGCTCCCGCATCATTGCCAATTACGGAAGGACAAGCAAATTCCAATCCTTCTACTCCGCAACATGCTGATGTCGAAACCGCGGTGCCAACTATTCCTTCTGCAATATCTCCGCCTCCAGCAGCACAGCCTATCACTGCAGTGCCATCTGCAATCCCAGGTATTGCTCCAATTCTACCTAATGTCAACATTGATGAACTTTTTCAAAAACTCATATCAACCGGCATTATTAACACAATTGCCAACAATAATGGTGCTGCTGATAGTAAGAATATAAAAGAAGACTCTACTGAATCCAAAATCATTAAGGAATTCGAACCAATCAAACCAATTAATCTAATCGTTCAAGAGACAATTAAAACACGTCAGGCAGCTATAATTAATACATTGTTTTGTGGAATGCAGTGCAGTAGCTGTGGTGTTCGGTTTCCTCCCGAACAAACTATTAAATATAGTCAGCATTTAGATTGGCATTTCCGTCAAAATAGAAGAGAACGCGATTCGTCAAGAAAGGCGCATTCAAGGAAATGGTACTATGAAATTGCTGATTGGTTGCAATACGAAGAAATCGAAGACTTGGAAGATCGTGAGAAGAATTTCTTTGAATCGCAACAAATCGACTTGGAAAGTATTGACGAAAATTCGAATCAACGTCCTACAAACTCACCAATTCCAAGTTGTCCAGCAGAGCCAGGTGATGTTGATCGTGCATGCGATATGTGCCAGGAAAAGTTCGAGCAATTCTATAATGAAGATCTGGAAGAATGGCATTTGCGTGCTGCAATCAGAGTGGAAGACAAGATTTATCATCCTTTGTGCTATGAAGATTATAAGGTATGTTTCTTTTTTTTTTTTTTTATTGGTAGCTAAATATTAATAAGTGCTATAGCAACAACCTATTACTTATTCACTAGCAGTAAAAATGCTGATGAGCAAAGTTTCCAGAGTATTAGCCAACGGTAACTCATTTCACTCTCTCTCCGATGTTAAATTCATGATATTGCGTGATGAACAGCACTTTACATGCGTTTAACCATAAAGACAGCAAAAATTAAACTTTACATTTAATTATCTTTTTTTTTAGAATAACATAAAAATAGCAATGAATAGTTGCTTAATATTTTGTAGAAAACCCTTTTTATATAACAGTAGCTGATCTTGTACGTGCTATGCCTTCTCAGACCTTCAAAAACTTTGATTACTTCAGTTTTAATTCGCTCTCGACCTATGCCAAGTCGACTTGTAGAGGACCAGTAAACCATTGTTTCACAGTGAGTGAAATGTGCTTACGACCGTTGTCGTCTTGGTAAATGTATGTGAATCACATGTTGACGTACGATAACATTGTAAATATTTTTACAAACTAATGATTTAACATCATGCCAAGAAAACATACCCTATAGCATTATATTTCCGCCTCCATGCTTGATGGCCTTGGTTGTAGTGCACTGTTTTGAAGGCGCCTCACGTACACTTCATTCCCTAAATGAAACGAATTAATTTGGATTCAATGAATCGTTTTTCAAAGCTAAAGAGAAATTCATATACAGCTTAGCAAAACTTAATCTAGGTTTGACGCTTGCTGTTGTAAAAAGTTTAACACTTATATTACCTAAAAACTATTTTTTTTGAAGAACGTATGAGGGAGAAAAGGAGCTCTTAACTTAAAATACTTAACTTAAAGAATACATACATGTGTATGTATATGTACATATGGATTTGTGAATTGGATGGATATTTGGAGAAAGGCCTTTTTTCCAATGCCCTAACAAAATGTGTATATAGACGTGGAGACTTCAATTCGGTTACATTATCGATGATCACACCCCCTTAGGATATTTTTTCCAAACAAGTACTAATTTTTCTAGGCTACATATATTTTTATCAAACTACGACAATTACTGTTATAAATCATCACGCCCACGGCCTCTTTTCTCTATGTCTCAATTCATATAAAAAACATCGTCCAAATAGAATATCGTTTTAAATCGGACAATCCTTCAGCTATCCATATGCAAAATTTTCCTACATGCATTTGCAGACGATCAGATTTATCATGTCGAATATAAACAGACACGTATACCTAGAGAAACTATCATCAACTCCAATCACACACTCCGATCCACACATCTCGAAGCTTGGGTGCAATGCAATTGTATATTATTTACGGAAATACTTTGGTTTTTGGAGATGTTCAAACAAAAAATGTTAAGTATTGGGCATTTACAACAGCAGCGAAGAAAATGAAGAAAATATGAAAATACTACGTTTAAGTAGGAAAACGCTGCGAACTATGTCAAATATCTTTGATTTGCCAGAAACGAGGTAAAATTTTATATTCAATAGTTAGAGAAAATATAATTTTTAAATGTTTAAAAGAAATTCATGCAATAATTCAGGGTTGGTTATGGTTATGGTTAGAGAGACGCGCACCTGAAGGTGCTTTCACGGGGGCCGGTTGGTCTATTGTGTTTCCCTGTTAAGTAGTGGTACATAACTGAATTCTATCGGTTGGTATGGTTTAACCTGCCTGTACTCTTTACGAAACACATCATGTTCCAGAGTGGGACTTCCACCAGGTCCTCTAGTTCCTCAAATAGTCTGTTTCCCATGTGGTGGAAGCGACGGGTTTGGAGGCTGGGGCAGTCGCAAAGTAGGTGTTTGATGGTTTCTGTTTCTTCTGTATCATGGCAGCTTCTGCAATAGTCAGGTGAGTTGATACCCAGTCTGACGGCCATTGCACCTATCGGACAGTATCCCGTTAGTACTCCTGTCATCAGGCTGAATTCCTTTTTGTTCATAGATAAAAGGCTTTTAGTTCTCTTATCGTTCAGTATTGGCCATAAACTGCGAGATATGACGCAGTCTCCTTTAGTTATCCAGGAAGAGTTGATCATTTCTCTTGTTTTAAGGTCCATTTTTCTTTTCAATACACCAATAGGAATGGCTATTGATGTCTGGGTGAAATCCTCATTTAATGCTGACCCTTTCCGTGCAAGTTCATCTGCTGCTATATTCCTATGTCCGGGAACCCAACAGAGAGTGACTTCGTGAGTATTGCATATTCTATATATAGTTTTTCGGCATATTGCAACTGTTTTTGATCTAACTGTGTCGCTGTCCAGTGCCTTGAGTGCTGCTTGACTGTCCACGAAGATTGTAATCCTGGATGGATTTAGTACCTTATCGTGTATCGTCTGTGCTGCTTTTTCAATGGCGAAGACTTCGGCTTGGAAGATACTACAGTCGTCCTGGAGTTTGTATGAATCTTTGATGTTAAGTGATTCACAGAAAACTCATAATTCAGGGTTACAAAAGAATCATTTGAATCATTTGGTGTTATTCTTCAGCAGGTGGAAGGCAAACTGAGCTCGAAACGAGTTTCATCGATACCTCTTCAATTAAGTTGGCCATTGCTTTAAGAATATTTGCAATCAAAACCTCAAATTGCCTTTAATTGGTTATTTTCATCTAAAAGTTTTGTTTAGTTGGAGTAGGACAATTCATATGTTACCTGATTTTTGTTTATTTGAGTAAAAATAAATGTTTATGCACAACCAGTCGTTTATATTATTCCTCACGACTCTAAGTGGCATTTATCCACCCACCATCCGCAACAACTGAAACAACTGAAGTCGAAAATATGTTCTAATCTACTACAAACTGCAAATTCACCAAATGTAATTTTCTATGTTCCGATTCCATCGAAACCAAGTCGGTTATTAGTCGAAAGCACCAAACGTATTTGGGGTAGTTATAATATTTCTGGAATTGAGTGGTTGAGCTATCCTCTGTCTCTGACTCTGCACAGTCCTTTCCTCTAATTTACCTTCTATGATGTCGTGAAGCAGATGATTTATTGTTCGTGAGTAGATGACTTAAATAAAATTTCGCCTTTTAATTTGGAATCTCAGCTCTCTTCTGCATCGTATTTTTTTCAAGACTTCCGCATTTATCACACTGTTCACTCACAAGATTCGCAATATCCTTCTATGTGCCTACATTTCGAAGGCTTCCAGTTTTTCATAATATGTACCTATAGTTTTATGCTACGTCCAATCTTCAACTCTATACATTAAGATTAACCAGACATAGTGTTTAGAAAGTCTAATTTTAAGAATTTGATTTCTGACATAGCACCTTTCGCATTTTGCAAAATTTTGACCTTGCTTGTTTTATTCTTCTCTTTATTTCCTTATTGGGATCCGATTTGATATTCATTACGGTTCCTATGTATTTGATGGTACTAACTTTTTTTTACTATAATGTGTCTTATTTTTCGATCAGCATCTGGCTGATGTTGGATCATTGCAAGCACCGTGATTTTGGTTTTTGCTGTATTAATACTTAACCCGTATTTGCGGCATATCGAAATTCTTAGCAGCTGCGATAAATTTACCTACATATGTATGTACACTGTACTACTGTACTATCCTCGTACTTTATATTATTTATTTTTATGTTATTTATATTTATTCCGTCGTTTTTGGTAATAACTGCTTATTTACAGAGCTGTTTGGAGAAATCCAGACCAAGACGGACTTCTATCTTGTCCAAGTTTATTGTAGATTGTTTTTAAAAAAAATCTTAAGTACGCGACTCATAAGTTGATTGTTCTATACTCACCGAAGGATTAATCTTCCAGTAGTTGTAGGGACATACATACATATATGTACATATGTATATGTATGTGTAGAGCAAGCTTTACACTTCCTCTCTTTTATACGAACGAGTAGAAAAGTTGCGACGGATCGGTGATAGTTTTACGATCTACTGCTTGTGTTTATTGTACAAAAAGAAAATAATAAAATCGTATGTGTGATTTATTGAACGTTCTTAGGATATTGAAAAATTCTGAGATTGTAAGTGCACAGATGAGGGTTTTTTTTTTTTTTGTTACTTATTTTCCATCCATTTCTACAAAAGTACACTAATTTCGGTGATAATTTTTACAAAATTGTTATTTTAGATTATTTATTTCCATGGTTTTAAAATACAGTTTTTGGACATTTTGTTGCCGATAACTATTTCAAAAAGCAACGTTTGCAATGAATGTGTTTGAAACATCTAAAGAAGCAAAAACATGGCAATTACTTGTATTAATTATAATCGGGGTCCAAAACGAAATTAATTTTTTCCCTACGTTAAAAATATTTGGTATTACATTTACCCAACATTTAAGAACCAAGTAGCAGATCTAAAAACTGCAATTATCGTTTCCAAATGTTTTGACTCCAATTATCCCTTAGTGTTATTTACTGAAAATTACGTTCGAAATTGATACCATGTTTACGATCTCTTTAATTCAAGCCAATATTCACTATTCCGCTTCAAGTTTAAAAAGTGAGCCAAACTTGAATATACAGATACAAAACAATACTATACCGATACCCATAAAATAAATTCTTCTTGTTCCCATAAAAGTACGTAAGACGGCGTTTGGAAGTATACCCTAAAAATAGTTCTCCCTTAAGAGTTACACTGTCTTAAAAAACTTGTGGTTTGTTCGCTTCTCCTAATACCCCATTGGTGGCAGCCTGGTCGAAACCAGGAGAAATTTTTTATAGAAGACAACTTAAGACAAAAATTTAGATACACTTTTCTCAGGAAGACATTTTTTGCACTCATTGCTTATGTCATTTCTAAAACTTTCCATTCTGTACCGCACATATGTATTTTAGCTCTAAAATTCGTGGAAAGAGTCAGAACCTCATGCTCATTACTGAATATAAAAATAATACGTAAGGCAATTAGTGACTTGCGCTCGGCAGCTTTTATATTTTTTTTTTTTACACGTGTCGCAATTTAGTGTCTTATTGACACCGAAAGTTGACATTCGTCCTCACCCTATTGAACACAGCTAAGAGCTAGAAAATGTGGATTATCACCTCACATATGTACATAGCATCGATTGGTCCGTACTTATAACTGGCAAAAGGGAATATTATCCCTTTTTTAAAAAAAAAAAGAAAATGTCCATTTGAATAAAGCCACGAATTTCTTCACAGTTCTAATTTGAAACACTATTATTTTGTAGGTTTCTTTAAATCCTCCAGAGCCAGAGACTGAACCTAAAGCCGAAGAACAGCATTTTACTGAAATTACAATTGAAGATGATAATGCTGTTGATGTAGCTATCATCAAGATAGAAAATGCAGACGGTAAATTTTTAAATTTAATATTTACTCGAATTTTATTAAAAACACACTTTTATTATATTAGATACAAAACCCGAGTCAGCTGTGATCCCTGATGACGATGATGACGATGTCATTGTTGTACCGACGGAAGAACCCTCCATTACCGAAATCGAAGATGATGAAGAATATATCCCAATAAATATGAGCAGAGAAGAAATGGGTGGTGTTGCTGATGATAGTATTGTGGCGACTGTCAACGAAACTATGGAATCAGATGTAGAAATTCAAGAACCCAATATACCATTCACTGATTTAGACACATACATTGAGAAGCCTTCTACAATAGATGAAGCGTCACAATCATCGCTGCTTAATGTAAAAATTAAAGAGGAACCCAAGGATGATGATGAAGAAGATGATGGTTTCGAGGACGTAGGCATCGTACTCATTCCCGAGGAGGAAATTTCTATTCATAGCAGCGGTAAAAAAAAGACATTAAAAATAAATGTTCTATTTAACTTTGTGTATTAATTTTTTATAGATGAAAATACAGCAACACGAACAATATCGTCAACGGTATCTTCGCCCGCACCATCACCAACTGTCGCAGATGCCTCCGGAGAAACGTCTCAAGCACCTGCAGAAGCAACAGTTACTGCTGCAATAACATTGGAAACACCCGATGCTGCTAATTCAATGGATGGTAATTTGGAGTCACATGATAATCCCCTATCAACGACCACATCCTTGGTCGGTGTAAATAAAATTAAAATTAACATGACTAAGAATATTGTAACCTCTAATAATAGTACTTCTACTACAACAACAACAAAATCGAATAGTCTTAATCAAAATGAACTGAAACCATCTACCACAAGTAGTGGTAATTTTAGTAATATATCCACAATTCCAGTACTTTGCAGTGGTGGTACTACCATTAGCAGCATATCCGCGTTGCCACCTATCCCATTAGGTGGCAATAATGGAGGAAGTGGTTCTTTATTTTCTGGTCTTTCGGCCTTCTCTACTATACCATCATTGTGCAATTCAGTTTCAACGCCTGCAAATGGTGGCAGTGCGACCGTTGCAACCTCCACCAATACGAATGTAATTCAGGTAATCACCTCACATACAACAACTGGTCCAGCAAATATGGACACTTTTCCAAGTACTATACCAGTTATTGGTACCAGTAGTAAAAGTGGTAGTAACAGCACCAGCATAACAACAAGGGATAGTGTAACTCCTCCCCTGCCACCAGCAGTAACGAAATCACCGATGGTAGTGGAGGAAGAGGAACCAACCTTTACTTTTAAGCAGGAATTACAAAATGTTAAACTGAAAAAGGTGAAGAAAATTGAATGTGGTGTGGAGGCATCCGGCCTATGTTCGATTATGTAATCGATCTTGTTAGCATATAACGTTAATATTTATTTTTATTTTGTAAATACCTTAATTTAGATGCTTAAATATAAATCAATTAATTTTTTTTCTTATTTAATTTAATTTAGAATTTTTAATTGAAATTTACAAAACCATTAAACTACACACATTCTGTGTAAATATATTTTACTTTTATGTTCAGTATAATATTCATTTTAAGTTTTATTTTTGAACTCAAAATGCATCACTTTTAAGTACTATACTGGTTATTATTTCTGTTTTCTCGTCGTTGACAAGGAATTAATTTATATAAATCTACATACTCTTTAAACAATGGTATCTAAAAATATGTTTATAGTAACAAAAAAAAATGTGATAAATTTTCTATGCAGAACTTAATTAGTTGATGAGTGCGGGAGTATTTAAAAATATAAACATGAATAAAGAGAAAGTGAAAACAAATCAATTTGCTTTATTTGTTTTTTTACGTATGTATATACTATATATGTATGTACTTACATGTATACAATATGGTTTAATTCGAAAAATCGTAATTTATTTACTCGCCCCAGATTTTTAATAAGTGTAGCAATATAAAATAAAAATTATATACATACATGTACATATATTCAATAAATAAATGGAATGTGTGTGGATTAAGCTGGATAAATAATAAATAAAATTCGTAATAAACGCATGTGTTTTATTTATCTCACAAAGGGAAACGTATTCGTTTTTGTAACTCGCATTTATTATTGTATGTACAGTCTGTTTTCAAACACATAAAATCCTTCTGCGCAACTCTCTCTCTCTCTACTGCGTAAGTTTTACACATTCTCATTCGTAATAGGTAGATTCAACAACAATAAAATATAAAATCCGAGTAAAAAACAAAGTAAAAAAAGGAGAAGTGGTTGTACACCCATCCATTGACATTGTTTATTGTAGAACTACGGGAGCATTGACGAAAAAATTGGAGCACGAATTTTTTAATGTTCAAAGGAGGGATCTTACGAACCCTGTCAAAAAGGCAATGTCAATCAACGTTCCTATACAATCGCAGAAGAGTGGCAAGCCAAAAAACTCCTGAATCACACAAATGCGAATACAGCAGCATTTTAATTGGCCTCAGTGACGAAGTGATCCGAAACCGGAAGGCCTGCAGATACTTTTTGAAGTCAAATAGGCGAACCCCACGGGCGGACCAGTAGGGATACAGTAAAGTAGGAGGGTTTTGATCCTATAATTCTGATCATAACCTCACCGAACCAAAGGAAAAGAAGAAAGACAATCGACAAAAGTCGTTTATCGATCGACAAACGACACTCGCAATAAGGCCCTAAGTTTTCATTTCATTTTTATTCTCTTTTTCAATAAGGGCATTTTCAAATCATAACAATCACATATCCAAAATCACAATCACGGTGTTGTGCCAGTACGAATTCAAAAAGAAAACAACTAGCTGTTACACAAATCTTTCTATCATGCATATAGTTTCTGTGCTGCGGAAAGCACTGGGTATCGGCTTGTTTAATATATTTTATTTTCACCGTCATCATCTTACTCTCATAGCGTGAAGACCTATCTTTTTGGCGGTGTTTTAATTTCTCATAACCTTATTGACAACTACTGTTGTCTCCTTTGCACCTCTCAAACTTTTGCAAGTTTCCCCGTGTGGTGGGATTAATTTAACCTTAGATATTTACATATGTAAACTTTTCTTCGTAACTGTATAAATCATGGGCCCACCGGAGCCCAAAGATAAGCCCGGGAATTATTTCGACCTGTTGTCCGACAATTGGTCGATTAAACCCAGGGCAAAAAAAAAATAAGCAACTCCCTAACCCCCAAGAATTCCCTGAGCTACCTACATCAAGGAACATCAGGAATCCAAGGTTCATTGTTATCGCCGCGATAAATGCTGAAACTCCACTATCTAGTGTAACCGTAAGTATATTCTTTCTAAAAAAAAAAAAAAGTCACTGACGCTGTTAGTACTGAGTATGACAGCGTCTCCCCACTTCGTGACGGTAGCCTACTTATCCTTGCTAGATCCGAGAAAGTAGCAAAAAAATTTCTTAAGCTAACAAATATCGCAAATCAATGCCCAGTGTTCGTTAGCAAACATAAACAACTAAACTCTTGCACAGCTATAGTACACGCTCCATGGCTCATTAACCTCGCGAGGCCGAAATTGTATCTAATATAAAATTTCAAGGTGTCAGCAGTCTATAAATTCACAAAAAAAAACAAAAATAGACGGAATTCACAAGCCTACGGACTTAATGCTTTTCACCTTTGATTTATATTTCTTGTCCCAATCAATTGTAGTCGGTTTTGACATGCTAAGATCAAACAATATATCCCTTCAACCACGAGATGCCGAAACGGCCAGTTACTTGGGCATACCACCAAGCGGTGCACCAAAATTAAGCTATGCGAAAATTGTAACCTTCCCCCCGCCATGATCCCAGTGAATGTAGGTACACGTTTGATGTGCGCAAACTGCCTAAATAATCACCCCTCTTAATCAAAATTATGCCCTAAATACGTTCAAAACAAAGAAGTACTAAGTATAAAAACCACCAACAAGTGCAGCATGGCCGAAGCTAGGCGCCTTTATAACCAACAAAACCCTCTACCTCCGAACCCAGTCAAAGTCCCTTTTTCAGAAATAGCTAGATAAACAGTGCTACAGTCTAGAACCAAACCTTCTGACAATTCTAAACCTAATCAATCCACAATCTCCAATGCCATAACCACAAGTCCTAAGCAAGCCAGCCAAACCGCCAAAAATATAACATATAATCAGCAAAACTCCCAAACGTTGTCAACTGTACCCGATGTGAACATGCATCCCCTTTCTTCCTCAAAAGATAGCACAATCAAAAAGCAAACCATCACAATCTCAATAAAACAACCCATACTCCCAATTCCCAATCCGTCTCGATTAGCCCAAACCCAACAGACACTAAAATTAATCCAAACAACTCACACACTATCCAATTAAACAAGAACACACACACAAGCCAAACCCAGCTTCAACAGAAATTACCCAACACACTAAACCTTTTGACTCACCCATATCTGCTTACCCACAATCGCTCATCAAAAATAACGAATACTTCATTCACACCTCGCAACACGATGATGACATCTAATAACACTTTTATCACTATCAATTCTAACTCTGCAGCTCAGGGATTGTACCGTACAAGCTCGGCTAAGAGCTCGGACGTTTCAACATCTGGATTGCAAAGTCAATGCTTACCATCTTCTTACTTGACTCACCCTGATTTTTCACAATATACTTCAGATTTTACTGTCCAAAGTCTCCGGTATCAACAAAGACAGTACTAAAAATTCTACAATGGTACTTGAATGGTTATTCCAATAACTATCGTGAACTGCAGTTACTGATAAATGACCTCTAACCTTCGATTTTTAAGTAGGCGCCGTGGCTCAAGTGGTTAGTGCGTTGGATCGCTGAGCGGGAGGTTCGAGGTTCGAATCCCAGAGAACACCAACAAGTTTTTTTCACGGTCCCACCTCTCGCGAATGTCTGACAAACGTCCGAGAGTAATAACTGTCATGAGAAAGGTTCTCAATATGCCTTTCGGATATGGCTCTAAACTGTAGGTCCCTTCCATTTGTGTGAAAAAATAAAACACACACAGCACGAATGGTTACGAGAGGCTAGGCCCTAGACCACATACGTCTGTTGTGCCAAGTATTTGTATTTGTAACTTTCGATCATATCGCTTCAAGAAACCCATTTACAAATAAAAGCCACAAAACCTTACTCGCCAAAGCAATATGCCTCGTTTTGCATAACTTCCCAACTAAGACGACAGCCAAACAAGGGATAGGACTCATAGTTCACAAATCTCTTCCCCACAGATTTATCGAAATCAACTCTCCAATATCAGCTGTTACAGAAAATCACAGTGATATCCTTATATATCCCTCCGAATCAAACCTTTTCTGTTTCCGAAATTGAGAATATAGTAAATGCCTTTCAATCCTCCTTCCTGATCACAGGTGACTTTAACCCCTGCAGCCACCTTTGGGATTTTCTCCATACCAATACAAAAACTTTCTGATACGCTCCAACTTGACCGTATTGAATGATGACAAACCTACCCACTTCTCTACTCACAACACCCTCAACCATGTGGACGTATACCTAATTTCCGAACAATTATACCCCAATACCATGCACAACTCTTCCACATTTAAATCGTAGTTACCACTTTCCCCCAATCACAACGTTAATGTTACGAAATTAGTCCTTAAACCCAAGTCGACTCCCAAAATTTCAAATTGATAAAGCCCACATAGCGTCAAATATCATACCATCTACGATTCCATCCCTTAATGTTACTAAAGAAGCAGCTCTCATACATAAAACCATTAGAAGCGCAGCTAACACCGTTATTCCCCAAAGCCATTCCCTCCCCCAAAAAATATCCGTTCCTTGGTGGAACAATGAAAATAGTAATCTCCGAAAAGTCAAACAGAAAGCTTGGCATAATTTAAAAAAGTATCCCAATCAGGAAAACCTCGTTGCCTAGATGAGTTGTTTATATTTTCTAAATATAAAGATTTAATAAAAATATTTAATCATTTAACCAATTTAACCAATTTAACCAATATTTGTAATCGTTTATGGTAAATGTCCAAAGTGTTCTCTCCAACTGGAAACTACAGTAAAATTGCACTAGAATTCTCGGGTCTGTCAGTGAGAGGAAGGATAAGATATACTTTAAATGAAGACATTGCCATGCTTTTGATAATTTCAATTCAGTGCAGGGACAATCCGAGACGGTAGAATTATTTAATTTGTGTTCAAGTGTACATAGAGAAGGAGAAAGGTAGATCAAATGGATATAAGGAGAAAGAAGAATCGTTTCTATGAACTACTACAATATTAAGCGCTGTTAAATTATGGAGTAGTGGTGCCTGGAAATTTGGTATTTAAGGAAAGAAATTATTGAGATTTGAACATTATATTTAATGAGTCATCTTAATAAAAATGTAATCACATACAACAATTGCAATTATTATTTCTTTTTTTTCTACAGGCTAAATAAATTTGTTATAGCTTACAGTACAACGGTATTGGCTTATTATCTACAATGACACATAATTAGATATGAAAAATTGGATATCCTGTTTCAGCAATCAATGCCGTTCTACATATATCACTTCACATTGGTCTATAGGAATATTTTCAATTTGTTTAAATATATTTGAAACATTTCTGCTTATCGTGTGGTATTCGGGTCTTAAACAATATTGAATCAGCTCGATATTGTGTGTTCAATAGTGGAGTATAACCGAACACCTTTAAAAGAAAAGAAAAAACTCGTAAGCGAAAGAAAAAAGAAAATCCGTACAAAATGACTTACCTGTGTAAAAAAATTTATGCACTTATGCCTTTCTTGAAAGTGTGTATCATCTTCGCTAAGTGATACCGGACAACCAGGACAGCGGAATGTCCACCTCGAAGTTACTTTTACTGGGGGTTTTCTTGTTAAATGCGAAACCAAGAAGTTCATAGCGATATCTTCACAGTTCATGTATTCATCGACTTTGTCTCGAATTGCTTGTGGAAGGTAATAGGTATACAGATACAAGTAATACTTGTGAACAAATGCAGCACCAGTTAGAACCATACTCAGCTCGCAGCTGTAGTTCGAGTTGTAATTCCAATTATGGTTGGTGTTGAGATCCCAAGCATGAAAACGTCCTGGAAAGCCGACAACTCTGTCTCGATGCTCCCGCCACACACGAAAACCAAAAAGTATCTCATCATGACGCAAATGAGCATCATCGTCCACAGAGAGTACCGCTTCAGTTTCAATAACATCAAAAGGAAGGAAGCGATTGTTGAGCGAATTTCGTGGTGCGCGTACCACTGACACTGGAACACCGATATCTGGCCAACGAAGATCATCCAATGGTGGTTTCGGCGAATTCCAAACGACCACAACTTTATGAAGGTATGGAAGGCCATACAAACGGCCCAATGAATCCATTAGAACTTGTTCTCGCTCATAGGTTAGCATGACTATTGTGAATTGCTCTCGAGGATAGTTCCCTCCTAATGCCTCACTGAATTCCTTTCCAGCTCCACCACTTCCCTTTCCAATTGGTCGAAATCCCATGTGTGAGCCAAGAAATTTTGCTTCCGACGGCAGAACTGGATCAAATGGTAACTGGGGGTACAGATAGAATGGATCAACCCAATCATTCCAAGACTCTCTAGATTGCGTTCGTAGGATTGTATAATTCCTTCGATATTGTGGGCTCGGGTATGGTGGTTCAATCGGCCCCAAAGACTCTTCAGGCTCTGCATCGAGTACTGGAGGATCCGATTTCAGTGGTATGAATGTGTTATTGAAGACCGATTGTGCTACTATTGATGGTACCGGTCTAGGAGGAATTCCCAAGCGATCTCTGAGACTGGCAATGACCGTATCTACTGTTGCTTGAACTGAACTGAGGTATCGTTCCCAGATTAATCGTCCTTGGCGGCGCATCATCAATAAATCTGCATCCTGTACGGCTCGCAATAGAAAATGCAGTTCAGTAATTCGTGCTTTTGGCAACATCAAGGAAATCCTTTTCCAGTCAATTGTGTCCTCATACGGTAGACGGATTTCATCGGCACCCAAAATCACAGGAATTGCACCAGAGCGTAGTGCTTCATACAATCTTGCCAACATCAATGTTGAACTTACACGATTACCACCCGGTGGCGGCAACATCAAGGCAAATGTAGAATCCTTGAGTACATTTTTTCTAGATGAATCAGTTCCGCATAAAACCCAGTCACTCTGGGTATCTTCGTCATGTTGTTCAGTCGCCGGAATGCATTCAAACTGAAGTAAAAATTTATCTTGTGTAGATCCTTGAGACATATCGTTCAAGTGCTCCAAAATGAACTGATCTAGTGAGTTCCTTACGGGGCGATTCTCAAACGGCCGCAGTTCACCTTGGAAAGTTAATAAATACAACCGCCGTGCAGGAACCATAACTGCACATTCTTGCCAAACATCACCGCCTGGTGGTCCAAGTATAGGAGGAACCACTAAATCGTATCCTCTTCGGAACTGTAATCGATCAAACGATGATTGCACAATAATAGCTCGCATTGTATTTTCTTCACTAAGAATATTCGTTCCGATCGAAGTTAAATCGCGTCGAGCAAGATTCAAAAGAACGTGATTCTTTCCGTCACCACCCCAAAATGGAAGCTTATACAACTTTACGATATCTAACGGATTATTGTTTGTTATGATATTCTGGTTTTCTTCTTCCTTAGCAGGATATCGGTTGTTCTTAACCACATCGTTTTCAAACATAGCTTCTCCCACCAGCACCAAATAAATGCAAGCAATCATGGGATCCTTTACAATGTGCGCGTTGTACCCAAGGGTTTGTTTAATTGTTGTTTTAAGAAAACCATCGATATCGTAACCCAAATTAAGTACGCTATACTCATCCGGATCGTAGAGATATACGGGAAATCCAGACGTAAGACTACAGCGAGAGTGATCGAAGCAATTGTGCATTTCGCAGTTGGTAGCGGACTGTTTAGATAATGGGGCGCTAACTTTCGGATATGAATTGGGATAAAGAGCTTTGGGGAGCGCTAAATCGGGAGTATTACGCTGTACGGCTTCCCGTTGTGCAACTTGCGCTTGTTCGACTGAGATCTTTAATCGTTCCAATTCCGTTTGCTCACGAAGGAGTTCCTGTTTAAGGTCTTCAATTTTTTGATTATACTTACCAATGTCCGATTGGAGTTTCTGACGTCGCGATTCAAGTTCACGAAGTTCAATAGAGACAGTGTTCTGGAAAAAATATAAATAAAATTAATTTATATGCAACAAGCGGGTGAGAAAGAAAAAAATGAGATCTATAATCGTGTTTACGCAAGCAATGTCAAGGCCACACACATCAAAGATGTGCTCCAAGTGAAGTGAAACTTTTTAGAATACTAATGGATTCCCAGTTATTTTTGGAATTTTATTTTTATATTCTGCAACTAGAATGTGCGAACACTGAAAACTCTGTGTCCTACGCAAAAACTTGAAAGACAGCATCAAGCTTGCAGTATAGAGCAGGCATTACTTAGATTCAGGAGATACGATGGATAGAATCAAACATACAGAGACAAAAGAATTATGACATCTATTATAACTGCCACAAATCGGGAAATCAGCTTAGGTCGAGTTATTAACTTTAAACCAGTAAGCTGGATGCGATCCGCACAAAAGTCACTTTCTATAATCAGACTAACATATGTTTTCACCCCTACCGACTAGACTGAAGACCCTGTTAAGGAGGACTTTATCACCTCGTAAATGGTGCCTAAGATACGACAACAAATGGCGTGCTTTGGAGTGATAAGTAGCATCGGGTTTCCAAGAGGAGGAATCCACACAAAACCTGCCCGAATCCAGGTGATCGAACGGTCATCCGCACTGATCGATGCTAGACACGCCTCACCTGAATGTACATAAATTCAAAAGGCCGAGCATAGACTCTAACCAATATTTCTAGGAGCTAGATTCATAGCTCGACTGTCCAATGAAAAGAAACTGTAAATGGTTCAGAGAAGGAGACATAGCTTTGGACGCCTAAGCACACCTGAGAATAGTCAGGGACGTTTATGAATCAGATCCATTATTGCGAGGTCTTCGAAGAAGGTTTTGTCTAGTAGGCGGTGACTAGTTCCAGCTAGTGGATGTCTGCACAAAGGGATGAAAATTTATCGTTTTCTTTCTTACAGCTGCGGCAGTGGTGTTAAATGGAATGCCTTATCTAGTCGTATATGTTCTCACCTGGGAATGATCTGTGCAATAACAATAGCATACATCATATAAATACGTATTTATTAATATGATACAGGTTCTTAGGCTCTTCCATCCAGACTTGGCTTTTTTAACTCCGCATCAAGAGATTGGTTTAGGGGTGATCCCCCGAAAGCTTAGCTGGGCGAGTTTTTGTTTGTACTGTTTCACTAGTTTGGGGATTTCATACCCGACTTAAGGGCTCTGATAGTGGCCTAGCTGTCAATGAAAATGGCAATATTTCATTTGGATATGGGATTGAATTTAAGTGCCCGACAGACCTTTCCGGTCATCAGTAATTCCTCGTGGAAGATGCTAGATCAGTCCGTAAGGCGATGGGATTGCTATTCTGAATCTCTAAAAAGATACTCTCTCCAACTCCACAATTTATCTTTGAGTTAAAAAAGTGATTCTTCGAAATTTTTTTCTTGCTTCATCTTTCTTACCAACCAAATTTTTTGAGTCTAATTTCACTACATGATTCTATAAATTTAATATGGTTGTCAAGATGTGAGACGCAGAAGAACGTATATATGATATGTACCCATATGTACCCATATCAGATGGACAAGTAGTTTGCACTTGTGGAAGACTACACCACTTTTAATGTAATAGAAGATACCTCAAATCTTACTCAAGTACGTAAAATAAATAAAGAAATAAAGTAGCATCGCCCACACATACCTTAATTCTAAGCATTTCCTCTATCCTTAATTTTAAGTCACTCGCTCGCATACTACTGAAATCCTCGTATGCGTCCAGTTGGGACCGCGATCTATGGATATCGTTTGATGGCACATCACTGTCGGGCTGTGAATTTATTTCAAAATATTACCTAAGCCATTAGAATATTTCCATTTCCAACATACATTCCGTAAATTTCTATGAGCAAAAAGCGTTAATAATAACAATAATACTAAAACTAGTAAAATAATTTTGTAAATTCGAATGCGACGGAACCACGATCCCATTACAGAAGAATGGAGCTGGGAGCCACCGATTAATTGAGTTGTTAACAACGTTCCTGAGTTTTCTAAATTTGTCATTTTCCGAATAATTTGAAGGAAAGATCCCTTCTTAGGAAAACTGAATTCACAAAAAATTCCACATCGTCTTGGTAGTCAATTAATACAATTATATTTGATTAAATCGAGGTGAGTTATTTCATATCACGAAAAGGACATAAAATAAACAATGTTTATGGTAAATTGACTATTTGACTAACTTTATGAAATATATAGAAGGGGAAGTGAGAAGTAAATGTACGCACAGGTCTTTGACAGCCAGCTTATGCTACAGTATGAAAAGAAAGTTCAAAGCAATGCTACCAGATTCCTTGTTGAAAGTTTATATCTCGCTGAGCAAACAATTATTAGGTTTCATTAAAAATCTTGAAATGCGCTCAAAGCCTGGAAGTACACGTTTTAATGGAACACTTATTAGTTTCATTGAAAAAATTGAAGTCGCACATGTGTAAAAATCTATTCAGCAGAATGTTAATAAGAAAAAAAAATGGAAATATACTTTGCGAAAATGGTTCGATTGAATTCGAACCATTTGTTTTGTTTTCTTTTCTATTTCAGAAGAAAATCATACATATCGGTGATTAAACCGAAAAAAAATTATTTCTGGTTTAAGTAAATTCATAAAGAGAGTTTTTGAAACTAGTATTCTTACTAGGTCTGTATGAATTCATTAATTTGCTCTCTCTAAACTTGTGCAGTTCTTCAGTGTACTCTATTCATTGCAATCATACAAGTAAGTGCACTGCCAAAATGAATACCACATATAAAGAGACAATCACTGTACACTATTCGATCACCCTATACCAAAATGTGTACACTGCTTGGTTTAATACATTTAAACCTCATTTAAAATGAGTGCACCCATTTATGTAAATGAATGCAATGGGTAATTGGTGTTCCAGTTTTGGTAAACCAAATAATGCTTTACATTGAAACATTAACAAATTTAATATTTATAAAGATCTGGAATAAATCTTAAATACATATTTATGTACGTATATTTTGAAAAAGATAAAAAAAAATTACTAATGATCAATCTGCTGTTGACTTACAGAGAAAAATGTTGATCGCAAATTAGTTGAAACCAAATTACAGTACATCAACAAAATGGAGCACCTTGTCAGAGTAGCAGCAGGATAACTTCGTTACTAAATCAAACATTTAATGAAGGGTGGATTGGTCGATTTGGCCCCAACCCTTGGCCGCTCAGATCTCTTGACCTAACATCCATTGTTTTTTTTTTACTTTTTTTTTTTTGAAAGTGATTAAAAAAAATTATCTTTTGCTAACATCGAAGACCGATGTTTTGTTCTTAACATCGATTGTCCGATATTTTACGCAATTAAACATCGATGTTTAATATCTCACCATCGATGTTTTGTGAACATCGATGAACATCGATCATCCCTACTTTGAACATACCATGCACAAGCCTTACAGTCATCAAATCGAAACATAATGTTCTCTTTAAAAAGGTTCCATTTAAAAAGCATAGAGAACGTTTTTTATTACATTTATGAAATCAGGGCTACAAAATAAGTCGAATGGCTTTAACAAAAAAACAATAATTCACTTAAGAGCCATACTTTATATTACCATTTTGTTTCCGGCTAAAGCTTCATGAAACATCAACAACGCTCATCTAGTCAAAACTACCTTCAAGCACATGCAAATGATTAGACAATTTTTGGCGTTCAAACTAGTGATGGGAACTATCGAATGAATTAGATTATCGACAGTTTTGAAGTTTCACCCCTAACCTGCGTTTCCACACCACCAATCAATTAAAGTAGGAGTTCCAAAGCGTCCTCTATTAATATAACGAGTGCTAAAAATATCATTCATACAATGTAAGTAAAACCATTCGAACATTTTTCCCAACCCTTTCGATAGTCCAAAGTCCAAACAAGTGAAAAAGTTTTTCCACCGATAGTCCAAAGTTCAACATTCAATGACGTAATACGCAACAAATGAGAATGCAGCCATCGCCAGACTCAAACAGTATGCATTCAAAGTAAACTATCGAAACATTTAAATGATTTTTCATTCGATTGTTTTAAATGAAGGATTTTTGAAAAATATAGTAATTGAACGAACTCTTGATAACTATCGAATCTTGCAACCATCGAATAAGTCGATTGTCTTTATTCGATAGTTCCCAACACTTGTTCGAACACACACACAAATATACAAATGCTGTATTTTTGGTTTGTTTTGCTAAGAAAAGGTGTCTTCTGTCAAATTGAAACCGCCAATCTATTTGTTGTTCTGGTAGAATCGGGATAGTTTTTTTACAGTCGAAAAAAGAAACTAAACTACAATTATTCAATAATTAAAATGGGCGAAAATCAAACCGCAGTATTCGTAAGCTATTTGAAGTAAATTCATCAAACGTGTAACAAAATTTGTTGTATTTTCAGGGAATCGTTGATGAACTAAGCACACGATGCAATATTTCTTTAACCGGCAAGTTCGTAAACGGAAGTAAAATTTCTCTTTCAGCTTACAAACATATTACAAGGTAAATATTTTAATTTCGCTAGAGCATTCCCTTTCTTATGACCAAATTCGCAGTACAACGAAAGATCGACCGAGTGAATATGCTGAAACGGATGACGTGAACATCTTTCATCTGGAGCCAGAATTTATCTTCGATGATCCAATCCTGAGAAGTCTTTTAGCAGAAGCAAACAACACATTTGTAACTCTGCAGGATCTCAAAAAGAGTGGAAACAAAGGAGGTTATTTGAAAATTTCGCGAACCTATCGCAGTATAATACGCGCGTGTTTAGAGAAGCTTCAGGATGCGAATTCTGCTCAGTTGGAGTTTACAGAAGAGAGTTCAAAGTTTGTGGAATAATATTAAAAAGTAAAATGTAAAATTTCTAAATGTTTTCATTTCTTTTAAAAATTAGATATCAAAATTACATTACAATATTCTACTCTGTGGAATGTATATGGCATCTTTGTGAAATATTTTTCATTGATCCATCACCATCTAACATCGTCGTACCGCAGCTTCTTGATTGGATTCGGTTTCATTTCCCTGCAGCAGAGCGATTGGCAACAGATCTTCTATTGTTAGGTAGAGAGGCTGCAGACAATGAAGATTACTGGCCTGCAGTTAGAGGTTTAATTTTACAGGGTCAGGTAGAAGTTGTCAGAGCAATTTTACAATTGCATCCCTTATCAGAGAGTGCCGCATTTAAAATGGCAGAGCAGATATTGAGAACTATGCCATCTACCAGCGTAAGCAGAAATAAGAAGCTACTAATAAAAATTTAATAACAATTTTTTATTTGTTTTTTTTTCTATTTATAGCTTTACGGAGGGTTCTCTATACAGAAATTCCGTGCACAGTGGCAATATTGGCTAGTGGACACAGAAAGAAAGCTTGCAGCTGATATTATATCCATTGAGCCTAACCTGGAGCAGATAATCAAAGTACTGTAACTTTTTTTTATCTGGTGCTTTGACATTATGCTTGTATATTTTTCAGTTAGTCATTGGTGACACTAGAACGTGGAATGAACAAATTAAAGAGTCAAACTACTGGTATGAATATTTCCCGGGATACCTTTTCTATACAGATCCAGCTTGCAAACATTTCCAGTTAGCTACGCTAGCTAATTCATGGATCAATCGTTGGATTACGAATAAAGGCCACTCTCACGGTGGTTTGATGAAGTATTTGGATAAAGTTATTCTTAACTTGATGGAAAATGATTTACCTAAGGTAATTCACTCAATTCAGTTGATGTGCGACAATCAGTGGTTTGTTACTCATCTAACGGATTTGTTATATCACTGCGAGCAGCTTCAGCTTATTGGCGATCAGCAAGTTAAGTACGTACAATCGATACTTAGTTAATTTTAAAATGATTGCTCGATTTCATTTCAGTGAGTGTACAAGACTGAGAGAATCCCTTCTGTTTCAGTTCGGTTCATGTCTCATGTCAAGAAGTTCTCTTTGGCAACTTGGTATGGACTATTTAGAGCATTGCTCCTATGAAGGTAAGATTGTGTTATGTTCAGGTTTTATCCTTTTTTGACCTTTTGTGGTGTTGAGGACTTCTCTTAAGTTTCATTACGTGAAGTTGAATAAACTAATGTAAAATAAAATATAAGGAGCAAACTATTCGATCGTTTATGGTTCTGTGATTAGAGACACAGATCTGAAGGTACGCGTTCTTTAAACATACGGGCGCAACCTGTGTGATTTCAATTTACATATTATACACGCGAAAATGTACAAACGTACATGTACAAACGTTCACTACCAGTGTTGCATAAAATGACATTTATCCTTAAGGTGTAATCAAAAAGCAATTCACCCCCTTCGTAATGATGGAGAAAGTCTACTCTTTAGCAGTATGCACGATCTAGGTTTACCTTTGTTAATTACATGCAGGAAATAAAATTTAGGAGTCTTGAGGTCCCATACCAAGTTGTCAAGAATCCAAGGTTTTTGGAGCAAGGCGGTGTCTTTTCAGTGTTTTGCGAAACGGAAAATGAGGCCGGCAGTTGCCATTAGGGAGTGATGTAGAATCTGTGTAGGTTCTACATTGTCTTCTTTTCGATGTTTTTCTTTCATAAGTGTATTGTAAATTGAATTGATTTGAAATAATGATGTTATTTAGTTACTTATCTTTTGTATGACAACCCATTCACATGAAATGAGGCCATCAAAACTACAGCGATAATTGGGTTCTCGGCAAGTCTGCTGGAACCGCCACGCTTAATACATAAATGAAGAGCTATTCAAGCCGTGATGCCCAGTAACTTTTTCTGACTTACCTCTCGCAACAATTCGTACTCGCTGCTACTTTGGCTTTGTTCAATACTCGTGTTCCAAACAGTTACAGATTTTTGTGCTCAATACAAAGATACACAGACCAAAAGTGTACTTCTTTGTTCAATACATTTATTCCGAACCTGCTCTTAAGGTAGATCACATTTATACAAAAGTGGCAAAACAGTTACTTTTCCGTTTATTTTATTTTTTTTACATTTGTTTTACATCAGTTTGCAAAAAGTCCTTCATTAGATGTTTTTTTTTTATGAAAGAGTATTGGGGGAAAATTTAATTTATTCTTGCAGGTCGAGGAGCCATGGAAATTCTTTTAACAAAAATTCCTATTCGTACCGAGAGACAGGCATTGAAAATTATAGGAATTTGTCGTCAGAAAGGACTTCACCTAGCAGGTAAATGAATAAAAATGTTTTCTTCAATTCTAGAAATTTAAATAATTTAAAATAACTTATTTTAGAAAAAGAAATCTGCAAAGTTCAATCAAAAAAATCATTCGACGATCAACAGTACGGTAATGCTCTGGAGTGGGCCATTCGGTCAAAAGATGCCATCTATGTCACATCTATTTCTGATTTCTTCCTTTATGTAAGAAGTTTGTTTGTACATATGTATATGCATGCATTATGATTTTTTTTATTGTGCCTTATTTTTATTTAGCACTACTCAAAAACAGGCGACATGATTTGCTCAGACATAATCTCAAACATTGGGGCGAAAATGTTCATTTCACCACGTTTGGTGTTCCTCGTAAAATATTTTGATTTTTATCAATTTTATCGAAAAAGAGACTTTTTACCTGCTGCTGAATTGTTGGTTAATCTGTTAGATTCAAAAATTACACCTGAATAGTATGTTAAATTATCTTTAATGTCTGTTATTTGAGAATGAATTTCTTCTAGTTTCTGGCCATCATTACTTATTGATACAATTCCGTTGTTGGAGTCCAAAGATCCAAAGATACTAGCAAAAGAAACTTGTGCTATTCTCAATCATTTGGAATCTCAATTGATGCCATTGATTGAGAAAAAAAAGAAAATTATGGAAAAATCACCAAATGTACGTAAATTGTGTACATATATAACACTAAATGAAATTTTCACAGATTTGAAATTCTTTTAAGGCACCTATCGACATACTTAAGGATTATCGCATTGAAAACATTGAAGAAATAATTAATTTGCTGCGGCTGGCTTGCGCAAGAAACTTGAGCAGGGCAATCATTATTGAAAATACTATTATGGGCTAAGGGTTAAATATCTAAATAAATATGCTTTTTGTAAATTAACTTCGATTGTTTTTCGTGATGCAGCGAGAAAACGAGGAGTTTTCGTTTAAAGTTGGTTTTTACCAAGGCAACTATAAAACATTTCTCTTTTACCAAAAGATCAAAAACAGCATTCTGCGATCTTCATTAACGATGTCGTAGCCCTCCAAGGAAGGCTAAATGACAGTGATTAAGCCAAATGACTAAGGGTCAGTCGAACAATTGGGATTGGGATTATGGCCAAAAAATTATGGAAAAAAATCTCCGATGCACTATCCCTTAACACAAGGGAACATTTTCAAAATGTTTTTTTGTTGGCTGAAAAGAAGTTCAATTCATTTGCTTGGATGAAGGTGAAGATCCTATTATTGCTACTGTGTTGAGGGCTTCACAGCCAATCTTGTTCCTTTTTTATTTGTTACATTATTTACTACTGAAAATATTTGCTCGGTAGCAGCATTAGAATCTGACAAAATCATAACCGTCCGAACTAAATTATGTAGATTTTGAAAAAATGCTTCATTTTTATATGTAATTCTTGATATCATTACATCCAAATTTAACAAAACCGATTTTCCTTTTCTTCGAAATGCGTTGGCAATTTCTTCCATTCCAAGGCAATAGTTGTTTTATTGAATTTAAAAAAATAGCTAAATTTCGTAAGTATTTTGACCTGTTTGCGTTCACAAAAATTCCATCTTATCATATATTACGCATTACTTTCCGGTGACCGTCTTTTTTTATATCTTGAGCAGCCGATATGTAAAATTTCAAAGCATTTCCCTTTACAATAAATCGTTTGAGTGGATATATGTAATTATGTGGGTCACAAGACGGGCCTAAATAAATATCATTTTTATCTAAATGAACCGAATTGTCACTTAAGTCAATATCAGTGGTTAAATATTCTGGTTTTATAAAATTTGCAAAATTCGGATGTACAACTGCCTTCATTTTTTGACAAATAATGAATTAAGATATCTTTAAACTGGAAAAATTCGTTGAAGTCATTTAAGAAGTTGAAAATATATTTCAAGAATAATAGATATGCTTTGGTTTCAGAACTTTTGAGTTCTTGAATTATGAATTCAGTCAATCTAAGATCATCTTTAAAAACTGCTATTTTAAATTAAGGGAGTAAGGCGGTCCAGTTCTCTAATACTCTACCGATACGTAGATGGCTACCTTACAACGAGAATGTATTTTCTTAATCCAAGTTTTCACTTAAAATTGTGAAAATCTTTATCATTATATAACTTGCAACGATGACAGAAAATTCCTTTAAATAGCTAAAATGTCCCTTTATCCCTCGGGCATATTAAAAATCGGAGAAAATCCCTCTATAGGCCAGCGCACTGGTTCAATTTTCCGCCGGGATAAATTCGGAGTAACTTTTACTACAATCGCACAGTGGATGAATAATTCGTGGTAAAATTGTGTATACATGAACCGATTTTCATTGTGTGGTATTTCTGTTGTATCTCGAAATTGACAACTTGTGTGTGCTTTGGTTTACCCCGATGTTAAACCACTTCAATGCTGGATGAAAATTTTACCCCGCTTCATACAGCACACTTGCCCTCCCTTTTCCATAAACTGAGTTTTACTCCGGGGGAATTGATTCAATGTGCTCTGGCCCAATGTCCTAACGGGAATTTTTTTGATTTTATTGATTTGTACTAGATGGAATGTCAAATATGTGGCACATTAACACAGCACACAGCAAGCGCGGAAAGACTATGTGCCGCGTGATTTCATGCAGAAATCTTGTATTTTCAAGTTGCTAAGAGTAAAAAATTGTCGACACAAAATTGTCTGGACAGCAGAACACATCACAGCACAGCAAAGCAATAATCTTTTATTTTTTTAAGTACAGGTAAGATCTGGTAAATTATGTGCCCATAAGTTTGGTGTCTTGTGATCGTGGAAATTGATCGTCACCCATTTCTGGGTCGTCGTGGCTTTGTGCACTGGTAAAGAATCCTGTGCATATGGTCTTTCTTCACTCACACTGCCAATTCAGGGCTTAACAACTGTTTCTAGTACCTCGATGTATCCGGCAGCATTCACTCAAAGAAAATTAAGGGGCATAAGATGACTTTCACTGCTCACTACTACTGCGAGGATCATCACACTTTCATGAACTAGGACATCCGAAGGCTCTGTACACAGCCGTCTGTCATTCCTTCTACTGACATTCTGGTCTTGGAATGGATTTTCCAGATGCTTCCATTATCTGACATCGTACCCGGAAAAAACTTAAATGCCTGCTACAAAGTTCATTAACACGACGACAAAGCACAGACAAGTCCTCAAATAGTCTCCGTACACTGTAGTGTAGTGGTGTAGAAAAAGTATTCATTCGGTACAATGTATTCGTTACTACCATGTACTCATTCGTATTCGTTACTACCATGTACTCATTCGTACTCGTTATCTGCAAAGTACTCAGATACGTATTTGCTTACTCATTCTGTTTGCACTACCCAACACTTTTCAGGGGATTCTTATTCGCCACAGATATGTATTCGAATACCCGTTCTCTCTTGCACTTCCAACAAGAATTATTTTAAGAGATTGTCTTACTCGCCCTACACCAATACTATTATCGTATAAAATTGTCGTTTGTCAAATATGTCAACAAAACAATATCACCTCACAAGGAGGCAGACAAATTATACACACGGACACGCAATATGTATGTTTTGTTTACTTTCAAGCAAACACACGGCTTGGCAAAAGTGAAAAGAGAAATCTCTTTCTAATGAATTATATTTGTTAGAGCAGGATACAATATTGAGGGAAACAAGGCAGGAGATTACTTTTGTATTCGGTTCGTAGAAAAGAGACAAAATTGTATTTGCATAGTTTGCAATGTATTTTATAGGCGGTACTCGCGAGTATTAAGTACTCGTTACTTTTCTCCGAGTACTTAAAAAAAAATAACGAATGAGTACGAGTAGTCAAATGTATTCACATTTTACATCACTACTGTAGTGAGTTTGGACGACAATTTGAAGTGATCTACTACAATCGTTGTATACTTGTTTGACATCATTACAGTCCACCAATCTCAGCGAAAAATAAATAGAAAGAGAGAATATAGAGAGCTCATGAAAACCAGAACAGAAAACAGTGATGCCAAGCTGTTGTTACAGTAATTTGTGAAAGGAAAATTTGCTTATATACGATTTAGTTCACTTACATATTCTAAATGGATTTCACAAGGAATTTCTACAATTGTCTCAGTATTATATCAGAGTATTCCATCAGTCTTATTATATTCTAACTTGAAAAATTAAACTGTAAGCAATATAATACATATATACTTTGCTCTCAATGAATTTATTCTTTGGAACCTGGCAACAGGTGTAGTTTGCAGTTTGTGTTCTATGTGATGTCTAAACTAAAAAAAAACCATTAGTAGTGGCTTTGAATGACGTTCCATGAAAGCCTTTTCAATTCACATTTGCACTTGCAATTGAGCATTCATAAGAAAAATTTAAGTCTTCGTAGCATGACTAAAATCAGATGTAACAAAGAAATAAAAATAAATCTACATATTTCGCCTATTCCCACATTTAAAAAAAAAAACATTTTTTCACGATCAATATATATTACTCGCATCTAAGCCCAATTTTGTATAGTATTCCATATGAAAGTGTCCGGCGTACAGAAGGAATTTCAATTTGCAAGATTAATATAAAGTTTGCATTAAACATGCGAATATTTTTTTTCAGTATATTGTTAAAAAAATAACTGTCGAAACATCACCGAAGGAGGAAAATAGAACGGAAGCTTAAATGTAATTCTGAACGCATTGAAATCTTATAGATTGCAAAGGGATGAAGAGGATAAGATCAACTTCTTTGTTCATAATCTTTAAAATCAGGGTAAGAAAAAAAACTAGGAACTAAACTACTTTCGAGTCCGAGCATAACAATTTGAAGGTAAGCCGAAGTAGTTTTCATAACAAATTATTTCTCAATTATTTAATTACATTTAAATATTACGCACTACAGCAAAAAAAAAAAAAACACTAATTAAATTTGTAATCAAAATGGGACTGGCATCACTAATCCCGTCGCCATTTTTTAATTTTTATTCTGTGTGTGGGTTCGCTTTCTGTAGAGCCGCATATTTGAGTGATGTACTGCTGTTGGTTCATTGTTCGTAGGATGATGCATTTTCGCTCATTTTTCCCTTTCACTCACATTCACATTTCCAGCAAAAGCAGAACAGAAAACGAGAAAAGGCGAGAGTTTCAAGGAAACACATTTCTGTGTTATTCAAAGAAGTTTTTTTTGTTTCTGAAGCACACGGTCGCAGACGGCAGAAGTTTAAATTAAAGTTTTGTTTAATTCTGCGTCAGATATTTACCAGCAATTATTAAAAAGTACCAGTGGTGAAACGAGTTCGCGAGTTCTCTCGACAAAGATATCCATTTTATTTTGTGAAGTGTGAAAGTTAACTGAGTATTGTATGCTGAAAACTGAAAGACTCTGGGTAAGAGTACCATGACCTACCTACGACGAGAAATTCTTTTCTTTCTCGAATTTTTAACACTCTTTTCTGTTTTGAAGTTGTTATTTTAAAAACAAGAATTAAATTTTTGATAGATAGAACGCCAAGTTGAAATAAAGTTCGAAATAGAAAAAAATTAAAAGGCAAAAAACGTAACCGCAAAGTGAAAGGGCAGAATTATTACGATTTTCCCCCAAACCATTCTCTTCCTAATCCTCTGCGTGTGTTTTTTATTGGTGTTCGCTGTTCTTCTTGTGTGTGCTGTTGCTGCAAGCCAGAGACTTCCGCCGAGCGTCTAGTGAAATTTGATTTTTTTTCTATTCCGTTCTTTTCTTTCTCTTTATTTCGGTTTTGGAGTTTTTATTCGTAAATGACAATTGTCATTTCGTTTTGCTCCATGGGATGAGTCTGTCTGAGTAAATGAAATTGTCGATGCTTTTTTTTTTTTATATTTCTTGGATGTCGGCTGTGTGTGTATGCGCTTACACCCGCTAAATTTCTTTGCAATTTCTGTGTAAACATTCTTTTGGTAATATTGGTCGTCTTCGTCTGTACAATTTTGAATGAAGACAAATTAGAGGCAGGAGTGTTGCCAGTTAATAATAGTTAGGTACGTATGCTGGGTTAATCTTTATTTATGTGCAACTACACTAGCTTCGGAGAAGAGTTTTGAAATCTGAGGGTCTTTTTCAAGTAAGTTGTTCCCTGTACTCGCTTCGTATCTTACTGAATGGTACTGTACACTAGATGTACAAAAATGTGGATTTTAAACCGTAATAGCTAGTGGACGGTGGAACTTTGTTGCATTTTAAATCAGCACAAAACGCACCGCGTTTGACATTAAGAATAAATTCTAACAAGTCAACTTTAGCAAACGATTTTAAAAACTCTCCAAATTCGTAAGAGGAAATCTCGTGATACATACATATAACCGCTTACACAACGTAATTCTTTAAATCAAAACGCAATGTGGAGTTCGCGCGGTCGCGCGTTGATGGATTTTGGTCGGCGTTGTAAGAACTTTACGATAAAATCTGTCAAAACAGATTTTCCAAAGCGAAATGTCGCTTCAGCGTTGCGAGATATGAATATGAAAATAAATAAATTTCGTTTGCTTAAATTTCACACACAAATTCGGGGAAAAAAGACAGTATTAATAGGTCCGTTCGCGTACTTTCTGCACTAAAATTCGTAGATTGTCAAATTTCAAAGAGTGGGGGTAAAATTCTCTCACAGAGTGGCAAAACTACGAAAAAGTAAACGAACGCGTTGAACAAGAAAAGTTACCCACTTTTTAGACGTCAAAAACATATGTATGTTGGTTAAAAACAAATTTCAGTTAGAGATTTGTATTTTTTACTCAATTTGCAGTTCTATGTACCTACATAATGTTTTTTTTTTCCCAAACTAAGGAATTTTAGAGTTGAAATAATTAAATAACGAAGATAATCTTCCATGTTTTTCTCAAATGAATTAATTTTTGCCAATGAAAAAAAAGACAACAACAATAAAATTGACAGATTTCGGTGGTTTGACAGATTTCACAAATCTACCCACAGAAATTTCTTGGGCTAAAATTCGCAGCATGGGGAAATTTTTTACTTTCTCGTGTGCACTCTCTTCTACGAAAAACTACGAAATTTTTGCGTACGCGAACAGGATTTCGTAGTTTTTCGTAAAATTTCGTAAAAATTCGTTGTTTTGGGAGGGTACGCGAACAGACCTAATGTTTTACCTTTTTTGATTTTTGTTCTTATTACTAAACAGTAGTGTCTAAAATAACTTTGCATTGTAACAAGAATCATAGAATAGAAGAAAAAAGGTAATAAAAACAATATTTACGATCAAAAACAGACCACTGCCTTTCACTATTACTGCATTCAGGCAACTGCTCATCTGTCATTTAGCAACTAAGACCGACAAGAGCGGTACTTTCTTACTAGTTTTCCTTAACTTTTTTCTATTTTTTTTTCTATTAACTATTTTGTTTTAAAAATTTCGAAATTAAAAATGATATAATCAGCAGAGAAAAAGTTTGTCAATTTATGTTTAACTGATACGATTTTTTTTAATAAAAGTTTCTTCATGAAATTGCTTTTATTTTCATATTTCCAAGGCTATTTTACAATTAGAACAAAGAAAGAATGACAAACTAATTCACAGCTAACATGTGTAAATTTGTGAGTTGTACTCATGGATTCGAGTTTTTCTTTAGAAAAAAGTGTTTTCACTTGTTCACCTTGCCCTCGTAATAGAATTAAAATGGTGGTACCATTGCAAAATCGGCCAATATTTATCTACGTATGTACATAGATAGCTCTCACTTGATTGTTGGTTACACGCTTCATTCACGGCGGAAACTTTAAAACTCCATTATACCATTTTCTGGATGTTGTAGGTAGTCAGTTCTAAGTTCACTAATAGTTTTTTTCAACTGTCTAAAGTTAGCTAAATTAGTAGTATTCATTTCCGCGTCTCAATTTTGGGGTGGATGACTCGCGTTGTTTACAACGAAGACTTCAAAACTGCATTTTATAAATTTCAGACAATCGTGGCTAAGAATCGTATTCCAGATTTGTGGTTTCGTTAATAGCTCTTCCAAAAGTCTTAAATTATCTATTTGAGTATTAATGGGTTTTTAAAACACCAATATTTCATGAGCTGTATTTTTTTGCAGCAATGTTTAAATCTACACTAAAAGTAAATATAGAATTCTACTGGCAATCAGTGCCGATAATGTCCGTTGGAATCGCTGCTTTGGATACATTGTGTAGATATGTATGTATATATGTATGTATATCATTCGAATATAGACTGATGGTATGCAGTCGCTAAAGGACGCCTTATTCCTTCTACTTTTGACACCTTGGACCTCAGCCTTTATTCTTTTGGGAATTTCTCTGCAAATGTTTTGTTTTTGTAATTTCATTCACTCATTCATTAGGTTCTGTAACTCCGGATGAGGCATAGGACAACGACAAAACTCTTCTATGCTTCTAACTCTGTGGCTAGATATTTCAGCTTTGTGGCAACGTCTTGTGCTGGGATTCTGCTTTTGCCAAGACCATTGATCTCTGCATTATTCTTGGCCTTTCAACATCAACACAAGTCGGCATGCGTTACTAAAATCGACAAGCGAATCATCATTATTGATACGTGGCCCCGAGCCGTGCTACCATAACGCGTTCCAGAGCTACGTTGTTTAATCCGACTTTGGCATTAAAGTCACCCATGACGATTATAATGTCTGCCTTATGTGGGAGACAGACTGCTGGTATTGATACCATGGTATAGCAATACTACGTTCTATACCACATGTCTGTCACTGCAATACCACGTTAAAACCTAGTTTACCATGAATAGAAACTAGTATTGAGATTCGCAAATTTTTGGTGGTATACCACCATCTTATTGCTTGCAGCGCCACTTTCTTTCTGTTGGTGGTTCTTCATAGCTTCTTTGACAATTTAAAAGCAAGCAATCACAGCGAAAAATGTTTTGAAAATGGATTAAGAAGGACAATTTTATCTGCATTGGAAACAATGAAGTAAGAGAAGTTTAGAGGAATTATATCGGCGAGCTACGAGGAGCAAGACGCAATATTGGAGTGTTGCAAAAAATGTGCAAGCAGCTGGAAGAGGCGCAACACAAATGTCAAAGTATACCACGTAAAGCAAAAGTCAACGTATACTACGAAGTGCAGTCTGTCAGGGGTTATAGTATTCCCTATACCATGGTATCAATACCAGCAGTCTGTCTCCCACATTAGAGCACTGTTATGCACCGACTCCTCCTTCCCTGCCGAATCATTTGTGGGCTCGTAGCACTAAATAATAATGTTATGGATAATGCTTGTATTCAGCTCTCCCTCTCTTCAATTTGTATTCAACTCTCCCTCCTAACTTAGTTTCGCATAAAAAGATACTAAGAAGGAATTTTTAGGGATTTACTTTAAAAGTGATTTTTTTCTATAGGAAATTGTATAAATAAAATAACGGCTCTATGTGTCAAAAAAAAAGTATTGTTTTCTTTGATGTTTTATACATCCCTAACAAAAGCCATTTCTCCATTAAAAGCCCGTCCCAGGCACCTATAAAATTATTTTTAGTAATTTGTATTTGCTGGCAACACTGATTCTTTAATTTCCTTCTTTCTTTCTTTCTTTCTCGTCATCACTTGACTGCCTGCCGCCTGCCTGTGCATTTTTTTCTATTTTAGTTATTTATTTTCATTTGTGTGAAATTATCATACTGGTTAGATTGAAAACTAAAAGAAGAGAAAAAAAAAGCAGAGAAAAGAAATTTCGAAATACTCTGGCTTGTGTGGAAGCAAAACACGACTGCATTGTTTGTGTTGGATTTGGAAAGAGTGAAATAAAAGAAACATCAAGAAAGAGAGAGGTATACGGCCTGCGTACAATTGTTGTGAATGTTATATGAACACTGTGGGATACGTGTGAGGAAAAGTACTTCCACTTGCTTTTCTATCTTGTTTTCTTGGAAATTGTAAATATTTTCAGACTGCTTTCTTTTTTTCGTTTGTTTATTTTTCATTGCACCAACTATTTTTTCTATTTTACTGTGTGTATTGCATTACTACTTAAAAAGCATTAATTCTATTTTCTTGTTCTACTTTTCGTTGCAGTAATTTTATGAATAAGACGACAAATTGAAAATAAAAAGTACCACAGCTATATTTTGTTTGTCCCTTTTCTTGCTATTTGGAGAGAGACTGACCTATATACGCGCGCCACTTCTATTTGCTGTTGCTGCTGCTGGTGGTTTTATTTATCACATTTTTCTTGTGGTGTTTTTTTCACACCACAGTGCGTGTGTGAGATTCGTTGGTCAATTAAAGAGACTGCTGCTGCTGCTGCTTCTACGGCAGCGACGAGTGTTACAAAATCAACAGGAGAATAGAAAGCTGTCTAGGAACTTCAGAGGAACTAAAAGAAATTATTTAAAAACAAGAGATCATCTGACAAAAGGATAACAATATTAATGATGGCCGATCAACAGTTCTTTTTAAAATGGAACGATTTTCAGACAAATATGGTTACATCCTTCAGGCACCTACGAGATGAAAAAAGTTTCACCGATGTGAGTATGAATGAAATAGAATAAAATTTGTAATGTCCTATGATCCTATGATAGCAGCAGTTTATTCCGTGGGACTGAGAAATTATGGCATAGTGTGTATAGTGTGCAACCGTAAATTGTCCTAGATACAGAAATGTTTTAATTTTTAATCTTTTTCCGAGTATGTCTACAGTTGTTGACGGAAATAAACAATTTGTTCAAATCAAATGCGAATAATACCTACATACTTCACCACCTCTCACCCACATTGTTTGGTTATTGATTTGGAAAGCAATAGAAACCTATTGTCTTGCAGTAATAGCACAACAATAAAATTCTTCTACGATGATGTGGATGTGAAAGTTGTATCTATTCCAATGCTGCTAGAGGTTAGAACTCTTAGAAAAAGAGAAATCGTATAATTGTGTACATTCATTTCTGAAGTTTTGTTATACAATAAATGCACGCATTTGTGGAATTATTGTGTATTTAAGAATCGCTCATACATGTGCGCAGATATACATTTTGCAAAAGTCTTCGGTGAATGTAAATATTTTGAAAGACTGCTTCCTCCCATTTGCTTCTATAGTGAATGTTTTGTGTTGTAAAGTGGACGCAAGCAGGACGTCAACTGGAAACGCATCAATGTCTTCGCATAAAAATTATAAACTAATGCTATGAAATGAATTTCTTTTAGCTTCGGTGTGAAGTGTATACACGGTAGAAATGCTTACATAGATATGTACATATGTATGTATGTATGTACGCAGGTGTAGCTCTGCGCTGTCTCCTTTGAGTTTTTGGTAGAAATGATTTAGTATGTAAACATTTTCGGAGGAGTACCCCTAATTTCATTATCGTTTCTACAAAATGTTAAATAATTTCAATAGTCTGCTGGAGCAAAATGTCTAAATGGTCCTATGCATGTGCACAGCTGCGGTTATGCGCCACCGAAACGTTGTACATACTAAAATACATATGTCCCTTCTTCTGCATCTGTGCCGTGCAATAAAGCTCAAGGAATCTGGATGTTGCTCTGCAAAGCCATACGCACATAGGAACATTCCGAATTTGTTACCAAGAGACCTGGCAACTATGCACTTCTACTAATTGCCTAACCATAATTCGAAACAATTCAGCGCATGCTTGTCGGCCAGGGAGGTAAGGAGAAAAAAAATCGATTTTTATCGACGGCTCAAAGATGAATTGTGGAGATGGGGCGGGTATCTGTTTAGAGACAATGAATATACATATTTCAATTTCATTGCTTTACAGGCAAAATTAGTGAGAATCCGAGAGATCTGCCCAGCACTTAAGTGCAATTTTACATCAAAACGAAATATTGTCATATTCATTGACAGCCAGACCACTTCCAAATTCTTAAATCGACTATGATATCCTCAAAACCAGTGAAACAGTGCAACAAAAGCTCTCCCAGCTAAGTCTTCGGTTGGTGATAACTCTCCTCTGGCCCCAGGTTATAATAGTGTGATGGGGAATATGACTAACTATGGCGATCAGCTCTAGACGAATCGATTACGGATGAAGACTTGCCTCCACTCAAAACCATTAAGAGCAAAATCTTCAAAATCCTTTTTGTAAAAACCAAGCTCTTGTTGGAAGAGCCTAAGTAACTGTAACATATCCAAAAAGATATGGCCCATGTATGATAAAGTAAGATCGCAGGATCTCTAATAAACCCAGTCACCGCACACTAGCAAATTCTTCTTCGATAAGCTTCCTGAAATGTCAGGGAATGACTGTGGATCTGAACAGATTTATCAACGCCACGGATTGGATCTAATGAATTTCCTCTCCTTTTCGGACAAAAAACTTCCATCGACAACCGGGTCGCGCCAATCCCGCTGGAACTTCCACTTCTACTTACTTACAGATTCGATCTCTGTTGTTTGTCTGTTCGAGTATTTGGTCGTGAGCTTTCGTCTAAGAGATTTAAATTATAAAAGTTTGAAATTTAAATTTCTTTACTGACCAGATCAATGTCGCTGTAAAGGTCGTACAGTTCGAGGTTGTACATACATACATACATACATATATATTTTTTTCTTCACACGCCGTCTATTCAGACGGGACCGAACATTATTCAAGAGTAGATGACAACCTCGACCATTCTTGCTTTACCCCATGCCTCTGAGGATATAACAGGACTGGAATGGTTAAGGCATTGTGTAGAGTAACTTCGGTTGTTCACAAGAGATTTACTACTCAATTGTCTTCTTAGTGAGAAAAACGTAGTTTTTTGGCTCGCTTTCGCGGATTCGCAAGTAGTTCGGGTCCTTTTATGCAGCGCCGGTATGCCTCTTGTTTTGACACATATGCATATTGTGGTTTCGCTGTGCTGGCTAAGTGAACCACAGCACTGGTCTTCTTAATTGATGGCAATGAACCTCGTGAGAGATAAAATTACATTCGATCGGGGATGCTTTTGGTGATCTCTTGCAAAACTTGCAAATTGTTGTGAATATTTAAATGCGAAAACCGCGCGCAAACAAGGAGAACGTTTTTCCCCTTCGTAAAGTCGATTATACTGTAAACTATGCATCTGAAATAACAACGTTCTTGTGTTCTATGTAGATTTTTCTCTAAACTACCGCCCCATCGTCCTGGTGTCTATACTATCTTATGTGTCAGAAAAATTATTAACGTTGTTCAACGGACCTCCTGTTTTAAGTTCCACATTCTTTGTCCGATGAACAAGCTTTTGATACATCGTCATTAGTTGGACATGGATGTTGTACCGATTCGTTAAAAAGTTTTAGGCAATGATACTTAAACGTATTTTGTGTTCTAGAGTCTCTATAAAACTGAAGTCTAAAATCAGAGTTTGCTCTTAAGTTATACGGTTGAGAGTCCCCGATGTAAACTAAGGTTGATGTTAGGTATGTGAGCAACAAGTTGTATTTCATTTTGAACACGAACATTAGTACATTGAAAGTGATACGTTGTTGATGTTTAACCATTTTAGACAAGACAGCATCCATGTAATTGGTGTATAAAAGCTACACTTTCTCTGTGCCTAATCACATTTAAGGATAAATACCTCACTGCGAGTTTTATTCTGGCTTGCATCAGCTTCTGGGTTGTTTGTAGTTCCCAGAAACTTTGTTGTACTCCATTCCAAAGGAAATTCAGAACTCGAAATGAATTATAAGTTTTTTACGTACGGAAGTGCTAGTAACAGTTTACCGTTTGCTTTCCAAACTGTATTTAAATATTTTGAAGAAACTGTAAAAAAAAAAATAAAAAAATATTGGGTTAGTGCGTTGGACTACTAAGTGAGAGGTTCGAAGTTCGACTCTTGGAAAACACCATACGTTCCTTTCGCGGACCCACCTCGCGAACGTCCGACAAACGTTCGGGGATAATAGCTGGCATGAGCAAGCTTCTCAATTTGCCTTTTGGATATGACTTTAAACTGTAAGAATCTTCCATTTGTGCGAAAAAAATACAACACGCACAATACAAATGCTCGTGAAAAGCTTGGCCCTGGGCCTTATACGGTCTATTACGCCTAATATTTTTATTTGTATGTAAAATAAGCTAATAAAGGATCAACTTAGCTGTGATTCAAATTTATGAATGGTATTAGCAAACGGATCTGACCGACATAGTCCAAACGATACAGTACCAACTGATGCACATTATTAAATTTATAAAACTAAATTAATCAAGTATTTTTAAATTTTAGGTAACACTAGCCTGTGAAGGACAAACGTGTAAAGCACACAAGATGGTCCTATCTGCATGTAGTCCATATTTTAAAGCACTCTTAGAGGTAAATTCGTATGCGACTTTTTTTTTATTTTATTTAAAAAAAACATGAAAATTTGGTTTTTATTCTCAGGAAAATCCATCAAAACATCCGATAATCATTTTGAAAGATGTTTCATACATTCATCTTCAGGCGATTCTAGAATTTATGTACGCGGGCGAAGTGAATGTGTCACAAGAACAACTACCAGCCTTCTTAAAAACAGCTGATCGGCTAAAAGTGAAAGGCCTTGCTGAGACACCTTCGTCCATTAAGCGGGAAGGTTGATGGTAATAAAAAACAGAAAGTGTTCCGCCCTTATATCGTTTATTCGCGTTTTTTTTTATTCGTTTCAACCGACACTCATACATAAAATTCATTGTATTTAATTTTAATATTTGTTTTTCTCTCTTTGACATTAATATTATTTTACTTATCCATACATACATGTAGAAATAGGCAAAGTAATTTGAACAATAGTTGCTCGAAAAAAATATGCTACACAACTCAAGAATACCAACTGCTCAATAATAATAATGAACATGTATATTTTATTTTTTTAATTGAATTCAAGACAAGTAATTGTGTATCAAGAAAACGTGTAGCAGGGCATTAGCTGAATACATTATATATATTTTTTTCTTTTATTTTCTTAAGGTATAAAGACACTAAGAAAATATATGTTTTTGAAACAATATACACATGTATGCACATTATGATTTTTTTGGCCTACTTTAGTAGTCTGTATGACAGTTAAGCATAGTAACAGAAGAGAATTAATGCAAATCATGTTTTGATATTTGTCTATCAAGTTCTATCCAATCGCAGGTTAGCAAAAAAAAACTCGGTTAAATCAAAATTAAATTATAGTTTCGTAAAAAGTTTTATTTTTTTGTTTGTGCTTCAATTAAAATTTAAATATTATGATGGAAATTGTAATTGTTACATAATATAATTCAAAAAAACTTGCACAATTTTGAACCACCGAATATAAAGCAAGTTTCCCGCTTTTACCAGTTTGTTTCGATTTTGCTATCAAAATTTATCCACACATTAGGTATAAATACATGAAGAGGGAATAATTTTATTACCAGATTTTTTCTTTATATAAGCCTAAGGATTTACAATATCAGAAGTAGATTTTTAGAAACAACGACAAAGCTTTAGCGAACTCTGAATGAGAAAATGTGTTTTTTATTTGTAGGCAATATTTTTTTTTAAATTTTCTGTTTAGTTTTGCTATGGGTACATTTGTTTTTCTCTCGGACTTATTTAACGCTGGCTACAGATCTTCGTGATTGCTTACGATATACGATGAATTTACATAAACATCAAAAGTGTGGATGAAAACTTGGTCGTCGAAAAACATCGCATACGAAATCTGTGAGTGTTTGACTTATCCTCGTCATCGTAACTGCGAAGCACGTTTGGATCCATCAAATGTATTTTGTAAACGTTAGCCATTAGATATATCCTTTTCCATCTTGAAATTATGAGAAATACTCCTCGTATAATTCTTTCACGATGCCCGAAATTCGATCATCGAACATGAACCATGTACACCATATCAAGAAGGTCTATAGCGGGCTAGAGTACTGTTGTTAATGTAGTCAGCGGGTATTAATAGAGAGCTTGGGAAAATAAATTTGATCACCGTCCTATTTTTAAACTCTACAGCTGTTAAAAGGTTTCAAGGTGCTTGGTTTATAAATGTACACAGACTTGTTTTTTGAATTGAAAGCGACAGAAGCCATATCACCTTACTCGATTTTCATTATTTTTGTGAAGGGTGATATACCGTGTATCAATCAAGTGTCATCTGTCGTATTTTCTTGCCCTTAGCAAAATCAATCCTTAAAACAAGGTAAATGTTTCCATCCAAAGGAGATGTCTTGTCCTTTATTGTGCGTTATGTATATCTTGTTTTCAATATCATACTCGGTGAATATATATGTATATACTGAATTTAATATCACTCGAAAGAATTTTTCTTTCTGGGATTGAGTGGTGCGTTTTTAAATCAAGGAACAATGACGCGCTTCGTGTGCGTGAGAAATATTACCCCTTGATCTTTGATGTTACACTAACTTACATATTGATATTTAGTATACAAAGATATAGTTTAACATGAACCAGTTATTGTACTTCTCTTAGGTGAGTTACTTTAAACCCATTGCATATGGCTAAGAGTTCATTAAAAACATTTATTTGCGAAGTTAAAATTAAGTTGATATGCATTAGAAAAAAACTAGTAAACGCTACCATCTAAAATATCCAATTACATTTTAAATTTCATATGTACATATATTTGTGAAAATTCATGGAAACAAATTTTCCGGCGCTCAGAGGACTACATCCCTGCATTTATATTCCGACAAGATGAGAGGCATGAAATAAATTTTAATCATTAATACTACATGTTGATTTGTTGTTTTTCCTCTACTGGGTTTAAAGATTGAATAGTAATTGAAATGATAAAAGACACGGTTTAGTATATGAATGAGTAACTAGAAATAATTTCGAAACTCATTGATTAAAATGTAATATAAAATTACATATTACTTCCAAAAATATTTTTTCTTTTTATTTTTCGATCTGCATCATTATTTGAATTTTTAAAACAGTGTATTCGATTAAATCCGATGAAACTGAATTAAGCGTGCCTTGACAATGAGGCAATAGGCAAGAACTTATGAGCTTTTTTTGCTTTTTTTTTTTTTTTATATATTTCAATTTTAGAATCCCAAAAGATTATGTTTGCAGTGGAAGAATGGTCTATGTATTTAAGGAGTTTTTTTTTTTTTTTTTTTTAACTTGTTTCGCCAGATTAATACCGAAGTGTCTTTTCACCCCTGCTAAACTGGTTAACTCGTTCCGAAGTGCATAGGATTATATTAGAACCCTTACTTGCTCCAGAGCTATGTAACTAATAGCAGATATAGATTTCGCTTTTAGGGCCGGATAGCATGTAAGTAGCTTAAAAGCTGCAAACTTGATTTATCCGAACAAATTTCATGTTTCACTTATTTAATCCAAAGAGAGGACGTTAGCTTCTTATATCAGAAAACTAAAGTTAAATTTATAATATTCAGTTTAATACTCAAAACTTGAGATAGTATTTTATATTCCTTCTGTCAATCCTTAAAAGAAGAGAATTCGACTTTCAATTATGAAACATTTCTTCTTTAACTTTAAAATGTTTAATATGTAAAAAGAAACATGTGTACCCAACAAATTTTATGAGATTATGTATTTCGTTGCGTAACTCTAACTTGAGGCTTCTCACCTAACTGTTAAAGATTCAAAAGGTTTTTTTTTCTCTAAGGGATCTTGCAAACGTATAAATTCACCTAAATAATAATATCTCTTCCGTTGATCTTGTTATTTATAAATTACAGAGTTTCAGAAGTTATTGAAAACCAAACTATCTTGCGTGCAATACAACGTTGGTATTTTTTGTACACTAAACTTTAGACGTTTTCTTACGTATATTTTCCTTACTTGAACTGGTAAAAGTCACACTAAAACAAAATAAATAAAAATACAAACCTATATATTTTCTTAAACATAGTGTAATATAGACAAATAGATTAAAAAATAAAATCTAACTAAAAATTCAGCAACAAAGCAACAGTTATCCTTCCTTCATTTGTTGCTTACTCGTAATCTCTCCTACATTTTTTTTATTTCGCATATTCATATCATTAAAACACGTTTCTTGAACTGCAAAAGAAAAAAGGAAAATATTTATTAAATCGTAATAAAAATTGAATAGTTAAGAATAACCAGCTATCTTGTATATTTATTTTATTTTTTGTTTCAAACTATTTGTACAATATTTATAACTATAGAAAAAACAAAAAAAAAGTAATAAAAATGAAACAAGAAATCAATAGAATAGCGAGTAAACAAAACAAATAATAAATAAATATAATAATTATTAATATTGTGTATAGCAGCTTTTGTTTTATTACAAACTTTATGTTTTCCCTCAAAAATTATCTACGGCAAATTGTTTCAATGTTCTTTTAAAATTAATAATAAAATAAAAAGATTTTATTTCTGGCCAATAGTAGTTATAATAATCCTGTTTTCTTTTTTCGAACTTAAGATTCATAATGTAAATTTCTGTTTTCCAATATAAATGTAGAGCTTAAGACAAAAATAATACAAATACTAAAAATAAAAACTGCAAGCATAATAATTAATTTTATGAATCATATTTTGGATTTACTTAATTTTTTTATACTAAATTTAAAGCAAAAAACATGAGATGTTGACGAAGAAAACTGGTAACAACTAACAGATGTATTACAAAGACAAAACCGACATGAAAACCTAAGTGATAAATGATATATGTATATTATATATTTGAAAAAAAAGAATAAATAAAACTTAAATTTGTATTTGTGGAAGGTATAATAAAATAAAAGAATATTTAATCACGTAAAAAAAGAGACAATTGTATATTAGAGCTCTAAGGACTAAGAAATAAAATGTTTGCAATAAAATAAACAAAAATTGGATTTACTTAAGTACTTCTTATGAAGTATGCTCTTTACTCTTTATAAATCTGGAGATAACGAGTTCTAAGTAAATGAAACAGTGACCCGGTATTGAGGCAGTATAGTATCGAGTTTAAAAATGTACTACTGCTCAAGTTCATTTTTTGTAGTTTTAAAGCAACTGAAAGTTAAAACTAGCAACCTTCGCAGTTATAATTTTGCTATTGAAAAATAAATATTTAGCGGTGGAAAATGGAAGAAGTGGACCTTAATGCATTTTTTAGCTCCCTCCTTTTGTTAGGCGAGGTTATGATCAGGATTATAGGGATCATAACCCTCCCACTTTACTGCATCCCTACTGGTCCGCCGATCCTGATCTATTTTTTAAATCAACTCGCACGACCGAACTTAGTCGGAAAATCGCTTAGATAAACATCAGTTCGAAAGCCAGTAAATCTCGAATGTAGCATTGAAATTCCACAATATTTCTCTTTTTTTAACAGATCCAACGAATTTTTCGTTTCTTCTTTCATTTCTATTGTATTCAGCTAGCTGTAAAATGTGTAGCGCTACAAAAGTTAAAAGTAAACCAACTCTTACTACTGCCACAGCTACGCACTACGCTACAGCTACTCATTGCGAACGCACTATTAGGTCTGTTCCCGTACTTTCTGCAACAAAATTCGTAGATTTTCAATTTTCAAGGAGTGGGGATGAAGGGAGGCAGAAACATCAAAAAGTACGGGAAGGCGTTGAACAACAAACGTGGCCCCTTTTTTGAAACGTCAAGGGTGGCAATGGTGTAGTGGTAGCGTCATCGTTTGTCGAGCTGATGGTTCACAGTTCAATCCCTGGTGTCAGCAAGCATTATATGATAAGAGGCAGTCCGATTAATTGCGAAAGTCTGTGACAACACTACTGCGAAGGCATAACACTGGCAGTAGGTTTGTCATATGGCTGGAGAAATTGATCGCTCTGTTGATAATTGATATGCTCATGACACCAGGTAGATCGGGAAAAAAATACTGTGAATCAGAAGCGAAGGCAAAACAAATAATGACAGCAAAAAATCTCCCCAGTTATCTGGACACCACCCCTGGAGCTAATGTGTGAAACCTAATACACCTGAGTTTCAAACCACTACACCAATCTCTTTCTCTCTCTCTCTATCTTCATTTCAAACGCCCGCACTGTGTATAAACATTAAAAGGGTATTCACAACCCCTTGAGTGCGGGTAAATTATAAAAAAAAAAAAAAAAAAACCCTGGATGTACATTTTACCCCGTTTCATGCTGTACATTTCCCCTCCCTTTTCTATAAACTCAGATTGAATTGAGGAATTGATCCAGTGTGCGCTGGCTGGCTCATGGTGTTTAAAAAAAAATCTCAGTTGGATATTTCTATTTTCTGCTCTGCTTGCAGTTCTATGTATGTTTTTTTCTTTTTACATGAAATATGTGTGTAAAGAGCAACTGAGACCGCTCTCTCTTACGTTCGCTCATGTTTGCAAAAGTAAACGAACATTTAAGGAATCGAAGGCTGACTACGAAGTCCTGTTCCCGTGCCTGTCTAAAACAGCAAATATCTAGGAATATCTATGAATATCCCCATGCTGCGAATTTTAGCCCAAGAAATTTCTTTAGCCAGATTTATGAGATCTGTTAAATCGCCGAGATTCAATTTAATTGTTGTTTTTTTTCATTGGCAAAAATTGATTTGTTTTAGAAAAACATGGAAGATTATCTTCGTTATTTAATTAATTTAATTTTAAAATGCTTTATTTTGGGAAAAAAACATACCTATGTATATAGAACTGCGAACTGCAGAAAATACAAATATCCAACTGAATTTTTTTTTTTTTAAACTACATACGTAGTTATGTTCCCGTACTTTTTGATGTTTGTTCCTCTCTCTGAGAGATTTTCATCCCCACTTCTTGAAAATTGAAAATCTGCGAGTTTTGGTGCATAATGTACAAATAATTTCAATGGGTGGGTAGCAGTTATTGATATAACACTCGTTACAAACACTGATACGTTTCTCGGACCATAAATGGATTCTCTTCGATATCTGTCTCTAGCGTGAGACTTCTAAGCCTTATAGAAACCCCAAGCGAATAAACTGGACAAAGTTTAACCGAATAGTTAAGTCAAAACTAGACGTCGCTTCTATCACTAACAAAATCATCTCGACTACTGAACTTAAGCTGAAGGTAGAAACCTTAAGGCATCATGTCCAGTCAGTTTTAGTAGAAAGAAATACCCATCATGGTGGATTGATGATCTGTCCAAGCTCAGGAAGATGACCAGAGCTATCTTCAATATCTGCCACAGTCATAATTTCTCCCAGTCCTACAAGAACTTAAAATATATAAGGAATCTATCAGAAAGGCCAAGAAGCAGGGGTGGATAGAATACTGCGAATCTATCGAAACCCTCAATAAATCCGCAAAACTTAGTAAGATTCTGTCTAAGGACACAGTAACCCATCTTTCCTGAAAAGGACTTATGGATCCTAGACAACTTCTTCTGCGGAATCTCTGGAACTCCTTATGAATGCACACTTCCCAGGATATAGCAATTCCCTGGCTTAACCCGAGTTGTTTTTATTCACCGGGTTAGGTGTAGAAAGTTTCCTTGTATTATGCATAGTATCTATGTTGAGAAATCGATCTATTCAGGCAACACTAGGTAACAGCAGTATAACTTAGACGGTCAGTAGAGGTACACCACAAGGAGGCGTTATTTCTCCCCTGCTATGGATTTTGACAAAATAATATCTTGGTGCGACTTGACTGGAAGGGGGTTAAGATGGTCGCTGATACGGATGACGTGGTTATATTAGTGTCAAGGAAGTTCCTCTGCACGATAAGTCAAATTATGGAGTGGGCTTTGGATAAGATATGTTCATGGGCCACAAACAGTAGACTTGGAGTAAATTTAGATAAGACCGAAATGATGCTGTTTACCACAGAACCAAAGATTCCGAACTTCACTAAATCATTCTCAGTCCGATTCCCTTCAAAAGAAGAATGGAAGAACGAAAGCTTTATCAAGGACTATGAGATAAGTACAGCCTCAAATGTATTAGGCACCCCTTTCTTTTTTTCTTTGCCGCCAAATCCTTTCTCGGAAGTAATTCATTTGAATTTTATGAATTACTAGCGGGCACCCTGCGTGCGTTGCTGCGCAGTTGTTAAAAAGCAGTTCTGGGCAAACTACTGTACCAATTTCGACCAATCTTCACAGAAACACTCTCGGGCCAATATCGAAGATTGCCTGAAAATTTGAGCTCAATGTGCGGTGCTTTCGGAGTCTATAGCATACATACAGCATACATTGAGTTTTATATACTTATATAGAAGATAAGCGGTTTTCCTCTTATAGGGCCCATACACTATCCGACCGTGCTTTACTTTGCCACACACTATACGACGGTTGGACAGATTTTACCACACATGATACAATCAGTCGGACGACAAATTGGCACCGCCTCAAAATATCAAACATTAATTGATATCTATCCGACCGTCGGACAGACCGTCTGACAGACCATCCAATAACGCCACACACGATGGGATCGGTCGGACGGACTTCAATGTCTGTCAGATTTATCGTATCATGTATGCGGCCTACTATTAAGTCTACCAGCTTTTCAGCTTAAACACTTATTAAAACGAATAGAACTCTTTGAAATTTCATAAAAAATAATAAGAAAAAAAATAAACGTCATGTCGGGAGTTTTATTCGACTTGTCTCACTCAAAATGCAGTTGTGGGCAAACTGTAGAACCGATTTTGACCAAACTTCACAGAAACACTCAGAATATTACCGACGATTGCCTTAAAATTTCAACTTAATCAGTTCGGTGGTTTCGGAGTCCATAGAAAACATACAAACATATGTAGGTACATATGTAGGTACATTGAGTTTTATATTATATAGATGACCTTACTATATGAGGTTGTAAACGACTTTCATATTTTAAGAAAGGTCATCAATGCACTGTTATGATGCAATTGCGGGTTTTTTCTGGTGTAGGATCAGTGTACGATCATTGCTCGAAATCGACAGACGCGTGACTAATTTACTTTCTATTGTTCCTAATAGTTAAATTTGTTAACTTTTCTTTTAAAATGCCAAAATGAAACGAACTTAGTCTGGCAGAATGTGTAAAAATACAGCTTTTATTTGAAGAAGGCCAAAATGAAACTCAAATAGCAATAGAAGTGAAGTGTTCATGTTGTGCAGTGCGGTACAGCCAGACTAGTTCGCATGTAAATCACGAAAAATCTGGGAGAGAGAAGATTACCGCGCCTCGGGAGGACTTCGCTCAAAAATCAAAAGTAAACCTCATCTGAGCTTAATTCTGAGTTGTCGAAGGATAGGGGAAAAAAAATTCTGCAAGAACCGTTAGATGAAGACTTAGGGAAGTTGGATGTAAAGGATGTAAAGCAAGAAAGAAGCCGTGGCTTTTGGAAAAAACAAGAAGTTGCACTTAGAGTTAGCGAAAAAACATGTGCATTTCAATGAAGAAGATTGGTCAGATGAATCTTACTTTGGGGTACAATGAGGCTTGAGTGGCCTGCGCAGTCCCAAATCTCAACCCTATAGAACATAGGTTGAAGTGGCTGCCAGCTAGGAGTCGCCAGCACACTTAGACCAATGGTAGGTCCATTGTGATACCACATGGATCATGGGAGAAAGTTTCTCTCTACCTACTCCTTTAAAACCAATTAGAGCTTCTTATGAAGCGTAGGAGGCTCTTAATGTCAATATTCAGCAGGTCGCCTATATCGTTATAATAGGGAGCTCCTTAGTGGAGTTTCCTTCTACGGGAGAGAGCTGGGCATGGGCAGATACAAAGAAGGTGAGGAATAGTTTCCTCCTCCTCTTCTTCATTCATGCAGCTTCTACAAAAGTCGTTCGCAAAGAGGCCTAGCCTTCTAGCATGCTTCCCTATTAGACAGTGTCCAGGGATGACACCCATTGTGGTGCCGATATGCAATCTATTGAGAGAAATCAAATTCTTAAAGCGTTTTAGATCCAGCTTTGGCCAAATCTGTTTTGTCGCTAGACATGTTGATCCATTTGTCCACCTTAGATTTGTACTCTCGACAGCATCCAGCTTAAGTTTAAGTTTGCGAGTAGCGATTGCAATACAAACACGATTGGAAAAGAAACACTTAAAAATGCGTTATAGCAAGAGTAGAGTTATATTTCGTTATATTTCTTCGGAAGAGTATCGCAAGCTAGCTGGCACTTTGCCCAAGAGAGTTGCTGTAGTCATAAATAATCTTTAATAAAACTATTTATTTATCATATCTACTTCCGAACTCTGCAAGTGTTTTCCAGGCGGAGCTTCTCGCGATACGGGAAGTTTGCCGACTGCTAAGGGTTTACAAAACATCATATACATAGCAGCATTGCTATTTTTTTCGACAGTTAAGTCGCTATCAGAGACATCGATGCGATATTTATATCATCAAAATTGTTAGAGCAATGCCGTTTTGAACTCAATCAATTACGTACCCACTCAAACATTACTCTCGTCTGGGTCTCAGGGCACAGCAATTATGAGGGTACTGAACTCGCTGACGAGCTGGCCAGAAGAGGGTCAGCCCTTAACGACTCCTTAGCGGAGGCAGCCGACATTCCGCTGGGTTTTGTTAAGAGCTGTATTCACCTTCACTTTCTTCGGGTAGCCAATCGCATGTGAAACAATCTCATTAATTGTGCCACATCGAGAACGACGTGGCCCAGTTATAACAAATCTAAATCAGGAAAGTTACTTGGAAGATCGAGACCAGATATTGCTAGAATTGCAGCTATTATTACATACCACTGGCCAGTCGGAGACCACGCAGCCAAGCTTGGTATTTACTACAACATTTTTTGTAGAAGCTGCAAGGTACTAACGAGAAAGAATCTCTTCGGCATTTCCTCTGCAGATGACCGGCCTTAGCGAGAGCCAGACTGCTTACTTTCGGTAAAGCCTTCCACGAGGATCTTAGGGAAATAGCTGAAATAAAGATTGGAGACCTCTTCCTTTATTTAAATTCTACGGGCTGGGTTTAACCAAAAATTTAATTTCAGTAACTAATCAAGACACTCCTTTCTTTATAATACATGTTTCGCACTAGGTTTTGTAACGGTAATTGGGTTCTCCATGAACCAGCATTTCAACCAACCAACCAACCAATCAACGGGAACAGACCTTATGTGTTGGTCTACATATGCGTGCATATGCAGCCGAATGTTGATTATGTTTCTCACTTTAGGGTTTCTCTACGTTTCGGAGGTTGGCAATCATCATGGTAAGTGTTTCTTTGTCTTTTACTCCTCTGTATAATTCTGCTATAGCAAGATTGAGCCATTCTTGTAAGTTTGATATCGAGCTCAGTCTTTGACCTCCCCTACCTCTTCTTCCTTCTATTCTACCATGCAAGATGTCTTGGAGTAAGTTGTATTTCTCGATCCTTAGAACGTGTCCTAGATATTCTGAGCTGAGCTTTTTGGCAACAATCCAGCAGAAGTTACCAAAAAAATTGTTGCTAGAGATGAAACATGAGTCAAAGCAGAAGTGGAGTTAAATGGGTAATCCAACCTCCCAGAAGTTAAAGGTTGTGCCATCGCACACTGGTCGATTTAGAGTCGCCAGCTGGACTTAAATCTTAAATGAAAGTTTTTTAATACTTTTAATAAAAAAATTTATTTAATTATTTTTCTAAAAACATATCTAATGCTTTAGGTGGCAAGGATTTACAATTTCTTTTAAAGATGCCTCATACCACTTACATATAATAGGATCGAAGGAAATTTGTAGGTTATGAAGTCAGCACCATGCAGACGAATTTTGTGGACGCTCACGGGCATTTTGTACCAATAGTATTTGCTGATAAATAGTTTGGCTGTATCTAAGCAATATTTTCAAAATTTGATTACTCAATCAATTTTTAAATCAGATGAAAGAGTTTTCAGTACTTTGACAAAACGCTGTACAATTTCAGGCTCTATTCCCTTTAGGCCAGCTGTTTTTACCGGCTTCTTTAAAAATATAGGAGCAGTGTTTCCATCATTCGTATTACCACTTTCCTTGTTTTTTAAAGTCAACTAACATTCCCGACTCATTTCTGAGCTGGTTTTGTAGATAGACTTTTGTATTTTGAACCTGTTTTTTGGATTCGTCGGGCATCGACTGGAAAAATCATAGCCACAGTGTTTTAGGACTCGCAATGAATCCTGTTAATGTATATTATAAACCAAAAGCCACCAGCATTATAGGAGAATCCTACTCTAATATTCCAAAATGCCTAAGAGAATCCTTGGGGGGAAATTAACAAAAGGCGTGCTTCATGAAAGCACACCGGATCCTAATTATTTGCTTAAAGTGGCTTTACAGTCCGGGATGGGTCTGAGCTTGATCCAACAAGCGCCTCCAGCCACCTCAATCTTTGCTGTCCTTTATTGTTGACAGATATACATACTTGGTCACCGCTTGCACCTCAATACTCCCGAAAGCGCCAATGATATCGCACTGGTTCTTTCGATTATGTCAATAACATCCGCGTAAGCGAGTAATTGGACGGACTTTTGAAAGATTCTGTCTCTGGTGTTGGCGCGTGAGTTTTGCACTATCCTTTCAAGAACGATGTTAAAGAAGTGGTATGAACGCGCATCGCCTTGTGTGAATCCATTTTTGACATCAAAGGTTAGATCTTTCCCGACCTTGGTTGAGTCTCTATCGTCTCGCCTTAAAATCGATGAAAAGGTGGCGGGTATAGATTTTGAGTTCCGATGGTGGACTTTCCTGGCCTAAAGTCGCACTAATGTGGATCCATCAGGTTGTTACTATCGGCTTCAGGCGTTCACATAATAGGACAGATAAGATCTCATATGTTATGTTAAGGAGACTGATGCATCTGTAGTTGGCGCAGTTCAGAGGGTCTCCTTTTTTGAGAATCGGGCAACCCATTTACTTTTTTTTTTGTGTTCTCTGGGATTCGAACCTCGAACCTCACGCTCAGCGATCCAACGCACTAACCACTTGACCCACGGCGCCCACTATGTATGTATATGTACATACATACATTATGTATGATATCGAGGAGAGAAAATTGTATTCAAAAACGGGAAACATATATAGATTGGCTCAACCCCTAAATTAAAAATTTTTTGCATCAAACATACATATTTCTTAGATAGACTGCATAAACTGCATATGAGTAGATCACTCGGATCTTCTAATTTTGTGCAATTTAAATGAAGGAAAGCATGTGTATCATCATTTGAAAGTGCCTTGTCCTTTCGCATCATGTTTTTGGAAGACATACACTGCAACTGAAGAAATTTATTAACATTTAAATTAAATTTAGCTTTAGAATTACTTAGCTACATATGTATGCAAATCATATAAGAGAAGAAAATGTTTGTATTTGTTTCTTTTTCTTTTCATTTTTATTATTTGATAGGAATTCATAATTACAGTTAACAATAAATAAATAATAATAATGGAGTATAGCTTATGAGGTCAATCTGGTAGATAAATAAACTTGGTTTTTATAGCTAAAATTCATAAAACAAAGAACCCGTTTCAAAACTAGCTATCGTAATAACTGGACAGTGTTTTAAATGATACCTTTGTAAGCCCGATAGAACGATCGATTCATGGCAGTAACATTTGAAAATGATTTTGGTCATATGGCCTCCGCATCCGCATCGTTCTTGACGAAGTGCATTCTGTTCGTTTTATTATGGGTCCCTTCTTTATGCAATGATGGCCATATTTCATGAACAACCCGAACAATGTTGGCTTTCAGGACGTTAATTATAGCCCCACAGGAAATAATTGAGAAATATCAAACCTCAGTCTTGTAGGTCACAGTTTCGTTTCTTGTAATCAACTTATCGCCAAATTGTTATTTCAATAAGACGATGATATAGGTCGCCATGTGGCAGATAGTGCCAACTACGAACCCATATGCCTTCGAGTTCTATTAGATTCATGCAAGAACTTTGCGCAAAATGTCCCACGTCTGTAGTGGATGGACAGAGCCCCAATTGCTGCGACCAGTCGATCAATTTGGATCTTCTTGCACACTTCTGTTTCAGCGGTAATATTCTCTTTAGAACGCACTTTTCTTTGACGCGTTGGTGTTATTGGATCCAGATTATGTGGTATAAAAACTATTCACAAACCGACGAAATCGTCTATAATTTCCCAAATCGACGACCAATTTTTAAATATCCAAGTGGAAAATTTAGTTTAGTAGCGTCGTTCAAGCAAATAACAACTCGGTTCAATTTATCCCAATCTCAGCAAAACCAAAAAACAGCCTTTATGAGTGGACATGCCCAAAGCCTTCGAATTTCTCATAATGAATTCTGCAGAAGCTGCAGAGGTAATTAACAGAAGAAGAGAATATCCCACTCCCTGCGTACATGCCCTCCTTCCGCTTACATTATACTTTTACAAAAGGTAATTGTTTTTCACGCGAAACTGATGGCAATTTTCACAAACACGGCCAAAACAGAGAAAACAGAGAATATTTGCTATGCCAGCAAACTAGGTCATTGCATAAACATTTAAAAAAGTTTGAACATTTTCCTTTTGTCTAAAATAAAAGAAAAATACTCATTTTGGAAATTGCATTAATGTGCTATTTATTAAATGTCTAGAGGACTGCGAAACAAGATATCTAACTCAAAGGAGTAAAGTATCCATGTAAATCCATGCATTCAATGAAAATCATTTTGATTTTAACCGTTTCAATAATGTAAACCTTAAATGGAAATATAAACAGAAAGTCTTACAAAATATATAAAAATATTGTATAATGTATTATGAGATAATTTATCACACTGAAATTGTCGAGTCCTGTGGCCCTTTTCACATCTTTCGTTCATGATTTCAAATGGTTTTTTTGCCGACTTCTGTTTTAATTAAACTGAAAGAACAAAGAAAAAAATATTTATAGCAACTAATAATGAATTGAAAATATCTAGATCAGCTAACATTTGCTTTTAAAGGAACAATACTTTCAAGAGATAATCCGTCTCTTTGTGTTAGACACACCTGAAAGCAGAAAAGAACCGCCATCGACTGTAATGAAACTAACTACTCCGACAAAACGTGCTGGGCGCATTCAAATCAAATGGATCTGACTTCATTTTGTGTTGATTTGATTCCACGATTTTATCAATATATTGCACCCGATTTCTTTTTTCACTTGGCACATCCGCAATAGGACTCCAAATCTTGATGTCATGATCAATTCCACTCGTAGCCATTAAGCAAATTTCTGGATGGGGTTGCACACAGTTTACAATTGCCATATCACCCTTGTAGACACTGCGGATTTTACATGTCTTTCGTTCCCAAATAAAAAAGTTGCCATCATCGGACCCAGCCACAATGAATTCTCCATCTTTGCCAAAATAGTTTGCCTCTTTGATATCAGTCGTGGTATTACAGTGGCCAACAAAACGTTTTTGATAATCTTTTGCTTTACTTCGCAAATACCATTCGTCATCTGGCAGTTCTAGGCAATTGTAAGCGTCTATATTTTGCGCCTGTCGATGTTCTGTGATGTCTTTGCGGAGCATCATTACTCCATGGTTGTTGGTATAATTTGGGAAGCGATTGACTAGTTCTTTGAGGCACTCATCGGCTTCCTTGGGACGTCCTAGATCCAGAAGAGCACGTGCAAGGCGAAAATGTGCTTTAATGTAAGAAGGATCGAGTTTTAAAGCTCGATGGCAATCACGTAAAGCAGCATATACATCTCCATACCAAAGGCGACGCATATAGGCGATGGCTCGATTAAAATACAAGACTGGACAATCAGGAGACAGATAAATTGCCTCAGAGTACTGATCAATGGCACGCAAATACTTCTCATTCTCAAGGAATTCGTTTCCCATTTTTTTAAAAATTTCAATATGCTCCGGCAGTTTCTTCTTACTTGATTCCGCCGGATGTGGTGCTGCTGGTTGATCTGCGTCCTCCGTCGTGGGATTATACTCCGGTAAATTCAAATAAATAGGCTGCTCAGCAGTCATTAAGTCATAGAGGTAAATGTGATCTCCACCCATGTTAACCAAGAGCTCTGTGCCAGAATCATTAAAGGTTAAATAGGTTATTGCTCGACTATCATGATCAATGTACTTTAAGTTGTTTTTGTTTATATGGCCTGGGCAATAGTATGTAACACAATCTTTAGGCACCGCAAATCCCTCTTCACCATTGCCATCACTCGATTGTGCACCCGCTGAAGGCCTGGGTAGCATACGACGATCATACACACGTGCATATGGATCATTTGCTCCTACAGCTATTAGTTCCGTTCTTCTTGGGTTTACCGCGACACACTTTGCCTCCGTATGAATGTTAAGATTTGCTGACAAATTCAGAACTCTGACGTTATCATCGGAGCGACAACGATGATTCTCTCGTATGTCAAACTGTAGAACACATCCATCTTCACCAACGGACCAAAATACATAAGGATGATCTGGAGCTGTTGCGAGCCTCTTCACCCTTGACATGTGGCAATTGCAGTTCAAAATTTTTTCATTGAAACGATTAATATCAAAGACGTAAATACATTTATCTGCTGCACCTGTTGCAATCAGAGAATCTCCACTTTTAGGCAAAAATTTCACAGAAAACATATTTCCTGTGTGAGGCGTTTTAATTGTATAAACCCTTTTCCTGCGAAATACATCCCAGAGTATGACCTGGAAATCATCTGATCCCGATGCCAGAATCTTACCATCGCTGCTCCATTCAAGACAATTAACACAGCCATCGTGCCCTTCAAGGACTGATTCCAATTCCAGGCGGTCTATTAAATGTGAGGCACTTTGTAGGCTTTTCCGGACATAATTGTCGATTCGGCCGTACTGCCTGTCCGTAATCAATTGAGTTGAATTGGTTTTTGAGTAATATTTGTTACTTATCATTGTTTTTTCCGTGTTCTTTCTTTTATTTTATATTATCCAGAACGATTTCGAATTAATTCGAACACAAAGTTATTGTTTTGAAAAATCCATTCGTGGGTTGAGTAGACTTACATTTCTGTTTTATGATCTCACAAAAGAATTTTGTAAAGTGAATATCCTTTTAATTTCAATTACTATCGCAAATATTTTATTATCCTATGTCTATTAGATTTATTGGTAATTTTTTCTATTTACGAACTATTTACGTTTCCTTTTTTATTTCTTTTGAATTCAGCTGCACTGATTACGAATCTGTCGTTGAACTGTCTTATGTAGAACAGTGTTACCATAGTGAGAGAAACTAGCTGTCATATATTTTAGTGAAGCAACTTTACTATAATTATGGGCATTGGTTTTAAATCAAGGATTGTATCTACTTATTTGTGTTTTATTCAGTTATAGTTGTAAAAATATCCAGCAATTTATATATTACCATCTTATTCTTGCAAACATAAATAGACCAACTTTCTATAAATTGGCCTTACATAGTAGTCGGCAACTAAGAATGAAAGAGAATAAAAACTAGCTTTAAATTAAAAGGTTGAAGGTGATCATCAAAATATTTGCGGTACTTTCAGTCAACCTACACTTTATTTCACTTGACTGAGGCCAACTAAAATTTGGTCTAGTTTCTTTCGCATAGTAAATTTATTTAGGTCTAATAAAAAAAGTTGCTTAAACAACTAAGAGGTGTTTTTTTAGAGGCGGACCTCCAGATTACACCATGTACGCGCCAGCCGCAGCGGCCACATTCCCGAAATCATATTCAAACATTAATGCCATAGAATTATGTGTCAAATAAAAGCAATTTCATGGATATTAAAAATATTTTACTCTGTTTTATTTCAATTTAAAGTTCTCCGCCTCTAAAAAACACTCCTTACAGATTATAAAAAAATTGTGATTTTGGTCAAATCTCTCGCTGACGAATCATACCGCGAACATATGTAGCTACAAAGTTATTTTATTAACTTAACATTTTTTATTTCCTTAATTCTCACAATGAGTGTTTATACCATTCTTGGAAATAACTAGGTTTGAATTATAAGTTAAATAATAAGTTCTTCCGGAACTGCGCACAAATTTGGGGCATTGTTCTGAACAAGACCAAATCAAGTTATTGTAAGTAAAAATAGGTTCGATAAAATATCCGAAGATATGCAGTAAGTCGAGCCATTTCATAAATGCCATTTTACAGAAATATCCAAGGCAAGGATTCGAGAATATTCCTAAGCTTTGGAGATTTCTATTCTACCAAAGTTTTGTAATATAAGGAGCACCAACTGGATTATTCATTAATACGTGATAGCACCTGAAGTTCGGCTGTGATGTTTTGATAAAATGATTTCTTCTTTTCGTAAATCGAGGAAGTAGTAGTTGTCAAGATTACTTTTAGTGGTTACTGAATCTCATCCAATGTGGACAAAACAATCTCTTCGCGATGTTCCGGCGATAGATTTACTACGTCTTTGAGCATCCTTTCGTGAACCTTAATTTTTTTAAAAAAAGGCTGTTGAAATTATCGTCGTCGACTCATGTCGTTTTTCGTTAGTTTTTTTTTTTCTTTTTTATCCAAGCGGTGTTCGTTCGGACGCTCTTTAGATGCTTTTGGTTGGAGCCAGGTTTTGGGCAATCTTCAGCTGATATGTTCTTAGGACTTTTAGTTTTTCTGTTCCAAACATATTTTCCTCATTCAAACACAAGAAAACCCGCGAATGAAATATCCTTAATTAAAGAAAATATATCGTCCATAGGAAAACGATGCAAATATACAATGATACATACTTATACATATGTATACATACAGTTCAATTTTTATTTTTCAGTGTATGTACATAATTTGTATGTATGTAATCTTCTTGTAAGTGTAATAATTTTTCAAAACTTCAAAGAAATAACTCTGTTAATCGCCTTAAAAGTGTTCGATTACAGCTTTTTGTAGTGATTTATTACCATCAAAATGTTTTTCACTTAAGTATGTCTTCAAATTTAGTAGCAGTTAAAAATAACTAGATGCCAGGTCAGCAATGTAACTTGGATGAACTAATTCATGGAAGTCACATGGCTTCATAACAGCCATGGCAATTTCAGCCTTTTAAACCCCTGTGTTGTTATGAAAAAATTGAACACCTTTTGTTAATTTCCCTCTCCTTCATTAAGATGGTGCATTTTGGTTTGGCTATCCATTAAGAGATTTCCTTTTAAGTCCTAAGGCACGATATAATTGCAATAATCTTCCGAATCAGCCGAAGGTACGATCTTAAACTTCTTGGAACCTTGAGCTCCGAAAACTGCTCACAACAAGTCACACGATATTTTTGGATTAGGCGAACTGGTACAAGCGAACTAATTGGTAAAACAACAACAACAGGAAACTTAATACTTATACCTAAAACGATTACTTGGAAAGAAAAAAAATTCTAACCTCACCCCTATTCCCCGAAATTAAGAACCTCTTCCATAGGTCAGTATTCGCCTAATTTAGAAACTGTTTCTAGAGCACAAAATAGTATTTAGGAAAAACAAAATGTTTAGAAATTACCTGGTAATAGCCACCGTCATCAGCTACTAGCGATGCTAATTATTTTGTTGTTAAGCTAATTCTAAAGAATTATGAGAGAGAGGAAATGCTTTTGCTGTTTCTTTTCTCAAAAGAAAGAAAGAAGAAATTACTCTCAGGCTGAAAGACGAAACAAACTACTGCCAATCTGTCTTAAGCCATCCCCTTTTGATTCGCAGCATTGCACCACCGTTATTGTTTCAGCTTTAAACTATGAAGTTCGATTCTTCAATGTGACATTCAATGCTGTACATATGTACAAGTTCCTATATGTTATTTTGGAAATGTAATCCGAACAAATTTTTATTAAAAGTTACATTTATTTCTCAAATTCTTATTTTTGGTTTTGATTTAAGATTGGATACAATTTTAATTAACAAAAATAATTTCACTTAGTTCGAAATTTGTTGGCATTACATTTTTAATTTATTTAAGTCTTCTGATTATTTAGAAGACTTCAATTTGTTTCATTAACTATACGATGTGTACTTTTATATTTATAAGTGATTTGGAATTTGATTAGTTGTTTTTCGCATTAAATCAAGGAAAATAGAGTAATAAATAAATCGTTAAGACAATATTATATTGTATATTTATGTATATATTATATGTATGTATACGATATTTTTAGACATTTCGAAATGATTTTTGTTTACTTTGTAATAGGTTTACGTTCTCTAAATTGTATCTCAAAGTTGGAAAATATCACAAAAATATATGTATGTTCATATAACTAGAAATACATATAATAGGTATATGATTTTTTTTAGTGACACAGTACTTGCCGTCTGTGAATAAAGGAAAATAATATAATTATAGCATATATATTTTTAACTTAAGAATAGATTCATAATATATGTTTAACATAATACATTTTGCTTTATTTTTTATTATTATAATTGTGATTTAAATTAGTTTTCTTCAAGACTTAATTTAAGTGCCTCTTCGATCATTTCCTGTTCCTTTTGCAATTCGAGTTCATATTGATGCTGATCCTGTTGACTGAGACGCAGGGCCATTGCTAGATCGGGATCCATATAGTTAAATCCGCCGTCATCATCATCGGAAACAGGCGAACTTGTTGTTCCTCGACCATGGTAGAGGGATTCTTGAAGTACTCTAAATTATTTTTGCGCGTGCGAGGAAAAGGATAAATGTGGGATATTAAATACAAGGGTTTTTAGCGATACTTTGTTTTTTTTTTTTTTTTTTGATTGAACAGAGAATGGCGCAATTTATGGAATACTAGCACTGCAACTACTTAAATATATTTTTCATATAAGCGTAATTGTTTTTAAACTGTTGTGGCTGTTGGGGAGTGCGAGAATTTGAATTGGTTCTAAATCTACTCAAAAAATGCAGGAGTTTTATTACAAAACAAAACAAAACAAAAAATAGAAAGATTTTTAAACGTTAAAAAAACCGTGGGCGTTATTTAATTGCGATTCTTGGGTTTCATTATTTGTTTTTATTTCAATAATAATTTATGTTGAAAAGTGATATTAAAACTTACCTTTTTCTATATACTCAAGATACATTTTTTACTAACAAGTAATAAAATAATTCCAAAGACTTTTTCATTCCAGATTTGTGGATGAAATATTCCAGTACTCGATAAATAACAAATCGTCTTATAATTTGCTCTACTAAAAATGATTGCTCAAGATACTACCTGGAACCTGCAGATGAGTTCTACTGTATATGCCCTATCCCCATTCTGATGAATAGCTTGTAACATGCGGAAATAACTACTATAGCCATCGTAAGCTCAGACTTTCCTATTGTTAACAATCCTGTTTTTACCCGCAGCGCGAACTAATTCCTAATTTTCCTTCCACCTAACCAAAGTGAACATAGTAATATCTAAGCTTAAATCCAACAAGTGGGAGGGCGGGTTAAGAATATGGGGTATGTGTCCCCAGGATTAGGATTTTCCGAAAGGTAAATTGAGAAACTTTCTCTTGACAGTTATTACACTCGGACGTTTGTCAGACATTCGCGAGAGGTGGGAACGTGAAATTTAGCGTGTTTTTTGGGATTCGAACGTCGAACCTCCCGCTCAGCGATCCAACACACTAACCACTTGAGCCACGGCGCTGCCATACCTTCTGAAAATAACTCTCACTTCCGTTCTCCCACAGTGGTTTAGTAACTATTTTAATAAATAAATCTCTGCAGTAAAGTTACCCTCTTTTCTTGATCATCCTGTCGCAAAACTAACGATAAATGTTACTGATTCTAGCGAAATCCGTTACATATCGCGTTCAAGGGATTATAGAATCTATAATAAGGTACGTGTTTACCTTCCCCATCTTCAAAACAAGCTCGATTCTGTGTGTACAGATGGTAACATTAAAGCCAATATAATGTTATCAATTACTCAAAAAGGTATTTCCACGCAATTCCTGTACGACATGTATATTTTCGACCACTATCACGAAGGTTACTCACAACCTGTCTGCATTTGCTTACATGAGGTCTAAACTTACAGGGTGCGAATGCTATTTGATGTTTTTGTTCGGTCGTACTGATGATCGCGTTGATAGCAGTCGTTAAAGTTTCCCCGGGTGTTATTTTGAATAAATACGTAAGACAAGAAATGAAAAAACGCGCGGTGATTGTTGTCATGGGTGCAGACAAGTGATCGCAAAATAATAGGTTTTTCGAACGTTGGTTACCAAGCTATGCGTCGAGTCAAAGGTGTCTGGCGACAATGTCTCGCCTCTTTCAAAACGTAAACACCAGAAAAGTCTGAAACTTGTTCAACAAGTGCAGTATCATATTCACCAAGACTTTGGAATGTCGATGAAATCAATTGCAGGGAACTTTCAAAGGACTGAGCGACTAATTTGAGGTGTGGTTCATGAAAACCGCTAAATGTCGTATGAAGTTGTCAGTTTATATAGGAGGAAATGGGGACGGAAACATCCAGAAAATCCAAGCCTTCTTTTGTTTTTTTCCGATGAAAAAAATTTGGACCATAAGGTCATTAGAAGACAATTATATTTACTAACCAATTTTATGAAATATGCTACAACGATCATCATCCTGGCATAATCGGATTAGGATGAGCGAGCGGAGACCATCTTGATTAGTGAGATTAACAGGCTACAATATGGATATGTGAAACACATGCCTTCCAAGATATCAATGAACAGGCGGATGGCTTCACACAGGCAAATAAATGGCAGCAATTTCTACGGTTGAGCAAATACCAGTCTATGATAGTCAGCTTGATAGTCGATGCACACGGAAAAATACCAGGGGTGATAGGCGGCGACTTGATGCTTGGTCTACAGAGTCTATAGGGGTAGAAGACTCACCAAATATTTGCGAAAAACAGTCCACAATTCTTATTGTCTAAAATCTAACACTGATGGACTCTAGAGATCAAAGTGTTCACCACTCAAATAATTAACAAATAATTAAATACGTTTAAGTGTTATAGGACAATCATAAAATTTCGACCGTGTTCTCCTTTCCGAATTCTGCCGCGGTAGATTTAGACCGTTGGATAGTCAGTATAAAGCCATGCAATTATGTATTCGGATGTAGAGTGATCAGTACCTAGCATTTTCAATAGATGGCGTTAAATTCACTGATATTTAATGCTATACATATAATGTCATCCTTTTAAATATGAAATTTTCAGTCAGCTGTACTATTTAGAAGGGATGCAGAAATTAGAAAAACGTTGGACTAAGTCCAACAAACTAAAATGAGACTACGTTGAAAAATAAAATTAATTTTGTCCAATAAAATGCCAAGGCTAGGTACATATTACTCTACTCTTGTATGTGCAAACTTCTGGTGCTAAATGTACATATTTAACTGAAAGTTATTTGCTTTTAGAAAGTCTAAATATTTTTTATGAATGTATGTTGTATTATACATGAAAGCTCTGACACTGCAAAAAAGCGAATATAATGCTTATATCAAAAGTAAGATTTTCCTATACTTTGTATTAAATCGTATCTTAGATTCACATGTGTCTGGTTTTTTGTTAAATCAAGAAAAATATTGGATGTACATTGTACAACATATCTGGTCGCCTTTCCCTTTTGTATTCTTGAATAGAAACGTAGAAACATGTGAACCTGATAGAGAATATGATAATTACGTAATAAAGAACTTTCTCTGATAAATTTACTTAGCAAGAATCGCAATAAAAAGATGAAATCAACTTAATACCTTTGTAACTGAGCATCTTCATCTTGAATTAACGATGATGTTGATGACCCACTTTGCCCGCGCAAAGCTTCCCATATATCCACTTTATCAGTCTCTTTCTCTGTATTTTCTACCAGACTCTGCTCAATAGCATATTGCAAGAGATCATCTTCATCTAAGGTTAATTGACGTCTAACATCCGTATCTACATAAATGTAAATGTTAAATAATGGTACAATTGAAAAACAAAATCGTTATAAGTTTTAATTTTTTACCTCTATTTGTATAATGAATTGGTATATCGAAGCAACGGTCATCGACTATGCACGTCAGTCGATCATCTTCATTTATCGTCTGAACATGTTCGACGGGGGACGTTAACGCGAACACATTTCCGAATGTGATGCACGCATTCAGTACGTGGAACAATGGAATCTCAATTTTAACTGGAAACCCAGATGGCAGTTGCATAGTTATAAAGTCTTTCAATTTGGACACATGTGGACTAGCCATGGTGGACATTAAATCTAAAATAGGTAAAACTTGCTCTTGCAACCGAATTGGATATTCTTCGCTTAACCAGAGGTTCGCTTTGAATCTTTGGATCTGAAATGAATTGATAAGATGGGGATATTTATGTATTTGATGAAAAAAAAAAAAATAAAAATCTAAAATAATAAAATTATATAATTATGTATCTACAAACAAATATGCATCTACAATCTTTAGCACTCCTGTCACGTTTTTGACTTGTATCCGTATTCGTATCTCACTTAAATTGCGCTACAGTCCCGGATAGACTTTCGCCTTAACTAACAAACCTCTCCAGTCAGTTCCTTCAGTTTCGAATTCCAACTTGGTTGAGGTTTCTTTCTACTTGTGCATGCCACCTATCTGAGAACTTTCTCTACCGCGCCGTCCTTTGGATGGTTTCGGAGACTCTACGGGCCAGAGCGTTGGCATCCATGGCATCCACTCTATGTGGCCAGCCATCTTAGTGGTTGAATATGGACTTTTCTGACAAGATCATTGCCGCTGTACAGTTCGGGGATGTATCTTCTGCTCCATTCACCGCCTATGCGTACGGGACCGAACATCACTTATCTCCTGCTTCTTTAAACAGCTCGGCAGGTAGTCTGTCAACAGCTCTGCAGCATTGATGTTCTTAAGTTTAGCTATGTATTTAACTTTGATGTACGTAAGTCGAACGGTTCATTCCGCTTGCCAGCGTCGGCCATATGCAATCTTTTCCACAGTCTTTGCTACAACAAGTTAGTGATCCTAAGTCAATGATGGTTTAAGTGCCTTACGTCTATCGCAATGTGATTAACCTAGTTGACAGTTAAGTAACCGAACACCGAGATGCTAGGACAACGTGGCTATACTTTCCGACAGTATTACCAAAGATTCCCTTCCTTCCCAGCGTGGCTTAAAATTGCTCAATGCTAACGTCAAAACTAAGGCGCTGCCCTATCCGTCACATCGCACTTCTTGGATGGCGTTATGTCTGCTTTTTTAGCAGTTTAGAGCTTTCGCGAGTTGTTCGGTTGTACACAGTGTGTTAAAATTCTACTTGCAGATCCGATTATCCTTGTCCTTGTTTCATTTGCAGCGAGGCTTGCTGTCACTTCATAAACAGTATTTAATTCACGTGACAGGATAGTTATCCCGACCTGGACCGCCGGATCCTTGGTTAATACCCCAGGGCAGAGGGGATGCATGTACTGCTCCTTACACACCTGGGTCCCGAAAAAGTCGAAGGCGTTCACTAAGTAGTTCGTGTCCGTATCATTACTGTTTATGTTCCACTCATAACAGTTTTGAGATGTATTATGTAGCATAGAGAAATTAAATTATAACGATAAACCCCCTTACAGAATACCAATTTTAAATATTATAAATCCTTAAAGGTAAAACAAATCGAAAAAGTTCACATAAATAACAAAATTTAAATCTGATATCAGCCGAGAGAAATTTTTACAATCAGAAATAATAGTGATAGACAGGATTATATCAGGACAGCGACAAAGAATTTCTGCAAGCGAATCTCTAGAGCGAAGCCGAAAATTGAATATATAAAATCCCCAAACCTTACTGGTAGAACTCCATAGGCTGTCACAGAGGCTTTGGTTGTAGAACTCAACGCGATAAAGAATGTCTTCGGCCTAGTTGGCGTGCACAAGTAGAACAATACTTTAACCAACTTGGACTGCGCAAACATTGACAAACATTGGGGCGGCTTGTTGGTAGAGGCTCGGATTTACTCCTAAAGAGTGAAAAATCCGATTAGTAAAGAGGTGACAGCGACACTTTAAATTATAAAGGGTGAAAATGCCGCAAATTCAGACAATATACAAGTTAGTACTGATTGCCACTTTGAAGAGCATCATACATAAGTGCTAACAGTACCACAAAAATGGGGCCACACGTCTTGGCTCCACTTTAATCCAGCTAAAACTACAATAGGAATAGGAAACTTGAACTAAAGCCAATCTGGCTATCGGGCACGATAGTGACACCAGTTGAAAAAGTGAAGTATTTATGGTAAACTCATCTGGAAGAAACACACACAGTAATCAGAAAGGCAGCGCTTGCTCTTATCACATGCAGAAGACTAGCGGCCAAATCTTGGGGACGTAGCCCGAGCATCCTGAGATGGTTATACACTGCCATAGTAAGACCTACGATAGCCTATAAAGCAATAGTATGGGCCAAGCGGGCCAGTCTAATCACAGCGAAGGAGACAGCGATTCTCGCCTAGGCAAAATCAGGAGTCTGGAACCCTCAAATATGTATAATAACGAGTTGAATTATAATGCGAGGGAAACTCTTAAGAGGAAATAAATCTCTCTAAGGCATTGCAGAGGCCGCAGTGCAACATACCGTTTAATAATAATAATAAGAGATGTAATATTTTAGTCCATTTTGTAAGGCGGGAGAAATATTTAACATATGATGAACGTAAGCGTATGCATTATATATTTCACCGTTGACAACTTTAAGGGTTCTGGCCCATCGAAAACGAAAGTTAAAAAGTGGGTCGCCTTGCTCAAACATGATTTGTCAACTAATTTTGGGAGATACCAGATTAAAGATGAAGACAATAGACAATCGACAATCGCTCAGTTGGGGAGGGAGGGGAGTATAACGTTATGGAAAGGTGCGCTCCAAACTCTCCTGCTCGAAATTTAGCTTTAGAACTCATACTCCTTAATTACCATCTGAATCGAAATGAACACTGCAGATTGCACGCTTCGCAACCTCCAAGGAAGAAAAGACGCTAGGCACTTCATATAAACCGACCGTATTTTAAACGAAATTGGGCTGTGTCAGGTATAGTAATTCGTTATATAACTCTTTTAAGACTGAAGTACATATTTTTTTAAATAAGCCTAAATCTATCACCTGTTATCAATTTATTGTGAGATTTCTTCCATTTCCGGTTCACGGCAAAAGCTGTTATGTTATAGATTCTGAATTTATAACTCAAACAAATGTTTACTATGTAAGTATCTATCTCTTCAAATTGAACACATTCGTACACTATATTAAATCTCCTTACCTTAGTGCTAACTTTCTTTGGTCTACCAATGTCCCTGCCATTAAGATCAATATCTGAAAAATATTCTTCAGGGCTTATGGTTTGTTTTGGTGTTGTACTACCTGAACTGGTGCTTGGCGATTCTTCTTCACCATTTTCAACATGAATTTCGGTATGTGGTGATGGTACCTGAAATTTTTCAAGACCTTTAATTACACACTCACAATTTTCGAACTATTCTCACCCTTTCTCGATAACCTGCTAAATCTGGACTAGAAATATATTCATCTTCTGCTATGCCTAGAAAACTATGCAGTGGAGTGCGCGAAGTTTTACTCTGCAAATAAAAGAATTAAGGCAAAAAAAGAATATTTAAGACTTTATTCAAAACTTTCGTATGAAAAAGTTCGCATTTACTCTAATTTGATCCTCATTCAAATGATCCATTCGAGTTTTTGTAATAAACTCTACATTACTTGCACCATATACTTTGCAATTGTAGCCGTTAATACTTTCGGTTTTTTCGCTTCGCCAACCCCAAATACCTGATTTATTTCTTTCAAAACTGATTTTTTCCATGTCAATGTTATTCGTCATCACAGGAGCATTAAGGCGTGCACGTACAGCACCAATTGGCGGTGGAATGCCAACAATATCACCGATTTCACTGTTCAACTGTTCAACGAGTACTTCGTGAGTGTCATGATCGATTTCTATCATTGTTGCTGTTTCCTCTAAAGAATATAATTTGTTCATTTATTATTCGTACTATTTTAATTAAATTTATATGTATGCCTACTTAATCCTTTAAAAATGTAGGAGCGATTCCCTCGTTGCCATGTAGAATTATCGAATCCGAGGAGAGTTGTATCGATACGAACATTTGCCCCTCTTTTGTAGACTTTATATGTATCACTCGGGCAGAGTCTTGACATTAAGGGAACTGAATAAAAAGAAATAAAATAGAAACACGTATACATATGTACAGACATATATAGATATCTTCTTCAAAACTTATCAAATAAAAGTCAAAATATAAATTTTTGTTTATGACAACTACTTCATGGTTATTCAACATCGCGATTTTTTCCAGATCCATCTTTATGACCTTTAGCTAGAATAGGACCTTTAGGAATTTGGAATGTGAAAATAGTCCCCAAAGCTCACTTACTGGCAGTTAGATCTTAGAGTTGGGTACGAGAAATTACCATCACACAGTTCTCCGCTCCTTTCTTTTTTTAAATTAAGTTTTATTTGGCTTTAAAAAAACACATTTTATAAACCATATCCGGTAACTGTATCTAGAGAAAGCAAGGATCAAATATCTCGAAATATGGCTAAATTATAGTATTCTTCTACGAAAAGAAGATGGATCCTTCGATTGACACCAAATACAACAAAATATTGATGAACCGGCACCAAGGAGAAGTTAATTACTAACTTAGTCAACTGCCATCACTTTTACAGATTCGGATGCGATGACTCCCCTTTCTTTCTGAATTGAGGAGATGTGATTTAGTAGTAATGATTTCCACCTTTTGGTCTTCAAAAAAAATTTACAAAAAAGCAAAGCAAATCCGGCTTTGAATTGACATTTATCTCTAGACATATGTATACATCTCTAATTACGGAATACCGGTAAGACGAACTGTCACTCCATTTAAGGAACGTTTCCAATGAATCATTCTTTCATGAACCAGAAGTAGATCTTATGACAACACTTCAACACCCACTTATTTAACATTCATACGGTCTTTCAATTTAACTATAATAGGTAGAAATGCCAAAAAATGTACTTAATTACCCCATGACGTGAACTCCCACTTCATTTCAATATAAAAATCTGGGGCATCCAGCAGATGCTGCAGTAACTTAGGCACGTGTGTGACCCTCTGGACATGTCTTTGCAGATCACGTACTTCTATGATTGATGTAAGGATATCCTCATCACCACAGCAAACAGCTTCCTGTACAACTAAAAATGGTAAGAGATGCATTAGAAATGGCGAAAAACCGAGCACGCTTTTACCTGACCATCCCTCGTTTTCAAAATTTGCATTACATTTGGCAGCTAATAGGCACTTAACGCACTGCAATAATGATAGCTTAACGGCCAACATCAATGGTGTGCGACCTCTGGGATCGGGCTTTTCCTTGTCATACTGTAAATTAAATAAAAGTTTCAATTTTTTTCTATAAACAATCTTCCAACTCGTTGTTGATGAGTAATCGACTGATATGATAAGGCATTCACTACAGTCACTGGTAAGCACCTCCTCTACACGCTTATATCAGACGAGAATGCTAATTAGTGCACTTCTATTTGTTCTTATTTGACTAATTAAATTAGAGTGCCTTCGAAATAATATTTGAGTACAAATATCTTTTCTTTTTCGCTTCGTGTCTGCAAGTATTGGTTCATAAAGTAATTTAATAAACTTCAAAAATCAAATGGATTTCATTAAAGTAAATTATTTTACACTGTCGTGAAACAATTTGTAGTTAGCGTTCAAGGTTAACACTTTATTAACACGTACTTTATCCATCTTCAAAGCAATCTGGAGCTCTTCCCAATCGTTATTCCAGATCAGCCAATGCAGAGGATACTCTTTTTTTATGTTCTCGAGACTTTTCATTTTGTTACACGAATTTTGTGGGTAGACCTAAACTGTTTAACACTTATTTCACTCCACTTAAAGTTATGTAGTTAATGTTGGCTTGTTTTTTAGAATTAATAAAACCAAAAAGTAAATTGAGGTCCCGAAATGAAAGAAAAATATTTGCAAAGGAATACAGCTTAACTTCTCCCCAAAAAAGCGAGGGGTATTCAATGTCTCAAAAAATGTTGTGATTTTGACAGCTGTGTTTCACCACACCACCAGGTACGGCAATTTCTCAGGTGGCAACAATTTTTAGCACACGATGGCGCTGTAATTAATAGAAGGCAAATGTTGTAACTAGAGTTGCTTCGTAATAGATTTCGTTACCCAACAGTAGTAGAATTTTAGGTCAGCGTTTACAGTAGACGCAACTTCAGCAAAAGGATGACTAAAACGCACCATACACACTTCAACTCAATTGTAAACTGAGTCAAATCCAATCCAAATCAAACCGAGTGTAGCGTTGTCATTTGATTGATTTAACGGTTGAGAAGTTGGTTGAAGAAAAATCAAAAGATTTTCCGAAATGGAATTCAGTCTTTCAACTGATCTTAACTTCAGACAAAAATGTCAAAAATATTTGTGATCTGATTGTCAGCATCTCATATGATCAGACCCAAGACATCATTCAAAATTAAATTGGGTTCTCCTTAAAGCGTTCTGCAAAATGGGTTCTAAATCTGCTTTTAGTTGAACAAAAACGCAATCGACGGACGATGTTGATGTTTTACGAGTGTTTGGAGTTGTTTTGAACCGATTTAAATGATTTTTTATCTAGATTTGTGATGATAGATGAGACCTGGATTCGGTACTGCACGCTTAAGGTCCATTTACAGCTCAGCGACCAGCGAATGCGTGAATTGCGAACAAACCATTTTAAGTACATTTAAAGGCACGCAATTGACAACTTTGCTAGTCCAAAAGAACAAAGAGCTTAAGTTATCTATCAATTAATAGAAAAAAAGTTAAATTTTAATCAGCTTCTGCGAAGAAATTAACAATTTGCGGATTTTCCCGCGAATAGGCGAATACTTCTTGCGAACTGTCAAATTTTATTCACATTCCACAGATATAGAACGCAATCCACATTCGCGCGACCAACATATTCACAAGAGTTTAACCTCACAATTCTTTTGTACATACAACGAATGACAAGATAAATTCGCAGATTGCTGCGACTGGGAAAAAAGTTGCTGTGAATGAAATGTCAAAATTTGCGAATATTCGCTCGTTCGCATTCGCAAGTCGCTGAGCTGTGAATGGCCCTTTAAGACCTAACATCAATCAAAAGAATGGAAAATACCTGCATCATCGTCGAAAAATACTAAGTTCAACAATTGGCATATAAGATAATGGCATCGGTTTCTTAGGAATCATTACTGGATTACTATGTACATATAAATATTCGCTTGTTCGTTTTTGCAGTCATTTTGTGGGGTAAGATTTAAAAATAACGAATATAATTCTAACAATAACACCTCTGCCGAAATGAAAGTTCAACCTTATTAACCACATAAGTTTCGTTTTAAACTGTACTCTATAACACCTGTCAAAATCCAGTTCAGTAGGTACAATAAAATTCCAACAAGTGAAAGAGCGCAGCTGCACAAATGTGAAAATCGTATTTTGTTTTTAAAAGTTCTTACCAATCATTTGTTCAATGAAGTAAAACTTACATTCTTTCTTATTTAAAGTGAAATTAAAGTGCCTTACAAACAACAGCTTTATATAAATCTGAATAGTGCCTTAAGCTCTCTAACGCCCATAAAACTACTCAAAAAAAATCTCAAAATCAAAATCCACTCGAATCGAAAGAGAACATTCGGACTTCTCTGGTTGGAGGCACCTAGTTTTCTTCGTTTGCTTCTACGTTTCTTTGTTTTGGTGTTTATTTTCTTCGTACCGCCAGCACCAACTTCTACTACTCGGCTTCTTTGGCCTCGTAGAGTCGTCGCCGCGTAGTGTGTAGCAAAGCAATACTATAACGAAAAAAAACAAAACAGATGCGACAAACAGGCAAGCGACCAACCAACAACTATCACAACGATCGCAGCTAAGAAACTCCCAGATACAGTTTAATTACTCGACCGACGACCGCTTGAATCAATCCGCTTTAGTTGAATTCCCATTTTCGTTTTTTAGTCAGCCTTTAAGAAGGCACATCTGTGTGTGTCGCGTAGCGAAATACCGCGTTGCACCTTCGCTGGTGTATAGCTTGATATCGAGTATGTGGCTCAGCACAATGGAATCCGTGTAATGTTTTGCAAGAAATAAAAAGAAAATTTAAAAAAAAAAGTTTAAAGGGAAATCGTTTGAAAAATACCATATATCTAGCTTTTTTCAAGTGAAATCAGTTGTCGACGTCTTTTCCAACTGGATAACCTGTTAAGTGAAATTGTTCGCACACTAGGAACAAGTTATGTTTTCTATATTTCGATATTTCGGTTTCGCTGAGGGTGATTTGTATAGTTTTTCAACGAATGAATGAGTGAAATAGGTTTGGATTATCAAAATTATAAATAAACGAGAAATAAGAGTTCAGCGCCAGACGACTGAGAGTGCAGGAACTGCACCAATGGCGTTGCGACGACAGGTGTAGTAAACATTTGTTGTTTTTGGGAATACTTACTCATGTTACAGGTGAGTACAGCCATAAAGTAAATTGCTTCCAATTTCTATTTTTAATTCCTGTGAGAGAGGTTGCAACAGAAAAATGCACCGACTAATGTTTGGAACTGTTGGGGCTGGGGGAATTCAATTGAAGAGGATAGTTTAAGAAAATACATTCAGTACCTATTCCTATTGCTTCAGTGTATGATCCAAGTCAACATTTGCTTATGAAGGGTTGTTATTTTTTTAATCGGTTATAATTCCCTTCATCTTGTTTTTTGCGTAGATGTGGTTTCGCTTTATAAATAAAAAATTTACCGAAGAATTTCCGGAAGTAATGAATTTTTTTTTTACGTGGATATAACTATTTCATGCCAGCTGGTGAGAGAAGCTGTGGAGTGTTGTGAATGAGTTCAAACAAGTCACGCAAAGCGCTATCTGGCGGTATTTATTAATGGTTTTTGTTGATGCATAGGCACATACACAGGTTGTTAAAACATTAGTGGTTGAATCTAGAGATGATACTACCTACATATAAAAAACGAGGGCTATGACTAGTTGTATGTTTTTGTTTTTCTAGTTACATACATATGTATATATGTTCATATATGGTTGGCTCAAGTGCACACGTTAGGAGTAGTTATCAAATCTGAGATATAAGGATGAATTAAAAAATTCCCGACCTGATCAAAAAAACAGTCTCGGAAGTTTGCAAATCATTTTCAATGTATGTATGTATGTACATACATACATACTTCTTTCTAAATCCGTTACACTAGTATACATTTTGTTTCCATCAATACCTTAAAAAATATGTTTATTCCAGCTATGATATTTTCAACCGTTGAGAAGCTCTGTCCTCCCAAATGTTCTTTTTTTTTTGACAGATTAGAGTCACATGTAACCATATTAGGGGACTAGCGAGAACGCGTCAGTAAATAAAACGCACAGTTATGGATTCAAGCCATGGTTTGATGTGAGGTGTATGGGCGTGTGAGCATTGTCCTGGTAAAGTTAAACTTTTTTCGTCAACATTTCTGGACTTTTTTCTTTATTTCCTCTCGCAGGTGACGCGAAAGACGTGCAGTTGCTATTTGAGGACATATATGTATATGTGTACGTACATATGTACCTTTGTTCAGTCATAGAGTTGAGTGGTTGATAGCATACAATGTCAGATGAATGCCTAACACAAGAAGTGAAAAGACACACCTCGATTGTTTCCATATGTCCCGGACACATTGATCTCGAATTGGGGCTTTTAAAAGTTGCTGGCTTTTAAAAGTTGTTGTTTATAAGCTTTGCTATTATTTAGACACTTCTGGCGGCTGTTTCGAAAAACCCCGAACTTGATCAACAAAAGCAATTAGTGTCTGAGCGACAAATTTGCGGTTTAATTCATTGTTGTATGTAGGTATGTAAGTCTTATGCCATGAGAAGTTGTCGGAACAAACGAAAAAGCAGCATGCGTTTCGAGGAAAGCGGTTGCTTAAGAAGTTGAAGCATCTAGAAGATTCATGCTTACTTCGGCTTTTACCCAAGGAATGTCAACTAGAGTCAATGGAAGTTTCCTATCACTGCTGTATTGAGCAGTAAAGGTCATGTTATGTCTCCCTGCTGTTGTCGGATTTGTCGGATACATCGACGTGTTAGAGGCAATTGTTAAGCCCTGGTTAGACAGTGTGAGTGAATAAATATCACCAATGATCACCAAACTTATTGAACCCAACTCACCAGACCATAATTCATTGGATTAATTTGTAAAGAGCGTAGTTGAATATAAAACCAAGAAACATTCCCGCAATACCATCCAGACTTTAAAGGAGTTTAAAGGAAGCCATTGTCCAAGCGATAACCAACATCAACAAGGAGAATGCATGTATGTAGGTACATAATTTAGACATGTTCTTGTTTCTGGACACGAATTGAGGCTGTTATCGATGCTGAAGGTGGTCTTATTGAATATATACAGGCAATCAACATACATATGTATGTACATATGTATGAACAAATAAAAGATTTTTTTTCAAATCTGTCCTTAAATAGCCTCTGCACCCTGTGTTGTACGGAGTTGATTGTTTGATAAGATTCTCAACTAAGACGATTCGCTATATTCCTTGTCCTCAATCTGATCAGATCACAATATTTTTTTTACATATTTTTTTGGATTTAATGTTGATGGTCTTCCACAGCGTGTGTTCTCTCGAGATGTCGGCATCTTGATCTCAACTTACTCTCTTATTCTCAATCTTCAGTTTCCCATTATCAGACCACATTTTTTTTTTCTATATTTTCCTCTGTAGTTATGGTAGATGGTACTGTGTTAAGTACTGTAACGGATACTCAGACGTTAAAGATATTACGACTGGAATATCGCAAGGGAGAGTACTTGGTCGATTATTTAGGCATTCCTCCTTTACTCGCGAAACATACCGTATGGGTTGTTTTCAACGCTCTTTCGCTCACGTTTAAATGTGGCTACTCACTATTGAAATTAATTTTTCTATGGAACAGATTCCCTTAAAGTTGCCACCTTATCTTCATGGATTTGCTTCAGGATAGTTTTCTAAAATTACTTTACTTCGCCTCACTTAAGCACGGGGAATGGATTAAAAGCGCTTAAAAAAAGGGTGAAATATTTTCCATACATTTAGTATCATTTCAAATCATTTGGCGATCATCATCATGCGGATATTAACTCTTCCATAGACATTGCAAGTGCAGTTGACAGTCACATTCGCAAAACCGACGGAACTTAAATAAGAAATTGGAAATTTTAAAATCAACAAAATTTTAAAATCTGTCTACGACTTAATAACAGTACAGGCTCCTAAAGAATTGCCCGCATTAGTTTTATGTCTCTACCTTATAGACGTTGATTTAAAAACATACCAATGTAATGGAAAGTCGCAGAAATTAGTGGTATTAAAACAAGTACTGTGTTAAGTACTGTAACGGATACTCAGACGTTAAAGATATTACGACTGGAATATCGCAAGGGAGAGTACTTGGTCGATTATTTAGGCATTTCTCCTTTACTCGCGAAACATACCGCAATCAGAAGACACCGTTATAGCTACATTGTCGAGGACGATATTGGATACCTGCAAAAAACTTCATGGTTAGTGTAAGTTTTAAGTACGAAAGGTCTTTCTTCTTTACTAGTACTTTGTTGACTACTCTCTTAAAAACTAACTGACAAGGCTTAGGGTTACAAAGAATGTGGCATTTTAAGGTGCGTGTATATTTGAGAGTAAAAAAGCTGCGAGCAGCTCTCAAGCGACTCTCAAGAGCAAACTCGTAAGTGGACAGAGTCTTGAGAGTAGCTAGCGGAGAGTTGACTTTTTACTCTCGACATTCGAACTTTTTAAGAGTCACTCGCCAATGGACACACGTTTTGTTCACTATCGGAGATTAGCTCGCACAATTCCAACAGGGTTCAAGGTTTATATATGTATGTTGCGAGTAGCTGTCGAGAGTTAACATGGCAAAGCAGTGGACATTGGAGGAAACAAATCAACTAATAGAAAAATATGAGTCGTTTGAAACGTATGTACATATGAACTGACTTACCAGAGGCTAGAAACCTAAGGGTTACCAATACACGCTCACGTACAGGTATGGCTTCTCTTAATTGAGTATCCTTTTTAAAAATAGTGGGTCCAACGGCTTCTATTATATATTCTACTTCATTTCTTGTCAAACAGCAAAAATCCCTAAATTGCTGAGCATCTTCAATTTGAAGCTCTCTTGTAAGAGTAGACTCCGCACCGAAATGGTGACGACGGTTTAACCCAGCACTTTTCTTTTTTGAACAGTACCAATAATTACGCTTGTAAGAATACATGTTTCTTTCACTACTTCCAACGGATAACTAGCAGAAGAAATATATCAAGTGGACATGGCTTATGAAAGTACTCTCAGGAAATAAACTCTCAAAATTCTTCCAGAGAGCTCGCGATATTAAAATGTCGAAAATATTACTCTCAAATGGACAGCCACCCGAGAGTAACTCTCGAGAGTTTACTAGCGAAAGTACTCTCAAATGGACACGCACCTTTAGATAAATAATGTAGGCGAGAATTAGTGTTATACAATATAATAATATATTATGTATTAAGATAGAGTGGCGTGATATTATACTTGCTAAGCATTAATATATTTCATGTGGTGCCTTATTTAATAAGTGCTTACAAATAAACCCAACATTTAGACAAAAATTTGGCGCATCAAGTAGGACGTATTCAACTCTTCAGCTGTACCAAAAAAATTAATCATCCAAACTTTTGAAAATAAAATGCTGAGAGGAATCTCAACAGAGATTAAAGAACAGCCTCCGACGAGGACATAATCATAAAATTCGCCCAAAAATACCAATACCGACTCTGTCCTGCATATTTTGGACAATAGAAAATATATAGTTCGTTGACTTTAAGGGGAAAAACGTCAACTGTTGCTACGTTTTGTCTGTGACTCTGGCTTTACCAATACTTCTTATCTCCTTGTTGTTCATGGCTTTGCAATCTGTCGTGCGTCATGAAACTTTCATTCCAAAGACTGCCTCATGATGTTGTCATTTGGCTTCCTCAATGTATGGCCATTCTAGCGCCTTTTTAGCTATTTTATCTGGACATCCGACAGCTTTTGATCTGTTTTACGCCACAGTTCAAAACTGGAGACCGAATACCAAAAGCACTATTTTGCTGTTAATAGTACAGGTCCAGGTCACGTTCCGCCATAAGATTGTACAAAAGTGCACAGATAGTGAAACTGCCTGACGTCCTCTATGCGCGTCTACACCAGAATTATTTTGCTGCATTTTTTTGATCTTTTTTGCTGTTGATTCTTAGACTAGTCAGCTCTCCATTCACTTGAAGTGATTGATACATCTTGTTCTGATCGCTGAACATTGGCATAATCCATATGGCTTAACGTATCAAACGGCCTCCCGTAGATGTCAAGTCTCTCATCTGCTTTAACTGTATCGGCGGTCATGTATAATTGCAACAATTTGTTGGGCGAAAGAGAGATCCCCAGATGCATTGGCGTATAACCCGGTCAAAAGCCTACTCGAAATCCACGAACATGAGGAAGAGTGGTGACTTGAACTGATTGGCTTTTAGAAAATTGATCGCAAGTTTTTGCAGTATGCCTAAATGAGAAGTATAAGTTTCACGTATGAAGCACGTTTCTTTTGAACACACTGTATATACATAATTAATTCCGCAAATGTTTGGTGTTTTAGGGTATATTATACTATAACTAAATATGTACATATGTATCTCCTTTCACTTTATAACTGAATGTTATAAACTTTAAATATCATAACTAGTTTTAGAGAGAAACAACATAACACATTATTTTTTTCATATTTGTTGTTTTTGGATAACCAGCGGGTCTAAGACTGAAAACATTGTACAAAGCAAAACCAGCGATGTGAGATTTTGGTTTTAAGTTTATTTGAAGAAGCATCGCTGTTTTGTCTCTCCAGTATGTAGTCTAAGCGGGGCTTTGGGTAGTAGTTATAGGCTTGTTTTCGTTGCTGCGCGATAAAATTTATTTCGAGAAATATGTAGGTATCCACTCTAGTGCTATAAAATCCGCCAAAGTGGGACATACATATACTAAAACTATACTATACGCACGTGCTTCAGTTCTAGTTTAAAGCTATGACAATTTGATGACAGTGCGAACTGGTTTTGAAAAGAAATAAAATTAAATAGACTGTGCTTACCGCGAGCTAGCAATTAACAGAAATAATAAAATTAAAAAATAAAGATTATAAGAACAAGGGAATGCGTCATAAAAAAGAAATATTTTATGGTTATAAGAAATTGATGAAACAATTATTTTTTAATTATTAATGCACTTTAAGTGCAGAAAAAATTTCGTAATCCTTTTCTCTTTATCATTCATCCTATCTGGGGACGCCCTTCTTGTTCTTAAATGTAACAAAAGTCAACATTTTTGTGAATCTGAAGCTTGTCTCGATCAGGCATTTTAGAAAAGTGAATGAATTTGCTTTAGCGCTCATGTTAAAAAGTTGTAGACAACCTATAGTGTCTTTTTTTTTGAGAGGGAACCCTTCCATAGGGACCGCTATTATACGGCTACCTGGGATTTGTATTCATTTAACCTAACCTCCGCTAGCTCAGACTCTCACACCGCGGTACTACCAGCAGGCATTACTTTCCACCAGTCCGAGCTCAATTTGTATGCGAATTCATAATTTGATTAACGCATTCCATTTGTACTCTGTATTAAGTGAATTTAACTCACTAGCTGATTTCGTTTTTCTTCAAGGAACCTTGGGCAGCTAAACACGACATTTCGCATGCAGGATATGCAGGACATTGTGGCAAGTCGTCAAGTTTAATGTGATGTAGGTGTCCTCGAGAATTGCCATGATAGGACAGAAATTGTGTCACTTGGGAATTTACTTCTCCACGATTTCTGCTTATCCATAGTTCTATGTTTGAAATGCGCTTATACGTAAATATGTACATTTACCTTTTCTGAGGCATTCCATAGCCACTTTCTCAATAATATAGCCTTTTCATGGTTTCTCATTTATTTTGCTACGATGTTTCGGGTTCTTCCGTCTTGAATTCATTTCGCTTCGTCAGCTAGTATATACATACATCAAGCCCGCGATAAAGTATGCTGTCTCGTTTGAATGAATTCGGGCGGTATCTCATCCATAATTTGGCGCATGTCAGGTTTAAGTTGCTCCAACGTTTCGTGTTTGTTGGAGAAGACACGGCTTTTAGCGTAATTTCACAAAAATAAATTGAACGGTGTTAAATCGCATGATCTTGGCGGCTAGTTTACGTCAGAGGTATCATATGCCTATAGCGCTTAGCATTGGCTGTGTCAGTCCGACCCTCATCATCTTAAAGAAAGTAAGGTCCACTGACGTCGCTTGACCACAATGCGCATCAAACAGTCACGTTTTGGGCATGTACATATGTAATATTGTCTCTTGAACCAAATGCGCCTCATATGCGGCAGAAGGGTGGAAATATGCCAGAAGTGAAAAATCAGAAAACCCAACCTGTTGCTGTCAGTTTCTTAAATTTTTTTCACTACGTCCCTAATTGCTCGCTCAGTAGGGCAATTAAGCTAATCAATATCTTCCAGTAAGTTTTGATACACAGTTCGTTCAAAATTGTTATTTCTTTAGAAAAGTTTGACAATATTAACGTGTAAATGTATTGTTGCAAATGAACAACTGACATTTTGAAAACAAATGCTTATTGACAGCTATTTGTTTTACAGAGCTGCCAATAAGGAAGTTCGAATTGGATCACACTTTTTAACTCTAACTTAATCTATAGATATTATTCATCGATTTCTCTTTACGCTTAATTCATTCGCCCAGATCGGAATGCATAGAGCATTGTTGAGCTAACAACTGCACACAATAATAGTGTTCTGTTACTTCTTGGATACCCAACATTTGGCAATATTATCGAAAGCGCGAAAGACCTTAGATGTCTTCTCCAAAATATACTCCATGTGATTTCGAAAATCTTCTAAAATTACGTCGTGATATTTGATAAACCTTTTGGAGTGTAGCGTTACGGTGTGTAACACCTTCAAAAGTCTGCTCATGGTTAAACTTTATGTAGTATGGGAATATTTTATTTTATTATTTTCTTGATATTCTGTCTATTAATTTTGTGATAATTAAATTTTTTGATGTTTCCAGAAGTAATAAGGTCAATAGGGTTGCTGGAATTAAAAGTCTAACAAGTAACGTTTTGTAATGCTTCTCGGGTTAAAAATTGGTGATAAAAAGCCAGTTAAGGTCATGATATTGCATTTCTTATTCGAGAATACTCTGACATTAGCGTAGACCTCACTAACAGTGAGTGAACAGGTCTCTCCAGCCTGTTCGATCACTCTACTACACCGTTCTTTACGGGTGGATTTTAAGACCTTCTGTGCCGGTGAGCTACATACTACTGCGTGATTTTGTGTTCCGAAATCCACGCCAGCAGTCCCAATAGGAAAATGGCACGACGTGATATAGGTATGTATGTATATCTATACAGGTTTGGCCTAAGCTGGATAAGAAACGTGGTGCCGGGCTGGTCATGCTAATGCGACCACAGATTAGGTACCTAATCGGTGTCATCATCGGATACTGTCTGATAGGTCAACATGCTATAATGCCTTATTTCAAATGCCTTCTGGCCTGCAGAGACGGAAAAGAAAAGCAAACCATCCTTCACCTTCATCAAAATATCCGGTTGGTTCTATTAGTCCCCGGGAAGCCAAAGTTAAAGGATCCATGGTTTTACAAAGGATCTCTGCTGTATCTTTATACCATCTTAACCTAAACCTAAACCTGGTGATTGAACCTTGTATTTTTCCTCCTTTTAAGACATCAATGAAGCACCACTACTCAAGTTTTGGGTAAGCAATTTTATGTTAGCTAGGATCTCGAAGCAAATATTCTGCAAAAAATTGGATTTAAAAAAAAAATGTGAACGCAGCCGGTTTCTTTTTGATAGATTTTAATGTACGTGAAATTTATAAATGTTCGGCATGTTTACTAATCTTTTAAATATACTTATTCTTTTTACAGACATATCGACTACGGATTACCATCTTTTTTAAAAATTGTTTTTCACAAGAAGACGTGCCTTTTTCAAATAATATATTTACTCAAAATGTACACAACGAAATTTAAAACTAGTTACATTTCTGAAGCCAAATATCTATTTCTTAGTGCATTTCATTCAAACGAAACACTAAAATAAGAATACATATCAAACTTGTACAAGAGTATCTTTATATTACTATAAGATAGGAAAAAAAATATATGCTCAGAAGGAAAAGAGACACACTTCTAAAGTACTTTCAATATACATAAGTTTAACTCCCAAAGAAATTGTGTTGCAATTCAGATTAAGCTCAGCGCTACTGCAGGTATTGCAAATATAGTAAAAAAGGCATCACTAGGAAACGCAAAGAGATAGAGGCTAAGCCAGGAAGATGGCAATTGAAAATGAAGGCAAAAACAAGATACAAACAACAACAGCTATGGTGGCAGGAATGAATATTGTTGACAGCATTACGTCAATTTCTTCGTCATCATCTTCCCTCTCAACATCGACATCGAATGTGGTGATGGCCTCTTCCCAACAACAATCACTACCACCTCTACTGCCACCACCCCATCTTCAACCGCCAAATCCAGTAACATCTTCATTATCTTCTGTTACTTTGACAGCAGCAACTTGTGTACCTGTTTGTTCAACAGGTGGCCTAGCAACACCAGACTACCATCACCATTATCTGGGATCAGATCCTATGTCATCATCTATTAACGGAAATTGTACCAACAGCGGAAAAAGTATAAATAATAACAACTGCTATATGATTAGTAGCAGCAGTAGCAGCAATAACAACAGTAACGGTATGGCAATGATGATTACAGGGGTATCTTCTGGATCTACATCTGCGGCAGGAACCATGTCTAATAAATCGGAAACATCATCCATTGCCAGTGTGAATGGTTCTATAAAGAAAGCAATCTCGTCTAATGCATTGATGAACTCTCGAGAGGATGTCACTTCACTGGGTGGATCATCATCGATAAATAGCCAGCAATCCATCACGGCAACTAATAATGCCTATCATAAAGGAGCCAAAGGTGAGTCATAAATTTAAAAACAATAAAAAATATTTATAATTTTAAGAACGTCACAAACATTGGTTTCTAATACTTTCTAGTATTCGTAGCACTGTACCTTAATTACAGTGTACATTATTATATGTATGTATGTATTATTACAAATATTATTTTGAGAAATTTATGGTAGAGCAAGAAAATGGGGTTGCCTGGGACTTATAATCCCCTTCATTATAGCTATGATTAAGTACTGCATGCTGAACAATATTCCTGTTATTGATGCTTGATGCGGCCAGAATATCCAGATTTTGGATATCATTCCAAATGGAGCTTTTGCTTTCCCAATTCTGCTGTTCAAATACATAGTGTTTGGTGCCATCGTCGAATTTTAGTTTTGGCCGTATTAATTCGTCCTACTTGTGAGAAAAAAATATAACATGCACAACAAGTCGCGAGATGCTAGGCCCTGGATCACATACGAGTTGCTTCAGTAAATTTTTGTATTTATAAATCTCACCACTCTGCTCGCTTGAGCTTCTTAACTGTAGGCCATTTGGTGTAGGTCCGGAATTCTTTGCGAAAGCAAGCGGTTTTCGTGAGCGTAGTCTTGCTATCTTTTCTGATTTCACTGTCCATTTTAGTCCGCGGTATTCACTCCTCAGGGCTGCTTGGAGCTTCAATCTTCCTGGTCGTCTTGAGTCGGAAAGCTGCAATTCGAAAAACCTCTTATTTTTATGTGGAGAATTGTTATCCATTCGTTGGATGCGACATACATACATAGGTAATGTATCCTCAGGCATCGCCAAAGTAGCAAGGGGCAGTCGTCGCGTCTCCACGAGGATGTCCTTTGTGGAGTTTTTACCCCGGGGTAGGTAAACTCTTATACTACTTATAGTTATAGTTATCGATAGTGAGGTTTTGTCGCCAGCATATACTTATCCGGTTTTATCCTCATTCACTTCAAGGCGAACAAGTTCTTTTGGCTGTTTTTCGATATCGATATTGTTTGCTTATCCTATCAGCCGGATGGACTCTTTGAGGATAGTGTCCACAGTGACAATAGCGGTATTTAAAACGTTTGGAACAACTCAGGGGAGTTATTTTCAAAACATGCATGATTTCGGGAATTCTGAAGCTCAACTGTATTAGTTTGTTTAGGAATCTTAAATCGGGCGCCTCGGGAACTAATATTATCATGTGCGGCTTTGAAGTTGATAAATTGGTGGGTTTTCGACTTGAAACTCATTTTTTCCCAAAATTGTTCTTAGTCTAAAAATTTGGTCTATTGTCGTCCTACCGGACGAAAGCCAGTTAGGTTTTAGACGTTCACACAGCACGCTGGATGGGATCTTATACGTTACAATTAACGGGGATATGTCTCGCATGCTGCTGGAAATTCTCCTTAAACAATTACGATATCCTGTGTATAAGTGACTAGATTTCCTTTACTATTGGATAGAATCTGAGTTCCGCGTCTAAAGCCACCATATAATAGCTTGTTTCGATCGTGAGACACTTTGATTTTCTTAAGCTAGAATGCATATTGTCGTTACCGAACAATTCAATACGAATTCGTCAGACAGTTATTCGAAGTTTCGATAAATAACATTTTTTCAAACAGAATGTTTTGTTTTTACAAAAGCCACTCCGAAAGATCTCCATTCAACATACGTTCACACAGCGTTGAAGCTGTTTTTTGTTTCGAAGTTTACCAAATTCATACCTTTAGACAGAAAGTCGTTATTGTTTTGCTTACTTTACGGTTGGTGTGGCACGTCGCGCCAACCACAGCCCGTCCAAGTTCACATCGTCCAAATGCGACCACAACAATCAGTTATCAGTAACAGATTCTTTTTCAAGGAATCATGAATCAATGTTGTCACCACTCCAAAGCCCACGTCAAGAAATCACTCTTTGAGGATGTTGTATTTGCTTTTCTGTGAACACGTGGTGACTTCCGGATCCCAAATCCCTCAATTTTGCCGTTTGACCTAGCCTCCGATATGCAAAGATATTATTTTTTTATATTACAAACTTTGTCTACCCTATGGGATAGACCTGAGATAACCATTCGCTTGTATATATTAAAATTGTTCCCAAAAAAAAATTCCCATTCGTAAGTTTTAACGAGCTGCCCTTGCCATCAAGCTAAAAAAAAAATACAAACTTGATAATAGCAAAGCTTATTGATAACTTTCACTTAGAATTCTTTAACCTAATGTCCGAACTATTGAAGGAACCCTTGGTCGGTTTTATTTTTGGAAATTGATGACAAAAACGGAGGACTAACAAAAGACTAAAAATAAGAAAAATCGATTACTTACAGTACCAGATGATGAAGACTTTCCGCCACCCTGTAGTAATAAAAACAGAATTTGAATAGCTATTTGGTTTCCTGCAAAACAACCAATGTCCCTTAATACTGCTTCCTATAAGGTTCACTATTAGTGTTTGTACTGCACTATAGTGTGCCGGGCTTCTATAAATATGCAAACATGGGATATGCTGTGCAATAGGGGATGGTTTCCGATCTATGTGGGTTTGTTTACATGAGTTTTTCACATAAAGCTACTCGCTGATTATTATCAACTCGGTTGGTTTTGTTTTCCTTTTCAATGTATAAAGATAGGATAGTGTACCTACACTCACTGGAGTTCAACCACAACAGCATCACCTAAATTTAGCTTTATCGTTCCTAGATAAGATGAATGTTGTGGATGGAGTTTGTTCTACTTTGTTTTTTTTCTCTCAATTTTGTTTTATCGAGGTATGGTATATTTGTACATGTGAATGCTCATGTGTATGCATGCGGAAATTGAATGCATTAATAGAAAATGTAGCGAAGAGTATCTAGCCACACAATTAAGTGCACAGACTGAAATGTGGGACAAAATGAAACATTTTGCTTAACGATCAAATAAATACTAGCAATGCATTTTTTTTTGATTTTCTGGAGATTAAAACCTTTTGGAAATGAATTCAAGATTTTGTTTGCTCTGCAACAAAACTAACTTTGAAAGAGATATGCTTACACCATTGTCTGGTTAACATATACATATGATTCACCCTTGCAGCCTGTTTGGTACAACGTCAAAATGTAGTATTTCTAGAAATTATTTCATTAAGTTATTAGTTATCTGTGTTTTTCTTTAGATATAGACAATCTCGGCAGAGAGGTGTGCTAGTGTGACCAAATGTGTATAAATATTTGCGATAGCCACCGTGACCCGGTAGGTGGTGTAAGTTGCAGTCCCCATACTCTCGTTAGGTCCAGATCTGAACGGTGGGGATCAGCCTGTAGGTCTATTTGTTTTTTTTTTTTACTGTTATCTGAGCGAGAGGTTTGACGTTCGAATCTCAGAAAACACCAAAAAGTTTTTTCACGGTCCCACCTCTCGCGAATGTCTGACAAACGTCCGAGAGTAATAACTGTCATGAGGAAGCTTCTCAATTTGCTCTAAACTGTAGGTCCCATCTCTGTGTTGTCTCTGTCTCTGTCGCTAACATCGCAAAAAGGTCTTGTGTTAGGATGTCGTCTGTGGCAGATAATGTTGTGTTCAGTACACTTAATCAGAGATGGTCAGTATGTTGAACGTTTCTTGATTTTGTTTTTGGAAAGACTCCTTCAGAAGCTCCTTGCTCAGCTCCTTGCCTTTTGCATTTGCTATAGTAAACATTTATAAAAACTTGAAAAATGCGGTTAAGTAAATTATGTAGAAGATTCGAGAGTTTCTTACATTTAACGATTTTTAAAAATTCATAAATGATCCCTTCTCACCACACCGTCTCTCGTATGGTTTACAAATACAGTCGATGTTTTGAATCATCAATTAAATGTGCGACGTTAGCGCAAGAATTTCAGTGCAGCTACGTTCCGATCGAAAGCCTGCCTACTCGATTAGAGTATAATTAGAAATAGTGGGACCGATTTTTTAGTATAAGTCCTTCCAATAGTTTGAAGAACAAAATAAGGAGATCTATGGGCCTATAGCTTTCAGCACGATCAGCTGACTTACCAGATTTTCTCGAAAATGGGTCGACAAATTAGCTCTGATTCGAAATCTTTCTTAAGTCATTCATATGTTTGTATGCGTAGATGCATACGACTATATGAGTATGTGATGTTGTAAGGATAGTGGTAACTTTTCAGGTGGTGAAGCTGTATAACATGACCGACTTCGTATTTGAGGGGAACAGAAACATCTTGAAAATTTCGAACTCTCGAGCTGTTGCTGCTCTAGCAATGCTAGTGACATTTGTGGGTTATCAGTAAGGCAGGCCAGAGGTCATATAAAAACCAGTGGACATTTCCTCAATAATTTTATGCGATAAAAGCAAACATAATCGATAGAGTTGAAGTGTTTGAGAAAAGTTGCAAGACTCTATGTTCGGACTATCGCCCTTGTGTAAGACTAAAAACAGGGGAGATACAAATTAGCAAAGCAAGAGGCCATTTATGTAATTTTATTGTGAAATATTTCTTTAGCCATTCTGAGCACTTAGTTTAGATTCTGACACAACGAAATAACAGCGATAAGAATTAGCTCTTTGGACTTCTTATTGTCTACTGTAAGACTTTTATTACCCTTTATCATAATAGCGAAAATGGTACACTTATTGAATTTCTTGTTTGTAAAGGTATAATAATCGCCTACTGAAAATGTTCTTTTGATTTCAGATAATGCAATTCACAATTATTGTAATGGGACATCATCACGCGACGCAAGAGAGAATGAGGATGACGACGGATTGGGACCATTACCACCAAAGTGGGAAACTGCATACACAGAGCGAGGTGAACTGTATTTTATTGAGTGAGTTTCACATATGTACATACTCCTATATAGTGAAACAATAGTTGGTTTTTTTTTTTTTTTTAAAAGTGCGTGTTGTTTCGATGCAAGCAACAATATCGCGCATCAAATATTAAAAAATACATATATATGTAGGGTCAAGCCCACACGGAAATGGAAGTTTTCTTCTGGGAATTATTGAAAAATTAATTTCAAAGTAGAAACTGCGAAATTTGACAATAATTTCGTGTCAAAGTAAAGGCCATATGCCATGCAGGTGATTTAAAAAAGAGTTTGTGAAACTGGCATGTTCTTAATTTGATGCTGATAAAATTGTCGGTAGATAGCAGGGAAGACGTAGGGCGTGGCTTTCCGAGGATATCTGGGGATTAATTGACGAACGAAAACAGCTGAAAGTTCGCATTGCAGGTACTTCAGCAATAGGGAGGAGCGAATTAGAGTCCCTATGTCGCATGAAGATGAGAGAAGTTCAGCGTTGTGTGTGCCGTCACAAGCGCAACTACATACACATGTACAGCTACAAGTAGGTGCGACAGCAGGTAGGACTATCTACAGAGTCACTGAAGAACTGAAAAGTGTTCGCAGGTCCAGTCAATACCCAGTGAAAAGCCTAAGCGGTTTTTTGTTCATTTCGGATGAGGACCACTTCAAGATAATAGAGGTTTTAACCGTGTATTCGATAGCGATATAATCAAATTAAACTCAAGTTCCCGATGTAAGAAATGACATACTACGCACTATGACCTTTAGATAAGATAGGATCACTAACGCACTTAAAACAACAAGAAGTAGAGCAGTAGGGAATGATCGTCAAGCTTCATATGAAAGGAAATTTATTGCATTGCGAAAACGAGGGTTACCTACATACTGCTGTAGCTTAGATAAAAGCGGCCTGGGAATCAAAAGTCCGTTTTCAAAATACCGAAATGTTGGAATGTAAGATGGTGTTACCTTTTCAAAGAACATGTTTTCAGAAAATGATTTTTTTTAAGAGCTAGGAGGTACTTCTCATTTTGGTTTACGTCAGTTAAGCAGATCATAAAAGCGAAGAGTACGAAATGCAGGAAAAGATTCGATGTTTTTTTTTTCTAATGCCGTATCTTAAGGGAACGAAATGGAGTACAATAAAGGTAGCAAAGTACTTGTGAACTAAAAACAAGTAAATTAAAAGATGATGTACCTACCGTCTTCGAAGAAACTAGGAAACTTTGATTTATAACCAAGCAGAAGCAAGGAAGGCTCCTATACAGCGGAGACAATATTGTGCAAATTTTTGGACGCACTGTTAAATAATTTGCGTCTCGCACAATGACAGTACCACGAATTAGCCATCACAATCATTGAGGAAAAATTAACAATGTTTGTTCAACTGATACGTGAGCTTATAGAAATATGGAGATTGGACTAAGTATTAAATCCAACATCAGACAAAAAATACTATGTTTTGTTATAAACAAAATAATTTTGCTTACTATGTATTTGCTAATAAATTGCATATAGATAGATTTCAATGTGTTTTAAAAAATCCTCTTAAGTACATCCTATTTGAGATGCCTTACCTAATTTCTATGACTAACAGTTTTCTAGTTCAATAGGTTTGTGTGAAGTAATGACAATATTAATTCTCGACTTCTCGCTTCATAGATTTATATTTATATTAGATTTATATTCCTTTCAACAAGGAGGTTGAATGTCTACTGCGTAGTTTGTGAACAAAATATTTCGCCAGTTCGAATGATCGAAAGTCCGTGTTGTTATCAAGGGTAACATAAATTGTATCCTTTTGGTTTCGTCAATCTTTATATTTTAATTACAAAATTATGTTTTGTAAACACGATTAAACGCAGTAATTTTTTATTTATTTTTTTTTTTTTTTTTTTTGTAATTTCAGTCATAACACAGGCACATCACATTGGCTAGATCCACGACTTTCAAAGTTTCAGAAGAAATCTCTTGAAGATTGTGGCGACAATGAACTTCCCTACGGTTGGGAGAAGATCGATGACGCTCTCTATGGTACGTACTACATAGATCACGTAAATCGACGTACACAATATGAGAATCCTGTTCTGGAAGCAAAAAGGCGTGCCGCCGAGCAGTCCAATCATCAACAACAGCTTCAAAACCCTGGTGTTCAAATACAAAGAAATGAAAATAGCTCTCAGTTAGTATTGCCATATAAATTCACTAGAAATCCTACTGAAATGCAAGGCGAGCGAATAACAACAACGCTTTTGAAATCATCCCGAGGACTTGGAATAACAATAGTTGGGGGCGACGACAATGTAGACGAATTTTTACAAATTAAATCCATCGTTCCGAATGGCCCAGCTTGGTTAGATGGTCAATTGCAAACTGGAGATATCTTGGTTTATGTTAATGATACTTGTGTCTTGGGATTCACTCACCATGAAATGGTAAATGTTTTCCAGAGTATACTGCCTGGTGAGACAGTTACCCTGGAAGTTTGTCGAGGCTATCCCCTCCCATTTGATCCAAATGATCCAAATACTGAAGTTGTGACCACAATTGCCGTTGATGGAATTAGTTCTAACTCCGAAAAGAATCGAATGTTAATGGATTTAAATATGGATGGGAATTACAATTTTTTAGATCTTTCCGATTCTACTGGAGCAGCAGGCGGAAACCATTCATTGGACAAAATACGGAGTGGAGCGACGGGCGGAATCAGTGAGAACTATGTGGGAGATGACTTCATTTTGATGAAGAAGCCAGAGATTCTAACTTTGTCTATTGCTAAAGGAGGTATGGGATTTGGATTTACTATTGCTGACAGTGCCCACGGTCAGAAGGTGAAAAAAATTCTTGATAGAAATTGTTGTAAAAATCTCCATGAGGGAGATATTTTACTAGAGATCAATAACTCTCCAGTGAATCATATGTCACATTGCGATGTAGTTCGAGTATTGAAAGATTGTCCAAAAACGGAATCGACGACAGTGAAAATCCAACGCGGAAATACCTTAAACAGTTCCAATGTAAGCGGCCGAACGTCTGTTAATAGTGGAAAGTTTCGCAAATCGGGTGGAGGTGGAAAAGATATTAACGAAGGTGGTGGACTATTTCGTAGCAAAACACCAACCGCGGATCTTTATAGCACACAACCGAAGGAAATCCTTCCGATTCGGCCGAAAACTCCATTAGTAGACACTCGCAGAGCTCGTGTCAAAACGCCATCTAATGAACTTAATGAAGAAATAGAAGCTGCTACCAACGGTCTAGAGAAGCAGGGTGATGATAACAAATCAATTGGTGCTGATGCTAAGTCCACAAATAGTCTCCAGGAGATTGATTCCATAAATAATGATATTCCATTTATGGATCCCTATCCAAAGTTGGTTACGAGCTTAAGTGAGAGGTTAGCAGAAGCGTCTTTGATAAATGACAATCATAACAATTTATACCATATGGACCCAAATACAATGCTGCCGAAAATGGATAGCTATGAAAATTCGATTACGTCTCCAGATTATGGTTATAATTCACTTTACGATGGGGTGCCTGTTCAGCAGGAATCGTATGATAATGCCGCCGTTCAACAAAACGGTGATTCAATCAATGGGGTCGGCTTATATTCTCCCCCTATGACGATTATGGCACCAGTTCCGACTTATCACCAAGAGACTTGCTATTGTTATGAATGTCAGGACTATCAACGTTATAAATATCATCAATCGACGCAAGGATTTTATCATCACCATCAAAACACGCAAAATGGTAGAATACAAAAACGAGTCAATGAGCTTATGAATGATCGAAGAAAAACCGGATTCAGTCCGCTCGAAAGCCATCGTCCTTCGATGGTGGAACATCATCAGCAGCACCAGAACTTTCTGCAAATGCACCCGCAGATGTGGAATTATATGATAGGCGGGAATAATACGGTGCCGAGGCATATAGATGATGTAAGTTTGGTTTAATTGGATAGTATAGGTTGAAGCAGGAGATCAACTTTTTCTTTCTATTTAAGGACGAGTATGATTTATCGGAAGTGACCCTGGAAAGACAAGCTCAAGGTTTTGGTTTCCGTATCGTCGGGGGAACAGAGGAAGGGTCTCAAGTAACTGTTGGTCATGTGGTCCCAGGTGGTGCAGCGGATGGAGATCCAGGAATGGCAACTGGTGACGAGATTTTAAGTATCGATGGCGTTAATGTGGTGAGTGTTGACTAACTAATTTTAGGTTTTTTTGTGTCATCTCCGAAAGTTGTGGTTACCTTTTCATTTTCACAAGCACTCTTATTTAGAAATTTCGCTCTTTAAAAAAAAAATATATATTGGCGCCCAAAATCGGCTCTTAAGAAATACATTCATATGTCACATAATTTTAAAGTAAATATCGCAGCTTATTCTAGCGTATGTTGCATTATGAAACTTTATTTGTCCGGTAATCTTTTTTAGGTGTAAATGTGAAGTTTCATGTTGATTTATCAATTAGTTCGATTACAGTTGCTAAAAGACTGAGTGTGTTTATTTTACGCCGCATCAAAAGAAATACCGTGTAGAATGTTGTAAGCAGTTTTCGGATTGTCGGGGCGAGAATCCATCAGAAGTCTTAATCAAAATTGTTACTGCAGATAAAACTTGGGTTCATTATGCCTTTGAATTAAAGCCGAATTTCAAGCAGTGACATAATGGGAGTGATCCAGTCCCCAAGAAGTATAGGTTATAACAATGGTTGGAAATATCATGGCAACAGTGTTTTAAGTCTCAGTGGAATTCTGTTAACAGCTTTTAAATGAAAAAGCACCAGCATCACGGCAGATTACTACTCTAAGTTTCTAAGACGCTTAAAAGAACCTATAAAAGTGAAAGGTCGGGGAGATTAGCAATTGGCGTGCTCTAACTTCACGACAACGCACGGGTTCCAAAGCCATAAATTGTCATGGCTGCAATGGCTTGGAAAAATTAAGATTGCACTCATGTTTAAGAAAATTATATTGAAAAATAAAATTATGAAATTGAAATATATTCGTCTCTTTCTATCCCGTTCCTTCATCTTAAAAAAATGCTCTTGAACTACCGCTTGGAAGTACAATGACCCTAATAGAGTTTGAGTGCTTCTGAGATTTGGTTGCTCTTTAAAAAAAAGAAAGTGAAATAGACCAACTCAGCTGTAAAAATTGTCATATAAGAGCATGTCCGATGAAAAGAGTCTCAGCCCAATCCGCGAAAAGGGAGATACTCTGAATCAAGCTGTTACTTCTGTTTGTGATATTTTAAAAACAAGCTGGTATACACCATCTTGACAACATCTACATCTATGGGTGTTACTTTTCTTAGTTTCTCGGGTACCCAGAGTCGATACACCTAAGATAAAGTTGCAAGAATTTTAAGATTCTTCTTGGCCTTTCCTAGTTTTGAATTAAGTTTTGGGTTTGCAAATGCCCTTAAAATCGGTTGACGGTCCGAGCAGATGTGTTACCTATATTTCCAAGGTAGTTAATAGTAATCTCGCGCCCTTGAGTATGGCCAAAACGATTTAAGGCCCCTTATTGGAGAGGATACTCTGACGTTATTGCAGTTTGAGTTTTGAAAACTCGAAATGGAAATGAAGATCGTGACAACGTAGTTTTAGATGAAAAGTTAATAATAAAATAACAAACAGTTTTTTATTCATGTTTTAAGGTAAACTCATCTCATCATAAAGTAGTTTCTTTGATGGGCGAAGCTGCCTTGCGTGGACAAGTAACAATGATATTGCGGCGTCGAGTAAGGCATGCATCAGCTCCAGTTCCAGTTCGGCCAGTCCGATATCCATACGATGTTATTGTCAGTCGACATGAAAGTGAAGGCTTTGGCTTTGTTATAATCTCATCTTCTAATCAATACTATGGATCCGCTATTGGTAAGTTATAATTATTGACAAAATTACCTTTAATTTACGTAAGTATGCAATAACTTAAGTTGAATTCTCTTAGTGTATACCTGTTGAGTCTATAGTCTTCCTGTTTCTGAAATATTAGGTTCGCATAGTGTGAAATAAATCCTGTGTAAAAACAAATTCTTGAAAACACTCAGTGCCAGTTACATGTGATCACTTTAGCACCTTTGAAGCCGAAGTCAATATCGCAAACTAGTCTTTTAACGGAATTAGGCGGTAGATGAATTAGAAGACAAGTTTACGCGAGAACTGGCAGAAGAAATGTGCAAAATATTAACGTAAATTTTTTCCTTTGTCCTAAGACAAAGAGCTTATGAAGGTTGCTCTCAGATGGGCGCATATTGATTATTTCAAAATCACTAAACTTCAGTCATTGACCTACTCAGGTCTAAGAAATGTAAATGGTAGTATGAGTAAATGGGTTCCATAATCCTCGCCCTGCCAGGGGTACCTCAATAGAGTCGTAGTGGGCTTACCAAGGACGACTCGAAATTGACTTAGTGTGATCTCAAAAGAAAATTTTATTGGCTAAATAGTTCAGAAGTCACAACATGGTGACGAATATACAGGCGAAGACCTTTATACCGTTGAGAGGAACTCTAATAAAAAATAAAAATATTTAAAATAAATTTTTTAAGTAATGAAACATTTTTCTTTTTTAAATATTTCAGGCAAACTAATACCTGGCAGCCCAGCTGATCGATGTGGTGATCTTAAGGTTGGCGATCGAATTGTAGCTGTTAATCGTATCGACATCGCTGGCATGAGCCATGGTGACGTTGTTAATCTCATCAAAGAATCTGGTCTACATGTTCGTCTTACAATTGGATCTCCGAAAGAAGATAACTCAATGTTGAATCCGTCACAATCATCACCTGTACTGCCGCAGCTAAAGAGTGATACACCAACATATTTCGATAGGTCTCATCTGAGTCAATATCCACAGTTATGACTCTGAGATTTAAGAATTCGTTTGTATAAAAGTTTTCAACTTGAGGGGTTTTAGTAATGGTAACGCGCTTATGGATGCAATTCCCGAACGATTGCGTCACTTAGTGCGTTTGCAAAGAAAAGCAGAATGTTTTGTAAATAAATTACCGAGTAACAACGTTTAAAGTGCTCAATCCAGTAATCGTTGTAATCGTTTTTAATTTTCTCCCAAAGACTGAAAGGAAAATAAACAAGAGTGAAACACTGTTCTATGGCAACTATAGTATTTTAAAATACTTTTTTGTGTATATAGAATCATGCCACTTTGAATATAAATCTGTAAATTGTCTCCAATATAAAAAACAAAAAAAATTTAGTTATAAGTAAATGTGTATGAATTAAAAATATAAAAAAATAATTGTAAGTAAATGTTTCTATTTTGTTAGTCATAAAAAATTCGTTCACAAATTATGAAATGTAAAGAATGTAAAATCTTCAATTCAAAATAATAAAGTTATCTTGTTACATATTAAAGAGGAAATGTTTCTTTTCCTTTTAAATTCTGTTAACAAGAATTTGCACTATTGATCATTGACGTCTTTAAATAATTACTACATGTAGATTTTGTATTTAAATGGTGCTTGGTTCCACCAGCTTCTCATTTTAACCTGGTCCTCATCTAACTGAATGCAGTTTTGCACTCTTTGAAGCCTTTTTGTGTGGGCTAGAGTTTTAGTGTCCATTCGCTTTACATATCCTAGCAGTCTCAGGCGTCGTATTTTTTTTATTTAGAACGATGTCGCTGTACAACTCTTATAATTCGGAACCAAGAGTCACGGTGTAAAAAATCAAATAAAAAATATGGAAGCCCTTAACACGTTGGCTGCCAGTGCATCACTGGTGATCACAAAAAATATCATTCCCCACTGGACAGTGTATCACTGGTGACCACATCGAAAATCTTTCCGCAGGTACCAAGCAGAAAAATATTTGTACATAAGTCTATTTGTGTATCGCCCGTGATGTATTGGCACCTGGGGAAAGGCTTTTGTTGTGATCACCAGTTATACATTGGGCTCTGTGGGACGACTTTTGTTGTGATCACCAGTGATACATTGGGCTCTGCGGGACGACTTTTGTTGTGATCACCAGTGATATACTGCCAGCCAACGTGTTAAAATCGCTTAAATCTTGAATCAATTTTAGGGGATTGGTTATCTCTTGAGATTCATATCTCATGCACCCAATACTTATATCCGAAAAGTCACACAGGTGACGAAAACCAAATTCTTACCATCAGTCATTTCTTCTCATGCAAAAAAATCATCTCCACATGTAAAAACATTTCTAACAAAAACCTTTCTTAACTTCTAACAAATATCACTGAAACGAACATAATCGATGTATATAGACTCATACTAGCTATCAAATTAGAAAATTACATTTAAATACCCCCTTTTTTTACCACTAGCCGAAAGCCCTGGCAGCTAGCGCTACTTGTAAATTTAGTATTAATTATGTTATTAATTTACGAATTAATAAATTTATAGTAATAATAATAATAATCCGAAAAGTTTTTCTATCTCTGGTCTGTTTTCAGTCCAAACGTTTCTACCAGGGACTAAGGCCCTTATTGCGAGTGTCGTTTGTCGATCAATAAACGACTTTTGTACATAGTCGAACTGAATTTTGGTATTGTGTATCTTCATTTTGAACGAAATTTTTCGTTTTGACAGTCGATCTTTTTAGTTTACATTTTGCCGATCGACTGTGTGCAAGAAGTCCAATGTTATGAATAAAAATTCATTAGTAAAATTGAATTCCTAATCCGGCCAATTTTCAACTGGTCATGGGAGATAGTTTCTTCTCCGGAATCGTGAAAAAAAATTCAATGGAAATTCTTTTTTTTTATTTATTTCAAATGTGTGTATGTTTTTTGGTTTGTAACACGAAAATTAAAATAGAAAGCAACAAAACGAATGTCATAAATACACGCTTGTCGATGCGATCGACTTTTATCGAATCGAACGCTGATCGACACTCGCAATAAGGGTCCGTGTGTTGTGGCGTAGTCATCTGACCGATTTGACGGTTGTGAAGTTGGTCGAAGAAAAATCAAAAGATTTTGATTTTCCGAAGTTGAATCCAGTCTTTCAACTGAATTGAACAGTGTATGGGGCGTGTTAACTGCCTTAAAAGTGCTGCCAAATGTACTTAAACTAATTTTAAATGCGGCTGAATTTCTTAATGACTTTAACGGACTACGAGTGCTTTGCGAAAATAATTTCAATAGAAGCATAGCAAGTAGACATTCCGGACGAATCGATTCTCTGATAGATGATTTTATTTGGAATGGTTTCACTAGTTTACAAAAAAACCGGCTACTGTCTATGTAGATCCATAATTTTCTCATATAAAGAATTGTAGAAACCATTTCGATGTTGCTTTAGATTTGTGTACGCCAACTCAACAAAATCGCTTTTCTTTTTCTTAAAATTATTTTAAACAAGGCCAATGCCTTCAGAACAATGTGTATCAATTTAAAGTCCCTAAATAATTGAAACTCAAATGCATTATTCATTTTCGCATTAAAAATGAAATGAAATTAGAATAAAAAATCATCTTAGGCAGACAAAAAGATCTAATATACGATCGCGTTTATTCAATGAAATTATGGATACCTACTACACGGTTTTGACAGCATGCGCGCTGAATTTTCGTTCAATTACACATAAGTAGCTATCGCACATTTAATGCAATTATGGCTGCGTCCTTAATGTCTGAGGACAAAAGAAGGTAGGTATATATATGTAGTATATTACATATGTAGGTATGTAAATGGATTTTTCGAAGGCAACTGATTTTCTGCAATGATGTCTCTAGATTTTTTTTTAGTTAAGGTGTTTTTTTTATGTTCTTTTTGGTGATTTGATTTTTGATATTGGATGCGATTTTTAAATTTTTTCTTCTGTTTGGCAAAAAACCTTTTCCCAAAATTCTCACAAATTCAAAACTTTTTGGGGAAAACCTCCGATATGGCAGAAATGTAATCTCTCCTCATGTATAGTGGGTTAGTAATTGCACTGTATGATTTTTCGCTATCTCTTTCCACAAGGCAAAGTAAACATACATATGTATGTATCTATTGCTGATTGTTTGGAATAACAACATGGAGTTGAACATCTATTCATTCAACTCTTTGACTTAAGTGACATGTAATTACGTGTGGTTTGTTAAAGTAGATTTGGAGTGGACGGGTATGTCTAATAAAAATCCTGTGCGTTACCCAAAACCCGGCGTTGCTGTGTTTTTTAATTTTATAGACTTTGATAACGGGCGGGAAAGACGAACTGGAAGTATTCATGATGTAAAGCGACTAAAAGTTACGTTCAATCGAATGAATTTGTCCGTCAAGGTTTTTAATAATCTTACTCTGCAGGAATATAGAAGTAAAGTTGACGAGTGTAAGTAGAAATATGTGTGTCAAAGAGTCAAAATGTTGCTTTGAGTGGCTTTGTTCTATTAACGGTAGCAGAATCAGTAATAGTGATCATTTGAGGATTGAGATTATAGGAGTGAGAATAGGACAGCCAAAGTGTACATATATGTACTATACGCAGGTACATACATATATACATCGCAGTAATTTTTAGTTTTTGATAAGAACACGCTATAGTTCGGGTTGAACCCAGGCCATAACAAACAAGCCTATCCAATTAGCCCCGTTAAGTAGCCACTTTCGTGACTAAGGCCCCGACCCATAGAATCTGTTGTTGCGTCGTTTTTAACTGAGACCTAAATAGAATGCATACATGCATTCTTATGGAAGGTGGCCCATAACCAACGGATGTATAAACTTTGACGGATAAAGTAGGTATACTTTCTACTTTTTTACTCAGTTGATGCGTTGGCAGTTCACACATTCACGCATTGAGGTTCACACATTCACGTATTGAAGTTCACGCATTCACAAATTGAGAGTAAGAACATTCATTGGTGGAAGCATTGAGATAATGTAGAGAAACTATCATCGGATGTCATCTCTCAACGTAGGCATACGACGATGTCAACGGAATGCCAGCGTTAGCATTTCCGCTGCAGCGGTTGAGTTTTATCGATTGGGAAATTTTCCGATTCTGACATAACTCCCGCGAATGTCTGACAGACGTCCGAGCGTAAGTACTGTCATGAGATAGCTTCTAAATTTGCCTCTTGGACATTACTCTAAACTGTAGGTCCCCTCCATGAAAAATATAACAGGCACAACATGAATGGTCGCGACAAGCTAGGTCTTGGACTATGTGCGATTCGTTGTGCCAAGTACATATGTATTTATATTTCTTTTGCATCTGGGGTTAACTTTGGACAAAAAATTATAAGGAGATTTTGTTTTTATTGGGTCTCAGCGGATGTCAGATTTCCTCTGCAAGGCAATCGTTTAGGGCTGATCCCCATGTGACTACTTCAACGGTTCGCTGATTTCTCTAAACTTTGCTATGACCTGAACGCCAGAGAAAAGTTATCCCGAATCATTGAGCGCGTTCCGCATCCTAGGCACTAGGTAGCCAAACGTTTCTGATTGGTCGAGAGATTTAGTTTTGACTGTAAAGTAAGGCATTTTTTTATTGAGGTAGTGGACTGGATTTGGAGGTAAGAAAATTCTCCCTGCATTTTAAGTCAATCTGCCAATTGTCAAAAACAGCTGATTCACTTGTATTTCTTTCACTGTTCGGTTGTTGTTTGCGAATTACGGGTACTTAAATAAAAAAAAAATGAAATTCCAAGTGAATTGTGACAGAGTGCTCTACGATTTCGACGAATCGGAGGAGACAATTAACAGGCTGAGGGGTAAAATGTTTGAGGCATTAATAGATAATAAATTAAGCAAATTTAAATTAATTTTCAGATCCAAATTTTTCTTTACATGTATAAATAATATTATATTACTTACAGAGGATCTCATCTTCCATTTCTCGCACTTATGTACGTATATATATCTTCATTTACTTGTTGATTTCTTTTGCACTGCAATTCGCAATTTATAAATGATCTCAAGTAAAATCAGAAAGTAATTGTGTCAAATATGACACACGAACAGATGTGAAATGTCACCTACTTTTTCAGTCAGTTTGCCGTTCCATATGTTAGGCCTTACCTCAAAAAGTAGGCCTAGAATCCGGAACGCGCCCATTGGCTTAGCTGGGGAATGTCTTGTTTGTACTAGATCCGCAGTGTGAAGATGTCATAACTGACTTAAGTGCTTTGATAGCGACCTAGCTGTCAATGAAAATGGCAATATTAAATTTTTATGTTGGATTGCACCTCAGTCTCAGGCCCCTAGGCTTACCAGTAATTCCACCTGGAAGATGCTGGATGAGTCATGAGGAAGGCTATTTCAAAATTTCAAACAATTAATATCTAGAAATTTTCTATACATTTCTAGAAATGTAGAAATTAATTGTTCGATGTAATTGTAGGATGTACCTATAACCAAAGGAGCATTTTAGGTTTAAGAATCCATTTCTTGCCGAAGGTTTTACTGCAAGCGTAGTAATGGGATACAGATACTTAGGTCAAAGTGAATGCTTGTTTAGCCGAGTAGGTGCAAAGGTTGATAACTTTGGCGTTTGTGGTGAAAGGCATCAAATCAGCTCATTTGGATTTAAAACTGGTCTGCAGCTTTTAGTTCAAGTGCTTGGTAGCCAAAGAGGTTTTATCTTCGGTGATGATTGATTTGACCACATTCCATGATGTAGATTCCGTCACTTTAACGATTATTTCGTAGTTGTCCTTACAATCACGAAAGTGAGTATTCTTTACGAGCTCTAGGTTTTCATCAGTATGTTTTGTTGCACCCAGCCTTTTTTTTGAATCTTGCTGAGTATAGCAGAATCCTTGATGGCTTCAATGAACTGACAGCACTCTGTCTAGGTCTGTAGCTTGGCCTCTGTAATGTTTTTTTATTTTTTTTGTGGATGTTTAAAGTATCTGAATACTTTTTTTCAGTATCTGAATATGACTTCGCTGAATATGCTTCCTTTAACCTCGTCTACATGTCGCACGGTAACGAAAAGAACATCTTGTACTGTAAAGATGGGCAGTTCAATTTCGTAGAGGAGTCCGTTAAGTTACTGAGGAATAAGACTCTCAACGATAAACCACGGTACTTAATTGTTCAAGCATGTAAAGGAACGTTTGATGTAAATAAAATATACAAACGCGATGACGGCCCATCAGAACATTATGGTATGGAAATAACGGCGTTGCTGACCAGCTCATTTGAAGGTAATTTGTATGGAATAATACGCCATTTAACAAAATATTTATTTTTGTGTCTTTTTTTTATCGACTCGAAGGATATGTATCATATTTATCAAAACAACGAGGTTCGACTTTTATTAAAAAGCTCTGCGAAATCATCCAAGCAAATTGGTATAAGGAACCTTACGGTGAAGTATTGAAAAAAGTTTTGGACAAGGATAAGTAAGTTGAACTTTTTTTGTCTGTAGTTATTTAATGTTTTTTAAATTTTTAAAGCTTTTGCAAACGTGTAAACGCTTTTGTAAGTTTGTGTTATTAAAATTTAATGATGAAAAGGGTTAGAGAAAACCTGTCAAATAATTCGACCTGACGAAATCTTTTGTATTTTCTCGCTACAACCCATAAGGGTTAGATTTGTACCTGATAAAAAATCCAGGTTGTGTAAGAACCTATGACCGTTTTCATACGGTCGGATGGATGTCGAAGTACAGATTTCAATCTGCTGCGGATAATGACATTGCATTGAAAAAAAGGCTGAATTCCAAATCGCAGTACTGCCACAGTACTGCAAAGTCAAGCGTTCCCAAATGTCAATTCATTACGGTGAAGCAATGTATAACGTTCCAAAACGCATTGTGAATGTATTTAGTGCGCAGGCTAAAGCAAATAGCGCATCAAGAACTGATAGGTCTGTTCCTTTACTTTCTGCTCCAAAAATAGCAAGTAAATGAATTTCAAGGAGTGGCGGTAAAATTCTCTTAGAGAGAGACAAAATTATTAAAAAGCAAAGGAACGCTTTCAACCACAAAAGTTGCAACAAACGAAATATCATAAACACCTCGTCTTTAAAACATTTTGCTGGACCTTAAACCTTCTTGTTATTAATTCAAATATCTACTTACCTGTTTGAATACGTTGGAATCTCTTAGGAGAACATTCAACTTTCATTTGCGCTATTTTTGTTCCATTTTTCAGTTTTTGCAGGAAGTTAAAAATTAGAACATCCAAAGTAACAACTGACTTTGACAGATAGTACACTCTTTGTTGGGCAAGAATTCGTAAGATTTTTTACTGAGGGGAAATTTGTACGAATTCGTACGAATTCTATACATTTCTCTGTTCTTGTTCTCTAGATTTAATTTCATCTTTTTTAAGTGTGCCTTTTATTTTAATTTCGCGCTGAGTGTCATTGCGAGGCTTTTCACTTAGTTTGTGTACGGGATCTTCAACGTGCTAATTAAGATGGGTACCTCGTTCAGTTTTTTGAATATGTATAAAGTTATCATGAGTAAGTTTGGTGTCATTGAGTCTCATTTTTGTCCAACCATGTAGTCAATCTACACTTACCTACATAGATGTCGCTACAGTACAGGTTAATCTGGCCCTGAACCAAGGCCTCCTGTATAATGCTACATCTGGAAGAACGAACAGCGAGATCAATCTATACATTTCTCTGTTCTTGTTCTCTAGATTTAATTTCATCTTTTTTAAGTGTGCCTTTTATTTTAATTTCGCGCTGAGTGTCATTGCGAGGCTTTTCACTTAGTTTGTGTACGGGATCTTCAACGTGCTAATTAAGATGGGTACCTCGTTCAGTTTTTTGAATATGTATAAAGTTATCATGAGTAAGTTTGGTGTCATTGAGTCTCATTTTTGTCCAACCATGTAGTCAATCTACACTTACCTACATAGATGTCGCTACAGTACAGGTTAATCTGGCCCTGAACCAAGGCCTCCTGTATAATGCTACATCTGGAAGAACGAACAGCGAGAATTGAAGAGTTTGCTAATCCCTGCAGCTGAGAAAATGAAAAATGAATGTCAAACCTGCCCCTGCGAAGGAATGCCTTGACGTTGGTTACGTAGGTGACAAGGAGGATAAAAAATTAGGTGTACTTTCTTTTAGCATGTAAGCAAACACTACGAAGCATGGAGTCGGTCATACCTCGCAGTTTAAAAAAAAATGTGTATCAGAAAAAAGTTTGCTGTCCACCCATCCGTCTGCTCACTTGTCTCTTTCAGTGAATCGTAATGTGTTCAATAGATGGCGTCACGTTCGCATTTACCTTGATGTTTGGGATATTTTATTCAGTTTACGCAATTTTATATACATATATGTTAACAATGTTGAAAGGACACTATAGATATAAATTTTCCAGACTTACATTTGGATCTTATTTTAATGAGTATTTTTATTATATTGCTGATAAAATGAAATTTAATGCTAAAAACCTTTCTTTTTCAGTGATCAACAAGCTTTTTGCTTTACTCCTTTCAAGTTAAATGATACATTCAGCTTTGGAGACTATTATCGTTCAAATATATCTCGTGAAGAAGTTTTTATTAATTAAAGAGAGAACAATTTGAAAATTTGGAGACTTTCAAGTTAATCATCAGAAGCCCACATTTATACGCATTTTATAAATTTATAAAAAGTATTAAATAATATAAAATAAAAAATACCTTTTTATATATATGTACATAAGAGTTCACGTTCCCACAGAAAGAAATTATCGCCAGTTCTCTGAAAGGACAAGTTTAAACTTGTCTTATGCTCAGCTCTAAGTCGAAATCAGTAATAAAGGTTTGTTTTAGATCGTGAGAACTTTAAATTGAAATGAAACGCGTGTGCCACCATCCTTCCAGAAAAATTTTTGACTATGAGGAAATCTTCATGTACTACATAGTAAATGGCAAACGTAATATTGGCTTTCAAGTGATCTATAGCTGCTGGTTTGTTCGCATGCCACCAATGCATGCATACCACCAGGTAGCAAAAAAAAAAGAAACCAAATTGCATGATTTCAGAGGCTAATTGACAGGTTCATTTCGCGAAATCACCTTCTCGCCAAACTGTGATTTCAAAAAGCTCCTTCTCTGAGCTGCTATTCTTATTACCGATAAAATAAGCCTTTTCCCTATCCCACAGTTCATTACTAGAGTAGTTGCCATAGTGCGAGAATTCCAGATCCATAGATAGAGGCCTCAGGATACTTTCCGGAGAACCAGATTATCGCCCCGCCTGTTGACAGAATAAATCTTATCAAAGATAGGAAAGTAAATCATATTGGGTTGCGATGCAAATGCCCATATCATAATCTGGAAGAGCAGTAATATTAATAAAAGAGGTAAGTTTGAGTTGTGTTCAAATAAAGACTGTTCGCACATACTCGATGAAGGAGCTTAAATAATATCTCAAATCACCACTCGTGATGTGCAATGGTTGACCAATGAGCTCGAAACTTAAAAAAGCTATTTAATAAAGCTAAACGCGGTGAATATAGATTAATCTTCCATTAGCTATAGGGTTCAGAATAATAATGGAATTGGGCTCCTACAAAAACTTGATGGCAGCTTCACGAGAGACTTCAGCGAAACTCTAGGATTACTAATGCAAAATCATTTTCATGATGTTCAGTATACTGATCCACTCACACATCTATGTATTCATTCGTAACCTTCGAAACAAGTACACAAGGCGCACCTGGAAGAGATTTTTTTTTTTGGCTTGATTTCATCAGATGGGCCATCTCTACTTAGAAGCCATACATACTGAGCTCCTGGTGGCGACGAAGTTTTTCGCGCTGTCATTCAGCATGGAATCGACACTATTGAGTCTCTAGTGTTTATCCTTAGATCCAGCTATGAACTTGTCCCGGGATGACTCTAGACAACAAACTCAACTGGAAGCTCCTTCTAGAGAGAACCATTGAAAAGGTGACAGAAGCCTTCTGGGCCTACTAGAGACTTTTCAGAAAGAAATTGTACTTAAAACCTAAGATAATTCACTAGATTTAGCTCTGGGCTTTGATTCAAACAGCATGAGGCAACGTGCAACATCAGGCGTCAAACAATCGATTTTCTGCGCACTAAGTTCAGTAACAGTGTTATCAGCTATGTTGGAGACATGTCTTGGTCACCGCGCAGCTGGAATATGACGGCGTTGGATTTTTTATGGGGAAATGTTAAGATTCATTGTTACTTATACGATGCACAAACAATTAACATACTTAAGGAAAACATCCACAGTCGACAATGTTCTGCGAAAGTTGGCTGACAAGATGGGCTACTGCCAAGTCAATACCGTCTACAGAGATCTTGATAAAATTTTGTTTTAATAAAGCTCAACTGTCTTCGTTAATAGCTTTGAGAAGTAAAATCTTGGATTAAAACAATTCTTACACCTGTACTGCTTCGGCTTACAGAAAGCTTAAATTCTTAAATTCATCTTCTTAGTTCAAAACTGAAAGCCCAAAAACTAATTTCATTGGGCCGAACGTTCTGGCGGACGGACATGTCCCATACGACTCGGTTGTTGACATGTATTTCTATTTTATACTCGCAGATACTCCATGAATAGAGTATAAAAAAAAAGACTAAACACGGACTCAAAAAGGCTAAAGTGGCCGCACTAAGTACATGTGGTTCTGCCTTCAGTCTTAACGTATCGTTAGTAATTATGTAGTATCTTATCTTTCTACAAGGCAAACTATTACCCCGTACACATGCAGGATTGAACCTAGGTTGAAACCGGATCGAAATTCATGTGTACGCGGGTCGAGTCGAAACCGAGTTGGCTCGACTCGACTCCACTATTTGAGCTGAGTTGAGTCGAAAATATATCAAAGTACCTGGGTCGAGGAGTCGAACTGACAGATGGTCGTAGTTTGGGTTTTTTTTCTTTTAATGAGAGGAAAAACCCGTTCGTTTTATGTGCTTCCGTTTGGCGGGCGGATAGTAATTATTTTTTAAGTTTGCATCCGTTTTTGCATTTCCTGAAAAGATGAGGCGAAAATTTGCCTAAGTGTATGTATATATGAATGGATGTTGGTCGAGGATATTTTTGTTTGCCAACGAGCTTAGTGGGCGGAAAAGTGCGCAGATTTTGTTTTTTAAAATTCTTAAGTTTTTTGTTATACGTAATCTTAAAATTATTAATATGGCAAAAAGAAATATGTGGGAGCACGAAGAGACGCGATTGCTATTAAGAATAATGGAAGAAGTAAATGCCATGAAGCATTTTGATAGCAGAATCTTTCGGAATGGAGAAATATATAAGAAATTGCAATTAGAAATGAATAAGGGCGGATTTTCATCGAAAGATGATAAGCAAATTGAAACCCGCTTTAAAAATCTAAAAAAAAATTATTTAAAAGTAAAAAAACAGATTAAGAAAAGCGGGAATAAGAGGGAAGTGCGCGTAAAATATTTTTTTCGCGGTTATTAGACATTTTCAAACAAGTCAAAAGACACGAAATATTGAAATACACTCTAACAGAGCTAAGAAATGAATGAATGGCGACTATGCTCATCTGTCAGTTCAACTCACTTTCAATCCAATTTCGACTCAATCTTTCGATTCGGTGAGTGCAAGTACCCAGGTCGAAATCTCAACTCCGTTTCGACTCGACCTTTCAATCCTGCATGTGTACGGGGTATATATAAGTATGGACATACATACATGCATATGCATATAACTATGGCTGGTTGTTTCGCTAAGTTTTATTCATTCATTTATTTTTCGACATAAGTGATAGTAGATATTTTGAGTGCGGTTTTTAAAGTAATTATGTCTAATAAAAATCCAGTGCGTTACCCAAAACCCGGCGCTGCTGTGTTTTTCAATTTTATAGACTTCGATAATAGATACAAACAACGAAGTGGAAGCATTCACGATGTAAATCAACTAAAAACTACGTTTTTTCTAATGGATTTATCTGTGGGGGTTTTTAGTAATCTTAGTCTGCAAGAATTTAGAAATAAAATCGACGAGTGTAAGTAGAAATATGTACAATTATGAGCAGTGCATTGCAGTGTTTTTGCTTCATATATCCTACTTTGTGTCTTGTCCTTTTATGAGATGTATCTGACACAAGTAAAAGTACAAAGGGATAACTCATTCCCTGTGAATATGTTTTATTGTTTATTGGTTGAAAATTACGGGCGGTAGAGGGAAACATACGCATTTTGCCACTTAGTTTTACATATACATACGTATATAAGATAAGATGTATGTGGAGAGGGAAACCCGTGTGAAGCAATAAATAAAGTCCAGGTTATCAGTAAAGTAGGATTGAGATGGTAAGGGTCTTACATTTATACACCAAAACTCCGATTTGCGTCGTTAATTGGGTCAAGAAAAAACCCGACGCAAATCGAATTAACGATTTCCATGTAAGTCTTTCACTACATTTGGTTTAATTGGTACCAGAATAAAATATATCATTAAAAAGCCAAATTTTTATAACTTTTAATAGGTATGTACATACATATGTATATTTAATTTCATTGCAACAAAAATGTTAATTCAAATATGTAATAGGAAAATAAATATTTCATAAAACCATATATGTAAATTAGTTAAAAAATCAGTAAACTCTACAGAAAATGTAACTTCAATATTATGTTATGTGGACATTTAATTCATTTTACAGTTTCAATGGATATTTCTGTCGACTGATTAGGTTAATTTTCAGTTTTAATCCCAAATTAATTTGTTTTCGCTTTTGGCTCATTTAGTGCAAAAAAGTTAAACTTCACTGTTGCAAATATTTCTACAAACTGACTGACTTTAGGTAATTCTTAAACTTTTTACAAAAAAAAAAGAGTTAACTGAAAGAAAGGAATAACAAAAACGCAAACCGAAATAATATCGACGCAACTTCGAAACCACAACATTTAGTGAAGGACGCAAACTAAAATAAAAACGACGCAACTTCGAAACGACGCAAATCGGAACGTTGCAAACCGAGGTTTTGGTATACATCCAGTCACGAAAGTCTACATATACATACATATGTATGTATGTAGCTTTGGAAAGTGCTTGACTTGTGAACTGAATTCTCGGCTTGTTTTCTTTGAATTATTCTGTGGAAAAGGCTTGTTTTTGTTTTGAATCATGTTTTTAAAACATTATGTGTTGCCCAGTAAAAAATTTATTCAAACTTAACTTTTATACATACAAATTTATCCAGCAGTTTTAGCCTTGAAAAATATGTAGCCTCGTGACTGACTGTATGTATGTGTAATCTCCTTAGTAGTTCGAGACAGAACCAAACTACTTATTTGCCTCCTAAGCCCGAAGATGGTTTTTGGAAGATAGACCTGGAAGTTATAACTGTCAGTGACAATAAGGTTTCTTCGATTCTTCGATGTCGGGTGTACATTCTTGTTGATAGCATGTACAGTATGTACTTTGTTTACCGCCAGACTCATTTAAGCTGCTTCTGTATTTACAAACGCCCCGGCGATCGCCAGCTCAGTTCTACTTATAGTGTCAATATCGCGACGTAAGCAAATAATTGGACCGAATTTTGAAAGATTGTGCCTCCTATGTTATCATTTCAGCGCGTCGCTTTATATAGATCCTTTCTCAACATCAAAGATAAGGTAATAACGATGTTGACATCTTGAATTGTCTCTATGATCTGCCGAGGTTTAAAAATTTGGTTGATTGTGAACTTTCCAAGTCTAAAACCGCATTAATAGAAGCCGATCAGGTTTTTGACGAAAGGTTTCAGGTGTTCACATAATATGGCAGATAAGGTATGCAATGTTGAGGAGTTGGCGCTGAGCGTCTCCTTTTATGAGGGTCGGGCAAATCAATGCTGAGATTATATTTATCAGGCATATGTATTGTATACTCATTCCAAAATTGGCCGCATGTATTACCAGTGGACAATGGGCTGTACAAATAGCAACTAGCCTGGAGTTTGGAGTTCCGGGCACTTTACTTCATCAAACATGGACCATATTTCCCTGGATATGGCACAGTAATTTAAATTTTTCTATCTAGGGTTAGCTTTTGGCAAAAAGTACATGCAAGAAAATTTCGCTCTTATTGGGTAGCATGGATCCCCGTGTGACTTCTTCATCGGCTCGCTCATTCCCTTAAACATTGCTATGACCTGAATGTCTGAGAGAAGTTATCCCGAATAATCGGCTTAACTGGGGAATGTTTGTACTGCGTCCCCAAGTTGAGGATGCCATAGCTACCTTAAGTGCTTTGATAGCGACCTAGTTATTAACGAAGATGTCAATATTATATTTTGATGTAGGAGTGCGCCTTAGTCTTAGTATCTCTGAAAACCGAATTGTGAACAATCTGTACAAATCAATTGTTCAAAATTTCATCCCTTTGCGGCCCCTAATATATGCTTTCCTTACTCACTACTCAACGTGAGATTTCAGTTGAGCTTTGGACAGATAATGGCACCTAAATAATTGCCGCTAGTCGAAGTGAATGATTATTTAGCCGAGGAGGTGCTAAGGTTGGTAACTTTAGTTTTTGTGGTCAAAGGCATGTGTTCTGTTGCACCCAGCCTTTTTTGGAGAAAATCTTGCTGAGTATAGCAGAATCCTTGATGGCTTCAATGGATTGACGGATGTGGATGTTTAGGCTGTCCTTACAGGGTTGTCGGAATTTGTATCCTAATCACGCAGTTTCAAAAGTTTTAGGCTCTTCAGAGTTTTGCATTGATGACTTGATTGAAATTCTTCCAGTCAATCTTCTTAGAGTTTTTGAAATGTTCAGAAGTTTAAACCCTGAGGCTTACACTGAAAATAATTGAAAGCGGTAGAAAATAATATTTTAGGTTTTACAATTTCATTTCAGTAATCCAAATTTTGACTCATACATCTTGTTTTTCAGTATCCAAATATGACTTCTCTGAATATGCTTCCTTTAACCTCGTCTACATGTCGCACGGTGACGAAAAAAACATCTTGTACTGTAAAGATGGACAATTCAATTTTATAGAGGAGTCCGTTAAGTTACTGAGGAATAAGACTCTCAAAGATAAACCAAGCTACCTAATTGTTGAAGCATGTAAGGGAAAGTTTGATGTAAATCAAATTTACTCATGCTATGACGGCTCATCAGAACATTATGGTATAGAAATAACGGCGTTACTGACTAGCTCATTTGAAGGTAATTTGTATGGAATAATGCGCCATTAAATAGAATATTTATTTTTGTATATTTTTTGTCGATTTGAAGGATATGTATCATATATACAAAAACAAGGTTCGCCTTTTATCAAAAAGCTCTGCGAAACCATTCAAGCAAATTGGTATAAAGATCCCTACGGAAAAGTGCTGAGGAAAATTCTAGACAAGGCTACGTAAGTTAAGCTTTTTTGATTGTTTGTATTTCGTTAAATAATTAATATTATTTTTTAATTTTTAAAGCTTTTGCTACCGCGGAAACTACTAATTCGACATAACAAAATCTATTGTATTTTCTCGCTAGAACCCATGAGAGTTAGATTTGTATCTGATAAGAAATCCAGGTTATGCAAAAACCTTTGACCGTTTTCATACGGTCGGATGGATGCCGAAGTACAGATTTCAATCTGCTGCGGACAATGACATTGCATTGATGTACATATGATCAATGAAGTCGAGTGGTAGTTGAGATTTTCAGCATCTACTTGTACAGAATCGACTTGTTATGGATATTGAACTTGAAATATCGCACCTCTGTACTTGTTCTCTAGATTTAATTTTGTCTTTTTAATTGTACCTTCTATTTCAATTTTGCGTTGAGTGTCATTCTGAGGCATTTCACTTAACGATTTAATTAGGATGGGTACCTCGTTCACTTTTTTGAATGCAAAGTGCACTTGGGAAAACTTGACCTTTTGCGTTTGCAGTTTTTTGATGTCATATTTTCGCATTCGTTCTTTGGCTACAAAATGGTAGTAATCCGACTCCTTGTCGGCTGATTGTAAGATTCAGACAGACAGACAGAACACTGAAAACTTGTTTTACATCGATCGCAACGTGGTCAGTTTTGTTAACGGTTTCTTTATCAAAGTATCCCCAAGTACCTTTGTGAGCATTGAAATGGGGAAACTGACGTAGGGTCATAAGTCCACAGGAAATTTCTGTGGACTAATTAGTGAGCCGTAGCGAACCTACCTACCTTAAATTAGTATTGAAGTGACTAGAGGGCGAAAGCCTGAAAGTCGGGGTAAGTGAGCTCGCTACGCTCGCTAAAAAAAATGATGGACATTTCCTCGACTGATACACCGGATGGCCTTCGGCTTCACATGCAGGTGGTCAGGGTGACGCTACCCGGCAAATAGTTAGGTCAATTCTTATTTGACATTTCACATTCTGAAAATATTTGGTCTTATGTCACTTGGTCTTTCGTCACGGCACCTGACAAGTACGCAATTCGTTGGACTTATGACCCTGCGCCGGGGAAACCGTGTGCTGACTACAGATATGGGAGTGATGTATTATTATCTTTATGGTATTATAAATGGCATTGGCATTAAATGAAAGTATTGCCAAGTTTCATTAGCTTTGGAAAATGCAATGTTAATTAATTTACTTTTTCATTATCATTGAAAAATTCAATCTTCATTACCATTTTGAATAATGAAGAGCATGAAAAAAATTAAGTCCACCATTAGGTTTACGCAGTTAATAACTAGCTGAAGAGAATTTATGTTCCTTCTATCGTTGCATGTTTTTTCTTCTTCGCTCAATCACCCTATAAGTTGGTGAGCTGATATTATGATAACAGCTACTTTTCACGAACCTATTTTCTCTTTCGTACGAAAATTTGACTTTAACAGCTGTGTAAATTTAAAATGGGAAGTTCATAAACAAAGAAATTTTGTTTTATTATAAATTAATTAATTATTATTAATTGTTAAATACATATATTAATCTCGCTGATTTTGCCAAACAACACAACAAACACAAATAACAGGCGAAACGTCTTGACTTACAATCGCTTTCGTACACATACGCTTATTATGGGTAACTTGTACAATTAAGATTGTGAGTATTCATGGGTTTACATATTAAGGCGTTCAAATCACCGAACATGTATTTGATGTCATACTCGTACTTAAGGCAGTGTTCGTAGGTTTTGTTATGGAGCTCTTAAAAAAAGTCTTTGGTAGAATCGTATTTTTGCTCGGTGGGGACACTCTATATAAGACCCTCCTCATCCCAATAATACTTTGCGGCACGGAAAATTGGACTTTATAGGAAGTACATACATTTGAGTATTTGAAGATATTTTTGGTCTTTTCAAACGAATTTTTCCCCTAAAATATATTGTCCCGTTTGCGTTGGTGTACGCGACTGGAGGCAGTTGGCTAAGCACCGGACTAATTGGAGAGGCTTGTTGGTTGAGGCGAAGTTCACAATAAAATTATACGCACAAGACTATAGCAATAGCCCGAAGGAGACTCGAGACTATCTAATCAACAGTTCGACTCTAAGAATAATCACAGCACCACACAAGCTATGCATTCAGTATGCAACAATCGCGGGATAAAACTAGATTAGAGGGAGGAAGCATTTCTGTGTCATCGTAACACTGGATGTTAAGAACGCGTTCAACTCAGCCATCTGGAGCTGCATAGGTAGAGCGGTAAGCAACATGTAAATATCAAACTTTCCACAGTAAATAATACTCAGCTGGTTTCAAGACAGAGCACTTCACTATGATATGGAACAAGGGACTAAGATGTGCGAAATCGCCGGCGTTCTCCAAGGATCAGTGTTAGGCCCAGCTCTATGGAACGCAGTGTTTGATGGTCTACTGAGACTGCCGAGACTGCCGGGACCGGGTGGAGTCTATAATGCCGGCTACGCTGACGTCGTTGTACCAAAAACACTATAACAAGTGTCGGAAAATGGCAGCCATGCGATCGGCTTGAAACTGCCAGACCACAAAACAGAAGCAGTTTTAATAAGCAGCGGAAAAATAGTAGAATGGCTTATAGGCTAAAAAGTGGTGGAAGCAGTAGCGGCATATTGTATTATTTAAAAGGTTATGTTGCGCACTGCTACGTAGTTTACATTGGGGAGGTTTGTTCCCTCCTCAGAGTTCTCCTCGCATTGTAATTAAACTCGTAATTATATTTGAGGGTTCTATACTCTTGCTTTGGGTAGACGAGAATAGTCGGTTCTAGAGCACACTCTCTTCCGGGTAGCTGCCGTTTGGTTTTCTTAGATATGTTTGCATTCCAACTACTTTTGGCAGGGTTTTGTGCAGCCAGGCAGAGGAAGAATTAAATACAGCGTATTTACTCACTGGCTGCAAACCATCTAATAGGTTTGCTGAGATCGGTGAACTACATAAGTAGGGGCATAGACTTAGTTCACCAATCTCATCAATCTTTCAGCAGGAGCAGCCCTACCTAAAGCGATTGCAGAAGCGAATCAGTTGACAATGTTTATCTGGCCAGTAGGTTGGTGAATCAGTTTAAGCCACGACTACCGATGGCATTAGCGACATTCTCCAGGCTTATGCCAAATACTGGAGGACCGTTAGCGTTGCTAATAACGCTAAACAAGTTGAATCTTCTGTGTGCATCCTATATGGGCACCAGTAACGGCGAAAAATAGCACCCACCCAACCAAAAGTCAGTAGAACAATGAGTGAGTATGTATGACAGAATGGCAGCACAGATTGAACACCACAACGAAATGAAGGTAGACACGTGCTGTGATCCGTAATATAGAGGGATTAGCAGAAAATATGTATGTATAATATAATTTCTGTCGGGTATGGGTGCTTTCGGGATTACTTTTGCAAATTCAACCACGTGGACGATCAATCCATGGTCCACTGTAAATGCAAATCGCAGGACCCGATTCACGTTTTGATGAATTTTCTGAGATTTATTTACAAAAATTGGCAAAAAAATATCCTAAAAAGGAAAAGTAATGCGTTAATCACAAAGAGAGGATTGATGACATTCTTCCTGATGACAAACAAATTCTGAAAGATTGCAAATGAAGTTATTATAAGTATAATGCATGAACTTTGTACTCCTGAAAGAACAAAAAACTAGAAGTGAGGAGTCTCGCAAGGATGATAGAAAAATAGATGGGGCTTTTTTTAGCATGTAAACAAGCACTACGAAGCATGGAATCGGACATACCTTTGTAGTATCAAAATCTTGTGTGCTCACTTGGGTCTATAATTGAATCGTAGTGAGTCCAGTTGATCACGTCATGTGCGCATTTACCTTGATAATTTAAGCCACTGTTCCTCTCCCTTTCAGATATGACTTTAAACTCCACTGTCTGAAAAAATAAAACACGTATGGTAGCGAGAAACTAGGCCCTAGACCACATACGGTCTGCTGCGCCAAATATGTATATCCTCTCTATATCTTAACCGTGTTCAATGGACACTTCAAAGTGAAATTTAATCAGTCCTAGCATTTTGCTGATAAAAAACAATTTATTAATAAAATCTTTTTTTTTTCAGTGACCAACAAACTTTTTGCTTCACTCCTTTCAAGTTAAATGATAAATTCAGGTTTGGAGACTTCCGTCCATATATGACTGATGAAAGAGATTTTGTAAATTTATGATTAATTAAAATTTTGTTAAATTCGATATAAAGTATTTAATTCAGTAAAATTAATATCATTATATATGTATTTACGTACGTGTTAACGTTCCCACACATTTCCGTTAAGCCAGAAATGATATTCGTCACTCAACACACAAATGGGTCGGATTCCTACTGCTCTAGACACCAGTCAGCGAACGAACGACGCAAATGATGATCTTGTTGGCCAAAATCCGCAAAACCTTCCACACAGTGGACGGGCAGAGTTGTTGTGAAAAGTGGCGAATTGACAAATTCGGGTCTTCGGTTGTACTATCACATAGAGCAGATATATTTTCTTCGGTTCGCACAGTACGAGGTCGTACTAGAAGATGGATACTACCCAGTTGCGTATAAGTGGATGTTAATTTATGAACAGTTTCAACAAATAGCTTGCTGGGACGGACGATTATAAGACTACAAATACTTGATGCAACAGACCGTAAGTGATTTACGACCTAACTTCAACGCACTAACCACTGAGCCACGGGATCCACACGTGACACGGACGCTCCATAAGTTTGACGAACAGTACACGAATCTTAGTTTCCACGACACGTAAGCGTTGCTGAGGCGTGGGTCCTTTCATGATGATTTGCCAAAGAATACTGTGAAAAATTATATAGTAGTTGTACTAGTGTTGTCAGGTGCTTGGGCCAACTTCGCCCCAGAACAATTTGAAACCCCCCAGAATTGACCATTTTTGGAAAAAATCGTCCCAAAAAAGATATTAAGCACATATAAATTTTTTTGAATACTCTCAGTATTCCATCTAACCTCCGAATTCCAATAGAAGTCGACGCACAATAGAACTTTGTGAGAATGTATGCGTCTACATCTCTAGCCAGTTTCACATGTATTTCATGAATTTCATGCTCAGATCAAACACAAACAATCACCCCTATCGTGGAATCCGCCGCGGGGAATTATTCACCGAAAAAAATATTTCACCATCGTCAAATCCGCAAAGTGAACAGTTCCCCGTGTCGGTAATGTGAATGAGTTTCACTGTATCGTAGAAAACGTTCGAATCGAATTTTTCCCGAAGAAAATAACATTTCTCATCCACATCAAAATCATTGCGGACTTTATATGATTGGCTTGGCTGCCGCACGTCGCCTTCTTGTTTATAAAAATGTAAGTAAATAAAAAAAATAAAAACAACAATTTTGTATTAGTTTACATATCAGGAAAAAAACTACTAACAGACTGCAGTTTAGAGGAATTGTAAACCCCATGAAGGAATCACCAGACATTGCTAAAAATATGACCAAAAGGCTACCAGAGCAGGTAAAAAGGTTTTGGGACGATCTTCGGCTCGAGCTGAATCAATATGGGCCGTTTCTAAATAATTAAATTAGTTATAATTTAAACTTAATTTGAATAATCGTTTTATTTTCCAAAAAATATTTATTGACAAATAAAAGACAGCTGTTTAACAGTGAAACTACGTTTTCCAAAGGCATGTCGATAAGGAGACGTTCCCGGCGGATTGCACGATAGCAGTAGAAAGTGAAAGGGAATCGAATAGGTGAAGTGAAACTCAATTCCGACGGATTCCACGATAGGGGTGACAAATATCATAAAGACTCATCTTCCAAAAATGTGGATAAAATGGGCATTGTCAGCTCTTATATATTCATGCAGGAGAATGACCCAAAGCACACTGCATGGAATACAATAATGTGGCTCCTGTACAATACGTCTTCTTACATGGAAACTCCACCGCAGTCACGAGACATCAACCCAATCGAACATCTCTGGGATGTCTTGGAAAGAAATCAGGACCATATCGAATATCCAACGAAGCAGATTTAAGGAAAGCACTCGTTTACTTGTTTACTTTATTTTTTTTTTATTAAACATAAGAGACGAATACTTTTTCGGCTATGATATCATAAATGAATATGGTTTCTTATTTTTTATTTTTTATAAATAAATGAAAACTTTTATAATTATTGGTTTACCTACGAAGTGAATTCATCAAAGTGTAAAATAAGACACAGAAGTATAACTGTTTTTTGTCTCAATTGTGAAAATTATTCTTTTTTTGTAATAAGAGCAAGTAAACGAATACTTATTCGGCTCACTGTACATACATATGTATATGCTGGTTATCTACATACTGGCAGCAACGGATGGTTGGTAGCGGTTATTCTTGCAGTGCTCTTAGATATGATGTTGCATTAGTATTTATCAACAAAAAATTTGACAAAGAATGTGTATCGCTTTAAGCGATGAGAGTACCGATTACTTGGCTGATCTGTAATCGCTTTAGCATAACCGACCCGCCACTAGGTTTCTGGTTGAATTTAGACCAAATCTGTCTAGATACATATAAGACACGTCGAGCCATTTCCCCCTTTATGGTTGGTCCTACTGAAAGCGTCCAGCTTGAGTAGATGTTTACATGTACAATAGCTAGGTGCACACATAGGAATTACGATTTCAGGGACTTGATTGCCGCTCGACTGTCAGTGAAGATGCTTATATCGTTGACAAATATTGGATATTACATTTCACTCGGTGCGGGCAGGGATGATGGGAAATCACAATCAAATCTCGTTTTGGGCGGGATAAATGTGGAAAGAAAATTTAAAGGAATGAAGTAAATTTGTGAAAAATTCGTTTGTGTTAGGTTAGGTTAGGTTATGTTATGTTATGTAGGGTTACGAGATTAATGAGGCACCAAAGTGATCCCATCGAGATCACTTGGAAACCTTAACGGTTAGAAACGTTTCACAACTATTTCACAAAGATATTAATATAAGTTATTTTGGTACAACCCCAGAGTTGTATACCATATGTCCAGGCTGGCCTTAGCACTTGCTTATATAAAAGCAGTTTGTTTCCTATATTAAGCTTGGAATATTTTCCAAGTAACCATTACATTCCTCTGTATTCTGCTTTTAATTTAAGACCATTTTTGATCAAAATAGTTGACAATTCACTGAAGAATAACTCTCTTAGCCACACGCATTGGTAGTTTTATTAAGTCATTTTGTGGGAGGTCAGCCCAGACCAGTAAAAGATATCTTTACAGTTTACCATGAGTTCTCGATCACGCTTACTTTCAGAGACTTTTCTTGAACTCCGCTTTTCAGGGTTAGCAGGTTTTCCAAAGTCCCTCTGATAAACGTTCAAGACTAAAGAGTAGTAATTGTCAAGAGAAGCTCTACAATAATTCATTTTAGATTTGGCATTTGATTACGAGTCCCTTTCATTCGTGTGGCAAATATAGCACGCCCAACACCAATCTCTAAGAGAAGCTACGCCTCATATCTCTTCCGTGTGTTCAGGTTCACAATTATTGCGAAATTAATCTAATTCTGTGGCCGCAAGCCAAACACAGTTAATTGCAAATAATGAATAAATTACAAATAATAAAATAAAAAAAGATTCCAACTGGGTCGTACGTATTTGCTCGTTCATACATATGTACGCCGTGGCTCATTAGTTAGCGGGAGGTTTGAGGTCCGAATCTCAGAAAACACCAAAATGTTTTTTCACGGTCCCACCTTCCGCGAATGTCTAAAAAGCGTCCGAGAGTAATAAATTTCATGAGAAAGCTTCTTAAGGAAGAAGAGATTTATTTTTCTGGTGAAACTTTTTCGTCAGGACATACGGGTCATCTCCGGCATAGTTACTGCGCATGGTGCCATTGGTATTCATGCTGAATGTCTCGGTGTACAGTACAAGGATTATTGCAGAAGCTGCAGGGACTAGGAAGAAAATTAATCTGTTAGCCAACTGCTGTACGATTACCCCCCCTCCATATCCGCAAGAAGAATGAGGACTCTTGGTAATTACTTCTCCGAATAGGAATACTAAACTAATGTTGAGTCGATGGACCTCCTGAGATTCATATCACTAGTTTGGTGATGCTAATACGGCGGATATATCTTTCACAGTGCTCCCAAGTTAAATAATGGATCGGAACTGTTGGTCTAAGTGACTCTATTAGTCACAAGGCACCCAATTATCTAACCTAATCCAACCAACGATCCGTATGTTAGAATGGTCATAATGTGTAGCGAGTGGAAGGACAGACACCGACAGACATACAGAATTGCGTGACATGACAAGTCTTGTAATGTATTTCTCAAAATTTCTTACGAATACAATACCTGTCCTTTTAGTGTCAAAGGTGTATATTTTGAGTAACGGGGAACTTTCTAGTACAATTAACTCAATTGTGTTCAAATTGATTAATAATATCAAACACAACAGTTTGTTACTTCATGCTCTATGAGGTCGATTAATAATGCTTGCCATCAATTATGATGACTATAAAACCTGGGCATCGATTGCAAAGAAATCATAGAACTGCTAGATATTCAACAATGGTTGAAGCTATTGGCAAATCATTGGGTTTAGTTCTCATCGCCTGGATGTTGATTGATGTTGTGGTAGTTCATTACTATTTAATCGAATAAATTGAGAAAAATAATACTTGTAACGTTTAAGGTCTCCAATCCATTCGAGTCAAAAGTCGACGGAATTGTTCCAGCGATAGCTAAGTACGCGGCCGAAGATGCTGGCTTTCAATTTGCCGCCATGACAGGTACCAACTAAATCTAATTTTGACCTCAATAAAGTGAATTCGTATTGCTTTTCAGGTAGCCCACCTCCACCACCACCTGGCGGTATGACAAATATTTTCAAAATTTGATTTTTAATTTTATAAAAATTAACGAGAATGCTTTACAGGTAACCCTCCACCAGGACCACCCGGTGGTATGACAGGTATAAGTTAAAACTGATTTCCAATTGTATGAATTTAAAATGTGTGATATTTTATACAGGTAGCCCACCACCACCAGGTGGTATTAAGGCAGGTGGACCTGGCGGTCCACCACCATCCCCACCGCCAACCACTACTACACCAGCTTCTTCCGGTTAGTCTCTATTTGAAGAAATCAACGCTCAGCCCAAATACGGATACGAAAATAAGCTATTATATTTTTATGGGCCATAAATTGATTTTCAATAAAATGAGTCTTCCACGAATATTTCAAAAAGCTTTATGTTTTATTTTAGGTCTCAAGTATCTACATAGGTACAACACTAGACAGTAAACTTCTCTGGAAGGAACATGAAGAAACTGTGGTAGCCGAAACAACATCAGCACTAATGGTGTGCAAAAAAATTTCAGGCAAAACCCGGGGATGCAACTCAGTCACACTGAGATAGCTGTATACCATGATGGTCAGGCCCGTTATAACGTACGGACCCGTAGTTTAGGTAAGAAGAATCAGGCGAGGAAAACCCTTGAAAAGTACAGATGCTAGTTGCATTTGCATTACAGGGGCTATGACAACCTGTGGGCAGCACCCATTGTACATTTAGTGCTAGAAAAGAAACCATATTAAGAATAATCAAAGACAGCATCGCACACAGCCAGCGAGAAACCCTTTCCAAATTAGTCCTGTACCATTAAGTGGTACACATACGGATCAAAAACATCCATAGAAAGTGGTGAAGGTTTATAAGAACCCAGAACCGAGTATTCGGAAGCCATGGGAAAATGCTTCAATATTTTCCAAGCAGAGGCCTTCGCGATCGAAAGACCTCGCCCAATTTAACCTCGATAGGAAGTCTCGCCGACAAGACATCGTGATACTGTTGGACAGCCAACAATTCCATCCTCCCGATCTGGGTGAAGTCGATATAGCCAAATCTAAAGTTAAGTCCAACAAAGCTGTTGGAGCTGACGGCCTAGCTGCCAAGTTGTTCAATACGACAGGCAATAGTAAGGAACATGTACCGACTCAGACGAAAGTTTGTTTGACGAAGCGAACTTCAGCAATGTCTGTTCAATCCTCAAAAAAGGAGAGACTCAGCCTTCTTAACATCCCATATAAAATCTTATCTGCCATATCGCTTAAAGCCGTTCGTCAACAAGCTGATGGCTTAAGGCAAGGAAAATCCACCTTCGGTCAAGTTTTCACGACAAAATCCAGTTTTTTATTATATTTTAAGACCGCGTTTGACATCATCAATAGAGGGCAATGTCTAGTTTTGGCATCCCTGTCAAAATTCGCATGTCTGTGTAGGATGACGATAGAAAATGCATGCTGCTGCATCAAGGTCGGTAAAGACATCACCGAGATCTTTGATGTCAAAAAGAATTCAGACAAGACAACGGGCTGTCATGCGACTTCTTTGGCATTTTTCTTGAAAGAATAGTGCACAACTCCCGAGTCAACACCAGAGGCATACTCTTTCAAAAGTCCGTCCAATTACCCGCATCCGCCGACGATATTGACAAAATTAGAAGAACGTTGCGTGATGTCATCGGCGCTTTCGTGAGTATTGAAACAGAAGCGACTAAGATGAATTTAACGGTCAATGAGGACAGTACCAAGTACGAGTATATGCTGCCAACAAGAAATGACAACACACTTTTATGACTCGAACAGAACGTCACAGTAGACATATGTATATAACTTTGAGAGGTAGTTAGAGACTTTGTCGACCTAAGCTCCGCTATTAATACAGCAAATGACACCAGCGCGCTGCAGCACTGAGATCAAGCGAAGAATAGCTCTTGCCAAGCATTGTTTCTTTGGGCTGAGAAGGTATATTAATTGAGTAGCAAAGCCCTTTCGAAAAACTAAAATTAGTCCATTTTGATATATGTATTGTTTACTGCCTTCTTAACCCTTTTTTTTGTTTCTTCGACAGTTTCTCCCACAGCAAGTAAAGCAGTATCCTCTGCAAAAGTTGCCAGTTATTTCTTCACTTTCTGACAGACAGCTGATAAATAGAAGATATACAATACAGGGCATACAGGGCGTAATACACTGCCTTGTGGTACACCAGCTTTAGTTTCTCTTAATGTTGAGTACTCACTCATTTATTTGTTTGATTGTGAAAAATCGCTCAGTTATATAAGATTCTAGAATTTCTGAATATTACTTTGGCAGATGCTTTTGCATTTAATGGATCAGACCTTTATGCCAGGCTTTGTCGAAAGCTTTTGCTATGTATATCCAGAAATATTGTGGAGCAGATCTTGGCAGATTTCCAAATGCTTTCTCGATTTTGTCGTAGAGTGCTTATTTCTAAAACCATATTGATAATTATTATGTTTAGGCGTTTCATAAAAAAAAAATCAAGTACATAGTTGGACAGCTCAGGAACTCAAATCCCTCAGCACGAGACACAAAATCTCGCTCTGCTGGATCCCGGGCCATATGGGTATCCATGGGAACGACGAACTGGCCAGGAAAGGCTCAGAATCAGATGACCTACACGCAGACAACTCTGTACTATTGCCCATCAGTCTCCTCATGTCCAAAATCTCTACAGACTTCTTAAATAAGGCCAACGCAAGGTGGAACACCATCAACGCATGCCGAGTCTCTAGAAAACTCTGGACCCAATTTGACAGAAAGAGGACCAAAGAACTGCTATCATTAAACAGACCACAGCTGTCACTCCTCATTGGAATCCTTACTGGCCACAATTCAATGGCGGCCCATCTCAGGAAAATGCGAATCAGCACCACCGACCTATGCAGAGGCTGTGGCGACACAGAGGTAGAGGAAAACTCAACACACTTCCTCTGCGAATGCCCAAGCCTCTTCAGAACCAGACTCTCAACCCTCGGAAAACCACAGTTCAAAGACCTTAGTGAACTAGCAAACACGCCACCTAAAACCACCCTAAAATTCATCAAGAAATCGGGGTGGTTCAGGAGGGCCACCCCCCTCCACAACTAACCCACTGCTTATTTCTCTCTCTTTTACTTACAGATATCTCACACCGGCGTTTGTTTCATAGGTATCCCACACCGGGGGAACACAATGGATCCGTTGAGACTCGAGTGAGACTGCACCCTTGCTGATGCAGTCACCCCCCTCTACCTTACCTAACCTAGTTGGACAGCATAGGTAGTGTCGATACTGGGCGATAAAATGTTAATTCGCTGGGTGGTTTTCTCGGTCTCTGTATCATGATTTCGTCCGCGACATTCTACATGCTTGGTTTGTACCATATCCGGAAAAGAGAATTTATTATCTGCTCTAGCTTTGTTAGGCATTTTTTCGGTAACAGTTTTAGAATTTCTCGTTAATTTTTAAACGTTGGAAGACACCTTTACGATATTCAGCAAATAGGTATGTATGTATGCATTGTCCTGGTTGCTTTTTATCCAGTGACCTTCACTGGTGGAACGTGTGCTATTGGCCCTTTCATTCAGTACTAGAATCATTTGTTAGATTATTAAGGCATGTTTTAAAAGACTCATTTCTAAAGTCGGCTATCGATCTTCCAAGCTTATTATTTAATGTACTTGTTATCGGTTGGCGTCCTTCATTGATACCGACGTTTTCTGGTTTTCATCTTTTTTGCAATAGTTTTGTATATTTCTATTGCAAGGAGTTTTGTTTTTCTTTTACTTTTGTCTAAGGAGTTGCAGCCTATGGAGCCTTTTGGACACTCTTTCAATATTCCAAACATCTTCTAATTGCTCTGCAAATTTTAGTAGATTCTGATAGTTAAATACTTTTTTCCAAATTCTATCTGAAGTAGTGGCAGTCAGTCAACCTATTTACTAATTTCGGACTGCTTTCTTTTATAGTTATTTTACTATCAAGTGTAAGAAATAATGAAGAGTGATCTGAATCAAAATCTGAGCCTTTTTTTTGCTTCTATATTATTTGACGAGATATTTTTTGTCATAATGAGTCGACAACATCAGGGGTTTTATTCCTATCGGTAGACGAATAAGTACATTTTGCCGTCAGTTAGTTTTATTATTTAGTAAAGTTTTCTGTTACAGGGTTTAGAGGATGATTTCCCAGGGTCTGAACATCCGTTGGGTTTCTCTGCATCCTCGGCCAGATTTTCATTGGTTTCTTATAAACAGCACAAAAGACTGTAGACTACTTAATCGAATTCTAACGCGACATCTTTTGCTGTACATCTCGATGTGCTTGATCACAACAGTCTGCGAAGCTTATGGAGACTTTGACGATGTCCTTTGCGATTGTCTTGCTATCACTCGCAGATCTTTTGGTGCTGGTGGAGAGAATGTTGATACTGTAGCTGTGAATCACTGAAGTGCTTACTCTTGACGTCAAAGTTCCAGAGAAATGGATAAAATAGTGTTTCGCTGGTAGTACAGTTAATCAGTTGCGTTTGAGTGTTTCATTGAATTGTTTCCTATCACAAAAAATTATATCCGAACGGGCATTTATAATGCAATTCTTTCCCATCTATATACATATATAAAAATGATGTGAAAAATGTATAGTAATTTATCAATTGAGAACGGCTGGGCGGATTTGGCTCAAATTTGTTTTCAGTTGTTCGTAATTGCCAGGAGAAGGTTTTTACGAAAGAAAATTTTGGGAAAACCCTCCGGAAAATTCGGGAAATTGGAAAAATCGAAAATTGATTTTTTGTATGGAATTTTGTGTGCAATTGTTCCGGAATGGCTTTTCGAATGGAAAAATAGAAAATTCTTAGTGGAAAACTCGGGAAATTCCGGAAAAAAATTTTCGACTAAATTTTGCAATTTATCGCATGATTTATTATCACTCTGGAGTTTATCTGAAGGCGTTAAATTCGGGCGAGACAAAGTTCGCCGGGTCCGCTCGTTTTTTATATAGGCTCGAAAGCCTATAGATCCAATTCATGTTAAGATAGAAAGTGCAATTTTCAAAACAAATATTCGCATCGAATCAATTTGTTAAATAAAATAATTTTCTTTTCTTGGAACAAAATTGGAACCGTTCCAGATTTATTTTCAAATTTTTTAAAAACTTCGCCCCTAGAAAATTCCCCCGTTTTAATTATGGACAGTTCATCACAAATTACTACATCCAACATGAAAATATTATTCATATTGCTTTAGGGTTCCCCTAATTAAAATGGTCTTGGTTTGAGTGCGTAATGTGAGAATCTTCTTCACTTTACCCTCCGTGGCTTATTGTTCGAATGGGGAATCCCTACGCGAAGGGGATTTAATTCTTTTATTGTCGATCATGCGAATGCCATTTACTGGAGCTATGCGGCCTATATAAGATGCAGATATTAAGATATCTACCGCAAAAGAAAGTCTGCTTTTGAACAGGAAACAAAAAGAGGTCTCTTTAGCATGGAAGGTTTGTTTTAAAGATTTTCTTTGAATTAGATCTGACAAATTCTTACGTATTTTTATTTTTTTTAACATAGGAACATTGTCTTGTAACGGAAGCGGATGTAATGCAGGGGTAGTTGCATCTAAACGTATAGGTGATGCTAACCATAATGCAGGAGCTGGAGTTTTGCATCTGTGAGCACTTCTGGTGGACCAGTAACTACTGGTGCATTTGTAGATTATTCAAAGTGAGTGAACAATGCAGTCTGGAATGTCTGTTTTTGAATGAATTATAATTTTTCTTCTGTGTAGGAATAATCACAGCTTATCACTTCAACACACCAACACTCCCGGTATGGGAAATACCTTAACTGGAGCCGGATCAATTAATTTGCACAAGGATGCTATTCACCGAGTTGATGCAAATGCATTTCATAGCACCACGAAACTGGATAATGGGTTTAAGTTCAACAATATGGGCGCAGGCCTTAATTACAATCACGTAAATGGTCATTCGGCTGCTGTGACTGCAAGCCAGATTCCACAAATTGGTGGGACCACAGTTGGGTTGGGCGGAACTGCTAATCTTTGGAAATCACCAGATCAAATGACCCGACTAGATTTTAACGCCGGATCCTCTCGCACGTTTGGTGGAGCTTTTGATGGGCAAAAAAATACTTCATTTGGATTGGGAATGACTAGAAGGTTTTAAATAGATCAATAATAAGATAGAATTCTGAAGCATAGCTTAAAAAAGATGAAATAATAAATCAAGCATTTTTAAAATAGATTTGTGTCCGCCGAACTTGTTTCATGTGTTCAGATGTGACGAACTTGCGACCTGTTTCATTCTGGGCACACTGTTTTCAGTTGCCAAGACCAAGCATTCAGGCGTCCATGATATCTTGATCTTTGAAGCGAAGATTCGGTCTTCCTGGGCGTATCGCTCTTCTTGGCTGGAGCGTTGTTGTCCAAGCGCTCGATGAAGCCGAGTCGACGTAACTAGGTCTTTTTGACTACATTCACATTTTGGTATAGTTCGTATAAATCGCGGTTGCATCTTTTCCTCTATTTGCGGGGCAAGCAGGATCAACAATTTTTTGATCGACATCGACCAATATAAGCTTTACTATCTTGTCCATCGTCTAGCACTTGGCGCCGGCCGTCCAGCAGAACTCTCAAAATTAACTTTCTATAAAGCTTACATTATGTCGTCCGTATAAGGAATTTTGACTCCATTCGTGTTGCTAAATCAAAATAGCATCAGTGTCCGAGGGCTTGCAGACGTTCACACAATACGCTGAATATGATCTTATATGCGAAATTAAGCAGGGATAAGCCCTGATAATTGGTGCAAGCCTTAGCATCGCCCTTTTTGCAGATTGGGCATATGGAGCTGATGTCTAGCAAACTTTCATTTTGATTGAGGATTTGATGTATATATTCAACCAAAAGCTCGCCTCCTCCTTCTAGTAGCTCCATTGGTAAATCATTAGAGTCGGCGGTATTGTTATTCCTCCGCTTAAGAAAAGCTGCACCGACCTCTTTTATAGAGAAGTGGGAATAACTTTATCGTTGCCTGGAAGTGGATTCTCTATCATTCTCTCCACATTCTGCCCATTTATGACCTTCTGGAAGTTCCGCTTAAGCACTTTTACAATTCTGTGTGCGTCGGTGACTATGTGGCATTTCCTTCTCCGCCCTTCTCCTGGCTCGGTGCAGCGTTGTTGGCCTTGTTTTACGAGGTAACGCTTTGAGATGTGTATCTTCTGTAACATTTTTTTGGTATTCACAAACTACATCTTACCATGGACTGCTTTTTGTAAGTGGTTAGTATCCCAATGTGAATTCGGTTACTTCTTTGATAATGTTGCGATACTATGGCCACTGAGCGTTGTCTTTAGCAGGAGGTAGTGCAAAGCGGAGAGCTACTCACTTAGTACCCTATTTCAGGCGCGCTAATGCGTCCAAACTCTCCTTTGTTTCGTCATAACTTCGTTGGGCAATCGTATCATGGCTGCTGGGAGAGAATGGTCAGATCTGGAGGTCGATCAGCACATGGCTAATTTGGAGATATCTAGGTCGCAATGTCGCAACAGACCGTATGTGACCCAGAGCCTATCTTCTTGCGCCCATTGGTGCTGTGCGTGTTATATTTTTTCACACAAATGGAAGGGACCTACAGTTTAGAGCCATATCCGAAAGGCAAATTGAGAAGCTTTCTCATGGCAGTTATTACTTTCGGACGTTTGTCAGACAGACTTTCTGAGATTCGAATGTCGAACCTCCCGCTCAGCGATCCAACGCACTAACAACTTGTGCCACAGCGCCCAAATGGCCTTGATGCGGATCTTTAAGTCAGTCACTCTTGACCTGAGCCGGATTCCCATGACCACCAAAATTAGTTGGAAACATTTCTCTCTCGAATAGGCCAAGGATTTTCTCATTTGCTTTGATAAAGTCCATAAACCGTAAAGCAACACTGGGATGATCCGAGTCTATATTATCTTCCTGCAACGTCCGGAAAATTGTAATTGCTATGACTCGTCCCGCGATAAAATCGATCAGAGCTACCAGAAAGTCTTCCTTTATACTATGCAGTAAAATCGTCTTCGGGCTGCTTTCTTTCTCCATACCTCCGTGTCCAAACAACGCTTATGTTGGCAGATTTGTCTTCAATAGGAATTGTCTTCAATCATTCTTATGCGAGGCTCATAGGTGTTTTTGTCATAGGTCCTTGTGCGACGTGGGAAAATTTTGTTGTTCATCGTTATTACCCTATTCTAAGAACGATGTGTTGTGACTTCAGGGACGCATTAAAAGCAAGAGATGTATTTACACCTAACCATAAGTTCTTATTCACGTTTACATCTAGAGACACGCTTAGTTACTCTGATTTAAAAGAAAAGAAACTCAGATACATAAGAAGTGACGGGTAAACCGTTGGATCGGAATGGATCGGGAGCATTCTGAGCTAAAGAATGAGTAAGATAAACAAAATTTTGCTATTTTGTTTTTTAGTGGTGTACTCGTACATTAAAAATAAAATTCAATAATTTCTACCCAAATAAATGAGTCAGACCTAAACCAGCTCCAAAGTCATTTCTTGCAGGCTGGCCGCCACCAAAACTTCTCGAAGCAGTTCCTGTTAAGTCCAGAGTAGTTTGACGATTAGCCGAAGACCATAGATTAGCTTTTCCTGTCAAATCAATCCTATTTAGATCTAGTTGCGGTATTCGGCTGGCTGACAAGCCCGCAGCGTGTCCAGCAGCATGATTATAGTTGAGTCCAGCACCAACACGGTCAAATTTGAAGCCATTTTCCAAATTCGTCTTACTGTGGAAGGCGGTTGCATCGACTTTATTCACATTGTCCTTAAACAAGTTAACGCGAGCATTTTCAGCGAGCGTCTTTCCGAAGCCTGGAGTATTGGAATGTTGCAATGATATACCATGACCGTTTCTAAAGAAAACAAGGTTTCGCATTAAAATATGATAAAATGGAAATATGGACTTTTTTTATTACTTGTTGGCATCAAGGAAAGCGCCTGTTGTGACGGGTGTATTCCGACTACTCCCACTTGCAAATAGACCTCCTCCAATGTTAGCATTCTCGTTTCCGATACGTTTTACAAGCGCAATATTTGCATTTTGGCCGCCGGCAGGATTAGGTGACAAAGAACCTGTTAACTGAGCAGTAACGCAGGCTAGTATGGCCGCAATAACAACTGCAAACGATAATCCCTTCATCTTTAGAAAACTATTTATAATCTGCTAGATTAGAACTGGTTGATTGACTTTGTTTGTTGACAGCAAAAGTATTTATACCCTAAATTTCTTAGCTACCTCCTATGGTACTTGTGGTTCCCCTAATCTAAGCAAGGGTGATTCATGTAGCAGTGGACCACTGAGAACTATTAATCACCTACAACACCAAATGATTATTATCAACACCAATCATTCATCTACGATAGTAGGAGTAGTTTTTATTGAATGGGGAACTCACATGACCTTGATCGAGAGGGAAAGAAAAATTCTGTTGAATTCGGTGTTTTTTTGAATTAGTTTTGCACACACACACGTGTAGCTCGTAAGTATTTACATTTTGTTTGTAAATTTACAGCCTGTTCAATGAAAAAAATGAAGGCGGTTGTAAGTCAAGGAAAGGCTTAATTCGAAAATTATTTTATTTATATGCACACTTTATGTCGGAAGTAGCATTTACTACTTAGTTTAATCTCATTAGGTCCTTTAATCCCGGGTGGAGGCATGGGGACAAAATCTTCCATCATTTCCACTTTGTGGGTAGATAATTCAGCTGTGGCCACGTTTTGTGTTATTTTATTCTTTTTCCGTTGATTCTTAGACCATCGACTTCTCTCAAGTAAGTACATTCTTTAACCCTTTCGTGACTATTTGATGTGTTGCAATTCATCCTTGAGTGTCTGGATGAATTCGCTCTTGCTATTTTTTCCTAGTCAATGAAGTCATGTTCTCTTATTCTAGAACTGCCCCCATACTACTATATTATACTAGGGCCCTAAATACACTGTGACCATAAGATCTTTTGTACTGGCTTATAAAGTTATATTTATCTAAAATTCGTTTGGCGTGGTCTAGTAGTCAAAGTGTTCTCGATCTCCCATCTTGAATTGGCCACTGTTAGGTGGTACCCCAAAATAGGATTCAGGACCAACGAGTGTGCGACAAACAATGCAGTTAGCCCTTTCGTTACCCTTGAGACGTACAAACATGATCTGGAATCTAGGCTACGGTAACGTTGTTCCTGGATGCAATATTTTCGAAGAGATTGAGACAAACTCAGACAAGCTTAGACCCTACCGTGTAGGTTTTCAGTGCTGCTTGAATATACGAAAAGATAAATGCGGGCTCCTTTAATTCATCTCCGCAGGCACTCTTGTGTACATAGTTTAAAGCATGAACTTGTGCTTAAAATATTGTTGATGACGTGGAAGCGCTTTCTCGCATTTGAATCTGAGGTAATTTACATCAGTACCAGTGCTACAATTTTCAAGTTTGGCACTTGAACATTGTCCTAGTTGATAGCATTATTGAGGTGCGAGTTCAATTAAGCGCTTTATCAAGAATTATTCCAAGGTACTTGGCTTCTGTGAACTGATCAATGGATATGTCTCCCAATAACGCTTATGAGAATCATGTATCCTTTTTCTGGAAAAGGGTACAAGGACAGTTTTTTTGGTCCTGCACCACTTCGAAGTTAAGTAAAGGACACTTTCTATCATCTCTGATTTAGGTAGTATCATCGAATTTGCCTCTAATGTTGGTGATAATATAATCTGCATCACCTTGTAGCCTGTGAATAGCTTTTGCAAGTAATTCTAGGAGTTCGTCTATGGATAAAGTCCAGAGCACACCTCCTTTCGGACATCCTCTGGTGGCTATAATTGGGTACTCCCAGTTTGTGAACACCTTACATAATTTAAAAAATTATACAAACGGATTTCTTAAAAAAAGTTATGTCTTTATTTAATGGATGTCAATTACAAACTAAAACTTAAAACTAACAAATGTTTTCTTAACGGCTAATGCGGCAGTGGGAAGATAATGGGACGTGAAAGAATGCGGGAAATGTGAGACTGTCTGGAGGTGTTATGTTGGGAAATGGAATGTGGATGGGCATCTGCAGTGAACCTGTGGGCATGTAAACATGACGTGATGATTAGGCTGCGCTTGCAAGGCGTCATATGCTGTCTGTGGACGTGCGCGAATATCTCGGCGGATTTGCTGATATGTCATTAACTCATATATGGATGATCTCTTTGGCGCTCATAGTTTTCGAATCCAATTCAGAGGAGAAGAAGACCTCGCCTTAGGTGACGTGTACAAGGTGAAAGGAATCGCAACCAACTTGAAGTGCACAACTGGGTGAAGTCAGCTAACTGGAAAGACGAACTGTAGATTTACCCACTTAAGTAAATAAGTAAGCACAAGGTGCCGCACATTGAAATTGATACCTCAGAAGCCTTGGGCTGAGCAGCTCCTTGAAATGAGTACAGAGAGCAAGACCTGTTTTATTAACGTATATTCCCCCAATTAGCTTGGTAAATACTTTCCAGAAATCGCTTGCATTCCTGTTCCATTCACTGAGTTTTATGGCTCTCGCTTCATAGTAAAGCACAACATCTACTACAATCCACAAAACATGTTCATCTCTATCTTTTCACCAACATCAAAGCTATTGGAAGTCATGACATAGAGAGCTTTAAAGCTTCAATATCCAATTGGAATTTCACAAAAAATTACGCAAATGACATTCAGTCAGCTGCGAAAATCGAATTGAAATGGTTTGTTGGCGTGTACGTCGTAGTAACGTATTTATCGAATGATTTGAGAAATCCCACCGTGTAAAGTCCATTTCCCTTTAAATTTATACTCGAAGAATAAACTCGGCTAGTGATTCGACAAATGAATTCTATTCAAACAATTAGTTGCGGAACATTAAAGAATGATCACTTAACCGATTAAAAACTTTCATTTAGTGGGGGAAAATCAATGCCACAGTTGTCGATATCGCGCGATTCCGGAATTGATTGGAAATTTTGAATGAAAATTGCTAATTCAGTGTGGTGCGAGTAATTTGTTACGCTCAAGCAGTTTTGAAAAGGCCACTGTGACCGGTGTTTTGTGCAATTTAAGTATTCTAACGCGCTATGTCATTCTTTACATTATGGGACTACTTGGTGCTCGCGCTAGTGCTTATAATATCGGCAGCGATTGGCGTATACTATCGCCTGACCGGTGGAAAGCAGAAAACTACGAAAGAATACCTTTTGGCAGATGGTAATATGCCCGCTTGGCCGGTTTCCTTTAGTCTTATGGCTAGTTTTATGTCGGCAATTACACTGCTGGGGGTGTCTCAGGAGAGCTACCAGTATGGGGCAACGTTTGCGTGGATAAACCTATCGTACGTGATTAGTACTCCAATTGCTGCGTATTTATTTTTGCCGGTTTTCTATAACATGCAAACAACAAGCGTCTATGAATACTTAGAGAAACGATTTGGATATGCAACCAGGTTGGCAGCTTCTATAGCATTCTCTTTGCAGATGATTTTGTACATGGGAATAGTTCTGTATGCTCCTGCATTGGCATTGGAGGCTGTAACAGGAATCAGTAAGGGAACGGCTATTCTCTCTCTTGGATTGGTGTGCACTTTTTATTCAACAGTGGGTGGAATGAAAGCAGTACTAGTCACAGATGTTTTTCAGTCGCTTCTAATGTTTGCGGCCATTTATTGTGTGATATTTTGCTCCGCATTCAAGGGAGAAGGTTTTAAGGCGATTTGGGAGACAGCGGCTGATAATGGGCGTTTGAACTTTACTGTGTTTTCACCGGATCCAACAATCCGTCATAGTTTCTGGTCCCTCTTGATTGGAGGCTCTGCTACTTATCTCAGTATTTATGCGATTAATCAAGCCCAGATACAGCGGTTGATGTCGGTTAAGAGTTTAAAAAGTGCACAACGTGCGCTTTGGTGGAACTTACCCATTCTCAGTTCCATAAGTTTTTCAACGTTATTCAGTGGATTGGCCATTTATTATTACTACAAGGATTGCGACCCAGTGTTGGAAGGAAGAATACAAGTAAGAGACCAGCTGATGCCTTTGTTTGTTGTGGATACGATGGGAGCATATCCTGGTTTGGCTGGCCTGTTTGTTTCTGGAATTTTTTCTGCGAGCTTGTCATCGGTGAGTTCTGCTGTAAGTTCCTTATCGGCAGTCACTCTGGAAGACTATATCAAACCGTTTTATGAGAAAATCCTGCATAAACCAATGTTGGAAACTAGCACTACGCTTCCGTCAAAAATCATGGCATGTCTCTATGGACTTATTTGTGTGGCCTTGGCATTTTGCGCAGGAGCATTAGGAGGTGTCTTACAAGCTTCTTTAACTATTTTCGGAGTTGTCGGTGGTCCTCTTCTTGGCCTTTTTACTATTGGAATGTTTACAACAAAGGCCAATCAGCGTGGGTCGTTAATTGGACTTTTTATCGGCTTCGTTTTTTCATTTTGGCTTGGGTTCGGTCAACCGAAACCTCCAATTCCTGCTCTACCGTTAACAACTATGGGTTGTTCGACCTACAATGCAACTTTAATTACATCAACGCTTGCTCCTGATACGGAAACGCAGTACCTGTACCTCCTTAAACTCTCCTACCTCTGGTTTGCTGTCCTCGGATTCCTGTTAACTGCCATTGTGGGCTACATTTTTAGTGTTCTTTTGGAAAAACTTAATCTGGCCGATAATGATACAATTTATTTGGACGATGCGAGGACTCAGATTGATTATGATCTCTTTGTACCACCGCTGTCGAGACTGCTTAAACGAAAGTCCTTAGCACAGAAGGTAATTTTGAATGGAAATGGCTATTGTCACAAAAATTCCGAATTTTAATTAAGTAAATTATAGACTATGTATTTAATTAAAAAAAATGCTCCTGTTATTGTTGCCAGAAATATTTTACAATTATTGATTGGTGTAAGAATTGAAGGACCTGTATGTTTGTATCCGTATGTATGTATTATGCACTTGCTATAAGAAAAAAAGTAATTCCAAAAGGACTGTGAAGGATATTGTGCCGACCATTGTTAAATGTAAGTTAATTATGAGCGATGTAACTATTATAGATATCATGTAATATAAGCGGTAAAATATTCTACTTCATTATAACGAAAAAGTGTCTCAGGTCAAAATATTGCCGTAGAAGAAGCCTAGGTAGATAGATTCAAAAAGGAAATAAAATGTGTATTCACCAAAATATATTACAGTAAGACGCTAACTTTAACTTATATGAGTCTACAGTATTTTATTTTGTTATTTAATTCTTTCTCCTTTCATCATATTCAAATAAAAAATAGTCAAATTCTTAAATGCATATAGTAGAATTTCAACAATCCTTGGGGTCGTTTGCGACTATAGGCACGAAACAATCGGGTTGGCAACCGGGTGACCGCATGAAAACTGTATAGAAATGTCCGCATATATGAGTACAAAGCGGTGCGTGTAAATCTGTATCTGCATACATTTACACAAGAAGTTTGCATTCGAATCAGTTCATTACAGTTAGTTTAATAACAGTTCCGCATAAGATATTAAAGCCAGCTTGTTTGACCTGTTTAATCCTACAATTTTTGATTCGATATAATTTCCGAGCAAGAGATCTTTACAACAGTACTAATTTCATGTTGGATTCGAAACCCTTTAACGTTGTGCGTAAAAAAAATTACTTGAGTTCCAAATTGGAGACAGGATACAAGTGGCATTGCGAGCTCTACATATTCGGCAGTTAAAGTTTAGGCCTGCTTCGTCATGGTCTGCTGCGACAGATATTTGTATTTGTTACTATCCGTATTTTACAGGTAACACCTTTTAGAAGTTCTGCCTGTTTTATTATGTGAGCGCCGTGGCGTAGTAGTAAGTGCGTTGGACAGAATGTTGCACGTTCGAATACCAACAAGTTTTTTCACGGACCCACCTCTCGCGACTGTCTGACAAACATCCGAGATCAATAACTGTCATGAGAAGTTTCTCAATTAGGCTTTTCGAACATGGTCATCATTCATTTGTGCGAAAAAATATAACACGCACAACACGAAGGATTGGAGAAATTTCAGCATCTGCCTATTCTTTTCATTTGCATTAAATAATCGTAAGCTACAATAGAAAATTAAAATATGCATCATCAAAATGCTCTGGGGAACTAAGACGTGATAGCAGTAATCAGTTCAGAAAGCTTTTCATAGTGTATAGTGGCCTGACCAGTCTAATTTAGTTTCGAAGTAAGTTCAATAGTACTTTCATATGCTTATGATGTACTTCAAACCATAATTTGTAGTTTTAGTCTGCTTAGCTTGCATATACTACACGCTAATAGGCATGTACTTGGACATGATTTAAAGTTTTTTCGAATTGTACCATGAGTTTCAATAAATCATTAAAATTCATTCCTAAATACATAAATGTATCAAGTGCTCAAAAATATTACTTTTTAAAAGGTTTTGTATTTTATAATTTTGTGCAACTTATTAGTACTTAAGCTTAAGAAAAATTATGTTAAAATGTATTCTCTCTAAAAAATATAAAAAAATTATTTAATGTTGATATTATGGACCATGTCGAACGTCTTCCAGTAGTGACGAATAATTTATTAAAATATAACACAATAATTTATGTGAAATGTTATACATTTTGTAAATTATGATATACATACATATTCCTGCACATTTGTGTTAAGTACATAAGTTTATTGCTGATTTAGTTTTATATAAAAAAACAAATTTTGTAAAAGTTTAAAGAAAAATAAATGAACAATGTATTTCAATAAGTGATTCGTTTTTATTTGTATTGCAGTAAAAGACGTTGTGATATCTATTATTAGAACTTATAGTGTGTTTGATTGTAACACGACCGATGTATGTTCAAGAACTGTCTTCTTCTTCTTATTATGCCTTTCCCCTTAGGACATTGCTTACAAGGGACGAGGTGACGCATCTGAATAGTTCGATTGTGAACATTCTGTTTCCGTATCGTTCTCCTTCTTCCGATTCTTCCTTTAGATACTTCACGTTGATGCCCGCCGTTTTTAACCTCAGAAGGAATCCCAAGTTTCAAATGCCTCCAACGTCTAATCTCTTCAAAGAAAAATGCATTTTTTGGCAAGAGTGTCTGTGAATCCAGTTTTCTTCATTATTGGCATCACAATGAACTAAATTTTTGGGTAGCCATATACTTAACTAAAGTTAATCTTTTCGATCTTCTTTTACATTACGTTAGGCATTTAATGAAGCTGCGGAAGATATGGTAGTTGTAGCTTGCAAATTTTTCAAAAGAGATAATTTTAACGTGCCCAATCGCGGTTTTTGGGCAATTGGTACGTCTTAAGAAATAAATTGATAATAATAAAATAAAGTATCATTGAGTAATGTGATATTGCATGAAAAAGTACGCAACAACGTCTTCGGTCTTGTGACAGCCTGTTGAAGAAATGGTAAGTACGAAGTAGGTACGTAGTTTAGGTTAGGTTGAAGTGGCCGTCAGCTATTGTCAACACTCTTAGACCAAAGGAAGGTTCATGCCACATAGACGATGGAGAATTTGTCCTGCCAAGTCGTTAAATCAGTTTGAGCTTCTGATGTATTTGGCAGTATGTCTTGATCTTTCTTAAGTGAAGCTTCTTTCTTTGGGTGAGAGCTGGGCAGGTACAATGAAGGTAATGCAAATAGTTTTAAATTTTTTTCGAAGTTATTGGGGATTCGAGGATAGTTTGAGTCAGTGGCTGCGTCGTACTAAGCTTCAATATAACCTCCGCCACCACACGGTTTCTGCATAAAATTTTTTCAAAATGATGAATAACAGAAAACATATTAATTGCTCCAAATGCTTCCTTTACGTAAATATTTTATTAATGGATTTTGAGATTTAGAGAATCCTGGTGTACTGCATTTTAAGTAGCATCTCGTATAACTACATATATAATATGTACACCTATACAACTTATTTTATCTTATATTTACTCAGCTTACGTTCAGACTATTGGTTGTTCGAGCGCTTGTAAAACAGAGATCAGAATCAAAAAATACATTTCAAGAATCTGAATAGGTAACGAGCGCATTAACATTTTTATTTTTGCCAATTCTGTCCTATCCCATAAGCTTGAAAACTATTTAATCTTTAGAGACCTAATGTATATCAATCGCTTGGTGATAATTGACTACTTATTCTCAAGTTTTAAACATAATTCGTGACAAGATTGCGAAACGGAACTAGCAGTTACACAGCAAGAGAAAATAGTCAAATTTCATGAATTTCTAATTTGAATTTTTTTTTCATTTTGCTTTATTTTATTTCGTAAATCAAACTAATGTAGCTGACAAATAATAAAAAATCAGTCGAATGAAAATAATGTGGTGTAATGCAAAGTCATCGAACTGCTTACGATAGCTTGTCTATTGGTAGCACTTCATTTGAATTTTCATGATTTAATTAAACAATTGAACATTGACTTTGGACTCATTAATGACGGAAAAATGCATGAGTCAGGTATGAAATGTACCCGTTAATGAATGGTATTTCAGAGCAAATATCGGAAGGTGTTAGGTGATTCTTTTTTATATATATTCAAACACTTTAATTGACTCTGAATTAATTTATAGACTGAAAGCTGATAAGCAAAGTGTGAGAAGCCATTGTTTATTTAAGATGTTTTATTACATTCTGGTGGGTTGATACACACATTAACATATCTATGGTATACCTACACATATGTTTGTACATACATGAGTAAATAAGCGCGTTAAATGCAAATTTTCTAGTCAAATCTACATTTTTATGCGCGTCTTAAAAAGTTTTATAGAGTGGGGTCTATTAGACACTTAACCAAGTATGTACATATGTATGTCCACATGCAAACAGCACCTTTTTAATGTGTACAATCATACACTGAATAGTATAGGTACTCGCCAGTAGATTTATGGAATACTTTGAGACCGTTGTCCAAACGAAAATGTTTTTAATATCCATGAAATTGGCTTTATTTGACAGATAATTTTATAGCATAAATGTTTGAATATGATTTCGGGCATGTGGCTACCGCGGGTGGCGTGAACATGGTGTAAGAAAGCCTCTTCTGGACCAGAGATACAAAGGACTTTCCTTGACTGAAAGAAGACTAACACCGCGTTAGAGATGTTTTGTCTAAAGAAGTTTACTATCTGGGATTACTATTTAGGAGTGTCAATGTAAGTTCCTAACGCGTACTCTTTCCTACCAAACTAAACAGATCTTTCCATACTTTTCAGCAAAAAGAATATCAGACTAATAGGTTTGAAGACTTTGAAAGTAGTTATCTCTACCGATTTTCTGTATGAACTCTTATTGTTCACCACGGGATTGGTATGCCAGTGCCAAACTAACAATGAAAATTCTATTGAGAGTTGGAGCCAACTGACTAATAGCTTGTTGCAGCATGCACGGATATATTCCATCAGTACCAGGTGACTTGAAAGGATGCAACAGCACGTTTGATAGCCTCGTTCGTCGACCCGATCGGTGCATTATACCAGCTAGCGATTCCGGCTCGTTTGGTTTTCCGTTCCTAAAAACTTTGGCTTACTTGCTGGTTTCACCGAAAGTTCGATACCTATTATTGCAAAAATTTCTATAAAAGTCAGGTTAACACATGCAAGGACAAGTTTTGGAAAATGGTCAAAATTAGCGTTTTAATTTCTAAATCTGAAGGATGTGCAATTTAGCAGTAAATTGGTGAAGTTTTCTCGAAATCATGAAGTTGTTTGTATTAGAGATACTCAATACTCAATTATTGTTGTATATCTGTTGATATGGATCTACCTGTTTACAGATTTAAATAATTTTGAAAAGTTAGCTTGAACCCTTGCTTCATTTTTCCTGTAATGAAGTGCTATATGTGGGACAGTGTAATCATATTGGACATGTACTGAGTCAACATCACCGATAACATAACCCTTTTTTTAATACATTTCATTTTTCTAACTAAAAAGAAAAATGTAAAAGCAATTGAAAGTCTATTTCCGTCCCACAACGTGATTAAATATTTCAATGGCAAAAACTTATTGATAATATTACGATTGCATAGTACTTTTTTGATAAAGTGATAACGATATCTTCATCATTTACATACTGAGTAAAAACAAACGGTGAATGCAGATGAAATAAATTAAATATTTTGAAACCTAGCGCTTGTGAAAGTTTAAAACCTCTGCATTTGAAGGTCGCAGAAGTGAATACGTATCAAAACTATTTACAATTCCTTTAAGAACTTTGGACTTAAATTTAATCAGTTAGTCCTGTTTCGAATTTAGATTGACCATTACTTGTTACGGCACATATGTTTGTATGATAATTAAATTTTATCTATGCATTGGTTTTCAAATAGCGTGTGGCCAGAGTTATAAAACAGTTTATTAAATATTTTTCATGCAGGATTCACTCTTCCTTAATTGATATCATTTAAAATTGCCGATCCAATTGAGATAATTACCGTTGGTTTCTTTTTAAAGTGCATCCTATTTCAACGCTGGCAACACTAACGCACTTAAACTATAAGCAGATATGTAGCGTCAAGCCTCTAAGATAAGAAAAAGATCTGTATGCTAACCAGAATTCAATGGTTTGAGTAAGGAAATTCGAAAGGAAAGTTCGTGAAAGAGGTAGCTTATGGATAATAAAAGCTATCCGCGTGCTGCTGCTGCTTTTGCCCAAAGTCTGCGTGAAACTCAAGAACCTTAAATCGCCGTAGAACTCAACAACTGATCAATAGCCACCCTTCTCTGAAGAGAATATCGTCTGGCCCTATATCTGTCATGCCTTCAAAGTTTTGAATCACTTGATCTATAGCGCTGGAATAATTTTATTAATAATATATATACAAACAAAATTGTATTTTTTTTAAACTGCAGGAACTTGTTTTTTTTTAAGTTTACTAAGCAAAATTACCTAAAAACCGTAGCTTAGTCAATGACTCTCCTTTTATTTCCAAATAAATAAGAAGTTAAATCTCTGTGAACAAATTGAAAACTTGAAAATTACGTTAAAACTAAAAACTCAGCTTTGTTTGAGGTACTGCTTCTCCACACCGCCTGTTCTGGCAAGAGGTGAAAGTTGCGTCGTTTTTTAACAAATCGCTTATTTACAAAGTGAAAGTGCAATTCGTCACTGCTACAACAGATTCCCTTTGTTGGCAGTCTAAACATTAATTCTTCACCAGTAGTTTGGGATGGCGAGCATATATCAGAATATTTGAGACGTCCATAGGTGTAAGCAGGTCTGTTTACTAGGCCCACTGTTCTTCACGTTACTTTTAAATGACCTGTACGAGTTTCTGGGAGAAGGACTGGATCTAAATGGCAATTCAACGGCAGCGAAATAGAAATAGTCAAAAGACTATTTATATTATGACACTAAAACTATCTATGGCTGAACCATTAAAAGAAAAAGAAGTTAAAGCTAAGAATAGCATAAAAAGTAGATGGAATACATTCGTGCCAAAGAACTGCATAAAGTCATCAGTTAAAATAAAACTTTTTAATCAAGTGATGAGATCCAATTATAGCTATGCGGTTCAAGTATAGGGGTTGTCGAATTTAAGCGATGTAGATAAAATATAAAGGTATTACATTAGAAGAGTATTTAATCTACCTGAAGTGAGCGGCGTGGCTCAGGGGTTGGTGCATTGAATTACTGAGCGGGAGGTTCGAGCTTCGAATCCCAGAAAATGCGAAAAGTTTTTCACGGACCCATCTCTCGCGAATATCTGACAAACGCCCGAGAGTAATAACTAAAGCCTTTCGAATATACATAGCTCTAAATTGTAGGTCCCTTCCATTTGGGTGAAAAAGGTGTAACACGCACATATACCACATACGCTAAGTAGTTGCATTTTTTTTCGAGTTTGTACCAAATTACATACTCAGCGCCAAAATCGGGCAGTCCCGATAAATGTAAGTCTTTACACCTTGAAGACGCATATGAATTACGTACATAATATTTACCTACATATATAAAACCCTATTTCGGTACGCAGTAAACCGGCTAATTTACATATTTACGAAAGAAATAGTTAGAAAATAAAAGCATTGGTTTGAGGCCTGGAGTAATTTGGGGTATAACGGTATAAGGTGGTCGGATATACCGAAAAGTGAGAAAATTAGAAAGGTTAGAAATGCCAAAATTTGTAGAACGCTCAAATCAGTTCGCACGGTGTGTATAAAAAAACTCAAACTTTTCATAGGTTCAGCTTGTTTTAAATATGCAGTGGAGAAGAAAGCGATATCATGGATTTTCAAGGCACGCACAGGATAATTGGACTAAATGTACACCGGTTACGGAAAGGAAATAGTAGAAACTGCATCTTATGTTACCTGAATGAAGACGAAGATATGGTATCGGAAAATGTCCTATTTTAAAATTCATCCGGCAAAGGCGTTTTGGTAGACAGGTTATACACGAGGATGAAAGCATCGTATTGCTCAAGGGCTACCCTGATTGCAATTAAAGAATCCCGGTTAAGCACATCACAAATGCTTTTTGGTATAGAAAAAGCTTAGTTCACGAGTTTAACTCTTAGGATCAGAATAAATTAGTTTAAAATAAACTTACTGCTCTCTCTCTCTCCAATTATAAATTGAGTTTTGTGTACTAATAAATTTGTCACCACTGGAAATGGAAATGCACTTATGCAGGCAGGCACGTGTACTTTTGTACATCTGTCGTTTTGTATCGTAGAAATGGGACACACCCAAAATGAGAACACTGGAGTGCTTTGTAGAGGTCAGCGAATAGATCTATTCAATCGTTCCAATATCACGCCACCTTTTCTGAATTACGAAAACTTTTTTTTATATATAAATTCGTATGAAAAATAATTGTCAACTCATGCTAAACACTTGCGAATGTACATATGTCTCCACGAATACTTTCTCGAGGCTGCTAATTAATTGAGAAGTTGACTTCATAGTAAACCTTTATAGAGTTTATGCGTCAACGTATTTTTTTTATAATTCATTTTTTAAACTCATTGAGTGGCAGGCAATTGAAAAACTAACGATTAGTTGTATTTGTTTGATCTCCCCTGACTACTTTCCAGTTAGACACTTGAGTAAAATAGATAGATTGGTAAAACTTATTTGTCCATTCTTGGTAGTCTTGCGTATTGTCCAATGCAATACGAGTTCAAAGTGCAATATAAGTAGTCGATTATTATCCGAAAAAATTTTCGCGTGAAGCAATTTTTGTGGCATAATTTCGAGATAAGAATAAGTTCTAGGTGGTGTTACGTCTTGTGCCGCTGAGTATTCGTCAGCTATTTACGTAAAAGCGCCATTGCTGAATCACCAAAAAGCAATCTTATCATTTGCAAATTACTTAGTAAGCATTGTAGGAATATAATTTAAAAGCTGTTTTTTTTGGAAGATTTACGTTTGACGGCAATTATTCATTATAATGTGCTAACAAATGTGACAATTAATTGTGGCAGGTTAGGAATAAAGCTCAGTTCGCATGAAAACATTCCAATGTGACTGGATCAACGTTTGTTTCATAAAACAACGTTGAAAAGTAACTTGCAGCCTGATGTACATACATATGTGCATACTAGCATTTATCCGGAATTTGTGATTTTTTTGTAATGTTCTACACCATTTAAGACAAGGCTGTTGTTTGTCACTGATACTGCTCATCTTATTGTAATCAACCAGATTTTACACTCTCGTCATATTGTGATTTCAATAAATCGATGGCTTGAGTTGCTATGTTGCACGTAGCACCATTCTGTACTAATAAGCAACAGAAAAGTAATGGAGATTATAATAAACAGCATCTATAGTACGCAGCTGACTAGGCAGTAAATGCAACCGCTGCTCTGGCAGGGATGATGCCGAATATTAGTAGGCCGCGATAAAGGAAAGGACTACCACTAGCAAAAGTCGTGTCGGCGCTAATGGTTAGGTTAGGGCAGCTGGGTGCATCAGGATAGAGACCAGATGGTAATTTCCTTGACAGATATTGCAAAACAGGATCGCCATGATTTCCACCTGAAAAACGATACAGTGGTGTGGGAGGCGAAAAGAAATGCACAGATTGAGCTTCCACCCTACTTTTGGTCTTGGAGCCGTCTGTGTAGTGGAACGGCTAAAATGCTGTAAACTTAAATTCTTACACCCCTTGAAGGGTATAGGGCGTCAAGTTGTTTGGAGTGCTGCAACGTGTTTCGCTGCCTCTATCTCTCTCCCAAAAAGCTTGATTCCTCCTCAACTGTTCTGGGAGAGTGGCATATTTTGCAATGGAATTATCTTTCCGGCGTAGGATGTGTTAAATTCACTGCCACTTTCTTCTTCGTATAGTTATGTCCATAATTTTTTGGTCCGTTTTCTGATAAAACGGGTCGCCGAGACCTCACTTCCAATGTGAAAGTAGGCAAACAATAAGATGATAACGACTAATAAAGGACTCGTAGGAGCAGCATCTCTCCATAGATTTTGGTCCGCTTAATAAAACAAAGAGTCACTGCAGCCGAAAACATGTCAGCTCTGATAATAATTTACTCCCACCTTCTTGTCCTGCCATCTGGACAAGATTCCGATCTATCTTGTCTTACTCAGACATCTTGAGCCGCTCCGTCTACAACCAAACGTGTAATGGCGACATCGTTATGTTGATGAAGGATTCAACACCAAGGTAAGAAAGTACAACATCAAGTTAATGGGAGTTCACGGCCTAGGACACCGGAATGACAATTGTGAGATGTTTGCGGACTTCTGCAATATTAACTGGCTAGCCAATGCCACACCCGCCACATAATTTATTGAGTCTCAACTGACAGGCAGCGAACATCTTACCACCGATTCAGGGATCATCTTGGCTTGGGAACAGAAACAATCAATTACACAGTGCAAGAAAACGTGTGGATGACCACTTGAATGATGTGAAAAATGTTTTAAGAATTGGGGCAATCATCTAGGTCCTAGAAGGAAGTGCACCTTGTTATGAGGCGCGAATTATGGCCTTGTGATCGACTCAAAATCATAAATCGATCGGTTAAAACCCATTTTGTTATTGAAAAAATAAAAAACACATTTGGTGTTAGCTATGTCTCAAAAATGGTTGGCCTTATGTCGCTTTTTGAAAGTATCATAAGGCCAAATGATGTTCAAAATTGCCCTTATGTTGATTGCTTTTCAAAAGTTGCCAAATTTCAAAACCGATTTTGTTATTGAAAAAATAAAAAACACGTTTGGTGTTATGTCTCAAAAAATGTATCATGTAAACAGGCGACATCACACTGTTGACGCGTTGAACTCAATTGCCAACCTTTAGTTTGAGAGACATTTGGTGTCACTTAGATTCCTCATATTACGCTGCGATTGTTAAGAAGTACACAAAGAATCTTGATAAATACTTGGATACATATTGGGAGATATGATTCATATTTGTCATACGGACTATTCAACTGGAGTAGGAGAACACCTCTTCTAAATAAGGGAAAAGATATCATCTGGACCTGAAGATTATTTGTAACTGAGATTTTAAGAAACTCCAGCTACTAAAAGGGTTTGGTAAAATATTTGTCGTAAGAAATAATCAGCAATATAGGTGGGGAGACAAAAATAATAATTTACAGCGAATATTACAACTAAGTAAGTTTTCTCTATAGAACCTGCTATGTTTGCTTTGTGAAAAATAGTGCATAGTTAGGTCGCATATTCTTGCTAATTCTTACTAACTTTTCTTCTTTTCAAAAGGCTTACGCGGCTGCCTTGTCAGTAGACCATTCTGTCAACCCAATTTTGAAGTACATTGTCATTGTACATTGTCAAGTGCACCAATTGATTGTAAATTGGTTTATTAACAACGGTATTAAATCATTTTTTACAAAAAGCCCAACTGCTTCAAATTACAGCTGCGTTGTGGCCAAGTCACATCTCCAAAGCGGCTAACAAAACGGTTAACGAAAAGTAGGATTCGGCGGCTGGTGTGGCATTTTGTACCATTCTACTGGAATCAAAGCCAGGTTAAGTCCAAATCGTCTTATTTGAGATCACACAAAATCAGTTATCATGCACACTCATGTTCACCGCATGACTGTTGTCAGCTTCATTTTTAAAGAAGAATGGGCCAATAGCGTAAATTGTAATAACTCCAAAAACTACTCTAAATAATCACTCTTTGAGAATGTATCGACTTCCCTACGATTACGTCTAGCTTTTCGGTGGGCGCCATGGCTCATTGGTTAGTGCGTTGGATTACTGAGCGGGAGGTTCGACGCTCGAATCCCAGAAAACACCAAAAAGTTTTTTCATGCTCCCACCTCTCGCGAATGTCTGACAAACGTCCGAGAGTAATAAATGTCATGAGAAAGCCTTTCGGATATGACTCTAAACTGTGGGTCCCTTCCATTTGTGTTAAAAAATATAACGCGCACAACACAAATGGTTGCGAAAAGCTAGGCCCTGGGCCATATACGGTCTGTTGCACCAAGTATTTGCATTTGTTTTTTTTTATAATTCTACAGTTTAGCTTGTTGACATATGTAGCCTCCAAGAAGAAAATGAGTTTCATCCGTAAATATTATGTTGCGACCAAACTCAACGTGTATTTGTAACCCTTTAACTCCGAACCGATAACGAGGCGGGTGATCATTTTGCTTCGACTCTTTGGTCAGTTGGACCTTGTAAGCAATAATCCGAGGACCTTATGCAATAATCTCCGCAGAGAAGTCCAACTCTTGAGTTGGAGTTCTTGGGTTTTCACGCCCATTTTGGGCAACACTAGGAATTCGTTCAACAGTGCCCACCGAACTCTCTTTATGAGTATCCTTACACCACCCGCTAAAGGGGCTTTATTTCAACATAGCATTCACTAAGAAAATATTTGTTCACTATTTTTCAGCGTAGTAAAAATAGTTCTAGCACTAATATTTGTTTCACTTGTAATCTACTAAAAAAAGACCATACACGAAAACACGGGTTGCAACTGACTAAAAAATACTCTCTCCGCGTAACTAGAGTCTTTCCCGGAATTTTCAAGTAACATTCGGGTGAGAAATTAACTTTAAGTTCTAGTTATAGAAATAAAGAATGAGCCATACAACCTGGACGACACTAACCAATATTTTCGTCTCCCTGACCTGGTCTAAATTTAAGTTTAATAAAGCTGAGAAACTGAAACTACCTTCGGAGTTATTTATAGGCAAATCAGCAGAAGGTGACTAACTCAATTCCAGAATATACAAATACAAATTCTTGGCGCAACAGACCGTATGTGGTCCAGGGTCTAGCTTCTCGCGACCATTCGTGTTGTGTGTGTTATATTTTTTAACACAAATGGAAGGGACCCACAGTTTAGAGTCATATCCGAAAGGCTTTCTCATGACAGTTATTACTCTCGGACGTTTGTCAGACATTCGCGAGAGGTGGGACCGTGAAAAACTTTTCGTGTTCTCTGGGATTCGAACCTTGAACCTCATGCTCAGCGATCCAACGCTCTTTTTTTATTGAATTTTAATCGAAATATATGTATAGGCTATGCCAAGTTTAAAAATCTTAGCCGCTGGATTGGCTAATAAATGGTAGTACCTTCCTTGTTGACACCAGCCCTAAGTACTACGTGCTTTAGCACTAAATTTAAAAAATCGTATAAAAGCGCATGGCTTTGCTGAAATCCAGTGCATGTTTAGAAAAGTTTCGAGATGGAGCTTCCAAACTGCACTACACACCGGATGTTTTCTAACGTAATGTAGCATAACTTCGACCATCGCTTTGTAGAGCTCTAAGTGACGAATGCTATTATTCCCAGCTTAAAAGTCGATAAACGGATGGTGTGTTTCGATTTGAAATCCGTTGGTCTTTTACAGCATTTGTCTTAACGTGAAGATTTGCTCCATCGTCTATCTGCGGGCCGGAAGCCACATTGTTTCGTGTTAATAAATATTGTACAGCGACTTGACATTCAGACAGTACGACAGGATCTTATATGCGAATTTCAGCAGGCATATGGGTCGACAATTGGCGATTTGTAGATGAAGCATATAGAGCTGACAATCCAGTCGTCGGGTATGCTTACTTACCATAATTTACTAATAATCTGATGCATGCTCCTAATTAGAACATCGCGTCCATATTTGAACAGCTCCGACAGTAAGTCATCGGAGCCGGTGGCTTTGGTTTCTTTAGCTTGATAATAGCTGTGCCAACCTCCTCCATACTGGAAGGGAGAATTACTTCATAGACTGGCTGTGAGATTTCTTCTTACGGTGCTCCTTGAATACATCTATGATTCCCTGCGCATCGATGACTAGGTTTTTGTGTTCTAGTTTGATGCCAGTAGCCACTTGCTGGGCTTTCTTCTAAAAATTCCGGATCAGGTTTCTTTCATGAGAGTCTTCGATATCCTTAAGCTGGAAAGCTGCATAGTCCCTCTTCTTTCTACAAAGGGCTCTCTTTTCCTTTAGTCTTTTGGCTATGTAGTCTTCCCGCGCTGATCTTATTTTCCACTGTAGCACCTGTAGATATGCCGTTTCTGTCATCTTTTTCGATGCGTGCACTCATCTTTATACCACGTATTTTTTTTGGGTGTTTTGTAGCCATCATCAAGGATGATGGAGCAATTGGTCATTGCTTTTTGTGGCAGATGAAGGTATGGTGGAGAGTTTCCCGCACAATTGCTCTCTGTAGTGTCTGGCTCTTCCTATCATGCTTAAACGCTCGCTATTGAAGTTCTTCTTCATGATGGCCCTTAACAGTTCCCCATAAAAAAGAACCAACGATGGCCAAGAGTATCCAAATGGCTGCTAACACGGTTAACTAATTTATTGCGCAAAATATCAAATATTGACACTGCGCGATCCTGCTGGAATTGTAGCATAGTCCGTTCACCGTAACGTTGCTGCCAGCTTTATGTTCAAAGAAGATCATTTCAAATCAACTTACAGTCCCTGGCGATATTATTAGACGCACTGTAGAATTTTTATAATTATTAGATTATACGCAATATTTTTAACTTTTAACGTTACAGAAACTAAGTTTTGTTTATTAAATTTGTTTTGTGGTTTTATTTTATTTATTTTTTTATTTTGACATGTTGCATTATGCATGCATAATGTCAAAGTATTGGTAACAGAGCGTAAACAAGTACAGACTTCTTTCAGTCTAGGGATGAGCGATGTTGGCAAAACATCGATGATCGATTATAATCGAACTCAAAACATCGATGTTCATGTTCATTAACATCGATGTTTTAGAATGAATTTATAGAATGCCAACGAATGGCGAAAAAAAAACAACATGCTTTAAAACATGTATTAAGTATAGCATTTATTAATCATAAGGAAGTTAAAAAAGACGTGAGTGTAAGTTTAAAGATATACATGTGTACATACAAGAAATGTGTAAATACTTACATCACATATTCCAAAAATTTTTATCTATGGATACGTTAATTTGTGGATGGATGTTGAAACATCGATGTTTACTCTCTCAACATTGATGTTTTGTGAACATCGATGAACATTGATCATCCCTATTTCAGTCGCATTTTCGTAGTGATGTAAAATGTGAATACATTTGAATACTCGTACTCATTCGTTATTTTTTATAAGTACTCGGATAAAAGTAACGAGTACTTAATACTCGCGAGTACCACCTATAGAATACATTGGAAACTATGCAAATACAATTCTGTCTCTTTTCTACGAACCGAATACAAAAGTAATCTCTTGCCTTGTTTCCCTCAATATTGTATCCTGCTCTAACAAATATGATTCATTAGAAACAGATTTCTCTTTTCACTGTGTTTGCTTGAAAGTAAACAAAACATATTGCGTGTACGTGTGTATAATTTGTGTGCCTCCTTGTGAGGTGATATTGTTTTGTTGACATATTTTACAAAGGACAATTTTATACGATTATAGTATTGGTGTAGGGCGAATAAGAAAATCTCTTAAAATAATTCTTGTTGGTAGTGCAAGAGAGAACGAGTATTCGAATACATATCTGTGGCAAATAAGAATCCCCTGAAATGTGTTGGGTAGTGCAAACAGAATGAGTAAGCAAATACGTATCTGAGTACTTTGCAGGTAACGAGTACGAATGAGTACATGGTAGTAACGAATACGAATGAGTACATGGTAGTAACGAATACATTGTACCGAATGAATACTTTTTTTACACCACTACATTTTCGCATTCTGCCGGTTCGGACTTGTTTGTGTGACTTTAAAAGTTTTGTGCGCTTATTAGCGGTTTTAAATTGTATTGTTTGTTTATTCTGTGCTTCTTTACTGATATTAAACAACATTTTTGACAAACAAAAATTATAAATTGTGACATTTTAACCATGGGTAAGAGAGGAGACCTGTCTCCATGTAAAAAAGCTGAAGTGAAAGCTCTGATCAACGCAAAAACTTTTTCTAACCGAGAAATATCTCGAAAAGTGTGCGTGTCTGAGGCTAGCGTGAGACGGATAAAGAAAAAAATTGAATGTGGTGAAGAATTAAGCCCAAAAAGAAAGACCAGATGCGGAAGAAAGCCGATTTTCACACCAAGGTCGGAAAGATGTGTAAAGAAAATTTGCGTCGAAAACAGATTTACAACCACAAAGATGATAAAAACTCAATTGGAAGCACGCCCAAAACTGAAAGATTTGGGTTTTAAGGTCTACCGACCCGCCAGGAAGCCAAAGATAACAGCTGCAATGAGAACAAAGCGTCTGAATTAGGCAAAACAGTTGCGAGATAAGGACGTGGACTTCTGGAGATCGGTAATTTGATACTTAATTTATCGAAAACGATAAAATAATTAAAATTCAGTAGTGTTCTAAGAATTTTTATTTTTCTTTTGTGTTTTAGACAGGTGTGCTCCAGCGATGAAAGCACTTTTGAGATTTTAAACAACAAAGCTCAGTTTTTTCGTCGACGCCGTCATCAGCGGCAAAGGCACCGGACGTCTGTACGTGGTAAATGGGATAATGCGACAAGACTAGTACAAAGAAGTCTTGCAGAATCGGTTGGTGCCGCAGGTCAGAGAATGGTTCCCGAATGGAGAACCATATATTTTTATGCAAGATGGAGCTCCATGCCACACAGCCCGGTCTGTAAAATCTTATTTGAGGGAAGAAAACATCCCTCTGTTGGACTTGCCGGGAAACAGCCCGGACATGAACCCAATTGAAAACGTGTGGGAGCTGATGAAGAGGGAAGTGGCTAAAGATGCGGTCACAACAAAAACTAACCTCATAGAAAAAATAATTCACGTGTGGAATCACCAATATGCCGCGCAGAATTGAGGCACTGATTAAAGCAAAAGGAGGCTCAACAAAATATTGAAAAAAATAACAAAAATATTGAAAATATTAAAAAAAAAAATTATTTTCAATAAATATGTTGTTTTATTTCTATAAAATAGTAGGAAATAGTTTATATTCTGCATAAAAATTAATTTAAGTGCAATACAATATTCGAAAACCTAATTAAAATAGCTGTTAATTGAGATTTTGCATAAAATCTATAGTGCGTCTAATAATATGGCCAGGGACTGTATATATTTTGTAGTTTTGTTTCGCCTTTGGATTGAGGTGAACCTTGTAATCAAATAATCCTAAGCATTTTTGCCATATTCTCTTCAGTTTCACGAACTTTTATAAGATGCAGCAAAATGCGTTTGGCGAAGAACGAAGAAAGAACAAACTAATTTCAGGTATACACAAGGTCGGAAAAACACCACCGTAGATAACTTCAAGTGATCATACAAAACGAAGAATAATTCAATTACCAACTGCTGTATTTTTGGACTAAGAAATCAACTCTGAAATAAGGCTTTCAATAACTATGGACGCAACTCTGTATAATAACTGAACATCAACATGGAAAAGATTAAATTACGAACTACAGTGTCTCTCTCCTTACATACACCTCTCATACACTGTATTTACGTACAACGACCTTACAGCGACATAGACCACCAACACGTCGGGAAATAGCAAGTTAAGTGCACTGCATAAGTAGTTGGAAAGGCACTTCAATTAACTTGGTGCGTGAAACTGGTAGCAGCCAGCTAATTTTGAAGCTACCTGTAGAGGTTTGTTGGTTGAAGATTTGGCCAACCCGTCCAGTAAAGCAGGAGTGACGGAGGATCCGACCGACAGACTTTTGTTTTAATAAACTTTTGAAATTAAGGTAAAAAAATACGTCGACTAATATTGAAAAAAATCGCTTTAGAGTTAAAATGCACTAGCGACGTCTCAACCATGTACAACTTAGGACTGGCGGCTAGAGTGCAAAGTGAGAATCCCATTTCAAATGGGCGGCCATTATGACCTTATTCCTATTAAGTGCATTTCGCTTTACTATCAATTACATGTTAATCTTTTTTTGACAGATTTCTCTAAGACATAATTCTCAAGCAATATCCCTTAGACACGGTTCTCAACAGTATTTTTTAAGCGTCGAACTCGCAAGCAATGACTGCAGGAATGAAGTCATCGAGACTTGAAAAACATAGAGAACAAGCAGTTTAATGCGACTGACTGCAGCATCACTGAAACCAAGCGATTGATGCAAAAACAGTCACCTCTTGACCTCACGCTGGAACTTATGATAATAAATCACTTGGTATGTGTTCTGTTTCCACTTATAAAACTAATTTCCGAAGCACATGAAGTTCATATTTAAGGCACAAATTTGTCTGGAATTCACATTTTCAGTTTCTTTTTTATTTATTTCTTTAAAAAACACAAACTCGCGAGTAAAACGACTCTGTGCCACCTTAACATCGAAAATACAAAAAAGTGTTCTTCTTTGTTTACTTCTTCTTGGACACACCAACAGTGCGACCACGGCGACCAGTTGTCTTTGTATGTTGACCACGGACACGGAGGCCCCAGTAATGACGCATACCACGATGAGCACGGATCTTCTTCAAACGCTCCAAATCATCACGAAGCTTAGAGTCCAAATACGACGAAGTGTACTGTGTGTACTTGCCGTCGATGATATCCTTTTGTCTGTTGAGGAACCAATTTGGAATCTTGTACTGCCTTGGATTCTGGATGATGGTGACAATTTTGTCCACCTCCTCATCTGTGCATTCTCCGGCGCGCTTGGTTAGATCAACGTCGGCCTTCTTTAGAACAATGTTGGCGTAACGACGACCAACACCTTTGATAGCAGTCATAGCGATGGTTACCTTGCGTTTACCATCAATATTCGTATTCATGATACGAAGGATGTGCTGGAACTTTTCTGGGATAACGAGAGACTGTAAAGAAATAATAAACAAACAAATTACAGTGGTCTCGAGGTTCAATGTAAATTTTGCGCACTTTTGATAAGAATGCTTCATAACAAAGTTAACAGAAATTATCAATAATATAAAAAGAAACATTTTCACGATAGTTTTAATAATATTGTGCAGTGATGCTAGAGATATTTAACGATTTTTAGCGAGACATACCATTTTGCCTTCAAAGTACACAGAATTCAAGCGAAAAAAGACAGACAGGCGGAAGTTTGTTAAACGTCAAATTTTCGTCACGACGGACAGCGTCATCTATGTTTGAGAATATTGCGAATTTAGGGTGCGTTTGGGATAGGAAAGTGAATGCATTCAGAGCTGAGAATCATTTATGTTATTTTTGCATTTACTTTTTTATGAAATCTTTCGGCCACGGGACATTTTTCTTTTCTTAAAAATGGAAAACAGATTCTAAATTAGACATAAGATAGCAATTATTGGTTTCAGTATATATTTCGATCTCTGCAAATTGATGACTTTTGGTATTATTATTATGGAGAACGATCTGAGTCTCACACCTAAGTCAGTTCTTCGGTCCGTAGGTACGCTCAACTTCAAACTAAACGGCACGGGCGAAACAGCAGTCAGTTGGACGACAGTTTAAGGAGATGTCGAGATTTTTTCCATTTTTAATAAAATCAATTTTCTCGAAAACGACTCCAACCATTTTTCCAACCAAATTTCAGAATTGAGTCAGACATTCGGTAGCAGATGGTATGTATATTACGTTTTTCACCGAAAAAAAGAATAAAGTTACTCTACTTAATGACGGGTTTTGACTTTTTTTTTTCGCTAGGATCAATAGATTTCGTTTGGCATATGCAAATTTTCAAAACACGATTTCAGCTCATTATTTTATTTTGAACTAATTTTTAATGATTTTTGAAAATTTTTAAATCTCAGTGATTTGCTAATAGACGTACCTATACGGGACCGAGTTTTTGGTTCGAATCGCCTTGGTCCTCATGCGACTTCTATAAAGTCGTTATGATTGGGATGATAAGGGTTTTGTATAATATAATATCGGAATTATGTATTACGCGTTACAATAGTATTATATTTAAAATGTGTTAAGTATAAATTATAATAAAATGACTTAATAATAAGTAGAGTAAAAGAAGAGAGTTGCTACTGTGCACAATGCGGCGGTGTTTGATCAACTGGTGCCTATGATGACCTGAATTCGTACTCTCAATACATTCTTGGGTGTAACAAACATCACTACATATGTATAGAGTCTCCTTAGTTGTTCGGGATAAGGCTTTACTACTTCTAATCCCTTTCTTAGAGCAATGGGCAATGCACTGACGATGGGCAGGATGCAAAACTTGAAATGGCTGTAAGCGCTTAAGTTTTAATGACTAGCAGGTAAACATCGTCCGCGAAGTCTTGATGGTTTTTATAAAATCTTATAGTCCATTTATTTCCAATGTTTATTCAATGATGCACGGGGTACATTGGCTATGACCACACTGAGCAAAAGCGGCGAAAGTTGCACATTTGTCATACTCTGCTTTGGACTTCAAAATTCTTTAATAACAGTCCCTTGTGGAAGACGGGAACACTTACGGTCCTCGTAAGAAGCCTTCAGAAAAGTTGTAAGTTTTTTTTTGAGATGTCTCTTCTACACAGGGCCGGTCAGATAGCATAGTGATTCAAGCTGTCGAAAACTTTCTTGAAATCATTAACATCGAGATTTCGATCAAGATGTTCTTCTCTAAAACTACTTTAGCTATCAAGTTTGCTACGTTCGAAAGAACTTCTTCAGTTCTATTTATTCTATCCCTTTTCCGGAAGTTTGACGATTATTAAACTATTCCATTCGGTCAGTCTACAGTGCTTTCCATATGAGCGGATGCAGCAGTTCTGCGCCACTCAAAATAGTTCGGTAGGGATGCCTTCATTGCAAACAGCTTTATTTTTCGAAGTCATAAAGCCGTCGTTGTGTTTAAGCACTGTAGCGAAATATTATATTCATCTCCTGAGCTGATCCTTATCCGAAATTAAATGTTACTGTTCAGACACTTCACAGGGTATGGCTTGGAGTTCTGACTACGTTTAAGCTTCTTCGTGATGCTGTATACTTTCCAACTTTTGCACTTGCATTCTGTTTAAGCCTTTAAGGCAAGTATGCAAGTCTCTCACTACGCTGTACTTCCTTCTTCTTCACGCCGTCTTGGACCTCTCACTCAGGTCCCAAACAAAATTGTTTTTATGGAAAACTTTTTTCCTTTAGAACGAGCTTATATTCGGATTTTAGGCTTCGAATCCTGTTAGCTTGTATAAGTAATTATGCAAACACCAGTAGAGGTAATCATTCAATGGATATAAAATAGGTCACGTAAGTGTCACAAATTTTGCCTCCAGTAGGTATTAAGGCGATGGATTTGTATGTACTCCTAATCGGCGAATATTTTACTTGTAGTACTCGTATGTGTGGTTTGTTTATTTTATTTTTAATTTAATTGCCATGGTCGGTGAGAAAGCAATTAACTTAACAAACTACAGGCTTGTTGAGGGTTCAGTTCATATTTCTGTGATACTTTCATTTTCTTGTAAGGTAAATTAGTAGAAATAGAAGAAATAGAAAGAGAGAAGAGAAAAGCGGTAAAAAATGACAAAAAAAAAAACAAAGGGCACGTGAACTGTTTGATATTTGATACAAAATGACGATTAAAGGTCTAAGAAATCGCTTCATAAAATCTTACCTTGAAAGCTTAATAGTGGAAAGAGATTTTATTTATTGGCTTTGAAAAGACATAAGAGGCGCTTAGAAACCCCAAGTGGCACCAATTAGAAAAAATCAAGACGAATTGACAGGAGAGATAACGAGAAAACTGACCATCTGGAAAAAAAATCAAACATTTCGATGGACAAGTGTGGATTGAAAACAATTGCATCAGACGAAACATTCGATAATTACATAATAATAAATAAGGAGGTCTCCTTGCAATTGACTGCGCTAGCTGAGAAGGTAGCAGACTTCCTCTCTGCACCATCCTTCGAGGGAAAGAATTCGAAGATTTTCCGGTATCCATACGCTCTCTATGACCCAGCTACTTGGCAAAGAGGTCCAGCATAGTGCCCTGTGAAGACACCTACTATGCTGGAGATGAGCTCCCTTTTCTGTCTTAAAGCGTTTAAAATCCAGTTCTGTCTTGTGATTAAACAGGTAGTACCATTTGCCCATCTGCAACTGGTACTGTTTGTAGCATTGAGCTTGAGTTCCGGTAGGGTTGTACATTGCCTGTTGAGCTCGTCAGCCATGTAATTCCCTGGAAGATCGCAGTTGCTCGGCACCCAAATAAGGTGGGTATTGGATTCTTCAGCCATCTCGTTAAGAGATAGGCGTATTGAGGGCAGTTTGAGAGTTGAAGGTGACGGATTCCAGAGATTTGATTTCCGGCTTGGCTATCAGTAAAAATGATTAACATGACATTGTTCTTAATCCACGACAAGGCTTTCTTTATCGCCTGGAAGACGCTACAGTTATTTGGGAGACGGAAGGAGATTTTTAGGCTGTAATTATTAGAGAATACACTTTCCCCTACTCCTGATTCTGTTTCTGTAGTACCGGATACTAAAATCTGGACATACATGAGAGATTCTTTATCAAAATTGCTGGAAATATAGAAATATTTATGTGTGAAACCCTAGTTTAATTTTAAAAGAGTTCTTCTGCAAATAATGGAGGTCTGGTCCTATAAATTTTTATAATTATTTATGAAGTTCCACTCCGAGATAATACAGCATAATAGGAAATTCAAAATTTTTATTCAGGCCTCATTAAAAAGCAATTTTATGTCATTTAACAATTTCGAATTCATTCGTTATATTTTGCCAACAATTTAGCAATTATTTTCTAAAACATGTCCACAATTGTTGTGTTGAGTTTGTTAAAGACAGTTTTAACAATTGTTATATTGCATGTTCACTTTGTTGTTTTGAGGTACAGAAACTCTAGTTATAACTTAAAAATTACTTCTTGTAAAATGCTTGTTGTTTCTTGGTACAAGCCCCAGCACATGGAAAGTTTTTTTTTTAATCCATGACGGCGTCGTGGCTCAGTGGTTAGTGCGTTGATTTACTGAGTGGTAGGCTAGAAGTTCGAGTCCCAGAAAAAACACTTAAATATTTTTCACGGTCTTATCTCTCGCGAATGTTTGGCAAATGGCCGAGCATAATAACAGGCATGAGAAAGATTTTCAATATGCGTTTCGGATATGGCTTTAAATTTAAGCGGCCCTTCTATTTGTATAAAAAACATATACATATATCACGCATAGCACGAATTGTCGCGATAAGCAAGGCCTTAAACACCCTTCAGATGACTTTTTTATTTGAAAAACTTCCGGGTGCCACATTTATTCGTTGCAATTTTGCGATGTCTGTCAATTCTGTGACGTTTCCCGTCATAATTAGAATCAACGGTGATTTTTCTTGATTTCATAGTAAAAGGCGTTGTAAGTTATCTTTTTTAAAGAACTTTAGGGTTCGTCCTTACTTTTGTACAAGTCGCAAGCAATCCTTTTAATATTTCTTGTAATTAATTCTATCGGCGTATTTTTTGAATACATTTACTATCACAAGTTCTTCCAAAGCTAGTGCTTGCCTTTCCACTAAAGCCCTGCAATTGTAAACAAAACTGCGCCAATCTGCATCCAATTTTTTCTTTTTTTTGCGGAAACAAATAGTTTTATAGACATTTGAACTAAAAAAGCTTGAATTATGGAAATATTCTAAGAAGCCATGCATACGTAAAATATTTTTGTGCATCTGTATGAAAAGCGTTTGCGAGACATTACCATTTAATTGGAATTATTATTCAACGAAATGCATTTCTACTCTACTTAATATCCTTCAAACTATTTTCTGAATTTACTTTTACTTTACAACACGGTATGGCACAACTTTTTCGAAACCTTTGCATACGTAACCATAAAGGCGTTTTGAAAACTAGTTCGGTGAATTCAGTTAAGTTGTATACTCATATGTATGTACATATGTATGTATAGGAACAAAGCCATTGGAGGAAAATGTTTGGCCTTGCTTACTGAAAAAAACGAATTTGTATACAGAGTGTGTTAATACCTGGGGAAGTAAAAGTACTATCGTCGGGACGTGCAATTGATTATTCCTTTTCGTTGCAGCAAAAATTAGAGCAAATTCATCCACAAATTAATGATGAGCGATGAAGTCAATTTCTTATTATGTAAATGGCTTCGTTAACAAGCACAATTGCAGAAGCAGCTCATAGGCGACAATTACACCCACTTAAGTCTACTGCTTGGTGCGATATATCGTCCTAAAGAATAATTGGCCCATATTTGAAGCCGGTGCCGCAGTTGGAAAATTGTCTGAGATCAGCTGTGCAAAACCATTCATTACTGTGGTTCCAACAGGATGCAGTCACAGTGCAGGCACAAAGGTTCTGTTTCGGAATATCTTTGACGAATGAACATGATTTAACCGCCCCGACTTCATTCTTTGGTCCTATCTAAAGGAATAAATGTATGTCAAAAAGGCAGGGACTATCCCCCAACTGAAAACCAATACTCATATTGAAATCCCTGTCATAACTTCTGAATCCTGGCAAAGGCAGATGGAAAATGCATTGGAAAGAGCACAAATGAAGCAGAAAATGGCAATGGTAATCTTTTAGGTTTAGGTCAATAAAACTTTTCATTTGTAGACTGCTCTTTAAGAACAAAATCATTGTTAACACTGAAATAAAAAAAGTCATAACGAGTCCAAATCAATAAATGCCATTTTGCGCCAATGCAGACAAAATTTGGAGCGAAATTTAAATACAGGCTTTTATTTGAATACCGTTTACAATCAAACGCAAATAAATATTATAGCTCCATCTAGCAAATTCAAGAACCTGATTTTAGTTAATATCCTTTCTATACCAATTGCTCTTAGACAAGAACAGGAAAAATTTTCAAAATTAACAGTTGCAGATGCTATTCTTTATCCAAACGTTTAGAAACATCTCAAGTCTCTGCAACATTGAACAATTTTATGAATGAAAACTTATTTTCATCGCGCATGTTAATTTCACATTCATATCCACAAGTGAATGCATAGCAAGAAAATTGCGGGAAACTCACTTTGCTGAAAGGACAAATTCTTTTTCGGTTACAAACTCTGATTGCTGTTTCAGTTCGATTTTAACATTTAACGAAGTAACATCGTGTTGCGAAAGTGTGTAAATTTCAAAACGGTACGAAATCGGTATTTTTTCGCGGCTTTTTCTTAGCTTCAGTAAATTTTTTTTAAAATATTGGAAGCAATTAAGAAAAATAAATAAATAAAAAAATGTGTATTGTGAAAAAGATTCAAATCAACTAAAAAAAAAGTGAATAAAATTGGTAAATTATATTTGCCTAAATTAGTATATAGTGGAACCTATAAATGAAATGAAAAAAGGGCATTCAAAAAGTGAAAAAAGTGTTGGAAAGTTAAAAGTGTAAGTGCAAAAAATAACAGTTTTGTAGGAAAGGATACAAATAAAAGTGAAACTCTCCGGGAAAATTCAACTGTTTCGTTGAAATGTTTGGGTATGTTTTTTTTTTTTGACGTTGAAATTAAATTCGGCGAGCTTATCCACATGAAAAGTTTTCCAACTAAACATTTTTTTTAATTTATTTATGAAAAAAAACTGCGAACTTCCACAAGGACGGCCGACTATTGTACCTAATTTTGTTTTTTTTTTTTTTTTTTGTGTGGAATAAAAAATTTTGAATTATAAGGATTCTCAAGTGATAAACACTCAGGGGATCATAATTTAGACGTCATTATAGCGAAATATCACAAAAAGAGTTAAGGATGAAAGTTTGGAAATGCTATCAGCACTTAATCAGTTAATTAAATCGTTGATGTTGTTTTAAAAATTCCCTTTTTGGAAGTTCTAATTTCATTTCACCGCGTTTTCGTCGAGTTGGTTTATTACCTTCGCTTTAATTATCCGTATTTAGGTGTGCATTTGAATTATTCAAGGAGAGTTTTAGAGAAATTTTGGTTGGACAAATTGTTAGTAGAGGTTGTAATTTGTGTTTTTGAAATTTGTTATTAAAAGCGAATTTTTTGACGGTAGAGTATGAGTTACACTAGCCGAAGGACTTCGTCCGATAGCAGAAAATTTGTATTTGCTACCTTTTTATTTATTTTCGGAAGTTTGTTACATTTTTGACTTTTTTTAGCGTAATATTTTGTTTTGTTTTTTTCTTGATATTGGAGAATGAAATGAAACATGTGAATACCTCGGAGTAAATATAAACACTAGAAATGACACCCTAGAGTAGATTTGATTAAGACAGAAACAGCAAGACAGGTTTCTATGACAGTGGAATTTATTATGCTGTACATATGTATGTATGTAGTTTAGCCAATATTTTACGAGCTTACATTCCCCTATATTTGAAGTTTATATGAGGGCCAACTGCTGGTTTCTCTTTGAAGGGCGTATTATTTCAAAGCTGGCAATACCGACGCACTAGAAATACTGACAGATGTGTAGAGTCAAGCCTCCGCGATACAATGCAGAGATCAGTTTACTCTGGAACAACGATGGATAATATTCTTTCTTAATGAGTGCTGGGTAGCAAGAATTGGGTGAAAGAAGAAGCTTGAAAATAATTTTGGTCAAAATTATATACTTACTCAGCGGCTGCTGGACGGAAATTTATAAAGTTGCTGAAACTTGATTCTTATGATTGACAAAAGATATCGGCGTGCTCGTCCTGTGCGCACAGACAAAAGAATTCTTGTCAACTCGTCTCAGAGCTCAACAACGGAAAATCAGTCGGAATTCTCTGAGGAGAATACCGGTTAATATCGCATTATTTGCTTACTAGGGTCAGGTATGGAAGGTACGTAGAAGTGTCAGTTTCGGCCGAGCAAGCACTGAAACGTCGTTTTGATGACCGCAACTCAAGTAAGCGATTATAAATGGGAGTTTTTTGTCTGAAAATAAAAGGAGGAGTCATTAGGTTAGCCTCGTAGCGTTCATGAATCTGATCAGACCTACAGTTCTTTTCCTTAACATTTCTGCGGGATCATCGGAGAAGGACTTGTCCTTCTAATTTTTCTTTTAACAGCTACGGTAATGTGTGTTTAATAAATTGTCTAACCTGGTGGCATGTATTTTCCCTAGCCAATAGCAGCAAATAGTCTATCAATATCCGAAATCGACATATTCAAGAGCTCTGATGATTTTACTTTATCAGAAATCGTACACTAGAGTTGTCTTTTGGTAAAAGGTCCAACTCAATAGTTGAAGCAAAAACGTCCAAGAGTAATAACTGTCAAGAGAAAGCTTCTCAATTTAAAATAAAACCAATATGGCTCTAAACTGTAGGTGCCTTCTATTTGTACGAAAAAATATGAGACGTACAACACGAATGGTCGCGATAAGCTAGGCTCTAGACCACATACGGCGCCAAATATTTGTTCGTTTTTTTTTTTTTTTTTGTATGGACGAAGACGAAGAAAAAACAGCTAGTAGTAGTAGCTAGTAGTTACTAGGTAAAGCGGAGCTAGGCCAATAAATAACTTCAATAATGCAGAGGCAATCAAGTCTTTCTTTATTGAGTGTCTTCCAAGTTGTTGCTAGACTAGCACGTTTTGCCCACGCCATCGTTCCGTATGTGCTCATTGCCCTCCCAATGGCGATGTACATCCATCTTAGAATGCTCGGGCTGAGTCCCCAGGACTTACTCGCTAGGCTTCCATATGTATGTACATATATCATGAGAAGACGGGTAGCCTTTTTGCATATCTTCTCTGTGTACTTTCTCCACAAGAGTTTACTGTAGTAGGCATATAGATTTCGAGCGACCCCTTCAAAGGCTCTGTATTCCATTTGCTTTCAAACTAATTTCATTATTTCAAAATTTATTTTGATTTATCATTACTTAAACTATTGTTTTAAATTTTCTTTTCATTATGCATTTTGTATATTTCTTCATATTTATTATTATGATTGTTGATAAAATCAAAAATAAATAAATAAATAAATTTAATTGTAATAATTATAATGATCGCATTCACGTCGTTATAGATCCTTTCTTCTAATATTTGTAAATGTTTGTAAAATTAACTCAATCGTCAATTGTGGAGATGGCTGAGCAGTTCAATATTCAGTGTTGGGTGCCGGGGCATAGAGACATTCCAGGGAATTGTAAGGCCGATGAACTCGCCAAAGAAGGAACAACTTTACCCATCTTGCCGGACAATGGCACCTTAGGTATTCCAATCGCTACTCGCAAATTTAAACTTAAGCTGGATGCTATCGAGAGTGCAAAGCTTAGGTGGACAAGTGGATCAACATGTCTAGCGATAAAACAGATTGGATCTAAAATGCTCTAAAAATTTGATTTCTCTCAATAGATTGCATATCGGCACCACAATAGGTGTCATTACTGGACACTGTCTAATAGGCAAGCACGCTACAAGGCTGGGCCTCTTCGCGAACGATTTCTGTAGAAGCTGCATGGATGAAGAAGAGGAGGAAACTATTCCTCACCTTCTTTGTTTCTGCCCAGTTCTCTCCCGTAGAAGGAAACTCCACTTAGGAGCTCCATATTATAATGATATAGGCGACCTGATGAATATTGACATCAAGAGCCTCCTACGCTTCATAAGAAGCTCTAATTGGTTTTAAAACGAGTAGGTGAAGGGAGGCTTCTCCCATGATCCACGTGGTATCACAACGGACCTCATTGGTCTAAGTGTGCTGGCGAATCCTAGCTGGCAGCCACTTCAACCTAACCTAACCTAACTCAATCGTCAACAATTTTGAGCCGCGAATGTCCTGCACGTTTTTTTCTCCCTCCTCTCTCCTTCGTTTCACTTTTTCCTAGAAAATGTACAAAATATTGACAAATTAATTTAAATACAAACGGATTATTTTTTTTTTATGAGAAAACAACATTTTATTTACATTTTAAATGAAATTTTTATTGCAAAAAATAATTTATGGAAAGCGTGCCCAAAATAATCAAGCGCTACATAAAAACCAAATAAATATACGAGTACATAAACGTGTCTAAGACAGAATATGCTCAATAATGTCGTTATTAAATTGTGTGTAACGAGTATTTTTATATTTCAAAGTTCTTTGTTCTGTTTTTGGCAAAGGAAAATTTGTATTTAAATGTAAACAATTCAGACACGGAAGAAAATATGTGTTTGTTCTCGTTTGAACTACCTGATATCCTTTAGGCGAAATTAATAAAAATTCAGTAAGAAAGTAATGGTTGTGCAGTGGAATAAAGTCGACCATCTTACTAATAGGCTGCGGGCCTTAGATTCGTTTACTCAATATTTTTTGTGTACAAAATGTCCTTGGTGTAGCTAACCCTAAGAGTATAGTCGAAAGTGTTAAGTCACTTTCCTATAGATAGAATAGATAGATTTATCCTTAACCTTTTTTGCACCCATCGGGCCCTGTCCCAAAGAAGACTTCTCCCTTTTCTTCAATGACTTTAGCGAACTGGCATCCTTAGACGTCATGCGCTTTCTGCATTCTATTAAACGCTGCGGTTGGTTTGACTAGTCTCTGGGTAGCCAAAGGTGGCATTACAAAGGACATTTTCTGATGTGTGTCTCATGTGTTAAAGACAGCCACTCTAAATTAAACATTAACCTATTATCAGATCTGTACCTATCTATCAAAATGAGTGCAGAATATAAATTTTTCCTTTCATGCTATGAGGATTCGTCATTTGAACTCATCGTCGTTCATGCGCTGATTGGACTCTAGAGTAGTTACAAGTTGCAAGCAAAATTAGTTGCAGAGTTGAGACTGATTTTCAGTTTTATGGATTTATAAAAAAGGAGCTTTGGCGCCGTGGTGGTTAGTACGTTGGGCTTCTGAGCGGGAGCTTCGGATCCCAGAAAACACCAACAAATTTATTCAAGGTTCCATTTCCCCGTCCAAGAGTAAAAAAAGATACCTTCACGAATGGTCGCGAAAAGACTTGGACCATATACGGTCTGTTACGGCAGTTATTTATATTTTTAAAAGCGAACTCTAGAGATTCCATTACTTCCAGAAAAATGCATTATCATACGACTTCATTTGTTTACAAATGACTCCGGAGCTAACTTTACGGTCAATGGAGATGATTATAGAATGATGGTCACTGACTATTTGTTCTCCAATTCGAATGCGATGGAGGATCCAAGAGGATGGCGCTACGTCCAATACAATTTATCAAAATTCCAATTTGGCTAGAGGTGATGTGGTATGAGACAAATGCACCTTAGACGGTGCTTGTACGGGGGCCTTTTGGGTCATTGTGATTCCCTATATACTGTGGTACCGCCTCTAATGTGCCATGACAGTTCCTGCAGTAAAACTCCAGCTCCGGTTCCTACGAGTATGTCCATTTTAGACCTATCAGTGTAGAGTTGACAGTAAGGTGCACTGGTTAATGTATTGCATTCCCACTCCGAACTATGTAAGTCTATGTAAGGTACGACAGTCGGTATTACATTTTAAAAGGTTTCCGCCAATTTTTATGTGACAATCATAATCAATCTTATTTTTTGCTGCAGTGGCATAGTTCCGAGCCGAGCGGAGTAACCTTTTCCTTGCGGATCTTGGACAGGCGTAGAGAATATGCTTCGCCACCTCTTTTTGCTCACCATAGAGCCGGCATATGTACGAGAATGTCGGTATCTCAATAAGTTTATTGAAGTAAGGAGCCTCTAAACAGATCAGTTTTCTTTGGGACAGGGCCGGGCAGGTGCAAAAGGAGATGCAGGATGGTTTCTTTCTCCTCTTCATCCCTGCTACTGCTGCAGAAGTCATTTGAAAAGAGGCTCAACATTTCAGCACTACTTTTCTCATCCATTTTCCATCTCTGTTCGGTCCTGCTGAAAGGGTCCAGGTTGATTAAATATTTACATGTACCACCGGACATTTCCATGTTTTGCCATTTGGGCAGAATGCTAGGAGTCGTACCCTTTCTGGTGCGCTCTTCAGCATGTTTTTAGAGACTTGATTGCCAGTGAAGATGCAAATATTCTTTGCAGATGTTGTATAAAATTTCACCCAGGACAATGTTTTATCAAAATCTATACAAATCTACAATCGTACAACCTCCAACCTCTCTTGTTTATTTATGGTGTAAATAGGTTTCTGTTCTAGCTTTTTGACGATTCAAAATTAAAATTAAAAAAAAAAAACTTTTAATTGCGAAGTAGAAAAGGGTTTTACAACCATTTCTCAATGTGGTTTCCCCACAATTTGAGAATAAATGTTCGTTTACCTTTTTTTTATTTATGTGTATACACATGAAGCATATTATACATCAAAGCCTAATAATTCTAATATTTGCTCTCAAAAAACTTTTGTGGTGAAGCCTTCATTTTACAGAAAAGCAAAATTTATGAAAATGTTTGCTCATGATATACATACATATTTGCTTCTGTCACATTCATTTAGGCACATGGGCCTTGCCTCTACGGTATTATTAGCGGTTGAATTGGGTTGTTCTCTACAAAATTCTTATTTTAATTAATTTTTTGGTTTTAGTTAATTAGTGGATGATATAATTCCAGTGTTTTGTGAGATTTAGTGACGACAAATGAGCCCTGCGCTCACAATGTGCACCTGACACCAAACAGCAATAAAAAAAAAAATAGAAGATCTTGGTCCCCAGCTCCGAAAAATCAGTTATCAACGAATAAGGACGTGGGGCATCTTTTCTTCTCGCGGGTAACTGTAACGAGCTATCATGCTGGCCACTATTCGATCCCCGATCTAAAATAATTTACTCATGAAAACATGGAATATACCTCACTCAAACTAGTATTTGAATGTAACTTCCCAACGAGCATCCCTGTCCGCAGTAAATGGGACGTTGGCCGGTTGGATAGTAGTTCGGTTCACATCTACCCGGACGGCTCCAAGACCGAAAACGGGGTGCGTTGAAGCAGCATCTCTTTCTTAGCATCTCCTTCCAGATCTGTGTATCGTTTTTCAGGCTGAAATCATGGTGATAAAGGAAGCCTTCTCCTGGCTGAAATGTTATGCAACCTCTGCCAAGAATACTAGTACCTTCACTGACAGTCAAGCGGCAATCAAGTCCTTGGAATCTTGCTCGTTCACTTCAAAGGTTTTTTTAACCTCCTGTTCGTTTTTCTCGGAGACGACGGGTTCAACATTCACTTTTGCTGAGTGTATGTTTATAGAGACATTCTTGAAGACAAAGGGTACGACTCTAAGGATTCAGCCCAAGTGGAAAACATGGGTATGCACTTCGCTGCATGAAAACATCTGCTCTCAGCAGAACCAACCATTGAGAAAATGGCTTTATGTGTCATATATCTAAACGGATCTAGCCTAAGCTGGATCCTGCCATAAACGGTGAAAAAATGGTCAGAATGCCAGCTCTGTTGGGCGGCTATCCCCGTCGTAAATTCTATCAAAGCAAAAAGCACATTCTTTCTGAGAGCAACTTTAAGACTAGGAAGTCACAGTTATCCTGGCCGTTGTAGAGTTTTCGGTGCTGATTTGTTAATATGACGCATTGAGACCTTTTCTGATATTAAATTTGTGTCAGATTTTCGTTTTTTAATTAAATACCTAAAACGTCGGCAGCGATCTTTCTTCGCAACCCAATTTTGGGTTTGATACGTCGCGAGTTAACGACTCTCTTATAGAAAGTTTTTAAAAGGGAAAACGTAAATAATGATATGCTTCCAACCCTTTTAAGGAACTTATTCGTGGTTGGGTTTTCTCATTTTTTACTAATGGCTTAAGTCAGAAATATCCAATTTCAAATCCGCTGCCATAACGAACCCACAAACATCCATTTGTTTCTCTTCTTTTCATGTCCAAAATGGTATGTGTGGGCAAATGCAATATTTTACAAATCGTTCGGGTCGAACCACCAACGCAAATTATTTCGAAAAGGTATTTCAAATATTCCTGAGTACAAATCATTTACATTCTCATCGTTGAATGCTATATTCGAAGAGTCGGTAAAAATGGCGTACATTTTTCACGACCCTTTGAATAACGATATGAATCGGTGTACACCAGAGACTAATGACCTTCCAGTTAAGAGTTTTTTTTTAATTAACGTTCGGGAAAGGATAACTCCTTTAATGCTTTTTTTTTTTAGATCGAAGGATGTAAGTTATTATTCGTAATTAGTGGTAAAATATTTTGTGTCTATTTTTGTAATATACAGACTGAATGTATTCCTGTACCTCTGACTGTGATAGCCATTTACGGGCTAGGATAACCTCCACAGGTTATGTTATATTATGTTGGCAGGCTGCAGTAGATACAACCTCACTTAGACCAGTAAGGGCCAATGTTTTACCACAGGATCAGCATCTCCAAAGAGCTATCCACTGAACCAGAAGGAACTAGTAATAAAGCGCTGAAGGCTACTACTGCTTGCATTAGCCAGTTACCCGATATTACTACGATCAGAAAAAGCTTCGCATGTAAAGATGACCGTAATGCTTAAAACTGAAATTTATTATTCCCTGAAATTTTGGAAAAGAAACTCGTCCATAGATAAACATCGCAGAGTGGAGTCCTCTCATCATATATAATGTCCGCGAACTCAAGAGCTGTATCAAGATATGAAAATGACCGAAACACGTGCAACATCTAGCGCAACAACGCTGCAGTGAAGAGAATCACAAATCCCAGCCCCCAGGTTCGGATGACTAGAAATACCGACCAATTTTCCGGACGTCAGAGCGCTTGGTCTTGGCAAATGGAAGCAGCGTGCTTGGGGTCGGCGAGAGTTCAAAGTTGGGAGCAAATTAAGTAAATAAAAAAAGTAGAGTAGGGCAGAACTCGCCCAGTTTTGCAGTTAGCTTTGGTGAGAGGCAAATAATTTTCAGATCTATAGCCGCCCCGAGTTCACATTATGTTGGGAGCTGTGAAGAGGAAATCTTCTCACACTCTTTGTCAACTTCCAAATAAAAATATATTTTTTCAGAAAGACATCGTCCTCTAACTGGAATGCCGGCCATGTGTAATCATAAACAAAACAAAGTTTCATCATCACTATCAACAAAAATCTCAATTCAAATACCTTTGGCTGGCTCATATAAGTAAATCTCTCAAAGTGCTTCTTTTCTGATCTGTACTCAAGATGTAAGGGAGTTCCCCCATAGAATTGGAACCACCTAAATGTATTTATTAATACGACTGGAGATAACAGTAATCTTTGCACTTTCTTCGTTTATTAGTTCAGCAATTGTTCTACGAATAATTTATTTCAATGATTCCAACGTTCCGAAGAGACTGTGGCTTATCTTGTGGGGAAGTACTCCAGTAGCTGATACAGCAGATGCTGCAGCTTCGTTGGACTATATATACTATTTCCTCCATCAAATAGATTCATTCATAAAATTCTCCTCGAACAAGTACAAGTGACAAGCATTTGTAATTTGCCAATACTTCCACTGCAATATAATTAAAGATGAAGGCTTCACTATTTGCAATTGGTATAGTCTGTGTCATAGCCAGTGCCACACCTCAACTATCAGGATCAGTGGCAACGAATCCAGTTGGAGGCCATGATGTCAACCTTCAAGCTGCTCAAAGACTTGGATCCGAAACAGCTAACGTTGGGGCTGGTCTATTTGCGAACGGAAATACACTCAAAGGTCCAGTGACTACAGGAGCTTTCCTCGATGCCAACAAGTAATAAATATTTCACATCCCCAGCGTCACAGATACTAATTCAAGACTTTTACTTTTCTTAGGAACGGTCATGGCGTATCATTGCAGCATTCAAATACTCCCGGATTCGGTAGTACATTCGGCCAAAATGCACACGTGAACTTGTTCAACGATAACCGCAATAAACTCGATGCGACCGCATTTCACAGCAGGACGAATATGGACAACGGATTTAAGTTTGACCGTGTCGGCGGTGGATTGAACTATAATCATGCCGCTGGACATGCTGCATCCCTATCCGCAAGTCGAATCCCTCAAATACAAATGAACAGCGTTGATTTAATGGGAAAAGCTAATTTGTGGAGATCACCTAATAGGCAGACTAGTCTTGATTTGACAGGTACTGCTTCGAGGAGCTTTGGTGGACCATTGCCCCCTAGAAATAACTTCGGGGCTGGACTTGGTGTTACTCACTGGTTTGGCTAGTCAACCAACTGTGTGCGTTTAATCTTAAGCTACATATTTGTTAAGTGTTCTTTGATATATTCCATAAATATATGTAAAATATTTATTAGAAAATTTTATTTTATTTTATTTTAGTAATCATTCAAAAACAACAGATATTTGGCACAGCAGATCTTACTGCTTAGCGCCTTGTAATTGTAAATAAATATTGTTCATATTATGAATTCGATATTCGCAATTGAAAGTCCTTTCAGTCGTTCACTGAACTTCGCAGTATACAGACGTGTTTCGGCCTCGCTGTGAAAAAACAAAAAAAAAAAAAATAAAAAAGCAAGTAAATAAAATTCAAATTACTGCACCAGGCAGTATACGTTTCAGCTGCGACGCTGCCCAGTGGTGGTGTTTACCTACCGTTACCCAACGGTCTGGGTATCGCGCCGCGACGGGGAAAACACCCAGGTGTGTGTGTGTGCTTGATGTTTTGCGTTGAAGCAAAATAGTGATAGAGACACAAAAAAAAAAAAAAAAAAATAGAAATAAAACTAAGTGATAGAGACACCAACAATTTACAAGACAGTGATAGAGACACAAAACTAAAAAATAAAAATAAATAAATAAATAAAAAATAAAAATTATCAGTGCGATGGATGAGTGTGAGAGGTCCGTGCTCTCCATAGCGGGAGTGGCAGAAAAAAATGCCGCATCATCCGATGAGGCAGTTATGGGTAGCCGCATACCAGCAGTGGCTACCAAAGAAATTATTAAAAGGAGGGCAAAGCTAAGGCCAAATCCCAACCTGGTCAAGCGCCTCTCTCTGACTGCTTCATCCAAAAAGCTGCGGGGTGAAGTGAGGATGGGGGCGCCATCAACAAAAAAAATAGCGGCAGCACAGCAGCAGTGTCATCGGTCGGCGGACGATGATAAAGTAGAAGGTATGGATGAGACCAACAGTTTCGCCTCGCTAGCCACTTCCGAATCGGAAGATGAGGAAGAGGAGTTGGAGTGCCTTGACTCCAGCATAAGGCAGCTGCAAGAGAGGGTACTCGCCATAAAGGCCAAACAAATGGCCAGAAGGGAAAAGGAGCACAGTGAGCTCCAGTGCTCCCAGCAACAACAACAACAACACCAGCTGCCAGCAAAGAAAGCAGCAACAATAAGCGCAGTTGACAAAGCTGCGAAGAAAGCGGCAGCAACAACAAAGCTGCCGCAAAAATCAAGTCAACTGCCAGTAAGGCAGCTGCAACAACAACAGCAGGCAAAGAAACAGCAACAACAACAGCAGCCGAAAAAGCAGCAGCAACTACAGCAACAGCAGCAACAACAACAACAGCAGCAGCAGCAACAACAGCAGCAGCAGCAAGAACAGCAGCAGCAACAACAACAGCAGCAGCAACAACAACAGCAGCAGCAACAACAACAGCAACAGAAGAGTACGAAGGCAAAGGTCCCGCCTATTAACACGTACAAAATGGAGCTTAAGGACACCATAGACCTATGTAAGTCGGCCATAGGTCATAATTTTTTCATTAAACGCCTTAGTGAGGATAGGCATGCTATCCACTGCAAAACAGTGGAGCATTACAAAATAATTAAAGATTTACTAAGGGACTCGACGACGGAGTTCTTCTCCTTCACCCCGAAGGGGGAAAAGCTGCAAACTATGCTGCTGAGGGGGATGGACTCGTCTATCGAGCCGGAGGAGCTCCTTCAAATGCTGAGGGATAAAAAGTGCGACGGGCTTGAGTTCGTGGGGGTCAAGCCATTCACCACAGCAAGGGCCAGAAGGGAGAAGCGAAAGCTACCGTTCTTCCTTGTTCAGCTTTCGCCCAGTAGCAAACTGGATGGTCTCAGGAGTATTAATGTCCTAGACTACCAGGTTGTGTCATGGGAAAGAGTAAAAAGGAGCGATAGCATTTTACAATGCGTTCGCTGCCAAAGGTTCGGGCACGCCGCGTCGAACTGTGAAATGCAGCCTCGATGCGTGAAGTGCGGTAAGAACCACAAAGCAGAGGAATGTTCTCTGGGTAAGGATGGGGTAGCAGATAGGGCCCAACTCTCATGTGCTTTATGTGGAAACTCGGGACACACCGCAAACTATCGCGGTTGTCCTAAGTTCCAGTTTATGAAAAAAATAAATCTGGTTCGTCAGCAGAAGGTCGAAGTCAAGCGTCAACCCGTTTCTAGTCAAACACCAGCCGTTACTTCCCAATGGACTTACGCCCAAATGGTGTCAGGCCAGGGAAATACGGTACAAAAACAACAACCGAAGGTTGCTACACAGGTCCCAGTGCCTAAAGCACCTGAGGCTCAGCCTGACATGCTGGCTATTTTGCTCTCAATTCAAGGGCAAATGAGCCAGCTTCAGCGTCAGTTACAAGAGCAGGCGAAACGGGTAGACCAGATCTACGCATTTCTGCCGGACCTAGCGCACCACCAGTCGTAATGGGTACGTTGGCGGAGAAATCATTAAAGATCCTTGCGGTGAATGTGAATTCACTGATAAGGATCGAGCGAAGAACTGTACTTTTTAAGTTGTTAGAAGACCAAAGCCCTGATGTACTTTTGGTTAGCGAAACTAAGCTATCCCAGAAGCACAAACTATGGCACAATAAATATAATATTATAAGAAGAGACCGACCCAACTCCATTCAAGGGGGAGGTGTTGCGATCTTCATTAGAAAAGATTTGCGTTACAAGGCTGTGTACAGCGGTGAAGTGCGGAGGTTTCGGGAGCTGGAGGCCTGTACCGTGTGCATCCCTCTCCGTAGTGGAAAGAGGTTGTACATGGTCGCAGTCTACGCTTCCGGAGCTACTCAAACCACTTCATTTATAACAGAGCTCGAGACACTTTTTCGATGTCTAAGGCTGGAATCGGAAGAGAACTATTTCATTTTGGCCGGAGATTTGAATGCCAAGCACAGTGATTGGGGAAATAATATACCAAATTCTAGGGGGAACCTACTACTCAATTGGTGGGGTCTACACAATGTCGAGTATAGACTCGATTTGAAAGCTACCGATAGTCCGTCGTATCCTAGCGCCGGCTCCTATCTGGATCTTCTGCTGTTCGACGTACGATTACAACTGACCAACACGAACCGACAAACGAGAAACTGCCTACATACATTCGTGTATGACAGTGACCATTGCGGACTCAGTGCCGAAATCACAATTCCCAACGAGATTGCGGAGTTGGAGGAGTTTGTCCAAACGTACCCCTACAATTACAGTAGGACGCGTTGGACACGCTTCTCCAGAGTATTGACAAGAGCACTCTCCTCGAACTCGCTCTACCCACCGTCCAATAGGAACCTGTCAAATGAGGAGATCGACAGATACCTACAACGAATGGACGAGACAATTAAACAAACGATGGACAGAGCGATACCTCGGTATCAACAAACTGACAACGTAGACATATACCGCAATGCAACAATTGACGCACTTCACGAACAAAAAAGTAGACTTCTGTCAAGATTAAAAACCTTGTACAGACGGTTTACTGACAGACAAAACTCGGAGATCAGGACACTTAAGTCGTTGATTAAAAACCTCCAACAGTTAATAAAAGAAAATTACAGACTCTCTGTAAGTTTGCACTGGAACAAAAAAATTCGGGCTGTAAAATCCAGTAACCCGAGTATGTTCCCGCAAATAAATAAAATATTTCGGAGGAATAATCAGAACGACCTGCCATGTCTTAAGATCCCCCGAACGACGAACACCGAACAGATACTTATAACAGCAGGCATAGATCCAGGAAACGCCGTCAGTGATGACAACTTCTTTGTGATCGAAGATCCGCAGGAGAAGGTAGAGGCTATAGGAGCGACTTTCCAGGAAGTGTATAAGGTGAATGATAGTATTTGCCCGAACCACGACCTGGAAAGTCGAGTCCTTGTGCACAACTTTAACCTTCAAAATGATATACAGCACTGGCGATCAGAGAACAATGGTTTCACCGAGTTCAATGACGATAATATGGCAAATAATGTCATCGCCAATGTGGAGGTACATCCCCCGTTCATATCGAAGGTAGAACTCCAAGCGATCTTCGAATCATTGAGAAGGAAGAAATCCGTGGGTATCGACGGAGTGTCTAACATTGTGCTAAGACACCTCCCTCCAGAAGCGGTGAACATTTACACCATCCTGTTTAACAATGCGCTGAATAATGCACATTATCCGGCGCACTGGAAAACAGCGGTGGTTCATCCTATTCCCAAAAGGGGTAAAGATACGTCCAATCCGGCAAATCTCCGGTCGATAAGTCTCCTTCCGAACATCAGCAAGGTATTCGAGAAAGTTGTCAATAGAGCCCTGTCTAAGTGGGTTGAGGACATGAATATTGTTCCGGATAACCAATTCGGTTTTAAGGCGGGGCATGATACAATACATGCCGCGTCTAAACTGGTGTCGGATATCCAATGGAACAAAAGCAAGAAACAATGCACGGGTGCCTGCCTGGTTGACTTGGAGAAAGCCTTCGATACCGTATGGCTAGAAGGACTCTTCTACAAGCTGAGTAGGCTGGGCATAAGTAAACCACTACTATACATGTTTTGTAATATGCTCACCGGTAGACAGTTCATTGTGAAAAATGGCAATGTAACTTCTGCTGGTACGTTTGATATTAAAAATGGTCTGCAACAGGGTGCGGTAAATTCGCCGATCCTCTTTAACATTTTCACAAGTGATCTTGTAGGATCTCTTCACCATGCAATAGCGTATGCCGACGACTTGATAGCGTACAGATCAGGACCAAAGATCGAGGTCATTGCAATACTCTTGCAGCGTGACTTCGATAAGATCAAGCGATATTGCGACGACTGGAAGTTGAAAATCAACTTCCAGAAGTCGGAAACCATCCTGTTTAGGACGTCGTTATCTGGGGCCTCTGCGGATACCAGAAAGAATTGGCGAAAGTTCTCAATAGTGGGACAGCACGGACAACCATTAGCGTCTCGAAATGTAGTCAGATACCTTGGGTTCTGGCTAGACCAGTATCTATATTTTAACAAACATATAGATGCTGCTCTGGCCAGAGCCAAAGCGGCTTTCGCCCTCACAAAGAGACTGTTTTATAGCAGCCAACTCGATGCGAGGGTGAAGGTAATCTGCTACATGGCCCTCATTCGGCCCATGCTCGTATATGGTTGTCCCGTGTGGTTCAACGTGGGAGCAAGCTCGTTGGAAAGGATTCGGGTGTTTGAGAGGGCTTGCCTTAGGGCCTGCCTTCGCTTATATAGAACACCAGAGTCTCAGTACATAAAATTCTACTCCAATGAGATCCTTTATAACAAGGCGGACATAATCAGGGTGGATAATTTCTTGATCAAGATGATTCGAAGGCACATTGCAAGAGCAATGAACTCGATGAATAACCTGATCTCTGGGGCCTACTACCCCAATGACATGTATCATGAGAGCGTGCGCCTTAACGGCTTCATTCCCCCAGAGGCGTTCCTCTATTTAGATAGAGAAGGTCTGATACAGGACAAAGTAGCGGTGCCGTTAATCTTCCATGTTGCCCGGACAGCTGTGGATAGGCGACTCAACTACGACCGAGACGTCGCGCTCAGCATGACGGAGCGTCTTCGGTTCAGTAGAGCGATAGCAGGTCGCGATTTGCGAGACGTTGCAAGGCAGCATCAGACATTCTGGTGGTTAGGAGACGGAGAGGGAACTCCCTCGTCGTTTCCTTTTGATACAGGATAGCTCCTCCTAAGGCGCAAAGCTGGCCTGGCCGGCTTACATAGGTTTAAGGTTTAGGTGTAAGGTATTTATAAAAAAAAAAAAAATAAAAAAATATGTATGTATATATATACGTATGTATATGTATATGTATGTATTATATATGTGTATATCTATATATATATAGAAATATATATATACGTGGATATATACATGTATGGTCTAGAATAAGGTAGTTTTAAGCTTTATTTTTAAGGTAGCTTTAAGGCTTATTGTTAAGGTAGTTTTAAGGTTTATTTTTAAGGTAGTTTTTAAGTTTTAGATGTAAGACTTTTATTTTAAAAAAAACACGTTCGTTCACTAAGTTTTTCCAAATTTTTCTTAGTTATCCTAGTTTGTTAAGTCATTTAGATAAATAATTAATTTTAAGTTAGGTTACGTCGAAAGACATAGTTTTAAGCATTAGGTTTAGCTTAGAGCACCCGCATAGGGTCAGTAAGTTAGAATAAGATTAAGTTAAGTTAGTTAAGCTAGTTTTAAGCGTTTTTCTCTAGCTCATAAGTAATAATGAATTCTTAAAATAAAATGCATTGAAAATGAAATGATTGAAAGTCCTTTCCTTCTGTGGGTACTAGTGATCAATAACATCCTTAGGAAGCTGACTTCTAATGGAATTAACATCTCTATGCACAAAGAAAGACGTTCGTACACTAGTAAAGTAGTGAAAGCAGTATTGATAACCCTCTTTAAGTGGATAAACAAAAATGGAATTATTTTACCAAAAAGTTCAAGAAAACCGTCCACTTTGAATGGTGCAGATTTAAGACTATCGGATTACGCCCAATAAGGAACTTCAACACGCAGGAAAGGGACAGAATGTATAGGTTAGGTTAGGTTGGCTTGGCTGTCTGCACGGGAGTGCAGACACACTTAGACCAATAAAGGTCCTTTGTGATACCATGGATCAAAACCAATTCGCTACTCATGGACTAACAGAACCAACCGGAGCTTTTGATAAAGCGATAGATGCGCATGACGCCTAAGGACGCTATGTCACCAAGGACTTCAAGGAAGGGGGACCCTAAAAAGAGCATTCTTTTATGCGACAGAGCTGGGCAGTTACATAGGAGGTGAGGGATACTTTCCTCCTCCTCCTCGTCTCTACAGCTTCTGCAGAAGTCATTTGAAAAGAGGCCAAGTCTTTTGGCATGTTGGCCTATAAGACAGTGTCCAGTGAGAACACCAACAACGCAGCTGATTTGTGATCGCTTTAGTTTGACCAACTCAGTACTACGATTATGATCCAGCCTGGGCCAGATCTGTCTCGAGATGAGACACGTTGACACGTTTTCCCATCTGAGGTTGGTCTTGCTAATAGCATTCAGCTTTAGTAGATGCTTACATGTAGCTAGGGGCATACCCAGGGACTGCCTATCAGACAGAATTCTAAGAGTAGTGCCTTGTCTGGCAAGTTCGTCTGCCCTGCAGTTTCCTGGAATGTCTCTATGGCCTGGCACCCAGCATAGGTGAATGTTGAACTGCTCTGTCATCTCCGTGAGAGATAAACGGCAGTTGAAAGCGGCCTTTGAGGTAAACGAGCACGATTCCAGAGACTTGATTGCCGCTTGGCTGTCAGTGAAAATGGTAATATCTCTGACAGATAGTATATTACACTTCAGCCAGGACAGGGCTTCCTTAATTGCCATGATTTCCGCCTGAAAAACGCTACAATGATCAGGGAGGCGGAACGATAACTCTAGGTTGAGCTTCTCGGAGAAAACACCACATCCCACCCCGCCTTCGGTCTTAGAACCGTCTGTGAAAAAGTGTACCGAGTTACCATCGATAGGAGGAGAATTGTCCCATACATCCCGTTCAGGGATGCTCGTACGGAAGTCACGGTCGAAGCACATTTTCGGCGGAGTGTAGTCTGTATTTTCGTGCTTGAAGTTAAGGAGATCCAGGATCGGGGAGTGGCCAGCGTGGTAGCTGGACCACTGAGAGGAGGCTTTCAGATGGATGGCCGTACAGGCAGCGATCTGTTTACTGAAAATATCAAGGGGCAGCAAGTTGAACATAATATCCAGTGCCGCTGAAGGAGTAGTCCTCAGTGCACCACTGATGCACATGCATGCAGATCTTTGCACCTTAGCTATTTGATTGAGGTGGATAGCCCTGTTAAGAGCGGGCCACCAAACGATCACGCCGTAGAGTAAAATAGGCCTGATAACGGACACGTACAGCCAGTGAGTGATTTGAGGTTTCATACCCCAGCTCCTACCTATAGCCTTTTTACAGGAGTAGAGAGCTACATTGGCTTTCCTTACGCGTTCTAGTAGATTGGCTTTCCAGTTTAGTTTTCTGTCCAAAATAAGACCCAGATATTTTGCTTTGTCAGTGAAGGTCAGACTGGTGCCATTTATCTTAGGAGGGTCTATGGGTGGAGTTTTGTATTTCCTCGTGAAGAGGACGAGTTCCGTTTTGTGGGGGTTAACCCCCAGTCCACAAACGGAGGCCCATCTGGTGAGCCGAAGGAGAGCATATTGGAGGATTTCCTTGAGAGTATTTGGGTGCTTGCCGGAGGCAGCGATGGCAACGTCATCAGCATAGGCGATCACTTTGCATCCTGTCTTGTCTAGGTCCACCAGTAGTTTATTTACTACCAGGTTCCACAGAAGAGGTGACAGGACACCACCCTGGGGGGTGCCGCAGCAGACAGTTCTTCTAGCCGATGCACCGCCCAGCTGTGTGTTAATAATCCTGCGTGCGAGCATTTGATTGATTAACACTCTGAGCGAGGTATCCACTTTCAGATCTGTAAGTGCGTCGATGATCGCTTTTGACTCGACGTTGTTAAACGCACCCTCAATATCAAGGAAGGCCACCATGGTGTATTCTTTAACACTCAAAGATTTTTCAATGATGCGCACAAGCGAATGTAAGGCTGTCTCAGTCGATTTGCCTTTGCAGTACGCATGCTGGGACGGCGAGAGCAAAATTGGGTTGATGCTCTGTCGTAAGTGGATATCGAGTGGATATCGAGTTTTAAGTAGAAAGGACGATAAACTGATGGGTCGGAGATCTTTTGGTTCCACGTGCGAGCCCCTTCCTGCTTTAGGTAAGAAGATGACCTCCACCTCGGTCCATAGTTTGGGAATATAGACCAGATTTAGACAGCCTGACATGATGACTTTGAGCCATGGAAGCACAATGTCCTCGCATTGCTGTAATTCTGCAGGAATAATACCATCCGGTCCTGGGGACTTGAAGGGCTTGAAGCTGCGCACGGACCATTGGATCTTTTCTGTGGTTACTAAACCCGAAGAGTTACTGTACGATTGAGCCGAAGTATTTGCTAATCGCGGGTCAGTAACAGGGGAGCTACCGGGAAAGTGAGTGTCCAGTAGTAAATCAATGGACTCTTTCGCAGAGGTGGTCCAGTGACCATCCGGATGCAGAAGGTAGCTGGGTGTTGAGGGGCTTTTTGAGAGGATTTTCCGCAACCTGGACGCTTCCGAGGATCCTTACATGCTGTCACAGAAAAGTTTCCAAGAACGTCGTTGCTCTTTCCTCAGAGAAAATTTGTATTTCTTGAGAGACAATTTATATGAGGCCCAGTCGGCCGTCTCGCGGGAGTTTTTAGCAGTATTAAAAAGGAGCCTACTTTCTTTCCTGAGTGCACTGAGGGTTGTATTCCACCAAGGTGGTTTCTTTTTGCCTCGGAGGTTACGGAGTGGGCATGCCACGGACATGGCTCCATTGAGTGCCTGTGTTAGGATGTTGACCAGGCTCTCAAGATCCTCAGTGCTATTTAGTTTAGCAGGCAAGTTGGAGGGTAAAAGCGTTAGTAAACGTTCCCTATAAAGAGACCAGTTGGTTTTTTTTATAATTTCTAAATGCCTTTTGAACAGGCACCCGGTCATCAAGACTGAATTGGAGGTAACGGTGGTCTGAGAAGGAGTGCTCATCAGAGACTCTCCAGTCCTTTACCGAGTTATAAATATGGTCTGAGACAAGGGTAATGTCTAAGACTTCTTGTCGGTTGCGAGTAATGAAGGTCGGTTTGGACCCCCGGTTACAGTTTAGGAGATTACTACTAATGATATAATCAAAAAGTTGCTCACCCCTTTCATTTGTGTCGGAACTGCCCCAGATTGAGTGATGAGCGTTTGCGTCACATCCAATGATGAGGCCAGTTTTAAGGCTCTCCGCTTTAGCAATCAAGCTCCCTAAGATGTCTGGAGGGAGTGGGCCCACTTGATCGTGGCCCAGATAGGCCGATACCAGCCAGTAATTTCTTGAGCGTAATTCCAGGTTGGTAGCGACTATGTCTTGATTGCTGAAATTAGAGAGTAAAAATACATTAAGATGGGTCCTTGCAAGGATACAGGATCTCGGTTTACCTTCTTCCCTTGCGTAGAACAGTTTATAGTGTGGAGTCTTGAGGCCACAAACCCGGTTGCCAACAACCCATGGTTCCTGGATCAAGATAAGGTCTTCTCCATTTTTGTTGAGTCGGAGAATAAGGGAGGCCGAGGCCGTGATGGAGTGATGTAGGTTAATCTGAAGGATTCGCAGCATTTGAGCTACTACCCGCTTCAGAAACCGTTATCACGGTGTTGTTGGCTTCATCTGAGTCTGATGACAGGAGGTCATCCTCGAGAGAGAGGCCAGTAGGGTCACTGTCCATCTCCGTGTCCGTCAGGCTAAGACTGACCCCCAGGAGAGATGGTGAGGGAGAGGGAGGACCAGAGAAGTCCAATTTGGAAATGGCGTCGACCATCTCCGTGTCCGTCGACTGGGAGTCGACCTCCAGGAGAGATGAATCGTCACCAGGTAAAGAGGGAACGGGTTCGGGTGGAGAGATAATTGTCGCTGATGTGGAGGGGACCACATCCTGTTTGGGAGGTGCTCTCCCAAGCTCTATCTCGTCACATTTATAGACCTTAAGGGTGATGGAGCTGAAGCCATAATTTATGACTCCATTTGAAGACGCTACGGGGGCCAGAGACTCTTCATTGATTACAATGATCACGCTTCTCACGTCTCCTCTCGGCTCTTCCACTTTAGCAATCTTCCAGTTGTGCGTGGGAAGGGAGCTGTTGTTGGACCTTATTATATCTAGGATCACCCTAGAGTCGGAGGGTTCGGCTGGAATGGTGGCGCGTGTCCTGGGTCGGTTTGGAATTTGGTCCTTTTCCACGACCTCCAGTTTTGCGCCTGGCCAGACTTGCCCCAAACTGGAGACAGCCATTTTGAAAAGATCTTTCGATCTCTGGTCAGCACAGGCAATTAATTTGACGTGCCCTTGATGCCAGCCACCATCCCTGCAGGAGATATCAGGGCCGGGATAGTCACGACGGATTTGGGGAAAGGCTGTGGCGAGTTTTATCTCAACCTTCCTCCACTTATCCGCCGTAATGCTGCCATCCGGATCGCTTTGGTCAATGACCGTGATTACCAAGTGTGCCTTAAGCACTTGGTTAAAGGGCTTGGAGATAGTACTGGGAGGTACTATCTTTGTTTTTTTTGATGAGGAGGGAGGCTCATCCTGTGATCTTTGTCGTTTAGACGATGATTCCGTGTTGGATGAGTCGGAAGGGAGTTGGACACGTTTAGTTGCCCAGCTGAGAGATGTCTTGTGCTTTTGTGATCTCTCTTCCTCAGGGATAGCCTGAATACGGCGAATTAGCTTGTAGGCTAGCCGTCGATCTTGGTAGGAGATCTTCGATGGAGCGACATTCCGCGAGCTCGAGGCCGAGCAGTCCGTCGCCCCTGAGAGGGTTTTTTGAGGTGGATGTGAATCCTTCACGGTGGGAGGAGCAGCGAGCCGTAAGCTCGAGGCCGAACAGCTGGCTGCCCCTGAAGATGTAGATAGGGTTTGGGGGTTAACCCCTCGCGTCTCATGGCCTGGATTTCCGCTAGGACCAGGTATGGGTACCAATGTCCTAGCAGCCGGCGTTACAGACGCGTGTTCAGTAGGCCTGGGAGCGGCCGCTTGCCCGCGACTGCTTGCAGAACTAGTGCCAGGCCTCAAGGCCAATGCGCTAGCTAAGCTTGCACCCGCTGAGCTTGCGGGAGCGCTGTCCATGTGACTGGAAGGCGGTTTTTCCAGAGGACCGTCCTCTCTTTGATTTTTTTTTGTGTTTTTTAAGATTTTCGTTCTTTTTATATGACAGAATGTATACAATACTCGCTTTATCTGTGATGTCACTTAAGTCACCGTCGCCTAGACCGTCAGACCAGCATATACTGACTTACACAGTATTAATCTGGTGGAAAGCACTGAGTAAGAAAACTGCACGATGGAAATTAACTGCGGTACAAAGCTCGGCCAGGGTATCTATCAAAAAGCGGCCAGATCCCTTCTTCGGCTGCGATTGATATATTTTAAAACTTTTTGCCACTGCATATGTATATGTAAAAGTTAAGCACATTGCAAGAAATAATGCAAAAAAAATCAGATCCAAGCTCAATTTTTATGTTAACGTTAATGTTCGATGAAAATCATATTAAACGATTAACCGGGCGGACAGACCTTGCTACATGTGGAGACGTACACAAAACAATACAATACAAGCAGACCAAACTATTATATCTTCACTAGATTAATAGCTCAACACTATCACGAAAAGTGTATGTCAACATCAAAATCATGAAGCTATCGCTTCGTTGGTTTGCTAGATCGACAAAATCGATTTGTCAACTTTGTAAGAATACATCGACGGATCCAACTGTCGCAGTAACTGCAACTGCAAGTATTCACTGGGCCACATGGATGTGTCGCTATATTTCCATGTTCGTCCATCCAGGCGATCCATCTGGAGGTAGCCAGGAATTTACCAAATGATGCAGGAATTTTATATTCGGGCCATTTTGTAAACCACTGGGGTGCCACTTAGAAAGCGGAGCGTTACTTAGAAAGGGAATGTGCGCATCGTGGTGCCGTGAGGTTATTCAATTCAGCAAGCAATCCGTCAGTAGGAGGAGTATGGGAGAGGCTGCATCAAAAAGGTCTTATTTTTTACACTGAAGGAAGGAGAAACTTTTCAGAGCTAATTCATTAAAGCTGATAATGTAGTATTTTACTTGTATTTTTTTTTTTTTTGTGGATGAACCAGCTTACCCAATATATTTTTAAACTCAAGTGTGACAAAAAATTGTATCAAACGAGTAGAGTTCTTAACCATTGTGCATACAAACACAACTATATTTTAAATCGCCTTAAATCGAGTTCACACTTTGCTTGCTCCGAATAGATGCCTGCTCCCGAGAGCGCATCAATCACAGACCCGTCTGTATGAATGAAAGTAGTAGCTAATTCAGATCCAGCCCATCTGCCGTTTCTCCATTCCAAACGCTCCTGAAAAGAGCATCGGAATCGGCGCTCAAAGATAAGTTCCGTTCGCATGATATCCAAAACGCCATCCCGAAAGCGTGGATAAGATTAAGAAGCTCTTGAGCGTCACCTCCTCTGCGCCTTTCCCCAAAGATTACCGCCCGCTTAAGCAGTGTTCCAATGCACTTGAGGAATTTCACCATTGGTCATAACCGACCGCACCATACGCAAGATACGGTCTGACAATGCAAGTGTATATCCATTAGAGCATCTTAGGGCTTAGACTCCAGGTTATACTGAACATCCTGCGGTTCTGCCAAGGGATGCTAGTGGCCCTTATAATCTTCGCCTCAATATGTACTTTGAAAGCAAACTTAGGGTCTAAGATGACTTCCAAGTACTTAACTTTCTTCCAAAGTTGTAACTGGGTGCACAAGAAGGATGGCCATCTCGCAGGAGATAGCTTCTTCCTCACAGTGAATAGCATCATTTACAGAGAAAATTTAAGTCAGGGAGCAACTGTAAAAACATGTATAAAAAATTTGTTTTCAAAATCGTTTTACGTTGATGCAGTAACGACAATCTTAACCAATTTCCCATAACAAAGTCGAACAGTCTCTAGTTTTTCTTTCTTTGCATCTCTAGAGTGCTTCTTCAGCATAAAGTTTTTGACGGTTTCATTTTCAAAGAAGTAAAAAACAATGACGGAACCCGAAAGCCTACAGTTCTGTTTGTTGACATAGACTCCGAGGTGGAAATAGTTTTCGTCCGAAAAGATAATCTTGTAACCAAAATCGATGCATTTTTCAACTCATTCAATCCCACAGAGAGATAACGAAGCGGTTGGCTTTAACTCTTGATAAACATTTTGGTACGACGTATCGCAATCGTATACAGAAATTTAAGATAACTTCGGATTGGCTGTTAGGACTTTTTCTAGGATTGAACAGTACGCTACCGTGCTAGTTTTGAAAGTCTTGCATTATTTCCTCCAATGTAATTAACTTTCCCGCAAAAATTTGTGAAAGATATATGTACACTGCAGCCGGAGAGAGGCAAGCTTCCTCGTCGCTTGCCTGCGTGTTGGAGTTTTAAGTATTTGGGCTCAAACCAATAGGGTTAACTCTACACCATTTAAAGTGGGCAATTTGAAAGGTTTTATTTTCAATTTTCTGGTGAAATAATTCCCCTATCGTTTATGAATACTGCTCCCATTACATACTTATGAACGTTACCAAAAAATGTAGATGGCGCGGCGTTCGAAAATCGAATCCTAGACAAGCCAAATCAAGGTCCCCTATCCTTCTTATAACTGCAAAACGTAATAAGAAAGCTGTATATCGAGTACGGAATTAATAATATGCACAATATCTACTAACAACTACAAGGCGCCAAGAAGATCTGCTGTGCCAAAAATCTGTTGTTTTTGAATGATTACCAAAAAAAAATAAAATAAAACATTCTAATAAATATTTTACATATATTTATGGAATATATCAAAGAACACTTAACAAATATGTAGCTTAAGATTAAACGCACACAGTTGGTTGACTAGCCAAACCAGTGAGTAACACCAAGTCCAGCCCCAAAGTTATTTCTAGGAGGCAATGGTCCACCAAAGCTCCTCGAAGCAGTACCTGTTAAATCAAGACTAGTCTGCCTATTAGGTGATCTCCACAAATTAGCTTTTCCCATTAAATCAACGCTGTTCATTTGTATTTGAGGGATTCGACTTGCGGATAGGGATGCAGCATGTCCAGCGGCATGATTATAGTTCAATCCACCGCCGACACGGTCAAACTTAAATCCGTTGTCCATATTCGTCCTGCTGTGAAATGCGGTCGCATCGAGTTTATTGCGGTTATCGTTGAACAAGTTCACGTGTGCATTTTGGCCGAATGTACTGCCGAATCCGGGAGTATTTGAATGCTGCAATGATACGCCATGACCGTTCCTAAGAAAAGTAAAAGTCTTGAATTAGTATCTGTGACGCTGGGGATGTGAAATATTTATTACTTGTTGGCATCAAGGAAAGCTCCTGTAGTCACTGGACCTTTGAGTGTATTTCCGTTCGCAAATAGACCAGCCCCAACGTTAGCTGTTTCGGATCCAAGTCTTTGAGCAGCTTGAAGGTTGACATCATGGCCTCCAACTGGATTCGTTGCCACTGATCCTGATAGTTGAGCTGTGGCACTGGCTATGACACAGACTATACCAATTGCAAATAGTGAAGCCTTCATCTTTAATTATATTGCAGTGGAAGTATTGGCAAATTACAAATGCTTGTCACTTGTACTTGTTCGAGGAGAATTTTATGAATGAATCTATTTGATGGAGGAAATAGTATATATAGTCCAACGAAGCTGCAGCATCTGCTGTACCAGCTACTGGAGTGCTTCCCCCCAAGATAAGACATTGTGTCTCCGGTAATTCACTTTACTTTTTCCAATTATTGAACTAAATCTGTCGTAGAACAATTGCTGGACAGATAACATGTAAATGAAGACGCTTCGAAGATTACGGTTATCTCTGTGATGTATTCACAAAAAAAGTGGATTTAATTCTGTCGGGAAAACCCCTCGAATCTTGAACAGATACTTCGAAAGCAGCGAGAGTTTGTTTATGCAGCTGAACATGAACACTTGGGAAAAATAGAGACCACGGATTTCAGTTTTGATGCCAATGTATACTCGCACATATGTACATTTTATACCCGTATTGTTGTGTTTCCATATCGTATTAAAAAATTGTAAGTTGAGTAGGTAAGGAGCGAATAGTTAGTTAAATGAATCAAAGTTGGCGAGTTTTCGGGGTCATTTGTAGGCAAGTTCATAATTACAGCGAACTTTAAAAAACGTTGATTGAAAGCTCTTATAAATGTTTCTAAATGTAATGGAAATTAACTCTTTTCATGCGTATACTCGTATGTACATATGTAAATATTTTTATATTGAGAGCTCATGTCAAATAAGCTCTTGGTCGTACTGTGATTTGTGTTGAGCACCTTTTTCACACGAATGAAATGTATCTATAGGTACAGTTTATAGCCGTGTCCGAAGTGTGGAATTGGGGAGCTATCTCATGAGTGTTATTGCCCTTGGGCATTTGTCAGAAATTCGTAATGGAGGAATCGTGATAAAAGTTGGTGTTCTCTGGGATTTGAACGTAGCACCTTTATCTTAGTAGTCCAGCTCACCAGAAGCAAGAATGCAAAAAAAAAATGCTGCTCCATCAATACAGCGTATCATCTCAGGTTTTGACGGTCACCATGGTCAAAATTCACAAATAAAGTTTGAACTGATAGACATGCAGATTTGGCCACCTGCGAATTTTTTTGCTCGAATATTGTTTTGGAGGATAGCGATATCCATGAGTCGAGGAGGTGATGGCAACCGTTAGACGCTAACTATTATTTGGGCGCTTTAAAGAGGTTGGGTAGTCGTTAGAAAAAGAGTGAAAAAAACATCAATTTCCAAGTTACACTAAGTGACAGAGCGGAAGCATTTTTTTTTTCTATGGAATTTAATATAGCTTACAAACTTAATCTGGAGACAAAATATCAGTACATCAAGCCGTTAGCTTATTAGTTGTACTCCATATGTAGTTAGAAAGAATGATCTATAAATAGTGGAAACCCAGCATGGAGCGGATGCCCTGCGAAGCTGGATGATTGAATAAACTTATGAGAATATCATATATATTTGTGTCTACTATTTAGGTCCCCGCCAGTTAAATATAGACGGTGCTGTTGACATGACATTAGGAGAACTCCTTCGCCGCCGCTCGACTCCGAGGGGCTTTAGTGCAAAAACCCCTTTCATCCTTTCGCATTTCCTTTCGCCAATACCATTGAAAGGCATTGGAACATAATCTTCAGTTAACATACTAGACACCCAGGGTTCATCGAGCGTAGGTAAGTATGGGAGTTGGTAGACTGGTAGACAGATGTGTAAGAACGTTGCTCGTGTGTTTTTAAATGCACGATATCTACAACGAATACTTAGTTTCTTCCATTTATGTAAAAAATACATAGCAAGCTGAACGCAAATGACAGCGAGAAACAAATAAGGACTCGAGCTATTCGCACCAAAATTTATTAACTTGACACCAAGATTTCAGATCAGGGCGGAATTCTAGAGGACAACTTTACTTGAAATAACCTGCGAAAACATCTGTATCTTTCTGAATATGTAGATATTTATATACATATGTAAATACGAGTATACGCATGAAAAGAGTTAATTTACATTATTATTGCAACCTTTCAAAGTTCCTTAAAGTCCGCTCTACTTGGCAGTTAACCTGCAAATGACCCCGAAGAATCGCTTGCTTGATCATATGCTTTTCACTATTCGCTCTTTATCTACTGAATTTCTATTTTGTTAATTCTGTAATTGTGGAACATAACACTACGAGTATATGATGTATGTACATACATATGTACATATGTGCGAGTATGTATTGGCATCAAAACTGAAATCCGTGGTCTCTATTCTTCCCAAGTGTTCATGTTCAGCTGTATAAACAAACTCTCACTGCTTTTGGAGTATCTGTTCAAGATTCGAGGGGTTTTCCCGTCAGAATTAAATCCACTTTTTTTTGTGAATACATCACAGAGATAACCGTAATCTTCGAAGCGTCTTCATTTACATGTTATCTGTCCAGCAATTGTTCTACGACAGATTTAGTTCAATAATTGGAAAAAGTAAAGTGAATTACCGGAGATACATTGCCTTATCTTGGGGGGAAGCACTCCAGTAGCTGGTACAGCAGATGCTGCAGCTTCGTTGGACTATATATACTATTTCCTCCATCAAATAGATTCGTTCATAAAATTCTCCTCGAACAAGTACAAGTGACAAGCATTTGTAATTTGCCAATACTTCCACTGCAATATAATTAAAGATGAAGGCTTCACTATTTGCAATTGGTATAGTCTGTGTCATAGCCAGTGCCACAGCTCAACTATCAGGATCAGTGGCAACGAATCCAGTTGGAGGCCATGATGTCAACCTTCAAGCTGCTCAAAGACTTGGATCCGAAACAGCTAACGTTGGGGCTGGTCTATTTGCGAACGGAAATACACTCAAAGGTCCAGTGACTACAGGAGCTTTCCTTGATGCCAACAAGTAATAAATATTTCACATCCCCAGCGTCACAGATACTAATTCAAGACTTTTACTTTTCTTAGGAACGGTCATGGCGTATCATTGCAGCATTCAAATACTCCCGGATTCGGCAGTACATTCGGCCAAAATGCACACGTGAACTTGTTCAACGATAACCGCAATAAACTCGATGCGACCGCATTTCACAGCAGGACGAATATGGACAACGGATTTAAGTTTGACCGTGTCGGCGGTGGATTGAACTATAATCATGCCGCTGGACATGCTGCATCCCTATCCGCAAGTCGAATCCCTCAAATACAAATGAACAGCGTTGATTTAATGGGAAAGGCCAATTTGTGGAGATCACCTAATAGGCAGACTAGTCTTGATTTAACAGGTACTGCTTCGAGGAGCTTTGGTGGACCATTGCCTCCTAGAAATAACTTTGGAGCTGGACTTGGTGTCACTCATTGGTTCGGCTAGTCGGTGAACTCCTTCCGTCAATTGTTAAACTCTGAATTTTTTTGTGCTGTCCTCAAATATATTTAAAATATTTATTAGAAAATTTTATTTTTTTTTTCTTATCATGAAATTGATTCGCATTGTACTACTTAGGTCCTGTCATCCCTAATGACGCACAGGTTGTCAACAATGGCTGCGCGCCATCGTGTGCGAAGTTGTGCAACGCTTTTCAAGTTTCTCCCACTCCCTGGTTACATTTCGGATCCGTACATTACTGTTCTACACCACGTTTATCCAGCACAGAGTATATCTACTTACAGTGAGTAGGGACACTCTCCACGTGTTTCTTATCAGTTCACAATTTTGAGTACCGCTATATCTCACAGACACGAGAAATAGACGGCAGTATAAATGCTGTAGTGAAAGAGGGATGGAAGAGAAGAAAAACTAATTTGAAATGTGGCACAGGGTGACACCAAAAAAAAATCAAAAATAAATTTCTCATCATTCTTTATTACACATTTTATAATTATATAGTTCACATGTGTGTTACACTTAAATATTTATGTTTGTTGTTAGTTTTTTTGTTATCTTTATTAAATTGCTTCAGAATATGGTAAACTCGTACTCGGACATAAAATTTGATAAGAAATTCCTTATTTTGGTTTTCGCAACAATTGTTTTGAAATTCATTTTTCAAAATATTAAAAATATTCATCTCAAAATTATTGCGGAAATACATGTTTGGATGGTAGATTTAAATTGCGTTCTAAAAAGTAATATGAATTTGGCGCTATAAAATATATGCTTAAACAATTTTTTTTAAATTCATTAGAGCACCTCCATCCTCCTCGCTTTTTTTCAAAATTTTGGATGTAATGTTCAACAATGGTTGCTAATTCTTTAGGTAACATCATTTTTGTTTTTTCTAAATATACTATATATATAGTATATATTTAGAGTTTCAATTTCTTTTTTTAATTTTTCACACTCCTTTCTCAAATAAAATGCCTCTTCCCCTTCCGTGAAAGACGTCTGCGTCGATTTATGACCTTTTGGTAATCTTTCCACGGGATCGTCAAAAACCTCAATGACTGCAATACCTTCACAGTCATTCGAGAAATGTCTTTCGCAGATTCTAAAGTCCTTCGAAATTTTTTCATTTAATAAATGTTGTTTGTTAACGGAAGCAAACCACTTTGCTTTTCTAAAAAAAAAGAAGAAATACAACATAGTTTTTTATTTTTTGTTGCCTGAATTATAACTCGACTGAAAAGGTAAAACATCTTAAGTCCATTTTCAACAAGGTACACAAAAAAAACGACTTAAGATGTTTTACCTTTCACTTTGCTGAAATAAATGTTTCAATATGCTTACCTCTCACTATTTTCCGGTATTCTAAAATACTTGACACCAACGTTTTCTTTCTCCTCTCGCCCGCACGCCAAACACTTAAAATAATGTTTTCCCATTATTATATTTAACGTTGCACTTCACTTGTTTATAATAATATTTAATGTTCTTTAAGTCTTTCAGTTGGACTGTTACACACGCGACACCCGTTTTTCTTCCAATGCAAGTTATCGAACAACTGATAACAATCCAACTCCAGCCCGCCTTTAAAAAGACGTGCGAAAAAAATGTAAACAAACCGCGCTCCAGTCTGACTACCTAATTAGTGTGACCATCTGCCATAAAATTTAGCATATAAAAAGGGTTGACAATAAAACTTAAAATCGTCAAATATGATATTTAACGACGTCATAGCAAAGCAAAAAGGTTCAATTGCATTTCCTAGAATGAAATATTTATTTTGAAAATCCATAACTAAGCCCATAAAATCAATAATCACTGACAAAAAACCCAAACAATACCTCCTATACGAAAGCAAAGCTGGTCACCCCGTATACTTCAATTCATACCAGCATGGAGAGGAAAAATACTACTACACTGACAGTCACTCCAGCCCGCCTTTAAAAAAACATTATGGGAAAACCACATTTATATATCTTACGCATAGAGCCGTATGTGATCGTGCTGGCAAATTGTGTTGTGTGCTCTTTTTATTATAAGAGATCGCACATAAGGGTTAAAATCAATACTTTTTACCTCTTTTCGCTTATTGTACGTTTTTTTTTTAGGTTTTTCTTGTGTTAGTAGCATTTGCATATGTGTAGAGAGTGTCCCTACTCACTGTAAGTAGATATACTCTGATCCAGCACAACTCACTCTTTTGGCAGTGTGGGTGCGTTGATTCAATTGTATGGCATGTTTGTGAACGGAGTTGAATTTCACGTTGTAGGATATGACTATTAATGATATCTACATTTTCACGGGATGTAGCTTGGAATTCTGACTTCTTACAGCTCCTCCGCTGATTGGTTTTGCTCCTTAGGCGAGATGTTACCTAAGTAGTTATCACACTGCGAAGTCTCGTAGCATCTAGATATTCTATGTACATAGGTACGTGAAACATGTTGGTGCTATTGTTTTCGAAAGATATGCTAGAAAGAGGAATGTGAGCTGACATTAGATGGTTATCATATGTCATTCCGATATCAGCATCGTGGTTATTTCGCACATCCAGGAGACGGTTTCTAAATGCCAGAGCTCATCTAATTGGATGCGCGTTGTATGAAAGTCTAATCCGAGTTGATCTTATGGGAAGACTTGCGCTTAAATAATGATGCAATGGCGCGAACAATGTCCTTAAACTGTTCGCCTTGTAATTGCGCTTTTCAATTTTATGGTGATTGTGTTCCATAGGATCAACGAATTCTTTTTCAAGTTTGAGGAATCTAGAGTTCTGAGGATATTCCTTTCCGGAGCTGAGAACAGCCTGCACCAATTTTATGGAGATTGAGTTCCATAGGATCAACGATTTTTTTTTAAAGTTTGAGGAATCTAGAGTTCCAAGGATATTCTTTTCCGGAGCTGAGAAGAGCCTGTACATTCTAGAATCCTATCGCTGTCTACTATCAATAACGCAATGCTCGTGAACAATAACTGCGATCCTTTTCGGATCGGGATTTTACAGTTGCGGCTCGCTGAGCAACAAATAAACCGACACTTAACTTATTTTGTTCACCATTTGTCCTTTCACGTTCACAATTTCCAAATAAATTCCCGAATGGCATCCCGAGGATACGGGAGTACGAATTACTAACAGAGCTGCTGGTACGACTACGTTTAAATTCAGCTTCCCATCATTTCATGGTGACAAATGACAGCTTCCAACTCAGCCATAATTTGTGAAGGCTTTTTGACTTCTAAACGTTTTTTTTTTCAAGAATTGCGACATATGCCTCGATTTTTTGCATTTGTGCACGACATTGGCATTCAAACGAGTATCAACCAGTAACTGAGTGCCTTACATGGCTGAAATTGTGCGTTCAAAGCATTTACAACTGCAATAGCAAAAGGTTTTGACGTATGAGGCCATCTTTGGGTTAAGGCCCAAATCTTTTCGATCGATTATCCACAGCTCGGAATTTATTTTTCACAAATTAGACCGTAGGTTGCAGGATTAGAATAATCTACGGTCTCTATAGATACTTAGTGGATTATCCCATGATATATTATTTAAAACAAAAAAATAAAGTTTAATGAAAGTGAATTAAATTAAATTATGCAAGACCTAGCTACCCCCAAACACGTAATAAAATTTCATTCTTGATAAATGAATCTTCTAGTCCTTCCACTCTACATTCCATTTTTCAGGGTGGTTTAATCTTATCTTCTGAGTAATTGCATTTTTCAGAGGTTTAATTGCCTTGCTTTTCGTTTTCTAATTAAATAAAGAAAAACGCCAGATGACGCCCATGGGTATGCTAGATGGACTGAAAGACGAATACTTCATATTCTATTTACTAAAACGGAAGATGAACTACAGCCCACATAAAACAAAGGACAATAAAGGAGGGGACAAACTTAAAGAAAAATGTCCCCCTTCCAAAGTATCTAACATAACCTTCCCCCTGAAGGTTATCTAATACATTTGGTACACCATAATTCCTTCATCCAGTACTTCAGGATACAAATGGATTTCGGATTTTAAATGTAAATGTTATCCTAGCCCTACTGTGCGAAACGTACTAATGGCAAATGGATGCTAAGACTTTCAAATGGTAATTTTGAAGTGAAGCTTCAAAAAGCTGTGTGCATACAAATTTAAATATGTTTCGTAATAGATAAAATAAAAGTTACCATCCCTGACTTGACGCTGAAATTAATTTCAACACTTCTGCTATATCACTAATTTATTTACATATTTAAATAATAAAAACTTTTGAAGAAGATCGAATGTGTTTTCAGACTTTTAATAAATTTTTAAGTACTCGGTCGGCATGGACGATACTTCTTATTGCAATCTATGTATGTTGTTTGTCCGTGTTTGGCAAATTATCGTAGGTAGGAAGAATTTCTTGACATGACGCTTAAAATAGGCATCGAAAACGCTTTGGTCCTACTATTCAAAATTCCCATACATGCAAGACCTTTTATAAGCCTCTATCAGAGTAGAGAAGTATGGAAAAACAGAGAAATACCAAGCGGACAAGCTATAGACGTTTACCCGTATAAATACTGTCTGCCAAGTAGGACATTGTTGTAGGTGCAGGTATCAGTCAGTGTCTACAACAGCACAACAGCGTTTTCTAGGGAGATGTCCTGGTAATAGCCTTCCGCGAGTCAGCGATAAAGCTCGATACTACATTTTTCCTAGACAGCCAGGCAGAGCCATCGAGAAGAGCTCAAGGTTCTTCGAACGCTATATAAGAAGAAATTATGATTAACCAATGAAGACCTCGATAGGTGCTGTGCTGAGGAAGAAATCCATGAAGACACCGTTGTCCATGTCTCTTCCTCCTAAGGCACATATTCCTCGGAAGACATTTCTTTTAGGACATCGAATAATTGTCCAGCAAACCGATGCACGACATCCTTAGAATCGACGGTGTGGTGTGTATTCCAGATATCGTAAGTACATAGTAAACTTATGTAAACTATTGGTAATGTTTCAGACTTGTGGAAGCAAGAGAGATGTACAAACTTAATGAAGTTTAGGCCAGACAAAACTTTCCAATCACGTCGTATTGGATGTGGACTACAGCCTTTTTGTGTTGATCGAAGGACAGCTACGAAAATGTTCACCAATTGGTGAACATGCGTAGCATTTCTAGGGCTATTTACCTTGAATACTACGAAGCTGCATCAAAAGTGCGATGGGTTTCTCAAAAGTCAACATAGTAGCTGGATAGCCAAAGAGGGCGGCGAGAAAGGAAAATATATCACCCATACACAGCCAGAAAAACTCTCCAAACTAGTCCCACTTTTCGACTGGTCCAGGGATGACATGATCAGGAGATACTGCTTCGAGAGAAAATTCAACAGGAAGTTGAGCTGTGAAAGAGACTGGAGCAGTAATGCCGGGAAATACGAAACTCGAGCAAAATACCATTAAGTGGGACACGAATGGATCTAAAATATCTACATATATGAGCTGGTGTACATGGTCCAAGAAGCAAGTACATAGGAACATATCACAGCATTTTTTAAGCAGAGGTCTTGGCAATCGGAAAATGCGCATCATTTTACGCTGTCTTTAGCTAACTGTCTCCAGGTGCGCACTCTAATTTGGTTGAAGTAACCTTCTATTTGCACCACCTTAGGCATTGCACATCCCTGTTAAGTTCGTACACCCTGCGGCCCGGAGAATTGGTGTCCATATCAAGGCTTAAAGTTCTTATAAAGGCACGTCAACAATGTTGTGGGAGTGCCTTGTCGAGAAAAACCGACTGAGTGAGAATAACAGAGCCACCCTCAACTGGGTACTACGCCACGTGGGTATAGAGGGACATGAAACAGCTAATGAACTAGAAAAAAAGTTAAAAGACCCGTCCGGAACCACTCTGCGGGCCGGGATGGCATACGATACGGGAAGAGCTGAAGAAGAAGAAAGATTGCAAACGAGCTAAATTTTAGGAGTAACTCGTTAAGCTAAGGCTGGCCAACGATATTCTCGATAATTATAACCGAAGGAAGTAAGGTCTGTTTAAACATTAACAAAAATCGGCTGCCCATTCTTACAGACTTCCCAACAGTTCACTGCAGACATAAGGAACATCTCAGGAAACTATGTAGGTATGGAGCAACGCGGAGACTGCAGATTTTTGGAAATGTTAAGGAAATCACAGGGCACCTTCTCACTAATACGCAAAAGTAGAATATACCTAAATGCCTATCAACTATTCAGGAGACATCTGATCTTTCTACCATCTTTGGATTCTCTTCAGATACCCCAGTTCATCAAGGAAATTGAAGTAAAGGAGGTGCTCTAAGTCGACTATTTCATCAATTACAGCTACCAGTCGGAGGAGCACATTTGATCTACAAGGTTATAGTGAATAAATCCCTTAATAACTTGGTGCTATATGGAGTGGGAGCTTTTAATATCCTGTCTTTCGTTTGGATCTCCGGTCAAATTTCGTTGTGAACTATGTATTTTAAAGCTCTTCGAATCGAAAGACAAATATGTGCTGATGTATTCCTGTGAAACCTCGAAAATCTCTCCTACCGGTCAAAATCTGTTAAATGTCTAGGTAAGGAAACGGAAATGGTGCTGGTCATACACTGAGGAAGCCAAATGACAACCTCGCGAAGCAGTCCTTCGAAACAAATTTTTTTTAGACTGTGAGGGTGAGATCAACAGTCCTTGCAAAAAGTAATTCGAAACGAATATCTGTTCACGCAAGCATATAATCTTATCGCATTACTGTTCGTCCTTTTTATCAACGTCGTAAAATTCTGAAGCCAGTAAACAACGTAGTACTGCTATCGGAATCAATTACCGATTCAAGCAAGTCTATAATTATGATCTGTCCACATAATCCTCGTGGTAGTATAAGGTAGAACTGGCCTTCTTATGGAGATTGCTTTACGTTGCCAAATTGACAAACGTAACTGAGACCTAATTCCTACACAAGGTCTTGGCAAATATTTCCCTATGAACGCCATTACCTGGCGAAGTTTGATGAATCTAATGTCAACAAAAAAACATTTTTAAAGAAGCATATCCTTCTGTCAGTGAAGTATTATCAACAAACTTATGAAAGAAACATGTTACGAAGCAAAGATTTTGAGAATTGATGAATTTCATGACTGTATCTAAAAGTTTCTCAGGAAATTTTCAGATTATGTGATATACGCCATTATACGGGTGTCTAAAAAGGATATTACTAAGAAAATGCTTCCTGGAGAAATCAGTAGATGGCAGAATAGTGAGGGGAATGTATTGTATATTCGCGTGAAATGGAAAAAAACATGGACCCAAGCATGTAATTTGAATTTTTCAAAGGAGCAATTTCAAAGTACATATCAACGAAAAAAAAAGATGAGAGTAAATTGCTGAAAAGAAAGGCTCGTCAATCTGAGAGCAGGATATTGTATTTAAATTTAGAATTTAATTTGTTCGAAGACAACTATTTTCGATATGCTCTTAGTTGTAGAGAAATTTCTTTTTCGTTTCAAATCAGTTGTGAGGTTTTAGCTTCAATTTTGTGTGTGCAAGAAGAGATTTCAAAGATGTACAAGTCTGGCAAGATAAAATGAAGCCAGTGTTTGACAGTGCATGCATTTCCACTGTAGGTTTTTCGACTATCACAATTTTTGGATCATTAGCACATTATGATTAGGACGACTCAAAGCTTACTTACTACCTTAGGTTTCGCAACAATCTTTCGAATTTTCTTCTCCTCTCATGTAAGCAAATAAAGGGCAATCCATCGATTCGCGCCATATATCAAGACTGGGATGATTAAGGTCTTGTATGGAGACACATTGTTCAAGTATAAGATATCTGCGAAAGATACTAAAGGTCTTCTGAAATCAACAACACCCTTCACCTTTTTTTCCGTGAGGCACCCATCTACCTAACCTATCGTGGTGCTGAGGCCATTCTAGCAGCTTCCTTTTCAATACTAGCGAACGCACCAGTGACAGCCCCCTTTATTCTCGTCAGTTTCGCACAATTCGTTCGAGTGTGTTGTTTAAGAAGTCACATGACAGCGCATTACCTAATCCTAAATTACCTGAGATATCAAAGGGCTCTAGGAAGTCATTTCCGAACATTGTCATCCTGCACAGACGGGCGATTTTGGCAGGGATGTCAAAACTAGACATGGCTCTGTATAGCTCGTCTCTATAAATGCTGTCGTGTACGGTGGGTATCAATTTGCACTTTTTGGGTTTTCTCCAGGATCTGCCGAAGTGTGCAAATTTGATTGACTGTGGGTTTCCTGGCCCGAAACCACACTAATAGGGGCCAATCATGGGAACAAGGGGTTTCCGGCGGGTTTCCGGCGTTCACACAATATGGCACATAAGATCTTGTACGCGATGTTGAAGAGACTGATGCGTCTAGAATGGGCGCAGTTGATTTTATTTATTAGGCATGCACTCGTCTGACCAAATATTGGAAATGAGTTGGTGTAAGCTGTTTGCCAGCTGATTTGACTAGCTGGATTGGTAGGCCGACTCTTCGTTTTGGTCAGGTGGACGAAAGTTCTGGTTATAATTGTATACGCTGAATGGTCATTCTGCCTGAAAGCGGTATTTTGGTTTTCGTCGCTGTTCTACAGACTACACAAAGTTTATTTTCAAAACTCGGCACCGACTGTGACTCTGCTAAAAGTTTTCCTTCTCTATTTTTACAGTTTTCTATGCGGGCTTGGCGCGATACATTCTTTTTACCTTTTGGTAAAATATTGGTGATATTTGGTGATATCTCTCTATGTACCCGATCACACATTTCTCGTGCTTTTTCTTTTTTTCGGATATGCCGACCCTATGTCTCGATTAATATTTCAAGGGCATGAGTATTACCAGCGTAGAAATAAGACACACTAAAGGGTAAAAGAGTAGGCCACCCACCCTATACTTCAACATAACTTGCCTCAGATTCACTAAGCCACGAATTTGTTCACTCTTTCTTGCTTTTTGCAGTCGAACTTTTCTTGTATCACTTTTATTTAAACATCATTTTATGATAAAAAGTTGTTCACACGAGAGATAAGCTTTAAATTGTTACAAAAATAACCGTCTATTTTCAAGTCAATTTTCATATATGTAGGCATGTACGTATTTCATCCGTAATTTAATTTGTTTCTCATGCTGAAGGCATCTTTATACCATTGCTACCTACATCGAGCTTGCTGTCATTTCATGTCAATTTCCCAAAGATGAGGGGTTTGGCATACAAATTCTCTGGCGACAAATTCTTCGTTCTAATCGGATGCCGGGTGGAAAATTTAATTTGTAAGTCCCTATAAAAATTTAAATACTTCTTCGCACTCGACATCATTAAGCAGTACGACAAGGATTTTAAGCCAAATCATACAATCTGTTGCCTGGAATATATTTTTCTGTGAACACCCAACACATAAAGCCAATTGGTTTCCAGAGCAAAGTGAAAATAAATAATGAAAATCAATCAAATTTAGAAACTTGAATCGATTAAATATTTTTACTACCACCATGTGTCTAATATGTATCTACAATATAGGTATATGTTGATGTATCCGTATAATGTGTAGTTGCTTTCTCATTTAAAATTTCTGCGCGTTATAAGCCATCCGTATACTTGATGAGAATGCTTTCTTTTACTATGCCTATACACGTATCGTGGAATGTATCTAGACTGCAAACACATGTCTCGTCCCGACTAATGGTCATCAATTTATTACCTTGAACTTGTGATTGTTGAGATATTTATGATTTCGGGGCTATAAATTAAAATGAAAATACTTCTTCCAATTTTTTTTTAACGAGTATGCTTGAGGGCATGGTGTGAACAATAATCGCATCTATCGCACCCAGTTTTTCATGACACCCATCTATGCGAACATTAATCCGTTGTGGGCTTACTTTAAAAGCAAACAAATCAGTTGGAGATCTTGGCAGAGTTTCCTTCATGTTATAAACAATTTATGAGTTTTCCAAACGAGGTACGAAAATGCTCATAATTTAGATTTTTTTTTGTTTTGCGATTGAAATTTTCGATCCAAACACGCGGGGATAATTTGATCTTAGATGTCTTTGGAGGATAATCTATCATTCTGCCGACATCTCATCGTCATTCATGAGGCAGTCAGTTTAGATGAGTATCTTAAGAGGTGCGGCATCGAATGTCAGAGCGAATTATTTACTACTTGGTTGGAAGTTCATGAGTTACATTCTGTCTGACAAGTATTTCTCTTTTGAATTCAGTGGTAGAAAAGCTCTAGATTTTCTTCTTTTATAGAGCGTGGGCCACATCTTGATGGATGTTTTCCAAAAGTACGTCAATTATTTGTGAATCGTTGGAGTAATAACGACCTTAACCCGTTCCTTATTGAAATAAAGTTCAACGGCGTTGAATCATAGCTCCGTGGCTGATAACACGGATATTATCGTGCGCCACCTTGCTGAAAAGCAAACCTATTCAATCTCCTTATCCATATCTCTGTAGCTCACACTGTTCAGTGTAACTTTGTTTCCAAATTCAAAACTTACTCCAAACAGTCACTCTTTGAGAACATATGGACTTCTCTACGACTACGTATGGATCTTTGGAACCCCAAATCCTAGAGATTTACATGTTGATATAGCCTTCGAGATGCAAATGAGCTTCGTCAGGAAAGACGATCTTTCAACCAAAATCGACATAATTTTCCAACCGATTTACATACATAAATACCCCACCGAAAAGCGACAACGAAGCGCATGGTAACTTTGCTTCAATTCTCGTGTTAAATGAATTGTGTGAGCAAATATCCGAGGTATTTGTGCAATATTCTAAGATGTTCAGTGCTACATATGTTCAGTTATTGAGCTCTGCTGCGAGTTCTTGGGTGTTCAAGTACAGCAGCAATTCTGTCATCTGTGCACATCAGACGATCTTGCAGATAAATTTCCTTATACCAGCTGAAGTTTGAAAATAATATGCTAGGCACTGTATGTCTGTCAGTATTTCAAGGTCGGTAGTGTTTCCAGCGTCGAAATAAGACGCACTTAGCAAAGAAACCAACAGTGGCCTACACTTTGGTTATGGTTAAATTATAAATTCATACGTGTATATATGTCAATAGTCCAGTCCGAAGGGCCATAATCTCAACACCTTAAGGTGTCTCTTCCTGTGCCCCTGGGTTCTGTCTTCTTTTTCTTCAAGAAATCTCTCCAGTGGTTTCTATCTCTTTTTTTTTTTCTTTTTCCGAGGTCCAGCTTTCCTCAGCTTTCTTTGTGTAAAATCTTTTCAGTTGGTCTGTTCCAAGGTTTTCTGGATCTTTCTGTATTGTTTTTTCCTTCAGGTCTTGTAGAACAACAAAAGGGATTCTATACAAAACTTTAATCAATGGAGTCCTTCTTTATGGCGCTGAGGCATGGACTCTGTCGAAAGCAAATGAAAATATCCACGGTTGTTGTCGCATTTTGCGTTGCTTAATTTTGGAGGAGCCACTGTACACTGTACGAGGTGTACAGTGACAATCAAATTGCGGCACACAATGTGCGTCAGTCGTTTAAGATGGCTAGGACATGTAGAGTGCTCTGGCCCGCAGAGTCTTTAAATCTAACCTCGAGGGACACCGCAGTAGAGGATCACCTCGCTTAAGATGGCACGTACAAGTAAAAGACACCTCAATCTAATTAAAGTGGGCAACCAGAGGCTGTTATCTAGGGGACCGGGCTAACTTGGTTGATACCCAGGTTCATTTCAAACTCTAGCGCTTACCGAAGTAAGTAAGTATGTAGTTGCTTACGTAATAGTAAGTTTCTGCGTGAGACACTGTGGCCTTCCATATCTTTCGGTAACGCTGCTACCAGTTTGTCAGACAAAGCATCCTGACATCCGCGACCGCTTGATCCTTATAACTGAGAATCGGTTTTCATTGTCATCTCGAATATGAGGGCTGGGACTCAAAGACACTCTTGGCTGGAACGTAGTCGTTCATTCGCTCTAATGAGGGAGCTCATGTAGTCGACGGCCTTCCGGACTACATCCACATCTTGGACTGGCAGGATTGAAGTGTTGTAGAGCATCAATTTCGTCCTTCGTCTTGGAGTTTGAAGCAAGTTCTTTTCAATATCATAGAAGTGGTGAATGCCTTTTAGAATATCTTGTTGTCATGTAAAAGTTTTAAATAAAGACTCTAAACCTACCTTCATGAATGTGATTGGCAAAAAGATCCTTGATCTCACACTCGCTAATCTATTTATTTCTAATTTTATTGAAAAGTGGCTTGTGTCAGACGAAGCCTCACTATCAGCCTTGACATACTCCGCAAATTGTCATTTGCTTCAATTGGATATGATACGAAATCCAAGGACTGGAACTTGTATCGAAGAACTGTCCTCCCTAAACTGGATAAGTTTGTTACATACATATATTGAGACCATTATGGAGACCTATGTACATATATGAAACATGTGATCAACTAAATGGCGTGTTTCTTACTTTTTGCTATGGCAGATGCGTCCCCAAAACCGATGTGTGTGTGAACGTAAGATTCCCTGGTGAAATGACCAGCTTGCTAAACTTAGGAAGAAAGTTGAAGAATTCTTCAACTATGGTAAATGCACGAAGATGTGGGACGAATATAAGTTCGCAGAATACAATCCGAACGATTAATCAAGCCTTATTCCTACAAGGAAATCCTTAACTTAATAAAGAAAGTATTAATAAGGTGATGAGCTTTCCCACAGGCCACTTAATAAATTAAATCTTTGTTCAGAGATGAAATGCCGGTTCTGTTTGGAGGAGGAAAAGTCATCAGAAAATTTTTTTGGTGAATGGCCGACACTACATTGGATAAAATGATGTGTAATTCACAAAGAAATACGTTCGTCGGTGGAGTTGAAAAACTTTGCTACAAAGGACGTGCTAACCTTCATACGGGAGGTGATACGTCTATTAGGTCAATGCTTTCCTTTTGATACATACTTAAACTACTCGTACTGGCTTCCCTCTCAAACCTTGTCAGGAGAGGAGTTCAAATTAAATCACTTAACGTATAAAAGTACGTGGTTTGTTTGAAGACACATGCTCTCAAGTAAAGTGCTTTTAATTTAGCAATTATCGCAGACAGGTTAAGGTTACATTGTGTGACAAAATGGCAATCGTTTGCTATTTGTCGTTGACAAGCAATGACAAGCGATGAAGTTGCTAAACTTTTTTGTCAAACGTCTGCTGTTTGGCAAACTCATTTGGCATTTGCCTACGAATGTGACATTTCACAACGCAGAGTAATTGGGGAAAAAGTTGCCGAAAGAAATCGTTTGCCAGGATTATGAATATTAAAAATTTTGTTTACCAGTTGAATCGCATAGAATGTCGCTATAATGTAGTGTCCCGTGTCCGGGTATGAGAAAGAAACGGAAATTTCTCAGCACTGCACAAAGCAGATAAATGGAGACTGGCTAGATGAAAAATTAAATAAAAGGATTACCATAGCCAAGCAGTGGGTAAGCCTTGTTACGATGGGTTCGCTTAACCCTTTCGCCCCGCAATTCGAATAAATAAGCTAGAAAACATTTTATCGATTCAATGTGTCGGCATAAAGTCCTGTAAGTCATATATGCAAAGATATTAGCCCCTTGGGGCGGGGTGGCCTGGTACAAAAATGTACCAGTCGGGATGTTGGGTGGTACTTTTATGTACCATTCGTCCGCTCTAAAAGTAAGTTAAAAAAAGTACTGTTCCTAAAACAACGTCAAAAAGGACGAGTGGTACACATAAGCACCACAATAAAGGACGCATGGTACATTTTAGTACCACCTTTATAAAACTGACAATAAAAACAATATCGCGATTCTAAAGGCTTACCTTCTGCAAATATATCACTCTTCTGAATTATACGTAATAAAAAATCACAATTTCTTAGACTTATTTACCCACAAATTTAAGAAAATCGCACTCAAATCAATAATAAACCAATTTTTTGCATGATACACCTGAGAATAATGACAAATATAGAACTTAAACTGGAATGAAAATGGAAAAGTACCGTCGTTTTTTATTTAAGAGGTAGTCAAGGACGGCTTGGTATAAATTTGAACCATTTCTGATAAAAATAAGATGTTTTAGGGATGCTTGAACTTTTCTGGTACATTCGTGTACCATTCGGAGCGAAAGGGTTAAGTGGCTACTACAATGAAACCTAGAGCTAGGAGACTGCAAAACTTGTTTTTGCTGAAGAAGCATTTATGATCGACAGGTCGAAGCTGATTAGAACTAATTGCTATCACTCTTCATACCTGGATGACTACGGGAGAATTCCCTAAACGGAGTCAGTCGTGGCGTCCAAAGTTCAAATTACTACTAGATGAGCAACTAACTCGAGTGAAACCCAGTACGTCAGAAGCGGCATCACTGACATGGGTTACTTCGACATATTCGGATCATAAGCAAATGACGACTCTATTATCTGACCCCTTTAATCCAAGGTGTCAGGCAAAGGGCCAGGTCCTCCAAGTTGAAAGTTTTGTGAAGGTTTGACGGCCCAACAATAATTAGTGTCATTACCGCCACCCACAAGCATCTCTCACTACCACCTAGGATTTACTTCTTTCGTGATGAGCGCATACCCTCGGTCACGTCAGCATCCGATTTGAGTGTCATCTGTGATAGTGAACTCAACTTTGGATCATACATCGATAATGTCATAAGCACAGTCAACTAACTAAGGACTTGGCTTTTTTAAATGCTGACCAAAAGAGTTCTCTGACGCACACATAGCCAAATCTGCCTATCTCATCTTCGTTAGAATCCTTCTTAAGTATGCTAGCCAAGTATGATCTCAGCATTATGTTGCCAATACCATGAGAATCGAGGCTGCTCAGATTTATTCCCTTTTCTTCACGCGGTTTACAATCTTGGGCTCTACATATGTGATTAGTCTTAGACTGATTGATTTTCAGTCATTAGAAAACGTCGTGATTTTGCCGACATATTTTTTATTCATCAGTTGTTATCAAGTAACATTGATTGGCCCACCTGCCTCAAGCAATTTCGTTACTAATACTAATCTCAGCAACCTTAGGTCTGTTCCTCTCGTTCGTATATCTTGTCACGCCAGTAACTATAGTCAAAATAAAATAATGCGACACACACTTTTGATTTTAACAGCAGCAAATGCATACTCCGTAATACGCTAACCATGCTCAACCTTCAATTATCAACCTTCTTTACTAGGTTTACTCCATCTTAGTATGGCCTTTGAGATATTTAGCTAACCTCTCCCTTCTCTTACTAGATTTTAAGTTTCCTGTCTTTTGTTTTAAGTTTGGATTATAAGTTGTGCTTGTATTAAGCTAATAAAATGCCAGTAGAGCCATCGCAAATTTCCATTGGGAAACAATAAATGGTATACGTTTGGTAGAAATTCCAACAGGAAACAGGAAATCAACAGATTGTCCACCCTTTACCTTTGTATATTTCAACTGTCTGACTCCAACAAAATCGTATTTCTTTACTAATAGTTGACTCCAAATCGCACTTTTAAAAATTATGAAATTTTTCCAGTGTATTTTAAGAATCTATTTATTTGAAATCGACTATTCCTCAGAACTGCTTATCCATGTGCTGAAGAAAATTCACGAACAAAATTTTAGCAAATAATAATTTTTTTACAGATAAGTAGTGAAGTCATAGACAAACGCACAGACATTGTATTTTATGAGTTTTTATGAAAAGAACAGGAACACATGAGCTAGCATATGTAGCTTAAACTGTATCCACAAATATTGCTCATACGCCCAAATAAATTATTTCCTTTTTTTTTAATTTTTTCCCGCACTTCAACAATTTGATAGAAGCGTAGTTTTGTTGTGTTTCTGAAATTTTCACGTCAATTAACAATTGTAACAAATTTTCACCCGATTGTTTCATCAGAGTGTTGTTAATTATTCAGAGCTGTACACGGAAGTTAATTAAATAAAGTGCAGGACTGGATCTCACGTACCTGCACTCATACAATGGTGAATTCAAATCACTGGGATGTCAAACTTACACCAAATCGTTACAGCGGTAATTTTTTGCAAAGAAACATCGTTGCTGCTGTTCTATTTTGCTTACAACAGTGCAAATTTTCCCGAAAAATCTACTTAACCGTCTTGTGGCATACATATCTGTAAACCAACTGAAGTGTGAAATTTCAACACAAGTGAGAAACTCGATCTCCATCCTGATTTCGGCTCTAACTGTGATCCTACAAACACCATACATACATGCATATAAAAATCGGCGTGCAGTTAGATGACACTGCAGCCTATGTATGTACATATGTACAGACAACCAGATAGACAAACGGATACATACCAAAAAAATGTCCAGAGCCGATGGAGGTGACAATAAGAAGTAGGCAACTACAACTACACATATTGGGAGCAGCAGACCGTAAATGGTCCAGGGCCTAGCTTCTCGCTAGACTCGAACCTCGAACATCGTGCTCAGTAGTCCTACGCACTAACCACCAAGCGACGGGGCCCAAAAGTATGCAACTATGCCTAAAAAATGGTATCTTTTCCTTGATGTGCAAGAGACAGAGACTACTAGTGCTACCTAAATCTGGAAAAAGTCGGGGCGAACCGTAACCCTATCGCCTTTTATGAAGATACAGCTGAAAATATACTATTCCGTAGACTGATACTGGTTACTGAATTAGAAAATGGCTTCATCCATCAGCCCTTTGTGTCCACAGCTAAACTTAGGCCTCCTCTAAATGCTTCCATCGGCTTCGATCTTGGACCAAATTTATCCAGTTGTCTGCAGGTATCCCCTTGATGTCGTCACTCCATCGGGTAGGTGGTCTCCCTCTGTTCATTCTTCCTTCTCTCCGTCTCCATTCTAGTATCATTTTAGTTCATCTGTTATCTCTTATCCTATCAAATCAAAAATATGTATTCCCTTTAGCTTGATCCACAACCTAGGCGATTGAGAAAGTTATATCAACTGCGAAGCAAGCTAACCGAGGTTCCAGCTGGAGAAGAGAATCAGGTACCTAGGTGTAGTGATAGATGACCAGATCAGTTTTAGAAGCCATATGGAGAGCACCGCGAAAGAGTGGTTCAAAGTCTATTCGACACTATTCGAGAATGCTACCAAATGTTGGTGACCCAAGAAACAGCAGAAGACTATTGCTTGCATCCAATTTGTGTGGAAGCGTCAAAGGTTAAGAAAAACCCATCTACAATGAACAGCGTCTGCTTTGCTGAGAATATGGCAACGACTATATGATACCTCACATAAGTGTAGGTGGGCCTATAATTTGATTCTAAACAGATTAATAGAAAGCACGGAGAAAGCAATCCCTGATGGATATCGCCGTTAACTTTTTTGCTTCGGTCTCCAGAATGCCCAATATGCCCAGGGTTGAACGAATACCTCGAACTTGTGGTTTTTAACTGCCCAAAGTTATCTCCCAAAACATTGTAAAGGAGATGCTGAGGTTCGAGAATAATAGGAATACAATTAACCCACTGGTTGTTTTCACGGTCCCACCTCTCGCAAATGACTAACAAACGTCCGAGAGTAATAACTGTTATGGGAAAGCTTCTCACTTTGCCTTTCGGATATAGGTCTAAGCTGTAGGTTCCTTCCATTTGTGTAAAAAATATAAAAATATAATATGTTGCGCCAAGTACTTGTTTTTTTCCCATCGCCCGTCTTAAATTTTGGGTAATGTCTACTAGGGTCGCCACTAGTTGTTCAGCTGCCCGCGGCTTATTAAGGATTCAAATGTTCGTGCAGATGCAAATATCAATGTCCTTGTTTCGCTTGCAGGTGTCGTTAGTATTAACGTCATCCTTGTGCTAGGCTTGTCGCTTCGTTACTGCTATTATTTTTCGGCATAACCCCTAATCTAGAGGGCAGAAAAATACTTTTATATGTAAAGGACAAATGCTTATACGTATATTTCGTATGAATATATGTGCGAACTACCATGGGTCTACTGAAAAGATTTGCCGTCTTTTTTTGTGGATTAAAGGTACACCTGTGTAAATAATTCCAACAAGTACCACTGCAAGGATCTACATTAAGTAGAAAACGAACAAAATTATTTTCATCCACGGAAATAACTTTAAAGCCAGTTTAATCGATTTAAATTAAATTTATTTTAACTGTATTCAGCATTAAGGATGTGTATCTATAAATCATTCTTGTGAGTTTTGCTGACCGCAAAAAAAAGAAAATCTAATATGTATTGTACAGGAAATCTAGGAGAAATGAATAATGTCCTTTTAGTTTATGCCAGTGAAGCCTGGATTTATGCTTTTTTTTTGTTTTTGATGCCATGGGATGGTGAAATGAATACATGGTAGGCTGTGGTACCCTCCCCCATTCCTTCATAAGGACTGGTTTTGACATCAATCTTCTCCTGCTTATGATGCAAGGGTTTCTCCCTCTTGAGCACTCGTTATTTGATTTTCTCGCCGTAGTTATTATACTATACTACGGCCGTTAATGCACACTGCGACCTGTTAAATCTTTTGTATTGGTTCATATAATTTAACCAGAAGCTACATATATTGAAGATCTTAATATAGCTTTGTATTTTTATTTCCGCTGCACTAACAGAGTCTCGCGCTAAGTGGAGTAAACTCTCCTTGCCCTCAAAGCTTTCATGACCTGGGACCCAGGTTATGGTAACTTTGTTCTTAGAAGTAAGATTTTCGAGGAGTTTGAGACAGTCCCAGACATGCTTAGACCCTACCGTATAGGATTTTAGTGCCGATAAGGTTACTTTACTGTCTGAAAATATATGTAAATGCGGGCATTAATAATTTTTCTCAGTGGGCATTCTTGTTTACATAGTTTAATAGCATGGACTTCTGCTTGCAATACTATTATCCAAGCACTGGTTTTTGAATTTGGTGATATTATGCGACCTTCATTTTCCATTCTTGGCACGGTAACTGAAATCTTACGAATTAGGTCATGATGAATGTGTTCTAGTGTTTTCACCGTTTTGAAGATTTAGTATCTAGGGCAGCCTTAGAGCACTCAGTATAGCCTCCATCTGCATAGTCAAATATAGTATCGTGAGACTAACTGCCTTGGGTCGGGTTTTCATTGCTCCGGTGATACCCACGCAGGCTAGATGGTGTATTCAGTTGCTCTTGCGTTTTGACTTGGAGCTCTGGAGCGATACCATACTAATGATGTATACGTGATCATTGTATACGTTATGGCATTGTACGACCAATAAAACAACTTGAGTTCCAGTCTCCAAGTTTTTTTGGAGAGATGTTAGCAATGAATATTTCCGTAGCAGCCCTGTTGGTAACCTTATTTAGAGCTCTAGTAAAGCGTTTTGTCAAGGATTACTCTAAGGTTCTTCGCTTTTGTGGACAGATCAGTGGTAAGTGTTCCATGTTTATTTTTTATAGTAAAGGGTACGACAAGAATTTTTCCAGGATCTATGGTCGGGTTCTTAGCCCTGCGTGGCCCAGAAGTTAAGTTAAGGGCATCTTGCATCATTTCTGATGTGGTGTCATCGAAGTTGCTTCTAACGTTGTTGATAACAATATCTTACGAGTATGTACTGTATCCCCTTGTAGGTCCTGGGGCCTATACTATGCCTACGCGCCATCGTAATCGATTTCTGACAAGTAAGCATACATCGTCAACGTAGTAAAAATGTTTCAGTTGGGATGAAGGAGTTTATCGAATTCCTCCATCCCTCGTTCGAATAATTTTGGTGAAAGAAATCAGCCTTGTCTTACGCTACTTTGGATCTGGAATTCCTCAGAACGTGCAGAACGTGACACTTGGACCCAACGTATGTAGTTTTGATAATAGCTATTGGGAATACTTTTCCTGTGTAAGGCATGACAAATTAACTCCGTTATGACTCTGTCGAACGTCTTCTTAAAATCGATTAACAGCACGTCATGAGGATTCGCATGATGGTGATATGGTCGATACAATAGGATTCAGAGCAGAAACCTGATTTAATGCATTGCGAAAACTGGAGGGATATCTGTGTGCTGCCTGCTGCAGCTAAGATAATAGCAAAAATCACCTTGGAGCGAATCAAACAACATCTTCAGTACACACTCAACAACAACATCTGCATACCCTTGTACTCTGTGACCGGCTTTAGCTAGTAATTCTAGGAGTTTCAATTACCAAAGTCAATGGCCAAACTCCAGATTAAGAGAAGATTGTACACTACATATACCACAATACCCGATTGGAATCGAAGCTAGAATAAAACTCCCCACATAAATAAGACTGTTTCTAGAAATAGTCTTCCATCCAACTACCAACATCCGACGCGCTTTAGCTTAATTCTATGAAATCAACCTGAAGGTTGATGAAGGTCCTGCGGAAGTCTAAGTGAAAGAAGAAGCTCACTACTTGCATCTCTAACCCATGGTACACAACCTAAGGCATGTTAACAAATTTAAGTTCATATTCGAGAATTTCCCCATTTGCGGTATTCGCTTCTTGTTTCACACACTTTACTTGTATCTCATACTAGTTTATTTACTTAATGGCTTACTTATGGGATTTTTGCTTTTACTAGCGTACACGTACACCTCTGAGTAGCACTATATTTACTCTCGATGAAACGGAATTTATTAGTTTAATCGTTTGTTTACGCTACGAGAAATTTGTTTATTTGTATTTGCGAACACTTTTAGTGCACGAATATGAAGGTGGGTATCACTGTGTACCTTTTCGGATGGATATGGACCGATGTAAACTTTTCCCAAACATGACATTGTACGGATACACTCGCTATGATTAGGGGAAATATATTTCAACGAGGTAGTTATTATGTTTGTGTCTGTTGTACAGATCAAAAGGTGTCTTCGAGTCCAGTAGTAAGTGGCTACAGACAACTTTTTTTTTGTTTTGGTTTACATCGACAAGCCGGCGAGCGATTGAAAAACGCTTTGCCAAACGAAAAATCTCCTTAAAAATAGTTTTTTTTTTGTTTAAGATAAACAGGAACATGAAGTGAATGATTTGTTAACACGATTTGATTATGTCAGGACAGAATGTTGACATGATGAGGAATTTACCCGAAAATTTTGTTTAACATAATATGACGTGTCCTTGGGGTGCCTTTAGTTGTTTGGTATGAAATCTAAATTCAACGCAGAAATGAAATGGTAATCGAGTTCGTGTCACAATATTTTTCCATTCACGAATGAATTTTGGAAGATTTTGATGTTGTCGAAAACGGTTTTATTGAATTTATTTTTGTTTTCGAGGAAATGATGACGGCATTAAGTTAGAATTGAGAAAATGCGGAAGGCTCTTCTCTCATTGTTTGTTTAGAATACATGCTCTATCAGTTAACTGGTTACTTGTTTATTTCCAAGTGCAAGTTTTACTTACTCTGGTGGTGCTGCAGTTGGGTGTGGACCTGGCCGCCAACGAATAGGCCTCCCTAGCCAGCTCCATATTTACCTAGCTCCAGCAGTTTCCCACTCCAAATTCGTACAGACCTAAGGCGTCAGATAACTGAACATATAGATCTCTATTCACACACCTTTAGAATAGGACTTGGCGACGCCACAATTGACAGTAACTATGGGCCAGAGAAAGAATATCTAGAACGCTTGGCACTGTCCGCCACTTGCGAGATTGCGACATATATCTCTGGGATCCATGCGAATACTTGATGTTATTCCAGAATCACAGATTGCTTCTCCAAAGCCAGGTTAAAGAGGATGCAGGCCAGGTCGTTCCCTTGTCGGAGTTTATTGAAGATGTTGATTGGTTTTGAATTCGCCAATTTTTACTTGACTTGTTATGTTGGTCATGGTCGACCTACACAGTCATGCCAGTTTATTCGGCATGGTAAATTCATTCACGGCTTTATATAGTTCTTACCTGACTAAGCTTGTGTAGGCGGTTTTAAAGTCTATATATAGTTGGAAGCCACACTGGTGTCGGCCAATGATAGCTATAGATAGAGGATAGAGGAAATCTCTTTTAGGTTGTGCTCAAGAAAGGTTTACCCCCATAGTTACTGTATATCCTGATATCTCCTTTCTTGTATGGCAGCTTCTGGCATTTCTTCATGCTCCCATTCTCAATGATGTTGTGAACCGCTTGGTGTAAGGTTGGCCCTTCGTGCTTTAGCAGCTCAGCAGGTATTTCGATAGCCCCAGAGGCTTTATTATGTTCGACTTATGGTCTTCTATACTTCTTCCATGGTTGGTGACGGAAGCATGTGGTTATTCGTCCGTTTAGCAATTCACTAAAGTGCTCTTCTCGTTCTTCTGGATCGGTGATAAGATTTCCTCAATGCACTTGGTACATATGTATGTCTGCCTCGTGATGTATATCGGCAGTAACCGCCACATTTTGCTAGCCAGTCCCATCGTACTTCTTGGATGGCGGAGATGTTTGCTTTGCTTGAGATTAGGGCATCCGCCAATGGTTCAACTGTATGGTTTTAAAAGAGTCATCAACAGTAAGATCATCTTTATCAGTGATGATATTTATAACGTGGGCAAGCAATCGCCTCGAGGGCAAAACCAGATTCTTGATTAATTCATTACATACAGTTCCTTGTAGACCTGAAATCCGAAAAGCCCAACTAACTGATATGAGTTGTGAAATAAGTAGTTAGACCTACTGGAACTGTATACGCCTCAGTGCTCAGATCTGTATGATAACTGATACCATAAGCATAGCTTCATTATTTTTTTTAAACTCAGATGCATGTGAATGGAGAAGTTCAATAAGAATTCCCAAAGATTTAGTTCTCAGTAGCCAGTCATTAAAGATGTATCACAATGCAAAATAAATTTTCGCATTTCCCTACCTAAATCTGAAATCATCAGAGCTAACAGGGAAACCTTGCACAGAGAAGGAAGTAAGTATGTTCGCATACTCCTCCAAGGATAGTATTTGTGAGATGAAATTGCATCAACGTATGTAGTAGAAACTTGAGCATTGGGTATTCCAATTTCGTCAGGTTATCCACCGAGGAGAAATTCAATTTCAGGGATTGCGATGAAGCTCAATGTTGTTGAAGAGATCTAATAAAGGAACGTAGATATTTCCTTTTTGTTTCAAAGGACTTTTAAAGCATTTGATAAAGTAGGATGAAAGAAGAGCTACGCGCACTTACATGTGTAGCTACAATGTTTATTCAATAAAAAAAAACATCAGAGAATATGTGTCCCTAAAGGGTGCCTTTTGACATTTATGGAAAAGAAAAATCGTCTGTGGGTTGTTGTTTTCAAGTTGCTGCACCCCAACAGCAGAGATTTGGATCTCTAAAGTTTTCAGCGTGTTTACCTGAAATCCCATAGAAAGCGGTTTTAGTCCTTTGACTTACAGCGATAATCTGCTGTGCAAATATAAAATATGATGAAGTACAGGTGAAGTCAAAAGAAATTCATAGCAAATGGCCAAGCTATTACAGGTGCTTGTGAACATGAACATTAACACGAACTATTCTAAAGAGATGCAGTATCTCAGACGGATACTTTTGTTGGATTAAATACAATAGAACAGACACTGCGGAGTGGGTAACATTATTGTACGAGTAACTCTTTAGTGGTAGTCCAGAGCTATCTTTTAAGTAAAAGAGAAATACAAGGACTGGCAGATATTACATATATTACATTTTAGTCAGGACAGGGACTCAGATTAATGCTGACCTGGGAGGTACAAAGAGATGCCTAGGTGCATTTTTTCGTAGAAGACACCACCGCCCACCCCAGTTCCAGTTTTTGATCCGTCTGTATTCTTCGAACTTTCTTCCATCATGGCAACGTTTTCCTGCTCATTCCGAATATTATAATTGCCCGGAAATTCTTCTCAAAACTTAGTTTTGGTAGGGTTTAGTCGATATCAGATGTAAAGCTTAGAAGATCTAGGATCGAGGAGCGCCCAGGTTGGAAGCTATACCACTGGGAGGAGGCTTTCAGACGCTCGGTCCAACTAGCAGCTATCTGTTTGCCAAAAATAAAGTAAAAAGCTTAACTAAAAGCCCTTTTCTGGTGCACCGATTATCAATCACATGAAGGGCTAGTAGTACTTGGAGCAGATAGTCACTATGAACGATTCGATAGGAAATATGAAAACCGCATCTGCAGAGATTCGACTACCATGCAGAGTAATATCGGAGATACATAGAATGCCACTTTATGGACCACATCTATTGACGTCTCTCATAGCAGACTAACCAAAATAGCTTTGACATCCAAGGTACTAATACTGCTTCTATCTACAAAATTAAAGTCTAGTAGGGCTACGAATGCAGTCACACTATCGAAAGCTGCCTTTATTAGTTGTAGCACTCAATCCATTTAAAATCGGTACGCGAGCCATGATGGAAGGGCCTGCATAGATCCTCGTGCCATTGGATTTTGTCTGCTGATTGTAGCACTGGAGAATACACGCTGCAATGTTTCTGAATTATTCCACAAGTGTACTGGATTTCAATAAGGAGACGCGGTAGTCCTAAGGCAGTAATGAACACAGAAAACTCTATTTTCGAATAAATCCGTCCAGCAACTAAAAGAAGCGCAGGGTATCGACTTCATTCGTTGCTCTCAGTGTGCCGTATTAGAGGTTTTCACGGCACTTGACGAAGAGGCGAAATGAGTTGATTTGGAAGTACACGAGGGCAAGGCCTTCAAACGGAACACTATCTATTCACGGCCTAGGAAAAAAACCCTACATAGCCTTAGCGTCGAGGTAGTTAAGGAGTTCATCTACCTCGGAGTACACAACAACTCCCCAAATGACACCTTACTGGAGATTCGATGTGGCCGGTTTATTTTATGGCCCCGCTGCCCGGGGAATAGCAACTACAGCTGCCAAACACAAAGAAGAGTAACAAATTAATTCTAGTTTCCCCAGCTACTACACAAAGAGAAAAGCATCTCTTGCATGGTAGTGCAATGGACCTGAGGGGATATAAGTGCTACTGGGATTTGGATTCCCTCTTCATAAAAATAAACAATAAATCCTTAGAAACCGGGGACAAAACTCTTTCCTCGGAGGATATGCTCTGCTTTATATAATGCTATTCTAGTCAATTTTGCTGCATAGCTCCATGTGCTGAACGGTTAACAGGATATCATAGAAAATATTTGGTGCTTTGATCGATATGACCAGGAAAACCGTATCTTCGCTATAAACAAACCGCAGTGCTAGATCTTTACAACTGGAATCAGGGTGCCCAGAATCGGCGATGATGGAAGGCTGCCCGGCCAAAAATTGCAGAACAAGTAGGACTTTTCGACGGAAAGATTTCTGCCGAACCTTCTAATAACGCTAAAATAAAAAATTGCTTGCTAAGTCAATACTTAGGTGTAGTTAAAAAAAAAGAAAACCTTAGAAGGGAGGTTGTTTTAGTGGCTAAAAATGGTCACGCGCTTTACGGTCCTCATCATGTATTTTGAATATCTTTTACCTATTCTTGGGGGAAAAAATATTTTGAACTGGCTTTGCTTTCTAAAGCCAAGGATTTTTTTTAAGGATTTTTTTCAAAATTAAACTCTACATTGGGTCATACTTAGCCTTTCGACTATTTCACACGAGTAGTTAAATTTTTTGATTTCTACTCTGCACTAGTTTTTCGATTACCTGCTCGCACTCATTCTACTATCACTCTCCGACCTGGATAATAATCACTTTTTATAGATACAACGGGTCAGTCCGGGGTGGAACTGGTGATTAGTTAGCTAGGGCATTAAAACTTCCGCAGAAGATTTCGGTTGTTGAAAAACTCCAGGCTGAGCATATCAGCTGGTACTGTCACGTACAAAGAAGATCGTCAGAGAATCCCGTCCGAAGAGCAATAGCGACTCATGTTCCAGTCGAAGTTCGGAAAAGAAACAGACGAAAAACAATTCGATTACTTAAATGCAAAAACAACAGCAAATTCTCGGCCCCAGCGAGGAGATGATCCAAAATAGAGCGGCTTGTGAAAGGATATTGAGGTCCGCAAACATAGCCAACCCCACAAGCGGCGCAGTAGCAAGGCAGATACGTGGGAGAAACATGTACCATAAGACGTGTACGTACGCGTTATATATTTCATCGGTTAATAAAAGAAAAAGAAGAAGATGCAGAAAAGTTTTGAGCTTTTTATTTCCACACCATTTCCATGTAAATGGACAACTGATCCGCGGAATTCTTTAACGAACAGTTTTCTATAGAATTGGAATAAACAATTCAACACCCTTCGCTTTCCTCGTAACTGGTTATTTTAAAATGTACCCCATCCTCATGTGCCTTTCAATTAATTAGATCGTAAATAATTCAGTTCAATTGCATGGTTGAATTATTCCGAGCTTAAAGATATTGAATAAAAATTTAAATGGCGAACGTTGTACCGTGATTATGCTTCAAATAGAAATTTAATCCTTAATTGAAATTTTATAACCATGTAGCTAATTTGGAATACGTTACGTTTTGAATCGAATTTAATATTATTATTGATGCATCAACAATCAACCAGCTGATGGCAATGGGTTTTTAATTAGGATAACAATGTGAACTAAAGCGTTCTAAAATGCATAGCGTTGGCAAAAAGTATCAGAAAAAGTATTTGAAAATCGTCATGTATCATAGAAAAAAAGTATGCAGTTACATTGTCTGACCACCTTTGGCTTTAATTACGGCTACATTCATTTTGGCATTGAGTTTAAAAGTCCTAAGAAAGGCTTTGATGAATTTGAGTGCTTTCGAAGGTGCTCAATATCAAAAGATAGAAAGAACGTGGAAAACCAACAAGATCCTCACAGAAATTTGGAAAGGTGAAGAGAGAAACCTTGTAGTAGAGTCACTGTCGCTGCTAAGAATCTTTTTTTTGCAGACTGTATAACAGCGATAAAGACCAACATACTGCTTTCAGAAAGAATTGACTATTCAACATAGGCGATTATAACCCCCCCCCCCCCCCATGCCTGTCCTGTGACTCCCTACGGTACTACCGGTCAAGGCATTCCTTCGTAGGGGCAGGTTTTGACATCATGTCTTCTCCTTCTTATGGTCCAGGGTTTCCTTCCTCTTGAGCTCTTGGTGTTTGGTTTTCCGACCGTAATTCCTGCATGATGCTTGCAATGATACGGTTGGCGATGTCCCATGCTTCCCTCGTTGATAGCATAAACGAAATCAGTCTTCTTGGAGTTATTTCATTGCCTATCTCTTGTTCTAAGGCACAGGATACTCTGATCAATGCTCTTCTATGCACAGAGTTTATACTTCTCATGTACGAGTTTATGGCTGTTGTCGGTGCCCATAAAGGGGCTGCGTGCATGAGGATTGACTTGCTCACTGTCGCAAGCAGATTTCTTATTGGCTGCCTGGGTCCTCCAATATTTGGCATCAGCCTGGATATTGCGGCAACAGCCCGATTAGCCTTCACGCTTGTGTAGGTTAGATGGTCTCTAAAGTTGAGCCTATGGTCAAGCAGTACCCCTAGGTATTTTATGTAGGGCTTTGACTCAATAGTGTGTTCTCCTACCTGTATGGTCAGGCACTCAACCTTCTTGCGGCTGCTAATGCCTCCGTTTTGTGGTCCGCTAGTTCCAGACCTATTGAGCGAAGCCATATCTTCACGTCTTTGATGGTAGTGTTGCAGTTTCGTGTCACCTCCTCTAGGGTTTTAGCAACTACCACCACCGCAATGTCATCGGCGTATCCAATTGTTTCCACTCCTATTAGTCTTCGCATACGCAGTACACCATCATACATAATATTCCACAGGGCTGGGCCTAGGACTGATCCCTGTGGGACTGCTCCTGTTATTTGGTATCTTTCGGCCCTTCGTCCGTATAATAGAAAAGGGTTCTGTCTTTGAAGTAGTCAGTAATAATTCGTAGTAGGTAGTTTGGCACTCGAATATTCCTCAGCGCTCTCATGATGGAGTTCCAGCTGGCCGAGTTAAATGCATTTTTGACGTCCAGCGTAATTACAGCACAGTACTGTTTTCTTCCTCCTTTCCATCTGGTCCCAGATATGGCTTCACGTGCAATTTCACAAACTGCTTGTATCGCATGAGTGGTGCTTCGCTTTTTCCTGAGGTCAGACAAGTGTACATATTTACATATGTCTAATGAATGGAATCTCAGCATCGTTTGCTCGATTTCGAAGAAAGGTGACCCCCTCAACTGTGCCAATTACAGAGGTATCAGAGCCTCCTCAACATCGAATACAAGATCTTATCTGCCATATTGTGTGAACGCCTGAAGCCCTTCGTCAACAACCTGACTGGCCCCTATCAGTCGACCAAGTTCATATTTCGGCAAATCCTGGAGAAAGAGATATCCATCTTCTTTTATCGAGTTAGAGACCGCATATGACACCATTTATTTAGACGAGCTATACAGAACCATGTCTTTTTTTGGAATCCCTGCTAAACTCGTTCATTTGTGCAGAATGACGATGGAGAACGCTTGCTGCTCCATCGAGGCCTTGATGTCAAAAAAGAATTGATGCGTTGTCAAATGACTTTATTAACATCATACCAGAATGAATTTTTCGAAACTCACAACACAATACCGGAGGCACAATCTTTCTAAAGTTTGTGCAACTACGAACGTACGCTGACGATATTGACGTAAGTAGCAGGATACAGCGGGCAGTCCTTGGTGCGTTCGCTGATATTGAAACGGAAACTGCCAAAATGCGTTTAGAGATAAATGAGTGCAAAACCAAGTATATGATGTCAAGGAAAGAAAGAAAGAAAGAAAGAAATTTGGCACTCGACAGCGATAACTTTGATGTAGTAAGGACTTTGTCCACCTTGGCTCTGCCGTTAATTTCGACAGTAACACCCCAGCAGTTACTGTCCTTGGTTAAGTTGTCTGCTTCTACAGACAACGCAAGGAATATCATGCCTCTGAGTTATATGCAAATTTGTGTTTTTCCATAGCTTGATTCTACCTCCCGCAGACATGAACAAGGCTTTGGCTGCTGTGTCGTGGCAAATGATGGAAAACTATTTGTCTCTAGCTGAGGTGTCTACAAATCTAATGGCTTTCTCAATCTCTTCTAGTAGGCTCTTTGTCACTATTCTGATCTTCTGGTCGGTAAGGATCTACTCTGGGTGCATGGAGTGCATGACGGCGACCTTACAGTATCATAGTAGGATAGCCCCGATGTACATATAATGTCGGTCGTGAGCAATCTTTTTCCTACTGGGCCTGTTAGGGATGCTGCCTCTTATCTGCACATATCTGCACATGTGTCTTTTCATGACTCTGTGTGTAGTCTATATTTTCTTCCCGTTTCTATAGTAGGAGAGCTATCAATAGATCTATAACGTCTGCTGATGCTGCGCCCATTTTTGTTATTCTTTTTTCCTCTGCGTGAAAACTAAAGAGTATCTGACTCTTCGGAATAAATTTCGGATCTTAAAAATGTGGTGAAGTGTACGCGCATCTACCGAAGCTTATTCGTATTAATTTTTACTCTGACCTCGATGTTTGGCACATTAAGTGCCCCTGAGGACAAAAGGGGCAAAGCAGTATAGGAAGACCTTACCATAGGTAGCGAGCACAAGTATGAAGAAAGAGATCTAAACAACTTGGAGTGCGCAACTAGAGGTTTGCACTCTAATTAGAGACGCTGGTTGGTTGCTTACCAGGTTCACCCTAATTAAGTTAATATTGAGATGTTCCGCGGAAAATTTACCTTGGAAATGTAAGAAAAATGACGGCAAGCGGAAAATGGTTTTAATCTGTAAGACTCCGCAATACTTTTGAGCCGGGCTTTCAGTAACAGACGATACTTATATTTTTCCAAATCCCTTTTAAATAATAATCCCTCGCACACACAAAAATCAATTTAACTTTCGTATCCATCCAAATGACACATGCTGCTTAAGTATCTCATGCAAAATGCATATGTTATCACGTCAGTAATCAGCTTGTTTGTTTATCTAAGCACCTTTGTACATGTACATATACAACCAAAATAATCACTCTACTCTAATAGCAACTGTCGGAATATTTAATAGCGAATTGACACTATCATTGAGTATCATGAATTGGAAACAATATTCATGATTGACTTTGGTTCATCGCATTTCTGCTATAACTTGTTGCTTGTAGATTTCGTGTAAACGGATATCTCTGACGCACTATCGCTAATTCATTTACAAAAATAATTTTTTTTTCTGAATTCCAAATGAACCTAATCAGCCTTAATGTGATGAAGGTCAAACTTCGTGAATTCGAAATTAGCATAATTGCTCTTAATGTGATGAAGGTCAAGCTTTAGTGTCGCTATTCGTATGATAATGACAATAGATTTGAGAAGGCGGAACGTTAGCCCCTTTCTTTAATATGGACACCCACTTTAAGGGTGGACAAAAGAATTTGCCTTTATAAATAATGGATTACTGCTAAAGTAAATTTCATCCCTTAGCAACTGCAAATAAACTAAGAGTCGATTTTGTATCTGAAGACGATTTGCATAGTAGAGTGTTCCTTGGAAGACAAATGTCCTACATTTTTTGTCGCTTTTGTGCAATTTCACTACGGTATTTGTCAAATCCAGCCGCGTACTGTCGTCTGCCGGAATGAAAAATGTTATAAACGTTTAAATTGAAATGCCTAACACAATTCATTAAATTGGAACAAAAAAACAAGTCCAAGGATTAATGAAACCAACACGTCCTCAATGGCAAACGATTTGCATAAATCAAAATGGCAGGCGGAGAAAACAGAAGGAGTTGGCAGTGTTGTCCTTAAAAGAATGCAAATCACTCTTGAAGTAGACTTATTCAGATGATTTCCTACTTGTGACGAAGGGTAAGTCCCACATATCAAACGGACCATATCTTCATGCAGAAGTCGTAAAGTTTAGTACGCCAATAAATTTAGCGAGATGACATCTTTTCACAGGATGGTCAGAGGAATTTAGGGAATGGTATGTTCAACTGAACTCTTGATTTTCTTTGATAAGGAACTTGAAGCCTGAGTCCTAAGGGAGATGGATATGAAGGCAGAGCAGATAATTTTATTGCGGTAGGGAAGCATACAAAACATACAAAAACAAATCCACTGTCTACGACAAAACACATCGCTAGACAGTTACTTACTTAATTAGGGGGAACTGATGTTCAGGGTGAAGCTGGGCCTCAACCAACAAGCGAGTTCAGTTAGTCCAGTCCAAGTAACTACCTTCAGTTGTGAACTCCAAGTTGGTTGAGGTCCCCTTCTTGTCTGCGGCACCTGAGGCGATGTCGTCCCCTACTGCGTTGCCGCTTAGTTAATTTCCAAGACACTGCGGGCCGCAGCATTGGCTTCCATTCACTCTACGTGTCCTAGCCATCTAAAGCGACTGATGTGTATTTCCTTTCACTAGGTCGATGTCACTGTACAACTCGTATATTTCATCGGTGAATCTTCTCTTCCAAAACATGTCAACACAAACGGGACCGAACATCTTACGAAGAATTTTTCTCTCTAAAGGACCGACGATGTCTGCATCCGCTTTTGACTGTATCCATGCTTCAGCGCCATAAGACAGGCCATAGAGCAGTTGTTCAGATCATGGTCTCCCCTGTACACATCTGCATTCCATATTACAATTACAAGTGGCGTGCGTGAATCTTTGGCATTTGTGGGCCTGAATTATATTTGGCCTCTTAATTTTTTGTATTTTTTGTGGTAGAAATACAATTGTGTAATTATTTGAACACAACTGTAAAATAATTAAGTGGAGAGTTTTATCCTCTCACTTTCTGCAGCTAGTTACTAAGTTAAAAGAAATAATGAAGTCTAACTTTTCCAAGTTAAGGCTTCCAACTCCTCAAAACTTTCCCTGATGTGTAAATTTTTTTTTGCGTGGGAATCTTTTGAAGACGAAACTGAGCCCTCTTACGTATTTGCAGGCCTCCCGGTTTCGGATCACTTCGTCATTGTCACTAGTATAAGCATTTCTTCTGTCTTTTTCTCTGCAACTTGTAAGTCCATGCCTATTAGCCAATCGTGAATCATCCCGATAGCTTCGTTGCAGGCATGCTCCAGTTCCTCAGGAGATTGGTCACTATAATAAATGCTATGTCGTCGGCGAAGCTAATGGTTTTTGAATGTCAATTTCTTTAACTGCGTAGGTCCCAGGTAGTGGTGCCAGGTAATGAAAGGAGTGTTGATCTTTCGTAGTGCATCTTTCAAGAACGAAGTATATGCGACCGTCATGCAGCAATGTACACACAACATAACCAAAAGGACTCTTTACCGGATAGGAGCACATAAATTTAATAAATAATAAATTTACTCAGCAATGGTTCGCTACATGGACAGGGCTCCCCCAATAGACTTTTTCTTCAAAATTTAAAGTCTTAAATGGCGATTTGAATTTAACCCACGCAATGTGATGCAGATACTGCAGCCTTATTAAAAAAAACACATTAATCTTAAATGAAGGTGATCATTAAAACGGGTATCTTAACATTTTTTAGTCCTTCTATCATCAAATTCTCTTATCCATCCATCTTCAATGGCGAACGGATAACAGAATCCATTCCAGAACGAGCGAAAATCGTGTAAACATCCTGAAAATTAACATCTCCATTAGGCTTTTCGGTTGTTTATTATTTCTCTGCTTTTCCTTTTAACAGTGTTGTAGCTATCCACCCTCGAATAATTAGGCATGGAAGAGTCAACATCATCATTAAGCTTATCCTAGATGTTGGGGTGCGGGTGTCTTATTACCAAGCTTTTAGCGTGGATGTAATAATGAGTTTCTTGCAGGGAGTGTGATATCAAATGGAAAACAAATTTAAGATTTACTCATGATGCAATCAGTAACATTAGAAAATGTAAAGGGTGCGTCGCCACCGGCTTTGATTAAACATAATAAATCGAAGTAATTCGGCAGGAAGTTTATCCAGTGATTTATGCGAACTTAAAGGCGTGGAATTGAAATATTTGCTAGTCGGACGAATAGTGTGAGAAATAAGTTTAAATGTGCTTCAGCATAATAATCGAGTGAATCGATATTTATAACGCGTTACTACTCGTAGCTAGTGGCTACGACGTTTTGTCAAATCATCAGTATTTACTTTTGTGAGTCAAAATTTCTGCCTTCCAGGGTCGGATTCATCGCAGAGACAACGGGCGGCCTCAACTGCTTGCAATCTGTCTTGTGGTTTCCGTAAAAAATTGAAAAATAAAATGATGAAATGCATGATGCTATACACATAAAACGCACTAAATGGGACAACAATGTCACCTTGGACACTAGTTCAGCTCTAAGTCCGAAATGGGGTAGATTGCGGTGTCTTCGCTGAAAAACTCAATCTGAGCATCGCTTCCCGTCTCCCAGATCTCTGTATGGTTTTCTTTATGTGGCAAAAATAATGGCGATTAAAGAAACCTTGTCCTGGCTGAGATGTAATGCATTATCTGTCAAGGATAATAGCATTTTCATTGACAGCCAAGCGGCAATCAAGTCCCTGACATCGTTCTCTTTTACTTCAAAGGACGCTTTAAACTGCTCTTTTGGAGATGACAGAGCAGTTTAACATTCACCTTTGCTGGGTGCTTCATAGAGATATTCCTGTAAACTCCAAGACTGACGAACTCGGCAGAAAGGGTACGAGTCTTAGGATTCTGTCTAAATGGCGAAACATGGATAGGTCCCATGCTTCATACATATAAAACATCTACGTAAGCTGTACGCTTTCAGAAGGACCAATCACAGATGGGAAAATGGCTTGACGTCTGATTCCATTCAGCTCTTGGAAAAGAGCTTGCTTTTGTTTCAAAGTCCACAAAGAAAGCATGACGCTTTTTGTGTTTCCTTTTATAAATTTCAGCAGGGTGCTGACAGTTCTTACTGAATCCTGCCTGGAATTCATTCGAAATTTTCTTTTCTTCCACCTAATGAGAGATTCTGTTAAAGAACAATGCTCCAAACAACTTAGCCGAAGTACTCAAAAAGGATATGTCTCGTATCATCCTTTTTTTCTTAGTGGTAAAACTAACAATTTCTTGAAGGTTCAAAAACACGGCTAAATTCTACGGTAAGTGCTGTTATGAATTCTTGGGAACAACTCTTATTAAATTCAAATGAAATTTGGTTGTCTCCTGGGGCTTTTTTAAATTTCGATTTTTCAATGACATGGTACACTTCGTCCAAGGTGAACGGCGCATGCAAGGATGCATTAACAAATTAGGGTGGCAGTTATTGAATAGTTGACGAGATTTGCGAACAGTTAATTAGTCTGTTGAAGTGGTTCCTTAATTTTGGTGCTTGCAAGGATTGAGCAATAATAATTGACTGTTCGTTTATAAACTTCGAAGCTTTCAAAAATTCGGCGGAAGATTTCGATACATTTACTACGGCTACATTCTGTTGCTCAAATCCTCCTTTTTTTCCTTGCAGAGTAGCGTTAAGTGTTCAATTGCTTCTCCATAAAGAGCGGTAGTTATTAAATGAACGATCGAATAAAATCTTTCTCTCCTTCAAGATATCTTTTCAACTTTCATTGAAACTCATGACATTCATTACTCTCAAAAGTTTATTAGACATTTGCTAGAGATGGGACTGTGAAAACACTAATCCAACGCACTTACTAAGCCACGGCACCCATGTGTAGTTTTCTTAGCTATATGCATACAAATGTATATCAAATAGAGTCCAACTATGGCTCTTTAGGAGGAGGAGAATCTCAAAAAAGACTTTCTCCATAATACCAGATGGATCATCTTGATTTTTCCTGCTCTTATACAGCATGAAATCGATATTGTTATTGAGTCCCTGTTGCTTATCTTTAGATCCAGCTATGAAATTTTCAATAGATTGGAGAGGAATCAATGAAGTGTTCAAATTAGAATGCGACTCAAGCATTGTGCTGGAAAAAAAGTGGGGGGGATAACCACATGGTCTACCTCACCATTATCATCCTGTAATCACCTATGCAACGCTCGTATGGTGACAAAAGGCTAATCAAGTCTACTCCCGCTCTAAAGAGCTAAAACTCTCTGCGCCATAAGTACGCTCTACTTCTATCGAGCTCTGTGTCACATAAACATCCTATCAGATAGCCAAGCCGACCTATATCACGTACTTCCCAATAGGGTCCAACGTCTGGGATGGTTAAGGATAGTCGGTGCAATACGAGCGACACCAACATGCGCAATGGAAGTTATCCTAGGCATTCTGCCTATTATTTATTAAGAAAACGGCAGCATCGACGGCACTTCGTTTGCATCCGGGTGGCAACTGGCACTGGCGCGTTACTATTTATGAGCATAGAAAAATCCTGAATCTCGTGAAAAATGAGATCAGATATGCCCATGGACGGAATAGAGAGAGTGCGTGTTACCGAAAGGTTTCACAAAACTCTTATCGAGGATGGAACACCTCCGGATAAAAAAATTGGTGATATAACCATATTTACCGATGAGTCCATGATGGATGGCAGAGCGGGAGCAGGTATCTTTTCAGAAGTACCCTGTCATGTTAGTCTGGGGAAATTTACCTCAGTCTATCAAACCGGGATGATTGCTCTGTTACATGCGTTGGATCACCTGATAGAAGGTCAAGTTGTTGGTAAAAATATTACTATAGCACTGGACAATCAATCAGTGATTAGACGCATGGAGCAAACAGATATAAATATATCCCTGGCGACGGAATGTTTTCATAAACTCAATGAGTGCTCATCTCGAAATGAGGTGACGCTGCTCTGAGTGAGAGGGCACGTAGGGACTGAGGGCAATGAAAAGGCGAAGTCTCTAGCAAAGCAAGGGTCAACCTCGAAGTTTTCTGGTCTGGAACAATTTGCTGCAAGTGGCAGAGGAATGGTGGAGCACCTGATTACCAACTAGATCGCAGCGGAACACCAGAGAAGGTGGTTAACCGTAGAAGGTTGTAGGCAGGCTAAAACGGCTATTAAAGGGACGACTGGCTATACTCATAAGGAAGTTCTTAGCATGGAGCGAAGGGCACTGAAATGGGTGGTAGCGTTATCTACAGGTCATGGAAATTTCGGGTATTACCTAAAGAAGATGGGTCTTCTGGAGAAGGATACCTGTGAGCTATGCCTGGAGGAGATCGAGACAATGGCACATATGTATGTATATTGTGTCATTGTCCGGCATTAGCTAGCAGAAGAAGAGGGGTCTTGGGACGCCACTGGGTAGAAACCCAGAAGATGAAAAATCGCAATAACTTGGGTCTCAGGACATAAAAGCATCTCTGGCAACGAAGCTGCTGGTGAACCGGTGTCCAGTCTCTATTTACTGTTGGCTAAATCACTGGGAACAAACTGAAAAGTTTTTTACTGAAACTCAAAAGAGCTTAAACTGGCTTCATTCTTTGATTTCTCCAAAAAAATAAAGAACAAAATTTAAGTACAGGACAAATATAACGTTAAGATCCTAAGGGACTTCCTATTTAGTCATTACTCTCTCAAAAAATTTGGTCTTAGCCAAACCGACATGTGCAGACTATTACTTAAAGACACAGAAACTGCATAATATGTCTTATGTGAATCTCCAGCTATTACTTGGGCTCGGCTCAAACACTTGCATAAATTCTTTACATCGTCTTCTGATATCCTCCTCTTCAGCTCGAAACAATCCTAAGCTTCATCCATGGAATTGATGTTAGCTGTATGCAAAACCACACAATTTTTAAGGGCATAACACAAAAAGTAGCAGTGCTTCTTGAGGCTGTTTGATAGCCCCCTGCAGCCTCTTCTGTCTTCACAAACTACAAGTTTATGATGAAATTATTACATCCCTTGCGACGGGTCATAACAAAAGTGGTTTTCAAACTTAATTGTTGAGGATAACATTATGATGCCATCAAAAGCCATAATTAGCCCTTAAACTTTGTATACAAGGAAACGAATCATACTCCAATAAATCACCGATGAAAATTTCATCCAATTCAAAACCTCAATATTAATGGCGGTTTTTGTTATATGATGTTTCGTCGGGAAAACCCATCCAATAAATAACACTACGTATATTGCTTTTCATCGAAATTATGTACGTATGTATCTATAATTTACGCAATCATCAATCTTGAATGAGATACATCACAAATCGGTGTTAAAAAGGTTATTACTCCTCGATGACGAGAGCAAAGGCAAACACAATTTCACAGATTTGTAAAATCGTTTTTGTCCCCTTTGGGGTAGAAATGATTGTGGAAGGAAAGGAGTCCTGTTAAGCCATTTCTGTGCTGCTTTAACCTTGGTTGATAGAAGAGAATCAACGATCGGGAAAAATAAAACTATGACGATGAGGAAGGAAAACAATTTACTGAGGATAAATCAATTTTTTTTCGTCTGACTCTCTCTATTTCCTTTTTGTTCTAGATTCACTTCAGCGGAAGAAATTGCCAAGAAGATGACATTAACAGACAATCAAAGTGGAAGTTTGTTTTCGTATCTTTTCCAATGAAGAGAATCTGTTAAATTCCCCACCTTACGTTTATAAATTATACGACTACCAAACTAATTCTCCGATGCCTAACATCGTTTACCGTCTCCTTAAAGGACCCTCAGCCTTAACTATGAACATGTCGAACGTTGTTTCCCTTTACTCTTATATTCGTATAATTTTCTTGTGAATGAGATAAAGAAGAGACCTTTCGTACGCAATGCAGGATCTTGTGAATTATTGGATATTTTTTTCGGATTCCGCTCGTGTGCTATAATTTTTAATTTTCCCTAGATGATAATAAAATAAATTTCGCACCTGAGTCGGACATTATTTCTGGTAGTCAAAACCTGCAGGGTGGCCCAAGAATATTAAGTATATTTTAAAAATTCATAACTTTTCAACAATTTTTGTTTCAATCTTAGACTAAAATATCGATTTGGAATAATGGTGCACAGGACAATCTTACAGTGGACTTTCGCTGTCGAATGTTACATTCGGCACAACTCCTCAGTTGTAAGAACACAAAGAGAATTTCGTATCATTCTAATGCAAGAAGTATTCCATCTAGAGATACCATTTTTTGCCCGTTTTCGGCAAGAAGAAACTATATTCCATGTTCAACGATAGACAAACTGAGAGACCTGGAACTGGACGTTCCGAGATAGCATCGCACAGTTATTTGTTGATGAATTCCCTTCGACATTGACCATGTCAAACTCCCACAACCTTGCAGAGAATTTCTGGTTTGGTATGGTATCTAGGCTGAAAATTTCATAGAGCCCTATTTTTCTTAATACGCAAATGGGGACAAATGAGTATAGAGTAATGCTTGGAAACTTTTTACATCCCCAGCTAGTTCCCCGATTCTGTGGGCGTATGTAGTTTCATACGATGACTATTCTTCGAGAAATGTTCCCAAGTCGAATAGTCCCAAGAAATGGAGGTATCAGTTGGCCGGCTCATTCTTCAGATTGAACAGCAGTTATCTGAATGGAAAGGTTTACGAGAATAATCTTATCAAAGAGAGGATCTCCAACATAATGTTGTCTTCTTCAGAAAAGGGCTGGACAGGTGCAGAGGAAGTGGAGGATGGTCTCGTTTTCCACTTGATTCCTGAAACTCCTGCAGAAATCTTTAGAAAATGGACCTGGCCTTTGGCGTGTAGGCCTATTGAACAGTGTACTGTGAGGACACTGATAGTCGAACTGATATCTGATCACTTCAGGAAGGTCAAAACATTTGAGCATTTGAGCATTTCTGATCCAGCCAGAATCTGTATCTGTATGGATATTTGACGCGTCTTGTCATCCTTCTACCTGCAATTTGTCTTACACGTAGGTTTACACATAGTGAGAGGCATACCCAAAACCCGGCTACTCGATAGTCTGCCAAATTCGTCAGTCTTGCAGTTACTAGGAATGTCTTTGTACCCCGGCACTCAGCATAGGCGAATATTGAACTGTTCCGCCATCTCCATGAGAGACGAGCGACAGTGAAGAGCTACCTTTGGGGAAAAGAGAATGACTTCACGGACTTAATTGCTGCTTGGACGTCCTTTAAAATGCCAATATCTCTGACGTATATTACATTGCATTTTAGTCAGGACTTGAAAAATGCTACAGTTATCTGTAGGGCGAAAGTTGGTGTGCATTTTAGAGATACACCACCACCCACCCCACTTCAGGGTTCGGATACATCTGTTTAGAAATGAATCCAGTCTTTTTTTTATCCTGACAGTGTTTTACCACTCATTTCGGGCAATAAAAGTTGCACGGATATTGTATCCGATGTCCTATGAAGCCCCAGATTTCAATGAATTTCTGCAGAAGTTTTCTACATTTTCTGAGCAGTCTATTTTATAGTGATAGGGGTCTTGACAGTGATGAGTAAAATGTGGTGCGTTCCCTGAAACCCCTTCGCGAGATTATCCTAAGTAGATCAATAACGTGAAAGTCAATAAACCGAAGAGCCAATGCCGTCGAACGTCATGCAGTTCATGCAGTGATTTTTTTATGTCACGCAATTATGTGATTGCTTCATAATGACACTGATCGTCTAATGGAGTTCATTGAAGATTAGAATCCCCCAGCATTAAGACCACCAAAGGATAAACGTTTGATATAAATATACTCAAAATTAGATGTCTCTGAAGGTCCAACAAGTGTTGAATCAAGGCCAAAAATAACACTTCAACCAGAGGAAATTATTTGCTGCTTTGCAAAAATCCTATTTGAAACTAACGTAGAATCCTTTAAAAGCTCTCTTGGTTGCCTTTTTAAGTGGCCTACCAATGTGTTCCCTGTTGACAGGAGTCAGCAAATAACAGCACTGATTAACATACATTCATTGTCACTTCAATAAATTTGTCTTATAATACTCCATAATCCCTTATCAATTACCAAACAACTGCCTTTCAATCAAACCACTCGTTCCCTTTTATCACCTCAATAAAGGAAGCCCCTTTCATTTCCATATCTTGCGTGGATATTAACTTGGAAATATAACCATGAGTACATGGCTTAGGTATCATGTTTACACAGAACTCAATACCATTTCAGAACGCATGCCAGTTAAAGTAAATAATTCCAGATAACAAATGAAAAAATATACACGTACTGTGTTCAACCAAAAATGTACAAGTATTTAAGGATAATTCGAGAGAATCTCAAAATATTTCGCCCACATCTGACAGAGGAATAAAGGAAAAATCTGTTTCATTTCCTGAAATATCTTTTCTTAACAACTTAAGACACAACGGTAATCTTATTTACGTTCATGAGCAAGAGTAATAAATCCAAACAGATGTGATCCTGTGTAGCTGGATTCTTGTACTTTACTCATTCCTTCACTTAAATTTCATGAAGGCGCAAAAGATACAAATTAAGTCGGACATCTTATAAGTTACACATGTAAGAGATGTTGATTTGCTTATGAGGGTGACTCTGTTGCTCTCGTATACATACGGTTCACATTGATTAATGATTTTAGCGCCAAGGCAGAGCAACGTGAGAGCTTTTGGGAAAATTTAATGAACATTCCTGCGGTCCAAAGGAATGAGAAGGAGCGTTAAAGTGTGTCGGTACGTGGACCTTTTGAAAACCTCACATTAACGCTTAAAATCACGTGTTATAATTTATTTAGAAGGTTTCGGTGCGTTTGAAGGACATTTTCTTTGAAATTATCGCGCCAGGCATGAGCAAGATTGGTTTTGTATCTTTTGTCGTTCTTTTGGGACTTTGACTAAAAAAGATGATAAAAAATTTATGAAAACCTCGTTAAACTCAGTTTGAATGTTAAAGTATTTTTGTCTAGATACTTTTTTATATAAAAATGGTTTTTATTTTCAAGCATTTCTTCAATACTTAGTAAAAATTGATCCAGTTCCTATGCGCACACTTTTCAAAGTGTCAAATGATAGTTTGCAACAACACATTAACAAAATGGATCGTTTAACCTCCGCTCAACGCGTTAAAATTCTTCAATTGTTCTACAGAAATAACAACTCTGTGCGAATCGTGTATCACAATTTACGGAAAGATTTTAGTCAATTTAATCGTCCTACTGAGCATGCAATACGTAACGTAGTAATCTAATTTGAAGGGAGTGGAGGCATTGTAGAAACGGTAAGGCCTGTCCATCATTATGGCGTCCGTTCAGCCGAGCTTTGGGTTCAGTCACAGCTTTGGGGTTTGTCTACTGGTTCCATTTGGAGTATTTTGACAAAGGATTTGCACTCAAATAAAATTCTGTTAGTACAAGAGCTGAAACCCAGAGACAGAGAGGAATTTACGCAGATTTAGAGCAGCTGGAATTTAATTGTTGATTTTTCAAAGAAATCTTTCCACCTCTTTGGGTATATCAATGAACAAAATTGCCGGATAGGGGAAAATTCTCATGTGATTCGCGAGACATCATTCCATACCTAAAATGTGTTTGTGTGCATTGTGGTCAGGCGTCATTTTTTTCGTCTACACATAACGTCCGTGCTGTCTTATACAAGATATTATCCTTCAAACTGCCAAAGCTGACAAGTATGCAGCTGCAGTTTTCGGATAGTGCTGTAGTTTTCGTTGTGTCGTGCTAAGTAAGAAGCTAAACTGGAAAGAAGCTAAATTTGGAAAGGTGTAAAATGCTCTCTTCATTTGTAAAAGAGCAGAGGGAAAAAAGTTTGGGCCCGAAACAAGCAATGATGGGCTGGATGGAAGTCAGGCCCATCTTTCGAAAGAAAATGAGGGATATATTGATCAAGGTAAAAAGATTTAAATCGCAGGGGCTCTGTGCATTACCCCTGTGAAATCCATGATAATCTTGATTTCTTTACACGGCTAGTTCCAAAACTGCAACTGTACAGCTAGTCTGTGGACGCTGATGCGTCCAAAATGCAAAATCCAACCCTCCTCTTCTGCCGCCACTGCGTTGGAACGTCTTTCCTTTTTATTCGGTACAACCGACCTGGTATTAAGAAGGCGCTGATACACCTCCAAGTGGTAGCCATCGGGTACTGACTGTTGTCCACTCGGGCGCGGCTTCTAAACATATAAGCGCGAGATCCCCCTGCCATACGATTTTTTGCTCGCTGGAACTTCAAGAATCTCCACTTGAAGGATTATACCTTTTAACTGGGACACCCTGTATACGAGTCATAACGAAGGTTTCCGGTTTTTTCCCAAGGCAAAATTTAGTTTTCAGAGTTATTGCTTGTTCATTTTCTGATGTTGATTGTGTTGAACCCACAATTATTCCACTCATCCACACTGTTGCTTCTGGTTGAAAGTAAGTGAGGGAGAACTATTTTTGGCAGTCTTTGATGTTCCATCCCCAAAACTTTTATAACATAATCGAGGTACAGTTTTAATGCTTCAAGAAAGAGAGGGGTCATGTAATTGGGGATATTATATATAAATTAATAAATAAATTTTCGAGTAAAAGTTAATTTTTTGTGCTATTTATTTTGGTTTTATTTCTATTGAGCTTAAAGTAACTCTAATCAAGCTTCAGACATCTAATATCCTTGAGACATGGCTGTCACCGATGGCAATATATCAAATTTTTCTACCAATTCTCCTTATCAATACTGAGAAACTCCTCATTAATTTGAAGACTAAGTAATTTGCATGGTCGTGTTTGTTGTAGTTAATGAGCTAGTTTTTAAAACTTCTCTGAATTTCTTTTATTTGCATCAAACAAAACATGTAATTACCTTTTAACTTAGGTATCCATGCGCATAAAAACAGGATTACTTTGGTTATAATCCACCCGAAGCCGACCACCTTCGTGGTAAATGGGAGTTTACGGGCTCCTCATCCCATGCTATTCGCTATAAATTTATCTCGTAATTTTCATTAAAAACGCCAACATCATCAAACTTTAAAATGCTATTTCCAAGCTCTTAAAAATCTATAATTTTATCACTTTTCTTACACCCACGACCGCTAATTAAAACATTAAACATTAAATTAAAACTTTTATGATCCCTTGCTTTTAAAAATGGAACATCTCCGTCGAATTATAAAAAAAAATATATCTCATCGGATGGAATGCAAGCTATTTCCATGTCTCCTTCGCCCAGAGGAGTAATAATACAACATCGAGTGAACCTCTGTATATTGGAAACAATTGGAGCATTTGAGCGAAAAAATAAACTTCGAAGAATTGATTGTATAAAAAGCAAATGCATTTGAGTGGATGAGGTGGTATTTATCCTCTGACTAAGGATAGCCGACCGTAATCAAATTGATGTGCACGGAAGCAAGCCCCACTGGGATAACCATTGATGTCCGTTCCAGTGTCAGTCAAAGCCTGCACATCAACGCAGTGTCGCTAATTGAAAGCTTGAAATACGATTAATTGTGTGGCGCTGAGCGGCTATCTTGGATGAGGCCATTACATGGTACATCCCTCAAACTAACCGCTAACGTTGGTCGATAAATTGGAGTATTTTTCTCTTGGTGGCTGTATCGCCACACAATAAAGGCAATGCAATGTACATCGCGTTAACGTTGTTCGTAGTATTTTACCCCCTCCCAGTATAACGCAAATCCTGGTGAGTGGAATGTATTTTGTCTGTTGACAAAGCTGGATAATGCAATATTGGTAAACCAAGGAATATGCGATAGAGTATCTTCAGGGGTAACCATTTGACAATTGGCTAACTTTCGTAAAAGATGATTACAATTCTGCATATGCTAATGTCTAATAAGCCGCCAATATACCAAAAGAGATCGATTTCTTACTAACCAACGAGTTCATTTCGCACAACGTAATTCTGAGTTCATGCCGACTTGCCAAAAGGTACAAGTATCTATTTTATTTTGCATACTCCAGGGATGAAAGAAATCTTACCTTTAGAAGTCAATAGATATGTATTACATACACGTAGCACAAGTACCATGAATAATTCGAATAAGCGCCCACTTGTTAAAATACCCCCTTACCTCGCCTATCTTCAATTTCTCCGCGGAACTACAGTTAAGTATAAGAATGTAATTATCTTTCGTTCTTCTGTTCGTTCCGTTAAATCCTTTGACCTCTCGAGGGGTATAGGATGTAAACTTTATTCTTCCTCGTCTGTCCAGTAGAACAGTTTGCCTTTAGCGTTTCGCAGTTCTACCTGAGTGAGTGGATTCCACTTCACTTGGTATATTTCGCAATGGAGTTGCCATCGCGCAGTAGGTTGCGTCCAATCCACTGCCACTTTTCCTTCGTATAGTAATGAACTTATGTTCTTAACCCGATTTCTGTTAAAGTTATTCATTGGAAATATGACTGAGCGAAGACATTTTCAAGATGATGCTTATGCTGTTTGTGTTATTCACTTTCCAAGTACTACACCCATATAGCAGCACTGATTTTACGTTGGACCGGAGTATTAGCAAGATGTCATAAAATAATCTCAACAAAGTGTTCATCCCTTCTAATATAATCACCTCCTCAACCCAGGCTTCTATTAAGAACTTGATTTCAGCTGGGACACAATTCACAAAATGTCTTTCATACGGAATAGTACACTTTAAAAGTCGCAGTACTTCCGTGGGACTCCCAGGGTCTTCTATCACCCCACACACAAAATATACTTATTTTATCAGCTGGCTAGGAATTATTTCATAATTCTACTGGTATCTTAATTCCTATGTATATTGAATGGCTCGTAAACTGACACTCAAAGCATTATTTCCATTGTATGGTACTATGAGAAGGAACTTCAAGCAAAGTCACTGACAGAAGATTTCTTTACAGTAGGAGTAGAAAATGATATCGTTTAAGTGTCCACCATTAGACTTGCTGTATCACTTTTTGGATCTATGTATGTAACTTGCACAATTTCCGCTACAATGTTGTCTTTCAGCTCCTGTAAAGCCTGTGGTTTGTTGATATACATAGATCTTCTCCTTTAGGTAGCTTCACTGAAAAACTCTGGAGTTCACGCGATCGCGGCGGCCATTTTAAGTCACTGTGGTTTGTGATGACATGATTCGAAATTGCTCATGTAGAAGCCATATGCCATTGTTGGTGCTCAGTTGCAAGGGTGCAAAAAGTCCTCAAACATTATTCTGTAGTAGTCTCTCTCCTTTTTGAGGAAATACAGTCCAAAAATTAAGAGCGAGGTTATGCCACACCAAACAGTCACACGAAGTGGGTGTATTAATTAATAATATGATGTTGTGCTTGCCGAGATTTTGGACAGATCTCCGGTATTCCAAATGAAATGACAGGTCACTGGGATAAACTTGTTGGATCAACTAAATTTCGTAGAGTTATGTACATATGTATATGTGAAACTTCAAACTCTTATGAATAGTGCTGCGCAACTGTGTTGAACGTTGTTGTGGTTATCTGCAACACTTTGCCCAACAAGGTCGATGCTATAACCCGATCGTCCAAAACGTGGTCAGCCTGCACGTCTGACATCTCAAAAGTCACTCATATTGCCTATAGCAATATGGAAGTTGTTGGAGCATTGTGAACTCCATAAAACTGCCAGTATGCACGTTGAATGTCAATCACTGTCAGAGCGTTGTCTTAAAGTTATGAGACATTTTTTGCTCTGCAATGGTGTATTTCTCCATATTGAAATCTCCCAAGTCTGAAAAAAAAAACAAAATAAAATGCTCACAAATAAAACAGTTAAAGAGACTTTTTGCCCACCCTGTAGATTAAAACTACCTTTCCACTAATATTATCTGAAAAAAAGGATAGAAAATGTTGTTACAGATATTTGTGGATAGTCAAGACCACCTTCCTTAAACTGTCCACCCCTAATACAAAAGTTAAGCTGTTGAACCAACACGAATAATAAGCCAGGTGCTGTTTCACAGACAGACCGGTGGTATTAAGCAGGTAAGGATCCTTGAGTTGATTGTTTGCAACTAATCCGATGTCGTCGGTGGGAGTAGGAGAAAACATCCTCAGAAAAGCTGCTTTTGACGTAGAGTAACCAGCAAGTAAGCGGAAATCACCATGAAATGTAAATATTTTATCGATTTTCTTAAAGTTTAGAGGTTTAGTTTACGCTCTAATTGAATATTTGACCAAAATTGTCTTGATTAAGAAATTATCCGCCTCAACATGTTTAACTGCACGTGCATGGGCACATTTTTAAATAAATATTTACATTTAGCTTTCCTCCTATATCCTATCGGAAGGAATACAAAGACAGCGTATCCTACTCCATATGTTGTAAGTTACAGAGGCGTATGTGTGTTCTTCTATTCGAATGCTCCCTTGTGACTTAAGACCATTTTAAAAAAAAAAAAAATAATTGGGACCTTCAATGCCTCCGAGAAATGTATTTTAAGCATTTACAGTCCTGAATGTATCGAAATATTAATGCTCCATTGCACTTTATTTTGTGATTTATTAGTCTGTTGGGAAACTTCAAATCTCCCCTAAAAATTTTGCAGTTCTTTTACGAGTATTCTAAGTAATTCAGAAGAATGCCACATGGATGATCGACATAATATAATTGGCTCCCTAAAAACGAACAATACATACACAATCGCCCAGGAGAATATGTGGACAAGGAAACATAAATTAAAGAAACGATTTAAATGCTTTGTTAAAATGGCATGGCTCAAAGGTAACGTGGTCATCGACAAATGTGGCCGTAAAATCGGAAAACTTTTTTCTGAATGGGCAATTCGGATCCAATGGCAAGAAATCTTTTTATGTACTAGATATGTGTACTCGTACTGATGTATTTACAAATATAAATCCATATTTTCGAATGGAATGCAGATCTTATTTCATAATTCTGAAAAGGCTACATCATTCATTAGAGCTGCGATAACTTAAAGTCAAACCTAGAAACCTTTTTAATATACCTAAAGGTATTAAGAAAGTAGAAGACTGGAACTAGTTTTAATGAGTATAAACACGGAATTAGAACAGCGAAACTAAGATCATTGCAAACCTTCTGTGAATCCATGGAAGATGAGAATAAGGCCGCAAGACTCCATAAGGTATTATCGAAAGACCCCTGCGTCCCCGAATCTATCCAGAAGACTGATGGCTCATGGGCAAAATCCAGCCAAGAATTTCTGCGGCTACTAATTGAAGCTAAAGTTTCCTATAGTCAGGAGAATTAAGCATTTATTGGAGCAAAAGAATACACTATGGAAGCATTCCTGGACATTGAGAGCCCTTGAAATAATGTAAAGACTGATTCAAGAAAGCCTCGGAAGATTTCGGATATATGTAACTATCTTAGCTGACAGCAAAAGCAACATAAAGCCTTCTACTCATGCAGCAGAATCTTTGGGAAAACTTGGGGTCCCTCTCCTAAAATAATTCTCTGGATGTATAAGGCTGTAATAAGACCCATACTGACATACGGCAGTCTTGTTTGGTGGCCGGCGATGAACAAGGTCACTAACCTAATGGCCGCCACGAAGATTCAAAGACTAGCGTGTATCGGGACCACCAGTGCGATGAGGACAACTTCAACCGCTGGGCTTGAGGCTATTTTCAACCTGCTTCCGCTAGATATCTTCATCAAAACATCTGCAGCCATAAGCGCCATCAGAATCAGCCGGTCAGGAACATGGAGGTCGAATGCAATAGGGCATACGACCATCCTTCAGAAGTATATTGGCCATGTACCCATTACGGACTACATCACGCCATACTTAGACTTTAATAAACCTTTCTCAAGCGCCTATCCTAGCAGGAAGGAGTGGTTGAGAGGTCTGATACCAAACGCGCAATCCATTGCCATATATACCGACGTATCTAAAATGGACACAGGCGTAGGGTCAGGCATCTTCTACGAATCGCTGGGAATATCGAAATCAATACGCCTCCCAGTAAGGGCAATACCACAAGAGGCTATCACCTTCTTTATTGACAGCCAGGCAGCTATAAAAGCAATAACTGCCACAGAAATTAAATCTAAACTTGTGAAGTGCTGTAGAGAAGAGCTTAAGGTTCTTGGAACACAGCACAAGGTATCGCTCTGCTGGGTCCCTGGACATGAGGGTATACCAGGCAACGAGAAGGCTGACGAACTAGCAAGAGAGGGTTCTGCAGCCGTTTCAAGACAAACAGAACCACTCGTGAACATCCCGCACTTAAGCTTGAAGTAGGGAAAATAGCCATACAGGAGGCAAACACCAGATGGACCTCCTTGGATTTCTGTGTAATCACAAGGAAACTATGGCCGTCCTTCGATAAAGGCAGAACCGAGAGACTTATACGGGAAGACAGAAAATAACTTTTCACCCTCGTTGGGGTTATCATGGGGCATAACTCTCTACGGTATCATTTGAAAAAACTACGTCTGACGGAAGAAGAACTCTGCAGAGGTTGCGGTGACGAGGGAGCTTTTGAGGACACAACCCACTTCATATGTCACTGCCCTGGCCTCCAACACAGCAGGAGCAGGGTCCTAGGGAGCTACTTCTTCCAAGACCTAGATGAACTCGCCAGCACGCCATCAGACAAGATAATGAAATTTATCAGGTCCTCAGGATGGTTTGTATGCAAAGACTCGCATCAATAACTATCGGAGCATATATCGGCGGGAGTCTCTCTCCCCGCCAACCCACATACCTAACCTAACCTAGCTGACAGTAAAAAAAAATACAAATTCTTGATACAACAGACCGTGTTTGGTCCAGGGCCTAGCTTCTCGCTACCATTCATGTTGTGCGTGTTGTATTTTTCACACAAATGAAAGGGACCCACATTTTAAAGCCATATCCGAAAGGAAATTTTTTTGTTTTTGTGAAGCTTTCTCATTACTCTCGGACGATTGTCAGACAATCGCAGGAAATAGTACCATGAAAAAACTATTTAGCTCAGTAATGCGACGCATTAACCACTGAGTCGAGGCGCCCACTGAGCCCGCTGACAGTCAAGCAGCCTTAAAAGCGGTAAAATTCAATACAATTAAATCAAAGGCGGTTAAGAAATGTCGGGATAGAATGAGCACCATCAGGAATCATTCAGTCAAGCTTTGGGTTGCCGGACATAGCAATATAGAAGGGAACGGAGTGGCTTTGTCAAGGATGGGCTCGGCAATGAACTTTATAGAAGCGGACACATCCATTGTCACCGATTGGAAAGTTGTACAGTGTAATAGGTGGTATTATAGAGAAAGAGCCCAACTCGCCCTGGCTATGCAGTCTGTCAATATTTTATCGGTATTTTAACTGGAGTAATCACAGGACACTGCGCCAAATGAGTCATGCTCCGCAAATGGTAAGTAGAGTCCAACGATTTATGCAAAAGCGGCGGAGAAGAAGATAAAGTAGAGTCAATACAATATCTGCTATGCCACTGCTCTGTCCTGAAAAACCACGGATATGTACCTTATTATCCACGTTCTTTGCAAGCACCGCACAGATAAAAGGAGTTCAGATATCGGATGTGCTTCACTTCATAAAGAGTACCAAATGGTTTGCAATTTGGCTATTGACGGGATATGTTTGGTTTAATATGTTTTTAATTTTTTTTTCTACACAAAATAAGAGGATTCACAATGGCCTCATCTATCACACATCCTTTCCTAACCTAGCTTATGTGATACAAAGTAAGCAGCTATTAAATTTGGAATTATTTCGTGTTCAACTCAAACTTTATACTACAAAACATGAAAACTTTGTTTTATTTGTCCCAAACATATCTCGAATTAATCAAGGGGAAATTATATCCTTCATCACTCAGTAGTATTTTTGATGAGTATTCATATCGTTAAACAGAAATAAATTTTTCAAAATACGAGAGTCGTGGATGCATCCTGGCCATTGCATGTTGTCTGAAAATTTATCGAGTGGAATCCTTAGCGATTAATGCATTCGCCACTGTAGCTAAGCGACTTCTACACACATGAGTACGTACAATCAACATCACCAATCGCTTAGGGAAATCTATATTTAGTGCTCCTTAGAGTTTGTGCTTCTGTGTAATGTGGAAATACAATCCGATGGAACACATGACTTGCGATTTTCCCTTCTGAATTACTCAATACTTGAAATAGAGCTCACAACATGAGCACTTACTCAAAATTTTATTTCAACAACTAAGCTCATCTGCATCAAGGGTACTTCTCCAACTTTTGTGGTAAAAAAAAGACATTACACACATTACAAGAAGTGTGCAAGGAAGTATTAGAACTTTGGTTAAGGCTCACTTCCCAGGACCAATGGATTCTACAACAAACGTGTACTCAGACAGTATGAGCATATCATAGGAGGGGTAGGTAGAGAATCTCATTACATGGTAGGATGTGTGTTGGGCTATTATGTCGTTCACACCATTCATAGTGCCAGGGGCTGTGCCCGTCGGGGTTATGCGTCATTTTGCAAGCTATGCCGAAAAACTCCAATCAAGGTTAGAAACAAGCTTAGGGTAATTTTCAAACATTGTCTGAAGCCAGGCTACACACCAGTGGCATGAAGGGAATTGCGGGTTATATTTGTACCTAAGGAAGTAAACCAGGCCATACTTCTGCGAAAGGCTATATACATATGTATGTACCCATGAGTCCATCGGCATTTCTGCTGCGGAATTACTAGAGATGGGATCAGTATCTGATAAGAATATCGCCATCGAGAGTTAGGCTACCCTAAAGGTAATGTGCGTAGAACCGTGTCAGATTATGCTGGGTACCTTGACAATTGGATAAAGGGGGTAACGAAAGTGGCGACGCAACGTACTGAACGTAAAAGGAGCTGAACTCCCTTAAAGTGTGCATAATTGGCGACATAAAAAAAACGAGTAAATGGCTTAAATTCAATTTTTTGCAAACGACTTAATGTTGTCGTGACTTTTGGTCAAAGTTTTCGTTAAAAAAAAACATTTCGAAAACTACTACGAAAGTCTTCATCCTCCGCCACATTCTCCTCCTTCATATTCACTTCCTTGGTAAATATTTTTGTCTTTAATTTGGCTTCTTTCTGAACTGGATTTCGTTACTCTCGCTTTGTCCCTTCTGTTTATCTTGCTTTTGCTTAATGTTATTTTCCCCTCTCCAAAAAATATTTTTCTTGCATTTAAAATAAACCCTGGGTCTGCTAGATGGTCATCTCCGTAAAACATCTGGGCTATTAGCTCAATCTTCCCTCGAGTTGCACAAAAATACGTGGGTATTGCCTGTGTAAATTGTATCGTGCTTTTGTTTACCTTAGATTTGTGCAAGGACCCGATCCTCTGGAGAGAACTCCCGGGTAATGCACTAGTTATGGTTTCGATATTCCTCCTTTCCTTAGAGTACGAAAAAAAAAAACAAAAAATTCCACAATAAATCTAGGGTTGACCTAGAGGTCATTTGACTAAAAGAATGCAGCAAGGAGGAAAGGTGAAAATGACACTGAAAAGGTTGGCGTATTTTCTGATGCAACCCACAATGAACCACAAATATTTATCCTGTCACATCGTGTGCTTCACAGTTCATTTTCTGGCTACATGAAGTACTTATTTTCCACTTGAGGAAAAACAGATTCAACCTAAAATTCTTAATTAAGTACCAGGTGACGCAAAGTCATCACATTATCGGAAGATGCTCTCATTTTTGCAAAGCTCGTCTTATGACATCGCGAATTTGACATTTATACGTAAACAAGCCATGGATGGTTATACTCTTCAAGGACGCGTCTTGATTCGCTGGCAAACACGGCGGCATTTAGTCGTTCGCCTCGAGGAGACTGGACGGTAGCAGAGGTGGCCGGCCGAGGAGTAGCCTTTCGATCGAGAATATTGCTGCTGTAGCTACAGAAGTCCAAAAATACTCTCAAACATCAAACAGAATAAGTAAAGACCACGGAATTGGAGATCAATAAAAGGTCCTTGCAACGAGATTTTGGTGAAAGATTGGAAGATGTACCCCTATAAGGTGCAAACAGTAGTTCAGCTATTGCCCTCAGACCGCTAATCGCCAGTATATTACAGGCAAGCCCTTCTAAGTCTCAACCTCGATGAGCAAAATGATCACTTGTGCGGCCTTGTAATGCATGAATAGCCATTACATACTCGCAACGTTACTGTTTGGTGTGCCGTTTACGTAGGAAAGGTGATTGGCCCATATTTTTTCGATAACCATGTCGATAGCAATACTACTGTGATTGGTGAGTGCTACAGAATAATTATCAGCGACTTCTTGGTGCCACAATTTAATGACTTGCATTTAGAGTACGTATGGTTCCAGCAGGATATGGTTCCAGCAGGACCTCAGCAGCAAGTTTAATCTCTTGTTTTGACCATTAGCATTGGCAAAAAAGATCGCCCGATTTGACCGTTTCAAACTTCTTCCTTGAAGGAGTCTATTATTATTGCCACCCAGTTGAGAATTGATCGCCAGATGTTTTGGAAGAGTCATAGAAAATGCTGTGAAATAAGCCCAAATGTGTATCAACTGGTGGCCACTTAACTGATTTTATCCTCCCAATTTAACGGAAAAAAATTTAAACGTAATCAACCAACGGAACCAGTTCTTTTTATTTACAAACAAATTTACAGCTTTATGAAATCGACTGAGGACTTTGTCTCCACTTTGTACGAGTATGTATATTGTACGAGTTCACCCTTGCCTTCTACTATGAGGATTTTTTAAGTACTTGGTTACCTGTGTTGTCTTTATTGCGTTCCATATCATTTTATTTTAATTTTTCAGAAAAATTAAAAGCTTTTAGCAAATTGACTTCATTCCTAAGCTAAATCCTCGATAGTATACGAACTTGATAATAATGAAACGTTTTCCCTTAAATGTGTGTGTGTGTTGTGGAATATTGTACCATCACAAAATCGATTGGAGTAGCTTAGAAAAGTCACACGTCAGTGCACAGAGATACAGCAGATACTCGTATCAGTTCTGTTGGTAACTATAGCTTTCTTATTGGGCAACGTCCTTCACTGATTCAATCCCTCATACGAAGTGGATAAGTTAAAAGCCTGTCAAGTGTTATTTTAGTGAGAGAGGTATCAAGACCCAGCTGCTGCGCTTCTCATTAATACTCTAGTGATAGTGAAAATATAATATTTTTCCCAACGACTTGAAGAGGAAAATTCTGTTTAATTTAGTTACGTATCCGCCACCGTATTCCAGAGTAAAGAACTTAAAATTTATGAAGTTTACCTTAGTAGTCAGGTGTTGTTAAGGACTGCGCTATTATAACATTTTTACAAACGAATTTAGAACATCTACTGAGACAAGTTTATAAGCATATCGTGCTTTGTTCGTAGGTCTTATCGTGAAGCTGGGAGCATTTTTGTTATGGTACTTTGTTTTTCTGGAGACATAAATAAGGAATGTTTGTCACGTTCAGATGCTATAATAATTGTTCCCCCTTTTGTTGGGCTTGCAATGAATATAACGTAAAACTTGAATTCTAATGGCATTAAATTTTTGGAAGGCCACAGGGTAAGACTTTTTTTTTAATTCGTTGACGTAAAGGCACTGCGAGAAACGAAATCTATTGTACAATAAGCAATCAGAGGGAACGGACAGAGGGCTCCTTTAGTGGGCGCTATGGCTCAATGGTTAGTGCTGGCTTTGGCCCAAGCTTTGAAAATTATTAAAGTAACATAAAACTGATTTTGAGTTAGTCAGGTGGCAGATCAGATCCTTGAGCGTCATTAGCTAAAGTCTGGTTGACACCAGCGTCCTGGTAAATACGATGTCGCATTAAATAATAAAGTTGCGGATTTTTCTAGGTGCTCGATGGTGTTGAATGCTTTTTGCGTTTCGAAACAGTCGGACAAATATGTATCTGCCAAACCCTCTAACTCAACGCGTGCGAACGATCGGGCGACTTTCAAAAAACGTGATATACCGGGACAAACGTGTTCTGCACATATGGTAATAATCAAACTTTTAAAGATGTACACGGCTATTGTAAGACTTAAACTGACTTCTGGTTATCTAGTTTGATGGCAGGCCGCCAGCAGGACCACCAACTTAACGGCTGTTATAAATATACAAAGGATGGCATGCATTGTTCCCAATTACACTCACAGTGCGAGGGCGCACCCGAAGCAACCCGCTTCCGGTTGATATCTTTGCACAAGCCTCAGCAGCAATTAGTGCCCTAAAAATAAATGAATTTAGACAGGTGTAGACCAAATAAAGGATTCATTCAATTATCCCGAAGGAATTTCGAGGCAATGTACATAATACGGACTACATGACGCCGTACATATATTCCATAAGACCTTTCTCAAATACAGAATTGAACCACAAGCTTATGCAAAAGAATGGTGAATCCCCTTTATTGGTGGAAGTAGTCATTGTGGGGTAAAATAACCTGCGGTACCACGTGAAAAAACTAGGACTAACGATGATCTACATTATGTACATATGTCTATGTGCAGATGAGGAAATTAGCTAAGGACGTAACCCCCCCTCTCTATTATCGTCCAGGTCTCATCCACCTTAGATATAAGTTTTTCGGTTAGATATATAAGCAGAAGAAAGGTCAACCAATTGACAAGGGACTTATCTCCGCATCTCCGTATTTTTTTTTTGTCTGCGCCAAGGGTTGTGTAATCTTCTTAAGATGTAATAGCCCGCGTTACTGGCATGTACGATTCGCAGGAATTCGATTCCGACCTACACACGTCAACCACTCTCAACGCGGGTTTATTGTTAGACATTACTTCGGGGCGGGCGGCTTAGTAATTGTTTCACCGCATCCCATATTCCTCTAATTCTTTCCTCTAGATCTACACGAAAGCGTTAGCACTGAAAATATACATATGTGCCGCACGTCTTCTCTAGCCTCTCCAAAATTTTGATAGATAGCAGATTAATCGAGCTCAAACTTGTTGAGATACGCTCTTAAGCAGCCATGTCCGTCTACGATCTTAGTGAGGTAGAAATCTGCTTTTTCATTGTTTTAGACCGTCTATGTACAAACAGATAGCTACATCTTCGCTTCCAAGACTGGGTCCAACTCGCCTGCCATGCTCTCATATTCCACCGTCTTCCAGTTTGATATCTTTAATTGAAGCCCAGGGTTCCTGAATTTTAGCATCGCTTGTCATTTCTAGTTCGCTAGCCAAAATATTTGCTGGTAGTATTACCGTGATGATACAAATATCATCAAATCATACCGTCAGAAATGCAGCACCCTCAGCACACATAGTCGTTTAACGGAGTTAATACTTTTAGCGTAAGATCAAATTGTCACTGCTTTGGCCCATATTGGCGCTGCGTGGTGGACTGCATGACTCTTGACGGAACTTGTTTCTTTATTGTCTGGGTCCTCCAACATGCATCTTTATTCCACACTCACACGAACAGCTTTGTTGTACGTTCTTTCGAGGTATTCTTGAAATTGAGCTTAGCGTCGATCATCACGCCTAAGCATCTGATAACTGCTTTTGATATATTATGTCATGGTAGACCCTTACAGTATTGTCTATCTTTTACTGCGAATGCTTACTAGTACTGTTTCATGTTTTAACCCAACTGCTGCCATCCACCGCCTCATTTTTCGGATACATTTATTACTTCATCGGCAAGGACTATAGCTTTTGCCTCATTTGGAATTCTAGCCTTAGAGCCCTATCACGCGTTCGACAGAACAGGTCATGAAACCAATCTTTGTGGAACTCCGCCGAATATGTGGTACTGAGTCATTCCATATCATCGGTATCGAAGAGCAGAAAGCATTTTTCGCAATAGCTCAGTATTATTTTAGTTAAAAACCAAGGCACTATCATTGACTTAAGGGAGAGTATTATAAGTTTTCAGTTTGCAGAGTTAACATCCAATGTTATTACGGCACCATATTTTCTTGCACCTCCTTTTCATCTCCTGCCCTGGAAAGCTTCTTCCAGGGTTAAAGTTACCATCCGCATGCCGTTTATTGTAGAACTAGCTTTTCTAAATCCAAACTGTTGGCTTAAGAGTTCCCTGGCTTCATCAATTGTCACATTTAATCGGTTGCTATTCCAATGATTTAAAAGATACTTCTTATAAGTATATGCAGTTCCATAAATGGTTTTGTGTTTATTTTGATGGCTAGTTAAGGACCTTGTTTGATGATGATTGACTTACTATCACCAAATTGTCTTCACACATCCAGGCACTCCATTTGACAGAGGAATCTCCTGTATTTCCTGAGGTGGTTCTATACGCTCTTCTGGTGTAAATAATCCCGACATCAGTTTCGCATATGGAATGGGAATGAGGGTGAGGGTGCCGTAGTGCCTTTTAGCCTTGCCATGACTGCCCTCCCTTATATGTATCCGAATGGGTCTACATAAGATTTTGAGCCTGCCTATTAAACAGTAAATGAGTTATGTATGGGTATAACTGTACACAGTCAGAGGTATTAACTTAATTGAATTGTCGCTGTACGAAATTTATTAGAAAACAAATACGAGAAAGATTTTCTTTTAAAGCCACGAACGTCAGTCTTCAACGAAAATAGCTCGCTTACCCTAATCTTTTAAAGGACAATCGCTGTGGGATACAATTACGCAAGAAATATTCCTACGCATGCATGGCATGCATTACGTAGGAATTTAAGAAAAATAAATGTATGTGCCTGTGAAACATTTAAAACCTTATCTTTGTGTATGTTGTTCCTTAGTGACGTTAATGACGAGCACGTTTGCAGCAATGAATTCCATTAGAATTCTTTAATCTCTTATACATCATTAAACAAAGGTTTTCCAAATACATTCTAACCGCGTATATGTATTACATCGGTTTATTCCTTTGTTCTGTTTTGTTTCCAACCTACTACACGTACCCTTATATTTTTGCGTCTAAATCCCGATGTCACAGTGAGGTTTAGGTACCAATATTATTTTTAACGTTCTCTTGACTCAAGCTGTTAAAATGAAACCGCATTCGAAAGAAAAAAAGCAAATAGAATGTTTTTTTTACATCATTTAAATAAAATGTTAGGTTCCTTCACTATAATTCGAAAACGGTTTAACATAAAATTTTTATACACGTGTAGATGTCTTAATAGAATTTGAGTATGGAGATTTTGGTCGCCAGAGCAATATACAAATGTCTTGCATCTCGAAGTAAAAAATCTCCAAACATGGTCTTGGACATATCGGCAAAAACTAACATTGCTTGGTTGTACGGAACAGCACCATGTTTCCACTCTCTTTAGACCGGTAAATGGGTTATGGGTTGATGGTCTGTGATGATGGAAATATAAGGGTACATCCATAGGCTTACGCGCCAAGTCCTGAATAAAAGACAATTTACTGAGCTCAACAACAGGGAATACAGAGATAGTTCTGCTGTCGATCACTATCTTTGAGATACGGTTATCATTGCATCCAAAATGGCTGTAAATAAATATCACTTCAGGGTTGAGCAGATAAACAACAAACTTGCGAGGTTCCACTACAAGCAGGAGTAAAGTACTTGTGAGATTTGGGCCGTTACGCTCCTGCAAAAATAGTATGTACATATATATGAAAAGTTTCAGGTTGCCGTGCCGAGTTTTTAAGTAACAGTCTCAGAACCAATCCGTTCTCGTTGTGGCGAAAGAAATCCTCATCGACACTTAACCAGTGAAAATAAAGTATACCTATGTATGTACGTAAGAAAATCAGAAGTTGAAAAGAAACTGCATGTGCAGGAGCCGATGAGTTCATTCTACGATGCTGGAAAATAAGATAAGTACAGAGCAATAAGGAATCTAGAAATTTACCTGTTTTTTTTTTTAAAGTCTTCGAGAAGAATTTCGACAGCGTAGAGTTCATTTGGTAAGCTTTGTGTAGGAGAGGCATTATGGAAAAATGTATCGCTTACAGCCCAACGAAAAGCTGTCAGAAGTCAGACTCCAAAGCGGAGTACGACAGGGTTGCATTTTATTACCGCTGCTATTTCTAGTGATAATTAGTGATGTGATTCACGCAGCGTTATTGGAAATTAGCAGGGAAATTCAATGGACACCTTGTACAGCTGCACAGATTTACATAGATTTATATATACATATGTACCTACATGAAATGGTCTGCAATCTTAAAGGCGAGATGAACAGGGTGACGGTGAAAATAAATGCAAGCAAAAAAAGTCTTCAAGTCTTCTCGAAGCCCTTAACCGAACAGGATGTCGTGAAAGTTGATAGGTTTCTTTATCTAGGAAGCATCGTTTCGGCTGACAGTAACACCGAGCTTGATGTTGACAGCAAAATCCTGGAACCAAAGGCTGCGTTCGGTACGACATGCCAAGTCTCGAAAAGCAATGCATAGAGCAATATCAAACTGTGATGTTTAGCTCCAATGTTGAGTCAGTACTTCTCTTTGAGTTTAGTAATTGATGACTACCCGTCATAGTCACTCATGTGGTGCAGACCATTGAAAAGAGATATTTTCGCATCATATGTAGACTTTTCTATCCAAATCCTATCTCAAATGAACAGCTCCACACGAGAACAATCCAAAATCCAATAGGTACCTCAATATGACGAGGGAAGTGGTAGTGGATCGGTCATATTTTATGGTGCGAAGACGAATGTTGAAGATTATCCTAGGTAGTAAATCTCTCCGTCAATCAATTAGTAACTTAGGTACACCATCTTTCCAGAAATTTAAACGTTGAACATCATACAATGAAGTGTAAAATGCGTTCCTAATTCCCCAAGCAATTTTTTTTTCCTAATGAAACCAAATTTCTTATAAATTGCTGACATTTTATCAGACGTCAAGTAAATCATTCCACAGTCAACAGTTCTAATGATCCATGTAATATCGTGGGACGTCAACCCACCTCGAATGCACAACCAATGATAAAATACACAGCAGAGAGCTATTAATCTTCGTTGTCTTGTCAGTGCTAAAAAAAAATCAAGCCCCGAAATCAAATCCACAGTAATGCTTCGAACTCAACGCAATTCTCCTGCGACACGATTGCAATAAAGTATTTAATTTATACTTTATAACCAACATTAGTTAAAAAAAAATAACAAGTTTCCCGTGACTTCTGTTCACTTCAAAAGTATGACTTCAACTTTCAAACTTAACTCAACTCCCTTGGAACGAAACCCTAGAGAGCGATGCTAATTAAAATTAACACAAATAACAAGAGAAGGAAAGCACTGATGGAACTTCATAAGGAAATAAGGACTAAAAAACCCGAGTTTGTGTATTTTGTTTTCAACAAAACTTGTTTTATTATTTTTAAATGCATTTGCAGATAAGTCAAATATTGCCCCAGGACTTAAGACTAGCTCTTGAAAATTAGTCGAATGACCTTTGATTGTGTTCCTATAAAGCATCCACATTTACATCCCAAGGGGTAAATGAACAGAACTGCTGACTGTAATCCCATTACGCGGAGAAGCTCCTTTAAGGTCAAAAATAAACGATTCCCTTAATCCAATTCAACCACACGAATGCAGTTTTAACAGAAAAAGTAAATTACTCCGTTAATGCCATCAATTTAATCGAATTGAAACTTTACGTGGAATCGATCAACAGGAATAAAAACCAAATAAATTGCACTTTGTAAGATGATGCACAAGGAGTTTGATGTCCTCGAGGTGCAGATAGTTGAAAACTTGTCACAGCGAACATTTAATGATGAAAGTTGGTGTAGAAAAAGAGGAATATTCCAAGCGATTTATGTAATGAATTGAAGGAAAATAAAGGTTTAAGGATGTTCCTAAAAAATGCGAGTGATTTGATCTTAAGGCATTGTTACAAAATGAGTGTTGTCTAAAGGAAAACTTTGTTAAACATTTTCGCAACTCGTTAAAAGACTACTTAAAACTCGATGACGCAAAGTGGTTTTTCGCTGCAAGTTTTCAATATACTTGCAAGCGAATCGTTAACCAGCACTCATGTCTATATCCTTGGGCATCTTAAAATAACCTTATGGAAACTTACTCTTCGTCGATTCCGGGTCTAAGTGTCCTTCCCTTTTGTAAATATAAAGTATGGGCCATCTGTTAGTTTCCTTTTCATATGTGTGCATTTACAACGCTTACATTTTCGAGATATTAAATACTGATATGCAGTGCGGATAAAATGCGGATAAAGATGGCTGTCATTAAATTTGCTTGTCACTGCGCACTTAGACCAAGAGTCGGGTCCATTGTTCCCATTTCAATTGCTCTTAACTCTGCCAACCTAAATAGAGAAGAAAAGCCGCCGAATTAGAACCACCCAGGTAAGGATATGAATCTCCATAGAAAAGTGACTACGAAGAGTTCTTATTCGTCTGTTAGCCAGGGCAGGACATTCGCAAAGCAGGTGACGAACAGACTCAATTTCAACATCGTCTCAGCCTCTGCAGTAATGATTGTGTATAATCCCGAGAGGTTTCGTCTGAATACCAATGGTAAAGTGTCCCATAATGACGCCAGAGACGACGACTCGTGTCATCTCATCTTGTCATAAGTAGATCGGGCATAGAGTATTAGCGTGTATCCAAGTGAACCCAGCGTCTGTTGGCTATACCAGTGGCTTCGCGTTGTTGAGCTAATTAAAAGGGCTAATATGAGTTCTTACGAAGGGTTTTTATGAAGAGGGAAGAGCCTTCGGAAGGCAACGCTGATTCTATGCAAGTTTATCCGTTTCTTCATTACGTGAAATATGCCCTGGTGCCCAGGATAAAGTCACTGTATATACCTCTCGATATCTCACTTAGATATCTCTGCAGGTGTTTACTAGACTTTATGCGATTACTGCGGAGTGCATGGCGTAAAGTAAGTAAGACATTGTTCTCCCGTTGCTAAACTATTGGGGAACAGTCTGCTCTAGAATCGAGTTTTTCTAAGGCTACGCGCACAGAGATGCGCGAAAGCGATGTGATGCAAGAAGCGTTTGCTTGCGATATAACCGTTCACATGTATTCTTAAGTACGTACGCACAGTGAAGCGACATTCGATGCTGTTTCTGAAAGCAAGATTTTCGAAGAGATTAAGGCAGTCTCAGACAAGCCTAGATCTAGACGGGATTCTTTAATTATTCTCCGCATTCTCGTGCACATAGCATGGTTCAACACCATTTTCCAATTTGGCACCATTTGTCATAAAATGGTGCTCCAAAATCCATAAGTTCTTGGAATAAACAATGATGGAAGGCGAAGAGTACTACTTTGACATTTGTGTTGCGCCTCCTCCAGCTCCTTACACATTTTTTGCAACACTCCAACATTGTGTCTTGCTCCTCGTAGCTCGCCGATATAATTCCACTAAACTTCTATTACTTCATTGTTTCCAATGCAGATAAAATTGTCCTCCTTAATTCATTTTCAAAACATTTTTCGCTGTGATTGCTTGTATTTGAATTGTCAAAGAAGCTATGAAGAACCGCCAACAGAAAGAAAGTGGCGCTGCAAACAATAAGATGGTGGTATACCACCAAAAATTTGCGAAACTCAATACTAGGTTCTATTCATCGTATACTAGATTTTAACGTGGTATTGCAGTGACAGACAAGTGGTATAGAACGTAGTATTGCTACACCATGGTATCAATACCAGCAGTCTGTCTCCCACATAAGACGTTGTAGAACGTTTGCATTCATTCATTTGGGCATTCGAAGTGAACATAATCATAGGCAATTAGGCAAAGCGTAGGAACAAGACTTACGTCACTTGTCTTTTTTCTAAATACAAGCACACACTACCCCAACAACCCATAATCTTCTCGTCATATCACATCAGAGAATGTGCAATGAATTAATCCCCCAAAATGACTCACAAATCAATACCCTCCACTCCTCCTAATCTTCTTAGATGTTGGTCAAAAAAGGCTCAAATGACAAAGGTTATAATCACTCGCAAAACTTTTTCAATCAATGAGACTCACAAGAAAAAAAAATAACAACTTAATGAGAAAATGTTTGGGGTTCTTATCAGATTTCAGGCAGTGACTTTCCATTTATGTTTAACTGAACCTTGGCAACGCGTCCCTATTGCTTTCTTCAAAGGAAACAACGTATAACAACAGATAATATTGGTCAATTTGGCGGTCCTTAATTTCCTCTCCTGCAATTTTTATTCCCCCTCTGTTGATGATGGGTAATATTAGGATTTCATTTCGTATTCTTTCGGTTTTTATTTTCGCTATATCCTTAAGAAAATCCTTCTTTTAGTGGATTTGCATTTTTGAGCTTGAACTTAATTTTTTTTTTTACTTTTTTATCTATTTTTTTTTCTGAGAACCTTTTTGTCGGTTTTTATTTTATCTCATTAAATTTTGATGGTTAGTCTAGTTTAAGGAAAAGGAAGTAACGGAGATTTAATTCCTAGCAGCTGGGCTAGAGAAGGAAGGGTTAATTACATTAGAGAACATAGATTAGGAATTTTAAGGGTTGCATAAAAGGGACGGCGAATAATTTCTAATTTGTTAAGTTGTTACCTCCTGATTTCGGAGCAATTAGCCCGAAGGTTTTTCTTAGAAAATTCATTTCCACTCATTTGCCTGTACAATCGACTGAAACGGAAGTGTGCTGTAGAGTGGGAGTCACTTCAAACTCTACACCCACAAAGGTGTGATAGATGACATAAGCAGTTATATTAAACCGGTATATACCGGTAACATGGAGGAGAGGCAAACAAATTTTGTGTTCTCACCAAAATCGAATAGAAGGGTTTACCCAAAATCGAGGCTGAATTAGTCCCTTAAGAAGAACAGGTTCAACGGCGTTTTGGTTTTTACCGACTGAAACCACATCCTTCGTCCTCTCTACACGAAGGCCGCTTCGCTAATGGATTTGGGTCGCACATATTCCTCGCATAAGCCGGATTTTTTGATTTTTTAGCCTTTCTAAGGCTATCGGTTCCTTCATTATGCGCGTTGAGTTCTCTTATTTTGTTGCGCATTTCACAAACAATTTCTTCAGGGGTGCCACTACGCTCCGTTTTCTTTTATAGTTCTACTCTTTCCCCAATGAATCGTGGGCTTTAGAAAAAAACCTGTTCAAAGAACACATTGTGGGCACTAAGGACTGTCTGTGCACTAATACAAGTGCAAAGCGAAGTATACATATTTATGTTAAGTAGTAGTCCAACTCTCCCTGCCGCCTTTTGATCCATAACGGAATACGTGGGTTCGGTTGGTCCTTTCATGTGCATTTCAAGTATTTCAACGCTATTTCCGTTTTGGCTATAGGAGGCATTCTTGCCAGTTCGCTTACCGCACTGTTTGTAGTAGTAACTTGCCTTCAGGGCGCACATCTTGTTGTTATTGCATTTAAATCTTGTGGCCCAAGCCCAAATCAATGACTCAAAAATATTGTTAGTGCGACTTCCCTGGCAGATAGTAGCAATCTACAATTTTTTGGTCCTCCTTTATTTGCATGGAGAGCGCTGTAGTTAGTGCGTTGGACTACTCAGCTGGATGTTCAAAGTTCGAATTTCGGAACGCACCCAAGAAGTTTTTTAAAGTTTTTAACGGCCCCTCCTCTTGCAAGCACCTGACAGACATCCAGGAGTAATGGCTATCATGAGAAAGCTTCTCTATTCGCTGTCGGAAGTGGCTTTAATCTGTAGGTCCTTTCCATTAGCTTCTCGAGAAGCTAAACCCTGGATCACATATGGTCTATTGCATCAAGTACATATGTACGTATGTATTTGTATTTTTTTACCAGCATCATTCGTGGAAGGGCACCATTAGCACATCAGGTGCTTTTAGAGGACATTCTTATATCCATCGTGGGTCCTAGATACTTAATATGCAATTTGGTTCTACCTTTTCTTACTTGTGATGAGTACAGCCTCCATTTTGAAGTCCATTAGATTTAAATCAGTCGAATAGAGCTAATCGATTCTTATAGTTTCATTGCCAATCTGCTATATCTCTTCTGGCAATAACCCCAAAGGAAACATCTGCAAGGTTTCTAAAACATAAAATTTTATTCCTCGGCCGTAGGACGCCGTAATACAGTATGTTTATAGACGGCCAGGATGGATCCCTATGCTCTCCTCCGATCCCCTATACGTGTACTATCAGTGTTGTATAGTAGAATCCTAATCCTTAAGTATTCCGAGACACTTGCCTTATAAGTAAATTGGTGTGCTTATGTTGTTAATTGCCTTGAGAGTTAGTATGCAGTTAGCATTGTTTCCCAAGCACTGGACCCATACGATCTGTTGCGCCAAATATTTGCATTTGTTTTTTTTATGACTATCCGTTTCAACTATCACTCCTAATGTGTCTATAGTTGAGCGATAAAGTTATGCTGCTCTTCCGAGAGATTCGTGCTTATTCTACTGCTACTTCAAATTTGTTGCAGATGATTCTCTCGAAATTTTTTTCAGTGTATATAGAAAGCATAACGGTCTTTGTAGCTTGTTGTCTTTTCCACTTCCATTGTTTTAGAAAAGCACGTCATGTAAAAATCGAGGCCTTGACTGTAGCGCCTTATAAGGAAGTAGGCATGTTGTTGCATGCAATACATTCCAGAAGAAACTCATCTCTGTTATTTGTGTCAGAGATTTGCAAACATTTGCAAACTCGAATTCGATTGGGCTTCGGAAGCATTTTGATGCAACGTTGATGCGGATCTTTTTGACTTAAAGGGTTCGTTAATAAAAAAATTTCGCATTCAGGGACCAATACAGAATGCGTTCTAAAGACCTCACCACTTCCACAAAAAAAAAACACCATTTGGTGCGGTGACATCGTCGGAATTCGTGTAACAGCGATAAGCACGGAGGATAATCTTTTATTATTTGTCAAAATGGCCCTGCATGGCTTATAGTAAGCAAAACCATTAATTTATCGGAATCACAATTTGGTTATAAGTTGACTTCGACAAATAAACCTGCCAATTGGTCCTTTGAAACCCAATATTGTTCGCGTTATTCGTGACAAACAGTAACTATTGATCAAAAAAGTGATTCAAAATTGGACGGACAGAAGAATTTTCCTGCTGACCATATCCCAGAAATTTCAGATCCGTTTTCGTATAGTATACCTTCGATTTCATTGTCTGTATGAGCGCTGTGTCCTAGATGTACTCTGTTTGTGCTGACTATTGATGTAATAATACTAAATTCGATGTTATTTCATAGCTCTGCCTTGCTATCGCAAAGAATATAAATTTGTTATACACCTGATCATGACTTCTAGAACAAATATGTATATCGTTGTATTAATATTTATTTTCTTGTATTCCCTTCTTTTTATTCCAGATAACAGGCAATGGCACTACACTGTAAAGCGTGGCAAAAGGATACGTTTGCATTTGACATTAAACGCGCCATGTTTTAGTTCAGACTTCCTCGCGGAGAGGGAAAGAAAACACATTTTAATACTTCTAAGGACTACATTATAAAAGTACCACCTGGCAAAAAGGGAAACTTCCAACTGAATATAACACTACAACTACTCTCAGCTTCTCAAAGGTCATGAAGGATATGCTGCAGTACGACTTGAATGCATATACTTTCAACGAGACCGCCACACTACTGGAAAATGCCGCAACGACAACGTTTTCATTTCACAGTGGTGTGACAGCCGTCGAGGATACATTGGAATTCTTAATGCAAAATGCATCTTCAACGGAAACGCCCTATGTACCATATGTCCGTCGGCCAGAGACGTATATTGTACCTGTGCTGTTTGCATTTATCTTCATTGTAGGTGTTCTAGGGAATGGAACGCTTATTGTGGTGTTTCTTGGTGTACGACAAATGCGAAATGTTCCCAACACGTGAGTTCAAATATCACAGTATCTTTCTTTCATTTTTAGGTGTTTCTAAAGTTCCCAAGGCGAGATACATGACACAATAGATTTTGCCTCAATTCAAATAAGTTCTATGTAAGATCTGAGCATATCCCTTAAACAGGACGAAATGTAATTTCACGGATAGCGCACGAATGTGGAGATTGGTTTATTTTCCGCGCTATGCTTTGTTTTCTGTACTTAAAGAGGGGACGGTTCTATATTACTTGAGTGATTGACTTTTTAATTAAGACCGCGTCTTGTGTATACCTCTCCTTTGGAACTTTTTAACAGCAGTGCGTTCCCTTTTTAAGATTATCTATTCCTAGGGGGAAGTGAAAAATTAATATTTTTTAATTACAAGTTTTAATTATTAATATTTTTAATTACAAGATTAATAGATACATAAATGTTGTTAAAGAGATTCTTAGAAAATTGGAAATTGATTTTATGAACCATACTTGCAAGTGAAGGTTAGCATTTTTTGGGAAAAATTGTGTTAATAAGTGGTGAACCAGCAACTAGTTTCATTTTGAAATTGCTACATATTTCAACTACACCACTCAATATTTTCAAATGATTGTAAGAAATATATATTCCGATAAAGTATAAAACTTTATTCTTGGCAAATTCAATTTCTTCCTCGTTCCTAAAGCTACTGCAATAGTTGTTGTGCTGTACACCGAGGCGTTCCGCATAACTGTATAATGCTCAGTACCGCAGATGACCCATGCATTCTCACAACTAAATTCCACCATAGAAATAGGTCTCTTCTTGCTAAAAGCCGGCCATAGCATTCTGATTGTTGCACATGTGGCTAAATAAACCCAACGTCGTTTTGGTCAACCGGTGGCTTCACCTTTAATTTTCGCTACAAAATAGAGAGCCTGAGATATGTACATGCAGCGCCGACCCCTTTCTGCAAATTCATCAGCCCTTCGTATCCTGCGATATCCATATGCCCTGGTACACAGCAAATTTGAATGTCTCCCCACAAGCCTCGATCTAATTAACCAAGAGTCCAGATTCAAATGCTAGCGTCGGTTTCCGTCGAAACTTTGGTAGTTTCTGGATAGTATTGAAACATGGTCGTAAGAGTTCGATGACCATAGTCCCTCAGTCTTACAGCAGATTTGGGTTCGAAACTGTTGCAGTATATAGGTAGATCAAGCCGAGCTCAACTAAGCATGGTTTCCATTGCCGCTGTTGGTGTTGTTCTTATTGATTCCATGACACCGATGCACATCATCCTTTGAATTTTAGTAAGAATCGAAAGCTCGTATTGTTTCTCAAATACGTTACACCATGACAGCGATACATGTGCAAGAATTGGTCCTACAACCCCCCAGTACTGCCATTACACCGCAGCTGGCTTGAAGCCCACGTATTACTAAACGGCTTTTGCAATAGTAGAAACGCGTTCATCAACGTTATTCGTCTAGTTTAGCTTGGGATCTTAGATTACACCCTGGTATAGTGAAATACTGAGTTGAACGTCCCCAATATTGGGAGTCTCAAGTTCGGGGTCGATCTATTCTTAGTGAAAAGCCGAAATTGAATTTTTCACTCAGGAGTAGAAGAAACTTCCATGAAACCAGCGTTACCATATCATCAGCGTAGGTAGTCGCATTGAACCCTGTTGCTTCTAGTATTACCAAGATCTTATTTAATACAAGGAGCTATACAAGGGGAGATAGAACATCGCCTTGGGAGGTTCCTCTGCAGACGTTGCTTGTCATTAAAAGTTATCTCGCCTGCATGACTCTCCCAAGGGCGATTCTCCTGTCTTGTCTAGTTCTGGAATTTAGGTTCCCGGTGATTATCGGCAATCTTTTGCTACTTTTTCTTTGTTCATTGTATTTTGCAATTGGTCAGAACCCCTGACATGGTACAAACACCCGGGAAGATGAGCAATGATTTATTGATGAGGGACTTGGGACCCGCACTGCCAGAGAGTTTTTTAATTAATGCATCTAAATATGCATGTGAACGGAATATAGAAGAAATCATCCGTTCAAACGTGTATTTTCATAGAACAATTAAATTTCTTAAATATGTTACGCGTAAGTCAGACGGTAGAGGCTTAATTACTATTTCACTGTTGTTCCTATTTCTATATCCTCGTATTGGGCAATCAAAACTTCATCCATTCGTATTCCCTCATTTTCTCTTTATTCGAATATCAGCTTTGTAAGTTTTGAACAAAAACACTTAATTAGAAATTGTTAGAATCCTAATATATTCACAGGCACGTACATGCATATACACATGAGCCGAAGATGTAACCAAAGAGGTATTGATTTCTATTCAGCAGTTTAATAGGAAATGAGTACTGAAGTGTGCCTCATGTGTCTAATTGGAACTCCTAGTTTCTATTGATAAGTAACAGATATACACAACATTACAGAATTGATTGAATCCCTGTGACAAATGTACGCATAAAGGACGATTGATATTAATCCTCATTCATTAAGCTCACAAGGTGATTAAATTTTGTTTCGGATTTGCATCTGAGTAGTGTGGGTGGGTGGTCTTTGCAAAATATGAAATACAAATCCGTAGATTGGATTGTGTTGAGTAGCAATATTCTGATTCTAAAAGGAAACGTGACCTTTGTACTTATTGGCAGGAAACAGACTTAAATCTAGTATATTTTAAAATCCTAAAACCGATCTAATTGGTGGGAGAATCAAATAGCTAACGTTAATGCAACCAATCTCAAGTGCGTCATATCGAAATGTGTAACAATAGCAGCCGTATGTTTCAGATCGCCTTGATCGTTATAACAGATAGCTTCTAAGTGAGGCTTTTTTCTGTGTGAAAGACCTGGGCAGGTACAAAGAAGAAGATAATTGGTTTCTTCCTCTTCTTCGTCAATACAGGTTCTACAAAAATCATTCAAAATCAAATAAACGCCAAGTTCTGCTTGCTTATCAGATAGTGCTGACACCTATTATAGAACCAAAATTTAATCTTCTTCCTTTTATTTGTGCCAAAAATATAACACGCACAACACAAATGGTGGCGAGAGGCTAGGCCTAAGTCTGATTCCAAGGATTTTATTATTGTCTTTAGCATATATTACGTTTTCCTTTAGCTTAATATTTTAACGACGGAAGAAGAGGTTAAACTCGGTGTTAAAATTGGAAGTCGCCACTAGGTATACAAACTGTTAAAAATAGGATCTCACGTTAAGTGACGAGATTACCGTAGTTCTTCAATGAAAAGGGATTTCATGGTGGATCTCTGAAGACTACGAGTAGATTCAAAAGTTTATCGGAAGTGTTGAAAATTGAAGCTTTTCACGTCTGAGTGGGTGGAGGAGGAGGAATTCGAGAGAGCTCCTGTCTCTCCAAAACCTTAAAATTGAACCTACCCTTGCGTACATACATATGAGCAAAGTTTCTCTAGAGTACTTTCTGTTAACCCCTTGGAACCTAAGAGAACGAATTCCTTCTTCAAATTTATGGTCCTGCATTTACGGGTTTGCTCAAAACGCAAGTGCAAGAAGACCTGTATCCTGTGTTTTTGTAAGCCTATTCCATCCGAGGTTGACCATCTGTAAAAAGTGATAGTATATTGCCCTTAACGACTCCTAATGGGATATTCACTCTTTCTGCTAGAGACCCGGTAATGATGGCTAACTTTTCTGTTAGTTCTTTTCCCTCGAATTTATTGTGTCCTCGGACCCCGATGATGGTCGTTGTTGATTGGGAGCATAATAGATTAAATTCCTGCTGGTATTGCTCCACCAATTTGGATGATGTGGTTCCCGAATTAATGGATATGGTTACGGCTTGGATACAAGTAACAAAGCGGTATTTTGGATGATAGTAGGGGGACTTTCCTGCCTGGAGAACAGTGGAATAGTCCGGTAGGCGAAAGTACTTTGACACATACAGTTTGTCTGGAAAAAATTCTTGTGCCGATTCCGAAGTCCATTTGTCAGCCGTCCCCATAAATAGTACTGTCGTAGTCCTTGGTCACTTTCTTGTTCTTCCATTTATTTTTGGTTGGTGAGAAAAAGTTTACTAAAGTTTATTAAGGGTTTTGTAGTCTGTCGAAAATGCAACCAGTTCATTTGGTATCGACTCCAGGGCTGTACTGTGGCCATACGGCTTAGTGTTCCAGTTTCCAGATTCCCTGAGCCAGACTGCTCTGCAAATAACTGTGACTGAGATGGGCAGCATGTATAGGACTGTAGGTGGAGCATCTGTCGGATAGGATCTCAGAGCCCCGGTAGTACCCACACTTTCTAAAATATTACTAACATCGAATATTCTTAAACAATGACCTTGTTCGAAGATGCCACCATTATCACCGGCCTATTAAAGATGTGCCACTCACAATACTCGTAGACTTCCTCAGAAAGCCTAATTTAGTCCTTAAAATATATTCTGAATATGTCAAGGTCTAAGCGGCATAAAAATGTTGAGAGGAAATCCTTTTCCCTTTTATGTCAATTGATGTCACCAACGTTTTTCTAAAAAGGTTTAACTCAATCTCCAGTCGAGGTATTTGCTTACCACGTGGGTACACAGAGGGTGTTCCGTTGACATTTTGCTATTTGTGTAATTGTATTACACGTGTACATCATTTGAAAACTAGTCTACTATTCTTGTTATGTTGTAATTCAAGATACCTCCCGTCAAGCACGTACTAAATGGAAACATCTGACAGGGATAAAACGTTCGCTTGCAAAGACTCACAATTCCTCCTCACATTCAACGTGCGCTCTGCAGATACAAATACTATTGTTTATTTTTTCAATAAAAATCTAAACCAAAACAAATTGGGTTAACATCCATAGCTTCCTCTGGGATCTGACCTGCAGAGAGAGATTTAAGTGACATTTTCAAGACCAGTAAAGTAACCTTAAAGCAACATTTTCATGCACTGAAATTTGACAAAAAGTAGGATAACGTCAAAGGTTATGACTTGTCAATATTGCCGAGATTTATAAAAAGAGAGGAAAGCCTTACATGCTGACTTCGGGGCAGCGTTTGATTCCAAGCCTCATGTAGCTCTCCTTTATAAATTCTATAAGTACGGAATATCCTTTGAGTGATGTATTATAATAATATAACCTTGTTTGGGACGTCGAATATTCAACATAACTGAGGGATAAACAGGGATGTATTTTAGGTGTGCTGCTCTTCATTTCATTGGAATTTGGATCACAGTCAATCTGAACACGAAAACGCATTTCGGAGCAAAACTTGTTAAAAGCAAGCGACCACTTCCCTAGATTTGGGGAAGCTACATCCAAAATATGGGGTGTTAGTTTTAGAGGGTCCAGAAAATAAATTTAAATAAAAATACACGACATTGGCTTTTGATCGAAAAAAAAATTTTTCTATTAGAAAGATAATTCATCAACATTTTTACATGATTTCGGGTATATGAGCACCTCGACTGGCAACTACAAAAAAAATCTCCTGTCTGCCCAATTTTTGAACACTTTATAGAATCTGGAGCCATGTATCCGCAATAACTTACCGTATATTATCTTTCAAAGCGTCAATTGTTGCTGGCTTATCCACGTAAAGCAATTTACAGGTCCCAATCATGAAATCACTTTTTCCTTTGATTTCAATAAATCGATAACAAGATGGTATTGGTGGCAGTATGACACTTAGACATAATAATAGCGGAGCCTATGTAGACAAATTGCCTAACTACCTCAAAGTTATGTCTGCCTCTGGTGACGTTCTGTCCGAGATGTCAGTGTTGGTTGAGAATCTTCCGAATATAATAATTACACTCGGACGTTTGCAGACATTCGGGAGAGCTGGGGCCGTGAAAAAAAAGTTTTGGTGCTTTCTACGATTCGAACGATTCGCGTAGTACATACTCTTATACGATAACTACTGCGCAACGGCTCCCATAAGGATAATTTTAAGAAACCAAACTCTGGCCAAATACTCACTCCTTAGGTTTCAAACTTTTGTGAAATAGGTCCAGGCTAAACTCATGCCTCACGCCATAAAGTGATAAGGGGTGGACTGTGTGTTGCTCTCCTTTTGAAATTGCTGACAAAACACATTTCAATCTCTTTCAACGATTTCCGCGTTTTGAGGACAAGAATACTTCCGATTATTTTAAAAGAATTATTTCATTTAAATAGTAGTCGCAGCAGGCTTGGTAGTGGCTCACCATTTCAACCAAATTTTGCAGTTGTTGTTGACTGTTTGAAACACTATTGTCTGTAAATCAGTTGAATAACCACGGACCAACGGTTTCAAATTGCAGCTGCACGGTGGCTATAGCACGTTTTCAAAACGGCTGATAAAGAAACCAAAGTCTGCTCAAATAAAAATCGTCCAACTATGGCAACAAGCAATCGGTTATCATGGCTCTATAATACACTCCGTTCACCACCAACTCCACTTTCAAGGAAACATCGACCAACTATTAACCACAGCTCCAAGATCCACATCAAACAGTCACTTTTAGAAGATGTAATTAATGGCTTCTCTACAGCTGCGGAAGCTCAAATCCTACAGTTTTGCTTTTAACATAGCGTCCGAGATGCAAAAAAGCTTCATTTTGAAAGATGATTTTTTAACTAAAATGGATGCCATTTTCGGACTCATTTAACTACCACACACATTTAAATTTAATTATTGAGTGAGTTGGACCTTGTACGCAAATACTTCGAGTACCCCATATAATATTCTTCTTAGAGAAGTGCTACTGATGTTCAGTTGTTGAGCTCTGCGACATGTAATGGTTCTTGAGTTATTACTCACATTTTGGGTAGCAGAAGCAATATTTTCACGTATCCTTACCGAACTAGAACGCGGATAGCATGCTAGTCTCATGAATTTTCCTTATGAATTTCCTTGCACCTTTCGCTGAAGGGGTTTTATTTCGGCCAAAATTTAACACAACTTCCGCAGCACAGCACTCAATTAGACAATTTCCCAGAATTATTCAAGCCCTAAAGACGCCTGACACCATATAGTCAATATTCCAAGCGCGTCCGTGGTGTCTGCATCGAAATAGCACGCACACGCCCATCCCTTACAAACACAACTTTTAAAAATAAATAATTTTAAATTTATTTTTCGAACAAATGATTTTAACAACTAGAAGCACATATCGAAGTGAATAGTAATTCTAACCAAACCAATGAGTCACACCAAGTCCAGCTCCAAAGTCATTCCTGGGAGGCAATGGTCCCCCAAAGGTCCTCGAAGCAGTGCCAGTTAAATCAAGAGTTGTTTGCCTGCTGGGCGACGTCCACAAGTTAGCTTTCCCCGTTAAATCAACGCTGTTCATCTGCAATTGAGGGATTCGACTAGCTGATAACGATGCAGCATGTCCTGCGGCATGGTTATAGTTCAATCCACCGCCGACACGGTCAAACTTAAATCCGTTCTCCATATTCGTCCTGCTGTGGAATGCGGTCGCATCAACTTTATTCGTATTGTCATTGAACAAATTGACGCGTGCATTTTCTGAGAGGGTTTTTCCAAATCCAGGAGTATTTGAGTGTTGTAATGAAATGCCGTGACCGTTTCTAATGAATAAACCGATTTAAGATTTAACACATGTGATACTACCAAGACTGTGTGTATCTTACTTGTTGGCATCAAGGAAAGCTCCTGTAGTCAGCGGGCCTTTAAGTGTGTTTCCACTGGCAAAGACACCAGCTCCGACGTTAGCTGCTTCAGTTCCAAATCTTTGAGCAGCTTGAAGGTTGACATTGTGGCCTCCAGCTGGATTTGTAGCCACCGATCCTGACAGCTGTGCTGTGGCACTCACTAAAGCACAAACAATACCAACCGCAAATAATGCAAACTTCATTTTAAATCAACTTGAACGAAAGTTTTTGACAAATTTGTATCGATTTGTGCGAACAGAATTGTGGGACTGAATTAATTACCGAACAAAGTCGTATTTATAGCTGCTGCATCTGTTCTATCATCTACTGCAGTGCTTCCCCCAAGATAAGGAAATGTTGTAAATTTTATTTTGCTAAATAAGATCTTTTGAGGGCTGATAACGTGATCTTCTTGGATTGTTTTTAATTAAAATTAAAATGAATGTGATTTCTGTTCCATTGGGAAACCCCTTAAGCTTTGATCAATGGAGGTGAACATATTGTTACACATTCTTGAATAGGTACACATGTGGTTCCAAAATTTCAAATTGTATATAGAATTGCCCAATTTTTTAAGTTTACATTGAAATAGTGACTCGATTCTGCCGTTGCAATGAGTCTCCTGGAGTCTTGTGAAGTTGAAAGAGGTTCAAAAAAAATAAAATTTTGGAATGAAATGAGATGACTTCTTACTGTCGCCCACATTGTTTATTTCAACTGCAAGACGGATTCCGGGAGACTGAAGGTCTTAGTAGTCCATTCACTACTTGTGATAGCACGTGCGACACTGCTAGTAAAAGATTGAAATTGATTTGCCGAAGTGTGAAAATTTGATCGAATATGGACTTTCCTGGCCTGATACTACACTGATAGGGGCCAATCAGGCACAATATGGCATTTTAGATCTTGTACGCGATGTTGTGGAGACTGATACCTTTGTGATTGGCGCAGTTGACCTCCTTTTTTGTGGATCGGGCAAACGAGTTGGTGTATGCGCTCTACCAAGTCATTTCCAGTTACCTTTAAAAACCCGACCGGTATGCCAACAGGTTTAGCAACTGTGTTGAATTTAAACCGAATAAAGAAAATTATTTTCTAAAACATGTATTATATTTCTACTTTTAATTTTTATTTTTTTCATTGTAAAGTACAAAGATTGTAATTAAATATGAAATGAAATCAGTCTAATGAGGCCTAAGGCTATGTTGGCTTTTGCTTATTTATGTAGCTATTGAGTCAAAATATGCCTCAGCGCAAAAGATGATTTTATTAGAAAAATCGTCGTTCACTTGCTTACGTTCCATCAACCAATTAACAAGTTTGAGACGTGCGTCGGGGAAGCGTTTTCAAATGAACTATTTGTTGTTTTCATGTAAGTTGCGAAGTCTTGAAAATTGGCCGGATGGTAAGTAGATGTACATATCTGTATAGAACGAGCAAGAGGGTTCTGTTGTCTGCATACTAAGCTCTGAAAATGGAGCGAAATTTTAAACTTATTGGGACGCTCCTTATGTGTGATGCTGCCATAACCATCCTCGATCTTAAAACAAGCAGACAGATACGAAATAAAAGTATTTTGAATTAAAGCAGAAGAGTGTTGCAGAACTGTTATATATGAAAAAGTACCCTGAATAGGAATACTTAATTTTTTTTTAAATTATTATTAGCACTGGTTGTATGCAGCTAGCAGGGCAGGATGTATTATATCTTAGATAGCTAACGATTCGTTGATGAATTCCTCTTTTAATGCTTATTCATCTGCTGTTCTGTCCCCCTTTATATAACACCTCCTGGGCACCAGAGACGACCGTGCAGCTTAGGACCAACTCTGAACGAAAAAAGGACTAATATATAGGAAATCACAATAGATAATAGCCCCTGCATAAGCTTATGTTAGCTAGTTACACACGTGGTGAATTTAGTATCAACATACGCAAGTACGCCTTCATGATTTGAGTTCTGCAACTGTTTCATATTCCTGCGATTCCTTTTACATCCCGTAGTAGTATTCCTGTACAGTCAACGCATTTTAGTGTATATAATTTTTGAAACATGTTCCTTTAACTGCAATGGTTAAGAAAGACTGCATTGAAATATTTGACATCAAGTGACTTGTTCATTTTTTTGCTTAGAATTGAAGGGGCTTCCCGATCGAATAGGAATTACATTTATTTTATTTCTAATTTTTTTGCTGCCATCTCTTAATAATTACATCGTGTATAACCTTATTTAAGAGCAAAATAAAATTTACAACATTTCCTTATCTTGGGGGAAGCACTGCAGTAGATGATAGAACAGATGCAGCAGCTATAAATACGACTTTGTTCGGTAATTAATTCAGTCCCACAATTCTGTTCGCACAAATCGATACAAATTTGTCAAAAACTTTCGTTCAAGTTGATTTAAAATGAAGTTTGCATTATTTGCGGTTGGTATTGTTTGTGCTTTAGTGAGTGCCACAGCACAGCTGTCAGGATCGGTGGCTACAAATCCAGCTGGAGGCCACAATGTCAACCTTCAAGCTGCTCAAAGATTTGGAACTGAAGCAGCTAACGTCGGAGCTGGTGTCTTTGCCAGTGGAAACACACTTAAAGGCCCGCTGACTACAGGAGCTTTCCTTGATGCCAACAAGTAAGATACACACAGTCTTGGTAGTATCACATGTGTTAAATCTTAAATCGGTTTATTCATTAGAAACGGTCACGGCATTTCATTACAACACTCAAATACTCCTGGATTTGGAAAAACCCTCTCAGAAAATGCACGCGTCAATTTGTTCAATGACAATACGAATAAAGTTGATGCGACCGCATTCCACAGCAGGACGAATATGGAGAACGGATTTAAGTTTGACCGTGTCGGCGGTGGATTGAACTATAACCATGCCGCAGGACATGCTGCATCGTTATCAGCTAGTCGAATCCCTCAATTGCAGATGAACAGCGTTGATTTAACGGGGAAAGCTAACTTGTGGACGTCGCCCAGCAGGCAAACAACTCTTGATTTAACTGGCACTGCTTCGAGGACCTTTGGGGGACCATTGCCTCCCAGGAATGACTTTGGAGCTGGACTTGGTGTGACTCATTGGTTTGGTTAGAATTACTATTCACTTCGATATGTGCTTCTAGTTGTTAAAATCATTTGTTCGAAAAATAAATTTAAAATTATTTATTTTTAAAAGTTGTGTTTGTAAGGGATGGGCGTGTGCGTGCTATTTCGATGCAGACACCACGGACGCGCTTGGAATATTGACTATATGGTGTCAGGCGTCTTTAGGGCTTGAATAATTCTGGGAAATTGTCTAATTGAGTGCTGTGCTGCGGAAGTTGTGTTAAATTTTGGCCGAAATAAAACCCCTTCAGCGAAAGGTGCAAGGAAATTCATAAGGAAAATTCATGAGACTAGCATGCTATCCGCGTTCTAGTTCGGTAAGGATACGTGAAAATATTGCTTCTGCTACCCAAAATGTGAGTAATAACTCAAGAACCATTACATGTCGCAGAGCTCAACAACTGAACATCAGTAGCACTTCTCTAAGAAGAATATTATATGGGGTACTCGAAGTATTTGCGTACAAGGTCCAACTCACTCAATAATTAAATTTAAATGTGTGTGGTAGTTAAATGAGTCCGAAAATGGCATCCATTTTAGTTAAAAAATCATCTTTCAAAATGAAGCTTTTTTGCATCTCGGACGCTATGTTAAAAGCAAAACTGTAGGATTTGAGCTTCCGCAGCTGTAGAGAAGCCATTAATTACATCTTCTAAAAGTGACTGTTTGATGTGGATCTTGGAGCTGTGGTTAATAGTTGGTCGATGTTTCCTTGAAAGTGGAGTTGGTGGTGAACGGAGTGTATTATAGAGCCATGATAACCGATTGCTTGTTGGCATAGTTGGACGATTTTGGTAGACTTTGGTTTCTTTATCAGCCGTTTTGAAAACGTGCTGTAGCCACCGTGCAGCTGCAATTTGAAACCGTTTGACTTTTTTTCATGAGGAACTACTAAGATCCGTGGTTAACCCAATGATTCACAGAGAATAGTGTTTCAAACAGTCCACAACAACAGCAAAATTTGGTTGAAAAGGTGAGCCACTACCAAGCCTGCTGCGACTTGACGAGAGTTTGGTTTCGTAATATTATCTTAATGGGAGCCGTTGCGCAGTTGTAAGTGCATTCGACTACTGCGCTAAAGGCTTGACGTTCGAATCCTAGAAAGCACCATAACTTTTTTTCACGGTCCCAGCTCTCGCGAGTGTCTGACACACGTCCGAGAGTAATTACTTATTACTGTTATTATTTTTAAATTGCCTCAATATTCGTGTTCACTAGGTGACACGTCGAAAGATTTATTGAATTGTAAAAAGTTAACTTACTTTTCAGCTCTGAACTAAATCGATCAGTAAGTGCGAAGCACATGTCATCAAACTATGTACGTAAAGCTGAAAGCAAAAGTGATAGCAACATCAAATGGGAGCCAGATATCTAAATGTATCTTATGGCTTTCTTTTCATCTTGCTTTTAAAAGTTACCTTATTCATAGTTTTTCTTTGAATTATTCATGTTAATGTTAGTATTGGATTCATGGATAACTGACTTACCCACTTCCAACCAGTTGTAGATAATTATATCATTTCTCTAGCTAGCTAGTTCCATTATCTGCATATAATATAGACGGATACTGCTGGTACCATCATTTAGAATGTGAACCTATTAAACCTGAGACCTCAGAGAGTTCAGTCTTTCGACCAAATTCGAAGAGTTCTGGCATTCTCGAACTATTTTAGAACGGGTTAATGGGTTGAGCAAGGCCCCAAATGTAACCTGACTATCATCAGAGTTGTAAATACTCCGATTCCTTCATAGCATAGACCTCTGCTTGTGTTTACCTAACGTGTGTCGTGTGGTGAAGTTGTTTGTGTTATCGATCTTAACGAAGACACTCACGCCAGACCCTTGACCAGTTTTGGAGCCATCCGTGAAGATTCGACTACAGCCCAGTGCAAGTTTGGACATTAACCAAAGCCAGTCCTGAACGCAAAGGAAGTCGACTCTAAATTTGCGCAGTAGCCGAAGTTCCGGTGTCACAGCATCAGACGTCATATCCATGGAACCAGAGTCGTAGGATAAGTGCCGCGCAAGGTCATGGAAACACCAGTGTGAATGATACCAAAAGCCAACTCATCTGAGACGGTAGATTGCTTTGATAGTATAATCCATGATATACGTGTCAATAGGAGTTCAATCAAGCAGACCGTCTAGAGCAGAGTTAGCGTTATCGGAAAAGCTCCCGTGCAGAGGAGACAGACCGTTCTTTGAAGTGAAGTGCATAATGCAATTGCATACTTACGCGGGAGCCCCTTCCAGCAAAGAACCTTTGCCGGCGATAAGCCCAATGTCTTGCCAATAGCACCTTTACACTGTCAGAAGACTGAGAGTGCCTTGGACATCTTCGACTTGGCATGTTTTGCCCAAAGAAGTTTCCTATCTAAGATCACTCCTAGATATTCATCGGAGATCTGGTGAAGCCCTTTAGCACTGGCTGAGTCAAACTGGAACAACCTTAGTTTTTAGAGGGATGACCGAAAGCCTACTCCTAGTGCACCATTCATCGATCATATCCGACAGAAAGTATGGCAGCATCATCCGTTTATGCCTGGGTGTAGACATTTGAAATACTGAGAGTATGCAACAGAGAGTCAACCACCATGCATGGTGCATCAGTGAGACAACAGTGGAGACAAAACACTACCTTGCGGGTAGCCTCTGTTTACACGCGCCATAACATAGTGGCCACAATTCACTCTACAACTAAAGTTATTTTCATCAGCATTGCCCTAATCTACAATACCTATATAGTCACATACGGACCACTGAAATAGGCGTGGGTGAGTGTCGGACGTGCGGAATATGACACGGCAAGCATTCCAACGTTTATAAGATCACCCGCGAATGCTTTGTCTGTTTTTTCGCGTGTCTGATTTTTGCCTCGCTGTCTGTTTCAGCGTGTTTGTTGGTTCCTTATCACTTCCCAGGAAATCACAATGCCAATCAGCACATTCTTTGGTTGCACCAGTGTATGAGCGTCGCATTGTCTTTTCCTATGATTGAGGCTGGCAGTCTCTGTTTAGGAACCGAAAAGCAAAGATCATATATTTATCTTATATCATACTATATACATATGTCTCATCTACCCCATGTTTTCTAGCAAAGTTACACATGCAGTCAAAGGGCACCTGCCCTTGTCCATAAAGCATTCTATACTGTCAAGTGCGCATTCAATTTTAGTAACTAGGTTCTGAAGCGTAGTCTCGTAGGATTTTCCATGCTGATATGTATGTTGCATCTCAGATAGAAGGTACATCTTCAGTGCAAACCTGCGCATATGAATCTCGACAAGGCTCTCCAAACTTTTCAGCAAGAAGGGAGACAGACTTATAGGTCTGCAACTCTTGGCGAGTGAGTAGTCATCTCTACCAATTTTTGGTATGAAAGCCACTCGAACCATTCGCCAAGGCGTCAGTTATATTACAGCATGGAGTTTTGGCTGAATGTGACAATTAAGCTACTGTCGATGTACCAGGCCGGGAGCCGCAATGATATGAGCCAATCATACAGTTCGCTATGCACGATCATTAACTGGAATATTCCTCAGTAGTTCTTTCCAAATACAGGGTCGCCTTTTTTTGTAAATAAGCCACATCATCAGCTCTAATATTGCAGTCATCAGACATCCACGCAGTCATCCACTTTTGCTTTCAAAGTATTTTCTTCTAAATTATCCTCCTGGCTTGGTATTCATCTATTGCGGCGCTTGTTTTGGGTGACGAGTACCGAAACGCTCGTGGTCTAAGTGATTCTTAGATTTTAGTTTGGGCAGCAGTCTAACCTAATCTAACATAACAACAACTGTAAAACCATAATAATAAAAAAAAATATTGCGATCATTTACTACAGGTTACGCCAACCTTTTCTTTGACTTACAACTGCTTACCGTGTTTTACATAACAGACTGTAGGTTATTCCAACTTGAGTTCATCGTTCAATCTCACCTCTCTGCCCGTCGTACACCCTATGCCTGGGGGATGTTTGGAAATAAAAGCATTCTATAATCGCTATTCTCGATGTTTTCAGTTTCTCCTAGCTTCTAAGGAAAAACTCATGAAGGATGATATAATCGCACGGAGCACCAAAATGATTGATTGTGCTTGACGAGCGGAAAAATTGCCGCAGTATGGTTCAAGTTGGTGCTAGTGTACCACCAATTCCCAATTACACAAGCTGCAATGGATCAAAGGACCAACCGTTGAGAGCAACCAGAGATGCTTAATGGTACTAATTAACGAATGCGTGGTCAGCACAAAAAAATGAAAATCCAAGAGGACTCTCCTGAACTTGGGTAATTTCTAGTTATGGCTACATTTCCACTACTTGCATGGGGATGCAAAATGGAAAGACATCCACCCCCGTGACTGGAATATCTCTGCATGTGTTTCTAGGTAAAAGCTCAAACAGACGGATGGAAAAAGTGTTTTTTTTGACAACAATTTTAAACTCAAAAGTAAGTTTTGAAATCAGGGGTAAAATTACCGCCTTTTCACATTTATAGAGTTTTCTTACTTATGATGACGCTACAGTTCGGAGTGAACCAAGACCTTAACCAACAAACCCCTCCGGCAAGCAGGACCCTTAGCCAGCCGCCTCCACTTATGTGCGAGGAGTTGATTGAGGTCACTCTCCACTTGTGCAGGCCATTGTAGACGAGCTTGTCCTCTCTGCGTAGATCATCATAGAATCATCGTGGAATCAAAGATTCTTCAGATTGGAGCATTAGTGTTCATCCCCTCTACATGACCTAGTCATCTTTATCGTTGGACATATTGTTTGAACCAGGTTGATGTCGCTATACAGCACCTGTAGTTCGTAGTTAAATCTTCTCTTCCATGAACCGTCAACCCAGGGATGACTATAAATCGAATGTAGAACTTTCCTCTCGAAGATTTCAAGGGGGATTTTATCGAACTTTGACACTGTCAATCCTTCTGCATCGAATAAGAGTACGGGGGTGATTAGGGTTTTGTATAGGGTCTCATTGGCCTTTCTCGACAAAGCATTGTTAAATAGTTGTTTCCTAAGGATACTGTGTCCTTAGCGTTTGACGAATGTTATTTTACATTGGATTTCCGCGCTGCTGTCGTTGGCAGAAGTTACAGCTGAACCTAGGTAGACGAATTCATTCATGAATATTTGTATTCGTTAACCATGTTGCAGTCCGGGACAAACTCTTGTCATCACAATACTCTAAGCGCGTGTCAGTGACACGAAAGACTATTGCCAATTTATTTTGACGCATTTACTAATGGGATCTCGGCTTATCGTTAGTGCTGCGTAATTTTGATACCATCTTACGGCACAAAAAGTGTCTTATAAATAGTTTAGTGATGCGCGAATTCCACTATGTGCTTAAGGGCATTATCACTAAGCCATCCATATGCCATAGAACACATGAGCTAATCAACAACCCACATTCCACTCAAATTGTCATCTATGTGGACAATGATTCGGAAAAAAGTCTCATCAAACACCAGATATCTCATTTTATTTCGAAATTAATTATTTAGTGTCCTTTAACACCAAGGACATGCTGCATAAATGTAGATACTTCATCCAAGCAGAGAACATAACTTTTTCTCATGAAATCTTATTCCCTTCTCGCTGCCATCTCATGATTAAAAGATCAACCACGCCAACCCCCGCCAGAGGCAGCTATAAAGTTAACGAAAATTACAATGATGATGGTAATAGATTAATATCCCAATTTTGTGTCTTCCATTCGTGCATGTATGTATATGTACGAGTATTTTTGTGTGTTTGCTGAGGCTCATGGTTTCTTAATCGCTTAATGATTAATATAATGACTCAAATGAGGATGCGATGATTTCGAGGAATTTCAACGATTTATGAACGATAAGACAAAGTATTGAAGAATTTCTTTACGAATCTAGATTTCAGTTTCAATACCAAGAACTCCCTGCTCTTCGAGCTAAGTATCCAGGACAATCGGCAATTATTTTAATTGCTGAATGACATTGGGGAATATTCCATTCGTTGTTTGCGCTTGATAGTGAATATGTACCCGCACGTAAGTGCTGAATAAGTCATTTAAGGAGATTGCTTTTGCTTTAGGATTAAATCTTCTCAACCAAAATTAATACAAGGAGCTTTATACATATTAGGTTCGTTCCGGTACCTAATATGTACGATACCAAAATCTAACTTTGCGACATGGCTTACAGCCGTCTGCTAAAGACTATAAAGCTATTAGTACAATTCGATACAATTTAGTCATAGATTAGACAAAGTTGAAGGGCCGACACACCACTGATACCACCTCGATGTTGGAAACGCATTTTTAATGCCTTCTCGTAGAACCGATTGGAGCTTCTTATGAAGCATTGGAGTGAAGCATTCTTTTTTATTAGATCATCTAGTTCGTTTAGAAGGAAGGCTCCAATGTGAAGTTATTTTTCTTCGTCTCTCTATACAGCTTTTGTAGAAGTCATTTGAATGTATGCCAAGGCTTATTGCGTGCTTTTATAAACAGTGCCCAGTGATGACATCTATAATATAGCCTATATGAATGAGATCAAATTCTTAGAGCGTTTCAGATCTGGCTTTGGCCAAATCCATTTTGTGGCTAGAAAAGTTGTACTACTTGTCCACCTAAGATTTGTTCTTTCGATAGCATCCAGCTTTAATTTAAGTTGACATATATCGATCGGGAATACCCAGGGTACTTTTCACCGGGAGAATGGGTATTGTTGTTCCATATCTCTCAAGTACATCAGTCTTACAATTCCCTGAAATATCCTTATGCCCTGGCAGCCAATTAAGGTGAATTTTGAACTACCTCTTCATCAATATAAGAGACGATCGGCAGTCTCAAGCTAAGTACTACTGAGTTTAGTTCAGAAGACTCATCCCTGAAATCTCCTTCCCTATCTATACTGGATATGCAGAATATCCAGTGCTCTAGAGAGTGTAATACTTCACCATTTACTGACGTCCATTGACCCCTCGTCGGGCATAGTGTGTCAGCAACGCCTGCGTGCCATTGCGTTCGGAGTTCTGCAGTGCGTCTTGTGAGACCATACTTCCTAGATATAGAAAGCTTATTTCTTTCGCGACTTCCTGTTGAGTTGAGCAACGCTGGTATTATTTTAAGGCCAACTTTTTTCGCCTCTGACTCAAAATTATTGGCCATCTGATGCAGCTCTATTATCCTGTGTAAAAGCAGGCGAAGGCAATCAACGTAGTCAAGAAGTTGGTGATATCAACAGCAGGATTTCTCTCTTATGCCTTAGAAGTCCATTAGGTCTTCTTTGATTTAGTTTTGACCATAATTGCCTAGGCATTGGCCAAGCTGGCTCCATCTACTGTTAGCTTTGTTCAGTGCATCGGGGTGAATGAGATACTTAGCATAAGACATCGGTGCGGTAATGTTGGCTATAATTATGCTATTAGTACCGGAGGAGCCTCATCTAACCAATTCTTCAGCGGCACATTTATCCGCGACGTCACAGTAACCCTGTACTCATCAAAGGGTGAGGTCGTACTGTCCAACTATGTCGTTAAGAGATACGCGGCAGTTTTTTACTGCCTGAGATGCTTCCTCCAGACAGAACTACCTAGGAGCAAACGCCAAAGATCAAACTATCGCATATGCCAGAGCACTTTCACTTTTGCCAGTTTTTCCTGAAGGCACTATAAATCGCTAATCCACTTTTCACGAAATTTTTAGTCAATATATATTGTTATATTGCTGGACGCCGCACAGTGGAGCAGCTTATATGAAGGAGTCGGAATAAACTCAAAAAATTAATTGAGAGAGATGAGTTTACAAAGTGGGTTTTCCGTTATTATACATTCCAATGCATCATTTGCAAAAAAAGTTATATTGTTTACTTGCTTTGTCACTCCGTACGGTCTAATTGAAAACAACACTTCAGTTCTTCTTGCAACGTCTGTCTTAATAAGTAGTTCAATTGGCGAGTGTTGCATAACTGTTATTATTTTTTTAAATCACGTGAAAGCTAAACATTAATATGGAATCGATAGCCTTAAGTATGTACTAACTTTCTAAATTTAGTTTTATGTAAAAACTATAAAGGCAATTTTAGAATTTTTTTTTTCTGTATATGTATTGAATTTTCGATGAAATTTAAGGTCCTTTTTTAAATTGCTAGGGCAAAAGTAGATTTCCACACATTTCCACACTGAGATTTTCATTTGTCAATATAGTCTGACTTCTTGTGTAAACAATGGAAAAAAAAACTGGTGCTCATAAGTGCTCCTTTTTTTTTTATTCAGTTTTTCCCAATCAACTGCTTCAGCAAATGTGGTTTATTATTTCACACATATTCCTAAAAAGTTGTTATTTCCGTGTAGATTCGCATTCAAACAATTTGCTTTATACAAGGGTGGAGTTGTTTAACCTCATGAAGGAATCGGGGCTTCAAACACTGAAGGAAAAATTTAAACTTTTGGAGGCACACCTTGAAGCCCAACACAATGTTAATGTCAAAGACCTCCATCATACAATTTCTCAATTTGCAATAAGATTTAGAAAAAAATGGTTAAAATATGCTAGGAATGAAATTCGTTCAAACTTTTTGATAAAGTTACCCCGTCAAAACAGCGAGGCGGCCGCCCAGGAAAACAGATTCTTAAGAAAGCAGCGATCGAAGCAAATGCCTCGGAACGGAAACAATGAGAAAAGAGGTGCCAACTTCGCAATTAGGATTTGCAAAGGCGAATTTAAGAGCAGCGGGTCATTCAGTTGCAGCAAAATTAGTAGAGAAATTAGTGCGATCACCTCAGCGCGCAATTAATTATAAAAATGTGTACGGTAAACGTAAAGAACAACAACGAACTCGGCAGATGTCAGGGGAAGAAGCAGTGTCCGGATGAGATTTCTGCTGCACTTTTTCCAATAGGCCAACTGTCTGAAGAAGCACAGGAAGCCAGGAACAAAGATTTTAAAATATATCGCGAGGGCTTTTCAAGAAAATGTTCCCGCAAAAAATGTTATTAAGATAGTTTTAATTTAATGTTGATTACATCAGATCCACTGAAAACAAGCTTCAGAAAACTACCTTAAAAACAGCTTAAATCATTTCCAAAAGAAGTTTTCGATTTAATCATTGCCCCAAATGTTTGTTTTTCAGAGAACTCTAACTCCAACATTAGCGATGAAAGTGAGAGTGATTGTGTATCAGATGAATCTGAATTTTAGTTTCCTTTTGAAAATATGTATGTAAATAAATAATAAATAAAAAATAAAAACAACTCATATTATTTATAATACACATATAGTTTCAAAATATGTATTACTAAAAAATGCGGAACTATTTTCTTTTTGTTTTTTGAATTTTTTATTTTTTTCCTTCTTTGTAAGTTTAAAAAATCATAAGTTAAACAGTAAAAAAAAAAATTAAAAAGTCAAATGTGGTCCTTCTATGAACTAATAAGTGATTCCTACATAGAAATGTTGTTTTCAGTATAGCTAGCCCATCATATGAATTTATTCCAGTTTTTGGGGTATCTTGCCCCACTGTGCGCCGTGGAGGTTCGAATCCCAGAAAACACCAAAAAGTTGTTTCACGGTCCCACCTCTCGCGAATGTCTGACAAACGTCCGAGAGTTATGTCTGTCAAGAGAAAGCTTCCCAATTTGCATTTCGGATATGGCTAAAAACTGCTGGTCCCTTCCATTTGTGTGAAAAAATATAACACGCACAATACCAATGGTCGTGAGAATCTAGGCCCTGGACCACATACAGTCTGTACGCCAAGTATTTGTATTTTTTTTTTCTATATTGCGTCCACAATTGCATCTTTTACAGATTGATGAATACCGCATGACTTTATGGCTTGTGCTTTATGTCAAACTGCCAAACATGTGTTAATGAGTGCAATTGTCATAACCGTCATAACGGTATAAAATACTGACATTCGAATCTTCCACTCCCAACTGCTGAATTTTATCACCTTCCTGCAAATGCTTCCCGCAGCCTTTCTTGGAGATTAATGAATGAAATTCCTTTCGAAAGGTTTGTTACAAGTCAAGCACACAAGTCAGGTGCCGAGACTTTTGCTACACGTCATCATCGGCAAGTAATCATGAAATTGAATGAACATTAATCACAAAAATTAATGACACTCAGTAATTTTTCCCCATCATTTGTACCGAAAATAACCCTTCTGCACTGCAATACATACTCGAGGATATACAAACAAAAATCTTTTGTTTGCTAATGTATCCTTTTGTTGGAAAACGGAATATTTGCTTGTGTAATTACATAGAATCGAAATAACAAAACTGGAATCCTTTCTGTGTAATTAGTTTATGCTTTGAACACACAAGGACGACGTCTATAAAACTCGTGGACATACCATCAACTATCAACTTGGCCAATGTCCTCTTATGAGTTTCCACAGAATGATTCTTCTGCCCTAGCGAATTCTATCGCTTCAGTGCGATTTAGAATTATCTCTCTTGGATTGAGATGAGAGGATTTTCATTGTCATTGGGTGTCCTTCTTAACATCCGCCCAGCCTCCATAAAGTACGAGTATAAAATTAGCTTTCCTCTTGTCAATGGCAAACAACAAAATGATAGATGTTCAACTCTTTCCCTCGGCTTGTTGGGTACAAACATAGATTATATTCTAATCCTGGGGGCAGATATCGAATTGGCGCCCAACGTAATTAATTAGGATTTTAATTTGATATTTGAAACTTGTAATTGAAAATTTTTTATTTTTAATAACCCCTTTTGTCGTTCCTTCTCCTCCCATAGATATATACTTTCACTGGCATTGGCCGACTTACTGGTTATTGTAACAACAGTCCCCCTAACATCGACCGTTTACACAGTAGACTCTTGGCCATGGGGTAGCTTTCTTTGTACGCTTTCCGAATTCACAAAGGATGTTTCAATTGGAGTATCTGTATTCACGCTGACCGCACTCTCTGGCGATCGGTATTTTGCCATTGTGGATCCTTTGAGAAAATTTCATGCACACGGTAAGATTTATTAGCGAAAAGGTTTCAGGTATTTTAAAGATTGGTCTTTTTTCAGGCGGTGGCAAACGTGCCACGCGTATGACAATAGCAATTGCTATTTCCATTTGGATTCTGGCGATGATTTGTGGTCTGCCAGCATTAATTGGGACGAATATCAAAGTAAGTTGGTCAACAATATTGTTCGAGTATGTGTTACGCCATAAGTGGTTTACCTTAAGCTTTGTAATATAATAATTTATCCACTTTGGGTACACTTGTGTCTTTACAGAAAGTTGACATTAACAGGAACAAATCGTTCTGCTACTGCTATCCGTTTCCAGATGAATGGGGACCTGGATATGCTAAATCGATGGTGATGCTGAGGTTTTTGGTTTACTATGCCGTGCCATTGGTAATAATTGGTATATTTTATGTGTTAATTGCGAGACATTTGATGTACACCGCAAGTGTACCTGGTGAGATGCAGGGAGCCGTAAGACAGGTAGGTTGGATTTGTAACACAAAATATATTTTTAATTTTGAGGGTGGGACATTTGTTGATTTAACTTTGAAGTGCGTGTTATTTCGACGATGGTAACATAATTGCGCTTGAATTACTTACAGATATGCCTCCGGGGTAAGAAATGAAGCGTTTTATGCTTTAACAACGCCCAGGAATATTGAAAAAAAATTTCGAAAGTAAGTGCGGTAAACACGGTGGCTCAGTGATTAGTGCTTTAGACTATTAATCGAGAGTTTCGAAGTTGGAATCCCAGAGAACACCAACAGACAAACGTCCGAGAGCAATAAATGTCAAGATTTTCAATTTGCCTTTTAGATATGCCTTTTAAGCGGTAGATGCCTTCCAGTTTTTTGACACGCACAGCACGAATGGTCTTGGATTATTTGCTTATAAGGTCCAACTCGATTAATTGTCGAAACAAAGTGAACATCCGCTTTGATATACATATATAGCTTCTGTGGGTTGGCCTCAAATGCGTTGGAAAAGGACATCGATTTTGGTCGCTAAATCATCTTTTCGGGTGAAACTCATTTTCATTTCGGAGACTATGGCAACATGGAAACAGTGGGATTTGTGGTTGCGAAAATCCACACGTAGTCGGAAAGCCAATACATCCTCAAAGAGTAACTATTTGGTGTGGATTTAAGAGTTGTGGTATCATTGGCCCTTAATCGCACCACACATTTCTATTTGGTCTCGGACCATTGACTTAAAGCAGTAAGTTTCTAGGCATTGGTAGGCTCTTGTCCGCATTGAAAGGCTTGTTACATCTTATAGTCTATCAGTTTGTTGCCTTTCGGTTGGTCTCAAAATAAACCAAACTGTATTTTGACAAAGAGTATCATGTTCCAGAGTCGAACTTGAGTCATATTCCCTAACTCTGTTTCAAATGTACCAGAAGCAACGAATTTAAATTCTTCTGCTTGATGACGGCTCTTGTAGTAATGAGACGAGTTGATAACTAGGCTAGCGGCAATTGCACCTATCGTACAATGCCATAGCAGGCCATAAGCTCCAAGATATGACACAGTTGCTTCTGGTTGCCCAGGTTGTTGATCTTTACTCTTGCTTTAAGGTCTATTTTCCATTTTACTGCACCAATAGGGATAGCCACCGATACGTGTCCAAATTTTTCGTTTAATGCTGACCGTTTCCATACTAGGTCATCTGCCGTTGCGCTTCCTTTTATTTCTAGGTCCGTTGTCCCAGCAGAGAGTGACTCATGAGTATTCCAAATTCTGTTTATAGTTTGCCGGCATGCGGAGACTGTTTTCGATTTAATTATCACAATGTCTAGAGCCCTGAATGCAGCTTGACTACGCATAAAAATTGTGACCTTAAAATGTTTTCGTTTCTTTATGAGGTCAATGCTGCTCTTTCAATGGCAGACACTTCGGCTTGAAAGATACTATAGTTTGTATAGTATTTGTATGAATCGCTTATATTGACTGATTCACAAAAAACTCCGGCATCGGTTCACCGTAGAGGTGAATGTCCCGGGCACTGGTTAATGTGTTGGTCTCAGGCAGAGGCTCTTTGTAAGTGATGAGGCTATTTAAGTCAATGAGTGTACTGAAAATTAAAACAAAAATCAAGTGTTGAGTCCTGGAGTTTTAAGCTCTAGACAACTATAGATTAGATAGACTTCTATTCATTTATCTTTCGAACTATATTCTACAATTTGTTTTTCCTAGGTACGTGCTCGCAAAAAAGTCGCAATCACCGTCCTTGCTTTCGTGGTAATCTTCGGTATTTGCTTCCTTCCATACCATGTGTTTATGCTTTGGTTTTACTACTGGTAAGTATCCTTCTAAAATCAAAGCTCCTTTTTTACAAGAATCCTTAAAATAAACCGTTTCTTTTTTCTCATCGACATTAATATAGGCCAACTTCAGAACACGACTACAACGCATTCTGGCATGTCCTCCGCATCCTTGGCTTTTGCCTGTCATTTGCCAACAGCTGTGCAAATCCTGTAGCACTCTACTTTGTTAGTGGTGCATTTCGAAAACACTTCAATAGGTATTTGTTTATTAACTACAATCCAGACGCATGACATAGGTTTAAAATGTGTGTCCCAATTCATTAATAGAACCTTTGTAAAGGCGGCTAAGCTCTTGTAAATACCAAAACTTAAAAGGACTGATATACATATAGTTAAATGTAATATAAAAGAACACGCATGCAAGTAAAGTACAAACGAACCAATTATACAAACATACAGACATTTAACTCATAGCTGATGCTTAGTTTTGTGTACGTGCTGTCAATGTTCATTGTTATTCTGTGTCTGTTTAAAAGCCCTGTGTACGTTAGAGAACGCAATCAGTCGGACAATGGAAAACAATTAATAAAATTATAAATAAAAAATCAAAAACACACTTCATAATGAATTATATAATTGTGGACTTAAGAGATACTTTTTGCACATTTATGTAGATATTTGTTTTGTCAAGGATCTACTGCGGGGCGGGCGAAACGCGCTGATACTTTAGGCGCCCGAGATACATCGCTAACAAGCACCACATCCAGACGCTATAATTCAAGAAGATCGTATCACCAAAGTACAATAAGAAGGTGAGTAAATGAAAACTGTTTTTTAAAAGTTTTTTTTTCTTTTTCACCATTGTAATCAGGCCTAGATACAGAAAGGGGATCAATATTCCCCTGTAGCAGTGCAAGAACTGTTCATCCTTGTGAAGTCACTGTGAGGCAGAGAGGCGATAATACGCTTATTTTTCCTTTTTTTTAACCCATGGATATGGTAATCTTCTAAAGATGTTAGTAGCCCGGGCTAGCATGCACGAGTCGCAATCCCACGTACACGAATGCGGCTACGTAACAATTCAACCCCAACACACTGGTTATCAGTTTATGATATGCTTCTTCAGCTGCTGCTTCTGCTCTCCTTGCGTTCCCGATTATTCAAAGCACTTTTCCCACATTCGTTACGAGTCTGCTTATTTCCACCCAATTCTCCTCTGTGCAACATGTGGTACATAAGGAACAACAGATAATCTGGACAAAGAGGTGAACTATTGTATCCGAGTGTGCCTAAATATTGGCGAGAGGCCACTGCGATCCGATAGGAACTGCCCTTGGTCCAGATCTCGATGGTGGGGATCAGCTTGTGCCTTTGGAGTGTTGTGCCACCTGGCTTGCCACATAGCTTTTAATGTTGCCTTCTCGTCCTCCCTTATTCTCTCAATAATACTTGCTTCTTGATGGCTCGATGTTATCCTTTCAGCTTTTCTACGACCTAATTATTGTACTAGAGGCCCAAACCATGTTTTGAGCAATCAGTGATTTACTGATCAAAGGCTTTGCAGATCTCTAAAACACTACTGGGAAACTCACTTTTGTGTACCAGGTCAGGTTAGGTTATGTTATGTTGAATTGGCTGCAGCTAATGCCAACACACTTACACCAAAGATAGATCTATTGTGACACATAGATCTTGGGAGAAATTTCCCTGCCTAGTCGTTGAATAAGTTTGAGCTTCTGACGATTAGCGTAAGAAAATTTTTAAATGAAGCTTTCTTCTGTGGGAGAGAGCTGGGCAGGTACAAATAAGGTGGTAAATACGTAGGTTCTTCCTCTTCTTCAACTATACAGCTTCTACAAAAATTATCGACGCCAAGCATTCTTGCCTATTAGACAGTACCCAGTGATGGCACCTAGTGCAGCACCAATATGCCATATGTTTTGGTCACTCTTTTGTCGCTAGACATGTTATATGTATATCACTTATCCACCTTAGATTTATTTTCTCGATAACATTTGGCTTAAATATGATCTGGAAAGATGGGTATAGTTTTTCCATATCTGGCAAGTTCGTCAACAGTACAGTTCCCAGGAAATCCCTATGCCATGGTACCGAATAGAGTTGGGTACAAAGAGTGGTAAAATGATCTATCTCTTAAGAATAATGTAGCCTAAACGATTATCCTTTAATATTCCATCAAATATAACAGAATGCATCTTTTCTCGCCTTTACTACAAATTTTAATATCAAATCTATTTTTATAGGCTTCAGGAGACAACTGTGACGATGATGCCGAATGGAATTAATGGCGTCGACGCTGACTGTGAATACAATTACCGGCAGGAGAATAATCTTATGTGAGATTGGGCTAGAAAAAACCAATACAGTGAGAGTATGTTATGAATGGGAATTCAGGAATCAAGATAACGTTAAGCTTTCAGTCCATAACAGGATTACCTGCAATAAATGCACAGGCACTACAACAAACCACAAATTTGTTGTTCTAGCAACACCTACACACAACTAACGATAAGTAACTATAGAAAAGCAAATATCTTATACTGATTGTACCTATAGGATAATTTTATTTTGGAACACATGAATTTCTGAATATTTTTGTAAATATTTGCAGATTGTATTGGATACTGTTTTATAAACTTTACTTAGAGAAATGTCTTTTATTTATTCGTTGTTGTAAAGTATCTGTAAAATTTTTGAATAATAAATGAAAGGATTTTATCACGAAGCATTTAATTTTTTTTATTTTAATACTTTTCTACATATGTACAAATGTACAAATTGACAGTTACAGAACCAAGAACAATCATAGTATTCGGCCTCCGAATACTGATAGGGTTCGCAAAGAAGAAATCCGATTCAGTCCAAGCCGACGCACAAATTAGGTATCTTTGGAGCGCAGTCATCGATGGCAAATTTAAAAATTTGAACACATTAATCAATCGGATTGCGGAAAGCCACGTGGGCATGATGCAATACCAGCCGAGGTCTTTAAAATCTATAGACCAAAACTAACACCTATTCATTGCACAGTCTGTTAAGCAAAAGACGACGATTACTATCATGTCCGCACGTATAGAAAAATCTGTATCTTACGAGAATTTGTATGTATGTACAGTGGACTCCCCCTAAGTCGAATTTTCACGGGATACCATGATTTGCTCGAGTTAGAGGGAGTTTTGGAAAAATTCGAGTTAGAGACAAAATCAATTTTTTTTTGCTTTAAAGCGTTTATTTAATAAAAAAAAAAAAGGTTAACATAATTCAAAAAAGTTAACAAAAAAAATAAATAAAAAATAGGAATGCTAAAATATGGCGAAAAAATTCGAGTTAGAGAGAAATTCGACTTAGGGAGAGTTCGACTTAGGGAGAGTCCACTGTACATACATACTGCTGCTTTGAATAAATAACCGTCAGGTCCAGTAGCCTTGTTTGATTTAAGCTTAATTGTTATCCTTACTTTGCTTTGGTCAGGTGAACGGAAGTTCTGACTACAGTCATCTATGTTTAAAGGTCCATTCTGCCTAAACGCAATATGTTGGTTTTCGTTGCCATTATACTGTCTGCAGAAGAAACTATTTATATTCTCTGCACAGACTGTGACTCTACTAAAAGGTTTCAATCTTTACCTCTACAGCGTTATGTCAGTTGCGCTTTCGTGGGTATTGAGACGGCAGGTTCGAGTACTTACTGTCAACAAGAAAGGCCAGCACCAACATATCAGACGAAACGTCACCGTAGACAGATATAACTTTGAGGTAGTAAGGGACTTTGTCTACCTACGCTCCACTTTTAATTCAGAAAACGACATTAGCGCTGAGATCAAATGAAAACTCTTGCAACCGCTATTTCTTTGGGCTAAGAATTACATGGCTAAGGTGACCCTTCATAAGACCTTAATTATCCCAGTCCCGCTCTATGTTGCAGAGGAATGGACTTTGTCAAAAGTGGATAAGGCTGCACTTGGGTGATTCGAGAGGAATATTCTTCGGCTCTCGTTTCTCGTCTGCATAGACGATTAGTGGAAGAGGCGACACAGAAGAGTGAGATGGCTGGGTCATGTAGACCATATGGACACCAATGCTCCCGCCCGGAAATTCTTCAAATCCACCCCCGAGGGATGGCGTAGGAGAGAATGACCGCGACTCAGGTGGTGTATGCAAGTAGAAGAGGACCTCAACTAATTTAGGATACGAAACTGGAGGCAGCTATCTAAAAATCGAGCTGGCTAGAGACATTGGTTGAGGTAAATGCCAACCGGGAATTGTAGTGCTTAACCCTTAAGTCAGTAAGGCAAGTTCTAAAAGATTTTCGTTCCCTTATGATCGCGTAGGCCTCTGCCTAAAATGCTATAACGTGTGGCTCCAGATGGGTCGGCACAATAAATGCCTGCTCCCGATTCGTTTTATATGTATGTTGGAGCCTTAATATAGGTAATTTAACCTCCATGATGTCCAGTGTTTTCATTGTTCGCCCACTAATCCGTTGTCGGAAAATGTGCTTTGATATTCTTGATGCAATTGAACTTCTTTTTATTAAAATCACTTGGACAATCTAAGAGTGGACTTATTTATCTCACGATTTGTGTGATTTTACCATGTTCTGCGAATAATCCCTCGTTGAAGTGCCCACGAGCACTTAGTTTTACGGATAGGAGTCCTGCCAATCTTCTTGCGTCGATATTCATTAGTACGATACTAAAAGGCTTGTCTTTGTGCTGATGCTTGCGCTCCTGTGACTGTCATCACACTCGTTGTACACTTATTAGCAGGTTGACTGCATACGTTTTGTATAAAACTGGTCATCATACTACCACACAATAAAACCGTATAAGTCTCAGAAAACAATTGTACATAGGTGCTGTAGACTTACTTCGGCTTCAATCCTATCGTCTTGCCAAAGGTTCTTTTGCAAATCCATTAGGCTATTTTTGCTTTTTTGATCCGTTCTTCCACATTCTTCCTCCTTGTCAAGTGAGAGTTCAAGGCACTTGACGCTGTCTCGGAGTTGTAATTGCACGCTTCTTAGCTGGGGAATTGCACGCTTCTTAGCTGGGGAATACTGAAATCGATGATTTTGCACTTTTTTTTACAGAGAACCAGGTCCCTTATATCTGCTTTGCAATTTGATACGTTTTTAGGCGCCCATTCATTGACTCGGTGGGTCTCATGCATAACACCAACACTTCCTTAAGTTAAGGTAGATATCCAACGTATTATTGCCATTATACCGATGTCATCTAAAATTTCTTCAAAAGTGAAAGAGTTTACAGCGTAGTCATGGATCACATTTGTTTGACGTTTTATTTTATACTTGAGTGGAACATCTGTACTTTATGAAATGAAATAAAAATCGTATCAGTTTTTTGGTAAATAGTTTGTTGAATTCCAAAATTATATCCGGCGCTCTTATGGGGACATTCTTTACAAATCACTTTTTATTGACGTAGAAACGAATGCAATTTATAAATATTTTCATACTTTCACTATACTTGGGCCTTTGTACTGACCCTTATAATTTAATCCTTTGCACTGACCCATATAATTTAATCATAAATTACAAATGTTGAAGATCTAAATAAACTTCGGTGTAGATTTAGGTTAAAGGTTGTACCAAACACAATTCTCTGCCATTGTAGTTGCGCGTCTATTTTTGTTGTAAAAACTCACTGGAGACTCGAATGAATAAAACAATTAACTGAAATTAAAACACAAAATAAAACAAATCGTTGAGAACATTTATTCACGAAATTACATAATTGCTAATCAAAATATTTTTCTATTAAAATACTAAGCAACTAAACTGGGACATCTCATGTGTTAACATCAGAAATTTCATTAAAGATTAATTCGTGTTGTGTACTTATGAATATATTCGTATTTTGTTTATTACAATAGTTTGTCAAACTAGAAATATCATTAGCATCTTCGTACCCATTCCAATTTGCCAGAATTCATCCAAAAGTTCCAACATTATTTCAAGCTGCCATGTCGCTAGCTGTAGATAATATAGTACGTACAGAAATGGAATGAAATAAAAGACAATACGCAATGTAGATAACATCTACATAAACAAAAAGTAGTAAAATCGTTTTTGTTATTAATAAAATTTGTTTCTTATAGATTGAGATACTTTTTATTATTTATTTGTTTTTTTTTGTTTTGATTTACTAAATAAACACCTTGCACTTGAATTGCTCGTCATATGCGTTCAAAAATACGTGAAATGAAAACTAAAACAGTTCAACAGACGTGATAACTAAACACTTTTCGGGGTGAAATTATCTATGAAAGCATTAATCTAGAAATAAGAAATGAACAAGTGCACAAGCAATTTTCTTCTGTCTACTGAATGGTACTTAATACAGTTCGAGGAAAAGATAGACAGTACCAACTACATATGTGTGTATGTGGAGAGAGACGAGGAAGCAAAGAGTAGATAAGCTTTGCAATAGAATTTTAATTTGACAGATGCCTACAATCTACTCATACGAGTACAGAGAAATAAAGTACAGTAGGCTCCCGATGGAGTGAACACTGATATGGGGACAAGTCGAATAATAGGGTGAATAAAATATTAAGTGAAGCAGAATACTCTCCGCACTAGTGCACCTCTTTTAGAACATATTGCATCTCATTGAAATCAAAATAAAATGTTTTTTTTTTTTTTTGTTTTGAGGTTCGCAGGAAGGAAAAATCATCGAAAGACATTGCAGAGGCTTCTACGCGAGGGGGCCTTCTGCAATAGTGAGCGACTTTAATCCTCTAAAAAACCTCCCGAGGACTGGCTAACGCCTGTCTCCAAGGAATCGCACCTAGTCGTTGGACTAATCAGCAATTTATTTTTGAAAATTAATAATAAATTTTAAATTAAAAGGAAAAGCCGCCGTTTGTCGGATTTCTGATTTTTTTGAATGAAATTAATTATTTTCTTGGAGATACTATTCAGTTTTTATTTTTTGTTATAATATAACCTCAGCTAACTACTACACCTAGATCAAGAGGTTTTACTCGTCTTAATCTCCTGATTACATTAGCAATATTTAATAGTTGTGTTTTTAATAGTTGTGTTAACTACGATTGATCAGGTGCATAGAATCACAGACAAAATCGAAAAAGCATTCGAAGCGAAAAAGATCTGCTCTACTATTTTTCTTGATATAGTACTAGCTTTCGATAAAGTCTGGCACAAAGGACTGATCCATAAAATACAAAAGCAACTGCCAAAGCAGTATTCGAAAATTCTAGAGTCTTATATATTACAGCGATTCTTCAGAATTAAACAAGAAACAGAGTACTCAACATTAAGAGAAATTAAAGCTGGTGTACCTCAAGGCAGTGTACTAGGTCCGGTACTATATCTGTTATTGACTAGCGATCTACTAGAAAGTGAAGAAATCACTATAGCAACTTTTGCAGATGATACTGCTGTACTTGCTGTGGGAGAAACTGTCGAAGTTGCAACAAAAAAGCTTCAAAAAGCAGTAAATAATATTTCAGAATGGACTAAAAAATGGCAGATCAAATTAAATCACCTTAAGTCCGTCCACATTAATTTTACATACAAAAATGTACCATATATTCCAGTGTACATAAATAATAATGTAGTGGAATATTCAAATACAGCCAAATATCTAGGCATGACTCTGGACGCTAAACTACGCTGCAAAGCGCATGTAAAGAAAAAGAGAGATGAACTAAACATGCGTTACAGTAAAATGTATTGGCTTATTGGGAGATATTCATCTCTGTCCAACTGCAATAAATTATTGCTTTATAAGCAAGTCCTGAAACCAGTATGGTCCTATGGACTCCAGTTGTGGGCATGCACATGCCAGACAAATTTACAAAAAAACCCAAACCTTCCAAAATAAAGTGCTGAGGAACGTTGTTAATGCACCTTGGTACATACGAAACGCTGATCTACATAGAGATCTAGGTATTGAAATGGTTGAAGAGGAAGTTAAAAAAGTTGCTCGGAAACACAGAATTAGGCTTCTCAACCACGTAAATTTAGAAATAAAATAAAATGTGAGTTGGTTTCTATTTGAAATTTCAAACTACTCCGTTTAATATTTTCAACGACTGTTGCTTCATTGAAGAGAGTACGTCTTTCGATTTATTTTTTTTGAAAATAAATTTATTCAAATGGTTTATTTAATAATTTAATTTAACCAGTAGCAGTTTGGAATAATGTGTTATTCCAAAAACGATCAATATGCAATTGTACGTCCGATTTACACAGGAAGATCAAAAAGTCAACTACAGCTCAGTTTCAATCTTGCCAATTAATTGTCTAAATATGTTTTGAAGCAATTGTTGTAACAAGGGTCAACGATGTTGTTGAAAGGTACTCCGTGGTTGGAGAAAATCTATATAGTTTTCAAAAAACAAAAATATGATCAAACTTTTGGGGAATTTGTAAACACGATCAACGAGAGCTTCAACAGAATCATATTAGGTCCTGGTTACGTCCACGCTATTGAGAGCTGGATGCATGATGAGAATAAGGGGAATTGTGGTCAACTGGTTGTTAGGTTACCTCACCGATCGTCAGTTGCAAATCAAAATTTCTGAAAACCGTAGTAAATCGAAATGGATAGAATATGGTATACCAAAGGGGTCGAAATTGGGTCTTCTACTATTTATATCCCAGACGAACGATCTGCGGTGAACCTTTAGGCAAAGTGTTCCCTTTGCGTACGCTGAAGATACAGCTGTTGAAGTTAAACATCGATACCTTAGATGGTACACTCACTTAACAAATACCCGCCGTAAACTAAAGACCGTTTTTTTATTCTATTAATTCTATCTCAAATCAATAATTGTCCCCTCATCTCTGGAATCTGGTAGCCAACGGGCTTTTAGAACAGGATGCAAGTGGTTGCCTATGCATGTAGCATTGCTAGTGTACCCCCAGGTATATACCCGGTTACTCTCAAAGAATCATCCAATATAATCTCCTTCTACGCACTAGATGCGCTTCCAAATGTGGTTTGGAGATAAATCTTAACAAAATCAAACTGTACATTATGTTTCATATGCTGCCCTTAAATATACCTAAAAACATGGCTGCCAGTGCATCCATCCATCTTAAAGCCTCATCTCAGTGGTTCAGCTACAACGTTTTCAAACCCCTTTACAACACAATGTGGACACAAGTAGACAAACCCAACGTTTATCAGATATTTCTCGAATTTATAACGTGTATGAAAAAATTCAACTGAGTCATATGGTTCCTCGCCTCTTGAACGAGCTGCCTAGAAGTCTAATAAACATCAGAAGCCAACAAAGAAGAAAGTACAAAGTTTTCGTACAACCTTTTGTCAGCAAAAAACTTCCTGCAGATAGGCCAGAAGCCTTGAGGGAAACCAATGTAAAATTTGTTAAATTTTGAAACGTGAATTAAGTTGAATTGAAAAAATTGAAAAACGTAAATAATCATCGCTTCAACACAGCTTAAATCTTTTAAAGCGAAGTTGTTTACTTCACAGAATTTTCCTCTCTTTATTTAAATAGTTCCAACGTTCGCATAAAAGGAGAATTGTCGAAAACGAAGCTTATAGCGTTTAGGCTACGGAAGCTCACGGAACGTCATTTTTGCTCGTAAAAAAATTGTACTAGGGACGGATCGAAAATGGACTGTACAGTCGGCGCAGGCGTTTTCTCAGACAAGCTGAACGTCTCGAAATCTTTCCGTCTACCGAATTTTGCCAGTGTTTTTCAGCAGGGCTTCTCACGATTCGTGAGGCCTGCCGATCACTGAACACTCTCTCAACATCCAACCGAAATCTTGCTACTTTCACTGATAGCCAGAGCTATTGATTCAGCTATCACATCCTCAAACTGGTAGAGCAATGCCAGAAAGAGCTAAACAAACTGGGTGCTCAATCAAATATCGCCCTCATCTGGGTTCCAGGGCACAGCTACTATGAGAGGGAAACGAGCGGGCAGACGATCTGGCTAGAGAAGTTTCAGCTCTTCGCGGTTCGCTAGCAGGAAGAGTCAATGTTCCACTAGGAATCGTTTAGGGTAACATTCACAATCACTCCTTAAAGCTGGCTAGGTTGGAACATGCTTTCTAGCTGCACTATATTAAGAAAGAATTGGTCCAGCTATTGCAAACCTAAAACAAATGAGCTACTAGGCAGATTAAGACCAGATATTGCCCGAATTGTTGCCGTTAGCACGGGCCACTGGCCGATAGGAGACCATGCAGCCAAGCTTGGCATCCCCCACAACACCTTCTGCCGCAGCTGCAGAGATGCTAACGAAAAAGAATCTCCTCTTCACTTTTTTTTCTTTGGAGGTGTCCGGCCCGACAACGTACTCTAGGTAAACCCTTATTCGACGAGCTGAGAGAGATATCTGCCAGAAGGATTGGAGCCCTCATCCTCTACCTGAACTCGGATGGGTATAGAATATCTCTCACCTCAACCGTAAACAACTTTTTTTTACAACCACGCATGAGTTTTGTGGTATCAAAACGGCGCATTCAAGCGCTAATTGTGTTTCTATTTCAGGAAACAGCGAAACACAAATTGCTATGTGAATGTATTCCATGTTTATTTTCAGATTCATAAAACGTTATCGATTAAATAAAGAAGCATTTAAAGTCGTTCTCTCTAAAGTGAACAGCAATTCGCAATTGTCTATCGGAGTGCCTCTGTAGAGCAATCAGCATCGACGCTTTCCCTATTGGCAAGCGGAGGGTATAAACAATCTGTCGGCTGCGACTACTTAATTGGGATGGCCTAGAGTAGTCCTCAAAATTGCTTTACGAATTGGAAGATAGGCTTTGTGGCAATTATCCTAGTTAACGCTTCCCAGAATCTTATGGAGGTGGCCTTCCCTTGTACGGTATTTGACAGCATATTTTTCGCCAAATTATTATTTTTTGTAAGAAATTTATTTTATGTCAGTGTGTCCTAGGATTATACATTCTTTGCTATGTTTTTATCATTTTACATTCTTTTAAAACTATTAACAATGCTTTTACTTCCATTTTTAAGTTTATTCTCACCTAACCGGTGATTCAACCCCAGGTTTAGGATGCTCAAGAATGCACAGCAAATTGACGGTCCTATTGTTCGTGATGACAGAATATGTTTTTGCGAGATAGTGTCGAACTGGTTTTGCTAGAGCACATAAAGTCAAATTTTTTGATTCATTTAACGCATTTGAACCACAGCTTTCTAGTGAGGTGTACACCATGCCTAGGAATACCTTTTTTAAATTTCAACAGCCATAACGCCTGCAGGTGAAAGAATCCTTTAAAAATATCGATTTTTTTACTTATCGCGAAGCAATAAGAATACCTGAATAAAATTACTTTCATCATATTTCACAAATGTTTACATCAGAAAAACTCGTTTAACATTTTATATTTACGAGAAGATTTCTGTCAGATACAACCTACTCAATGTCTTCGTTGTGTCATAAAAATTGAATTACACAGCTATCGGTGAAAAATTTCATATCCTTACATAACGATAACTCACTTCTTTCGACAGACAGACTTCTCTGTCATATCATAAAATTAGATGAAGGTACAAAGAATGATAACTATGTGCTCTTTGTGATTACATTATGAAGCCATTTGATTGCCCCTCATTGAAGTTGCTTTTTATGTGTGTGTGTGTTTTTTTAATTGAGTTTATGCGATTTGTCTTAATACAATCCGTTTATATATGTATATCCGCTTATTTATATCCGTTTGTTAACTTGTCGGAAAGACATCCTTGTTGAAGTGAAATATTTCCGTTCGTAGAAGTGACGTTCGCAGGAAAAAAAACATACACAATGCTCGTAGCTTTAAAAAGTTGACAATGAGTCTGCAGATGTTAAGGGTGGCCTATTATATTATTTTGATATTAACAAACGTTTTTAATTACATTAATCTTGTTTTTTCATAATGCTCCGGAACTCGAAGGTTGTAATTAGCAGCTTCGTTTAAAGTTTTTACCCAAGGGTTCTGTCATAGCTTCATTATAAAGTATTCTGGGAATGAAGGAATAATTTAATTACCCTTCTCTTTTCATTCTCTTTTTAAGAAGGCACATCAATCTATTTGCTAAGGAATTTCAAATGCTTCTAACGTTTGGTGAAAGCTTTTGGCTGATTTCACCTGGTCAGACAGAGTTAACTTACTTTTTTAACTGAAAGTCCCTTCATCGAATAAGTGGAAATAACTAATGTGCGCCATTTTTTAGGCCATACTAACACGAAGTCTCCTGACACCTTGGCAAAAACAACGAAAATGTGTAATGTCCTTCAAAACCTTTATTTTCTTTACGCTCTTACATTACATGCCCTTCATCACCCATAAGATACGACTTAGCGCGGCTGAAGCAATTGCTAACATGAGACCTAGAGCTATGCGAACGTGGGCTATCTACAGGATCCTCCGCAGTGTCATGTGTAGATTAGATAGATAGATTTTATTGGTCCAAAGCTAGACTGATATATACTTGTCACGGAAATGGCTTCAGACCAGACTATGCAGTAGAGAAGATCTTGGACGCGTGCTTTGAGGAAACTTTTACCTCTACGGTTGACGCAAAAAAGAGGATTTACATTTTTGATGATCGGCTAAACAATGTTTCTTAAAAAGACTTCCCCTATTGCATTTAGGAGCCGCTAGGCCATCAGCTCCCAAAACTTTGTTGAACTTAAGTCTAGATATTTATGTCCTAACATAGTGCAAGTCGATTGGACGAAAATATTGTTTATCATTGCACATGTTGAATGCCTCGTTCTGCCTGACTCTGCCTGCGGTTCTACTACTTAGTTTCCTTGTTGTTTCGTCAGGCTTCTATTTAGACTTTATAGTCTTGGCTTCTGTTTGCTCCTTTTTTTCGTTTTGAGAATCCAGAATTTTTCGGAGTTCTTCTTTAAACCAAAGGTTTAGCTGTGGTGGTGATTGGACAATGTTCAAAAAATTCTGACGATATTTTAAAATTGTAGCCGTCCAACGTCCCCAGGAGAGTGGGGGTCAAAAACATAGACACAGATCAAAGGATCTACACTGATAGCTTGAAAATGGGCATAGGTACCGGATAAAGTTTTTACTCTGATCTATGCAAAAACCAGAATCTTTTAGACTATCAGAAGCGTGCGGTAAGGTATGTATACTGGTACCTTTGATGACTGTGTGCTAGCGGCTCACTTACACCACATTGTCCATTGTGCCTACAAAAAAAAAAATCATTATTATTATTATTATTATTATTATTCTTTATTCATCTACCGAGCTTAACTCTAACAGATTTCAGATTAAATATAATAAAAATTTAAAGATACATTGATATTAAATGGTATTGTATAATTCAATAATTATTTTTCAGGATATATTAATAATCAGTATTGACGTTTTAAATTTTTTCTATCATCACATAAATCTATATCATTGCAAACGGAATTATAAAGGTTTATACATTTAGTTATTGGTTCGTGAAGACCATAATTGTAAAAATGCCGGGGATTCAATAAAAAATTCCTTGTTCGAAGAATTCTTTCTGGTGCATACAACCTAAATTCTTGAATTAAATCGGGACATATTATACGATAAGAAAAGACATCATGAATAAACAATAAACATTGAACATTTCGCCTTTTTTCTAAGGTATCTAATCCAATTAATGCACATCTAGTTGGATAAGAGGGCATTATGTCAAGGTTCCATTTCATTTGCTTAACAACAAATCGTGTAAAGGACTACTGGACCCTTTCTAGTCGCATTATAGAATTCGCATAGATTGGACACCAAACAATAGAACAATATTCAAGGAAAGGTCGTACTAGAGACATATAAACAGACTTAAGAGCATATGGGTTCGAAAATTCAGCACACGTACGCTTAAGAAATCCAAGCATTGAATTTGCTTTAGCAACAACATAATCCATGTGAAACGAAAATGCAAGTTTCGTGTCAAAAATCACACCAAGATCTTTAATTTCAGTTTTTCGAGAAAGGCTGGACCCGGAAATAGTATAATCATTAATTACAGGCACTAACATATGATACACAGAAAAAGAATGACATTTATTTATGTTCAAGGAAAGTCGATTAAGCTCACAGCAATTAACTATAGAGTTTAAATCATTTTGGAGACGTTCACAATCATGAAAATTTTTAACGCGCAAAAAGATCTTTAGGTCATCAGCATACATAAGGCATTTAGCATGACTAAGCAAGGGATCTCATTAATAAAAATATTAAAGAGTAAAGGTCCTAAATGGCTACCTTGGGGGACACCAGATAAGACATCAATGAGCCTAGATTGAGAGCTACCAATTTTGACATACTGTTTTCTGTTCAAAAGGTAGCTCGAAATCCACTTAAGAAGCATCGAATGAACACCAAATAATCTTAATTTATTTATAAGTATACTATGACATACTGTGTCAAAAGCTTTCTTAAAATCTGTAAAAATTACATCAACTTGATATCCGGACTCCACAGAATCAAACAGATATTTTGTAAATAGCGTCAAGTTGGTTAATGTCGATCTACCAGACACAAATCCATGTTGTTGCAATGATATTTGTTCCTTGATTATGAAATAAATTTTTTTTGTAACAATCGACTCAAACAACTTCGGAATAGCGGAAAGTTTAGATATTCCACGATAGCTTTCAACTTTTTGTCGGGATCCAGCTTTAAAAATGGGAGTTATAAATGAAACTTTCCATTCATCTAAAAACGTACCAGAAGCTAAGGATAAATTGAAAATTAAGTTTAAAGGAACCGACAAGGATAAATTGCATTGTTTAAGGACATCAAATGGAATACAGTCAGGGCCAGCACTTTGGGAAGAGTTCAAATATTGTATGCCTTGCAAAACATCGTCACTCGAAAGATAGAGTGAGCCTACACTTTGGGATGATGTATTACAATCATGTGTATTACTATTAAAAGACAGACTAAGATTCGAGTGATCAACATAAACTGATTCAAAAAAACTTTGCAAAAAGCTCACAAGTTGAATCAATGCTAGAAGAGATGGCACCTTCAAGTTCCATATTTTGCAGAATACCGTTTAGCTTTTTTTTACTGTTTAAAAATGTCCAGAACCCTTTGGGATTCTTTGAAATTTGAGACTCAGTGTTCAGTACATATTGTTTATATAAAAACTTATTCAAAAATTCATATTCGCGGCGTAATTGGCAAAAACGTTTTTTGTTCAAATCAGATTTGGACTTTTTAAATAACTTAAATGCTTTGTTTTTAGCATTCTTCAAGTTAATTAACCTTTTGTTATGCCACGGTAATTTTAAATATTGTTTTTTTCTCATGAGAGGCACGAACTGAGCAAAACCATAGTTTAATATACTCAAAAATGTTTCATAGACTTCTTTAAGTTGTACACCAGAAAAAATGTTCGACCAATCAACCGAACCTAAATAATTATTTAAGGCATTATAGTTTGCTTTTGAAAAATTATAACTCATTTCATTATTAGTTAACCTTGATTCTATTGGTGAAGGAGTATTGCATTGTAAATCTAGACATAGAGCGATGTGATGAATAGAATTTCTCATTATAGGACATAAAACTTCTCTGACATCACAATTTAAGTTATTATCCACAAATATTAGATCTAGAATTCTATTTAATGAATTATGACAATAATTTTTTTGAAAGATATTAAAAGAAAATATGGTATCAATAAACGAGAACTTACAATCGGTTTTCATATTATATGGAATTAAACATTTATCATCGTTTGAATATAACCATTTGATATCACCTAAGTTAAAATCACCCAATACAATAAGATGTTGATATTCCATCAGCTGATCAGCTACGAAATCAATGTTGGCGAGATGACATTCATACACACATAGCGGGCTTTTTGGAGGTATGTAGCTCGCAACGAAGAAAACTTCCTTTCGTCCAGCTGCACCGCCACCAAGATCCACAGAAACGCATAGTTGTTCACTCTTAAAATCATCATGAGGAAGATTAACGGCATTTGTAGTAAGAGTTGAACGCACGGCAATAAATACTCCCCCGCCGCGCTGATTACCACTCATTGATGTTCTGTCAAGACGATAAACCGTGTAGTAGTCATCGAAGATTTCAGCAGTTGAGAAGTTGTCATTCAGCCATGTCTCTGTTATGACAATAACGTCATACTCATGTAGAGAAACGGCAAGAAAAACATCATTGATTTTGGTTCTCATTCCGCCAGCATTTTGGTAATAGACAGTGATTACATGAGAAGAATTCACCCCATTGTTTACGTTTGCACACTGTCTGCGCTCTCGTTTTTTGGAATGAAACGAAAATTTCTCACATGCACATTCAAAGGCCAGTTATCAGCATTCAGCGCATCGTTGATAATGCAAGCAGGAACACCGAGGCGGAAATTAATAAATTTGAATGACGAAAGATCGGCATCTCTTTTGTAAAGGGGAAAGCAAGAGAGAAGATTTACCGGAACACTCAGCTTTTTTTATGCATATGCCAGTATTGATTCCGCTCTTGTAGTTGTGGAGAAGCGAGAAAGATAAAGCCACTTCTTTGATGATATAACCTCCACTTCTGTATAAGCGGAGTCTTTACCGATGATTTTCGGCTGTTTTCTTGTGTTCCGTCTCCTATTGTTTACAGTAGTCCATTGCAGATTCACTGGTTCAATCAACTCGTTAGAGTTAGCGTTGGATGAGAGGTCAATGACATTTACCGAACTAATCGGAGGTTCTTCACGAACTGCATTGGTTCATCATTGATCATCAAGAATTTGTATCGACCACTATCTAAACAACCCAGACAGGTGCATAAATCTACGAAGTTTATTTGCGAAGTTTTATTATTTAATTGAGAATAAAGGACTATCAAGAGTAACATTTCTTTTATGGGCCAACGCAGGACAGTCACATAGCAAGTGATGAATAGATTTTATTTCTTGTTCATCTTTGCAGCTTCTACATGTCATTAATCATTGTAAGCCAGACCTAGCCGAATTACATGGGTGTCTACTACGTAGTGTCTGGTCAGGCTACTAATACTAACGCGAATGTCCTTGCAGCCTAGCTTTTCTTATCGTATACTGGCCACAACGATCCATTTATACCACACGCATCGGTTTAAAAATGTTGCCATATACTGATCACCAGGGGGGCGGGGTCTATATTCACCCCAGTTCGAGTTATAGCACGTCAGGGTGGGACAACTCCGATTTGGAGGTACAATAACTTCAAATGGAATAACTTCTGAATTTTTGTAGCTACAAAATTGTATACATTTTGAAAAGACAATTTAGTGGCGCATAAAACAGTGAAAACTTTTTGTAATTTCATGCAGCCACAAAAAATAATGGCCCCTTAAAGTCAAAATTATAAAAATATCTTACTCAAATATTTTACTTAAATTGCATTTTTCTCAAAATTTTTGCTAGGCAAATAACTTTTTTTTTAAAACTTTTATCTTTGACAAATTTTCTAAAAATTATGTTAAGTAACTTTTTCACCTACGATTAGCGGAAGTTCTAGTAAAAAACATATTAATCCGACAAAAATGGTCAAAAAACTAAAAAAAAATCCATGGTTGTTAGATCAAATGTTTAATTAAGCAACGAAGTTACCCTGCTGCTACTGTGACAAGGTGCTTAAGGTGCCTTTCTTAATTTTTTTGACAATTTTTGTCTGACAAAAATGGTTTTTACTACAACTTCCGTTACTCGTGGGTGAAAAAGTTATTTAACATAATTGTTAGAAAATTTGTCAAGGATAAAAGTTTTAAAAAAAAAAGTTATTTGCCTAGCAAAAATTTTGAGAAAAATGCAATTTAAGTAAAAAATTTGAGTAAGATATTTTTATAATTTTGACTTTAAGGGGCCATTATTTTTTGTGGCTGCATGAAATTACAAAAAGTTTTCACTGTTTTATGCGCCACTGAATTGTCTTTTCAAAATGTATAAAATTGTTTTTGTAGCTGTAATAATTCAAAAGTTATACTACCTCTAAATCGGGGGTGTCTCACTTTGACGGACTATAACTCGAACTGGAGTGAAAATAGTTTCAGCGTTCAGCATTTGTAGCGTGACTGTTCGCTTATTATAAAATTTAAGGATATCACTTAAGCCCCGTTTAACACTCGACATGAAATTATTTTAACGAAATAAATTTATTACAACAATAATTCGATAATAATGCTTTTATCACTACTAGTCGTTAAAAGAGAAAGCAATAATCAGGGAACATATCACGCAGGAAATAATTGTTAAATGCATAAATTGTTTACAAGAAGCCATTTCCAAAAGGTATTTACTTTTACGAGTATGACGGCTGTCGGTGAGCCCATTAATACAATAAATACCTTACCGTTTATAATTCATTATTACTTCGTGTGAACAACACTGATTGCTGGAATGGAAAAACCATAGTTTTCATGAAAAAAACGTGAAATATGTCCATGTATTAAATTCGAATACTTTGTTCTGGTTGCTGTTGAATTTCATGATTAATGAACCGTAATCTGTCATGGCTATAAATACATTTTTCGGCTAGAAATTATTTACCAGTAAACTTCGATGAATAGAAACATTATTATTATCCGCCTGTCAATATACAAGCAATTTACATATGCACATTTATAGCAATTTATAATCAGAGCCGCCAAGGCACGTGACACCTACGCGCCATGTATACAGTTTTCCCTAGTTTAGTATATGTAGTGCACTTTGATTATTTGTCACTAAAGCTTAGAGGACGAACTGCTCCTTTTCGTCTTGGTTCAGTATAAAGCCTTTCATTTGAAATTTTTTATTTCCGTGATCTGTTTTCCAAAAATGCATTTCGGCGAGCCATACAGAATTTATCATCAGCCCCAGAAAGTCTGCCACTGGACATTTGCTACAAGTTCAGAATTCTATGCGATTGTAGGCAAACATCGGTCTTTTGGATTCTCAATCTACGGATAAAGCATTCTGAAGAAGGACAGTGATCACCAGCGGACAAAATAGTAGTATACAGACTTGTCGGATCCCAATTCGAATGCCGAATTTTTCCGACAGTCTACTCCTTACGGAACCTGACATTCTGCATTTTTGTAGTTTGTTTGTCGGACATGCCCCTTTCGTGCAGGGCCTCAAACTAACACTCTCGGGCGTCTTCTCAGAGTCAATAAAAGCAAATGGAAACGAAAAACTGATTTGTCTATGTCGAGATCATTTTTCAGACACCTGGATGCATTCGAGAGTCACGATAGATAATGTGATTTCGAAACGTCGAAACGCACGTTAAAAATTGTTGGAAAAGTCAACCATTTTACAAGTTAATGCTCAACTTAATGGCAGCTAATTGATCGACAGTCCAATATGACTGTGTAAATGACTAAGGGATCTACTATGCGAAAAGTATGAAGTGAGGAGTACTGAAGTGGTTAGTTACGAAGCTCACATGACATGGGAACTTAAAGTATCATATAAGAAAGATGGGATATTCAGGAGGGTGATACCTGTCGATTACGCCTTGGAAAGGTGGAGATAGAGGGACATATACTGTGCCCATGTCTGGCATTAACAGAAAAAGTGAGATATTCCGATATCACTGTTGAGACGCAGATTATACACTGGATTACTTTCAAACAGACTCTAGCGTTAACGGAGGGAATTAAGGGTTAAGAAGGAACTGGGGAGATTGTCTAAAACGATTAATGAAAGAGAGTAAAAATGGAAGCCACATTTTTTTACTATGTTGACTCTGTAAAATTTGGCAAGAATTTTTGGTCGAAATGACGCCTCTATGACTGATTGTAAGTAGATATACACACATACATATGTATAAAGAAAGTTCATGAAACTGGCATATTAATGGATAACAAAAGCTATCCGCGTGCTCGACAGCTGCGCATAGACGAACGAATTGCTGATGTTGCTCAAGGACCTCAACTCGTCACATAGCTCAAAACTGAACATCAGCCGTTCTTCTCTGAGGAGGAAATTGCATAAGGACCTCGCATTACTTACTAACAAGGCCCAACTGATTCAAGAATAGAAGCAAAATGACCATCCGCTTAGTTATCGTTTCTCTGTGTGGGCTTGAAATTAGTTAGAAAATGACGTCTACATACAAGGTGGCGCAAAATTAATCATCCAATTTTGTTTTTGAATTACTTTTTCACTAAATAAAAAAAAATTATTTTGAGTGATGGAAATCTTTATTTGGACCATTTTCCATAACTTTCCGCAAGATTTCCGGTGATATCTGTTCGTACTCCTGTCAAATATTCTCCTGAAGGGCTGCGATTGTCTGAGACTTATTGGCATAAACCCGCGACTTCAAGTAGCCCCAAAGAAAGAAGTCTGGGATGGTTAAATCGGGCGATCTTCCTGGCCATGCCAAATCGCCAAAACGGGAGATTACGCAACCAGGAATCGCTTCCTTCACAATATCCATTGTGACTCGTGCTGTGTGTGCGGTTGCACCGTCTTGTTGAAACCACATGTTCACCAAGCCCCGCTCATCCAATTCCGGGAGTAAGAAGTCTTTTATCATGGCCCTGTAGCGTTCGCCAGTAACAGTGACCGTATTGCCGATGGCGTCCTCAAAAAAATACGGCCCAATCACTCCTCACGCGTGAACGCCACAGTGGCTTTGAGTGGATGTAATGACTCTTGGTGCATCACACGCGGATTTTCAGTGCCCCAGAAACGAAGATTATTGACGTAACCGCTTAAGTGGAAATGCGCCTCGTCGTTCATGATGATTTTCAACACAAAATCGTCCCCTTCGTTGTTGAGATTGAGGATGGCTTGACAGTAATTCACACGCGACTGACGGTCAGGAGGCATTAACTGATGCACTGTTTGCACTTTATACGGGAACATGTGTAAGTCTTTCACTAAAATTTGCTGTAGGGTCCGTTTGGTGATGCCCAATTGCGTGGCCCGTCGTCTGGTTGATGTTTCTTCCTTCTCAGCGACATTGGCAGCCACAGCCGCGATATTCTCGGCCGGACGAGAATGGTCTCCTGTGGTTCTAGCCTGTTCGAGTCGAGTAGCTAAGCGCCGGAACGTTTGCCCAGTTGGCGCGACACGATTAGGAAATCGACGTCGAAATTCACGCTGCGCTAACACCACCGACCCATTATTGGTCAAAAAAATCGACCCAATTATTCCACGCTCTTGCGGAGTATAGCGCTCCATTGCTTATCTGTTTAGTGTTTATATACTGCAGCTGTCTAGTTCACAAATGTCAAATATGATTGACGTACGGCGCCATTTGCAAAAATTATAACATCTTCCGATAGGATGATTAATTTTGCGCCACCTTGTATTTCGGTTGCAAAATCATTTTTTCAGACGAAGTTCATTCTCACCCAAAGGCTATGTCAACAAGCAAAGCTATAGCATTTGAATTTCCGAAAATATGTTTTCCATTAATTTCATTCTGGGGTATGTTAGACCCAATTTCGTTTAGAATGCAGAATCTTCTGTTTTAACCCCACTGTTACACAGATAGTTGCAGAGGAAATGTTCTACATCTTCCTCCTCCTCACAGTTTTCAGAAGCTGTTGTCTCAACTAGCCAGAGTCTGAGTCACGACTTAAAATTCCTATTACTTTGGTAATTCTTCTATTTCCTGTGTGTGCGCCTTTGTTGAAATGGGTGAATGGGCGGGTTCTAAGGCTTGTGGCTGAATGATAGGCGATTCTTTTCGATCGCTTCCATGACCGCGGTAGTGTTGAGGATTAAGCTCCTGTGATTCCCAGACAGGCTATACGATCCATGTTTTGCATACCTTTGTCGGTCACTGGCGACGATACAAGATGATTAGTTTCATGATGCATTCGTATATCTACTGCACCTGTTTCGGTTTCAAACCTCATGGTTTTCGCACAGACCCTCCTACATATTCAGTAGGCTCTGTTGGCTTTGGTAACTTTTTCCTCTAGGTTTTTACTTCAAGGCAGTTTCGTGTCTATCATTATGCCCTGGTACATGACGCTATCAGGGAGTTGAAGTGCTGCTCCTACTAATTGTAGAATTATGAACGTCACTAGTTTTGATTTACTTTCTGTCTTTCACCCATTTCTATGGTTCGGAGTGTACTTTGCAGAAGCTCCTCTATGGTGCTCACGTGCTTTTCTCTTACTAATACGACGAGATCATTTGCATACGCCATACATTTTGCACAGGTTTCCTCTAGTGCTTTTGGAAGGTTGTCTTCGATTAGCTTCGAGTTACACTTTTGGTGTCTATTTCATAAGTCTTAAATTACAAATTAAATTTTACACCAAAACTCTAACATAGAAAATATCAAAATCAGGGATACAAAAATTTTTGAGATTTTTTTACGGGGGTTGCATTGCATTTTTTGATTACATGAACAGCGTCAGAAAAAAATTCATTTCCTCGAAAACTATAAGCCGCAGCTCATAGCCAGAGGCAGATTCGAATTCAGGAAAGTTCCGGGCTTTTACGGGGGATGCATTGCATTTGTTGATAACAGCGTTACAAAAAATTCATTTTCTCGAAAACTATAAGCCGCAGCTCATAGCCAGAGGCAGATTCCAGTTCAGGAAAGTTTCAGGCTTAATTCTACATAGAAAATATCAAAATCGGGGATAAAAAACAGTGACAGGAAGCCACATTCTAAAAGTATCTATAATAGATTTCGATTAAAATTTCAAATGAATTCCCTTTTGATATTGTCCTTCAGAAACCACTTATCAAAACCAGTATTACTCACAACATCCATCCACATTTCCAGCTAAGCCATCTAATTGAAACGACCAAAAACGCAAAACGTTTATGATTTATCAACTCCTTACCACCATCGCTCTGGCTGGTAATCGAACACTTGTCGCATTCAATCGAATCGTATCAATTGAAACCAGAAAGGATTTCCCCCCGTACGTGAATCCAGTTTTCTGTCTTACTTGTTTCATAATGGATGCACAGGGTGACCTGTAAATATTATGCGATCAGAATTTATGCGTGATGTCTTAAATTTTTTTTATAAGATCTTTTCTCAACTAGTGTCTAGGGCAGCAAAGAGATTCCACGTTCGCGATACACATTTTTTATTTCCCTGCACCATCCAATCCCAGGCATGTATTTCAAACACGTTAGCTTGGGAATTTATACCCTTGGTCCACGGAAATACATGTGAGAACACCTACAACGGTTCGTGGCCTACAACAAGAATGCAGATAATATCGAACGTCAACAAAAAAAAGAGCTCGTAGGTACCTGTAACAGATTTCGTGACAAAAAAGGACATGGCTGAGCGGCATACCAAACTGAGCACTTAAGCTTGTTGCAAAAAGTAAACCCAAACTGTGACACAATGCCTACAATGTCAATACCTAAAAAAAGAACCTTTGGGTTCAGTTGAGGAGACTAGGGTAAGAAACCACCTTTTGAGCTTTCGTCTTACCGTCCTAAACATAGGACACAATAGGAAAAGATGGTCCTCTGTAGTACAACCTTACACAGTCCCTAAGTGGTCACCGTGGATTGTCGGTGCTGCCCTAATCAGAAAGAAAATAGTGCTTTGGATCTTTACGACAACAGTAACACCAAACCTCGCATACGTATTGGTTGTTTGGTTTCTCGTAAATACGTCACTGCTTCTTTTGCTACACTCCAATGCCTCGGGTGCATAGAGCACGCATGGCTCTACTATAGATCCCCCGTCGATATTTATATCATGGGCTGTATACTAAAAGCTATCCCTTGTCTACATAGAAGCGGATTCTGGTACATTTAATGGGTATGCCCTTTGATGTAATGATTCTGGAAATCCAATTGCAACACAACTACACAGTGAACTTTCCTCTGGCACTCAGTCTCTGGCTGAGAAAAAAAAATGGATCCTATCTTCATGGATGGCTCCAAAATTAAACACGCGTCTGGTAGAAGTGCCCCTGTGCCCTTGGGCGAAAACATTAAAATACACTCTCCGTTAGGCCAATACAAACCTGTTTTCCAATCGGAAATCCTCGCAATCCTAATGTCCATGTGCTTTATGATGAAAAACTGGGCACCACTTCAAAAAAAGGGCTCGAACTTAAGAACCCTTTAATTTTGGTTGGTAGACTAAATTCATTACGTCTTGTATTGGTGCCAGTTTACACTGGAATCCAAGGAACCGACATATCCGATGAACTTTCTAGTCAAGGCTTAGCAAAAGTTTTCTCACCACCCGAACCAGTATATCTGCGATTAGTATTTCGATTGATAATTTTTTTTGAACTACGTTTCTTAGTGACATGGCTCTGCTGGATGAAGGCAAGCCTAATGAATACCACCGTATATCTGCAAGAAATCCTCAGCTTACCTTCTGTTCCTCAGGTAAATTGACTGCAGATAACTTGTAAGTAGGTCATTACAAGCCATTTCACTTTTTTAAAGTACCTCAGCAAGTTGGGTTATAGCAACATAACCATCTGCACTAAATGTGAAAAGACGACGATACAGCGGAACATTTCCTTTGTCATTGTCCGGCCTTTTGCTCGTACCAGGTGGCAGATCCTTGTGGCCGACGTGTGATAGTCTTTCTCCGAAAGTCGGGTAAAATTGTCATTAAAGTAAGGTAAGTACAATGGACCAGAACTTGAGTCTGAGTACACCTGTACATAGTAACGATCTCCAATAAAAAACACCAAGTCATCCATCGAGCTGTGAATCAATATATTGTACCTCCCAATGAAATTGAGCTAAAAGATCTATATTTCTCGATTCGACCTAGATTGGGGGAAAATTTTGCTTCAAAAGTCTTGTCCTACGTCCGTATAAAATCCAGCTGGTGCAGAAATTGAAACAACAAGACCATAATTTGCGTCATTCTTCGCTGGTCTAAATCCACTGAAGGTGGCAATTGATGAAGTTGGAGGACTCTCAGGCTAATAGATTTAGAAAAGCTTATTATACAGTCGATGCTATATGGATACCACTCCGTCAATCGACTATGTGCGCTGAGGATATTTTGTGCATTTCATGCGGTGTTAAATGATGCTATGTATATGGTATGGTTTGCGCTCGATATATCTTGTGGGAGAGACCAGAGAAGATGCGCACCACGTATTTTGATCTGTGCCCATGCTTTTGTATAGAGTCAGCTCCCGAGCAATATGGGATACGGTAAAGCAGGTTGCAGCAATATTCATAAAGGAACTTAGGCTATTGGATGCAGTCAGGAAGAGCAACATTGTTGAGTCAGCAAACGGGGAAAGAAGAGCTAACCAGCCCCGTGAAGTAATACCGATCCCGTGAATCGAGTGGCCTAAGGTATGGGATAATACGCATTTTTCTGGCACATCTGAATTCAGGTTTGAGAATCATACATGCCAATAGCCCGAACTGCTGGTATCTTTAGAAGATTAAACATCCCTTGGCCCAATGCATCGTCTCCAAGATTATGGTTTCTAAGATGAAAACGTTAACACAGATCATTACTGGACCGGAGAGGTTGACATTGATTCGAATCTGACATGGTTTCAACAGGATAAGTTGATTTCGAGAGATGAATCCGTCGATTGGCCTTCAAGCTCATGTGAATTTACACCTTTCAATTGTTTCCTATAGAGTTTCGTGCAGTCACTGATTTATGCTTATACACCAGCAACATTGTTCGTACTAAATAGTACGCTTCATCAAAAACATCTTAATGCCAAGAATCTCTCGAATAAAAGGACATTTTCGGTGAAAAGCTAATTCTTTGCGTTATTATTTAAATTTTAAATTTTACCAAGCGCAAAAAAAATGTTTTTTATATCAAAAAAAAAACAAGTATCTATTATTTTCTGTGTTGCAATCCGTCATTAAATTTCGTACTTCATTTTCAGGGTTCAACTTAATTTGAGCAAATTTGCGTACAATTGCCATTGTATTGTGAGCATTCTAATGAGTGATTCCGTCGAAAACCCAATTTAAAACTGCATTTCGGCTTTCCTCGCATTGATCAGGATTGTGTTAAGCAATTAATGTAGGTTGTGAATGCACGAGTACAGTTCTTTAATTAAGTCTATTTTGCCACAAAATTGGGTTTTCATTTTCATTTTCCGAAATTTTGACGACTCGTTTTGGAGTACTGCTCGTAAAAATGTATGGTTTTGTTCTGCATTAAATATGTATTAAATATGGATTTGAAGTCGTATGTATGTATTTGTATATCCTAATCAACTAAGGTACATTAATTTAAATATAAGGAGCTAGAATCTAGCAAAGCTCTACAAATTGTACAGGTTATGACTGAAGTAACCAGAGATGGTTATGCGCCAATGTATGGTGAAAACAATTTTCAACAACCATAATCAACAGAGGACACTGAAGGACTTTCCAGGAAACGAAAGGTATCATTAAGCGCTTACACATGTTTTATATCAATAAACAACTTCATCCCCATCATCACTGCAAAGAAACTCATACAAATATATATGTAATAATTTTGGTAGTAAAAAAGTTCTTGCATCTGACCACATCCTGAACTAAGTCTTAAAATGACATCCGAAGCTCGCGAAGAACGCTCAATAATAGAAATAATACTGTTAGGTACAGAAGAAGCAAATCAAGTCAAGCACTTGGAACGTCAGGAGGAGAAGTACTCTTCGGAACCGTAGTCTGGCAAGTCTTGAACAGGAAAACATATCCACTATCCTGGGCCATCAGACTTAGGACGCATAAGTTAATATTGATCTGTTGATCACTGCGTTTAACCAGCGTACCAAGATAGGTCTTCGATCCCATGCCATTCTGGAAGCTCTTCAAACTGGGTAGATTTGAGCTCTTACATCATCACACATCGAGGGCACCACTCGTCAATTTTATCCAAGGCGTTCTGCATCTGATTGTGAATTGTGCTAAAAAAAATTCTTAATACTAGTTCACAAACATCGTCAGCATATGATTTAAGAAGTCTCAAATTCTCTTATTCTGTGAGTACTGAGTCAACAACAAAGCACCAAAAATAAATTGGAGAAGGCCCACCTTGCCACGTCATGAAAAGTAGATTCGCAAGATCTACCATTCTGATAGGAATGCGGGAACTGCGGAGGAATATCCGTTCTTCCAGCCGTAGCCAAGATAATAGCTACGATAGTTCTAGGGCGGATAAGAGAGTATCTAAACTCAAAACTCGATGTCGACTAGTGGGGCTTTCGGGCTGGATCCTCCTGCGTAGATCACATCAACACCGTGCGGATTATCATAGAGTAATTAATCGAGGACCCTGCTTCATCTACTATTCATCGACTTTGAAATAGCTTTCGGCAGTTGCGTAGAAGTATACTAGAAAAATATATATTCTTCATGACTTTGAAATTCATAGTGGAGTACGTCAGGAGTGTATACTTTCATCGTTATTATTCCTAGTGTTCGTCATCGATGTAATTCGGGCAGCACTTAGTGAAGGAAACAAATGACTGAAACATTAAACATCTGGATTAGGCTGACGATGTTTGCTTCCTTTGGCCCTCCATGAAATTCCTCAGAATGAGCAAACTGAGGCAAATAAAGTAGGGCTAAATATAAATACGGAAAAACAAAGGTCCAAACCATTTCAACCTCCAACGGTCAACTAAACTTTGCTGGTCGTGAAAGCTGAAAACTTTCTACACTAAGAAGTGTCGTCTCGATCGACGGTGGCACCGAACTCGATGTGGGCAGCAGAATCGGGAAAACTAAAGCTGTTTTCGGAATGCTATCTAAAATTTTGAAAAAGCTTTGTTTTCAGCACAGAAACCAAGCTGAGACTGTTCAGATACAATGTAGAATCCGTACTACTATACGGGTGTAGTATTTGGAAGGTTACCACCACTGTCAAATCAGTTAAGATCTGATTCAATTTCTAAGCCTCCCTTTCGAGAGAGTCTATAGTCTATAGAGTCCCATGAGTTTCGATATGTGGGAAACTTTTTAGTCAAGTAATTTCACTTTGTTCCCTTCTCTGCCCTTTTTACTTTAGTTTCCAGTGTTGGAAAGGGAGAGACTTTGAAAAATACTGACGGGGCCGTGGTATACAGCCTTCTTATCAAATTAAACTTCTGTCACAATCTCAATGTCCCAGTTTGCTTGTCCCGGCATTATGCCTTCGAGTATGATACTCGCGCATAGTCACAGTGACCTCAACGAACGTGTGCCACACCTCTCATGTGAAACAACTTATCCTACGCTGAAGCACAGACTCGCACTGGTATTAATGTTACCAAAGATCTCAAGGAATATGCGTACATGGATTTACAGAAAGTCCAATCTATTGTAATAATATTTAAAAATTTGTAAAATATTACTATATCCCAGAACACCCTGTGCTTGCATAAGATCTCAAACTGAGTACGAGTTGTTCGCGCGATATCCGGTTTCAAAGGAGGTTCTTGTGAATACATTCTTTGAGCCAGATTTCCGAGACTTTGCCAGGACAAAGCAAAATAATTGGCGCTCAAAAGAGCTCATGCATTCGTACCGCACATAGCACACGTGCAGACATACGTGGGAAACTATCTTGATGTTGTTCATTGTCGGGAGAAGAGAGCGTGTCCTCGTACAGCAGGTGAATTCGATCATTATCTTGTTAGGCAGCTTTCCTGTAGTATGTATACAGTTGCTTTTTCATTCACTCGCATACTCGTGCATATGCATGCGTAGTTGTCAGCTATGGCCAAAGCATCCACACATGAGAAGTAAGAATTAATAAAGCGACAGACAGAGATAAATAAATGCGCAGCGTTTTCTTCAGCATAATTTTACAAATTAATAAATTTACATATTTTTATAAATTGCTACTGTTTATCTCGAACCGAATGGCTGATTATTCGTTGGATTGATGTGAAGTTGAGGCTATTTGGGTGACCACACATGTCGTGAGATGTTTTTTTTTTACTCAGAACGCCGAATGCTGGGGATGGGCTTGTTTGGTTTGGTGACCAATATTTGTTTTACCATATAAAAGCATTTTTTTACTTGCTCGCTAGCAAAAAATATAGACGGAAGCAGAGAACTGAATAGTAGACGGAAAATTAAAACTGCAATGAATAAGCAGATACGACAGGATAGCCGAAGATGCAAATTCAAGCCCAAAATAAGCCGAGCGGAGCTGTAGAATATGCCCAATCGTTGAGCGATTGACAACGCGGTTTTGTTTTCATTTGATCGAGCATTACGATGATGCACTTGGCAAGATCTTCCGGTAAGGGGATCAGAGAACTAGACTTATTCAAATCAATATTCTAAGACCGTCCATACGTGGCGATGAGCCACATCCTGCACTAGGTGTCTCTGCTTCTTACTGAATTTTTCCGATCCGGAAGTAACAACCGCGTCCATGGAACGTATGGCACCACGATAATGCGTCTTATAGCGATGAACTCCGGATACCTTGAGCACCTCTGATTTGAAAATAAGTACTCTACCGTGATATGCGGGACTCTGCCACCGGTGACTCCAATTCCAATTCGGACCAAAATTTCCAACGTGCAGAAAAAATCAAATCTTAAACCTCAACAGAAAAGCCGAAGCCCGCTGGTACCGCTAGTAGATCCAGAAACACTGCGCGTTTGAACGAGCACCGGGAGAACTTTTGCTTAAAAGATACAAACAGCGAGTGGTCGTTGCTCTCAAATGAGCTTACGGCAGAGGTGAGCGCTTTGAGTAAGTCCAATTAGATTGCTCATTATTTACCAAACTGTCCGACTTCGCAAGAAGGTCGCCGAGTCGCGAGACTTGAGCAGTTCTACGAATTTTGGACGGCTAGGCAAAAATGTATTGAGTCCAGCAGAGAGTGAATAGCACGACTGGGGAACAAAAGTTGCTAAGGTGTTCAACGAGTAAGTTCAACGGAAGCCACAGCGGCGACCTCATATCCGTGGCCCTCGCCATCACCCATCAAAAGGAGCTTATCCCTCCACGCCACCGGTACATCAAATCGGGTCTGTTTATTAAATCAGGCTGGGCGCCAGTACTTAGTCCTGCGCCCAAAAGATGTTTAGCTGGCCGTTCCCTGATAATCTCCCTCACCACGAAGTCAATACCCCTGCTGTAGACTAAGGAATTCTTAGTGAACCACGGCATAAAAGAAATTGAAGTGATGCTATTCAAAAACGACCAATCCAGCATTGCAGCACCACCCGAACCAGCGGAATCCGCCTCCCACATCGCATATCCTCCTGATGATGACCCATCATCAACAGAGAAGTTAGACGTTACCATTCTCGGAAGATCTGCACTAGCTGGCTATGATGCTGAGTCTGGTACAGATTAATCTCCACTATCCCAAACTGCCATCCGCTAACCGGCTACTCCGCCTCATAGAAAGAGGTTTTGATATTGCTCTCAGCCAGGAACCTTGGCTAGCAAATGACACCGCCACAGGATTGAGGGCTCACGGTTATTCGCTTTATCTTTCAGCCTTAGGTAAGATCAGAGCCTGCATACTTACTTAAACATCTTTGAGTATAATTCATCTACCCCCATACAGCACAAGTGACATTGCAGTAACGCTGCACACTTCCGACTGGAAGAACATCTGGCTGGCATCAGGCTAGTTCCCATACGACAAAAAGGACCAGAGCCGCCGAAATGCCTGAGTGAAGAAAAACTAAAGCGGTGGTCAACAGCTTCGAACCACTCAAGTCCCCGAAACCGGACTCAAATCCAGAAAGCGTGCGGAAGCATACGACAGATTCTGTTCTGTATTCCGAAATGCTGTCTGGTACTAGGAACTAGGAGTATACCAAATGCCGAGGTGAAGGTGGTTTTCATACCTAGACCATCCAAATCAACATACACACTCCCAAAGGATCTCAGACCGATTAGTGTTTTATGTTTTATGCTCAAAACCCTCGAGAGAATCATCAAACTCTACATTAAGGACTCAGTAGATCGTGCGCTGCGTTGATATTGTTCATGCTACCAACGAGAGAAGCATGGGACCCCACTAACAGAATCATTGCGAGCATCATACAGGAACTACGGTAGGAATCAAACACCGAGAGTCCAAGATGGAGAAACCCCTAGATCACACGGAGAAGACGTGATGTCAAAACCTGCCTCTAAGAGGTATCGTACGGAAACAGCACAGCGTTGGTGGTGATTTTAAGCATCTTGCGAACACGGAGTCGGGCATTACTTGTAGAACTGGCTACCAAGTTATGTAGCCTATCAAACTTTAAACCATTGTACATGCTTCGTGGTACACTCGAAACTTTGGAAACCTAGATCTACGAATATATGCAAAAAAAAAAAAAAAAAACGAAAACGAATTAAGAAATATCCGCCAAGATTTGTGTATAAATATAGGTTATAACTTCTGACAAGTGGCAATGCGGTAAGGAGACTATAAAGGGTGAAACTCCTTATGCCAAGAAAATTAAACTTTCCTCGGAATTACTTCTTTTCAATACGTCCTTCATTTTTCGTTTTCGTTTTCGTGGGATAAAGGAAGGACGGGATGGAGATATTTTTCGCTTTCTCCTCTTTTCCAAGGGGTTAAAAATTTACAAATTGTTGTCTCGTGGAGCAACGAACAGCGCGTATCTATTCGTTGATCCATACCTGCTGTGGCGAAAAGTTAAACTTATCTGTCTTCTTGAAGTTTTTCCTTCACTAGAATACAACTCTGCGCGAAGATGATGGATAAATAACCTGCCATAGGCAGTGTACTAACGACTCCTTTCTAATTCATTCTCTCACCTCAACACATGGCCTCCTGAAAACCTGAACAGCCTAAATGATGACGGATTAAATGAGTCCCATTGGGAAATAGCTAAGGGCCAGCGATAAAATGATGGCCACTGGACTGAGGCAGGTTTTAGCTGCTACCTACCTATTAATAAGTCTAGATAAGGAAGGAGCATTAAAAGAGATGTTGATGAATATACATTTTAGGATGTCAATGATAGTGCTCGCAGTCTACCAACAAACAGAACTCGCGTATCATGGCATACCAAAAACTGAATGCTTGACAAACCAGCGCTTAAATGGTTTTATAAGAGAAAAGTAATTCCTCGAGGAAGTCCTCCTGCCTGATCGACTAGCTAAATATAAAAACCGATAAAAGATAAACGAATAAAGATAATGTGAAGTCACTAACGACGACGACGATGTCCTGGAACGACAACTCATACATATTGTATTGTATGCTTCCATGAAACAAAGTGTGTAGGTTCTAAGGTCGTAATCCTGAAAATGGATATAAAATGTGTTATTGCCAGAAAGTAGAGATGTGCGTCGACACAACAGAGCATCCGACCAATTTATATGCAAGCTGGCGCGTGGTGTTAATGACTTCGAAAGCATTAACCCAAAAGGTTAAAAATACTACAGCTTATTGCCACCACTAAATTATCCATTAGCAACATATTTTTCCGCAGCATGCAGTGATATAATATTGTTAGATACAAAAGTGGTAGACAATTCGGGTCAATAGGTTCACCATCATCAAAGGAGATGAGAAGAACATCATGCATACTTGTTAAGGTAATTCCAGGGAAACATAAAAATGATCTGGTCGTTCGTCTGGTTTTCCACACAGTGATTACCCAAGATCTCACTTCTTCTACTAGCTAAAGCCGGTTATTAGCACTGCTGTTTCCACATCTCCTAGGCATTGTCTGCAGGTATCATCTTCCAGAAGACCCATCTTCAAGTGATATCTGGGGTTACCATGTCCTGCGAATAATGCTACTAACCATTTGAGTATTTCTAGCTTTATGCTTAGGATCTCTCATTTGGTAGCGCTTTCCGACATTTTCATTCTCCGTTTGGATTGTCAATACTCCACGATTTTCGGTAGCAGTCTATTTCTTGATCAAGGATCTGATCGTTCCTATGTCGAATGTAGTAAATAGTTTAAAAATTTCAAATTTGACTTTGCAAAGTCAGTAAAGTATTAAGGTGCGGAAAGAGAAGTCACCACAACCAGTTCCCCTTCCGGTCTTGAAGCCGGCTGTGTAGAAGTGAACTGAACTACCAACCATGGTAGCATCGCTGTCGCATTTACTGCAAGCAAGGATGTTCATACCGAAGTTACATATAGTTAGCTCTTAGTTTCAACGATGTGTAGTCTATGTTTGGTAAAAATTGAGTATCGAGAGGTGATCAGCGTTGTAGCTGGAGGAGGGTTTCAGACGGATGGCCACACTGGCAAGCTCCAGTATTAAAAGGAAACGACGAGATAATTCCCTTTCTGTCGCTTAGCCACAAGAACTTCTGATGCTGTCAACATCTCGAACATTGCGACCGGATACCCGTCTACTAAACTGAAGACGCTCCGTAATGTTGGGTGCGACTAGTCGGTCGTAATTAAGCTATCGATCCACAGCTGTCCAGGCAACATGGAAGATGAGCGGCATCACTACTTTGTCCTGTATCGGACCTTCTCCATCAAGATTAAGTAACGTCTCTGGGGAAGTGAAGCTGTTAAGGTGCACTGTCTCGTGGTACATCTCATTCGCGTAGAAAGCCCTCAGAGATTAGTTTATCCATCGAGTTCATTGCTCTTGCAGTTTGCATTCGACTTACCTGTATCAGCAAATTATCCGCTCTGTTTATGTTCGCCCTGTTATATAGGACCTCACTGGAATGGAATTTTTTGTACTGAGACTCTGATGTTTTGTATAAACGGAGGCAAGCCTCTGAAATACCCGAATCCTTTCCATCAAACTTGATCCCACGTTGATCCACACGGGGCAACCATATGTGGACGTGAGTCGGACAAGGCCCATGCAGTAGATTATCCTTACCCTTGCATCGAGCTGGGTGCTATAAAGCAGTCTCTTTGCAAGGGTTAAAGCACCTTTGACTCTGGCGAGAGAAGCACCTACATACATACATATGTATGTTTGTTAAAATATAGATAGTCATCTACCTACATAGCTCCCAAGTAATCTGACCACACTTCGACACGCCCGTAGCTACCCGTGCTATTCCACGATTGAGAACTTTCCCCAATTCTTCCTGGTATCCCTAAAGGCCTCAGATGACAACGTCTTAATAAGAATGGTTTTCGGCGTCTGGAAGTTCAGAATGTACAACAGTGGTTTGCGTATGATCAGCCTGCTCAACTTGTAGAAGAGTTATTCTAGCATCGAAGGCCTTCTCCAACTCTTTTATTCCATCCGATATCTGATACCAATGAAGAGCGTCATGCTCCGCCTTAAAACCGAATTGATTATCAGGACTACATATGTATGTACTATGTATATGCATGCCCTCAACCAGGGGTCTATCGAAAAGTTTTTTGAATACCTTACTGATGTTTGGAAAAAGATTTATCGACCGGATATCAGCCTGATTGAAGGGGACTCTTTACCCCTTTTGGGAATGGCTGTACCACCGCTGTCACCCAATACGTTGGATAATTTGCATTATTCGGTCGAGGAACACACCTTCATTCTAGCAAATATTCTTCATACATATGTATTTATGTAGCTACCTTACCTTCTACGCTGTATCAGCCACCACTTGAATGCTATAAATGATTCCTTACAAACCTCCTTTGTCCTAATAGAAATTTGTTGAAGAACATCCCCTCATTCTAGCAAACATTTCCACTTTATCTTTCAATGTGGCTTAAATGCATAATCTACACACCCAAACCTTCATCGTTATGTCGTTGATCTAAGACACTATGAATGTTTTTCAATTAATGTACGTACATATGTATTTATGTATGTAGATGCCACACAAAAACGGATATAATGCACCACCTAACTGTTATTGTGAGATTACAAATGTCATGTCCGATTTATTACTCACAAAATACACTCTATTGCATTACAGCACACTTTTCTCTATGTATTTCTTAAAAAGTGCTGTATCTGACAGCAGCTTGTATCCATCTAAAGACCTTCCAGTTGAGAACGTCCATGCATACAGACGTATACATACATATGCACATACATATGTATGTACATGTCCCTCATTCCTCTTGAAGTTGAAGTAAGGTTGTATAAATAACACAAAAACAAAAAAACTGTATCGAATACCCAAGCATATTTATAGGTAGTTACCTAGCTAGGTAGCACAAAACGAAAACGAATAACGAACAACTAAAAAAAAAACCATCATCCATCGGAAGAACACGAACCTAAACCGAAAGAGCATGAATCGAATTCCCAATACCATACAATACGTTACGTACTTTTCAAACCCAAACCCAATGGTTTAAGAGCACTTAGTCATATCATGTGCACACAGATACAATACTAAGGAATCGGTACACTCACACACCGTCATACATTTAAAATATACCGGCAAAAAAAAAAAAAAAAAAAACAGAATTCCCTATACCTCCCGAAGAGGTATTCAGGTCTAACAAGTTCCAGCTGGTAGCGTGCCCCGTATTCGCAAAGGGATGCGCGCGCAGTTCAGATCGTTGTGTCGCTGTAGTGTAGATCGTTCGCGAGTGTTTAAATCGGTAACAGTTACAGTTTTTGTACCAAAAAACTGCCCCATTTTATCGATTCGTGGATTAGGATTCGTGAATATTTTGAATACAAATAACAAATTATCAATAAAAACGTAAATAAATCGAACATCTGGCGGTAAAACGCGTCGCTTGATTGATAGAGGCCCAAAACCTCCGCGCACTCGACTGAAACCAGCTGCCGTTTTGTTTTTCTTTTTTTTTTTTTAATATCACCCTCTGCCTCTATTAAAAGTGTGTGCACAAGAAAGAGCAGATGCGGATGCAGAAAAAATAATAAAAACGTGCATAGCTACATTTGTTGGTTTTTTTTTCTTATGATTTTCTTTAAATTCATCGTATCTACAGAGTTAAAAATAGCTTACGAATGCCATTATCAAATTAAAAAGTGTTGTGAAGTCATAAGTGTGATTAAGTGTTACGTGTGTGTGCCAGTGTGCCATAGAGAAAAAGTGCGAAAGTCTGCAAAATAAAGGGAAAATCATGAAATATCCCATAGTGCTTAGTGTATTTGAGGTCCTTGTGTACGTTGTGGTATTAATTATCCCCCCAAATTCATCATCACCAACAGTATCACATGAAGGTCATCACCATCACCCTAGTACATCTCCAGCTTTACGCCATGATGACTGGCGTCGAATGGAAACAATGGATTCAAATGGATTATACCTACTGGAATGGTGGATTAAAGGCAAAGAGATATACTTTCGTGCGACCGTGAATACTCAAGGATTTATTGGATTGGGTTTTTCACGTAAATCCGTACGAATGGTCGGATCCGATTTGGTACTCCTCTGGGTTGATGATCGTACTGGAAAACCAAATGCTTTGGTAAGTCATGTTATGCGATACCAAAGTACATGTTACATGTTTATACCTTTGCCAATTCCCGGGTGTCAATAGGGGTGAGATGGGTGAAAAAGGAATCCATCCATCCACCCGAATCCTTTATTTTATTTTCTCACTCGCATAAATACGGATTTTTTATTTTTTATATCCTTAAATAAAACTTGTTACTACGCAATATACATATGTGCATGTGTCTGTACTATATTGGTGGTCCTTTTTTTATGTTTTTGCAAACACCCCAAACGATGTACATATGTACATAATTGCTAAGTGGACTTAGAAAACCATTCTTAGCTACGGGTAGGCAGCTAAAAACGTTTTGAATTAATGATAAAAGGTACTTCTGGGAATGAAATTAAAGATAAGAAGGATTATTCACAGAATTGCGTACAAATTAATAAATAGTTCAATGTAAATAAGACAAGTACGGTGAAGTCGTGTCGTAGACACTTACACATGTACCTTGACTTGCCGTCAAATCGAATGAACAATACATCTTTTGCGCATCTACCAGCATAGGTAGATACAGGAATGACAGAATTTTGTCAGTACTACTAGCTTCAGAGTGATTTTTTGTATACTATCCCCAATGAAAGACATCGGTATAAGTTGTGTCCTAGCTTAAATTGAGTTCTCGAAGCTTAAGATTGTTTGGACTCAGAAGAAGATTATATCAGAAGAAGCAGTAAACCCTTTATGAGTCTGCCATGGCCGGACATTCGCACATCATGTGCTCGACAATTTCAGAGTCGTCTAGACATAGTCTGTAAGTGTCAAATTGCTTTTCTTAAAGTGATATCTGAAGGAACAAGGACCAGTTAGGAAGACAGCCAAAACCTTTGCACTTACATACGTTTGCAAACCACAATAAAGTTCTGGGCCTATGAATTTTTAATTGGGAGCCAGATCTGGCTAGTTCATCAACAAACTCTTTGTCATCGATAACTTTGGGACCAGGCACGCAGATGAGTAATAGTGGTGTGTGAAGTAAGCTACTTGAGGGTAAGAAGATAATTCCACACTAGTTTTGACTCAAAACTGTATGATTTGAGGGCTTTAAGAGCTGCTTGGCTATCTGATAAAATGTTTATGTGTGATCTTAAGACATTTTTAAAGCCATTCTCTGGTAGTAGTTCACAAAACCAGAGAACTACCAGAATGAATGGTAAGGTAAGCCCAGTGAATGATTTTGGGCTTTAGACCCTATTTTTTTCTCAAAGATTTGGCACAAGCCCAGAAGGTTCTAGTTGCCTTTGATGTGATTCTATCTAGATGGGATTTTCATGTAAGTTTACCTGGGTCTAAGGTTACCTCTAGACATTTAACTTCATTGGAAATACTAAATTGGTCAACTTTTAGTGTTAGTATCTTGAGATTGATGACTTTCAACCCTTCTGTCTGCAACCAAGCATTATCTTTGATAAGACATTTTGCATTCTATCAGTAACTTCGGATTCGTGCTCACTTTTTATTATCATAACTAGGTCATAACCTTAAGTTAGATAACCAATACTGTTTGGGTCGTTTATGAGTTGGTCAACTACAATTTAGCAAAGAAGAAGAATAGAACACCTCCTTAAGCACCACCTTTAGTGCTTTTGATGGAGAGCGGTAGTTGACACATTCTAGCAGAAAGAGTTCTGCTGCTTAGCATGAAGCAGACTCATGTGCCTTTGGTATTGACTTCACTTTTTGTAGACTTAAACCAGGTATTGTTAAAGTCTTCAGAAATGCCTAGAAAAACACAGAGTGCTTGTCTTTGTACGACAGCGTCTTTTCAATTTTTTTTAACCAGGTGGTGTAAAAATGTCTTTATAAGCAAATTGAAATTCGTTAAGAGGCTGTTTTGTTAGGACATTCCTAATATGGAGGTGAATAATTTTCTTCATTATCTTTAAAAGACTGCTATTGGGCTGATTGGCCTAAACGATTTTGAATCTGAGAGTGATTAGTTAAGTTAGGTTACTGTCTCCAATAAAGTTCGTTGTGATGTAATAGAATCTACCCTTGCAGAAACAGAACTAATTGGTTCTCTTTATGAGGCTTTGGAGATGACTTATTAGCCAGGAACTTGCAGGACGCAGGTACTTCATTCCAAATTGCAGTTTCCTGCTACACTAGGCGAACTTATTCAAGGCTTCCAGTCTTATGTATTCGGCTAGTGTACCTCGTAGTTGAATCTTCACCGCCAAAGCCCGTCAACGCAAGTGCGGCCGAATATTTTACTAAGAAGTTTTCTCTCAAAACGGCCAAGGATAGCTTTCGACAAATTCCATCGTTCAGACAGACTCAGATGATAAGGGTCTTGTATAGAACTTCCTTAGTTGCTCGTAATAGGGCCTTGCTACTCAATCTGTTTTTCACTCCAAAGAAACAGCGATTTGCAAGAGTTATTCTTTGTTTTATTTCTGCTGAGATGTTGTTGGCAGAATTTATAGCAGAGCAGAAGTATACACAGTCCCTTACTTCATGGTGGGGCCCCACCAGTTCCAGCTTCCACAATCGTTCGCTCCATCCACTAAACTATTAGCTGCCATCGTGTATACAGAAGCTGTATACATTGATTGCACACCGGCAACGGGTTTGGTTTTTAAATATCCGACGTAAATTCAGAAGCTCCACACATAATGTCTACATCAGAGGTAAGCCAGAATATTGTTGTAGCTGTGTCAGAACATCATTACACCAACAACCTTTCAGTAAAGTCATTAAAAGGATGCAGCACGCTCTAGTAACATTTTTCCAATTATTCCTGCTGCCACATCGTCACATCTTTTATCGAAAAAAAAATCGTTGACATAGGTAGCCTTAAATTTAATACCATGCTGCTTTCTTTCTTCCGGTCGATAATGACCTATATAAGATATTTTTTCTTCAAAGGTCAACGCATGTTACTAGGAGTTTTTAGACCAAAGTGTGCACAGACCACTTTAACCAGCGCCATAAATTTGCCCATAAAGACCGTGCTCATGCCTATCTTTATGAACATAGATAATAAAAAGAAAAAATGGAATTAAAAAGCACAAAGGAAACCCTTTTCCAAAAACACTTATCGCATAAATTATGAGAGTAAACATAAAACCAGCTAACACCTTATTGTTATACTCCAGTTGTGCGTAAAGTGTGAGTGTAATTCAGTACACTTTGTAAAATTCAAATTCAAATTAACACTCTCAAGGACCATATTTGAACTCAGCTCTCACCTCAAAAACAGTATTTAGATGAGTTAACTACGATAAATAAAAGCATGTATTATGGTAACGAAATTCTCGTACGTATTGTATGCGTAAGAATGTAAGACAAATCACACATGCTAATTTCCTTTTCGCTATAAGGATACCATACCCGAAAGAATTTTACCACCCATACCGACACACACGAAAATCCAGGTAAGAAGGCAACAAGATACGAAGGCTTTTATATCGAGTATCACGATTACATCACGTGCGTCAATTTTCAAATTCTGAAATAAAAAGGAGACAAGACACAAAAGGATATAATCATACAATTTTTTTTTTTTTACTTTGAAGGACAATAAGGCCGGTTATTTTACGGTGTACTTAGCGGTTTATTTACATTTTCTTTGTGAGCATTCTTCCTGTATTCTTATTTTATTTTTTGTGTCAAGGCAGGATATCACTTCTTGCAGGCTTATTCATGCGTTTTGCTTGAGAGAGGTACGCTCTGTCGTTACGCTCGAATGTAGTTTGTGTGTAATTTTGCATGTGTGTACTTACATATGTACATATGTATAACATTTTTCAAAAAAATGTGGACATTGGATAATAAAAGGGTACAATATTCCTAAGAGCTTAACCTTACCTGTTCTATAGATAGTTTTACAAGTTGAACTTCTGCATAGACCTACTACGTTGCAGGTGAAGCATGAAATCCTTTGTCTTAGAAAAATTGCGTTGCTCAAAATTTACATTAAAAATTCAGTATTCTTGTGGTAAAACGAGTATGTGTATCTTTATCCAGAAATAGTTCCGATAGGGTTATTCATCGGTGAGTTTAAGCCTTGCATACATGGAACTTATTACTTAATACAAAGAAGGATAACAGCAGAGTGAAAAATTTGTTTAAGGGGTCGAAAAGGGAATTTACCACTTTTTTTTGTGTGTGTGTATGTATGTATATGGATGTTTGTACAAAGGGTTTTGAAATCTTTAGAGACACTTGCGAACTCCTGTGAAAAAACGCACCGTTGTATGCGACATGTACATACATATGTACGTATGTATGTACATATATATCACAGACGAAACCATGGAATCCATTTAACTTGGGCGGGACTAGAGGCTGAAACTTTTTTTCAAGTATCAGCCGGTAAATTATTATTTTTTTTTGCTCAATTGTACAGTTTTTGTACAGAGTCCCAACAGGGCCTATCTCCTCGCGAACATTTCTGTTGTGCGTGCTATAAAACTTTTCGCAGAAATGGAAGGCATCTACAGTCACATAACATCTTCCGCCGCCTATTTGCCTTAAGATATTAAAAAACAATACCACAGCATATCCAAAGCACATTCGGCAGGTCTTAAAATTCTGAAGAAACTGTCCCACGACAATTTGATGACTTAAAGCACATTCTCCTGCCCATTTATTGAAAATACTAAAGACACGGTTTCACGGCATTCCGCATTCTCACTGACTTAAAGGACTTTCTGTGACCAATTTGCACTAAGATGCTGAAAAACGGATCCAAAAGCAACTACCGCGGCCTATTTATCGCAGTCACCACTAACATCACTCCGCGTTCTTCCGATTGCGTGTCCATCAATATCGTATTGAGTATTTGTACGGTTTTTTTGAAATATGGTGCCCCTAGCAACGCAGTACAACGCATCACTTTGTCCTAATCCTTGATGGAGCAACGCACATTGACCATTCATCATCCTATACACGTCCTTACCAAGGCTACAATAAGTTGGGCGTACGAGTTAATTCTGACTCCTCGAAGAGTTTGGACATCCATCAGTCTGAAGGCCGATAATCATATGTATAATATCATATGTCTGGCTGACGGTTGACTGATCATTAGATACTCTAATGACCCATAAAAATATAGATATGGGGGAACCGCTTCCTATATACGACATTTTTTCAAGTCAATTAGTCGATTAAATTCGTTATCGGCAGTGGTGTTGCCTAGGCTATACCATCCCCTAGTATTGCCAAAGCTCAACCTCTTCCTAGATCGGGTAATTTTACCGTCATCAGTACACTCGATTGTAACAGATGGATTGTCCGAGCATATTTTAGTGGTGTCTTAGTCGAGATAAGAGGACAAATTCACATCACCTCGCCTTTTATCGGAATCAATACCTAGGGAAGCGATTCTTATGGCAACCGTTTCCTTAGGACTGGTGGAGAGCATCGATTTGTTAAGTTAGAAATTTTGATCCCACGAGTAATCGGGAAAGAAACAGTCACCCAGATCAGAGACCGGTACACTGTCGGAAGGCATTACATAAATCTGGAGGTCGTCAAGGTATCCTGAGTCTGCATACTAGAGACCAAGCACCTTCTTAGTAATGCATCCCTAAGCATATGCGTTTCGATCTCACATTAGAGACTTTTTCCAAAGGTTGTCCCTTCACGTTGCTAACTTTGGCCGAACAACTTTAACACGAACTTAACCCGGATAGTTCACGAAATCGTAACAGAACATAGATATGGACTAATAGGGAAATGACCATGATGTGGTGTTCCTCGCCCTGCTACCGCCACGAGGAAGCAGTGAATAATCTTGCAACAGTTTTTCCTAGGTAACTTACAGGAACTATGCCTAGCCGCCAAGTATATGTATGTCTTACTATTTTTAATTGTGAAAGTGGTCGTAGCTGTTTTAATCCTTAATTTTCCTTTAGCTTGTGGTTTGTGTCGTTTGCACGATATCTACAAGTTAAATCAACCACGAAAAGCTTGTAGGAATCAATTAATACAAAAACTGAGATATTATCCAGCTTTTTATAGTCCTATGCATTGAAAGAGATTTTGGGGAAATATTCACCGCCCCATAACAACCGAAATTCATGGAAAACATTAGCAACTAAAAAAACTACCCACACTATCACTCTACATGAATGTAATCCTTTTTGAATGGTTCTACAAACCGATGATTAATTCCTTCGGTTTACCAAAGTAATTGGCTATTGTCAGTCCGGTCACACACCAACGCAAGAGTACCAGCTTTACACACAACTACGAGTCTGTCATTTCTATGTACTCGGTGCGAACTGTATGAATTATATGCACTAGTAGGACGTAGGCCAAAGGATGGAGGCAACAGGTAAAGAAAACCTAACAGGCAGCTTAACTCGTTCAATGAGATACGCGGAACCTCTTTTGGTCGCATAATAAATATTCTGAACCAGTTTACATCCACCCGATGGGAGACTATGCCTTTCGCTGTCTGTCCATTCTCACCGCTTCAACTCAAAGTCACTAATTGTTAATTTTAATCAATTCAGAGCTTTTTTCCCCCTTTAGTTCGGTCTCTTTTACGCGTACTTGAGATCAAATAGGTTGATTAAATGCTAATGGCCAGAAGCTGAATAGGAGCAAAGCGAAAAAAAATCGCTTTCAAACGTCATAAGTCATCGCCGAGAAACATCAACAGACATCACAAAGTAAGCGAAGTCGTGTGAATTGTTTCGAGTTGTTGAGATACCCGTAGGGTATGATCGTCTCAGTTCAACCTCACTAACCATAAGAACGTTCGATACACCGTCACCATCATCTTGTAGATACGTCCGCTGTGATAGTCTATAGTATAACTTGAATTGCAAATCCTCTACGAAGGGAGTGCTGAAGATAGTGTTGATACATAGCCTAGCGCAATTCTATTTTGCCTTCTTGAGACTCAGGTAGCTATGAGTATCAATCATGTTATTCGTTTATAATGAAGCATACTTTAGTCAAGAGCTACTGGAAAAAAATCACTGTAGCCATTCACTCACATCGCTTCAAGCAATACTGGAAACTGGACTACAGAGGTGGATAGGAGTAAATTATCATCTTTAAGCGAGTGCATACTACATATATTCAAGTTTTTATTGAATTTCGCTTGATAGAATTTGTTTAAGATTCACAGATTAAGCAGCGTGACATAGTGATGCAGAATTATACCCACTCACCTACATATACATGGTGATAGGGCTTGAAGTTGAAGATGGGAAGACTATTCGGCGTAGTAACGGATAGGCTCCTTGGGCTAATTGCAGACTCTGCTAATTCCTTCCTTGAGTTTGTGGAGCCCTGTCAGAAAGTCTGCTAGGATGAGTAGCTTTTTGTTAATTTCAAAGTGGGGTGATAGGGGTATCTGGGGTCCCATCCAAGTATTGTGACCTCTTGTACTATCCTGTGACAAATTCTAAAACTATATCAGAAAGGCCTTAAAGCATTGAGTTTGTTTAGGCGATCTCAAATCAGCTCCGTTATCAGAAAGGTATCTTTTCATATGACTTCTGCAGGAGCTGCAGAGACGAGGCGGAGGAGGAAGCTCTTCTCTTTGACGACTTTGGCCATCTGGTGAATACTAACGTCAGCAGCATCCTTCGTTCCATAAAGAGCTGCGTCAGGCTCAACTAACCCGCGGGTAGGTAAATTACAGACAACCATATAAATGGTGTCCCAGTATATGGTTGAGGTGGTCGCCATGGCATAGTGATTAATGCATTATACTTCTAGGCGGAAGGTTCGATGTTCGAATCCCAGAAAATACCAAAGTTGAAATTACAAAATTGCAACACGTTTTGTCATAGCTGCAGAGATAATGCATTAATCAGATCAAAAACAAAGACTCTACCTACTACTTTGTGGCCATCAAAGGTCCTTAATTGAGTTTAAGTAAAACTATTCAGTTTTATCCTCCCAAACCTTATGCAATGTAAGAACGAATTATAAATATCTGGAGCCCTTTATGAACTATCTACTCCGAATCCTTTTTTGTTTGTTTTGATTTCATCAAACTGAGATATTTTCAGCACCTTACATTTCTCACTTTCTCCTTACTTTTTTCGCGGAAGTTACATCAACTTAATAGGAACGGCTCTCTAAATAGTTATCCACTAAGAGGATATTGAATACATGTAACGTTACATACATACACATGTACGTCTTATGAAGGACTCACTAAGACCATCATCCACTCTGTGAAGAGTTTCATAGAATAGTTAACGCAAGAGCATAAAATCTTTTTTTTAATTAATAGGTACTCGTTAGGACGAGAATCTAATGAACGAAATGGAAAAATATTTCCGTCAATTATCAAGAAATAAAATTCCGATCCATCGAGTACTATAGAAAGATGTGTCAATACTCCAATTGAGACGATGTACTATAACTCTGGTAAAACTTCGCTGAATCTGTTCAGCTCTTTAAGAAGTACTTCGTAGAATCGCTTAACAAAGGCTTAACTTTGGTCTAAAATAAAAAGCCTAAAGGCCTTAGAATGACATGTAGTGGCGGCGGGTTGGCATCATCTCTTCTCGACATAACCCTTTGCTCGATGTCGTAATTTTTTCATTCGGCATGTGACACGTAAAGCATCGTGTTGTTGAAACGAGAATTGTCTATCATCTATATCAAGCGAAAAAATCTCGCGATACCTTTCGACGTTGACAGCTAGCACCTCGCATCTCCAATTTATAATAAATTTTAGGATAAAAAGTTCCTAAAACTTTTGTGGATAGGCAACATCCCAGACCTCTCAAAATTTAGGCTATGCTATTGAAAGACCGTGCGGGTCAGATTGGATAAACGTTTGGAAAAAAACGGAGACTTTTAAGGTCTTAGTTCTACGACATTTTTTCAACACTAATCTGATAGCTATAACGATCAGATTTATTACGACGATATTTTTTAAATCGTTAGCATGCATAAAATGTTGGTAACTTTTAATGACATCACGAATTTTATTGACAAATATACGAAAAAGTAGAGTACCAAGAGGACTGCAATGTGGTACTCTGCAAGTAACATGACCAGGAGCGAATCGTGCATCATATTTTCGGACATACTGAGCACGTCCTCGAAGACAGAAATTGAAAAACTGTAGGGGTTGGATTAAATACCTATTTTGTGGAATATTATGATTAGGGCCCTTTGGTTAAATCCATACAAACACCACCCTGTGGATGTATACGACTATTGTAATCCTGTAATCATCTCTGGCAGTCTTGTGTTTTCACTACATCGGCAAGACCACCAGTTTCACTATGATACAATAGATCTTTTGGCAAGGGTTTTATTAAAAAAAAAAAAAAAACGACTACATAACGCCGTTTTTGGACTTTACAAGAGCTTATGCAAGCCTCTATCCGAATAGAAAAACAGACAAATACCAAGCGCACAAGCTTTAGAAGTTTAGACTGATGGTATATTTTCTGATTCGCTGGCATGTCAAAACCAGTCAAACTCTGAAACCAACCAGTAGCGTTTTCCAAGAGGAAGTCCTAGCAGTGAAAAAAGCCGCCAAGGAGACAGCGATGAAGGCAATATCATTGGAGAATAACACCCTTGACATGGAAAGCCAGGCAGCGAATAATCAATTCCTGCTACAGGAATAAAGTCGAACCTTGTGAAGTGTTGTCGAGAGGAGCTGAAGGTTCTTAGAGTGCAGCATAAGTTAAGACTCTGTTGGATCTCTGGTCATGAAGGCACATCAAGGAATGAGAGGACTAATGAACTGGCTAGGAGAGTCTCTGTACTCGGCCCGAAGCAAGCCTACCACACGGTGAACATCCCGCCGTACATGCATACATACTTATCAAGAAAAAGCCCATGAAGACACTACCCATTTTCTGTACCATTGCCTACCAACTATGAGAGAAATTCATTGGGTTGCATATCTTTGAGGGCATCGAAGAACTGTCCCTCGTTATCTGTAGATAGATTAAATCGACAGGATAATTTGTATTCCAGACATAGAAAGTAAGTACACTACTACTGCGAGTATGTAAATTATAATCTACCATCGGATAGGTAATGCTCCACCAGCTAAGAGCATACGACTGGGTCTATACTCACCTAAGTATGGAATAGAGGAGTCTCTCTCCTCTTACCCAACCCTCCTACCTAACCTAACCTAACCAAATTGATCTCAAATAGCCACAAAAAATATGTCGTAGGACCTTTAGCAAAGAAAAAATCCTTTCAAAGTGGCGCGGCGGCGTGGCGGTAGTAGTGGTCTACAATTTTTATCGCCGAAATTTTACTGTTCCTTCAACAAAGAAATACGTATTAAAATGAATAAGTACAAAAGATGCTTTTTTTCTGCTGTGCGATGAAAAAGAATGACCCAATGTCGTAAAACAGCACAGCAGAATTTTATAGTATCTTTTGATAGTGTCTCATCTCTTGCGGGGATATTATGATATCTGCGGCTTCCTTTCGTAGTATTAAAGCCATTTTATAGCATCTGGTCTTTAAAGCACATCTAAAATGTGTTTGGTTGAAAACCAAAAAGAAACATTTAAGGAAACGATGCAAACTAAAAACTAAGTAGTCACAGTGATTACAAAGCTTTATTTACAATAAAAAATTAGCTGTGCGGTGAGAATCTATTCAAATTAATAAACTCAGCTTCACGTAGATCCTCTAAGTAGATAGTTATGAGTACAAAGGAGCAACTATATCTATTTATCTACCAATTAATCCGTCACACCACCAGCATAGCTTTACGATTTGTTTTTGAATTTCTTTAGATCTCAACGAGGAAACTATAAATGCAGTACCAGTAGCTGTGTTGAGTTTTTACCACGTCCACACCCTGGACTAAGCTTTTATTTCTATTTTTCATTTAGGAATTAATTTACTCTGGTAAATTTTATTTTTCCTCTGCTAGATGTTTTCTCCCCGCAGGCAGGTACATAGTACATACATAGATAGATGGGGATTTATAGATGCACGGTAGACAGAAACAGAATCGCGCATTCTTTATTCATCGAACGTTTAGAAATTATAATTAATTCAATGACTTGCCGGAATGACGACTGAAATTACATGTGTAGTAGTTGGTCGCAATGCTGTCAGGTAGGTGCGATCGAAGGAAGGTTTTATTATCTTGTTGCACGTAGTGTGCCACTGGCAGCAGTATTTGTGCATTAGGCGATTACCGCTTTAGGAAGGTATTTGAATATTGATGTGCCAACAGGTACATGTTGCTTAGTGAGCATTTTGAAAGAATCCAACGTAAACAAAGAGAATAAATTGGAATTGGGGTATACGTACTGTTGGAAGGAGGTTTTGTTAGTGTTGATTTTTTTGATATGGGTCAGAGAAGGCTAGGAGCGAGGAAAGTATTGTCATTTATGCTCCTTTTATATATATGTCTCTGCACCCTGCGTAGGAGATATTGGATTACAACAGAACAGATTCCAGTGATTTACTTTAACCTCTTCTGTGGACGGGGATTGTTGGTGTATCCATAGCCATTGGTGGCCCTTGGGTTCCATCTGACGCAGCACTTGCGGCAAAGTACTTTGTTGCACAGTTGTACTGCTGTGCAAAGATACGCAGACCAAGCACCAAGTGGTGAAGGGTTAATTCCTTTTGAATGCTGTAGTCGAACAGAGTTGTTTGCCTGCTTAAATCGAACGCTGTTGATCTGTGGTCTCAGACGTAACTGGTCCAATGTACAACCAGGAAGCAAAACCTCTTTTTGACTACCAGGTAGGGTAGCCTTTTTCCCGTTTTACTGGAACTTTCTCGTCTTTTATAGAAAGCCGAGTAAGCGCTTTTATGATGAAGAGATTATGCCACCCGATACTGTCGAAGGAAGTGTTCCGCAATATTGTAGCCCTCTGTCCAAACTTTACAGATTATAATGCCGCCTACATAAGACTAGCACATTGAGGTACTTAGCAAAATAATGGTGGCGCGTTAGGACACCAATAAGTTATATGCAGCCTTTTCTACTGAGAGACAGGGAGAATACCACCGATTTCCTACAGGCGTCTGGTAGCATTCGTTTGGTCTCCCGACATCCTTTTTTTTTATAATTCGCGCGCGCCAAAGGGGGTATGAATACCCTTATGCTGTTTATTCAGGGCACGGGCGTTTGGAAAAAGGGGAAAGAGGAACAGAGGAGATACCGGTGCACGTTGGCTTGGAATGTTTAAATGTTGTAGCGATGAGGAAATACAGAGCCGAATCATTCCACATACGTGTCGTTCGGCTTATAAACGAATCCCTATATTTGACAGTACGTCCGAAGTTGGGCTTGAGAGTGAACTGATGTGCATTCGAAGCGTGACGCGTATTGCGGGTGAAATTTTGAAGGGGAGGAATGCAAGTGGCTAGTTCGTTGGAACATTTTTTGTAGAATAAGCGATAAAATAGGGAAAGACAAGAGACAATTCTGCGATGTTCTAGTGAGTCTATGGAGCTCACAATTTCTCTATCACGTATTAGTTTTATCGCGCGATTCTGAACCCTATCACGAATGTGCAAGACGGTCTTGGGTGCACCAGACCAGATGGGGGCGTTGTATTCCATCTTTGGGCGAATGAATGCCTTATATATTGAAGCCAGATCAGACGGGGTAAAATATATCTTGCATCGCTTAAGGAATCCTAGACATTTTGCAGCATTTTTGGCGACCTCAAATATGTGATCGTTCCAACAAAGATGATTGTTAATACACATACCGAGAATGGCAAGTCTTTCGTCTTCTGCGATGCAAAAAATCATGTAACACGTAAAAGTGTTCGCGAACCCAATCGCCTTAGCCGAGGAGTAAGCACATTCAGAACGTAAGAAATTATCTTCTGAGTCCTACAAATAAATCTTTTTCATCTCATTGCTCATGATCGCGTGCGTCCTGGGACCTAGAGAGCAATCGTTTCTGGAGTGGAGAAGCTGATGTTACTTCCTTCTATTATGCTCATAGATCTCGCTAGCAGCCCTCGTCTTTCTTCGCAGCTCCGCTTTTTATACATTTTGCTTTGCTGCATCTGCCTGCCAACAATCCGATATTTCCCGTCGATCCAGGGGTTTCTTGGTGATTTCTGGGGAAACCAAGCTCCTCAGTTGCCACTAGTCTTCATCATTGCTTGCTTTGTGATTAATTTGGTTGACGGTTTGTTGATCAGACGATCGCCGTGTACCTTTGTGAATATTGAAGTGGGGAACCGAACAGACTTCCGCCAGTAAAAATAAATTTTACTTTGATTATTTTATTTGAAACTGTCATAATTTTTTTATAAATATAATTTTTTGTTAGTGGGTATATTAAAGGATGGCACTGTATATGAAACCGTTTCTGTTTCCACATAAATCAAAATTAATGAAACTAAGTATGTTCCTCCATAAAGGGATGTAACATTCCGCTTGACTTGACACAATTTAAATAACCCTCGTAGTATGTAATGATATGTTACAAAATGACGAAGGATAATTTCCATTCTGTAACGAAAAGTTTTCGTATAAAAAGCATCATTATTCCACGGGTAGTGAAATTTTACACATCATCTAAGCAAGTTAAATGAGCACGTCTACTTCTCTATTCATTTAACTGATGAATAAGGATGTGCCACAATGTGCATACGAACAAAATATACAAACTTTTGAACGAGTACAAACTGATGATATCCTTGATAAACATTTCTCTACGTTGTTTTCTTCCTTGGTATCCTTCGTTCGCTGTTTGAAGTTCTAATTAATTCAATTTAATTTTATCTCCTGTAAATCAATGCTCTGCAGAAATCCTTTTCCTCAGTAATATTCGCATTTCTGTGTTCTAGATTTTAGTCATTAATCTTCATAAATTTATCGAGATGAAATTGTTGATCGGCTAATTTAGTAATTTAAATGCAATTTCGCGATTAGTGGAGAATAATGTTGGCAATTTTAAGGACTGTCGCTCAGATAAAAATAGAAACAAAAAATGACAAAATCTACAGGAAAGGATTTTTTTTAATTAAGTTAAATGACTTAACACTTTTGAGCCCAGAAGTATTAAATTTTAAAGCAGAGTTTCGAACAGGGGGATACAATGGAAATAGCGCCTTTCTTACTTGCTAATTTCCTGTATCCTTGGGCTTCTATTAGGCCTACGCGTGATCGTTCGATATCTGGTAAGTGTCTCAGCTGTCCTCACCTGCAGTGAGGAACATCTCTTATGTTCTCCTCAAACCGCCAGTTATTGTGTCATTCTGAGTCAACGGATTCCATTGCATAGCCGGGTTAATTTCCGAAAGTGTGGCCAATCCACTGCCACTTGCGTCATTGGATGATTGTGTCTATTGGTTATTGACCAATTCTCTGGAAAATGTGTTCGTTAGAGGTATGATAAGGCCAGAATGCTGCACAGGACCTGTAAACGAACGTTTGCAAGTCTTTCGTTATAGTATTCGTCACTCTTCACGTGCTGGCTTCGCATTTACTCTACTCTCTCTACTGGTTGGCCTTGTTTAGTTTCTTAGGTGGCGCTACAATTCGGGATGAACATGGGCCTTAACCAACAACAAGTTAGCTCAAAGCGGAGTCAACTACCTCCAGTTGCACACTCCAAGTCGGTTGAAGTTCCCTTCTACCTAGGCTCGCCACCTCTGCTGCGTTGTCCCTCCGGATTTGATTCGAAGATTCTGCGAATTGGGGCATTGCTATCCATTAGCTCTACATGTCCCAGCCAGCTCAGACGACTGATATGCTTTCGACAGAGTCCATGCTTCGGCGCCATAAGCAGGACTGGGATTATAAGGGTGTTCTTAGTAGTTCAGAATATGGCTCTACTACTCAGTTGCCTTCTCAGCCCACAGCGGTCACAAGACTTCGGCTATTTATTTTTACTGAGGTGCTGTGGCCAGAGTTTATAGCAGAGCCAAAGTAGACAAAGTCCCTTACTTCTTCAAAGTTATAGCTGTCGACTGTGACGTTCGGTCCAATTCGTCGATGTTTTTTGTCCCTTCTTGTTAGCAACATTTACCGCTTAGCCCATTTTGCCAACTGCCATTTCAATACTATCGAACGCACCAGTGATAGCCCGTTGTGTCCTACGAATTGTGTCGGCTTGTGAGTTTCGCACAATTTTTTCAAGTTTGCTGCTAAAGACATCTATTGTCATCCTCTACAGAGGGGGAAGTTTGGGAGGGATGTCAAAGCTAGACATGGCTCTATGTAGCTGTTTCTACAAATTGTGTCATATGCGGCCTAAGAATCGTTAAAAAGGTGGTAGGTATCGATTTGGACTTCTTGGGCTTTCTCCAAAATTTGTTGTAGTGTTTAAATTTCATCGACTTTGGAATTTTCTGTCCTAAAACCATACTGATAGGGGCAATTAGGTTGCTGCCGAAGGGTTTCAGGCGTTCACACAATGGCAGATAGGATCTTGTACGAGATGTTAAGGAGACTGATACCGGAAAAATTATGGCGTTCATCATACACTTGTCTGACCAAATTATAGAAATGAGTCAGTCCATAATGAGTACCAAGTCATCTCCAGCTGTTTGAATAGCTCTTTTGGTAAGTCGTCGGGTCCAGCAGCCTTGTTGGATTTAAACATGGATATTGCTATCCTCTCTTCGTTTTGCTCAGGTAGACCGAAGTTTTGGCTATCATCGTCTACGTTGAGCTGCACATTCTGCCTAATGACGGAATGAAGGATACCTGGCACCGACTGTGACTACAACAAGGTTTTCTTCTTCATCTCCACAGGTTCCTGTTCAGGCTTTGTCAATGTTACTCCGATTTAGTTCTTAGAACAAGCTGCCAGATGAACCGATGCCAGTAACCCAATTCGGGGTAGCGAGCGACGCATTTGCATTAAGTGCTCCTCAGCCACTATCTATTTTTCAAGGCCCTGGTTCAGCCTTGAAGGCCCCTTACTCAAAGAAAAATTTCTCTTATCTGGCTATGGACGCCATCGTAGATACCATCGAGTGAATTCGTCTGCTGCATGTCCTCCTTTTGAGGACCTCTTGTGAGATATCTGAGACGCAAGAGTGCAAATCAGGTCAGCAAGAGATGCCACGCCTGGTGTATGCGTGCTGAAGTTAACCCGACTAACTTGGCGCTGTTCCGAGTATCCAGTTCCAATTGTACAGTCAGACCCTGCATGTGCTCATCATCAGACAGCTTTCTAGCAGTCACCTCATGGAGGTGATGATGTTTGGAAGGGGTGTCATCGATCGGCATGCTTATAGTGAAAGAAATCGGAACTCCGATTATTTCTTTCAAATTACGTTACTCACTTAAATTAAACCTCTAATTTAATTGACTTGCAGTCTTGCCTGCGAATGTTTTAGATAAAAGTTATGGCTCATCCTTCATTTTCCCTCTTTCTGACGCACTGGCTAGGACCATTCTTGACGGATGGTATATTTGTATGAAAATCTCCATATTTTATTTATAGCATCTTGGTGACCAAGTATACTAAGTCAAGAGGCAATTATCTCATAACAAAAGCGTTTAAGAAAATAAAATACGTTGAGAACCGTTTACACAAAGCTTTTAACGGCAAACCGAGGGGCCGAGGGGCGACAAATGATGGAATCGAAAGGTTTCAATGAAGCAGTCAAAGTCCTTGCCACCGTAATTTCGTTTGGCAATGAAAACGAAAATCATTCAGAATCTGGACGAGTTCACTTTTGGGAGTCTATAAATAAAATTCTGCAAAGTCAGCACCGACATTATGTGCAGATGTGATGTATATATGTATATAAGAAAAACAAACAAGAAAATGTCATCCCCTGAATTCAGAAGATGGCAAGAGAAGCCTGTGCTTATTTGAAGTTGTTTTTGATTCCCTATCAGAATAATTTTCAACAGATTGTGGAATCGATTTTTGGGAGATGCAGCGTACATGCAAATGCCACCGTCTGTATCTGCACGTCCGGCTTTAGCCCAGTTAAATATGGAACAAGTGTTGGTGTTAAAAGATACAATATGGTTTTTCGTTTGGAGATGCTCGCCACAGTCACTGGCACTCGATGGTAACGTGCCAAATTTGTGTAGGAAATCAGCTCAGCGACTGTATTTGATTATAATTCCATTGAGTTCAGTTCATGCAGGCCTTCGTAAGTGGAACCAAGGAAACCGAATTTCCTCCAAGCTCTTGTCCATTCCTCTTTGATGCTGAAGTTAGAGTCGTGTAGTCTATTGGATATTATCATTAATTTTCGACCAAGGGTGGCTGTGCGCAGTGTATCAGAGGAGGCGCACGAGGTGATAGATACAAGTTTCTGGTTTTGATTTTATTTGCAGTTTTTTTTTGGAAATGCAGCTTGGTTTTCAAGGTCCTGTTCATTGTCCTTCTTAGGTATTTCGATTTCTGGTTATATGGAAGTAGGTACAACACAGTTGAATTGGACCTCTGGTGATCGGTAGGCTAATTGGTTATTTAGGTGGAAGCGCAAGAGTTCAAGATACTTAAGCTGCGTTTTTTCGATAAACGCTGTATTATGGCTCTGTGTGGTTTGCCTCAAGCTTCGAGGCAAAAACTTGCCATCTTAGTCAAGGGGTAGAGTTTTGGATTCGAACTCGGCAGTGCTGGCTATGGAGGAAGCCATGTAGAACTCGTCTGGCTATACGCGATCGTTTATCTCCGCAATTGGTAAAGTAAAACACAGATCGGGGTTGAAATTCTTACGCCACATCCTTGAGTAGAATATTCATTTGTTCTTAAGATTGCTACCAGAGACAGATTACCTATGTCTTTGGTGTTGATTTTTTTTTATAAGAGATCTTCCATATCCTACGAGTGTTTACCGATGATTTTCCCTGGTTTGGTTCGTCTTCGCAGTCTGTTTCTTGGAGGAGTATCACGTCTATATTATTCTTATTAATCAGTCAGCAGTAGTCGCATTTTGCTCTACTACTGTCTTCGATGTTTATTTCGCAGATACGGACAAAGGATCCCATATTTTCTGTTAAGAGGTGCTGCAAAGTACTAGATAGGTTTGCAACTTACCCTCGCAAGTTTTTGAATCCTAGTAATAAATGTGACAACTCTGAGATAGAATGCAACGATTTTTCACTCCCAGAGCTTGGTGCGATTCACATGATAGTCTGCGATACCACATGAAAAGCCCTCTTCACCCAAAAGAAAATATTTTTTCTGAGAAATTGCTGAATAAGGCCTTGAAGAACATCAGCATATGAAGAGCGTAAGCTCACTCTTTAAAACCAACCAACCATCATGTTCCAGGTTGAATGGTTCATTCTGCCTGACAGTATCGGCGTTAGGCAGTCCTCAAAACTGTCATCTCCATATCATCAGCATCGACTGCGGTTCTACTACCAGGATTCGCTGTTCGCTCCTACAGGTTTCTGTTCGGGCTTTATAGCCTAGGTGTGTTCTTCTTGATTCATAAAACTACATGCAATAGCTTCTCTCCATTGCGCTTGTCATGCGTTTTCCTTTTCCTTCTGAGAAGCTATTCTGGTCTTTCTATGCAGAGCCGTATCCATAAATTCTGTGAACAAGTGGAACATGCTTCAAAGAGTATACAAAGACAAAGCATTGAACTAGCTTCGCTATTAAGTTTTTCTCACCTTTCCTGGACAATAGAAGGCTTACAAACTAGAAATTTCCAACGAGAAGCCCCACTTACTCCAACCAACAACTACATCCCTCGATTACTGTAAATGAATTTGAAGTGGCTTTTGACTTTCCATTTGAATGTTCGAATAGTTTTACATATGATGTATCTACCGCACTAATATATAGCTGTAGCTCAATTTTTGAAAGGAACATTTTAATGAAAACACGAATGGTAAACATATTCAACTTTGAAACTGCTTTTAACTTTCTACCTCGAACAGCCGATGTAAACGAAGGAAGGAAGAAAACTTGTTTAAAATTACTCAACGCACATTGAAACTCACTTCCCTAACCTTCACCTTAACAAGTGTATGCAACCATGTAGAGCAGATGGCATTTGGCAAAGGAGATGAAAAAGTTTTCCAAAAGTATGAAAACAACCCATTCCAAGTGTTTTACAGTCTTTAAGGGGCTTGTAACGAATTATCGGAGATATTTATAGCATGACTCCCATAGGAATTGTTTCTATCAAATATGGAAATGAGAAAAACTTAGACGTGAGATGAAATTTTCGTAGCTGTTCTATTCAGTATCTGAAGGATGTTTGGATATGACCAATTGCCTGGCACTAATGATTTCAACATAACCAAACTTTTGTATTCGTGCACAACAAGGACTGCATGTTCATTTTAACGTTGAATTCTACTGACAGTACCTACTTTACTTAGCAACAGATCATTGACCACTTGGGTGATTTTACTAAAAAAAATAGGTTAGGTAAGGAGGGCTACATGAAGTATTTGCAATTCCACTCGGAGGCCAATTGGCCCATGTAATTACCCTTGCAGTACATGGAAAACATGTGACCGACAAAAGCACAAAGTAAATAAAGCTCTTAAGGTCATTTAGAGGTAACTTTGCCAGATCGTCCAAGCCTTCTGTCCAAGTTTCTAATGACACAGTGTTCGGTTATGAAGTATCACCAAGTATTTTCTTAGGCAAGCTGACCGTTTCGAAATCCTTCCGTTTACTGGGTCGTCGCCAGTGTCTTTCAAGCTTGGGAGACTTGTCGCATACTGTTTGCTTTCCCAACATAGCCAAGCTGCTATCACAGCCATTGATTCCGTTACTACATCATCAAAACTGGTAGAGAAATGCCAGAAAGAACTAAATAAACTAAGAGTTCGAGCAAAAACCAACCTCATCTGGGTCCCATGATATAGTAACTTGACTTACTTAAAGCTTGAAGCAAGGGTGAAGGCCTTAAGTTAGGCAAACAGCAGGTGGTCCTCCCTGGACACTTGTGCAACCACAAGAATCATTTGGCTTCACTTTGACAAAACAAGGACCGACAGCATTATGCAAAATGATAGGAGATCCCTTTCTGCCGTCCTGGAAGTCATCACGAGACGTAATACCCTGCGGTTCCATATGAAAAAACTGCGACGAAAAGGGACTATGATGAAGATGTGGAGGTGAAGATGTTTTTGTGGACACAATCCACTTTCTGTGTCACTGTCCAGCTCTCATCCACCTTAGATATAATTTTTTTGGACAACACTTCTTCCAGGACCTTAAAGAAATTTCCAGCAGATTAGTCAACGACATTTTGAACTATGTCAAATCAACTGAATGATTTGCTAGAGTAAGGAGTTGAACCTTGGCATATAATAAGGTTATCCAATGAGCAAGGGGCAGAATATCTCCTCTTGTGGTAAAATGGAGCAAATAGTGTCAATTCGGTTCTCTTATGAACCGCCACTTCTACCTACTTAATCGCAATACTTTCAAAGTCTACCAAGGGAACACGCGTCCATGTGAATTTTACTTTTCTATTTCCATGTGGGCCACGTTTAAAAACGGTTCGCAATAGTGTAACGAAGCATTCTTCCACAAATCAATGTAACCGTAGAAAAATCTAAATTTATGCATTGCATCCCATGGGAACATCATCCAGTGAATGTCTTTCATTATAAAAATTAAGCTCAATTCAATTTCATAATTACTAGACGAAACGGAACCCCTTTCAATGCCGCAGATACTGTAGTAACTTGTTACTCTACGAAGCATACAATCTTGTCGTGGCAAAATTCTAAAAGGAAGCAATTTTAATATTCCATGGTACTGAAACGTCCCGTGACTTTAAGCCCAAGCAAATTGCATTAATTGTAGCCTACTGGGAATTACAAATATGCACCTCCAAGAAATTGAATCGTTTCGTTAAACCCACATTAAGGCACAGATACTTGTACAACGAAAATCGATTGCACACTCATTTGGAGATTGAAAATTTTTCTGGGAATACCATGGCATACGTACATACACATACCACAGTAAAGCGCTTCAGTAGCCTGTACTACACCTGTTTGTAGAGACAATCCAAAAGTCGGTCTCATGGGATTACCTTCGAATACCGAAAGGTATTGGATTTTGAATTATTTTTTTATTTTATTGTTGTTCTGTCGTTCTTTTTATGATAGCTACCATGAAGCTGGGGGCGGCGAAGCAGGAGAGACAGTTTCATTATAAAATCATTTCACGTAGTTTGGTGCAACAAGCCCGATGATGATGCATCGTATGTATGCCTAAAAGAATGGCGGAAATATTTCGCCCAGGGGCGGAGGAGAGGTTTGTTTGACAGACATTTGTAGCTGCAACGGCTTGCGACTACGTAGGCATATCAAAAACTTTGTTTGCACATGAAATGAATTCTTTTATGAAAGTTGATGCAGGCATTCCAGCCAAGGCCGGAAAATGGCCAAGTAAAATATTTACTTCATTGCCAGGAAGACGGTATGTTGACAATGTGACCCAAGAGTATTTGACTGGAATGTAGCTACTCGTACATACATACATACCTAGGTATGTACACAAGTTCATATGCATGTACATACGAAAGTGTTAGTGGTGGTATGGCATGTGAGCTTGTTGTTTTATGTCCTTGAATGCCATCATTGTCATCATTTTGGGAAAGGATATCATGGCAATGTGATGCTGCGGTAAATTCCTATATAGCAAGTGGATAGAGATTAAAGAGATGAAAAAGAAGTCCGTAAATTCATTGTATTTTATGTTCTTCAATTCCTTTAATGCCTTTACGGTGTAAACGAGAAATACAGTGGCATTTAAATTGCGTGAATTATAACAACAAAAAGAAATGGATACTGAGTAAGTCCTTAGTTTTAAACGGTAGCATATTCTTTAAGGTTTTTTTTTCTCTTTTTTGTTCAGGGGATATTAGAATACATTTATGAATTCACAGCTTGTAACCAGGAAGCTGCTTCTGTTGTCAGACTGTTGATGTCCTCCAAGTTCTCCCTTTAAAACTGGACAGTCAAGTAGGATGTGTTCAAGGCTGGGTATAACCAAAGTAGTTTGCCTCACGAACCACAGCAGTGCGGAAGTCCTAGTAGTGAAGGGCCGCCCGTGAGACTGCGTTGAAGGCATAACCACAAGAAGGTATCCCGTTTTTATCGACCGCCAGGTAAGGGTAAAAGCTATTTCTGCTATTGAAATTGAATCCAAGTTTGTGAAGTTTGTGAAGTTCTGTCGATTTTTTTTAATACAGCACTATATAACGCGTACTGAGAAGGCTGGAAGACGTTCGGAATCTCGCCTTGCTTACTAATGCTCGAAGCAGAATTCAAGATCCCGAGGAAGGCGAACAGCAGATGGTCCTCCCTACACACTTGTGCAACCAAAAAATTTGGTTTTTCCTTGTCAAAACGAGAACCGACAGACTTATGCAAAAGGAAAGGAGCATATCTTTTCTATCTATTGTAGGAGTCATCAAGGGGCATAATACTCTGCGGTACCTTATGAAAAATCTACGACTTACGAGGACATGGAGATGAGGAAGTCAGCGAGGACACAACCCACTTTCTCTTTCGCTATCCTGGTCTCATCCACTTTAGATCGAAATTGTCCGGCGTCAATTCAACAAGTTGGCCCAAAGATACAGAACAAGGTTAACCAGTGAGCAAGAGACAGGCGCCTCTCTCCTTATGGATCTGTATTGACCTGAGAGTAGTGCTGAGGATTAGTTGCACCACGTTTACCCACATACATAATGTTTGTACCTATTCTAGCATTGGACCGGGACCGAGGCACCACATGAACATGATGGCCAGGCGTCTTCTTTAGTAAATTTCTCAGCTTTTACTCGTGACTTCTTGGCAAGTTTTTTTAGCGGATATCCGCAACCGAGTCTGGTGGAAGCGGTGTGTTCGATGTCTGCACTAAGCGGAATATTCGCATACCTTGCTTTCTCCAGCGCTGGTGGAGGTATGCCACAAAGCATATGGGGAGCCACTCGACTAAAGTTAGATTAAGAGTGCCCGATATTAACTTCATGGCGGTGTTGAGTTGCGGATCGATCTTGACTGTGTGATAATTGTTTAGCCAAACTGCGGCGCCATACTCAGCAGTAGTTCTTGAATCACGTTGTTTCTCGTCTCGATTTCTTGAGACGCTTTGATTGGTGTGACTATAGTTCTGACTATGGTGGTACCTAGGTATTTCGGAGTAAATTTGGGTCTGAGGTACAGGTTCATGGTGGTTGAGGTGAAAGCAACAGATCTCAGATTTGGTTACGATGAACTGAAGGTACCATTTCTTGCAATAATCTAACAAAAGGGATAAGCCTGGCTATCGCTACTCATTCCAGTGTTTCAAAGGACTTTTGTTGGAGTATGAACGCCATATTATTAGAGATGTTGAATATACCAGAGGTTGTGGCTGGCAGGTCCAGGTAACGTAAAATATAAACAAAATAGGTGCAAGTACGGACCCTTAAGGCAGACCATTATTAAGTTTCGTTGTTTTGCTGCTTTGGTCATTCAGGAACACGTTGAATAATCTATCACTTAACACTGAACAAATCAGGATGAAGATTTTGATGCATGGGATGATTGAAGAGTTGTGCAACTAGTATAGCCTTGTTGATATTAAAGAGCATATGGTGCACAGAAACTGAAATAGGGCCTTCTTTAATTCTTCAATTCTGCAGCTTCTATAGAAGTTATCATGAGGAATACTCTGCCTTTGAGCAGGCCTACACATAGTACAGTGTTGACGTTGGTTAGTTTTCAAATTGTCAAAAATCTCAGTCTTGAAAATTTCTCCGGATTTAATACTGACCATAGTAGCATTTCCATCTATGCTTCGCCTTATCCACTACTTCGATGTGGCTCACTCGTAGGGTCTGTGATTATTTTCATGTCAGTCACATGATGACAAATTCTTTGGGTTGTGTTGTGCCTGACCATTGTTTTCTGATACACGATTCCTGAGTTTGTCACCGTGTACTAGTACCCAGCAAAGATCAGCTACGGTAATAATAAATACGTTCCAGTCGGAAGATTTCATCGATTTCTTGAACGTCTTTCTAATCTGTAAAAGTCTCGGAGTATTTTATACCGAATTCAGTGTATGAATACGCATACGAGGAGGTATAGGTATAATTTTCTTTCATTAAAAATTGTTATAAGGCTTCGCACCTAAATAATTCTTCTGATATTGAAGTGAAGCGCATCGGAACATGCTCTCATTTTTGCAAATGGCGTCTTATGTCATCGTAACTTTAACATTAGTGAAGTATACAGTGATCAGTGGTTCTGGCTCAACGTGAATTTCGTTGTCGATTCCCTGGTCGTATGTCAAAACCTGGCCTGGAAAACCTATACGGATTAGTTAATATGCAAAAGTAGCACTTCACGAAAAACCATTTCATCCTCTTAAAGTCACTGTTTGGTGCGGCATTTACGGAGGACACTGGACCTGGACGCTTAATCTTTCGTCTTGGTGATTTGCATTGGCCCGGAAGATCGTCCGGTTTTACCGTTTCAGAAATTTTGTTGGACCGTTTTCAATGTTTCGGGACAACACGATCAAGCCGCAAGCCGTGGCGATACTAGTTGAGAATTTATCGCCAAAATTAAGAATAAAGTCATAAAACGCCCCCGAATGTGCATCAACTCTGACGGGGGCCACTTGATCTGGCAGGGATGGTGGTTTGGGAGTTGTTGTTAAAGTTTAGATAGGGAGAGGTGTGGTCCGTGTTTTCGAAAGAGATCTTTAATTTTTCCAGAAGGGAGGTTTCAAAGCGAACGGCTGCACTAGCTGGCATTTGCCTGCTAAATATGTCGAGGGGAATCATATGAAACAGAATGTCACTTGCTGCAGAGGGAGTTGTACGAGTGCTTCGCTTATCCACAACTACCCCATACGTCTTTCACGTCTTATTACCGACATGTACAGCTTGTGAGTTTTACGCGGTTCCCGAAAAGTTTTTCCAAGAAAAAGTGCTTTTGTGGTTTTCTTTGAATATTAGGTTTCCTATCGAAAATAAGTCCCAAATATTTTACTTTGTCAGAGAAAGTTAAGCTTATACCATTGAGAAAAGGGGGGTCGACAAACGGAATTTTATATTTCCTGGAATAGAGAAACCACACCAAACCCCCCGTCTAGTTAGGTTATTTATAGCGTTTTATAGGAGTACTTGAGTGCATTCACCACCTTCTAGGACTATGAATAGTTCGTGAGCCACTCAATTCCAAGGAGGAGGGAATATGACACCACCTTGCGAGTTGCCTCTATAGATTTTCCAATTGAATATTTTTTTAAAATTAAACTTAAACCCTTTTAAATCGATAAGCATTCAAATTTCTTCTTGATCGTCGACTTGATGGCCGAGCAGAGCAATTTAATGCATTTTCTAGATCAGGTAGTCCTTGACTCCACAAACGGATGCCATCACTTTAAGGGTCTGAGGAGTAGGCAAAAAAAATGCGGAATGTAAAAAATTAAGGAATGTAATTAATTTCGAAAGAATTTTATGTCTTTTTCTTCGATAAGTAGGCAATGTCGACAATTCAATACGACAGCCAACACATGTTGATAACTCGACATCCTCGGGAGGATAAAGTAGGCATTTATCCCTCATCACCCTTTCTACAAGCAAAAATTACTTTCGTTAGCTTCGGTTGCGCAAAGGGGAGTTTATTGATACAGCTAAGCTTCTGCTTTTTTTTCTTGTGGGTTTCGGATTAATGTCCTCGATGCCTGAAATACCTAACAACATGACGCAAATCCAAAATTAAATGTTGCACTTTAACCAGAAACAAAAAAAAAATGCTTTAACAATAAAATTTCAAAATAAAATTTATATTCACAGAACGTTAGAATTGATACGATTCGAATTGAATTGTTAATGGGGGGCTTCGGTAGCGCAGATTGGCCGGATGAGCAACCTTTATCCATTTAGCATTCGAGTATAACATACTTTTATGGTATTTTTCGTACCTGTGTGCCAGTGTCTGCGCCTCTTTAGAAATATAAACGTGTGGCATGTTGTTAGTCACAATTTTTCTGTCGAAAAACGAGCGTTTCTTTGTTAAAATTCATGTCATACGAATGTGTGTTGGAAACGTTCTTTTATTCTTTGGTGATAGATTCATCTTTCTCGGGTGTCTTGAGTTTTTTTTTTGGGTAAATTGAATTGAAGTACATTTTAATGGTTAACATTAAATATGAGAATTTATGGTTATGGTTATTTTTTCGTACGGGACCATAGGACCCATTTCGGAGTAATTTTTATTTTCAACTAAGATTAGAGTACGCGCGAAATGCTAACGATATGCAAAATGAACGATTTTGAGGGTGTTATCCGTATGCCAAGCGATTGGCTTTAACTCGCTTCTCGTGACTACGTAGTTGTAATTGTGTTTACACGTGTTAATGTCCGTATAAATTTTGAACCATAAATAAAAGTTTATGTGGACCTATTACCTTCATAGATACGTTTATAAATAATGGTCACTAACAGTCAAGTAAAATAATTTTTATATCTCTTAGGAGAGGCAAACTTATAACTCTCGGACAACGGCCCCGGATTTCTGAAGTCGTCTGATGATTTTGCCTTTAGGTAGGTGAGGATTACAAGCGTTTTGAAATTATGTAATTATTTTCTTGTTTTGGTGGTATGATGCAATCGCGATTTAGTTTGCAAGACGGCTAAATATATACATAACTTAGAGAAGTGTTGTGGTGCCTCACTTAGCGGCGCCAAAAAGATGAGGCTATCATCTCCCGAAGCGTTCACATTATAAACTAAAATCTACCGCATTTTTGATTGGTGCGTATGAGTTTGTTTTTAATTTTTGGAGCCCTAGAGTGGCTTGGGTTTAGTAAATCGTATACATACGTGCCTATGGAACAGATATGCTAATTCAAAACTCTACCACATCCCAGATGATATGTCACGATTCTACGATTGGATAATAAAGTACAAAAAAAGTGTTAGTCTATACCGAAATGGAAGAGTAGCCAAAGCTCCAAAAACCACATACTTGCTTGAGTGGCGCTTAATTTCGGGATGAACCACGGCCTTAACCAACAAGTCTCTTCAGCTAGTCCGGTTTATAGCTAAATGCCTCCAGTTGCGCCATCTCAGGCCATTGATGCGCAGTTTTTTGATTAAGTCTTCTCCTCCAAAGCCCATCAACGCACCCGGGACGTACTATATTACGAAGAGTTTTTTCCTTGAAACGATCGAAGATGTTTTCATTCGGTTTTGGCAGAGTCCATTCATCCCATTCGGCGCTATGAAGAGTCGTTCACACAATGGCAGACAGGATTTTGTACGCGATGTTGATTAGACTGATATTTCTGGATCGTGAAAATTATGCCGACATTCCGTTCATCGGGCATACACTTGTCTGACCAAATTATAGAAATGAATCAATAATGAGTCATCTCCAGCTGTTTGAACAGCTCTTTTGGTAAGTCGTCGGGTCCAGCAGCCTTGTTGGATACTGCTGTCCTCGCTTCGTTTTACTCAAGTGGCCCGAAGTTTTGGCTATCATCGTCTATGTTGAGCTGTACTTTCTGCATGACAGCGGAATGTTGGTCTTTGTCGCCGTTAAACAGTCTGTAGAATTTTCCAAACTCTCAGCACTGACTTTGACTCTGCTAAAAGGTTTCCTACTTCATCTCTTCGGGTTTTGTTGGCTTGACACGTTCTATTTACCTTTTGGTACAACTTTCGTACAGGCGAGCATTTTGCCTAGAAGCTTGTAGAACTCGCTCTTAGCTGCTTCATCGTAAGTAGCTTGACCGCATATTAGGCTAATGGTCATGAAGCGCATGTTCATATTCTGAAAATTCAAGTCTGCCTCTTTCAACAAATGAGCATCCCAATAGGTGTTTTCCCGGTTGTACGCAGATATCGACGTAGTAATATTCTGAAAATTCAAGTCTGCCTCTTTCCACAAATGAGCATCCCAATAGGTGTTTTCCCGGTTGTACGCAGATATCGACGTAGTAGCATATCATCATAACGGTGATATCTACATTATTGCAGTTGATGGTAATTTGGCCGTATGTGGTCTGTAGGGATACCTTTCGTTTCGTTTGGTTTAGATTGGATTTTTTTTCCTTGGCCACGGTGCAATAATTCATTTTCGGGGCTCTAGTTGGTTCGTTTTGTAACATGGTAGCGAAGTTATTCCGACGGCACAATTTTTAACCCGGAGGACTACATTCTTCCTCTAGGACAAGGGATCAAAATATAAGGATGCTAGTAGCACACTTCGGGGGTATGAGCGCTGATACCATCTCTTTTCCAAACAACCTGAACCACTGAAAAAATCCTTTGAATTAAAAGTAGAAAGGGTATCTGCCAGTGTGTTAACATCACCCTCAGTTCCATCCAGGGAATTCCCCGTCACCGTCCCACTTCTTACTTCTGTTTTTGCTGGACTTTTTAGACCCTTTTTTGTTCAATTAGATACCTTGTGTGGTGCAGAACATGTACGCTGAAGCTCTACTTAAAACTACACCTAAACAGAATGCAAGGAGTCGCTTTTTTCGTGAAATTTACTTGAAACAATTGACGAACTTTATCCTGCCTTCGTAGATATATGTTATCTTAAACAGAATAAAACATACTTAAGTACTTTATCGGTGAACAACGGTACCGTCCAGAATAACGAACTAATAAAGCTCAATTCCACCGGAAACCCTCCCTTCTGCACAAAAAGAATCAGGACGAACGTTATGTCGGATTATTCGTAAAAATTTCAAGCTCCCGACCGAAATAGAATGAGGGGAAAAACTACTTATGGTAATGCACATGTATCTACAAGTATAAAAGTAAAGTTATGCAACCAAAACAAGGTCAAAAGCAGCGACTACTTCGGCGTTGATTGCAATTTTGTGCAAACGTGTTTTTCTAAAGTGTTTCCGCATCTAAAAGCGAAAATAGGAGAAAAATCCACTCACTCTGTCACATCGATGCATGTTTATGCCAAGGGTCATGCTTAAATTTATGCACATTGCATGAGAAGCCATATCCCACCCTACTGGTATTCGTTTTCAATGCCCGTATAATCAGTTAAAAAATCCTTTTTAAACTCATATTTGCATGAGAATAAAAGTGAAATTCCAAAAACGGGCGTAGGAAGGCAGAACTACATATTTTCGGCGTAAAGTGGGAATCACTCTCAGCTCCGGAAAGTAGTTGTTTTGTTCAAATAGTTTGTTGGATAAAATTTCATCAGAAACCAAATTTCTATGTCAAAAAAACATACAAAACTGTTGCAATCTGTCTAAAACAGATTATATAACACCCTAGGTTAAGTTAGGTTATTGGATATGGTGACACAGCAAGTTTCTGGAGTCGTTGAACTGGTGTAGACTTTGACCGACTACGCCGTTCCCAAAGTGCATTTTCATCCCAACTTCATGGTCAATTTTCTATACAGAGTGGACTGGGAAAGAGGTGATGTCATGAAGAATTTCAACACACTGTGGAGTCGGTGTCGAAATTTTCTCGGAAACACTGAAACTTTTGTCTTCCTATAGCGATGATGATCAAACCAATCATCGCTCCTTGTTTGTTTCTTTTTATGCCGGTACATTCAAGAGCAGAGATGGTAACTACCTGGTCTATGCGTTTATATTTCTCACCAAGAGTCACACTTGTTTCTTGACTTTCCTGCTTTTGGAGAACTTAGCTTTGGTATGCATCAGCCAGGCGTTCGTCCTTTAGTTTATCCGTGTCCCATTTGATTCTGATTGTGTAAAACTCCACATTAGTACCCACGAATGGACGAACAGAGAGAATGGCAACACATTTCATTTCGACTCGGACTTCTAAAGCACCCTGTTGCACTGTGGAAATAGTTAATGTGACCTCAAACCGCAAAGCAGCAGATATGAGGGAAATGAAAAAACCTCGAACTGGTAAAAGTTGTTTAAAAATTATCACAATCCACAAAGAACTGCTCAATTGCCAAACTCATGACATCCAACATAACAACCTGCAAACTTTCTACACTGTGTAGGAGTTGGCATCGAAAGGTCAACTTTTTTACATTAACAAGCTTTGAATAAAATACAAAGAAATGAAAACAATAATGTCACAGGATACGATGGTGACTTAGCAACATACAGACTCCAAAATTATTCCAAATTTAGAATGTTTTCAAACTTTTTGGGGATTGTGTCGAGAAAGACATTTACTAATGAAATATGTATCATGGCTAGCTATAGCCATGACATGAGGATTCGTGTTTCCACCGCGAAAAAATGATTCTAAATTCATTTTTCTTTCACGGATAGCATGTATAAATCTTGTAGTTCATATCCCACTTTAACAAAAAGTTTTCTTTTGTGGGATTATAACAGGGCACATCAATCTCAAAAAATATGCATTCGAACTCAGACTACCTGGAACGACAATCGATGTCAAGTGTGAGGTCCTCCTCAGAGGAGGAAGATGTAGAACACTTTCTCTGCCACTGACCTGCAACAAAAAGGTTAAAACATAAGATACTGCGGTCCTCAACGATACCGGGAGTTTAGTGAATAAGATCACTACACGACATACATATACTCCCCACGATCCCAATCGCTTATAATAACTTTGATTAACAAGGATAAGAAAACGGGCCCAAGGAAGAGTGTAGGCTAAGGTGCAACACCATTTTATGCAACGTAGACTTTACGTCGACGCTGAAAAGACAGAACTGGTACTTTGCAGCAGAAAATACAACAAAGCATCCTTCAAACTGCTTAAGCTCGCAGGGGGGTTGAGCTATCCATTTCGAATTGTGCAAGCCAAACTAAAAACACAACATACTGGAATAGCCCGAAATACATGCAATGCTCTCTTCATTTATAAGAGAACGACGGCAAAAAGTGGGTCCTGTAACCAGCAATGATGCACTGGCTAATCATATTGTAGTCAGACCCATCCTCACGTATGGGGCTCTTGTATAACGATTAAAAAGAATACGATTGATACTTACGTTAGTCAACGTATCGTATTGTACCCAACGTACAAAGACCAGCCGGTGTTGTCATCACAGGGGCCCTGCGCACAGCGCCCACAATTACACTGAAGGTGTTCCTGTATCTTTTACCAGTAGACCTACAAATAACCATATAACAGGAATAGCACGCGTCGGCTGTCTAATGCATGGATCTTTAGACCCTATATCCCTGATAGATCGGATGGAATTCTGGGTACCCTTGACTTCGACACGCTATACTAAGTAATAGAGAGGACTGGGAAAGAAAGGCAGTTCCCAAAATGAAATCGCAGTTTACACGGATGGTTCCGAAACCACTCTCACTGGTCAGGTATAGATAGACTCGAGAAGTAGCCCTGAGACTTCTAAATGTATGCAGTGTATTCCAAACAGAGATTCTAGCTGTTCCTAAAGCTATCGAATTTCTACACATTGGATCGAACAGTCAAGCTGCGATTAAAGCGTTACACAGGGTGTATCAGGCCGTTGATGGTGGCCAGAGTTAGATCGAAAAAAATCTGGGGAAATTATAAATCTAAGCAGATCAAGGATAAGAATAGCTATAGAAATACGGATGGATACAGCAGTAATTTACACGTCTCAGAGAACATAACACGTCTGCTTTATGAATGCCAAAGCATTGCCCGAAGAAGATTAAAACACCTTCGAAGATACTTCTTTAACAGTTTAGAGGAGCTCGGGTCTTTCACCCAAAATAATGATTTATTGGAGCTCTGTAGGGAAATTAAGTGCATGAGTAAAATGGTTAAGGTTTCCTGCAGTTACGGTTGCCAAGGGATCGCGATGGGCGCACTATGGTGCCTGTTGTCTTATTATTGTCTCATAACCCTACTCAACCTAACCTATAGTCACCGCCCAAAGCCAACTACAAACTATGCAAGTGTTCTACGGACAGCTGGGGGCTCGATAACTTCGAAAGACACCTAGAGATATGTCGGATATTTTCTCCTCGCCTTTGTCAAGCTCTTAAGAGTATAAAAACGTTTGCGATCATAAAACCTGGTAAGCCAGCTGACCAATGTAGAGGTCTCCTCCACTTGTGTTAGGGATTACTCAAAACTGCACTGATGCTGAGAAGGATTGGTCACACATTTGAGAACGAGGGCTCTAAATCTAGACATAACTGCATTGACTATATTCTTGCGCTAACGTCGCACATTGGTTTTGAGAAAAAAATTTAAACACGCGCTGCGTTTGTAGACCTATCAGCCGCATAAGATATATGTATATGGAGAGAAGGGCTCCTTTATAGATTCCTAAGATTCGCAAAATGTAAAAAAAATTCTCGAATCTTCTCAATCACATGCTCAATCGCGTATTTTAAGTTTTCGTAAACATACACTACAACAAATCAAAAAAGCCTTCTAAGGATTTTCAGTGCTATCTGGACTCGTGATAATTTCTTTTACGAACGGGGTGGAATATTTAACTATCCATCAACCTTTATTTTTTAATTGTCTAAGCAAAATAGTAGCGGTGCCATATCTCGTAAAACAAAGACGTAGACTACTTAATTTTTTATGAGAAATGATGGGCCAAGGATAACAATGGCGAAGTACTTAATGACTCTTAAACTCATTTTTGCTTGGTCATCGTTCGGCTTGATGAGATATTATTAAAATTTCTGAGGAATTGTACAAATTACCTTACATGGCATCCTAGTTTAAATCCACTATTGCCAATAAACGGCTTACATGAGTGAGAAAAAATTCGATTTTACAAACCAAATTGTTCAAAGTGACATAAAACTAACCATTCTTGATCTGAATTCAAAATTCTTTCTGAAACATCATCCACATATTACCCTCAAAAACTTTCTTAAGTTGTCCCACCTACGCATAGTTAAGGAGAAATCGTAGACCTTCCTCAAGTTTAATACATACATACTTCAGTAGGGAAAAATAATAAAACAGTCAGCAATCTAAATCAAAGATAGACATAGGCGTAGACTCATACTCTGCTAGACAATTACTTCCCTCCCAGCACACCAAAGCTTGAAACAAAATTTGAGACTCGAAGAGAAAATAAAACAGCAGATTGTCCATCATAGATACTGGTGCGCCCATAAGAAGAATTTGGCCTCACATTGACAAAAATAGGATCGACAGGCTTACGCAAGAGGAAAGGAAACTCTAAGGTACGTGAAAAAAAACTACGATTAACGGTAGAAGATGTCGAATATGTAGAGATGAGGAATTCAACAAGGATACAACTCACTTTCTCTTTTCTCTGCCACTGTCCTGACCTCATCTACTTTAGATACAAATTTCTCGGGTGTCAATTCTTCTTCACTGGTAGACTTCACTGGTCTACTGAATATTTTTTTTTAAAGTTCAAGTTTTTATTGCTGGAGATCTTTGGCCTTTCAGCTTTGTCATCACCATCCTGTGCGCCATACTTCTAAAATTTATGATTGTTTCATTACAGAATCGTCTACAGCATGCATTTTTACTCCCTTTGATCGCCCTTTTTAGTCGTGTTTTTGTTTTAAATTTAGTGGTATCCTGAGAATGTCTGCTCCATTTCAATAGGATTTCCTGTAATGATATCGCAGCAGTTCATTACTCAAATTTGCCAAAATCTCATAAAATATAAAAAGTTTGCTGTCACATCTCAAATTCTATGAAAATATTTACTTCATGCCCAAAACCTAAGCAAATACCTAAGTGAGTTAGGAGATAATGAGTCAAAGTAAAATGGCAATTTGCTCAGAATTCATTCTGACAATAGAGTTTAGTAAATGCTTTGCGTGTCCTTGAACGAAATTCTTTAAACTTAGACACTCACGAAAAGTAAAACGTTCACTGAATTTCCATACAAATTGCCTTAACAGGATTAAGGCAGATACAATAGAAAACTAGGTACCGAAGGAGTACATCATTCTTCCATTTAATCTACATTAAACCGCTTTCAACAAACCACAAACTGTTTCCTCTTCTCGTTTAATTTAATGTCAAATCAAGCACAAAACTTTGTCTTTTAGTTCCGTCCTAGTGCAGTTCAATTATTGATTCCAGTTAAAGAAAAAAAAGAAAAGATAGAGTCGTGGAGATTCGTGGTAAAGTGTCCTTGCATTTGCTTTTCTTCCTCACTTTATTTTTACGCCATCCCTTCAAACGATGTGCTTGAACGAAGTGTACCAAGTTGACGACAATCAAAAAAGACAGAAGAAAAACAACCCAAATGTACGATAAGGACAAATATTGTAATTTCAGTGAACATGTACGAGTAGATATGTACATTCTATAGATACGCGAGCAATTGAAACCATCAGGCGAACTTTGAGCCAAAAGAATGCAAAGATTGCAATTTTAACGCGCGAATAAGTTTTCCCTATCCGAGCTTAACTGGTACAAAGTAAAATGCTGACTGTTTTTGTTTAAGTATCTAGATACATATGTACGTGTATGAAGCTTCGGTTCTTTGGTCTTGTTTGCCATTCAGATTTACAGTGCAAAATTTGTTTTCCTTTATGACGGATCTCTACGAATCGATTTAGCCTTGCAATACGTTGTACGAAACTTTCTGTCACGTCACGTGTCCTTGCCAAATGAAAAAAATAAAAAAATTGGTTTTGTTATGAACAATTTTGAACTTTTTTTTGGTTTCAGTTTTTGTTCGAGAAGTGAAAACCTTTTAAATGTATGAGGTTTGGGGAGTATCAAGCAAATGGAGATAATTTCCGATTGGAAATTTAAAATCTTTTTTTGTCACTTTAGGTTCAATTCGGTTCGTTAGTGCGATGAGTTCACAATTTCTCCTTTAAAAGCAGTCTAATTTAACAGATTGCCATTTGTGACCAGCAGTACTGTGCAAAGGGATTTTATTAAATTTATATTCATGTAGAATTTATGCAGTAGTTGCGTAACTGGTATATAAAAACCGGGTTATAAAAAGCTTTTCTCGTGAATAATTGCTTCTCTTGGGTTTACTTTGGGACCGTTATGTTTTTCTTTTTGCACACTGACAGTAGAAGAATGTTGTGGATCATGTGTTGGGGGTTATATGGGTGCTTGGAGCAATGGGGCAAAATTGTGTAAGAGGTGAGCCATCTGTTGGGGTTTCTTTTTGAAGTATGTGTGATTTCCATTCTGGCAACACTAACGCACTTGACGAATCAACAGATATGTAGCGTCATGCCTCCGCGGTAGGCAGTGGATCATTCTGCGTTTGACCAATGCTGGAAAATATTGGGAAATTATTTTTAAAGTGAGTGCTGTGTTGCAGAAACTGTGTGAAATGTGAAAAGGATTTTTGGTCGAAATGAAGCCTCTTCAGTGGCTGGTGTAAGGGAATTCATGCAGTAAGTGAAAGAAACTGGGAGATTTATGGCTAAAAAGAGCAATCCCCATCCATATCCAGTGGATCCAATTGGATGCTTTGGACTTAGACTACCTTTAATTCTAGCGCAATTGCGTAACATGCCACACCAGCCATCAAACAATCTATCTTATGCGCAAGTTCAGCAACCGTGTTTGCAGGTGTTTTGGAGTTGTGCCTTGGCTACCGCGGAGTTGTGATTTGATGCCTTTCGACTTTTTTAAAGAAATGTGTTAAAGACGATTGTTACTCCAATAATCCGCAAGCAATTGACGCGCTTACGTCGAGTAGTTGTTAGAAATAAATATAATCGAAAAAGAGCTACTGCCAACGTTGGCATGGCAGCCATTTGAATGAAATTATTTTAATAATTAATCGCTAGGTGTACTTTCTTTACCAAGGTGGAAATCAAAACAAAATATTTAACAGTACAGTTTTAATAGCAATTTCAAAAAGAAATCAACAGATGGCCGATCCTTACTATCACAGTCTGTACTACCTCCGATTAACCGCTAAGGAAACCTGACGTTCGAAGAAATTTCTTAAGACTTGCATCAACATATAAAAAAAACGATGAACCTAGTAAAGTGTACGTGACGCATAGACTATTTCAGAAAAACATTTTGGAAACCTCTTGTTTAAGTTTCTCTTTCAAAGCGAGTGAGAACGGGTTATGGAAGTTAACAACTTTGTGGACGAAACTTGTAAGAGTTTCGACAGATTTGAGAGAGGTAAGCTCGTCGATAAGGACCAACCACAAACAATCATTCAATCATTCAATCATTTTCCGTCTCGTGAACACATTCTTTCGGACAATAAGGTACCCTACCATCCAAGACCATCCCGTATACGCTGGTTCCAGTTGTCAAGACCAAGCGCACAGATATCCGTTACCACTGGGTCTCTTAACGAATGTTAGGTATTCCTCGTGTCCGTCTTTCGATCGATGTGGCTGAATAAATGTGAACGAGGTATTTTGTCCTTCATACAGCTCGCAGAGTTGGTGGATGGATATTCTCCTCCATTCGTCCTCTTCCCACACGAATTTTCCTCTCGAAAGCATCCCATATCTCCTCTACTACAGTATCTTGACAGCTCTTACAGTTGTCGAGTGAGTTCCTACTCTTGCTGCCATTGTCAACTGTCAAAATTCGAAATTCTTTTTTATTCATCGCCAAGGCTTTTGGTTTAACGTTCGTCCAATGCCAGCCATAAGCTGCGAATATAATACGTCGCCTTTGGCAGACCATGCGCAGTTGATCGGTTATTTCTTTTTAGTACACCAATAGGAGCTTCTTCTGATGCCTGCGCGTGTTCGATGTTTAATGCTGATCCCTATTTAGATAGTTCATCTGCTATCTCATTCCCTTTTGTATTGCTAGATTCGGGAACTCAGCAGAAAGTTTCATCATGGGTATGGTATATTCTTATATATACTTCTTCGCTGTCTTGTGCTTAATTGCGGCTTGACTATCCACCAAGATTGTAATCTTGGAAGTACTTAGTCTTTTCTATTTATAGTTGTATAACCCTTTCAATGCCGAAGTCTTCGGCTACCCAATGTGATACTCATAGGTGGGACGTGACTGCCCCTTACTCATTGTTTTACCTTGATCTGTATTTATGGTCATTGTTCAAAATGTCGCTCACTAGTCTAATGGATATTTCGAGAAATTAGTATCTAAGGTGGCTGAGACCTGGATTGTGTCTGAGAAAGTGGGTTGTGTCCTCGCTGACGGTTGTGGCTCATCTCTACATCCTCGATATAAATTTTCTTTAGTTGTAAATTTTTCATGTGGGACCGTGGTGGTGGTGGTTTCCTAACCTTTTGCAAAAGCCTGCCGGTTCTTGTTTTGTCAGAGGTTTGAGACGAATTACTGACCAAATCCAGAGGACATCCATTGCATAAATGAACCATGAAGAGGTATACTAACACTTAAAAGGACTCAAGCGTCAAGGTGATCTGTTTTTTTAATTTACATACATATATTTGTAGAAAACTGGCTAACTGCTTTGAGTCATATGTACGTAGAAATGTGGTCCTTTGATGAAATTTTTATTTCACTTTCTTAACACCTCTTATGACATGTTACTCGTACCATCAACAGAATACATTTTGCCTCCCCATAATCCACATAAAAGTCTAGAACTTTTCAACCACCATCTCCCAACGTTTATTCCTGACTCTAGGTAAGTTGATTTCGCCGAAACGCCTCAGGAAACTTTAGCGATAAGTCAATTTACATAATTGGCAGATGTAAGCAGTAAAAAAAATCTATGAAGTGTGAGTCAAGCATCGCGTCATTAATTATCCGTGTACCCTATTTCATCAAGTTCTACTTTAATGCTGAAGTGGATAGTAGCTAATTTTATTCAATCCTGTTTAATTGATGTATAGCTCCGTCGCTTTAACCCATGGCATACCAAAGACTTAAATTCTATTCGTAAAAGAAATAGTCGACCTTGGAATACCTACACATTTCTATGAGGAATTCCTTAACAATATGAAAACTTCTTTAAGAAGTAAGTCTAGGAGCTTCTAGAAATCTTTTATTATCGAAAGAAAATCTGGTGGTTTTCGTGGGACTATGAAATACTTACCTTCTTGATTCCATTAATAACTCAGGGGTTATCAGTAGGAATTAACTTATCTCCTGCCCTGTTAGTGGGCCTAGAGAATACTTGAAGAAGGCCGTTCACCGCGTTGAAACGCCTTGAAACCAAAATATCGTCCAGACTAAACTCGAGAGGGGATCTTGGGTTACAAAGTGTTTCTATACAGATGGATCTAAAACAAAATCAGATGTGGGTGTTTTCTCCAATGACCACAACTTAAAAATCTCTTTTCGCATCCTAAATCACTGTAGCGTCTTCCATGCGCAGATTATGGCGATAAAGAAAGCCTTGTCGTAGATAAAGTACAATGTGGTATCCATGTAAGCAGAATATCATCATTTTTACTGACAGTCATCTCTGGAATCCGTCACCTTTAACTCACGAACTGCTCTAAATTGTCATCTGTTTCTTAACGAGATGGCTAAGCAATTCAATATCCATCGAATGGCCGATGAGCCCGCCAGTACAACTCTATCGATTTTGGAGGACAAGGTGAATCTCGGTATGTCTATCGCTTCAGTTAAACTGGTACTCAAACTCAACACTATCAACTTAACCAATGGTAGATAGGCAGATGGCACTACGTGCCTCATCACTAGACAGATGTGGCCTAAGGTTGGTCATTTCAAACATGTATGTTTCGTTACAGGGTATGGCATTATCGGCAGGCACGCTACCAGGCTGGGCCTTCTCGCAAACGACTTATGTAGAGACTGCATGCATGAAGAAGAGGTCCTGTAGAAACACAATGGAACTTACTGATCTAAGTTAGGTTGTATCTAGTGCAGCTTGCCACTGTAACCTAACCTAAACTATCTGCAATTGGTTTGGTCAACACATTCGTAAATTATTCTGTGGCAAGGATTCCAATCCTGGTCGCGATGGTTATGAGTCAACTTTATGTAGGCAAATGACGAATTATTTATTTATTGGCAAAAGTGTAATCACACTCATAACGGTCTTCCATTTAATCCAGAATAGAATACTTCCGTTTATCAGAAGGAAATGTGAGGAGAGTTATATAAAGCACTATCAAATAATGCTGGGTTAATGTCGATTTATTTCCACAAGATAACAACACTTACACATGTACGTCCGCACAACAATAAGGACTATTCTAGCTCCCACATGTTTCGATTTAGTCCAATTTTTAAAGCATCTGTTCGCTTAATTGTTCCTAATAAGTTAAAGAACTTCAAATGTCAATTAAGAGTAACCATCCATCTAACGCGTATGTGAAATGAAGTGAGAATTGAAAAAAGAAACTCTTATCTGCCAAAGAGTGAAAGAAAAAAAGGAAAACTTTAATCCGACATTAAGTTCAATTATCCAGATGTTGGAGCCTATGCGGATCACGAATTATTATGTCGGTCTTCATGTGTTTTCCGTCCCAAGTCGAAAATAAATGGACATCCTAACGGCTGTGTCCTTTCCGCACACATGTTGAACACGAAAAAGTTACAAACTTAGGGCACTACATTGTCCACAAAGTGTGATATGACCCAAGGACACAAAAAAAAGGAAAGAAGAGGCATACCTACCCCCAGCATCTCCCTATCTCTCTAATGCCAATAAAATCGTGTGCAGAACGTGCAAATGGAGGTCTTTAATTTTTATCCGATTAGGTTGGCGCGTTCTCTGTGGGGAGTCCTAGTTAGTCAATAAAAAGGCCGCTAAGGGTCACAATGGTTTAACCGAAATTATTTATACTCGTATACGTACGTGACATAGTTTCCGTTCCGTATCTCAGACGAAATATTGTTTCTTGATTGAATTTTCGAAACCACACTTGACTGGCTAAACAAATATTTTTTTTTTATGTGTATTTAGGTGCATGTACTAGTCATGTTCATGTATAAATTTTTATCTTGTTGTGTGCTTTATGCGATAGTTCAAAGGAGATTTTTGTGCCAACATAAACTTTTTATGTGGGTCCTCATGTTGATTTGAAATTCTTTTAATCTCAGAAATCAACTTACATTTGGTTGAGTGCGAGACGACTTTCTTCCCCAGGACAGTGACTCAAAAATTGTAGGGTAGCGTAAAATCTAGGGAGTATTCATCATACGGGACTAATAAAAAGTGTTTCAAGGACTAACGGCGCTCGTTATTTAAAATTGAATAAAAAGGGCTGTATGTGAGGTGTGATAGTTATTTGTTATTTTTTATTTTTTGCGGATTACATTTTATGTCATCTACAAGGTTTCCTTGGTATCCTCGATTATAGCATTCCCATATGATCGATGGTCTGTCTAGCTGCTCCAGAATCGCAGTGAGTGAGACCAGTAAACCGCAGAGGAATAAGGAGTCGGCGCAGTTCCCACTGTTTGCTCGGCGCACAGTGACACTTAGTTGGGTATCTGTCTTAGCGCAGTGTATACTGTTCATCCAAACAGTATTCCACTACGGAGCACAAGCGAATAATATTTCACGTGTAAAGCGTTGCTGCTTCATTGCTAATGTATTGCTTGAGTGTTATTGATCTATCTAACGTTACACCAATATATTGTACATTGTTTAGGGATTGTTCTGTCATAGCACAGTGTTATTGAAAAGAAGCTTGAATCGTCAGTTTTTTTCATAATTGTTCCAGAATTTGAATTAACTTCCTCTGAACTGCTATGCCTACGGCATCCTGCGTATCCAAACTTTTTTGATCATGTTGCTTGAATTTCAGAGAACTAGAGGTTGAACAGGATTGGGGCCAGAACCGAGCCTTGAGGGATGCCGTCGTTCAACTTTTTGGTTTTGTTGGTTCTACAAAGATTTGTTAGGAAGTTGTTTGTGAGGCGAGCTTTTAAGGACCAAAAGTGTACCGGAATATTGTAAAAATTATACTAAACAATTTTTCAAATAGATTCTTCTTCTATGACACCGAAAATAGGCGAAAGGAGTACAAAGTAACAGGCGGAGTTCCACAAGGCTTAGTGACAGATCCTACGCTATGGAACGTAATCTACGACGGTCTGCTTAAGCTACCAATACTAGTGAAGGCGAATTTTATAGATTTCGGTAATAATATTGTTATAGTGGTGGTGGCCAAGCTTTTAGACGAGATAGCATAAATAAGTTAAGACACTATATGAATTGTACAATAAAGAAAGACAGAACTTTCCCTCGTCAGCAGTAGGAGAAACAAAGAAAAACAATAAAAGTTTCTGTAGGTGGGCATCAGATCGTATTGACAGAAGCACGAAATACAACAAAAGACTCCTACTAGCGCAGATCATCAAATCAGTTATCATGTACGGATTTCAAATTTGGGGGAAAGCAATACAGGAAGTATAGGAAACCAATTAACGCTGTCAACAGAAAAAAGCCGTCAAGAGTGAGTAGCGTTTTCCGGGCCACCTCATATGAAGCAGCATGTGTTGTTGCTAGTCTGGTGCCAGTAGTTATCCTTGCGGTGGAGGTGCACAGAAGATACCAACAAGGCTCAAATAGAGTGCAAGTCGCGCAAGAATATGCAGAGATCTTGCAATCTTCCTTGAAAGCGCTCAAGTACCTACGAAGATTGCTGGTTTAACGAATGGTAGGAGCGATGGATCCACTCAACGAAAGTTAGATGGACACACAGATTAATCCCCAACCTCGACTGCTGAATAAAAGGAAAACATAGAGGAATAGATTTCTATCTCATTCTATCTGGCTAACGGGCCACGGATGTTTTTGGGCATAGCTGTACAAGCACTGTCCAAGTACTCCTTACTGTCGAAGTTGCACTAATACGGACATATATATATATATATATTGCCAACAAAAAAGAAGTGGGAAGGTGTCCGTGATTTCATATCTACGGTTATGAAAGAACAACACCAACAAGAAACAGAATGCAAACATGGCCGATACATAAGACGAAATATACAAAAACTTCGCGCAACAGAACGTATGTGGTCCAGGGCCTAGTTTCTCGTGACCATTCGCGTTGAGCGTTTTATATTCTTCCACATAAATGGAAGGAACCTACAACTTAGAGCCATATGCGAAAGACTTTTTTTGAGAAGTCTTCTCATGACAGTTATTACTCTTGGACGTTTGTCAGACATTCGCGAGAGGTGGGACCGTGCAAAAACTTTTTAGTGTTTTCTGGGATTCGAACATCGAACCTCCCACTCGGTAATCCAACACACTAACCACTGAGCCACAGCGCCCACAGACGAGCTCAGACAAAAAGTGTGCTAATGCGAGTTGGGATGGCCGAACACAAACGGTAAGGTGGTTCCGCAGGGCGAGAATTTAACCTAAAAGAGGCTTAGGTTTACTGAGTAAAGCCCTTTTCGACTTGATGCACGGTGCCGTTTGAAGGATTCCCCTCTACATATATAAAGAAAACAATCGTGTATAAATTCGACAACATACTCTCTAAAGTCCTTCCTATTTCAAATTATTCAAATTGATTTTTAAATTTTTTCCACTTCCAAATATTTTTTGACTCATAGTACATAAGGAATCGAAGTTATATTGGCGATGATACTGGGTCCCCTGCACACAGTCGTGTAAATGTTATTGTATACGACTAGTATCCTTTTCTTTGATTCTATCAATTTGGTTTATTCTTTGTGGAGGATTTATTCCTTTTTACCCTTGTTTTGACTGTAAACAAATTACGCACACCAACAGATAGAAAATCTCTTTTGTCTACAATCCTGCAGATTGTTTTTTCTTGCACAGTAAGAGTATTGGAGAAATGATTGACTTCACACATGTCCTTATTCCCCTAATAAACAGGTATCATAAAATTTATATTGAAGCTGTGTCAGAGCGAATAGGGTTATCATCAAACTGTGTCTAATTTCACACTAAGGCAAGCAGAACCCTCAATTTTTGCCTTAATTTGGTTTTTCTGAAATATTTACATATTTTTCTGATAAATGTACCAAATTTTTGTGTTATTCGTGATTCATTTTATGGGGAATTTAATAATCTAATCAGGCTATCAGCTATCAAGGAATTCAATCTAAAGAAGTTAAGATCATAAGGTACTCGGGAAAGGTTGTTTTGGGTTTGCACGGATGAATTGGAGCCCAAGTTTGTGTGTGTCCCAATTTTTCCAGACTGAAGTGTCATTAAGTTAACCAAACAAGCGCGTAGAGTGATTTGAATAATTGCCTTGCACAGAGCTGGTCAGGACTACAACTTGATGTGAAAAGTTAAACTAGGAGCTTTCATAAGTATTTTATTACTTGGCATTGAGTTGCAATACTTTCTGGTAGCTGATAGGCTACGAAACTACAACGAAACCCTTTGCTGAACGGGGAATAATTGTAAGTACATGCAAAAGGACAGGAGCTGCTAGCGCAGTAAATCAACTGGGAGGAAAGGTAGATCACTGGCTTCTCAGCATGAGAAGTAAGAGTTTGAGAAAGTAGAGAGAGGGAAAATTGCAAGGATTGTGCTCGACAGTTTTACAAAAGAATAAGCTCAGAAATCTGTATGGACGAACAAGGAAATCTAGCAGTAGAACCGCAGTCGATGCTGAGAATATGAAGAGAACTCTTCTGTAGACTGCATAGCGGTGGCGCTGCCAGATAAAATGAACCATTCAGCCTAGGCAATGATAACAAACATTATCGTCCACCTGGCCTGGACATAGCTCACATGCAAGGAACTTGTTGAAAGAATGTGCGACAAATCTGCTCGAGTGAATGCAGCCTTATCCAGATAACGATGAATGTTGCCAAAGCAGTGACAATCAAGCCTTACGTTAAAAGGTTTGCCTCCGTCAACCGACTATCTGCGCATCATCGCGGGAATGCTACCAGCAGATATCTTGGCTAGCGAACTGCAAAGGACCTACGAGAAATGGAGGAAAGAATAAGAGAAACACCAACTCCCGACTAATATAGGATGCAGTGAAATATGAAGCAGAGATAATTATAAAGAACTGCGGTCCGCGGTTGGAGAGTATCAGGGAGAGCAACAGTGAAAACCAAGCAAGGACGGCATTAGTCATGGAACAAAGCACGAACCCAATCTTGAACCAGAAAACAGCGAAGAAGAGCATAAATTGCTAACCAGCTAACAGAAGTCCTGCAGCGAGTGGTTGAAGCGTGTGGAGTGTAAGATGTGGGTTAATACGTAGGCATACTCCTGACACATCGAGTAATCAGGTTTGGGAATCGTACATGCCAGTATCCGGAGCTGCTGGTATCTTTAAAGTATTACGCATCGTTTGGCACAACATGACCTGGACGAAGGTAGGATAGCAACATCTTAACTTATGTGTAACAAAGTTGATGGCCTACAGCTCGGCAGTTTTTTAAACCAGCAGAACACGACTTTGTAAGGCGTATGTACCAAAGCATTTGCAGAATATGGTTGGACAAATAATCGATCAATGGAACCTCATCATTGTTTACCCCATCCCTTAAAAAGAAAACCCTGTGAACTGCACATAGAGGTATAAGTCCAGTCAACATCGCGTATAAAATCTTGTGTGATGTATAGTGTGAGCGCCAGAAGCCCTTTGTGTGATTGACACCGGCGCTCGCGCCCGCAAAGTAAAGGACGTCACCTAAAGGGGCGTGTTCAAGTGGAAAAGGAGCTCAACTAATTTGGGGTAGCACCATCTTATTAAATAAGATATGGGTAGCAGCCAAAGTACAACTTGACATGTATTATCATCCACAAAAAGAGGCTGATTCTAAGTAAGATTGATGAAGTGACAGCACAGCCAACCGTAACACCTTCAATCGACTCACTAAGGATCGTCTCGATATCTAAGAAGCAGGCATAAACACGTTTCGGATCATCGTACGGTACTATATGCATATATCTAGAGTATACCCATGTAGCTTTCCGCTTTACTTGCTGTTTTCGACTTCGAGAAAGGTTTCGTCTTTACAAATTGCGTGCCTTACGTAGGAGAGATATTTCAGAAACCTCATAGTTTCGAGTTCGAGTATTATTGAGGGTGCTGTGTGACATATTTGCCTGATGACCTTGAAGTCCGAAGTAACTTGCATCAAAGCTGCATACCGTCACCACTTTTATTTCTAGTAGTCATCAGTGATGTTTTTCATGCAGCTCTGATGGTTACAACGTCATTCATACTCCCTTAAACAACTGTATCGTCTGTATGCTTTCACAGAGAATACTGAATCTGGTTATACAGCCTAGAAGCAGAAGAAAACACGGTGGATTGACGACTAATACGGCTAAGACAAAAGCCAAGACGCTACAGTTTCGCTCCAACGTTAAATCAGTTCTGTTGTATAAGTACAGTACCTGGAAAATATCAACCTTGCTATTCGCAAGCTGAAATCGTTTGTTAATACCTTCCAGGATAACTTCCTGGCCTAGGCATGATGATATCTAATGGCTGTCGAAAAACCCAAGCAACTCAGTGTTTCTTGGCCTTCTGTGGCGAAAACAATTCGGCGCGTCAACCTGTTAATTGGGGTGTGAGGTCGTCAAACCGACTTTAGTTTACACAACATCTCAAATCGCAATGAAACCGGAGTAAAATTTCGGAGTTCTTTGAGTAAAAGCATTGTACGTGCACACCCTAAGGTCAATGTACTTCGTTTGTACTTCGTTTGCAAGTGTCTGTTTTTTTTTTAGTAGGATACTGACCCCGCCACATAATCCGAAATATGCAAGACCACATATAAATTTACAACCCCTAGCACTAGGAGCCGGGTAAACTAATGGCAGGTGTCCATTGTAGGGATATAACTGCTGCTACTTACCCATGTCCATCCGTTACCATTTTTTTTTTTTTGTCACATTATTGACTCAGTCTATCAGCTGCAGAACAGAACTTACCACTGTCCGATTATAATCAAAGTCCACCTAATGGTCGTTTAAAATAAACTAACTCGTGAGTGCATGTTATTAAGGATTCCGTGCTTGCATGTCGGTATTAGGATGGTGGGATGGGTAACTAGTACCAAGTAATTACGCTTTTATTTTATGATGCAAGTGCAAATCGTAAGTAATTTCGTTTTAGAAACATGCAACTTTTACATTCAAAGCGAGCGAGGATATCTTCATCTACCTTCAGTAAAGCCCATGTATCCATAGAATACTAGCCCTTCAAATATCCGACGTGTCTTATGCAACTGGAACACCGGGAATTCCTAATAAGGCAACATAACCGCAAATACTAGCCAAAAATGAGCAGCACAAGTTCATCGTTGGACCCAAACAGGCTTCCACTGAACGAAAATTAAGTTTTGTGGTAGAATTCGTGACACGGCAAGCTCCAGCTCCAGAAGCCGCAGCATTTGCAGTAGCAGTAGTATCTATTATTAAAGAAAAATAATTGTGTCCATCGAGTCTCCGACATACAAGAAGAAGAAATACTTCTGCTAACCAATGAAGGTAAACTTGATCAGCTGTCCAATGTTGATCAGCCCAATAAAAATAATTCCCATGTCGGCCCCGATGAAGACATCCATTTGGAGGATATCGACGATGAAGTAGAAGATTTCGAGTTGAGGGATAAACAAACTAAGCCAAAAGTTCCGCCACATGCAAGTTTTAATGACAATAAAAGTCAGAAAAACAGTTAAGGAATCATCGATCGCAATCCCGTTTAAATGCGATCATGGACGAACAATATTTTCGACAATCGATATTTCGATATTCCGAAAATGCTACAAGGAGTGATGTGTAGCCTGTTTGAATTAGTTTATACCTATGACGTTCGACTTTCGAAACCCCGCTGGAAGTAATATCCATTAAGTGTAACGGGGCCTAGAGGATTTTGCATGATATCTGCGTCGCGTCTGTAAACGAAAACGAACATCAACATCACCTTCTTCAAGTTTTTCGAAGATTGAGAGACTACAATCTCATAAATGTCTCGAGGTGTGTGTTCGGTGAAAATGAAATGATCGACTCCCCGGCCACAAGGTCGACGGCAAGGGCATATAGCCGCTAGACGAGGAGGTCAAAGCCATCCAGGACTTCGAACAGCTAACGAAGATGGGGAAGCTCAAGAGATTTCTGGCAATTATCAAATTTTATTGACGGTTTCTACCCAACGTCAACAATTACCAGGCTACACTTTAGAGTTTCATAAGTTAAATCGGGGACGATGATCCTACACCAATTTTCTGGACGACTGCAGCGAAGGCAACTTTCCGACGGTGCAAAGCCGACTTGGCGAAGAAAACTACGCTTTTGACACATCTGCTCGTCAACGCATCTCTGTTTCTCAATGCAGATGCCTCAGATACCGCAGTAGATGTAGCCATTCCCCAAATCATCGATGGAGTTGCAAAGGATTTTTGGAATTTTTCTCTAAAAAGCTAACCGAGACGCAGAAGAGCATATACGACCGGGTGCTTTTAGCTATTGTCTTAGGTGTGACGTACTTTCATCATCTGATCGAAGGGCGAGAGTTCAGAGTGGCAGAGCGTGCTACACACCAGTCTGACCTGGATACCATCGCATCCGAGAAATGTAGTGATGAAGAAATTTGGAAGCCTATCCATAAAGGGAAATTTCGTTCGCATTCGCTAACAGTAAAGCTGCTTACTCAAATCGTAGGTTTATTGTGATACGTCTGTAAATAGTATTCCACCTATTGTACCGGAATCCGTATGAAAAGCTGCAGTGAGTCGCTTGCACTGCTTGTCACATTTTGGGGTCAAGGCGACTACAGGTTTCAGATTTCAGAACGCTGCGTATGGCCCAATAAGCGCAAAGAGATTTCTGACTCCGTCAGACTATGACCAAAATAAGATCCAGGGAGACAATCGCGCACCGGTATCCACTTATACCCCGCCAATTGGCCGGTACGAGTATATCAACATTCGCATAGTTGGTTGTCTGACATTTTCTTAGAGGAACTGGTTCTATACTTCTCCCGATGGCCCGAGTCTTATCCAGTACCTGACATCGATGTTCATCGCTGAGAACGTAGCTAGAGCGTTAATTTCCAGATAGTTTTCGAGGTTCGGTGTATGGCTAAGGAATTCGACGGATATGGGAAGACAGTTAAAAAGTACCATCGTCAGGGAGTTTACTCGTCTATTTGCAACAAACACCACAGGCTGCAAAGACGGCATCGCGTTCTTATACTATGCTACAAAATGGAAGACTGGGTTGATGTTTTGGCTTCTGTTCTACCTGGACATAAGGTAAACGCCAGCAAAAAACATTTTACGGCACAACAATGAGACTTTTTTAAGGATAGAATAGGATGGTGCAGGTCTCGTAGAGTTCCATCAAAGTACTGCGACCATCAGAAGATCTTCAAAGAGATCTCCGATGGGAGACATCTGTGTTAGTTGTGTCGTTGCTGAAATCAAACTCTCGGCTTAGAATTATTCGTGCTGAAGAGAAGTTTATATCAGAAGGAGTGGTGAGCCCATTGTGAAATGTTTTAGTCTGCTGCGGCGTACGATGGCGGACATTCGCACGTAATGTGCTATGCAGTTCTAGTATCCTCAAGATGTAGTCTGAAATTGTCAGATTGGCAAGAAACGTTGCAGCTTCCAAGCTATTTTTGCGGAGAAATAAAGTATTAAGTTGAATTGGAGTTTGTCAAGAATTTACGTCGATCCATGACTAAAATTGCGCTTGTTCCTGCTTCGGCTCACAACAACCCTAGAGTATTTGTTCAGCCCAGCCTCAAGACAGCAGCACACGTTCTTGTACGCAATGACATGGTACTATCTCCACCGCAACAATCCTATAATGGCTCCCTTGACCGTCGACGTCGAAGTCGAAGATCTCAATCGATCGCTTGAAGGCAGTGTTCCTACGATGTGAAGAGACGTATAAACCTAACACGCCGACGACAATTTCTGCCGATAAGTCGATACGGATGAAGATATCCTTGGTCGCTTCGAGAGAAAAATTCTTCGGAAGATATACGGTCCCGTTTGCGTTGACGGGCTTTGGAGGAGATGATTCAACGACGAAATCTACGAGCTGTACAGCGACATCGACCTAGTCAAAAAACTGCGCATCAGTCGCCTCAGATGGCTAGGACATGTAGAGCGAATGGACACCAATGCTCCGGCCCGCAGAGTCTTCGAATCTAACCCGGAGGGACAACGCAGTAGAGGAAGACCTCGCCTAAGGTGGCGCGCACAAGTAGAAAGGGACCTCAACCAACTTGGAGTGCGCAACTGGAGGCAGTTAGCTAAGGACCGGGCTAACTGGAGAGGCTTGTTGGTTGAGGCCCAGGTTCACCCCGAACTGTAGCGCCACCTAAGTAAGTAAGTAAGTAAGTCGTATACATGATTTAAGCCACCTATGTACATACATATGTCCTTCTGTGTGTATTATAGTTTTACAATTTTATTCTTCTTTTACATCCTTGTAGTGTCATCACTTGGGGTTTAAAAAATCCATCCTGCATCGTATCACAACGTCTATCAAAACCATTAGGAATCAGCCGGCTTCAGTTCATAATGATAGCCCATCCTTGTGTTTTCGTTCTCATTGAATCGAAACATTTTTGTCTTCGTTGCAATCTATTGCAAAACACTTTCGATTCCCTAAGTTTAGCAGCTCTTTTATATGCAAAAATAAAAGCATCCTACCACTTGTTAAATCACATAACCTAATAACCAACCTTTTTTTAGCCTAAATGCCTTTACAATGTCAACATAGACGGTAAATAAGTGTTTTTATCCTGTGAACAATTCCTAAAGAATTCGCATTTACAACTCGGGGACAGTATGAATTACAAAAAAAGGGGTTTCTGCAGGATTTACGGTCCGTTAAACATGAATTCATTGGTAAATATTTGTGTGTGTGTGCGTCGATATAAAAAGAAAAGAAGCAAATGGCTTAATGGACAGAAGGGGAGATAAGAAAATTCGCATTAGAGGTTAAGTTAATTAATTTGACCGCTAGTGACTTGAAGATACATTTTCTTTACATCGTATGGTACGCCTGCGATTATTTTTTATTCAAATTCTTAATATATTGAGTGATTAGCTAGCACACAATAAAATAGATATTACTACGTAGCATCGACTTAGGTTAGATTAGATTATTCAAGGGTTTGTCATAGACAAGGTCACTTTCATTTGGAGACCTAATGGTCCATTGTGTGTAAAAAAATAATAAAACAGAGGAAAACTAACCCATCCTATTAATGGCCGACTTAAAGTAGAAGTAGATCCGATATCTGAGCTCCTGTTACCCCTGTGGTATTTGCAAAGAACCTGATACATAGGAGTTGTTCTTACAGGGCGAGGCGGTGGCATAGCAGATGCTGAAGTGACACCACTTCTTCATCATCGCAGCTTTTTTATAACTCGTTGGACTCTACTTTCCACTGAATCATGACTCCAGTGGCGCAATGTTCTGTGCGCCTAGGCTGTTAAGAATGTTGCTTGGAGTTCCGATCGCCTAAGAGCTCATTGGTGATGCTGTGTACAGTCGTACTGTTGCATTTCCGCGGATCTTTATAAAGTCATCCAACATCCGCAGATCTCCTGCATACACTCATAAAAGAGCCTTGAGACCCCAGTTTTTGCAGAATGGAAGAAGGGAATGAATCTCAAGCTTCCACAAAGAGATACCCTAACAGAGTGTAAGAACAACCTTCAAGGCAAGAATGTCGATGAGCAAACGTTTGAAACGTTTGACACTTCCTTCTTGTGGACGCGATATGAGGCTTCTAACTCAATATGAAGGTTCATTGCTGCATCTCTGATAGCCATGTGCTGTGAATTTTCTGCCGTTAGCCGTCGCGTCGTAGGTACCTGCCGCAGTTGCAAAATCATTTTTCATATAATTTTATTGATCGTACACGTCCTCCTCCACTATGCTGCTGGTTGTTTCTGATTCTATGGCAAGAAGGCCGTGTTTGGCGATTTCGGAGCCTGTCGGAATTGTTCCTGATTGTTCTGAGGAATGATGCAGTATGATAGTGACCAAGTTACTGCCTGATGTCGGCTCCGCATCCGTTTTGGGCGTCTAGGTTATCATTTTTAATTCACCGGCTAATCGCAATATGATCCATCCGGAGCCTCTTCTTCTGGTTATTTTTCCTACTCTACTCTGAAATCTGGCGTTTTGTAGGTCTCCTTAATATGAGGCAGATGTGTGTTGTTGGAGTTAGCATTAGACCTACTTCGGACTTCCGCATGCCCCCAGCTAGTTTGCCAGAATAGACCATGATTATTGGTTTAGTAGAATGCAAGTAGTACTCCCCGGCCTCTAACCACCTTATCTCGCTCACCCCTCTTATATCGCCTGAACTCACCCTCGATTTGGAGGAATCTGGCTCCTTTGAGCCCCTTTTCAAAATGAGTTCATTCTAGAATCCAATCCGTGGTCGTCATGGATAGCCGAAAGTCGTTAATAATTTACCAGTCTGTATCCGAGGCGTTTGTTTCCGTTTCAGAGCAATTACATTTTGCTTTTACCCTAAACCGACAATTATCTTGTTTCCGCAGAAATTTCCAGATGGCACCATGTGAAAGTGGAAGAAGCTGCTTCTAATAGAACTTCGGCTGCAGTAGCCCTTTCTCGTTAATTGGCGAGCTAAGAGCATTTTTATTGCACCCATGGACGCGGTTATATTCTAACCAGCGTGTGCGATTCGCAATTAGTCCATGCCAGGAATAAACCTATGTACTGAGCCAAAGGACTACCACTCGGTATTACTTCAAGGAGCTGGTTGGCAATTTATGTCATGCTTTTGTGTTCCTGCTTCCGTCCTTCTTGGTTTCTCAATTAATCGAAGCCCTTTTCCCACATTCGTTACAATTGTGCAAATTTCCAACCAATTCTCCTCTGATCGCAACACGTAGTCTTTAAGGAACGGTGGATTCGGAAGACTATTTCTCTAAATATTTGCGATATTCGCCGTAACCCGATAGGAACTGCGTGACTGCGTTGCAGTCACCTAGCACTTATTTGGTGGTCGATAGAGGGGATAAGCATTTATAGGTCCATCTGCCCTTTGTAGTGTTATCCTATTAATGTTGCCTTCTCCTTCTCCTTTATGCTCTTTATAATAACTGCTTCTTAATGGCTAGAGGTTCTCTTTTCGTGGATCCTTACCATCTCATTCGCGAAAATATCGATAAGGATCACTCTGGCTATAACGGAGGCTGCTTCATCCAATATTGTTTGGGAACTGGAGTTTGTGCAGAGTCTGTATGTTGCCGACAGTTTTCTCCATGTTTCCACAGTCGCTAATGCCGCCGCTTAAATGGAGGCAGCGTAGAGGAGAACCAAGCTGACAACCTGGGTTGCAGAATCTGCGTATCCAGGTCCACCGATGATTAATAGTATTCGACAAAAGACTACCTGCAGTTGTGCAGCTTTCTTGCTCGAGTACTACACGTGTACTTTAAACTTTAATCTGCTGTCGAGCATTACTCATAAGTATTTAACTGCTTCCTTGGATCCAATAGTCCGACTGGCGAATGGAATATTTGCATATTCAAGAGTTCTTCGATTTGTTTGAAGAACAGCCTCAGATTTGAGATCTACCAATTCTAGGTCAGCGTATCCTAGCCAGTCATTAATTGTTGTGATTGCTTCATTTTTCGCTGGTTCTATTTAGGGGATGTGTTTAGCCACGCTAACTACGGCGATGTCGTCACCGAATCCGATTTTCTTAACTCCTTTTGGACATGTTAGTCACAGGGTCCGTCAGACATGATGTCCCATAAGAGACTAGGCATACTTGCAGAACTCTTGCAGTGACGTCGTAGTACTTTACCTTCTAGCCGATGAAGTAGTTTTAAACTATCCTCAGCAGGTAATATGAAGTACCCATTCTGGCCAGCGATCTCATTATGAACAACCAATTAGTTGAGTTAAAGGCGCTTTTTATGTCCAGAGTCACTACTGCATAGTATTTCTGTGTCCAACTCTTTTTCCTTGAAATTCTTTAGTTTCTGTGTTGACTATCGCTTTTATGGCGTCGACGGTAGAACGCAATTTTCTGAATCCAAACTGATGCTCTGACAGGGCTCCTTTTGCCTCCGCTTCCACGAGCAGTCGAAACAGCACCCATTGAGAGTCCTTTATTAGTCGTTTGCATCTAAGCTAGTTTATGTATACAAACCTTTAGGAGTCTGGTTCCATTATTTCTCTAGGTCACACACCATGCATTTAAATTATTTAATATCTCCTAGTGGGGTAGGGTATGAAGCGCACGAGAGCTTGTTAATTGATTTCTGTGTTCTGGCGATGGTGATGTAGACTCGACTCGTGCAGAACCGCAAACTACTTTATAATAATACCAGCTTAATTGTTGATATTCTCTTGCTAGCACCCATGCAGGAAAGGCAATTAGCGAATTGAAAAGCAACAAAATAGCGGTGTATATGCAGCCATACTGTCGGCAATATTCTACCGCAAACTTTATAACAAATTCTGCTTCCTAAGGCAGACATAAAATTTATTCACACACAAAAAAATGTAAATCAATAAATGGCGCGTATGAACCTTTTTCTCCGAAGGACTATTTCGGTTTATCTCCTCCTTTTTCTTTTGTTCGACTTCATATATTTAAAGTGCAAAAACAGTCGTTGGATGAATATCTACCACTACTCTATGAAGTTGAAATCCATAATTAATGATGGTGCTCCCCACACTATTCCAATGCAATCTTCAAAATGAGAAAAAAAACAAGTTAAAGGTAAGAAAGTGTAAACAAACTGTGACTAGAAAGGGAAACCTTTTTCTAGCTACAAACACGGAAGAGGTGGTAATGAATTTCGAAAAAAACACTTTCAACTTCTAACCGAACGAAGGCGACATCAAATGACTCGATGGAAAGTAAATGAAAAAACTCCAAAAATAAACAAAACGAAGGCCCATCATTCAAAGGATCAACTATGGAAGACATCAAAAAACATAAAAGAAAAAGGGAAAAATGTCAAAGTGGATGAGGTTAAAAACGCCCACCCACAGGATGTTATGGTTTTCTTATGGTTATGTTTCCTCTTTGATATTGGAAAACGAATTCTATACATTTTCGCCATCAAAAGGCGTTGAAAGGGAAAAACTTAATCGAAGAATGAACCAATTAATTGCTGTTTAATTATTCAATCGAAAATTTATCGAGGAACGATAGGAATTTCATGTAATTGGCAATGTGATCCTTGAATTACTTTTGAGCTAAGTTTGTTTAGAATTCAGTAATCAATAATCGAAAAATTTTTCAAAAACTGCGGGATGGGAAAGAGATATTTTTTAAAATTGACAAATCGACTGAAGTTCGAATCGGTGAACTCCCACACGATTTATGGATGTTGCTGAGCATTTTTGCGGTGCGAGAGAAGTTGTTTGCTTTCATTTGTGTACTTCGGTTTTTAGAAGGACGATGTCAATATTTTGGCATTCAATTTCGTAAATTTTTAAGAGATTATGATGTCATGCGACGATACAAATGGGTTAAGAACCACAAATCTATATCGGGGATGATTTTTCTTTAGAAAGAATGATTGATTGAGGTTATAGGACTTGCCTTCTGTGTAGTGTATTAGGCTAAATGGATTTTTTACTTCATTTAGGAAAAATCTTTTTGAATTTTAAATAAGTCTTGATGTCTGGAATAGGGGCATCATTAAGGCAATCTTAACCACAGCAAGATGAGATGATTTGTGGAAAATTCTACTGATATTGTTCTGTTACAAGAAACTTGAATCAATCAAGAAAGGATAAGAGGACTATCAGAAAGCGTGCGATCTGAATTCTAAATAAGTCCTTTTGCGATAGAAAGCACTGCACTATAGTACAAAAGAATACAAATACTCGGCGCAACGGACCATATTTGGTCCAGAGCCTAGCTTCTCGCGACCATTCGTGTTGTGCGTGATATATTTTTTCACACAAATAGACTAAGATAGACCAAATAACTTATTTTGAACTTTAACCGGAAAAGAAGTAAGGTTCTGTATAAACATCAACAAGAACCGGTTACGCATCCTTATAGGCTTCCTAACTGGTCAGACTGGCAGACTTAAGGACCACCTCAAGAATCTGGGTATTAAGCAACGTGGACACTTTACCTTGTAAGAGAATGTGGACCTGGATGCCTATCAACTATCAGAAAAAGATCTATCATTGTTCGATTCACTCCAGGTACTCCTATTCATCAAGGAAATTCGACTAGAGGAGGTGCTCTAAGTCGAGTATCTCATCGACAAGAGCACAATAGCTCTACAAATGTCGCAGTGCGTCTATACCCCTGTGGCCAATCTATTGCTATGCCTATGCTACCAGCTTGTCTTTCGTAGGAAGCGGAATAGATACTTAACTAGTGAAGAGCGTACGGCATCAGCACTCCGCGCGGCACTTCGCCACCTGAATAGAGGAAATGATCAGAAATATTGCCATTATCCCAAGTACTAAGTGTCACGTCAGAATGCCAGTATTTTCTGCAGTCTTTTCTGAGAGTCGTGAAATACGTCGGCATAACTGCTAGATTCGCTCATACATATATACACATGGGAGTAGTCACTTCAAACATCCTGCATTCGCAAAAAACTCAATCATCAATGGATGGTTTGATAGTGGTCTCGGGAACTCCAAACGCACGTTCTAGTCCAGAAAAATTACCCTCTGCGCCTTGTTTAACAATCGCATTCCCAGATCTTTCAGTGTGACTTGAGACCCAGACAAGAGCCAATCGCTCAAGATTCTTGGAACCCAGCATAAGGTGAGACTCTGCTAGATCTCTGGTCATGAAGGTATATCAGTGAATGAGAAGGCTGATAATCTGGCTAGGGGACGCTCGGCACTTGACCCGGAGCAAGGCGACCACACGGTGAACACCCTGTCGAAAAGGGAAATAGAGCTCTCATAAAGGCAAATAATAAATGGAGTTCTCTGAGCACCTGTGGAACAACAAGAAAACGGTGGGCTCTAGAAAGAATCGGCAAATTTACACAAAAAGTCAGTACATCCCTATTTTCCCTTTTAGGAGTAATCATGCGGCATAAAACTCTACGGTTTCATATGAAAAAATTACAATTAACTAACCAAGACGTCTGTAGAGGCTGCGCTGATGAAGAAGAAGTCCACGAAGACGCTTCCCTGTTTCTGTTTCTAAGAAACAAAATTCTTGAAATGCATTTCTTTCAGGACATTGAAGAACTGTCTGGCAAACCGGTGAACGACATCTGTAGATTCATTAATTGCTATTCCCCCCAATGGCCATTCCAATGGCTCTATATGGACCTTTATGTGGCAAATTGGAGTTTTCTCCACACTTAGTCAACCCATCTATCTAACTTAAATTGCGCCGCCTCGAAGTCTATATATAATTGTTTTCTTAATCCTGAAAAGAATCTATGATCAATAACCGATGTCCTTTGTCGTCCCATAAATGAAAACTTTCCAGTTTCATCGGATGAACTAAAGCAATGGTAAATGAAGAGTGAGTCCTTTGCATCTGTTGTTTCAATTATTGTAAACTCAAATCGTCTGTAGATGTCCTTGAGGTTGGGACTTGTGAACAATTCATCCATAAAGTTGAAAAGTGCCTACAAGCCAACATACTCCGGAGTATGTATAAACACATAAAGGGTGCTGGCACAAGAAAAGAAGATAATAAATCACAATAAACGACTACAGGATCAAAAGAAATGTAGATACACTACGCTTTAAGGAAAACAGGAATTAGAAACATTAAAGTAGAAATGTGTGTGTAGCCGGTGTTATTGGCAGAAGCCCAACCAGAAACTTATATTTGCCATGACCAAACCAAAAACCGTCAAATATGTACGTGCCAAAGGATAGGATAAATAAATTAGGAACGCAAACAGATAAATTTTAAATTTTTCCCTTTCAAGGACTAAACTGGTATGGACGTTATTCGAGGTGGAAAATAGGAGCTAAGCAGACAACTTTCTGATAACAACTTTCGAGATTTGGAATAAATTTGCATTTAACCCACTAACGAGTATTAGCACACCAATGAAAGATGGGCCAGTTGTCGGTTTCATTTTAACTTTGCTATAAAAACTGCACGCTTCAACATTTTCCAATAATTGCTGCTTCATTTAAGCGGGCATATCTTCCGATTATGTTTGGAAAATAATTTTATTCAAATAGCTGACAAGAATGTCTTGACACGACACCATCCAGTGAAACCAATTTCGCAAATACTTTTTCGATAAGTTGTGAGTCTATTTCGCGAATACCTCGATATATATTTTCCTTAAGTGCGTCAATAGTTTACGGATCATTAGTCCTTAGCAGTTCCCAAAAAAAAATTTAAAGGCATCAAGTAACAGTTGTGCGGTGGCCAAGATATGTCCTTAAAACGGTTGATAAGATGGTTAGCGAACTTTCTGCACAAAGATCAATTGTTTTACGGCTGCTGTGGACGTTGCACCATAACGTAACGTACTTGTTAGTTTAATTTTCAAAGAAAAGAGGACAAATGATACCACCAATTGAAAAAACACGCCAAACAGCCACTCTTTATTGGCTTCTCTACGACTACGCGTGGATTCTCGGAAACCCAAATCCTACAGCTTTTGTTTGTTGCTTTAATTTCCAAAGTTTAAATGAGTATCGTCCGAAAGGATGCTTTTGCAATCGAAATGGACGTCGGTTTCGAACTCAGGGAAGCGATAACGCTGTCGGTGGTCATTTTGCTTCTACTCTTCAGTAAGTTAGAACCTGTAAGCAAATATTCCGAGGTCCTTATGCAATATTCTTGTCAGAAAACTGACTGATGTACTGATATATGAAACGAGGTGAGCTTGTTAGGTTTCCACGCACATTTTGGGTAACAACTGCAATTCTTTCGTCTGGTTGCACCAGAAAAAGAGTTAACCTGGAAATGCTTCCTCAGAATGCACTTGAAGTTGATTGAAGTCCCTCTCCACTTGCGCGCTTCACCCAAGGCTACCGAATTGACCGTCCAGAATGTCCATCTCTTCGTAAAAATTCTTGTTAGGAGCGAAACCTTAGTCACAAGACAGAAAAATTTGGGTTTTAATCCTTTTAAGGCCATAGTATGAGTCGTACGTTCGCTGATTGGACCTTATTTGGAGTGGATTTTGGTCAGGAGGCGTCATTAGAAAGGTTTCTTTTCTCAAACATAATGAAATTTGGTTCCAGCAAGACGGTGCTATGTACTACACAGTGAAGGAATATTTTCCAGAATACGTTTTTCGAGAGGAAATGAGGTCGACCGGCCGCCAGGATCGTACGATTTAAAGTCCTTCGACTTTGTTTCTTTAAGGCATCATTTCGTTTCTGGCCTATTCCATTAAACTAGTAACAATTCTTAACTTGGAGAACCACGTCATTCAAGCAATTGGTGAAATGCAGTTATCGATCTTACTGGCTAGGTCGCCCCTAAAGTTCGTCGTCGAACCTTCTTCTTTTCTATGCTGGTATCATTTCACTTGCTTTACAGCTGATCCTAAGTAGACGGACTGAATAACTACCTCAAATTGTTATCTATCAATTGTGACACTCCCGTGTCGTCAGTGTTACTCCCAAGTCACGTAACGTATCCTTTCTAGATGACAGCAAACATTACTCCTGCTGAACGCTCATATGAAGGTTAAGTTATGTAGGTTAGATATATGGGTGCCTTATAAGTATCCTCATTGCTCACTTGTGCATTGTGTCCTTTATAATCATTTCACCGTAGGAGCTCTAGAAGAACCAGATAAGAATTTAAATCACAGGAGGTCCCTTAACTCAATGTTACGTAGGTCTCCAAGCTCTAACTAACGAGAGTCCTCATTCTTCTTTGAGAGATGGCAGGAAACAGCAGGTTACTGACAGATTCGATTACTTCCTGACCCCTGCAGCTTTCAAATAAGTTCGACCAGAGAAAAAGTTATCTTCTTGTTGTAAGCTGGCCGTAAAGTTCTACCCATTGGGCATATATTTAGCTGCATTCATTGGACTCATTTTTATCTACCCCTTTTATTGAGCTTATTAAAAAGGAAGGGCCTAGGATATGTGCAACACCGACCCCCTCCTTGGGGGTCCATAATGATGTAGACTCCCCTTTCAATGTTGATCAGGTTTGCTTACCTTCTTATGTCCTGTATCCCCTTATAGTCCTAGGGCCTCTAGGCGTAACCTATGCGCCATCGTTTACAATTTCTAGCAAAATGTCTCAGCTCTTCCCAACTTTTCCCCAAACGTCGTGCGATGTTCTTTTTGGAACGACAGGTTTGATGTTTTCCTAGGTTAGCGGCCAATCATCAAAATGAGAAGTATTGGTGAAAGAATGCAGCCTTACCTTATCCCACAGATAAGGCCAAAAGCTGGATCTAAAACGCTCTAAGAATTTGATTTCTCTCAATAGACTGCATATCGGCACGACAATAGGTGACATCACTGAACACTGACTAATAGGCAAGCATGCTACAAGGCTAGGCCTCTTTGCGAACGACTTTTGTAGAAGCAGAGGAGGAAACTTTCCCTCACCTTCTTTGTTTCTGCCCAGCTCTCTACCGTAGAAGGAAGTTTCAATTAGGAGCTCCCTATTACAATGATATAGGCGACCTAATGAATACTGAATTAAGAGCCTCCTACGCTTCATAAGAAGCTCCAATTGGCTTCAACGAGTAGGTAGAGAGAAACTTTCCCCCATGATCCACGTTGTATCACAATGGACGTACCATTGGTCTAAGTGTGCTAGCGACTCCTAGCTGGCAGCCACCTCAACCTAACCTGACCTATCCCACTTTAAATGTCGAATTCCTCAGACAACCTTCCTCTGTGCAGAACGTGACATTTCGACCCATCATATATAGCCCGGATAGCACTCCAGATAAACTCTATATTGAAACTATGGAACGCTTTCTCAAAATTGATGAAAAACAAGTGTTGTGGCGTTCGATATTCAATGCACCACCCGATAATGATTCGCAGGGTGATGATGTGGTCAACACTGGAGGATCCACAGCAGAAGCCTGCTCGTTCGGCATCAAGTGTGTCTTTGAAATGTTGATTCGCTTCAAGGCAATTTTTGTTATTACCTTGCTAAAGCAAGCTGATAAGTTTTAAAAGCTAATATTGCTTCTCAAGAACTATCCACCGTATGTTAAATATGTAGGTCTAACCATCGCGGTGTATAGCCATGCCACACGTGTAGAAGGCTTTACATATATGCTCCAATAATACGTCCATCAATGTTCACCTCCCAGTTTGGATAGTTTGGAATCCTAAATAACGCCCAGGTAACGTCCAAGTGAATGTACATCACCCAATCGAAAAGAATTTGTTGGGAAAACAGGCACTGACATGTCCTCCGCATCGATCCTAGAGCCTGCTCTGACACACAAGCCAAAATTTCTCACTTGGGTCATATTTACAAGCGATATTCAAGTTCAGATAATAATTTAAGTCAGCACCAGAAGGATAATAAGAAATCTGAACTTTTCTTTTACACAAATTGGGCAGGACTTACTTTCTGAATCCACTCACACAGCTTTCAATGAATGTTATTCATTTATCACCCACAAGTGTACTCTAAAAATGTCCCCGGCAGGACCATTCAAAAGTAAATCCCATAGCACCACTCACGTAGCCGAAATATTTGACTCTGCACACCGAACACACGCATGAAAGTTAAAATGCATCGCATCACTGGCGTAGTATACATACATATGTATGTAACATCAAACAGCGATGACGACGAAAGAGCATAAATTGATTGCAAAATTGGGTTGGTATGGAATATCCCAAATATAGGCGCACTATCTAATTAGCTACAGGAGTGTGGTTGGTCCTGTACTAGTGCTAGTAATATTGTTACACGAACACGACTGGACTTGATTATCGGAATGATTTTCTATATCACTTCAAATAATCTGGTTAACATGAACTTGATTTGCATTTGCTGGTGTCCTTCCAATGTCCTACCTCTTAAATTGCACATCACTACAAGCGCAATATTGTGTATGTGAAAATGAGCACCCAACCATAATGTGACACTTATGTAAATTGTAGTCATAAAGTACTCCTCAGATGCTATGAAGTGATTGCTGCATCATAGAACATTCTGTCGCCTGCTTGCAACATTTTTCTTCTGGTGATAGGTAAGTATCGTTTATGAATTCGTAGATTTCAGTGAGGCATTTTTATTCCTTTTTTTGTGCTCTGTTAATGTCAAACTGTCTTGCGATATGAAAACTTATTTTTAGTTGACTATAACAGACGCAGGTAATACATAGAATGCAGCGATGTGGAAAAGACTTTTTGCAAAAGAAGGATGATAGCTGTTTGAAAGTACTCAACATATCCTTTTGTCGTGTGCGGTTTTGAACAACATGTGCCCTCGGCATGTGATGCCAATCAATACCAGCGTGCTTGTGTTATGTATACGTGCATCCATGTTCATGTATGTATAACACGCTTGTTATTCTATGGTTTATTGTGGGATGAAAGGAAGGGCACGCGTGGAGCGGCTACCAGGGCATCAAATTTTGTTTTGGGAACGTACATATACATATGTACATATGTGCGTACGTACATATATGCAGTTTGATCACAAAATCCTGTATCTCAATTACCATATCGGCATAATTACTATGTATGTATGTATATTCGTGTTTGTATTTTACTTTGAATAAATTTTTCTGAGCAAAAATTATCGACTCAGATAAATGGCTCGCCACCTGTTGGTTTCTTTTTGAAATCACTACGAAAACTACACTGTTCAATATCTTCTTACGATTGTTACTTTATTGAAGAGAGTACACCTTCCGACTATTTATGGCAATCGGTCAATCCTATTTTCCAGAACATCTTTGATTGTTTGTGGCTCTATTTCGCGCATAGCTCGATGTATTGTTTCCTTAAAAGTGCGTTAACTCTTTGAGACATCGGGATAGAATTTGTTTCCCATAAAAAAACAATCCAACGGCGTCAAATCGCAATTGACCGTTGGCAAGGACACATCTCGTAAACGTCTGATAACATGCTTAACAAACTGAGAGCCCAAAAGAGCAATTTTTAACGGGATGTGTGGCACATGGTGCCATCGTTCTAGAATTAAATTCAGTCCAAGTCGAAACTTTTTCATTGTGGCCACATCACATACGTTATCATGTCTCTGTAGCCCATTCCGGTCACTGTAACATTGTTGCCTGCTTTATTTTGAAAGAAGTAAGGATTAATAACCACCACTACAAAACCGACAACAAACAGTCACTTTATGAGGATGCATTGCTCGTTGCCACAACCTCCGAGATGTAAATGAGCTCCGTCGGAAAGGAAGATTTTCCAGCCAAAATGGAGGTCATTTACCAAATGACCATTCGGTTAGGTATGGCTTCTCTGTGGGGAAGCGATAATGAAGTTGATGATCATTGTGCTTCTACTTTGGGTGAGTTGGACCTTGTAAGCAAATAATGGGAGGTCCTTGTGCAATATTCTCCTCAGAGAAGTGTTGACTGCTGTTCAGTTATTGAGCTCTGCTACGAGTTTTGTTTGGGTTTCACGCACATTTTGAGCAACAGCAGCATTTTTTTTTTCTTTTCTGCGAACCGAAAAAGGATGTAGATAGCCATATACCTTCTACTTTTAGTGGGTCCTGCTGTAGCAATGGACATACTCACGTTTTGTCATCTAGACTTGACTGTCATGAAAATGCTTATATCCTTGACAGGTATTGCATTACATTTTAACCAGGGCAAAGCTTGGTCGCTATTATTTCCAACTGAAAAACGCTACAGTGATCTGAGAGGCGGAGATAAATGTTCAGATTGAGCCTTTTAGAAAAATCACCACAACCCACTTCGCTTTCGATCTTGAAGCCGTCTGTGTGCATATGCGTAAAAAGACTTCATCATAACTGTATAGAGGGATAATGCCCCATATTTTGTGAAAAGCACCTTTGGGCTTTTTCCTTCTCTCCTGCAAAGTTATAGCTTTTTATTCGATTCGGAATGTATTTTATCTGCGGTCTGGTAGGGACACTTTGGTCAGGACCCTCCCGTTAATAATCGGCTTGAAGTACATATTAGATAAAATCAAATCCTTGTCGTTACACAAGTTGGTTGGGGCCAACAATGGTCATGTCATGACCATACCTGAGGTTAGTGCAAAGTCCAGGAGATAGTTTCCTTGTTGCACTTCCTGTTTTTTTTTTTTTTTTTTTCTTAAAATACTCGTATAATCCATCCTTTAAATCCCACAATTACATACAGTTAATCCTTCTCAGTTAAAAAAACAAGAAAATTGGACTACAATTACCACACCCAGTGCATGTATGTTTACTTAACCCCAATCCCAAATAAATCCTTCAATGCATTTACTCCTTTCTAAATCCTTGTCAATAAGAGGTAGATATCGTATTACTTTACGATGCAATTACTATTCAGAAAGGACCTTCTTTCGGAGAACTGGACGGTATACCAATTCTCAAAACCATCATCATTATCGGATTCAACAGGGATGGAATGATTGATGTCCTTACTATAGAAACGGAAAATTACCAATGCATTCGTATACATACTCGTATATATAGGTAGGTATGTACTCGTATATATGAACGCTATCCTGGAAAATTGTTTCAGTTCACTGCTATAGCATTGAAATGGCCCTAGTTTTTCCATCGTCATTGTCATCGGCACATCAATTTGGGATCCCTTTTCATCAGCAAAGGATGTTGATAAGGGTTGAACGGCTCGCCAGGATAGTTAAGTCATTGAGAATGGTTCAAGAAGAACAATAAAGGGAAAATTGAACTTAACTGGCGACGGAAAGTGCAGTACCCTATGATTTTTCTGTCTTAAAAGTACATTGCTTTTGCACATAACTTCAAGCTGAGAATATGGTGCACGCTATGATCACTGCAAAGGTATTCGTGCAATGACGTAACAAATTATAGTATGCAGCTTGAAATGATGTCAAAATCGTGCTCAGCGACTTATATGCTGAAACCGGTAAGAAGAATATATTTGGCGGAGAAGTCGGAAGACTGTGCTCCACAATAGCAGCACTTGGTTTCTCCATAAGAGAATCCACATGCAACCTGGCTCTACGCATATGGTTGAACGGCCAAACAAATCGACCACGTGCATCACTCATTTTGGACATTTGAAAAAATGTCAACTCTTTTGATCAACGCTAATTTTAGAGCTCGACTCAGACGTGAAGAAAACTCACTGAGCCCTGAAGAAGAAATTCAACCTTAAGCTTCTAAGCGCACAAGGTGGTGCCAGAGACTGGAAGAGCGATTGAGTGACAAACTCTGCAACCTGCCACTACCTGCCACAAACGCCAACAAGCAAAAGATTCATTGCCGCGACGTCATCCAGGGGGTAGCCGAAACTACTGTAGGCTACAAAGCACCCCCGAAAAAGATAATGGGAAGAATACAGAGCAAAAAATCTGTAGGAAAAGAAAGCCCTGCAGATCAAGGATAAGGAGGAGTTTCGTGACAGACACTTGATCTTGAAAGCCAAGCAACTGGCTACAGCCTTCAGTCCCAGAGCACAGCCTCTTCGAAATAGAAGCGGAAACCTAGTCACCGGCATGCAGGGCATTTTATTGATGATGTATTTAAGGAGCAATTTCAACACTGAATGGACATCAAGCATATAGAGTGATACCTCAAGGAAAGGTTCCACACCCAGTCGATGAAGTAATTCTCCCTTGCCAGTTTTGAGAAGGTTGGCGTAGTTATTGTCAAGAATAACAAAGGCCCCGCACCGAATGTCTTACCATCGGAACTTTTCAGGTATGGAGGCGATGTTCTGATTAGGAGCATGCATCAGATGACAGTAAAGTATAGGAGGACGAAAGCAGTTCTATAGGTACATATATGCCCCATCTACAAAAAAGGCAATCCATGTCTTGTGCCAATTATTAGGCAAATTCCTGCTAAATGTACCATTTAGGATCCTGTGCAGCATTCGGCTTTGCGGCAGGGCGAAACGTTGGTGTTCGTAGCACACGGGTAACGCATTTCAATATTGACAGTGGAAATGAATAGTCAACCGAATTGATCACATTACGATTGACGCAAGGCACTCCTCCAAAATGGCTGAAGCCCTGACTTTCTGAGAAACCAATTTTGATTCGAACCTCTTACCTTATTGTACCGTAAACTGGGAAATACTGTGACGAAGCTTGGCGTTGAAGAGCTAAAAGCACAAGAGTTCACCAGAACATTATTCGATCGAGTGTCCCTTAATCTCTCACGAGGTCTTATGCCGACAGTATGGTTTTCAAAAGCCGTCAGGGATAGTCTGATATGTTAAGTTCCTATCGGCCACTCCAATGAAATCCCCAGTTCGACGAAGATGGTCCTTAATAACATGCAGCAAAACGAGAGATACCTACACGAGTAACGAGCGGCACTACATAGCAGGACCAAAGCTGCTCGCGAGTTCAACGAGCTGAAGAGAAAGGTCGGCAACTGGCATTTTAGAATGGAGAAGAAGGGGAGAGAAACTATTGCAGGAATTATGTTCAGCAATTTTATGATAGGGTTAAACAAACATGTCAATGCTATAAAACAGGGACAAAAAAAGAAACCAAGTAGTAGAACCGCTGCTAAGGATATCGAAACAACACTCTGCAGAATGCAAATTGGCGACGTTGGCAAGCAGAATCAACCATTCAGCTTGGATGATAGCCAACATTTCTGTCCACCCTGTCTTGATAAAGTTAATCTTCGCGTAATCTTCTGTCTCGTCTGCATAGACTGTGAATGGAAAAGAAGCTACAACCTCTAACTGTATCAGCTGCATACTTGCACTGACCTGGTCACCCAAAAATCTGAATTCAACGTAAAAGAGGGCTGGGACTTGCAGAACGAATAGACGCCAGTGTTCCACCCCGAAGACACTTCGAATCCACCCACGATTGGCGGCGCAGTATAGAAAGACCGGGCCTTACGTAGCGCACACAAGTGGGAATGGACCTCAGCCAACTTGATGTACAAAATTGGAGGCAGCGAGCCAACAATCGAGCTGACTGGAGAGGCTTGTGGTTCATTACCCACCTCGAGGCATCATTTTCACTATTCTTGAAAATATCTCATCATTTAAATTGCAAAAATAGCATTCCACGAAAATTGCGTTATCAGGAAATATCCTTTTCAAAGGTTGTTTACGGTTGAAGGTAAATTCATGACTAGCAATTTATATACCCACGAAGCGTCAATCAGAATTGATTAGCCCTCATATGGTGTTGACAGGAAATATGAACCAACTACACGCAGAGAAAAGGATATCGTCAAACAAACGAAACCCCTGGGTGGCTCATATGAGGTACTAACACCCCTAGTTGACGCTTAAAGATTCAAGCGCGCCATCAGAATGCAATTGTGGGGTTAGTATTGCTTAGTATTGGTTGGTGCCAACCCGTTAATTGGAACATTCAACGAGTATAATGGAGCAACCTCTTAACCGAACCTCATTCAGTGCTTGCATTTCTGCTTCCCATACATGTTTCCGTCGACAAGTGGACTACGTGCTATTCCATGCCCATGGACTATGCATGCCTTTCGCATGCAAACCTATACGCGTTACCCCTTTATTCAAATCGATGCGCTAGTGAAAAAAAGTTTAAATTTCATTTCGGGTTAATCTCTGAAATTTGAAATTTCACGTTGTGTGTGGAGATGACGTTCCTTTCATCACCGATTGTGATTTAAATAGTTTTCAAGTCGGTTAGGGAATGCGGATTGGTCCAATCGGAACTAAAATTTGTTTTTTGCTTACTGATAGATATGCACCTACGGCAAATAAAGTTTCGATGAAGAGCATCAACCTCAAAGAAACCTTGCGGACATATTTCGGTACGAGTACATCAAAAGCTAAAATCAAAAAAATTTTGTGAACGAAATTGGGAATCAAATAATTTGCCGAAGGAAGTACATATTTATTTTTTTTATTTTCTAAGGCTCCTATATACATATCTACCGATTCTGCTACACGAAAAATGTACGCTCTTGCAAGCGATCCGACAGTACATCCTTGTAGTTGATATTTCTGGGAATCATTCCACTGAGGTCTTCGGAACATCTATCGTGGTAGTGTCTATAGTATTAGTCTCTTGGTGCAGACTCACTTCCCAAGAAAACAAATTATTAACGGCTTTTTGGCAGTTCCGACTCCGGAAATTGACACACAAGATCCTGGGCAGCTGGTACACTGCATCTCGCGTGGTGAGAAACGAGTGAATTTGGTTCCCGATCCACATACAGTTTGCGACGATGTACTCGAATATTCGACGATGTATTTTTAATTCGAAGGAGCCCAAGATCTGACCGCTTTCCTGCTTATCTTCCCGCTCTCAGTGCTATGTAGTGGGTGAAAACTAAGACTATCGAAATGCTATTGTCAAATTGGCTCTCAGGTTTCAGATCCATCAGTGTGACCTCCTTTCAGTTTAAAAGCATAGAGAAACTGGTTGACCTCCATTGTCGCAAAGTTACCCTTCGAAAGTATCCTCTTTCTGAGATGCAACATTCTTATCATTCTTATTTTTTTATGCATTAAAAGCACGCTTGATGGGAGGATTAGGAAATGGACATTATCGTCGCTATTGAGGGTGCTTTGATAAGGCAGCGTTGATAGCATGTGCAATTCGGCCAGACAACATGGTCTAGATGAAGCATACATAAGTCGTTTGGATTAAAGCAGAGCTGATGTAAAGAACCTTTATTGCTAACGCTTATTGTGGCAAATTCGTCATAGCAGGGATTAGCAAGGGGGATTAGCCCACAAGGTTTGGGGTTATGTTTAGCCCACAAGGTTTGTGGTTATGTCTCCTTTATTATGTTACATGGTAGTGAGGTATCTGCAAACTGCTCTCAATGCTTATGACATCTAGGCTCAAGCTTATGTGCAGGAAGTCGCCGTACTCTCTGTCGGCTTATACCTGGCAAGTGCCAGCTCCAAGGTGAAAGTGTCCCTAGACATGATTAATGAGTGGTGCACTGGGAATGGGATTTCTGTTAATCCTATTAAAACTGAGGTTGTTCACTTTAAGGACGATGCTGATAGATCGAACTCAGCCTGCTTAAGCGTGCGAGGGTTGTCACTAGCTCATCTGACTGCTCTAGGTGCCCTGCTAAACCTCTCTAAGGTTATCTCTAGAGATTGCCAAAGAAGCACATATTTCTCCTCCAAATTTATAGAGCTAGAAAATGGTAGATTAAATTAATAGGAAGGTAAATTCCTCCTCTCCGTCACTACATTTCCCTACAAATGAGAGACTGTCCTGCAATGACCCTAAATGTATAAAAAGGGTGAACCATCTGTTTCTTTTTACAATTGCTAGTAAAATTATTATTTCCTTACTGAAAAGAGTGAATCCTCCGATATATTTATAAAATATAATTTCATTCAAATGACTACCGTGACTGGCTTGGCAGTAGTCTACCCTGTCAACCCAATATTGTAGCACATTTTCTTTTGTTTGTGGGTCTATTTTGCGACAATGACACCTCTCCAAAACGTATACCAGGTCACTCTTACGAACTTTCTTTATTAATATCCTTACAACCAGCCGCTGTAGGCGCTTCATTTCAACCAAAACTGCTTGTCAAATCGCACAGCCCTCACTAGGAAATATGTGAATTCTTTAATATTTCCAACGTATTCAAGCATAAATTTAAAAAAAATAAATAAATACCTGACTATATTCAAAGCGCGATAGTGTTGCCAACGTCGGAACAGCTTCAACTTCAAAAATAAACCAACAGATGGCACGGCCAGTACGTTTATTTGAGAGACATACCAAGTAGATAGATCTGTTAGATCCCTTTTTTCTCTCATTCGGTTATCGTTTCAGCTAAATATTTCGTCCTGAAATACATAAACATAGTTTTTAATTGCATAACATAAATTGAAATAAAAGACAAGAGAAGAGGAAGATTATTTTGGTTTAACTGACGATGAAGTTGTAACTACTTTAATATCCCACGGATGGTGGTCTAATCAACAATTTTTTTTTTTTTTTTTGTTGTTTGAAAGGAAAACCTACAAGATCAAGCGCAACAAACCAGGACATTGCTTACTGCGCCTAGTGCAGAACAATTTTAGGACCAGCAATAACCTCTAGAAATTCAGCGTAACTCTGTTCACATTTTCGCTCAGAGGAAGTACTCAAGAAATGACAGATAACATACCCTATGATCAGGTTGTGTAAATTTACGGAAAAACCTTAAAGATGCTTCTTCCTTAGCTTATAGGTTCTTTTGTATCCATCAAAACAAAAGGACATGTTCTGTCTTATGGAAGGAAAATTCTATTCATCGTACTGAATAATAGTTAAAGGCTCTATGCTAGATATAAGCATTGTGTGTAAATACAATATGCAACAGGATAATTACCCGACTGTCTGGTAATGATTTTCCACTCCTGAATGTTCATGCAGGCGAATCGATTGGATGTGTAGAAATATCCCGATTGCACGAAGAATGTTGATACAAAATTTTCATAGAACGTTCATTTTTAATTTACTCAGTCGAACGAGGAAGCAAGGACATACGAACGAAGCCCATTTAGATCTCATCTGTACGACTTTCAACAATAGATTCATATGTATAAAGCTTGAAACAACATGGAAATAGAAATTAGAGAAAAATGTGTCTTTGTGCGTTATTGTCAGAAGGAAGAGGAGATTGCAATTCTATCATTATCCTTGCGGAGAAAAATCGGAAATCTCTTGGACTAATGAAGTTGACATGGAGTAAATTGAATATTGTCAGGCAAAGGATCTCATTTCTACAGAAACTTTGCCTGGCAGATGGATGGTGGAGGCACTTACGAATGCCTTTCCTTTTGAAAGATCCTGACCGGCTATGTGGGCATTGGGGAATAAACCATCCACTCATTCAAAAACGAAAACTCGCAGCTGACAGTTAAGTGGGGAAAGAAGTGGTTATCGAGTTTTCCATTCATAAAGAGATTGTAAAGCTTGCAACGATAGAGATTAGAGTCGCTAAAAAGAACTACTATGGAGGATTTCTTGGAAATATATTAATTCAACTACTAAAGCATCGCGTCTAAAGACAGTCCCATCCAAGAAATTAACGCCAGCATCTCACATTAGGAGTTGGTGAGCATTCTAATTAATATCAACTTCCCCGTTAGTACAGATGTCTCCAGAGACCGTCATTTTATTCTGGAAACCACGTCGAGACTAGGTGCGAATAAACTGACAGGATAGTCGAGGACCATAAGATAGCTCTGACGATTTAATCTTCTGCTCCATAGTAAGCCCCAGGACTGAATAACATTCGACCAGGAATCAGCGGAAATTGTTCTTCCCATGCTTAAGCTAAGATATGGTCCTGAAACATTCAGTCCATTCCATTCCCAAGGCGGCTAAAGCTTTGAACAGTACCTCAAAGAACTGCAGACCACTAAAGTTTGCCATCGTTTCTGTTGAAATTATTGGAACGCTTGATGGATATATGTACATACATATGCGTTAAGGATTTAATTGCCTATAAATTTGAACCTAGATTGCAGCATTCTCATGTGGGAAATATGTCAGTGAATATTATCTTTCCTGTTCTAAAAGAAAGGCTCAACTATGTACTAATACCTTGTACTAATTGGAATTGCGCTAGGAATCGTGATGTGAGAAACAATCCTTCAAAGTAGGAGTCTCATTGCAACCTTCTCTCGGAAAAAGCAAACCTATAACGCCGGAATGGCGATCTGAAAAGCATCCAGATGCGTGTTCTTTCTACTCTTGAAGTGCCGGAGACTGAATTCACTAAAAAGCAAGAGTTTGGCCATTAAAGGTAAACACGACACTTAAACGGAATCTTGGATTCCCAACTAAATTGGAGGGAGTATACCGACGGTTGCATTAAGAAAGTGTATTTATTATTCTACACATGCATAGCAGAGATCGATAAAGTTGGTCCAACCCAGCTGTTTTACACTGGATGCATGACGCTCTTGAAATCTATTCTTATAGCTGCAGAAAGCTCTTGTCATCTTTGTCAAAAAGTAACCAACAGATGGCTCACACTAATAATTTCGATACTGACATTTGACCGGAAATTCGCTATCGAAATTCCTGACAGAAATGGTTGAAAGAGATCACAACCTTCTAAACTGACTTTTGTAAAACAGATCTCGTTAAAGGAATTGGGATTTACTGAGAAATCCCATGAGCCAACCGATCCTTTCGACTCAACAGCTATTACAGGATCTTTCAATCCGAAATCACAGCCATTATCTACATTATGTATAATAGATGACAATATCTTTGGAAAGATACTGTGTATATTGGAAGTCTCTGGATTCCACTGTAATTACATCAAGGCTGGTAATAATCTCCAAAAAGATATCAGGAACCAACATGGTGAGTCTGCGTACTAGAGAATAGGAACATTCGAGCAATGAAAGATCATACTGAGAAGATGATCGGCACCTCATACTTCTTAGGCACCCCCTCATCGAGAGAGTTTTTATATAAGCTTTGTCAACATATTTATTAATGATAAGGCCACGATTATAGCCAGTAGCCATGCGGCGCTTCGCGGCTTACCTTACAACGATTCTTGCAGAATCTTCAGCGACGAAAAACAAATCAACTGAGTCGAGTACCTTCTCTATGGTCGTCCCTTCCAGACAGAAGAATAAGAATTCTTATACACGTTGAATTGAGTTGGAAAACCTCACGAGATTCAAAGCCCTATCTGGGTGGTTATAAAGAGGCAGCTCTTTGTCTTCTTATAAGTTCCCAGAGTAATCAAAATTAGGGACAATTGACCAGCTTCTTCGTAAAAGCAGTATACAACGTCAAAAGCCTCCGATTTATACGTACATACCCACCTACTCGCAAATAGAACTGCGAGTAATAGAAACAATTATCTCAAAACGGAAACGATTTATTAGCTTAATAATTGCTTTAAGTGGTCAAAATTTTAATATTTTGACAACAATTATGAAAGATCCTGTAACGTCCTGAATACCTATGCATAGCTCTACATAGGAAGCATTTTAAAATGACATCAAAATTATGTTGTGTACAAGTTCTTCTACAGTGGGCCCCTTACATGTTCTTTTACAAAAAGCTCTTGTTTAGTGTTCCAGGACCTAACTGGCATCCTGTTTTAATTAGTTTCGTTTTATTAAATTTGAATGCCTTTGTAAACTAAACACATTTTCAGAATATTCTCACTAACCCTATCCTTCATTAGTTTCTACCCCTCAATGGACTTATAAATTCCCAGTGTATACACTATTATATGTACATATCCTTACAAGAACAAATTTTGCTGCTGTAGATTATGCACAAACATTCATGTTTAATATTTATGAGATAAAATTCTACAAATGAACAATCCTCTTTTCTATATTTGTTACAGGATTGCCATGGACCGCAGACAGGAAATGGTGTTCCAATACAGGACGATACCCAGAACTATAATGTTATTGATGGATTTCAAAACGCTACCCACACTCAAGTGGAGTTCTTTCGACAAATTGAAACCTGTGATCCATATGATTTGCCATTTGGGGTAAGTACTGCGAGGAATATTTGTTCCCTTACAAGGATCTATTGTGTTATAGAAGTGTGTTGAAATGTGTATATGTACATTCATTCATTATATATACATTATGCACTTGTAAGCTACTGAAACGATTTTAAATTGGATTTAACCTGGTGGTCGCGGAAGATTTTAGTGCAATTCTTCCTCAAAGAAACCACACGTCGATAACGTTAGTTTTGCATATTAATGTCCTTTGCACCTTGCACAAAAACCTCATGCACACGTACCTCTAATTGACTTTGTTAGTGACAGCACTGATTATAAATATATTTGTTCGTCAAAATACTTACTTCCTTTCTAGCGTTCTTACCACAAGAAAGGAGACTCTCTCCACTGCCCCAATTACAAAGGCATTAGCATCCTTAACATCGCGTATAAGGTCTTGCCTGCCAAATTGTGTGAACATCTGAAACCTTTCGCCAACAACTTGATCGACTCCTTTTATTGCTTAATGCATTGGACTACTATGTATGAGGAAAAATACCAAAAAATTCTTACAGGGCCCTACCCCTCACGAATGTTTGACAAACATCCGAGAGTCAGCTTGGCCGGATGACGATGGTGAATGCTCGCTGCTCTGTAAAGGTCGGTAATGGCTTGACCGCATCGTAACCTTAAATGTGACTTCTTTAACGTCATCCATGAAAATATTGTTCGAAATTCACAAGCCAACACAGGAGGCAGAATCTTTAAAAAATCCGCGCAACTGCTTGCACATGTCACTGACTGTCACTGACACGTTTGCGAGTATAGAGACAAAATCGGTTAAAATGGGTCCAGCGGTACACGACAGCAAACAAACAGTACGTCACAGTGGACAAGTAGTAAGGGACTTTGCGTTCCTAGGCTCATCTATCAACTCAGTTAACGACACCAATGCTAAAATCAAACGAAAAATAACTCTTCCCAGTTGAGTAGTAGGGCCCTGTAACTAACAACTAAGGAGACTACATAAGACTCATAACATCCCAGTCCTACTTTGCGGCGCAGAAACATGTACTTCATCGCTTTCGAATGGTAAATTCTTTGTAAGATACTTAGGAGACTGGCTTTGGAGGAGAAGATTCAGCAAAGAACGAACAATACAGCTCCTATTTGTACAGCGACAAGTTAAAAAACTACGCATTGGACTTGTGAGATAGATCATGTAGACCTTATATGCACCAAAACTCCGGCTCATGCAATATTGGAATCAAACCTGAAGGGACAACACAGTAGAGGAACACCTTTGCTTTAGGTGGCACGTACAAATGAAAAGGGATCTCAACTAGCTTGGATTCTGCAAATGCAGTTAGCTAAGGACCAATCCTAATTGGAAGAGCTTGTTAATTGAAGTTGATTAAGTAGCACCACCTAAATAGGTAAGGACCAACTACTGAAAGGATAGAAGGGGAATATTAACAAAATGTATGCTTTTGCTTTATGACAACGCACCGGTTCACAGGACTCAAATTGCGTTAGCTGCTATAAATTTGTTTGACAAATACGGTAGTCCCAAAATGATACACTGGTTGTATATAATGGTGGTGAGACTCATGAGTGGCGCCGTTGCTCATTGGCTAGGGCATGCGACTACTGAGCAGGGGGATCCCAGAAAACACAAAAAAAAAATTGTTAAGATCCACCAGTAATAAAATCTTCTCAATTCGCCTTGGAAAATGGCTAAATGTACTAACAATCTGCAGCTCTAACACAAGTACAAACCAGGCGATGTTGTGGGACACCTGAAAATACTTGAATTACTTCCTAGAATGGTGATATTCTCCACTATCCCCGACAATATGCTCAGGCAATTCTTTTACGGAATGCAAACTAGTCTAATGGCGTCCTAGTACTTGACCCTAGAAGATTGTCAAAGATGGTATCTGGGATTGGAGCTGGCTTCTTTGGACCCAACACCAAAGTTTCAATACATATTGAAATATATCCCACCGTATTCCTGGTTGAAGTGCATGTCATTGAGATCTGCGGTAGGTTAAACCTTCGAGTAGATATTAAGGGCACTAGAATGCATATATTCTCATATAATCAGGCAGCGCTTAAAGCACTACCAACCAGCACAATGGACAGTTAATGCTGCCACGATGCATTGCTATGGTTGGCCAGATAGATTAGGATAAACTCGATTGAGCCCCGGCATCGAATCTGTAAATGAATTAACCAGAACTGGCTTGAAATCTGGGTAGACAGGACAAGAATCTTACTGTGACGTCAATTTGACTGCCGCCACAGCGCTGATTAATAACTGGAAACACGAACTTAGTTTAGCCTACTGGAAATGTCCCGGGGCTTATACATTCCCAACAATTAAGCCATATTCTTACAAGGAAATCCTGAACATAAATATAAAAACTATTAGAAAGCTGGTGAGCTTTCTCACAGGTCATTATGGCCTGAGGTATCACCTTAACACATTACATATGTATAGGTAGTATGTGCCAGAGAGGGAATGTCTTTCCTGTTTGGAGGAGGATGAATCATTCGAACATAATCTCTGCGCATGCCCGGCATTACATTCGTTCAGAATACGTGTCTTCCACAAAGAAATACGTTTGTCAGTGGAGTTGAAAAACTCTGATACTAAGGACGTACCGACCGTCATAAGGGAGGTTGTATTAGGTTAACATGAGCCAGATGCAAGATAAACAGTGACTTTATTAGTTACAAGGCATAACCCAAACCTGATACACTAGGTCTTTTACATCACAGTGTCGGGCATATGGGCAAGAGAGCTACACAAAAAGTCCAAAGGGTGTAATTCGAAGAGAATGCACAACAGCACTTCAGTCGAGGAATTCTTTGCCTAATCAAATGGTACCCAATAAAATTATAGAATTCTACTAATTCTACTAATTCTACTACGAGATGAAAGTACAGCAATCCTTTCTCTAGAATTTAAATGTATTAATTCAATCATCAATTAATGAATGAATCAAAATTCTATTTTTTCTTTAGTTAACATACAGCTGTACTAAAAAAAAAAAAACAATAAAAAATCATTATTTCCATTGACATATCAATTTCCATGTTTCCATATTATTTTAGCATGTCCTCTAACTCTGCCACTGTAAGTCCTGCAAAGGAAGTTGGAATATTTTATGGAATAAATTTTCAATTATCGTTGGCATCTCGCTTACCATGGACTGTGCGAATGCTATTCCTGTCCGGATCTAAAGTTTGGAACAGTTCCACCAAATTGTGGTGTCCTTTAAGCAATGCCACACAAAGAGGCGGTATCATCGATGATAATGTAAAATCATTGTAACTCCGGTATTTTAATAATTCACACACAAGGTCGTAACAGCCAGCATATGTGGCAAGAGTCAAAGCGTTTTGTCCTACAGCAGGGTTAATGGGAACGCAATTAATGTTTAAGATTAAATAAGAGTGAATTATGGCTTCATTACCAAAATAGTTTATCGCATGTAGGTTCACATGCAGTGACAGTAGTACGCGGACCGTTTCTAAATTTCCCAAGGCACATGCTTTCAGAAGGGCTGTATTGCCATAGAAATCCACCGATTCGAGTTGCTGTGATGCATTGCTGGAGGCACATTCATTTGCCTTAAGTGCTTAAAAAGAGTTCACTGAAAGGATATTTTGGTATAACATATAACAAAAGCCTAGATTTACCAAAGTTATCGTCCATTTTTATGTAATTTGTGATTGCTTTCCTCGCTTTTGGTTACAAACTCAGTTATCTAAGCTGACGTTGATATACAGTGCTGCCAAAGCGGCACGGTAGCACATGATCTTAGAATATGTAAAGGGTGATCCACTTTGTGCTATACAACCTTTTGTTTTTAAAAACACAATTTTAAGAAAACCACCGGATTTTTTTTTTAATCGAAAAATTATTTTACAATTCCGTGGCTTCTTCTGGTCATACAAACAAAAATATCTGCACAGGCGACACATTTTTCACAGCATTATATTGCTCCTCTATGATCGATGGTATGATCCGTAACAGTTGTTTTAATAAGAGATCTTTATTGTCTGTCGGTATTGTATCTATTGTGCCCAAGACACAGGGCGATTTACGTTACTGAAATCAATGAATCCCTCTTCGTTGTCATTTCGATTGCCAGCGCTATACCTGCCCTAAAGTGCCCGAGGGCTATACCCACTTTGGCATTGAAGACTCCCATCAAGGTAAAGATATCTCATCATAATACTTGCCGTCGAATTCCGGCCGCTAAAAGCCTTCCAGAAAATAGCCTCGTGCGCCTGACAAAAACAAACCAGACTCACGCGCATTTCTGAGCTGTCTTGAAAAGAGTAGGATAATGATACGCAACGGTGATTTTCAGTCACACACGGCCCTGCTGGCCCACGTTATTTTCAATGAAAGAATTGAAAAGCCACGATAGCCTTCTACTCGTGCAGTTGAATACTGCGTAAAACTTGGAGACCAAGTAACATAACCATCATGTGGATGTACCCGGCTATTATAAGGCCTATTCTCATCTGTAGCAGCCTTATGTGGTGGCAAATCGCCAGACAGGATATCAATTAAAGCCATAAAGAAAGTATAAAGGCTAGCTTTGTTTTCAGAAATAGTTCCGGTCTGGCTATATTGAGTACAGCGTCTGGACCAGGTGCTTTTCTATCTCTAAATCTGTTGCAGATAGCAGTTAGTTCTTTTGTTATTACCATTGGTATGAGCTGGGTTGAGGCTAAGTATTCATCCCTAGATTGCATTTCCTGTTGCCTTGAGAAAAGCCCATTAACTATCTGACATGTGGGTTACGGTGACTTAATATATAAGTTTTTTCAAAACCGCAAATTACGCCCTGCCTCAGGGATTTTGGTCGGGTTCGTGCTGCCTCACTCTGTAGCGTGGGTATTAAAATTGCCAGCTATGTCAATAGGCCTCCGGTCACTGTCATCCAACAAAGTAAGTCCGTCGAGGAAGTTTTCAAATTCCTTTATTGTGAAGCTCGGTGGAGTTGCCAATGGCTCTATAATGCCCTCAGTGCGGCATACTTAGCCAGTTACCTAATCTACCTAGTCTTTAATTGAGATGCTAAAAATAAGCGAAGATGTTCCTAGGAAAGTTTTGCAAGTTTTTAGAACATCCATCACTACCGTGATTTAGAACTCATGTTGATAGGGCTAATAACGGGGTTCCCCGAATCAATTTTATAACCTGTATCCTCAAAAACACAGATTTTAAAAGTGGATGCATTTCAACAACAACAAAATGAAGTGAAAATATTGAGAAACCTAACTGTTCTTTATGCTTATATTCTTTAACCCTTACTCTATTGAGTACCGCAGTGATTGTTTTGAAAAAAGGAGGAACTGCTTCAAAAGTTTTTCCTTTTTTCAACTGAAAACTTTGAATTTTCCTCTGAAGGACTTTACCTTTTTAATAATGCAACTTTAATTAATCTGCAAGTTTTATTTATTTTTTCTTTCCTGTCTAAAAATTTCAAGATTTTCTATTTTTAATTTAATTTCCTTTCCTTTGAGTAATGCATCCTTTTCTACGGTATAATTCCAGTTTTACCGCAGCAGTATTAATTCCTTTCTGTAATAAAAATGAAAAATGTGGTATGCTTCACATGAGGTCATTGTGTCATTATGTTTCTATACAAAGAATTTGACAAAAGGGATGGCCACGAGAAATATTTTCCAGTTAGTTCTGTATAAAATTTAGAAGACATCCAACATCAGGATCTCTTGAGCGATACAATATGATTAAGGGTTGAGGTATACTCGTAGTAGTTGATACTGCTCACTGCGAGGCAATTCACTTCAGGGGTGAACCAGGGGTATATTGGGCCGTAGAATGCTTTAAGATTGAGCATCCGTAAATTATTTTTATGAAGTTCTTCTGCTGCTCACTTCACAGAACGCTTCAGAACTACTGAAGAACTAAGTTGCACTAAGCTTAGCTTAGTGAGTGGATAATTTTATTACCTCATGAACTATGATCCACTGCAGGACGACTTAATTTTTAGAGAACTAGCCTGGATTTCTTGGTGGTTAATCATCGATGTTCTCCTTTTAGAGCAACAAGCTGAAAGGGAGTTTGTAGACAATTCCAAACAGGCTCATGTTCAAAAAGTTGTGTATTAAAAGCCGCTTGTCTTTTGAGACTACGGAGTCTACTTGAGAACATTTCTTCAGCCATAGTGTTGATTCATGCATCGGGAAGATTCAGGCCAGTATTATTTCAACCAGGACCAGAAGGTCAACAATCGACTGTGTGCAGTATTTCAATGCAAAACCAACAAACATTTCTACAATTCCATCGAAGCTCTTACTTACTCTCTTACTCTTATTGAACTAGCGCCTCTCCAGCCAGCGCAATCCTTAGGAAAACTGCCTGATGGATGAGCGTTGGGCTACTGTCTTGATTTTTTGATCTGCGCAGGCATGAAATTGTGTCGTACTACGGAACGAATGACAACGAGTTGCATTCTCTTTTTGGAGCTTAAAAAGAGCCCTTAGTTGGTGCACTACCTCTGTAGTTCAATTAAGTAAGTTCACGTCTAAAACGAGGCGTTTTTAATTTGGCGCTCATTATTATCAGCATAGCCAATGGGTTTAATGCTTGGATATTTTCCAAGTTTATTTGAAACGGAGATGGAATTCTGTGTAAGGCCCTCAGCCTTTCCATTTTTTTTTTTAAATGCTTCGACAGCTTTACCATCTAAGGATCCGAATAAATTTCGCCCTGCACTTCGGTAGTGCAAATGCAAATGAATACAACCCTGTACACCGACGTAAACAGAAAAAAGAGAAACAAAAAATTGTGATCCTGGGTTGTATCCTTTGTAGCTAGATTTATTATAATACAAATGGAAATCATACATGTACAATAACAGTTCACTATTACCCCATCGTAATGTAATTTTAGTTTTTTATTTAAACTTATACTTATGAACTGAAAATTTTTTATTTTATTTCTAGACGGATACAATAAAGGTTCTTTGGTCATTTGGCGATAAGGATCCAATACATGGTAATCTAAAAGGACATGGAATGAACCGTGGAGTGAAATCGTTGCATTTGATTGGACCAATGTTTAAAAAGCCCATCAATAGGAATGAAGTCAAGAAGTGGGATGTTACAGTTCAGAATGTAAGTAGATTTCAATCCGATTTTGTTATGAAAAGGTATGAAAACAAAAAAGATTGTGACTTTTAGTTGTACAGCACAATTATGCGTCTGCTGCTCATATTTTTTTCAATAAAACCACCTTGAGCTTCGCAAACGTGAGCATGCCTAGATTAAATACTCTTTATCTATGGAGGCAATTCGCTTGGACAATGGCAGCTTGAATGGGATCGTGAGGAAGTTTATTTGTTTTAAGTTCAACTGCGCCCCACACAAAATAATCCAATAGATTAACATCAACGGTTGATTGCCGCTCAGTCCTAAATGATCACTGGAGCAGAATCCTGCTTGAATGCGTATGGTTTTCCTTCATTCACACTGTCCATCCAGGACTCAACAAATGCCTCTAGGACCTCGATGTAACAGACAGCATTCACTCGATGATCTTGTGGAAAAAAGTAGGGAGGCATTACATGACGTCCACTATTCACTACTCCAAGGATGATCGCACCTGAAGGAAACTTGGCTTACATTACACTGGAGACATCTGAAAGCTCTGCTTCTGCACATACCCATCTATCGTTCCTTCTATTGGCCTTCTGGCCATGGTCGAAATTTGTTTCATCGGAAAAAATCCAGAGATTCTGGATGATTTAACTTGTTACCTTCCTCAAAGTCCACGTTACTTTTCCGTTTCCTCGACATAAACTGACCACCTCCCATTGCATTAGACTTACATCGGAGGTTTTCATGAGCCACACCGCGAATTAGTCGCTTAGACAGTTGAAGTTTCCTTGAAGTTGACCACATCGATAAACCAGGGTTTTGGTGACAACGACGATGCACTTGATGAACAAATTCTAGGATTTCTTTGCTGTCCCTTTGCTAGTCTTTAAAGTTGGACAGATTTCGATGAAGTCCTATTTTCCTCATAAAGGTTTGGAATTAATCTGAGCATTTTCGTTGATAGTCCTATATTACTCAGCTTACAGAGAAGAGTTTTTCTGTCAATATTGTTAAAGGTCGCCTTAAGGTAGACGAAGAACGCGTAGAGCTTTTTTTCTTTCTTTAAGTAGGACTGAGCGATGTTCTTTAATGAAAAGATATTGTCCACTGTTAAATAATTTTTCCTGCAATAGCCTACAGACATCCTGGATCCACTGTTGTGAAAGGCATAGCATAACTCATCTGTTCAAAATGATCGGGGAGATCTGAGGTTTTAATTTAGTTGCTTTGTTCAAACTTCATACCTTTGAGGAATCTAGTTGCCAAGTATCGTTAATATCCTTTAGGATTCTCGTCAACTGATGTGTATGCCTTATATGCTTATCCTTACATATTTTTTTATAAGTCTTGTTGGCAGGTACATAGTTTTAGCAAAGCTGCTGCCTGTTTTCCTACGCCCTCCCATTCATACCATACTTGTTTTCCATTGCATCTTCTTGATGATTGAAATCTTTTGCTACATCTGAGATACAGGCAACAAAAGTGTTTACACAGCGTTTAATTTAATTCTAATTTCGGTTCAGTTTCTACAAAGTTTCTTCATTTATTTCCTTTATTTAAAAGGATTTTATTTAGGCAAAATAAACAAAAAAAAAAAAATGTATTCACTTTTCCAGAGCACCATTCTATCTCTCTGTGTAGTTGTTCTTCGTCCGTTAAATACTCCACAACTTTGGTACATTCTTCATTTAGTTTGTTCATCTGTTCTTTTGTCATCTACAGCTCGGGCTTCAGATTATTAATCTCATTATTTAGCCTGTCACTGAGTTGCCTAGAATCATATCCTTCTTCACAGGTCTTTTTGTATTTGTCGACGATGCTTTAATTTTCTTTTTTTGGTTGAAATAGTAGGGTCTTAATTATTTTTCGACTCCCTGCAAAGGCCATGTTATCAAGCAATAAATAGTTCCCCCAGAATCTATGACACTGTCCTCGTAGAGGGTGAATTTTTCAATTTACCTGATTCACCACCTGGGGTATTTAATCGTTTTTCCATTGCTCAAGTTTATTTCAATTGTTTTAGTTTTATTGAATAGTTGTACAACTTTTATTCAAACTTCCTTCCAGGAGGACCCTATTTTTCTTATAAGGATAAGTTTTTATCTCGATTCAGTAGCATCTTTCCTTACCGTAATGGGGCACATTCTTTCTCCTAGTGTAGCAAACAAATTTGTTGGTGCAGACCCCAAGTCTCCGATTATAGTGGGCATTGTATTGTTAAGTTGCACATCAGTTTTGGTAATGTGCACTATTCATCCTTACTGGCAAGTAGTACCTCAAGTCCTATTGCAGCTTAACGATGTGAGGATGCGGTTGCCCCCCATATCGTACCGACAAGTTTTTGATTCCTAGTGTATATATGTTTGTATAGTGTGCTCTGAAGCATAGGAATCTATTTCAACAGGGCGCCGTCTTTGTTTATAGACATTCTGGAGTTGAGAAGCAACGGACCTCGGTTTTTGACATGCTAGGGCATACATAGTTGCCATCCTCTGAAGTATGTATTCAGAGTATCAATGTTGGTATTGAGAATATGCTCGGCGTATGAGAACTTTGTGGACCCTTGTCCACAAGGTATATCGTAGGTACAGAAGTTGAAAAGAGTTGTGTGCCAGTACTGAGCCTTGCGGTAGTTCGTTGTAAAGTTTCTTTATGTTGCACTAAGCATCAACTTGCTATACTCTATTAGACAACATTTGGTAAATTAGGTTAGCCTAGGTATGATCTAGACTAGGCCCTACCTCCATACCGTGTCGTACGCCGCTGTCAGGTCTATAAAAACCACGCATGTCCTATGCATTTTCTTATATCTATCTCGCTTCTTTATCTGTATCTTTATGTCGCGTGAGAAATCACACGTCCAATAGAAGGATTGTTTCATCTGCTGTGTATCATGTGGCGCCGCGCCGTCCTGCTAAAAACAAACGTTGTTCACGTCCATAGCATCAATTTCAGACAAAAAAAAGGCCGGCAACGACGTTTGGTGACGCAATCTATTCACTGAAGCGGTCGTACAAGCATCATTGTCGAAAAAAAGATGGCCCAGTGACACCGCCATGCCAGCCCAAAAACCGCACCAAACTGTCACTCGTGCATGGAGAGATTATTTCACTATTTGTCTTGGGTTTTCGAAGCAAATGAGCAAATGGAAATGAGCCTCATCACGCAGAATAATTTTGTGTAAAAAATCATAAACTTGTTCATTCATTTACAACACCTAATTCTTGTGTCAACTGGACCTTATAAGCATGTAGGCCAAGATCTTTATGCAAAATGAGGTGCAAAGTAGTTGCGAATAGGCCTAATTCGAATCGAATTGGATACACCTGGGCTTTCAGTCTCACTGGTGGAGATATTTTCAGCTGACCTTGCCGGACGAACACGAGTTGGAGTCTTCACATCACTAACCTGTCCGAGCCGTTCAAATTTATCGATTAAATTCAATATACATAGCTGTGCGAGAAGGCCAAAAATATATACGAGATTTACGAAACTTTTCCGCAGTATTTTCACCGTTTTTGTAGTGAATTTCCACAATTTCAACATATTTAATAACATCCTAGTTTTAACTTATCAAAAGTCATCGCAATGATAGCTGAATGTTGACAGTTCAAAAATGGCGCGAAATTCAAAATGACGCCTCTAATTTGAAGACAGACGTTCATGATGTTAAGTTCAGCCACCATTTTAGTTACAGTGTGAATATTATTTTCAGAGTTTTCATCTACAAGGTTTTCCAAGCATTAAATAGGTTTTCTCGAACAAATGTAGCTACACAGTATGTGCGGTGGTAGGTTGAGCCAATTAGTGACTACCTTGGGATTTTGGCTCGGGATCATAGTTTTCTGAATAGCGACTACGTCAATATTCTTGTTCTTTAAAATTTTTTCTAGGTATTTGCTTCTGGATGTGCTGATGCCTTCAATGTTCAATTGGCATACATAAATACATATGTGGACTGATGGTTCGATAGGCCTTCTCAGTTGGTGCTTGGAAGTACCAGTTCAGTGTACGGTTATGGTTATTTATTTTTTGTGTTTTTTATGGTCTTATCTTCCTATGTATATTTCTTCTTTGTTACTGACTGCCAGGAGAAACAATTCAGCTTGTTAGTTCTGTTTCTATGTTTGACATCCCTTGTTGTACACTATTCAACGCTACCTAAGTTGCACCACGGGGGAGCAGTGTATGTACTTTGCAACCTCGAGAAAAGAATTCCAACAGCTACAAGGTGAAATAACCCAACAGGTGCTAAGCAGTGGAAACTTTTTCTGAACCTTCCAATCATACATATGTATGTAGGTATGTTTGACTTAAATGCATAAAATCATAAAGGACATCATACAGAAATCAAACTTAAATATCAACAATTCCAACTCACTTGAATCAATATCATCGGCAGCTGGTGCGGAATCCAAAATTGATTTCATTTTAATTATAATTCAGTGTGCGCTCATAGCGGGATTAAATAGATTCATGTATGATTTTAACCACCAAAACTTTGTATGCATCAGGCAGGTGAAATTTAAGTGCGACTACACATATGTCTGTGTGTCTGTTTATTTGTCCTGTATACACAACGGGGATGATAGAATTAATTCATAAGAAATCCATAAATTCCCCTTTCAGCTCAATAAATCAACAATTATCTGCGTACGTAATCCGATTCGGCAAAACAAAACTCTTGAAATCACTTGAACACGTAACACTATCTACGAATATATGTACATATCTACTCATTCATATTTTAATGCTTAAATAAATCCCAGACAATTAATTTTATCTTATTGTCTTGTTCTTGTATCGTTTATTGATTCATTTTCCTTTTTTTTTGTTCTCTCCAGGTATCGGTGGATGCCAATATGGATACATTGTACTGGTGTAAGATTATTGGAGCACCCACACTACAAGAAAAGCATCACATTATCGGATACGAAGCACTCCTGACAAGAGAAAGGTAAGCCTATGCATGGTATCGTAACCTTTTAGTGAGTTTAAGTCCACATCATCTGGAGAAACATTTGTCAGGATAATCGGTCTGGAAATTGTCTTCACCTTGTCCAGTTTGTGTCCGCATCCAAAATAAATGTTAATGGGATGAAATGAAGAAAGCAGGTACAGGTGTATATAGGATACAGCGCACCGAAATGTTAGGTTATGAATTGTTTATCATTTGTTGGTCACGTACTTCCTAGGGCATCGACACAACAAGATACATACATATGTGTGTATATATGTCTAGACACCAATAGAAGAGATGGCATTTAAAAGAAGAACAAATAGGTTCCACAAACACGCATAATAGATACTCGTACACTACGAAATGTGATTTTTCGATGTTCCGAAGAGCAAAATACGGCTTCTACTGAGTTAAGTTGAACGATTTTCAAGGGTTGCTTATCGATTTGAATTGTAAAAATGTCGTTGCAATGTTTCGCAGGGGTTAGAATAAAAATTATTTCAAATTGTCACCTATCATGGAGCAAACAGAGATGAATACCGGTCACCCTGATTGAGCTCCTTATGGATCCAATTTTAATAGCTACCAGCTATTTTTAGGTACCGTGCTCTATCTGATTCTTAGCCCCGTTTAAATGAAAAGTCCTAAGGAAAATTGTTTGCTCCGTATTTCTGAAGGGGAGATTCGGTAGACTCAACAGAAATCTATGGGCGCTACCAGGAAGTAAATTGTATTGAAAAAATTAAGTTCGATATACTCTGTGAGTGGGACACCTATGTACATACATACAATATGAGTGAAGAGACATACTGCGGAAGCTAGGAGCGGACGATTGTAGCGCCTTTGATAATGAGGATTCTATCTGTCTCTGGACTTATCTTTTAGTCTGATTGCCATGGTTGAGTAAACGTAAAACGAATAAAGGAAATTGAATGCGATGATCTGGCCCTCAAACAACATCTTCAGTTTCGCACACCAAGGTGTGTCCACTTGTGTACGCTGATTAAAGGGAAGTCTTTCCCTGGGTGGTCTCGAAAAATTTCCAGACTAGAGTCCTGATGTCCATCCACTCTATATCTCCAAGAATGAATTCGGATTGTTCTGTAAAGAGGTCAGAGTCGCTGCTCAGCCCGTACAGACGTTTTCCCATCTGTAGTTAATTTGTTTAAAGCGTCCAACTTAATTAAATGTTTACATGTAGCGATGAGAGCCAAGATTTGCATTTAGGGGGAATCCTAAGAGTAGTATCGATTCATTTGACCTCGGCTGCATTGCAAATGCATTTATGGCCCGACACCCAACAGAGGTGAATGTTGAACTGATCTGATCTGAAGTCAAAGAGCGGAATTTCAGGGATTTGATTTCCGCTTGACTATCGGTGAAAACACTAAAATCCTGGACAGATATTGCATTACATCTCAGCCAGGCCTTGATCGCCTTGACTTCAGTCTTGAAAACGCTTCAGATATCTGAGTGGCGGAAAGTGATGCTCAGATTGAGCTTTTCAGAGAAGACAACAACTGAACTACCGTCCAAAATGACATCGTTGTCCCATTCAGTGCAGCAGAGATGCTCGTTTGAAAGTTACAGTCAAATCTCAGTTTTGGCGGGGTGTAGTTAATGCTTTCATCGGTTAAGTTGATCAATGATCGAGGACTGGCCGGCGTTGTAGCTGGACCACTGCTAAGAGGTTTTTAGACAGGTGGTCATACTAGAAGCCATCTGTTTGCCGGTTATATACATGGGCAGCGGATGAAACGGAAGCGGAAAATGGAGAGGAATAGTCGCAGCTTGGGTCTTAAGCTGAGAACATTCTTTCTCCAGACTTCCGATAGCATTCCGAACACAGCTCTTGCCTTCCCGATTCGCCTGCACACATCCACTTCGGTGCCACCGCTTTCAGCCGAGACCACGCCTCCTAAGTATAAAAAGTTGTCTACTTTCTCAACTACCTATCCGGCAATATTGAGTTGTTAGAAGTGCTCAGGGCTTTTGTTTTGGCTGTGTTTATCTTAAGCCCCACTTTATTTACCTCAACTTCTAAATTTTGGACCATCACTTGACTTCAAAATCCTCCGACACCTTGCCATTGTGTAAGACGTGAGACACTTGCTTCCCTTGTATGTAGCTATGAGTTTTTCTGGGATGCCTCCCCTGCACAAGCCTAACCAGATAGCATCTCGATTCAAGCTGTCGAAAGCCTTCTCGAAGTCGATTAACAGTAGATCTGGCAGTGACCTATTCTCGACGCATTGCTCTATATGATGCGTAAGACGTTTATGTGGTCGATACAGGAGGATCGAGCAGGAAAGACGCTTGGAATAGTTTAGCAGGGATGTCATAATACCCACAGCTTTGTTTTTCTTGAGGGACTTGATTAGAGAGAGTCTTACTGTCACACCTGCTTGCTGTTTCTTCAGCCCTTAAGCCAAGTGAATCGATGTACTGACGATTGTCCCGTCTTACACTACGCTAGACTTTCTTCTTTTTCACGCGATATTGGACTTCTAGCTCGGTACTCTCTACTGCTGAGGTCGCAGTAATCCGGCAATCCGAGCCTTTACGCTCATCGATCCGTCTCCAAGTGTCTGCCGATAATCATATGAGGTAGTTATTCTGCCTATTACCGACGCACGTGCATGCCCCAGTTTCAGAAACATTTTTCGCAGCATTCAAGTGGTCATCCACACTTTCCTGCATTGTGCTGCTGATTGTTTCTGCTTCTAAGGCAAGCTGGTCCCTAAGCCTGTCAGTATTGAACCTTGTAATGTTGAGCAAGTTTGAGCGATTGCTGTTGACGGATGCAGTACAAAGGAGTATAGTAATCAACATAAGATAGCAATCGCGTTCTTGTCCGATGTCGACTCCACGCCTGTTTCGGACGTCTAGAAGACAATTCCTAAAGCGGCGGCAATGTTGTCGATCTGGTTAAATGTTAGCTGCCTGTCAGTTGAGACAAAACTAATTGTATGACAGGTGTTAACCTTAAACAGCGTAAATATCGGCCATACCTCACATACACTTTTAAAGATCGACCGCACTTATTAAACGACCCTTCACGTAAGTTTCTTTGTATTAATGTTCTCGTATTTCAATCATTTTTTTTTCCTTATATACAAGTATAAGATCGGATATCCCTATGTACTAATTGTCAAACGTATTGTATGAGCGTATTCTGCACAAAGAAAGCTGGCCATTCTCCACAAGGAAATTACTGTCAGCTACAATTTGTAGTTATATATGTTCATATGTGTGAATCTATATTTAATTATATCACATTTCTATTCCCAGCACAACAGATCAACCCCTCGTTCACCATATGACACTATTTGAGTGCTCAACAAAATCCTATCCAGGATCAGATCCCGCATCTTGGGATGTCTGGGTAAAAAGTAGCGGTGCCGTATGTAATAGCAATTTATTAACACCACGTGATTGGGATTCGTGTATTACCCCCGTCGCTGTGTGGTCCATAGGATCTACTGGTAAGTGCAACCATTTATTCCTCTTTCCATCCAATTTTCTACAATTTTTCCCCTGTGAATTATTTTTCAGGACAATTTCTACCGCAGCATGTGGGCATACCGATTGGAGGAAAGACCGGTCCAAAGTATTACATGTTAGAGATTCACTATGATAATCCGAATGCAAATCGTGGTATGTACCAAATAAATCTATAAAATCATTTCTAAGCCTTCAATTCATTCACAGTTATTGACCATTCGGGATTTAGAATTCATTACACGCGCCATTTAAGGAAAAACGACGGTGGAATTATGATTTCAGGCGTTTCCATATCGGATACTCAATTAATTCCACCTGGACAGAAGCTGTATCGCAATATTGGGATTTGTGGACCATCGTGTTCGAATGTGGTGAGTAGTCGTAGATAAGATAATTCAGTGCCTTTATTAGGCATTATTAGGGGAATTTATTGTTGTTTTTATAAGACACGTACATAGATACAATCTACGGTACGACAGTCGTACGAGTGTGTATTTGTTTTGTGGCCTCACTTTTGATAAATGCTAAGACATGCAGAAGTGCTGTGAATGGGAGTACTGAAGAATGGGTTCAACAAAATACTGTTAACGAGTTTTTGCTTAGCTACCGAAATAGGTAATGAAAATATTCCAACAGACTCCACCACTCACAGACTTCTGTTTTCGAAGGTAACCAAAAATATTCACATTACCAAGAGAGGCCAGAACAGCTTGGAAGAAATTCAAAAAAAGATGTGGCAAACATTTTCAATGGGGTGCCCAATCCACTGCCATTTTCTTCGGCGTCGTGACGTTAACAGGTTCCTGGTTCGTTCTCATATGGAGTTCTCATATGTGAGATGCGGTTATTCCAGAAAATCCTGAGCATATTACGTAGACATCTATTGACGAAAGACTGCAGGTTGCATCTTCTACGTACTTCTCCCCTACAGTAATACTGATTCGTGGACTGAGGACTGTACACCTTATTCCTCCCGAAATCCCGATTTGCTCGTATATTGGCGAAGCCTTCTCGAAGCCCATTAATATCAGATGAAGCGAAGATATGTACTCGAAGCTCTATGATGATCCTCAATGTGTTTATGTGGTCGACGCGGAAGGGTCGCGAGCGCAAACCTGTTAAGGAAGTTTTTGTTTTCCCAAGCCGCGAAAATAAACTGGTAGTATTAGGGCTGCCTTAACTCTGCTTGGAAGAACTCTGCGAGGGCGCCGTCCGATTAGTCCCACCGCTTTATTTTTCTCTAGTGCTTTGATTGCGGATATGGTTTCTGTCTTACTATGAGGACCGATGCGAATTCGGATTCTTGTTGTCGTAGATAACTCATCCGTGGAGCTCTGACCACCTACTAACTCGTTCGTAATCACATACATATGTCGTATTAGATGCAGAGAAAAAAAAGCGTGTTTGAACTCCACGGTTACTGATTACACTCTTACTGAACTTAGTGCACAAAAGATTGATTATTTGACGGCTGGTGTGACACATTGCGCCATTCTGCTGAAACCAAAGTCCATAAAACTCCAGTCTTCTAATAGCGTCCACGAAAAACTAGTTCTCATGTCTTTGTAACGCACTTCATTCAACGTTACTTTTTTGATAACTTCATTTTCAAGCAAGTGGAGATAGAGACCAACCGACGGGTCACTCTATGGACATGTATTGAATTCACTACACCTAAGTGCATGTTTTCGGAACCCTCAGTCCTACAAACTTACATATATACTTGTTGACATAGCCTCAGAGATGAATATGAGTTTTCTGCGAAGAGATGGTTTTTCGATCAAAATCGACTCCACATATCAACTCATTTTAAGACGTTGACGCATAGTCAGCAGAGGCGCCCATATACCTAACATAACATAACCTACTTCAAATCGCAAGTGAGTTGGAACTAATAGCACCTTATGAAGTCTTATGTCTTAACACACTATTCTTTTCAGAGAAGTGCAACTGATGTTCAGTTGTTAAACTCCGGTGGCGGTATCAAACCTAATCTGTTATCAATCTCTCAGCATGTGTAGAGTACAGGGAAATCTTTCAAATAGGAACAAGTGGAGATGTATTCTCCAAACACTTAAATATAAATATCTTCTTCCGCCTACCCACTAAGTATAACGTATCAAGCAGTGACGTTTATTCTAAGGTGCGCAGGTGTTCTCCGCACACCCCAACGAAATCCGTCTTAATACAAAATTGATTGGTATACAATATTCAATCGAGTTGCAAATCAAAAATGCTCAATTAAAAATATGTACTGCTTCAACATCCATTTCTGTTCGCTCTGTTGCGCCGCACCGTCATAGCATAGCCAAATCTACCAAACACCACAGTCACAATCGCAACCCCAAAACTACCATCGAACACAAATTGAAGTTAAACACAATGTTCTCCTCTTTTCGGAGCACACAAACCAAAACCGCCGCGCGCACAACTTATCCACACCAAAGTGTTACAAACATTTCAGTTTGACGTCGATTCGCCAAGTTGTTCTCCAGTTACTAGAGCACCAACCCAAAGGAAATCTCCATATAAAAAAAATTCTACCACATTCAAAATCTCAACAACCGCCTGTAATAATACATGAATTTGGGTTCTCCAGCCCATGGCGCACATCAGTTACCTGTGAGAATGAGAATGAAAAAAGTTTCTTTGGTTGCATTTTGTTCGATTCTCTTCCCTTAACACATATTAGTTATTGTCAGTGTGACCATAGTGGAATATAATATTCCATTTGTGGAATTTTTTTTTTATTGGAGTAATACCCATATTTGGTTTATCATGTTTTACCTTTTGTATAAAATAAACTTTTATATGTTTTTATTAAGGTGTATTTAGCAAGTGGAAAATAAAAGTGGAATAAAAAAATATTGACGTGGAATATAAATATTCCACCTCTCCGGGTGAGTGGAATATTTTGAGAGAAGTTAATGGTCACACTGGTTATTGTTCGATGTTTTTTTTTTTTTTTTTTTTTATAATTTGCACGCACTCAAGGGGTTATGAATACCCTTTTACATGTTTTCACACGGTGCGGGCGTTGGAAAGAAAGTGTTATGCCTTCGCAGTAGTTTTCTCATAAGCTTTCGCAATTGTTCGGACTGCCTCTTATCATATATAATGCTTGCTGACATCAGGGATTGAACTGTGTACCATCAGCTCTACAAACGATGACGTTACCACTACACCATTGCCACCCCTAAATGTGCTCTATATTTGTAGAACCTAGAACCACATATTGACTGAAGTGAAAGCAAACAGCAACAAATCTATCATTAAATTGATAGATTTAATCAAATCTAAAAAATGGAGTGGAAAGCTAGTAGCTCGAACCTACGATGGTGCACAAGTCAGGGTTAGAGAGCAAATGCAATTTTTTCACACCGTAATGCTTACATTTAAAACCTTGTTTTCGCGAATTTCCTTCATATATCATTTTGACTAGTTTATCCAGCCAGACTATCGTCCTTTATTTACCAATCTACTAAGAGAACTTTTTTTTGGAACAAATTGTTAAGCGTAGACTCCCAACAGTCGTCCCCACGAGATTAGTTTCATCTCGACTTTGTTAATGTGGTTCATACTTATATTTTGATCATATTATTTGAAGAAATGATTGACATGCAATTACTTGGGGGCCGAAGCAAGAGGATTTACAATTTCTTAATACATACGTTCAACACATTTAATGACATATGTACATATGTATTTTCATTTACCTACCGATGTATTGTTTAACGTATTACAAATAAAATCATTCGACATACAATATAGCTGTGAGAAAATTGAATTAACAAAAATGCAAATTTTAAACAACAGATCGCAGTTTCAAAATTAGTGAATTTCTGCTAAAAATGTTGTTAATCCAAATCCAAAACGAGGCGAGGATTTAACAGGTTTTGAGTTGCGATACAGGCGAGAATATTTTGAAATTATTGATACTTTGTCAACACAAATGGATGTAAGTATTCAAGTCCCTGACGGATTTTTGGAATTTTTGAATGCAAAAAATTTTAGTATTTACGAAAAAAGTTTTCCAGTCCAAGCTTTCCAAAGCCTTAAATATGCATATAGTTTTTTTTTTAATTCGTTAAGCTTAAGAATGATTTAAATGTGCGCAACTCCGAAACATTTTCGTAAAGACATGCATACTTCAGAATATAAATATAAAAGATACATTCTCAAAAATTTTTAAACTGAACTCTTTAATGCTATCAATACAATACCAACAACAAGCAATTCAGTTGAAAGATTGTTTTCTGCACTTAAGTGAATAAAATCTTATTCTAGAAACACGACGCACGCTTGAAGAAAGATTATAGGATACAGCTTTGATTTCCATAGAAAAAACATTACTTAAGAAAATAAGAACAAGATCAGTTTCTATGATGGGGTTTTGAAAACTTTTGTGAAAAAAACTAAATGTATTGGACTTACGTACAGACGTTATTATCTAACAAAAAAAAGTGCAGAACACCCTGCTGCGAACATCACGGCACGTCCCTGGTATCAAGCAGAAATTATGGCGATTAAGGAGACTTTGTTGCATATATTAATCTATATATATAAAAAAGAGCTGGCGTACGTAAGACCACTCATAACTCGGGAACGGATGGTCCGATTTGAGCTATCTTTTTTTTGTTGTCTTCGTCTCCGCCCAGAGAACATTTTTACGGCAAAAAAATTGGAAAATTTTGAAGAAAAATTGGACAATTCGAAAAAATCGATTTTCCATACATTTTGTATGGGGAATTTTCTTTATTTTCATTTTGATCGTAATATTACAATTCAATTGGTTGCAAAGGTTTAAAATTGGGAAAAGTTTCCCGGACAATCATTTTTTTCATTTTGAAGAAATAATACAATGAAATTAATTGCCAGAACTCCAAATTTGGAAAATTTTTAATCGGAAAAACCCTTTTCCCACACATTCACATGCAACAACATTGCCCACACATTCAAATGCAATTTGACAGGTGTCCTTTTTGCTAAGTCATTTCACCATGGACTAACTACATATGTACATATACTAGACGGCAAACTTCGATGCAGTTGACAGATTGGCTCCTTCAAGCTAAATTGGTCCACCTAGAAGCTTGAATGTATTTCACCTAAAAGCTTACCACGATGTTAAACCATTTCAACGTTGGATGAACAGTTTTCCCCAGCAAAAGGACGTTTACAACACTTTGATGAAAGCGATTAACGACCGAAACGGAGGCATTTTCTTCATCGATGCGCCTGGCGGAACTGGTAAAACGTTCCTTATTTCAGTATTATTGGCTTCGGTTCGTTCGAGATCAGAAATTGCGCTGGCGGTTGCCTCTTCTGGCATTGCAGCCACATGGTTGGAAGGTGGTCGAATGGCTCATTCTGCGTTGAAGCTGCCGTTGAATCTACAACTAACTGACGAATCGACATGCAACATTTCAAAGAATTCTGCAATGGCGAAAGTATTGCAGAGTTGTAAGATTATCATCTGGGACGAATGCACAATGGCACACAAACGAGCATTGGAGGCACTCGATCGGACTATGAAAGATTTACGCAGTAACACAAAACGTTTTGGAGGCGCAATGATTCTGCTGGGAGGCGATTTTCGACAAACGCTTCCTGTTATTCCACGATCAACGACAGCCGATGAAATCAACGCTTGCTTTAAGCTTTCGTATTTATGGCGTTATGTGAAGAAGCTGCGATTGACGACGAACATGCAATTTGCGTTTCAAAACGATCCGTCTGCCGAGATTTTCTCTAATCAATTGTTGGCGATTGGCAATGGAGAAATACCTATCGACGTTTCCAGTGGATTGATTTCGTTCCCGCCGAATTTCTGCCATTTCACAACCACGAAAGAGGAACTCATTACGAAATGTGTTCCTAAACATCGTCCAGAATTATGAGAACCACGATTGGTTGAGTGCACGTGAAATTTTGGCAGCGACAAATAAGAATGTCGATGATTTGAATTGCGTAATTCAAAATGCAATTGCTGGACAATTACATTCGTTCAAATCAATTGATTGTGTAACTAATCCTTACGAAGCAACAAATTATCCAACGGAGTTCCTGAATTCATTTAATTTGCCATTTACGACTGAAGGTTGGATCTGTTGTCATCATGCTCCGGAACCATAATCAACCGAAATGGTGCAATGGAACGAGATTGGTCGTAAAGCAACTCAAGAATAATGTCATTCAAGCAACGATACTCAAAGGCAAATTCAAGGGCGAGGAAGTGCTCATTCCCAGAATTCCAATGATTCCAACCGATTTACCTTTTGAATTCAAACGCATTCAATTTCCGGTTCCATTCAATTTCCATTCAACAAAACAAAGAACGTAGTCTACCACAAAGCATTGAATTGACCTGACGTATGATTCCCTCAGCCTTTTTACATTCCGCGTCAATAAAGGATATTGAATTCAATCGAATTCGAAAAGTGTTTTATTCATTCAATAATTGAAATTCGAGTTGCCGATCGAGTGCCTGTCACCGATCGCAAATGTTCGATCAAAAAATTAATTTCGGGTAAATCGCGAATGCTCGAAATAATTTCAATCAAAACATCAATTTTGGGCGAGACGAAGTTCGCCGGGTCCGCTAGTAAAGTATATTATTTTATTTATATTATATTAAAGTATAATGTCGCTTGTCTCTTAACGCAATAGCTGAAAAACTCAAAATCTTTGCATGCATCTTGCTACATGTAAACTGTACATGTAGATGGGCGGATACTTCCCCTGCTTCATCAGACAGGTTTGGCCTAAGCTGGATCACAAACGCTCGAATTTTCTAATCAGAATGAAAAGATCGCTTATGAGAACAATAGGTGGTAGCACAAAACCTTGAATCATGAGCCGGTGCGCAATTAGGCTAGACCTTTTCTCGAATGACTCTTCCAGAATGGACGAAGAACTTCTACTACTTTTTCGATAACCTTTGGGAACTGGAAACGGGATAGTTCTGCGTGTATGTTTTTGGGGAATACCTAGATCCTTGTGGATCATTCGGGTTCATTACTTTCCATGTACATATGTATCTGTAACGTGGAACACAGAGTAAAGTGACCTTGACCACGAAACCAGAGTTTAGCCGTACGAGTTCTTGTTTGCACTGTTCCACCAGCGTTACCGAATCGATTGCTCTGCAATCAGCTCGACTATCCATAAAGAAGACTAGAAGCTCACGTGCCTCTAACGCTTAATTAACCGCTTCGGTTGATTTAACTTCTTCTTAGTGCAGATAGCTACTCCAACGTAAAATAGCCTCTGCCACAGGGTATATAATTTCATTACATTTCTCTTCACAGCATTAGTGTATATATGTACGTACATACATATGTATCTGTTATCAGCTTTGAAAACCATGATGTGGTAATTTTTGTGACTTTAATTCAATTTTCATGTTAAAATGTTGAGTCAATCACTGACCTATTAGCAGCAAGCTCCTTTCAACAAACCTCAGCAAACCCAACTTAATGAAATAACAATGGGAATACTAACTACATATGTACATATGTATGTATGTATCTCTACCAGAATAAATAGGATTTATTAACTCAGATACCCGTAATTCCAAAAAAAGAGAGTGAAAAAAAAAAAAAACACTACTCGAGTTTTAAATCAAAACAAAGAAAGTCTCTACTCCACCCAAAAAGGATAGTAGACAATCCTTATCAACCTTTAATTCAACACCAGCAAAAGGTTTTGCAAAGATACGAGAGTCATTGTAAACTTTCCCAGACGGAAAATTCTTAAAATCAACAGAAGTTATCGATAAGTAAAAAAAAAACGAAAACATCCACCTTTCCAGCAGAACGATGGAATTTTATTTAGGCACTTGGATCTAATCGTTTGTAAACTGAACTCCCCTAACAAAACAATCCTTAGTAACCGAAAATAATATCATAAGGACTCACCCCAACATTGTTTCTTTTGCAGTAATATTTTTCAAATAAAATTCCAGCAAAATAGTGCAAAACAAAATATCATCATCGGCATTTGCTTTATTCTCATATCCTTTGGGGCTCTTTTGCTTTTTCAGATGTTTCCTGAGGAAGGAATTAAAATTATTTCCGGTACATTGCATTCACATCGAGCAGGACGTATAATGACCTTGCGTCATGTAAGAAATGGCAAAGAGCTGGAACGTATCATTGAGGATGACAATTACGATTATAACTATCAACAGGTGCGACAGCTGGAGAATGAGACTGTTGTGTTGCCTGGTGATTACATTATAACAGATTGTGCCTATGAGGTGAGTATTGATCGTATAAATTAAATTATAGATTAAATTAAAATCCTTTCTTTATTTCCAGACAACGAGTAGGAAGCGACCAACATTTGGGGGATATTCTACGAAGCAGGAGATGTGCTTGTCATTTATCACGTACTATCCGAAAATTGATTTAGCCGGCTGTTATAGCATGACTCCAGTGAGAGAGTTCTTCGAGACATTTGGAGTCTATCAATTCTATTCGCTAAATATGACAGATGTGGAAAATTTATTTTTATACAATGGGTAAGAACAGAGCGAGGTTTTAGAACTTCTGCAGTTTCCTTGAGTATTGACTTTTTACGGGTTTTCTTAGTTTTGTATAGCTCAGTTTAAGGGCCATATGAACCCCAAGAAACAGAACTGTTTTTTTTTTCCTTCATTGCGTGACTTAAGGAATTCCAAATATTAATTGAAAAATGGTTCAAGTTCTCTTTTAGAAACTTAGTGCAGGGCCTTCAAGGCAAAAATTATTCAATCACTGTGAGAGCGCCATTAAATCGGCGCTGGTAACGTTTTCCTATAGAAATAAAAACAAATCTCCTGGTACGAGTATCTTACCGTACAGTATTTTCACCGACTATGTAAAATAAACGAAGAAAGAAATTAATAAATAAGAGAAGGACGCGGAAAGACCCAACAGATGTTTCTAAAAAATTCTCCTCCAAACCTTGATAAGGAATCTTATCGGAGATCTCATTACCGATGATCGCAGCGCGTCCTAGTACCCAAGAACCATCAGCAACAAAATTGTGTTCGTAAGAAACCCAATGGTCGATGAAGACTCTGACCGAAGCTGTAGGAAGGGCCACCACATATGCATGTCCTGAAAACTTCTCATCTGAATTACCGGTAATCCCATTGTGGTCTGGTACCCATGCAAGAATCAAAGATTTTGACATTGCAACCTTATTTCGAGAGTCCTTTCATTCTTAAACTTTTTTGGATGTGATTAAATGACTAAGCAAGCCTTATGGGCAGCCTTATTATCACTACAGATGCAGTTTCTTTAACCATTCCTAGTACTTACAATATAGTTCATGGTAGTTCGATTACAATCCATTCCATACTCAAATTCTGGCTGAACTAAAAAAATAAGACTCCTTAAGACCGGGATAAAATGCTGTTTTGCTTTAATAGCGCTGCCTTTAATGCAAGTGCCAAGAAGAGGGTAGTTCAGAAGTCCATCTAGTGCAGGGCCAGGATTACTCTAAAGCTGCATTCGTGTAGTTGAGACAGGCTGTTAATTCTAATTTAGTTCAAAGGATGGAACGCTCTTCCCAACAAGCAACTACCACATGTACTAAAAACGACATTATTATAGCTATATGTGTACATATACACACATATAGCAGGTCCAGAATATCTTTTTTGGTAGTAAACCCATGTTTTGCCAAAAGCATTCTTACACTGCCAGAAAACTGAGACCGGTTTGGATATTTTCGACTTGAAATTTTTTGCAGGATCATTCCTAAATATTTTTATGAAGGATCATTCCTAAATATTTCGCTTCTTTGGCAATACGGACGCCCTTTTACACAAACTGAATCGGACCGAAGTATAGGCAACATCATCCGCATATATCTTAGGGTAGACATTAGAACTATTGATAGTTTTTAACAGACTGTCGGCCACCATGCATAGAAATAGTTTCTATTGACTCCTGCTACAACGTTCGGGCTACGATCCTATTTGCAAACATATGTTCTCTTCATAAACATTGTTTTAATCTACAGGACTAATATTCCATCGACCTGAACTGTGTCCTCAATGTCGCTGAAGATGCCCATCAGCAACGAATACAATTTTAGCAACTAGATTTTGAAACGCAATCTCATAGGATTTTTCACGCTGATGAGAATACTGCATCTCTGACAAAAGATGCAACCTCAAGGCAACTTTGTGCATATGGGTCTCAGCGAGTCTCTTACTTTTCACCAAGAAAGAAGTCAGGCTTATTAGTCTGACATTCTTGGCGAGCGGGTAGTCTTTACTAATTTTTGGTTCGCCAAGGAATATTTTCGAGTACCAACTTGCCCTTATCCTGTTGCAGCATACCTACGTATATTTTTTCGGTGTGATTTAAATTTTAAAGATACCGAAGCGTATTTGATAGCCTCAAGCTTCACCGCAGTCGATGCTGTGCCGATTTCTAGATCAGATTTAACCTGGCAAGCCGAGCTCTAGCCTAGTTCATATCTGGAAGTGAGTCTCTAGCTGAAGAGTGAAGGTTTCCGCTTTCATATCAGTGAAGGTATCATCAAATTTCTTTAATAAGCCATCTTCTGCATCCGAATTAACTTATACTATTTTTGCTTCGCTCTGAAAAGATTGCATTACTCCGATACGTAAGACCACCAGGGAACTAGTTCAAAACATATGTCGGGAGCAGTATTCAAATTTTTAACAGCATCACCTACCTGATTTTAAACAGTGTTTTGATACATACATATGTACATTTGTCTAACTCCTCTCTAAATCGAACACATTTGGTTTTCCGCGGATTCCTTGCCAACATTTGTAAAGACCATACCAAATAATAGTATAAGATCGAAAAGATGGTTTCCTCGTATGTTGTACTTGGTGCGGTTCCAAACCATATTCTGGTCATTAGCATCGAAAAAGTTGGGTAAACCCATTTCTTGAGTCTCGCAAGATAGGAGAAGTAAGCCGACGCAACGAAAACAGTTTCCCATTTCATGCGTGTCGCAGCTTATAGCAACAAATTGTCCTATTTTGGTCACCGAGAGGAGGTTCCGGTATAATTAAACAAGCTTTACATATTTCAGACCGCTTGTCACAGTGCAATGTCTAAAGAAAAATCGAATAATTCTTTATCACTTTTTGAACAACTATTCTATACCTTCATCACAGATTCGCTTAATGGCACTCTTCTATTAACGATGCAACATTGCCCATCTGAAGGACAAATCATTTTAGATTGCCCTTCACTCAATCACCTATCTCCAAAAAAATTTCCTCATGACCAAAGAATGTCGTGTTTCTCGATATCTGGGAAGCCTTTAGCCTCTGACTGTCTAAGCTCAAAAGAAACCAACAAAATATGTGAACACTCCCATTGCATCATAGCCCACTCTCTAAAAGGTAGATACATAAACACCACATTTAAAAAACATTAAGTTAAACATGCCAAAAGCAAATATACTGTTGTCACTGTTATGAACTCTGATTCTGAAATAACTTTAATTTAATCACAGTATACATTATGTGCATATATATACATATACATATACATATACATATACGTAGCAACACTTTCCAACTTGTAGGCAACCCCTTTAAACCAAAATGCTCCTCTACAGACCATAATAAAACTCTCATAAAGATTTTCAAAATTTGCCGCTCAGTTGTATGAATTAAAGGAAATTACCTTTCTGGCTTCTGTTAGCTACTGCCACCAACTGTAACTTCTCCCAATGAAATTCAAACTCAACTTTCAGTTGAGATACTATATGGGATTCACCGCGTTAGACTAAGAATAGAGGGTTAGGAAACAAAAGTTAAGGCTATAAACAGAAGGCAACGAGAATAATATATATACTAACTCGTATCATAATGATACCTCATCAGTGCATAAACAAATGTCACAATAAAGTTGTGGTACTAAACATGTTGTTTAAAACTGCTTTTGCTTCTTCCACAAGTACACGTATGTATTTATTGCTTAAGTTTTCCCTTTACTATTCCTCTCCCAACATATTAAAAAGTACTTTCTGCATTCAATTAAATTAAACCAGCCTTCCATCCTCTGCGGTCCCGGGTACGTTGCTCCCAGTTGTGAAGACCAAGTTTTCTAGCATCCGCGACAACTTCGTCTTTGTACCCGAGGCTCGGTCTACTTCGCCGTCTCGAATCTGGGTACAGCTCATAGAGTTCGCGGTTGTATCTTCTCCTCCATTCGCCCTCCTCGCATAAGGGACTTAGTATCCGACGAAGTACTTTTCGCTCGAAGGTGCTCTGCTTTTTTACTTATCGCCCAGCGACCGACGACATAATATAGCAGAACTGGTAAGATGAACGTTTTATAGAGCATTAATTTGGTCCGTCGAGTTAGGAGTTTTGAACCCAGTTGTTTTGCCAAATAACTACCTAACACAAAAAAATGTAAAATACGCCGTCATTGTTGACTTGTTCCTGGAACGTTGATAAGTGTGAATTGCAAAGAACCTTCGACTAATTCGCTATGTGCTTCAAGAAAACCTCCGATATAAGTGTAACGCCTTAAAAAGCGGCTAGTCTATGTCAAAGGAAACGGGAAAGCAAGTTGAAGCATCCGGAAGATACAGGCCTTCTTTGGTTTTTCTCCATTAAAGATTCGAAATTCGAACCTCGCGTTTAGTAGTCCAATGCTCTAACAACTGATCCATGGCGCCACAACATTTAGAATCCCTACTTAAAAGATGAATATCTTTCGGCAAGGAAGCGAAAGACGGTGGTTTTTAGTTCACAAATGCATTTTTTTTTCTGTCGTCTTTAAGTTCAATAAACTTTGTCCCTTTCTCCAATGAATTAACTCCATTCCATTTTAAAAGTCTGCAAAAGATTATTTTCAAATATCTAAGGTCACCATCATAATACTCATTATCTTAAAACAATTTTTATCGACAGAAACATCTTGGACTTGTTACCAAATACGATTTTCCCAAAATCACCGAAGAACAATCGGACCAAAGGAGCCACCACATATGCTGACGAAGAAGACATGCTTTATCAAGAATCCTTGTTAAGTATGTGTGACATAAGAATTTAGGTTGTTTTTGAAAACTAATAACATGTTCTCTCCATTCCTTCAGATAAATTAATTATTTCCGATCCAGTGGAGTTTCATGACAGGACGTTTCTGTCACATCTCAATCAGCTGCCGTGGTCTGAACCATTATTCACAAAGCGTGTAGAACAGAGTATGATCACAGGCAAACACATGACCTTTTGTCGAGTATCAAATGAGTCCATATCGATTGTAAGTTTCAAAAAACACATTGCTCGTCATGAATTTTCCAAATAACCGACCTTACAACATTTTTAGCCCTCGGAGATAATACGATATCCAAATTTCACAACTTATGTGAAGCAACCGAGCCTGTGTCCATACCACATGCTAATGGAGAGTGCACCTATGAATTCCACTTCAGCACCAACACTTTGGTGTTCATTTACAAGCAATAGTCAATTTGTATCGTTGCTGGTGTTACATTTCATGAGGTATCTATGGACCTAGTGGAATTTTTGGCCGATGATTACGATTAATTTGCTTATGTAATTTATTTTCTTTTTTTACACTCCTATTTATTTCAATTAATGTATTTAAGGTTAAGATTTAAGTATTTTAGTATGTAGGTATGTACATTTAAAGCAGAAAAGAAATGTTGAGTCATATTTTAAGATGTAACTTGTTTTAGTGTTGTAGAGTAAGTGGACGAGTTTATATTTTTTAAGTCTTTTTTCGAATCCAAAGAAATATTAGTTTTATGCTAGTTAAGTAAATTATAAGGTAAATATTTAAGTTACAGAAGGAATTTTGTATTTATTTTGAAAAATAAAGCTTGTAAGTCTGTCCATAAACGTTACTTTTTTTAGTTAAAGCAAAAAATTTAAATAATCCGTTTTTTATGGATTACATGCCAACGTTGGAGACAGTCGTTCAATGTTAGTCAATGTAGCCTCCCTTGAAAGAACAGATATCCATTGTACTGGAAGAGTCTTCTGCGTCATTTGCAATGTGATTAACTGGTTGACAGATGATCTTCATATGCCGTTGTGAATATCGAAGTGCGGTAGGCGCGTGATAGCTACGACAACGTGTCGTCCCGCAAAGTCGAGTTGTCCAGTCCATGCTTTCCGACAGTATTAACAAAGTTTCCGTGTCTTTTTAGTTTGGCGTTTTAATTGACCAAGATCACATTTAGGGCAGTGCTATTAAAATTTGCCACGGGAACTCGTAAAATCTAGCTTTGGTATTCTCTACAGGGGCATGTGCGTACATGAAACAACTTTTAGGCGAATCCAGACTTGATACAAATTACCATAAGGCGCTTGTTCACATAGCAGAAACTCAAGACATCTCACATCTACCTTTAATGTCGAGTCAGCATCCAAATAAGCGCTGCTTTTTGTCGAGTATTTGTTTATAATAGACTTCCACCAAAAACTATTAGCATTTATTAACAGATAATCAGTGATTTATTCAAGGAAGCTAATCTGATATTCCAATGAAAACGCAAAGTGCATAAATTTTTAAATTCTAGAAGCCATTAAAGTAGTTGGATTTAAGCCCCAAAACTAAATAGACAACATAGGAATATCTTCACTATTCATGAAATACCTTAATCATACTTTCACCATTGCAAAGGATTACGCTACTTTTCTAAGGGCAGTATCTTTCCTAGATTGAAATTGATACTGTTCTGAATTATTCATACGAAAGAGTAAGCATTTTAATTGGAATAGTTAAAGGCAATAATCCTTGTTCATTGAGTTGAAGAAAATTTGATTTTGTTCTTTTGTAAGAAAAACTTTTAATATTCTTTTGCAATATCAGAATATTTTCTGTTTATAACAATCTGCTTTACATACATACGTTCTTGCACCTTGTTTTTAACGTAAGCATTTTTTATCTCGTATCTTTTATGATAGATTTTTGATGAAGCACTCAATTGATATCTTTGGAATATGTGCCCGATAAAACCCGTCTTGAAATTGGCTAAAATATTGGTGAATAACTGAAGTGAATATGAAAGTGCATTTTTTATAAAGAGTGGTGCATCTGTTAGTTTCTTTTTAAAATTTCTATTAAAACTCCACCGTTCAATATTTGCCAGTGATTGGTTCTTTTTTAAAAGAGTACACCTTTAATTACTTACTTTCTAGCGCTACAGATCGGAATAAACCTGCATCTCGACCAACAAACCTCTCGAGTTAGCCTGGTCCTTAGTAAACTGCTTTCAGTTGCGGACTCCAAGTTGAGAACCTTGGTTGTTAGCGCCACCTTAGGCGAGGTCGTCCTCTACTGCGTTGTCCCTCCGCGTTAGATTCGAAATCCCTACTGGCCGTAGCACTGGTGTCCATGCGCTCTACATGTCCTAGCCATCTCAAGCGACTGATGCGCAGTTTTCTGACTAGGTCGATGTTGCTGTGCAGCTCTTAAATTTCATCGTTGAATCTTCTCCTCCAAAGCCCGTCATGGGCTTTCGACATTAGCGTCCATGCTTAAGCGCCACAAAGCAGGATGGGCGTATTAAAGGTCTTGTATAGAGTCTCCTTAGTTGTTCGGGATATGGCCTTACCAAGAAACCAAAGAAGTTGCGATTGGCAAGAGTTATTCTTCGTTTGATTTGTACTAAGGCATTATTGTCAGAGTTTATAGCAGAGCCAAGATAAACAAACTTACTACCTTAAAGTCATATCAGCTAGCGTATCCCATCGTCATTCTGTACAGACGTACAAGTTATAGGGACTGACAAGTTGTTGACGAGAGGTTCAGGCGTTCGAAAATACTACAGATAAGATCTTGTACGCGATGTTGGGGAGACTGATCCCCTTTAATTGGTGTAATTGGGGAGGCATTACTTGTGGATCTGCCAAACGAAGCTGAGATTCCATTCAAAGTGCATACACAGGTTTGACCAAACCTTGGAAATGATAGGCCATCAGGTCCAACAGCATTATTGGATTTAAGCTTGGCTTTTGCCATTCTCACTTCATTTTGATCAGGTGAACGGAAGTTTTGCCTATTATTGTCTATGTTGAACGGTTTATTCAACATACGAACAGCCGTCATCCTTCTTTGCAACGCCGCTTTGTATGCGTCTTGTTTAGCTGCATACTTGCCAGCATTCTTCGTCAAACCAGAATTTTTTTGTGGTCCTCGGATGAAATCCAGTACATCAGTTGCGGCGTCTCTGATGGCATGTTGGTAACGTTGCCACTTGATGCTGGTGGCATAAAGATTTCGGAATGAAAATTCGGCAAAGATTCTGGCGGGTTATTGCGATTGCAGCTTTTCGAAGTTATATTTTGTCAAAGTAATTCTTTTTGTTGTAGCGCTTTGGATATTCGCATTCGTACCTTGACTGCAAGTGATCCGAGTCAATGCCGGCTGCTCCGAAGGTTTGGATATCCAGAGTACTGAAGCATACCTTGCCTCGATCGCAATATGATCAATTTGTTTGATCGTTATCTGATCAGGACACCGTCATGTCCCGTTGTGAATCTTAAGGTGAGAAAACGTTAGTGACGTTTCGCCTCGCAATAAAGTCAATTAGCCTAAGTCCGTTGTCTGACGTGGTTTCGTGTAGGCTTTGCTTACCAACTGTCCTATTTAAGATTTCTTCTTTTCTTTCTTAACGTCAAAACCACCTAACACGATTTTAACGTTATATTTAGGACACTGCTCATAAGTCTTACCCAGGAGCTCGTACAAACACTCTTTGTTGGCGCCGTCCTGTGGGGGCATATTAGGCTAATCTTGGCAAATCTAGTCTTAAACCGAATTATCATAAGACGCTCGACAAAGGACTGATTCTGCTCTCTAACAGTCACCACAGTATTTCTCATTTATCCTTAATTATATCCCCCAAAACAATGGGTCGACAGAAACGATACTAGTAATCCGCCTCGGATATGCGAGCGATGCCATTGGCCCATTAAGGGTTCCTTTGCCAGCAGCTGAGCCTGTTAAATAGTTATTGCCTAGAATTCTGAACGTCCCCATTGCAATATACAGCTTGCCCCTACAGTCGGCATATTACCATATTCGACTTTAAAATCGATGAGTAGATAGTGTTTATCGATGATCGACTTTCCTGGTCTGAAAACCAGACTAATATGAACCCATCAGGTTGCTAAAAAAGACCATCTGGAGCTCACAGAATACAGTAGAGGAGGTTTTTTATGCGGTGTTGAGGAGACCTCTACAGTTGGCACAGTTCAGATGATCTCCTTTTGATGATTGGAAAAAAACGGCGTTCATCGTTCATTGAACGCTTAATTCTGCCTGATAATCTCACCGTTATACATTCCCCGTACACATGCAGGATTGAACCTAGGTTGAAACCGGATCGAAATTCATGTGTACGCGGGTCGAGTCGAAACCGAGTTGACTCGACTCAACTCCACTATTTGACCTGAGTTGAGTCGAAAATATGCCAAAGTACCTGGGTCGAAGAGTCGAACTGACAGATGGTCGTAGTGTGGGTATTTTTTTCTTTTGCAGGGATGAAAAACTAGTTTGTTGTTTTGTTAGTGTTTGGTTGGCGAGCGGATGGTGTGCAGGTCATCAACACTAACACAGCTAAAATATCAATGAATGGCGGTAATGCTCATCTGTCAGTTCAACTCACTTTCAGTCCAATTTCGACGCAATCTTTCGATTCGGTGAGTGCAAGTACCCAGGTCGAAATCTCAACTCCGTTTCGACTCGACCTTTCAATCCTGCATGTGTACGGGGTAACAGTCTACAAAAGTATTCTCCCCGTATTCTTGGCATTAAAAAACCGTAGTTTCATTTTTATAAGTGATCTGGCACCACTTCCCAGAAATAATTCACCTGAACATAACACCCTATTTTATAATTACTCGCAACCAACTTCACTATAATTCGCTAATAAAATTTTGACATATATGACGTGGTTCCGTGTTAACTAGGAGAGAAAAATTCTCATTCATTTTATTTTTCATATTTCTCCACGAAAGTTATGAAAAACTGGTGATTTCTTTTATATATTTAGTTTATAAATTATGCATTTTGTGCGTAGAAAGCTAACGTAGATAAATAAAATAATCCAACGGAAATTCTAACAAACTATGATGAATGAAGAGACGACATCATCGTCGTCTTCGTCCGGTGGCGGTATCACAAAACTTTTCACTCGATTGTCACAGGTACATTGAAATAAAGGGGGGGTGGTTGATTTTTTTCTTCATGTCCTCTTTAATTAATATGTAAATGAAACTAAGTTGATTCTAATTGTTCCATGCGTGTAGACATACCAATCGATTCTCGACAAATGGACACCACACACCCGACTGCGTTGGACTGGCGCTGGAATCCTAGTGTTAATGTTTCTGCTCCGAGTATTCCTTAAGCAAGGCTGGTACATCGTCTGCTATGCGCTGGGGATTTACCATTTGAATTTATTTATTGCTTTCTTAACGCCGAAGATCGATCCTGAATACGATCCGTATGCGGGTAAGTACCGTGAACAGGGGAGGACAGAAAGCTAAATTCTTTTACTTTTGTAAACAACATTTTTTATTGATTTTATTGATTCTGATTTTGAGGGCAGAAGAACAAGTACGTGGAGAATTTCAGCAAATTCAAGGTAAACAAATTCGAAAATCAATAATCGTGGCCAAGAGCGACTGGTCCGAGCCACAGCAAGTAAATGACGATCGGATTGTAAAATTAGTCATCGTCGTAAATCTGATTAGTTGAAGAACATGCGAGCTAAGCAACTTTATTTGGGTTATCGTTGATTAGTTTAGCGTACCCATGTTATCATGTTTTTTTGGCTGGCAATTCAAAAGATCGCCTAGTTGTGCTATGAGGTTATGAATTTATAAAGCTATCTATATGGCATGCAAGCAAAACGGGTTTTATCGTAAGTCAATGCAGACTTCAAGTATAGGTATAAAATATTCGTTCAGTTATACCACACATCTGTACTTGTAGGTAGACGAGAGTCTGTGCATCTAAGGCTAATCTATTACATTTTCACTTGAAGGAACTTCAGTTTTGAAAAAAATATTGAAGCAAAACTAGGGTAAAGCACGCAGTTTTATGTAAGAGCCTATTCAATTGGAGCCGAGTTAGGTTACCTTCTATACAAAATACGTTTTGGACCACGGCCTGGTGTTAATCAAGGTTCGTTTTTGTCCAAGTTACAAAAAGGGATCAGATTAATTGCGATACCCGTTGAGTGACAAACTTTGATGTTCGCAAGTAAATCATTCCTACTTGAATAGACCTCTTTTAAGGCTGTAAATTCTAGCAGGCATTTTCCGGACGATTACTTTACCCTTTATCTACGAATCTTAGTCTGAGTTAACAAAGACGTGGACAGAGGCGGAAGAATTGTTTTGTATCTTTGCGGACTTCCTCAGCTAATCCTCAGCACGTCATTTAAATCCCTGGAATCGTACTGTTTCACTTCCAATTTCGCCCTGAGCTGCCGTTTGCCTCTCTCGGAGATGACTATACAGTTCAACATTCACCTCTACTGGGTGCCTGGTCATAGAAGCATTCCGGGAAACTGCAAGACTGACGAGATCGCCGGAAAGAATACGACTGTTAGGGTTATGCCTAAATGGCAAAATCTGGGTATGCTCCTCGCTACCTGTAAACACTACCTATGCTGGACGATTTCAGCAGGACCAATAACAAATGGGAAAATGACTCGACATGTCATATATCTAGGGAGATCTGGCCTGAGCTGCATCACAAGCGTACTGCCGGGTTAGTTAAGCTAAAACTATCACAGATCAGCTACGTAATCGGTGTGCTCTCTATTCCGTGAGGTGCCTGATAGACCAACATTCCAAAATGACTTCTGCCTGGGCTTCAGGGACGAAGATGAGGAGGAAACCATTCTTTAACTCTGTCCAGCCCCGCCCAAAGGAAGACTGCTTCTTTTATAGGCTCTTTTCTTCAATGACTTCTGCGAACTGTCGTCCTTGCAAGTCATAAGCATTCTCAGGTTGGTTTTATTAATCCATGGTAGCGAAAGTGGAAAGATCTATGGTATAAAAATGAATTTCTTCTAGTCTGAGTGTCTCTGTACTCTGATACATCAGCCACCTTAACCATGTCATACTTTTCGCCTTTTGACTTGCGTCAAACGACCAGGCATGGATTGCATTAGTTTCTCCGGGAAATCAGGTTCAATTAGTTTTCAGTCCCTTTTAATCACACCCTTCAGCTGGCTAGTGTATGAACTTTTTGAACTCATTGCTGTCGTGGAAGTGAGACTATCAATAAAATAAAGGTTCCCAGTCCTAGTGGCGAAAAACAACTTTATACCAAGTCGGAACCACCTCGTGCTTTACAGTTGGTGTAAGGTTTTCTTTGTTATGGCTGGTTATAGATTTACTTCTCACGTTCACTCTTCCATTGGATCGAGAAACATTAGATTTGGATTCCTCTTTGGCTAATTCGCTTTGTTTTCTATTCATGAATGCACATTATACGAAGACTTTACTACAAATCCCAGCTCCATAAACCATTCGTTTCATCCGACATAGACTGGCCATATCTTATGACAAAAGATATAAATCTGACGTTTTCGTGAACCACACAGCAAACAAGTTGCTCAGACGCTTGAAGGTTCATTCCCCTCTACTCCAAAGTGACCTGGTACCCAGTAGAGCGTGACTATTGTTCTCAAGTCGGTTTATTTTTATCAAAGCACTCCCACAGCAATGTAGACTTGATTTCATAAGAACTAAAAGCCTTGGCTATTCGGCAGTATCGCTATGTCTTGACCGCGATACTTTCTGTCAAGATTAAATTGGGCCCATCTTTGAATTACGTATATTTTCGGTTAGAAAGATACTGGAGCATGTTCCCTATGGCCTCCGAATAAGTGATTCTGGGCCTGTATACACTTGCTCCGGTTCCTATGTGTCACTACTTTTTGTGACTTAAAATAAAAAAGGAAATACTGTTTTTAAGCTACTTATATAATTTGAATTTATTAACCCACTATTGGGTGCTTAAAATTACAGTCACTTATTGAAAAACTTAAAATACGTCTGCTACTTCTAATGGTCGGGCAAAAGGTAACGGTCACAAAGAAAATTGCGAGGTATGTAAAAAAATGGTCTCAACGGCGTTGTTGCTCAATAAAAAAATGGCGGCGCTCAATGGCAGCAGCCAGACCAAGAAACCGAGCTTTGGCTTTGCGACGGTTGAATTCAGCGAACGTTTTGGTTATTTCCGACATTCTCCCCCTCGGTACATTGGTCTCGAGCTCTGCATAAATGTACCTCCTGATTGACGTCCAACTTGGCTAGTTTAACAGCTGGTCTTTCATATATACCGTCCAAAGTTTTGACTGTTGCGCTCCTGACTTGACCATCTTTCGACAAATTCACGTTTAATATCTTCCCTTTTCGCCAGCGATTGCGTGGAAGTCTCTCGTCGATGACCAAAACGATATCTCCTTCCATTAGTGGTTTAATAATTTGGTTCCATTTTTCCCTTCTTGTTAAAGTCGGCAAGTACTCCCTGATCCATCGCTTCCAGTAGTGCTTTGCGTACAGCTGGGACATAAGCGCATTTGTCTTATACAGTTTAGCGTCGTCCTCAATATCTTCAAGCGGTGTAAGTGAAAATTCTCCTGCCAGCTGCCGCAAAAAATGGTTTGGTGTTAACGCTTCGGATTCCTCGCTGTCTAGTGGTAGGTATGTTAATGGTCTAGAGTTTATCATATCCTCAACTTCCATCAAGTAACTTCGAAACAGCTCATCGTTCGGTTTGTAGGTGATGATGTCGCTTACAGCATACAAAGCAACTTTTACTGATTTAATTAAACGTTCGACGGATCCGTTCATATGTGGCGACCCAGGCGGATGAAAATACCACTCCAAGTTTGATCTTATAAACTTTTCAGCTATAGAACGCGAGTCCACTTGCTTTAGATCTTCCTTTAAAACTTTTTCTGCTCCGATGAAATTCGTACCTCGATCACTAAACATCTTCTTTACAGGTCCTCTACGGCTTAAGAAATTCCGATAGCATAGGATAAAGGAATCGGTGCTGCAACTGTAGGCAATCTCTATGTGAACAGCTCGTACCACCAGACATGTGAATAGACAAATCCATCGTTTTTCCTTCTTGCGTCCATTAACTACCTCGAATGGCCCACCATAATCCACTGCTGTATAGGTAAAAGGCGGTGTATACGGAGTAATGCGTACAGCTGGTAATTCTGCCATTTCTGGATTTGCTGCTTTGGCTCTTAATATCTTGCAACGATTGCAATTAGTTCTTATCCGCTTCAAGAGTTGTCGCAGCCGAGGAATATAAAACCTTTTCCTAACCTCGTTCACCACCGTTTCATGATTTATGTGACGAAACCTTTCATGATAATCACGTACCAATAGCATTGTTCCATGGTGATGCTGTGACAGAATTACTGGACGCCTTGTTGCTATACTAACGCAAATCGCCTTGTCAATTCTGCTCATGGACCGTAGCACTCCTTCATCATCTAGATATGGTTTTAGCGAAAATATGTGACTGCTGCGACGTCTTGGATCATCATTTCCATATAGTAAACTGCCGTGTTGTTGTTGTTTTAGATATTTAATAACATCCTCATATTCTTGACTCTGAATTAATTTAAATAAAACGATCTCAGCAGTCTTATATTCGTGTGACAGGAGGAAATTAAAACTCTCAGGTTTATTTTGCTTTTTTGTCAAAACATTTATAAATCTACACACGAAAGCTGTCACTCGAACTAATTTGAGCCAATCGGAGAAATTTTCAAATGAAATAGCTGGTTGGCAAATTTGATGAACTGCCTCAACGACTTCAGGATTCTGTTTGGATTGCAGTGAGATGTCTTCTGGCCATTCAGCCTCATCAGCGTACAGAAATTTCGGAGCTGTAAACCAACGATCGTCCCTGTTCAGCGAAGGTCCTTTCTTCCACTTAGTAGCATCGTCAGCCACATTTATTTCTGAAGGGATATATCTCCAATCGGCAATCTTGCTAGTTTCTTGTATCTCAGCAATTCTGAATGCGACGAACTGACCTTTGGTTGCCTTTGCATCTGATCTCAACCACCTTAGAACAGTCACCGAGTCGGACCAGTAAAATAGTCTTGTCATAGAGATGGTCAACGATTTTCGAATGCTCTCCGCAAGTCTGGCTCCAATCAACGCAGCAATAAGCTCCAGCCTTGGGATCGATGTAAGTTTAATTGGTGCCACTTTTGTTTTTGAACCTAACAACGTACAAACTGTATTTTCCTCCGACTTTATTCTTAGATATGCAACTGCTGCACTGCTGTCCTTGCTCGCGTCGACAAATATATGAAGTTGTACTTCTGACTCATTCCACATTGTCGCATTTGTTACATAGCATCTGGGAATATGAAGGTTTTCTACTCGATAAAGTTCTTTGAGCCAGGTCAGCCACTTCATATGTTGCTCATCTTCAATCTCGTCATCCCAGTTTACTTTCGAACGCCATATCTCTTGCATCACTATTTTCAAATAACTAGTGAAATGACCAATTAAACCTAGCGGGTCAAAAATCGACATAAGTATTCGTAATACTTCCCGTTTTGTTGGTTTACGTTGGCCATTTAAAACGCTTTTGCTCCCTTTGTTGAACTTGAGTGAAAATGTAAGTGAGTCTAATTGTGTATCCCACCACATTCCTAGAACCTTCTCTGTATTTTGTTCAATCTCTTTGTTTAGATTAACAAGTTTAATTTCCTCTTTATGTGAACTTTCTAGTGCCGACAACACTTCACGAGAATTAGATTTCCATTTATGTATATGAAACCCTCCAGCTGAATGAATTTCCCTAATCTGTTTAGCCAGTGTAATTGCCTCTTTAATTGTGGCGACGCTATCGAGTAAATCGTCGACGTAATGATTGCTCACAATTGCTTTTACCGCTCTAGGGTATTCACTTCTAAAACGTTCGGCGCTTAGATTTTTTACATACTGAGCGCTACTCGGCGAACAAGTTGCGCCAAATGTCATGACTTGGGTAACATATACGCTTGGCTCCTCATATTCTCGGTCGTTCCATAAAAATCTACACACTTGTTGATCTTCACTTTTCAATTTCACTTGGTGGAACATTTCGGAAATATCTCCACTTATGGCAATACTGTTTTCACGAAATCGAAGAAGGATACCAAGCAACGATGAAAGCTGATCGGGCCCCTTTAGCAAAAATGAATTTAAAGAGACACCATTAACTTTTGCTGCTGCGTCCCAAACAACCCTTACTCTACCTGGCTTATTTGGATTGATAACTGGAAACAAAGGAAGATACCAAACCCGCTTGTGCCGCTCTTGTAACTCTTTAATGGACAATTTTCGAACATACCCTTTACTAATGTAATCAGCTATTTGATTCTGCATATTTGTTCTTAATTGCGGATTTTTCTCCAACCGTCGGTTAAGCGTCCTCAATCTGTGCTTTGCCATTAATAGACTGTCCGGTAGATCTACTTCATCATATCGCCATAATAAACCAGTTTCGAAGCGTTGGCCAAGAAATTTGGTTGTCTCTTCCATTATCGATTTGGCCCGTTGCTCTTCTTTGGAAGACAAATCATATTTCGGTATTTTGACGCCCAAGCTTTCAATGGAGAAAAACTGCTTCATCATTTCGTGTAGGTCCTCATCATCAGGTTCACGATGTTCTTCGATATGGTAGTTAATACTTTCATAATCAGATGAGCTTTTTGACCCAAAAACTGACCAACCTAATTTGCACTTTGTCGCTACGGGATCGTTTCGACCAGCCAATCTAGTCCTGCTGGGAATTGCTAAGTGCCAGTCGCTGAGCCCAATCATTATTTTAGGTTGCATTGATAAGTATGAACGCACTGGCAAACCCCGAATATGATCGTATTTTTTAGCAAGCTCTTCATAATTTAAAGTTTGTTTTGGCAAGCTGAGTTCCTTTATTGTGTGAGCTTCAGGTATTGCATACTCTCTGGCACCCTCGTGTATACCGGAAATCATCACCGATATCTTGTTTGACTCTTCTTGGCGCCGCACATTTGCCGTCCATTTTAAATTTAATATTACCTTGGGACCTGTTAATCCCAGTTGCTCGGCTACCTCCTCCTCAATACGTGTGCCGCTAGACCCACCGTCCAAGAATGCCATTACTTCTAGCCTTTTACTTCCATTTCGCAGTACAACTGGTATGTATTGGAATTGGAATTCTTCATTCAAACTGGTATGACTATTTTGTGAAGTTTCCACTACTGGTAAGTCGTTGTGTGAGATATCATCCTGATGCATAAGTGGGTGGTGCTTACGACTACAACCGCTGACATTACATTTAACTGCCTTCTTACATGTAAACGGGTATTTCATCCGATGGGCAGTTAAACACTGACGGCATAGCCTTAGCTCCTTCATTTTTTCCCACCTGTTAGCGGAAGACAGCTTCTTAAAGGCATCACAAGACTCAACAGATTTACATGCTTTTTACATACTTTGCACACATTTGTTGGATCATTTTCAAAATGTACATTAACTCTACTTTCTTTTCGGGAGGGTTTATCAATTCTATCGGATGAAATAGAAGGCAATACAGAATACACTTTTTGTGCTTCTAATTTCAGCCACGAACCAAACGCTAAAACTCCAGATACTTTGTTTTCATAAGCGTATGAGGCCCACTTCATTTTCAAATCGTTGTTCAATTTCTTCAACAGCTCCTTAAGTAACAAAGGGTTGTCATACTGACTTTCCATTCCTGATGCTTTCATTACTGCATTCATATTTGTTACTGCTGTCGAAAACTGAATCACTGATTCCAACTTATCTCCCTTCAAAGGTGGAAGTTTACTTATCTTGTCAATTTGTGTGTTCAGAATTATTGCCGGCTGCCCGAATGCCATTTTTAAACATTCAATAATGTCGGGCACACACGAAGGTTCACATAATTGACTTGATACTTCTGATCTTGCTTTTCCTTTAAGAGATTGTTGGAGTCGCATTAAGTTTTCCTCATTTGAAAAACCACATTCTTGCGTCGATTGTTCAAACATACATTTGAATAACGGCCATTCTTCTGGTTCGCCGGTAAATACTGGAAGTGCTTTGTAAATCTTCCTGGCGGCTATTTGTCTTTGATTAAATTGAGGCAAGTATTCGAAGTTGGCGGCGGGTTGTGGCATATTGAAACTTGGCTGCTTTGTTATTTGCACATGCGGAGTGAACTCACGCGCCTGAGGATCCAGAGCGATGCCATTAACACACTTTGCGACTTTATTAACTTTTTCTTCAAAATCGAATTCAGCATCATACTCTGATAATTCGTCTGCTAACTCTTCTTGTCGTTTTAGAAGTTCCTGCTCTTTTTGCATATTCACCCGCTGTTCCTTCAATAACGCACGCTGTTCATCCAATAAACGCATTTTCATAATTCTTTGAGACGTAGAACTGCTTCTTGACGTACACGATCTTCTGTCTGAATCGTCATTGGGAATATCTGGAACTGCTGCAATCGCTACTTGTAAATCTGGAACAGGAAGCGGAACTCCTTCAGTATCGACGAAACCCCCAGTCAAAGCAGTATACCTTTGTTTTATACCATCCCATTTATTAAATGCAGCCTGTACCACTGTCTTTCTTTTGTTAAACCTAATACAATTTTGGACGACTTCGTATTGCGTCATCAATTCCCTGTGAAGAATGTCAACTTTCCTCATATGTCCAATGGAACAATCGTCGCAAAACCATTTACTCAGTTCCCCAGCCCGACTACTACTTAAATTTACACATACATAATGAAACCATTTTTTACATACCCCGTCACAATAGACCATGTCCTCATTATATGGCTGCTCGCATATGACGCACTTCGCTGACCGCCGTTGTCGTTGTTGTTCCGGACGAAACTGCGCAGGTTGTTGACTTTGCGCATTTTGTTGCTCCTGCTCCTCTTCTGGAATCCGGTCACTAATTTCAGACATGTTTCCTCGTTCAATTGGAGAATGGATTATCGGCATATGTAGATAAATGTATGTATGTGTATTGAAATCAAACTTTTAAATGTAATTTTAAGAATGTCACTACTTTTTGTGACTTAAAATAAAAAAGGAAATACTGTTTTTAAGCTACTTATATAATTTGAATTTATTAACCCACTATTGGGTGCTTAAAATTACAGTCACTTATTGAAAAACTTAAAATACGTCTGCTACTTCTAATGGTCGGGCAAAAGGTAACGGTCACAAAGAAAATTGCGAGGTATGTAAAAAAATGGTCTCAACGGCGTTGTTGCTCAATAAAAAAATGGCGGCGCTCAATGGCAGCAGCCAGACCAAGAAACCGAGCTTTGGCTTTGCGACGGTTGAATTCAGCGAACGTTTTGGTTATTTCCGACACTATGGATGTTTTCAATCCGTCTGTGTACCACTTTATGGGGTTTTGCCCAAGTTGGTACATCCTGGTTTCACTACATTTTCTTTTGCTACTCAGCTTCCAGTTGAATTTTCTCTCGAAGCAGTATCTCTTAACCATATCATCTCTGGGCCAGTCCAGAAGGGGGACTGATTTGGAAAGTGATTCTCGCTGTCTGTGAGATGAATTTTCCTTTCTGGATGCACTCTGACTATTTTGAATATGGTTTCTTTAGTTATTCTTTTTAGTAAGACGTGAGTCCCAATATCACTTCCAGTCCTGCTGTGGAACAGGTTCTCATAGCCCTAAAGCCTCAAATGCAAACTAGTTTCTGTGTTTTTTCAACGACTTTCCTTGTTTTGTTTAGCTTGGTTCTTCCAGCCCAAGCTACCGCTCCGTACATTATAATCGGCCTGACCATCATGGTGTTCATCCATTTCAGTGTAGCTGGGGTTACATCCCCAGGTCTTACCTGAGATGCTTCTGCACAGCATCAGTGCTCGCGTTACTTTGACTTCATGTTTCTTCCAGAGAAGTTTGCTTTTTAGTGTTATATCTAGATACTTGACCTGTTGTTGTGGTCCTGATCCCATTCAATGTTATGGGTAGCATGTGTTTCAACAGCCTTTTTCTGGTGAAGGATTTTGGTTCGATGATTATTTAATCCTACCGTTAGGCACCATTCTTTTGTTGCTCTTAATCCCCTCTATAGTATCTCACAGTGTGCTTCCTTAAATTTTACTCTCGCAATGACTACTACATATGTATGTTGTCGGCATTTTCTTGATAATTTATGCAGATGTTTTTTAAACATTTGCGGGACTGCATCTACAACTAGGATCCACATTAGTGGTGAGAGAACACCTCCTTGTAAGCAACTTATAGTTGTATTTACTGTGATGGTCTCATGTCCCCCCGAAGTTTCAGCCGTTCTTGTCCTTAACATATCACACATCCAGTTAGATGTCGTTGGGTCTGTTCCTTTTCTTTCGGGGGCTCTCTTGATAGCTTCATGAGATGTGTTGTCGAAAGTTCCTTCAATGTCCAGATGACCGTTTCCTTGCAGTCAATGGCCTCCGGGACTAGACTTGTCAGTTGATATTGTGAAAATTTGTGTTTGTATGGCTAGTTTTAGAAAGATAAATTGTCCACCAGACTAGAAACAAAACTTTTTCCTAAGCGATGATGTAAACTCACTCACACCACTAGGATTCTAAGCTTCTGACCTCCATCCCGATGATTTTTTTCTATTAACAAAATGTTCATTTTGTTTGGGTCTTACACTTTCTCATTATTGTGTTTAAAATTGTCGTTTTCATTTTAGATGATCAAGGTCCCGAATTGCCAACAACAGTTAACGAAGAATTCCGACCGTTCATACGACGGTTGCCGGAATTTAAATTTTGGCTATCAATCACGAAGAGCACATTGATTGGATTGACGTGTACGTTTTTCGATTTGTTTAACGTACCAGTGTTTTGGCCTATATTGGTCATGTACTTTATAACGCTGTTTTGCATCACGATGAAACGGCAGATTAAGGTTTGTTACCTCACCTTATACATCTACACATACATTAACAAACCATTTGTTTCCATTTTTCAGCATATGATAAAATTCAAGTATTTACCATTCACCCGCAACAAGCCACGTTACCAGCGAGTAGGTGAGACAAAGTGACAATTAGCCGCACAGACACCGCAGAAGAGCGACATTTTCACAGCATCGGCAAAGGATATTTCGCCGGTAGCCACACACAATCCAACAACACCAGCAACAACAGCAGCAACAGAAACTAATAAATCATCATCCTCTGTAGAACCACCGCAAATTATTACAGTTGTCTAAATGAAACAAAAAAAAAAAAAACAACTTTGTATACTATTTATATTTGATTGGTTTTTGTTTTTTTTTTTTTTTTGTTCGTTTTCCTTTTTAAATCAATCGAAGGAAATGCTTTAAACCAAAAAGAAAAAGGGAATTTCATTTAACAACAACATTCTAAATCATTTGCTAATAAGCATTTCGGTGGCCTTATGTGAATAGATACCAAAAAATATCAGAGTAATGCTTTTTTTTTTGTTTTAGACTTTATTAGTTTCTATTAGTTGCTTGTATGTGTATGTGTAGAGTCGTTGCAGTGTCTTGTGCAAATAATTAAACGATTTAATAATATTATTTTATTAACTTCTCATGGTTTATCTGTAAAAATAAAAAAACAGATCATAGCTAATATTTTAATTAAATGTTTACAAACTACATTAACTTTTGTTTGCTATTATTTTCGTATTTATAGTTTATTAAATTTTTTTTTCTATTTTAGTTGCGTGCTAATATGTTTTCCTCTTATTTGTTCTATGATTTATAAAACAAAATTGATACTGTAAAATTTTTCGTTGAACGAAAGCGCCGGATATATGTACGTATGTGAGGCAAAAATAAGAACAGAATAAATTTTGTACTTTGTAATACCATCGTGTCACACATAATTCGAAAGGATTGTACCGATTTGAAAGTCATCTAAGATGTTATTTTTACTTATTTTGTTTTTCGTTTCGACGATCGTGGAAAACTGGTGAAGGTGGTAAACCGTTGTAGGGATAATTAAATAAGATCATTGTATAATTGTAATAGAAATTGCCCATTCTGTTGAAGAATAATTAACTAATAATAACTATGAAGTAAGAAATCAAATTTTCAAAAAATAAAAAATCATGCTCGTGTTTTATTGCCTTTCGAACTAAATTGGACTAAACTCTGGACTAATATGCTATTAATCCATTCAATGAGGGTTTTACTTTGCAATAAGGTCGGGTAGTTTTGTTTTTTGGTATGATTATATGAAGACCTTTCCGCACCCCTAGTCTTCCTAACACCTTGTTTCAATGACTGCGTGTTCTGTCAAACCTTTATCCATTATTTATGTATGTAATTTCTGAATTATTGAGCGGATTTCGATGAGTTTTTTTTATTGAATGGAGAAAATAGATAGAAATCGTTTTCTTTCTCTTCTCCTTTCGGGAAGCGCGAAGAAAGGATTTGACAATATTTTAGATTAGATTGTTGTTTTATTTGCAATTTCGCAAAAGTATAGCATTGGCAGATAAGAGAGTTCAATGTTAAAAAAAAGAAATTAGAAATTTGTTTGTGTATAATGTTTTCTTTAAATCGCACTCTGCTCCTTTCTATATGGAAACTCACCTTTAGCCCTGAATATGGTCGAAGTCGCTTTCAGTATCATGAAAGTAGTTTTTCACTAGTAGGTCGTATTGAAGTATGCGATACGTGTCGCTGATTTGGTTTTATGGACTTTAATTTTAAGCGCGATACGTGTGGTCATCTCTATTTTCATCAGCAGCTCTTCGAGAACTTATTTCCATGATAGTATATTATCTTCCAATATTGATGTTCCATTCCCTAAGGAACCGCAGTTTTCGGCGAAATAGATTCTTTGCTACTGTGTGAGAAAAACACTGGTTTTGAAGGGATATTACTTTTAAAATATTAGGAAAATGCAGTTTAGCTGTAAAAATATGCATTTTTGGTAGTCCAGTTGAGACGAAGCGTATAATTTGGCATGTTTTCTGGCACTTTTGACTTCTTCGTATTGATAGATATGCCACACGTGAGCTGCGTAGACCATAACAAAACTCATAAACTCTTCAAATCTGCATGCAATTTTCTTTTCTTAAAATACCTTTCCAATTACTTACTGTTTACACTTTTCCTTCTTATTCGTCGTAGTACTCTCCTTTTGTTTGTCTGTCGATAGTATCTGTATACCCACGTTTCAAAAGCTACAAATTTCCTTATGGTTTCCGTATGGAACGTCCATGTTTCTACTCCATAAAGTGGTACTGATCAAATGTAGCATTTTAATAGTCTTATTTCGATGCTTAAATTTATGTCTTTTGCGTATTACTTTTTACTATTCTGCACTGTATTTCTTTACTAGGATTCGCGGTTATTATTGTTCCTTAGTACTTATCTTATACATATACATACATAAATGTCATTGTTAACCCTTGAATGTTTTCGTTCATTCTGCTTTTAATTCAAAGTTCTGCTTCTGCTGTTTTTTTCTAAGTACATATCATAAACTTTGTTCCGATGATGTTAATTCGTAGTCCATAATTGTTTCTTATGCTGTTCAATCTATTCACCATGTTATTTAATTCAGTAATGTCGTTTGCTTTTATGACAGCATTATCTGAGTATCTTAAGTTTATTCTGATTCCGTTTGTTTTTCTATCACGCGCGTTTTATGTTATTGCTAAATACATTTCTGATTTACCCCTCTACGAATCTCTACTTCATCCGACTCTTCTTTATTTGCCTTTCCGAACAAGATTTGTCACTTGTCTAAATCTATTCATTTTGAGAAGGCCTGAGATCTCACTGCTTATCAATTCTCTTTGCCAAGATAGTGTATAGGACGTGTATGCAGCTTTTTCAAGCAGTGCCATGTGCCGGCTGAATCTTTCACCCTATCATGGTAAAGTGAAAGCTACCCAGAAAAGTAGAAAACGGGAATCGTCATTAAACTCCCGAAGAAAGGAAAATTGAAGAGACATTGGGGTCCTTCGAGCAAATATCTAAAATAATAGCAAAAATAGTGCTGAACAGAACTAAAGAACAATTTGATTCTATTCTCGAACAATTGATCCACTCGGGAACCTCCTGACCACATAAACATCTTGTGGATCACCATAAAGTAATGCGCCGAGTTCTTCGCTTCACTTGCAGTTTTTCGACTTCGATTTACCCTATCTCTTCTGGTGTGCGTTGCGCAGGAAAGATATTCTAGGAAAACTCGTAGCTACATATTATTGATGATACCTATAAGAACGGTAAGTGTTATGTTTTTTAAAACAATTAGGTGTCTGCTGATTTTGAGGTCCAAAGTTGCTTGCTCTAAGACTATAGGCTGTTCCCGTACCTGCCCAAAACAGTGAAAATCTACGAAATCTTACGAAAAACTACGAAATCCTTTTCCCTTTCCCTAACGGTAAAGAACCGCGGCATAAAATGGACAATGACATCTTTCATTAAACACCTGGACTATGCTGAGTGAGGATTAATACGGCCAAGATTCCGCCGTTAAATTAAACATTGCTAGACAACTTTCTTTATTTAGAAGGTGTTGTCTATCGCGATAGTGGTACTTGTTGCAGGCAGCCAAAGCTGTGTTCAGAATTCTTCCTTAAATCTGGAAGAGCAATGTTTACGGCAATAAAACCAAGCGACTGTTTCGCACTAACGTTGAATGAGTACTACTGTACAGGTGTAGTATCGGAAAGATTCCGAAGCTGCAGTGGTTCGTTAATACTAGTTGTCCATGCCCAACTCCTGGGATTTTCTCTCTAACCTCATTTCGAATGAAAACCTGTATACGAGAACGGTTGGCAACTTTATCGAAATCACAACCAGACGAAATAAGTGGAAATAGATAATTTTTAACTCATTGGCCCGAAAAAAATTCCGCTGGCAAACACGCCACGTAATGGAATCAACTCACTCAACCTGGTATAAAACTGGGTCACCCTAGGCAAATGTCACGCATAATGTAGGTCTCGGCTTTGCACCGAGCAAAATAAAGGCAGAATTTGGAACACGCCAGAGTTTACAACTGACTTTAGAACAATGTTGATAGAAGTAATATTCATTAGATACTGTTTGTGACATCCCTTTTCAGGCATCGTTCTTGATATTCAAAAAGATAGAGGTGTCACTTGGTCCTCTATAAATCTCATATTAATCTTCGATTAATTACAAATAATAAGATACATTCTTTAGTATTTTTATATAAAAGTAACTTATAAAAATTTATTATTTATTCGACTTTAAGTTATGTACATACATCTACGAGTATAAATATGCAATAGTATGACATTATATTCAGTCATGTTCTTTTGCAGAACTATCATTTTGGACCTAACTATCCTTTTTACCATTACAAACCCAAGATACAGGAGTTATCCAATCCAACCAATTATTAGCCTCCACTTCAGGACAATTTTGTCTAGCAAAGTATTCCATTGCATACAGTGAGATCATAAGGCTGCTTCCGGTGATCAAAGAGAACCACAAAAATATATTTCCAAACCTTACAGGGAAATCCTTCGTAATGAACACCAATACGACTCCAAGTAATCCGAAAGATAAAAACATAACCGGATAAAACATCTGCAATGCAAATCCAATGATATGCTCATGCATATAAGCCGACACAAAGAACACCATCATCGATGAAGCCACCTTCGAACCCTTGAAAATGTGATTGTAGCAATCTTTGTAGATATACTCGTAAAGCCAGTCATGAACAACCACATTCCAATTTCTATAATAGCCTTCGTAGTTGAAAGATGTCCACCAATCCTTGTAGTACATGCGGTCACCGAAACGTAGCAGCTCAGCTGTGAAATTAAGCCAAGCATGTAGAATAAGATAGAAGGCGCAGAGGAAAATTATAAAGCCGGGCATGATCATTCCAAAAAGTTTTACAATAAGAGTTGCATTCGTTAGCTCTTCCACGCCATAGTTTGCAAAGTGAACATGAATATGACGCTCATAAATGTAACTGTATAGAAAAGCAACTGCCAGGACTTCTAAGAAACGATTCACGGCGAACTTCCATCGAATTTGATTTGTTCGAGGATACGAGTCCCGATAAATGAGAGTCGGTGCGAAAAGATAGTAAATGTAACAGGAAATTGGTGGCAGTGCCACAGGCTTGCTGACATCTTTTCTGTCAGTCTTTAGCTTTCCATTCAAAACTTTGCCTGCGTTAGTACGTATAAAGCCGTGAACCTTCATAATTAGGCGTGTCGTCTCCAAAAGCATTACAGAAGCCGACACATACGGTAGATCCAATTTAAGGCAGGTAATGGTTCCAACGTACAGCATTGATATTTGAAAAGCGATGAAAACAGTCAGGCATGAGTAGCTCCAGAGAGATTGTACCGATTGGTCTAAGGAAATTAAGGTTATTAAAGGCAAATGTATATTTGCAGGATTTGGAAAAAGTTTAAAAACTTTATAACTTACTATTCAAAAATTTCTGACGAACATTGGCCCATATTCTCAGCGCATAATAAATTCCCAGAACTGGAATGTGCATGAGACTCCAAATTCCCATTACTTTGTGAATATTTGCAAAACCTGCCTTAATAGTGCCCAAGCCAAAATTTACCCTAAAATATTTTAAATAAAATTCATATCCATGTATTTTTAAGAGCTGTCCAAAAATTAAGCCTACCTTCCTTGCACGAAAAAATCATAACAAACACTGTTCATTAAAAACACAACCAGAACAATGAAAAATATGTTATAGATACTTTTCATATGATCCACCTCAAGCAAAGCGGTTAGGTAGGATTCTCGAAGTACAAATACTTTATCCGGTAGAGTTCTTTTGCGTTCAACGGTCTTATGTTTGTCATTGATGTTTTCTATCTGGGGTGATGCATTCTGATGCAATCTGTTGCTCCAAGTTGCATTATTCTTATTGTGACTCCTGGCAAAATGATTAAACTCATGTGCTTGTAATTCCTTTTGCCGGATCTCCTGGAGAACTTCATCGATCATGTTTGTCATTTTACGATCGACATCTTTTATGATCGAGCTTTGAAGAATCTAGAAAGAGAAGACCAAATTTAGGATTCTTACTTTTTTCGAACCAAATAATACTTTATCGTATATTCACCTCAAGTTTCTGTCTCACGAAATTCAAATCCAGTTCCTGACTAGCCATTTGAACTAAAAAAAAAAAGAGAAACTTATGAGCACTGAATATTTATAGGAAACTACTTGGTAAAGAATAAGGGTTGAGGCTAATTACTGCGTAATTTATAAGGAATGTTTATCAACTAGCTCTTTTAGACAAGATTAGTACTAGAAGATTAGATAGAATATTAGAAAAATGTGTAAGTGCAAATCTACAAGTGTCTAATTGAAACATGTTCATATTTATAGCCAAGCGGCTTAGCATTTTTTATGACAGAGGTTTCCGAGTAATCTATATTGAAACTGCTTGTATAACTTTCACTTTCTCCCATAACCCCTGTCTAGCTGGAAGTAGAAGCACCCATAATTAATGAAGTGTTAGTCGATTAAAGATCTGCACTTAAAATCTATAAAGAGATTAAATTATATTGAAAAAGGGCGGCGCGAAGATATGTTATTATACCAAGCACCCAGATACAAAGTTGTCCATTGTTATTCTGCCCTAGAAAATACACGTAGTTAGGATGAATAGCTAGGAGTGGAGTTTGGATAAGTTCTCCAATCTTTTCGCCAGATATCTCTTTGAGGTTGTCGAAAAAAAGTCTGCAGAGAGACTTTTTGTCTTAAGCTATGACTGTACGTGTACCTAGTTTGTCTGCATTACTAAAGTTTACTGTGGATGTTGTTTAGTCGGTCGAAGATGCAACAATCTCTTTGGTACCCTCTCCAGAACTTTACTGTACCATACGGCTTAGCAGTCCGGCATCCAGACTCCCTAAGCCGGACTACACTGTAAATAGCTGTGTAGCTAATATCAAGTCTATGAGCGCTTTTATTGAACCATAAAATTTTGACCAAGAAAGGAGATTGGATAGAATCCATTCCCATAATATCATGGCTCAAAGTGCGCAATAGCCTTCTTGCAAAAAGCTGGACACTGGCATGGCGTAGAGGCAAAACTCAGACGTAGAGTACGTGATAATGCTCATGTCATTCATATGTTGACCACATTTCTTGTGACCAGTGATTAGCCCCGCAGTAAATTCTGTTCAAATTGAGCAGAGCGAACGACTCAACTATACGCTACTACTAGTTGATAATTGGCTGTCGATAACTAGCGATCAAAAAAGAGGGGAATGAACTTCTCTTTCTGGACAGAACTGCAGGTAGACAATTCTTACCTTTAATATTAACATTAATGACTCTTAATTCTATAGGACTATAGGTGTGTGGGATTAAGACAACTCATTAGGCCCGTTACCTGACTTAGGGATGCAAACAAATGGTGAAGTGTGATCATTATAAAAGCGGGCCAGGAACATCGCAATATGACAAAGAAAATGGCATATGTACACTTACATATGTACGTACATGACGGGAAGAAAACTCAGTTTCCAAATACATATGTACATATGTCATGTAGATCACTCTGAGAAAATATGGAGTAAAACGGTCGAGCAGGAATCAAGGGCGCTGCGAATGGTAGGGAGACACCTGAAGCGTATTGTACAAATCCAATCACGATGTCACGCAGGCGGAATGGCATGACATACATATGTACGTAAGTTAGAAACTCATATACAATGGTAGTAGCCATCTAGAAAGTAAGACCCAAACACAATGAGTTCGACGGGATAAAAATAAAACTTCTTATGTACGCTGGTGGCATTTCAAGTATGTTGCAAATCATGACCAATAAATTAGAACAATACTGTAGTTTCTGAAACATATAAGTGAATACCAATCAGTCCATGATTATAGTTGCCAGGAATTGTTTTGGAATGAAAAATTGACTTAGCAAGGTGAAGAATTAGAGAAGGTAAAGGAGTACAAGATCTCGGAGTCATTACAAGACCACGACTGACTTTAAAAAACACTTCTAAGACAAACTAAAGGAGGAAAAAGAGCAATAAATTGGACTTACTGAACTTATTCTATATTTTGTAAAAACAAAGACATTGCTTTCACCACAAAATATAAAATTTACGAAGAAGTGGTGAGATAGGTCATGTCCTATGCAGCTCAAGTGTGTGGCAGCTGAAGTTAAAAAAATTGTTGAAATACTCCTTTAAAAAAATATTTAGATTGCCGGAAAATAAACCAAACAATATGCTTCACCTAGAAACCGTATCAAAAAAAATATACAAATATTTGGCGCAACAAACAATATATGTATTCTCGCTAAAATTTGTTTTGTGCGTTTGATACCGGTTAACCAGACTGCACTTGCTATACCTTTTAAAAGTAATATCGCTTTTAAGCCAATGCCTTCCACATATCGTCCCATGCATCAAATACGTCGTAAGCTCAATAAATGCTCTAGATTGTGCAGTGAACATTACTTTCGAATAATGGACTGCACCCGTGTCGCGTTAAGAGAAAAAGCTCGACAAGGCTTAACTAGATACTCGAATCGTATACTGCAATACGACCTAGAGGAGAAAAATTACGTTCACCACCAAAATGCAATTCAATGATATTCCGTAGCATAGGTAGAACGTTCTCTGTACAATCTACGAGCTATCGAAGACGTACTTACATATGTAAGTATGTAAGTATGCAATTGAGATATGCCCAATATTAATGGACATTGGGGAAGACACATTACCAACAAACGAAATCAATTCAATCTCAAATGGCCAAAAATTAGATTACGCTGTCTAGATATTTAAATTCAACCCTGAAATGTCTGAAATGAAATGCTTCAGCACATATTAGATGAACCATTTAAAATTGAAAAGTTAATTATTAAACTTATTTCCAATAATATCCTACTACAAATTAAAAGCCTCTCTTATCCTTTCTCGTCAGATGCCAGTGCTGAATTATGTGAATTTTGTAACAAAATATTTTTATACTACAATAAAATTACACATCACTATTACCGAACTAAATACTGTTTGACTAAAAGGTTTGCTTGATCTTAACTTTGCAAACATTTTTATATGGGAACAGTAATTTCGCGAGAATCTGGATTCTAACGTTGAAAAAAAAACAATTAAAAATAATCTTCAATCGTAAAGTCCAGCGAAACGAGTAAATTCAAGACCATCTTCTTAAAGTTGAAAATCACTTCGTTTAGAAACGACTCAATAAAAACTGTATTTTCGAATTGCATTATCTAATTTATAATCAATTTAACTCCACGTGTTTTTTTTAACGAGACACTATCACTTAAAATTACATAAACAACTAATTTCGCTATAATCTTGTGATAAGAGAGTCTGTCAATAATGCATATGCAATCTGCATTTAAAAAAAAAAAAACCGTTCTATGTGAATCATCATCAAACTATTGCATTTGCATATGCTCTATAATTAATTGTACGTCATACCAAAATTTGTGGATTCCGCACTTTTTGATTCTCTTCCGCAATTCACTTTAGAATCTTTCGTCAAAATGTCCTCACCCATTTGAAATTAAAATGTTCACTTCCAACACTGTTCTTGTAAAAAATTAATCGCTGCGGCTGTTTTTAATACGATTTTGTTTATATGTACATATCTACATATATGAATTTTCCCGTAAATCAAACTCCAGCGAAGAGAATGTGCAAACAAATGTCATCGGATTAACCGGGAGGACTCTATATAAACTGTTTGATAAAGTCTCAACATTTTGTACCTAAATAATCAGCTTAGGTACTTTACAAAGTAGTTCCGTAGTGTTTTATGACAGCCGCGCACTCGGAGAAGCAACTAATGTGGCCGATAACTGACAACAAAGTTTGTACTTAAAGTAGCCAGAGACGATAAGATCGTTCTGTGTCAGACTTTTAAATTCAGTGCACTTGTACTGGCGTGCGCACCAAGTGCGATTTAATCAGTTGGGGACATTCATAAGTATGTACATAGGTATAATCAGAGAAAGATGCGAGTAAAATCATAAAAAATAATCACTGAGAAAGGTCTTGTAAATTTAACTGTAATCTTTCATAGGGTGACGTGAAAGTTTTTCATATTTTTTTTATAGGTGGGACATTTTTTCGGAGATATGGTTAAAGAGGTTGCGGGAAATAACCTCCTGATACACACACTAAAACAAGGTACACATGAACATACATATGTACATATGGATACTAAGTATGTACATACACACGGTGCTTTTTTTGTTTCTGGCCAATTCTGTTTGACTCTCATTTTTCAGTTCATAATTGACAGTCATAGATAATAGTAAAGGTATTATAGAGGATCTATTGTAATTGGGCCTTCACAAGATGTGGTTCCAACAGGACGGTGTCGCATAAACTTTTAATAAACTTTTCTCGGCCGAATAATGTCAAAAACTGATGATATCGGCGGGCCCCCATGATGCCCTGATTTATCCGCCATATCTGATTTATCCGATTGTCTAATACGCTACTTTAACGGAAAGGTCTACACCAACAAGCCAATCACTATCCTGATGCTGAAGGACAACTAAAGAAATGTTGGAAAAAAAGAGCTCACATTTGCGTCGTGGCCTGAGGCGGGCACTTGACCCACATTATATTCCATACATAACGTTAAAGACCATACAATCAATCAATACAATTTAAAGCATTGTTTCATCTAAATATTATTAAAAAAAAATATCGGCCTGGAACATAAAACATACCCTGTATTTACTAACTTAATAGATTCTCGACCCGTTAAGAGTATTTGCCTGAGACAGGGTAGTATTCTATTCTATTCATCGATCCCGAACTTGTTACTTTCAGTTGTCAAGACATAGCACTTTAGCATCTGCGAAAGTTGGTCTTAAAAGCGGAGGTACCATATTCCTAGTCTTATTGCCCTTGCGCGTTGGTATTCGAAGATGCTCTTGGCTGAAGCGTTGTTGTCCCTGCGCTCGATGTGGCCGAGCAAATGTAGTCGACGTATCTTGGCCCCTTGGACTACATCTTTTCTTTTCTTTTCATCTTTTCAAAGATCACGAATTTATCGACCACAAAAGGCAAGGCTAAACTAACAACTACTATATACCAGGTGTTATAGAAGACCTAAGACGCACTGGGTCGACAACATCATTGATGACATGGAAAAGATTAAAGTGAACAGCTGGTTAACTGCAGAGGAAAGGTTCATTGATGAAGCAAAAACTCACCCATTATTTATAAAAGCTACCTGTAGATGATGATATCTCGAGGACTCAAGCGGGCCAAACCGTACATATACACTATGAACATGATAAAAATTATTTTACAGCCGTAGAAGGAGTGTATCATCCGTTAGTAAACAATAAAGATTAAGAAATGTATACATCACATAATTTCCGGTGCATGTGCCCTCGAGAAATGTGTTTTACATTCGAAAACATGTAAGTGAACTTTAAATGGGAATTAGTTATTGAAAAAATGGCCGTGAAAGAGTATTAGTATTGTTTTTATACTTTAAAATACGTCATTTACGAGTTCATATTGTGTATTATATGTACATAATTTCCGATAAATATCGGATGATACAAGTGTTTTCTTAAGCCCATGGCATTAAGGCCACCGCAGCTGTTCCTGGCAAAATGCATGTTGTCCACCCTATTCTCGTTTATTTTTCCGCATAATGATGGCCATATATCACGAATACCACGGACTACAAGTACATATATTGGCTTCCAAGGAGTCAATTTTTACCGTTTTATTAGCATAAACTAGTGACTTTATGTTACCCACAGGACATAATTAAGAAGACATTGGAGGCCATTTGACAGGTCCACTTCTCGCATTCGACTTTTCGCCAAATTCTGGTTTGAATAAATCCGATGTATGGCCCCGTCGTCCTTAACCTCTTTAGAGGCTTGCCCGCATACCCTACTGTCGGTGAATTTTCCTTTAATACGGATTATTATCAGCCTTTCCCTCACGTGCCTGAACCTAAATAAACGCTGCTTCTATTCTTTTAAGCAGTCATCGCTATTAATGTCATAGTTTTACATCTGCTTTTTGCCGGCCCTCTCCTCAGATGGCGGTGATATCTGCTTTACAGCAATCTGCATTCACCTCGAGTTATTCGCTTGCACGTGATGTGTAAATTGTCCGACTTTCCCCCGTGGAGATTCGAACGTCTTTGACTTTATTTCGTTTTAGTGGTTTGTCAACAGTAAATTTATCCTTTTCTATGGATTGTTGCTTCGTAACATGGCTGATTTTAACGTGGTGGGAAATTACCCTGACGGCACAACCGTCAACTAAACAGGAAGATTGTTAGATAAATCGCTATAATGAGGCCGGATACTCGAATGATGTGAGAATTTCCGTTGATTTATTGAGGACGCATGTCCTACCATCTCTTTTTCAATACCCCGACTCAGCCTGGAAACTTTTATAGTCTTGAACTTCGGATATGTCGAAGTAGCTCAACATCTGCTTCTTTCAAAGAAAAAGAAAAAAAGAAAGAAAGAAAGGGAAGCACGCGATAGAGGACATAGAGAGGTGCCACTTCAGGAATAATATTCAAAAGTTTGACCAAGAGGTAAAAAGAATATGTTACGCAAATACACCAAATACTCCCTTTAGTGCGGTGCAGTGATCACTGGGTGCCGGATATATTATTTTAATCCCTTTCGAAGGTCTTTGGTAGCAGAAAACGAATAAGTGCTTCTACTACGACATTCTTCCTTGAATTTAAACGGTGTGGGAAATATTCTCCAAATGGAATTAACCGAGGCTCCTACAGTTCCTCTTAGGCTGAACTATCTATTAAACATAACACATTACTTTCTTAAGTGTCGCTGCAGTTCGGGGTGAACCAGGGTCTCAACTAACGAACTCTTCCAATTTACCCGGGCTCTTGCCAGCTAGCTTTCTCCAAGTTCTTTCCTCTACTGCGTTGTCCCTCCATATTTGATTAAAAGACTCTGCGGGCCGAGCGTTGGAGTCCATTCGCTCTACGTCTCCTAGTTTTTCACTCAGAAGCGACATCTTCATTTGCGTTCGATAAAGTTTAGTAGGACTAGAATGATAAGGGTCTTATAGATGGTCTCCTTGTTGGGGACATGACTTTACCACTCTATTGAGTTCTTAGCCCGAAGAAACAGTCATGGACAAGAGTTATTCTTCGATTCTATCTCTTGCAAGCGCGAACTATTAACATTTTGGACGTTCTTAATTTTCTTCAGGATCTCCAGAAGTGTACAAATTGTGGACTTTTCTGACATAAAACCGCACTGAGAGGAGTGTATCAGGTTGTTGACGAAAAGTTTCACTTGTACACGCAATATGACAGCTAAGGTCTTATACGTAATATTGGGCACGTAATTAATGCCTCTGTAATTGGCGCAGTTGATCTTGTAGATCGTACAAGTAATACTGAGATTCCATTAATTACGCATACCATGATCTGACCAAATTTTTGAATTGGATTAGTGTTTGCCCTCTACGCGGTCATTTCCAGCTGCTTTAAATAGCTCGGCAGACAGGTCACCAAGGCCAGCTTTGCAGTTTAGTCAAGTGGATGGAAGTTTTGGCTATCTTCGTTTAGGTCTTCGCCGTTAAACAGTCTGCAGAAATATTTTTCCTATATTCTCAGCACCGAATGTGACTACTGTAATTTTTTTTACCATGACATCTTTTTTTTACCTTTTGTAAAACTTTCGTACCCACTCTTTGAATCTAAAAAAATATATACAAATACACGTATTCAAAAATATTGAGATTCCACTCATACACCATTTCAGTTAGAAAATAGGGAAAACTTCCCATTTTTTTATTTTATTTGCATGTGTGTTGTGTGTTTTCGGTATAATAACTTTCATTTATTAAGAATACCGCTTCCAGTATATTCAAATAAAAAAAATAATTACTTACACACTAAAAACTTACGTATAAATATATATATCATAAAGTGTTTATAAACACCGGTATACAACTACAACAAATCTATCATCCTCCAGTCAATAGCCCTTAAAATTAGAATCAACAAGATAAAAGCGGTTTACAGACAAAAACCGCTAATGTTTGAAAAAGAAGTTCTAACAACGATCAAAACAGTCAAATAATGAAAATATTTTTCTACGTTTTTCTATTTTTTTCTATTAAATTTTAAACTAAGTCATAATTTAATTTAAGTACTTAAAGTCTCACATGGAAAATACACTACTATGCCGATATATTACAGGTTGAATTATTTCACAGTGGATAACTTAATCTAGGGAAGCAAGAGGCTGAATAAACCTTTTATTTATTTTTCTCTTCTCCGAATGCTCTGCTATAAGGTCGACCTAGCCTTCGAGTTTATGGATCGGTTAGTTTTAGAGACAACTGGAGCTGTCGCTGTCGCAGTCGTTGCTGCTGATGGTGCTGCTTCCACATTGTGGACAATAAACTCGTTTGGATTATAATCAGACAGCGCAAGCTGCTTTTCAGCCGATGAGTCTGGCAGTTTGTTGATCTTCTCCAGACGCACTTGGACGATTTTCAGATGTTTCAAAATGTACTCCTCTCCAGGCGCTAAACGGTGAGCGTACCTCAGACATGCCATGGCTTTAGCCAGCTTCCTGCGTTCTACGAACACTACGCACAAATTGTGAAGTCCCTGAATATTGTGCGGCTCGTACTGGAGTATGCTGCGGTAGCAGACTTCGGCGGCATCAAGATCTTTCATGTGGTTTATGTAGATGTCGCCGAGGAGAATTAAGCCTTTAATGTGATCTGAATGATAGCGAATCAATTGATTAAGAAATGGAACTGCATCAAGTGGACGATTGGCATCAGCCAGCAGTAGAGCTAGGTTGAACAAGGCACTGCGGAAATCCGTTTTGATGTGAATAGCACGCTTGAAGTAATTTTCTGCATCCTCGAAATTATTCTCGTCCATTGCAAGCATACCAAGATTGAAGTAAACACGCTCGTTGTTTTGGTCTTTTTTAAGGATTTTAAAGAGCCTTTCTCTTGAAACCTTCCGGTATTCTTCACCTCCAAGCTCTTGCAAGAGAATGGCAGAATTTAAAAGAGCCTGTTCGTGCTCGGGAGCCAACTCTATTGCTTTATTAAAGTATACATTCGCTTGAGATGACTTCCCTTGCTCGAGAAAAACAACCCCAAGATTATAATAAATATCAGCGTTCTCATTATCGTACAATAAAGCTTTTTCGTATACTTCTTGTGCTTCAGTTGATCTATTCAGTTTCATCAAAATGTCACCGCGGTTAATATAAGCCTGTACATAGTCTGCTCTCATACTTATTGCTTGTTTATACAGATGATCTGCTTCTTCCAGTCGTGTATGATTCTTGGAAATCAGATTGGCTAGATTTATAAACACATTCAAGTGATTTGGTGCTATTCTAGCCTGATAAGACTCTCCCGGCTTGATCTTGGGAAACAGGCTTTTTGCTTTCAAATAAGCTTCCTCTGCTTCCTTGTACATCTTTAAATGATTATATGTTCGACCCACATTAATGTACGCTCCAATATCATCTTGCTGTATGGTCACAGCTTTCTGGAAGTATACAAGTGCTTGCGGATACTTCCCCTCATTTTCTAGAGCGTGTCCAACATTATTAAAGAGTTTGGCATTCCTATTATTTACTTTAAGACCAGACATAAATAGAGAGTACTCTGTCTGCCAATCTTCATTCCTTGTATAGGTCTTAAGGCCGTGACTGATAAGTAGAAGTAGAAGAATAACCTCTGCAAAACGCTTATTTCTCTTAGAAAGATTATAGAATCCATAAGCCATTAACATGCAAAAACCCATAGAAGGCATATAAAGGACACGTTCAGCAACTACAAAGCCAACTGGAAAGAAGACATTCGAAGCAGGCAGAAAGGGAAAGCACATCCATGCCAGGCTCATGATGATTATTTTCGAGTGTTGTAGGTTTTTTGTCGTTATTCCGCTTGAACCGATAATAAAGAGTATTGTGAATGTAGTTAAAGTTGCTAAGTTGCGTATATCGTTGAAACCTTCAATGAGTGGAATAGTGCCTGTAAAAATAAAAATTAAAATTAGAAAAAAGAAAGATTTAATTGAAGATAATAAAATAAAGCGACATGCGAAGGAGCCGTCTTTTCAGAACTACAAGGAAAGTTCGTCGCTCGCAATTTATCCCAGGTCGGTTCAAAAAATTCTCGTCAGTTTAAATGGCAGTCTAGAAAGAATCAGGTGTGAAATAGGTAAACAGCTATAATAAGAGATAAATGCGAAATAAACTTTCAGCTTGAACCCAGAGATCTATGAATGTACGTAACTTCAAACATCTTTAGAAACTTTAGACAATAAGTATATTGAACAAATAGGTATGAAACTAAAGACCATCTATAAGCAGATACATATACTCGTATGAGACAGAAACCCAGCCCTTTTTAAAACCTGCATCGCCAAAGTACCGGAGAAATTTCTGATTTTTTTAAATTTGTTGGCTATTTAAACTACGCCGCTCAATATGTTTCAATTCATATTTGTGAACATTAATTTCATTCAAATGACAAGCGGCAGTGACCCATCTTTTCAACTCAATTTTGTAGACATTGCTGAGTGTTTTCCGCGAATAGATTGATGGGTACAAAAAAGGCGGTGGCCAAAGCACGTCTCCAAATGGATGATAACACGGTTGCCCAACTTAGTGATAAATACACTAAGTCGCAGATTAAGTAAATCCACATTCTTTAAAAATCCGCTTTACGAATTGTCAACTATTGCGTGTTGTAGCTAGAGGGTTCCATTCCTCATACCATAAAGAAAACATTCTAAACGATTTAATGGGAAGATCTCTTGGGTACCCACCTGGAGAAATCCCTAACTCCACGGAAGGCCTCGATAGGATGGTAGATGTTCTTACCGTTTGGAAAGGCCTGCCCTATCAAAAGCACCAGCGGTAGGAATCATCCACCTTGGTGGAACCCGAAAATAGCAGAGCGTCTGTGCACCTAAATGCATAGCTGGAACATCGGGTGATCAACACGTAAAGAAAATGTCAAGCTTCTCAAAAAAGAAATTAGATTCGTTAAGAAAAATTCTTGAAGCTTCTGCGATTCTATTGAAAGCACCACGGAGCCAGCTCGTTTAAGAAAGGTTCTTGCCAAGGCTCCGTTACAGGTTTCTTCTATCAATAACTGTGACTTCTCTGGTTGTGTAGACGCAAGAAACTCTCGTCCGACAGATACACTAACGCCAGAGAAAACTGTGACCCAAACAATCGGCAAGATAATTGACGATCAGTAACAGCCCTGGAAACAATACTGAATCTTCTTCCACTAGATAGGTATTTACTGTGGCAACTCGGCAGCTAAAACTAAGGAAAGCCGGACTATGGTTAGCTAAGCCCTATGGTCATGCCTCAGTTGTGAACCGGAAGAACATATCGAGATCCCCGACGGAAACGGACTACATCGTGCTAACAAACTATTATCGCAGATTTTCAATCAGAATTTCCAGCAAGGAAATCAACATCTATGTTGACAGTCAAGCAGCCATTAAAACGCTGCAGTCAACATACGTAAGGTCGAAGCTTGTAAAAGTGTGCATAAAAAGACTGAATGACATCGCAGCGGCCAACAAGGTGAGCCTCTGATAGATACCGGATATCACGGGACACAAAAAAGCTGATGAACTAGAACTAGATGAAACCATGATATCCACAGAAATTTTCGTGTAGCTACCCTTGAAGACGAAATAAAAAATATTGCTCGCGAAAATTGTAAACGCTTTCATAACCATTACAGTAACGCTATATTCCGAATTTTGAATGAGAGAAATTTAGTGCGCAGATTACAAAGAACAAAACGGTTCGATTTATAACACTAAGAAGCAGCACATGCGAACAATTCTCATAGAATCTTTCACAAGATTTTTACCTACTGGCGGGATAAAAAATAAAAAAAATTTCGAAGGTAAATATACATTCTTCCACCAGAAGCCTCTAGAGGCTAGATATTCTAAAATGCTGATGCTTTAATACTTATAATAGGTATAACTCATGTTATAAGATCAACGACCTTTTTTCTTCTGTACATACACCAAGTGCAGTACGTCTAGCCCTGGCTGAGTTCCTATACATATATTACTCCTAGGCTTGAGAGCGTACCAAGGTGCGTTCAATATAATCAAATATTGTAGTTCAGCATCTGAAAAAAGGTGGATGGTAATTGCAATGTACCCTTCTCTACTTTTGAACATTCTATCGAATGCAAGCAATCAACTTGAAATCAATATTTCGTATTTCTATTTACTTACAAAAACTGCAGACGCCAAGCCTACCGATATATTACATAGCCCCACACCCGACTTCGTTACTGCGGTTACAATGTAATGCAGTTTCCCCGCATTTCACGCGCACAGCAGCACTTTTTTCACCTACAGTAAAATCAATTCCCTGCGCAACTTTGTACTAAGAGCTACACATGAAATGCATTATTTTTGCACACAAAGTTGCAGTCAAAAGGTTACATATATCACTACATACTCACCCATTGTCCAATCACAGCACAGATTGCATGGAAACAGCAACAGCCAGCAATTGAGGTAGATAAGATAGCTAAAAGTTAACTGGCGTGATGGAGTTTCTGCTGCTGATGCAGGATTATCAAATCTGGTGAACACTGGTAGCTGTGAACCCATCACGTAAAGTCGACCGATGAGTAGAATGAATGTTATTGAAACCAGAAATGTTAGGCGTGTCACCAGCGTCACGCTGTAGAGATTCCCAATATGCTCCTGATTTGACTTCTTCTTTTTTTCCTCGAAGAGATTCTTAACAAAATTAAAAATTTGCAGTGGACGAATCTGTTGCACCACAAATATCTCATACGCTGCACAAATCCCAGCGATGGTGATTCCTTGTTCCTTGCACAACATTGAACAAAGCAAACAAACGCCAAAGTAGATTATGGAAATCCAGCGAGTGCATCGTAGGGATTTTACAGCTCTGGCGTAGCAAAGGAACGCTCCAAGGAAAAAAATCGATGACAGCAATTCGGCCCGGCCAACTACACCTGTAACCGCCTCAGTATGCACCGGATGCACGGCAAACAACAGTGCTGCCACAAAACTAATCTGCCTGCCACCCTCGATGCCACCAGGAAAACTCATCAACTGCTTGCACGCCCGCTTAAACAGAATACACACCAATACATGCAGCATGACATTTACAACATGGTAGCCAGCGGGTTCCAGCTGATGTACCAAGTAGTTCCAGCGAAAAGTTAACACAGTCAACGGACGATATGATTTATGGGACTGTTCTTTGCGCATTGGCGTTCCCCAAAAATCGTTAAGGAATATATTCCTCAGTGGGGTGGATGGCCGCAAATCCTTATTGTCCTTTACAGCACTTATGTCGTCAAACACCAGGCCGCACGAAGCGCTGTTGTAATAGCACAACGTGCACACCGACACAATCGCAATGAACTGATAGAAGTTACTACTGGGCATGGGCATGATGGGTTATGGCTAGTGTTATACCCTCTTCCAAAAGGTGTCCTGGAGATTTTCCTTAACAAAATAATTACGCTGCTTTTCCTAAATATTTCACCAAAATTCTAGTGGTTTCTTATATATTTGGGGCATTCGTCAATTGCTCGGCAATTTATTAAATTCCGCTCCAATGTCATCATCGATTCGCCCCGTGGATATTTTCTGCACATGCCTAGAACAATATTAAACTCCTTGCACTTTCACTTGGCGAGATGTAAAATTACTTTGACCGAGATTCGATATTCAGTGGCCTCCATTACATGGTAAATTTTATGATGATTTTTCACGAATACCGGTAAATAATTCTACGCAAGCAGTTTGCACTAATTTTGTTCACGACACGAAAAACTTTTTTTAGAATAAACTTCCAGAGGTCATAAGCGATTTTAACAAAGATTTTAGGAGTAGAGATTTCAATAAATAGCGAAACTGAAGTACACAAGCGTCGTTTCGTCCTTGCTCCATGTAACTGTCAAGTGGGCGACACAGGATTCGATGGGGACAACAATTCACTTGCCAGTCGAAGGGGAAATTCACACATACAAATTGTTTTGCAAGAGGGGAGCATTATTTTTGCTCCAACAATACTCAGCGGGGTGGGTGAAATTTACTATTACAGAAAGGGGCTCGAAATGTTTTGGTAGCACTTATTTGATAGGGTATAATAGGATTAATCATTAATCATCACCATGTACCAAGAAGAATTGAAATGGAACACTTACTAATGCAAATCTAAAGAAAAGGAAAACATTATTATACATATATATGCGGATATATGTATAATTTGATAAGCGTTTTTTATAAGTATACACAATGACTGAAGCAATTGATATGATTGACGATTCATTTAAAAGATCAGTGATGTACTTTCCAATACGCCAACATCCAAACAATCAAAGTTTTAGTTTTTCCAATAATAATATAATAATACTTTGAGGTTTCCATTACTTTTTACTATTGCTGTACACAAGCACTATTACTGTTCATATTTCGCCATTTGACAACAGTACATATTACGAATTGTTTAAGCACAATTTTAACTAGTTTTCTTCCTCTTGCCCTCTTTTGGGGCGTCGACGCTAATTTTTTTGAAAACATGACATCACATAAAATTTAAAAAAAAATTATTTTGCCTAATCAAAGAGGTCTTATCAACAATATAAAGATCATGCATGGCAGACGGACGCACAAGCGAGAATAATGAGGCTCTGTGAACATATATTTGAGGATATAAACAGTAATAAGTTTCTGTTTTACTGCCTTTTATTTATACTGGAAAGATAAGTCTAAAAACTTTTCGAATCGTGTGAGGAATCCTGAATAAAATAAATAATGAAATTAGTTGGATTGTATTTCACTAAGTTGTTTTGATTTTCGTTACAAAACTTTATAACATAAGCTGTCGGTTGTTCCTCACATACATATTAATATATTTTAATTAGTTAAAGCACTTTCTTTGAGGGCAAGAAAAATGTGATGTCTCGCATATCATTTGATAAATTGGCAGTCCAATAGCTCTTTATTGATATGATTATCTCAAGTAATTTGGCAACTAAATGGTATGCACCAATGTGTTGTTCATTTCTCTCCACTGTAAGCTCATATTTTTTTATTTTAAAATTAACAAATTCTATTTAATTGCATGTCACATGCACAATAAGGCCGAAATTAGTTTTTCTTCAACTTTTTCTTGTATTGGAACCATTTACAAAATAAATACTTACGAATAGTAGCCAGGTTGCTGTGTTTAGGTTTTGACTCAGTAGTCTATTTACGTAAAATAAGGAACATCGTTTAAAAAATATTTGGCGCAACAGACTATACATGGTTCAGGACAATGTATAAAAACTAATTTGAACACAAATGTCTGAACGCTGCAATGATTAACTCCGTTGCGCTTACACTATGAATGATGAATTGTTTTTGTGCTTGGCACCATTGAAATTCTTTTGACATGTACAATAGTTGACAAGCGGCCGCTGCGTTTTCCTTTTGGCGAAGAGGTTATTTTATACAAACGCGAATATTTCCTTAATTTTCGAAAACTATTTCAAAATATTCGATAAAAGACTGATTCTGAAGTCCATACGATGTCTACGGAAGACTTTTATCTACGTTATTACGTAGGTCATAAGGGTAAATTTGGTCATGAATTTTTGGAATTCGAGTTCCGCCCCGATGGCAAATTGCGCTACGCAAACAATTCCAATTACAAGAATGATACCATGATCCGCAAGGAAGCTTTCGTACATCAGTCGGTGATGGAGGAACTAAAACGTATTATCCTAGACTCCGAAATAATGGCGGAAGATGATACCCCTTGGCCACCACCAGATAGGGTCGGTCGACAGGTGAGTTGGACAATGACTGAAGACTTGCGCTTACAATGCCAATGATTGTATATCCTTTCTATCTCAGGAGCTGGAAATTGTGATTGGCGATGAACACATCTCATTTACTACCTCAAAAACTGGCTCTCTGGTGGATGTAAATAGGTCTAAAGATCCCGAAGGCTTGAGATGCTTTTATTACCTCGTTCAGGATTTAAAATGCCTGGTGTTCTCACTCATTGGACTGCATTTTAAGATTAAGCCCATATAAGATGCTTCGAACTTCACCATTCGTATCAAATGTAATATTCTTAGTAAATATTTTTTCAATAAAGCCAACATACTCGTAAAGCAAGATATTTTGGGCAGCATTATTGTCGTAAGTCAATGCGGAGTTGATAGTTGTTCGAATCAAGCGACACAAAGTCTTTAACAAAAAACTGCGGAGAAGTTCACAATTCGCCTCATGTAAACACCAAAGCGGGAAGCCATTGAAAAAAAAAAAATCTTAGGTGGACAAGTGGTATAACATGTCTAGCGACCTAACCAACCAGGGCTATAGCCGAGAATATATTGAGTTTATGTGAGACGCTTAGTCTAGTGGACCCTATAATTTAGTTAAATCGAATTTGAATCGGAGGGCCAGCCTACGGGAAACGAAATTTAAGTACGAATAAACAGCCTGTTATGCACTCGGGTATGCACACATCTTACCAAATGAGTTGGTGTACGCTCTGTACTGTTCGACCGATAGACCGTCAGGGACAGCAGCATTGTTGAGAGTGAGAAGCCCCTTCTCATCGTAGCATTCGGAAGCAGCCTTGGTCCTTTCTTGCGGGGCTGCTTTATATGTCTTTTCTTTTGAAATGTGTGGCTGCCGACATTCCTCGCCAAACAAGTTACTACTTGGTGAAGATCTTGTTGGTAGCGTTGCCACTGGTCGTCTGCACTTAAACTTTTTTCCAGATGTTGCGTCATTTAGGCTGTGCTTAACGATCGTAGTACCAAAGATGTCCTCTTTTCCTGTTTTGTCTGGGGAATCTCTCCGCTGCAGACCGTTGTTCAAATGAGCTATCAAATTATAACGGATTTTCGAATTGATCAATTAAATAATTTTTCATTGCCCTCATTATCTAAGGGTTTTATATATTAATTGTTATTTTTTATGAGAGATAGTGAAAAGAGAATAGGTGGAGTAGTCTGTGAGATATTTGCGTTATGAGTGGGAGTTGATAGACTTTACCTTTGGATGAATTTTCTTGGACTTGAAAAGGATGAGAAGGCTACCATCGCGGAGTTGTGTAATTTATTTTCCAGAAAATTTCCAAATATCAAATAGTGTGCGATCAGCAACCAAAGCCTAAAATCATTTGTTCTCTATCTTCACCTAACATATTTACCTCAACCCCAAGAGGAAATCCGTAGACAATTTTTAATGGCCATATGTGCTAATCGACCAATTAGATTAAATTTGCCTTATACCGAACGAAATCACGAGGTTTCGTCAAATTTCTCCGAACCTCCGAGGTTTTGGCACACATTTTACAGGTTTCGAAAACTCGTGATTCGGCGAAATCTAGTTGAAATCCCCTTGGGCCAGCGCACATTGGACCATTTCCCTCGGGGTAAAACTGACTTTATAGAAGAGGAATGGGTCGAAACGGGGTAAAATGTTCATCCAGCGTTAAGGTGGTTTAACATCGGTATAAAACCAATACACACACAAGTAGACAATTTCCAGATGCAACTGAAATACCACTACAATGAAGATCGGTTCATGTATACACAATTTCCCCCCCAGGTTATTCATGGTTTGCGATTGAAGTAAAAGATACCCCAATTGAACCAGTGTGCCATGGCCCTAGAGTACATTCGTTCGTGAGGGGTTTTCAGTACAGTACAAATCTACAGCGTGAACTTCGGTTTATTTTGGTGTTCATTTATAGACGTCAAAATGTACTCGTACAATTTAAATAAATTTCTTTCTTGTTACTGCGAAATCATCTATATACGCTGTAAAAACTTTTTTTTTAATTACTACAGAACTCATTTTCACTAATTATTTTGCATCAATAAACAATTGTTTTGGCAGCCAGGTAATGACGGTTGAAGTCACTTCAACTCGGTAGGAAGCACTTATTAAGGTTTCGGTAAAAGTTCATCGAATCCTCGCGATTTCGGTTCGATGGGGACATGGTATCACAAAACCTAGCTACAGCCAAGCGCAACCAATATTATCCTCCAGCTTTCAGTTGTGGTTCGACCGATGCACATTTTCGCTTATTAGCTGCTAGTATCTTGCATGCTTTCGGAACGCAGCCATTGTTAGCAAAAATGACATTACCTAAAAAGTCGAACTTCGCGACATGCATAACCTTTTTTCAAAATTCCAATTTCTATTTTCAAATATATTGTTCTTACGGTTGGATTAAAGTACTTATGACAATAACGTAAAAACTAGTCAACGCAAAATATTTACAAGGATTTCTGCTTCACCATGTTACGAAAAATTGTTGATGTATATTTATATTTCAAATTTTATTAATAACGAATTTCACAACTCGGTGTTATATAACAAATGCATGCTTTAAAGTAGCGAATCTTCTTAACTTGGATTTTGTTTCCTTCTAGATTTCACATATCCTGCGACGTCCCAATATTTTAGCAAATCAGCGGTTTTATTCAAGCAGTGGTCAAGATAAATCGCCAGTCGATAATCATGCCGACATACCAATCATAGATTATGACAGTCCAATCGATTTGCCGCTTCCAGAGTATCAAAAGAAAATAAATGAGCCTCTGGAGCAGCAGAAGCAGAGGTAGGAAAAATTGTTTACAACAAAAATTAAGTTGCTATGTAATTCAAATTACTTCTAGGCTTATTTATCAATCGCGTAAGCGTGGGATGTTGGAAAACGACTTGCTTCTCAGCACATTTACTGCAAAATATCTGAACAGCATGACCCAAGAACAAATTAATTTGTACGACCAACTGATAAATGGAGCTTCAAACGATTGGGACATTTATTACTGGGCCACAAACGCAAAGCCAACGCCACCGGAGTTTGACAATGAAATAATGGAAAAGCTGAAGATACATGTAATGAATAAGAACAAAGAAAAACGTTTGCGTCAACCAGATTTATAAGATCAACACAATATATTCATAAAAATAGTATTGTAGACTTGTTCGCGAATTCGTATACAAATATGAAAATATTCGTCAACGAATACCACGAATAAGTCCACCAACAGACCTAACAATAAATACCTGCTTCTCTCCCATTACTCAACATCTTTCAAAAACTTTATAAAGCGTCTGTAGATTAGTTAACTCATACAAATGGGACTTGATTTGGTTACTGGGCAGGAGATATCTCTTTAACGACGGACTGATCACATGTTCTACCCTCCATTTGTGTTTCTTAGTTGTAGAATCTGCTTTAGCAATATTTGAATAAAATGTGGCTGTCTCCCGACAAAAGGTTTCAAAGCATTCTTCTTCAGTATCCCATTCGACTTTTGTTGAAAGTCTGAGCAAGTACATGGGAAGGAAGGTGATACTAGGTTCATGATTTTCCAATAGTGATGGTATGCTTTCAAGCACACCATCTTCGGTAATTCTCAGAGAGAAATACTCTCGTAATAGAAGCGATTTTTCAATGAGAATTTTCGCAGCTTTATGAGCTACGTCCGCTTTATCACCATCTTCTTCACTCCAACCAATAGATTCAATGGCAATAATTATAAGGTCCTTTACTTGAAGGCCAGGATTAAAGCAGATCTCTTTGAGATTCTGAAATTCATATATCAGGCGTTGGTAAAAGAGTTCTTCACTGAAAAGATTAAAATTACAAAATCGTTTTAAAGCATTTTTAATACAATGATTAATTTATAAATTTAAAATTTAACATTAAGGTAATATAACAGTAGTTTAGTTAAGAAGAGTGATCACGAAAACTGGGGGAAAGTTGGAGAAGCCGTACACGACGACAAAGGCTGTAAGAAATAAGACAGTAAGTAAAAAGCGTCCTCATAATTTACAGAACTGACTTGCAGCATTGCTTCGTTTCATTGGTTTGCTGGTTTTATTTTTCTTCATTTCCTTTTGTTAGACCTTTTCTAATAATATATGGCCAGGTTTTTTTTTTTTTTTTAATTTTTGTAGCATTGCTGCTGTTCAGCTAATGTGGTCGACTATATGCAGACCTCATAATTTGTTTGAATACCGCCCGGTTTTAAATCGTATCATAACTACAGCAACACAAATTGATTTTGTCTGCCTTCAGCTTCTCGACCTTTTGTTTTCCGCCGTTATTTTAACCACATATTGAGCAACATTGCCAACAGAAGGTTTAAGTTAAAGCGGGCCGGACAACTATACTGAGAAGTTTTATGAGCTACTCACACCCGTGGCGCCCACTTTTACTCAAAATTCGAATATTCTTTCTCTACTTCATTTACACGACTACCTCTTATTGGGCCAGCGCACTTTGGATCAATTCCCCCGGTGTATCGCACTTTACTTCAATCGTATACATGAACCGATTTTCATTGTATGGTATTTCTGTTATGTATCTCGAAATTGACAACTTGTGTGTGTGCATTGGTTGCCCCCGATGTTAAACCACTTCACCGCTGGGTGAAAATTTTGCGCCAAGTTGTCAATTTCGAGAGTCAACAGAAATACCACTACAATGAAAATCGGTTCATGTATACATAGTTTTACCCCAAATTATTCATCCAGTGTGCGATTGAAGTAAAGTGCAATACCCCGGGGAATTGATCCAGTGTGCGCTAGCCCATTCGTACTAATGAGTTCTGCTTGGAAGTTCCCCGTTCAGAACATTTTGACAATACTCTAGCCATCTGTCGCGAACTACTTTATCTTGGGTTAACAAGTGGACTCGCGTACCTCGCGTAAGTGTTTTTACATATCCTCTGAAAAAATGCGTAACACACATTGTGTTTTATAGCATTCTATACTGTACTTTAAGACAAAAAAGCTTTGGGATATGGAACAAAATTGGTAACAAATTAGAGTTATTAAATTACTCACCATAATTTTATTATGTTGCAGAGATACATCTTCACTCCATATTGAAACAATGCAAACGTTCTGTCGACTACTCCCACAAATACCATATCTTTTATGGTGTTTCTAAGCTCTAAGCTACATGAATTTTCCACTTGCTTTCTCATTTTTATTACGCTTGTAAGTTTCACTTCCTTTGATTTTTTCTCCTGTCGAAAACTGCATTCAGGATCGCTACTTATTTTCTCAGGTTTATGAGAGGTTATTAGGAACTTTTCTAATTTTTGATCCTTGGCATCTGTTCTAACCATGTTGTTTGGTCTTACTTGGCCAGTAGTAGATGTATTTATAGTGTCGTTGACATCATTTGACGCTCCCGGAAGCTTTAATTGTTGATATACTTTCTTCGTTGTCTTGTTACTTAATAGTTTCGCTTCTAACGCTGCTTTGATTTTTTCAATGATATCGATTTCATTTAGAAAATGAACTTCATGCTTCGTAGGATGAACGTTTACATCTACATTCGTTGGCTCGAGTTCAAGGCTCATGTAGACAAATGGATGACCGCCTTTCGGCAGGAATGAACTGTAAGCAGCATCAATTGCAGTCTTTAACGCTCCCGACTCAACCAAACGGTTATTTATAAAGAGCAAAAACGTGATTCTTTTAGCTGAATAGGAGACTTTTGTTATTAACCCTCTCATTATGAACTTGTGCAAATTGTCTTTAACTTCCACATCCATGAGCTCTTTGAAGACTTGCAATCCATACAAATTCTTTATGTTATCTCTTTGTGTACTATTCGACATGGTTCGAATAAAAGGACTTTGACCGAGTTTTTTAACAGTGAACCCAACTTTTGCGTTATGCACAGCGTACTTCATAACTACATCGACGATTCTTTGAAACTCCTCCGCAGGTGACTTAAGAACTTGTGTTCTTTGTGGCATATTGTAAAACAAATCTTCTATAGTGATGATGGTTCCTTGCGTACCAGCACATGGAGTCAGAGATGCCATAAGTTCTCCGTCTTCATAAGACGATCTAAAACAAATGAATGCGTTAATGATGGCTCGAAAATGATACAAAACTTGAACAAACTTATAAGCACTTAGCTCATGTCTAGTTTTCGTCTGGATAGTTAAATGAGCTACGTGACTGATGCTGGCCAATGCTTCACCCCGGAAACCGAATGTGGCGATGTTAGATAAATCTTCAAAGTTAACCAGCTTAGAAGTAGTAAATCGATTGCAGACGATCTCCATATCCTCTTTACGAATGCCAGTACCATTATCAAGAATTTGAAGAAATTTAAGACCACCAGACTTTACAGTAACTTGGATCGACGTCGACTTGGCATCAAGACTGAAGATTTTAATGAAAGTAATTATAATCAATTAAAATCGTGTTTACCTATTTTCTATTAGTTCCTTTACAGCATTTGCTGGTCGTTGAATAATCTCTCCAGCTGCTATTCGATTTACAACTGCCTCTTCTAATTTTTTAATGACACCGGGATCCATCATGGTGCGCGCCTCTTTTAATAACAAAACACAGAAATAAATGATTCAGAACAACAAATGAAACAACTTCCAATACTATTTTGGAAATCAAAAAATAACTTCGATCCAATAAGAAGCACACTACCCACGTTCCAGACGTTTCTCATCCTCTCTAGAAAGTGGAACGGCGCTAGTCTGTGGCTAGCGTAATGGACACCTAGGTTTTTAAAATTTAATAAATTACCCGGCATCATGCCTCATTAAAATCAAAAACTCGATAATTACAGAGTAAATAATCTCAATCCCAATATACACATTTACTCATTTGCTGAACTATTATATTCTAAAAAGAGTTCAATGTAATTTATGTAAGTGTAAAATGTAAAAAATTAGGATCCAAGTTGTCTCTTCCGCGAACGTTAGATACGCCATGTAAAATTGTGTATTTGATATTATGTCATTCGTGATACGTAATTCGGGGTTACATTTCCCATGTGCGGGCAAATAAACGTATGCTATTTCACCAAATGCCATTTGGAACAGTAATCATGTTTACTAAAACATAAATTTCTATGCAATGTGTTGTTAAAAAAAAGAAGACTTCGTTATCGCTTTTCTTTTTGGGTTCGAAAATGAGGTCGATTTTAATCACAAAATTATGGAACGTTTTGACACCGACAATTTTTGGTTTGCATTTTGGGTGACATTCCATTCGATCCATTCGATCTTTTGCAAAATAATTTCAGTAACCATGTTATGAACCGTTTGGAGATGTGCCTTGTCCAACCCCCGATGATTGGTGTTTATAAGAGACTGTTGTCAATCCTAGGAATCACAGACGCGCTTAAAGAAAATATCCATCGAGCTATTCGCGAAATACACAATGTACTGCAAGCATGGGTTGACAGAATTCGCTATAGCCAAACCAACCACTATGACCACTGTTCAATAAAGAGCGATGTAGTTTTAATATAAATTTCAACAGATATATAGATCTCATCATTTTCACGTTATGGTCAGTGGAGATCGTTACAGAACTGTGATCACTTCAATTTACCTTCAAGATCGTGCAATTTGACACCTTTCGATTAATAAGTGCTATTTTGTCTAATATACGATTTTATTTCTATTGGGCTTTTAGAACTCCCTTAATTTTCTTCAATTCTTCCATTTTTCAATGTGATTTAATTTCCAAATCTGTATACCATTTTTTTTTTAATACATTCTTTTGTGCACCAATTTTTGAAAGTAGAGCATTCAATTATGCGAGCAGCAAACATAATTTCCGTGTGTAAGCTGACCCTTGTAGGAAAGATGTTTGCTAGCCATGCATATGTGTCAGTAAAACAATCGAGACTCGAGGTCATTGCACAATTTCTTAGAAAACGTCATAAATTTGACTAGCTTTGCGTCGTGTTCATCTTCTATATTTATTTTGTGTCATGGACTAAAGTAATTTTTATTTTTTAAAGATGCAGAAAAGAGTCCGTAAAAATTCGGATTATATTTGCCCAAAAAAACCTAAACTGGATATCACAGTAAATACTGAACAAGAAAAGAATGACACAAACCCAATGTCATCTCAATATGTGCATTCAAAAGAAATTGATGTTAAAAGTGAATCATTTGTGCGAACTAAATCCTCCGTGGAATGTAGTGACTATACTGATGTAAATATTACAGAAAAATCTTCTTTAGTGAATCCAATTATAAAAACTTTCGGAAAATCAGAACTGCGCGAATCGGATACTGTAGAGTTTAAGGAAATTTTTCAAAAAATGATCAAAACCGCCGAAGTTAGTGAAGATCACGTACAGGGTCAGCCCGAAGTTACAAGCGGCAGTCCCAACAAGAGTTTATGCTCTGGTAGCATACATATGCAAGACAATTCCGAAGGCGCTCAAGAGCCTGCATTAATAAAAGTCAATGAAAACGAATCCATGGAATCCTTGAGTACTTTTAAACGTTTGCACAGAGAAAATGACATTCTGATAGATTTTGAAACAAATACCGCAATTGATGGCGCAACTAACCATGTCGCGTCCGATGGCAGTAACTCTATGTGTATACCAACTGAGAATGATTTATTTCTAAATGATGCGAGCAATGCAAAGGATTCTATGAGCATTAAAAAATCAGTGGAAACTTTGCCCTTAAATTCAAAAATGGGTGAGGATGCTAAGTCGAATCCTTCAAATTTGTTGAGTGGGCCCGTAGGTATATGCAATACCCCCGCTTTAGAGATGAATGCTGCTGGCGAGACGAAAAAAGTGCTACCCGATCAAACAACAGCCAAAGTTTCCATAGGCAATACGACCATATCTGTTCCCTTGCTAAAGCCTCTGAATTTCAAGCGAATAATAACCAATGAAGGTAAATCCGTTTCAAATATAGTTCATAAGGTTATAAATATACGCGGGAAAAAAATTAAAGCGCCCACGATATTGCAATTGTCACAGGTTCACTTGAATCCCAAGACAAATACGAAAATTGTTCAAGCCACTCTAGTCGGTAATAAAATTAAGCTGCCAAATATTGGTTTTAAGTCTTCATCGGGCTATATAAAATCAAATTTTGTTCAAGCTTCACAGTGCTCAGCAATGGCCGTTACTTCTTTGCCAAAACAAATATTTGACGATGAAATGGTTTTCGTAGAGAAATCCGCTCAACCTCAGGGTCAACCTTCGGAGGAATATGAATTAAAATCGATTGAAAATACACCAGTGAGCAATATAACCAATAAAGTTCCAACAAAACCTAAAGAATCGGGTATCAAGACCGTCGCATATGAAGACTTGGTTCCCAAAAGTAGCCCCTCCTACTTAACACAGTATTGTGTAATTGAAACAGAATCCTCTACTCCATCAAAGTCATATGAAAGTTGTGTGACCGATTCTTTACCAACCTCGATAACAGTAGCTTCAAGCGGTGATACTCTTCCAAAAGTTTCTGCCTCTGTGTCTAAGACGTCCCGAAAACCAATAATGTTGACCAAAACCGTCTCCACATCAGATGTTGTAAGTTGTACAACCCAAAACAATACTAGTGATGCTAACTTGGCTAAAGATAATCAACAAATGGTTGATAATAATTTTTTATTGCGGAAACAAATTGCGCTTACAGTTCAGAATTGCAATAGATTTCAATTGAAAGTCTCAGCAAAGAGTGCCGAGGATATTAAAACAAAAAGAAATGAAAAAAGCGCAGATTTTATGGGAATTTGTCCGTCCAAGCGGCAATTGACAAAATCAAATTCTATGGTCGGCCAGAATTCTACCAGTGAATCTGTCTTAGTAACGAATATGGACAAAGTTGAGAAAATAAGTAATTTAAAATCAGACGAAACACAAAATGTCCTGCTAAAGCATTTATTGCAGTCTTCCATAAATCAGCGTTCAAACTCCACATGCAACCAATCATTAGCCCCTCGGAAACTGGCTACGCTTCGTGCTCCCAGCTTGGGAGTAGTAAGTTCATTAGAAGCGCAATTGGCACGTCCAGTCATTCCACCTGTTTCTTCAGTGGGAGAGATAAAGCCTGACAATAAATTGACAAACAAAATCTCCAATGATAAGCTAAAAAAGAACTCGATGGATAGTGGCAATGCTAAAACCAGCAGACCTGAAATGATATCTAGAGAAACATCATTCGTTTCTACATTCCCTTCAAAACAGAAATATCCTTCTATTCCTCCCGAATATGAGAGAATGACAAGTATACATGCAACTAATCCCAATCAAATTATTGAAACCGATACCACCAAAGGAGTATCATTCCCTTCAACAAATTCAAACTATAATGCAATGAATTTATTTAAATTTTTCAAACAAAAAGATCAAAACAAAAGCAATTCTCAAAACTCAGAATCGAACACCAATCAAGCACAAAATAAAATACGCTCCCCAGATGATAATAATTCTGATATTAAACTGTCTACTACAAAAGATGATTATGAAAACATTAATCTTGAAATTGGAAACTCTTCAACAGTTAAAACTAAACTAGTAAAAATGGATATCGAACAAAATATTGAATTGAGAAAAAGATTCAAACGTGATCATCAAAAACATAAATTAAACAAAGAACCACAAAATCATCAAAAGAAAAAATCACGTAAACTCTCCAAAGCAAGTGAAGATTTTGATGAGTTCATTGAGAACAAAGTAGTTCAAATGAAGCAAATGTTTGTTTTAGAAGTCCTTGAACCATTATTGAGTACATTTCTTGGGATATGTTCCATTTATGGTTATAATGATAGAGTACGTAATCACGTTGAATATGCGTACCATAATGTTTTTAAAGAGGATTTCGGTAAAACAAATATAAAGAATTTAGTCGATTTTTATTCGGTTAAGCCATATGGACCACACTATAACAATAAAGTAAATAATGTACCTTCTTTTCAAAATAAATTTTACGATGAGGAATTCTCAACAATGAACCATGAATCCTGTGATAAACTATTTCAATTCATAAGCACATTAAAGCAACAAAACCTTCAAACAGCTGAAAACTTTTCATTAATTTCAAGTTCACCACCGTGTAATAATGAAACAAAAAATCAAACACTTCTTAATATGAGCTATCCCGGTATTAAATTTCAAAGGCATTATAATTTAAATACCGATCGCATGTCTCCTATTGTTCCATTAATAAATGCGAATCACTTTGGAATAATAAAACGGAAAAAACCAGGACACATGACTCGTAATAAATGGTAAGTTTTACATCTAAATTGAGACGTTCTTATGTACTCTTACTAATCAAATATTATTTTATTATTTAAGTGCGTATGGGAATGTCGAAACAACGGTTATTTTAACACTTTCGTCATTTGTTGCGGAAAATGTCCTCGATATACTTCGAGATCTAGAGAATTTACTTAATGTTTATTCACCTGTTTCATATAAATTACTGAATAACGAAAAAATCAATGTTCGCAATATAAAGGGCCTCTACATATCTCGAATTCGAAATCTCCAGAGGACGGAATCTACAAATATTCAAAATTTTTTTAATGGTACTTATAAATGCTGTCGTAATTGTCATTTGATTATAATCTGTGGCATAGTTGGAGTTGAGTCAAATTCAAATATTAAAAAGCGAATAATGGCTGATAGTCATTTTTGCAATAAATTTTGCTGCATACAATATAAAAAGAAGGGAAGAAAGTATGTGGTTTCACGAAAGAGAGAACGTTGTTACCAAAACAATAAGTCGGCTAATCGCATCAATGCAATTGAAAACAATTACTGTAATAGTTCAAATTACAAAGTTGTTGGTCCAAATTGTTTTTGGAAACCTTCTTATAAGGGATTAGCAAATGAAGATGCAAATGAAATTTGCCTAAAGATGCGGATTGCAATTGCTTTAAATACAAACAAGGACACAAGGCGATGTATATTATGCAATCAAAAGGGGGACTCTTTCGCAGACGGATCTTCTAGACTTCTCAACTATGATGTCAATAAATGGGTAAATTCAATTTTCTTATGCATACATTTACATATTTTTTTTATAAATAACAGCGTTGTACTCTAAAAGCTAGAAAAAGAACTTAAGTAGCGAAAAATTTAAATTGTAAATAAAACGGTTTCTTGGGAAAATGAGAAAGTACTGCACAAGTTAGTTGGCTTTAGTGCTTTGAACAAATTTTCGACTTTCTCGAAAGCTTGAGAGATGTTAAGGAAGATATCTTTTTCTTTTCTAGCGCTTTCTCAATTTTATTAGTCATTCTTAATACCTGGTCAGTCAGAATGCTTGGTTCTGAAGCCGAATTGATGATTAGGAACTAAATGTCTCTTCAATAAGCGGTTGGAACATATAATAATTTTAGCGTAACATTTATAAGTTAAAAGAGTTTGGTTAGAGTTTTTTTTTGGCAATTCTTTATATTTTCGATTATTAAATACAGGGTCCTTGTTATTTTTCATATATTTCCTTGCCTGGCGAAGTTCGGCCAATGAGACAAATTTTTTTTTATAACTATTGAAGTTATCAGGCGTCGCAGTCGTATCACGAAGATCTTCTATCACTTTCTCTCCGTCAAATGGCTTAAACGTTCCTTCCAGGTGTTACGGATGAGGAAGAGGAGGAAACCATGACACTTCTTCTGTGTATCTTTCCTGCCCTATCGGCTTTGAGAAGGGGAATACTTCTTTGAAGATCTTAAAGATCTAGCTAGACTCGGTTTGAGCAAATTAAAAAGCTTTGTCTCCGGGTCAAAATGGTTTAATGTTTAAACGGCGAATCATACCTCTTCGGCATGGGTTCACACCGAAACCGGTTGCCCTGCCTCCTGTCCCATTCTCCTTGGAAGTCTCCATGTAGGTCCCCGGTGCTGGTAGTCCAGTTTTTCTCCATAGTGGATGACAATGGACCTTCTTTTGGTCTAGGTGTGTCCACCCATAGCCCAACCTCAACCAACCCAACCGTGATAGTCCTTGGAGTAGTGAGGTGTGAAGGTCATCTTATGTCTCCCTACTTTTAACCACAAAGTCTTCGAGTGAATGCTCCCAAATACATCAAGGTCTTGGAGGAAGTTGCAAAGCACTGGATAGACAATGCAAGTGTTTCAGCAGAATTCTGCTCCAGTGCCTTCTAAGACCGCGATAACTCAGAAAAGAATGACAATCAATTTCCATGTTATGGTGATCGAAAGATGGTCGGAGTTGAGTGATATGCTTGTGTTCCATGCGATGCTGGTTAGTAAGGATGCGTCCGCGAGGCTGATGTCGGGGGAGCTTTGGCTGTTGCCCGTGAGTCTGGTGGGCGTTGCTTCGTTGAGGATGCCAAAGTTAGAGCCATATATCTGTTCAGCTATGTGTGTGCCGCGTTGGTCTCTAGCTGAGATTTGATGGTGGGCGTTAAAATCACCCAGAATGAGGTTGGCACCACTGTTGAGGATGTTTGCGATTGATGGCGTATATCCTGCGGGGCAGCTCCCTACGGGGGGAATATATGTAGATGTTGGTGATCACGATTGCTGGTCTGCACGATGTAATTGCGATGCTTTGTTGTTCAAGGGTGCAGTCTGAGGTCGCGGGCTGTGGGATAGGTGTATATTCAATGCTTTCGTGCACAATGAATGCGAGTCCGCCACCATGATCTGTTGTTCTGTCATGGCGAATAATTTCGTATTCTCCTGATCCTCTAAGAGTGCATCGTGGAAGGAGTTTTGTTTCTTGAACTGCAGCAATGGGTATGTTGTTACGATCCACGTAGTGTGTCAGTTCGGCGATTTTGCCCATGAGACCATTGCAGTTTATTTGTAGTATCTTAAGTTCAGTTGAGTGTTGCGGTGTTCTGCCCGTGGCTGGTGGTTGTTGTTCTGTTCTGACTGTGGTGGTTTGAGGTGAGGACCTGTTGGTGGTTTGTTGTTGTTGTGGAGTGTGCTGGCAGCATCTGCCAATAAAGCTTGTGGACCACAGTCTGTGATTGCTTAGACCTGGGCATCTGCGTAGGTGGCACCTCTGAAGACATTGGTTGCATTTTACCGAGGCGGAGTTATGGTGAGTTGTGCTGTGGCAAATTGAGCACAGCCACGCGTTGACAACAACGACCCTTGAATTGAGTGGTCCATTCTCTGTGGCTGGTTAATCCCGAGCAGTTACGTAGATGACACCATTCCAAGCACTCGTTGCATTTAACTGAGGTGGTGCTTCGATGGATGTTCTTGTGGCAGACCAAACACTGCTCCATTGAGATAAAAACGAGAGTTGAGTAGGTAGCTATGTACGTACTTGTTCGGTGTGTTCCAGGTGAGTTTGATGAGAAGATGATGATGATGAATTTGACGAAAATGACGGATGATGCTGAGGGGGGGTAGACGATCTTTGGTCGTGGCCAGGCTGGGGTGGTCTGGCGACGAGTCGCTCCGGTACGTAGAACCAATCGTCGTGGGGGCGGATTCCGCGAATTCCAGTTCTCTGAAAAAAGAACCTTCCTCAACTTTAACAAAGCCGATTGGGCCAGTTTCACAGCCTACACAGACAACATTTTTAGCAGTTAACAACAGCCAACAAACGTCCACATAGGTGAGAAAATATTTCGGAAAGCACTACAAGCAGCCGTCCAACGATTTGTACCGGCTGGCAGAATACCTAAGATACGCCCGAACTTCCCAGCCGCAGCTATTTCACTTGCAGAAGAACGAGACAGCATCAGAACAACGGAACTCATACAAATGCTGGCTTGCAAATTATCTCTGCGGCAGACAAACTTATGTGGAATTCCTGAGTTCCTGCTCAAAATACAGAAAAATGAAACAAGGAGTGCCCCAAGGCGGGGTTCTGTCTCCACTTCTCTTCAATCATTACATATCAAAGCTACCATCACCTCCGGCAGGCATAAACATTGTTTCATACGCAGACGATTGCTCAATCTTCGCATCAGGCCCTAACATACAAGATCTATGCTCTTCGATCAATGCGTACCTTGTAATAGTGGAGGCATTTTCAAAGACCGTAATCTACAACTGTCAACAGAAAAATCCACAGCAACTCTTTTCACCACCTGGACGAAGGAAGTGAAACTTAACCTTGATATATCAATAGGCAACCGGCGCATACCCACCATCGCTCACCCAAAACTTCTGGGTGTTACCTTCGATAACTTATTCACCTCGACACACGCCACCAATGTCAGAAATCGCCTCAGGTCCAGAAACAACATAATTAAATCCCTTGCCGGCAGCTCTTGGGGTAAAGACAAGGAAACACTCCTCGCCACATACAAAGCGATCGGTCGATCCGTACTCAACTATGCTGCACCTATTTGGACCCCGCAATTAAGTGACACAAACTGGAAAAACCTCCAAACCTGCCACAATACTGCCATGCATACCATAACAGGATGCCACCTCATGGCTAACGAAGATCACCTAAACCATGATGCTCCCAATAAAATCACACAACATCATGCTTTCACAGCAATTTCTACTGGCCTGCCACCTGCCAGACATCCCAACCACGATCTCACAACGGCACCCAAACCACCTCGCAGCCTACGGAAGTGCATCACACACTATCAGCAAGACATAGACCAATTCACACAACAGCCCTGTATCAACGCTGAACAATATAAAGAAAGCCTAAACCACATCCATCAACTATCAGTTGCTAACGCAATTGCCAACTTCAACGCTAACATAGTGCTTGGCGGTCGACCCACTCCCATTTCTAATGAAGAGAAACAACTCCCACGCCGAACCAGGACAACTCTAGCCCAGTTCCGCTCGGGATGGTGTCACCTGCCTAACAATTACCTATCCCGTCTCGGCAACAGATGCCCACACTGTGGCAGCAGCCCACACGATGTCCAACACCTCTTTAACTGCCCGGCCAACGCAACACAACTAACCCCAGTAATGCTGTGGATCCACCCAACTGATGTGGCCCAATTCCTGACTGAGCACAACAGAAGAACCAGCGTATGACGGATGATACTGCTGCAACAACAACAACAACCAAATTTATGGCCGCCTTACACACCAGAACTTATCGGTTGGATTACTCCGTGTGAAGCAAAGTTGAACATAAAATCAAAACAACATCCCCACAATACCATGCAAGCTTTAAAGGATGCCACTATCCCATTGATGGTCAACGTCGATAAAGACCATTAAATTCAGACATGCTGACGCTTGAGATCACGCATTAGGTCTGTTGTTGATGCTGAAGGTGAATTTGGAGAATAAATATGGTCTACATCACATACATATATGAATTTATGTGCCACATTATATTCTTGTAAACTATTCTTTGCATAAAGTTGTGGGTATTTTTTTTATTTGCGTTCGCTATTGGGTGCGATTGCAATTCTTTAGTACTGCTTCTGTTACTGTATTTAATAACTTAAAAACCAGGCCATATTTTTTATTTTATTTTAGGAAGAAATACATCCATTTTACGAAGAGGTTTTGATTAGTTATTCAAATTTTATGAGGCTTATAGTAAATGTATTATTATTTTAAAATATATTATAATATCCTGTATTTGCCAACAGGTTCACCTTAATTGTGCGCTTTGGTCAAATAGTGTTTATGAAACTATTAATGGAGGATTAATGAATTTGGAATTAACTATGCAACAGGGATTGCATCAGATATGTTCATTTTGTAATCAATATGGCGCTAGCATCAAATGCTTTAAAATGCGATGTCAACATACCTATCATCTGCCTTGTGCAATAAAGGAACAATGCGTATTTTATAAAAACAAAACAATACACTGTGCTGCGCATGCGCATAGAATGGAAAAGAAAAACGTATTGAATTCCATTCGTGTCCGAAGAAGAGTTTATATTGAACGAGATGAAAATAGACAAGTTGCAGCAGTTATGCATCATTTAGAATTAAGTAATCTTCTTAGAATTGGAAACCTGACATTTATTAACGTTGGCCAGCTTTTACCTCATCAGTTAGAAGCCTTTCACACTCCTAACTACATCTACCCAATAGGCTATAAAATAGTACAGTATACTGTTTTTATTTGACTTAAATTTTGTGTTCTAAAATATTTTTCAATTCACAGATTAGATTTTTTTGGTCTATGAAAAAGCTGAATAAGCGCTGTAGATACATCTGCTCAATAGCCGAGACGAATGGTCGACCTGAATTTGTAATTCAAATACAAGAGGCATGTGAAAGCGACGTCGAGTTGCGGGATATTTCGCCGAAGGCTGTTTGGCAGCGAGTTCTAGATAAAATAGTGATGTTAAGAAAAGGACAATCACTAGTACAACTCTTTACAGAGTTTATGACAGGCGAAGATTTGTTTGGCTTGTCAGAACCTTCGATAGTAAGAATCTTAGAGAGTTTGCCTGGCGTTGAAAGTCTAACTGATTACAGATTTAAATATGGACGTAATCCACTGTTGGAATTGCCATTGGCTTTAAATCCGTCTGGTTCTGCAAGAACTGAACCGAAACAGAGGCATATTATCAATTGGAAGAAGGCCCATACACAGCGTACAAGCTCAATCAATCTAAAACTCACGCTTTCTCCGTCGTCGTTAGTAGCGGGTGAAGTAGCATGTCCTTATAGTAAACAGTTTGTGCACTCAAAAAGTTCACAGTACAGAAAAATGAAACAGGAATGGAGAAACAATGTTTACCTTGCAAGGTGACAAAGTGTATTTGTATTTGCACCAAAGTAATGTTAATTTGTTTGTAGATCAAAAATCCAAGGTCTTGGTCTTTATGCTGCACGTGACTTAGAGAAGCATACTATGGTTATTGAATATATTGGGCAAGTAATTCGTACGGAAGTTTCTGAATTGCGTGAAAAACAATATGATCTTAGGGTAAGTAAAACATAAAATGGTTTAAATAATCAATTAATATTTTAAACTAGCTCTAGTACCGCATATGAAATATATATTCAAATGTTCCCAAAGAAACGAAAATCGTGCATTTAAATTGATTTGTATAGTTTCTGCACTTCTTGGACTAATAAGTTCTAGTGGTTGTCTGTACTTGGGTACAGATACTCTTAGAACAAATAAGGTCTATTGTGACACCACGGGATCTATCGCTCTTTTTCACTAGCTTCTTATGAAGCGAAATATATTGCTGACGTTAGTGTTAGCCAGATTTCCAAGATTGCCAAAGAGAAGAGGTTCCAAATGGAGCATTCTTCTTCGGGACGGCTGGACAGCTCCTGCTGAAGTCATTTGAAAAGACTCGTTGCCGTCAGAAATACGCTGTCGTGATCTGGGTGGTGGAATTAGATGCTCAAGTTGGGCCTTTCGGAGAAGATATCTCCACATACCCCATCTTCAGTATTCGAACCGTCGGTATAAAAGTCAATTGTTTGCATCAAGTTCTCTAGTAGTAGTGATTTTCCACTCACTAAGCGTGGAAATTGTTGCTCAGTTTTGATGGAGTATAGTAAATTTTTTCGGATAAAGAATTTAAATTTTGTAGAATCGGGGAATGTTCAACTTGATAGTTATACCATTGTGAGGGGACATTAGGGCGAATGGCTGCAGTAGGCTATCTGCTTACCGAAAATATCCAGTGACATTAAATGGAACATTATGTTTAATCCAGCAAAGGGGGCGATTCTTAGTGCACCGCTGATGCACATCCATACGGATCTTTGCACTTTCCCTAAAAAATTAACATGTACGGCTTTTCCATCAGCCAGACGATCGCACCAAACGCAGTTCCGCATACCCCAACTCCTACGAGAAGCTTTTTTATTGGAGTAGATAGCTACACTGGCCTTTTTAACGCGCTATAGTATGTTGGCTTTTCACTTAAGTTTTTTGTCTAAAATAAGATCCAAGATAGTGCATCTCTGAAAGAGTGGTTGGTTCTGGTAGGAGAATCAATATGAGGAATTTCGTATTTCCGTGTAAAAAGTAACAATGATATTTTGTGAGGATTTATTCCCAACCCACTTCTTGTGCTTTACATGGAGACCATGGCTATACAAATAAAAAGTTAACGAGATGGCACTGACATTAACAATCTGTTGCAATGAATTTGGGTTAATAAACCCCAGAGGAAATTAAAATGGAAAATCGTAAGATAATGCAAAATCCTAGTATTAAGTTCACCCCAGGAGCTAAACCTATTGATCAAAACTTTAAATCGAGTAAATCCTATTATTTGGTATGCATAATTGCGAAGATATTGAATAAAAGGGACGTCAAGAGTCTTCTCCATAACAACAGAACAAGAGAATAGTGAGAAAAGACGTTCTACAGAATTCTAAAATGATGTGACAGTGGACAACATAACAGGCATCAGTATAGAACAACTGAAAGCACACAAAAAAAAAATAACAGAACCCAACGTTATGATGATGTTGTGTATCCGGCTATGCTGAAACATGATATAAACAAGTTCCTGCCAACAATAAAAATCATTTTCACTGCCACCGTAGCACTCGTTATATACCTTCTTATTGGTAAATGGTCAAATTGATTTTCATACCAACCGGTGGAAAGGACGACTATTAACTCGCTAACAGTTTCAGACCCGTCAATCTGACGTCTTCTTTACTTAAAAGCATGGTGTCTGTTTGAAAAGTTGCAATTCCAAGGTATCTTCCTAAGATGCAACATGCTTATCAACGCAGAAAGTCTTATGAGACCGTGCTCCAAAACTTTGGTGAAAGGATTGAAGCATTGAAGCATTTTCGTCGATATTAAGGGTGTATTTGATAATGATAATTGCACTTTTGATAGCATGTGCAATTCCGCCAGAGCGTGGATGAAACATAAGTCTTGTGGATTAAAGGAATGGAAATGAACAGAATTTGGGCGCCGTGGCTCAGTGGTTAGTACGTTGGATTACTGAGCGGGAGGTTCGAGGTTCGAATCCCAGAAAACATCAAGCGTTTTTTCACGGTCCCACCTCTCGCGAATGTTTGACAAATATCTGAGAGTAATAAATGTCTTTAGAAAGCTTCTCAACAGAGAAAAAACCTTTCGGATATGGCTATAAACTGTAGGTCCTTTCCATTTGTGTGAAAAAATATAACATACACAACATGAATGGTCGCAAGAAGCTAGGCCCTGAACCCCATACGGTCTGTTGCGCTAAGTATTTGTATTTTGGTAGTGAACAGAACGTTGATTGTGCAAATGCTTCATGGCAGGTGTGAACAGGGGTTGCCCACAAGGTGGCGGTTAGTGATGATGCATTTGATGCATGGTAGTAAACTCTACTAACTGCTCTCAGTGCTACTGACATCTACTCTCAGGCTTATGCGGATGACGTTGCCTTGCTCTCTGTCGGTTTATGCCTAGCGAGATGCAGATGTCTCTAGACGTACCTACGAAAAGGGTGAGGATGAACAATTTGATTCAGTGCTTAAAGGTGTCACCATTAAATTTTTCCATTTAGATTAATATCTGGGAATCATCTTGGATATGTTGAGTCTAAAACTACCAAAGACCTGAATGTGTCATTTGAAGAAATTCCAAAACAAGACCAATGTTTACGAAATGTCAATGTCATCTCAGACTGACAGCTCCTGAAATCAAAGGTGTACACACAAAGGAGATTGCAAACAATTCGATGGTACAGCGTGCTCGGTTATATGCCACTGCTTTATTATTGAAATTGGTGTTCTCGCAGGTAGTGATGAAAACGTTTTCGGATCATATACATATGAATTCATATATGTATGACTATGACTTCTAAAGTTGAAATGGAATGAAATATTTCGGGAATTATATAAAACAAGTCTTAATACAGATCTCACAAAAGTGGAAACAGTGAATACTCCGCCAGATATCAATATTCTAACAGAAATAGTGAAAAAAGTCGCCTCACAGAACCTTTATAACAAGTCCGAACAGCAAAAAGTCCTTTATTCGGCAGCAAACAAACAAAATGTTGTTCAAATAATTAGACCAAGATCCTTAGATGAGTTTTAAAGAGCTATCAATATAAAAAATAAATGTCATGGCATTAAGAATGCAAGCAGAAATGCTAACAAAAAACACTGCTACTCTTCTCAACACAGAGCAAAAAATATCACTTTCATTCCAATATGTGGTGCCAATGATTTTCAATGACATTTTTAATGAATCGGTCATCGAAGCCGAGTGAAAGTTGTCATCGACAAATCAAAAAAAAAAAAACAAAGCTGCAGGAAATGACCGTATTCCGGTTGAATTCTATAAAAATTGCACATCTGAGTTTCTATCAGCACTTATAAGAGATTTCAATCGAATATCTGAAACTGCAAATCTCCCAAAATTCTTTCAGACACAACACTTCCATAATACGGAAATATTTTTCAATTTGAATACATCCATTGAGTTGTTTGCCGGACTGATTTTTAGTCGAACTATTGATTGTGTGGAAAACGAACATCCGAATAGAATATGAAGCTGGTTTTGGACGAAAGTATTAGTCAATAGATCAAATGTTCGGGCTTGTTAACGCGAATCGCTTTGGAATATCGTCCTAAGTTGGAACGGAAACAGCTTTGCGGAATTTGTTACATCGATGTGTACGAAAAATGGGTGTGTGTCCTTAAGTTAGGTTAGGCTGGCTTGGCTGTCTGCACGGGAGTGCAGACACACTTAGACCAATAAAGGTCCTTTGTGATACCATGGATCAAAACCAATTCGCTACTCATGGACTAACAGAACCAACCGGAGCTTTTGATAAAGCGATAGATGCGCATGACGTCTAAGGACGCTATGTCACCAAGGACTTTAAGGAAGGGGGACCCTAAAAAGAGCATTCTTTTATACGACAGAGCTGGGCAGTTACATAGGAGGTGAGGGATACTTTCCTCCTCCTCCTCGTCCCTACAGCTTCTGCAGAAGTCATTTGAAAAGAGGCCAAGTCTTTTCGCATGTTGGCCTATAAGACAGTGTCCAGTGAGAACACCAACAACGCAGCTGATTTGTGATCGCTTTAGTTTGACCAACTCGGTACTGCGATTATGATCCAGCCTGGGCCAGATCTGTCTCGAGATGAGACACGTTGACACGTTTTCCCATCTGAGGTTGGTCTTGCTAATAGCATTCAGCTTTAGTAGATGCTTACATGTAGCTAGGGGCATACCCAGGGACTGCCTATCAGACAGAATCCTAAGAGTAGTGCCTTGTCTGGCAAGTTCGTCTGCCCTGCAGTTTCCTGGAATGTCTCTATGGCCTGGCACCCAGCATAGGTGTGTCCTTATAACATTATTATTTGTTTTTTATAGAAATGACATAACAGAGCATGTTAAGGGTAGAACAGAGCTACACCTAACCAAAAGCTCAGTCCTTGTGTTCGCAGATAATATTGTTTTTTTTTGCAATTTCAGTGGATTCTATGCAACTAATAACTATCAGACTAGGCAATTATTGAAAAATTTGGAACTTGATTGTTGAAATCAAAGATAATGATATACCTAAACGGCGGAGGAAGGTACTCCCGAAATGAAAAGCGAAAGCGGAAAAAATAGAATTCATGCGAGAGTATGATTAACAAGTACCTAATAATCAAATTAAGTAGTTGAAGCTATAGGGGCAATATGTTTAGTTTAGAGTAAATGCAATACTCGAAAAAGAAAATTGTCCATGCATTTGCAAATTCCATCTAAACAACAACAAATGAACAGCTGACTTTTCAGAAACAAAATTTCAATATACCGCTCGAGAAAACAGGTTATAATATGTATGAAAAATATTTAAGTGATGCACAATTATCGCAATACTACAGTAAAATTAATAATTATTTAAAAGACTTATTTTTCAGCTACAAACTCAATTGATATACATACATATTAGCCGTTTAAATTATATAAGAATTTGGAACTTCCTCCTCCAAACACCTTTACTTAGAAAGTCTACATACATCAAAGTAGATACTGCGGAGTCGGAAAAAAAACGATTTCGGGAAAAAGTGCGACAGGGTTGCATTTTTGGCGCGGATCTTAAAACAATTGCTCGAAAGCAAAGAGTATGGCATTAGAAGCAATACCCCAAAAAAAAAAAAAAAAAATCTTTGGCTCGAGAATTGAAGAAGGAACAGGAGCAAGTGTATTTGGGTGAAGGTGTATTTGAGATGTGTCCAACTCAATCTCGAAAGGAGATATAATAACTGTGATAAAACAATATTGTGAGACAGTTAAGTAACTTCCAAAGCACTTGACTCCCATGTCATTTAATCAAACTTGTTTTTGTCTTGAGTAGTAAAAACAAGGTAACCCTCTACTGGGAAACTTGTCGGAATAGAGGGTAACAAAGAAGCAGATTCCTTGACAAGACAAGGAGCAGCGGAACCCTTTATTGGATCTCAACCATTCTGCGGAATAGGGAATCATACCATACACAAAGAACTCAGAAAGATAACACTCCGGGTATGAGGCAAGCTAAGAAACTTTTGGCATGCTACAACCAGACAAGATTCGAGGCGTGCATCTGCCTTAGCACATATAACCTACATACGTATCCTAAGAAGCTTTCTGACTTGGCACTGCAGACTCGGGGAGCATCTAAGGAAACTAGGTATAACAAATGAATACCTTTGCAGATTCTGCAATTAGTCCCGCGAGACTTCAGAGCATCTTGTGAGGCACTGACCCACAAGAAATTGAAATACTTGGGCAAATACCAATTAGCAGATGATGATATGCCAACCTTAGATCCAGTTCTCATTCTCAGCTTCCTCAGAAAATCGGACTGTTAAACCGTAAAATACAATTCCAAAGGAATCATATTGCGAGGGTAACTCAAATTGAAGAAACAAATATTTCCTAGGTATTAGCGTGGTCATAATAAAAAATTAGATCGCAGTACAAGTTAACCTATACAATACAACTATATTTATTCAATTATTAATCGAATTAGTAAAAAAAATTGTATAATTCCAAAACAGCTGTGAACTGCGAAAACGCACTACATGATAGAAAGTAGTTCTACTCGGTCTTTGCGCATTATGTTTACGACCAAACACCTGAGGTTGCAACCGACCTAAAGTAACACTGTGAATTCGCTTTGGAGTATTTGCATACACATCTTGACTGTCAAGCAGATTCCTCCAAGGCAGAAACGTGCAGAATTGCAGAATAGACTTGAGCAACAAAGTAAGTTCAAGAATATATACGACTCCTCCTTGACAATTCGGCGTAAACCTGGGCCTAAACAAACAAGCCGCTCCAATTTGCCCGGTCTTTTGCTAACTGCATCCAGTTTTGCATTACAAGTTGGTTGGGGTTCCTTTTCCTTCTGGATTAGTTTAAACGATTCTGCGGGCCGGAGCGTTGGTGTTTGCTCTACGTGTCCTAGCCATCTCAAAAGTTCAATGCACAGTTTTTGATTAGGTCAATGTCGCTGTACAGCTAGTATAACTTATCGTTAACTCTTCTCCTCCAAGAACTTGGCCTTACTACTCGATTGCTCTCTTAGGCCGAAGAAATAGGGATGGGCGAGATACATTTCTAGGCTGATGTTATTATCGGATTCAATAGCGGAGCCAAGTTAGACAAAGTCCCTTAAAACCTCAGAGTTGTCCACTGTGAATTTATGTCGGATAGTCGATGTTGCGCGTCCCTTTTTCTTAGTAGCATGCAATTTATTTTGCCCTCGTTTACCACTAGACCCATTTTAGTTTTTGAAGTAAAACTTCTTTATGCACGCTCGACTTGGGGAGTAAGCTGGTGAATGCGTGACGAGAGCGTTACGAAAAGTGTGATCGGGTGAGGCGAACGGAAGGTGAGAAGGAGATATAAGTTAGTGAAGATAGAAAGAGAGAGAGTTGCTTTTCGTACATTACTGTAGGCCCTTACAGTAAGAGAGAGATGTGCGCGCGCACATTTTCTTTCTCTCTTCCTCTCATAGCCAGTTAAATATTCTACGTTTAAAGTGAATAAAATTGTAAATTCATTTTAAAGTTCATATTTTGTGAATTTTCGGGTGAATAATAACAAATTATGGCAGAAAGTGACACACACTCTGAATATGAAAGCGGTGCTCCAGGACCATCAGCTAAGAAGGAATTCCGTACGGAAATTGTGCATAAAAAGTGTGTGACAACATATTCAAGGTAAAATGTTAAACCTAGTGAGACCCAATCAACTGATAATACATGTATATATTATACATACTTATATACATATATATATATATATATACACATACATATAGATGGAGCTAAAGAAGTTTTACTTCAGTCGTGTGGTCTGAAGCACACTCGTTTTTTTTCTGTCTCTACACTCGCAAATGTGCCGATACAGTCCGTTGAGTTCTGCAAAAAATGTCAATATGGTCGGCGTATGCAAGTCATTGCACAGACTTTTTGTGAGTTTCGAACAATATTTTTAAGGATGATGTTGAAGAAGTTACATAATAGCGCGTCATTTTGTCTAAATCCTCATATGTCTCGTTGATCATTACCTTGATGGAGTAGCGAGCGTTCGTCATTGTCATCCTTCATAGACGTACGAATTTGGCAGTGTTGCTAGAACTAGACATGACATGACATGACATGAAGAAATCAAAGAACACCTTGATTCTACTCTCGATGCCTCACAAGCAGGTTTCCAGTCAAAATAGAGCAATACGTCGCGTAGAGATCTCCGCTTCATCTGCTATTTATTGACTTCAAGAAGTCTTCGACACTATAAATTGAGATATGTTTCACACTTGTTTGAACAAACAGGGTCCTATTTTTGGACATGAATTGATTTTTTTACCTTATTTTAAATACAGGGTTTATTGTATGCATACATCAATTTATATTACACATCAATTCGTTTTCATACTTAGCTTTATAATTATTTATTTATAATTTTGTGTTGATGATCCTTTTCTTATAGAACCGAGGAATTTATATGTTCAGACTTGATGAGGAACGCGTTGTCGATGCAACTCTCTCTGGAGGTTTAGCTCGTTATATAAACCATTCGTGTAATCCTAACTGTGTCACAGAAATAGTGGATGTAGATAGAGAATATAGAATTATTATTTTCGCCAAGCGAAGAATCAACAAAGGAGAAGAGGTAATGTTTTTCACTAGCTTTTTTCGTTTTACTTACTTTAAATTTCGTTCTTTTATTTTAGCTTTCGTACGATTATAAATTTGATATTGAAGACGACGCTCATAAAATATCTTGCATGTGTGATGCACCCAATTGCCGAAAGTGGATGAATTAATTTAATTATTGTTTGAATTTGATAAAGATTTTCTAATCTAACTTATGACCATGAATGTAAGAACTAAAGTTGCCTTTTGTGTAGAGAATTACATCTGCACGTATTTGAGTATTAGGTATTGTATAAAATAAATAAAATAATGTATATGTAATTAAATATGTATATATAGTTTCCTTTTTTTTACTGAAACTTAATGGTAAATAATGAATTACACGACGATATTATGTGTAATTAAATTTTTATCGAATTTTGGATGCAAAAGATTGGGTAAACCTTACATTTTTATTCCTGTTTACCGCCACACTTACTTTTACTTTTTGGTTGTTGCTAAGAAAGCGTTTGTTAAAACGATCGATAATCAAATGCATAAAATAATTTGAATGCTTTTTTCAATAATTTTGTAATCGTTCTGGTCTACGCTTTTTCTTCTGAAGGTATTAAAAAGGTTAGTAAAAACCTGTATATTTTCTTATAAGTTTTAGGAGTTCGTTTGGTATTGTTTTTCTTGTTTAAACTGACAAATTGAAATTGAAGGGTATCATTATAATAGGAGACTTTAACGCCAAAGTAATGTGTGAGTATAGCAGGGATCACATTATACGATTTGCTTGACGACCGACTAAATCGTACAATTTGAACACTAATCAAGCAAGTCATCCAATTTGTAGTACGGTTTTTCAAATTTTTCAACTTTGAAACTAAACAACTAAAACTTCCGCCGCCATATTCCGAGTTCGAAATCGAAATCACAAATGAGGTCTATCAAGCATGTAACGCTACGCTAAGCAATATTTGGTCGCCAAGCAAATCGTATAATGTGAACGCTATAGTCACACTTTACTTTGGCGTTAAAGTCTCCTATTATCATGATACCCTTCATTTTTGCCAGTTTATCAGCTTGTACAAGATTATCGTAAAATTCTTTAATAATTGGTTCTTTGCATTCCCATTCACTTGGATAATATTAACAATAGTATTCTCAGTTTTAGATGCATTAAGATCAATCTTTCCGAAAGAGGATCTTACCACCACTAATCGTATTATTAATCTTTTTAATTTTTCTGAAATGGGGATTGCTACCCCATATCTATTCTGTTTTATGCCTGAGCATGCATAACACAAAGCGTATTGAAATCAAAGTTTGGTGAGAGAGTGATTTCTATATTGGGACCTGTAAATTGGCCACCAAGATCTTGCGATCTTACGCCGCTCGATTATTTTCTGTATAGTTATGTGAGATCTCTTGTTTATGTGGGTAAACCAGCTCGGATTGAACCTTTGGAAGATAATATACGGCGAGCTATTATAGATATGCGATCCCAGATGCTCGAAAAAGTGGTTAACAATTCGACGATCTCTTCTAGGGTAGAGAGTTTATTTTTCGCGAGGTAGGTAAACTTCTTACCTACATTCATATATCGAATATGGAGCTGTCGAGAATATCGGTGTTTTATTGCAACAACTTTTTGTCATTTACATCTGTAGTCGAATCCAATTCTCAAAAAATGTCTGAGTTGAAAGGCTAATTTACATAAATTGGTGAATCTTTGAGTTCTGTATTTTATTAAGAGAGCAGCAATAATTTTAGTAAATCTGGAGTAAAATCGCTGAATGGTTAAATTTAATATAACTGTAAGCGAATTGGACAAATTTAAAATTACAAGTAGTATGTTAGTTTCGATAAAATGGATTATAAAAGGCCGAGTTTGAAAGAACAGATAAACAATTGCAGGTGTTCGTAAGACAAATGTCCTCAAATTTTGTTGAAAGTTTTATTTTCAGGAACAAAATAATGAAAGCATCAAAAGAAAGCTTGTTTATTTGGAAATTTACTTAATGTACATAGTAGTATCTAGTATTATTTTTATTTTTGTTCCATTTTGTTGAGTCTTTTCTATGAACTGCACACGAGTAGATCTTTCAATTTTAGCTGGCGGAATTTACAATGAACTTTTCAAAGAAAGACAATTCTGGCCTAGTAACGAGGTATTATTGAAATGGATCTGCCTAAATCGGCTTAGCCGTAGATGAAAGCAAAACCAAGTGTAAGCTGTCAACAAGAAAGGACACACAACATCATCAAATCGGACAGAAATAACTTTAAGGTAGTCCCTTGACTTTGTCTATCTTGGCTGTGCTATAAATTCTGACAACAACACCTGCCGAACATCTAATGAAATGATGTACTAAGTAAAGTTCAAAATAAATCTAATTTTCCCCTCGACATATTACACTTTTTGATATTGAGCGGGAATTTTGATTACTTATGTATATTGTTCACGCAATTTTGAAGGTCCTCACACATACAAATTAAAAATTATTTAATGGATTTAAGAGAAGGGGCAGGGCATTGCAAGTCGACTGTTTCTCCAGAGTTTATCTCTGGTTTGAATGCTCCAGTGGAATGTTTCCATTCCGACAAAAAAAAATTAAAGTAAATAAATAAATCACTGCGGATTGCTTTGTTACGAATAACCCTTTTCGCTATTTACGGTTCCAAATAAAATACCATTTATGGTATATCCGTCGGCTTCCCTCTGATTCAATACACTTTGAGAGCCACAGCAGTACAACCAAATGCTAGCTAGCAGTTCAATTCACATTATGTCTTTGAATGCGTCCAAGCACTGAGTACACACTACCACAATCCAATATTTTCTGTCAAATTTCATTTAACAACGACTTATTAGAAAAAAAATGAGAATCACTCCGATGTCCCACATCTCCATATAGTACTTGTCCCTTGCTTTGTGAGAATTGTTATTTTTTCGTAGTTCTTCGTTGCGCTGTTTGTGTTCTTATGTCAATATGTGAAAAATGTAATTTTGTTCTTTTCCCCCCATAAGTAAATAAAGTGAAAATATCTCATAAAAAAGTGGAATATCACATTCAATTAATGGCTTTTTTTGTAAGTCCGTGAAAATAAATTTTTCGCGTTCTAATCGTTTCCGTGTATATCTGTCGGGCCGGCAAAAAGGAAAACTTCAATACTCACCCCATTTTCTTCACGATTTTATAAGAAAACAAAGAAAAGTTCATAAAATTATTTCCATTTCCGTCGCCTCCGTTCGGTCTTTGCCAGCGTGTAGTCATAGTTTTCGGAAAATTAAATTAAAATAAAATAAAAAATGCGTCGTCGTCGTCGTGCTTCGCCTCCATCCAAAATTAAATCCATAAAATTTAATTTTTTCCCAAATGTTCTACCATTAAATGTGAATATATGTGCTCTCGTTATTATTTTTTTGCTGCAAGTGAGTTTTGCTTTTGGCATGAGTGAAGGTTATGCACAAGATTCTGCAGAGTCCAGTAGCTATTTACAGTATGACTTCCAAAGAGTAAGACATGGACCTCTGCAGCATCCTCCAATTACACCGACCGAAGCAGCATCGGGATCATCACCAGCAGCAGCAACAGCAGAAACCTCTTCTGAAACAGATTCAGTGACAACAAATGGGAATGCGGACGATGGAGTTTCAAAAGTGTCGACTGCACATAAGAACCTGATAAATGTATTGCTGAGACTTGGTACAAAGAATGCAAATATAAGCCATGGAGTAGCGTGGAATGAAACGACCAACGAAAGTAAGGGTGAGAAATAAAAAAAAAATTATCAAGGATATTATGTGTGGAAGCATATTTGTGGTCATAATTGACGATGATGGTGTACACTCGCACACTTAATTAAACGAATGCAGTTTTCTTTATGCTGGCACATGTGTATGCATGCATGCATCTGATGGATATTTAATACTGTTCAATTCGTAAATATGTAACTGCTTCCTGAAAACACATATGTTGTTGACGACATTGTGTACACAGTTTCATTTAAATTTATTTTGTTTTTGGAATTCAATTCGCTTACAAACGTGAAGTTGAAAGACTTTTGTTATGTACTAGTACCTGACTCTTATAGCTTAACTTTGTAAATAAGCTTTCATTCTTATGTCACTAGATAACTACAAATATTGGGCATCTTTTGACACTCGCTTGGCACTAGTAAAAGTAAATTGAACGGAATGCCGATGCTATTTGAGGACAGATTTGAAAAAAAAAAAACGAAAATGCTCACAACTTCTGCAAAACAATGTTTATTCGAATATAATTTAAAACATAAATATATACTATGTACATACATATACTTCTGTAGCCCATATTTATTCAATAAAACCACCTTCAGCATTGATAACAGTCTTAATTCGTGAACGGAAACATAAGCATGCCTAAATTAAATGGTGTTTGTGGACACCGTGGCTCAAGTGGTTAGTGCGTTGGATCGCTGAGCAGGAGGTTCGATGTTCGAATCCCAAAAACACCTAAAAATTTTTTCACGGTCTCACCTCTCGCGAATGTCTGACAAACGTCCGAGAGTAATAAATGTCAAAAGAAAGCTTCTCAATTTGCCTTTCGGACATGGCTCTAAACTGTAGGTTCCTTCCATTTGTGTGAAAAATATAACACGCACAACACGAATGGTTGCGAGAAGCTAGGCCCTGGACCAATTCGGTTTGTTGCGCCAAGTATTTGTATTTTTTTTTTGTGGATTTTGGCCACAAATTAGATGATGGCATCCTTTAGAGCTTCGATGGTATCGTGGGGATGTTTGTTAGTTTTACATATATTAAAATTGAGAAGTTTGGTAAGTTAGGAGGCTATGAGCTTGGTGTTATGTGATAGTGGAAATTGATTGCCATTGATTAATAGGTCGTCACGGCTTTCTGCAATATTTTCTGGAACACGTATTTGCTTCCTTCATTCACACTGAAGGTATGAATGCCATGAATATGAGCCCTATTGTCATGTTTTTTAGAAGATATGAAGTCTGCATCCTCTAGATCATCAAATGGGAAAACCAGATGATCTTAACACACTTTACTCATGTCATCTACTTAGGCGGATGTTGCACAACAAATAAATATGGATTTTCAAAGCCTCCAAGAAGTCCGTCAAAATCGCTCTATCACGTTACCCGGTAGTGGTAATTGCCTATAGAATTCTTAAAGAAGTACAGCACACTAGTTCCCCAAAAGCAATTGTTCTGCTTGCTAATTAATTGATGTTAAAATGGTTTCGTCGTTTATGATTAGTTTTTCGTAAAAATCAATAATGTCTTCGCTGCGGTTTAGAATTAGATTAGATTGAGGATAGAGATGGGATCTTGTCACCTTATAACTGCAAACACAAATGGGTCTATTGTGTTTTCTTCTAACTAGAGCTTCAAGAATTACTTTGGGAATTACAGTAATATAAAATGTCTGCTGATTCTTCGTCCCTGTTCCACATTCTTTTATGGTCATGAAGTGTCTTTTAACTCGACAGGGTTCAGTGGAAAACTCTATGACTATTAGAATCTGACTTCTAGTTAATTATTCCTAAGAGTTGTTTCCTTCTTGTTCGGGAGACGTTTGGCTGAAAAATATTGACTTGTGTGTTACCTTCGGCTTCCTCCAGTAATGGTGATCTTTGTTTTTCAGCCAGTTTTTATTAAGGCATTTTGCAGTGCTGATTGGCAATCCACAGAATAGCCTTGGCAGCATGAGAGTCCGTGGAGGTCCTCTCCTGGGTAGTATGTCTGGACACCCAAATGAGGTATACTCTGTGCTGGCTAATGGTGTGACTACTTGCAGGCAGTCCCATACCACTATATATGTTATTTCACAGGTATTGTTAGGTAGAAGCGCAGCTTTGCTGCCGGAGACAATAGGATGGACTGCGAATATTGCTCTCGCTGTTTCCTTTTTTATGGAATTTCTTACGCCTGATATTCGGGGTGATCTACCCCATTCAAAAGTGAACGCTAGGCTCTGATGAAGCACAGTTCTGTGCAATTAGTAATCCTTTGATTCCAATTAAATCACCTTGACTAATGAGTAACTTTTCTCTGATGCAATCTAAAAAGTAAATTTAAAATTATAAGTTTCGGCCTCTGACGCTGCACCATTAGTGATGATGAATTTTATATGAATTTGCGAGAGTATGTAACAAAAGTGGGTTTCAATCCACTTTAAAAGTTGGGGGATGAATTCCTCCTTCTTCGCTTGTTGTCGCTCCATTAGGCTATGTGATTATGGTTTTATGTGAACCTATGTACATATGTATAAACGTGTTTGCAAGCAAACCCAAGCATATTAAGCCAATTCAAATAGCTTCGATCTTCTTAGCTTAAACAGTAAATTTATGTTGTCTAATAGCTGCACTGCTTCTGAGTTTATGTGGTGCCGAAATTTTTCTTCATGTTCTAGTGCATTTTTCCTTATTTATTGTGTGCGACATTTCACTCTAAAGTCTCTGTGTAGGTCGGTATTTCTTACATACCACGGTGCACCAACGGTTTTCCTTAGTACATTTAAGATTTACTTGTATATTAGAAACTTATTCTATATGTAAGTTCATAAAGACGAGATTTTTCCAATCAGCCAAAGCATTTTTCACACATTGACATTTCACATTCATTTCCTTCTTTTTTTTTTTACATGTTTTTCCATTCCCATCTAGGGCCATGCCAAGATATTTTGCTGTATTCGCGTAGGGAACTTCTTTTTTAATAGTTACTGGTGTGTAAACTGGTCTTTGGTTGGTGAAATTTATAGGGATATAGGGTTAGGGATCAAATTGTTTCTCTCGATCATTCAGTTTAATCGTTTTTAATACACAAATTCAAAAAGTTTGGTGTCATTTTGATAAAATTGACTTGTATGATGACGTCTCGTTTATTTCTTTATTCTACGCTTCGGAATCATTATCACTTCCGTCACTTTCCATTAGCTAGGCACATATTTTGAATGGATTTGTTAGTTTTAATAGGGCCCTTTTCGGTAATTCTCGGTAATCATACTCAGGACTGCCGTCCAAGTTTAGAGCTTCGATGGTTTTATGGAGAATTTTTATTGGTTTTATGTTAGACTAGGCAAACTACAGATTAAAGTCGGGTTAGTTACGTTTGGTTTATGGAGAACTGTCTGTGACTGTCTCTAGGACCACAATCTATCCGGCAGCATTCACTTATAGGCCCTGCACAATAAAGTAGGACGAAATAACATGATTTTCACTACTCATTACTCCAAGGTCCATCACACCTGTAACTTGGTGTGCATCACATGGTGTACAGCTGTAGGCTCTGGGCATAGTCATCTGAAGGTCTTTCTACTGATCGTCTGGTCGTGGTCGACATTTTTTTTCATCGGAAAAAATACCAAAGGGTCTGAATCTTTAGATGCTTCAACTTTTTTCGATTTGTCCAACATAAACTGACCACTTCTCACGGCATACGACTTCTGAACCGTACCGTGAATTAGTCCCTCAACCACGTGAAGGTTCATTGTAATTGATCTCATCGACGTTCCAGGGTCCTGGTGAATACGATGTTGCACTTGTTCAACTAGTTCCAACCTTTTTTTTGCTGTCCGAACGTGTTGAATTCTTTTTGGCTACGAAACAGGCGAAATATGGCCGCCAGAATTCTCCAACTCAACGCGAAGCTTCGAACTATTTGAAAAAAAAAACGTGATATGTCGAGATGACTGGAAAGGCTACTTTCACACGGCGTGTGTTTTCATTTCTTATTTTAGATATTTAGGTAAACGTCTACTATCAACGCGACTAACACCACGACTCCATAAAGACGTCCGCGAACCTCCAAACCCTGTATATGTTTAGATAACAGCGCATTTGTATGTGAAAAACTATTACCAAACAGCATGTAGTTTTCGTGAAATATTGTTTCACAGAATCTTCTGGCTTAAAGATGTTTATTTAAACTTTTATTAACACAAGTTCTTGTTGTATTTAAGAGCGCATTTCACAATGAGTGGCTTTAATTCACGTCTATCAAGAGCACAGAAACTATAGCAACTTGCCCCGAGGTGTCTTATGGGACAATGCAAATTAATAGCCGAAAGTGAATGTGGATAATCAACAAAACCGCTAATGGTATCGCGTGCGAGGTTAATATTTAAAATAATCTACGATGACACTCTATTGTTTTAATAGGCTGTGTGCATAAAACAAGCATAGCCACATTATGTTCATGAACATGAAAGAAATGTATAACGATTCAATTTTGTATGAAGAACTTTTACGTTCTAATTTCTGAACATTTGAAAACTTGGACTTACGTCATTGTTACCCAGAAAAATAAAATGACCACATATCTTGGGTGGGATTTTATTGTGCGAAGGAACGACAGTACATTTTATTGACAAATACCGCAAACCATAATTCCTTATTTCCCCGAATTAAATTAATACGAGTGTTTAAAAATTAATAGAGACATTTGCAGTTGTTAACATTTCTTAAGGCATTAAGCATTTACAAAGTAGCTGGCTAGACTGGGTGAATCTTCAGCCAGAAGATCTATTAGAAGTCAATCTGCAGACGGTGTTCTGCATATGTCTGGTTGGTAATGGCTGATGTTCCTGAGCGAATTGTTACAAAATGCGCTATGTACGAGTAAACTCTCTTGGCTTGCCTTGGATGTATTACAAAATGGTCCACTTTATTAGTAAATACAAGATTCCTCCTGAATTTTAAGGTACTAGTCTAGACTTCACCGGAAATATTTTAGTCTCACTTTTGATAGAAAATTAAACTGGAAACCAAACGTCCAATGACGAATAAAGAACTCTACACTACCATTCTGCAGTTGCAAACAACTTTGAACTAACTTCTTAAATGGGGACTACAACTTTGTATTACTCATTGGGTTTATTTCTTTGTCATCAGGCCAATACGTAATCATCTGTGGGACTGCCTTCTTAGCCCAAAGAAACAGCTGTTGATATGTTTTTCGTTCGATCTCAGCGCTGATGTCAATGCCTGAGCTGAAAGCGGAGGCTAGATAGACAAAGTCGTTAACTAAATCAAAATTGTTGTAACTACCTCTGTCGAGGGTTACGCTCTCTCCGAGACGTTTTATATGCAGCCGCTCCCGTCCCAATACTCACAATGGCGCCACTGGCATGACGCTGCGTTCTTCCGACTATGACAATATTGTCGGCGAACATATGCTAGTAATTGTGCGGACTTTTGAGTTATTTTACCGTTGGGGTTGGCATGTGAGTTCTGTATAATTCTTTCAAGGACGATGTCACCGCTTTTTTGACGTCGAAGAATTTGGTGAGGTCATTACTGTCATACGCGGCTTTGAAATCGATGAATACGTGGTGTGTATCGATATAAAATTCTCGGGTTTTTTCGTAGATTTGCCGTAGTGCGAATATTCTGTGAATGGTGGACTTTCCTAGTTTAGAGCAAGAATAATATGGATCAATCAGGTTGTTGACAAAGACTTTCAGGCGCTCGCACAATACAACAGACAAGATCTTGTAAGCGATGTTGGGAGACTTACACTTCTATAGTTGGAGCTGTTCATAGGATCCATTTATCGGTCATATTTTTGTCCGACAATGTTTTGTAATTCAGCAGCTGCATTCTTCTTACCCAGACATCTCTTGATGCTTTAATTACATTAGCACATGGGCTGTCAGCTTCTGCAACTTTATTTGACTTAAGTTTAGATATTGCTATTCTAACTTCATTCAGGTCGGGTGGACGGAAATGTTGGTTAACATAGTTTGATTGGTTTATTCTGCCCGACAGCTTTGCCGTTATACATTCTTCAGGCGAGTTCTTTCCATATCTACAACGTGGACAGTAGTTCTTCTACTAGGTTTGTTTTTAAATTAATGGCCTTAACATGTTAGCCTTTGTTAAAACTTGGGAACAACATTCCTGCAATAGCTTCTCTTTATTTCCTTGATCGCGATTCTATTCTATCGCTATTCCCCTTGTTATGCAGCATGTGCTTGCCCGCTTGTTGGTATTGTTGTCGAAAGAACCAGGGGTTTAGTTCTGGTAGTCGAAAGAAATCCAACACATCAGAGGCAACATTGCTGATGGTATTTTGTAGTTTTGTCATTGGTCATCAGTACCTGTTGGTTGTTTTTAGTCGTCCCCATTCAAATTTCCTTAAAAATTTCCCACATATTCGTATCATTTCAGTGTTCAGGATATCCGCATCCATACCTTAGTTGCAATAAGGTCGAAGTCAATGTTGGCTCCTTGGAGAGTTCGAAAATACTTGCTTCAGTCAGAAAGTTATCAATTTGGTTGATGGTTGATAGATCAGGAGAGCTTCTTGCTCCCTTGTGAATCAAGCTGCAGGAACTGGGTGGGACATTTCGTCCCTATTTGGTACCTTTTTGGCTAGCTCGTCTGCCATACAATTATCCCGAATATCTCTATGACCAGAAACCCAGCATAGAGTTACGGTGCACCTGTTCAATATTTCATTTAGAGATTCGCAACAGTGCCTTTTAAAAGCCAAAACTTCTGCTTGGAACACACTCCAGCGATCTGGTAAGCTAAAAGACTAGCTTGAATTCAGGGCAATCGAGAAGATATCAATCCCCTACGCCATCACATTTCTTAGGCCCGTCAGTCTGAATTTTCGGCGCATTGTTATCATTTGAAGTATCTGTTTATTTTCTTACGTGTACTACTTTGAAAATTATGCAAACGGTAGTACTTGTGCTAACGTAAAGGAGGAACTTGGAGTACACTTCTCAAGCTAAAATTCTTCATCGGTTGGGCGCCAATTAAGCGAATCAAAAACTATACATTCATTCGTAGGAAAATAATGTTGTAGCTATTCCCATATAGCATACAGCCAATAGGGAATAAAAGATTCAATTATAAATAAAATCTCCGCTCTCTCTAAACAATAAACTTAAATTATGAATGTTTTTCTATCTCTTTTCAATGCTTTCATGTACTTTACCCTTTATAGCAAATATAAATAAATAAAGACAACTCAATAAATCTTTCACACATACAAATCTAATGAAAAATTAAATTTGAAACGGAAGACTCAATTAAAAGTCAGTTCTTGAAAAAGAGGGGCATCATGTGATGCACGTCGTTGGTATTCATCTCAAAATTAAGCGAGACTCAATTTAAGTTCAAGCATTGCTGTTGTCAACAAGCCGGCATAGCCGTGATGGATTCATACTCGTACAATAGAAGTATGCATACAAGTACGAGTCAAAATATTCAATTAAAGTAATGTTCAGAGGAGGGCAATAGTTTATCTATAGCTTCTTAGAACTGAATATAATAATGTAACCACAATTTTTATGGATCTACTTATTGTTACCGCTATCGTCATCGTGATTCATCCAAACATAATCGTTCATACATACATACATATGTTTAAGATGCAGAGTTAAAGTGAATCAAGTCTATTACGTGCTCATTTCTTGATTCAGTTTAAACGTCATATTTATTTAAGTATGAAATACTGAATCAAATCCATTGTTTAATTTTTATTCGCCAACTCACAGCCATTATACATACATACATCATACATACATACCTGTCCTTACAATAGAGTTAAGCGTAATTGTTTGATGCTACCTTAAAGCTGAGATAGATTTTGCGACGCCGATTATATGCTTTTGACTTAATGAATGTGCACTTACTAGATAGGTAGGTGACGCGGAGCTATTTTGCGGAATTTTGATAGCAAAACTCATGTAACCTGGTTGTATGATAAAGTTTTCGGTTGAGTTGAGAAATATACTAAACCCAGTCTGTCAAGTACAGGTAGAGGATGTTTGCCCCAATCCTTATGTCAAATATCTCTCTTAGAACAGTGCGGAAGGGTTTACCTAGAATACATTGGCTGGTTCTCTCTAGCGCCTGATATCTGCAAAGAAAGTAAAGAACAGATTCTTCTTCGTTAGTATTTCTGCAACTTCGCCAGAAAGTATTATGGGGTATGCCAAACTTGGCTGCATGGCTAATGACCTATACTTATGGCTACAATTCTGATCCGCTTAGTAGTTCATTTGATTTAAGTATGTTATAGCTGAGCCTTTCTTGACATAGCGCAGCCAGAAAGCGTGTTCCACCCAAGGTTGTTCAGCTGTAAAAAATGGTTATAAATGTTACTTTTAATGACTCCCGGAAAATTGACTTTCTGCAATAACCTTATGTGTCGCTAAGGAGTGACCCTTGCCTGCCCAGATATTCATTGGCAAAACGGAAAGATTTTCAAACATTCAGCTTGTCCGAGAACCTAGCGATAAGGCACCGGACAAGTTATATAGGACATTGCTTTGCGCCCACTTTGAGCTGTCTGGTATAGAGTGTTTGAAGTCTAAGCTGAAATCGAATTCAGTAGGCAATTTTAGGCTGCTAGAACTTGTTTTTGTAGTAGATGTTGAAGATATGTGTGGTAATTTTTCTTGAGTTCAATCAGATACTTCTACAAGGAGATAACAAGGCACATAAAGCGTGAGGTTTTCCAAAGATATCTGGAGACTTCCCGAGGCATGCAAGGCTCTAAGAGCCCAGAATTGCATCAACCCCAGGAATAGGATGAAATGAGCGAGGGTCTGAATATCGATTAAATACAACGTGCCATGAGACAACATTTAAAATTTCGCGCCATTGTTGAACTGTCTACATTCAACTATTATTGCGATGACTTTTGATAAGTAAAAACTAGGTTGTTATTAAATATGGATCGATACACGTTTGCACAACGTGTTGAAGTAGTCACGGCGATAGTGAATTTAATCGATAAATTTGAACGTCTCGGACAGGTTCGTGATGTGAAGACTCCAACACATGTTCGCCCGGCAAGGTGCGCTGAAAATATCGCCGCCGTAGCTGAGAGTGTGACTGAAAACCCAGGTGTGTCTGTTTCGAAACGATCACAGAAATTGGGCCCATCCGCAACCACTTTCCACCGCATTTTGCATAAAGATCTTGGTCTACAGTTGACACAAGAATTGAAGCCAGCAGACCACGCATAACGCTGTAGTTTCGCTGAACGGGTGCTGGAAACGAATGAACAAGATCATGATTTTTTACACAAAAATATTCTGAGTGATGAGGCTCTTTTCCATTTGTTTGGGTACGTAAACAAACAAAACTGTTGCATCTGGGGCTCCGAAAACTCGAGAGAAATAGTGAATAACCTCTCCACGCACAACGAGTGACAGTTTGGTGCGGTTATTGGGCTGACGGTGTCATTGAGCTATATTTTTTCCAAAAAGATGATGCTGGTGCGACCGTTTCAGTGAATGGATTGCGTTACCGAGCGATGTTGACTTACTGTTTTTTCTAAAATTGAAGCTATGGACGTGAACGACGTTTATTTTCAGCAGGATGCTAAAGATAAAGTCTACGACGATACTCAACCAACGATGAGCCAAATATAGTCGCAATTATACGAAAACATGATAGATTTCATCAAAAGAATGACTACAGACTGGCAGATATTGTATTCCATTACTAACCCCAGAGTTTGAACTTTAGATTAAAATAAAAATGTTGCGTTTTTTTTTATTGATTTAAAGATGACCCAATACATATTTGACTGTTTGTTTTATGTGGGGATGTGTAGGTAATCGGTTACCTTTTTTGTTTAACAGACTGTGGGCTTTTCATTGCTATTATTATTTATAATGATGATGATGATTTGAAATCTATTTTTAAGTATAAGTACATATGGCTTAACATGATTGGTTACGAATACTTTGATTCGCAGAAGGAAAGTATGTTTAAATTGGGTGAATTTTCCAAAACTTTTCAAGTGAATAACTTTAAAATTTCTCCGTTCTGCGTGAATTCGTGATGATTGCTCAGGTTTTTCCAAACGAAACGTAATGTTCTGCATGTCTGTAAACCTTCTCCAAGAAATTCTCTAATAAATAGAGGAAATGGCACGGATATCGCCACAGTCGTTCTTGAGTTAAAGACTTTTTATGCATAAAACTTTAAGGATCTTGTACAATCAGATTCAGTGTTCATATACATATGTATGTATGTAAAGATATGTTTATGTTTACAATAATACGAGTTTGCAGTCTGCTTTTCTGTTCCCCAACCGTGCGCCAGTTTGTTTATTTAGATTCGAATACTTCAGCCCCACACATATGGAGCAACTGTTTCCGCATTAATCTTAATCCAAACTAAACACTGCACACTTCAATTGAATAAACATTGCACATATGTACAAGTACATTGGTGTTTTAATGAATTCGCCGAAATTTGCACATTCTACGTAAAGTAAAGTTTATTTGTGAATGTGAAATTGCCCCGATACAACCGTCTGAATGTATTATGATTACGGCGCGCTGCGCTCTGCGCTCTGCGTGATTTCAAGTTCAAGAACAAACGATAACCTATAACCTGTAACGTTGTTGACAAGCAAAATAAAGTTGTCAGATCTAATTTTCAGTTGTGTGTACGAGTATATTTGCATTTGAATTGTAGAGCGTGTGAGCGAAGGACTTGTATGCAACTGTTTTGTTTCAGTTTTATAAATTTCCATTTTAATTATGGAGCGTAGTAAGCAAAGGACTGTGTGCAAGTGTTTTGTTTTGATCGCATTGTTATTCGCTTATAATCATTTCATTTAGAAATGATTTAATGACTTGTGATAGTATTGGGGGCCTTAATTAACCTCAAGTCATGTACATTATTAAGTAATAAAACAGAGTATTTCCATTTTTTTATTTTTACTTTATTTTACACTAAAAATAGAGTTAATTCTAGGCCGTACAAATACATGATAAAGAATTATTTTTATTTTTAAATTGAGTACAGTAGGTACGAGATTGCAATGAAAATGTGAAAAACTGTCTGTGGACTTAGAAATGAATAAAATCAATTGATGTTTACCGAAGCGAATAAATGTTATCGCCTTAATTGTTTTAAGAATAGAGGAGCGGCAAATATACAGATTACAAGCTCTAGAGTTTAGACTTGTTTGATTTCTGGCGTAGAACAGTGGGTCTAAACGGTTTCTTTGGGATCGAAATAAATTAACTGTCAGATGGATTATAAGATTCATTAAAGCGTTGTATAAAATGTTCTGAATTGTGTCTACTTAAAGGAAACTGAACTTTGAACTGAATAAATAAGAAAACATCGATTTCTGGATGTACCTAGTCTTGTCATAAGTTTTGTTACAGGTGGAATACTTAAAAAAAAATTAAACAAGAAAATATTTTCGATTAGTATTTATAAAATGTATTTGCTTGAACAGTGTTGTGTCTGAACACAACCATCTTTTGAACCAGCGCAGCGGCTTGCTTGGAGTTGCGTCTCCCGATGAGCTCTTCGGTAAGATTTTTGCTTTTGCTAGTGCAACTAAAGCGTTCATGCGGTTTCGCTTGTCAGGATGCATTTAGTTTTTATAGCTTAGGAGCAAGAAGGTAGTAAGCAAAAGAGTTGCATGATTTTCATACGGAACTCTAAAAATCACGAAAGTTTTGTTGAATGCTCCAAAGAGTTATAAATTAGTAGACCAATATAAAAATTGAGGAAACTGGTTCGATTGTGAACAATGAATAACCTTATAGCGGATGTTCAATCGAAAAAATAGCCGTAGTGAGAGAAAGGGGCACTGAATAACCAGGGAGGACAATTCGTCACCATTGACAAGAATTAGATGTTTCAAGAGGAACCTTACAGGGAGGAACTGCATATGCATACGTAAAAAATTTTAATGACGCATGAACTAAGCTTTAATAATTTTGCTAAGAAATTAGTCTTTATCGATGAGGCACATTTTTATCTCCATGGTTACCTAATAGAGTGGGCGCCGTGACTCAAGTGGTTACTGCGTTGGATTACTGAGCGGGAGGTTCGAGGTTCGAATCCCAGAAGCAGCAAAAAGTTTTTTCACGGTCCAACCTCCCACGAATGTCGGACAAACGTCCGAGAATAATAGATATCATTAGAAAGCTTCTAAAAAAAAGCCTTCCAGTTGTGTGAAAAAATAGCACGTACAAGACTTATGGTCGAATGGAAGCTAGGCCCTGGACCACATACGGTGCGTTGCGCCAAGTATTTGTATTTATTTGGTTACCTAATAAGCAAAATTGTCGTCGAATTTGGGGTGTGGAGAACCCAAGAGTAATTCGAGAGCAGGTAGTGCATCCATCGAACGTCACTGTATGATGCGGTTTTTTAAACTGGTGGAGGGCTTGGCAGGGTACTTTGAAAATCCGGCTGGAAATGCGGTTACAGTGAATGTTTTACATTACAGGCGATGATGACTGATTTCTGTTGGCTAGAATTGATTGCTTTGATCCAGTAGACATGTGGTTTCTGCACGATAGCGCAATGTGGTGTCACACTACGCGTTAAAAAATTGGGTTGCTACGAGAAAAATCTCTGTTATGTATGTATTCTCAAGAAATGCGGATAAGAATTCGACTTCTTTCTTTAGTGTTTTTGTTTTCGAAGCAGCAGAGTTTTTTTTTATGTGTTTATGATCTGTGAATTGAAATGGCTCATGATAACGTTGATGGTGATAACAATTTATGATTGAACTGCTGGCGATTGAAAATATAAAAAGTTATTGATGGCATTGAGAGGTATTAGATAGTTGGATACGTACAATGATGGTGTAGCGTCGAGAAGGTTATTTTTAGATTTCAATTACCTATGTATATACATAGTTAATTTTTAAGATTTTATTATGATTACCTTTTTTATGGTTTATGGGTGATGCTCCTGTTCCTACGTATTAAACCACGTCTCTGCACTCGTTAACCATTCTCCCTGCGGAACTGCCGTTAGGCATTACTTCGCGGGGCTGGTTACCAATTATGCTTTAGTTTCTGAGGCCGCCTTTTGGGTTCTTCTTAGGGCTTCTGCTCTTCGCAGTGTTTTCTAATTACACTTACGAGATTCTCTGGACTTGGCAGTTTTGCTCTGTCCTCTGCAAAGCGTCTGCAGTAGAACACTGCATGCTCCGCATCCTCATCCTCATTTGAACTCTCTGGACACAGGGGTAAACTATCGTGTCCAAATCTGTGGGGGAACTGTGTTAGGTGGTAGTTACAATCGTATCTTATTGTCGAGCATGACTCTAAAGTACTTCAAAAATTCTTTTGACCTGATTGTCTGGTTTCCGACCCGGAAGTTCGCATACTCCACCGTCTTGCGGCTGGTTATTAAGACAGTCTCAGTCTTGTGGGCAGCTAGTTCCAGACCGGCAGACCCCACCAATCCTTTATTCTCATAACTGACCCATCCATGGCGAACTCCATGTGAAAATGCTTGGGAACTGTAAGAACAGAGCAGAACAGTTCGCTGAGTTGAACGCATTTTTGACGTCGAGCGTCATCTCCATCTTTCCCCCTGTATTGCTACAGCTGCTGTATCTACTAGATGCTCCACTCTGGTCCTTAGCTTTGCCATCCAGGTTAGTTGTGGAAACCTGTCGCCTTTACGCTTCATCAAACTCGTCTAAAGCTCATTGACTTACACTCCTTAATGGCCTTTTCTAGTTCGCCTCTCGCCAATTTAAAGGTGGTTAGCCCATAGGAAGGCGAAAGTTTTGAAATCCATAAACCGTCCAAGATTCAACGAATGCTCAATAATGCTGACGATTTTAATACTCCAGAGAAAGAGTGCATAAAATCTTAGCCGCCTATATGACTTGTCACCATATCGGTGATTTCGAAAAACCCTAAAGAAGGAAATCTGGAAATGTCAAATCGTGTGACCTTGTCGACCAGTGCAAATAGCCAAAACAAGAGATTAAGCGGCCATGAAATCTTTGCTCTGGGTGTACCGTCCTGCTGGAATCACATGTTCTCCAAATAACCGAATTTGTCACTTATTTACACATTCGAATAGGTGGAAATGCGTCTTGTAGTTCATGATAATAATACGATGTTCATGATAATAATAGATGTTAGCACGGGCAGATCTTCCGAGTTTTTCACCAAGATTCTCTGTAAAGGCTACATATGTATGTATGTATTAATACCCAATTGCGTGGCCCGCGTCTAGTTACCGTTTGAGGGTCCTTTTTAACATCTGTAACTATAGCAGTGTTATTCGGGACCAAACGGGTTGACTGCGGTCGGCAACGTCTGCCATTGTCCTGTGTTGAGCCAAGTTCTTCGATGCGAACGGCTAAACGTCGCAGTGTTTGTCCAGTTGGTTCCATATGACCTGGGAATTGATGTAGATATTCACGTTGATTCAAAACCACCGACCGATTATTTGTCAATACTTTGATACAATTATTCAGCGTTCTTGAAGAGTGTGTCAATTTATAGTTTGTCTAGGTGTATTTTTTCTTCTGTTTACTTCACAAATGTCAAAATTACGATGATATAAGACGCCATCTGCAAAAATAAGAGCATCTAACTATAGGGTGACAACTTTTGCGTCCCCTTGTATACAAACATATGTATTTTAAAGTGTGCATGTACATACATAGATACTACAGTAATTTAATGGCATTCGAGTTCGTTATACGTTTAGGGCAGCATTTTAAATAACTTAATCTTAAGTTATATAACTTATTGAATCTCTTTAATTCGAAAACATTTCTTTTTTTTCTTTTTGTTTAGGAACGTGTCCCCCATCCTATTTCACTTGCAACGACGGTAATTGTATACCAATGAGATGGAAATGCGACTCGAAATATGATTGCTATGATAGATCTGATGAACCTCCTGAATGTGGTAAGGAAGAAATTATTCTACCATCTTAAAAAGTGGCGCATCAGACACCTAACTAACAGTTTAGCGGCGGTCGTTGTAGTTCAGTAGTTAGTTCGTGTAATTACTGAATAGGAGGTGAAGGTTGAGATCCCAGACAACACAAACAAGTTTTTTTTTTTATAGTTCCAAGAGTATGTTCGATTTTGGCTAAAACTACTTCACAGATTCTTCCACTAGCACGATAACTTTTCAGTTGCTTCCAGTTGGCATCCTCTGCACTTTCAGGTACCACCACGAAGAAGTGTTTCTTCTGCTTAGTCTCTTCGTTACGATCTTGCCATTTTAAGTGGTTAAAGCCAGAAAGAAGTCGCTGCATAGCTAGTAGAGTTCGTGGTTGAAACTTCTTTTGCGTAAGCCGTTAATGCAAACAGGACTATAAATCGTACGAATGCTTTTTTTCTCTACAACTTCAAGAGTACTTCGGTAAAGTAAACGCATTTGTAACATACAGCACGTCTAAATTAGTTGGGATTTCATAGAGTTCTTAATACCATTCCACCATCTGGATCCAAAACGCTCTATCTGATTTCTTTCAACAGATTGCATATTGGCGCTATAATAGGTGTCACCACATTGGAACTCTCTAATAAGAAAGCGTGTACAAGGCTTGGCGTATATTCGAACGATTTTTGTAGAAGCTGCATGGACGAAGAAAATTCTACCAAAGAAGGAAGCTTCCATAATAATGATCCAGACGATCTGATAAATACAGGTGTTAGGAGCCTTTTAGACTTCATCAAACGCTCAAATTGGTTTAACGAGTAGGCAGAGAAATATCTCTATATGGTATAGCTAATGATACCAACTATCAGAGATGTAAAAGATTGCAATCATTTTGAAATGCATTCTTTAATGAATTCAGTTTTTTGATTGCATTCATAGATTTCATATTGGGACTTCAAAAAAACGAATGCAATCACACATTCATTTAGCATAGAAACGATTGCATTAATATTTCCATCATTCAAATGAATGCAATCATTTGTGATTTCATGCATTCTTTTACAATACCATGCAATCATTGCAATCACCTACATTCCTCCAATAACTTGCAATCATCCAATCACTAAGGAAAAACAAATATTGCCTTTTTAATCTGACCAATTCCTCATAGTACATAAAACAATAAATAAAAAAAAAAATTAAATATGAATTGCTGTCTGTATATGTACATATACAAATTTGCATCTTAATTACAGGGACTTTTATATAAAGGACTATATATTTATATATTTATATTTGATTTTTTGCCCCATATACTCTTAGCACAACTTAGATTGACGCTCTTATCTTCTTGCTACCAATCAGCACTCTTTTAATCTTATGTTCTCTAAGGTCTAGTCTAACAGATTTTCATCCATGTTTGACAGTTTGTACTGCTTCATTGCAGGTTTGCCCTACTTCGATTAGAAATTTTGCGAGGGCTCGTCGATTGTTTTTTTTCCCCTTTGAACAGTTTTTTTTGTTTTTTCCACTACACGGGGAAGGTTTTTTAAGCATGAATTATAGGCCCGCCATTCCACCAATATACCGGTGTACGACGATTGAAGGTTGATTTTCTGGGCATTAATGCATCGCTGGCGCGATCTACTTATGATCGGATCAATTTGTTTGTTGATGATTCGCTTATCGCTTAGCTTATTGTCTCTCAACATAATTATTTCTCAACCAGCGTTTCACGTTTCTTACCTTTTCTTTACGCCTTTTGCTCGCCTAGAGAACAATTCTGTTTGCGATGTATCGAGCAATATTGCCACGTAGCAATACTCGCGCCGTAATGCTCAAAACGTTCGCGTTTTGCGCACTATTTACGTAAATTCAATGTGACAGAATGCTACAAATGTTACCTGCACTATGTTTTATGCGCAAGAATGTGAATGGGTCTTAAAAGAATGCATTGAACCAGTAAAGTTCTTATTTAACCCAACACCAGTAAATGTAGATGATATTCTAAAAATATATATATACATATATGTATGCGATAACTAAGAAAATGATGACATACATATCTGGCGAGAATTTTGACGATTCAGAATCCGACTTAGACTAGGTACATCGGTTTGTCGGTCGAAAGACGTACATAGATTAAGAATTAAGTTTAGCTTAGAGCGCCTGCATGGGGCCAGTAAGCTAGCGTAGGATAGTTAAGTTAATTAAACTAGTTTTGAGCGTTTTTTTTGTTTAGCATTTATTTATTTACTGAATATATCAATAAAAATACACTAGATATGAAAAGAGGTATGTTTGTAACATTATAATAACACATGTATAGAGAAAAATTACTATTTCTTACGTATTTCTGAGCGGATTCTATTCAAAATCGATATCCAAGCAGTTCTTCTTATATGTATGTGCAAAGAATACATACATATGTACATATAGTTTGCTTCCTGTTCAAATGATGAGGAAATTACTTAGGATCTAGTCGTGCACTATATTTTCTAACTGCGCCAAAAATCATGGGTTGTCGATGTATTTCTGGCCAATTTATCACAGAGCTTATTAATGGTAAGCTCTCAGCTTTAATTTGGTATTTGTTAGTTTGTTACAACTTTATTTTTTATACCTATAGTCAATCCAAAAAAAAATTCGGAATCAAAATTTGGGTTGTCGGGGATGAGTGGTCGGGTGAGGTTTGCCAACCCAATGGCTTCAAGTACTATTTAAGGTTATCTATTGAAGGGTTACTCATTCATTCTTCTTTTTTATGCCTGGAACATAAAAAAAAACGTACCGGAAGTTGCCATTTTTTCTAATCCCTCGGCAAAAATTTCAACGGCTCTTGGACAATGGTTTTTAACCTTCCGACGACAAGTGGGGTTACCCATAACCCCACTACTTCTGCTAATCACGTAGAAAGAAAAGCTTTTCCATCGGAAGGTTAAGCTAGAGATCTATGGCCCTGCGAATATAGATCGTATTACGGAAGACTGGTTTGCTTGGAAATGTATTTGAGATTTTGCCTGCTTTAGGTATAAAAACCATCTCTAATGTTTGTTTTTCAAATTCACGAGTGTCAGCCACAAGTTTACAGAACACGTTTTATCTAATTATTCTGCGAACTCGATGAAGTTGCACTGAAAAATATCACCCGGTCCCGGAGATCTAAATTGTCCAATTCAAACTCTTTTAAAATTAAATTCTTTGGATTCTAGTTTCTTCTGATAAGTCTTCAAAGCAATATACAATGCGTTGCAATTGAATGATGTGCCTTTGGAATTTATAATAATACGTCTAACAACAACAAGATGATTTACACCCCCTATAGCTTTCACCCGCTCAATTGTATGAATAAGAGAGTTAAATCAATTCTCTTTCTTTTCAGCAAATGCTACAAAATGCAATGAAGGACAATTCTTATGCACGACAACACACAAATGTATTCCAAATAATTGGATGTGCGATGGGGAGTATGACTGCGGTGATCGTGATATGTCAGACGAAAACAATTGTAATATACTTTGGCATTAACAACAAGAACTAATAAAATTTTCTCTTCAGGTCAAAGTGCTACTCCAAAGTGTCACTCTTATCAAAGTGAATGCAGAAATGGTGCATGCCTTGATATATCAAAATTTTGCGATGGTAATTGGGATTGTGATAGCGATGAGTGGAATTGTGGTAAGTGTTATTTTTTACTGATTTACTTTGGTCCTACAACCGTCCCTTACTTATTTTTTTTCTAATACAGATACTGAGGAGAGATTATGCGGTGCAATGAATTGTTCATTCAATTGCAAGCTCACTGTAAATGGTCCAAAATGCTTTTGCCCAGTGGGTCAGGAACCTATCGGTACACTATGTCAGGATTTTAACGAATGTTCAATCGAGGGAATTTGTGACCAACAATGTAGAAATACACATGGATCGTACGAATGCATATGTGTTTCGGGGTATGTGAGGAATAAGAATCGATGTTACGCCGTTAATGGTATTTTGTTTGAATACGTGTACTTTTTTACCCTTTGATTTTAAGTGTAGTTTTCCATTACAGTTCCTCAAAGTGAGAATGCATCACTAGTCTTTGTTACACAGTACGATATTCAACGGGTATCAACAACTGGAGAGTCTTTGGGGCGATATCCCAGCACTGATGTCTCGGCAATAGAGATATGGCATCGAAATCGTACTTTATGCGCCATGTATTCTAGTCCTTGGACGGACATAACGATGCGATGCCATAGGATGGACAACTTGACAGATAATTGGCTAATGCCAATACCAAAGATCATCACGAGTGCACATTGTGAGTTGAGGACTCTGAGAAATTGCATTTATGAGGGTTTAAGGCCAAGTCACAGGATACATTGGAAATAGCTCCAAACCTTGGCTACCTTACTTCTGGGTCATAACAACAACGTACGCAGAGAGAAGTGACTGTTATATGTTAAATGTTTAATATTATTCTTTGTGCAATACGATAAAACATTTTTATTGTGAATACGATTTGACAAAAGTATCCATTCGCTCTTGATACTTTTGTTTTCTATTTATCCATATTCCCATTTGCGCACTATATATCATTTCTTCATTTGTGAACTGCAAAACATCATGCGGACGGGTTTAAACAAATTCGTAGCCAACATGTTCATTCTTCTATTTATTTCTGCTATTTCTTCTGGAGTTTGACTTCATTCATCAAAAAAAAATTTTTTTTTGTTCCACCGAATAGTGTTGAATCACTTATACTTGACCATTCGGATGCAAATGCTTTTCATACGAAAATATAATCATATTTTGCGATTTCTTCTTTGCTTATAAATTCATAGTGTTTTCGTATATATTTAATGTAAAATAAATGTAATTTAATATAAATGATAAATAATTTATTATTTTTTAAGTGTTGGCTTATTGGAACAAATGATTTCTTTATGGATATAGAAATGAAGTAAAAGTGCAGCAGTTTTGCAATTTTATAAAGCAAAGAAAGAAAGCGAACAAGTTTTCAATTTTTATATTAATCATATTTAAATACAACGTTTTTCCTAGTATAAGAAGAGCAAAGTTAAAATTTTACTATACGCCAATAATCAAAAAGAACATACATACATATATACACGTATAAGCGGTCCTAATACCATCTTCTGTGAGTCTCATAAGTAAACATATCTAAAAAATTTGCTTAATTTGAGTTGTTTTAAGCGGGTTTTAACAATTTTAAATTTAACTCAAACTATCGAAAATTCGAATAAAAGAGCCATTTGTAGAATGGCAGTCTAGTATTGGAGACAATTTTGATCTTTAAGAAGTGTTGAATTCAGGAGAATACTGTCTGGTTATTCAACCAAAATCCCCTCTTTCGAGCTTTGAAAATATAAAAACAAAACTCTTCTCTAATCAAGGTAAAAAAGTTATGTATCTAAAAAGTGAGTCACCTGTTGGGGTCTTTTTGGAGTGCGTGTTATTTTGATCCTGACAGCACCTCTACGCTCGTAATATTGATATACACATACATATGTAGTGTCAATCCTCCACGGTAAGAAATGGATCATTTTATTCTAAAATAGCACTGTGAAATATTAAAAAAAAATTCCAAGTGAAAGCTGTGTTGCTGACACTGCAAGAATTAATTTTGTTTGCCCAAATGGAGCCCTTTGAATCGCTTTTTGTGACTGCAATCGGAGGATTTGGATATCTCCCTGATCTCGATTCCTCGTGTCGACTTTAACATTTGTTTGAAGGCTTCTACGTGACTTTCATCCTTGTCGCTTTAATCGCCAGTATTCGACAGTTCAAATCTATTTTTTCCAAACTCACGATTGTGTTCATTAGAAACCCAAACTTTAATAAAAATCTTTACCGTGGACCCAGGGAGACACGATGCAATTTCAGGTCGGCGCGCTGCTGAATTCAGAGATGTCTTGCATTCTCAAACTATATCTGAAATTGCTAAACCAGGCCTTGAGCGTAGCCTGATAATAACTACATTCAGTTTTTTCTTCGCTCTTACCTTTTTTATAGGTGGTAAAACAGTTATTTTTAAGCAAAACTAAATAGAAAATGTTCACTTGGAATGGATGTAGGTTGGGCCAACCTTACTAAAAGTATCTTGAGAAATTTTGGGCTTATTTGCGCACATACTTTTATTAACACTTCTACATTCAAATAAAGCCTATTTTCTTGCTCTATAAAGGCAACATGCAGCCTGGTCACTGCTAGTTTATAAATTTAGTTTTGACATCTAAAGTAAGATCTCAAAGAAGCGAAATATCTATCCATTATCAAGGTCGTCACAGATTCTTATAAGAAGGTTCAAGGTTCAATGTCTGGCAATGAAAGTCTGTTTTTTTTTTAGTTCGGAAATGTATTGTCCTGGTGAAAGATATATTTTTTATTTTCTTTTGCAATATTCGCAAGAATTTTTGTCAGACTTGCGTAGTATTCCCCTTTTCGACTGCCGAAATCGACTTCGCCTTTTTTGGTTGATTCACCGGCCTCCGCCCATTGCTTTGATTGGCTGTTCCTTTTCTTGTGTCCAGTAGTGGATCCACGTCTCATTCATAACAACAAATCGGTGCATAAAGTATATTGGATTTTTTTTAAAAAACTGTCTAATTTCTGACTTGAGAAATTCATTTTCCCAATTCTTTATGATCAATTGTTATGATTTAACAATTGCGGCACACATCTTGTACAAAGTTTTGTCATATTTAATTAATTAAATGTACCCTTCCTTTTCTTCGGATATGCCTACAGCCCAGCTATCTCATAGGTTAGGTTAGGTAGATGGGTGCCCTGTGACATAAGAGTCACTGCTCACTTAGACCATAGAAAACGTTATTGAATTATGTACTCGTACAATATCATATTTATAGAAGTTATGTTCGCATTATCATTATAATTGGCCCGACTACAGTAAAGTTATAAGTTGGACGTTATCCTTATTTATCCTATTATTTTCTATTTTCTTTGTTTTTTCGAAGTGTAAAATCGATTCGAATATTATATGTTCATAGCTGAATTAGAAACTTATTTTTACATCTTCAATATTTCGCATAGAAACCATGATGTTTCATTTTGTAGACTGCCATTCTACAAATCTTCTTCAAGAAATATGTAAATACATAATTTGGGTATTTTTTTTCTTTGTCTCCATGTGGCTAAGGCTTTTTAGTGCCTCTAAAAATGTCAAGTTTTTTTCATACTATTCTATCTCGTTTATTGTTTTGTTTTATCTTTTATTTCTTTCAGCTATTGATAAGATTCAATTGGATTGGATTTCAGGAAATTGGTATTTTCTTTGCAATGAACCTGGACTAATGTTTATGTGTACAAATAATATGAATTATTGCAATATAATTTTGAATAATGTACAAAAGCCTGCATCGATGGTATTGGATCCAACTAAAGGGTATGAAATGTTTAAAGTAAATAAAAATACTGCTAAATTTAGAATGTTATTGAATATGAAATATTTGTATTGCACTTCTCAAGCGAATATATAGATTAGCATGCAACTGCATAACAGATGAGCTGATAACTATTTTAAAACTTGCAAGAGACAAAGAATAATGTCAATCCAAAACAGCTGTGAGCTGTCAAAACGCGCGACCATAGTAGAAAATAGTAGAGAGTAGCTCTACTTCGACGTTGAGGTCGCGCTTACGATATTTACGATCAAAAACCGACCAAACGCGTGAGGTCACATTTAGTGTTACCCCATAAGAGCCCATTGTTTCTACTCAATCTGTCAACGCGCGACCGCGCGAACGCCACATTGTGTTTCTACTTTAATGCTTTAATGGCTGCTTGACTGCCAATTGGTGATTATTTTACCAGTGAAATTTCCCTCTTTAATCTTGTCCGCAGGTTGTTTTATGACAGTAACTTCGACTTGAGGAACACTACAATCATCCTCAAGTCTAAATGTTTGTATTTCGAGACTCTCAGTAGACTACAGCACAAGTACCTGCGTCCATTTTGGATCTGTCGGTATAGGTACCCAGTTCGTTTCCGGTGCAGACTTTCCCTTCATCCTACTCCTCCTTGCTAGGAATTCTGATAGAGAATTACCGGATACTGTTTGTTAGTGGGACGATGTAGTCTGTTTCCATCTGGAATCTCGATATATTCCACCGATTCAGAATTGAGGCATGACCATGCATGCAGATCTTTGCACTTTGTTTTATTGAGGTGTGCAGCTCTATCAAGATCTGGTCACCAAACGATCACGGCATACATATATAAGTATAGGCATGATGAAGGACACGTACAGCCAGCATGTGATTCAAGGTTGCTTACTCCAGCTCCTCTTTATAGCTTTTTACAGGAATAGAGAGCTACAGGTGCTTTTCTTACGCGTTCAAGTAGGTTGGTTTTCCAGTTAAGTTTAGTTTAATAAGATCCAAGTATTTTGCATTTTCTGTAAAGTGCTATTTATCGTAGGAGAGTGTACGGGAAGAATTTTGTGTTTCCTCGTGAGGGAACAAGTTATACTTCTTTTGATAAATGTATTGATAGCGGACTTACCAGTCGGTCTTCAGTTGTCAAGACCACATAAAGGGCCTAGGTCCAAGCTTCTCCTTATCATTCGTGTTACGTGTGATATGTTTTCTGTACGAATGAGAGGCCCTTCGTTTAATTATATATGTATATATATATATAATTGAGGACCTTATCGTGAGTTATACTCTTGTGAGTTATATGCTTGTGAGACATTCGTAAGGGGTGGGGCCTTGAAAAAAAAACTTTTTTTTTTTTGGATTTGGTTGTGGGTGAAAGCAAAAGTAGTAAGACTAAATATTTTTTTTTTATTTTTTGCATTTATGACCCATGTATGACATAGACTTAATTTTTTTAGGTTAATTTTTTTTGCCGATTGGAGCCCTAGCCTTAGTCGTGCCAATTTGGATGGTACTAATCAAACTGTGATAGTCTCTACGGCAATTAATTACCCTAGTCGGGTAACGCTTGACCTTGCAAATGAACACGTCTATTGGATTGATATTTATAAGGATTTTATTGAACGAGTTGATTACGAAGGACAAAATCGTTGGGCGATGAAGAAAACTTCAGATGTAAACAGATTTCTTATAAAAAAAAGAACTAAAATTGTTGATAAATTTGAATTTCGTTATTTTTTCTAGTCGCTCATTGCCTTAAAGTCGCTTCATGCGGTTGAAATTTTTGAAGATACTATTTATATTGCACCTTGGGTGGATAATTTTGTGGTAGCAATGAATAAATTTACTATGAAAGCAAACCAAATAGTACAGGATGTTAAGAAACCTTACGATTTCAGGATATTCCATCGGCAGAAGCAACCTGAAGGTGCTATACTAATACCCACGAATCGGTAGGCTTTGTGTTAAGTGCATACTAAGTATATTTTTGGTCTTTCAGTTGCTCATCCATGTCGTGAAAACAATGGTAATTGTAGTCAAATTTGTGTACCACTTTGGAGAAAGTTATTTGCGACTGTTCAATGCACTTGCTCTCCTGGGTACCAATTGGTGAATAAAACTCAATGTGTTCTCGTCCAGTATGATAACTTTTTATTGTATACTCAAAAACGATTATCTTGTATCTCAGGGATTTCGTTAAATCCCAAAGATATAAGTGGAGGCCTTGAAAATATTCACGATGCTATAGTACCGATTTACAATGTCAGTTGGTCGGTTGGTCTTGATGTAAATGTTGCCGAGAAACTAGTTTACTTCATTCAGGCTAGTCCGTGAGTAAACGAGTCTAAAAATGTTAAATTTGTTCTAATCTGAGATCATCTATTTACTTAAGGAACGGTTATTCGATTCACAGTCAAAAACTTGATGGTACCGAGAAGAAATTTTTGACCAGAGGGTCTGGAAGTGTTCCGGTGATAGCGTACGATGAAATATCTCATCATCTTTACTGGGGTGGAACCAATCAGCTCACTGTGGCACCTCTTTCTAACCTTAGCATGGCGATAAGTCTACCAATTGGCAAGGAACCAATGTAAGTCTTTTCCACCCCTATAATGAAGTCCATTTTACTTTAAATACGTAACGAATTGTCAGGTCTTTGGCTATAAATCCCGCTGAGGGATATATTTATTGGTCCCATTGGCTTTTTGGAGAAGAACAAGGTTCGATTAAAAGATCCTGGATGGACGGTACTCATAAAACCCTTTTAGTTGAATCAACGAAAAGTACGCCCATGAAATGGCCGATGAGTTTAACAATCGATGAGAAGGGAAAAAAGCTTTACTGGTTAGTATAAGCTATGTTAAAAGTACAATTTTAGATGTATAAATTTTTACTAGGTGCGATGTAAAAGAGAATACCATAGAGCGGGTAAACTTAGACGGAACCTCACGAACTGTCTTATTCCGGCATGACCACTACCATCCAATATCCGTAGCCTATCATAATGGTTTTGTTTTCTGGGTGGATAATCAAAATGGCAGCATTAGAAGATTTAACGTTCGTTACAGCAATAAGGTTGAAATGGGCACAAATATGTGAGTTATTCATGATATTTTTAGATTAACATAAATCGTTAATGTGTTCCTATGTAATCTCCAGCCAAACAGAGGTTTTCGCTCTAGTGCGTGGTCAGACATCCAATCTAAGAATATTCGAAGGATCTAAAGAGATTGGTGTCAACTACTGTGCAACTACTAAGTGCCCGGGGATTTGTCTTAATACACCAAAAGGTCCCATTTGCAAATGTCCTGATGGTTTTTCTCTCAACGGTACTGGAAGTCAATGTATCCCAAGACATAATACTGAAGACGATACAATTGTTGCAAAGAATTGTACTGGATACGTGTGTAAAAAGACTCAGCAGTGCATCAATTGGAAAGATGTATGTGACGGCTTCGATGATTGTGAGGATGGTAGCGATGAAGATTCTAGTGAAGAGGGTCAGTGCCACGCTAAAAATTGTGATTTGAGTACGCATTTTGTTTGTGATAAGTCGCGGTGCTTCCAGAGATCACTGCTATGCAGCTCGATTGCTTATTGTGCCGATGGAACAGATCAGAAGAACTGTGAAACTAAATCCTGTAGCAGTACGGAGTTTACATGTGCCAAGAGCAGAAAGTGCATACCGCAAGCTTGGGTTGGAGATGGTGTCTGGGATTGCGGTAAAATAAAAGAAGGTGGTATTGAGGTTCATGTTTTGAGACTACGTTTAATTTTAGGCTTAGGAGACAGGTCTGATGAGAGTGTAATGGAAATTGATATGTGCTTAGAATTTGAGTGTGATAATGGACACTGTATACCTTTCACCGAACACTGCGATGGAGTGGATCATTGTGGGTAAGTTAGTACTAATTTATTTTATTTGCGGGCTTAGGAATGATTTTATTGTAGCGACAACTCAGACGAAGCGGGTTGTGATACGGACTGTGGTCCTGGTGAGAGATACTGTGCGCCAATGGGATGTTATAGTGAGCGAATGCGATGCGATGGAGTCCACGATTGTTTGGATTATAGCGACGAAGCAAACTGCACTGATACAAAAAGTGATAATCATGAAGAGGATCTGGGTGTTGCTCATATGTGTGGACCCTTTGAATTCAGTTGTGAAAGTCCATACGAATGTATTCCATTTATTTTCCGATGTGATGGTGTCGCTCATTGCTTTGACAAGTCTGATGAGGTAAACTGCACGAGCATTAATCCAGCGAAAGAATTTAATGAGAACGTGACGTGTGATAGCCCAGATCGTTTGTGCGCGGTATCTAATAAATGTTTGACAGTACATCAGCTGTGTAATGGGGTCATTGATTGTGAGGATGGTACTGATGAGGGCTTTCGATGCATCGAGAAGGTTTGTGACAAAAGTAACTCCTGTTCGCACTATTGCCACAATGCGCCAGAAGGTTTCGTCTGCTCATGCCCGGCACACATGTACCTTCAACCGAATGGAATGCGATGTAGTATGGACCATTCTTGTGAACATTGGGATACATGTTCTCAAATATGTGAAAAAGTTGGAAAAGCTTATGAGTGTAAGTGCCATGAAGGCTACAGCCTTCAGTATGACAGGTTTACCTGTAAGAGCGTTGCTGGTGATGAACCTTACGTGATATTTAGCAATCGGCAAGAGATACGAGGCGTTAATCTGAAAACGTCGGTGGTTAGTAACTTTTATACATCTCTGCGGAACACTATTGCATTAGACTTTCTGTACCACAACGATTCAGTGGAGATCTTTTGGACTGACGTAATGGATGATAAAATTTACAGGGGTCATCTTGTTGGTGAATCTCTGAGAAAAGTTGAAGCCGTTGTGCGATCAGGTTTATCGACTACAGAAGGATTGGCTGTGGATTGGATTGGTCTAAATCTCTATTGGATTGATAGCAATCTAGATCAAATCGAAGTGGCTCTTCTAAATGGCAGCTTTCGGCGAACTTTAGTAGCTGGTGATATGGAGAGTCCTCGGGCGATTGCATTAGATCCTCGAGAAGGGCTTTTATTTTGGACTGATTGGGATGATAATTTTCCTCGGATCGAAAGGTGTTCTATGGCTGGCGAGTTCCGGCGGACAATCACGCAAACAAACCAGGTGAGCTCCGCATGGCCTAACGGACTTACCTTAGACTACACTCAGAAACGTGTTTATTGGGTCGATGCTAAAGCTGATGCTATATACACCACAAAATATGATGGAAGTGATCATCATTTGGTTGTTAGAGATAAGGAGATCCTTTCCCACCCATTTGCTATTTCAGTTTTTGAAAACTACGTCTATTGGACTGATTGGCGTACAACGTCTGTTATAAGAGCAAATAAGTGGAACGGATCGGATATTCAAGTTATTCAGAGAACTTTGTCTCAACCTTTTGGAATACAAGTACTTCATTCGAGTAGGCAGCCACAGGATGAGAACCCTTGTGGTTTGCACAATGGTGGTTGTTCACATTTGTGTTTGCTGAGGTAAGTGAAAAATAGATAATATTTTCGTGAAATAATTTATTTTTATTTATTATTGTTCTTGCAGTGTAAAGAAGACTTTTAAATGTGAATGTCCTCATGTAATGCGATTAGACTCGGTGGATCAGAAGACTTGTGTACCGAATGAGCAGGTTTTGTTGTTCATCATGGGCAAAGAGATTCGTGGAATTGACTTAATGCAGCCAAATCATCATACTATACCGACAATTCGACAGTCACCGCAGGTAATTATATCTCCATAAAAATAACCTTTGAATTGGAACAGTGATGGAGAGTAGAAAAGTGGTTACACAAGAGCATATAAACGAGAGTACAAGAGACGTTAAAATTTTTTGTTTTTTAAAATTCCTTTTAATGAGTCACATGACTTGTTAAATATGATTTTTGCTTAAAAAAATGTTCGCTAAGCTTTGCATATAATTTAAATACTCTTATACGTACATAGTTTAAAAGCATTGCCGCAGTACTGTGCATGGATTTGGCAACTGCAAAACTCCGGAACTAACTCTAAACTGTAGTGAAAAGTTGTATGTTAAATATTATGATAAAGTTGCACATCTATAAATATTATTACCAATCGCAGATTTTGCTTTCCCGATTCTGCGGCCTAGGTCGAGTTCGTTGCCTTTATCGCTCCGAATATACTCAAGCTCATGAACCTGCTGTACAGCTAAATTAGTTGAGCGATGAAGGCTACATTTATCACCGTATTTAACTTGTTCTAGTTTTTAAGCTGTGGACATCTTGTCGATGTTTCCAATCTCTTCTCTTTATTTTTATTTTACTTTGTGCAATTGTACAATTGCATTAAAAGATAATGTAGTAAGTCAAATGTTCGGTTTGATATTTTGAATCTACCGCCGGTTTAGCTTTTGCAGTTGGTGACACGCGTTTCCCCAAATTTCTATCTTGGTTAGTAATACTGGCATTCGTCATGAAATATTCGGCGTAACCGCGACATTTCGTCATAATTGACGAATTATAATCAACTTGTCCTTTACTTTTCGTTCTTAATTTAAAGAAAGGTCGGTTCATCTGTTCATTGTTGTCAATTTAGCATTGTACCTAGTTCACATAGGCCTTAACATGGAGTTTATGATCCATTTTAATTTTCCGTCTGTATTATAAGTATTAAATGTGTTTTTTTACAGCATTTCTACCCTCATTTGACGATAAGCTCATTTTCGCCACTTCTGTCTCATAACGCACGAATGCAAGATCGACAGCCCGATATGTTTTTCGAATATGTCATCCCACCATTTAATCAATTTTTGAGCTAAGCGAAGAAAATAACGATTTGAATATGGTACACACTCTTATTGCATCTTATTACATGAATTGCAATCGGGAATTCATTTTTACAATTATCGAAAAATATGATTTGTGCCCCTGTACTGACCCGACGCATAACCTGAATCTACTGCTGGGGTTTGCCAGGAAACAGATATTAACGACATAGTCTATGTGTCTTAACCCATCTTAGGATCCCTATTTGATACCACGTCTCTCATTTGCTACAGTAGGGGTCAGTAGATCATCAACCTCCAGCAAAAATAGAATGGGCGACATTTTATCTTCTTGTCTCGCTTTGAAGGAGTCGAAAAATTGCCCATTGTACAGAATGGGCGTTATACTAGGATTTCTTGAATGTTGGGGAGTGTTAGTTGCCATTCGATTAACATGATAGTACGTCAGTCTTTGCAAGTCGTAAGGTACCCTTCTTTTTAACTATACCTCCATCCTTCCAGTCCGTGGAGTACGTTTCGTTTTCCCAAAAGGTCTCTATTAGAGGAAGCAGAAAACAGGCTGTTGTGTCCGGATCTGGTTTCAAGAACTCGCTTGATATGCCATCAAGGCCAGCCGTTTTGTTGGCTTTTAGAAGATTGATTGCAGTTTTGATTTCTGCAGCTGTAGTAAGTTCATTGTCAATACCAATCAATTGAGGGTTCATTATTGTACTGGGCTTATCGGAATACTCATTAAGCAGAACCCAAAAATGTTCTTTCCATCTTTGTGACTGATCTTCGATTGACACTATTGAGAGACATCCGGCACTGGATGGTTGGTGTTGCCAGCAACATCCTTGGTAATTCACTACAGCTCTCTTGCATCTCCCCTTTCTATAGTGTTTTCGGCAAGTCTGTTGGATGGTTGGTGTTGCCAACAACATCCTTGGCAATTCACTGCAACTCTCTTGCATCTCCCCTTCCTATAGTGTTTTCGGCAAGTCTGTTTAACCTTCCTTATTTTGACGACTCCACTGTCTTATGATTTACTCGATATTCATTGGATTGCCATCGTTTAAGGTTGATACTGTGTCATTGAAGATGGTACCAAAATGACGACATACATATGTAAATATGTACATATGTACATATGTATGTATGTTTGAGTCATTTAGAAAATTGGCAACTTGCTTCTCGATGCACGGGTGAACAACTGCCCTTAGTAAATGCTATTAATAAGTGATAATTACTCGTCGTGGTTCAATACATCCTATATTTCAGAAACTATGAAAAACTAGGTGGCTTTTGTTTTCTAAAACTATACATATGCAAACATTATATTTTTATTTAAGGTTATTGGACCTCAAAGAATTGATTTTACGGTAGATGATAGTCGCATTTATTGGACCGATGTACAGCTAAACGAAATAAAAACTGCGGGTCTCTCGAATGGTTTGATCGATACCATTCTCAACACTGATATTCAAAAGCCTTACGTAAGTCAATTGATGAGCTATTGAATGTATCGTCATCTTCATCCCAAAATATTACTTTTTTTTTTACAGGGATTCGCAATAGATTGGATTACCAAAAGCATGTACTTTTCCTCAGGGAAACAGAAATGTCAAATATTTGCATGCAACTTAAAAGGAGAATACTTTACCGAAATACACAACAATTTGAACATAGTTGAAAGCATTGCTCTTGATCCCGCGCAGTAAGTGCAGACTATCATACATGTACTCATATTTTATCTATTTATTAATCTGAATGAAATTTCAGCGGCAAAATGTATTGGACGCATTCATCTCGCGAGGATAACATAACGAAAATCGAGGTCAGCAACATGGATGGATCTAATCGCCGTGAACTCTCTAGCATGACGCAAGTTGTTCAAAGCTTAACGGTTGATTTCGACTCACGTCGGCTATATTTTGTCTATCAAAGCTCTGGAATTGCTTACTATGATATGAAAGATGCAAACATTGTTTATGTCCTCCTTGCCAGCGATGTTATGACTATCAGCAGCGTAACAGTCTACAATGACACGTTGTATTTCCCGGAAAACATCCAGAGTGTAATAATGAGCTGTGAAAAGAATTCGTGCCAGAATTACTCCATCTTGAGAAAGAATACTAGTAAGCGTTTCAGACTTTCATTTAAGTGAATTAAACTAATATTTTACATTTTACAATACCTCTATTAGAAAGCATACAAGCTATGAAAATGTTCTACAATGAAGCACAGCAGGGTACCAACTCATGCGCTGGTGAACGGCGAGGTGGATGTGAACATCTCTGCTTGTCAACTCGGAGTGATGAGCATGTTTGCAAGTGTGCTATAGGATTTGATCAGGATCCAGACAATCCAACAAAGTGCATAGGAAAACCAGAATTTATATTCTTTTCAAACCATGAATTGAAGGGCATTGAGATGTTTGACAGAGATAATCCGGCGCAGAATTTAGAAGAAAAAAGGGTTGGTAAGCGTTCGTTGTCTAGGTCTATAATGTCTTAAAATATATTTTTCTAGGCACTTGGATCGATTTCTCGCATTACTCTGGCTACATATATTGACTACTATGCCGCTGACAATTACCTTTACTGGGGAGACAGTGAGAAGGGAATAATTTCGCGTATCAAACGAGATGGAACGAAACGGGAAGTAATTCTAGAGCAACTCGAGCAAACAGATCAGAGTAATCAAGATTGGTTGGGTGGAATTGCAATAGATTGGGTTGCTGGAAATATTTACTGGAGCGATACAAAGAGAAATATCATTGAAGTAGCTCGTTTGAACGGTTCTTCCAGATACGTTGTAATATCGAACGTGGAAAATCCTACAGCACTAGCTGTTGATCCGGTTCAGGGATTCTTATTCTATGTCGGTGAGGGATTGATTGGACGGACAGGCCTCGATGGAAGCCAGCCATTTATCCTCGTCAACCAAACGAAATTAGTGAACAATATGGTTTTGGATATTGACGCCACGAAAGTGTATTGGTGTGAGTCGGGTAATGATGTTATAATGAAAGTCGATTACGATGGAAATTTAAAGACTCAGTTATTAAACCACAGTTTGAATAATCCCGTTGCATTGGGTTTAATAGATGATCTCATTTACTGGGCAGATAATAATCATAACAAAGGAAGTATCAAAGTAGCGCCATTACAGAACCTTTCCGACTTTACCGAAGTTCTTAAATCCGAAGGAAACACACTTAAAGACTTAAAAATCTTCTCTAAGAGGGTGCAAAAAGGAACGAATCCATGTGCTCAAGATAATGGTGGTTGTCAAGAGCTATGTCTTTTCAATGGAACTAGTGCAATTTGTGCTTGCTCCCATAGTCGGGTAGCTACTGACGGTTTCAGCTGTGAGCCTTATGATAATTTCTTACTCTTTTCGCATCGTAGTTCCATTGAGAGTATTCACATGACTAATCATTTGAACAAAAATGGGCCTGTGGAACGAATATTAAACGCTACTTACATGCGAAATGTAATAGCCCTTTCCTATGACTATACGAATAATAAAGTATTCTATTCTGATGTTCATATGAGTACGATAAATTCAGTTCATTTTAATGGATCGAAAAATTCAGTTCTAGTTAGCCGTCAAGGTCGAGTCGAGGGATTAACATTCGATGATGTTAATCGGCAACTGTTTTGGACATCAAATAATGACGCTACTATTCGAAGTATAGATTTGCTGCAAACCACTGAGAATCCCGACAGCAATATTCATCTTGTCAAGACTATACTAAAACTAATGTCACACGATAAGCCGCGAGGTATTGCCGTTGAGCCTTGTATGGGTATGATTTATTGGACCAACTGGAACGAGCAAACTCCATCAGTTCAGAGAGCATATGTCACCGGCTTTGGCGTGGAATCGATTATTAAAACTGAAATTTTAATGCCCAATGCTCTGACCTTGGACTTTGAGGAGCAGAAGTTGTATTGGGCTGATGCTAGACTTGATAAAATCGAGAGAGCTGACTACGATGGATCACATCGTGTGGTTTTGGCACATTCTACACCGAAACATGCGTTTTCTATGACAGTTTATGGTGACTTACTATTTTGGACTGATTGGGTACTACATGCTGTTGTACGTGCCAATAAATACTCTGGCTCTGATGTTGTATTCCTGCGTGAGGATATAGTACGTCCCATGGGAATCATTGCAGTTCAGAATACCACAATGAACTGTGATTCAAATCAGTGCAAGGTTCTAAATGGTGGCTGTGAAGATGTGTGTATTTTAAGGAAAAATGGAACCGTAAGCTGTCAGTGTACTCGAGGTGTTTTAGCCTCTGATGGAAGACGTTGTATTCAAGTTGTTAACAATGTTTGCAATAAGGAACAGTTCACTTGTAAGTCTGGTGAATGCATTCCTTTTGAGAATACTTGCGATAATATACCACATTGTTTGGATGGATCCGATGAGGTTCGTAGTTACTGCATTATTCGCGAGTGCCCAGTTAATTTCTTCATGTGCCAAAATCATCGCTGTATTCCGCAAAATCAAACTTGTGATGGTGAGCAGCATTGCGGAGATGGCTCCGATGAATCCGAGAGTCTTTGTAAATGCGACGTAAACCATTTCCATTGTGATAGTGGGGAATGTATTACAATGCCATTCCGCTGCGATGGAATGAGAGATTGCAAGGATTTTAGTGATGAGAAGCATTGTCCTCCACAGGAATGCTTGCAAGGAGATGTACATTTTACACACTGTGCGGATTCGACGGCTTGTTATATGCCGCAATGGCGCTGCGATGGTGACCGCGATTGTCCGGATGGGAGCGATGAAGCAGATTGCGATAATATTACCAGGTTAGGGTGTGCAGCACGACAGTTTCAATGTTCAAACGGGCACTGTATAAATGAAAAATGGCGCTGCGATGGTGAAAATGATTGCAATGATGGAGCACCAAGCTCTGATGAGCTTAATTGTCCGGTTCAATGTAAGCTAAATCAGTTCCATTGTGATGACGGTTGCATTCCGAGCAGTTGGCAATGTGATAATAAAACGGATTGTGCTGATGGATCCGATGAGGGACCGCAGTGCCCGCATCGTGAATGCCCGGCAAGTATGTTCCGTTGTACATCATCGGGTAGATGTATTTCTCAAAGGTGGGTGTGTGATGGTGAGCCAGACTGCCCGGCGCCCGGCTTGGAAGATGAGGGCGAACATTGTGGCTTAACATCTGTAACACAAATTAATGCATGTCCCCCGCCATCATTTTTATGTTCAAATGGACAATGTCTAGAAAGACAGTACGTTTGCGATGGAGATCATGACTGTGCAGGAGGTGAAGATGAATACGAAAACTGTCCAATTAACACTTGGGGTACGTCCCTTTGTGGGACTGATGAATTTTCGTGCGTTTCAAATTTGGCATGCATTCCACGTAATGCGACGTGCGACTCAAAACCTGACTGTGAAGATATGTCCGATGAAGATGCCACACTTTGCGCTAATTCGAGTCGACTATGCACTGGTTCGTCAGTGTTTCGTTGTAAAAACGGAGCCTGTGTCAATGCTAGTGTCCTATGCGATGGTGCCAACGATTGTATGGACTTTAGTGATGAAGAGCGTTGTGGCGTCAATGAATGTAAGATTCCCGATATTTGCGAACATGAATGCGTGGACTTGCCAATTGGATATGAATGTAAATGCCGGCCAGGCTATAAGGTTCACCACTTGAATCACCAGTTATGCGATGACGTAGATGAGTGTACTGAACAACGTCCATGTAGTCAGGTTTGCGTGAACACTTATGGTTCGTACAAATGCCTCTGTAGCCAAGGCTATGAGCTGAAAGATCGTCACACCTGTAAGGCGACGAGCAACGAAACTATGAAGCTGATATTTTCCAATAGATACTACATACGGCAAGTTGATATGAGAGGCAACATTTCTATTTTGATTCATCAACTATCAAATGCGGTGGCGTTGGACTTTGACTGGAAGACACAATGTCTATTCTGGTCGGATGTAACCTCGACTGTGGGAATGATTAAACGGTATTGTCCTTCGGATAATAAGACAGTCACACTTCACCAAGCCATGCTGAAAAATCCCGATGGCTTAGCCGTAGACTGGGTGGGAAATAATTTATATTGGTGCGATAAGGGTTTGGACACGATTGAAGTATCCCAATTAGATGGCAAATATCGTCGGGTTTTAATCAACAAAAATCTAAGCGAACCTCGTGCAATAGCACTGGATCCCTACAATCGGAATATCTTCTGGTCGGACTGGGGAGACAGTCCTCACATTGGAAAGGCTGGAATGGATGGATCGAATAGTCGAGTAATTATCCATGATAACTTGGGATGGCCAAACGCTCTGACGATTAGTTTTGAAACAAATGAACTATTTTGGGGCGATGCAAGGGAAGATTTCATTGCTGTCAGCGACTTAGAAGGAAAGAATCAAAGATTGCTTCTTGGGCGTAATATAAATCCTTCTTTAAACCTACACCATATATTTGCGATCGCTGTATGGGAAGATCGAATCTATTGGTCCGATTGGGAAACGAAATCAATTGAATACTGCAATAAATACGACGGGAAAAACTGTTCAACCCTAATAACGACTATTCATCGACCTATGGATCTACGCATTTTTCATCCCTATCGTCAAATGGCACCGAAATCCGGTAATCCTTGTGATAAAGCGGGATGCTCCACTCTGTGTCTTCTGTCACCCGATGCGCCGTATTACAAATGTGCGTGCCCGAATAATTTCATTCTTGGTGAAGACGGAAAGTCGTGCAAGGCAAACTGTACTGCTGCACATTTTCAATGCGTAAACACGTACAAGTGTATACCTTTCTATTGGAAATGCGATACTCAAGATGACTGCGGAGATGGAAGTGATGAACCGGAAACGTGTCCTCTTTTCCATTGTGAACCCGGACAGTATCAATGTTCTAACAACAAATGCATTCATCCTTCAGCCATTTGTGATGGACAGAATCAGTGCGGTGATTATTCTGATGAACAAAATTGTGAAAAGTTTACTTGCTTTGAAAATCATATTAAGTGCGAACGTTGGGGAAATAATTCAGCTTTTTGTATTGATCATGTGAAAAAATGTGACGGAGTAAGAGATTGTCCAGGAGGAGAAGATGAGGCTGGTTGTACGCCGTTGGTTTGCAAAAAGGATCAATTTCAGTGTGGAAATAATCGTTGCATGCCATACGTTTGGGTATGCGATGGCGACATGGATTGTCCTGACAAATCGGACGAAGCGAACTGTGACCAAATTTCATGTGCATCAAATTTTTTTGCGTAAGTTTGCCTACTATTTTGTCAGAAATTGTTTCGATGACTTTTGAAGCAATTTGTGATGTTATAATTATTAGAAGTCTGCAGAAACATATAAGTTTCGGACATTTCCAATGAGAATTTCTATTATTTTCTTTTTACATCTAGTTGCCCTTCTGGTCGTTGCATTCCGATGACGTGGCGATGCGATGGTGAAGAGGACTGTCCGAATGGAGAAGATGAACCTCCAACATGCCATTCATCAAGGGAGACTTGTGATCCTACATACTTCAAGTACGTAGAATGCTAACAAAAATTACTATAAACGAATGATTTTTTTTTTTTGTTTTTAGATGTAACAATTCAAAATGCATTCCTGGTAGATGGCGTTGTGATTATGAGAATGACTGTGGCGATGGAAGCGATGAACTCAATTGTGAGATGCGGAACTGTTCGGAGAGTGAATTCAGGTAAATAAAGTCTAATTTTATTTTCATATTGATACAATAACGCACGTGATATGTTAACGTTTTACGAAAATTTATATTTTAGTTTCATTAGATTCTTAAACTTGAAGTTATACTATCGAGGATCTCGAACATTTGAGAAAATCTGAGTGTATAGAAAAAAAAAAAAAAAGCATTTCCTCCGCTGTTTTCACTAGTACAACACACTGCCATTCTTCTTTCCTTTTGTTCGCGAGGTTATGATCAGGATTATAGGGATCAGCACTCTCCCACTTTACTTTATCCCAACTGGTCCGCCTGTGGGGTCAATGCGTTGGTGTACGGTAACTTGATGGAAGCCTTTACAAATCCGTAGGCAAGTTCTATACTACACCGTGGGTTTCTAGAGTTTTCATGTACTGTTCGGTCAACAGCAGCAATTTTTTTCGTCTGTGCGGATGGGACGATCTGTCCGTATAGCTTTTGTTATCCAAAATCATACCAGTTCAACGAACTTTTTTTTGAATTTCCTTACGACAGCCGCTAAGGGGATTCAAATTTCGACTGCAAATTTAAACTTACTTTGGAAATAATTTTGCAATATTTCCCAGCTTTGTTATTTCCAGTGGAAGAATTGAATATCTGCGGTCCCGTCGACTCCTGGAGAAGCCCGCGCAGGAGCAACTAAAGCACATTACGTGTTATATACAGTGCAATTCTTATGCAAAAGATTTCTTATTGAAAAAGGTGTTTAATTAGAGAAAGACGAATAACGACTTCTTATTTGAACGACGGTAGGCGCCGTGGCTAAGTGGTAAATGCATTGGATTACGGAGCGGGACGTTCGAAGCTCGAATCCCAGGAAACATCAAAAAGTTATTTCACGGTCCCACTTTTCACAAATGTCTAACAATGAGAAAGCTTCGCAAAAAAGCCTTTCGAATACGGCTCTGAACTGTAGGTCCCTTCCATTTGTGTGAAAAAATATAATACGCACAACATGAATATTCGCGAGAAGCACAGCCCTGGACCACATACGGTCTGTTGCGTCAAGTATTTGTATTTTTGTATTTGAACGACGAATTATTTTCAATCTCTGAAACAAGGCTTCTTATAGTGCCTCTCCTCTTAGGAGGTTCGTTATCATCTTTTTAGTGTTTCCGCGGGAAGGGCGTTTATTCGGTACCAGTCCCTCAGGTTATGGTCTTTGTCTAACGGTTGATCTTTTTCTTTTGATTATTTTTGTAGTATGTATTAGAAAGAAAAACAAGCTAAAACCCAAGTATTCCAGTTTACCTATTTTGATTGTTTTAATAAGCTCCCTTTTGGTACTCATTCTTGTCAAAACTTCTGCATTGGGGATTCTAAAATTTCGAAGGTTTTTCTATTCTCTTCATCGAAGCTTTGTATCTAAGTTTTTGGTCCATTCAATAGTGTGGATTAGACGGAGCACTTCATCAATCGTATCTTGAGCGTTAAATGTATGCGGCTGTCGCATATTACATTTCTCATCTTACAGAAATTTACTCGAGCCTGGTTAATTCTGCATTTTATTTCAACGAAACACAGTCCACCTGTTTACTGAAGCACTTCATATTGTATACGCAATCCATTTTGAAGTTGCCTATTTTCAGCTATGCACCTGCTATACATATGTTTTCTAGAGACTATCATGAATTTCGCTTTTGGAGATTTTAATTTTGAGGCTGTATTCTTTGTTAACTCTGTCTTTATTGTTTGTGTTTCCGGCATCATCATTTGTTGTGATCCATATAGCCATAATTCTCACAAGATGACTCTTTTACATATTTCTAACAAACGGCACTTCTCTTTCTCCGTTTGTTTACATTCACTTACTGTGAGTACTCACTTTGTTTATCTAACACCACATCTATACAAAGCATTCTCGGTCAAGGTAAAACCTAGACGTTTTCGTGACAACTCGCACAATTGACGAATATGCGATTATATATCAGAAAGATGACACCAAACGCCGGATCAATCGTACAAGTGGCCAACATGCAATTGAATACCCGAAATATGATACCGCTTGATTGCGTTCTTCCTACACTATAGTAATCGCAAAACGATTAATAAGTTCGAGTTATGAATGAAACCGACTCAGGGCAATAACACCGATAAATTAGCGCTTCTAAATTTGCAACGGATGGTGGTGATAAGCATAAACTTTTTGCTCAAGTGATTAGATAAACATTAAAAGTTAACGTAGGAGAACTGTGGTGCGAAAGGAGTATGTGTGCAAGTGGTTAAGGGCAGCATAAAAGGGGATTAGTGAGAGTTGATTTAGAAAGTTAATAAAGAAGGATGCAAATAAGTATAATTTTCGACTCCGTCACTTACTCTTCACTTACCGTTCAGAGGAAGCCACTTGCGCGAGGGTAAACCTCTTAAAATCTCTATCTCCTCTCATTCTTTAGCATTTATTTGTATAAAGGTTTTCTAGCTTCGAAACAATGATTTAAATATATTTATAGTCCTTGCTATTAATCTCAGCTCTCTCAGTGTTTCTAGCATTTTCTGATAACGGTCTTTATCAAAAGCTTTTTCGTAATCTATAAAGCATTAATTTAATTCCTGTTTCATTTCTAAACATTTATGTATTAATACCTGCTTTTAATTTTTCTTGAATCCTCTTATGTATTATTTTCAAGAAGAGTTCTACCATATGACTCATCAAACTGATGATCCTATGATCTTCACATTTTGTTGCATTACTCTTCTTAGGAAGCATTATAAAACAATTCTTTTGGGATTTCTCCGTTAAGATACATTCTATTGTAAAAATCAGTTTTATATTGTCTTATTCTATCAACTTGATAGTTTTTTCGACTTTGTGAGGTCCTACTGCTTTTCTTTCTTTCGCATGGCTTATGACACTTCTCCTGGCAATATATCCAGAACTGATAAATCGGTTATCGGGTGTTGCTCATTTTTTTCATCATGGAAAAAACTTTTAACGTAGTTTAGCTTCTCCTTTGTGTTCATAATTATGTTGCCGTTCTCATACAAATAAATAGTTTTTTATGTCCGGTGCCGGTTAGTTTAAATTTTAGAAATTGTGGAAATTTTCATTGTTATTTTTAAATACATCTTGCATTGATTTGCGCAGAAGTAGTTTTTTGCCGTTGCCCTTTATTCTTGCTTTAAGTTCTGTTTATAATACACCAATAGGGACAGCTACCGATGAATGACCGAATTCCTCGTTTGCTGACCCTCTTTCGTGCTAGTTCATTAGCTATTTGGTTCCTATTTATATTACTTTGTCCGGGGAGTCCGTTTTCCGGGAGTTTGTATGAATCTCTGATGTTGATGTTGACTCTGACTTCTGGGAAAAAGAATGAAGTATTTATTTGAGAATTCTATGTAAGGTACGACATAGTCTGTTGCTCTATTGAGATCAATTGATTTTTATCTTTCAAATATAGATCCGTCTCCATAGGAGTTTTGCTTTTAAGTGCTTGATTGTCTTACGAGAACCGCGCTATTGGCAGCCATGCATCTGCATTAAGTTATATCCAACCCTGCCTGAGGTGTTGATCTTTATGCTCCAGTTATGCCAACACATGCTTTTGTACCTTCATAAAATTATTGAGCTATCTAGTGGGTCTTATGATCATAGCATACAATGAATTATGGTCGGTCGCAAACCCTTTCGGGTAGTGAAGATTTTCTTGCCGCGTAGAAAGCACAGAAAGCATTTCTATTATTTCTTCTGTGCTTCTCTTCCATATGAGTTTCGAATTAAGGATCGTTCCTAGATACTTAGCTTCTGAGAAGGGATTCAGAGAGATTGCATTTAATCAAGTCATCGATTTCTTTGTATCATGCGTTATTGCGTTTGAAAAGCCTTCTTTCTTCTATCAGATTCAGGATTTCATTGCATGATTTTCCTGCACCTATCAAGGCATTTTTTCTTTTATTCCAACTTATATCCATTTGTTCATTATTTCCAATGTTCGTTTTGATTTGCTAGTATTTACCATGAGCTTCTCTAGCTTCCCTGTCAGAGCAACTATTTTCTATTCTGAAAGCTAAAGGGTTTTCCAATAAGGACTTGACAACTTTTTTTTTTAAATAAAACGCAAACCATTTGAGATATTTCAAAAACTTTATTATCGGCTTGAAGTACAATCAAAACATTTATGAATGGAACTCGACTTCGTTCATATGACCACCGCGGGCACGTTTGCAGCGGTCGATTCGTTGGACCCAATTTTCAAAAATAATCGGTGATCATGGCGCGATAACGCTGACCATTCACAGTAACGTGACGATCGTTATCGTCGACGAAAAAATATGGCCCAATAACGCCGCCGGCATGCAAGCCGCACCAAACAGTTATTTTTTGTGGATGAAGTGGTGATTCATGAAGCACATGTGGATTTTCACCCGACCAATAACGCATATTTTGCTTATGACGAACCCATGGAGCCAAAAATGAGCTTCGTCACTGAAGATGATTTTGCGATGAAATTCATCACCGAATTTCGGTAGAAAATTTTTATAATTTGCAGACGTTGCTCGTTCGTGTACTTTACCATGATGAAAATGTTGAGTTTACTGAATTAATTGACAGTGACAGTTTGATGATTAGTGAAAGAGTGCTTTCACAAATTAAACTCAAAGTTGTCAAGTCCCTATTGGAAAACCCTTTATTTAAAGTCTAGTGGAAAACCAATTCGAAGATCAAACACAAAATGTTACATTGATTCGTTTTGGAAACGTCAATGGATGACTCATTGTCTTTGTATAGCCTTTGTTTAACAATTAATTAAAGCTATGCAATGTATAATTTACAAAGAATTTTTAATTGAATTGCATACGAGTACAAAGTGTAAGAAGCTACAAAGTATTGTATGTAAGAAAAAGGTTAATTGTTAAGACTACACACTCACTTTCACGAAAAACCACTCAAATGACAATTACTGTTAGATACGGAACTGCTAAGTGAATTTGCAGATTTCAAAGTCGAACTCTGCTAAATTCCATTAATCACTTGGGAATTTACGTACTAAATTATACAACTTTTGTCTATTTACTAATCTAATGGGCGAATCAAATATTTGCAAAGAGACCCATAAATTGAAAATGATTCTGACCTAGATATTGTTTTTATTTACGTAAAATAGTTTGTTTTCTAGAAAAATTAAGTATTAATAAGTCTTATGAGTTGGGCATATGAGTGAAAGACGAACTTTATTGGTCATTCTCAATGGACTACTGTACATCCGCTTTACGGGGATGTACATTATGAGTTTTTCGAAATTGAAATGTTTTATCATCTAATCATTTGAGCAAAACTTTCAAGTGTACATCCCCTCACATAATGATTTCGCATCAAGGTGATAATTTGATGAATACTCATCTTAAACTCTTATAAATACGTTCAAACAGAAATCGCTTCGGATCATTTGAAGTTTAGAAATCAAAATGAAAATACTTTTTGTATCGGTTAGTGGTGTGCTATTGTTCGCTTCGCTTTGTATTGTGTGCAGTGGAAATCCTGTGCCCGGATATGGATATGGCGGTGGCGTGGGATATGTACCAGCGCCTGTTATTGTGCCGAGACCTGTAGTGGTTGTCGCGCCTCCTCGACCAGTTTATGCAGTGCCACTGGCAGTTGTTGCGCAGAGGCCGTATGTCTATGGAGGAGGCTATGCCGGCGGTTACGGATATCATGGACACGGACACGGACACGGACATGGGCATGGACATGGGCGTGGAAGGGGTCACAAATATGGATAAAATTATAGATAAATTGTTGGACTATGACATAAAAATGCGGAAGAATTAAAGAATTTGCCTAAATGGACTATTTGTATTTGTTTAATAAATTAAGGTGAAACTTTTTTTGAAATGTTCTACCAAAGTGTTAACACAATTTACTGTACAGAACTCTCAATGGTTGTTGACTTAAAAACAAACAAATTAATTGTAAAGCGTATCTTTGAAGTGGGAAGTACTACAAAAGAAATAGAAAGTGAGAATTCGATTTCGAGGTTTTTCATAAATTAACGTTTGAGCTCTTTTCATTTATTAATTTTGTGCTTTAAGAATATTGGCATAAAAAATTGCGAAAAGATAAATATGTACGTATGTATATTATGCCTTAAAGCCAGATTTAAAGAAGGAGTCGTATGACGGGTTTAGGAAGCCCTCCACTCTGGAGGCATTTCTTAATTCTAAATGAGCAAGAAAATTCTTATACATATGCGGAGGCTATTAGAGGATAAATTGAAAAAAAAAATGAAATGCTCCTTTATTAGAGTATAATTTGGCACATAATTACAAATATGTATGTACGTCTGCAGTCCATATTTATTCAATATAGCTACCTTCAGGATTGAAAGTATCCTCAAATCGTGACCGGAAACGGGAGCATGCTTGAACTAAATGGTTGTTCATGTTAGCTTGGGCAATGTCATCCTTTAGAGCGTGGACGGTGTTATGGGAATGGTTGTTTGTTGGTTTTATTTTTACCTGCGCTCTGCACAAAGTAATCCAAAGTATTAAGGTCTGGTGAGTTACGTGGCCATAAGTATGGTGTTATGTGATCATGGAAATTGATTGCCACTCATTCCTGAGTGCTGTATACTGCTGGAAAAAGTACGGTCTTCATTAACTAAAACTGTCTATCCAGAGCTTTACAGCTGCCTTTAGCACCTCGATGTATCCTGCAGCATTCTTTTGAAGAGCTTCACAGCTCACTATTTCATCTGAAAGGTTTTTGAAGAAGCCGCTTTCCTCGAAGCATTCTCTGCTTTTTGGTTTTTCCCGACAAACTGGCTGCTTCTCATGTTATAAGACTTATGTAAATGTTGTCTTAAACCACAGCGTTAGACGCTTAGGCACTTTAAAGTTCCGCGTTTTAGGGTTCTGGTGAATTTGGACGAAGTTCCTGGCTTTCCTTGCTGCCCTAAAGTGTTGAATGGTTTTTCCTTTCAAAAGAGATGCAACATTGCCGCCAAAACTTCTGAACGAACGATTGGGTTGTGGAACCCTCAATTGCTCGGTCCATGAAACTTCCGAACCACGCAAGTGTGTTCCAAGCGGAAATTCACGGTATCACCGAGGCCTGCCGACACCTCTCCACACTGAACAACAACAGACAGGTTGACTTTTACTCCATCACCACCAAATCTAAATTGGTCCAAAGGTGCAAAGAGGAACTCAAATCCCTCAGCACGAGATGCAAAATCTCGCTTTGTTGGATCCCGGGCCATATGGGTATCCACGGGAACCACGGGAAAGGCTCAGAATCAGATGACCTACACGCAGACAACTCTGTACTATTGCCCATCAGTCTCCTCATGTCCAACATGAACACCATCAACGCATGCCGAGTCTCTAGAAAACTTTGGACCCAATTTGACAAAAACAGGACCAAAGAACTGCTATCATTAAACAGACCACAGCTGTCACTCCTCATTGGAATCCTTACTGGCCACAATTTGGATGAAATAACCCAAAAAGAAGCTTGGAAATTTCCTTATATCGTTTCTTTAAAAGAGTTATTTAAATTTTTTACTAAAGAGAGAGATCTTAGTTTGCCTGTACCCCTGATTGCTATTGGAGAGGTAGGCGATTTAACCTCTATAAGGCTAGTAAAAATCTTTAAGATGTTTTTAAATAAGATATCAAGAAGTAATGCGTCTACCTTATACTGGCTACCTCCCCATATGGAGGGAGCAAATGAATTTACTAGTGGCTGGCGTTGCAAACTTCTCCAGTTCTCCTAATAGCTGTGTAAATAAGATAATGGACGATGAAGCCATTAGGAAAGCCAATAGATGTTGGGTTTACCTAGATACTTACGTAACGACTAAAACCTTATGGCAGGCTTATGACAAGAAGGGATACCTTTCTCTGGTTCAGCTTAGTCTCAGTGTCACATAGATTATCTAAGGCATGAATACTAACTTACTGGCAGAATAATGAGGGAGTTTTTCGGACCATGACCTGTTGCGCCAAGTATTTGTACGTCCATATAGAAAAGTTAGATATATTCTCATACATACCAACTGCGATACCAAAGCACGATAATCCTTGAACCCTTTGAACTAGTCGACCTAGAAATTGTTTGTTTAAAAATGCTATTTTCAGTTCAATGTTTTGTTTAGGACAACTCCCATATATTTTTGACCTCATGAGAAAACTTTTACTTCCTCGTAAAGGGCACAATGACTTTTTGCTTATGTTATTAAACTTCTGCATAACCAATAACTCTAGGCTTCTTAAACATTACGAGGGTGCCATTCCAAATCCAAAATTTTGCTTATCAAGCACCTTTCAAAAGAACTCACCCAAATTTTCAGAGAGATCTGTAAAATAGTTTTGTTGTGACAGCCATTTGAAAGGTTCACCCCGAACTGTAGCGCCAACTAAGTAAGTAAGTAAGAAAAAATGGTTCGGCGTTAAGAGATTTGAGTCGAATGAAGAGGTCATCGATGAAACAAATGCCTATTTTGAGAGCCTCGAGAAATCTTATTATTTGGGGTACCATGTCAAATCGCCAAAATCTGAAAAATGTCACATCGCCCAAAAATATTGTCAAAACGCCGAAAAAGTGTGGGCGAAAAGAAAACTGTGGACATATCATCGACTCATACGCCGTACGGCCTTCCGCCTCACATGCAGGTGCTTCTGAGGTCGAATCGGCGAACCCCACAGGCGGACCAGTAGGGATGCAGTAAAGTGGGAGGGTTATGATCCCTATAATCCTGATCATAACCTCGCCGAAAAAAAGGAAGAAGAAGATTTTATATTCTGAAATCGCCCATTTCTGCTTTGGGTGATTTGACATTTCTATATTTTGGGCGATTTGACATAGTGTTAAATCGCCCAAAAATGTTGGACGATTTGACATTTTCCAGATTTGGAGGATTTGGTGTTGGGTGATATGACACAGATCCGCCTTAAAATAGTTGAAGCACAAAATCGCCCACAATCGTTTTTTTGGGTATTTTGACATAATGCCAAATCGCCCAAGAAAAAAAAGTCAAATCGCCCAACACTAATTTTGGGCCATTTGACATATTTTGGATTCTTTGTACTTTGGGCGATTTGACATGGTACCACTATTTGGAGGGCATCGAAAAATTGGAGAAACTTCTGACAAAGTGTATCGAGGTAAAAGGACATTATGTTCAGAAATAAAACTTTTTTTTAACGAAAAGAGTATTCCTTATTTCAATTTTCAGGGTCTTATTGATCCACCCTCGTAAGTGATCTTCCGCTCTTCTGATTTTCCATTATTCTTCTTTGCTAGCAGCGATAAAGACGTTGCAGTAGCTATATACGTTTTTCGGATTAACCACAATATTCTAAAGCTAATATGAGTGTACACTTATAAAAATTTTCAGGCTGTACCGAATTTCTCAGTTTTTATAGAATATCGAGTAAGCATTTCAATGATGAGACCTTTCATTGTCACTACTCGCCGCATACTCTCTACAAGCATCGCTTGTTGTAGTTTCACATACATAGTTCTAGCTCATTGAGGTGCCCCGTCAGGAGGTCGATAAGTTGTTTGCAGTCTTTTCTACTGAAAGAGTACAATTCTACCACGGGTTGTTTCTTACAGACATCTGAGAGTACATTCGGTTAGTCTGTCTGCACGTATAGAATTACGCCATACACGATTATATTCCTTCTTCTTTCCTTTTGTTCAGCGAGGTTACGGTCAGGATTATAAGGATCATAACCCTCCCACTTTACTGCATCTCTACTGGTCCGTCTGTGGGGTTCACCGTTTATGTTCGTAAGAAACCAAATTGTTCGTGGACGCAGGAAGACGCAGCACCTAAAAACTTATTTTCTTAATTTTGTTCATATTTAATTGGGACCACAACAAATAATAATAATTAGCCCTTTCGACCGGACTTAAACAATTGAAAACGGTTAACGGGTTGAGCAAGATTTTTACCTCATCCCTATTACCATTTCCTTACATGGTACGAGTATCTTATTGCCATAACGATTGTATAAGATAAATGCATTTTTACCATACAACCGGAACATGTGGCTTTTTGAAGTTCAGTACAAAGGTGCAAATACGGATTTACGTGAAAGCCTTCTAAAACAAACAACCCACGCATATGCTAAGAATGAATTGTCTTATCCTAGCCGTATAGACCCAAAGACTTTCAATGTATTCAACTCGACATCCAGAGTTACACAAATGTTTTCTTTTTTATTTTCTGGCTTTTATGTGGTTAATTGACAATTTAGGACACAAATTGTTAACGGTTTCAACTTAAATTATAAAAGAATTTTTGTACACACTTTAATCATCTATTATTATAATTCAGATGCCGAACAGGAAAATGTATTAAACACGATCAGCGTTGTGACGGAGAAATTCATTGTGACGACAGTAGCGATGAGATAAACTGTAACATTACCTGCAAGGAGAATCAATTCAAGTGTGCAGCTTTTAATACATGCATCAATAAGTAAGTGCCATCAAAATTGTTATAAAATGCTTCCAAGTTAACCTTTAATTATTTTATAGGAGCTACCAGTGTGATGGCGATGATGATTGTCCAGATGGATCGGATGAAGTTAACTGCACATGTCCTCCTGATCATTTTAACTGTGCTAATGGTAAATGCATCATGAGCCGTTGGAAATGTGACGGTTGGGACGATTGTACAGATGGATCTGATGAGAGTTTGGAGACTTGTGCTGATGTTCCGTGCCACGCAAACGCCTTTAAGTATGTTTTTTTTATTTAAGTTTTTTTTAGATTTGTTAATTGGAAATCCTTCTCTTAGATGCAACAATCGAAAATGTATAAGAAAATCAGCATTATGCGATGGCATCGATGACTGTGGTGATCGCGAGGATGAAGCACCAGAGGTTTGTGCTGCATTACCAAAATGTAGACATGATCAATTTCAGTGTGAGAATGATGATTGCATATCAAAAATCTTCCGTTGCGATGGTAAATAAATAAATAATAATGAAAAACCGCAAATATTGGAAGGGAGGACTTCAATATTTTTTACTTTAGGTCAATACAACTGCATTGATGGCTCTGATGAAATGAATTGTCAGCCACCAGTATGCGGCTTTGGTACATGTTCTCAAATTTGCATAGAAAAGAAAGCAGGACACTATAACTGCAAATGTACTGATGGCTATCAAAAGGGTCCCAAGAAAAATGACACCTGCATGGCATCAAGTCCAGATCAGATACTTCTTCTAGCTTCTGAACAAGAGTTCCGATTTATTTTGCCGGAAAAGCAAGAAGGAACTACTGTTGTGGGATTCTTTCAAACGGATAGTCTAAAAATAGATGTTTTTGACATTCTAATCCGGCCTAAGGATACTTTACTCTTTTGGATTGATTCTCATCATGGAAAGGTTCACACAATGAAGATCGCTACACCTTCAAGTGACGTAAGGCACGAATTGGCTCGATACAAACGAGATCTTAAAGAGTTAACTGCGTTTGATGTGAGTACAGTCAGTTTGGTACTTGAAAAAGTGCATTAATTATTTTTTTTGACTCAGATTCCCTCGCTAGATGACCCTAAGTCGCTAGCAGTAGATTGGGTGACTCATATGGTGTATATTATCGATTCTCGTCACAATGAAATTATTGCTACAGATATTGATGGTAAGAAGTATCTTTCCTTGGTATCGACGGGAATGAATCCAACCGATATAGTATTGGAACCTGAGTCACGAATTATGATCTGGTCCACTTTGGAGAATGGAATTTTAGTTTCATCACTGGATGGGACAAATAAAAAAAGCCTCGTGGAAATCGATGTTGGCTGGCCAATTAGTTTGTCAATTGATTATCCAACAGGACGTCTTTATTGGGCTGATTATCGCAAAGGCACAATCGAAACCTGTCGTTTGAACGGGAGAGACCGAAATGTTGTTCGGAGATTTTCGAATAAAGAAAAACCACAGAAAATTGATGTATTTGAGGATTATTTGTACATCAAGTTATACGATCAGAGCATTATTAAAATGAACAAATTCGGCAACGATAATGGCACTTATTTATTGAAGGGCTATAGGTCGTCGGATATTGGAATTCTGCATCCTTTAAAGCAAAACAAGAACAGTAGGTTGCATAAATTAATTATTTGACACTGACTAATAACTTTTATTTTTGATAGTAACGAATCCATGTGCCAAGGAACCATGTAAAACGAAACGTGCACTGTGCATTCTATCTTCGGAAAGTAATACAGGATACTCTTGCCTCTGCCCAAGTGGCTTAGTTATGGTGGTAAGTAATATATAATATCTTTTAATTATTTCATTAATTTAAGTTTATGTAATGAGCAAAGTGAAGGCTTTTCTTTCTTTATACCCTGCAACGTTTCTTAAATTTTTTTTTATTGTAATTCGTTCGCAGAGCTCTGAAGGAGTCGCCTTTTTTCGTATTACCTCTCCATCGCCTTCTCTCTTTGCTTGTTGTGCAAACAACTTCTTCTATGGCAACAACCATCGATCGAGCTTTTGAGAAACCATATATACAATACTGGCCATTGCATTACCCTTATTTAATATTTATAAAACTTTCATTCTCACTCTTTCTTTGCTAACTGGACCCTATTTCTTTGCAACTTTTCAATTTATCTTTGCAAATATCGTTTGACCAAACGCCAAACGGAAGTGACAAATATGTTTTTGCAAAGTGCAAAGTTTTGTCAGTTTGGAAAGAATTCTTAAATTTCGTTCCCCAAACAAATTAGATTTACACTTTGTATTTAAAATTGTGCGTGGAGACGCAGCTATTCACGGACTAAGTAAAGCTACAGTCCGCAGAGTAGTACACCAAGTCTCGGACACAATAATAGATGAATTTCTTGCCACAAACCATTTGCTGGCCACAAAATTCTTCAGAAACAGCTATCCAATTTTTTGCTCAATGAGGATTCACTTGTGTATGTAGCTGGATGCGTTGACGGAACGATGATCCGCATCAATGCAACCATGGAAAATGAAGAGCAGTTTGTCCATAGACATGGAAAGCATGCATTGAATACAATGATGGTTTGTGGGCCGGATAGATCTTTCTATGCTGTTAACCTAAGCTGGCCAGGTAGTATGTACGAAAGGATCTGTACATATGTTGGGCCCGGGCGCTTTTTGGTCTCCATATTTTTTTTTTTATAGACAGAATTTCTTCGGATTTGACGGGGAGAACTTGTTGTATTTTTTCTGGGGCATGAGGAAATCATAGAACGGTGTGCGGCTGTGGGTATGTGTGGGTTCTATGGTTACGTCTAGCACTTACCTTACTCCCTTTGTCCACAATATGAATAGTGTGGTTGTGGATTTTTCTGCTAACAGTTGTAGGTAGCGATTCAAGATAAATTGTTTTAGGAAAACTAAGCAAAAGCTTTAGCATGAAAATTAAGAAATTTATATTACATGCTTACATTGTTCGATTTTATTTTCTACAGAAAGACGAATGCAAACCACACATCGAGGTTCCCGACTATTGTCCACTAAAATGCAACCTTGGTACATGTAAAGTTATTGATCATGTTCCTAAATGTATATGCCAGCCACAATTTGAAGGAGATTTGTGTGAACATTATCGTTGCTCTGGCTATTGTTTGAATGGAGGATTGTGCACAGTTGCTGCTTTTCTGCCCGGTTTTGCAGTACCACCTCCATTGAAATGCTTATGCCCTCCTGGATGGGCAGGAACTAAATGTGAGACATCTGTTCCAGAGTGTCAAAGTCGTTGTCATAATGGAGGGTCGTGTTTAATTACTGAAGAAGGTATGAAATGTACTTGTCCTGATATGTTTGTCGGTGAGAAATGTGAACATTGTGCAAACCTAACATGTGAAAATCGGGGAATTTGTCGGGAGACAGTGACGGGTACAACACAATGCGATTGTCCTGACGGGTAGGTTCCAATTAACGTCATAAAAATAGATGGAGCTTCTACAATTTGTTTGGTTTAGATTTACTGGAAAACGTTGTGAAACAAACGTTTGTGATGGATTCTGTAAGAACAACGGATCTTGCACAATTGGTAACAAAGGTGGGCCACAATGTGAATGTCCACTGGGATATTTCGGAGAGCAATGCGAGTCAGATTCATGCAACGATTACTGTTTGAACAGTGGTACATGCACAGATCATGGACAGCATTTGGTTTGTGCTTGTATGGAGCGCTATGGTGGTGATCGCTGCGAGACTGATTTGTGCCAGACTTCAAGCCCGCCAAGATGTAATCAATTTTCCTTGTATTTTATTCCCAGCATATTTTTTATATCAGTTTTCTTTTTAGTTTGTGATCAATCTATGGTTCCATCACGTACTCCTTGTACAGGAATCGCCTGCCAAAATAGTGGCTCATGTCATGTGATCAAAGGAATGGCGATATGCAATTGCACAGGCCAATGGAATGGGAATCTTTGTGAAGTAAAGTAGAAATTCTTAAATCTATTCCTTTTTTTATCAAAATTTTTCCTTTTGTAGAAACCCATTGAATATGAAAATCCATGCGTTGGACACTGTAAAAACAGTGGTATCTGCCAACTGGATGCATATACGGTGCCTCACTGTACCTGCTTTAGGGAATGGGAAGGCATTCGTTGTGATAAACCACCAAAGTGTGTAAATGATTGTGGAGTTTGCTCAAAGGGAAGCTCCATTAATGAGTGCTTGTAAGTTGGTATAACTAAACTCAATATATTTTATAGTGCATATCCGTTAATAAGAACTTATGAGTTCCGTTTCAGTTCATTTTGTTGTTTCCAAGATTTGAATATTTTTAATGACCCATTTGTCGTCTTTCAGATGCATTGATGGAAGTATTGCAGCTTGTTTATCTAACAGTGTTTATGAATTAAGGGCAGCTCAACATGAGTCGGCGCGTGTTTTAACAATACTCAGTGTATTACTGGCGATCATAATTTTGTTGATTGCCATGTTTGGTAGTGCCATCTTCTTTTTGAAGTAAGTATGCAATGTGAAGTGCTATAATTTTAAGCTGATTCCCCAAAGTGCTTTTGTGCTAAATCACTTTTTACTCACTTTTTAAGATTTGTTTGTTAACCCTTACATTGATACTATTTATATCGTAATTGTAGGAAAAGAAAAATAAGTCAACCGTTTTCGCACGCAAGACTTACAGATAACGTAGAGATAACGAACCCGATGTATAGAGGTGATATCGACGAGACGCCAGCCTTTGTGAATGAAGATGACAAGGTAACTTTTGCATATAAATTTCCTATATATTAATTCCTTCCTTAAATATAACACACTAACAAATTTTTAAATGTTTCCATTTGATTTCTTTATCAAAATAAAATTTCATTACACCTTTTGAAATGTGCATTACAGCCTCACCAATCTGAATACAATTTTGGCACTGTACGTGGCTACTGTAATTATTGCTTATCAAGCTGTGGCTTATATATTGACGATATATTGGCTTCTCTACGACTTGCTTGTTGACATACCCTCTGAAATGAAAAAGACCTTCGTCGGAAAAGATTATTTTGCGACCAAAATTGACGTAATTTTCCCGCACTTACAGAAAAGCGATAACGTAGCGGATGGTTATTTTGCTTTAGCTCTTAAGTTAGTAAGTTGAACCTTGTAAACGAATAATCCGGGGTCCATATGAAATATACTCTTCAGTTGAGGTTCTCGCAGAACTTCTTTTAGCTGTGTACATTAAATGAGCACGCGGATAGCTTCTGTTAACCATAAGGATAGCAATTTTTTATGAATTTCAACAGAGCATACAATTCTAAAATAATATTTCAATATTTTTCAGCTTTGTTCAAGCGTTAAACGATACATTTTTTACCTCTGAGGCTTGACACTACATATTTGTCATAATTGAGTGTCATTGTTGCCAGCGGCGAAATAACACGCACTTCAAAACCAAACCTTTATCCGTTCGATTACTTTTTGTGGTTCATACCTAAACATAAAACTCACAAACATCCCAACAATACCACCCAAGCTCTAAAGGATGTCGCTGTTCAAGTAATAGCCAACATGAACAAGGAACATTTAATTTGCATTTCTGTTTTCAAATAGCCACCGCATGCTGTATTTCCTGACATTTACAGTGACAACTTTTGGCTAATATGTTGGTATAGTCTGGAGTGAATGTTCTCCATGTTTCTTTTTAGCTCACATATAATCTTGGTTGTTAATTTTTTTTCCCGGCTATCAAAAACTTCATTAGCGGAACCGACTCATTTTCTATTGGATTATCATTCCATCAGCATTCGCTCTGCATTTAGAATTTCCGTAAAGCACGTCCAAATTCTGGTGCCGAGTAGCACTCATAAACATGTACCTTTACATGATCCTAAATAGGGCGTTGAAAAAAAATATTTTCTCATCAAACACGTTCAATTGGATCAAACCATCAGAAAAAGACTTGTCTGTGAAGATAATTTTGCTCCAAGTAATTTTTGCATGGATTTTCCACCAAGAAAGGGCTTTTTTATGGTCGCTGCTTAGTCGTTTTTAAGGATTGATTGATTGATGACTCTCGCCGAAAGTGTTTATTATGTGTTTCTCGGTTTTAATCCTCTGCCTGGTTCTTTATCGACGTTACCAGTTTCTTCGTAGAGCCTAAATCATCTTGTAATGAAGTTTGTAGTTCGGAAGTACTCCATTTCGATAGATTCGAAAGAAAGCCTCGAATCGTTTCCGCATTTCGCACTTATCGCTATTATGACCTGCTTACCTAACTGCGTGAACGAAACTGAAATCAAGAGTACCTCTTTGGATCCAAAATGAGTCCATTTACGAGTCCATACGCAACTCAGATACCGGTTTTTATTATGTGATGATGTGGCAGTAGTTGTTGATCTTTTATTGACTTTCTGTAAATCTGACTTGACTACTAACTACCACGGTGGAGAAACCCCCATTTTTACCTTTAATTTTATAGATCATAAAGCCATACTCTAATGTAATACTATATTTTATCTGATTTCAGGGAAACTTTGCCAACCCAGTGTACGAATCCATGTACGCTGGTGCCATCGCTGAACCATCCGTATCGGAAAGTGTTAGCACGGCTCCAGATGAACGAAAGGGATTACTTCAACACTCACATGACGACACAAATACACCGGATATTCTTTGATTATAGACAATATTTGCGGTTGAGTAAGCTCATTCAAGATGAAGTACTGGTCAAAACATCACTTTTACCTATGGCATCTGCAAGAAATGCAAACAAAAACGAATTTAGTCTATTTTAATTCTTATTTTTAATATCTCATAAAAAAAAAAAAACAAAAAAAAATCAAAAATAATTCTACATACATACATATATAATTCGACTAAACAATCAATTTAGTCTGGTAAAAAACATTTGTGTACATAGATTTTTCTACTGAAATACTAGAAAGAAAGAAAAGAAATTATATCTAAAACAAGCACCATAAAGTTAAGTTTAATATTTTGTAATGCGAACAAAAAGCTGACTGTGTATTTAAGCTCAAAAATGTTTATTTTATATTTTTTTATACATATGAATATTTTTATTTTTTTTTATTTTTGGTTATTTTTTAGGTAATTGCATATATTTTTATCAAATTGAGATTCATTATTTATATATAAAAAGAAAAACATTACATTACATAAATTTAAAGTGCAGCTCTTTCCCTGTTTGTTAAAAATTTTCGTTTAAAAATATAGTTTTAATTAAAATTCACCACCGCAAGAGGGGAAAATATTTTTTTTTTATTTACCAATCATTTTGGTATTTTTAATAATTTAATATAAGAAAATCGCACAATCAATTGTAAAAACTACGAAAAAAAAAATTAAAATAAAACGAACTGAAATTAATTTCACATTTTCTTAAAACGATTTGCATTTTGCACTTGTATGACAGATTTTTGATGTAAGTGGTAATTTTTCGACTACGGAAGGTTCATATGGATCGCATCTAAATTATAATTTTTTATAGTCGAGGGTACCAATTTCATTTTAATATGTAAAAAAGTACTCACCATGAGCTATCCTTCTCATTGCAAAAGTCTCCGAGAGGAAACCTAACCCATATTTGGCCAACGAGAAATGCAGCTAATGCTATTGTCTTCCATCAAGAATCTTCACTTGTTTAAGAGCCATATTTAAAAATTTGAACACTGGAAAGATTTACAATGAATTAGTGGCACAGTTTTGCTGCTATTGCGCCAGACAGTGTATCAATGTGACCGCCGTCGCAGTATTAGTGTCGCGCAGGATAAAAAAAAACTACACTGTGGGTTGGTTATACTAAAAGCAATCTCATCTAATAGCGTATGCGGGCTCGCATGTTATGTTTTTTTGCATAAATGAAAGAGAACTTCAGTTTAAAACCGTATTCGAAAGGCAAATTGAGAAGATTTCCCATTACAGTTATTGCTCTAGGAGATTTTTCGGACACTTGTGAGAAATGGGACGGTGCAAAAACTTTTTGGTGTTTTTTAAGATTCGAACTTCGTCCAACGCACTGTCACGACACCGACAAGTAACTGATTCATTATTTTTGCTATATAAGTACCATGTAGATATCTAGGTGTATCCAGGGGTCTTTGTTCGGTGGTAATGTACATGTTTTACATGGATCTAAAAGGACCTACACACTGACAGAAAACTGAGAGCGCTTTGGATGTTTTCAACTCAATATTTGGATTCGTTGGAAATTCGGATAGTGGCGAAATTTAGCACAGGCTGAGTCAGATTGGTCGGAATCCTTATTCTTGCAAAAGGAACAATCTCGGTTTTGAGAGGATTGTTTGAAAGTTCATTCCTTGTGCACCATTCATCAATTATGTCTAAGGCTATTTACGCATTGGCAAAGACAGGCAAAACCATTCAAAAAGTATGGCAACATCACTCGCATATCCTTTAGCGTACACGTTAGAATGGTTGAAAGTGTTCAACAGAAAGTCGACCACAATGCACTATAGAAGTTGAGACTGACACAGCCTTGCGAACCGTTCTTGTTGACCTCTGTCACTACATATTGGTCACAATCCACTTCAAGACTAAAATTCTGTTCAATTCTGAAATCTTTTCCAGTGACTAGTTATCTTTTTAATACTTTGGTATAAAAGCCACTCCTGCTGTTTGCTGAAGTGTGAAGTGAAGTGAAGTGAAGTGCAGTTGGTATCAACTAGTAGCAGCAAATGATGTCACATCGCGACTGATAGTCTCATCCGTTAGGACAGGCAATGGAGTATACCACTAAGTTTGTTGTGAATCTTCAGCACCTTTCACTTTAATCTCATTTTTTGTGCGTGGCTCTACTGCAGTTGGTTTCCTTCTTTCGATTCACTAAGTGCTTCAATATTTTCACAGAAATTCCTATAAGAAGCACTCTTCAACAACTGAATTCTTATATTTCTCTGCTTCAATTTAAACATAGTTTAGACTAGTTTTTAATGACCGATTTGGAGTTTTCTGGTATTTTTATTCATTATCCGCAAATCAAGTCTCTACCAGGTGACATACATAGTTTTTTATCACCGGGCACTTTAATTCAAAACATCTGGTGAGGGTAATACTTAGACCAATTTATCCAACGTACTTTTTGAACGTCTAAAACCTTTCTGCAACACACTAACCGGCACGACAAATCCTGGAAAAGACCAACGAATAAGTTGATGTTTACATGTAGGGAGGAGCATACGCAGGTCTTGCCATTTAGGTAGAATACTAAGAGTTCTACGCTTTCTGGCGAGCTCGTAACCCTCGCAGTTTCCCGAAATGTCTCTATAATCACGTACCGCAAAGGTGAAAGTTTGCTCCGTCGTTTCCGCAAGAAACGCACGACAGTTTAAAGCAGCCTTTGAAGTGAACGAGAACCTCCCTAGGGAATTGATTGCCGTTTGACTGTAAGTAAAGATGGTAATGCTCTTCACAGATATTGCATTCCATTTCACCCAAAAAAAGACTTCCCTGATCGACATGATTTTCGCCTGAGAACGCTACAGTGATCTGGGAGGCGGGAAGAGGTGCTCAGACAACCCACACGAATTTCGTTATTGGAGCCGTCTGTATACAAGTGAACTAAACTACCATCAACGGATTCAAGAAAGTTGTAGATACATATACAATTGTCTTTACTAAGGTAAAACGATTTCGAATTAAGGATTCTTTACGATAGAATATAAAATGTATTACTTTCCAACCATTCGTAAATAATTTTCAGCAAAACAGTTGAGTTTCCCGCATTTTCGCAGAAAAATCTATGAACTCAAGGTCAGTTAGGACACTTTTAGTATGTTCCTCAGCCAATCCTGTTTGCAATGGTTCAGTTTTACATTCTTTTTTCTCAAATTTCATCAAGTTTTTTGGGATCGAGTAGACGTGTATGAGATATGAAAAAAATTATTTTACCAGTTCCATGCCGATGGCACGGATGCATTATTATTATAACCATTGACTAAGGAGTCGGAACGGACTTCTTTACCTTTCATGCACAAGCGCACAAATCCTCTCAGGAAAGAAAATAAATTTAAAAAGGAAAAAATTCACACGCAACGATCTTACTCGCAGATACGAGTATGTACATACATACATATGAACGAGTAAGTTGCGTGTACAATCCTTGTGTTTTCATGTAGAACTAGAATGGTCCCCTAATTGTAATATTTTGGGGTGAACTTTGATTAGCGACAGATGTGTGTTTTGTGACGATCTTACCGAAGAGGGGGAAAAATTCTCCCCTTGTATTGAAATTGAAATTTTCGAAGGGTCGAGTACGATGGTAAATGTTACTCAAGAAAAGGAAGAAGGAAGGAAGTTTAAAAAGATTCGGAAGTAAAATTTGATTTGTCGCAGTAATACCAGCCAGAAGCAGTGTGCGTTCTTAAATACATATTTTGAATCGTAACTGTTCGAATATATTTTCGTGTGTTGGAATGTACATGTACACATAAGCAAAGGACATCATAATGAGGAGGGTAACATTAAGACGTTTCGCATTTACCTACATACATATGTAAATGTAAATACTTTATTAAATGTCCTTTTTGTTAAATACTAGTTTTTTTTTTATTTTATGTTTTGAACTAGGATTTATCTTTATGAAGTCTATGTACAAAAATACAATATTTTGAGTCGCAGTGGATACACATAAGAAACAAGATTTGAAATCCCATCCCATTACAATTTGGAGCAACTACATATCTAATCATAAATAAAGAACTAAAAATAAAATTCGTACATGGTAGTGTGTTTGTTTGTGACCTGGCCAGTGTAATTTCAAGGCCCGCCAGTGGAACAGCAATCACAGCCACCAAGCTTATTAGAGAGACGAATAAAATCTAAGTCTCTCCAACTACTACACCAAAAAGGAGTTGCTGCCTGGAAGTACAATGGATCGTATAGAGTCTGAGTGTTTCTGGGAGTGTTTCTATTTGCGTTGTCCCTCCGGGTTGGATTCAAAGACTCTGCGGGCCGGAACATCGATGTCCACTTGCTATACATGTCTTAGCCATCTTGGCGACTGCTTTTGACAGTATTCATGCTTCACCGCCATAAAGTAGGACTGGAATGATTAAGGTCTTGTATTGAGTCCTTATGGTAGTTGTACGGGATAGGACATTACTACTCAACTGCCTTCTCAGCCCAAAGGTAGCGGGACATTTTACTTAATTACCGCTAAACCCATTTTGGCAGCTTCCGCTTTAATACTTTCGAACGCACCAGTGACAGTTCGCTGTGTTCTGCCAATAATGTCAATATCGTCGGCATACGCTAGTTTCAGACAAAATGGTGGATAAGATGACGATTTTGAGGAGACTGACACAATTCAAATTGGCGCAGTGGAGGGGTCACCGTTCTTATGGATCGGGCAAACAGATTCCATTGACCAGGAGTATTTGTACATATGTACATATGTGGATCTTTTGGATATTTTTTCTTCTTTTGGAGAAGCCCATGTTCTTTAGAGCTCACGAGCAGCCCTCATTTTCTTGTTGGCATTCTTCGAAGCCCAGAATATAAGTTGCGGCTTTTCTAATGGCATGTTGGTAGCTTTGCTACTGGTCTTCGGGGCATAGTAGTCGTGGAGAGATTTCCGGATACTCGTATACCCTGCTATCCTGCTTGTCGCCTAGCACTTGGCGCCGTACAACAGAACTGGTAGGATTAGGGTTATATAAAGCATATATTCCGTTCTTTGTAAGGATTTCTGACGCTATATGCTTCGCCAAACCGAAGAAACACCAGCTTGCAAGGGTTAACCACAAAGGTGCTATTTGTGAAGTTGATGTTGATTTGGAGGTAGATGAGCTACTTAATATTTGCGCCAACCTGTTCTACATACATGTACTGGAAAAGAGGACTTCTTCGTTGACTGAAAGCGGGTTCTTTACTTGCCCTATTACTCTCTTCACATTATGTCCATTTAGCAGTTGCTGAAAGTGCTCCTGCCCATCGGTTATTAAGTTCCCTTCACTATTTCGAAAAGCCTTCATTCCGACTTTGTATCCAGCTGCCAATTACTTGGCTTTCCTGTATCAGTGCTGGATGTTGTTCCTGTGGTGCGACTGCCTGAGCTGAGGGAATGCGTATGCTCTCTTCCTCTTCGTGTTTAGTATTATGTATTCACTCGCTGCCTTTGTTTTTCATTGCAGCGTTTTATGATGGACATCTTCTCTTTCTTTTTTCGGTTTTCGGTAAAAATCTCATAACTTGTACTTCTTTATGGAGATGGTTGGTATTCCAGTATGGTTTCGGATACTTCTTTGATAATGTTGCGATGCTGGGTCCACTTAGTGTTTAGGCTAGTTTTGAAGTTAAGATTCTTCTTTTTGGTCATTCGCAGCTTCTTCACGTTGGATACGACTATCCGACTAGCTCTAGATCTAGATCTAGCTGCTAGAAGAAAATCATCAGAGCCGACGTTTACCCCTCTAAATATGTATACATTCAGGATATTAGTCAATAGTGATAGTCAATTTGCTTGGTGGATCGACCATCTGGAGGTAGTTAGGTTGCTACGCAGGTTCATTGCCTTCGGAACCCAGCGTTGCTTATCACCACATTACGAGCTGCTGTAAAGCCGGTTAGTCGGAATCTGTTATCTTTTATCGTGTCGAGGAGGCTTTGCTTTCCAACTAATCCGCTAAAAAAATTTTTCTCGTCGATATTAGCATTTAAGTCCCCAAGTACAACTTTGATGTAGTACTTTGGACAGTTTCCTTAGGCACCATTCAAGAGGTTATGAAATTCCTCCTTGTCAGGCTTTTCAGCTTCGTCGATAGGAGCTTGTACACATACATACATATGTATAAGGCTGTTGTTATAGAAAATTTCATGGATGCGGATCACAATTAGGCGATCACTCATCGGCTTTGACCTGAGCCGCTTTCCCCCGACGAATCCCAACATTTGCAATATTTTGTTGCAGCTGCAATAGATATCTCAATGTTTCCGTTTTTGTATACGTGATCCTATCCTTCTTACCTCGTGAGTGGTAGTAAAATGTATCATATACTGCGAGAACACAGTTTCAAGTTTTTGAGTAGCACCCGGAGTGTACAGTCTACGTACAATATATACGTATGTCGGTCTTAGCCGTTCCGGATTGTGTTGCCATGTGAGGGGGATCATCGTTACTCGATGCTCCTACCGCTCCGTTAATTAATTTTTTTTTACGTGGTAAGAAGTTTACTCCGACGGAACCCCTTACCTGGAGTGTCAGTTCCAATGAAAAGGAAAAGAGGGGCCATTGAAACGGATGTCAGTAACCCACTGAGGGGGATATGAGCACTGCTGATGGCCCATTAAGGGTTCCTCTGCCACCATGTCTTTGCCACGGCCCTGTCTTAGCCATGGAAATCCTTATAAACCTCAGCTCCGAATATGTCAGATCTCTAGTTCGACTGTAGACGCCTCCGTTGATCCTGACGAAAGAATTCTTCCGGCCACACATCCTCCCTCTGACATGAATTTTTCTCACTTACTGTACCTACATAAGGAGTAAAAGCATGAAATTTGTTGGTGTAATTTGAAATCTTCTAAGTTTTACTCCAATCAATACAAGCTACCCAAGGAACGTACTTCTTCAGTAAGGATCACTGAATTAATTGACCAAAGGACATACTGAAGATGACCAAACATATTTATATCACCATCTACATATGTATGTATGAATGTACGTCACCTTAATTCGTTTGCATTCTCACAACGATTTGCTTATTTCCCATGCGTTTTACTCTGCCACATGTGAGAACATCCATTTATGGGAACTTTTCCGTGTGTATTTATACTACGTAGACTGTGGGAATTTTACGTTCTTTTCCTCCTTTTTCATTCTGCATGTGCATGCATTCAGACATGCATACATATGAACGAGTACATTAACGAGGGCATCGAGGATAGCATTAAGAAATGATACACTTTCCCTCTCTCATTGACGACAGAAATGAAAACACACGCGTTTGTCGTGCGATGGCTCATTTTTAGAACAATTTTTTTTTCTGAACTGAACAGATGATTCGAGATTCTCAGGCATTCCATCAAACTGAGATCAAGAACGTTACAGTTTATGGCGCACATAAGGCCAGCGATACAATCAGCAGGGTTATCGTGATTGTCGTCCCCTAGTGTATATCGAATCGGAAGTAGGGATTATATTGTTTGCGGTGGATTCGTAATGGGACCGCGTTTAAAATGCTCGTATTGGTTGGCTCACAGTTGGGGTCACTTGTCGCGGTGTCAATTTCAATCATTATTCTGTCGCATGCATAATGGGGGAGGAAATTATTCATGTTTTAGTTCCTGGGAAACGGAAAGATTCGTCTGGGTATGTGGTTTCCACTGAAGAATTAGTATTGCTCGTGTTTATTACCTAATTTCACTTCCTTAGACTACAAGTGAAACTTCGATATAGTACACATACATATATCTGTGGGTTTCTTTTTGAAATTGCTGTTAAAACTTCATTGTTCAATAATTGGTTCTTACTTTCTCTTCCGATTATTTATGGAAAAAAATGTCATTCAAATAGCTACCACAGCTGGCTTAGCAGTACCCCTCCTGTCAACCTAATTTTGCAGAACATTGTCGATTGTTTATGGAAATATTTCATGAATAGCTGTATGGATGTTTTCCGTAAGTGTGTCCATTGTTTGCTGGCCATTGGAATAATAATGGTACTTAACAGTTTCTCACAACAAAGTTCAATGGTGTCAATTCGCAGATGCGCGGTGGTCAAGGCACGTCTCCAAAACGGTTAATAAGACTGATGGAACGTTGCACCATCCTGTTGGAACCTAAGCGGGTACCTTTAAGTCCAATGTTTATATGTCTCCATAAAGTTGTTGTCAGCTTCATTTCCAAAACTCCAAAATCCACACGATACAGACGGACTCTTTGAGGATGCATTTCCTTCTCTACGACTACATGTCGATTTTTGGAACCTGTACAGTTTTGCTTTTGGGAGGCTAATACCAGATTGTCCTAACTTTCTTTGTCACTATCCAGGTCTTATCCACCTTAGATAGGAAGCTTACTTCTTCACACATGCATACACCATAGATACTACATATGTACATATGTATATCACTCATGATTCGAGTTACGACACGAAATGCGTTAGTAAGGATATTTAAAAATGTTCACTTCACTTATTACTGTACGAAGTAAGAAGTATACTTGTTTATTAGGTTTAGGTTTAGGTTAGGCTGGCCAGAAGAAATCCTTTGGGTTGCCATGGATCTACATATTTCACTAATCAAACCAACCTGAGCCAGTTAATGGTTTTTATTTTGATTTGATTGATTAACGGCTGAGGTCTTTGAAGAAATGATCCTCTAAATTAAGCAGTATTCTATTCTTTGGGAGAATTCAATGAATGAGAAGTAAGGCCTTATCCTGTAGAAATAAGAAAATTTTACACAAAACCTTAATCATCACTGTCCTGTTTTATGGCATGTAGAGCGAATGAACACCAACGTTCCGGCCCGGAGGGTCTTTGAGTCCAACCAGGAGGAACAACACAGCAGAGAACGACTTCGCCTAAGGTGGAGCGCAAATGTAGAAGGGGACTGGAGGCAGTTCGCTAAGGACCGGACTAACTAGAGAGTCTTGTAAGTTGAGGCCCAGGTTCGCCCCGAACTATAGCGCCACCTTTTTAAGTAAAGTAGGTATGCATGAATTTTGAAAATTACATCAGTCGCTGAAGGGGCTTAAGTTTCAGCCAAAAATTCAAATTAGCCTAAGATTTTGCACTTAATTTAGAAATATCTTTCAAGTGTAAAACGATCCATTCCTTCAATGTCAATATTTCGAGCGTGCTAGTGTTGCCAGCGTCAAAAAAAGGCCAATCATTTTCAGTCAGAGCCCAACGGCACTAAAAGGCCAGTCGTAAAGTTTAATTAAACCATTGTTGCCACAACTGGCAAATTGCACGGATTTCATCAAAAACAAAAATACTAATAGTATCAATTTCACATATACATACATACACTTGTGTATGTACGTGTACTCCTTGCGAGGCATACAACATTCTTGCACATACTCTTAATCATTGCAATGCAAACTTATTGGAACAAAAACCCACAACCAATCCCTTTTTTTTCTTTGCAAAACCTAAACTCCAAACGAGGTTAACAGAAAACAGAGAAACAAAATATTCTCACGCTCCTTTCTTCCGTTCCATCCCTTTTATCCCTATAAAAATACAGATCATCCACGCAGAACGGTAGACCCCGCATTATCATAAAGGAACCGAAGAGTGAGAAAATGAAACGAGTGCTGGTCGTCGTCGTCATCGTCGTCGTCGCCCAACTAATAGGCAGCAGTGTGGGAAACTTCGTGAAAATACTTACACTCCTCACCGCGGATCCTATTCATCACCATCAGCAGTCATATGGCCATTCCGATACATTGAAGACAAAGTTCTGGCAACGAAGGGGTGGACGAAAATTATTGCAAAACGATCGCAGTTGTCTTGTACGTCTGTGTTAGTTAGCAAAAGGATAAAATGATTGCAGAGAATGAGAACCATGCAACTAACGTACATTTCAAAATTTTGCACCTCTTGTCCGAAGGTACTTCAGTATGACCACTCGGATTTATGTATCTTTCCGGAAACGGGAAGGGAAGTGCGATAAGCAAAGGTGGTTGGACTTAAGTTTTCAGCGTGAGTTCTATGAGTATCTGATTGTATGCGTGTTTATCAGTTTTTTTTTTTGTGTATATAGGAAAATAAATAACGAAATAAAATGCCAGACAAATGTACCCCATGACTCTGGATGAGTTCCTAATTGTAAAAATACCGCAGCTGTGCAGAGTATGCATTCATAAACATCAAAAGACAACCTTTGTTTTGCAAACTTGCAGCAAATTTTTTTTTCATGCACATCTGCGATACGAATCAATTCTTCTTAGCGGTTGAAGACTGAGATTTAGGTTCCCAGGGTTTTTGAAATATTGGGTAAAACGTACTCTTAGTGGTCTAAGTGTGCCGTTGACAACAAGGGCACCCATTTACCTAACCTAACTTGACCTATCTTCGTACTCGCGCTGTACGCACGGCCAAAAATTCCAGAGCAAAACATCTTTGCAGATGTCCAGCCCCAGTCTACGCAAACGGGACCGGAAATCATCCGAAGAACAGCCAAGAGTCTTATCCACCCCTCATGAAGCATTACTGGGATGATAAAGGTCTCATAAAGGATAACTTTAGTTGTTCGAGAGAGAGCTTTGTTATTCGCTCGCGTTCTTAGCCCAAAAAAAGGAACGTTTGGCAAAAGTTATTATTAGTTTAATTTCAGTGCTGGTCACGTTGTTTGCTTTAATAGAGGAGCCTTGGTAAACAAAGTCCCAAACTACCTCAGAGTTATAACTGCCTACGGTGATGTTTTGTCTGAGACTTTAAGTGTTTGTTGCCCTTTCTTGTTCACAGCATATACTTGATCTTGTTCTCATTGACCGGTTAACCCATCTTCGCCGCTTCCATCTCAATACCTATGAAAAAGCCACTGACATTACGTTGCGGTCTTCCGATTATGTCAATATCGTCAGTGTGTGCGAGTAATTGGATGGACTTTTTAAAGATGGTGCTTCTGGTGTTGACGCGTGAATTTAGTTAAAGTGCGTCGCCTTTTTCGAATCCATTTTTGACACTAAAGGTCTCGGTGAGTTCTATAGTGACCTTGATGGAGCACAAACGGACAGATAAGATGCGATATTAACAAGACTGATGCTTTTTTGGTTGGGTTACCTTTTTTGGGGATCACGACAACAATGCTGATGTTTCATTCATCGGGCATACTCTCATCTGACCATACTTTAGAGATGAGTTGGAGCATGCCACTTTGAACAGCTCAGCAGCTAGGGCGTCAGTTCTAACGTACTTCTATCACTGGATTTTAATTAAACATTTAACAGCAACTCGTCTATTTTCTTATGCCTATGTAAACGTACATACATGTATGTATATGTATGTACATAGGAATGGGGTATTACACGATCCGTTCCAGATGGATTGTATTTTCTAATTTTTTTGACAGAGGATATTCATTTTAATGTCATGAAGAGGAACAATGATGATGAAAACTTTGTAACGATACACATCTTTGCATGACGAATAAGATATTGCGTAAGAATTGTGAACGGAAAACATAGTTTTTTTTATGTTTTTATTTTTTTTCTTATGTGCATTGATCCAAGAAATCGTCAGCACAGATTTCGTTAAAGATACCCACCACGTTCTACCAAAACTTGAATTCCGCAAAAAAATAAAAATAATGCACACACTGTTTCGGTGGTTTTTTGCCCTTTTCTGGTCAAACGACTGGGAAAGGTTATTGGATTCCCACGACTAAATTTTTCATTGTCTGCCTTACCGAACGTTCTGTAGATTTGTAGTCTGTCTGATATTTAGTAAAGTTGAAGTCGTTTTTCTTATTTTCTTTACAGTGCATCGTCTTCCCTTTCTTTGCTTCCTTAAATGCTTGATATTCCATATAAGTTGATTTTGTTCGAACTTTTGTAATTCTTGTCTTATCAACGTGGATATGTGGCTAAAAATAAGTACGATTTGGTCATAAAAATTGTTGATTTGTGTGAAAATACCAAACGCGAATTGTGACGAATTCGTATTCAGTAAGAAAAACTATTAATTGTTGAACTCGGTAATCGGGATATACTCGCAATGAAGTTTTAATACAACGTAGTACTCTTGATAATCGAAGCTTCTCTCATTATGGAAGCAACTTCCCTCTCTTCACTTTCTTAGTACTTCTGCCTTCGGGTCGCATTCCTGAACACTAAAGACTACTTTAATTTGTCATTGCAGCTCCAAACGTAAGGTTCACAGCTCAAATGCCCCCTTAAGACTGAAACTGTCGATCACATTATATGCGAATGTCCCACCATGGCTCGTTCAGACTAAAACATTTTCACAAAGGGTTAATAGTACAAACTGAAGGTCGGAGTACTTTTATGGTACTCTATGAGCCCTCATCCACCCCACTCTATTCTAAAAAAAGGTTCGCATCTGAATTCCTTTAATTTTATGGATGTTCTAAATTGTGATAGGTGATTTTTTTTTAGCAATTTTCTTAAGATAGTGCAGACCCGGGTTCGCAGTATGCCGGATTTTTACCAACGAAAACCATCTCCCTCAGCTACCCGATTCCCCGGGGTACTGCTGTCAAGCAATTTAACTTGAGAAGAAGCTTCAGACATATGTATGTATGTATATAGCACATTTTTGCTTTAGGTTCCTTTGTCTTTCTAAGACTCGTACAGGTTGTTCAACAAGAAACGATAAGCGATTATCGAAATTCAAATAATTTTATTTACAAAGTGATGATGAACAACGAAGATGATCATAAAGGGCGGCTACTAAAGAGCAAGGCCAGATAATCATGTCAACGATTTAAACATAATCCCACACTGAAGCTGAGACATGTAAGAAAGCTAAGTCTTCTTTAGAGCCACAATTATTGTTGTGCAGAAGGATTATGAGCCGACGCCGAAGGTAGTTAGGGATTTTATCTACACACTTATGTACATATGTATATGCTCCGCCATTAATTCAGACAACGATACTAGCGCTGAGATCAAATCAAAAATAAATCTGGCCAACCGCTGCTTCTTTGGCCTAAGAAGGTAATTGAATAACAAAGCCCTGATGTTGCTCTTGCCTGCTTCGAGATGAAAGCTCTTCAAACGATTTTCGGTTCCGTCTCCAGATACGCCTGGGTTGATCCTCGACATCAACTTAGCCAATAGAGTAAATGTTCATCGACTGAGGTGGCTGGACCCTGTAGAGCGTATGGACACCAATGCACCATCTATCGTTTTTTGTTGAACAGGCTGTACAGTGGTGCGGGAATAAATTACAATAATATGCAAACGTGTATTTTTCTATGCAGTAACAGAATATTTCCAATAAATGCTTGTCGTATGCAACCCCAACAATATTCTACGAGTAATATCGTCATGATATGTAATACAGCGCACACACACAGTCATAATCAATTAGTAATTATTCCTCTTACTTTCGAAGGGGTGTTTCGGAATTCCCATCATCGTATCATTCAATGTAGAATTATTTTCCTTGAGTGTACATCGCATGTCGTTAGGCAAAACAAACGGACAAGGGTTGTTTTTAACCAAAGGTGCTGGGACGATATTCGATCATCCCTTAGTATATAAATTCCTCTGTCGCCCAAGTTCCCTGCCTTTAAGATCAATAGTTGGAAAAAAGGAGTTCACACGATAGAAGAATGCTAAGAAAATTAGGAGAACAAGAAGAAAAAGGAGAACAAAATAATCATTATTTATGCAGTATGGAGTGAAGTGGATATCGTTTGTTATCGACCAGAGAAATGCATGCCGAGTGGATCAGTATCCTTTGGAACGTAAATGTGTGATGTTCGCTTTCGGTGGTGATCTTGTGAACAAATGGAACTAAAACGCGTTCGTGTTGTTTTTATTTTTTTGTTTGTGTATTCATATAGAAATTAGTGTACACAGTTGGGAGATTTTTTTACTGAAATATTTTTGTTTTTACATGGTGTTTGTTTAGAAAGACCCTTCTAGTATTTAATCGATTGTTTTGAGTGATGGTTTAGGGCAACGTGATCGTTCATAGGATTGTTAAAAAATCAAAAAAAAAAATTAAATCTTAATTTGCAAATCTGAACAATTTGCAACAATTTTTGGATAATATCGCTGTTGGATTAAACAAATGAAAATGGATTATAATATTAATTCGGATGATGATTTCGAAGGAAATTGCAACGATATGCTGAATAATAACAACAATAATCAAGCCAGAAACCCTAATGGATTATCAAAGGCTGAACTGCGGAGGGTAAGTAAAAGAAAAGGATAAAGCGCATGATTAACGTATCGTATGTAAATAAGCGGTACAAAAATGCCCAACCGAAATAAAAAGATGAACTTGCATTATGATTGAGATCTGACCAGGTGAATCCCGCAATTGTGCCCGTCAGTCTCTACCTCGGACTTGTAGCTTAGACGCTAGTGGATAAGCTTTTCATGACTGTTAATCGCTTTTAGACGTTTGCTAGAGATTCGCGAGAGGTGGAACCGTGAAAGATTATTCAAGTTTTCTGTTTTAATCTTCTTACTGCTTTAAAATTACAAAGCTTAAGCATCTATATGAGATTTCAACTTCCTAACTAAAATTTGAAGGCTCCAAAAGATTGGGGATGGACTAAAGGGTTTCTTTTCGAAATTACTAAAAATAAAAACCATGTTTAGAATTTCCGAATGTACACATGTTTAAAAACCACACCGTTCAATACTTTTCAATGATTTTTTCTTTGTTGAAAAGAGTATACTTTCTGGATGTGCCCATGGCACTTCTCCAAAACAGCTTATAAAATGGTTATCAAACTTATTCCACAAAATCAATTGATTGAATCAGTTATCATGCCTTAATGGTGCACCCCGATCACCGTAACGTTGTTGCCAGCTTCATTTTCAAAGAAGTACGGACCAGTAATGACACCACTTCAAAACCCACACCAAACAGTAACTCTTTGAGGATGTACATATGTATGTACATACATGGCTGTGGATTTTGGAGTCCTAAAGTTTCGCTTGTTGCAAGCCTTCGAGATGAAAATAATTTTACGACCAAAATCGACATAATTTTTCAACTGGTCTAAAACCTGAACGGAAAAGTGATTACGAAGCGAACGATCATTCTGGTTCTAGTCTTAAGTGAGATGGACATTCTAAGCAAATAATTTGAGGTTCTTATGCACAATTCTTCTCAGAGAAGTCTGATGATGATGTTCAGTTGTTGAGCTCTCAGATGAGTTGAAGTTCTTGGTTTTCACGGAACAGTTTCTACAACACAGCACTTACTTTGGAAAAATTGTTGTGTTAGTATTAGTGTTGCAAGCGCCAAAATATCACAGATTTAAAAAAGACATGGCGCATTCCTTAGATTTTTATGACATTTTAATTTCAAAAATTTAGAGGTTGGATGTACACACATATTGTATGTACATACATATCTACATGCTATGAAGTTTTGTTGGAAAACTGATAACATTTTCGATGACACCGTTGTATAAATGTAACTCGAAAGTTGCAATAACTCATGGGATTTCTGCCTTAATCTAAGGAATTACTTGACTTATTGACATACGCATGAGATTTGAAAAAATAAATTCAAAGAAAGAAGTCGTATGATATCAAACCACGCGATCTTATCCGCTCTTCTTGAGATTACATAAACTTTTTTTCTCAGCAAGTCAATTCTTTTATGCGTAGTGTCCTGCTGGAATCACATGTTTTTCTTTTCAAAGAAGTGTGACCAAATCACTCCACCAGCGCAGAAACCGCTGCATACCGTAATCAGTAGTAGTTGCATTGGCGTCCCATAAATAACTATTGAGTTCTTGGGTTGGGCAAAATTGCTTAAAATGGACTTTTGGTTGGCGTTCTTTGTTAATTCCCTATTTTTATATTTAACAATTATAACACTTAGTGCGTAGTGTTCTATATTAACAAATCGCAGAAGTGACAGATGTCATATGTAAAATATTTAGGGTTGCCAGCCTTCTTTTAAAAGTGAAATAGAAATGCTATCACTTTGTTAATAGATAATGTACTTAATACAAAAACAAAATCCAGCGCTTTTATTGAGAAACCTAATCATTACATACATATATAACCACTTTCAAAATTGATAACAATCGTGGTATCGAAAATGTTGATAAAAACTTCACTTGTTGTAGATCTAGCAGTAAGTAAAAATGGCGAATATTGCTTTTTTTTATTGAGAGTATCAAGGCGATCATTTAAAAACCGCAAATTTATAAAAACTTTAGTAATATCTACAGGATTATACAGTAGATTTTTTTAAAAGATAAAGTAAATTTCTTTAATTTCTTACTTTTACCATCAATTTTATAGCAAAACATAATTTTTATTTTTATTATTTATAGAGTAATAAACCGATAATGGAAAAACGAAGGCGAGCTAGAATCAATCACTGTCTAAACGAATTAAAATCTCTAATATTGGAGGCAATGAAAAAAGACGTAAGTACTCATGCACTGCGATATGATCATTAAAATAAATGTTGCTTCGTAAACACATAGAAAAGTTAGAATCCATCTGGAATGAAACGTATGATACCCTATAATATGTAGTAAATCGTGCCGATTTTTAAGAAATTTTTTTGTTTATACATATTTTTCTTTTGACAAGAATTAGAAAATTTGTATAATAAAAAAATTAATAAAGTGGGCGCAGGTATGCAAATTTTACATACTTACATATGTACGTACGTACATACTTACTAAGGTAGCGCTTTAGTCGAGGATGAACCTGTGCCTAACCACAAGACCCCTCCAACCAGCTGGCTTCAAGGATTTCCAGTAGTTTCCTCGTATGATAGGTTAACAATTGTTGCTTGGTGACGCCTCCCTTCAATGTGATAAAATATTTTGGTCGCTGCGATGTTTCTACTGCTTCGATCGTGTGGGACACTATGCTGCGAGCTCGTGGCTGTTTTAATCTTGGGAAATTAAGGGACTGGGCCTAGTTCATCATTGGCCAACCACTAATACGTTTGTTGTTGATCCATGGCTCTTAGAAGTTGTTTCTCATTTTTCTATTGGAAGCAGTTGTGAAGAAGTTTTTCGTTTGTCCTTTATTTTTACGATCATCCAGTAGTGATGCCTTTTTGCTTGAAGTCAATTGCGCTTGAAATATTGACATGCATAATGTAGTGTAGTGTAGTGTCAAGTGCCCTCGGTAGGGAATGGATCGTTTCACACTTGAATAAATTATTTAGTTTTGTGTGTTGTGTTGCAGAAACTGTAAAATTCAAAAATAATTTTCAGTTGGTTTTATTTACCTTTAGTGGCTGGTGTAAGAAAATTCGTAAAGAAAGTTCGTGAAACTGGTAAGGATTACTGCCATTGCCCAAAGTGTGCAGGAAAACCTAAGAATCTCAACTTTTCGCAGGGATCAATAATTGAAGATCAGTCTAACTTCTCTGGGCAGAGTATTGCACAAAGGCCTCTGATTATTTGCTTACAAGACCCATTTCACTCAAGAGTTGAAGCACAATGACCATCCGCTTCGTTATCGCTTCTCTGTGTGGGTTTTAAATGAGTTGGACAATGATGCTTGATTGATTGATTGATGCAAAAGGAAACAGAACATAAGTATGTAGTTGGAGGAGCTAAAGGGATGAGAAGGAGAACTAAACAGTCCTCCGTTTTCTTCGTACTCGAACTCGTTCAGCTCTTTCGAAAAAAGGAAACAAAATAGTTCGAGGCTACTTTTTCTTCAAACACTTTAGCGACCTTACCTTTGGTCTAAGTATGCCTCTGAGAACAACTGTGGACCACCCACCCAAACCTAACCTAACCTAATGAAGAGAAATTTGAAAATGAAATCCTCGTATAGCATCATAAAATAGGAGTCCTGCATTAATTTCCTTTATTTTTCCGTCTTCCAGTAATGCACTGGATTTATTTTAAATAAAAAAAAGAAGGGAAAATGTAAATATTTACCGGAAAAAAAGACAATAAAGAACAGGTTCAATTTGAACAGGTATGTGAGACAAGTGGATGCATACACTATACACATGTATGTTTATAGGGAAAGAGGACAATGAAAATGCCTGGGAACATTGGATCCATTCTAACGTAAGCAGACGGATTGGTTAAACGAAAACGTTCACTAACATTTCGCACGACCTTAAACGCCTTTAACGATGGCTGGTGCAGCGGCACAGACACAGGCGAACGAAGGATGAGAGAAATATGATCATCAACATGTTTCGTTGTGCGATGTACCTGAGCGAAGAGGACAGAGAACAGTTACAGAGAAAGAAAATGATTCTTTGTTGATTATAATCGTTTTCCTTTAATTTTTTTTTTATATTTTTCTTTGCTATTCGTACCTTTTGCCTTCGTAAAAATTTATTTCCGATGAGAATTTTTCGTCTTCACAGTTTTTTTTTTATCTCCTTTTGTTTTCGTTTTCATGCACTTGACTCAGTGTGGTTCGTTCCCATGCATAAGAGATTTATGGTAATAATGAAATTCCGCTTTCGGTGCTCAAAGGACCTAGTTAGGAGTAGGAAAGGTTGTTTGAAAGTGCGCGTGTGAATTTTTTTGATTCTTTCTTTTGGGTGGACTGAAAGGCATGTTGTGGGAACTGTTTTTTTTTTTTTACCATCGAAGGTGTATGGAAATCCTTGAGAATCTGGGCAGATCATTGTTCTCCATGTGATACTGCTGACATCTTATTTTTCTAAATGTATTGCACCACTGAGGTCAGTGATCTCAAAATGCCGAACTGGGAAGTAGGTATGTACACACACAGTGATGAAGTGAAACGAATAAGAAAGGAAGAGAAAGAAGAAGTAGAAAATATGACAAGACGGTTCGTCTTAACTTTTGGTTTGCTTTATGAAGTGACTACATAGTCCTGCAAGCTAATGAACCATACAGCTATGTGGATCATCTGGCATGCTCCTCGATGGTCAGCATGGCTTTCGACTTCATACGCTAATCACTCTGTTTCGAGAGAAGGTTGATGCCAACCTAAGGGCGTGGTACTAAAGAGTATCTTTTGTTGCATGGATATAACTTACTTTTTACTTATCTTCCCGTCGGGGCATAAGGCGTCAACAACGCCCACCATCTTGTTCGGAGCTCAGAAAAGCGAATGTGCTGCTTTCAGCTCTTATCCAAAGAACTCGATACCCCAGTAACTGTTTTGCGCCACAGTTGCTAAGGGCGACCAACTGTTTTACCTTCACTGGCTTTAAGGATTCCACTGCAATGGAATGGAAAGGTGTGACTGATCCATTGCCACTTTCTCCTCCGTATAGTAGTGCTTATTGGTTCGTGTCGCGACAATATAAATGGGATTGCTATCCTGCCAAATTAAAAACATTGTCCAGAGCATGAGGCCAAAAGAATTCATCTTTTTACGAAGGTGCACAGCTCGCGAGTATTCGTGTTTCCGAGTATTGCGCCCGTAGAACAGCACTGATATCAAGGAAATTCTACTTTCTCTATCCTGCTGCACACATTCAGTTCGTTGCCGGTTGTCCCATACCACGCTTCCCAAGTAGACATTTTTCTACATTCTCGACCTCTTGCCCCGCAATGTTAAGAGGTTTGAAGTACTCAGGAGTTTATTTTATCCCCACTTTGCTTACGTCCATAATTCGGTGAGAGATTAGACACATATCTTCAGCATAGTCTAAATGCTGCATCGAGTACATCGCTTTCGACCATGAAGGTATGCTACCCAGTCGTCCCGCGTTTTGGACTTCAAATTCCTCTGATACCTTACCATTGTAGAAGACGTAACAGGAGGGGGTATTTTGCGCTAGGCCAGGCAGATAGCAAATCGTATCAATCGGTCGAAAGCCTTCTTAAAATCGATGGACAGCAGAAGAAGCTCAAACATGTGATCGGCGCTTGGCTCCATGATGATCTACAACGTGTTTCTTCTTATATCGATGCAGAAGGATCTAGAGCGGAAATCTTCCTATTCGGCATCGAGAGTTGAATCTAGATGCTCCTTAATGCTATTTATTACGCTTCTAACTATTAACTTGGCTGTGGCTGAATATACATACTTCTCTTGGTGGTCATGTGCTGATATAGCAGTTCTGTCGATTGTACATACATACATACATATGTACATGTGTATTTGGCGACACTTGAAATAGTTCGGTAGGCATGCCATCAATGACCCTCAATAAGCTCCTTGGTTATGGTTTAGAACTACTATACCACTTCTTGCTGTTTCTTTAGCCTTTAAGGTAAGTAAGTATGTTGATGTGTAAATTTTTTTCATGTCTCACACTACGTGGCACTTCCTTTTTCTTTACGCGATGCTAAGCTTCCAACACGGGTCTCTCCTAAGCCTTAATTACGATGCGTTCATCGATTTGCCTCCAGCATTTGCAGTTTGCGATTTGCAAACTTTTTTCGCAGCGATCCAGTGATCACTCATGCTCTCCTGTTGTGTGTTGGTGTTTAATTCTGCTTGTAAAGCAAGATGGTTTCTGCTAATTATTGGCACAGTTGGGGATCACAGAGTTTGTTGCTTATTATGAGGAATTTGGAATGGTTGCTACCGAGGGATTCAGTTCGAGGCCTATTCAATGACCACGTTTGTATCTGATAAGCTCCGCGTCTGTTTCGGACCTTTAGGATATCATTTCTAAGGCGCCCGCTAATCACAAGAACATGCCAATGTATTAAACTCCGAACAGAAAGAAGCCTGCAGGGTCAAAGAAGGAAATCTAGTTGTAGAACTGCATTCGATACTGTAATGCTGAGTACATAGAGAGAATACCCCACTATATAAGGGGGTCGAGGTAACAGAGAATGAACCATTTGATTTGGGTGATGATTACCAACGATTCATTTCACCCTATTTAGGCGAAGTTGGGATAGTAGCTAGACTTATGTCACACAAAGCCGTCCAAAAATTTGCTTAAAGCAGCAGTAAATGACCTTGTAAGGCGCGTGCACTATCTCATTTGCCGAATATTGTCGGGCGAATATATGCATTATTTGTCCGATCCTCAAAATTGCGTAGACTATATAGGCACAAGTCTATCAATATCGCCTTAAAAATCTTGTCTGCTGTATTGGATGAGCATATAAAGCCCATTGTCAAAACCCTAATTGGTACAGGGAAGTGCACTATCGCATCGACTAAGTATTCAGACTACAGCAGATTTGGGAGAGATCTCAGGAAATTAAAATGGATACAAACCATCTATTCATCGATATGAAACACGCATAAGACAGGATTTATGAGATTAGTGTCTACTTTTGCCAACTCTGCCAAATTGAAAGCATGGTGCAGAGATCTCAGCCATCATTACCGGCAAAATCGTAGAATAACTCGCTAACGATATTAAAATAATTGGAAGAATGTTGCATGATATCAGTGACTTCTCGAGTATTGCAACGAAACAATAGGTGAGGACAAAAAAGGATACACAACGTCGACGTTGTCTTGTGCAGACAGAACACCACCCTCGACAGATACACATAGTTAAGGACTACCATAAGTTATCGTCTCTATCAACTTAGACAGCGATACCATCGTTAAGATCGAAAGAATAATACCTCTTTTAACTTTGGGTTAGGACAGTAGCAAAGTCTTGTCTTCTTTAACAACTGAAGTGACTCCCTACAAGGCGTTTAACATTCCATATTTGCTATATAACGCATAGGCATAGACTGTTAAGAATGGATGCGATTTCCTCTGACTCGCTTTGAGAGACAAATTCTTCTAGTAACCGCCGATCATGGCTGCATGGGCGGTAACGATACAACTACGACTGTATGGACTGTACTGTGACACCTGATCAGATGAGTCAGAATTCAACAACGAAGATGTCAGTAGAGGTGTATTACTTTGCCTTAAGTGATAAATAGATTTGGAAAAGGCTCTTAGGCAACTTGGTATGCGAAACTCGAGGCAGTTAGCTAACAATCGACCTGCCTGGAAATGTTTGTTGATTAAGGGCCAGGTCTAACTCAGAATGTGGCGCCATTACTCTTTAAGTACATATGTCTCGATCTGAGTATGCTACTATTGCAAGCCTTAATCTTATTAAACTTACTTTTTTAAAGTCTGTTTAAATGTTCATAAATAACATGTACATACGTATAAGCTCTGGAATACTCTATAATGTTCCCTTCTTTGTTGGCGTTTTTTTTCACAAGCGTCGAGCAGTGGACTACCAGATCTTTTTCAATAGCTTTTCAGATAACAGGTACGCCCACTTTACCGGAAATATCTCCTTTTCAATGTTTCAGCTAGAAATCGAAAAAAATTGTGGCACAAAATATGACTTGCTTCATACATATTCAAGGTTATAACGCCCAGTTTATAGGTGCTTAGTGAAAATAGGCAAATTGATTTTTAGGTTTTCTGTTTGTCTTGTTTTAGTAAGTAGGAAATAAATAGTAAACATATGCTAACTCAAAAGTTTTTTTTTGAAAAAGCCACTCATCAGAACTCCATTAAAATTAATTTCTTTTATTACAGCCAGCACGTCATACTAAACTGGAGAAAGCCGATATCCTTGAGATGACAGTGAAGCACTTGCAATCTATTCAAAGACGACAACTCTCTATGGCTATTCAAACTGACCCCTCAGTGATTCATAAGTTCAAGACTGGTTTCGTGGAATGTGCTGATGAGGTTAAACGCTACATTGGCCAATTGGATGGCGTTGATTCTGGGACCCGTCAACGCTTGGCGAACTATTTGAACAATTGTGCGAATAGCTTGGAACAGATTGGCTCATTCACAAACTTTTCTAACGGCTATCGATCGCAGACTGCACAAAACTTTGGAAATGTGGCACCTCTCCCAACAAACCAAATACCCTTCTCTGTGCCACATGATGCTAACAATAATGGACGCGTTCAGATGGGTGGTGTTAAACTGATTCCATCACTCCTGCCATCTGGTGAATTTGCTCTTATTATGCCGACTACAAACGCGAACGTAATGAAACCGAGCAGCAAGGAATCGGCGGCATTTTGTGTTCCAAATTTACCAACAGCAAATGCCGATTTTACAGCTGGTTTTCCGCGAGTGAGTGCATTCAGTAAGCCTTCAAATAAAATAGTTTTTCCATCGTCAAATTACCATGAAATCAACAATTCGGCTCCGCCATCAGCAACTACTGCTAGTCCACCTCTAAGTCCGATCTCTTCGATCTCTAGTCAAGAAGAAGACTCGATTATGCATACCAGTTCAGATTTTGCTTCTCGATCCATAACCCCACCTCTGAATGGTAGTCACAGTAGTTTTTCGGGAGTTTTTACAACTCCATCCAGCGCTGATTCAAGCCTGCAGCATCAATTCCCAGTGGCGTCTAGCAGTGAGGCAACTATTTCTTCGAAACGTTTCTATCCGTATGCGGCTAGTGAAAGCTCTGAGGAGCCACCAACCAAGAAGCTCAATATTGTAAACCAGAAAAACACTGATAGCAATGGAAATATTAAAAAGGAAGCTGACGTTGAAGAAACCTCCGAAAGCATGTGGCGACCCTGGTAGCAGACCGCCATACTAATTATCCAAGAAATGTTTTTTTTTTCTTAATTAATACGTTCACCATTGCAACATATTTTTAATTTGTTGATATAGTTCTACAATGTTGAATTTTCAAGGCGTTCTTGAATTAGCTAAAAAGAACAATTGTTTGAGTTAACCAACTGCATTTCTTTTTTTGCTTTTTTTAGTTCAAGTTTTCGTGTTAACCATTTTTTTTTATAAATTATTTATCTGTGATTTTTGTACAATTTAAATAAAATGCCCACTATGGCGAGGTACATACATAGATAGGCGACTAAGCGAAAAAAAATAAATAAATTGTGTACAATATTTGTAAATTGTTTGATTTTAGTTTTGAAAATAAAATTTCGAAGTGTTGAACATTTTTAGAGCTTTTATTTCAATTAAAGAAGCTGGTAAAAGGGGATCTAAACCCACTGAAAATATCTCCTATAATTACGTCTGAGATGACCTCATCTAAAGAGTGGGTCATCTGTTGGTTTTTAAATAATTATTACTATATTGAAACGATTATACTATGCATTTTTTTATGGAAAATATGTACCTTCATCTACTTGCTTGGCAGTAGCCCATGTTGTCACATCAATTTTGAAGTACATTCTTGAGTGTTTGTGGTTCTATTCCGCGCATAGCTCGATGGATCATTTTTTAAGTTCACCAATTGTTCGTTCACTTCACTTCTGATTTATGTTCTGTTTCCACCTGTGGGTCCTAAAGCCTCTGCTATGACTACGCACTATCATGTACGGTTCCTGGCAATGAGTTTCAGGTCTCTCCAACTCTTCCCCAATTGTCGTGATTCCTCCTCAACTGCACGGCACCATGTATTTCTTGGCTGACCCTTTATTCTACCATCTTGTGTTAACGGATTCCATTGTATCGCGTAGTTTGCTATGGAATTGTCGCTTTTCGAAATGTATGACAAATGAATGCACTGCCACTTCTGTCATTGAATGGTTGTGCCGATTGGTTCCTGACCCGTGATCTGGTAAAGTTGTTCGTTAGAGATACGGTTCGGCCAAAAAACCCTTAAGATATTCATTGAGCATCTATTTACGACCGTTTGTAGTTGTTTTGTGATAGTAGCGGTCACCTTCAGAGTGCTGCACCCATACAGTCGTAGCTTGGTGCTTGAGCTGATTGCATTGCTTCATCCTATCATGGACATAATTCGCAACGCAGACTTTGCTTTGCGATTAGGTTGACAATATCCTGTTCGGTTCCACCTTCGGTCGAGGCACACAGAACTAACGCTCTCGAAATATTGACAAATCAATCGTTCGTATTGGATCAATGCCATCGATATTTTAAAGGAAATATTCACTGATCATGTTTCGGGAAAGATATTTATCTACTGTAGCCCGAGTTTCGAAGAAATAAGGTCCGCTCATGCCAGCGGTATAGAAATCATAACAAACGATGGATTTTTTGGATGGATATTTGGGGTCTGTAGGGTGTCTTGAGAATGGTCTCACTCCATATACAACAATTTATTATACGTATAGGTATTTACAAACCATTTAAGTCAAATATGAGGTTCTCCTTGATTGAAGAACAGGTGAGCTGGCAATTGCTTTAGATCTCAATGAGCGAAAAAAAGACACAATTGATGGTGTCGTGACTTTAATTACTGTACGGCTAAGATATTTGCAGAAAATTTCCCGTGTAATAAATGGTCAGAGTCTTAATTGCTGCGACCAATGACGAATTGACACTTTAGTTTAAAGCGGCGATATTCTGTTCAGTACGCATATTGTTTTTCCGTGTTAGTGTTACTGCGTCATTTGTGGTACGAAATCTATCCACAGTTTGAAGGATGGCTTCCTCAGATGGACAAGTCTGTGCGCCATAAATATCAGGAACTCGTCTAAATGTTTCACTATGACCAATTTTAAATGTTAATATGGGTTTAATCGGCAATGCCGCCAAGCGTGAGTTTATTCGTGATCATTTGCCGGGCTGTTTTGAACACAAATTTGGGAAGGTGATAGCGGCAAATGCTCTCAACAGGTTCGTGCAAATATGGGCCACGTAGTAAGTTTCCTTAATGGCCGTAACACTATTTCCAGTAATCCGGACTATATTGTCCCTTATACTTGACGTATAAAGGATTCGTAGTAGAGATGCTTGGGAATCTGGAGAAATTTTAAATGAGTCTGCGATAGAAGTGTACGCAGATGGAGTGGGGGAGTCTTCTCTAGCGCGCCGAGCATTTGTATCACCAAATGATTGAAGGGGCACCGCAAAGTATTTCAGGCAAAAATCACAACACAGTATATTGTAGCGCTATATATGTACATATAGAAAGTCAAGCAGTGATAAAAGCCTTAGAATCGTCAATAATTCGATCAATGTTGGTGAAGCAGTGCGGCGAATCTTTTAACGAGATCGTTGTTAGATATGACGTATTCCTGTGCTGGTTTCCAGGTCACAGGGACGTTTCGGGCATTTTCAAAGCAAACAATCTCGGTAAGGAGGGTGTACAGTGTTACGTCAGCGACCATGAAGACAAATTGATAAAGTTCTACTTAGATACTGCATCTTGTGCATTTGTCCTGAACTATCGACCTTTATACTTCTTCGAAGATCTAGGTTATCTAGCCTGGCTCGACTTACACCAAAATGTTGTCTCTGGGTCCAATTTGCTTAATATCTGAAAGACGAATCACCTTACGACATGAGTTCATACCGAAACTGGTTATTCTGCTTTGCATGTAGTTTGCATGTAGGTTCCTGGTACTGGCAATCCAGTTCTCTTTTCGTGGTATCACAAGGGACCTTCCTTCTAGTCTAAATTCGTCTCTGCCTCAACGGGTACAAACACTCAACCCAGCCAACCTGAACATTAATGCCAAAACGAGCAGGCAGAATTATAGTTTGGTGTGCCATCTATCTCTATGGTAAGATCTGTCGAAGCAAAAAAAAAAAACGAACACTAACTTTAAAACACAGATTTGAAATTAAGCTACTTAGGTGTATTTTTCGCCACGGTTTAGTACCGATGCGAGTTCGATCCCCGCCGGAGAACAGCAAGCACAGCCCCCCGATATAAAAGAAAAGCAAAAGTGCCAATGGCAACAGTAACTCCAATTGTTGTGTTAAATTGAATTCGCCAAAATATTAAAATAAACGTAAAACCGGAAATTAAAGGAAAACATTGTTGAGTTGGATTCGCCGGTATGCATCAACTACAACGAATAACGAAACCCAGTAGCACGGACACTCAGTGTCCGGAGTACATGTGTTAATAATACAAATTTAGAATAGAGGGCGCACACTACAGCGAATAACGAAACCCAGTAGCATGGGCACTCAGTGTCGGAGTAAATGCGTTAGTAATACAAATTTACAATAGAGGGCGCATACTACAGCGAATAACGAAACCCAATAGCATGGACACTCAGTGTTCGGAGAAAATGTTTTAATAATACAAATTTACAATACAGGGCGCACACTACAGCGAATAACGAAACCCAATAGCATGGACACTCAGTGTCCGAAGTAAATGTATTAATAATACTCCGACTAATTTACAATAGCTGGCGCACACGACAGCGAGTAACGAAACCTAATAGCATGGACACTCAGTGTCCGGAGTAAATGCATTAATAATACATATTTACGATAGAGGGCGCACATTTTGTGCTGAAGACAGATGGTTTTGAAACCAACAGTTACAATTTGAATTCTTATGAAAAGTTGGTTTTGTATACGATTTCTTGTTTGAAAGAATTATTTCGACTATTTCACTATCGTCGAAAATTAAAAAAATTAATTAAAAAAAAAATTGTGGCTACGCTAGTGGACGTAACGACACTCCGACCAGAAAGATCTATTTTACTATACGGCAATTTCCTAGTGGGGGTGCAAATGATTTCTGCGGAGGAAGTCATCAGATTTTTTTTTACAGATAATCTTTCAATGTAAAACGCTTCATGTAGCATTACCAATGCCATACATTGGTATAGTATGTGTGCTGTGGTTTCGTTCTCTTCAGACAGAGGCGGCAGATGGTATTCTCAGTTATACTCGTTTTATGGAGGTGGTACTTGAGCTGACAGTGACTCGAAATCCTTTTTAAGGCCTTTTTAAGTAGTCTCTGTTATATTTGAGAATATCTCTTGCTGTCTGTGGAAGGTTCAGATGGCTTTTTAGCCTATCTGAGTCCGTAAATGCTGTTTCATTGCGATATATGTATGTACACTTGTTGCACTGTTGTGTAGCGTTGTGTGTAGCAGAATGAGAAATTCTACAAATGAGTTCGGGTCCAATGAACAAATCAGAGGATCTTTGCATTCAGTGCCTATATGGCCCGGTACCAAACAAAGTTTTAATCTGTTGTGTAAATTTAGAGCTGAGAACCTAGAGCGCCACGTATAGCGTAAAGCTCCGCATGGAAAATACTGGGACTTTTCGCAAGTAGTCCGCTTTCGCATTATGGTCGTGGCAGACTCGATTTCATGAATTTGTTTTGCCACGAAGTTTAGAAGTCTGAATTCCCAGTCACACCCCTCTAGTCTTTTAGGCTGAGTACTCTCACAAATATCACCCATAAACAATAGCTGCAAGGTGCTCTGGAATACCTCTCCGGTGCATGGCACATCAGAATAAATCGTGATTTATCGTATCGAAACCACATCATATGGCTGCCGGCAATCGGCTGGAGACGGATGAAAGAGAATATTTCAGTCAAAGCTGGGACTGCAGCAATCCTAGCAGTAGAAAGTTTTAAGCTCGAAGCCCAATACCTCGGAATAAGAAAGAAAGTACAGCTCAGTATAAAACGTAATAAGCGGAACTAGATGAACGCTTTAATCGGTGCGACAGAAGGAACACTTATGCTATTAGCAAGGAGCTTCTCGGGGCATAATTAATTATTCGGGGAACGCAGCTCCAATCAATAATCAGTTAAAAGTTAACATGGTTGCTTACTGATATCGAATGATAACTAGATGAGGAGATGGAGGGAGCACTTCGCGACAGTGCGGCGGTCTTTAAAAAATATAAGTCTCGCGAAGTAACAAATTCTCGTATACGCACCGGATCCCATAGCAATACAGTGATTACAGCTCTTAAAAAGAACAAATCGGTGGGAATTGATGGATATCCTGCTAGATTTTTCCAAGCGGCGCCAAGTAAATCAACAAACTATCATGTCCTCGCATAACAAGCACATGGAAAAATTAGAGTTTATCCCAGAGGGATAATCGTTAAGTTGCTGAAGAAGGGCAATCTGATGGACTGCGGAAACCGGATGAGTGTATGTGTCCGGCGGTAGCCCAAGTAGTAGCTAATATAATCCTGAAATGTATCAAAGAGCACGTGACACATATATTTAACTGTTGATGTCGAAAAAATAGGCTTCCGCTTAGCATCCTTCTGCATCGACCACATCAACACTTCGAGGGTCATTATGGAGCAATGTATCTCCACTTTGCATGCTTCTAGAGGGCTTTCGGCAATTTGTATCAGGAGACAGCTCCAAAAACCCATCACTTTTATATAGGCCACGTATGAAGGTGCAAAATGTCGCGTTCTTCCAAACTGTAAGCTGTCAGACACTTTTGAAATCTGAAGAGGATAACCACAGGGCCTATATTATACCTATATTACGCAGACGATATAATATATAAGCCTGCTTTCACATAAAGTTATGGACATATGTACATGAAATTGTCAGCAGCGGCAATGCAAACAGAGCAGGACTGAGGATAAATGCAATCAAAACGAAACCCCCTCGCCTTTCTAGCTTGTTTACTTAACTTAGCATTGCCGGACAGAATGTCGAGACGGTTGATAGCTGTCTTTATCTAGGAAGCATCTTCTTGGCTGACGGTGGCACCGAACTTGATGTGAGCAGCAGAATTGGTTGGCAACCTAAATGGGTGTAGTACTTGGACAGTGACCACCATTTTTTTTTTTTTATTTTAGAAAAGAGAGCAACCAAATCCCTGAAGCACTCAGACTCTATTTGGTCCATTGTACTACCAGAAACCAACTCCTATTTTGGTGTAATAGTTTGAGAAACTCAGATTTTATTCGTTTCTCTGATGTGCTTTGTCGATGTGATTGCGGTTTCCCTGGCTGGGCTTGAACTTACACCTCCCAGGTCACAAGCAAACGCACTACCTACTACTCTGTGGCCACCTCTGAGTGACGGCCATAGTCGCTCGTAAGTTGCAGATCCTTGTGTATTCGTATCATATTGAGGATTTTCTAGCGAAATCAAAATGAGAACAGGCCAACAACTGCCTGTGGATCGGTCATACCTTGCGGTGAGAAGGCAACTCCATTGCGAAATATGCCATGCAGTGCAATCCGTCTAGCCAGTCTGATAGAAGAGCGGGTTGCTTTAAGCAATACTGACTCAGGACAGGTGAAGATGAATAAAGGTCACTTGGGTTGAAGAGAGCTGAAACGGGTGGCATCCGACCAAGATGGCGAGCAGGCGTTTTGGATACCATGTGATCCGCGATGTATACCAGGAATTCACTTACCCGAAAGAGCCGTTATACATACTTATCTCGTCCTAGCGTAGTTACGACACAACTTATTTATGAATCTGAATGAGCTCGTTATTGATTCATACTCAATATCCTTGCTCTGTTTTACGGTGTTTTGCTCTCTGTGCGCTCACACTACCGCTGCAATTAAGCAAGCACAGGACTCTATTAAAAAAATCGAATATCATCAATTTTTAATATTCCCTGGCATAAGTCAGTTATCCTGTTTTCCAGCATCCGTCCTTAGTACACACTTGCTACTAGCAACAAGAAAATACAGCAAAAGAAACACTAATTAAGTCGATGATGGAGAATGTATCGAAAAACAGAACGGAAAGAGAAAAATAAAAACATACATAACCCATCCACGAAGAAAATTGTTACCATAAAAAAAGAATCACACCGAAAGATAAAATGCTAACGTCCTGGCAATGCACTACGTGAAAGGCGGTGTGGGGGAGACAAGGTGAAAAACTAAAACAACCTCAATAGTCTGTCATGTATAGAGTGAGGTATTAGTGAGTGAATCGATATCTTTCATTTATTAGAACGAAATTGGGCTTTTTTTAAGGACTGAGTACTTCGTATATTTGATATCCGTACGAGTATATGCCATTTCCAATATTCCATTCAACGATACGATATTTTTTGTTTTTTTTTTTTACATGGAAGTCTGAAAAGGAGTTAGGGTGTGAAATGTAAAGCCAGTAACTTCCGCGCTAGCTAGCTAGTCAATGGAATGGCAGTAGTCAAGGAGCGCACTGAAAAAAAGTACGATAATTAATTGCAAAATGCAGAGGTAGCAACATCAATTTAGTCCTTTATAAGGATAAAGTTTTTCTATTTTTAACGGTTCAAATTTCAGCAGCGTACGGATATAAAAACAAATTGAGAAAATTTGTTTTCTGAGCCGCAATTCATCAAAGTAAAAAGGATATACGAGTAGCAATTGTATTCATCGTTGCTCTTCTACTCCAGCTTAAAGAAATCAAAGTAAATGTCCTGTTTACTGTTTATTTTGTTAACGAGACAAAAGAACGCCTACTTCCATAGGATATGAATATTTTTTTTTTTATTTATAGTATAAGAGTATAACAGGAATGAACCGTGCTAGTAGTGGCAAATAGAGAATAGATGATGTGCAAAAGCGTACACATAAAAATTAAAAAAAAAAAAGGAAAAACTGCAACACAAATTAAGGGAGAAGTTAAAAAAAGAAAGGACAAAAAAAAAAAATAGAAATGAAAAAATAAAAAAGAAGAATGCGAAAAGAAAACTTAACAGAACCACTACAAAACTGACATACAGGGGGCGGAGTTACACTATCAAAGAAGAAGCATCGCAAGAATATATCGCGGGTACTGCATCCCTGCATCCTAGTAGTGTGTTTCGGAGTATTGGACAAAAAATTATTTACTACTAAGATAGGAAATTATTTACTTCCTTGTAAGCGCGTAGAAAAGGATGAGAGTAGTATGGTTGCTCTGCACCAATCTCATTTTAGGATGATATGACATATGAGCTAAAGAGGATGCGATACAACGCAACTACCACTAATACCAGCACTACTCTACCACAAGTACAATATTAATGTAATCATCTTCATCATCAGTAGTACCAGCACCAGCACCAGCCCCATCTCGTCCGTGAAACAAAAGTCGAAAAGAGAAGAGAAATAGAGGAGCGTACATGTGTAACAGCAGCAAATTTCCTCTTTTTTTTTAACAGCACAAAAAAACAGGAGCCTAGCTTATTTTCTATCGCGCGGCAAAGGATATTCTCTCAGAGTAACCGGCTCCTATAGTGTACCGCGTTAGCAGAACGACAGAAAAGTGCTCGAAAACGCACGAAATGTAAAACTCATTCGTTTCGTTAGTTAGTATGGAATTCTTGTTAAAAGAGCTTTTGGGCATATGTGTGAACAGTGGAGAGTAAGGACACGTTTACGAGTTAGGAGAGTGCGCGATTTTTTCGGGGTTGATGGGTGCAAAAAAAAAAAATAAATGAATAAAAATATCCCTTGCGTGTGCGAGCTTTTTCTTGCATGCTTTTCTCTTACAAATTTCAGGTGCGTTGCAGATGTAGGTGTCCTTCGAAGGTTAGTTCCGACAGGATATGTAAATGAGTATGATACCTATTTGCTGTAGTTGCTGGAAATTATTTTTATTTTTAAATACATCGACATTTAATGTTACGTGGATAATTAAAGTTATCACGAATAAAAAATAAAATGAATTTAAGTAAAATGTTTGAATAATGTGTCATTCATATATCGGCCAAATAACAAAAAATTGCCCTCTATTGGAACTTTCATTAGAGTTCTAGCGATACAAATTCGAAGACGCTCTCAGAAATGAGTCAGGCAATCACGTTCAATGAATTTCTGACACGTACAGGGTTAATCATTTTATGCTTTAGGATTTAAATTTAAATAAACTAGAAATTATAAACGACTTTAGTCAAATTTATTTCACTGTTTTGATCTCTGGACTTCGCCATTATATAGAATAAAACTTTGGCTGAATGGCGACTACGGAATTTTTTGCAAAATTTAAATCTTGTGAGGTAATTTTCTGACTGCATTGCGGCCATAATTTCACGGATATTGGCCTTTAAGTGCTAAAAGGTTTAGAAACTGTCTGCATATACATGATCTTAAGCATAGATTGAGAGTAAATTGATTTCAGGGGCTTAAGCGCTGTGTATCTATTGTGCTCCCATGAGATACTCGACTAAGACCACCTCTCCAGTTGAATGTTCTTGATGAACTGGAGTATCGGGTGTGGATCCAACGATGGTAGATCTTCTTTTGATAGATGTTTCCCTCTTGTGTGGATTAGTGCTCCACATTTCTTAAGAAGGTGTCCTAGAGTTTCTCCTACATCTACACAAAATATTCAGTCTCAGTGTTGCTCTATACCCAGTTTCCTGAGCCTACAGTGACCAGTTAGGAAGTCTGTAGGAATGTACCGCCGGTTTTTGTTTTCCGGTTATAATTCTCGAGAAACTTTTTGGCCTGTTTACCTTAGAGATTTCCTTCTAAAGTTGGGGTGTTTTGCAATATTTTTCCTTCCTTAGCTCTTCTTGTATCCTATGTGGTAACAGTCAGCAGAATGATTCTAGATTGGTTTCATTTCTCTCTACTCCCACGTGGCTTGGTACTTAAAAAAAAGTGGATATGTTCGGTTTATCTTGGCAATGCTAAACGCCTTGATAGCGGTCTGGATATCCGACAGTATCGCAATATATTATCTGCCGCTACTGCTTATCGAGGTTAAATTGGGCGCACCTTTTAACGCGTGGACCTCTGTTGAAATAATGGGGTGAGTTACTATGGCTTTTGAGTACTTGATTCTGGGTCCGTGTACACCTGCTCCACTTCTTGTGGACTTATAGGATTCATCCGAGTACCGCTTTATGGTATCTTGTTATCCCGAATTCATTGCTCCATTCTCTTTAGCTGTTTAGAGTCCAGATGAATTTTCTCTCAAAGCAGTATCTCTTGTCCAAATCATCTCTTAATCATAATTCCCTAACCGGAACTCCAACGGGGATAACTTTTTATGCAATAGAACCGAATTTTCCTATGTTGTGTGGTACGTAGACCCGTCGTGTTGGAACTACATGTCGCTCACATTAATTTTTTCAATCTCAGGCTAAAACAAGTTGGATATAATTTTTTATTCTTTATTCTTTATTCTTTATTCATCTACCGAGCTTAACTCTAACAGACTTATATGTATGTAATTCATAATTCATAATTTACATATGTGATTCTACATTTTCAAACAATATGGTTTTAAAATCATTTCTATTATAACTTAAATCTAACATAGTATCTAGAGAATTAAACAATTTAATACATCTAGTAATAGGCTCATTTGAAACCTTCGTCGTTTTAAACTGGCGGTCTAAAATGTCATCCTTGTTGGAAGTAATAACCTGTCAATCAGAGGCCAAACGTAGGAACTGCCTAATTTCTGAGCGCAGAGTGGAGTTAACAATTGGTCTTCGGCCACTGAGGCACTAACATCGGCTATACTTTCAGTTGATCGAGCATTACATGCTTTAAACAAACACCCGATTTGTTTAAATTTCGTAATTTTCTTTCGAACTGTTTGCTCAATGACAACTAAATTCTGTCCTTAAATCGCAATAAAGACTTATAACGGACCTATTATTTTTGTAGTAAGATGCAGCAATTAAAAAGTGTTGAGCGGTGGGTAAGCGATTCATATTGTAAAATAGCAAGGCAAGAACTAACAACGGATACTTGTTACTATGGATGAGAGATAGATTTGACAAATTCAATCAAGAATCTCCTCAAGGATATTTCATAATCGCTTGCTGAAATTAAATATAGTCACTCCTTTTGGAAATTGGCTAGATCTATCACCCGCAGCTCCGTCGAGTGTCGAGGGCATTATCAAATAACTTATTCTGTGTCTTTAATTGTATCTGTATCAGTACAAATCGGACAGCAAGGGGTATTATTGAACTTGTGCAAGTTTTCCCGAAATTATTTGTGGGGATCAATTTGTAGGTCCACCGGTCTCCTACGATAATCTATAGTAATCTTCCAGGAAAACTTGCAATCCTTCTTCATTCTCTTGTTCTGCTTGGACTCTATTTGAGCCTTGTTGGTATTTTCTGAGTGCCTCCGAAGCAAGGATTTGGAGTGGTATTAGAACACTAACAACACATGCTACTTCATATGAGGTCACCCCAAAATTGATTCTGTGGGCAGCAACATATGGTTTCCTATACGTTTCTACCTGCATTGCTTGGTGATCTCCGCTAGTAGAAGTCTTCTCTTGCATTTCTACTGTTAATTTGAGCCCCATAGATGTAGGCCACCGTTTTACCATTCGTATTTGCTTTATCTGATCTAAGAGCTGTGCTATCACCAATATAACAATATCATTAGCAAACCTTTAATCTTCGCCTCCTCTGGTATTGGTAGCCTAACCCATCGTCGAATATAACAGAGTAGGACCTGGCACTAAGCCTTGTGGAACTCTGCCTGTGATCTTGTACCCCTTTTTTATTTTCGGTATCGTAGATAAGGACTCTATTTGAAAAATAGTTCAGTATGATTTTTATGAGACACTCCGACACCTCGCACATGCGTCTGAGATGCTATTCATAATGTGCCTTATTTTATCAGTTGCAGTTTCAGACCTTCGTATCTGCATTGTTGCTCTGATCCTATCTTTTTGCCTGATGATCGCGGCAGCCACTTCAACCTAACCTAACCTAATACACGGCGCAAGAGACCGTGTGTGATCCAGGGCCTAGCTTCAAGATTTAGTTAAAGAAGTTTCATGTTTTTAGCTTGGTACTATGTATTTGCCGTTTGGGACGGCATCGGCATCTACTGCTTCCTGCAGTAAGCTTGGCCTTTTTATTCTGCACTCTGCAGATCATGCAATCTGGCTCTACTGTGTATTCTCTTTTCTCGTGGCCCGATTCCCATACCTGACACAAATGTCAGTTCGGTCGCTTGGGCCTTTGCAATCTCTCGCTATGGGGCCATAGTGTAGTCATTTAAAGCACCGGTGGATGCTCATCTTTTCTCTGATCGGGTAAACAGTCCATCCAATTCGTACTTTCCCACCTTTGGAACTTTGATTGCCAAGTGGTGGAAAGGCTTATCACCGCCGTAAACCTTCCGTGGGCTCAGGCTAGTTACTGACTTATTGTAAGTGTTGCTGAAGCTGATGCAACTGTACGTAACTGTACCAAGATGGGTATCGATCGCTACGAGGTCCAAAGCAATAATTGCAGACCCACGGCAGGTTGTTACTTGCCTGATGTTATTCAGCTTAAGCAAATATTACAATTCTTACCATGACCATTCCTAGTATCTAAATCTATTTATGTGACTTGCGTCACAGCCCGTGTGGGTTTTTCTTTCAAAATGTATCTATACACACTTTAAGCAAAACTTATGACAGTCACTCTTTTAAAAGCTTCAATTGCATAATCACTTAAAGGGTAGGTATACCAGTGAGTGTCATGCCAATGCACAACCGCTCTCGTGCTGCTTACCTACTTCTTTTCATCTTGTGTTGAAAACTATCCCTAGACGCTATAACACCGTGTCGGGGCTGTTTTCGTCTTGTTCTCCGTTGATCTAATAGATGTTAATTGTTTAAATGAAATTCCTGCAATTAAGGACACACCATGGAATAATAATGAGAAGCGCCAGCAATGAAGGAGCGCACTGCCACAGAGCAAGGCAAGCCAAGGCAAGGCAAAGCAAGGCGAAATTAATTTTCTCTCCACACTCCATATGAAGACATCCTAGCTGCCCGCAAGAGTACATTAGGCGTTGTTCATATCGCTGTCATCATAGTGATAGACACTGTTTCGGCTCGGTGTAATTTTCCTCTGGAAAATTGTCCTACCCGATTGAAGGTGGCATACCATCAACACTATCATTCTAGTATATACATATGTATGTACATAGGTATTCCTCAAATAAACACGTATATTCGTACCAACTGCGGTAAAAGGGAAATTTTATGCGAAGAGTAGCATCAGCATCAGCATCAGAATTACAAGAATATAGGTGCACACGTAGAGAGCAATTCCCTTCCAAGTAAGGGGGTGCAAGCGTATTTGAAATGTTAAATCTCAATTTATCTTGAAGTCAACGTAAATTAGAAACGAGGTCCAGAGGCATGCTGCAGCTACGCGCGTACACACAAACTAAGTAGTTTCTATGGCATATCGCTGCTAATTTTATTCCAAAAATGCAGGTCCATGATTAAGAACACTCGGGAGCAAATTTCACTCTAATTAAGCCAGAGATAGTTTGAAGGGATGGAATTGAGATGGAAATGTGATAGCACTGGATGGTGGTGGATGGGGTGTTTTCCCTCAAGACTCGACAGTTTTCTACGATGCAATTTATTTATTATATTGTCGGAGCGAATATTATCAACCCCGGGAGTGCGGCAATTAGCTGGTAAATGCAGGATTGAGATGGATTGAGTTCAAAGTTAAGCACATCCTTGCTTGACTTGCAACCGCAAGGATATGTTTCTTCACGTGATCTGTTTAAGATTTTGTTTTCGCTCCTTTACCCTTCCATGATTTGAAGGAAAATTTTTCTCTTAATTTGATGTCGGATGCATCTGAAGAGGAAAGGGTATAAAATGTAAGTTTTAAGTTAATAGACTCACGATGTAACAATGGTGACTATTACAAATTATTCAAGCTAATGGGTAGGTACTCCAAGCTTAGGTATCCAACTTCAAATATCCTTCTTTAGTCCACAGCTTCTTCTCGTTGGACCGTTGAGCTCTAAGCTTGCTGCGTTGAAATTGAAGTCGAAGTTACATATGTTGGGTTAGGTTGAGTGACTATCCCCCTCTTAGGAGTCGTTGGCTGGGAATCTAAGTCTCAACGCAAAATGACCCGTCAGTAGTCCAACCAGGGTATCTATGCGTAGTCTGCTTATGAGTAGCAGACTTTCAGTCTTGCGTCTACTTAACTGTGACCACATCTGCCAAGCATGGCTGCACGTATCAAGATCACGACATCTTACATTTGAATATCACCGTTTCGATGGGTAAGTGAAGCCCCGCTTGAACTCTCGAGAGCTCTTGTTTAGTTCCAGAGATCTGAGTGTCCAGTAACTTACCAAAGAGTGATATTTCAATTATTTGAAATCTCATTCAGAGGTACGCGACATTGCCTTATCAATTTTGATCTTATTTTTGGTGATTCGAGTGCTTCTATAGCTCCCGAGCTGTTGGGTGAATTACGATGTCCGCATTCGATACCGATCCCATCGATAATCAATCAGCGGCTTCACGAATAGCCATGACCTCCTGGAATACACTGCAATAGTCTGGTAGTCTAAAAGTTGAAGTTACCCCCTGCGTGCTTAAGTATCCAATGTTAAATCTCACTTTTAGGGCCGTTTGTAGCTTTTTCTTCTTAGATCGCTGAGTTCTAAATTTTGTTGTTACGATTTAGCGCTCTCACCAAATGGCATTCCGAATAAGACAGTGAAAGTCGCTGTTCAGCCGGACATTTTTATAGCGTTGATGCCATAAGAGCGTTAGTACACACAGCAGCTTGAAGTGATCAAAGGAAAAAGATGGCGAGGAGAAAAGAAATTTTGTGCAGTACTGACTCTGGACATCAAACGCGCTTTTAACTCAGCAAACTGGTCGTTTATAAGGAGATCGCTGACTAGAATGAATACCCCATATTACCTGTTGCAAACTACTTCACCAACATGAAGTGGAGGTACCAAACCAACCAGGGGGTAAAGTGCAATAACGTCACTGAGATAGATTTAAGTCTACGTGGAAAACTTGAGCAAGAAGGATGCATAACTGCAGGCAGCCATATCTCGAATACTACTTACCTAGGAGCGGCGTTGGAAACAGGGAGAAAACTGTGGGCAATAAGAACAATCTGTGGTTTCCGAATCATATCAGGCGAAGCAGTCTGTGAACCCTATCGATATTCTCGCGAATGAGATGGTAAGGATCCACGAAGGGGGAACCTCGAGTCATCGACAGCAGGTATTATTAAAAAAAAACATAGGAAGAGAGGAGGGCAACATACACAAGGCAACATATGTGTGGCAAGCCTGGTGTGAAAACACTACAAAATGCAGATGGACCGACAATTTGATCTCAACCATCGAGTTCTGAACCAAAAGTGGAAAGATGATACCACCCGTTACTGCAGAAGAACTCCAGCGGGTCGCTAATAGATTCTGATATAGCAATGCACCGGGTCCTGTTGGTATCCGCAACAAAGCCCTTATAATTGCAATCAGAGCAAGGCGAAGGCGAGGACGAAGTACTGTGCAGTAGTGACATCGGTACACAGGAGCAGTCGCGCAAGCATCCTGGTTAGATCCTTTGTATGAAATCTAATGTACGATGGTATTTTCAGGCTACAGATACCAGAACAAGCCATGATCATAGGGTATGATGACAAAATAGTCGTAGTCGCAAAACATCGAGGCCAACTGAAACTTATCTGCAATGGGACAGTAATAATATCCGGGCTACTAGCATGCACGATTCGCAAACCTGAATAATGAATGTCAGGAATACGTCTACGTACTAACCCACACCATGCACACTTCAACCACTCTCCCCGCGGGACTGCCGTTAGGTATTAGTTCGCGGGGCTGATTAGCTCTAGAGCTGTACTTCGTTAACTGTTTATATTTGAAATTTCAGGCTCCACTGCGTTCCGTTGTCGCTCCTCTTGTCGCTGCTTCAATATAGCGGTCGTCGCCATGTCGCTAACGACGTTCCAACTGTCTTCCGAGCTGATCATGTGCTTAATCATATTTTCAGGAGTTAAGACTTCCACCGGTGTCTACGTCATTAGCTGTTATTCAGCTTCGTACCTCGGGCAATGGAACGTGATATGTTTGTCAAAGATAAAAGTTTTATAAAAAAAAAGTTTTTTGCTTAGTAAAAGTTTTGATAAAAATGCATTTTAAGTAAAAAAAGTGAAGAAGAAATTTTCATACTTTCGATTTTAAGGAGCTAAAACTTTTTTGTGGCTGCATGAAATTACAAAAAGTTTTCACAGTTGTATTTGCCACTGAATTGTCTTTTCAAAATTTAAAAAATTGTTTTTGTTTTACAATGATTCAGAAGTTATTCTATTTAAAGTGATTGTACCTCCAAATCGGAGGGGTCCCACGAGTTATAGCCCGTCATAACTCGAACTGGGGTGAAAATAGACCCCCCCCCTGCCGTACAATTTTTTGTGTGCCGGAACTTCAGGAATCACCTGTTAAAGGATTATACCTCTTAACTGGGACACCCTGTATGTAGCCGGATCGATCGAAATTTATGTTTTGTGGGTGCCTGTTAAAAACTGTTTATATCTCAAAGTTCGCTCATAGAAGATACGAGCATGAACATGAAGATTTTCTGAGAAAATATGTGGTTGTTGCTCAAAAGTTTAAATCTCAATTAAAGGAGATTAATCTTAAGTAGCAAAGCTCCATACCCACTTTAAGAAAAAAAGTATGCAGGTACACCTCAGGCAACGTGATTCCCCTTGACGTACTTACGAGGACTTTATGTACTTTATATTGAACTCCGCCTCTAGCATCAATTTGCATTTTGTACCTATACACAACTTCATAGAAAACGTTCTCAGAAACACGGAAACCTTACGTCCGATTTCTTAGCACTCAATAATTACCTAATGTCAGACCTTGCACACACATCACACGTTCCAATATTCATTGAAGTTTTTAATTGTGTAATCTTGCGAAAACTAATGAAAAGTTTCTTAGAGCACAAGAGGGAATCGTAGAATGTTAGCACTCTAGTGCTGGTGGGTTCCACCAACAAACTTTATCAATTCATATTCGTTGTTCGTTCGGCATGGCGCCCCTTCACCCATTTAATGTCATTAAATTAAAATTTTCCCACTTGCAAAGGATGTTATACAACGTCGCTGTCGCTGTACATGTACGAGTCATGCGTATGTGCATGACCTCCTCCACCAAAGCTCACACCACAAGCATTACCTTTATAGAAAGAGACGACAGAATAAGATCAAAACTCAAAATTCCTTATTTCCAATTTCGGTGCAAATGAAATTAAGTTAAATCCTTGTCAACCTCATCAAATAGTTGCTCCATTCTTCTGTAGCTGTACATTGCAATTGCAGTCTTCCGCAACTCCTCTACATGAGCCAGCTTCAGCAGCAGAACCCTAGAACCCAGCTAGTCAGTGTAATATGAGCCTATATGCCTTCTTGATGACGACACTGATGATGATGACGATGATGGGGCTTCATGCTTTAGTCTTATAGCCTGTGTATGGTAGTTGTGTTCGTTTCTATTAAAATTTTAGTTCGCTATTGGTGATGCCCGTCATGCAATGCATTTCATACATTTGCATCTCTGGTTTTCTCTTCGGTCGGTGTATGTACGTTGGTTACACGATATAATTGCGAATATCAAAGGAGGAGGCTGTTCCGTGCCCCTGTGCTTATGAAGAAAATCTTTGGTATGCCTCCATTGAGGACAACGCCGAAAGACGACGGCATTAGCATCACAGACATTGACTTGCACGTAGGATGAGAATGTTGCAAGCAAAATAGATTTAAATTGTCCACACATGCATCATGCAACTCACCGTTGGTATTGGACTTTGGAAAGTTTTGTTAAAGCATCCCCTCCCTTCCTCGTTATCGCATTTTCGATATTGAATTGAATTTAAAATATCCAAGGCTATCCTGGGTCGGTGGGGCATAGTCAACAACTTTTCAATGCCTTGAATTTATAAGTAAGCTGGGGTGTTATAGACTTGTGGGGTTGTATATACAGCCCAACCCTAGCAGATTGGGGGAGTTATTATAGAATTATGAATTTTACTGGCCTCAAAAAGAAAGGTTCTGTAGGGTTATATAGGCGCCTAAATTGTCCCCTAAGTAAGGGGGTTTGGAAAAAGTTAGCAGAGAACGCAGGTCTTGTTAGAAAGTGTGTTACCAATACGTAAGCATTGGATTAGGAATACATTGCAGTGTGAGAATAGTAATAGGAGACTATGCGACTATGTTGGTAAATGCGCCTTCGTGGTGCATCCGTTAATAGCACTCGTACTAAGATACTTTCTATACCTAGGAATAATACCGATGGGGCGGAATCTTGTATTATTAAGAGCCTGTCTTAACTTGGGAGCGGAAACGATCTTAACACATAAACTGGTTGTCCACGTTGTGAAATCTGTGAAAAATGTTTTCACGACCGGAGCATGGAGTTTTTTCGATAAAAAGCAGAAGAACCGCAGAACATGGCTATCGACAGGCACCTGGAGATAGATCAAAGAACGTATTTCAATCAAATCTCTGATCGCTCGGATAGCAATAGAGAGGTCTGAGAAGTCCAGTCCCCTGAAAAAGAATGGAAGAGGCAATACTAAATTATTTTGACGACGCGATTGTCCTGAATTCACTGTCCGAACTACGAAAAAGATAGCGAGAGGGTGTTGTGGACACCCTATGACATACGAGGTGTATCTCGCTTGGAACAACAGAATATAATGTAATCTAAGAAACCAAAGAATACTTTGCTCTTAAATCGTGATTGGAGTGAAGCAAATAATCCCATTACAAAAAGGTGGCTTTCGGCTAACTTTTTTTCCATACTCAACAAAGTGAGAATGTAATCGTTTTAACCAGGAGACAAAGGAGCAAATCTCCGGAGCTCTCAGGGAGCCTTCAATAACATAAAATTTGGGGGCCCTCTCCAGGTACAGCAAGAGGAACGTAATAAATTTCATTGAACACATGCTGTCCAACCGGATAATAATATCTGATGTAAGTAGTGAGAGTAGGAACGGCAGAGTCCAGAACGGGACCTCTTAAGGGGTTTCTTTCTTCATTGCTGTTGATACTGGTGGTGGACGAACTTATGAAATCACTGGAAAGTAATGGGTATGCTTCAGTCTTAATTACGGAGAAACATCTGTATACACTGGGTCAGCTCATGCAATCGGCAAGGCACATCACGAAAGTTGGTCGGACCTCTGCAGCTTAGGCGTCGCCCTTGAAAAAAACCGACATGGTACTCTTCACCAAAAGATACAAGTTAGAGGACTTCCGGGCCTATTTTATATGGTGTGTAAAATTGGACCTAAAAAACGAGGTAAGGTATCTTGGGGTCATCCTGTGTGAAAAGTTAACTTGGAGAAGAAATCTAGAAAACAGACTCACGAGAGCCAGAAGGCTACACTGGACATGCTTTTGGTAAGTCGTGGGGTTTGAAACCAGAGCAAGTCTACTGAATTTGCACTACCATCGTCAGGCCCATATTACTCCATGGAGTATTTGTATGGTGGCCAATAGTAGAGAGATCATACGACCTTTCACAACTATCGAAAATCCAACGTATGACTTCCCAAGAATCCAATCCCCACAGTAGACATTGAGACAGTCTTGATCTAACTCCCTAGAGGATTATAGGTGAAAAGATCTGCCGAAATGGCTGCTCTTAGACTCAAAACCGATGAATATTTCATTGAAGAGACTGCAACAGGACACATCACTATCTGGAAGGAAGCACAGGCAGCCTCCGGACTCGTAAGACAATCTAGCGACCTTTCAAGTAAACTATTTAGCTATATAGTTCGACTTCCCAAAAGCGTAGAATAGCAGCAGCGCACTACTGTTACAAACGAAGATGAAATAGAAGTATTCACGGATAGATCACATATCAATGGGAAATCGGGCGAGGGTCTGCTGCCAAATGCCACCTCTCAATCACGCAATCCATCTGGAGAGTTCGTGACTGTAGTGTAGTTTAGGCAGCTAATTTTGCTATCTATGCTTAAGGGCGCGGAAGTACTACTCAGTACCAGAACGCAAAACAACAATACCTACATCTGCGCGGACAATTAAGCAGCCCTAATGGCACTAAGTGCCAAGAACTTGAAAACGTCGTCACTTTCGTTATCCTCTATAATGCAACGTTTAGATATCCAACATAATCTGGCTTGGTTCTGGGTACACAATGTCCTGAGCATTGTACAGCAATTCCTGACTAATTCAAATTTTTTGACGGTGGATTCTAGCGCCTTAAGCGCAGACTGACTATCGACGTAGCTGGTGATACATATATCTAGTAACTCCGCAGCTTGAAACATACTGCATGTATCCGAGAGTTTTAGCACACAATTTCATTTTTAGAAGGAACTACGTCTCTTGCTAGTCCTCCCTATCAGATAACTTGGTATGGTGTGCCAAATCAAGGGTACCCAGGATTTCATCCAATTTATCACGGATATTGGAAAATAATAATAAGAGTACCTATAGAGCTATGCCCAGCATATGTAAGTTGATTAAAAAATCCCTCCTATAGTGAGTTGAAGCGCGTTATTGCCTGCTTGTAATTTTATTTGTGGATCCACTGGTAAAAGATACAGGCGCAACTGTATAAAGTTCAGCAGTGAGTGTAGTTCACATGACCCCTGTGATGGCAACAGAGGCTGAGCTTTGTACTTTGACTAACATATCCCTCGTATTCTTTGACTTCCGCCATACAAGCTGATGGGTGTGACCACCATGATGTGCAGCGTTGTTGGTTTCTTCCAGGTCTTACTTTTGTCTCGCTGTTCTCTTACAAGGCATTGTATGTCTTTCGGACTCTTTCCTGTATGTTGAGTTTCCGGTTTACCTTTTTATCTAGCACAATAGCACGAGATATCTTTCGTTATTCAAAAGAGATAGCTCCACTCCTGCTAGTTTTGGCAGTTCGAATGATGGTATCTTGTCGTTTTTGCTGGAAAGTTCTGTCATGGCAGGGTTGTCGTTTAGTTAACAACCTCTAGCTCAGCTTCTGATGCGGCTAAGAGCTGATTCCATCCTTTCACTTAGTGTCTAAGGATTTTCCATAGAGTTATATATCCAGGTATATGGTTTCGGTTACTCCCGTATTGCTAAGTTCTTTTATGCCCCACAAGGGTTCAGAGGACCTAAGTAAGTAAGTTTAGTATGTTATCAATGACCAGAACCCAGAGAAGGGGGATAACACCACCCTGTGGAGTTCCCATAAATGAACTGCATTCGAGATTGGGATTGATATTCCTAGTGCCAAGCATTTTGCAGAACCAATTGGTAATCTTCAAGAGATTAAAATTTGGAACAATTCTGTGACTCTGTATTTACATATCTTTTCGAAAAAGATACTTCTTTCACCTTGAAGCCGAATATTTACCATATTCACATAAATTCCTATGCGTTGATTTTTTTTACCTAAGAAGTAGAAAATAGGCGGCAACGTACAATATTTCATGGAATTCTTAAAGAACGTTAATCCAATAATTGTATCTTATGATTAACCGAATTCGAACACACAAGCACTAATCGTTGGTTTCATCTGTAGACTGGCAGATAACCGGTAACTTTAATCCAATCGGCGAATTGAGGCTAGAAATTTGAAAACAATCTACATTAGCTTCGTTAGTTTTACAAGCATACCCTATCGACAGACGATGAACAGGTATGCAAAGCTATACAACTTTGTGCTGAAATAGTTCTCTTGTTATACAATCTTCTCGTTTTCACAAAGGAAAAGGTCCATAGATACCTGAGTTTATTCGATCATTTAAAATTCAACTTGGATAGGGTATGTTGCATTACCATTATGAATGGATTCAAGCTTGTTTTGAGATGTGTTTTCTAATTTTTTAATAGACGGTCATTATAATGATAGAAAATGACTATCTATACGACCCGTAGATACTGACTGAGAATCTGGAGAAACTTAAGGTAATAGGTCTATTCGTTTCTATTTTTAGTATAAGTTGAAGCTGCATGGTTAAAAGCTGTGCTCTAGTTCTCTACCAATGTGAATGACAAATTTTAAATTTATTTTGAAAAGTGTTTAGAATGTCGAAAGAGTGCATATTTATATTGCTCGGTGTAGTGTTGTGTTTGAAGATCTATTGTTGTGTTGGATTATTTGAAAATTGTAATCACTTAATCAAGTTGAAGGCTAATCAAAAGATCTACATTAATTCACCGTATTATCCCAGACCTTATCCTCGGGGTACATCATGCCGGTATACTGTGGAAGCACCAACCGATTATGAACTCAAATTTAAGTGTGATCTTAGCTTCAGTTCGGTAGGTCAAAAGTGAAGTTTCTTTTTGTAATATTCTCTCATAGTATAGACCAGCAGTGCGTGCTCATAGTACTAAAAACTCCTACCTTCTTCTTGATGACTGCAACTGAGTTACCTTATCCAGTAGTTAACTTAAAAAAAATATTTCACATTAGACAGATACCCTTCCTGCAATGAAGCATCTGCTGATACAGCCGATTTCAGGAATGTCAGTTAAGGATTTCCTTGTAGGACTATGTTTTTATAAATCACTTGGATTGTCTAATCCTGAAACACTTTTCCAGTGTAGTCCACTGACGATGTTTGTGTTCCCAACCATTAATCAGCGCTGTGGTGGCAGTCCAGTTAACGCCATAATGAACGCAGATTTTGAGCCAGTCCAGCTAGTTCAACTCCAGACTCGATATCTGCGATTCCCTGCTGACTAGGGACCCCATCAAGTTCTGCCCTGTTATGTCTGGCCAGAGATTGTAATGCACCGTAGCACCTTTTAACTGACTTGGAGTTCATTAAGTTGAATGATGGTGCTCTAAAGGTTGCTAGGCAATGTGAGAACATATGCATTCCGACGCTCCTAATACTTTTTTGAAGGTTTAATCTAGCACAGAATTCAATGGCGTGGACCTTAGCTTGGAACACAGTGGGACACATTCTCATAGATGCCAGTTCCAACTCCAGATTCCATCTTCGATCCTTTGGTGAACTTACAAAGGAATACCTGTCAAACCCAGTTGTCATTCCTCGGGAAAAATCATCTATTCAGAGAATGTGCTTGTGAAAAAAGTTATTCCACTAGGTCTACGTTAATGAATACCTGAGAACCATAGGACTTTAGAGTTCGGGCCTTTGTTGGATATGCCTGCAGGATGCTGAAACCGCCACAAACTTCCTGTGCGACTAAACACCTTTGCACAAATCAGGCACTGTACCAGGATCTGTCTACGCTCAACCTTGCTAATCTGTTCCATTTTGAAAGCGGACTGACAGGTTTGGAGTGCACAACAAGGGTTATGGTGTTGCAAAACATGAAGCGGGCTTCAGCCGAAGTACAATGGTCCCTCAGGGACTACGTACTGCTGTTCAATGATGGACAGCCCCTTACGAATTTATTTATTTCATTATTTTTTTGTTTGCGATGTCTTATCCGCAATACTTCCTATCGAGGGTAATTTGGGTGCATCTTTGGATCTGCTTTGGAAATACTGTGCTATGTTGCCATGGCTTCCCAATACACCTGCTACAGTTCCTGTGTATGTTTTGGATTCGTCTGTGTACCACCTTATGTGTATTTTGTTTGAGTTGATACATCTCGACTTCACAACCTTCATTCTTCCTGTTGAAAATTGATAGGTAGAGTCGATAGAGTAGATAGGCGACCATTTTATCGGTTTTGACTACACCATACAAGCAGCTCCATACTTCAATACTGCAGCTTAGCTAGCTTACCTGTAGTTGTATCCTCAGTACGAAATACACTCTTTGATAAGTAGCTTCCCGATGGATGCACCTGCTAATAGCATCTAAATCAGGTACCTAGCTTCACCTTATTGTACTAACGCAAACGGTTTTGTTCTTTGTTCAATTTTTGGCGCCCAAAATACAGCGTTGTTGCAACAGTTAGGAAGCCAAGTTCAATTTTTGCAAACACATTTTGTATTTTGTCCAGGGACCACGGTGCATATACCATTATTTTTAGTACTTTCTTTTGGAGAGTTTTTCTATTGCTGGTCCTTGTACAATCACAATAACGACATGGGTTTTAGTACATGCATTGATCTGGTAGTTCTCGCTGACTCCATTAAGTTATCCATTACCAATATAGCTGCATCGTCTAAGAACGTGGCCGTAATAGTGCTTTCTTGTTACAGTGTACCACGTGGGACAATATCGAGCCAAGAACACTCCCCTGGGATACCCCAGACTCGATATCCTCAAGTGTGGAATATTCCTTTCCATAACTAGGTCTTTTCTCGGAAGTTCCTTGAGAGTCCATCCTCTAGTCAAATCACTTCTAGGAGCCCCGTTATTTTCAGATTTTTTATTATCTAACACAGTTCAGCTAAAGATACAATCTATGTAGCATTTGAATTTATTTAAATCGTTAAGATTCCTCTATGAACGCGTCAACGTGGTTTGAGCGTTACTCCTAAATGTTAAATGTTCCGCGAATAGTTCTCCCTTGGAATCTTCGTTGATCCTTAAATGATTCGTAATTTCTTATTGAATATTCACCACCTTCCTTTAGAGCTAAGTTGTACTTCGAGAAGAAGTGGCTGCTAGAATACTTGTAGATATTTCAAAATATGTTCATCTGGAGTTCTAGATATCAGCTCGTATAGCAGGACTATCTGCTTAGTCTCTCAATTGAATATCTAGGCGTGAAACCTTTCCTAGTCACAAGCTTCATTGTGGCGACTTTTATTACACTTGGGATGCTTTTTTAAAAGCTACTACACTCATGGAAATAGCTATAAATCCATTGAAAAACGTTTTCCTTTGAGTTGTTTGACACGCTTAACTTTAGGAATAGCTCTTTAATGTCACGAATCATGAATGCTTCTACACGATCGTTGCATGTTTGATCATGAAATTTTATTTACACCGCTGCACAATTGAATTTTGTCATTTTGTGTCTGCTAAGGGTTGGAAATGGATATAAATTCACTGCGGTTTCCCGATAACTGTAATAAATGTTTGATTTCTTATTGCATACAAAAGAAAGTAAATGATATTCAAACAATTTTTCTTGATATTGATTACATTTTTGGTGGTATTTTATTTTAAAATTAGAGATGCCAAAAGGCACAACCTTAAGCGATGCTGAGAAGGGACAAATTAGGACATACAAAGATTGTGGTCCATAAAATCGAGAAATTGCGAAAAAAAAAATAAAATAAAAGATCGCACGGTGTTGTTGGGAGTTTTTTTTAAATTGGAATATTATTACAAGTGCTTCACAAAAAAAAATTAAGTCCGGCGAAAATTGTGCAAGATGTTAACCTAGCAATACCCTCCCGACGAGTCCGACAAATTTTGAACAACAGCGAAACGCTTAAGTGGTCCAAAAGGATGCCAAAACCTGCTCTTAAAGCACATCACAAAAGAAGAAGATAAGAATTCGCTTAAAAATATATGTCTTGGTCCATAGAAAGAGTCATCTTCAGCGTTGAAAAAAATTTAACCTAGATGGTCCCGACGGTAATCAGTTTTATTGGCAGGACCTACGTCAAGAACCGGAGACATGCTGGAGTCGGAATTTCGGAGGAGGATCGATAATGGTTTGGGAAGCATTTGGTTTGCGGAAAAGATACCCATTTGTTGGATTTCAACGAAGATGAATTCTTCTAATTACGTTGATCTTCTGAATGAAGTGTTACTTGAATTAGGAGACAATATCTTAGGCAAAGAATGGATTTCCACTCATGACAATACTTTAGTCAATCAAACTAAAGAGTGGTTATGTCTTAAAATATCCAGGTTTTAGACTGGTCCGCCTGTAGTTCCAGACCTTAACCCTATAAAAAACGTATGGGGATTTTTTTCTGGTTTTGTTTACGAAAAAGGTATGCAATACAACACCATAAGTTGGGTAAAAGACAACATTTGCAATGCGTGGAGAAAAATTAAGCCAGAAAAGTTACAAAATCTAATCAGATCGATGAAGAACAGGGTCTACGAGGTCATACTGGATCATGGAGGCAAGACCCATTACTAAAATCATTTTTTTTTTGCCTACCAATTAAAACAAATATGAATTTATTAAGTGGATTTATAGCATTTTCCTTCGTGATTCATATGTAAATGAAATAAATTTGCTTATTTTTACTTTTCTAACTTGAATAGAATACAATTATCTGTATTATTTACTGTGTAACAAGGTCGAAAAGCAATGCAGAAACTAGATTTTGAGCAGAACTTGTATGGATTTATAGCTATTTCCACGAGTGCATTCAACCCAATACTTAGCTATTGATGTCACTGTATCCCTACTTGAAAAAAAAAAGTTGTAAAATTCGTGGAAATGACAATGGATCTATGCGGTTTTTTTCATCATTTTGTTATCAATTTCATTGAATTTACATTTTTATTCTTTTAGACAAATCAAATTAGCTGCAGCTCTGAAATATTCTACTTCAACCATGAGGGTAGTGAACTCTTATCTGGTTCCGATTATTTTTGTGGGTCAGGAAGTTTGGAAAGGAAAAGTTTTGTCAATAGGGCAACGATTTCGTATATATCTTTGAGTAGTAGTAATCCCATTACTGGCAACAACTCTACAAAATCCGGATACTTCTCGTGTTTAGTGGAAGCCCTTGAGCCACCCTGTGACTGCGGATGGAGTACAACTGTGAAAGTGGCTGGCGGCAGTGAAGCGACCATGGGTGAGTTTCCCTCAATGGCAGCTGTCGTTCGAAGGATGGAAAATACAGTTTTTTGTGGTGCTACAATAAGTAAGTTAAATCCAGAACCAGTTAAGGGTAAACATCCTTAAAAATAGTTCTCTTTATCGTTTTTCTTGTTTTTTTTTTATCTTTTTTTCCCAGTTCATCACCGGTTTCTCTTGTCAGCTGCTCACTGTTTTGTAGCTCCAGAGATGTCCCTGCCTGAACTTATTAAAGTTGTGGTTGGAGAGACTGACCTCTCAGCAAGTGAGTATTAATGTGTATCTAGATGCTGCATACTGGTACATACTGTCGTTCACTCAGTTTATGATTCCTTCTACAGTCAACAGTACGACATTGAGGAGATCATAAAACATAAGAACTTTGGAATGATGAATCTTAGAAATGATGTAGCGTTGCTAAGGACAACAAAGAATATGGAATGGAGTCGTGCTGTCGGACCGGCCTGTTTGCCTTTTCGTTTCGCCAAGAAATCCTTGGGCGGATATAAAGTAGATACTGCCGGCTGGGGTACAACGAGTTTTGGTGGACAACAGTCGAGCAAATTATTGAAAATCAGTCTGGATATTCTGAGGAACGATGTATGCAAACCGTTGGTGAGTGTAATAACTGCTAGCCAATTTTGTACGTCGACGCCTGGAAAGGACACGTGCCAGTATGATTCGGGTGGGGGGCTGTACTTAAGGAAGAGTCGAATGTATGCAGTTGGAATTGTGAGTTATGGTTATGCATGCGCTGGGGAAGTTCCATCAGTGAATGCTAGGATTTCTATGTATTTAAAATGGATACAAAATAAAGCGAAGAATGTGAAGTTTTGTGTTAAATGAAAAACGAGAGTTAGTTTTGTGGTATGTAGATACCTGCTAAAATAAAATTTCAAAATGAATTTCAAAAGTTTCATTTAGTCTGGGTATAGATACATACCTGTCTACACATATATCATGACTTTAGCTGTATACTACGGAAATGTGACGTTTTACAAATTGTAAATAACCAGTAACATCAATGTCACAAAAGACTGCCTCTGATAGATTGACGTTCTTCCAACTATCGAAACTAGATCCGTGGTTAAATGAGGAGAGTTAATGGTAGCAATCAGCCGAGTAAAACATAAGATTTTTGAGGTTAAACATCACTGGCTTTCAAATGTCCTGATCCGCTACGTGCAGGTCCAATTCTATTCCACATTCTTGAGCTAAAGTCATCCAATCTCGATACTAGCTACATCTGCTGGATATTATCCTTAGGGTTATTTTCTTAGGAAGCCTTCCCTCCGATATTTTCTTAGCTTTTAAGGCGAAGTTTACTTGGAGTTTTATAAATGGAGGAGCAAAATCTGCTTACAGCATAATGAGGTAGTTGGGCTTACTAGCTGGCAAGAACTTCTCCACTGACTCATATTTCTCGGGACCGCGCACTTGTCTGTATAAAACAAAATAGCTTCCGATACTGCGTCAAAATTTTGTGTTTACTGCTTCTAAAATTTGCCCGGTTTTTCGTAAAGTAATCCCCACGATATTTGTACTCCTTGACGAACTCAAAATCTTCACTATTACGCTGCTATTTTTCGTTGTCACAATTTCTACCTTCCCCAATTTTAAAAATTAAGACTTTGGATTTGTCCAGTTTAACCATGAAGATCCTCAAGTGCAGTAGTCCGAAAGTAAAGTTTCCGGTCACTAGGCAAGCAACACTATATCGTCCGCGAATAGAATGGCCTTAAGGTGCGTTCCGGGAAACTTAATGCTTCCAGGTAAGTATTTGACAATATAAGCGAAAAAGCGCAAGAATACAAAGGCTGAATACACAACTTTGGCTCAGATCAGACTTAGCTGGGAACTAGTTTGATCCGTCTCAATCGTTTCAAAACCGCAGCTTAGGTGCCCTCGTATAAGCCTTGCAGAACTCTTCCAAATTCAAGTAACTATACCGTTTTGTATTAAAAGCCGACTTGAAATCAACAAAGAAGACATAGATACAACTCTTGACAGTAAACATGCTCAGCTATGCTTCGTAATACGAAAATGTGGTCTAATGTGGAATATCCTGACCTGAACGCAGCTTGGAACTCCTTTATAAGATGCTCCGAATGAGCTCAACATACGAGTCATTTTTGTAGAATCGTTTTGAAAGGTAGGTTAGGTTATAGTGGCGGGCTGCACTAGATACAATCTTGCTTACGCCAGTAAGGTCCCTTGTGTTAGCAAAGGATTAAAATCTCCAAAAAGCTACCCACTGAACTAGGAGGAGGTTGTTGAAGAAGTAGGCTCCTAAGTGCATCAGAAAGAGGTTCGCATGGGCAAGGAAATGTAGAATGATTTATTCGTTTTCTTTATCCACGCAGTTTCTATATAAGTCCTTTGTGAAGAGGCGCAGTCTGGTGGCGTCTCTGCAAATAATGCAGTGCCCTGTACCGACACCTACTATGTTTGCAATGAGCAATCTCTTCTGTCTCATAAGGCTGTTGAGGTATATATTGAATTGTTTAGCCATCTCTTTACGAGATAGGAGGGAACTTAAGATCGTTAAAAATAGAGGAATGGCCAGCACATGAACTATACCACTGAAATAAGGCCTTCATACGAGTGGATGTAGGCATAAAATGAAATAAGAGTGAAAGTCGGATGTCTGAGGTGACTGAGTCATGTTGAACGTATGGACACCAATTCTGCGGCCCGGAAAATCATCGAATCCATCCCCGAAATATGACGCAGTAGAGAAGAAGACCGCGACTCAGCCGGCACATGCAAGTAGAAGGGGACTTTAACTAATTTGGTTTTGAAAAATGGAGACAGATAGCTGACTGGAAACGCTTTTTGTTATAGGTTTAGGACACTTCTTAGGGAGATGACGATGCATCATAAGTATGCTGGGATGATCAGTGTCTTGCTCTTTCTTAGCAGAAGAGCAGAGCTGGTTGCCATTTGCCTGCCGATGATGTCTATAGGAGGAAGGTTTGAAGCACCGCTGTTGGAGAGGTTCTCAGTGCACCCACGATGCTGAGACATGCCACTCGTTGAGCTTTTTCCATCTGTTTCAAGTTGGAGTTACTCCCCAACGCGGTTCAACATCGGTGGACATACACTTTTCTGACACGTTCTATGACATTCTCTCCATAAGAGCTTCGGGACTAACTCATCCCAAATACCTAGCGCTGTTTGAGACGCTAAGAATAGGTGAGAAGGAAGGGATTTTGTATTTTCTAGTAAAAAAGGACTAGCTCAGTCTTGGTCGGATTAACACTAAGGTTGCAGCAATTCGTTCAGTTGACTAGTTTATTTAAGGTGAGTTGTATAACATCGGCAAGTGTCTGTGGGTACTTGCTGATATTAAGACATTTGCATCGAGTGAAGTCGATGTGAGTGAGGTCGATGACGATTTGAGCATAAAAGATGTCAGGCTAATTGACTTGAGATCCATAGGGAGTATGGTTGAAAATTTGCCTGCTTTAGGTAAGAAAACCACCTTCACTTCGAACCAGGTATCGGATAGAGTTCCTGGTGCCAGACAGCCTTTTAGAACACATGACAGGTTCTGTCGTACATAATTCCGAACGTTTTCTGCAGTTGAACCAGAAAGATGGCTTCCGGTCCCGGGGATTTGAAGCAGAATCTTGATTTGTAAGAGATTGTTTTTGTGGCATTTTCACTGGCTATTATTTGTGAAACTTTCCATATTTCGGGGGGGAACATTTAAGTCTCATCATTGCGTGGATATATTTCTTAAGAATATTCTTGATTTTTTTTGTTAATTCGCATAACAATTTCCCAGTAAATTAGTAGCCCCAAAAAGTAGGTCCTTCTTTTATGCAATAGTCAATTTCTTTTATACTGATTTCCTTAATCTGAATGTGAATTATTGAGTCGTACAATTGTGGCAAAAGGAACCGCGTTATCGTCATTATGAAATACCTCAGAATGTTTTGCTGGTGTAGCTGATTCGACGTAATTTGTCATTGCTCATACGTCAAAAAATAGACCTTCTGCAAAGTCTTAAGCTTGAAGCTCAAGTATAGATCCTGATTTCCTTAGTCTTGCCTGCAATGCAAAAATTTCCATCAAACCTGGGAGTATATGCCGCTGGAATTGTCAGTCAAACTTGTTGTAACCCTTTTTTATAATCGTATTAGCTTTAGCCCATCGATCGTATCCCACATACCTACATTGAAGCCGGGTCAAACGAAAACACTCACCAATATGCCTGAGGTTCTTTTAGTCAACTGTACTGTGTACAATATTAGAGAAATTTAGGTTGAATAAAAAAATAAAAAAAAAATGTAATAAAGAATAATTTTCCCCCTTTTCAGTCGCCTAGAGCTATAGAATATCACTCGCCATAAAAATCATCCATTAGAACGTACTGCCCAGCTCCACCAACGTAACTGCGTTGAATGATGTAAAAAAACAAAAAAAAAAAAAAAACATGATAAACCATAGCGATTGCTCCATCATCGTCATCTCATCATCATCATCCTCGTCTTCGTTTTATCAACGTCGATCTCATTGCCACCAGCAGCAATCGTTTTGGAACGTTCCTAGAGCAGAAATGTGGGAGAGTGCCAGAAAGAGATTGCCCTTGCACACATCATCTATCAGGTTTTAGGTGGTGCTGATGGGAACGGTGTATCTATACGCGTAGTCCAACAGCGAAAACGACTTCAATTGGACATACGCATTACCGAAATCATGCAGTCAGCAACGCGCACCCCTTGTGCATTTTAGAAAAATTTCGATAATTTTTCGTTTTCGTTTTGTTAACGAATTTTTTGCAGGAAGCTTTTTTTTTAGTAGCGATACTTTTGCTCATTTGCTATCCTACTGAGTGCGGATGCTTTGTTGTTGGGTAAATGTTTTCATTTGGGGAAAAAATCAGCCGGACACCCTTTGGTGTGTCCATAATGGTAAAAATAAAGCAAACAAATTGTGTTTTCAGCCGAAAGGGTTACCACGAATACGTATCTACATATGCAAGTCGCGAAAATTTAGATTCTAATTTTCTTTTTTTTTATTTCGCTGGATGAAAAGAGTGACCATTAGGATGAGGACACACAGTCATACGCCTAGTAATGTACCTCATCGTTTCTAAACTGTGTTTAGCGTAAGTTAAACATAGAGGCTTGGAATTTGGAGGTTTCAGAACTGGACATCTCACTTAAATCCTTTCTATCCCGCAAAAACCCCATCTTTACCAGACTGATAAAAAACTTCAGTTCAATGAGCAGAACCCTTTGCTCATGTTTCATAAGGAAGCTTACTTCGACTTCAAGTGAAAAGTGTAGACGGTTCGTTGCTGACAGCGGATGTGGATCAGGTTAGGTGGTAGAGGAGGTATTTCGCCACGGTCTTAATCACCGAAATTATTGCAACGTCAAGGGCATTTGGTGGCTTGGCAAAAAATCAAAACATAATCCCTCTGTCTTTTAAACTCCGAAGTTCAATTCCACATTGGTGAACAGCAAGTCGAGAAAGTTGATAATTTTTTTGTTGGAACTATCGTCTCGATCAAAACCCACAGGCGGACCCCACAGGCAGACAAGTTGGGATGCAGTAAAGTGGGAGGGTTATGATCCTTATAATCCTGATCATAAACTCACCCAACAAAAAAAAAAGAAGAAGAAGAAGAAGGAGATCCTCTTGACCGATGGTGGTATCGAATTTAATGTGGGTAGTAGAATCGGGAAGACCGACGCTGTGTTCGAAATGCTTTCAAAAACTTTAAGAGTACTGACGGTACTAAAACTTGCTGACCATGAATTAATTTCAGCCTCGGGTCATTACTAGTGTATGGCTGTAGTACCTAGAAAATCGCCATCATTGTCAATTGTAAGTTGCAATCGTTAGTTAATAGATGTCTACGCATCATGTTTAGATTTTTTGGCCTAACCGCGTCTCAAATTGCCAGCTTTATGTGAGAACAGATCAGAAACCATTCGAGTGAGGCGACGCATGGATGCTTCCGCTCTTACTTTTATAAATGGAACGACGGTCATCCTGTCTTCGATGGGTGGACTGCATGGGAATCGGCGAACATAATATGTGGTTCCCACAATTCATCAGGTGAATGGAAGCACAACCCGACGAACCCCCAACTGCTAAGAACATTATTGGCGAAATTCGTTAAAATCAAAAGGCACAGAATGTAAAGAGAGAACTAAGGGTCTTTGAAAGGCAGAGGAGCAATCAAGAGAATACCTTACCTAAGGCCGAAGCCCCTTCTTGATAAAATGCTTAATGGCAGTACCGCGACGAACGGGGTGAATGAAAGATGTGGTCGGTAAGAATCCAGCATGCGGTGGAATCGGTTCTTTAGCATATTAGTTAAGCTAATATATCTTACAAATGCTTCACTTAAACAGTACAGCAGAAAATAACTATCAGAAAAGTGGTAAAAAGATCGAAAGCCCAGCTGAACAACGACTAAAAAAGCCGATATGCCACCTGCAGATATGTTTTGAAAGGTCAAGAAAGATCCCGAATTGGATTGGTTCGTAACGCAATCAATACATAAGTAGACACGTATGCATTCGCTCAAATCTGTATCGATATAACCACGACAGCTGTCCCTACTGTCTGCCATGTAAAGATACTCAAGAAGACACGGAGTATGCGTTCTTTGATTTTCGCGTTTCGAAGCCTAAATGAAAATTTTACGAAGTGGGTTGGAGGAAATACCAACGCCCGAGAACATAGTCATAAGATCACAGGGATGCAGCATGTGGACAAGGACATTACTGAACAGTTCAATAGAGGGTAGATTGAGAAGACCTCAAAGACTTATGTATATAGTGAGCAATAGGACTCAAGAAGTGGGCGACAAGCGTTTTTTCTCGCCAGGCAGTCAGCTTGTGAGGTTGTCTGAGAGTAATCTGCACCATTGCGTTGCTCCTGGGTTTTAATTTGGCCACCACGCTTCTGTCGCGTAGGTGGACATTGGTTTGATTACAGCGTTGTATGACCAATAAATCAATTTGAATTACACTTTCCACGTTTTGCCGTAGAGGCGTTGGCAAATGAACATTGCTCTAGTCTAGTTGTAACCTTATTCAGGTGTGTGTTTCGGTTAAGTGTTTTGTCAACGATAACTAAAAGATCTTCGCTTCTCTGCACAGTTTAATGGGGATGTCTTCATGTGGCACTTGTTTGAAATCATGCTTCCTTTTCGTGGAAAATGTATGTAAACACGTCTTTCGGAGTTAGGTGCAATAGAAACGTCTTCCAAGTTTACCAAAGTAGCTAGAGATAAAGCGAAATAAATATAAAAGAAATTGTATTCGTCTACATTATCATTGCTGTATTTTAGTTGTCAACAATTTGGAGAAATTTAATGCGCAAACAACAAGGAACTAAAGGGGCAGCCGCCTCATTTTAAGCTGTTAGCATGTAGTTGCCATCGGAAGGCTATCTTTCAAGCATGTATGGTGCCATATAAAGCTGCTAGATAATACAGCAATTGGTGGAAGGAGACCAAACTCGAATTATCCCATTTAGCGATACGCAATGCCTCCATTGATGGTCCCAGTTCCTGTACTGATTTATTATCCTTGGTGATTATGGTCTCCAACAATCGTGATGTCTTCAGAAGCCTGGAAAGAAAGTGGGGGCAGTGAAGTGCGATGGCTCTTTGCCATCGCAGCGTCTACATTATGTACATATATTGCCATCGTTGAGTTTAAGTTTTATTATGTGGTTAGAAGGTTGTGACCAATGAGCGCACCTTGTCCTTTGTTGGTTTATGCAGAAGAATGGCTTTTTAAAGTCAAAAACTCCCTGATAGGACATACTACTATCAGCACCCATGGACGGTTTTCCGAGTGTTCTCCAGAGGGCTTTCATCTGCCCCTTGCAAAAAGTTTAAAAAACTGTGTGGAATATGTGAACAATTTTCCTTGCATGTATCGCAGATCTGTTAATAAACCGTTTTTTGCTAACACCACAGTTGAGCAACATTTCATCGATTATTCTCAGCGCATCATCCATTATATAATCCGCTTCACGAAATGAAAAAGATTTACATAGGTGCATTCCTATGTATTCCTAGGCCGTAAAGTGCCTGCAATCCTTTTTTTTAATTAAGAAGCCAAACAAAACTAAACTCTAGACACCATTTAGTCTTCCAGCGAACAGAATCTGCCAAAATAGAAAAAATATAACTAAAAACGAACATAAATAAACAAAAACCAAAAAAAAAATCTTCATCCCTGAATCTACGTTTGATCTAGATACATAAGTATGTGTGTGCTCAAGAATGATAATACTAAACTGGTAGAGAAGACTGGGTGAAACTACACCTACTCACTACATCATCGAAAAAAAGCACACACAAAAGGACGGTGCGGGAGAAATATTGTATTTTCGAAGGACGCTGGTCGCTGGTCGCTGCTAAACGAAAGGATGAGCGCGAATGAAAAATCGGAGAGAAACAGCGCCCAGTTGCTATACAACACAAACACTGACCACCATCTACCCCAAGTGCTCGCGATTTTGTGTGATTTTTTCTTCATTTTTTTTAACAATTTCTGCCGCAAAAAGACACATACAACGATGAATGAATGAATTTAGCATTTTTTGATAGGAATTGATTCCTGGTTTACTTTTTTCTGTGTCCAGAGTATTTCTATGCTTTTTTGTGTTTTTTTTTTTTGTTTTTTTTAGCTGAAATTTCGCGCCGTCCAGAGTCGACGTAGAGTCCTTAGAGCCTTTTGCGAGTCGAATCCTCGGTCAACTGCGGCATGTATGTGAGACAGTGGTGGTGGCCCCAAATTCTGTTCGTATTCGCTTTGCTCCGTTTGCTGGGAAGAGAGTACGAGTACCACAAGTGGAACACACATCGTGTTTGTTTGTCCGTCGTATTTCGCCTTCGTTTTTGGAGGATTTTCGTATCCTGTAGCATGAGAAAAGTGATAGGATCTGGAATGAGAATTTCAGGGGGTAGTACTAGGACGCCAAGTTGAACAATAAAAATGTATAATTGGATATGTGCAGTGTTTCCTTCTATTTTTTTTTATTTTGTTGTTGCTGCTGCTACGCGATACCCCACTGTCCCGTTCTCTCGTTCCATTGGAGCTATGGTCAACATTTACTTTTTACATGTTGTCCTTGAAGTAAAAGCAAAACAAGTGATGAAGAAGGCAGGAGAGTATGTGTGTTGGTTAATGCAAAAAACAACGAAAGAAAAACTTAAAACAAATGCAAATGAAATGAACGCAACGACTAGCCACTGGTCATCATCCAATTGGTAGAGAGGTGTAGAAGGTGGATGCTGGTCACCTACCTAGATGACTTCTGGAGTTGAATGTAGAGGAGAACAATCGAAAGAATCACCGTAATCATAATAAAGTACTTTTTAGGGTGAGGGAATTTTTTTTTCTTTTTGTCTTTTTTCGGTTTTTTTGTTTCGTTTTTTTTTTTGTGAAAGCGCGGGTGGCTATTTGTATTGGGTAACGTCTGTCGAATACGTCCTGTGTAGTGGAGGGGACTTTTATGCTTTAAATTATTTCAATTATTTAGATATGTACACATTAGGATGGATGGCGAAATCAATAAGAGTGCGAACGGAATTGCAAATGAGTGTATTCCTTCGGCTTTGATTGAATTTGAATACTAATAGCTATATCTTAACGGGCTAACCGACAATAGCTCGAGATGCTTATAGAGGAGGTTTTAAGGAACTCTTTGTCTCAAATATTTAATGCCTTCAAATAGTAAATATTTTCGGCCTTCAAAAAGATATTTTTGATCTCTGTCTACCAACTCGTATCCTCACCTCCACGCAGTGAATCTCGGGTGAATAGTATATACGTTGTCTTAGGATTGATTTTCCATCTCTTTGAAAGGTTTTGGCGGCGGAAAACAAGAGAGAGAGAGGGTGCTCACTTCCTTGGGTCCTGGTGGCCTCCGAACAATTCTATAGATACAATCAACGGCGACACCGAGTTTATCGCCTGCGTAAAAGGACCAGAACTGTTCGCGAGCTCTATTAGCAGGGGAAAGAAAAATAAAAGTAAGAGAAGCAAGTGATCGAAGATGTACAGAGAAGCTATTGCAGGAAAGATGTTCGAAGGTCGACTCAGGTAGCCTACACAAGTGAAACCCCAATCAACTTGCTGCCCGAAACTGGAGGCAGCTAGGCTATAACTGAACTGACTGGACACTCTTATTGGTTGAGTCCAGATCCACTCTGATCTTCATCGCCACCTCAAGTAAAATTACGTATGCCTGGTAGCTGTATCTACTAGTAAGTGTAGCGCCTTTTGACGGAATTCCCCGAATTGTGCTCTCATTAAGCAGAGTCTCTTTGGAACCGTTTTCCTGTTCGACCGCATAATCATCCTGTTCGACCGCATATGGATCTCCAACAAATGGCAGCAGATGGAGAAAGGGAGGCAGGTGTTGTCGGGGTGAAAATAAATACACAGAAAATAAAATCATCAGCCTTCGAACAACCTCATCGAACAATATTGTCCCGACCGATGGTGGAACCATTGGTTGGTGCTTATGGCGCTCTCTAGTTTTGGTAATGTGAAGTGGGTACCTTCATTTTCCTTGTGAACAGGACTACCTCGGTTTTCTGAGACCAAGTCCCTAAACATGCGCTTTAAGAGCAGATTCCATCAGTACGCTGATTGTCGGCAAGAATATGTCCTTATTCGTATGTATGCGCCATCTAAGTGCGTAAAGTAAGAACTCACCATGCTTTCCTGCTTATGCCTCAAATAAGTATGAAGTATGAATGAAACTTCAATTTATTTTGTATTTGTATCTGCAAATTCAAAATTTGCATTACGGTAATCTGAGTACGGGATAGACTGCTCATTCCAAAGTCTGCTAAACGAGTATTTGTTTATTTTCACTCTATCGATGGAGATATCCTTCACGTAAAGTACATTTCCATAAATAACAATTGAAAATAAGTTTCAACAGGAGCCAGGAGTCCTGCAGATAGAACAACTGGACGTATAATATGCTGCTTCGCGGCCGCGGAAAATGAAATAATTTCGCAAAAATTTATTTCCTCGAAAATCGTATTTACCTACCTACGGAATCCCTTCGCTAGCTCATAGGCCGATTCTCAGTCGCGGTCTTTTTGCCCTACCAACGGAATTTCCATGAAAATAGTTTCCTAATTATTTCCAGTACAATTTATGAGACTACCGACATATGCACACTATCTACACGTGTGTACCTACTGTTGGAGTAACACAAAAGCAAACGTTATAGCTCTGGAGACCTTTTCAATTAGCAGCCTTTAGATACAATCCACAGAGATTTACGTACGAGTACACATAAATCTTTCAATTGTTCAGTCTCGTTTGATGCTAGCAATTGATTTTTTAATCAATAATAATAAAATTCGAATTTCAAGATATAATTTCAAGATTGGCGTTTTCAAAGTGTTGTCGGTGGACGGGTTTCTGAATAAACCCTTTAAGATTAATAATCATCCCCATCCAGTAGCTGGGGTTCTTTTTTTTTCTGACATCGAAATGAAGGCTCATTAAAATACTCTTGTTTGTTCAAATTGACAACGATTGTGGTGCCGTGAGTCTGGAAGTAGAAATGCAGATCGTTGGGAAATGAATTCAAATCTATTGAACGCGGTTTTTGTAATTAAACTAATGTCCCTTATTGAACTGACAAGGGATAACTTCATTCATTTTGAAGTAGATATTTGTCGTATGCAAATTTCTTGAAGCATACCCACCCCTTTGAAACGAATTTCGTTGATCCAATTCAAATTTCAGAGTCGTCGGACTATTGTCCTTGCCCAGTTGAAGGTGGTGGTTGTAGCTAGGACGAGAAACCGACGAGCAACGAAATTAAAATGAACAGTTTAACAAACATTGAAAGTGGCAAGAAGATTCTGAGGGCAGAATTAAAGATGATGAAGTTATCCTTTCGATTTCGGGTGATGGTTGCGGTGGAATGAGAGTTGGCTCTTCTAAAGGCCGAATAGCTTTTCACACAATAATTTGTGGAAATTCATAAATATGGAACATGCCCTGTTTTTCGGGGCAATCACAAAAGCATTTGTCGACGGGGGTTTGGAGGGGGTTAGAGACACAATTAATGAGATTATTCAATTTCTTTCGTAGAGTTTCGAAATGATGCTGATGATGTTAGTTGATGGCGGCTCTAGGCGGTCCGCTTGACTTGTGCCTGGGCTTGTGCTTGCTTGGAAATCAAAGGGTTTTTGTCGCCATTCCAAGATGATAATTACGAATGAGGTGGAATTTCATTAAGACACCGTTTTGAGACAAGCAATTTGAATTTAAAAAGCATTTACATTAGTATTCTTTGATTTTTGACAGAAATAAAATTTGCATAATGAAGATGTATCTCGGAATATTGTATCTAACGTCAGAATTGTAGCTGGTCTACTTACCCTTACTATAATGAGCATGTATTGGTTGACTATTGTGATTAGGTACTATACGATTCGTGAGAGAGGTGGGAGAGTGAAAAAATTATTTGTTGGTGTTTTTGGGATCCGAACTTTGAACTCGGTCGGTAGTCCAATGCACTAACTACTGAGCCACTACGCCTGCGTGATTAGGTACTTCAAGGTGAGAGAATGGACCTGGTAACTTTGCTGGTGTGAATATATGTACACATGTTTATAGAAATCCTTCTACATCCATTCGTGAGTAGCTGCGATTCATCAAGAGATCACCACCTTCCCTGGTGAATATCGACATGCGGGAACCACATACTAGCTACGACAAAAGATGCCCTATCTTCCTAGCTTTGCGTTAAGATCACCTAGGGCAATTTTCAATGTCAGCTAGGGCAATGCTGTTATGTTTTGTCTGAAGGCTCGTAGAACCTGTCTCCGCCGTCTTTTCATCTGTGGGGGCTGCGCGCACATTAGACAAATGTTGGCACATATTATTACCCAAGCCTGCCTCTAACAACGACTCTAGCCGGTAGCAATCGCCTTAAAAAATGCCACAGATTCTAATCCTCTTTTCCCATCCTATCCAATCACAAACCTGGTATGGCGGTGATATTTGATATGCAGCAGTCTTTGGCCTCCGCTAATTGTTCGGCTGAACGTGGCCTTTTAAGCGATCTAATATTCCGCGTATGGATCGGAAAGTTTGTTTGCATTGTTTGTAAATTGTTGTTCGTTCGCAAATATCTTCTTTTTTTTGCGTGGTCGGCAGTTATCCCGGCTTCATGACCCCCAACATGAAGGACCAATTTTATTGTAGAAACACATAGGATGGGAGGTTGGTTAAAGCGATGTCAATAAGCCACTTCGGGGTCGTGAGCGCTGCCGCTACCATCTTTTTTCTAAGAGCCCAACTTATTCTTGGAAATCCTTGCAAATATGTCGAAGAAGCCTAGATAAGGTGCAATATCCGCTATAGAAGTTTATCACATACCACCGTGGGTTCCATCTGGGAAATTTGTCCGCTGTCGTGTTTATAGTGCTGTTGATTTTGTCTTCTGCTCAACGTCGGAGGGGGCATCTCTGATAGCTTCGTGTCAAGTTGAGTCCGGATGGACAACAACCATTATCCGATGGCTAGATGAAAAATAAGCAAACATGTTGTGTAGTAAATGTAATGGTTACAGCACTACGTATGCCTGGTTGACACCAATCAGAGTTTACCCTATTTCTACAATACAGCCATCACAGTTTCAAAACCGTGTTAGAAAATATGTTAGTGTGACGACGAGGTTATGATCAGGATTATAGGGGTCGTAATACTCCCACTTTACTGCATCCCCACTGGTCCGCCTGTGGGGTTCGCCGATTCGACCTCAAAAAGTAGCACAGGCCTTCCAGTCTCGGATCACTTTGTCCTTCAGCCCAATCAAATGCTGCTGTTTTTGCATTTGTATGATCCAGGAGTTTTTTGCCTGCTTCTCTTCCGCGCTTGTATAGGAACCTTTTTGACAGGGTTCGTAGGATCCCTCCTTTGAACATGACAATACCAACTGAGCCGGTCGTGCATACATTTTTTCGAGATGAGTTTTTTGACGTGAAGGCTTCCTCGGAACTTTGAACCTCTAATTCGAATAAGATTTGTTACTCCTGCTGTCATGCGAAGCACCTTCATCTCGACGACCTTTTACAACATTTTTTTTTAATAATAATGGAACACATAATACGTTATATCCTGCTAATTGTATACAACTAGTCTCCTAGCATGTTTATTGCAAATCATTTTACGGGTATAACAAAAACTCTTATGGCGCAGTATAAGGACATAAAGTATTGCAATTCAAATTATTTTTTTTATTACTTTTTTTTGCTAACATTAAATAAAAACCTGAAAATTATATGCACACTCGAAAGATAATGAGAGAGAGAGGAAGTTACGAAACAAAACTGCTTTCTACATACCGTGGCTACCTTTTAAAGGATTTACAAAGCAAAAGCACTAAAAGTCACAAGGACCACAATGACGACCATGTTGTTGATGTTGCAGATGATGAGAATGTAGATGACAATTATGATGGTGATGGATTTAATGAAGACAAATTACCTGTGGGCATTTTTATGAAACAATAATTAAACAAAGGCACACAATTTCATTGTCCTTGCATGCTTCCTCTGCTCTCATTGCATAGAATTTATGCTAAGTACCTTTCCTTTTTTTTGTTTTTGTGTTTTTTTTTTTCAATTGGAGGAGGAGTACGTTTAATATAAATAAACATGATAATCGCTTATGAGAAGGAAAATAATAAAGCAAAAGCAGAAGGATGTCAGGCGGAACAAATAACAATTGCAAAACACGGAGAGTATAACAGTTGATATCCTTGCTAATTGGAGGAATAAGGAAGTAGGGTTTTGTTGCTACTACTGATGCTGCATATGCTCTCTGCACTTTGTGATGAGATGTGATTATTTTTTTCCCCTAAGTACTGTATTCTTCTGCATGAATGAATTTTTGACGCAAAATTTCTATTGTTTCTTTTGGTGTCTTTCTTAACAGCAATAACAACAAAAAATTCGTAAGCCTTCGGGCCGTGCTACTTTACGTTTCTAAAAATTAGGTTAAGAGATTTTGGAACTGTTTCTGTCCTTTCTTATATGAAGGATGACAAAAATAAAAAGGAAAACTTTTTATTTTCTATGTGCAATGGGATCCATTGTGTACTTTAAATGTTAATTTTATTTTAATTAAGGATTTCAGTAAATTTTTTTTTACTAGTTAAATTTTGGAATTCAGCCAAAAGTCGCAATGAATTACGCAATGTAAAGTGACGCGACGGTTGGCGGAAGTAGGCAGTGAGAAAAGCAAAGAAGTAACTGGTCGACATGAGGATAGTGCAAATCAATCCGTAATACAGTTAGACGGCCAATACCAATCTGGTACTGGGTCTTAGTTGTTCGAGATAGGGCCTAACTACTCAATTGCCTTCTCAGTCCAAAGAAACCGCGATTGGCAAGAGTTATTCTTCATTTGCTTCTGCTAAGATGTTGTTTTCAGAGTTCATAGCAGAGCCAAGGTAGACAAAGTCTCATACTATCTCAAAGTTATAGCTGCCGACTTTGACGTTCTGTCCCATTCGCCGATATTGTGTGTCCCTCCTTGCTGATTCTTGGTTTTACTCTCGCTTACCGCTGAACCCATTTTGCAAGATTATGTTTTAATGCTAGCGAATGCACCACTTACAACCTGCAGTATTCTGCCAGTTATTTCGATGTCATTGGCATAGGCTAGACGTTGCACAGACTTGAAAGATTGTACCTCTGGTGTTGGCCTGTGACTTTGCGCATGACAGCGCACCACCTTGTTTAAATCCATTTTTGACATCATAGGTCTCAGTGAGGTCGTTACCAATCTTGGATAGAGCAACGAGAGTTCTCCATGGTTATCCTACAAAGACGGAAGACGGAGGAGTTTGGCAGCGATGTCGAAAGTATACATGGTTCTTAAAACGCCTGGCACGACTTTAACTTCATATTAAGGACATTTATCATAGGTCTTGTCGAGAAGCTCTTTGGTGGGATCAACATTGGATTCTGTAGGGGCATGAGCGTATATTCATCTAAACGAGCGCAGAACAGTCACATAGCAGGTGACGGATAGATTTAATTTTGTCTCCGTCCCTGCAGCTTCTACAGTTATCATCGTAGGGTAGACATAACTGGGCTACATAGTTGCCAATTGTGCACTGTCTGATCAGGTTGCCAATAGCAATGGAAATATCCTTGCAGCCTAGTTTAAGTAGATTAATAGACAGCTTTTTATCGTAGACTGGCTATAACGATCTACTTATCGCACATGCATCTAGGGCAGGCGACTCTGTGGTCGTTAGCTTTCTCAAGAGCGGTGTACTACTCTTCTCTAGAGAATGTGAATGGCGAGCATCCGACTCTGTCCTGGCTAGTTCATCCCTTTTTCGATTTCGGAAGCGTCCACATGCCCCAGCAGTCAACACCTTGTTGGCATCCGATATCACGTTTAGTTTTAGCTTACATAATTTTACGAGCTTGGATCTTTACGATGTTGTTTGCAGAATCTATGTATATGGCGGTTTGGAACTCCGCGAGCCATGCTGAAATAGTTTCCTCGGCTCGAGCGGCTAAACACCGCAGTGTTTGCATAGTTGGTGTCTTACGTCCAGAGAATCGAAGACGAATTTGGTGAAAATTTACGTTTCTGCATTCTTTAAGAGTAGCGATGATATAAGACGCCATTTGCAAAAATGAGAGCATCTTCCGATTGCGTAATAATTTTTGTGCCAACTTGTACTTGAATAAATGACACTTTTTGCCCCAGGTCCAGTTGTACCACGAATATCCTTAAACTCACTGGTTCCCTGCCACCAACTTTCATATTTATGGGCTTGTGACTATGGCCATAACACATTTGGCTTTTTGGTCTCTTCCCACTCGGGAAACAGAAGCAGGTTGGGAAGAGTACAGAGTAAAAAGTCTGGAGGAAAAGAAAACCTTGTTTTCTGAGAAAATTAGACAGCCTCTCAGCTCAAGGATATAAAAGAGTCTCGTGACAGAAATCTGATCCAGAATTTTTACAAGCAAGCCAAGCAACTGTTTGCGGTCCCAAACCCGAAACTCAAGCTCTTCGAAGCAGTAAAGGAAATCTAGTCACCGACGCGTATGGAATTATAGATGTACATATTTAAGGAGCATTTCCATCAAGAGAGAGTGACACGGCAAGTAGTTCTCACTCTGAGTTTGGTGGAGGTTGGCATATCTACAATGAAGCAAAGCGGCTGGTCCCTATACTTAGCATACCAGCTTTTCGAGTGTGGAGGCAATGTTTTGATTAGGGGCATGCAACAGATTATAATTAAAGTATCGAAAGACGAAATGCCCGACGACAAGAGTGTCAGCTGATACAAAAAAACAGACAATCTTTTGCCAATTATAGAGGCATATCCCTGCTAAATGTGGCAATATAAGATCCCGGGCAGCGTAGTGTGTACCACATATGTACATATATCGGCACGTAATGTGGTTTCCGGCACGGAGATCGACTATGAACGTAGATTACGTTAAAAAAAATCCTATAAAGACCAACGTATGTCGAAGTACACCATCTGTTTATTGGTTTAAGGTTGCTTATGCGATGACCGAATTCGGGATCCTGAGAAACAATAGCTAGAGATATTGGTCTGAAGGTCAACGAGGAAAAATCGAATATTTTCTATCGTCAAACAAATCAAAATACCACTATCGGCAGCTACAAGTTCAAGATCTTCGTGTTGGTCTGTCCATACCGATGTTCATTTGTTGGGTTCGAATCATTTATTGCACTTGCCGTAACCCTGGCTCTTAAGGCAGGTTAATCATGATTTGTTTACGAGTTCTTTCTTACATCCGGGCTCAAGACCGGCAATGGCGGAGTTGCGCATAGTTCCACATTTTCGTTTATTTTTTGACCCACTTGCAACTGCTTTTTCTTATTGGTGGCGTCTGCAGAAAAATTTGCATTTGTCCACGTTAAGGGCTTCAAGATAATTAACGGTTTCATGGATCTTAAAATTTCGAGTTGGCCATTCAAGCTTATCAGATTATTGTCATTTTTCTCCCTTATCGGCTCTTAAACAAATTTTTTAAATTAAATTAAAATTGTATGTAAAGTTGTATAGCCGCAATTAAATTGAACGAAAGTATTAATTATCAACTTATCTTAAATACGAAATCGCTGTTGATTATGAATATTTATTTAGTCATTAAATTGAATATTCAACTGGAAATCATTGGCATGTAATATTGTCACCTCCCCTCCGGGCTGTTTCACAGGACATGGCGAAGGGCTGTAAATGCACATTAATTCGTTTTATCGGGGAAAATATTTGCTGCCGCAAGTATTTATTATTATCTGTTGATTATTTATATCCGAGTTCATCTAGTTATGCAAATTGATGATGATGGTGTTGTACCTACATATGCATCTACGAATGCATACAATACGACGAAATGGGATTGCAAAGTATCCAGTCGTACACGCATATGCTACTTAGCAACGATAATTGGAATAAATTGATATTTTATGCGTTATTTCGGTTGGACGGGACCTTAAATCATCGCAATGATAACATCATTAAGTGAGATATAAAATTCAATTTTAGAACGAATAGCATTGGAATTACTGTGGTAATTGGCGAAAAGGGTGATTGGTGATTTTATTTGATTGTGAATTTTGTTTGCAGGTGTTATTATCGGATAGGTTTACATATAGTCGTATATGTAAGCACTTACACCTGCTAGTTATAGTAGGCGACAGATTTGTTTGCTCATTGAAATCCGATTGCGGAATGATGTGCAACCACAATATGCTAATTAATTTCCATTACAGAATTTAAATTGCTTGCAATTGGTTTATTGGTTTTCACTTCAAATCGTAATGGCGAAATTTTAATTGGAAGTAAATATTTATTTATCTATCTAAATAATTAACAAATTAATTTATAAACTATCTACATTGATGACTTTAGGCAGTAAGAGCATTTGAAGTCAGAGTTAAAAAAATGTAGAAATACATAAGTTATGTAGATATTCAAAAAGTGCCCGCCAGGCACTGGTTGGATGTTGTGGAAATAGTGTAGGCACTGATTGGCTTTAACTTGGCAAAACCCAGTGTTGTAACTGTTACCGCACATGATAAACCTCCGGAGCGGAGATAGTATCAAATTCGGGCTTCTTTAATATATTCGAAGCTTAGACCGGTAAGGATTTCCAAGAATTAGTTGGGGTCCTGGAAAAGAGATGGTGGCGGAGGAGCCCTAAAGGGCCAACGGCAGCGCTCACACCCCCGAAGTGCGTCACCGACATCGGTATAACCGACCCCTCATCCTAGGGGTTTCTAGAATGAAATTTTGTGGAATGAAACTGGTCCTCCAAGTTGGGGGTTGTGCCGTCGGGTTAGCTGCTCGACCACGGAAAAACCCATATGTTATGAAGTTCCAACAAGCCTCGGAAACGGACGGATTTACTGTTGACGGACCATGCAAACGTAACAAGGGCAATGAATTTCGGATCTGTACGTGGAACGTTAGGTCCTTTAATAAACCACGTTCAGCCGAACAATTAGCGGAGGCCCTAGACTGCTGCAAAGCAGATATTACTGCCATCCAAGAAGTGCGATGGGATGGGCCGGGTGAAAAACTGCGATGTTACCGACAACAAAGGCAGCACTTATTGTGGATTTGTCATTGGAGGCAGACTTAGGCAACAAGTCTTAAGTTTCAAATGCATCAAAGCTAAATTCGCTGTATAGAAGGACTAGAGGTGCTCGTGAGCTCTACGAGCAGAAGAGGAGAGACGAACACCGGCTTCTCAGGAGGAAAAAGAAGTAGCATGAGAAGCGCGGGATCGAGGCAATAGAGAGATGCTACTGCAGGAATGAGGTTCGGAAGTTTTACCAAAGGGTAAAAAGAACCTGCAAGGACAATCAAGGGAACATCGTAGTAGAAACGCAGTCGATGCTGAGGATATGGAAGAACCATTTCTGCAGACTGTATAACGGCGACGGCGACCAAAATTCCGCTGTCAGGCAGAACGAACCATTCAATCTGGATGATGATAACCAACATTTCTGTCCCCCTGACATGGATGTAGTTAAGATAGCGATATCTAAGCTAAAATCCAATAAAGCTGCTGGAGCTGATAGCCTGACTACCGAGCTATTCAAAGCAGCCGGGGATGACTTGGTAAGGAGCATGCACCAAATCATCTGAAAAATATGATCGGATGAAAGTACGTCCGATGAATGGAACCTCAGCTTTGGTTTTAGTCATGCGACTTCTTTAACATCGTTATTGAAAGAAAAGTGCAAAATTAATGCGCCAACACCAGAGGCACAATCTTTCAAAAGTCCACCCAATTAATCGCATATGCCATAATGCATATTGACATAATCGTATCGACTTGGCCACAAGGGTGAAGGTCCAACGACTGAGGTGACTGGGTCATGTGCGCATGGATACAAGTGCTCCCACCCGGAAAATCTTCGTATCCATTCCCGAGGGACGGCGTAGTAAAGGAAGACCGCGACTCAGGTGGCGTACGCAGGTGAAAGGGGACCTCAACCAACTTAGCATGCGAAACTGGAGGCAGCTGGATAAAGATTGAGCTGCTTGGAGACGCTTGTTGGTTGAGGCCCAGGTCCACCCCGGACTGTAGTGCCACCTTAAGTAAGTAAGTAAGTAAGCCTGCCAGGCACTACAAATGCTACGCATGTTGTGATCCTAGGACGAGCAAAAATGCTCGCTTCAGACATATTCGGTTTCCAGGGGATAGCAAAATAATGCAACGATTTAGGCGAAATCTAAGGATAGAGACTTGGAGCATTGGAAATATGAGTGGTCGCAGCTATCTATCTTGTGTATTCAAAAAATGAAACAAGGGCGTGTTTCTTTCACGTTAGGAGAAAAACTTATAAGTTGTTCTACTACCGAACCGAACAGGGTAAAAATGGAAGCGCTATCATCCTTGCGACAGAGGTATTTGGCAACGTGTTGACTATTTCTAAGCTTTTGTTTTCTGGCGAAGATTTGAACGGACATATCGGGAGGTCAAACGAAGACTATGATGACTGCCATGGAGGATTGGGATACGGCACTGGGAATCCTTTTAGAGAATTCATCCCAAGCATTTGCAAGTCATATGGTCTAATTGTGCTAAATACCATGTTCATCTGGTTGCCAGCCCAGGGTTTAAGATTGCAAAGTGATCTTGGGAGAGGCGATCGCCTGACAACACCGTCTCATCCTGACAGAAATATTCATGAAGTCATGAAAGAAAAACAAACAAATAACGGTCTCTGCGAAAATCAAATCGCACAATGGATTAAGAAAAAGGCCAAGCATTTATTGCCAACATGAAAAATGATCTCCGTAAAACATCGACGAAGTTTAGGATGAAGAGTGCAGAGCACATGTTACATATGTGGGATTCCCTACAGCGGCCTTGATTAGAGAGAGCTAAATCACTGCTCGGAGTTTTAAAAGAACAGTACCAACAGGGCAAAGAAACAGAGGAAGCTAAAGTAGTGATAAGTGAAAAAAAAGTGACATTCAAAGCTTGGTCAGAGTTCCCCTCTAATAATAGAAATGATAAAGCTCGCCTAGAATTGGAATACAAACGTTGCAAAGGTATCGCAAAGAAAAGTGCGTTCAAATTCCAGCAAAGTGTATGGGGGGCCTGTATCGGGAATTGGAAGAAATAACTTCTTCGCCTGCTGATAAGAACCAGGCTATCTATGAGGTGCGATAAAAGAACTTGAACAAGGGTACAAACATCTTCAAGATAGCCGCCCAGAAAATAAGAAATGCTCAGGAGATTCGTTCGCCATAGTTCATTAATAATGCTCAAGGCCAACTCCTTGTGGACGACGAAAAAATTATACATATCTGGCGACAGTATTGTAAGGGACTTTTAAACGAACAGTTTCCGCTGTTATTTTTTTTTTTTGCGCTGGAGGGGTGAAATATTTTTCGGATACTCGGTAGCCCGTGCTACCAGCTATGCCTGACTCCATGCCAACCCTATCCTGGTGCCCCTACGGTACCATCGGTCAAGGCATTACTTTTGACATCGGCATAGAATGCGTCGTTTCTAGAATGCGTCCTCTGAACTGTTTTCAATAAAAATTTCCTTTTGTCTGAAACCCATCTAAGCTCGCCCAATATTAGAACGTGGAAGATCGTGGATGTGACAGAATCAGAAGTGGTTGCTACTTCCTTGGTTCTGACACAAGTGAAATGAACGGGACCAGTTTTCGACATCTGATCGAAGTCTCAACTATATGGCTGAAGGAGAACTGGTTCCCATAGACCATTATAAGGTGTTGATGCGATTTGTATCTGCCTGTAGGATCTACGAGTCAGCGAGTAAAGATGTCGTCAATGCCGGTATGTCATGAGATGACTAGATTCAAATCCTAAATAGTTCAACGTATTCGGAGTACGAATATTCGCAACTTAGCTCCTTTTAAACCATGATCCCCCGGTGTATGTACGTTGGTCCGCTTTGGATAAGAGATTTGCTCATAAGGTTTGCTCCTCAGGTTGCTCACTTAGCCGGTTATCATAAAATTGCTGCGATCCGAACAATCTAGAAGACCGGTTTACCAATAGGCATCGCTCTAAGACTTTGTCTTCTAAGGATGTACGTACCTGTCCACCACATTCCTAAATATCTAGTTACCGCTTGAGGATAATAAAAGAACTTGACCATTCAGTCTTGCGAAGGGGTAACTTTGTATTTCAAGCATTTTTCAATATCCCCTAGGCCTTGCATTACCTAGCTATCATTAACCCTGTTTCCGTTTAGTCCCATCGAACATGACTGGGTGATCGAGCTCTAAATGTGTTAACTAAAAGGAAACAATGGACTTTTGCAAACTAATGAAGCCCTCTCATAGCATCATGTGTACATCCACACATTTTAATGTTGACACATACCAAGTGTGGGACGGTGAGAATGGCATGTCCACCCCCGCAATACCAGACCTAGCAGAGCAGTCAATTGTTGACCTGTTAATTAATTACTTATTTTGCACAATGAAATTATATTTAACACATTCAGGTTTCTCTGCCTGATTTTAAATACCGCTATCATAATACTCACGCACCAGATGGAACATCTCGTCTCATACCCAAAGTGCGTAAAAACCGTCATCCGGAATTTGTGGCCAAGCAGATTGTTTTCGATTGCTGTCCCGCATGGCATGGAACACAATTTCAATATCTGCGTGTGTGTTCAAACATGATGTCTACTCATTTAAACCATTTAAACAATTAATGAATTTATAAATTCGGAATATGTAATCGAAAAGCAGGCATCACCAGCTTTATGACCCATTCCGCGCCATCCAAATCCTTTTAGCCCAACATCCATCGGTTGCCACGTGCGTTTGCTGACCTTTAGCTTGTGCGAGTACACGCGTATTTACGTATGAATACGAATCGAGTATTGACAATGATCGTTTGCTAGGGTAACCCAGAGTCACCCATCTACCTAATTTGAAGGTCCTCCAGTGGGTTGTTATTTTTTTTTCTTTTTTTTTGTGGTTCTGCAATTCGAACGTCACTACCAAAATGATTATTATTACGGTCAATCGAACCGTAAGTGTTAATTTTACGAACAAGGAACGAGGGAATTTGTGTCCAAGGTATTCGTTTGCAGGGTATTTACCCACTTTGGCTTAGAAGTTTAAAAATGGTTTTGTAGTTCACGAATTTTAAGCGAAGAATTGATACATGTACCCAGTGCAAAGCTAAAAAACTAGAAATAGACTAAGCATAGTATAGACAGGTGCCCCCTACAATTTCCTGTGCATGAGTTATGGTGATGAGAAGAAAATTTAATATCGAGCCTGCCTCAGTCTTCGGAGATTGTCATCCAGAAGAGTTTCAACCAGATTTTAGCGAGGTTATGTTGCAGTGATACCACATGGATCTCCGTAAATATAAATATTTCGTTGCGTTTTTCTATACAGACGGATCCTTCCGCCTCCCAGATTACCGTAGCGTTTCTAGCGATTAAGGAGCCCTATATGCTACATATGTACATGCTCTGTATCTGCTGCTCTTCTTAATGTTTCGAGTTTTTTTTAATACGTTCTGCACGCTCGTTAGAGGGGACAGATCTCCGCTGACCTTGCCATATGGGTTTCTGGAAGCTCCGGGACTGGTAGTTTCATTCTTCCCTCTGCGAAGGGTCTGCAGTAGAACATTGCCTCTGTGTCTTCCTCTTCATCTGACATACTGGCAAAAGGGCGAGCTATCGTGTCCAATCTGTGGAGGTATTTCAGATAGCCGCTCTGACCGGACAAGAATACGTAAGGTAGTAGTTGCAGTCTTTATGTGCTCTCTTTGCTCAGGCCTAGATCTTGGGAATCAGCTCGTGGATCCATCTGCCATTTGCCGTGTTATCCCACCTGGCTTGCAATAGTGATAGGTAGATGTTGCTCTTTCTTCTGCTTTTACCCTCCTGGTAACGTTGGTCTCTTGTTGGTTCGCAGTTCGTCTAAGGTAAGCATTTTGCATCTTGTGGAGACAATGGGAACCATACGTGCTATGGCACAGGCTGCTTCGTCTGAAACCACATATTGTTTTTATTGCACAGAGCTCATTTGCAGACGAGAGCTTTCTTTTTTCTTCGGTATAAAGCGGTATAAAGAAGGACTGAACTACTACTCCTGGATAGTAAAATCCTCCTGACCTACCAGATGTTTAGCAGCTTTCGGTAAAATGCTGCCTGTATCTGTGACGCCTTTCTACTGCAGTACTCGACGTAGGTTTTAAAGCACCTGTTGTCGAGCAATAAATCCAAGTATTTTAACGTCTCTTTAGACTTGATTGTTTGGCTTCCAATTCGGAAGTTTCTGTATACCACAGTCTTTCTGCAGATTACTAAGACAGTCTCGACCTTGTTGGCAGACTCTAGCGAATTTTTAATCTCGGCGACCGCTTCATCCGCGGTGGGCTCTATCTCGTGAGCATGTTTGGCCACAGAAACCACAGCATCAGCAAAGTCGTTTATCTATTTATTTATTGAGCTTAATGCAAGCTAATTTAACCTAACTTAGCCTAACTTTTTGTCGGCATGGGCCCGAAGGCCCACCTCTTTTCATTTTTTAACCGTAAATCTAAAGGCTTAAAGACTAGAACTTAAAGCTATATTTACAAACTAGGCAAAAGGAGGGAGAAGAGTGTTAGGAAGAGTGTAGGGCGTTTCGAAGAATTACTCGGCTACAAAGAAAGTCAAACTGACCTTGCCTGCAGTTAGCTTTCTGCAGCATTCTAGACATCGGTTCATGAAAGCCGTAGTTGGTGCGTTAAGAGTTGAGGCGGAAGGTGGGTACAGACCTAAGGTTACGTGGGTTTGTATTAAAGGAGATCATTTCAAGTAGCGCTGGACAATCAATATTACCAGTTAATAGCTGATGAATAAATAGTATATCAGCAACAACACGACGTTTTTCAAGAGACTGTAGGTCAATTAATTTCAGGCGGTCGACATAAGGGGGCAAGTTATAACTGTCAACCCAATTGAGTCCACGAAGGCCAAAGCGGATAAACCTTCGCTGCACAGCTTCTATTCGTAAGGTATGGGTTTCGTAATAGGGAGATCATACTTGACTATCATATTCAAGGATGGGTCTAACAAAGGTGATGTACAGGGATTTTGTGACACAGGGGTTTGAAAATTCCTTCGAACATCGTTTAACATAACCGAGTGTGGAGTTGGCTTTGCTGATAATGTTGTCAATATGGGCACGAAAATTGAGTTCCCTATCACAAAGGACACCCAAGTCGCGCAATGAACAGACTGACTCAAAGGCCCAAGGTGGCTACCTTGAGGGATACCCAATGTAGCTTTAAAGGGGTCAGATACGGACGATCTAAGAGGACCATATACTGCCGATCTTAACTCCATGTGGTAGTGTTAATCGCAGAACTTCGTCACACATTATGTTTCCTAGGGGAGGTCCAAGGGCTGACGCCTGAAGGACTCTGGCGAACACATTATAGTATTTAACTCCATCGTTTGTTTGGAACCTCAACTTTCTTTGAACTTAGTAAAGTAGTTAAGGATTACCTACAGGAGATTATATGGTAAGGAAGCCCAAGCTGAAATGCAAGGTAATATCTGTCAGATATATGTAGTAGCATTTCCATTGACCAGCAAGCGGCAATTCAGTGGGTCGCTTGAGTAGTAGAAGCCTTTCTAACACTCCAAAGTAGGAATCAATTCTTCGGAAAATATTGGGTTCCATTAGGTTCATTTGAATTAACGAAGTTTGAAGGGAGAGATTCTAAAACGAATTAAACAAACTGTGCTGCGACGTTAACTCAGTCAATAAACAGCGTATTGCGCGTGTGAGATGGATAGGACATGTGGGCAAAAGTCAGTGGATACTAATGCTCCTGCCCCGCCGAGTTTCGTATCCAATCAGCAGAATAGGAAAACCTCGCCAAAGGGTGCGCACAGGTATAAAGAGACTTCAGTCAACTAGGAGTGCGAAATTAAAGCGGTGGGCTATGAACGGGGGTAATTGGAGAAGTCTAGGTTCACCCCGATCTGTAGCACCACTTAAGCAAGTAAGTAAATTTAAGGAGCCAACTGTCGTCGAATGCAGTAATAATGATAGAACGCATAATACGATCAGCAAAGACGTCCAATATGTCCTTCTACGAATAATAGACACTTTTTTAATGATAGATTGGATGACCTAAACTTTGTAAGAGATCCTGTGAGTACTTCTCTTTGGGCGGTGAATTAGACAAGTGCTACCAATGGTTATTGTTGGGTGGTTGTAAAGGAAAGGGTAATATTTCTGATGTTAATAAGCGTGATTTCTAGTAGTGTAAGAGCCTTTAGAAGTGGTCTATCCACATCCAATTGAATGGGGCAATGATCATAGGCTTCAGATACTAGTCTGTCCAGAAGTTTTTCGAGTTCCTCTATCGTTAAACTAAACTCTATCGTCTAACTATATAAATGATGCATAGCAGCTAAATGCATGTAAGAAGCACGCTTTCCGCAGATCCATTTTAGAGCTTTCTTTGTAGAGTCACCGATCTATTTAAATGGGGGGCCATCTGTTGGTTTCTTTTTAAAATTTACATTGAAACTACACTGTTTCATATTTTTCAGTAATTGTTCCTTTATTGAAAATGGCATACTTTTCGAATATAATTGATGAAAAACAATTTTACTCAAATGGCTTCCGCACAAGTGATTCTACGAGTATTTTGCGAGTAGCTCAATGAATGTTTTCCATCAGTTTGTTAATAGTTTATACTCCGGTAATTGAAAGTTCTAGCTTTTTGAGAACTAGAACGCCCTGGCATGGCTTCGCAGCCTTGCAAGTTTGCAACCGATACTCGTGGCAATTAAGAAGCAAAGTTTGATAGATGTATCTATGGATGTTGCTGTCGGGGTTCACTGCTCATTCTCTGGTTAGTAAAACCATTTGTTTACTTTCTTGTGTGTCACATTGGTTCGGAGAACAATAGCCTGAATGAAGGTTGACAGGATGTTAGGTGTCCCCTTCCTTTGTGCACTAGCTTCAAGGTGGTAGATTTGTAGACCGGTTGATGTGAAAGCTATTGCGCTGGGTACTGTTAAGTATTTATAAGACCTCTCTTGAAACTAACACAACTAGCAAGTGGATTTCGAGGTTGACCTCTAGCGACTGAGAGTACTTGCTGCTCCGCTTCTACAATCCATTTGTATACACTACTATACCGCTGTTGTAAGAAGCATTGCTGTCATTCTTGCGCTTGGGAAATTGAACTACATTGAAACCGTTATTCCTTACTTATAGCTTCGCTGGAATATTCTGTTAGTCCAGATGTCTTCTGTAAGTCTTTGTAGATAGTCTTGTATTCCATTAACGTTTGGTCATTGAAGTCTGTTGGAGTAAACTTCATTGTATCTCTGAGCTATAGCACCAAATATATCACCACAAATATTACTCGGTAAGTAGCCTACGTAAACATAGAAATGGATATGAGTGTGATACCATTGGGTCTGAAAATTTTAATGTGAAGAGCCAGTATATATATGTACATGTATCCTCCAATTAATGCCAACAATTTTTCCCCACAAAGTAAATAAATCTTGAGTACAGATATGCGCAAAAGGGCAATCCTTCCGAAGTGCGAAAATCGACACTCTTCAGCCTTTCAACCCCGTCACACGGGGTCGTTTTTTTCTTCTTTTGTTTATTTGCACAACTACATGAAGTATGTGTGTTAATTAATCACAATTTCCCACCATCGAATGAAAAAAATCAGTTCAACGCTTCACATCTACTGCAACCCCATCAAGTATCTATAGACATTCAATTGGCATGATTTAATTAAAAGCAAACACGTCAAATGCATCCTTGAAAACGTCTATTTACCGATATATAATTAATGAGTCCGCCAAACAAATCCAAATCATTGGATGACGATGATGCAACGCTTGCCACTACCATCCAAGAACACTTAAAATTACCTCAATCTATTCATCTCACCTCACTTGAAAACCAATCACATGAGTGGGGGAGGGATATGACTGCCGGGAAAAAATTAAAAAAAACGACAGGAGCAAAAAAAGCTCTTTTGAATTCATTAGATTTGTATCGTAATAAAAGGAGCTGCTGTGTGCACCAAGGAAATCAAATACTGAATATTGTTCAAAAGTCGGTTTAAATTTCTACAGTTTTCCACAAAAAAAAAAAAAAAAACAAAAAAAGTCTTCATGTGTGCAAGAGTATGCGAGCTGCTTCAGACAATCACTCTGTACATGTGCTAGGCTCTAGTGCGCTCAAATCCTTAATTAAACCCCAAAAAAAGTGTTTTTCCTATTTGCTAGGCACGAAAAGGGGGTGTGGCTGTTTGCAATTTTGTTTCCTGTTTAGAAGAACATGGCATCAACACGCATGCAATTGCATAAGAATCTCTATGTATCTACACACATTGTTTCTACCGACATCGACTCAAAAGAAAAAAAAAAAAAGAAAGAAAAAAAAACGAAGGAAACAAATGAAAACTGTGTGCAAAAAATTAGTTTTCAATGATAGCAAACTGAAGAGGATTGTATTGAAGATTCAATTGGAATAGGCTTAGATATCCACAATGCAAACGAGTCCAATGACAGATAAATAAATAAATCTTTGGCGGATATTAAAAAATTTATGTGTAAAATGCCTGTGTATCTTAAAGTCCTAAGATAGATGGCTATAGAATATAGAAACGTGTTTTACATAACATAATTAAACGAGGAATACATAGATACACACATAGCGAAGCATACTAAAGTTCAAACGCAAAAAAGTGTGTCCTTAAATACACAGACAAGAATATCAGGACGTCCGGTCAAAACAAGGGAAGGACTATTGAAAGGAGAGACAAGAAAAATTGCCTACGAAATTAAACTCGTTGCATGATTGAGAAAAAGTTGCTGTTGCACATGTCCATGCATATGTACATACGAGTGTGTAGTAGTTCGATCTACCCATTTCCATACATATATCTACGCACGCATACATCAGTGGAATCACAATTTAAATTAGAATGTGTCACGTTTAGAAAAAAAAGGAAGGAAGGAAGGAGACACGAAATTCGAGCAGAAAAGCAAAAAAAGGTTAAAAAGGCCAGAAGAATAGTGTTAAAGGTCGTACACAGTACACATGCATAGAGAGAATGGTACGAAAAGTTCACTCTATTCATTTGCGATTTATTTGAGCTCTATCTATCCATCTATGTTTGTAATAATTATCCCCGCTAAGGGACTATCTTATCAAAAAAAAGGATGCTTTGGAATATTGCCTTCTCTTCGAGGACACTTAAGAAATGTGTTCGAATTCCGGTTAGCCATTTCCATTACCCTTTATTGCACATAACTTTTAAAAAGCGGAAATGTCTCTTTTGAAAAAAAATGTACTAAAAAGTGGGCGTGGATACATATAAACCCCCTGGAGACATATAAATTTTAGAACATGTTAAGGTTGTGTTAGATGTCCTGTAACAACATTCAGATGCAACGCACGTCTAAAGAGAAACAAATATTTGGCACGACAGACCTTATGCATTCGGGAACCTACATAGCTTCTTTTTTTTGCACAAGTGGAAGGGATCTACAGTTTAGAGCCATACCCGAAAGGAATTTGTTTTTGATTTGATAAGCTTTCTCATGACAGTTATTACTCTCGGAGGTTTATCAGTCATTCGCAAAAGGTGGGACCGCGAAACAACTTTTTGGTGTTTTCTGGGATTTGAACCTCGAACTTCTCGCTTAGTAGTCCAACCCAGTAACCACTGAGCCGCGGCCGCGATCTTATTTTATATCAATGCCTGGCATAAATATGCCTGCCGTGGTATTTAATACAAGGCCTAATCTCCCATACTAGTACTCATTTCCTGACATCTATATATGTACGTTAGCAGTTTTCGGCTAATTTATTGGAGTGGTCTGGAGTTAAAGATTTACAGATTTTTTGTTTCTTTCATGTGTGAGTTGATTCAAAGAAGAAAAACCAGGAGGTAGTCTCCAAGCTCAGTGGAATCTAAGAGTGACTACACTGGAACAGTTTTACAGGAAAGCAACTGGCAGTTGGTTACAAGGTCAGAACGCATGCTCTTCGAAATAATTAAGGAAACTTAAACTTAAATCTTAAACTACCAGCTTCATATGCCTCATTTACAAGGAAAGCGATCCTATGTCTTACATAAACTGTCATAGCATATTTCTGTTTTCCTTCGTACTGCGTGAAGGTCTTAAGCGGTTCTTTAACACATTCACCGGAAACACCAGCGTGGATAAAGGCAATTCTGGAAAAGATCAACGAGTTTGGAGCTTTATAGGGTGAAGCCTGAGCTCGGGATACTGCCAAAATTATTCCAAACGTGTACCGGATTTCACCAAGGAATTGTGCTATAATGTAAATTTTTCAATCTTGGGCTGGACTATATAGTGTAAGAGCCACTATCTTCAACAAATGCGTCAAGCTGCTGCATTACGCAAACGATATTTTCATCATTGGTGCCTCATAGCTTGTTGTAGTAGCAAATCCAAGTACAAGCTATCATCAAACAAAACACCATCTGTCCACCGCTTAGGGCAGACGTCATGTGGGTAGCTTTAACTTCGGTAGTTAATGAGTTCATCTATTTTGAAGTCGACATCAACTCCACTCCACTTTAAAGGGCGTTGGAATGATGACTCACCCTTGAAAACCGATACTACCTGGGTTTGGCGAAGCAAATCCTTACTCGGAGGACGAAGTATAAGCTCTATAGAACGCTGATTTGCTGTACGGCGCCGAGTGCTGGACGATAACCAGGATAGCAAGGCAGATATTTGGCGGTCCCGAGTAAAAATTATTTCGGTCCTCTCCGAGGTCCTGTTCGAAGAAGGCAGACGGAGGAGAAGATTCAACCGTGAACTCTACGATCGTTCAGCTTGGGCAATTATTGTAAACAGAACTCCAAAACACACCAACTGGATGCTTTATACAGATGCCCCTCGGTTCGAATGCAATCATCTCTGTTCAAATATTGACTCTCATAAGACTCCTGACAGAGGAACCGCAAGTGTAAGCTCTCAAATCATGTCTGCTTACGATTTCAACTGTCAAACTAAGATTAGCTCTTCTAAACGTGATGTTCCCTGATAGACCAATAAGCTTGAAAACCTAAAGCGTAATGTTAGAAAGCTTTGTAACAAATCAAAACATGTTTCCTGTGAAACCCATGCTAAGCAGCAGAACTAGTGCTCTCACTTCATTTATCATTTAAATCATTTATCATACCCATTCACAAGAAAGGCCCAAAAACCGAAATATCCAACTATCGACCTATCGCTAAACTGTCATCCATACCCAAACTCTTTGAAAGCATTGTTTACGATACAATGTTTTTTCATTGTAAATCATTATTTTCCACTAAGCAACACGGGTTCCTCAAAGGTAGATCGACAACCACCAACTTAACAGAATTTGTCTCTCAGGCGCTTTGCGCGTTTGAAGACGGTTGCGAAATCGACGTAATAGCCACTGACTTCAGTAAAGCTTTTGATAAAATCTCTCACCCAATTATTACTCTCAAGTTGAAAGCCCTCGGTTTTCAACCCGGTTTTATCAAATGGATCCAATCCTATCTTGCAAATCGACAATACGAGGTTATATTTAGATCTTCTGTCTCTAACCCCTTTATGGCCACATCAGGCGTCCCTCAAGGCAGCCACTTGGGTCCTTTAATCTTCGTCCTTACTACCAACGATGTCGACCGCATTATCAAAGACTCCTGTCTCTCCGTCTATGCCGATGACATGAAAATTTTTAAAGTCATTTCTTCTACTACAGACTCTCGCTTTCTCCAAGACGACCTAAACAGATTTTTTATCTGGTGTCAGAAAAATCATCTTGAACTTAACACTAGCAAATGTCAATCCATCACATACTCCCGTAAACGCCTTCCACCACCCCATAGGGATTACTTTTTCTGTAACGAACCTATCCCTTCAGTCTCATCATTGCGCGATTTAGGTATCATCTGCGATAGGGAGCTTAACTTCCGTTCGCATATTGACAACATTATAAACAGAGCCAATTCTGCGCTTGGCTTTGTGAAACGTTGGTCTAAGGAATTTTCTGACCCCTACGTTACCAAATCACTCTATATCTCCTTCGTCAGACCCATCCTCGAATACGCTAGCCAAGCTTGGTCCCCTCACTATGCTGTTCACGTCCGACGTATTGAAGCCATCCAACGCAGGTTTATACGTTTTGCTCTCCGTGGTCTTCCTTGGGTTGATAGTTTCAATTTGCCTCCCTACTCTGAACGTCTGAAACTGATCAACCTTCAATCTCTCGAAAATCGTCGCGAAATTGCCGACCTCCTCTTCTTACATCATTTATTAACTGGTCACATTGACTGCCCAGCGCTTCTTGCATTGGTTTCATTTAATACCAATCCCCGCGGCCTTAGGTCCATTCCCCTCTTCCGTCTCAGTACTCACCGCACCAATTATGGTTTTAACGCACCCTTGTCCAGAATGCTTCGTTTGGCTAACAATATGGAAAATTCGTTTGATTTTCACTACAGCAGAGCCACTCTTCGCAACATCCTCCAGCATCGCTCCAACTCAGCCTAGCCATTGTCCCACATCTCTCCTCCTCTAACCCTAATCCCTCTCTCCCTTCTCTCGATAGTTCGTAAGTTTATCTCTAGTTTTTTAAGTAGAGATTGTTTAAGTACGGCTTGTATTAAGCTTAATAAAGTGCCGGTAGAGCCGGCGTCAAATCAAATCCCATCAAAGCACAAAAGGTTGTCCTATCACCTCTTCACAAACACTAAATGATGTCCAACTCAGTCTTCCCATTGAAGTTTAATATCTAGGAGTATGTCTAGACCAAAAATTTATTTCGAAACCTCATCTAGATAGAAACACATCAAAGGCAACTAGAACCTTCTTGGCCTGTTTTAGACTCTTTGGGAAAAAATGGAAAAATGGGGTCTAGAACTCAAATTTATTTTATTTATTTAAAGTATGGTACTTTAAATAATGGTCGATCCTATAATTACCTACATATGCCTCACTAAAGATCGAACACTACTCACACTACTATTCAAAAGATACAGCGAGTGCCCTAAATAGGTAGGCGGAGAAAATGATTGTCTATTGCATCTCCATGAGCGCCGTGCCTTAAGTGTTTAGTGCGTTGGATCGCTGTGGGGGAGGTTCGACATTCGAATCCCAGAAACACCAAAAGGTTTTTTTCACGGTCTCAGCTCTCGCGAATGTCTAACAAACGTCCGAGAGTAATAACTGTCAAGAGAAAGCTTCTCAATTTGCCTTTCGGATATGGCTCTAAACTGTAGGTCCCTTCCATTTGTGTGAATAAATACAACACGCACAACACGAATGGTTGCGAAAAGGTAGGCCCTGGACCACATACGTCTGTTGCGCCAAATATTTTTATTTTTGTATTGTATCTCCCACCCATCTACATAAGAGTTAAGGCGACTGCTGCAGCCAGTGCTCTTAAGCCTCATCTCCTTTACAATGTCAGGGACTCTGATTTAACAGGGCATGTGAAGATCCTTATCAAAATCCCGCTGCTACATTCACTGGCAGTATGTGTTACTGGCTTTATAAGCCAGCAAATAAATTAAAAATACTTCACCCACAGGGAAAATATGTACCTTCTTCAGTTGGAGCGGTAGATCAACAAAAAAATTTTTCCCAATTTTAAATCTGCTCTACCACCAGGTTACAATACTTCTATCTTCCACGCAGAGGTCTATGCTATGAAGCTATATATGTGCCAGAGAAAAAGACTAGAAGCAATCTCCGAAGATGACATATTGACATTTTATCAGATAGTCAAGCAGCTTTTAAGGCCCTCGAATCATACAGCTTTGGGCCCAAATTGGTTTGGAATTATCTTCTTACCCTCAAGCAGTTTGTTACACAAAACAATTTATCACTCACTTAGGTTCCTGGTCACAAGGGCACCGCTGGGAATGATATTGCAGATAAACTAGCCAAATCTGGCTACGAATCCAAACTCATAGTCCCTGAACACTTTTATGACTTACCATCCACCCCAATAAAGGTAGAGCTACAATGTAAGAGCAAAGAAATTTATAGATTACTTAGAAACCCTTCTGATATAAGCTTCCTTCAAGAACTTGATTTCAGCCAGGATAAAAATATCTCTCATATACGATAGTGCAAAAGATCACTCTAAAGGTCGTAGTACTTTGATGATACTCCAAGAGCCTTCTATTACCCCACTCTGACCTTAAAAAAATATCGCCCCACCTACCTTCAGCAGTTTGTAGCTTACGGAACAACATGAAGTAGATCCTTTCATGTATTTACTCCATATACATACAGAGGACTCCCCCTAAGTCGAATTTTCACGGGATACCATGATTTGTTCGAGTTAGAGGGAGTTTTGGAAAAATTCGAGTTAGAGAGAGAAACAATTTTTTTTGTTTTAAAGCGTTTATTTAATAAAAAAAAAAGGTTAACATAATTTAAAAAAGTTAACAAAAAAATAAATAAAGAATTGGAATGCTAAAATATGGCGAAAAAATTCGGGTTAGAGAGAAATTCGACTTAGGGAGAGTCCACTGTATTCTGCTGGAGTGGCACAATGAATCAAAGGCAGTATTGTCAAAGGCCGCCCTCTCTTAGTAGCCCATTTTCGATTTTGCAGACCAGGTCATAAAGAAAAGATTCGCAAACATGTTGGTATTTGCCTAGAGGCTATCTTTTCAATATCACCGATTTCATAAGACTTTCCAACATTCCTTTTAAAATCATTATCGAGAATGAAAAACGATAAGTCTAAGATTTTTTGCTAAAGTGTACTCCTTTTATTGGAATAAAGGCGATTTCGATATCATACCAAAGGGATGGTGCAGACCTGTGAGCTAAACACGCCGAGAAGATTGTTTTAAGAGCCCTAGTAAGGTTACCGCTACCGCTTTTTAGTATTAGTGGCTGGGACCGTCAGAGCTAGGTGATTTATCGGAAAACCTGATCATCTCTGCGGTTACTATCTGGGGTGCAACATTCCGTTAATTCCGCTTCTTTCTTCGCCATGTCGTACGTCGACCTACCTGTATTCGTTCTTGATGTGCTAGCGAGCTCCATTGCATGGCTTGTCGGACGATACAATTTTCGTTGTCAAGAATGGTGTTACCAATCCGCTGCCACTTTTGTATAATCAAATCCACACGTTCCTGGCCCGTTCTTTCACAAGATGTTCATTTGAGATACAATTTTGCCAGAACACTCGTAATATGTTTCTTACACAGCGGTTAACAAAAGTTTACAGCTTTCTTGTGACATTGACAGTTAATCCATAGGTCGCTGGTTCATCCGGCTCGAAGGACCAAATGTTTCGTCTTTGTGAAAAATGAAATAAAACCCACTGTACCTTTCAATCGAGTGTACAATTTTTATTTTAATGCCTCTATATATAATGTCATTGTTTTAAGAGAAAAAAAGGCGGGAAGTGCATTTCGTGCAGTTTACTGCAGTCACACACAGGGTGTTTCGTAGTTTAGAACACAGGCATTGTAGCCATTTATTAGCACCGATTCCACGTTAGAGCGGAACAGTAGCAGCATGGTGTTTCGGTTGATTTTACCGCTGTTCCATATTTTAGACAACGTACCAAATACGCAGCCTTAACTTTAGATATGTGGCTGATAACCTACAATTAGGTATCACCGCCAATCGAGAGTAGACGTTTTCCACTTTCTCGACCTGTTGTCCTGCAATGCTGATCTAAGTTGCTGATGAGTTTTTGCGGAGTTAATCCTCATTCCTACTAAGTTTGCGTCTGCCACCAAACCAGTGGTCATTTGGTGCAGGTTCATAATAGTTGCCACGATCGGGCCTACGAAACGAATCCAACTTGGCCGTGGCACTGTTTTCTTTCCTTTCCTACATCAACTCTAAAAAAGTCCCGTTTGGTTTTCGAAACCTTTAACTAATAGTAGTTCTGTACAAGCGGTCATCTCCTTATTTTTCCTATTACTTCAAGTTTTCATTGATGGCAACGCCGCAGAGCCCCACTTCGTCTTGATACTCCAGCTAGCCTGTGATGTTTATCGAATGTTTCCCTCATAACAGGCCCTACAATTTATTCCAGGTATCTTGGCGATTTCTTACTAAAAGTTCGATTAATCCAAAATCACGCACTGCACAAAAATTTGCAAAAATGGCACTACTGCTCTCCAAGTCCAACTCCTTTTATTTCTCTCACCCACCGCTATTTCCGTTTTATCTCTTGCTCTCACACTTTTCTCTCTCCTTTTATTTTTTATTCATGGAACATCACTGGTGCAGCTTAGGCCCAAAGGATAGCAAACCAAGGAAATTCCCATTAAAAAAAATGAAAGAAAAAAACTATCGCAATAGCTGATCATGGGGGGTAAAAGGCAGCCAGAGAATTCAACAACACAAGGAAAAAGGAAGAAAATTATTTTGGAGACTAGTATTGGTCCTCGGAAAGTTTCCTATAACAAAAGTGCAACATTGCAACTTTTCGGGTCGTGCTCGATCGATATTCGATGCGAGATTAATTTTTCTGGACCAATCGCGCCTTGCGTGACCAAAGCAAATGATTTTCGTATATTTCACGGAAATTCTCTTGTAGGCGGAGCCCCATTTGCCTCCTTTATTGGCGGGAGTGTGTTACGGTGTGTACTTTGAAATTTTCGTTATTATTGTTTCTTTGTTTTCTTTCTGGACTTTTGTTTGTACTTCTTTTTACTATTTCGGTTTATGTACCGCGAAAATTTTGTAAACGCGCCTGGTATACAATCTTTTTTTGTTGGTCCTGTTTTTGGGTGTCTTTCACTGTGGTTCTACGAAATCCTGCATGGAAAAAAGGCAAATCCGTATACGGCTGCGAAAATAAACGCAAGAAAAACTCTGTGTGTAGGTACACAGAATTTCAGTAGAGGTTGCAGAAAACCTGACTTGTTGGGAGAAGTGAATTGAAAAAAAAAGGAGGAGACGGGGAAAATGAAATCGGTTGGCCCCGCAGTAGAAAATGTAAATTTCGGTGACCGCGATTCTGCTTTTTCTTATTCGTTTTTGGCATTGAGGACGATTAATACGGTACGTGTATGGGAGTACTATTATTTTTTCCTTGCTTTTACGAATAGCTAGATATAAAACGAACGCACTGGATAGTGTGAGGTAAACAAGAATTGTAGGTAGTTAGTGCAATACGATATTAGATGCAATTGGATCTAACGAAATCGAAAAATACGACCAAGTGAGTGCCATATGCAGGTAGGTATTTTAAAACAAAAAAGCAAATATTTCTAATACCTTGGCATTTTAGATTTACAAATTGAGATTTGAATTCCTCATGCATACGTACATATGTACGTATACACAAACCTATATGATATGTATATTGTACATACAGCTACCGACAAAAAACATGAGATTTTAGCAACTTACTCATTTATTAATAAATTGCGCATGGGGTTGGGCTGCCTAAGCTCAGCCATTCCCAGTGGTCAGGCCCTTACTGAAAGAGGGGTGTCATAAATAGTTGAACTATAGCTCCACTTCAGATCTGGAGGATGGTGGGAAAATTCTCTTTTCGTGGGAATTCTGACGTTAAAAAGGATCGAGGAAAAACGAGATGTTTTTAAGGGAATTCGGTACACTCACAAATTTTTAACAATTTTTATTTTATTTATAGAGGGTGTGAAAATCCCGAAAGATAATGTTCCGTCCACAGACGTGTGGGATTCTAATTGTATTTATTGTATTTAAAATACCTGCGCTGGCAACACTAATGCGTTTAAAATATTCACAGATATGTACTGTCAAGCCTACCATTGGGTAAGCCTTATAGCGGGAGGGGTTTTTTTAGTTGCACAAGAATTATACTGTTAGGTAAATTTTATGAAATTTTTTTTAATTGCATTAAGCACAATATTGTAAAATATAGCCAATTAATGGTTTATTTTTAATGTTACCTGTATGCTAGCGTTATGAAATACTCGTGCCTTATACATACATACATACACATGTATGTCGTAAGACTACAACTTCTTCTTTAAGAAAGAGTAGAGGGAAGACGAGGTATTAAAAAAAAACGGACCAGATTGTGATGGTTCGTCACTAACATAATTGCGAAGATCAAATGGTGATAATGTGTTTGCTAACATCCAAAAGTGGATACATTCGACGACGAAGAATACACCGAATTCAGCGTAAATGTCCAAAAGTTGCTGTCGCCAATTAACGACTCCGTTTCGTCGGAAATCGGAGTGACTTTAGAAGTCAAAAAAGTGTTTTTCTATCTATTCATCCGACCGTGTCTCAAGCGTTTTCAAGTCTGAAACGAGTCGGCCTAGAGACTTAAAGCTCTCCTGCTAAATACTCGAAAAATGTGGTGCAGCTGATTCACAAAAATATTATTTGGAGCATATGCGTATGTACATATGTAGCGCAACAAATTAAGCGGTAATAACTACAAAATCCAAAAACAATCTTAGGCCCGCTGACATTTTATAAACCGACAACTGCACATTTGCTTTGAGTTTTTTTACTTGTGCTTCCATAGGCTTATTCACTCCTACTTATTATGGATTCTAAGATTGCGAACGACAGGTACAATCAACCAATTCTTTAACCCAAACTATGTGACTCAATAGTCCAACAATGTCACTGGTTTATTCGACTGCGAGTGGATGGCTTAGGGTTTCTAACAAGAATTCTCCGTTTAGATTAAGATGAAAAGAGAGCTGAATAATCTTTGAAATAGACGCAGCCAAGAACTGCCCTCGAAGTATTACTGGAGTTTCCTGGAACCCCTGATAAATGGTCGCACTTGGAACTTACAACCGAAAAGATGGGAATTAACTCAATTGGCATATGGTCTAACTACCGGAATGGCAAGCCCGACTACATATTAGCTTACAACATAAAATTTAACCATTGTTAAACCTGGGAATTACGAAGTTTTCTTTGAAACAATCGAAAACTACATCCCTGTTATAGAGCATTGAAGTGGCAACGTCTCCAGCAACATGTCACTACTCTTGCTTCACTAGTACCACGCCATACCGCACTCCTTGAGATAATCGATCTCTTCGTTGATTCTGCCGGTTGATTACTATTTTCGATAAGTTGAAATAATTTAAAAAATTTCTGTTAGAATTTCCTTTCTAGAAGCTATTGAGCGATAAATTCAAAGACGGCACTCCAACCTCTGGCTCCGCTCCTCCTGAAAATTTTGTTTCGAATACTTCTCTCCTGATTTCACCTAAGTCTGGGCACTGAACTAGAAGATGAAAAGTATCTTCTGATTTACCCATGGTAGATCTGAAGCCCGTAATTTCAGGACAAAACTTCTCCTCTCCTTCGGAAAACTGTGACTTCGCCTCTACAGATGGTTGCACTTTATTTATTTAGCTGTGCTCGCATTTCAGGAACATTACTCACGTCAAGCCCTAGTGGAGCTCTGTGGGACCCTTAGAGTAGTATAAGGATAATAAGCGATGACCCACGATATTGAAATTGCTTCCTGATGAATGTGAGACCTGTACGGGAAGGCATGATATATGTACATGCATACATACATAAGAGCGAAATGATAATAAAGAATAACTTGTCTGAACAAAACTATATGGTGATGGATGCGAGACCTGTGTAGAGAGGCATTGTATGCATTTTTATGTACAAAGAAGTAAAATGTTAGCAAACAACAACAATATCGTAAGCAAAACTGCACGGTAATGGAAGTTTGACTGAATTTATGTCACCCGAGACAGCAAGTGTCATATGAAGTTAGGTAAACAAAACTATCTCATACGCCTTTAACCCTCGCGTCGCACAGTGCTGTATTTAAAAAAATAAGGTCTCTGTGTGTAAAATAAGGCTTGAAAATACAAAAAAAAATAAATTCAATCAACACAGACATTTTAAATGCCATATTATACTTACAAGATGGACGTAAAGTGACAAAAAGAAGAAAGAAGCTTGACCATTGGAAACAAAAATATTGGAAAATCATTTGTTTTTATTTGTAACTTTTATTAGTATTAGAAAAACGAATATACTGTTTCATAAATTTTTTTTTTTCAAACATATCACACCACTTTTTTTTTTTTTTAGAGGAAGGGGAAATTTTCAAAAGTTACTGATGATCCGAGTAATCAGTATGTCGGATTTTTACCGACTAAAACCGCCTCCCACATAATTGCGATCTAGTCACTTGGACTAATAATAAACATATCACAATAAGAATATTTATTTTTTTAATGAAATAACTTATAAATAATAAATAAATAAATGCTAATGCTAATAGATTATTTAAGAGGAATCATCATCCGAGTCTTCACTGTCTGTATAATTTTGAGTTTGCGATGATAAATCGAATTTTCCGGCATTTTTATGTATTCTCTAATATCTCTATCGTCTTCTTTCGACAATTTTGAATTTATGTTCCTGTATTGTGAAATTATAGGATCAGACCTAAGTAGTAATACAGTCATTAAGTCTTCGTTTGTTTTCGAGATGATTTTCGGGTGTGAGAGAGAGGGTGTTTTCGGAATTCTTTATGACTTGCTTCTAGTACTCCGTCTGAAAGTTGACCAATAGGTATTTCGAAAAATGAAATAATATCCAGATCGTGGACTAAGAGCTTATGAACACTGATTGGCATAAAATACCAGCTATAAAGTTGAAGGTATAGTTTTTTGGCTTCACCGAGCAATTCGGAAAATTTGGTCTTGTGGAAAGCTTCTTCGAATGGTTTTTGGGGTCTTCCGCGACTAGTTCCCGGTTGATGATTAGAAGCAGTATTGACAAGAATACTCAAAACACCACAAGAAAGTTACAAAATCAGTTTTTAACCACACTCCATGACGTTTGTTAAATAGAGCGCGGTTTCGCGAGCATTGCTTCCATCGCCTGTCAAGATTTGAGTCAAAAATCATAACTTTTCGGGTCAAATCACTTTTAAATGAATGACAATAAACAATTGTTTATTTTCAGCTCATTCAATATGAAGCCAGTTAGTTCTTCAATCCTTGAGCTTTTCTAATGGAAATCCATTTTTCAAATATTTTATCGTTTTTTATGGTTTGACCTTGTCCTACAAAAAGTTAAATATTTCGTAGGTTAGCAAAAAGTAGCAATGAAAGTTTATACTTTTGCAAAGTACAATAATGGAAGAATATAGTGTAATAAAAGATTTTGCTATACTTTGGTAAGTTCTATTTTAAAATCTTTAATTAAGGGAATTCTTATGCCTTAAAACTGGGCTATTTTTGATTAATCAATGTTAAGACTAATTTCACTAAAAAATTATTCAAAAATCACTCATACCAGCTCTAAAGGTATTCATAATTATTATTCACTAGAAAAAAAGTTGATAACAGCAGTAACTTTTAACACGAGATCAATTAGGGCGCACCAAAATCAAATTCCAAACTAGAACTGAAGCTAAAATTACCATGACTGCTGATAACAATGCCGCTAATACACCAACAACAAAAGAACAAACGATTGTAAATAACAAATTACTATTATTAAACATATTTTAGTTGAGCTCCACAGCATTGCAGCTTTAAATCATTCATTAATTTTTTTGATTTTTGTCCACTGGTCGACGCACTGTGCGTCGTGCCGATCGTCAAATATCATAGGTAAGTAAGTTCCACGATTGGGCTTAATTAGTACTTCAGCGCTATTTTGACATCATCGCTCACGTAACCTGATTTCAAACCTGGAAATCATCTACAACTATCCTGTGGCATTTAGGAAATTGACTAGTTTGCTGATCTTTTTCCCCGAGATTTCGTTAATCTTGTCAAAGAAGGTTTTGCTTAGTATGCGTTGTCTATCCCTTCTCTCTCTCATCGTTGCAGCTACGACAATGTGCGTTGATTGGGATACCTAATCTCGACGTGTGCGTTTCTATATGCCAAGCGACTAGAGGAGACGGATCTTGAAGCGATGCCCTAGTGAAGCGAGTTCCTCTTTGCACTGATCCACCAGCTTGGAAGATGCAGTATTCGATGCAAAGCCTTTGATGGGAGCTTTGCTCTCAATAATGATGGCAATGAATCGGATAGATGCAGGGTTGTCTTTCGAAATGCAACAAACTTCGAGTGCTGCCAGCACTTCAACCTGGAAGACGCTGGATGAATCTGGGAACCGATATGATTCAGATATCTGGAGCGTTTGTGAGAAAATTCCAGCACCTACGCAGTCCATTTTTGAACCATCTGTATGAATTGTAATTTATCACATTGTGTGTCTTTTTTATCTTTTCATCTGCGATGTTTTTAGTTTTTAGTCGTCTTCACCTTCAAGAGATCTCTTCACTTTGGATGAATTTTCATTGGTGATAAATCTTGCAAAACGATGAATTACATATAAGTCGGCAATATATACCAGAAATACGCACGGCACACCTGTTTTAGAAAGCCGTTTCAATTAACAGATCAAGTTAAAAACTAACTTTCTTCATTGTAACACGTGTACCAACTTAAAAAAAAAAGTCATTGATAGCAATGCCATCTCTGTGCTAGGTCGAAAACTTTTCGTCCTGCCCTCGTATCAATGAATAATGAGCCAATGCTGCGATGATGACTTTCATTCACTCTGTAATAAATTAATGGCACTTGTCGAAACATTATATTGAATAGTACAACTTTTTAAGCCTCTCACAACTCCGTTAATTCATTTGTTATTCATAATTTTCAATTAAACTTCTACCGACAATTTTACATCAACCCTCGTAACGTCCGAAAACTACTCGTATTGTTATTTTATAATAACGTTCTTAAACGAGATATCTCTTCAAAAATTTCATGTCAACACTTGACACAGCGGGCATTGAGACATTGAGTGCTATGGTCTGGTGGAATATAGGACTAACTGAGGGAGACATTAAGCTTTATACACAAACTATGAGCATTACACCGAAATAGTGAAAACCTTATCAACGACATTTTCGTTTTTCTAATTAAAATGCAAATGAGGGCCTTTGTCTGTAAATCAGTTTTCTATTTTTCTCTTGAAGGACATAATTTCTGTATTATATGTGTGTGTGTGCTAACTACAGCGGGATAACAGAATCTAAGTAAATAAAAAGGAGAATGACTGTCACAACAACCGATATTTAGTTATTCCTTTTCGCTCTTTAATAAGACGATAACTAACTAGAAGCATATGTTTTGGAATAACTGAAGATGAGAAGCACGGATTCTGTTTTTATAACAATCCTTATTCATCATCCTTATTAGGTCATCATCCACGTCTATGCTTCATCCAGGCGAGCAGATCTAGATCTTTCCCTAGATCTTTCCCAGTTATCAAGATTTATCGAATAGTTAGCGAAGCCTTATAGAAGTCCGCGTAAAGGCCGTAATGTCCTGTGAGGTGAGATTCGAATTCTGGAATTTTGGGCATCGGAAAACTCGTTTGATTTCTGGGGCACACCTTAGACTACCATGTTGTTTAAAGCAGCGGAGAAGTGTTTCCTCCATCACCTTAATTGGTTCTCATCAGAAATCAGGAAAGTCCCTTGCAAACTTTTGGCCGGGTGTTTACGTAAGCTGTGACTACCTTTTTTTATATAATTAGCGCTTACCAAAGGGGGTATGAATACCCTTATACAGATTATTCAAGGCACGGGCGTTTGGGAAAAGGGGAAAGAGGAACAGACTCCTCTGTTATATTGAGGCCAGATCAGACGGTTTCCGTCTTTCTTCGGTTTCTGCGATGCAAGTACCATTCATGGGTAATGATTGAGGGTCTATGACAGAAGCAGACAGAAGACCTCTTGGTGATTCAGGCCCGTGTCTGCCGTCGCCTCTATTTGTTGCTTCTTCGGCTTGCTCAGCGAATGCGTTGATGGCATTTCGGCGCATACTAAGGTGGACATCTCTTATCTTCTTGAGGTGTATGGACTCGAGCTCGCCTTTACTGTAATGCGAACTTAAAGTTGTTTCCGCTCTTCAATCGTTCTCCAGATATCAGTATCCAATATCAGTGGCTATCCGTGAAGTGGCCTCTCCGCGATCTTTTGACAAGACTTTCTGCTCCGGTAAATAGTACATTTATCATATCATTCTGTGCTCATGAATGTTCGGCGGCATGGTGCGGCTGATTGCTTCTGTCCTTGAACAATATGGTCTCTTATTTGTTGGCGGACTACTGGATCCCTTAGTCTGTCGGTGTCATACCTGGGTACTAGCTACCACAAGCTACCAATGGGGATATCGAAATGACGATATCCCCATCGACTGTAGAAGTTCTCTTTGTTCGCTAAGTTCGCAGGATCGTAGCACTGAATCTTGACTTGAATTTGGTCATCAGTATTCATTCCCTGAAGGATTTCCATATGAGATCTTTGCGAAAGAATTATTGCTGTTGCGTCATAGAGCTCAACAAACTGATCATACACCGCAGATTTTTGAGGAGAATATTACACAAGGACCTCGGATTATTTGCTTACAAAGTCCAACTCACTCAAGAGTTGAAATAAAATAACTTCCATTACAGCTGCTCTGTGTGGACCTTAAATAAGTCAAAATTGGCACCATTCAAAGCACTTATCATGGACCACGGCGTCCACCACTGTAGTACAGTAATTTTCATCAAGTTTGCGTACCCAGATTTTAACAAAAAGTTGTTCGAAAATTCATTACTTACATATACCGGCCAGCGTATTATTGATATTTTTATATTTTTCCAAGATTTTTACTTAAGGATGCTTTCTCTAATGAGATGCCTCCGGAATGTTCAATCCTCCGTCATTTGTGGTAGTATCTAGATATCTTTCCGGTCTTTTTTAAACCCTAACATCCGCGTCAGCTTGGGTCTCCCGAGTCCTCTGGTTGCGAACCTCATATATATACATGTACAAATCATTATCCATGTAGTCTACTCATATCATGCCCGAAACATCCTTGTCAGATTTCTCAAAAAAAAAAAAAAACTTCAGTCAGAAACTGTAATAGGTGTATTTGATGGAAATGGTGAACAATTTCAATGATCACATGACACCTACCTCACCACACCTTAATCTATTAATCTACTTTGTATGGGGTGTAGTTGAATATAAAACTAACAAACATTCCCACAGCGATGTTATTCTTCAAGTGATGGCCAACATCGGCAAGGACCATTTAATTTGGCCATTCTCACGTTTCCGGTCACAAATTGAGTCTGTTATCGATGTCTTATAGTCTCCGCAGTCTGTAAAAAGTTAAACATAAAGACATTCCATTTCCTTCTTGTTAGAGGAGTAAAATAAATAAATAAATTCACAAGTCTTGGGCATTTAGAGGACCAATAAAAGGAGTTACGTACAAGTGCACAAGTCCAGAAATAGATTGATTTTCAATATCGACCTTATATTCTACAGAACATCTTTACGGCAACTATGATACTTTATCCGCATTGTTGGGATTTTGTAAGCCCATTTGTTGAGATACATTCAAAGGACATGAAACAAAAACCAGATCGATTTGGTCTATTGTTTTTCGCCTTTTCAGAAACCCTTTTATTATTATTCGTATTAAGGATTATAATAATGTCATTGTGGTAATTGTTGTGGCACAAAAAGCAAGCTCTTCTTACAAGAGCTCAGCGTATGTATGAGGATGAATGTGCATCTACTAATTTTACAGTAGGGTAAGAAAAACTAAACACGTACAGATATTAATAAATACATATAATCTACGTTAAAGGGGTGGGACTCAATCAAATGCAATGCAAGCAGTCGGTTGCTGTACAATAAAGAGCATGAATATGAATATTGTTTTGGGTCCTATTAGTACTCACAGATAGGTTAAGTTAGGTTAGGTTTGAAGGTTTAAGGCATACTCCTCAGCGTCAATATGTTAACGAGGGCCATAGAGAAAGAAAATTCGACATTACTTACTAACCACTAAATGCTTAAAAATACTTATAATGCATGCTTATTGCAGCCCGGTCGTTAGCTAACTTCCTCCAGTTGTGCATTCCAAGTCGGTTGGCGTCCCCTTCTACTTGTAGGTGCCACCTAAAGCAAGTTTGTCTTCTGCTGCATTGTCCGCCGGGATAGAGTTGAAAACTCTGCATGTGGGAGCATTGATGTCCATTCATCCGTTTTCGATGAATTCCACGCTTCAATGCTATAAAACAGGACAGGGACGGTTGAGGTCTTGAATGTAATCTCCTTAGTTGATCAGAGACTACTTGATGTCTTTACTACCCAAATGCTTTCGCAGCGCAAAGATTTGTTCTACGTTTTATTTCTGCTGAGACATAGTTTTCAGAATTGGCAGCTCCTGTTTCAATATCATCGGAGTCTATTGAGTTTAATTTTTAAAATAGCATCTACCTCTTGGTAGCACTCGTTGAATCTCATAATTGTAGAGTTTCCGAAATCAAACAATTCTTCTTAGGATTTGTTTCGCGTCTAAGGGATCAAAAAACTTCCCCATGTAGCAGTCCTCAGGAAACTCGGTGTAGAAGAGGAATGTTTCTGCAGATTCGTCAATTAATCTGGGGAAACACCGGAACACCGTACGACCTTCGCAATCTTCGTATGCTATCATATATTATGTTCCACATGATTGGGGCCTACACGACGACGGTTGCTCTGATGGCTTGCTATCCTTTGGGATGAGGACTAATCGCTCCATTTTCTTTGCAGCGGAAAGATTCCTTTCGTTAGGCATGTCTTGTAGAGGCGTCTGAAGATTTCAGATCTTACTTCTAATGCTGCTGTTAGCACGAAGTTCGGGATCCCGTCCTTTCCTCGTGCCTTGCTTCTCTTAACTGTTGCCGCGGCTTCAAAAACTTAGGCGTATTCCTGGCATAGATCATCATGTTTACAATTCGTGTATACTAGTAGCGCGGTATCTATGAACATTACACATCTATTGGTGCAACCAAAAAAATGTAAGGGATATACATATGTATGTATGTATGTATGTATGTACGAGGAAAAATAAACAGAACTACTTTCGTATACCAACACCCTACTGGGTGCACCAAACTTCACCCAGTAAGCCATGACAAATTTTAGCCATTTACCTCTTTCGCTTACGCGTAGATTTGCTTGTTGAACAGGCTACGTGTGCCATAGTTTGATGCAGACATTAGCCCTTTCCTGATTTCATGTTTAAATAATAATAAAAAAAAAACAATATCCTTCCAGTACTGGCAACTCATTTCGTCTATCTTGTGCTCCCCTCAGCATCCACCATGACATCCTCGTTTCATCGCTACAACGATGTGAAGTGTTCTTTTGATTTCTTGATACTTTGTGATTTCTACGTCCTTTCTCTCAGGATCTCGTCAGTGTATCCACCTTCTTTTTTTGTTGTTGTTTCGCTTTTATGTGGGAAAAAATCACTTGACGGAAATATAACAAGAGAACAAGTGGGGCACACAACTTTACAAGACGTCGACTACGATGAGGAAACAGCGGACAAAGATCATGAAACAAAAAAAAAAAAATTAATGTAAGGACAAAAAAGGGAAGCACAAATCGTATTATTATATCAAATGTGTGGATGTGAGGGTATTTATATTGTATGCGACAATGGGAACCCTGATGGAGCCTTTGACTAGCAGTGAAAAACTTCCCTTCAATTTGAGATTTTTTTTTCTTTTTTTTTTAGTCATGTCCTTGCAGTTGCCGTAATTTTACATATCCAGCATTAAGGCAAATTGTAATGAGTTGTTTTTATAGCTGCGTTACATTTTTTTTTCGTCCTTATTTCCTTGATGATTATATTATTGCAATTATTCTATGGTAATTAAGTCTTCCTTGTGTGGATGCGAGAATCCTTTTGCAATTAGCATTGTTCAAGTGTCCTTGTTTACGGATTTTTTGCATCCAAATCTTAATTTCTTAATTAGTATTTGCATTTTTATTGTGGGCTAGGGTGCACACTGGATTTTATTCATAATTTGTAATGCAGAGAATGAGTATTTCTGTTGTTTAGATACAATTAAGGCACGAACGGTTAGTTAGTAGATCGCTTGGGCTAATATCGATTTTATATTTATTTAATTATTATATTTATTAGTAATCAAATTTAGGATAGTAATATCCAAGCAGGGACTGTCACATAGGCACTATGCACACAAAGCTATCCATGAAGGAACGAAATGCGCATGTATTGATCCCCAAACTCAGATCTATCGATAATTACATATATCCTATTGAATCTAAGGCTGTTAGCCAAAAGGAGGCCTTATGGCCGTGCAAAGAGGCTTTTCTCAAGACATGGAGCATATCGCCCAAAACGCCTCTTTACGAGGATAAAATCGGATACCGACTGGGAGCAGTCAGAGAAAGTTCAAAAATTAAACACAAACAGCTAAGTGTAGTTCATGGCAACTTTTTGCGATGATAGTAAAGGCACAAGGGAATCTACGAGATGAAGGAAGATCCACTCCAGAGAACCTACTGCTCTAGGATTCCGGGGGTAATTGGAGGGAATTTTGCTGAGATTTAGTAGAGCTGTTGCTACGCATGCACTTTCCAGGAAGCGAGATCCAATATGCCGAGAGCATCGGAACGTGTAGTAACGCAGAATCGAGCAACCAGCTCTGTGGAATTGAGAGAGCAATTATTTCGATTGCTCGATGTCACAGAACACTATTAGAACCATTATCCTGAAACTCATGGAACTATATATAAGCAGTCTGGTACGAAGGTATATTCCACGTGTATGGACAAAGATCAAGGTGGTTATCATATCCCCGGCAAAGCAAGGGACACCGGCTCTAAGTACCAAGAGGCCAATTACTCTCACCTCCTTTGTACTAAAAACCTTTTGATGACTGATCTCTGGAAAATACGTCCCGATCCTTACTGAGTTGTTGGAAGGGGCACTGAAGACCCTAGACACCTGGCCTAAGAAATGTGGACCAGCGGTTAATCCTTAAAAACCGAGCTGCTACTTACTCTATCTTCCATAGGGGGCATTCCCCTTAGAATCGGACACTACCGAATGCCTAAGCCACGCCCCTAATAAAAAGTCTTCTTTGCCTTTTGGGAAAACCTGGGGACGAAAACCCAAAATGTTACTAAGGATGTACGAGGTACAGCTGTAGATACTGACCAATGGCTATATCGTTAGGTGGGTGTACTTATTCAATAACGAAGATATGGGGCTGTCGTGCACTGGCACTACTACACCCATACCCACACTGGTGGCTCATTCTCATTCTCTCGTAGCCGGACTATTCTTAATTTGTCCGTTGAATATCTTTGTACAAGCCTCGATAGCAACTAGTCTAGATGGATCGAAGACGGATATAGGGGTTGACTCAGGTCTACCCTCAGATTTTCCAAACCGCTGGGCATATCCAAATCACAAATGACACCAAATCACATCAGTGTCTTCCAAGAAGAGGTTCTAGTAGCGATAATATCCGCCCCTAAGACTGCGATGAAGGCAATCACCTTATTCATCGACAGCCAGACAGCAATAAAAGCTGCTATTGGAATAAAATCCAAGCTTGGAACACAGCAGAAGGTTAAGAAGTTGAAATGTAGCTAACAACAACATCAAAGTTAACCAATGAGCAAGGTGTTAACATACATATCTCCCCTATGGGTAACAGAATGAGTTTATATTGACCTAAGTGTGGCGTGAAAATGCGTTTGGTGAAAATGGTTTGATGTTCCTACAATGGCCGTTTAAATCCTTACAAATGAGTTTGCTTTCATCGTTTGGAAAATAGTGGATGAAAGAGTGTAATTATTCGCAAAACTCTATTTTAAGTATCATCGGCTGATACGGTATCAATGCCACTTTCAAAATCCTGTCACTCACCCTCACCCTTTCTTCAGTTTCCTTAGATACAGCATGTACTTATCTAAATATTTCAGTGAAATTTATTCAAAGCAGTTAACCGGTTCAATAAACAATTTAGTCATGGCTTCATATTGACATTACACGGGATTTTGTAAAATTGATTTTATGGAATTTTCACCACTCAAAATGTCATTTACCTACCAAATAGCTAAAGCTGCAGTGCGTCAGGACAGGCTCTTCCTTCGCTGCAGAATAAAACCGTAGTAATCAATACATCAAAGTATATGTCCAAATCCCCTTATACGTCGGAATATTCAAAATGAAAACTATCACAGCAATGTACATAAGACAGACAGAATGCATTCTATATGACAGACTAGTAGGGTACGTCCAGTTAGATTGCTATCCTTGTGATTTGGTGAAACGTACGCAATTGCATAACTTCATCACGGTTCAAAATCTTTTCCTTATAAGCAATCACATTGGTACGCTACACACACAACTACGTGAACATATATAAAATGCAACAAATACGAAATTCAAAATTCCACAACTAAAGCGCATTAAGTTGAAATGTCTTAGTACCAAAGGTAGTATACCAATGCCAATCAAATGCACATGCCGTTTGCATGGCTTCATGTAAGGAAAATTTACTAGAGTGTTAGCTACTGTAGCAGTTCTAGATTTGGCATCAGTGTGAAGGCGATGTATTTGCAGGAAAGTGTGAGGAAATGCATCGGGCTTTTGTGGTGATGGAAGCTCTTCAGGTGGTATATCGAAATGGTGATGGACAACCGCTGAAGTCAATTAAGATATTCATTGCCATCATCAGCTGAACATCGGATTTTAATTGCGATATGCATTGCATTTGATAAATAAATAAATACTCGACTGTATAGGTGTATTTCTATACAAAACACTTTTATGAGCTTAGTTTTAGGGCGAATGGATAATTTTACTCACTTGAACTTTTTTTTACTGGCCTAGGAAGAGGTCAGTCTTATATTCACCAGAGGTGAGACGGTGAAAAAAAGTTTTGGTGCTTTCTGGATTCCGTCTAGTATATTTAAACAAGGTTTTCGGGCCGAGCTAAAGTCGGTAAGGAAACCATCTGCGTTAGGTTGGTTGGAAACCTCCACGACATAACTACCGATTAGTTGACTCAGCTCGTAGATTTCCAAGACAACAAGTACACATAGCTGTGAAGAAGTTGTGTAAGCACGCAGAGATTAAAAGGAGAACCTACATACATAAGTGAGAGACTCTACGTTATGCATTAACCTGATACTAAAACTAACACTCAGTGTCGTAACAACATCAAAAAAGTAGCCGAAACCATACTGAGGTACCGACCACCTCCAGAAAGGTGTCCATCGTGTGATGAATACTTGAAAGCGGTGACAGAAGATGCGCATTTTAAAGCGCTTTAAAATAGAATAAGGACAGCAGAGAGAAGAAAATCGTGCGTAGAAGGATGAGAGCATACACAACTTAAGGAAATCGAAGAATCGTGCAAAATGGAAGAACATCCGGCAGTTCTATAGGAAAGACAAGCAACTCATTAGAAGGTCCGAATGCAGGCTCATCGAGTGCGACTGCAGTAGGCATCATCCTTAACAATTCCGTCCAGCTTCTGGGATATGCATCATTCGTCACTTTCACGGTAGCCGTGGAAGTTTTTGAGGTGAACGAGGACAAAACCATAGCAAACAAACCACCATATTTTACCCCGTCTGATCTGGCTTCAATATATAAGGCATTCATCCGCCCAAAGCTGGAATACAACGCCCATATCTGGTCTGGTGCACCCAAGACCGTTTTGCACATTCCAGATACGGTCCAGAACTGCGCGTTAAAACTTATAGGTGATAGAGACATTGTGAGCTCAATAGTCCCACTAGAACATCGTAGAAATGTCTCGTGTCTTTCACTATTTTATCGCTTCTTTTATAAAAAATGCTCCAGCGAAATAGCCACCTGCGTTCCTCCCCTTCAAAATTTCACCCGCAATACGCGTCATGCTTCGAATACACATCAGTTCACCCTCAAGCCCAACTTCGGACGTACTGTCAAATACAGGGATTCGTTCATAAGCCGAACGACACGTATGTGGAACAATCTCCCAGGCTCTGTATTTCCTCATCACTACAACATTCAAGCATTTAAAGTCAACGTGCACCGGTACTTCCTCTGTTCCTCTTTCCCCTTCTTCCAAACGCCAGTGCCCTGAGAATTCAGCATAAGGGTATTCATACCCCCTTTGGCGCGCGCGAGTTATAAAAAAAAAAATCTGCGGTATAACACAAAAGTTCATACACCGATAGTGAAGCTGATTTCTGATTGCTTCAGCTAGATCAAACAATCTGAGCGCTTCGGGTCCAGCCTATGTCAGATCTGTCTGGATACTTGACACGTCGCACAGTGGGGCAAGATACCCCAAAAACTGGAATAAATTCATATGATGGGCTAGCTATACTGAAAACAACATTTTTATGTAGGAATCACTTATTAGTTCATAGAAAGACCACATTTGACTTTTTAAATTTTTTTTTTACTGTTTAACTTATGATTTTTTAAACTTACAAAGAAGGAAAAAAATAAAAAAAAATCAAAAAACAAAAAGAAAATAGTTCCGCATTTTTTAGTAATACATATTTTGAAACTATATGTGTATTATAAATAATATAAGTTGTTTTTATTTTTTATTTATATTTTATTTACATACATATTTTCAAAAGGAAACTAAAATTCAGATTCATCTGATAAACAATCACTCTCACTTTCATCGCTAATGTTGGAGTTAGAGTTCTCAGAAAAACAAACATTTGGGGCAATGATTAAATCGAAAACTTCTTTTGGAAATGATTTAAGCTGTTTTTAAGGTAGTTTTCTGAAGCTTGTTTTCAGTGGATCTGATGTAATCAACATTAAATTAAAACTATCTTAATAACATTTTTTGCGGGAACATTTTCTTGAAAAGCTCTCGCGATATATTTTAAAATCTTTGTTCCTGGCTTCCTGTGCTTCTTCAGACAGTTGGCCTATTGGAAAAAGTGCAGCAGAAATCTCATCCGGACACTGCTTCTTCCCCTGACATCTGCCGAGTTCGTTGTTGTTCTTTACGTTTACCATACACATTTTTATAATTAATTGCGCGCTGAGGTGAACGCACTAACTTCTCTACTAATTTTGCTGCAACTGGATGACCCGCTGCTCTTAAAATCGCCTTTGCAAATCCTAATTGCGAAGTTGGCACCTCTTTTCTCATTGTTTCCGTTTTGAGGCGTTTGCTTCGATCGCTGCTTTCTTAAATCTGTTTCTCTGGGCGGCCGCCCCGCTGTTTTGACGGGGTTACTTTATCAAAAAGTTTGAACGAATTTCATTCCTAGCATATTTTAACCATTTTTTCTAAATCTTATTGCAAATTGAGAAATTGTATGATGGAGGTCTTTGACATTAACATTGTGTTGGGCTTCAAGGTGTGCCTCCAAAAATTTAAATTTTTCTTCCAGTGTTTGAAGCCCCGATTCCTTCATGAGGTTAAACAACTCCATCCTTGTATAAAACAAATCGTTTGAATGCGAATCTACACGGAAATAACAACTTTTTAGGAATATGTGTGAAATAATAAACCACATTTGCTGAGGCAGTTGATTGGGAAAAACTGAATAAAAAAAAGGAGCACTTATGAGCACCAGTTTTTTTTTCCATTGTTTACACAAGAAGTCAGACTATATTGACAAATGAAAATCTCGATGTGGAAACGTGTGGAAATCTACTTTTGCCCTAGCAATTTAAAAAAGGACCTTAAATTTCATCGAAAATTCAATACATATACAGAAAAAAAAATTCTAAAATTGCCTTTATAGTTTTTACATAAAACTAAATTTAGAAAGTTAGTACATACTTGAAGCTATCGATTCCATATTAATGTTTAGCTTTCACGTGATTTAAAAAAATAATAACAGTTATGCAACACTCGCCAATTGAACTACTTATTAAGACAGACGTTGCAAGAAGAACTGAAGTGTTGTTTTCAATTAGACCGTACGGAGTGACAAAGCAAGTAAACAATATAACTTTTTTTGCAAATGATGCATTGGAATGTATAATAACGGAAAACCCACTTGGTAAACTCATCTCTCTCAGTTAATTTTTTGAGTTGACTCCTTCATATAAGCTGCCCCACTGTTCGTCGTCGTGTCATACTTCCATCTGCGATTTCTGTTGCTGATAGCGTTTAGCTGGAGTAGACATTTACACGTATCGAGATGCATAACCTGTCTACTCTGTAGGATATTTTCACTAGTGTCAAACCGGGCGAGCCCGTCAGCCTTGCAATTACTTGCAATGTTATTCTAGCCTGGAACCCAGCACTGACGGATGTTGAACTGCTCCGCCATCTCCATGAGAGACAAGCAGCAGTCTAGAGCTAGCTTTGAAGTAAAAAAAAGTCTTCACGGACTTACCTGTTGTCCCTGAAAATGTTATATCACATTACAATTCAACCAGGACGGGGCTTCCTTAATCGCCAGTATTTTTCACATTGATTGTTGAATGGCTAGTTTGAACGCCAGACCAATAGGAAGACACTTTCCTAGGACTAGAAGTGACATTGGGACTCACACCGCTGCACTTAGTGCTGGAAACGATTGCCAAAGAAATAATACTAAGAAAAATAGATGGCACCGGGAAAGGAAAATTCATCGCACACAGACAACTATGAATGATATGGTCCAGAGATACTCCTTCGAGAGTAGCACTCGGCAGCAAACGAGAAAAGATCCGTTTGGGATGTACCAACTAAAACAAAATATAATAAAGTTGTACTCGGAAGGATCCAAAGAAAAGCAACAGGTACTGGGGCAATTGTATACGGGCTCAGAACCAAGTTCTCGGAAACCATGGAAACACACCCCAGTATTTTGCACACATGCATACGTAGGTCTACGTGATCAAAAGATGTACACGAAAGATTAACCTTGATAGGAAGGTTATAAGACATTGCGGTACTGTCGGATAGCCAGGCCGTCATCAAGGCGTTAAGCTCTCATGAAGTCAGATCGACACTGATGTCGGGTGCCTTGCCAGGATAAACCAACTGAGTGACTGAGTGAGAATAACAGAGTCAACTGGGTGCTAGGGCACGTGGGAGTAGAGAGGGAAATGAAGCAGCTAAGAGGCCACTTTTATCAATCCGGAACCATTCTGCGACCTGGGATTGCATATGCGACGGAAGAGCTAATGAAGAAAGAAGATTGCAAAAGAATCAATCCTTCGGAGAAACATGCCAAAGAGCTTCTATAGTATTACAACTAGAAAAGAAGTAAGGTCTGTGTAGTCTTTAACAAAAACTGAATGCGCATTCTTACAGGCTTCATAATGCGTCACTATAAACTTAAGGAACATCTCAAGAAAGAAGATTGCAGATTTTGCAGATCACTATGCAGGTCCACTGGTAACTACTTTATTACTAGATTGCAAATAAGAGTTGGCAGGATACCATCATGAGGTGTTCCGCAACCAATGTTCCACCCTAGTTAAAAAAAAAAATTGCAAGAACCAGAAATACAGGACTCTTCACAAGTCGACTTAAAGTATGCGCATGGGAATTATACAAAATTTAATTAACGATGCAAATATTAACCTAACCCAACAAACTCCGTTTCACTTAATGAAACCCTTTTCCAATGAATTAAGGACGAATAAATTCTTTAACGCTCAGCATGTACATACATAGAGTTGACTGCTAGATTAGTTTTTCAAAATTCTTTTGCGACCACTAAAAATTAAATGAATTCGTGTTGAAGTATGAAACCATCATGCACTACCTCAAAATATGATCCGTACAAGTTTGTATTTATGTATCTCAGTGGATAACGCTGGCATCACGCCCAAATAGGATATAAAAAAAGCACAAATTTGAAGAGTTAAAACAGAAAAACAAAAGCGAATGTAAAAAAGAAAATAAATCAGTTCAAAAATGTTTCAAAGAATTAAATTAAAATGAATTTTCCGGCTTTCAAGTTGTGAAAAATTCATTATGACCAGAAAGCTTATATTTTTATATTAACTTAATTTTTCGTTGTTGCTGTTGCTGTTGTTTCATCATGTCCTATGTCTGTTATTACTTTTTATTTTTATTTTGCGGTGCCTTCAATTTCCGTCTGTTTTATATTTACCGCAAAATGAAAGCTTAATTAAAAACAATGCATTTGCGGTGACATGCATGCTGTACATACCAGAGGATATGACTGACTACAGGAAATTTATGGAAGATACATACGAAGATACTCAGAATAAGGCTTGTGATACTCACAGGATTGATTAATGTTGTTGCTAACGTTAACTGATTTTGAATGTACCTCAGAGTACTCGTACATACCGCGCAGTAATAACGTTACAAGTATGTTGAACGTCGACTCATTTTCAAAGATATTTTATTTGTAGAGTTTTTACCTTAAATTCATCTTTTCAAGGTCTTCCCATCGTACATCTCTCAACTATATCTATTGATAAATAAAAACGTAAGGGAAAGGCCTTCTAGGTTGGGGTCTGTGCCGTGAAGGTTACTGCCTTTCCTTACCGCAAAAAAAAAAAAAATTTAGTTTTTGAGAGAGATAGGAGCCTCCGACAACAGCAATCCCTCTCATATGGATCCCAAACGTCAATAGAGTACGATTTATGAGTATGTAATGTACCTGGTACGTGCGCACATTTTACACTTAGGGTTCTACTCAAAAACTGCTCTCTCACCGTACAGGAGATAGGGTTAGCTATTCAAATATTGGAAGATTCCGACGTACATACATATGTTACAGATACAGATTAGCCTTGGAAAACCATCTTAGGTCAAAGGTTATTGATTTCAAGCTGTTAAGCGATCGCTTCAATGTGATCTATATCACAAATTGGTTGCGTTGAAGTGGCTGCCAACTAAAAAGGCCGACGCACTTAGATCAATCATAGGTCCATTGTGATACCACATGGATCTTGCAGCCCGTTAAATAAAGTACGTTTCTTTGGAAATTTTTTGAGAAACTGCCCGGTTGTATTGAATCATATCGAGGGACCTTTCTTTCAGATTTTTTTGAATGCAGGGTTGTCAGGATCTCTTGGGTGCTCTCCTCTTTTTCGTGTCAGATCTTTTATTTTCGATTTGTATGTAAATTTGCTATTTGCGACTTGTTTTCTTCGACGAGGAGTGTTGTTGCATGGGGGACACTGTAAGACTTTAATAAATTTACTTACTTCGTCTTCTTTTACCTAAGATGTTATTGTATTGACACCTTTGGCGTTTCTGCTTCGTCAGAGGACCAATATTTCGTTTCATTGTCGAAAAAAAATCAAGATCAAGTTGTAGGCCAATTTACATTTCAGACTTGCATTTTGAACCCCCAAAGGTGTGTTTAGAATTGAAATCACCACCAATAATAAAATGCAATCCAAGTGAGTCAAAGAGATTTGTACACATAAATACATCACGAAGAGTAATAAATCGACGCGATGTTGTCGAATGGTATGGTATAGTATGGTATGGTATTGTATGGTATGGTATGGTATGGTATGGTATGGTATGGTATGGTATGGTATGGTATGGTATGGTATGGTATGGTATGGTATGGTATGGTATGGTATGGTATGGTATGGTATGGTATGGTATGGTATGGTATGGTATGGTATGGTATGGTATGGTATGGTATGGTATGGTATGGTATGGTATGGTATGGTATGGTATGGTATGGTATGGTATGGTATGATATGGTATGGTATGGTATGGTATGGTATGGTACGGATGTGGTATGGGATAAGGGAAGTACACCTTAGAAGGTGCTTGTAGGGAGGCATTGTGGTTCCATATATGTAGGTGTGGTATCGTCTCTACTTTGCTTACCTTTTGGTTAGTATTAACTCATATAACATCATGTACACATGACGAAACATAGTATGTTCCAGAGTAGAACTTGCGCTAGATCCTTCAAAAAGTCTCTTTCCTATATAGCAGCGGCCTCCTCAGTCCTGCCCTCAGATATCATCGGTCTGCCGAATTACAGAAATCCTCGGACTTATGTAATATTGTCGGACAATCTTAAAAATTTGTCTAGATCTCACTATATCCCAAAAGTATAAAGGGGAGTTAAAATAGTCTTTATACCCAAAGTTAATAAATGTTCTTAAACAAATCCAAAAGTTTTAAGATCAGTTTATCATCAATCCTTCTCAAAAACTAGAACGACTGATTGACATCCATTCCCGCGGCAGTGTTCACACAAAATTTTTGACAGCGGTTCAACATGCATATTGCAAGGGCAAATCAGAGAAAACTGCGTTACATTCCTTAGTACGTACAACATCGAGTATTCCCCGTTTCATAAGGGGTATACAGTGTTAGCATTCCTAGATATACATAGATGGCGCTTCTAAGAACATATCAGCGATGACGGATGCACTGTCAGACCTGAAAGTAGTCAGCGCACTTTGCGAATTGATTAATCTCATCAAAACTGGGTGGGGCGTTTATTAAAGAACTGTAAGAAGAGGCTTCCCGCAAGGTGGCGTCCTATCCCCTCTTCCTGGAAGTTGGTGGTTAACGAACTATTGATAATCCTGAACGGTGACAGATAGGCGGTGATAGCTATACAGACGGCGTTACTATACCAGTCACCAAAAATTATTTTAGAATATCCTAAAAGGGTTTGGTGTGGTCTGGGTGTAAACCCCAAACCTGTTCGCCGGCTTGCCTCATTCTCTTAATGGTATAAGTGTAACTTTATAAATACATATTTTGGTCTTACTTTGGAGAGGAAAATTACTGAAAACCTAATATTCACTTTTCTCTTGCAAAAAGCTATCGGGAATACAGGGGGGTTTGAAACCTCACATATCTAATTGGTTTTACACCTCTGTAAAAAGGTGTAACTAACGTACGGGCTGATTTTATAGTGGACAGCCTTAGATATGGCCAGGCCATAAACCGGGATTATTAGGTAAGCAGCAGTTCACCTTGAAGGAACCTCATAATGGCCTAGAAAAGATTTTGGCCACGCCTCCATTTTGATTAAATTCAAAATCTCTCCCGAAAACTCGGACTACACAATTCCCTGTCTAAATAAAAACTTCAAAGTCACCATTCTACCAGACCAATCTGGGAGGAAGATACATAAGTTTGCAGAAGAAGAATCGATTAATTTCTACATGGGCGACTAAAAAAACAACGACGGGATTGTTGCAGGTGTTTTCTCTGATCTGAAGTAAAAGAAGAAACCATTCATTGCCTTTTTTATACCTTCCAAAGAAGGAAGTGTTATTTAGGAACATCCTATCACAACTATCTAGGTGATCTGATAAATGCAGATATTAGGAGACTCTTACGCTTCATCAGAAGCTCAAAGTAGTTTAACAACTAGGTAGGGAAATTTTTCCAAGATCCGTGTGGTATCACAATGGACCTATCTTTGGTCTAAGTGTGTTGGTAATATGTTGCTGGTAGCCAATCTAACTTAACCTTCTTGAAGTCGTTTGAATATTTGAGCTTTCTATTTTTTATCTCCCGCTCACCCCATTAAATACATTTTAACTACACCACTGTCTACCATCATGTACATGCGAACTTAAACAAATAATTTCACCTAGAGACCCAAATGACATTCAGTGCTTGGCTTTTTTTAGCGAGACCCTCAAGTTCAAAATAAATGCGATTTAATTAAAAATAAATATGCGAATAGCTTTCCATCTTTACCATATAAATCCACCTGCCGCACTAGAAATTGCAGATAAATTACAGTTGTTCAAACAAAAACAATGTTCCTTGCCGCTTGTAAACGGTTATTTTTTTTAAAAAAACACACTTCATTAAATTGATAAATAATCAAACAACCAAAACAGAAATAAAAAATATTAAAAAAAAAAAAAAAAACAGTGAACTAGATACAAACGACTTCCAAATTATAGATACGTACGTTATAAAGAGTTCTTAGAAAAAGTCAAGATTTATTAAATGTTTTTGCCATTCTAAGGCCGACATGTTCCATTTGCAAGGCTTTTGTGTGCAAGCACTAAAAGAAGAGTAGTAAAATCAAGATAAAAAACTATTTATCTATATACATATGTTACGCATTAAATATTGCCAAAAGCCTGCTTATTAAGAGTGATAAGAACATTCGCGAGATAAGTAGAGATTTAACCTCGTCCAAGGTTTGCAAATATCTGCGTTTTCGGAGTGTAAAATCACTTTGGTAAAAAAAAAATACTGAAAATATTAAAGTGTTGAGACCTGAAGCAGATCAGACGCCAGTTGTAAGTTTATCTGCAATGAAGTCGTTAACTTGTATCGGTTAGTAAAAAATGTTTTTTCTTTTTGTGTGCACGAGTGTACTAATATCGTCCGAATTCATATTTTCGAACTTTTAAGGTGTTTTGTTGCTGCTACAGATTATAGGACTCTCCGACGCTCTGTTTGACGGATGTGATCATACTTATAATCTTAAAGCAGATTCTGAGGCATATTTGGAATCGCCGTTTTATCCCAACAAGTATCCAGCAGGAACATCATGTCGCTATATTTTAATTGCGCCGATAGACTTTGAGATATTGGCTGAGTGTGCATTGGATATAGATAAGGTAAAAAACCAAAAACTAAATTATGCCAACATTGCTTTATAGTATACAACTTGAGTACTAAAAAGGAGATTCTAATGCCTTTGCAAAGTAATGCTTTATAAGGTAGACTTATACAGCAGACATCAACGGAAAAGCGGATATTCAATTCGAAATCGTAGAACTTTAAGAAGGTTATCCAAACGGTCGCAACTTCATAGTTTTTTGTCGTGTTGCCCTTCTCGGTCAGACAAAGCTAAACGTTATGTAAACCTTGTACGTAGTGCCTCTGTTTTTATTATAATAATCCAAGAGGACCCTCGGGCATAGTGAAAACCTTATACATAGTATCCATTCGTTTGTTATCAAAATTTAAAAGGCTAACTTCTAAGACCTCAGTCGTCTATCAAAATTATCAAAATTATCAAACTGGGGAATCCGAAGTTAAGGAAGGAGTGCACCAACGCAGCAGTTTGAGTCCCAGTTTCTTTTATGTCTTGAAATTTTTTTAAGAGACGCATCGATAAAACCGAAATGAGTCCTCCTTGTTTTTCGCTGGCGATGACTATACAATTAGCAGTGAAGTGTCTGACCTTCAGAATACATTTCATAATTAGATTAAGACTTTAGAAATTAACGGTTTAAGAAGCAGCCGCTCGAATACGGAATATTTGCATTTTCACATTTTGTTGGCATTGTGAATCAGTGGTTAGTGCGTGCGGCTGCTGAATATAAGGTATGGGTGTTTGGCAAACGTCGGAAGGTAAAAAACTGCCACCGGAAAGCCTTTCGGACATGGCTTTAAACTATTTATCCTTGCATTTGTTAGAATAAATGTAATGCATGCATCCGTTGCGTTAATTGGTTTTTGTGATTTGTTTTATTTGTTGATTTTGGATCATTCGTTTAAAAGTGCGTGGAATAGTTAGAATCGCGCAAAAACTCTGCAATCTTCTGTGACCGTAAAATGCGTTTCAAACTTAAAAGTTTTTTCGTTCACTATAATTAAGCGTTTGGCTTAAAATTAATACGAATGCTTCCCAAAATCGGAGGATAAATAAAAAAAAATAAACAAAATTGACAGTGATGGCGATGAAAATGTTAGGGATGTCGGCAGGAGTATCAGAAAGTTGTGAAAGTGGTCCAGTGTACAGTGAAAGTGGTCCAGTGTACAGACTTTTTCATAAATGTCGGTCAGTATCTCGGCTATAACTTGAAAAATGTTGGCACTTAGTTGCTCCAACGTTTCGGGTTTGTTGGCGACACGACTCTTAGCGTAATCTGAGAAAAAGAAATCCAACGGAGTTAAATCGCATGATCTTGGCGGCCAGTTGAAATCCACTAGAACCTGCAAAAATGCGACCTGGGGGCTTTTTACGGAAAACATCCAACGTTGCACCCGATCTGTTGCAATTTGCGCCATCTTGTTGGAACCGGATATTTTCCACACCAATATCTTCGATTTCGTGCTTGAAATACTCAAAGGGCACTCACCATTGACTATTACAGGCCGACATCTATCTGCACTATGTGTGACAGAGGACAGAAAGACTATCTGCAGTGCTTCCAGTCTCTTAAAAGACGTGACTTGTTTGCTCGGTATGACACTTTAAATCTTACAGATCAATTGAAAAATTTCGGCAAGTTGAGCGCTGATTAAACGATCCTGAACAAACTGACCAGTAACCTGTACATGCCCCCAAACTGCATCAACTACTAGCAAGTTTATCTATGTTTTCCCCTCTCAGCAAACTTCTTTCGAACTTCGATTGAATGTAGCTCAGTCAAATTAACGACCCCAGTGCTTTTACCGAAACATCAACATCAAAAGAAAATCCGAAGCGGAATCCTTTTCACTTTAAAGTTATCGAACTCATCTCGTTCTTGTGTAGACCGATGCAGGCCTTCAGTCATTTCCAGTTATTGTCCCCTAACCTGCCTCAACGTCTTAAGATTTTTCGATTCCCCTGAATTTTTCTTTAATGAGATGATCCTGTATCCCCCACAACGGTTCATGTTCATTAAGGGGTCCCGTCGACCATAAAAAATACGCCCCTGTGCTTCGTTTAATATCGATATGGGTGGGTGTACAGCAGAGGATAACCCTTAAGACTTTGTAGGCATTTCCACACAGTCTTTGACTTGATTAATTGAGCTTTAACTGCTGCAAGTACTTTATTTACTCTCAAGATTGATTTGGGCACACCTGTATGTGGCACATTTTTCCGCCTGGAATCTCTTGACGCAACAAGAACTGTTCGGAACCTAATATTAAAAATAAAATGGACAGTTGTTGCATTTTTCAGACGTAGATGAAACTACGGAAACTTGTTTGTGGCTAAAGTTATACATATCTGCACGCAGTGTTTGCATTTTTATGGCCTTCCGAGCCGCAATTAACCAAAGAACAATTTAGCGGTCTATTGTAGCCATCCGACATCAAACTTCCTTACAGTACCAAATATCAGAGGAGGATGCACCAACCTTTGACCGGTCTTAAGAAGGGGCTTCAGTTCGTATTCCGAGAAGAAATACAATGCAAGGAGAACTCTAAAGAGGGCCACATATGTACATACAAAGTGGGTGAGGGGCCCAATAGAGCTTAAAGTCTTCCTTGTTTTGCGTTGACTGAGATATTCGCTTTCTTTACTTAGCTACAACAAGGTAGCTAAGATGAAGATATCTTAGAGACCTTCACAGCCGGATGAAGAGACCTTAACCTCCCCTTGTTAAAATTAAGGTGGGGAAATATGACAACGTTTCGCCAGTGCAAAGTCGATTAGCCTGAATGCATTGCTGGAGGTGGTCTCGTGCAGGCTACACTGCCGGCCATTAGTTTGGAATCACTTTTTGATTTCCGTCAGCCTGTTTCTCTAACTATCATGAAAAGGCACTCCTTTGAAGCAGGTTTAAAAAGCCGGATAGCAGTTCGAAAATCTTTGCTCTTCGACCTAAAATAGAGCTAAAAATTGGACGATGGAGGACTGGAGCAAAGTGCTGAGGACTGACGATTCCAAACTTATGGCCGGCAGTGTATATTGTCCGACAGAATTTATTAAATTAAATTAAATTAAAGGCTTCTTTAAGTCTGTTTAGTACAATAGATCTAAACATGTCGCAGTGCGCCTACACCTTTATAACCAATCTATCTAAGAAGCTCGGATTTCGTTGTCAGTAGCAGACCTCGCAGTTTTTTCCTCCAATTGCTCTGCGAATCCTATCGCACTTTTTGGACGGATATGTGATCACTAACTAGTGCGACATCAAACAATGTAGTGGACAGGAGTTCGTTGCATGTAGGTAAGAGTAGGAGTTGGTGTACAGAGGTGTGAGAAAGATGCCTGCATCTTTTTAAATGGAGGATATACTCCGTTTTAAATTACTATCTAAAGAAAGGGGGAGTTGCTTTGCTTCAAATATTTGTATTTTTTTTATATGCATATATACTGCGCATTCTATTCGGAGTGCCTTAACTCCTCTAATAAAAGAGGAAAAAATCCCCTGGTTTCATACCTTGATCTCGTCCTAGTGCATTCATATGTATATCCCTTTAATATCTTTTTATGCTCGTAAACAGCATTCAAAAAGGCGCGTTATGGTCGTTCACAGTCCATTTTTTTTTAGATTTTTCGACCTACTCGTAATGTTTTTGAGTTTTCAGAAATGTTTTCTCTGAGTGATTGTTAGACAACTTTTTTCGAAGAAACCTTTTTTTCTGGCACCTCAATTGATAAATTGAAAGGATTATTAATATCTCGCCTTCTTAGAATGGCTCCAGTTGCGGTACTGAGTTCTTTTACATCTCACGTGATGGAGACCCGAGTTTATCTGGCGCTGAACAAACCTGTGGAAAGGGCAATATCACACGTACAACGGTCTTCGACAAACTTGTGATTGCCTATATATCTGGAGCTCCAAGCGGATCTACAACTGGTGGTAAATTCAGATGTAAATTGACTGTCCGTCCGCAAGCTTGTGATTGTGGGTGGTCACAGAATACAAGAATAGTCGGTGGTGTTGACGCTGGAATAGCAGAGTTTCCTTCGATGGTGGCCCTTATACATGAACCTTCTCAAACAGAATTCTGTGGTGGATGTATCAGTAAGATCTATTTTGTTATTACATACATTGTGAATAGTTTTATTTATTTTTATTTTTGTTTTGTGTAGTAAGTCACAGGGCAGTTGTAACTGCAACCCACTGTCTACGTGAATATCCAAATGTAAATGAAATTAAGATACTTGCCGGAGCTCATAACTTATCATCAAGTGAGTCCTAATATTTCCTTAGAAGTGTGATTGAAATACCGTTAATCTCATTTTAGTCATTGATTCAACGTATGCAGTGAAATATGATGTAATCCAGTACGTTGAACATCCAGACTTCAATACGACTACTAATACCAACGACATCACAATACTATTTACTAGAATTGACATAGAGTGGTCCCGCGGAGTTGGACCGGCTTGTCTGCCTTTCGATCAGTTGTAAGTTTTTTTCTTCTCTGCGAAACTTCTCATATAACATGCGTGTTTCAGGGGCAACACCTTTGATTATACAAATGTGAACCTTATTGGATGGGGAACAACATCATTTGCTGGTCCTAAGTCAGATATACTACAAAAAGTAGCCGTAAATATTTTGCCAAATTCCGTGTGCGAAAACGTGTATCCTTCTTTACAATCGACACAAGTCTGCACATACTATCCGGATAGAGATGCTTGTCAATTTGATTCTGGTGGTCCAGCCATATATAAGGGCTCTGTGAGGGAATTTTTGTTGGCACTTATAAGTTATGGATTTGCGTGTGGCAGTAATCCAGGCGTAAACACAAGAATTACTTCTTTCATACCTTGGATCCAAAGTTACCCGGTAGGAAACCTATGCTCTAAGCCATTTACGTGAATGAATTAAAAATTGTAATAAAGATATGCAATTAGAATGGAAAGAAATTCGTTTTTTATTACGATAATGTAGTGGTGCCACCATCAAATTCATTTGAATTGTGTCACTTAGTCACAAGGGAATCCTCCCAGATAGGCTAGACTAAGATAATACACGATCGGTATTGGAAACTAAAGTAGTTGAGCCGTCACAAGAAATACCTCAGTCGCGAATGAAGCATCTGTCTACATGGAGACTTTCAAATAAGTCAGACTTGTCTAGATATGGTGGTGGCAGAACGACTTACTTTTCTCCACTCGAAGGACTCCCAACAATTATCAAAAATAAAAGAATTCGTAATAAAATCTCAGACTGCGGTATCAAAAAAATCTACAGGAAAGGTAACCTATGACCCATGCCCGTAAGCGCTCCTCAAGTCCTAGATGCAACGAATTTAACACACAAACTGATCGGAAAAACTGGTGCATCTACTACTGACTGTCACAGAGAACAGAAGTGGAGACTCCTTATACGCGGCACCCCTAGACAAAAGTCTTTAGCTTTCGACATGTAAGTGAAGTTCTTTTAACAATTCGTATCCATGTCAATATTATCCTAATAGGCACTGCTGCCCGAAAAAGGAAATATATGATACTACCTAAGATTGCTTTTAAGAGGTCGCAAACAAAAGGAATGTGCTACACCATTTTAACGCCGAAATATGTACATAAGAAAGGATTGTATCTTTAGTAGCCTGCGTGATACATGGTTTACAGCATGTGGCTTTTCAGAAAAAACACGAAATGCTCATAACTTATGCCAAAAAACGATTTTAGAATACAATTTAATACATTAACATATGTATATGCATACATCTGTAGCCATACTTTTTCTATAACACCACCTTCAGCATCGATAATAGCCTCAATTTATCACCGGAAACGTTAGCTGGTCTGAATTAGATGATGAGACAAAGTCTTGTGAGTTAGGTGGTCATAAGTTTGGTGTTACGTATATGACCAAGAAAAATGATCGTCATCCATTCTTGAATCATTGGTGCTTTTTGTCCTGGCGCAAAATATGGCTGCCTATTTGTCTGTCTATCCAGGGTTTAACAACTGCATCTAGCACCTCGTTGTATCCCACAGCATTCACTGAAAGACTTTGTGAGAAAAAGTAGCGATGTATAACATGACCATCACCACTCACTTCAAGGATTATCACATTGCTTTTTCATTTCATGTGACATAAAATAACCTCTACTCATGGCATACAACTTACATCAGAAATTTTTAGGAACAAAATCGCGAATTGGTGGTTCAGACACTCAGTGGCTCCATGCAATTGACCTCATCAATATACCAGATTCCAATTGAATAACTTCATTACACTTATTAACCAAGTTCCGAACTTTTTTTTGCTGCCCGAATGTGTTGAATCCTTTTCCCATTTCAAAACAAGCGAAACATCGCCGCAAGAAGCTTCCAAGCCCACTCATAACTTGTGAGCAGGTGACTTTCAAAAAACGCAATATTTCGAGATGCATACGTTTTCTGATTTCTTGTGCTACTAAACTCAAACGTCTGCTATCAACCTGATCAATGCTACGATTGAATAAAGACATGTCCTCAAATAGCTTGGGCATCCCGCAGATTAAATAATACGCGAAAAATTGAGACCGCAACAGAGCACCAGAATTTTTGTCCTCACCTCTAGAGACGCCAGCCAAGTGCGGAAATATGCCACTCAGTGGAATCCACTCATCCAGTTAGGCAGAGTGCGGCACCTAAGCAAATATGGCGAAAAACAGTCGAGGAGGAATCGAGATTACTGGCGAAGAGCTGCAAACACATTGCAGAAATCTGGACAACATGGTGGGCAGTCGTTATTGACCCTTATGCGCCTGTAGGGGTGACAAGATCTCAGTAAGTAAGTACCATTTCAATATCCGAAAATTGTATTCTTTTTTTAAGGCTGAGAAATTAGCTCAAAATTAGTACAAATTCCATAATTTTGTTGTGCACGTTTTACGAGTTATTATTATTACTTCCCCACTTCAATTATTATTTTTCTTCTTCCTTTTTCTTCGAAATATATTCCCAAAAAAAAGGGCTTCATAGGCTCATTGCACCGTGTACTTGTATTTACGAATATAAAGTGGGGAAGTTACGACTGCATAACAGAAAAACAGCACTAATTAGGCAAATTAAAAACGATTTTTTTTATCTCAAACAAAAATTTAAAGCATTACGCTGTCCATATAACAACGACCTTAGCAACAGCAAACACACAAAGCCTAAGTATTATGTTTTTTTTTTTTTAATTTAATTGAAAAGTTACAAAGTAAAAAAAATATTTTTTTTAAAAGCCATCCATAAGTGCACTTGGGACAAATGTAGCAAAAAACACAACGACAACAGCAACAGAACAAACCTTATTAAAAGAATGAAACACTGACAAGTGGATGAGCGGAAGGAAGAGACTCAACAATAATGAAACCCTTTTCATTACGAGACAATTTTTTTTTCTTAAAAAAAAAGGAAAAAAATACTTTCAGTCTGATTCAAGGACTGACTCTAAATATTTTCCATAAAAAAAAATATTAAAAATGTTGTCTGCCCAGTCCTTGGCAAATGCTGCAATGAAGCATTAAATGGATTCGTCCTTGGAGAGTTTTTTTTTGTTTTTTTTGGCACGTGTCTTTTGAAATTACTTTCCAATTTTTTTATGTAAAGTTCTGATGAAATAATCATTTAATTAAGCTATCTCACAAATAATCACATTTACGCAAGTTACAATATTTTTCGTCAACTAGTTTTGATTTTTGGATGAATTTCCATATTTTATTGATATCCGTATCGGCAACATCTTGAAGATTTTTTAATAAGCATTCTTCTAGAACATTTTTTCCGTAAGGTGGGAAGCCCTGGGCAGTCATATACATACTAGAAGAACCTCTTCTTGTAAGGCTAGCCTATGGTTGTAATCGTGGGCATATCCATGTTTCTAACCCTGCTTCATCGACAGTTTATTTGCGGCTCCGTTCCTTCGTATATTGCAGTGACCAGGTACCCAAAGCTTGTTGACCGGAGAGGAGATTGCCAAGATATTAAGTTTTTCCTTGTATCCCTTCACCAATTTTGAGTTGGTTCTTGCGTTTGCTAGTGCCATTAGAGTTGCTTGACTGTGTGACCAGATGATAATGCCATTGCTTTGGGTTACGGTTCTGAGTAGTAGTTCCGGGCACTTAACTATAACAAAAATCTCTGCCGAAAACACATATACGAACTGTTCTAGATGCAGAGCATGACTAAGAGGTGGGGTTCGGCAGTGGACCCCTCCCCGATTCACCATCGATATATGATTTATCTATGCATACTTCTATTCCATCCTCGTAAAGAACGACAGTGACTTGCTGCCTCGCGTTTGGGAAGTCGAACTGTATAACTTGTGTCGAAGTTGTATTTCTTACTTAATTCCTTAGTTGCATGAGCTCACCCAGGGTATACAGATCTTTCCCCGTAGTTTCATTGATGAGCGATAGTGCCTAGTGCCCAATTTCGATGTTATCACTGGTTATTAGAGGGCTTTTATGGCTGCCTGGCTGTCGGAGTAAATGACGATAGATGGGTCCAACACCGACCCCATTGACAGGCACTCAGTGGCTTCACAAATAGCCAAGACTTCTGCCTCAACAAGCTCCAGTGATTTGGTAGTCTAAAAGACGGGCTTAAGTCCAGGGTGATCGAAAGATACCAGTCCCTACATCATCACCTGCATTATCATTTGGAATATCATCCATTCCCATTGCTGTAGCCTCGGAATATTAGTAGAATTAATATTGAAATCCAGGAACGGTGTTACGTAGTCTGTGGCTTATATTTAAGCTTCGAATTTTGGCGTGCTGTGAGACATTACTTTTCATTTGTGTTGATTCTCCATGTATTCAAAGGGAGAATGCGCAGCATGGTTTCCAGCACCGCGGTGGGAGTGGTCCGCATAGCTCCAGTTGCACAGACACATTGCGCTCTTTGAATTTCATTGACATGGGCGATCTCCAGCTCGATAGACATTCACTTTTACTTTTACTGCATCCCCTGATACCGTTCTGTATATGATAATTTCCTTGCTCACTTCCGCAAGCCGGTTTTTTATTGCCGAAGATGGTGTTCCAATATTTGGCATTAGCCTGGATATTGCGGTCCAATATGTAACTTAAATGATCTCTAAGTTGAGCCTATGGTCATGCAGAACCCCCAGGAAAGGCTTTGACTCGATAGTATGTTCACCTCAAGTTGTTTACGCCTGCTAATGAGAACAGCTCCGGTTTTATGATCTGCTTATTCCAGACCCAATAAAGGAAGCCATATCTTCATGTGTTTCATGGTGTTTCATTGTAGCATCACCTTTTTTTGGGAGTTTTTGCTAGCCATTACCACCATTGCTATGTCATTAGCGTATCCATTGATGTCCATTCCTCTTGGTATCCAAATATGTAGCACTCCATCGTGCATAATGTTCAATAGATACTTGGCCCAGCACTAATTTCCGTTATTTTATATCTTTTGGGGCCATCGTCGTTATCGTAGAAAAAGTTCCTATTTTCAAAATAATTTGTAATTACTCGCAGCATGTAGCTTAGCACTCGTATGTTCCTTAGCGCTCAGTTGGCCGAGTTGAAGGCATTTATGGCATCGAGGATAACTGCACCGCAGTAATGTTTTTTCATTCTTTCCATTTTGGTCCTATATGATATGACTTCGTGTTCGATATCGCAAACTTTTTGTATCGCATGGGTGGTGCTTCGGTATTTTCTGAAACCGTATTGTCGGCTGGAAAGCTGCTGTATCTGGGATACATAGTGATCTGTATGACGACGGTTGCTCTGGGGACTTGTCGCCTTTTGGGAGTAATACCAGCCTGTCGTTTCCATTGCAGAGGGAATTTTCCTTCTGTCAGTCATTTTTTTGTTGAGTTTTAATGGCTTCCTCTAAGACGAAGTTTGGTTACCGCCCATTCTAGGAGGCTTGTTGCTTTTCACTGTGTCAGCTACATCCAGGAATTCTTCACTTGTCATGGGTGTTATTGTATCCCTTGGACAGATGGACACTGACATTCCTTGGAAATAGGCTGCTGACCATGATTGCTGCAAGAAGCTCCAAATTTATCGATTCGTCGTCGATTGCAGTATTGGGACTCTACCGGTCCATTTCGTGTTAAATTTTGGAAAAAAACTTCACCTGGTACAATATATTTATCATCCTTCTAGTCAAGGATGGCCACAAGGCCATCATTTGCTCCATACATTGCCGATTGGGCTCTTGAGCTGACTTGTAGCTCTACGCTGTAATCAGTGAGGTGACAAATGTTTGACTTAACGCGTTTGTTAATAATGCTGTACTTACCATAACTGTAAGTTAAGTCCCTTTATTCTGTTTTTTTCTAATTAAATAATTATAAATTGCATGTCATTGAGCAAAAGCATTAATTTATTTAATTAAATGGCTTATAACAGAAACTTCCAGCAGCATTTTGTTTAATCCAGTTAACAAATGAAGTAATTCTTGTATTAATACCTGGATTAGTACCACAAGCACCTCCATAGCTTATAATTCCACACAAAAATTCCCTTACTCCCTTATAAACGACAGGACCACCAGAATCAAATTGACAAGCATCCCTATTCTGGAAATATGTGCACATTTGCGTGGAAACTAATGCAGGATAAACCGTCTGGCAAACCGAGTTTGGTAAAATATTTACAGCAGCCTTTTGTAGGGTCGTAGATCTAGGACCACCAAAAGAAGTTGTACCCCATCCAATAACAAAAACGCTCGTGTAATTAAAAGTGTTGGATCTAAATAGAAAAAAAAATTTTTTTAATAATTATTTGAATTATTAAAATCTACTGAAACATGTATTGTTGGGCACCTGCAAGGGAAGTTCGTCATGGGCGTAACAGCACTGCGACCAGAAGGATCATGTGACTATGTACTACCTTTACACCAGGTTTAATTCCATGCACAAGTAGCATGTGTTCTTCGATTTTGCTCTTTTCTAGCAGAGGCGACAGATGGTATCCTTAGTGATACTCATTTTATGGAGGTAGTACTTGAGCTAACAGTACCCAGAAAATAAGCTCAGTAGCCTTCTTATGTCATCTCAGCTACATTTGAAGAAGGCACCTTTTATGGAAGGTAATTTTCCATGGCCTAAAGCTCGGCCTGAATAACACTTGGACTCTTCCCAATTGGTTTCATAATTTCAAGTGGTTAGTTCACTACTAAGATCCCAGCGGCATTGAAAAACAATTCTCCAGATAGCGGATCCGGGCAGCGATATTCGGATCTACACGTAAAACATTAGGTCAATTAACAAACCGCGTGGGGATTGCTACCGACAACAAAAGCAGAGCTTGATTCAAAACATATCAACTCATGGGGAAATAACAGAGTAGTGGTTTGACGATAGACCAAGTCTTTTCACTAAGCCAAGGCCTTGAAAAGATCAATGAATTTCAAGTCGAGTCACACCATCCTTTCGTCTTCAAAGCAGAATATTTGCATGAAAGCCTTCATCACCTGGAGAACAAAAATTAGTTCAGCTGTGTCGAGTAACGCTAAAGAATACACGAGGTAATGTACAGTTTTGAAGTAGCTCTTTTGAATTATTGCAAACGTGTACCGGATTTCAGAAAGAAAAAAGATGGCGCTACTATCGTGTGATTACCTTAATCTTGTGGTGGAGCATATAGTGCGTAGGACAGTTGTGTTCACAGAAATCACTTTAATTCAAAAACCCGCCTAGCTGCTGGGATATGCAGACGATATTGATATCAATGGTTGCTTCTAGCGAGTCTTTCACGAGTTGGTTTTGAAGCAAATAAAGACAAAACCAAATAAAAGCAGAACACTATTTGTCCGTATGGTTTAACTCCATTGTTCATAGCTTTAACTAAGAAATTTATCTACCTCGTCAAGATCAACTCCACAAATAACACCTTAGTGTAGGTTGGAAGGAAGATTGACCCATAGAAATCGGTGCTACTTCGGCTTGTAAAACAAAAAAACTATATAGACCGTTGATTTTTCGAGTGCTTGACGATAAGCAGGACTGCACAGCAGAAATCCAATTATTCGACTATTTTTGGTCCTATAGGCGATGAGGGTGAATGGCGGAAAAGATACAATCTACAACTCTTCGAGCTGTACCGAGATGTGGATGAAATCCAAGGGGCAAAAATGCTCCAACTATGGACAACAGCATAGGCCATATTCTTCCAGCCAAGAGGATCTTCGACACTGACTCCCTAACATCGCCAGTATGATCGAGTCCTTCAATGTTTTACAAAGTATTTCCCATAAAACGACGAAGAGTTCCTTTCCAGCCAGCGGTTAGCTTCAAACTCAGCTAATCGCACAAATGAATTATTGTGCTTAAATGGATTCGGTTTTCCGGGCTCCCTTGCATGTTGGCCACCTTCCTAAGTTAAACAAAACTCTCTCTACAGCCAGTGCCCAAATTACACAGGTTCCACTGTATATGCAAAAAAAAAATACGTACAACTCATTCAGCGGCAGGCAAATCGGTCCAACTCCTCGGGACCACTCGATGTCAGAAGTTGTAATCAAAAGTGCGATATCATTAACATCCGTTGACGGACTATAATTTGCGTTCTCGATGTACTTATAAACACTGTACACCTGAGCATACTGGGAGTCAGTACCTACAAGGCATATTTCTTAGATACATCCAAATCGGAAAAATATTTGAACTTACTTGAGGACAAGTCATGATCTCCAGCTACAATGAGAACTTCACTTGGATTTGCATAAAGTTTAGTGCAGTGAGCTGCAGTTACAACAGTACGATGATTGACTGCAAAAGAAAAAAATTATTTATGAATGCCGTTAATTTGAACATTCTAAGATAATTCTTACTTATACTTCCACCACAGAATAACGTTTTGCTGGGTACGTGATAGAGTCCCACCATGGAAGGAAATTCGTTCGTTGCCGTTTCAACGCCACCAACTATTCTCGGACTTTGTGACCATCCACAATCACAGGCTTGCGGCCGGGTAGTTAGTTTGCAGTTGAAAGTGCCTCCAACTTGTGAATAACTTGGGGCTCCAGATACGTAAGCAATAACAAGATTGCGGAATAGTGTAGTGCGTGTTACGGTCCCTGATCCACAGAATTGATCGGCTCCAACTAAATTTGTATCACCATCCCGGGAGATGTAAAAGTACTCAGTGCTACATGAATTTGGATTCTGAAAAAAAAAAAAAAACGGAAAAGTCCTTTAAATATTATCCCATACGAATACATATGTATACACATAACCAGGGAATGAACACTGATAGCAACGGCGACTTCCATACAAGGTTGGTTGTGCCAAATTTATTTTATGTACTTTACTTAAATTTTTATCACCGGAAAAAAAAAAAATTGCGAAAAAAATCTAGTAAAACCTAGTTTTTTGAAATACAAATGATGTCGTTTAGCTATCAATGTAATCTGTCGGGTACCTACACTGAATCCTAATTCATCAGTCGATAGATATAGGCATTCTACGCCACATTTTTCATCGATATAACGAGGCTTTTAACTTCTTTCAATATTCTCTTCCGACGACTTGTCCACGTATTTTTCACACGTAAACTTTAAACGCAAAGTTGGTCAGTGATTGGTAAGTTGGAATACTGAGCACGACGTTCAATGTTCGAATCCCAGAAAACACCAAAGAGTTTTTCATAGTCCCACCTCCCGCGAACGTCTGAGAGTAATAACTATCATGAAAAAGCTTCTCAATTACAACAATATTTGTATTTTTGTGTGCCAGGATTGTAACTTCATGTGAATTTACAACTACGGCGAACTCTTTTCTTTTATAAAAGTATTTGCAAAACAAATTATTAGTGACGGACTTGTAACTACAAATGAATTCATTACATGAGTAGAGAAACTTAAAAAAGCAAGTACTGCAAAAATGTTGTTTTTTATTAAAAAAAAAAATTATATCAACAAGTGATGGTACTGACAATGATGACAGTTTTCGAGTACGAGCGTTTCAATTTTAATTATTATTATAAGCTTTTATTTACCCTTATGAGAACAAAATTTTAATTCTAATAAGCGGTTGCTACAATTTATGGTATTTAAGTAAAAAAATGCTAATTTTACAAATCATAATACTAATATATTGAAATAATTCACTTAGTTTAATTTGTTTTAATTTATAGATTATAAACTTTAAGTTCTTTAAAGCAGTTATGATCGGGCATAAGACTCCCCCAGAAGTCGGCAATGTTGTTTGTTTTGTGTCATCTGTCTTCACTTGCTTACATAGCCTTGGGTGTCATCGCGCCATCCTAATTGTGGTCTTCCAACTTTTCTGTGTCCGTCGTACGTTTGTTGCTCTTATTGTCCACCTGTTGTCGCTCAACCTCATTACATGTCCCGCCCAGTCCTATTTTAATTCTTTCGTAATACTTTCCACTTTGTTTGATCCCTGATATTTGTTTCCCTGAAATTTCTTTTGAACCCTCGAGATTTTTAGCGTTGATCTTTCCATACTTGTAATTTCTTTTGCGTACTTGTAATTTCTTGGCCGCTTTGGAATTTAGATTCCATATTCCAATAGCAGCCGTCCCGAATATCAACCTTAAAGGAGCGGTTGAGATGGATTCTTTTCGGCATTTAGTCCGAGGAGCAAACTGCTGGTGAGGATATCAGCAGAATAATGCCTATATATGCACGTTTCTGCATCTTTTGAAGGGCAGAGCGGGTAGAGGTTAGATTCAAATTCTCCCACAATACAAGCGATGTGTAGATTATTATTGGAGGAACGATAGTAAGATAGGTCCCTAGTGGACTATTTTGGTTTTAAGTCCTATTATTTCCCGAAAACTCTGTTGCTTTGTTTTTAAAAGTGAGTTTAGTTTTATTTTTCAGTTTTTCGTAGTCACCACACAGCCTAATCCGAAAAGCAGCAAGAAATATCCTCCAAAAAATTTCGGGTTGCAAAGAAGCGACAGAATTTATCGAAGATTGAAACAGTAGAAACTATGGTTCTTAAGATGAACATCGTTTGATAGCAAGTATTGCCCTATTATCGGACCGAGTAAATATCAAATATATCGACTGTAGAGGTTTATTCACTTTCATTTTGTGTCAATGGCGATTTACAGCCATCAGTAACTGAAGGAACAGTGTCAAATCTGTGACAAATAATTATACTGCAACTGGATGGCACTGCGTTAGCTATATTTGCCGACGACACTGCTATCTTGGTAGTTGGTTAAACGGTCAAAGAGACTATCCGAAAATGTCAGGAAGCATTGGATAGATTAAATAAATGGACAAGGACTTAACGAATAGCTCTAAATGAAACCAAATCCGTTCATGCAAATTTAACTTTAAAAAAAATAAATAATTTGCCAATGTTTTCAAAGTCGATTCGAATTCTTTCCGCAAACGAGACTATACACCTTGGAATGACACTCGATGCAAAGATAAGATGGAAGTCGCACTTAAAGAAAAAACCCAAAGAGCTGGAAAATTATTACAGAAAATCATAGTGGCTACTTGGAAAATATTTCAAGCTTAATATAGAGAATAAACTGCTTTTATACAAACAGGTGCTAAGGCCTGTGTGGAAATATGATAAAGAACTCTGGGGTTGGCTCAACAGACCATATGAGGCCAGGGCCTAGCTTCTCACGAACAATCGTGTTGTACGTGCTATATTGTTTCGCATAACTAGAAGAGACTAACCGTTTTAGAGCTATATATGTATATCAGAAAGACTTTTTTATTGAGAATTTTTGACAATTATTACTCTCGGACCGTAAAAAAAACTTTTTGGCGTTTTCTGAGATTCGAACCTTAAACTTCACGCTCAGTAGTCCAACGCATTAACTACTGAGCTACGGTGCCCAAAGTCGACCAGAAAGTTACGTAAATAACACATTCCTTCAAATTTCGGATGACAGTAATTTACTTCGCCGTTTACAGAGAACTAAACTTAGCGCGAGAAATCTCGTCTAAACTGAAAAGCTAGCCGGAACTTCCAATGGGAAGGTACTTGCTTATTTCATCAAAGAAAAACTACATGATAAGTCGTAAACTCAATTGTAGTATTATAAACAAGATTACTTTAAAGGGAGGTTTTTTGTTTGATCACACACCCAGTCCTCATACCTTCCCTCGAAAAAAAATTCATGACAAGTCACTAGTAAATAAATGGAGGAAATAAGGTCTACTCTGGAAAGCACTTACAGCTAACTGACAACCCATAAGGCACGTATATTACATACATATGTATGTATGTATTTCCTACCGCACAAGATCAAGGTTTAAGGCACACAAAAATGTCACTTCCAACTGATATATCTACACTATTCGGCACATTATAATTTGAGTAGAGTACACACCACATGAAGTCATGATGGAATATTTAAAAATAATCATTAAAAAAAAAAACTGCTTACTTTATCGATATTAATCGTACACTCTGCCACTATCTCACTATCCAATGGAGCGACAAATTTATAGCGACACGATGTACCCGACGGATACTTGCTTGGGTAGTACGGTGATTGCAAGTAAGCCACGCTGTTAGCATTTAGATTATAAACGTGATCACATCCTTCGTAAAGGGCTTCCGAAAACGACACTACCTGCAGCAGCAGAATTACACCTTAAAATGTCGTTAGTATATACATGATAATCACTCCTGTTTTTTTCTAAATTTAACCAACCTATAGAATTTATGAACATCTTTGCTGACACACAAACTACTGGCAAATGATCTTCATTTCAAATCTACAACTGTTTTCGTATTTAAATAAATGTTCAGTTAGTATTTGTTTTTTTGAAATGTTATTTACTATATTTCAAAACAGATATTTACACATAGTGCGATGGCATTTTAAATTGTTATCGTTTATCTGAATGCAGTTATCAGTTTGAGGTAGTAAACTATGGCAACAGCAAAATTACAACTTTCACGTTTTTTTGTACTTGTAATATCTAACTGCTTTTGACTTTTTGTGGAAGAGATTTGCTAAGCTTTCACAAGTTCACAGAAGGTACGTAAGCAAACAAATATGTTCGTCTGATTACCCGTGTTTTCAGATAAGTATTCCTGGGCACTTAGCGGAAGAAAATACGAACTCGTATCCACGTTTTAGTTTGCACAAGTGTACTATTTCAAAACACTAGCTTGACAACTTGTTTGCTTTTATGATTGAAGAAAAGAAAAACAGTTTTGCGCGACTGTCTCAAAATACACTACGTACTGCATAAACGGATACTTGTATTATATCTTACAGGTAGTTCTAAATGATTTTTGCTAAAACTTCATTGAGACTAAAAAAGCTGGACTATGGTCATCAGCACCATACGATCCCGATTGGAAACTACTACCAAAGGATATAAACACAGACTTCGGCACATTCTTTTGACGGGAGATTCAATATCAGAGTTCCTGGCAGAAACGACTAAAAGAACCAGCAAGACACAATGAAAGGGGAACTAGTTTTCTACACAGATGTTTCAAAAATGGGCTAGGATGTATTGTGAAATTCAAGGAGTCAGCCACTCCTTTAGAATTAACAACGACTGCAGAGTTTTCCAAGCCGAGATCACATTCAATATTATCTTAGAAGGCTATATCGATGGTGTACAGTGGCAGTCAGGCAGCCGTCAGATCAAGACTAGTAAATACCAGCAGAAGTCATCTAAATGAGGTATCGAGAGCCAATACGGTGACCCTATGCTAGATACAAGGGCATATGGATATTTGAGGCAATATGCGAGGAAGGGTTCAGCTTTGCATATTTCATAGGCTCTTCTCTTCGTAAGAACTTCCATTAGCCCTTTTAATAAACTCTCAACGACGCAGCCACTGGTATAGAAAAAAAACGCTGGGTTCACTTGGATACATGCGTAATGGCCAGAACCCATTGGTCCATCTATAACATTTTTCTCTAGTTAAGTCTCTGGCATCATTACAGGGCACTGCGCCGTTGGTAACACAATAATGAGGACTTTTAGAGGACAAAATTGAGCTGAAGAACCTCCTGAGATTCATATCCTAATTTGACGATTTTCCTTCTTTTTTCTAGGTTCCTAGGGTTAAAAACAACTCAAATGGGCACAATGGACCCAACTGTTGTTCTATGTAAGCAGTGACAAACAAATCACAACGCACACATCTACTTAACTTGACCTGTCTTACGGGGTGTACTATTTATGCGAGCAATATACTAAGTGGTTCGAATCCCACACCAACAATTTTCTTTAAGGTCCCACCTTTTATAAATCCCTTACAAATGTCAAAATGTAATAATTGTCATTAGAGAGCTTCAATTGCAGTGATATAACCCTCAACCGAAGAACTAAAAGATCACGGAAGAAATGGGATTAAACCTATGGAAAACAATGGAGGAGAAATTGAGGTCTTTGGGATTGGGTTGGAGGCAGCTCACACACGTGTGAGCGATAACGCACAGACTTTGTTGACACCCTATGCCCCTCAAGAAGTGAAAGGATTTAAGTATTAAAAAAAGTAAGAACGTATTAAGAAGGCCGATAGGACACTAAACGCTTGCAAAATCCGTTCGTAAACTATACACTGGCTACTAAGACAAATGCTCTTGCATAGAGTCCCAGTCTAATCACAGTGGGATATGTACTAAAAATACAGGGCACGTCAAAATTCGTATCTTCGAGAGTTCCTGGACTTCAATATTAAATACTTTGTAACCTGCAGAATAAGCCCGATCAGGTGATGATGTAAGGGCCGGAACGTTTTCAATATCTCTTGATATAAGGCAGAGTCTTTAACTACTGAACGGTTTTAGGCTATTTTAACCGGAGTTTTTGGCTATTGGTGAAGTCGCTAATTGGCTATAGATGAGATCGGTATCGAGAGTGATCAGAGTTATTTATCCCGACATTTGCGGCAGAATTTCACCTTCGACAGCTACAACTCAAGCAATTGCATTAGCGTTGAAAAAAGAAAAACCATTGCCAACCGCTGTGTGTTTTGGCTAAGAAGGCAATTGAGTAGCAATTCTCTCTCTCCCTTCAGCTACTAAAGTGACTCCATACAAGGCCCAATCTTGCTATTTGGCGCATTGGTATAAACTATTTGCACATGTCAAGAATGGATGGCATTGACCTTGTTTGATTTGTAAATTGGTGATCTTCGCGATGCACCTAGCTATCAATTGAGCTTGTTTGAGAGCCTTAGGTTCAGCATGGTATGTAGCGCCATCTAAGTAAGGACGTAAGTAACCATGTTTACCGCGAATTAATAAACAAATATTTGTTAGGACACCATCTCTAGAAAAAAGTGCTTCATTGTCCAACAAGTCATCTATAAAAAAAATTAATACCTCATCAAAAATATTAATGAAAAAAACTGCTCGAGTTCTCGAAAACTGTACACACAAGAAAAAGATTGAAGTCTAAAAGTGTGCCACGCCTGAGACTATCCGCACGCATGTCCATGAATACGCTTCCATACGTGGTGAATTCTGAGTCCAAAAGTTAAAACATCTTAAGTCGACTTAAGTGATTTTAGCTGTTTAGTTCTTTTTGAACTGCATTTGCCTTCAACTATTTTTTAATTACATCCCGATGTCAATATCTTTAAAAATGGAAAGTTACAGCCGTTTGTCTCTCGCGAGACGGCTGACTGGGCCTAATACAAATTGTCTCTCAAAAAATACAAATTTTCTCTGAGGAAAGAGCAACGACGTTCTTGGAAACTCTTCTGTGACAGCATTGAAGAATCCTCGGAAGCGTCCAGGTTGCGGAAAATCCTCTCAAAAAGCCCCTCTACACCCAGCTACCTTCTGCATCCGGATGGTCACTGGACCACCTCTGCGAAAGTGTCCATTGATTTACTACTGGACACTCACTTTCCCGGTAGCTCCCCTGTTACTGACCCGCGATTAGCAAATACTTAGGCTCAATCGTACAGTAACTCTTCGGGTTTAGTAACCACAGAAAAGATCCAATGGTCCGTGCGCAGCTTCAAGCCCTTCAAATCCCCAGGACCGGATGGTATTATTCCTGCAGAATTACAGCAATGCGAGGACATTGTGCTTCAATGGCTCAAAGTCATCATGTCAGGCTGTCTAAATCTGGTCTATTTTCCCAAACTATGGACCGAGGTGGAGGTCATCTTCTTACCTAAAGCAGGAAGGAGCTCGCATGTGGAACCAAAAGATCTCCGACCCATCAGTCTATCGTCCTTTCTACTTAGAACTCTAGAAAGGCTAATCGATATCCACTTACGACAGAGTATTAACCCAGTTTTGCTCTCGCCGTCCCAGCATGCGTACTGCAAAGGCAAATCGGTTCAGACAGCCTTACATTCGCTTGTGCGCATCATTGAAAAGTCTTTGAGTATTAAAGAATACACTATGGTGGCTTTCCTTGACATTGAGGGTGCGTTTAACAACGTCGAACCAAAAGCGATCATCGACGCACTTACAGATCTGAAAGTGGATACTTCGCTCAGAGTGTTAATCAATCAAATGCTCACATGCAGGATTATTACCACTCAGCTGGGCGGTGCATCGGCCAGAAGAACTGTCTGCTGCGGCACACCCCAGGGTGGTGTTCTGTCACCTCTTCTGTGGAACCTGGTAGTGAATAAACTACTGGTGGACATAGACAAGACAGGATGCAAAGTGATCGCGTATGCTGATGACGTTGCCATCGCTGCCTCTGGTAAGCACCCAAATACTCTCAAGGAAATCCTCCAATATGCTCTCCTTCGGCTCACCAGATGGGCCTCAAATTGTGGACTGGAGGTCAACCCCCACAAAACGGAACTCGTCCTCTTCACGAGGAAATATAAAATTCCACTCATAGACCATCCCAAGATAAATGGCACCAGTCTGACCTTCACTGACAAAGCAAAATATCTGGGTCTTATTTTGGACAGAAAACTAAACTGGAAAGCCAATCTACTAGAACGCGTCAGGAAAGCCAATGTAGCTCTCTACTCCTGTAAAAAGGCTATTGGTAGGAGCTGGGGTATGAAACCTCAAATCACTCACTGGCTGTACGTGTCCGTTATCAGGCCTATTTTACTCTATGGCGTGATCGTATGGTGGCCCGCTCTCAACAGGGCTGTCCACCTCACTCAAATAGCTAAGGTGCAAAGAGCTGCATGCATGTGCATCAGCGGTGCACTGAGGTCTACTCCTTCAGCGGCACTGGATATTATGTTAAACTTGCAGCCCCTAGATATTTTTTGTAAATAGATCGCTGCCTGTACGGCCATCCGTCTGAAAGCCTCCTCTCAGTGGTCTAGCTATCACACTGGCCACTCCTCGATCCTTGATCTCCATAACTTCAAGCACGAAAATACAGACTACACCCCGCCGAAAATGTGTTTTGACCGTAACTTCCGTACGAGCATCCCTGAACGGGATGTATGGGACAATTCCCCCCCTATCGATGGTAACTCGGTACACTTTTTCACAGATGGTTCCAAGACCGAAGGCGGGGTGGGATGTGGTGTTTTCTCAGAAAAACTCAAACTCGAATTATCGTTCCGCCTCCCTGATCATTGTAGCGTTTTTCAGGCGGAAATCATGGCGATTAAGGAAGCCCTGTCCTGGCTGAAGCGTAATGTACTATCTGTCAGGAATATTACCATTTTCACTGATATCCAAGCGGCAATCAAGTCTCTGGAATCGTGCTCATTCACTTCTAAGGCCGCTCTCAACTGCCGTTTATCTCTTATGGAGATGACAGAGCAGTTCAATATTCACCTATGCTGGGTGCCAGGCCATAGAGACATTCCAGGAAACTGCAGGGCAGACGAACTCGCCAGACAAAGTACTACTCTAAGGATTCTGTCTGAAAGGCAGTCCCTGGGTATGCCCCTAGCTACATGTAAGTATCTACTAAAGCTGAATGCTATTAGCAAGACCAACCTCAGATGGGAAAACGTGTCAACGTGTCTCATCTCGAGACAGATCTGGCCCAGGCTGGATCTTAAACGCAGTACCGAGTTGGTCAAACTAAAGCGATCACAAATCAGCTGCGTTGTTGGTGTTCTCACTGGACACTGCCTTATAGGCCAACATGCCAAAAGACTTGGCCTCTATTCAAATGATTTCTGCAGAAGCTGCAGGGACGAGGAGGAGGAGGAAAGTATCCCTCACCTCCTATGTAACTGCCCAGCCCTGTCGCATAAAAGAATGCTCCATTTAGGGTCCCCCTTCCTTGAAGTCCTTGGTGACATAGCGTCCTTAGACGTCATGTGCATCTATCGCTTTATCAAAAGCTCCGGTTGGTTCTGTTAGTCCATGAGTGGCGAATTGGTTTTTGATCCAAGGTATCACAAAGGACCTTTACTGGTCTAAGAGTGTCTGCACTCCCGTGCGGACAGCCAAGCGAACCTAACCTAACCTAACCTAACCTACAGCCGTTTGTAAAATAACTTGAGTCGCAGGTGTAGCACGTTGCGCAAGGTTAAATATCTAAAGTCAAGTGTATCAAGAGGTAAAACATCTTAAGTACACATATCCCTCTTTTTTTTTCTAAAATGTATCTAAATCTGTTGAAGTAAAACATCCTAAGTCTACAGCGTTTCCCTAATTTTTCCTAATAGTAAAAAATTCTAAGTCGACTTAATACACTTTACCGCACGTAAAATTGAAAATCCTATTTCTTGGGTCAATTTTTTGGCGAATTTAATTTTAGAAAAACATCTTAAGTGATGAAACCACTTAAGTAAAATAAAATAATACCATAATAATCTATGTACCTAGACTTTAAACTAGTAAAACACAAATCTTTTTATTAGATTCTACACTAATTTACTGCAATATTTCATATTTTTCTACGCCGCCTGATTGTTTTCTGAAAATTTTTGCAAACTCCTGAAAGGTATATAAAGCAGACTTAAGATGTTTTATCTTTTCAGCACAGAATTTTAGTTCAAAAAGATTCCTAATAAGTTGAGCTTGGCAAACATTTACATAGAACTCACTTCTTTTCGGTTCTGAAAAGTAGAGAATTTGGTGCGACTAAATTGTACTGGCATGATGATCCTGATGGATATTTACTCGGATAGTAGAGCGATTCTAAATATGTTACACTGTCTTCGGTAAGATAATAGGTATTGTTGCATTGCGAAAAAAGCCCAGTAGAAAGGCCCAGAAGTTTCAGAATTAGTTCGGTACCTGTAACAAAAGCAATATTATCCTTTTACCTGAATTCTTATTTTTAAGAAAGAACTCTCCCACCTCCAAATACCATTGTCCACTAAGGAACAAAAATCTTGTAAACTGCGGGGTCTTTATAGGAAGTATCGGTTTTCAATGAAGTTATCGATGACAGTGCACTTTATTGTGAATATTAGGAAAATCCTTTACTCTGCACCATAAGACTTTTTGTTTTCTTTTAGATAGAAATGCTTCTGCTTTAAAAAATAAATTTTTTTCAGATACACGAGTACTTAACAGCTTTACTAGCCTGGAGAAATTCTCGTATGATCACCTGGCTCGTCTTAGTGTTATTAGTCAAATTCAGTTATTACATCGCACTACTGGTAACCAAACTGACGTGAAATCGTGCTATTATAAGCAATGCAAAATGGGAACTGTATAGATTTAACAAAAAGATGCAATTCAATTTGTTTTTGTTTAAATACTACATTTGTTATAATAGGAGTAAACGTAAATAGCTGGCTGTACAAGAGCCATCATTAAAAATTCGCAAGCAATCTTAATTGAAATCTTTTAAAATCTATCTAATCTATCTATTTTACTTGCGCCACTAAAACGCAACAACTGGTGGCGTGAAAAATTAAGATTTTAAAATACTGACCAGAATTGATGTTATTACAGGGTGCGGAGGGTAAGTGAGATCAATTTCTTTTCTTTTTTTTCTTTGTTCAAATTTTACAACTAAGGAATCTTATCTAGTACTTTACATCCAAAAAATATAATTAACATGTAGTTTGGATGTTAACCCTGTGGTGAAATTCAATATACCTACATATTTAATATCCTACGAGAAAGGTGAAATCTGAAGCGAGACACCTATCAAATGTCCACTTTCAGAGGAGCAAATGTCGACTGTGACTATTATCTTCTATTAGTCAGATTAAGAGCCCGACTGTCGAACAGCGGATGATCCAAGCAAGGAAAATTGACGTTGGATGCCTAAGCATGTGTAGAATTGCCACCTGAGTGAAAAACTCTCGACTTTGCCTTCTACTAACTTCAGCACTCAGACGATACAGTACCGCAAGATTATCAATGAAGTAACCGAAACCACATTCGGATACCAAGCACCTATAAAAAGAAGTCCTTGGTAAGATAATTTTTTGCAGATACGGGAAAGGATAGTATGGCGCTGCAACGTAGAACAAAGGGAGCGAGGGAGAAATGCCGATCCAGGAAAAGACACACCTCAGGAGGAATAACAGTCTCCCAGGTCAAGGAAATCAAACAGTTGGACAATTGGAACAACATTCGTCAGCCAAGCAACTTGGAGCTACTAATACTTTTCTCTATGTGATTCCCTAGCATGACCTACTTAAGCCCCAGCAACACGGTAAGGTGGATAATCGCGCCTGAGGGATGAATGTACTAGAACTAGATCGCAATAAGAATAGGTTTATTAATCTACTGAAGCACACCCGTGAGGACATACGAATTGCTGTTGGCATCCTAACCTCGCACTGCGTTATAGGCAACCATGCAAGCCGGCTAGATCGAAGCTGCAGGGACGAGGAAAATATAGAAACTATTCGCCGTCTGCTATGTGACTATCTTGCATTGGCCCATAAAAAACATGTAAATCTTAGCAATTGGTTCTTTTCAGAGCAGGATAAGCTGCGAAGCAGTACGCCAAATACGCTCCTGAAATTTACCTATACCTATACCTATACATACATACCTGTCTGGGTTAGCGATATTGTTAAATTTTGTATTTTATGCATTTTTTCGGTGAACCCTTAAGCTTTCATTTGTGTTATTATGGAGTAGACAGCATTGGGAGGTACTCTGAAGCAGGGTTCAGGGTTGACGAGTGGGCGTCCAGCGTCACTCGTTTAACTCTTTCGTTTCCCTCAAAGCATTCTTGTCTACGGATCCATGTTATAATAATCTGATCTGTGCACTACAGGCTATAAAGGAGGCTGAGCTTTGGCCCTACCGTATAGGAATTAAGGGCCCTTAGAGTAGCCTATCTGTGCGATTAATATAAAAGTGCCTTCCGTTAGTGTTTCTCCGCAGGCATTCCCAAACGTATAGTTCTATCAATTTCCCAAGGTGATTTCCCAAGCGCTGTTGCAAGCTGAAAGTTGGGAGTGCAGATCACAGCTCCGGTACTGCCATTATCTAATTTGGAAACGACTGTGTACCAGATTTGTGAGCTGGGTGGTGTGTTGAGACTTTTGTTTCTCCATTCTTGGCCATCACCATGACCACTTCGAATTTCCTGGAGAACCGAAATCTCTTGAACATCTTGTCTGAAACATTGTTTTTTATATTTTCAGGAATATTCAGATGGCCTGTAACGTCGTCAGCTGGTCTAATTCAGCCGTTGCATACTCAGCAAAGCAGCCATGTACCTAACCTAAGCTATAGATAAAGAGAAGCCAGCCATTTTGAATGTGAAACACGGTTTCGCCCAAACTTTCCTTCTGTTGAAGGATTCTATCGATAATGCTGCATTGAACTGTCTTAGCTAGTATGTCATCTAGATGGCGCCGAAAGAGTTGTCGGTTTTTTTTTATTCAAAAGAGGGTGCAATGTCACCCCATCGGAGACAGAAATCTGACGCCAATGGAGGCAACATACTAATTACGTATGTATGTACCTTCATCTAACTAATTTGCATTCGCTGATAACATGTAGTGTAATGTTCGGCAGATCTATTTCACTTACTGTTTGTTTGTTGTTTTTTTTCATGCTTTGGATTCCATTGTTTACACCTTCGCGGGAAATCTAAATTTATTACGTTTCACCTACATGATAAGGAATGAGCACTCCTTAACTACTTGTCATAAATCTAATGAAGCAAGAAGCCGTCTGTGATTCACTGAATAGGATTCAGTTCTTTGAGGAAATTAAAAAGTAAATATTTAACAAAAGTATATTCTAAGTCACAATTTAAGCGCCGACCTGCTTAGTTTTGGGTTCACGGATGTGTTGTACTGAGGGAAAGTGCTTGCAACGATAAGGGGTAATTGAAATTCGAGTTTTCAGGACAAGGCCACGTTTAATGACATTTTGTTTTTGTTTTTAAAGAATATGTAGGTTATTATTATTTTGTGAGTGATTTTTGTTTCAAAGTGTTATCAGTAGGATTACGTGATGCTTAATAATGGTGAATTAGAATGCCTTAAAAAGTAACATGTGCAATCTTTTTTTTGATTAAATTTATTAGACACTCGTGACTATTTAGTAGTTTATTGCCTTTTTGACCCACTTTGGGGACATATGTACATACGTAGATGTACTTAACATGAGCTGTTATTGACCCGGGAAGTTTCATACTTAAGCGATACCATATGCCCTGAAAAGAGCTTTTATCAAAATAAGTCAAGCCTCTGAAAAGAATTATGTTTAATTGAATTATGATTTATAATCACGTGGGAGCAGGAAGGATTCTTGCAGAATCCGCAAGCGGGATCCAGGACACTATCTAATTAAGTTCTTTAGTATTTCATAGGAGTGGCCAGCGTTGTAGCAGCACTACTGCGAGGAGGCTTTTAGACGGATGCCAGCACTGGCAGCCATATGTTTGCCGGATATATCTAATGGTAGCAGATGTAACATAATATGTCCAATAATGCAGATGAAATAGTTCCTAGTGCACCGACGCTGATACATAAACATGCTGATTTTTGTACTTATGCTATTTAAGTGAGGTGTGCAGCTCTTCCAAGAGCTGGCACGCTATACAGAAATATAGGGCTGATGACCGACATTTTCGGTTGACGTGCGATTCGATGTTGCATATCGCAGCTCCTTCGCATAACTTTTTTACTGGAATAGAGTGCTAGTTTGCTTCCTTTACGCGGTTAGGTTTCCAGTTTCCTTCATAAAATAAGACCCAGATATTCTGCATTTTCTGAAAAGGACTGGTCCCATTTATAGCAAGAGAGTCATGAGGGAAATTTGGCATTACCTCGTGAAGAGAACAAGGTCGGTTTTGAAAGGATTTACCCCTAATAAACCTCATAATTTGGAGGCCCATCTGGTGAGTAGAAGAGACCATATTCGAGAATTTCCTTGAGACTGGCAATAGCAATGTCATCTGTAGAGGCAATTGAGCGATGTATCCACTTTCAGACTTGTAAGTATGCGAGTAATTGATTCTCATTTCACAAAGGAAGATAGAGTGGTAGGTCGGAGATTCTCTGGTTCTTCTTCATCTTTTCTCTGGGCTTTTGCCTGCCTCGGGTATGAGAACCACTCCAACCTCTGTCCTCAGGTTGTAGTAGCTGACAGCTGACGCTAACACATTTGTAGCAAAGATAAGTTCAATGTGGTACCACATGGATAATGGAAAAATTTCTCTGTTTACTCGGTAAACCAATTTAAGCTTTTAGTATCTGTATTTATCAGATTGTAATGAAAAGCTCCTAAGTGAGGTGGTTCCTCCTCTATTAGCAGGTAAGAGAAAGCGATGAATGGTTAGTGCTTCTACTTCGTCCATGCAAATTCTACAAAACTCTATCACTAGTCACTATTTAGCGACTTCGTCAGCCCTACAGTTCCTTGGAATATCCCTATACCTTGGCACCCAATACAGGCGAACATTGAACTGCTACGCCATCTCTATGAGAGACGATTGGCAGTCTATAGCTGTTTATGAATTTAGAGACCAATTCCAAGGATTTGATTTCTACTTGGTTATCCGAAAAGATGTGGATATCCTTAGCGTATATCACGTTTTTCTTTAGCCAAGATTATACAATAATTTAAAAGGAAAGGATTAAGAATATCAGAGACCTGCACCAAACTCGTCGTTGGGTTGTCAGCCGTCGGTAAAGGAATGAATCGACTTTTCCTACAGGAATAATCCTCGCAGAATGATGTGGCAAGAATGATGACTTGAAAGTTTCTATCAAAGTTCAGACGGAAGAAGTGCGTATTTTCGGGAAAGGTTTTGAATTTATTCAGAATGGAGGTGTGGCCAAAATTTTTTCTAGACCACTGTGAGTTTGCTTTAAGGCTAACGGCTGTACCAGCTGTCATTTTCCTACTAAAAATGCCTATGGGTATCAGATGAAACAGAATGTCGAGTGCTGTAGAGGGATTTATATGAAGGATATGCGTTTCTTGAGATTTAAGGAAGCCGAAGTTACTGCTATAAAACAAGCCGCGGACATGGTTATCGAGAGAAATATCTCTGACAGTTAAACAGTCATTAAAGCGTTACAGTCAACATCCGTAAGGTTCAAGCTCTTAAAAATGTGCATAAATAGACTGGACGCTATCTCAGTGGTCAAACGAAAAAGCTAATCTTGCAGGCGCTTTCCGAGGCTAGCACACCGCTTAGCACTTCGAACAGGGAAATAGACATTGAATCTAACGAGGAAGCTAAGCTAGGCATTGGTATCGATTAGATACATGCGTCAGGACACTGTGTGATAGGTGATCATACAGCACGGCTAGGACTACCCTACAACGACTTCTGAAACATTGAGCTGAACAAACTCCTGAGATTCATACAAATATCTGGGTGGTTTAGTTCAGCCGTCTACTGTTGGGCAAAATGGATCCATCGCTGGTTTAAGTGAGCCGTTGACAGCTTCCTGTCAACTAAAGTACCTATTTACCTAACTTAAGCTAAGGACCAAGCTATCAAGAATGCACTTGGTCTTAAAAACTAGAAGCAGTGTGCCCGACCGTCTCCTTCTTTACGGTCCAGAGGCTCTTTGAGTAAGTATTCTGAATGATCGATTAATTTCATCTGCAGATTGACAGGTACATATGTACCAAGGAAGAATGCCACAACTACCCATGTCTTAGAGTGATTATATCCTTGAACCATGATCTGCTTTCATTCTACGAAGGTGAAATGTTTCTGACAATTGTGGATGATGAGTTTTATTTAATAAAATAAAATTATTGGTACATACATATGTATATACCTACGCCATACAAATTTCATCTCTGTCGTCATTATATAATCCTCAAAATAGTCATCGATAAAAGCAAGAGTATTTGCTCGCAGGCATGTACCAAGGTATAACATAAATATGTATGTACTGACGTGTGTATGTATGTGTGCCATCCAAAATTGAGTTCATGGACTTCCAAGAGACTGTAAAACCTAAAGAAGTTATCTCAAACGATAGTCATCCTGCGGAAGATGATGTAAACAAAGAAATGGTTTTCAGAATTCATTGTCATTTCATTCTCTTGGTGTAAGAAATATGTAAAGAAGTGAAAGTTTCATCTGCAAAATGTTTTTTTACGTTTTTTTTTCTAAATATCCACCAGAAAGTCGGAAAGAACTTCATTTGCCTTTATTTTCCTTCTCAGTTCTTTTCGTCCTTTTTTGGATTTGTTAAAACAGACGACGAACGATTGGAAAGGTTAGGGTGGAAGAGAAGAAAATATGTAAGAGTGAAAACATGTTGATTTTCAAGGACGACAAAGCTGGTTCAGTGCATATATTGTGAGGGTGGAAAACACAAAAGTGAGGAAGATTGGATGGCGGAAGGTGCAAATAGGGTCAAGGACTTTGCAGTGAATATGTCTTCCTCCACAATTTTTTGTTTTATATTTGCTTGAGTTGAAATCTCACTTTTACAACCCTAAAGGGGTTGGATTTTGTTAAGAGCTTATGTATACAGATCAGCTGATGATTGCTTTAAATTGGTTAAAAATAAGACTACACACTGGACTACATTATTCCAGCTATGTACATAGGGAAATATGTATTCATTTTTTCAAAAACGCATTGTAGCACTATCCTTTATTTCATTTTGTTACGCTTGTGTAATTTAAATCTTTCCACCTTGTTCCGCGATTAAAAGTATTTTTGAAAAGGTTGACGTATTTCCTTACATATTTATATTCAAAACTTGCAACAGATGTGCATACATGTGCATGTTCACGAAGCCTTGTATATATTCTTTATTTATTTATTTATATTTCATTTATTTCACTTTAGGCTAAACCTCCATTGTTCTTATTTTGCAGGCACCATGCTTTAATATTTTTTCCGACCTTCGAAAAAAGTCGGGAAGGGTCTTCAACGATTAAGTACTTCGAGCCCTGCCTTTCAAATTCATCGGAAATCTCGTTCTTTATATACCTGAGTGATCCGGCCCCTTGACAAGATGCAATAAAATTCAGTCCAGATTCAAAAACATTTTGAGTTCATGTACAATCTTGGAGGTGTTGAAAGAGTTAAGCAGCGTCTACCACCTGCAGTGCCACCTGGCTATCGCTACAAACTCGTATGCTCCTTACTATCGCATTTAAAAGACAGACGCATACTGAGGTGCATAGATTTGAATGCGACGTCATTCTTTCTCTGGCTAAAACCCTTTCAACACCAGATATTTCTCGCCAAGGTCATCGAAGCTTCAGTGTGAAAGATGCCAAAAACCGACTTTCTTTAGATGAGAGATGGCTTTCAGTGTGCAAACCAGGATACGCCGCATAAATCCAAAGGATCCTTTTGGCGGTAAGCCCCATGTCTTGCCAAAGACACCTTTGCACTGCAACAATGCTGATGTCAATTTGATGGTTTTCGACTTAGCACATATATTTTAAACAAAAAAGTTTGCTACTCAAGATGATTCTCAAATATTTTCGTTCATCAGAGCCTTGAATGAAGACTAGCATTTCATCCACACCGTACTTTTTCAACTCTTCCATTGCCAAATAATTTTTTTATGGAAGATATGTCTTCTTAACCAATACCAATTGTTCGGTTGTTACATCCCCTTCCAGACAAAACTGCCAATTTCTGAGCATAGGTTAAATTTGTTGAGATGGTTTCCTATGCAGCACTGGCCTGTGAGAGAACTCATCAGCTGTTTAGTACTTTGTTTTCCATGATAAGGATTTCCTCGTGAGAATAAGGGGTACTTTATCTTTTGCATTGCCCAAGTCCCGAGACACCTTTCCGCGCTTAAAACGCGCTTAAAAAACGTTGGAACTGACATACAGTCCACTGACTTAGACACAGATCTTAAAAGACTGGATAATACGTTTGCATTGGTACCGAGACTTCGATATTCTTCACTCCAGATTCCGTATTCGATTCGTTGGTAAATCGAGACAAAACCTCTAAGATCTAGTTCCGCAATCCAACTGGAAAGTCTGTAGTTTCTAATAAGAGAGAAGTGCTAAGCTTGAAGCGAGAAAAGTTGATATAGACGATAACGTTATCCGCAGGACATGACAACTTTAGGTATAATGAAAAGAAGATGGAATTTCAATAAGAAACTGTAAAAAAAACTACAAAGTTCTGTCTCTTGATACGAGTGAAGGGAAAAAACATATCATGACCTCTACGTGGTGTCTGATGTATAGCTACATATCTGAAAGTGATCTAATGAGCGTACGCTGAATCTAATTGTTCATATGAGGCTGAACACACGGCGTGGTTAGTTCAGCTCGCATGACCGGATAGAAGCCATCAGAAGGAGGAGTTTACAGCCAGCCTGTGACGGCTACAGGAAGTCTTATTTGAGCTTCTTCGACATATTTGGAGCTCAGGTCAGCAAAGAACACTTAGGACTTCCTTAATGGGCCAACAATAGCGCTCGGAGCCCAGAAATGGGTTATTGAGATCGGTTCATCCGGTCCCACTGTTCTAGGGACTAAAACCAAAGACCTAACACTCCAAGTTTGTGTTGTGCTTCGGAGTAATTGTCCTATTACGTAAGCAAATAAAATAGTTACAAGCCTCGGATACGGATGACTCTTCCGTTTTCCAATCTAAACGCATTAAAGGACGACCTCGCCCTACTTCAACCGAAACTGGAGGTACTTAGCAAAGGACCAGGCTAACTGAAGAGGCTTATTTTCAGGTTCACCATGAACTTTAACATTACCCCAATTTTTAAGGCATTTGAACATTGGTTACCATTGTTCTGTAGATATGGTTCAACTTCTCACTTGTGATGAACCTGCGAACCACCCTGTTGATTTTATGGGGCTCAAAATGCCATTCACTAGTCTACTAGCAACTTATAATAAGTCCTATAAGAAGTGTCCCCCCAGAAATTTGTTATCTAAGGTGGATGAAACATAGAAAGCGGGTATTGTCCTCGGTGACATTCTAATCTCCACATCCTCGATATAAACGAGTATCTTATTCCGTTAGTGATAGCTTTTTCAGAGTATTCATACCAGGTTTCCAATCCATTTACATAAGTCTCTCGGATCTTGTTTTGTCGAAGTGAGGCCAAATTCTTCTTGTGGTCGCACAAGTATATAGAGAGAACTATTTATTGTTTATCTCCCTTAGGGCCTTGAACCCTCCTTAGAGCTTTAGTGTACATAAATGGCGATATATTCACCGAGGAGACTGGATTCCGAAGTTCCTCTAGCCAATTCGCCAGCCTTCTCATTTCCTAGTATGCCTTCATGTCCATGAACCCAGTAAAGCGTAGCCTTGTACTATGTTCCAAGAACTTTTATGATAAAGGTGACAACTTCTTCTAATATCGCCTGCAACGCAGCCTCGCGGGAGGCTCTTATACTCTCCTGGGGATGGGGAGTATCGCTTCCGTTGTGTACTGTTCAGTCTTTAATGCCAGATCAAGTCCTGAGAAGCCCTCCTTTGAGCCTTGTCTTCCAAGTTCATCTTAGGTCTCATTTTCCGGAATTCCAATAAGACCTCGGCCCGAGCAAACATGTAATGAATTCAGCCCTCGAATCGAATTCAAAAAGATCTAGAATTTTGGCAGTAATTCGGAATTTTTTACAGTGCTCAGATGCTCCTTACCTTTCATCTGCACTTTAGTAGTACTGGCAGTAGTAGAAGAAGTAGTTGACTTTATTTCATTATAAATGTTACAAAAAATTGTCCCTAAGTCTGTTTTGTTTTGGCCCAAGGTCGTAGATCCACTTTGGTATGTCAGAAACGATGATCTCCACAGGGACTTGGCCATGGAACCGATATAAAACTAAGTTAAAAGAGCTGTAGGAAAGCACGAGGAACGACTTTGCCTCCACGTTAACCATAAGGCTACCCAGTTTTTAGACCACACAAGTAGATTAAAACCTAAGTTCTCCAGGGTCTAACTTCTCGCAACCAATCGTGTTATGCGTGTCGTATTTTTTAGCACAAATGGATGCGCAAGATGTTTCCATTCTTGTAGGAGATTTCTTGTTCTTATGATTTGCGTAAGTACTTATTTTTGGTGGCATTCCTTCCTTGCTTCAGCTCATTTTATTAAGTAATTGAAATTCATCTTTAATGGTTCAAAAACATCTCCATTTCTAAGTGTAGCAACAGTTACGTGTACTACTTACTACACATTCTCAATATTCGCTTAAGAAAGTGTCGAAGGAACTTCTGAACGGGTGTAAAAGTGTCTAGGGATAGTATTACTTAAAAAATAAGTAGTACTCATCTAGTACTTTACATTCAACAGGTGATGATTCGGACTCTAACGTCAAAGCCTACTACAATGATAGTAGAGTCGGGATTGGTGTTTTGTGTAAAATTTTGAATTCCATGTTCGACGAAAGCTATTCTTCAATCTATGTATGTCGATATCGTCATTTCGAAAATATGCCACGATGCGTTGATGCTTCCCCTTAGCGCTTTATTTTCAAAAGTTTGTATAAAGTATTTCCATTTCTTTTCGTGTTACAGCCATAGAGTTGTATGCGTTCACACGGGTTTTAAACTTGCTTGTGTTGAAGCCGCTTGTTCTGGACATATGGCTTAGAACTCCGTCCGAACAATGAATATATTTCCTTTTATAATACTTGTGCTATACATAGTTCTAATTTTTTTCTTCTTTTCTACATGTGGCTTGCATTTGTCCTTCATTTTCGGTCATGATTTTTTCGAGTATATAATAATTGTATCCTTTTTGTATGTAAAATTAACATAAGGAGCTTTGGTTTTGTAAAGTAGGTACTAAATTTTTGTTTAACCACTGAGCTAACCATCACCTTTTTGAAATTTTCCAGTGGCTTCTGCGACGGTGCTGCCCTTTACCAATTATCTATCTATATCGTCTGAAAATATTTTTCAAATATATACAATCGGACCAAGTTCATTCTCTTGTGGTATCTCAGGAGCGAACTCTTCTAAGCTGAGATATTTGTTTCGTTATGTTATTTATCGGAAGGGGAAAAGACTGCTGTATCTTGAATTCCAATCCTTTGTGTCACTAAAATTAAGAAGTATGCATACAAACCTATATTTCTAGCTATTAGCTGTTGTAAACCTATGTTTAAAAATAAATTCAAGGATAAAAAATGCTTACTTACACTGTTAGAAACTTATTTCCAACCTTCGGTGAGGCCAATCCAATTACTAAAATAATGCCATTTTCAATAATTTTTGCAAAAACAAACTCGATTCAGTATTACCAGTAATAATTATTGACCCAAATCTAGCTCACTAAATTTCATCCTAATAAATATGAGCAATTTCGATTTAGAAAAAAAAAAGAAATAGAAATAAGAAAGGGAACTAAATCTAGAACAGCCCCTAAATATGTAGTTACATATCGTCTGCCCCCACAAACTACTCTCTTGGAAAAATGCGCACACTAACCAACCCGAACTAAATTACATATTCTCTCTACAGGCACCGAAAGGATGTCAACCAATCAGCGTAACGCATTTTTCACGTTTTCCTTTTTTTCATTTATACCTAGTAGACCTCACGAACACGCATACAAGTACGGAGAGAAAATATAAGAGAAACCTACTAAGAAAAATTTTTCTCCACATCCCATCGAGATACATCTCCGCATAGCATCACATTAAGGGAAGAAATAAGCATTTCAAGTAAAAACCCTCTCACCGTGAGGAAAAAAATAGTAATAGCAAGCAAGTCTCCCCTACAGGAATAGATTCATTTGCCATTATCAGTGGAGAAGGGTTGATAAAGGCACAGAAGATTAAACACACCCCTAAAACACCACACCAACAAAGGCAGATAACTGTTGTACTGCCTATAAATATGCAATTAATCACTAATTAAAAAAAAACTTTCAAATATGCAGCAGAGTTTGGACATTAATTTCCGTTCACAAAGAAAGAAAAAAAAATAAAAAAAGCAAAAAAAAAAAACGCAAAAGCTTTTGAATTTCAAACCAAGGCAACACCTACCAACAACTCATCAGTTTCCAACCCCCAAAACGAAACGCGCACATGTATGGGAGTTTATTTTCTTATAGTCGTAGTAGTAGTGTATTATGCTTAATTTTCGAAAAGAAAAAAATAATAATAATTGTCTACGCATAATCAGTGACGGAAATGACAGAAGCAGCACACAAAACTATGCACCACAATGAGAACCAATGGTTTAATTTTTTTTTGTTTTTTGATTTTATGTCCTTTTGGCGAACTGCTTTCATCCACAAGTTTTGGATGAATTCGAAACATCATCCGAAATTCGAACCAATCAGAAGCTCTGTTTACAAAAACGTCACCACAGCGCACATACAGCATCGCGCTCGCTATAGAAAAATACCCACCACGAGAAAGGTGTAAAAAAAAGAAACACAAAAAAACCTCCCACGGGAATGTGACAGAAGAAAAATAATTTTCCACCCCACTCCTCCAAGCATCAGCGAAAATTTCACCACTATTTTTTCCTAATTAAATTTTGAGAGCGTCAAAATGGGACGAATGTATCTCGCTCTATCTGCATTAACCTCCTCACGCTCTTCGGGACATTCTAATGAGAAATTTGATTCTGCTCTCATGTCCTCCATGATTTCCGTTTTTCCAGCTTTTTTTGTCCTTTAAGAGAATATTGCTCCAAAAAAAAGCTTTCTTCTTTGAAATTTTCGCGCAGTCTCTCTTATGTTTCCTCTTTGCATTCTTTCTCTTGTTTTTTATTCAAACAATTTTGTCTCTTTGAAGGGGAAAGTATTTTTCGTTATTTTGTTTTTATCACGACTTTCTGTTTTTATTTTCTTGGATTTCCACTATGCCTTCGGTATATGGGAATTAAGAAAATGGAATAAAAACAAAGCAGAGGAATTGACGACTACCTATCTGTCGTTGCCACCATTCTGCTGCCCATAAAGCAGCTGACTGTGCCTGAATGAGTTTGTTGTGGAGATTGGTGATGATGATCACGGTGGTGATGAAGAACACGTGAAAACGTTCGCAACACGGGGGGTTGTATAAAAAGTGTCGTTTATTCAAATTTTTGCTGTTTTTTTTTTTGTATCTGTTATTTTATTCCATGCAGTTTGATATCACGTGTTCATGGTCAAATACCGTTCGCGGAAGGGTAGCCTGGGTGAAAAGTTGAGGGAAGAGATGTAAAAAGAGAAAAACCGCTCAAAAGTCAAATGATTGTCATTGTTGCCAGTTTTAGGGGTTCATCCTTGGAGGTAACAGTGTAATAATAGTACAACAGCAGAACATTGAAGACTTAAATGCCACGGCTAAGAAAAATCAATATACATACGTTCAAACATATGTATGTATGTTCATAGTATGTGCCGACTACATATCTCCATACCTACTTTCTTCGAATTATTTCGGTGAGCATTATAATAGTTCAAGTCATGAGCACGCATTGCAACTCCAATTTATCGCAAGATATGAACACAAACTCAAGGACAATGGTGTAAATATGTATGTTTACATATGTATGCACAGGGAATTGTAGATACTATGTTTAAGCAGTACTTTCAGCAGCGCCTAAATGAGCGTAATGAGAGAGGCAGAGGTCAAGAAGGAAACCTATTTCCAGTTAAAGAAGAATTAATCCCTTTCCCATTATAGAAAAGGTTGGTGCACCTTTTTATAAAGTGAAGTAAGACTAGGCCGCCGGCTCTGATGGCTTGCCAGCGGAACTATTCAAATACGGAGCGATGTTTTGGTAGGCTGCATGCACCAAATCAGCAATGAAGTATGGATGGGTGAAGGGTGATTTTATGTCTTCCACTGCTATCAATGTATGTACATATACATGCATATGTACATATGTACATACATGTATATCCTTGTTTAATGTTGCATATAATATTAAACGCACTGTTAAAGCCTTGTTGTAATACACTGTTTAAGAAATACCGACGTCATTTGCGGCCCTGGCAGATCGACAAAAGACGAGATCTTCACACCGATCAAATCCTGGAAAGACCAACGAATTTCGAGGCTAGACCTACCTACCATCTTTTTATCTTGCAGTCGCATATGAAAACAATCATCGCTTAGAGCTGAGAATGGCTAAATTCGAGATTCCCCCAAAAATTGATTCAGTTGTTTCGAATAGCGCTCTTTGAAATTGTTTCAAAAGTGTAAAGGATTTGGTAAGGAGATGGGCTATCATGTGATTTCTTCAATTTCGTGCTGGAGCCGAAAGTGGGTAGGACAGGATTGAACACAGAAGGCATTATCTTCAACAAATCCGTCCAGCTGCTGAAATTTTTTCTTTAAACAACCGAGGATATCTTCATCCGCTTTCGACAGTGTTCATGTATTAACACCATAAAGCATGTCTGGAATTAATAAGGTCTTATCTAGAGTCTCCTTAGTTGTTCGATATAAGGTCTTACTACTCAAATACCTCTTCGGCGCAAAGAAAGAGCGATTGGCGAGATTTATAAATCATTTGATTTCTGCTGCGGTGTTGTCGGAGTTTTTGAGTATAGCAGAGACAAAGCTGTCGACTGTGACGTTCTGTCCGTTTCGCCGGTATTGTATGTTCCTTCCTGTTGACAGTATGTACTTGGTTTTGTCTTTATTCACCACTAGATCCATTTTGGTATGTATCTTCCGTTTTAATAATAGCGAACGCACCAGCGACAGCCCGCTGTGTTCTGTCAATTATGCCAATAATTCTTCGATCAGTTTTGTTGCACCGCACCGACTGATTATCGAAACACGTTAGCAGGGCAGATATTGGGCAAAAAATTCTTCGTCGAACTTTTGGTCCTGTATACGAGAAGGACAAATAGAGGAGTAGATACAACCACGAAGTCTATGAGATGTACCAACAAGTGCATGTAGTCCAAAAAGGCAGCATACTAACGTCGACTACATTGGCTTGACTACATAGAGCACATAGACATCAAAGCTCCACGCAAGAGGATCCTCTAGATCAAGAAGAATGAGACTAAGCATGGTTTTTTCTGCCAATGTTAGTGTTGTTACCATGGATCCCATGACTTCAATGCACGCTGCCCTTTGGATTTTAGTGAGTGTGTGAAAGCTTAGGTACCTTCCACTATATCAGTGAACCAAATGTAAGAAAAAGTAAGAATAAGAATGTAAGAATATGGTAGCCAGTACTTGTTGTATAGCCATGTATAGCCAGTTGCGCTTGAAGTTTCCAGTACTACTGAACCCCATAGAAAGTTAAGCTTGTTTTATTGATGCCTTCATCAATGTTATTCCTCCAGTTTAGTTTGGAATCCAAAATCACATCTCGACATCGCGCTGAACTTAAAATACTGAATTCAATGCCACCGATATTTGTAAGTGTGAGGGTAGGGATCGATCTCTTCTTAGTAGAAAGATCTACATCCGTATTTGAGGGGTTAACTACAACCACTTTGCTGCCGACGCATTCGTCGACTAGCTGTAAAACGAAGTGGAGCCTTTCACTTAGGACTGGAAGATATTTCGCCGAAGGTTAAGATTAACAAAGATCTCAGCCACTATAAAGAGCCGTATTAGGGGAGAGGGAGACCTCCACCTTGGGAGGTTCCTCTGCAGACCCTCTTTCGTATGGTTGTGTTTTCTAGCGATGAGTGTTCTTTAATTGGTTGCGCCCATGAATCTGGTAATCTTCTGAAAATACTTGTAGCTTGGGTATCAGCATGCACGATTCGTAAACCCGAATACTCGATAGGAGGAATGCGCCTTTCTACTAATCCGCAACAATTACACTTTTACCACTCTCCTCGTGGGACTGCCGTTTAGTATCACTTCACTGAGCTGGTTAGCAACATGTGGTCTAAGTATATTTCTTCATTCTGCCAAGGGATTGCAGTGGAATACTGCGTGCATCTGTGGCTTCCTCTTGATCTAAAACTTGCAGGTCCATCTGCCTTTTTGCAGTGTAATTCCAACTGGCTTACCACATAGCATGTTGCCTTCTTCTTCTCCTTTATTATTTGACTAATATCTGCTACTTAATGGCTGCAGGTTCTCCTTTCGTGGGTCGCTCACCATCTTATTCGTGTGAATGCCAATTTGATCACTCCGACTAAGACACAAACTGCTTCGGCCGATTTTGTTCGGAAAGCGCAGATTGTTTTTGTTGCGCAGAACCTGCATGTTGCCTACAGTTTTCTTCGTGTTTCCATCGTAGCTAACGCCGCCGCCCAAACCAATGCAGGATATAAGACAACCGAGCTGATAACTCTAAACAATAGAATCCGAATAGCGCATTCAGGTCCACCTATGCTTTGTAGCCTTCTTGCTCGACTATTCCACGTGAGCCTTCAAATTTAATCTGTTGTATTACCCCTAAGTATTCTACTGCTTCCTTAAATCTTATAGTAGCTGGTCCTTAATTTTTGTGATTGCTTTGTTGGTTGCTGATTCTATTTCGTGGATGTGCTTAGCCACGGTAACTACGGCGATGTCGTTAGCGATCTCGATTGTTTTGACTTATTGTAGCAATGTACATAAGTCGCAGGACTCCGTCGTACATGACGTTCCACAGGTCTTCTTTTTTGAGATACATTGTCCGCCAATTTTAGGGCAATAACGAATCGATTCGTGTTTTTTATCGTTTTCTCAATGTCCATCCTGATGCCATCCATCAAATTCTACAGATTTTCCAACGCATTTTGACGTAATTGATCCTTCAAACATTTATTCCCATGGAAATGTCGAAAAACTAAATAATAAGCGCTTTTGCAACAACTTATAAAAAACACAACTGTACGAAGGATGTTAGGTTTTCATCCACTTTCCCACTAGATACATACATATGTGTATACATACATATGCACTACTACACCGACGACGGAATGAAGCAGTATAACGTCACAGGAGGTGTCCCGCAAGGATCCGTACTGGGTCCATTACTGTGGAACTTAATGTACGATGACGTCCTCAGACTTCGAATGCCGAGATCCTCGAAAATAATTGGCTTCGCTGACGATATAGCTACCGTTGTAGTGACCAAATTCCTTGAAGATTTGGAGCATGATTGTAATGCAGCTATCGGGATGGTACAGGACTGGCTAGTAAACATGGCCCTTAAACTAGTAGAGGAAAAGACCGAAGAAGTGCTCATCAGCAGTAGACGAGTTATGGAGACTATAAGAGTAACCGTAGGTGATCACGTTGTAGTTTCCAAACCAGAGCTGAAGTACCTTGGCGTTATTATTGATGCAAGGTTAACTTTTAAGCAACACCTACAACACGCAGCTGAGAAGACAGCAAGAACAACGGCTGCCCTGGCAAGGATCATGCCAAATATTGGAGGACCTAAACAGAAGAAGAGACTGCTCTTAGCAAGAGTTGCGACGTCTATGTTGCTTTACGGCTCCCAAATATGGGCTGGTGCGATGAGGACGAAGTCGTACAGAAGAAAGATGGAGGCGGTCTACAGAACCAATGTCTTGAGAACATGCAGCGCCTTTCGAACAACCTCTTACGACGCGGCATGCGTAGTGGCTGGAATGGTGCCAATAGACCTCCTCGTTAAAGAAGCGGAGCGGAAATATCGTGCCAACAGGACAATGGTGTCAACAGCGACGGGTCGAAGTGACACTGAAGTATCACCAGAAGTAAGCCTCGAGGAATGGCAAGAGAAATGGAACGCGTCTGACAGAGGCAGATGGACGCAAAGATTGATCCCCAACATAGACCCATGGATTAATAGGAAGCATGGAGAGCTGAACTTCTACCTGACGCAGATGCTTACTGGTCATGGATATTTCAAAGCTTATCTCCATAGATTTGGACACGAAGACAACCCTTACTGCCCAACGTGCACGGAAGCGGTCGAAGATGCGGAACACATTATGTTCCGCTGTGGACGATACCATGAAGAGCGTAACTGGCTGGCGAATAGACTGGGCGTGGGCTTAATGGACTTAACACCAGAGAACATGACCAGTCATATGCTGAGGACGCAGGAAGCTTGGGAAGCAGTAAGCGAAACTGTCGCTACCATCATGAGGGAGCAAAGAAGACAGGAGCGACAGCGAAACGTGGCGCAGCTTTAGAGCTAACCAGCCCCGCGAAGTAATACCTAACGGCAGTTCCGCGGGGAGAGTGGTTGAAGTGTGCAGGGTGTGGGTTAGTACGTAGGCGTATTCCTGACATCGATTATTCAGGTTTGCGAATCGTGCATGCTAGTGACCCGGGTTACTGGTATCTTTAGAAGATTACACATCCTTTGGCGCAGCCATAAAAAAAAAAAAAAAAAAACATACATGCATATGTATATACAGAAGTCCCTTATAGAACTGCAGGTTGCTTGCATTACTTCAGTTCTCTTAACATTGCATTTATACCAATTGGAGCACGACAATCTCGACTAGAACGTGGTTGCCACAATACAGATAAAGTGATAAAATGAACAACAATTACTAACTGAAACGCAATTATTTCGTTTCCTTTTCCGAGGGTTGCCTCTACAACTCCCCTCAAATAATTTCCAAACTTGATTGACTAGCCCTCCTAAATACAAATTTCAATGTTAATAAGGAAATGACTTTCAAATACTCACACTCATCCTCACACAGAGAAAAACAACAACTCATTTCGAACGATTGTACGTATAATACCGTACCAATGTACTTATTATTTAGCGTTTAGCTTTCATGTCATACAACATTTGAGGGATTAGATTAGAGACACTTTTTCATCCGCGTATTTCAGTATCATTGGGCCGGATGTCAGTAAATCACACCTCATAAACTCTTCAATAAGGGTGCAACAAAGCCTCTGACATACAGCAGGACGCTATGAATTGGTCATGCCCCTTTTTGTCCCGAATCGGACTGAAATAAAAAAAAAATTATGAATGTTCTGAAAACCAGTTCACCTCGGAGGGAATGAATGCGCAACTGGAAATAGCAACAATAGAGCTAACAAGACCCAAGACCATCCCTGACTAAAGCCCGATCTGTATAAGTAAGTATGTTTCCCATTTCAACAAAAACCTCATACATCTACCCATCGCGAATATAAGTACATACATGAACAACTTTGTATTTTTCGGTGGAGACTGTAGATTTTGCGGGGATGTTGAGAAAGCCCCGGGGCTCCTTCTTGAGGAATATGGAGTTCTAATCCATAGAAGAAGAAAACACCTGGATGGCTATCAACTTTCAGAAGAATATCTACCATCATTCGATCCACTCCAGTTACTCCAGTTCATCAAGGAAATTAGACTGGAGGAAGTCGAGTATCTTAACGACTTGAGCTCCAAGTCGGGGGAGCACAATAAGATCTAGAAGGTTGCAGTGCGGTTACACCCATAAAATCAATCGACAAGTCCGCTAAAGATCGAAGGTTTGATGGTTGATGTGGCACGTTGTTTCATCGTTCTGGAACCAAACCACGTCCATGTCCAAATCCTGGTCACAATAAATCAGTTTTAGTGTCTCTGTAGTACACCCCGTTCACCATAACATTGTTACCAACCCAATCAATAATTTTTTGAGAAAGTAATGACTTTCTTAGTTTGGATTGGATTTTCGGTATTTCAAATTCTAGGTTTGCTTCTTGACATAGAATCTGAGATGAAAATTAGCTTCGTCGAAAAAGATGAATTTTCGCCCAAATTGACATAATTTTTTAACCCCTTTAAGGCTAGTAGAAAGGACCGATAATGAAGCGGGTGGTCAATTAGCTTCAACTCTTGAATGATTTGGACCATATAAACAAATCATCCGAGGTCTGTGTGTAATATTCTTCTAAAAGAAGTGCGACTTATATTGAGTTATTAAGCTCTGTGACGCTTATTATGGGCAACAGCTTCTGTTATACACAAGTTTCACGAACTTTTTAATGAGTTTCCTTACGCCTGAAAGGGTTACACTGAAGGGGTTTCGTCGAAATAATTTTTTTCAAATTTTGCAACACAGCACTTTGTTTGGAAAGAATTCGTCAATATTTTTCAGCGTTATTTAAGGGTAAAAGGACACATTTCTAAGCGCGGAAATTGCATATACATAAGTATCAATATTTTAAATGTGTGTTAGTGTTGTCAGCGCATTTGAGAAAGAAACCAACAGATGGTCCACCATTTACAACCTGGGTATGTGGACTAAGTCCAGACATACCTTTAAGACAGTTGCCCGCCAATGGTAGATTAAATAAGATATTTATTTGGATTTCAGTGGAAAGACTTCTTGGATTTCTTGGATTCCAACAGAAATCATTTGTTTTTAGCTGGTTGTCCCGTGAGGACACCGATTATGTTGCTGACTTGCGATCGCTTTAGCATTGCCAACCCGAATTTACTTTGTTTCTGATCCAGTTTAGGCCAGATCTGTCTAGGTATATGACAACTCGAGCCATTAATGCTAAGTATTGACCAAAATGTTTCGTTTCAGAAATAAGACTGTTTGAATTGTTTAAGAGTGGTGTGGTTGTATTACATACTAGATAGAGTGCCACTTTGAAACAACCGGTTAAGTGTGTATCCATCAAAATTTAATAGCATTTTTAAGAAAAAAAAAAAAAACACCTCATATAATGTAAGTAAACTTATACATCCCAGCATACTTAAGACGAAATCATTAGAAATACAATACGACTACACTTACATAGCTTATTGAATGGAATTTTCCTGAACTAACTACTCACCACCCACGATTTGACTTTGCTTAGTCGTTAGTCCTCTGTGTTAAAAATAACGCACGGTAATCAATTTGCCTTAATACACAGCGTATATGTACATTGTAGACTTCACGCACCCTTCATCAAACAGTATTGCCACCACCCCACCACAAAAACAGAAATCGCCTCTTACGCATGCAACCCTCTCAAAGTCATTGCATTAATCGGAGAGAAGGGTTTTTATTCGATTATCGTTGAGTATTCGTTCTTTTTTTTTACTACGTTATTCAAATTAATAAAACTCATTTCGCATGGATATTAAATACGAAACGATTCGAAATGATAATCATGTTCATCCCCCTATTTCTGCTGTGCTGGGATGGCAGTTAGGTTTTGGATTTTTCCGCGTACTAATTTTCAATTTATAATTTATAATTACTTTCACCTGTCTGAAGTTGAAATAAACACGATCGCATACAGTGAACAGGTACATATGTATGTATATAGTTACATAGCTTAAGGGTTTTTTAATTGTCATTTGTTGATGAATGTATGTACATTGTATAGCTGCTTTCAAAGACATTGTCGCTAAATTATCAATTCAGGGTTACCCTGATTTGGGTTCCAAAGCACAATATTGTTAGTGACATTTACTTGCGGACTTAGTTCACATTACTCTGGGGCAGTCAAGGCAAAATTGTCCTCAAATATTCTTTTAAGAGCATGGCTCAGTTGGACTAGTCTGTGTCATATCTAGAAAGATGTGGCCAAACTTCAATAAGGCAAAATCAAACGACTTTCTAAACTGAACGCGATCACCATGCTCGATATTCATAACAAACACTGCCGCAATTGCAATTAAACAACCGAAAAAGGAGATCCTTATCCAGTAAATAAGTATGTATAAATGTGCTTGTCCGGCACTAGCTAGGGCCAGGCAACGAGCTATAAGCAAACTTTTCTTCCACTTATTTGAAGAGGTCTCAGGGAGAAATAATGTGATTTTTTTTAATTTCCACAGGTTGTATATAGACACCTGTCAAAATGGCACCCAGAGCGTATTGGGTTCTCTTTTAAGAGAACCGCAACTTGTCTCTATCTACCGACCAACCATCCCAGAAGACACAAACAACTAAAGAAACAACTGCATCAGTCTAAGCCCCTGTTTGCTTGAGGTTCAATTGCTGTGACGTCTACTTAGTCGTCTATGCAATTTGCGGGTCTATGAAGTCGTAGACATTGCATAAGCTTTGCGCTATCTAACTTCGAATTGGGTAACCAATAAGGAGGCATTAGTTTCCTGAGTCTTAACGAAGATAAGCTCGAGCTACACATCGTTACTTCTGTTCAATAAAAAAGCGGTTGTATATATGTAAGTCAAAGAAACGGTTTTATTCAAAAAACCGATTTATGAAAAGAATATTTACAAGGGGATCTTGGCATTAAATACATAGATACGTACTTATCACACAGACACGCCTTATCTTATCACACTTATTATTAAAAATGAGGCAGCATTAAAACAACAAGAGGTGAGACTGCAGTTGTAGTTAAGGAAACAATTAGCCTGTATGAAGAAGCAAGATACTTTTCTTTTGAAATATAATCAACTTCTGTAAAAGAAAGTGGTCAAGTTACTGCAGCAGTATATTGTCCTTCTAACTATAATTTGAGGAAAAATGGTTTTGAAAATTTTCTTAAAATATATGGAGGTCGATACTTAATAGGTGGAGTTCAGGGCAACCAAGATGATGAACTAAAAGATGAAGTGCACAGTCACTTTAAATGTCCCTTAAATAAAGTTGGAAAATCGACACGGAGTGCAATTCCCGAAATTTCTGAAAGGGGATATGAATACCCTTATGCTGGTTATACAGGGCACGTTGGTTTGAATGTTTGAAGGTTGTAACGATGAGGAAAAACAGAACCTAGAAGATCATTCCACATATGTATGTATGAACGTATCGTTCGGCTTATGAACGGATCCCTGTATTTAACAGTACATCCGAATTTGGGCTTGAGGGTGAACTGAAGTGCATTAAAAGCGTCACGCGTATTGCGGGTGAAATTTTGAAGGGGAGGAATGCAAATGGCTATTTCGTTCGAGCATTTTTGTGGAAAAAGAAGCATTTTTGGCGACCTCGAATATGTGATCATTTTATCGAAGATGGTTGTTAATACACATCCCGAGAATGGCAAGTCTTTCGGTTTCTGCAATGAAAGTACCATTCATGGATAATGGTTGAGGGTGTTGATTTTGCATGAAAGACAGAAGGCAGCACTCCGACTTGGATTGAATTCCACTCTGTTGGTTAAACCCCATTTGATTATGCTGTCAAGGTCGGAATTTAATGAGTTTATCATACGTTGTCGTCCCTCTTCTACGGCCGTAGAGCAGGGGCGTGAGTTAGGGAGCGAATATGAAAAACTGAAGGTACTGTAATCAGCGACGGATTGGATTAGAGGTTGCAGACAAGAGATCATTTATAAAATTAAAAAGGGAGTCGGAGGCAAAACTAAGCTCTGGGGAAACCAACATTTATGTGGTGAATATCAGATTTGAGGCCGTCCAAGACAACTTATATTGAACCCCCCAAAGGTAATTTCTAATCTGATGCTAAACTTTGTCAAATTCATTTGAAATATCAACCGCTGAAATGATGGAGAGATTGGTTCCACTTCTCGGTGACATATGCCATCAAATCACCAGTGCAGTGTGACTACGATAACCATACTGCCGGTCATTGAGAAGTTTTCGTGAATCAAGATATTTTATAGGCTGACGATCTATCAGCCTTTCCATGACCTTGGAAAGAAGGGTAGTAAGTGCGATCGGTCGGTAAATGTTCGGAGTGGGAAATTCGCCTTTTTTAGGGACAGGCTGGACAAATGCTGTTATCCATCTTCTCGGAAAGAGCCCAGAAAAGTAGGACAGAGAAAAAATCTACGCAGAGGAAAAACACCTCTTCAGAATTCGGAATACCATCTGGACCAGCGGATTTTTGTATGTTAAGACCTTTGAGAACTCCTGCAACTGTGCGAGTGCGAAAGTGAACTTGTCTCCTAGAGAATTCGACGCTCTATGATCAAAGCGACTAAGCGTAGGTTGGATGAAACTGAATGGAGGCTGTCTTCTATGGTCGAAATATGCCCCTAAGCTGAAACAACTGCAGTTGTGCATCCAGCACTCACATTCAAAATGTTGGAAAATGTATAAAAATAGTATGAGAATGAATTAACGAGAGCTGAGATAAAGATGCTTCGCATGACAGCAGGAGTGACAAAGCTTGATCGAATCAGAAGATCTGTGGAAGCCTTCACGTCAAAGAAATCATCTCAGCAAAAATAGAGCGCGAGTGGTTCAATGTTCAAGAAAGAGATCATTTAAGTCTCGTTATAAATAATCGTTCATTTAATATGGCCTAAAAACTCCTGAGTAGTACAAATGAAACAACATCAGTCGCGAAGTGATCAAATCAGAAGGCCCGCCTATATTTCCTGAGATCAAACATGCAAACCACATAGGCAGTGAAGTGGGAGGGTTATGATCCTTTAAGTTCAGATCATAACCGATAAAGGACGAAGAAGTAGAGCGGATATAAAAGAAGAGCTAGGAAACGCTGACACAGGCAAGTGCTCTAAATAATAAGACCAGAGTCTATTATTAAATAAACAAACTCATAAACAAATCAGATAATACCACAATGAATATATTAATAATTACCTTAGAAAAGAAACATATGATAATACTCATCTTGGAAGGCAACAAAAAAGCTAATGACCAACAACACATATTTCACAAAAAAAAAAAAAAAAAAAAGTGACTTGGTGAAAAGTAGTCAACAGAAAGTAAGTTCATTCGCTGTATGTATTGAAAAAGTCTTCGAATCTTATAAATACAAAGAAATACAAAAGGAAGATGCACTTATTCGGCTTACTTTACTTACTTACATATATTCTGTATGCCATTGCGGGTCTTAGGGCCTCTACTACGCCTACGTAGTACTGAAATATACACTAAAAGACTGCTCTATAAGCAAGTCCTAAAACCAGTATGGACCTATGGGCTCCAGCTGTGGGGATGCATGAGCAAAACCAATCAGCAAAGCATTCGATTGTTCCAAAACAATGTGTTACGTAGTATTGTCAATGCCCTGTGGCACATATGAAACAGCACGATCTACCCAGAGATCTTAAAATCAAAATGCTGGAAGATGAAGCCAGAAATCTGGTAGAAGGCAATGAGTTCAGACTTTATAATCATGAGAAGTAAGCCAGCTATTGCGCAATAATAGTTTAGTTAGAAAACTGAAAGGACAAAATCTGTAAAATTAGAAACTAAGAGTTGATCACAAGGAAAGCATGACTAATATAATAAGAAAAAGACAAATTCTTGGCGCAACAGACCGTATGTGGTCCAGGACCTAGGTTCTTGCGACCATTCTTGTTGTGCGTGTTATATTCTTTAACACAAATGGAAGGGTATTACAGTAGTTTAAAGCCAAATATATTCGAAAGGCAAATTGAGAAGCTTTTTCATGACAGTTACTACTCTCGGACTCTCGGCCGTGAAAAAACTTGTTGGTGTTTTCTGGGATTCGAACGTCGAACCTGCGGTTCAACACTAACCACTTGAAACACGGCGCGGCGCCCATATGACTAATATTTCCAATATAAAAAGCACAAAATTGTGAAAAACAAGTTGCGAATTAGTCTAACGACTATTTTGTTTTTTTCTGGATATACCAATGGTTAAGTGAAATCCTCAAAAGATACTTGAATTGGAATGCAGCAGGATAACTCGTTTGTGAACATGATTTTGTTCCAATCATGATCGACATTCTCATGATTCCACTGAAGCCATTTGCGGTATTTTTTTTATCATAAAAGGGCTCATTTACAGTACTTTTGAAAGAGATATTACTTTCTCCTAGTCGCTGCCTAATCGTATTGAGGGCTATATCGATACCTCACGCCGAGCAATCATAACATTTTGTTTTGTGGTTGTGCGTTTTGATCTCTTACCTGGTTTATCATTGACGTTTCCAGTTTCTTCGGAGCGGCTAGACCATCTTTTCCATGAAGTTTTTTGGCATTCCCAGGTACTCTACTGGCTTTTTTCTGTTGACAAAGAGATTGAAGTTATTAGCTATGCCGAAAATGTAGTTATAATTAACAGTGGCAAAGCCGAAGGTTTCTTTTCAGATGTTCTACAAATATGTGCACTATTTGAAGTACAGACATGGTATGCCAACAAGAATCTGTCTCTATTCAAAAAAAAAAAAAAAAAATAAAAACATGCGGTTTTTCTTTACGGTGCCAGGTCGTACGGTCTTGTTCTTGAGTCGTCCGTGCAGAGTACGGATTACTGCAATGAACATGAAGGCGAGTACGAAGTTTGCGAGCAAAGTTTGTTACTTCGTCCCTTACGGTAGCAAAGCAATTTATAGATCTCTATGAATATCAGTATTCCTTATATGTATACCATGGAACATTCACGATTGCTCTTAGCGTTTTGCTTTCGAATGCTCACAGTAAAGCTATAATATCTACATATATTGCTTGGTTTGGTACAACCCCAAAGTTGTGGACCTTTATGTCCAAGATGGTTTTAGCACTTGCGACTGACTCATCCGTTGCGATGAAAGCTGTGCCGTCTGCGAACGTTGCTGCGATGGTCCTTTCATCTTGTGTCGAGCAGGAGCAGTTTTGGCCGAGAACGCTGCCTTGCAGACCACCTGTATACATAGATTTCTTTGTGTGTGTATCTTACACGAAAAAGTCTGTTATCAAGATAAGATTTCAGTATTCTGTACAATCTTTCCGGTAAGACTACCCTCAGTTTATACCTTAGGCCTTTTTGCCATACCTTGTCGAAGGCTTGCGATACTTCGAGAAAAGCGCTAGAGCATTTTTTTTCCCTTCTAGAGTTTGAACGATTGTTTGAGGAGAAAGTCAAATTGATGATCCGGGATCAAGCGTCTTTCTTCAATTACTGGTTGCAGTCGTTGTAGCAGATTGCTACAAGGTCTCAAAGACCTTAGATATTATCGGCAGAGGCGAAATGGGTCTACAGGAATCCCCGGATAAGTACACCTCGCTTAAGTGCCTAACCCGCATAAGTACCTCTTTTTTCTTAGAACCAACATTTTAAAATAATTTTTCATATAGAACTCATCTTTTAAGTGCCTTTCGCTTAAGTACCTTTCCCGCTTAGTTGCCTCTTTTAATTTTAACTCTTATTGATATTTACCTGAAAATAATTCTTTTAAGTACCTATGTACATATGTGAATGTAAATATGTTGTACATATTTACATGTGATCCTACATTTTAAGTTTTGTGAATTGAATTCAAAGTTGTATGTATGTAACAATACGCTTTTCAATGTGATTTTTTTGTTTTTTTTTTCAAATGAATATTTTTTTTAAGTAAACCCTTGCCCGTGTGGCAGACACTGCAACCTAAAAGATCTATTGTATCATAAGGGTATGCTTAGTCTAAGAAGGATACTATATCCTTAGTAGCAGAGTTTTTCATTTCCGCTGGCGTACATATTTCTTTATAGAAAATACGTCTCCTTAACCAATGTAAAGCTGTGCAATTGCAAAGAATGTGTTCGGATGATTCGTCCTCTTCCGAGCAGAACCTACATTCCGTGTCTGAGCTCAGGTTAAGTTTGTTAAGATGGTATCTCAAGCCACAGTGGCCCGTGAGAAAGCCCACCAGCTTTCTGATACTTTCCTTATTAAGATTGAGTATATCCTTATAGGAGTAAGGTGTGATTAGTAATTTGGATTGTCTCAACCCTGGGACAATTTCCCAGTGGTCCAGGCGAAGTTTATGTTCCCAGTTACCAGTTGATGCCACAGTAAGGTTCAGGTCCTATGAACGCAGATTCTGAGCCAGCCCTAGCTAGCTAATGCCGGAGCACCATTAGACCAATTTGCACGATCTAATATTTCTACCTCAAAAAACCTACCGAAACAGTACTCCTTGACCATGGTGTCAGGGATGGTACAAAACATGTCTCTTTTGGGGATTGCGTCAAGAATTTTCAGATGTCCCACATGGTCATCTGATTTATACTAGTATTCTATCTGCAACTTGATAGCAAACCTAGCGGCTGTCTTCCTAATGAAGATATGAAGGGGTGAAAGCCCAACGATTGCTTCTAAAGATGCCGTCGGGCAGGTACGCATAGCACCTGTGATACCGAGATAGGCGACTCTTTGTAACTTCTGAAGTTTAGCTGCCGTTGTCCGTTCAAGAACTTTCGGCCACCAGATGACAGCCGCGTACGTAATAATAGGCCTTACCATCATTGTATACATCCAATGTATCATTTTTGGATTTAGACCCCAAGTTCTGCCGTACAGGCGCCTACAGGCCCACATGGCCTTAGTAGCACGCCCGATGGCGAACTTGATATGAGAATTCCAGCTGAGCCGTTTGTCGAGGATGACCCCAAGGTATATGACTTCACTGAAATAAGCTAGAGTGGTACCTTTGATAATGATAGGTCCTAGATTCACCAGTGTTTTCCTAGTAAAAGGCACTAGAACAGTTTTGCAGGGACTGATGGATTGTCCTTCTCTGCTGCACTATTCTAAAACATGTATTAAAGCACCTTGCATGACACTATGGTTGCGCTGTGCTTGCCACTAATAAGTATTGCCAAATCATCCGCATAACCCATGGCAATATAGCCTAATCTATGAAGATCGATTAGAAGGTTGTCTATGACTAGTGACCATAGAAGGGGAGAATGAATAAATATTTATGTTCTTAATTAATTGTGTTTTCTTCATAAAAAAAATAAGTGCTTCAGAGCACTTAGGCGGGGTTTTTATAAGTGCCTAACCCTCTTAAATACCTCGCAGATTTGGATATTTATTGAGAGGTAATTATCCGGGGATTCCTGTACATGATTTCTTGTCATTTGCACATTTACCCGGTTTCGGAACCATAATAACTTCTGTGACTTTCCATTGCATTGGAATATATAGCAGCCTGAAAGAAGCATTTATAATGTAGAGTAACTTAACTAACGCATTTTTCTGTAGGTCTTTGGATTTTCAAGCTCAATTTACTCAGCAGCAGTAATTCCTTCTTCATAAAAGCACACCTGATCATTTTGTTATCCGTTAACACGCATTTCAATAAAAATCCTTTAGAATGGTTTCGTATCTGAGGCGCTTCGGAGCAAGGACTTTTCTTACGGTTGAGGCTCAGTTGGTCATATACAAACCGAAACTTACCTAGTTGAGGCACGTAAGATTTCCGAAATTCAACTTCCTTCGTCTGCAATTTTCGAAGGAATTCACAGATGGCTCCACGTGAAAGTAAATGTACAGAGCTGCAAGATCCTCGGCAGCAGTGACTAATTATCATTATTCGGCAAACCAACATCTATCGAGAGATGCTACTACGTCCACGAGGCCTTTATTAGACATTTACAGTACCAAAATAATGTATTTCAAATACATTAAGAGCAGGAAATATAAGGAGTATGTATGTATGTACGTCATTCTTTAAAGAAAGGGGGTACGTACGTAGTAACTATGTTTGCATGTTCCGAAAGAAGTTAATGTTAAAGTTATTCTTCAAGCGCTCTGGCTTCCACCATAGCGTGGTCTTTGAAGGAAAGGTTTAGTGTTTTTTCCACGCGTTCGATATGGCCGAGCTAGTGTAATCGACGTATATCGGCCTTTTGGACTACATTCAAATCTCAGTGCAGCTCACATAGTTCGTGGTTGTATTTGCTCCTCCAAAAATTCGACAATTTTTTTTTTTTTCGAAAACGCCCAATGTCTGTTTTGCTATCCTCCTTACAACATACAACAGGACTTGCAGGATGAGCATTCTATACCTGTACCCCAGTTGCTTTGACAAACCGAGTAGCAGAGGTTTCCAAGGGACAGTCTTTGACGAATATCCACTAAGGTGTCATTTGACTGACTCTGATGTGAGCTCCTTAACTTAATCGAAGTTAGAGCAATCAATGTGACATTTTTATCTAAGCGGTGGACAAATGGTGGATTGTTTGTTGATAGCATATTTGTATTAACTTGGAGAGCCCTCATTCACTTCAAAACTAACTTGTTTAGCTTGTTCATCAACTGCCCTGAAACCCTCTACTGCGGTACGCTGGGAGCGACCGATGATGTCGACATCTTCAGCGTGCGGCAGCAGCTGGATGGATTTGTTGAAGCTAGTGCCTTCTGTGATCATACCTGCCCTATGCTCTATCTACTCCAGCACAAGAAGCAAGAAATCACATGATGGCGCATCTCCTTACCGGTACACGATTGGAATAATACAGAAGAACTACTGCCTAACTCCACTTTTCACCGGGTTTTCACCTTCTTTTCTAATTTTCGCAGGATTCTGAACTAAGCCATGTATATAGCTTTAAAGTTAAGGAAAAGATGGTGCGTCTCAACTTGAAATCCGTTGGTCTCTTCCACGATTTCGTTAGTGTGAAGATTTGGTATATCGCCGATTTGCCGGGCCGGGCCGGGAGTTAGACGATCTCACAGGACTTTGAATAGGATCTTATACAATATGTATTATGCGTCATTAAGCGGACATATGCCGCGATAGTTGGTGCAAAACATACGATCGCTCTTCTTAAAGTTAAAGCTGATATTCCAGTCATCGGATTCAATTTTGCTTACCATGCGATTTACCAGTTCCTTAAAATAGACAACAGGGTTCATGGGCTAGATTTTCATTTACCTACATATCCAGAATCCTTCGTATGTACATATGTATGTACATGTATGCCATGTCATTGCCAATTATCCGTTAGTCTTTTTTTTTATTTTTTTGAAAATTGACGCGACGCTCATAGGTACATACGTAAAATAAAATATTCTCATTGACTGTAACACATATGACAAACAGTTTGGTAAACCTACTCAAAAAGAGAAGCACTACTGCAGGATACAACACGTAAGCCTGTCAATACCGTTAGATTATAAACCTAATGTTTTTGGTCATAGTAGGAAAATACTGTTCGCAGCAATCGACGAATGAATCTCAAATAAGAAATTAATTTGATTAGATAGGTACTAGATACAGATCCAAACACGTACATGCACACTTAGGTACATACTCATACATACATACATGTGTATGTGCATATGTACCTCCATACCAGTCAGTAACACCCAAAAGTTGCGAATAATCACATGTGCCCTCTTCCCACGGGCAAATAGGAATAGTCCTTTTGCTCCTACATATCACTAGTCCACGTCGACGAATACGACAATTTTCCATGGATGGCACTGACGTTAGTAAGGAAGGTAGGAAACTTCCTATCAATACAACAACATATCACCATCCTTACCAGTCTACTAGCCAAATTCAAGCATCGCGCTTAAGTTTCCGGCAGCAGGCTGGCAACCAGCAGTAGCATCAATTCAGCTTTTGCTGCGGCCATCGCCATCGGTGGACCTCATCAAGCATAAAACAGAGGCAACATTCAAAAAAAAAAAAAAAAAAAAACAAAACAAAAAAGAAAAGAAAGGAAATTACAGAAAAAGGAAAAGAATAACATAAAAAAATCTACAAAAAGCCGCCACCGCACCCACCACCATCGCAACGCGCGATGTACTAGCACCAAACAGAAGCAAACGGAACTGGACCCGAGAGTGTGACGCTCAGAAAATCAGCATCAACAGCAACATCGGCAAACAGCAGCACAGTATCAACGGCCGTGGCGTCCAGCTGCGATTGGTTTAGAATCGAAAGAAAGCCAGGCCTCCCTGGTCCCTGTTTTTTTTCCCCGTTTTTTTTCGGCTTTTTTTTTTGTTGCCGTATTCTTTATTTTTCGTTTTTATGCCCCACAGTTTTCCTATCACATGTGTCACTCGTGTGGCTGGCTAGTACATTCTCATGTGTGTGAGTATATGGGTGCAATGAGTTTTTCCTTCTTTTTGAAATGGTTTTTTTCCTCATTTTCTTTTTACCGGTATTTTCGCTAGTCCCTACTTACTGTACCACTTATGTGCCAGAGAGAATTTTCTTTCTTCGTGATCCTTTTTGTGCAATGCGTTTAGTGCGCGGCGCGAAATAAAAAACGGGCAAGAGTGAGAAACAAATTGGAAAACTTGATCGTTAAGGGCTCCTTTTTTTGGTTCTTTGTTTTTGGTTTTTGGGTGGGTGGTTTGGCGTGAGCAACTACATACATATATACGTATGTATTTATGTATGTAGAAGACAACATACCGTTATATGGACACATGTACGCGGATGGGAATTAAAATAACTGAGTATGCACGAGTATGTGTATCTTGTGTGGAGGAATGGTTTTCTTCTTATTTGTGTGACGAATGTACAGAGTTTGTGTTTGTAGTATGTTTTATGATTTTTTTGCGTAGATTCTTTTCCGAACCTACTTTGGTCCTTTATTTGATGCTTTTTGCTCTGCATATCGTAGATGAATGAGTTAGAGAGGGCGTTGGCGTAGTATTGGTTGTAGGGGGTTGATATGCCGTTACAGTCGTTATGGTTGATTTGACCACGTTTGATTCCGTAAAATCGAAGCGATTTAATGGTGTTGTAATCGTGTGTTTTTTTTTGTTTTTTTTTGATTGAGGGTTGATGACGGAGTCAAGTTATTTTAAATGAAATTTTTCACAGGAAAATTAGAGCAGCAGTGAAATTTCCTACGAATTTATAACGCGATCGGATTGAAATTTATACAATGTAATTATAATCTACTAGTATATGACGGCAGTGGGCACACAAAAGTTTACTGACCATAACTTCGCCTGTTTGAATCTATTCAATTATTGCACCTTTTTTGCATTTCTCAGTAGGCTATGCGTAGGTAGTCCATGCCAAATCAAGCAGACAAGTAGAATATTAAATCGCCTCTTTGTGATGATTAAATTGGCTGGGAGACTTTATTTTTAATCCCAGAAGTCCTGTCAGGTAGGTATGCTGATAACTTCATCGAGGTGTTAAAGTTACACGACATTGCTTTCAGGAGTTCATCCAGTTGAGGGAGGGTCAGTTCTGTGGACAGGAGTGAGTTTGTGCTAGTCACTGTTACTTTTAAAGCAAGCTCAGGACTCGAAAATAAAAATATTGGAAGGACTTTTAAATACCTACTCCTTCGAAGAGGGTTTGAATGCACCCGACATTGGCATGTCGGCTAGATATGTATATATGTAGTAAGAGGCTTCAGTAGACAAAAGGAACCGTGAAAGAAGTCCTGGGACGCTAGAAAAATGCTAAAGGCTGGACTCACCAAAATAAAAAAGGCTGTGAAGTATAGTAGTATGCCCCACGTCAGGCTTACAAAGAGCTAGAGGTAGGTACTTAAAGCTTGTTACATGGCCGTAAAAGTATGTACTTCACAAAAAAAAAAACTTAAAGCAGTTCACACCGATTAGGAATACTCTACATGCGTGAGAAAGAGCTTATATGCGATACGGATTGAGCTTTGAAAAATTAGTCGAGATTCGTTACCCTCAGTTATTGAGGATTAGAAAGGAGGCGACTGCAATTTATAATTATTTTTCCATACGTGGTCTGTCCGATCTTTTCTCATATAAGTTATAGGTTACCAAGATAATTTTGGTAAAAATATTTTTTTATTGAATAGGTTAAGAGGTCGTAAGAAAGAAATTTGCCTGTCAGTCGCCTTTTTAGAACAAGTGGAGAAGCGATTTAAGATAAAATGTGTAGATCTAAAACTGCTCTTTTATAATTTTGTGTGAAATTGTTTCAATGATGTATTATACTAGTAATAAAAATTTACTGCCTCCTTTGCATGTTTCGGTTTTTAAGAGGTTGCTACTATCTACTGGTGCACTCAAACTCCACTACTGGTCCATTGTAGTACGAAATATACGGACTCTTTAATCCCCCTATTCTGTTAATGTCATTTTATGACCAAAAAGGATCACAAACTAAAGTATTTCTATACAGAGTCGTTATTTTGAGTTACTTGTTAAATTTTAACATATTTTTGGTTACTTCACACGATTCTTTTACAGTTATATTCTAAACATAACCCAAGGTTTAGTGATTCTTTTTTCGACTTCCAAAGAATGACGAAAACAGGTTTCAGCGATGAAGAGTTTAGATAAAAATAAGCTGGACAGGATCTCACATGCGACATTTAGCAGGGACATGTCTCGATAATTAGCGCAAGGCACAGGATCACCTTTTTTGTAAATGGGGAATATAGAACTGATACTTCAGTTGTCCGACATACTTTCGTCCACTCGTACTTGGCTTATGATCTGATGCATGTTCCTAATTAGGATACTGACACCATTATTTCGAAGAGCTTGTGTTCCGGGTTTGAAGCCTGTTGCCAGTTGCTTGGCTTTCTTGTAAGGATCCCGGATTCTGCCACGAGGATTTTCGATATTCTCGAGCTTGGGGGCTGCGTAGGCCCCTTTTTCTACGCAGAGCCTTCTTTTCCTCTAGTCTTTTGGCTCTGTAATCTTCCCCCGCTGCTCTTGTTTTCCGTTTCTGTAACATTGAGACAATGTAACCATTGGTCATTGCCGTTTGTGACAGGTGATAGCATGGGAGTTTCTCATTCAATCGCTCTCAGTATCTCCTCTTCAGAGCGGACCGAGTTTTCTTCTCCTTTGATAGTCGAGCTCTAAGAAAACCAGAAGATGGTCTTAGTCGACATGTAAGCTTCCAGAATGTTTGATGCACTACTCAAACAATAAGAACGTGGTCGATTTGGTTAGCGTTTTAACCATCTGGGAAGAGCCAGGTTGCTGTGTCGACTCGGTAAATCGGAAGCCGTTATATGATGTTGTTGTTGAGGTGAAGGCTGTGCATTCCGGGTCGCCGAGCATGATTTTGTCATCGTATTCAGGACAGGCTTCGTCAAAAACTCCTCGTTGATGGTGTCTTCAGCTTCTTCAAAACGGGCGTGTCCACATATAAGTCTGATGTTGTAACCTTTATGTATTTATGTATGTAGAAGACAACATACCGTTATATGGACACATGTACGCGGATGGGAATTAAAATAACTGAGTATGCACGAGTATGTGTATCTTGTGTGGAGGAATGGTTTTCTTCTTATTTGTGTGACGAATGTACAGAGTTTGTGTTTGTAGTATGTTTTATGATTTTTTTGCGTAGATTCTTTTCCGAACCTACTTTGGTCCTTTATTTGATGCTTTTTGCTCTGCATATCGTAGATAAATGAGTTAGAGAGGGCGTTGGCGTAGTATTGGTTGTAGGGGGTTGATATGCCGTTACAGTCGTTATGGTTGATTTGACCACGTTTGATTCCGTAAAATCGAAGCGATTTAATGGTGTTGTAATCGTGTGTTTTTTTTTGTTTTTTTTTGATTGAGGGTTGATGACGGAGTCAAGTTATTTTAAATGAAATTTTTCACAGGAAAATTAGAGCAGCAGTGAAATTTCCTACGAATTTATAACGCGATCGGATTGAAATTTATACAATGTAATTATAATCTACTAGTATATGACGGCAGTGGGCACACAAAAGTTTACTGACCATAACTTCGCCTGTTTGAATCTATTCAATTATTGCACCTTTTTTGCATTTCTCAGTAGGCTATGCGTAGGTAGTCCATGCCAAATCAAGCAGACAAGTAGAATATTAAATCGCCTCTTTGTGATGATTAAATTGGCTGGGAGACTTTATTTTTAATCCCAGAAGTCCTGTCAGGTAGGTATGCTGATAACTTCATCGAGGTGTTAAAGTTACACGACATTGCTTTCAGGAGTTCATCCAGTTGAGGGAGGGTCAGTTCTGTGGACAGGAGTGAGTTTGTGCTAGTCACTGTTACTTTTAAAGCAAGCTCAGGACTCGAAAATAAAAATATTGGAAGGACTTTTAAATACCTACTCCTTCGAAGAGGGTTTGAATGCACCCGACATTGGCATGTCGGCTAGATATGTATATATGTAGTAAGAGGCTTCAGTAGACAAAAGGAACCGTGAAAGAAGTCCTGGGACGCTAGAAAAATGCTAAAGGCTGGACTCACCAAAATAAAAAAGGCTGTGAAGTATAGTAGTATGCCCCACGTCAGGCTTACAAAGAGCTAGAGGTAGGTACTTAAAGCTTGTTACATGGCCGTAAAAGTATGTACTTCACAAAAAAAAAAACTTAAAGCAGTTCACACCGATTAGGAATACTCTACATGCGTGAGAAAGAGCTTATATGCGATACGGATTGAGCTTTGAAAAATTAGTCGAGATTCGTTACCCTCAGTTATTGAGGATTAGAAAGGAGGCGACTGCAATTTATAATTATTTTTCCATACGTGGTCTGTCCGATCTTTTCTCATATAAGTTATAGGTTACCAAGATAATTTTGGTAAAAATATTTTTTTATTGAATAGGTTAAGAGGTCGTAAGAAAGAAATTTGCCTGTCAGTCGCCTTTTTAGAACAAGTGGAGAAGCGATTTAAGATAAAATGTGTAGATCTAAAACTGCTCTTTTATAATTTTGTGTGAAATTGTTTCAATGATGTATTATACTAGTAATAAAAATTTACTGCCTCCTTTGCATGTTTCGGTTTTTAAGAGGTTGCTACTATCTACTGGTGCACTCAAACTCCACTACTGGTCCATTGTAGTACGAAATATACGGACTCTTTAATCCCCCTATTCTGTTAATGTCATTTTATGACCAAAAAGGATCACAAACTAAAGTATTTCTATACAGAGTCGTTATTTTGAGTTACTTGTTAAATTTTAACATATTTTTGGTTACTTCACACGATTCTTTTACAGTTATATTCTAAACATAACCCAAGGTTTAGTGATTCTTTTTTCGACTTCCAAAGAATGACGAAAACAGGTTTCAGCGATGAAGAGTTTAGATAAAAATAAGCTGGACAGGATCTCACATGCGACATTTAGCAGGGACATGTCTCGATAATTAGCGCAAGGCACAGGATCACCTTTTTTGTAAATGGGGAATATAGAACTGATACTTCAGTTGTCCGACATACTTTCGTCCACTCGTACTTGGCTTATGATCTGATGCATGTTCCTAATTAGGATACTGACACCATTATTTCGAAGAGCTTGTGTTCCGGGTTTGAAGCCTGTTGCCAGTTGCTTGGCTTTCTTGTAAGGATCCCGGATTCTGCCACGAGGATTTTCGATATTCTCGAGCTTGGGGGCTGCGTAGGCCCCTTTTTCTACGCAGAGCCTTCTTTTCCTCTAGTCTTTTGGCTCTGTAATCTTCCCCCGCTGCTCTTGTTTTCCGTTTCTGTAACATTGAGACAATGTAACCATTGGTCATTGCCGTTTGTGACAGGTGATAGCATGGGAGTTTCTCATTCAATCGCTCTCAGTATCTCCTCTTCAGAGCGGACCGAGTTTTCTTCTCCTTTGATAGTCGAGCTCTAAGAAAACCAGAAGATGGTCTTAGTCGACATGTAAGCTTCCAGAATGTTTGATGCACTACTCAAACAATAAGAACGTGGTCGATTTGGTTAGCGTTTTAACCATCTGGGAAGAGCCAGGTTGCTGTGTCGACTCGGTAAATCGGAAGCCGTTATATGATGTTGTTGTTGAGGTGAAGGCTGTGCATTCCGGGTCGCCGAGCATGATTTTGTCATCGTATTCAGGACAGGCTTCGTCAAAAACTCCTCGTTGATGGTGTCTTCAGCTTCTTCAAAACGGGCGTGTCCACATATAAGTCTGATGTTGTAACCTTTAGTGGCAGCTGTAATAAATGTTGCAACTTTGTTTTTTCACTATACCAGATTCAGTCTGGTCAGCGATCAGTTGCGTGATGACAGTTTCCAGTTTTTGAGCTGCCTCCGGAGTGTACATATTGCGCGCATACTGGGTACAAATTGCGTTGTCGACGCCTGTTTCTTCATAGAATGCACTTGCTTACCATTTACAAACTCAGCTCAGATGATCAGTACTTGCCAAGTCGGCCCAAAGGATCTGCCGCCTGCTGCATAGGCGTACTGAACTAGTACAGAATGGAGGTATAATGTTCTCCCTCCCCACGAAGACACCAGTACTAGGCCCATGCATAGTTTTCCCGCCATCGCTAAAAATACGATAGTATTGTTCGGAAGCAACTACAAGATAAAGTCGGCTGTGCCGCAATTAGGTTTGCATTGTCATTACATCCGGTGTTAGTGCATAGCTCCTGTAGGAATGCTAACAAGAAATGCCTCCCTTATACGAGAGATATGTAGGTAGCTGTTAGTGTGTAGCTCGTTATATGTATATAGGTAGATATTTAGGGAAGACGGCTCAGGAGGGCATCTAAAGCACGTTTGGAAAGCTCCTGATATAGTCAAGATAAACCGTTCTTTGGAGTTTATCAAAAACGTTTTTAGAAGAAACAAACCGATGCAAGAATTGGTCTTAGCTTTGCCGTTCAAACACAAGGGTCTTCGATAAGCGATAAACCTGCTGTCTTGTCAAAGGCACCATTGTACTGCCAGAAGGTTTTAATGGCTTTCGAATTAGCATGTTTTAACCAAAGAAGTTGGCTGTTCATGATGATTCGCAGATATTCATCAGCGATTAGAAAGATGACACCTTTAGTACTGGCTTAATTATATCGGTCAGCTTCCTCCTCGTAAGACAACAACCTTAGTTTTGAGAGGATGAAGTTAAAGTCCATTTCTAGTGCACCACTCATCGATTGTTCTTCGGATATCTGACAGTCGCTAGGCATGGACCAACATGCTGCGTTTTCAAAAGCTCCCTCAATATCGCCGAAAATGCCTATCGCGTTCCCTTTCGTATCAAGTGAGCCTTCAATCCTTTCAACTATCTGAGTTGTTAAGCGTGTTGCATATCAAATGGAAGATACCTACAAATAGGTCAGACTAATGAGTCTGAAATTCTTTGGTATGAAAACTAATTTTTCACATACACCAAGATATATGTGGAGTGACTCTTCTTTTTAAGTTGGTAGCAAATCGTTTATGTATGTCACGTTTCAGAATAGCCAGATACACATTACCAGTGTCTGGCGACTGGACGATATGGAAAGACGGAAAACATATTCGATTGACTTACATGTCACTTCGCCAAATTCAGTATGTCGACTGGGCTAGGTTGTGCTTTCCTTTGTTTGTATTAGAGCTGCCTCCAAAATATCGGTTTTTGCTATCATACCGGCGTTGCATTTGATTCATCGCTTTTCATAACATATGTCTGCGAAACTCATGCATAATCTCGTAACAGAATAAAAAAAGCCAAAAAGCAGTCCATCCCAATCAGGTAGTTAGGGAATGTTCCTGACAGACGATGAAACGGGTCTAGCTTAGTGATATCGGCTGCAAGTGGTATGTTCAGAGTGTGAATATTCCAGGAATTCCACAGATCCGATAATCCTTCCGTCCTTTTTTTGTATGCTATGGTCTTTAAAATGTGAAATTACTACTCTCCCAGGCTTGTCTGTACTTTTTCACTAGAGTTTTCTCTTTCGTTAGGTTTTGTAAATCCCTGTATTACATGTCTTTGCAGGATTATGCCCAAAAATACTGTCAATCATTGGTTTTGCCTCAGGCTGAAGATTACTTGTTATGACCTAAGGCCGACATAAAAGCTAACTAAGCTAGTAAATGATATGTATACACCTAGCTAAAAGTTTTTTTTTCACGGGCGTACACAGAGACACGCTAAGGCACTTTGATGTACATATAAGGATCTGTACTTCTTTTGAATGATGACATACATACATACATATCTGAAGTGATGCAGTTGTGCCTTCGCAGGAATAAGTGCTAAGCTCCAAACGCCTAATCAGAGTCGGAAAATGCTTACCGTTTGCTTATCTACTAAAAAACTAGTGAAGAGTATTTGTCCCTGGATTAGGTTAGCCTTTCATTCTTCCCGATCTCGGACACGCTGATTCCAGTTGTAAAAAGCAAGCGTTCTTGCATGCCCGAGAGCATGGTCCTTAAATCGAATATTCGGCGTTCCTGGCCATTTCGGACCTGGGGGATCCAGTATTCGAAGATCCAATTGGCTGGAACATTATTTTTATGTCGTCGATGTGGCCAAGCCAATGTAGTAGACGTATCTTGGTCTTTTGGACTACATCCACATTTTGGCGCAGCTGGTAACCTTCGTGGTTGTTCGTCGTCTTCCATTCGCTCTCCTCGTACACAAAACCAATATATGTCTTCGAATTTTTCGTCCAATTTCCACTTAGTTGTCATTTGTGGAAGTTATGTTAACTCCGAGGTGAAGCTCCTTAACTACATACTTACATATCGAAGTTAAGGCTATCGCCAGTGATGTTTTGTCCTTGGCGGTGGTCAGATGCTGTTTTGTTTGATGGTAGAATATATGTAAGTAGTTTTAAACTCCTTGACTTCAACACCAATTCGTTTTCCTGACGTAAATGCTTCTATTACTCACCCTGGCGACCAATGATGCGTATCCCAGCAGCTGGGCAGATTTGTTGAAAATGGTGCCTTCTGTGGTCGTACCTGGTACGTACTTTCCCTCCATTTTTTCACTATTACTTCACAAGGGTTGCTGTAAAGTAATCTCTGTTACCCTGTTGAGTGGTAAGTTTGCTATTACGTATGCGTTCTAGGCATCTAATATCTTTGAAAATTCTTGCCATCGCGTCGATCATATAGCTTAGAATATTCTCTGCAGTCGGCCAATCACCGATGTGTTTCGAAGCATTTTTCGCTCGTTTCGCACCGTGGCACGTTTTCCGAAACATTTTCGCAGCATTGGCATAAAAGACACAGTTTTATGGTTACTTTGAAAGAGATATGACTTTAAGCCCGCAAAGGCGGACTTTACCGGACTTGATTCCCCATGCATGCGGCTGTACTTTCCCTGCGTTTGCCCAAATTTGAGCAACAACGACTTTTGACGATTTTGGCAACTATATTTCAAATGTTGCTTGTAGATTACTCAATAGCCCTAAGTATTTCATGGATGTCTCAGAAATGACACCGTACATAGAGGAGAGTTCTGTCGGCGAAAAGAAATATTTTTTTAAAGATACATATGCTGGAACATCCATTCGACTAACAAAATGGATAATACGTTTACAATTCGCCGAGTTGGAGGCGTTTTGAACATCTTTTACAGTGCAGTATTTTTAAGTGCCTTCTTTCGATCATTGCCCTCCATAGCGCTCTTTGCCCTGCTTGTTACCATTGTTGATGGCATTTATATTTGTTCGCAACTTACGAAAACCGTACTAGTATTCCGCATGACCATCGTCTACTTCAATGGCAGACCAAAGCCGATAGATGATTGGCTCGTTCGAGGATGATTCCCATCGTATCGTGAATGCAGAAGGTACGTTCGGTGGTCTGTTTCATTTTGGTTGTTGATGCTCTCAGGCCTCTGGAAAGACGCTTTCTTGAAGGAATGTCGATGCAAAGAAGGTCGATGCAAAGATGCTGCGTCGCGACTTGAAATTAGTTGGAATTTCAAAGATTCCCTTTAGTGTGAAGATTTGTTCTAACGATAACTTACCTGGTTTTAGACGTTTACACAATATGCAAGATGGGGTCTTATTTGTCCATCGCTTGTTCTCTATAAGGTAGCATTGCAGAGGCCTCTCGAGAAGGTGATGCGCTAACGTCTCATTTTATTTAAACCAGCAATAGACACACGGGTTATAAGCTTCCTGTAAAAGTACGTTTCTAGAAAAGACTAAAGCATTTCATTCTCGGGAAGATGAGCTATGTACTATGTATGTATGTATATACCTTTCCTCTTCTAGCACATCCTTCAAAAATGGAGTTTCTGTGGAGTCATTTCTCCAACTTCGAAGTGAGATTTAATACACTCGCACTTTCGAGTAATTGCTCAGAAGCACAGCGTATTTTCGTTGAATCAATTGTCGAGATCACATTTTAAATTCATCTGAAAATATTGATTCGGTGCGGCGGATACCAACTGCGCATTTTTAATGTAGTAATGTCGTCCTTGACTGTGTCTTTGACTATTTCAATTGCATTACTTTAAAATGTATTCCCGTTAGCGCCCTGCGGCTCAGCATGTATGTATGTAGCTGGGCCCCTATATTCCCTCCAAATGCATGCATCTTCACAATTCATTCATGCGAATCACAACTATTAACATGTTTTCGTAACTCGCTAAATGTAAGTGCCACTGTTCCCGCTGCTACTCATTTGCATAGCTGTTTGGTTAGTTAGTCTCTCCTTGCTTCCATATTCCGTATTCGACCGCACAGTGAAAATTTTAAGTCAATAACAGAGCACATCAACCTCATTACATCGCACGCCACCTTTTTGGTGTCCGGGTCCGCGTTGCACAAGCTCGTCACATGTAGATACTTGTAAAGTATGCGCGTTTATGGGTGGCATCAAAATATCAGAGATTTTCTTGCATATTTTTCAGTTCCATACTTGTTTCTTTTTTTCTTTCCTTCTTTAAATTCTTCTGTTAATATCGTTTCTCGTCTCCTTTTTCGCATGTGCTTAAAGGTTTTATTCTTATTTTGATTCAGAAGGATGGTAGTCAGTAAGGGAAAGGGCAACCTAATCTTATTCGCTGAATTCGTAATCTCATTAAATTTACATATTAATCAAGGGATTTTAATTACTCTTGCACTAGGTGCTACAATGAAAGATTCCTCTGGACGTTGTATATACATACATATGTGTGTGTGGGGAAGGAGAAGTGGTCCGACATGGGATCCACAACAGCACGTTCTCATCGTGTTATCTTTTTGACCGCAATTTTTTTTTTTCATTTTTTTTTTTCCTAATTGTGTGTTGGTGGAAACTCAACACAATTGTTGAAGGATGCATGCTCGCTACTCCGCCAAGGACGTTAAAAATGTGCTTGTGATTTTTTTCATTTAATTTAATAAAAGAGAATTCAAATAAGGAAAAGGAGGAAGTTTTAAAGTAAGTACCGTTAATATTCAAATAATATTATTGAGGCTGACATCACTTGGATGCATTGACAACAAAGTCAAAGGATGGGTAACTACGCTTAAAGTGTTTTCAGGCAGCCAGAATGATAAATTTCGAACATACATACATAGTGACTCAAAAACATGTCAATATTTTTTTTATTCTACAGATGAGCACAGGCGATCTTATCATTACCAACATGGAGTTTATGACGAATAGCAGAAAAGTTATCCTAGCTTCTGGCTATCTCTCCAATGACGCATCAAAATTACCACCCACGGAGGAGTTTAAATTTAAGTTGGACTGATGTGCAAAGTGAAGGTATGATTGTCGGGATGAATGAGAACTCGAACCACGTAAGCTGGGGAAGTCCTAACACCAACAAATGGAGTGAGTCACTCTTTGACTATCTTCATATCAAAAATCTCTAACAAGTAAAGGAGCGAAGCACACCTGCCTTCCTTACCTTCACTGATCGAAGCGCCATACATTAAGTATTCAACTGAAGGATCTGCAATGAGGTATCTTTTTCAGACAACAGATGGATAGGCATTGAATTAAGTATAGTGTAAAGCCCTAGTATAATGTAGATGATTCCAAAAAAAGCTGGCTGACTTTTGAGAGCATCAAAGATCTCCTTAGAGAACCGGCACTAAATGAGTCTGCTCAAATGTCTGTGATAATAACGTGGCAGCTCGCTTAAAACATATCATGTCAAAAAAGCGCAGTGTGTCCAGCTCATACAGCTGGGTAATATCATGGCTGTTACGGGAGATACGTTAAATGCTCTAATGGACATCCGCTTTCCAAATCTATCATACCGGGGACTCAAACCTGCTGGGACGAGATGGGACGATACGGTAAACATAGCTGATGCAGAAATTGGGGTCTGGGCATTCAACTCCTTCTCCCCCTATTCTATCAAGCCTTGGCTTGACATAGAGGATTAGGCACTTTAAAGACCTTAAAGCGCCAACTTATGAATGTCTTCAAGAATGTCTATATTTAAGTTATACGCCCACTCAATTGCTCTCAATGCTTCAATGCTTGACATCAACGATCGGGCTCACATATGCGGATGATGTCAACGTTTTCAATCGGTTTATGCCTAGTAAGTGTCTGCTCGAAGGTGCAGATATCCCTAGACGTCATGCATGAGTGATGTACTAGGAATGGGGTTTGAGTTAATCGTTTCAAAACTAAGGTTGTTCTATTTACGAGAGGGAGGAAGCTGACCGATTTATCCCAGTCAGCGCTTAAGAGTATCAACATTCAAATATCCGATGAAGTCAAATATCTGTACAAAAAATGTTAAGTCGAAGACAGAACAGTGCAAGGGTGCCTTTGGCAAAAAATGGGGGTTATCACCAAAAGGTTCCTTTGGATTTATACCAGTCCTCGCATACGCAACGGTTGTTTAGTGGAACAATCTTTTACGTAAATATTTCACTGCTTCTCTTCCTCAACTTGAAGGGACAGCTTGTCTTGGATGCACATTTATGTAGGAGCATTCACTAACATGCCTGGCCCTGATGCCTTGCTAAACCTTTCAGCTCTCGATATGAATTTCATGAATAAAAGCATATTTCGCCTAGAAAGATGTATGTTTTCGGTACCATTCGCACGGAAGCTTCCATGATCTTGCGGGAGAAGTGTTCTACGACCCCAGATGTAATGACACCTTAAGTGACGTGAAAACTATTGTTTTACACTCAAGGCACAATTCTAGCCTGGTGGTAACATCATCTACTCCCCCATAAAAAAAACCCACATGTTGTTTACTGCATTCAAACGTACAGTCGATTCTAATGAAAGCTCCGTATTCATGTTTTTGCTCTCATTTCTCTTTTTTTCCTGTTAACGATCATTTCTAATTTTGTTTGTGATATTAAGATGATAATGATGTAAAGATACGAGTATGTCTGTAGTATGATTGAATATCGAATCTAGCAGAGAATCATGACTCTGAGGGATACATGCAGACCCAGTGTTTACGGCCGGGTGTTTTCAAAAAACCCACGGCATTTTTTTCGGCCCTCAGAAGAACTCACTGCAGACGGCTTGAAGGTATTCTTATAAGCCAATTCGCTTTTGCCAAGCACCTGAACGCGTTGGGTTTAAGCCGCAAATCAACTACGCTGAATGTTAGGAAGGCGATGATACCACGGAACACTTTCTATATTATTGTCCGGCATTTGCTCGCACCTGGTGGCAGATCCTTGTGACCCATGTGGTGAATGCTGATCACCTAAGTTCTTTATCGCTAAAGCCATTATCGTCTTTATTCAAAATTTGGAAAAAGTAAGGCGTATCCCAGACCAGTAGGTTACCTCTACATAACCACTTAGATTAGAATTATAGTTGGTAGTCCGAAAAATACAACACCCTAAAGTACACTACCTCATTAAAGTCAAACTTCTACTAGACTTACGCTACTCAAGCATTGATCCCGCGTTCAGTCTTTTACCTGTACCGTAGTCTGGTGAACAGGACCTATTTTCACCACTTCATACTCCTTTTTCCCATTTCTTATTGTTCACACAAAGGAAAGATACAAAATCGATATCGTAACACAATCCTTTTGCCTCTAGCCATAGTCCTCAAATTCTCGCCCATAAACATTTTAGCCAAGCACCTTATAATAGAAGATAGCTAATTTGAGCTAATTGCGTGGCTTTGCCTCCTAATTAGAAAGTGGAATTAGCTAAATAAAAATAAAACTACCTTCGCATACTATTCTTGACCTCAGAGAGCACCCACCCCAAAACTAAATGTGGAAGTGGTGGAGGGGGAGGGGGGGGGGGGGGGGACTGGCCAATAAAGCTAGGAGAGAAATTATTTCATTCAACAACCCTCAGTCTTGCCCATTGATTAAAAGTAAGTTCGTGTAATACATATACAAACATTAAAACCAATAATAAAACACAAATTTCATTAAGTTATTACCAATTATTCTAATTACCGATCAGTAAAACTGTCTCGTCACGAAAGTTTGCCTGGTACAAATGGAAAATAATAAAAACACTAGTTTATAATTTAACATAATTAAGCTGCCATCAATTGGGTCAGAATAGGGCCGCCCGTAATTAAGTATCAATGACGGCATTTAATTTCTATTTACCAACACATTTTCCGTGTGCCTTCACAACAATGGGGAAAACTGTTATGTCGTAATGATTACAATTACCTAAAGCGCTTTTCTTTTATAAGATGTTGGTCAATATTCGGTTTAATGCTATCCGTAAGATACATTATTATTTTTGTTTTGGCGTGTCTCATTCTCTTCGTGTCAGTTCTTAAGTATACGAAGTGGGTAAAATACTGCGTGGGTTTCCACTATGAGTAGATTTTATTTGTATCCTTCGAAGCATAGGGCTTACGCGTATGTACACACATACGTATGTACTCATAGATACAACCAAAACGTAAGTGATAGTAGTTTTGCAAAGCGTCGTTTGTTTGCGGTTGGAGAATCCAATGTTGAAGTCGAAGGTTTTTTGATCGCTTTAGAAGTCTAGAAATGACATGGAACTTTCATGAATTACCAGAAATTAAAAACTGGGACTAGGTACATGAGTAAAGTGTGGGCCAGCTGTTGGTTTCTTTTTTAAACTGCAGCTTACACTGCACTGTTGAATATTTTAACTGACTGTCAAATTATTGGAGGGAGTTTGCCTTCCCAATATTTAAGGAAATAATTTTATTCACATGACTAGCGTGGCTGGGCTCGGCAGTAGCCCAAATTGTCAAACCACTTTTGCAGTATACAGTCTACTGTTTGTGGCCCTATTGCGCCAGTAGCTTACTTGACGAGCTTCCGATGCTTGACGAGGGTTGTGGTGTGGTTTTTTATGCTTGTTGATCTAGCTGCTGCTCCAAAATTTCACGGCTGTACCCTCTCCTCAACAGTGATGTTTTGTACTAAGCGGTGGATAGATGGTTTTTCGTTTGTTGATAGCATAACCATATGCATGCCACCGTTGATTTTCAGCCCAACTCGTATCACTTGTTCATAAATTGCCGTGAGAGAGTCTATTACCGCACGCTGAGAGCGACCAATGATGATGATATCGTCTGTGTATGCCAGCAACTGGACGGATTTTTTAAACATAGTGCGACACAGCTTGACTAATTGCGGCGGGCTCCCGAATTCAGTCACCGCCATGTAGAGCTCCAGACAACCAATGCTATTATAAGCGGTTTTAAAGTCGATGAAAAGATGGTGTCTCCAGCGGTCTATTGTCGATCTGCCGGAAGGTAATCCACACTGGTATGTTGGATAGGATCTTTCATGCGACGTTAAGCAAATAAATATCTGGATAGTTGGTGTAAGACATAGGATCGTTCTTCTTGTAGATGGGGCATATGGAGCTGATATTCCATTCATCGAGCATATTTTCGTCCACCCATGCTGGATTCACGATGTGGGTATCCACCGTCCGTATTTTAAAAGCTCCGCTAGTAAGCCTTCTATGAGTTGGAAGCGCGTATGGCTCCACATTGCTTGTGGATCTTTGGAGTAACAATGTTTAAAAAATGTACGGCTGATAACCGGTTCCCGATCTTAATGCGCAAAAGATACACTGTTTGACTTTTGTGTGACAGTTAACGACGTTCTTTTACCTATCAAAGCTGTGGTCTTGCCTTCAATACAGTTTTACGGGAGGCTATTGTTACTGCTACGACCTGTGCTTGGAATACACTGTTGTGGCTCGGGATGCGAACGGGTTTGGTTAGGCCCAGTGGTTAGGAAAAGATAACTGAGCCTAAACCTATGTCAATCTTTGATCCATCCCTGGATCAAAGTTGTTGGTACAGAGTTGGTGGTCTTGATGGCAGCTTGCTACCAAGCGAGATAGCCATACTGATCTAACCACAGCCATGTACGTCTATATCTGTAGCCCTGTACAGCGCCCCAAGTAAGTAAATAAGTACGAAGGCAGAAGTCTCTAAAACACCCAGATGATTTTTTTTTTTTACGTTTATAGCTTTTGAATTATATATCGCGTACAAGTATGTACATATTATGCTATATACATAGTTCTCCCATTTTTACTGCCTTGCTACTACGCCGCTCATGGCGTTAGCTAGGTTTGTGGACCTGAGTATCCGTCTGCAGGATTCTCGGTTTCGGATTACTTCATCACTCAGTCCGAGTAATTGAGTAATCCAATTGTTTTTCTCTCGGCCCCTTTCGTGATTCTGCCGGAACATGAGTCGTCTTTGCCATTTTTACCGGATTGTCCGCAGGCCTTCTATGCACATGGCAGTACCAACTTAGTTGGTCAGCTTCGAACTTTTCGACGATCGGGTTCTTTATGTGTAGGCTACCCCGCATACGCGTGTTTCTTATTTTATCTAGCTTTGAAACTTCGACCGACATCCGTAACATTTTCGGCGGCATCGGCGATGGTTTAAGTGGAGACCCAAGTTTATAAAACATCCGGATGACCTATATGTACCTACATAATAAAGTTTTGTTATGGACTGCAGGAGTGAAATCCTTTAATGACGCTGGGTAGCCCGTGCCGTTGCACTTTTGTCCGACTCTATAATCCGGCCCTGTCCTGCTGCCCCTACGGTACACCGGTCAAGGTATTCCTTCGTAGGGGCTGTATACGCAATATGTCTCGTCTTAATCTTATACAAGCCCTTCGTCTAAGTCGTAAAAAAGGGGTTTATCTTCTATTTGTAAATACTCGAAACAGGTACTTTTGACGTCGGGGGTAAATAAAGGGCAGTATTTTTTTTTCCTTTCCATCTAGTTTCAGAAATGGCTTCGCGCACGATATCGATTGTACGCACATATCTCATGATCAGTGCTTGGTTATATCTGAAACCGTATTGTCGGTTGCAAAGCCCGTTATTTCTTTCGGTGTACTGGTCAAGTCTGTCACGAATAATTATTTCCAGCACTTTCTCCACTGTGTCAGGCATGTACAGCGGTCTGTTTGCCGACGGTGGTTCTGGACCTTGCTGCCTTTTGGGATCATAATATCAGCCTCTGCCGTTTTCATTGCAGAGGAAATTTGTCTTCTGGCAGGCACCTTGTGTGGAGGTTCGCAAATGCCTCGGTTTTAGTTTTAATAGCTTCCTTTGGACGAAGTTTGGAATTCCATCCATTCCGGGAGCCATGGTGTTTTTCATTGTGCTTACTTCCTTCAAGACTTCTGCAGTTGTGACGAGTGCGTATTGTGCCTGTATTCTCTGTTACATGTTCGGGGATGTCGGTGCCGCTGCTCGGCTGCTTTCATAAATATCTTCCTCAAGGGTTATGTTGGAGGTCTTCTCTTAGCATTTGGAAGGCCTCGATCGTACTCCTTTTTATGAGCTTCCGAAGTTCCACTCTTTTTCTTAAGAATTTTTCACGAATCTCTTCGCAGCCTTCTCTTCGTCTTGTTGGCTGTGTGCCTTCGCATTTTGAAGGAGTCTGCTCTCAACTTAACGATGCAAGCATTCTATCAGTAGACCATCGTTCTCCCATTTCATTGCATTTGCATGGCATGGGTGCTCGCATCCTTGGGTGCGACAAGTTTTCAAGTACTTGGGCTGTTTTCCAGCTATACCTCTGAGTATTTCCATCTGGTTCAGTCAGTAGTGGAGCATCTCGTTGTCTACGTTGCTACTTTTCCGGCACAACTTCTGTACTTTTTCAGTGGCTTTTTGGTACTGAAAATGTCTTGGCTTAATTGTCTCGAAGCCCGATGATCATTGTTTATATAGATTTCGGGGACATCCCATTTTTTTTTTTGTCGCTATGACGCTAATAGCGAAAGTTAAAGCTATGATAGAGCCTGAACTGCGGTTATTAAATGTGTCTATTTCTTTTTTTTTTTTAGTAGTAAAAGATCAAGGCACGCATTCAGCAATGTGCTTGGTCCTTGTGCTATCCCATTTATCTATGTATGTAGCTGAAACTTTGCATTTGTTAGTTCAGGGAAAAGGATATTTTGCAACACATTTTGCGGTTTAGAAAAGCCAGTCCGCTTGCCACGGGCAGTCATTTGCAGTTTGCTTGTTGTTTGTGATTATTTTTGCACTGTAATTATCCTCGGTAGCGTTAGTTAAGCTCATTACCCTTTTTCCCCTATGAGTTAATTCAAAAAGAACGTGTAGGATATGTACACAGTTGGCAATCCGCTCCTTGGCGTGCATACGTCTTTTGTAAAAGGAAACACATATAAATAATAATTATTCCGCTATTCAATTTGGTCAATCAACCGATATTTTTGAATTCCTTTCATTTTTTTTATTATTTTTGTACTTACTTTTCGCTAATGTGCACTGTGAATGGATGAACGCTTAACATGGTATGCATATCAGGGAATAATGCGATAACAATGGGATATCACTCGATTAATTATTGGAAATTATTGAAGGGCGATTCAGGCGTACTCATGTGGTCATATGAATTGTAATAGCACTCGCTCTTTCGTGCTCCCTTAGCTAGCTGGCTCATTTACTGAATTCGTTGTGCTTCAATGCTTCAATCATAGATTCGATAACCGAGCGAATAGGTCAGTGATGGCGGCCGAACAACAGAATATGTACTTATAAATGGGGTATGTAGCAACGTTTATTAATTTGAAATGCGTGTCAGAAAACAATTAAGTTCCCGCAAGTCGTTCGATTAGTAAGCCAATGAGGTGGTGAACGCGCTAAAGAAGGAACAACGTGGAGTACAATTCACATTAAGGTTGCTTTCATTATATTGTTGTATCCGCGTACCTACACTGCGTGCAATTGTATTTTTTTTTTATTGTTTTGAAATATGTTGGTGTTTGTGTTTGCTTGTAGTTGTGAAAAGCTATGGTTTTTAATCTAAATGAGGACATAATTATGACGAATGCACGATTTTATTTATAAACGTTTTGTACAGGGTGGCTCACATAGTTTGAAGTAGTAACAGACTCTGCTTTACATTCTTGCCAATTGTTGTTTCTTTGGCCTGAGAAGGTAGGAAGGCCCTATCCCGAACAACTAAGGAGATTCTATATAATACGATGATAGGGGTCATGCCAGTCATGTTTTATGGGGTTGAAGCATGGACTCCGTTGAAAGAGGATGAAGATATCCTCGGTCCCGTTTGCGTTGACGGGCTTCGGAGCAGAAGATTCAACCACTACTGTACTTTGACATCCACCTAGTTAAAAAAAAAACCAATCAGATGCCTAGATCGAATGTTCATCAATTCTCTAGCCGGGAGTGTCTTTGACCTCAACCAACTTAGATTAAGAGTGCGCAACTGCTTGCAATAAGCTAAGGACTAGGCTAACTGGAAGGGCTTGTGGGCTGAGGCCCAGGTGCAAGCGGAACTGCAGCCCCACCTAAGTAAGTAAATAGGCGCAAAAATATTAAATGGATCTTAAAAATGCGTAGCATTGGAAGAGGCAATATTTTGCCACAACTCCTCAATTGCAAGGACCCAACGAGAACGCTCGTTTCACTTGCGTGCGCTATGTGAGTCGCGGTGTTCCTTTACTTTACTTTGCCGTCCCTCGGGCGTGGATTCGAAGATTTCCAGGCCGGAGTATTGGTGTCCACGCGCTTTACATGACCTAGCCACCTCAGTTGGACTTTTATAAATCGATGTTACCGAACAGCCTGCCGCTGCATCTCCTCCTCCACTCGACTTACATATATGCAGACGGGACTGTAACTCAATCGACGAATTTCCCTCTCGACTACATTTCTGCTAAGATGTTTCCTTGCTCATCCTTGCAATCTTCGGCTCGGGCTTCAGGCTTCAATATTCTTCTGGTTTTGTTAAAATTTCTTAATCTTATAAAAATAAAATCCACTTAATATTTTTGTGCCACCCTGTATATTCGTTTGCAAACAATTGATATGAACATGGGGTAGTATTTTACAGCTGTGTATGTGTATGAATGAAATAAAAATTAGGCAGCATGAAAAATATCTGACTCACTCGCTAAGTACTTTAACAGTTACAAGTTTAAAATCAAAGCAAGCTCACCGAATAGTTTTGTAGCTAGAAGTACATACATCACGCGTCATATTTCCAAGTGAAATTAAATTTGGTTGAACTAGCAGTTATTGTCGCTCAACACGATTAAAAAAAAAAAAAAATATATATTCGGTCAGCTTCCAACACTCCAGAGCCTAATGGGGACTTGGGTTCACGTACTAGATGGATCTTATACGAGTGCAGATCAAAGTTCTTTCCGTCATACTTGTCTTTGAAATATGGTCGAAGGAAAGTGTGCTTCATGAAAGGAATCTTTGAATGGTTCGCCTGATTTATTGAAAAGGATACGCCTTTACCTGCACCAATTACAGAGGCGCGTTTTGAAATACGATCGCATTTGATGTTTTATGTTAAATCATAAGACTTTTTATTAATGATGCCGGTGTGCTCCTAGACCAGGTAAGTCCAACGTTGTCCTGAGCTAGATGTGAAAATCGTATTCGGGGACATCAATGCTAAAAAAAGCACAGTCTCTACGACCAGACAACATCATTTAGACTTGGAGCAAAGCAGTACTGTGTTAAGTAGCATAAGGTTATGTAGATTTTTGCGAATACCGGAAAAAGATGGCAGAAAATACCCATTGTACAAGTCGCTGGCTGGACTCGGGATCCTGCCAAAATGAGTCCAGCTGTGTTCAATAACGCCGGAGAATACGCGATGTAATGTGCAGTTGGGAAGTACATAGCTCTTCTGAACTATTCCAAACGTGAATTTTGGCAAGGAGATGCACTTTCATACAATTTCTTTAATCTCTTGCTGGAGCAGATACTGCTTACGGCAGGTGTGATCATAGAAAAGATAGTGCCATCTTCTTCTGTTTGGCGAAACCAATGGAATTAAATGTCTTTACAGTGCGCCAATTGCTGTAAAATAAGCAGGATAGAGGAGCAGATATTGCACACTTTCAAGTGAAAAATTCTTGACTGGATTTTTAGTCATGTACATAAGCGACGAGAGCGAATGGTGGAGAAGATTCAATCGCAGTCCAAACTCTACCAAGATGTGGTACGGGCTAAGGTACGTCAACTACATTAGATCGACTATATGGAGTGCATGGTCAACATTGCTCCAGTCAAGGGGAAACTTTAGAGGAAAACTAAAACTTTGCTTCAAACACGAAGCTATAGCGGATGCCAATGCGTATGGGCTTGACAACTGCAAGCAGTTTGTCGAGTTTGGAGGGTACCCTGTCTCAGACAGAGGATATTCACGGAGCCCTTAAAGTCAAGTGAGTATGAAAGCATTTGTAGCGATGAGTCATAAAGTCATGTTTGGTTTTGGCATTTTTCGAATCTATTCTATCTGTTCAGTATGACAGCTCCATTAAAATCGGGAGAGATGCCACAGAGTTCTTTAAAAGACTTCTTGAATTGTGCAAGATTCGCATGCCTGCTAGAGGTACAACCTTACTGAAAGCTGTAAAAGCTGTAAAAGCACATATTGATTCCGAAGCCGCGATTGGGGGCTTATGGGGATGAAACAAAATATGTGGCGTCATCCATAAAGGACTTTCAAGGTCGGCGACTTTTGCAGAGAGTCTCAGTAGATAATCAAAAGCACAATTGTGAAGTCTACTTAGGCTCTGCTGTAAACTCTTTAAATACCACTAGCATTAGATTTTCAAGATTGATCACAAGGATCTGCAGCAGCTAAATGTAAAAAAGTCTATTTGAGTTCATAGTATGTCCTTACCATGCCATATTCCCTGTCTTTCCTAAATTTTAATGCATATGAATATATAGTACTGCACAGGAACGGGATTCCCAAAAAAGAATTCCGAAAAAAAATTCCGATTCCGAAGAATTCCATTTGAGAACTGCAAGGCAATTGAATGAATTACATATGTACGTATCTATATATAGACAACATCGTGTAGAAACTAAGTGAATAAACGTACATATGTACATATAAGGTTTAAGAAAGGGTTGTTGACCTTTATCTTCCACCTTTTTACAATCCAGCATCTGCGTTATTCTGCTTGATATCATGAATGAAAATTTCCTCTGAATGAAAATACAAACGACTCTTCAAAGTCTCCCGCCTTAAGTTCAACAATACCGTTCCATATGTCAATATGAAGCGAAGCTTCAGTGACAGCAGTACTCTTACTATGGTCTACAATTTTATTGATTTACCCCCTTAGAGTCAGTCTAGCCAGGCAGAATCGCTTCAAACATTTGTTGAATTTCAATCAGGTACTCGTGTATGAATGTGTATTCATAGGTATGCACCTCTTAAGCTTTCTTTTATTTCCTTTCTCAAACGAACTGACCGATATCCATTATTTGCTATCTGGCGAGACAAGTTATTATTTCATCACCTGGAAGTCAAGTCCGTCCAATATGCATAAAAAGTGTTAACAAATCCATTTAATATGGCTGCAGGCTGCAGACAAAAAAAAAGTTCTTCGATATGTAGTACACCATCTTTCCGAACCCACTCGATGGTTCTTAACCTTTTCCATCGTTAGGATAAACCACCTATAAATTGTATGTTACACCCGATAGAACGTCGCCCAAAATAACAGCATTTGCTACCCTCCCAGCCGCCCATCAACGCTCATTTTTCCAAGGAGTTAAAATAAAATGTTTTTTTTTTTTTGTTTCCCAAAACCAGAGGTATTTTTCGGTACTTTGTGGTAAACTTTCGGTTGGTCTACAGCTGGTCTTGGATTTGGCGTTATCGTCGTCCTCAATAACGCAAGTCCGTAAGCTGTGGAAATGGGGTATTAGTACTACCATTTCTGTGTTCTTTTTTTCATTTCCTTTGCATTTTATAATTATCAATCGGCATTGCTTCCTTGTCGTCCTCGACGGCACCCCTATCTGACCATCTACAAGTAAACCTTATGGAGGCAATGGTAAGGATGTCGTTCGTTGGTTAGGTAAATGACTTATTTTAATGAGGCAATGGCTAATTGTAATTACCTTAATGATAAACGGTGGTGGAATGTCCTTGGTGGTTCTGCGGCATTACGTATTAGGTGGATGAAGCGAATACATACCTACTTACTCGTACTTGGTGTGCCATTTGTAGTAACTGGGAAAGTGGCTATTGAATATCGGAGGAAAGGTGTCGTATTTTTCTAGAAGTTAAAGTTATCGATTTAAACTTAAATTATTGACGAAGACGGTGTTATTTTTACCTAATTTGTAAAGGAATAATAGGAAGGCTCAATGTGGGGTATAATTTACCTCAAACACTCAAAAACAAAAGTTGTGTATTGTTCTTAACCTCAAGCGAAGAGCGCCTAGTAAAACTTCCCTGTTTACTAAATAAAACGTAGAATTTTGATCGAGGATATAGATTGGACTGGGCTCATTCCCGATTCCAAGGCATTGGGACCCGGAGTACACAATCTTGTTCTCGAAAAAGCAAGGCACTGGCAGACGAAGTGCTCTGTTGTGCCGTCATGTTTTTAAACAAGATGCACACGCCGAGCCTTCAATGCTTTCAGTGTTGGTCATATGATGAGCAAATTAATTGTGAAAGCTCTTTTACCTGTTCCGCACTTCGAACGCTCTCCTTGGGCTAAACTAACGTGTGGCCTGCAATTAAAGTAAAACCAATCTGACGATATTAAGGTTCCTTTCGCTGGACAGTTTATCTCTGAATGTAGCTCCTAGATCAGGACCGACGTTTGCACCTCTGAATATGTTCACATTCCGGATATTTCATGAGATTTTTTTTTGGTAATGCCAAAGGATATATACTTTAAAAAAATACGTACATACATTATCCCACGCCCTGCGCACTTCAGCCGCTCTTCCCATGGGTCTGCTGTTAGGTATTACTTCATGGTGCTGGCTAGCTCTGAAGCTGTACCTCGTAACTCGCAGCTGCTTTTTTTATGGCTCTCCTTTCTCAGAAAACCTCTGCTTGTCTGGTTGTATTTGAACTAATCAAATTTCCTGGGGTTAAAACTTCTCCCAGTCTCTGATATGTTCGGGGTATTTAATTGTTCCTGGGGATGTTAGACTATCTTGGTTGTCGTCATTTCCAAGCCTGTATATCTTGCGTAGAGCAGCGTTCGGTCCTTTATGAAGCAAGTCCTTCTCGGTTACTATGTCCGTAAACTTTTCATTCCTGGTGGAGTATGGCTGTGGATTGTATGTAATGTTGCCGTTGATTTGCTGATGAGATACTTCTCTTGCACTTCTTGAGGTAGTAAATCGATTGACACCATACCACCTATGCCGTAGAAAGCGCTACTTATTCTCGTCTTTCTTCTACATATATGCTTTTGTTTCCAAAGCACTGACCCATATTGGGACCTTTACATTATTGACAACGAGATTTTTGCTAGTAGCAGTCTTTGCATATGTCGTGGCCCACCAACATCCGGCATCATCCTTGTCTGAGCAGCGGTTGCTTTAGCTGCCTTGTCAGCTGCGTACTGTAGACGTTCTTTGAAGGAAAGCCGTGCATCTATGACTATGCTAAGGTCCTTTTTTCCTGCTGCAATTACTAACACCGTCTTTTCTTCATCAAGAACCCGGCTTGTGAGACCCCTCGGACGGTCCTTATAGCTTCATTGTCTCCACTTCTTCTATGAGTCTTGTAGCAATGTAATGTTCCAAAGTGGTTGACTATCTACAGAGCCTTGAAGGACGCCACCTGTCAGTATCTAGCGCTTTTGTTCGGAGTCCTTGAACAGTACTTTATTGCGAAAATAATCAATAAATATTGAGTAACTACAAAAAAAGGATATTTCTCCAGTTCGCAGTGTTGAACGCATTCTCAACGTCTAGCGTTTTTTCACTGTGCTGACTGTTTCTTGAATAACATCGATTGTGGAGCGCCCCTTTCAAAATCCATATTGATGATCCTCCTGCTTCAACAATCGCGCTTTCCAGTCTGTCGTTCATGATGTGCTCTATTATTTTCCCCAACATGCACAAGGGTCCTGTGGGGGCCCCTTTCCCTTCTGCATTACGACTAGGTTTTGCTTTTTCTACTGACTTGAAAATACTTTGTCCAAACATGGATTGTAGGTGCCTGCAAATATATCAGAGCATCTTCTTTTTGTTGCCTTAAAGGCAATACCATTGGGATGCTTTAGACGCCAGGTACGATTTTGTTCCTAATTTTCTAAAAACGCATAGAAACTCTTGCTTTGTGACGGGTTGATCGGATGAATCATTACTTCGTCTGTTCCTTCCATAGTATCCACTTCACGTTGTGTTGTGGGAACAGAACGAGGCGAGGGTTTTCAGCCACCTTTCAGTCTCTTCATTATGACTTGGTAGGCTTTACCAAATGGTTTTTGATTGGCCTCATTGCACAACTCGATGAAGCTTCTCTTTTTGCTCGTTCGGATTCTTAAGACCTTTTTAAATTTGCATTAGATCATGATGGTGGTAACCTGTAATCGTACCACTTCTCTTAAAACGGTCGTTTGAAAGCAATAGTTGGTTCCTCCAGAATCTGGGGGACCGACCTCAGAAGAGAAGGGATTGGGCAGCATATTTGGTCTACTGCTTAAGATAATAATTTTTTTTGTTTTGTCCACTGCATTATTTAAAACGATTTTAAACCTTCTGCCAGGAATGTGAAGTAGGATCAGATGCAGAATAGGCAGCTGCTAATTTTGGGTTAGACACTTCATTTTCATCTTTTGGTTATAACCTCCCTGCCAAAGGTAGCCCTACCATGATTATATACTCCCGACAGTATTACTCAAAACATCACCAAGACTACTTCTTTTGCTTTCGCCAAGTATCCCTACGTGTTGAGTTTAAACGACACAACCATCTGTGCTACAGTGGGGAAAACGATGATGCAGCGAAGCATTTTTTGTAACAGTCTGGCATTTGCTCGCAACATGTAGCAGATCCTTGAGTCTACTTGGTGTTTGCTCTTCTCGTCTGTCTCCAAAATTTGTAAAGAAATCATTAAAGTTAGGTGTCTTCATAGTAAGAGCAGTAGTTGAGACCGGTAGTTGAGACTGTGTCCACCAATGGATAGAAGCAATCTTAAACAAAAAAAAATTTATTTTCACGACCCATATAAAAAAAAAAGTGAACACTGTGGTTGTCAGTCATAATATTGAAAAAAAAGCAAAGCATTGGTGCAGGATCAATAATTTTCTGTGCAGGGTCACGTTTATTGCCGAATTGTTATCGCTTCTTGAAAACTATATCTTACTCAATTTGTGCTTCTCCCTCGTTCGCATTTACGATGTACATATGTACATGCATGTAGGTGTGTTGCCCGAAACACATGGAATCATCCAATATGCCCAACAGGAGCGATATCGCTACCGATTTTCGAGCCTTTAAATACGCTTTACTGCTCTTTAAAAACTTCAATGACAAGAAATAGAAATTAACGTCCTTCAGTAAACCTAAGTAGTTAAACCATCGTAAGAGGCATGTAGAATCCTTGAATTTGCCATCCAATACCAATAAACAAATTCACTATATATGTATGTAAATATTCGCACTCATATGCGTGCACAATTTTGGCATTTTAATTATTTACCCACATAATAGGCTCTAACGAAAGTCACATCATGATCACCTACCATTTTATTCGACGCTACACCTGCATTTGAAAAGGGTAAGAGGAACACACCAAACACTTCATAAGGCATTCATACATACATATGTAGGTATAAATACGTAGTACCAAGTCCAGAAACGTTTCTCATATATTTTCATACTATATGGCTCATGTGACTGAATCCCTAAAACACGTACACACAGTACAACAACTTTTTGCATTATAGTGGATTCTTTGGTCTGAAGAAGGGTGAGTGTTAAAATGGAACTCTCAGTTGCATGCAAAATCCTTAAGTCTCTTCGATATCCTTCACTAACGCAAAACTCAGTGCGTATACTGCGACTCACCCTTTAGCTGGCTCCTTTTCATTTTACATAATTTCACATGCACTTGCTGTCCTAGATAATTTTGGTGAAACGATGACGACGATGACGATGATATCCGTACCCGTTGTTCTTGCAGTATTGTGTAGGTGGTGATTTTGTAGCGAACCCTCCCCCCACCCCTTATGCCAAGAATCATTTTATCCCACTGATGCAGCCCATGATTAACAGCCGGAGTACATTTACATTTTGTCCTCTCGTACCTAGTTCTTATTTCATTTATTTTTGGGGAAATACTCTTCAGAAGAAGGGACGCATAAGTCTTCCATCTACCCCTCTGCCACCACCAGCACCATTACCATCAACATCGCCCAGTAGTGTCTAGCAAAACAGTTCGATGGTGAATTATCTGTAAGACGAAGAAGAGTTAGAAAGAGTATCCCCTCTAGCAACGGTCACTGAGACGGGGTGTGCAAATTGCATAGAAATGTTTGTCTCTTTGGTTGAAAAAGGGTTACGGGAAGCCTAAAGGGGTGAGTTGTTTCAATGTTATGCAAATTAGAGTTAATACAGACGTCCGAATTGCAAATTAAATTGCATATTCGGTATTAAAAACACCAATACACACGGATAGAGAGAGAAAGAGAGAGAGAGAGAGAATGAGAGTGGATAGAAACAGATGGAATACATCGACCCATGTACACGTACACGTATCCTTAGACGTTGTACAAAATAGTTCAAATGAGCATTGTATCCTGTCTGACTGCATGTACATATTGAGCGTTTTCCTTACGGGACTTATACTGTTAAAGTAATTTGTGTGCTGGGTGGACCACCCTTCTCTCAGAGACTTTCAGATAGCTGTGCAGATCTTGAAAGTTTCCTCTTAGACGTATGGCCTATAGGTGGGTGATGAAGGGTTGGTAATGCGCACGCATTTGCCTTCGTTATGTTGAATGACAAACAAACACAAATATGTACACACAATTTTGAAATCATAAAACGAAAGTTTGAGCTAAGTTTAAAAAAAAAATTCAAGTGCTCTGATATTGTTTATTTATTTATTTATTTTCTTAAAGTGATGTAGACAAGGTGTGCGAAACTCACAAGTCAACCGGAGGCTTAATCTTTCAGAAGCCTGTGCAACTACATACTAGCGCACGACGATAACGCCATAGTTGGCAGAACACAGCGGGCTTTAACTGGTGCGTTCGCTTGTGTTGAAACGGAAGCTGCCAAAATAGATTTAGGGGTAAATGACGGCAAAACCTGTCATATGTTGCAGAAAGAAGGGACCCACAACATTGGCAAATCGAACAGAACGTGACACTCGACAGCTATAACTTTGAGGTAGTAAGGCTACCTTGGCTCTGCTATAAACTATGAACCTAACCCTTGCCAATCGCTGTTTCTTTGGGCTGGGAATTGAGTAATAAGGCCATATTCCGAAAAACTTAGTAAATTCTATACAAGACCTTCATCATACCAATCCTGCTTTATGGCCCTTAAGCGCGGACATTGTCGTTAGTGGATGTAGATATCATTATATCACTACATATACGATCCCGTTTGCGTTGATGGACGGAGAAGATTCAACGACGAAATATAAGAGACATCGAAGCTGCCTATCTATTGCATAAGATGGTTCTGACATATAGAGTGAATGGACACCAATGAGAGTCTGCGAATGTAACCCGGAGGGACAACGCAGTAGACGACGACCTCGCCTAAGGTGTCGCACACAAGTAGAAGGGTACTTCAACTGACTTGGGATATTTCAACCGACAACAATAAGCTAAGGACCGGGCTAACTTGATAGGCTTGTTGGTTAAGGTCTAGGTTAACTCCGTGTTGTAGCGCCCCTAAATAAATAAGTAAGATATGAAGGATCGCGTTGTTACAATGAGCTTAGGCTTAGCACCGGTTTTCTTGAGCGAAATTCGTAGTTTCGTCTTCGACGAAGGCTATTTTTACATCTATGCGGATGTCATAATTTTGAATATACAACACGTTCAAGTTTTCCCTTAGCTTTTTATTTTCAAAAGCGTATACGATGTTTCTATTATTTTTTTTTTTTTGTAGAGTTAAATGCCTACTATACATATGATCATAAAGGCTTTAGCGCTTGTTTTTATAGAAGTAGCTTGTTCTGGATATTTAAGTTGAAATATCCCGTTTACTCGTGCCTTCAATCTAAATAAACCGTTGAGTGTCATCAAAAAACATCTCAACGATCTAGATCCAGACGGGATACTATGTTGAAAAATAAAATTATTAAATTAAAAGTAGTAGCTACAGAACTGATTTGGCCAAAACTGGATCTAAACCGCTCTGAGAAACTGAATTATCGCAGCATATTGCACATTCACGCTACAATATGTGTCACCAATGGACATTGTCTGATAGGCAACCATCCAATAAGGCTTGGTTTGGCTTCGAAAGATTTTTGTAGAATCTGTATGGATGAACTTGAGGAAGAAAACATTCTTTAAAACATAAATAGTTTAACGAGTAGGCAAAAAATGTTCCCGCGTGCATGTAGTATCACAAGGAATCAAACTTTGATCTAAGTGGGTTGGCATTAGCTGACAGCCACTTCAACCTTACCTACCCTAGCCTATCCATTTTTTTCCTTCCCATAAAACATTGCCAAGATACCTTTTTTTCGTACGGATGTGATAGTAATCGCTTTTCGTTTTCTGCTAAACAGACTGTATAACGAACTTTATTTAATGGATTTTATAAAATTGGCACAAACGGGTCAAATGATCGATATCTGAACGCACCAAGCTTTTGCAAAATTTGTTTGTTTTTTTTTTTAAAAATCTATTTTTTGTAAATTTTTAAAACTCAGCGACAGCGTTATATTTTTGTTTCTACAGAGAAAAGTTATTATTTTTTTTTTTAAATTTTCTAAGCAGTCACAAAAAAAAGAAACGAAACTTTCGACCCATCCTGTAGAATGGCAAGCAAAGGACGGCTTTCTGTAAGTTGGTAGGTATGTACAAATTATGGTGTAGAAAATTTCGAACCCTCATAAATTTTCCGGGGCGACAGAAGAAACGAAACCAAATGGACGTGCAATTAAAAAACACACATTCGACGATGATGATGACTAAAACGACGACTATCGACGAAGACAGCGAATATGAAAGACCGGTGTGTGTTGTGTGTGCATTCAACTGCTTTGTACAATGTGTATCAACATATGTTTAAGTATTAATTTAAAATAATGCATTGGCTTCAACTAATTATTCTCAGGCGAAAATTGTTGTTCCAGGCACTGGCGGCCTGAACGGTGCAGAGGAGGATTTAATTACACTTCTTTGATAGTTCTTATGGGTAGAGAGGCTTACGAAGTGAATGGAAATTTAATTTTGCCCGCTGATGATGAGAGTGGAATTTATTGGAATTTTTCGTTTTAGTTTTAAATCGGCTGGTAGGTAGTTGAAATCGACTTGCTGAAGGCGATATGTTTCACGTATCCACAAGTGTACATACACATGTACACATAACGCATTATGTTCGCTAGATAAATTGCGTGCAAAATTACAATCGCATACTCGTACAGTGATAAAAATCAAAATGATAAATTATAACGCGACGGTTTAATTTAACTTGAACCAGATACACAGTAATTGTGAACCTATTAAAGAAAAATAAATTTAGGGAAGGGAAGGTAAGATTGTCTAATTTGATTTACCGTTTGATTTGTAGACTGAGTCTAGAGGATATGTGAACGCTCTGAGTGCGAAATATAGACTACTGAGCAGGAGGGTCAGGTTCGCCCGCGACCTTCTTATAAATAGTCAAGCGCCGTTTCTCAATTTCGCTTTTACATGCGGCATGAAATGGAGGTACCTAATGCGCGCCCATCAAATGGCCGGACCTATGCCTAAGGGATGGCTAAAGTAAGCAATAACAGGGCCAAAGTGGGAAACCGAGTAAAATACGAAACTTTAACTGTCAATTCGGTAAATATGGCCTGGGATGTCGTTAGAAGCCGAATGGGTTGTAAAGGATATTTTCTAAGTCTGATAGAACTTTAAATTCAAAAAGAAATCAACTTTGATTCAAGAATCACTTTTTATTCAAAAGATCGGTTCATGGAATCAGTATTTGAAAATTATTATAGACACTGCAGATATTTTTACGAAGCTTATTCTGTCTGTCAGTTGGCGCCGTGGCTGAGTGGTTAGTGCTTTGGATAACTGAGCAGGAGCTTCGAGATTCGAATTACAGAACAGACCAAAAGTGTTTTTTCACGGTACCACCTCTCGCGAATGTCTGACAAAATCCCGACTGGAACATTTAGACGCAATTCGTCCACTGTACTACCAGAAAGCAAACCCTGTTTTCCCATTTAATTAGAATTTCCCCATCTTTTGGAAAAAGGCGAGTGAGTGTTTCAGCACCCGTACAGTAGCACCGAAAATCTGCCACCTGATACGAGCGAAGACTGGGCACTGGTAGAGTAGGTGTTTCGCAGTATCGTCGCCCTCTGCATAAGCTCCACTAAAGTCTAATGTATCAAAGTGGAAGCTTTTTAGAAGAGATCGGTAAAAAGTGCTGGCCACAGTCTGCAGACTTTTCTAATTTCCTAACAATCCATAAAAAATTGACTACAATCTACACCTGGCTCAGATTGAACTCATGGGAATGTCGACGCATTTACAGATTTGCTCGTTCCACGAAATAACCAAAGCGTATTCAAGAAACAGTCTTATCCTAGCCGGATCAAACCAAAAGGCCGTTTTCGATGATAAGTCTTACGTTTTGCCGAAAACATCCTTATATCCTATGTATTGGCTTCTCTATGATTGCTTGTAGATTATTGGAACTCCAAGTTCCAGTTTGGTAGCCTCAAATATGAAAATAAGCTTCATCCGAAAATATGTTTTTGCGACGACTATCAGCGTTAGTTCTCTAACTCTCTTAAAACCCACATAGAGAAGCCATAAAGGAGCGGATGATCATTTTCATTCAACTCTTCAGTGAGTTGGACCTTTTAAGCACGTATCCACACAGCACAGCAATCTTTGATTGCGCCCCGAATGAGCACACAGAAAACCCAAAGCACGTCTACTTCACGAACTTTACTGGTAAATTTCCTTGCATTAGCTGCACAATGAGCTTCATTTCGACTTAAATTATTTTGAAACTTAACACGGTTTCTGGAAATATTTTTTCACCGTTTCCCAGTATTGTTTAACCTTAGACCGATCAATTTCTTACCCCGGAGACTTTACACTACATGTCTGACAATATTTCAGCGCGTTGGTGTTGCTAGCCTCGAAACTTAAAAGTAAACAAAAGATAGCCCACCCTTTGTTTGATAAGACAGATTGCTTTTGCAAATATCTTACTCGTATTTATCATGTCTGTGCCTATGTGTGTACACTCTATTTATTTAAGTGCTGGGATTTCAGCCAGACAATTAAACAAAATATCGAGACCAGCAGCCTGTATAAAGGCCCAGCTTGGCCTTGCCTTCTCGCAACTATTCGTGAAAAACTTGTCGGTGTTTACCTGGATTCGAATATCGAACCCCTTGCTTAGTAGTTCAATGCCCTAGGCCTTAAGCCAAGTTGTCCACAATGCCTTTAGCCAAAATCGAAAAGTGTAACTGAAACCTTCCCTTGACAGCTATTGCTCTTGAAAGTCTTTCAGGCACTATAGGGAATTGGAACCTTGTAAACACCGTGTGTCTTCTGGGATTCGAATTTCTTCCTCTGTAGTCCAAGGCCACATTGTCCACAATACGTTTAAAACTGATGCTGAAACCTTGAAAAAATGCTTTTTCTTAAAAGGCTCCCGAGAGTTTGTCAGACAGTGTCGGGAACTGGGACTGTGAATACTTATATGTATATATGTACTTTCTGGTACACCCGAATATCGGATCCGAATATCGAATCGTTAAATATATGACAAGTTTGCTTGTTTTGTTGTTTTGCATCCAGAAAGTACAGTTGTTGGAAGTCATTATCATGATGATACCACTAAATTTGATTCCGAACATTCTGATGAGTTAGTTTTTAGAAGTCACCTTACATTGCATTTATAATCGATCGATTAACCGCTTGATATAAATACAGTGTATTACCATTCTGTGACACCCTGTATGGAAAAAAATATAATATTTTCTAATCTACGCCATTAAATTACCAAGTATTTCGATTCAAGCTAATGTTCATGATCTGTAAAGCCACCCAATCACTTACAAAACGCACACCTAAAAATGCTGCCCTCGAGGCGTTCATCTAGCACTAACTGATTCACATGCAATTGCATAAAACTCTAATAGGCAAATGGAGCAACAGAGACCAATCGCCGAATGAACACACCGACCTGACAACATAACACACGTCCAGCAATTATTATTAAAACCAAAACAAAACTGTTGTACAGTACTCGTACGTACGGATACGTGTATACGTGTATGTACATCCGTAGAAAAGGCCCACGGCACGACTTGCTCATAATCACGATTTATATTAATGAGCCCCAAACGACATCGCGATGGTACATTGCGAATAAGGAGAGTCGGAGGTGGTGTTGCCGGTCCCGTGAAATGATCGCAAGAGAATTATTAATTCTTGGACAAATTATAAAAAGGAGAAATGAAGGACGAACGAACGGAATGGTGGGATGTAAGAATGTAAGCATAACCGCCGTATGTGGTCATTAGTAATTATCATTACCATTTCGTTTTTAATATACGAATACCAGCAACAACAACTTAACTCTTTAGCCTCTAAGAATATGGCTTGTACACAGTATGTTCCACAGGAATTATTACTGCCATTATTTTTGAATACTTTTAGGGCTCGATTTTAGTGTTAGATTCAACACGGTGTCTGTCTAATGGAATGTGTAAGGTAAGTTTTGAGATAGCATGTTGTGAGTCACTTGCCATGGTGGAATAATATTTCAAAAGTTTTGGGGGTGTAAAGTGCATATGTCATGCGACAAATACAAAGCTAAACGGTCTTTCAATAAGGGTGATCAGACCGGGTGTCTTTTAAATCACATTGAATATATCTAAACCCATCGTCCTTAATCATTCAGTAGATTCCTGGGACAATTACTGGAGATCTGAGAGGGCTATGACATCTATGAAAGAAGACTCCCTCAATTGCATCAATTTCAGAGGCAGCAGCCTCCTCATCATTTTGTCACTTTCGGCAACTTAGAGGCTCTGCGCAATAAGAGCAATCTGAGATTTTCGAACAATATAGAACCAAGCACCCTGTGTTACATACAAAACCATTCTTATCGACATGTGCAGGTATTATTAAGAGAATAACGAGCAGGGGAAGGTAACATAAATAGCTACATATGTGCAAGCCAGGTCCATGTAACTATAAGTGGCAGATGGACCTACAAGCTGATCCCCACCATCGAGTGTATGGCGGTTGCAACTATAAGCGTTTCTGTTCACGGCGGCTATCGCGAACATTTATGGAGATATGTCCAAATTGTCGAGATCAAGAGGAAGACGTAGACAACAAAGTATGCAACTGCAATCGCTTCGCAGGACGGAGAAATACTTGCCTAGTATACTGCTCGTTATAGACCACATATTACGATCAGAGGAGAATTGGGTGGAAATCTTCACACTCGTCCTATGACCTTTAATGTTGCTCTTAGTTTCTCCAGAAATAAATATTCTAAATCCCTCCACATGCTTAAGAATGTTAAGGTGATCTACCGTGAGGTAAGTTACCCTCAGAGAGAATTTTAAGGTTTGCTGCTTTATGAGAGAATGGGATAGGAGCTTATATGTGTGTTATTCGTCAAACCCATCGCAAGGATGAAAATTGTACTGCACGACAAGCTATGCAATGGATCCCGTTAATACAACAAGAGCGGATACAGCGAAGTCCCCGTTTGACATGGCGCAGAACAATCACAAAGGCATCTCGACAGCTGGGAAAGAGCTGGTTGCAGTTGAAGCACATCGCCAAGAATCTAGTACGATGGCCCGTAGGCGTGGTTGATGGCCTAAGGCCCATAAGGGGACCCTCTTTCTCAGCGAACAAGACAAGGCAGCTTGACGGCAGCATAAATGCATATGTCGCAAGAAAAATATTATTGACCTCGTTGTGTGAATTTTCAGCAGGAAAGGAAGCACCTCCTTTTTTTAGACTGGTCTGGCTGTTAAAATATTGTTTCTATGTATTCTCTCTTGCAACTTCCACTGTTACATTGAATTCCTTAAGAAGAAAGCCCATAAAAAAAATGCAACAAATTATGCGATATTGCAAATCAACTGAAATAATCATTTGACGTGGCGTCCACTTACCAAACCAAGTTAACAACACTTGCTGTAGGAAGTGGACGGCCATATGAACTCAATTTATTTTGCCCGCTAATTATTCATCTTGTGGAGAAAATTTTTCATTTCCGAGTTATTGCCAACATACCGCTGCTGGCTTTAAAGTGTTAACTGTGATCGAAGCAAAAAAATCGAAAACCATGCAACTCTCATACATACATATGTATATACTTTAAGGCGGGAGTGGCGTGTGTTGTCTATGCCCGGTCTATAATTGCTATTCAAAATGTCTTATCCTGAATGTTGAGTCATATGGCCAAATGCAAAATTACCATCACCATGCTGCCATCGATTGCCTCAGGCAGGACGAATTTTCTTCCTTAACTGCACGACCAATGTACTATGTACTCACACTTTGTGTGTGTGTGTTGTGTTGGGAAAGGCTAACCCGGTCGCACTGTGTATGTTATTATTGCTGCTAATGTGCATTTCGCATGCGTGAATGCAGCTAATTAAAATAATTAATTGCGGAATGAAACAGATATGCGAAAGACTTATGACAACACATACATAAAAGCATGATTGTTCGCATTTATTCGTGTATGCCGTTGTAAGTATCTGATGGATAGTTTAAGTTTTACGGATAAGATTAGGTTTAAACAATTTCTTGGTTCGGGGCAAACACATACTCGTATACGGGACAGATGTACATACATGTGTATACCAATGCAGTGCTATGCTTGTGGCCTCATATGAATTCATTACACGTTCACATTGTCACAATTTGGTTAAGTCAAATTGAGAAAATACACAGCCTGGACGTAGTTCACCAATATTGCAGCAAGCTTAAGAAATGGCTTATGAATTCGGCTTGCTCAGTCTTCTATGGTATACATAGCTAGGCAGACTGTGTGTGCGCCTTGTTTGAACGAATAAATCTGTGTTCGGTGTCACTCTTGTTAATTACAGGATTACTATCCAACAGAGTATCCATACAACGAGTTTTGTATCATTTTGCATCCGTCGAAAGGATGAAGAGTACATATAACAATAATTGTTATTTGCGAGTGCAAGAGTAAGCTGGTTTGTTAGCATGCGCACATGCGCAATATACAACTTGAGTGTGGCTTTGCGGTGCTCTTAATTTTATGTTTCTGTTCAATAGTTATTATTAGCTTGTGTGTCGGTAAGATATGTAGAGGTACATTTTAACGAGCAAAACGGGTCGGGTACAACCCATCCCAAGACAACTCATACCGGGACACCTCATCCCAGGACACCTCATCCCAAGGGACAACCCATCCCAGGACAACCCATCCCCGGACAGCTCATACCAAGGGACAACTCATCCCGGGACAGCTCATCCCAAAAGAGAGAAAAATATGCTTTGGGTTACAGCATGGAGTTTTGGCGAATGAGTGAGGTTGTGGAAGAAGGGATAGTGATCACGTGGTCGATTGATAATATGTGATTGATAGATAGATACCTGAAAAGTATTTATGCTTAAAGGGTTGGTTGGTGGATATGCGTTGAGCGTTATATGTATGTGCTCATGTGCATATTATTGTTATGGAGGGTGACTTTTTTGTGTGTAGGATAGAAAGGAAATTGGAGAATGAGAGTATGCGCGTTTGTTTATGATTGCGCTTTGTATGCGAATATTTGTGTTCTCTTGTGTTGCGTGGCGTGAATGATCGAATCTGTATGATATGCCATTCTAGACTTTAGAGGTTGGTTACATTTTTTTGTTTGGCTATTCGATTAGAGGTTCGGTTCGGCGTATTCATGAAACGAATATTATATGTACATGTGTATGTGCATGCATAGTACGTTTTGTCTCCCCTGATTGGATGGCATATTTTCTTGTTTGGATCTGTTTCCATGATGTGAAGAAGAGAAGATGGCCAAGGAGCTTAAATAATAATGGATGATTTCATTTTAAATGGAATGGTGCGTAGGAATTTAAAATAAAGGCAGCTACGGCGATTGATAGGATTATAAAATAAAATTGTTGATCTAAAATGGGGATTGTGTACATGCATGTGTGTACATATGTATGTACATAAATAAATAGATACCTAACAATATGCCGCGTAGCGGCGCCCTGAGCACCTGCATGTGAGGCCGAAGGCCGTGCAGTGTATGAGTCGAGGAAATGTCCATAGTGTTTTTTTTTTAGCGAGCGTAGCGAGCTCACTCACCTCGACTTTCATATGTATGTATGTACTAAACCAATATCCGAATAACTTCATCTTATGTCAATACTCTATTTATCAACAGAAATAGAGAACGTGTTCGAGCGGCAATGCATACATAACCAGTGTGACCATTAGCTTCTCTCAAAAATATTCCACTCAGCCGGAGAGCTGGAATATTTATATTCAATTTCAATATTTTTTTATTCGACTTTTATATTCCACTTGGTAATACCCCTTTAATTTACTTAAAAGTTTATTTTATACGAAACACAAAAAAATGTTAAAAATTAATAGTTTTGAAAATCAAAATCTAATTGTTCATCTTCTGCGGGATTACTACGTATTCAAATTAGTATTTAAATATTACGTGATTAATTTATTTATAATAAAATTAACTGAAGGGAAGAATATATGTAGTTCTTATATTCTTCATATTTTTTATCTAAATATTCTTTTGGAGAATAAATATTCCACTTTTATATCCGATAATTTTTCGAAAAAAAATTTATTCACTGCTGTTCTAAATATTCCACTATGGTCACACTGTACAAACAAAACAACGTGTGCGAATGCGAATAAGAGATAATTGAGAGGATTTTCTCTGAGTTCGATGAGGGATGGTAAAATATCGGTATGAAATGTTTTGTAAGCGAACAATATTAAGTTCGATCTGTATTGCAGTGTATTGGTGCATACTTCAATGTAGCGAAGAAATGTTTGATTTAGGATAGAAAAAGAAAGATTGATAAAAAGATAGAAAATGTTTGTCTTAAAAAGCAAAAATTTTGAAGCTAATTCGCTCTAAGTCTAAAAGTCATACGAGCTTCATCATTCACGCCAATTTTTGCAAATTTTTGCAAATTTTATTGCCTGAAAGTCGGGGTGAGTGAGCTCGCTACGCTCGCTAAAAAAAAAACACTATGGACATTTCCTCGACTCATACACTGCACGGCCTTCGGCCTCACATGCAGGTGCTCAGGGCGCCGCTACGCGGCATATTGTTAGGTATCTATTTATTTATGTACATACATATGTACACACATACATGTACACAATCCCCATTTTAGATCAACAATTTTATTTTATAATCCTATCAATCGCCGTAGCTGCCTTTATTTTAAATTCCTACGCACCATTCCATTTAAAATGAAATCATCCATTATTATTTAAGCTCCTTGGCCATCTTCTCTTCTTCACATCATGGAAACAGATCCAAACAAGAAAATATGCCATCCAATCAGGGGAGACAAAACGTACTATGCATGCACATACACATGTACATATAATATTCGTTTCATGAATACGCCGAACCGAACCTCTAATCGAATAGCCAAACAAAAAAATGTAACCAACCTCTAAAGTCTAGAATGGCATATCATACAGATTCGATCATTCACGCCACGCAACACAAGAGAACACAAATATTCGCATACAAAGCGCAATCATAAACAAACGCGCATACTCTCATTCTCCAATTTCCTTTCTATCCTACACACAAAAAAGTCACCCTCCATAACAATAATATGCACATGAGCACATACATATAACGCTCAACGCATATCCACCAACCAACCCTTTAAGCATAAATACTTTTCAGGTATCTATCTATCAATCACATATTATCAATCGACCACGTGATCACTATCCCTTCTTCCACAACCTCACTCATTCGCCAAAACTCCATGCTGTAACCCAAAGCATATTTTTCTCTCTTTTGGGATGAGCTGTCCCGGGATGAGTTGTCCCTTGGTATGAGCTGTCCGGGGATGGGTTGTCCTGGGATGGGTTGTCCCTTGGGATGAGGTGTCCTGGGATGAGGTGTCCCGGTATGAGTTGTCTTGGGATGGGTTGCGATGACACCGAGCAAAACGATTATGAATGACTTTGTAGATGGATATCCAGTTTTACACTTCTCTTTCCCCGCCCACCTCCCCTTTATATGCTCTAGAATTGGAGAGCATAATTTTTAATTGCGCATCAATTGCCAGCTGGGTAGTTAGAGGATAGCTGAGACGTGGTGGAGTGGCGACACATTTGAAATCATTTAATCTTGCTTGCATGTGTGTTATATGTATGTATGTACAAATGTATGTATGTGCTGTCGGTTATTGTTGAAAGCGCCAGCAGTGCGATGCCTGAGGTGGCTTGTTTAAAATTTAATGCATGCTAAGAGATTGTGAAAGTTTTTCATTTTAATTACCTAAATCTGTACAATAATTGGATAGTTTATGAAAGTATGTACGTGCATGTTGAGGATTTCCGTTTTCAGTCTGACCTTACACGAGCAAATAGTGGGATACAGGTGTGGATACATATTTTCTATGAACTTCAACCACAAAAAAAAATATATACACATTTAGATGCCTGTATCAGGATACAAAGACACAGAGACCAGAAAAAGTCCATTGTGGTGCCATGGATCTTTCGACTTTGGCTACACAGGACTAATAAACCCAATCGGAGCTTTTGATGAAGCGGAGGAAGCTAATAACGTTTAAGTATCCCCGTTTGCTGAGGTCATTGAGGAGAAGAGCCCGTTAATGGAACACTCTTTTTTGTAGACAGGTACGAAGTAGATAAACGATGGCTCCCCCTCCTCTTCATCCCTACAACTTCGGCAGAGAAGTCATTTGCCCAGCCTTTTAGCATGTTGACCTATCATTCAGTGTTCCGTGAGGTCGTCGGCACTACTAAGTTACATACATACATACATACATTTGTATATGACACGTCGAGCCTTTTTCCCATCCGTGGTTGATCCTGCTGAACGGATTCAGCTTAAGTAGAAGCTTACACGTAGGGAGTGGTATTTGTAGGTTTTGTCATTTGGGCAAAATCTGAAGAGTCGTAGCATTTATGGCAAGCTCCCCAGCTTTGCAGTTTACCAGAATATCGCTTTAGCCATTTACCCAGCAGAGCTGAATGTTGAACTGCTCTATCATCTGTTTGAGGTATGAACGGCAGTTTAAAGCGGCCTTAAAAGTGAAAAGCACGGTTTCAGGCACTTGATTGCCGTTTGACTGTCAGTAAAGATGCTAGTGTCGTTGACAGATATTGCATTACATTTCAGCCAGGACAAGGCTTGATCGCCATGATTTCCGCCTGAAAAATGTTACAGTAATCATGAAGGCGGAACGAGATGCTTAGATTGAGCTTTTCAGAAAAGACACTGCAACCTATCCCGCTTTTAGCCTTAGAGCCGTCTGTGAAGAAGTGAACTGAACTACCGTCCAAGGTAACATTGCTGCCCCATTCAGTGTGGGCAGGGATGCTCGTTCGGAAGCTACAGTTTAATCTATGTTTCGCCAGGGTGTTGTCGACATTTGTTTAATGTTTAATAAATGAATAGTCGAGGAGTGACCAACTTTATAGCTGAACCACTGCGAGGAGGCTTATAGATGGATGGTCGTACCTACAGCCATCTGTCTACCGGATGCATCTATAAAACATAATGTCCACTACTGCAGTTTTTAGTGCACCGCTGATGCATCAACATGCGGATCTTCACACTTGTAGTAGATTGGCTTAGTTTCCTGTCTAAAATAAGACCAAGTATTTAGCATTTTCTGTAAAGAAGAGAAGAACTTGGAAAACAAGTTCGCTTTTGTGAGAATTTGCCTTAAATCCATATTTGGAGCCCCATCTGTTGAGTAGAAGAAGAGCATATTAGAAAGTGCCCTGGGGTTTCCTCAACAGCTCCGGAGAATCTGCAGTCTCCACGTTGCTCAATACCCAGTTTACTGAGGTGCTGCTTAAGTCTACAGTGACTCGTTAGGAAACTTGCAAGGGCTTTAGATACCTGCACCAATTCCTTCATTTATACGCTTTTGATCAGCAAGCTGAATAAACCAAATTCTGGTCGCAGAACTATTCGCTGAAAGAAAGTTCGGTGCAATTAGGCAAGTTCTCGTTCTTTCAGTACTTTGATCACCGATTCGATTTGGACAACGGCCTTTGGTGCCAAAAGTATTTCCGAATAACAGGAAAAGCAAACTGACGCAACGATGAAAACAGGGGAATTAAATTGATTTGCAAGAATATGAAGGCTTACCGTGCATTTACGAGCGAAGTACCTACAACCAAATGTACTCGAGTGCATGGATTCGTAACAATAATTATGTAATCCAAGAAGAGCCACTGCAATAAAACACGATAGGTAATTATAATTTATCTAGCACCCCCAGACAAAAACTTTCATTACTCCAATGGCTTCAGAAAAAAAAATTCAGCCTTTCGCAGAGATTCAAATAATAAAAAAAACTTTAGCGGAACTACATATGTATCCTCTAACTGGACGATGGAACTCCAACAGTGTGGCAGAAAAATTCAAACTGTTATACCTCCATATATGCAGTTTTAATTGCATTTACCTTAAGCACACAAACAACAAGTACCGTACTACCGCGGACACAACACTACAACCAATACCAACGAACAATTATCCCTCCGGGCAACCATTCAGGGGATGATCTATGAGGCACCTCCTCGTAACGTGCGAAGCGTAGGGACGTCTCGCTTAAGCTCCAAAAAAGTAAGTACAGTATACAGCGTATCCTTGTGCATGATTCATACTTCGTTGGCACTTAAAAAAAATTGTTATTACACTGAGCATCCGCATAGTGTTTGACCATGGGGAGCAAGAATAGAGCATTATGAAAAATAATACAACTTCTCCAAATCTCTGTTCAGCTCCACATACATAGTGCTGCACAGTCCTTCGATTACATATGAGACCCAACTACGAGGTTTTTGTTCAACATTTTTTTTATTTTTATTTCGCGGCACACTGAGGGTAGTCCAAAGGGACGAAGTACGAGTGAGCTCACATTGGTGGGAGTTAGAGAAACTAGCTATGAACAATCGATAGTCGCACTTAATGCGTTGGCCATAGCCAAGTTTCTTCGAGTCCTTAAATTCTAAAGAGTTTCGACAGTACGCATTTGCGGTTCATTTAAAAGATACAATGAATCCGTGCATACAAACCACAAAATCCCGAATTCTACCAACGGAAGCAGACCAAGCATCAAGCCAAAGAAAATTATCAGAAGGCCACAAAATTGCTTGTTTGCTTCCACAAAAGTTGGTACAATTTGTTAGGAGCGAAAAGACGTTAAAAACCAATTCAAAACCGATTTTCTATAGTTTTTGGTTTTCTTGAACTTTATAGCAAACAAAATCCCTTCAAATCGAATATTAAGAAATTTTTGTAAGATGCTCCAATCCAAATTGATAGTACGTTGGCCGAGAATTGGCAGCACCACCCACGATTTCATTATCCTGTTCGTAATTTATAAAACAAAACACTTAAGAACTCAATGCGGTATCTGGTTGCCTTTCAAAGAGAGTTAAAATATAAAATCTAGACTAATTAGCTTAAAAAGATGTACAAAATCAGGCGACCTTGTAGGACTCTTTTTCATCTCTCATAAACCATGGAGTGCTACTGAAAAAGTATTTCGCATGACATTAAAATTCAGGTCCTGAGGCGATTAGAAACCGATGCGCGTCGTCAAGTCGACACTGAAACCACTTTGAATTTGTCTAATCCTACTAAACGAACCATTTTAAACAACAAGGATATTGCCAGCAATAACTTCTGGAGCGGGTATAACACTTTTTCCGGGATTCTTCGACATATTTGTTGCTAAGGATATCCAAGAATCCAGTTCTTGGACAAGAGATGATGGTGGATGAACTCTAAAAGGGCATCAGTCACACTCCTAAAGTGGGTTACTGACTTCGTCCTTTGGCTTCCTAGGGGAATTGAACTTCCAGGCAAGGTGACGCCGAGGTAGCTGCGCGATCGTGAAAAAGTGAGATAGTTACGAAATAACAACAAGCCTCGGAGACGGACGGATTTACTAATGATGAACCATGCAATAGGCCTGAGGCGATTAGAAACCGGTGCGCGTCGCCAGGCCAGGTATAGCCGAACAACTAGCGGAGACCCTTGACTGTTGGATGGCAGAAACCACCGCCATCCAAGAAGTGCCATGCGATGGACCGCGCAAAAAGAAGATGAAAAACTGGGATATTCGTTACGGCGCGATTGCTAACGGCAACAAAAGCAGCGCCTATTTAGATGTACGTTCGTCGTTAAAGCCATACTTAGAAGTCTTAAGTTTAAAGTATGTGAACGAGACTCTCGCTACAATTCGCATCAAGGCTTAGTTTGCAAACAATAGTCTAATAAGCGCACATGCCCCCACAGGGGAGAAAGCCGACGACACGAAAGACATGTCTCAGAGTTCGACTGTCCAAAGAGAAGAAACTGCGAATGCCCAACAAAAGGCGACTCAACGTTAGACGCCTACGCACGCCTGTGATTGCCAGAGACCATGAAAGAAATACTCTCCACTGTGCATTCGCCTTCAATTAATGTCAACACCCAGTGGACCCAGTTGTGACTAAAAGAACGGAGACTACGATGGTACGGGCACGTTATGCGAAGAAATGATCACCACATTGTCAAAACAGCGATGGCCTAAGACTATGGACCGAATAGAAGAGGAAGACCAAAGGCTAACCTAGGATAATCTCTAGGATAATCTCTCTCCAGGCGTTCCTGGAGACTCTGGACAAGGAGACCCGAACCCAACTAATGTGGTCATAAGGCTAGAAAAAAGAAGAAGAAGACCCAGTGGACCCAGTATTGCAACACCATTAGAGAAACTGGGATGACAACCGCCTCCAATAAGGGGTATATGTTTATGAATGCAACCTTAAATAAGAGAAGAGCACCAAGCCAAAGAAAGAAGGAGAAGAAGATGCCGTACATCGTCTCCCAGCTCAAGAAAATCCAAGAGTCCCACCACAGGAAAGCAACTGGCAGCTGACTACGAGCTTGGAATGCAGGCTCTTCAAAATAGTGAAGGGAACTTACTCGTAGTCACCGATGCACAGAGAATTGTAGAATAAAAAAATTACTTGGCGTCACAGTCCGTATGTAACCCGGGGCACCATTTATGTTGTGCGTGTTGAATTACAGTCTAGAGCCATATCCAAAAGGTTTTTTTTTCAGAAGCTTTCTAATACCGTGATTCAGATCTTGACTTTTAGATGTTTTTTTTAGACATTCGAACCTCGAACCTCCCACTCAGTGATCCAACGCACCAACCACTGAGCCACCACAGCACACACCAACAAATCCATCCAGCTGCTGAGGCATTCAATCGGCATCACTGGTTCTTTTTGCTGTAGTAGAGGCTTTCATACCAACTGATGAACAGACTAAACGAGTTAATCTTGAAGTGAACGAGCGCAAACCACTTGTATACCATCAATAATATTGGCTCAGCTACATCGAGCGCATGGGCAACAACGCTCCAGTCAAGAAGATCTTCGAATTCCAGGGCCTGGATTGGAGACAACCAGGAAGACCGAACCTCCGCTTTAAATATCAGGCTGCCAGAGTGATTAGTCTTTGTAGCATTAAGTGAATTGTTTGGGATCGATGAGGATGGAAGCTACCCTGTCTCAGGCAGAGAAACTTAGAGGGTAGGGAGCCCTTTAAGTATGTACATACGTACCTAACCTTGCTGAAATCTGTATTAGGCGTTCCCACAAAAAAAAAAAAAAAATAATAATTGGCGCAACGGACCGTGTGCCTATCTTCTCGCGACCATTTGTGTTGTGCGTATTATATTTTTGCACACAAATGGAAGGGACTTACAGTTTAGAGCCATATCCGAAGGCAACTTTTTGACTTTTTGGTGTTTTCAGGGATTCGAACGACGGACCTCCCGCTCAGGGATCCAACGCACTAACCACTTGAGCTACGAAGAACACTGTATTACACTTAAGTGTCCAAATATATCAGATAAACTCTATCGAATGCCCTTCACCAAGTTCAGCTGTCCTTTTATTTAATTCTTTTTAATTTTTCTAGAGGCAAACATCAAGGAATGTCAGACAACATCAGGGATATCCAGATAGAGACCTACCATACACCATGACCTCTTGATGGATGAAAGCCAAATTTCAGAGTAAAAGGCGATATTTTAAGAAAACAATCTGACGTTTTTAAATCAGTGTTCTGCATTAAAAAACATTCTTACGTACACCTTAAGGGCCGTTAATAATCCCCGAATTATTAAAGAATAGTTGCTTGACATCAACATAAAACAAACATACGAGCTCCAGGAGGAGTAACTTTAGTTTATTTTCCTGAAAAAATAAGACGACAAAGAAACGTATACGTATTCTCCCAAGGAGGAGGAAGGATAACCCCATTGACCATTCGGTTTGGCCGAACATCAAATGTGAATTAGTGCATTTCAGTGTGCATGCATAATTCAAGTTCATCGTCGTAATCATAGAATATACTGGAGTGCAGTAGATTTCCTCCATCTTCCGTAAGACGATGACGAAGGGCTCTGGATGGATTTTAATTGCCCCCAGACAGAGTACATACAACTTCGCCTACGACTACTTTCATACATATGTATTCGTAGTTGGTATTCGTCGAAGCACCGGTCCAATTTTACCGATAACCAACGAGCCACCATCTCCTCGTAGTATCTTTCGTTGTCGTATAGTCTTCCACTACCGTAGGTTGATGAACGAGTGGATTAGAGGCACTACCGATATGTTGGCTCTCTTGCATTATGGGCCATCGCACACAGCGAGCTACTTGTAAACGCAATTTGTTCTACCTCTACTCTAAGGTTTCGTACAATCGCGTTTTGGATGAAATGAAGGTGGCTATGGACGGTCGGAGAGTAGAAGAGAGTTGATGAGATAGGTGGTGACCACCTCGGCACACACTTGAGTGCCAATTGATGCTTTATGGAAAGTGCGAGGCGGTAATTAGTCAGCCGGTGAACTGCATCTGTTAGATACTAGATAAATGTTCTGCTGCTGCTGTTGTAGATTTTATTTTCTTTTTTGTGCACTTTTAAGTATATTTACTGATTTATGCTAGTCGAGGTGATACGTTAGGTTGAAACAATGAGGACGATGATGGTGGTCTTCTGGGTTTATGTGCTGGTAGAAGAGTGTGTGCCCTTATTCGGCCATTGCAGATAAAATATGGCGATGTGATAGATGAAGGAAACCGATTAAATATTCAATGAAATTCAGTTTCTTATGAGAGGTACAGTTGTCATGTTTATTAAATTAGGGTGCCTGGAAATGTACACAACAATGCTTTCATTAGTTTCACATCAAGGCCTTACTGGCATAGTATTGACTGGCTGATAACACCTTTTAACCCTTTTACAGGATTGAATTAATTAGAAAATTTAGATATTTGTATCGCCTGCTCTGGTCATCAGTAATCTGGTAGAAAAAAGTTACCAAATTTACTGCAGTTAGAAAGCTGGAACGAAGATAACAACTAGACCCTTGAAGTGCATATCTCAATGCCATTCCGGGGTTATGGTCAATGGCACTAGATACTATCATAACGAGCGCCAAACTCTTCACAATTAGTTGTTGCAATAAGGTGATTTCAGCATTATATTGGACATCCTAAATATTTATAAATTTTTGGGGCGCTTATGGCAGTGTTTATAGAAACATACCACGTTTATCTGGACATCGTGATTTCATAAGAATATAGCACAAAAGAGCTGTTGCAGCTAGCCAAAAGGGGGCTATGCCCAACTGCTCAATAATATGGAAGTCAATGATATCATTCAACTCTAAACTCCGAGGCTTCAAGTCAAATGTGATCTCTGCTCTTTTCCACGGATTCGAAACCTGGTTTGCTACTGAGACCCTTATCAATAAAGTGTAAAGTAACCAAATCCCAGAAGCACTCAGACTCTAAACGATTCGTTGTACTTTCAGGCAGCAATTCCGTTTTTGGTTTAGTAGTTTGAGAAAGTCTATCCGTTTCTCTGTTGTGTTTAGTGGATGTGGTTGATGTTGTCCTGGCGGGGATTGAATTTACACTAGCCAGGTCACAAGCAAACACACTAGCTACTACTTCAGGACCAAAGCTTGAATTTTATATTAAAATTCAAGTAGCATCATACAATTGCAAGCGACGTTTCTGTACGAGGAGAGTAAGAAGATGGGACCAATATTAAGTACGTCAGGCTGTGCTATTGAAAGCCAAACTGATCCAAAAAACCGGACGAGATATGCGACAAAGGCACTTGGATGGAATCTCCACGGAAGCAGAAGAAGAATAAGTCGTCAAAAAACCTCTAAGCCACTTTGTCATGGTTTCCCTTCTTATTACTGATGAATGTTGTTTATTATAAACTTTATTACAAGCCTCCGCGATGACCTATGGAGTATAAATGTTCAAATCTGGATATACAGATCCCTCTTGGTTGGTGTCATTGGATTATTACCAGCCAGGTCTTAGAAGAGGAAAGAGTACTAGTCTTAGTTGGTTTGCAAAAACGTCTTCTGGTTGTATCGCCGCAGGGTCATAAGTCCACAGGGCATAAGTCCACAAACAAACGAAACTATGGACATTTCCTCGACTCATACATCAAACGGCCTTCGGCCTCACATGCAGGTGCTCAGGGTGCTTTGTCACTTTTACAAAGCGGCATAACACCAAATGTTAAAATTTGGCCTTATGTCACGGCATCGCAATAATAATCATAATAAACACTAGAAATAAATTCCGCAATCCCAAATTGATGTATTGAACCCATGCATACATTTTATGTCAATCCGCTCCTTAATTATACATAGTTCAAGAAAAAGAGAACGTAAGAGAGAATTTATGAATGAAAACCACTGTATTTTTGTTTTCATAAGAAAATTACAACATTATGGACTTATGATCCACGTAAGTGAGTTATAAGACCACAATCGATGGGTCAGTAGTCCGCATAAATTTCCTGTCGACTTATGGCCTGTGGACTTATGACCCTGCTCCTAGTATACCTACCCGAGTTTAGAGGGGTAGACAGTTCCAGCAATTCTCCTTTGTTTTCCATAGTTTTCAGGATAAAAGATGTTAAAGTAAAAAGTCTTGTCTAAAGGTGTATTTGTTTTTTTTGGTGCATGTATATTGGCATGAACAATAAACCTGGATAATCGATACCAGGAACAAGACTATGTACCATTTCTCCCCTTTCTCTGGCCTCTCCGGTTCATCCATTTTTGAATATTCGGTATGAGCCGATGGGTTCATCTTCTTTTCGATGATTAGTTCTGTCTATCCTGCCGTTCTCTAATTCTTCGCTGTATTTCTTTCAGCTTAATATCTTTAACTGAAGCCAAGATATCTGCTGGTAGCATTCCCGCGATAACACATGTTGCATAATCTGACACCATCCAAAATACACAAAGTCGGTTGACGGATTTAATCCTTCCGGAATAAGACTAAGGCTACATACATTATGTTATGATGGACTGCGCAACCCTTGACGCGACAAAGTTCTTTTATTTGCTGGGTCCTTCAACTTCGTCTGGTCGGTAACTGCGAAATTGTGACATACAACTCTAAGATCCACGTCGGCACCGAAAATCACACATCTAAGAAATGAAGGAATCGGTGACACCATGGAGTTTACAATAATCACAGGAAGGTTCTTCAGACTTTACGCAGGACATACAACAATTTCCTCAACCCTAACCGCTCCCTACAAACACTCTCAATTCATTTTCTTAATCCGATGGAAAGACGATGTGAATACAACAGGTCCACTAGCGGTTTGCCAATCTTATATCTTAATCACGCCTCTCCAAAGTAATGAGATATGTACTATATCGCCAATTACACAAGGCGAGCCACCTGTTATTTTTTTTTTCAGTACGTATTTCGTAACGACGATGGCAACCCTAATTCGCTTAAAATACCGACAGATACGCAATGTAAAATCCCCGCGGTCATCCAGTGACTCTACGCTCGAACAAGAATGAGTAGTATTGAAAAATTCTTCCCAATGTGTTGCAGAAACTGTGCAAAGTTCGATATTAATTTTTGGTCGAAATGAAGCCTGTTCAGCGTCTGGTGTAAGGAGGTTCATAAAGAAAGTTCGTGAAACTGGCACGCCTATGGATAACAAAAGTTTTTCATGTGCTTGTCCGGTGCGTACAAGCGACAGAAGAGCTGTTATTGCTTATGGTAACCTAAAAACATCGGCTACTGAACACAAGTCGCACTTCTACCAGGAAAATACTGAACAAAGGCCTCAAATTATTTGCTTACAAGTTCTAATTCCAACGATTAGTTGGAAAGCAATTTAGATTTTGATCGCAAAATCATCTTTTCGGACGAAGCTCATTTACATCTCAGAAGCTACATATGTCAACAAGTAAGACTGGAGGACTTGTCGGAGAAGTCAATACATTCTCAAAGAATAACATTTCGGGATGGTTTTTGGGGTGTGTGACATATGCACTTGATTCTAACTTTGTTTAAAATAAAGCTGACAGGAATGTAACGGAGTAACAAAGTGCGCTGCAGAGACATGATAACTGATTTTTGATGACCGGGAGATTTGGACTTGAAACGGCCTTCTTTTCAGCACTATGATGCAACTTGACACACTAGTCGTCAAAAAATCGATCTTTGAAGACGTATCTCAACAATCGCAGAGTTACGACTGTGACGACACCGTTGTCACTCCAAATATTCATAAAAACAATTGGCACTTAAGGAAAACATCCATCGAGCTATTCGTGAAAATGAGAAAAGTTTTCAAAATGGACTAATCTACTATCAAACTAGTCCTTTGGTCGGCAGTGTTCAAGATTGTATTTTGTTCACAAATAGACGAATACCTGGGAACTGTGTCAAGTGTATCCACCCAGTTTGACATGTAGATACCGTCAGTTTTCTTAAGTAATCCTAATTTCGTCTTATGTACTGGTTTTCCTTACTGTTCTTTCACGATTAGGGTCTCGAGCCATCCCAGAAACCTGGAAAGATTGCTTAGTGGAACATCAGATAGTTCCTGAATGTCCTGAAAGTAATGCCTTCCTAATGTTCAGTTTCTTAAGGGACAGAGACCTGGGTAATGGCAGAGGAAGTGAGGTGTGTCCCCGAGAGCCACTCCATCACCGTAGTTTCTGCATATTTTGCCTACGTTAAGTTTTTGTTTAAATGTGTGGTTTCTTAGAAGGTCATGGCCAGTGAGTGCACCTACCAACATTGACGGGGACTTTCTGGCGTTTTATAAGAGTTTGTTGTTTTGGCTTTGTAGGCGTATCTTGGCCAACGCTTCCTTGATATATTGTAGGTGATAAGCGAGTTCTATTTGCTTTTGCTTATCATTAGGGACTTATGCTCCAATCAGTCTTTTTGGGTTGCAGAGAGGAGGATTGATCGATTGAAGTGCTCTATTGTGGGCAATTGTTCGTCATCTATCCCAGTTATGACCCAGCGGGGTTTATATTGAACTATGACCCAAAAACCTTCAGTTTTCCGTGACAGCGTCAAACGAGCTTTGACTTGATTTCAAGAGCAGATATCATATTGCTATTATGGCCGCCTGATCATCTATGAACATAGTAATATCATCGAGTGATATTGTTATCATTGATACCATATTGGCTGCCTCAGTCACTGCCAGGAGCTCAGCTTGGAAGACACTGCTGCTGTCAGGAAATCTGATTGAGTTGTGTATGTTTAGTTTTTCGGAGAATATGCCGGCACCTGTACCTATACCCGTCTTTGTCCCATATCGTAGATGAATACAGAAGACGTGTATTTTTTTGGTTCCTTGGTTTCCCATTTTCCTCTTTTAAGGAAAATTGGGGTGCATTGTTTTTCAAAACCGTGGTACGGTGACGTCCTTCGAGATCTAAGTTGCAACCATTTGATTGGCTACTCCTCAAGGCACTCTTGGCAGCGGATTCCTATTTCATATTTCATTTCATATTTATTTAAATTATATAACAACATTTATAGTAGACTATATATAATCTTTATGTAATAAATGTGAATTTTAAAATAACGTAATTTTAAAGAATTGAAATGATTTCCAATTTGGAAGAATAAAACTAAAAATTGAGTAGTAGTTAAGTTACAAGTATAAAGTATATGAGCAACAGTTTACCATAGACAAATATTATTCCTAATTATTACCTGCTAGGTGCCGAAAGAGAGTGTTATCAAAGCCATTCGTGTTATAGAGTCGTTTTAAGGTGAGAGGGAGAGAATTCCTGAGGCGTATGGCATGAACAAAGAATTGTCGTTCACAAATTTGATATCTAACAAGCGGCAAAATTAGACTTAAAGAACGGCTTGATTGTGAAAAGCTAAGTTTTTCATACAGGTACTGGGGTTGTTTGCTGGTTATAATTTTGTGTAGATACTTAAGCGTGCAGTAGTCAAGGTACTTGTCGCGTGAACATCCAAGGATAGTTTTCGAGTGCGTCGACACATGATCATAGCGTTTTAAACCGTAGACGTAACGCGTAATATTATTAAAGGCAACATTAAGTTTGCGCCTGGTGAGTGCATTATGGCAGCAACAAATTTCGCAGCCAAATGTTATCAAAGGAATAAGCAATGACCTAACTAGCATTAGCCTTGTGTTAACTGGAGTGAAATTTTGGGCCAGAGAGAGGTTCCTAAGACAGCCATAAATTTTCCCGATGACGGTACGCAAATGTTCATCCCATTGCAAAGTTGTGTTGAACCAAACTCCAAGATTTTTAGCTCTATCCAGAAACTCAATAGGGGCATTGCCAAGGTAGATTTTGGGTAAACTGCTTGCGTTAAGCCCATTTCTATTAATGACTAGGCATTTTGTTTTAGCCGGGTTAAGCCTTAAGTGGTTGTCTTGAGCGCAGACAAGAATTCTTTGAAGGTCTTCATTACATTTAACTGCCGCATCTTCCATTTGTCCAAGCGCAAAACTTAAATAGAGTTGAACATCGTCCGCAAACATGTGAAACTTGGAATATTTAATTACCTTAGGAAGGTCATTTATGAAGATTGCAAAGAGCAAGGGACCCAAAATGGAACCTACATGTAGAGGTCTAGAGGTAACATACTGAGAATTGTTTCCAACCCTGCTTTTGGCGTTACTCGGCACTAGTTGTGCTTAAGCATGCTAATTTCTGTATTTTTGTCATTGCCTCATTGGTTGCATTTTTGGCTGTTAGCGACCAGGATACGTTGCCATATGCGAGTATATGTATGTAGGTCTCACGATTGCCCTACACATCCACAGTATTTTCTTAGGGTTTGAGCCCGACCTTATGCCGAAGATTTGGTTGATTGTATTGAAGGTAGTCGCTTCCTCTTTTACTCTTTCACTAATATTGAGCTTATAGTTTAGTTTTCTATCGAGTTCGATACTTGAGTATTTGGCCATGCCAGATTTCGTTGAAGGTATTTCCTTTTGTTAGTGAATAGCACGAGCTCGGTCTTCTGGTGATTGATCCCAAGTCCGCAATGATTTGCCACGTACTGAGCGTCTCTAATGATGGGTAAGAATTTTCCGCTAAATCGTCTACTTAGGCAATAGTTTAAACCTCTCTGTTTTTACGGTATTTAACTACAAAAATAATTGCGTGGATTTTAATGTCTACTTTCATAAAAAAAATTATAAGCAAAAGATAATGGTCCTGCAAAATCAAATCACAGATAGGAAAAGTAAAACATATAACAGTACACTTTATAGGAAGGGTACTCATCAGCACACATCTGCAAATAAAAACCTAAAGCGACACCCTTTCATGAATGCTAAAGTTATGAAAGTGTCTGAGTCCCGAAACTTGACTTGAAATAATCCATGCGTCATGTCCAACGAAAGAAAAAAATGCTACCTACAACAACCTGCTGCCACTGCACCTACGCCTTCACATAGTGACAGCAAGAGTAGAAAAACCAAAGAAAAACAACAAAAAAAGTATAAAAAATGTGTCCTAAATTTTTTTATTTTTTATACTTGTCTACAGAATACAAAAAGCCTCACACCTCGAAAAGCTCACAAGTAAGTACGAGTATATACAGCAATTCGTGGAACATCTAGCGGGCGTCTGGTCATTTCGTCCTTACGCGTAGGCCTGTACCAAGCTTAACAGGGGAGGGCACCAACGTATCGGGAAAAAAACTAAGTAAAAATGTCATCTCTCACCCGTAAGTGAAGTTATTGCGAACAAGAGAGAGAGAATACACATGTATGGGTGCATTTCGTATAAATTGTATTCCCAAACCAACAGTCCAAGTGTTCGAATATAAATCCTACTGCTTCTCGTTCCTTATATCCTGTCCGGCACATTGAACGCGCGGTAAAATACATTTTTATTCGGGTGGATAACAAAAATGTTTGCTTTTTTATTTTGCCGCAGTCGCGAATTGGTCTTTGTTTTGCACAAATGGGAGGTGGACACATGAAGATTAGGGGAGAGACTTACGCCGCGGATTTTCATGTGAATGAGTAAATTTAATAAAAAATTATTTTCATGCAAAATATAATAATAATACCAGTATAATGAGTAGAATTTATGACAGCACATTTGATGAAAAATGCCACGCTGCATGAGTCGGAATCATAGGAACCCAAGGAAGCTGATTGGAGTCTTGCATAACTTGTCGTTAAAAGGATTTATGAACTTTTTCATTTATACAAAAAATTCGCCACCGTTTCAAAAACCGGGGGATAGAGATAAAAAAGGGGCAACACAGTTTTACATTTAAAAAACTAATTAAATATGCATTTGTCCTAATTAAAATTCCGCATCAACTCGTACGGATGCATGCATAACTTTTTAAAATGTTTCTATCCCCAGGTATTTAAAAAAAGACACTCCCGAGGGTCTCGAAAACGGAGAATAGAAGGACAATTGTAAGGGTTAGAAAAAATTACTTATTTGGTTAAAGTGGTGATCTTAATATTTGACCAAACTGATGTGTAACAGTAAGTCCCCAATTAGCCCTAGTTTTATATAAGCAGGTTTGACAGGTACCTTCCGATTATAAGTCCCTGTTAGCTCCGCAGTTTAGACGCAGTTACTCGCTATCGCGCTTAGTTCAAAGGTTTGGTTCTTTACAAATAGCGCAGTAAATTTCTGTCATATAAAATTTGAAGTACTGTGTTATTAACTTGCGTGCCCGCGGCCACCGTGGCTCAGTGGTTTGTGCGTTGGATTACAGCGCGGGAAATTCGAGGTTAGAATCCCAGAAAAAACAGAAAGTCTTTTCGAGGTCCCATCTTTCGCGAGTGTCTGACAAACGTCCGAAAGTTATAATTGTCATGCGAAAGATTCTCAAAGAAAAACTAGGTTCCTTCTATTTGTGTGCCAAAATATAACACACACAAAACGAATGCGTATTTGGTGACGTCAAGTGGCTGCCAAGATCATGATTTAACGGGGTTGGATTTGTTTTTGTGTATACCTTACCAAAACCTGAAAACTTGGAGCAATTAAACCAAACCAACATCTGACAAGTTTTACCTTTAAAGATCGATTGCTGAAGAAGGTCTAAACATAACATAATTTATGAACTTAAAAAAACTGCGATGATTTTCTTAAATCTGTGTTTAAAAAAAAATAGTCAGAGGCTCAAATTGGATCACTCTTTAATACTCGTTCAAATAATTTGGAAATAATTGGAAGAAACTTATAAGTTTATGAGACGTTTTCTCGTTTGGCGGTTTCCCATTATGACTTTCGCGACTTTTAATTGACTCTAGTCGAAGCTCGGGATTTAGAATGAAAAGAAAGAAACTTAATTAGGTCGTATACAGGAGCTTCCTGCGGCTTAAGTTTCATTATTTCTTGTTTAAGTTCGGTTAGCGTTGCGTTTTTTATGGTACTACTGTATACATTTGAATAAGCATTTGTCTGCAAAGGTTTAGAAGTTTCTCCCAGGTGGGTGGCAAAAACTTGCGCTTTCTGTTTATCATCTCTAGCCCATTCGTTTTGATTTTCTTATTTGCTACCGCTTGAATTTTAGGTTTTTCAATACCCTTTATAGCCTTCCAAAGTAAATAATTGGTAAATAAATTTTTCCTATCGTTTAACTTTCAATATAAGTTTGTATTCCACAATTTTTAAAATCTCTCCCAAACCATGAGGGCAATACTTCACCCTTTTCATCGATAGCCAAGCAGCAATAAGAGTGGGTACTGCTGTCGAGAAGAACTAAATGTTCTTGAAACACAGATAAGGTTGCGATCTGTTGTGTCCGTGGACATGAGGGCATACCAGGTAACGAGATGACGGACGTATTGGCTAGAAGAGACTCCGAACATCGACCGGATCAAATAGATTTATTAATAAATATCCCACTTTGCACACTAAAGTTTGAAGCAAGGGTCAAGGCCTTAAGAGAGGCAAACTACAGGTGGTCTTCCCTGGATACTTGTGCAAAGGAGATCCCTTTCTGCCTTGTGGGAGTCATCGCGGGACATAATACCCTGCAGTACCATATGAAAACACTGTGAAGAAGAAGAACTACATATGTCGAAGATGTGGAGATGAAGATGTTAGTGAGGACACTACCTACTTTTTCTGTCACTGTCCAGCTCTCATCCACCTTATATGTATATAAACTTCTTGGACGACACTTCTTCCGGGAGCTTGAAGAAATTTCCAGCAGATCAGTTGACGACATGTTGAAATATGTAAAATCAGCTACATATATAGATGGTTTGCTAGCTCAACTCAAACAAGAAGTTGAACTGTGGCATATAATAAGGTTATCCAATGAGCAAGGAGCACATATGTATATCTCCCCTAGGGTATCACTATGAATCTGTATTGACCTGAGTGTGGCGTAGTGAATTACTTCAACCTCGCCTGCGCACCTAACCTAACCGTCTTTTTAGAGAGTTGCACAAACGATTTTCCCACTCAGCATGCTGTAAGATTTCAACAAAGCGATCGACTTCAATTTCAAGTTCATAAGGCATTTTAAGCGATACGATCAGCTCAATATTTCCTTCAATATCCTTTTTGAAGCCATCTCAATCAGTTTTCCCTCTAGTTAAACCTATTTTTTTTTTATCGTCATAACGATTGGAGTGTGATCAAAGGAGAGATCAAACTTTTATATACATACAGTGGCGAGCAAAACTGGATACATAATCTGAGATTTTGTGTTCTTTTGTAAATAAAACATCCTACTCGAAGCCGATTCGAATGAAATTTTCAAAGTTGTTTACATATTTTAATACTAAGAAAATTATGTATTAACAAACATGATCGTGCAAGTAGAACGGCCAAAATCAATGAATGTTAATTCATACCTCCATGTATCCACTTTTGCACGTTTGAAAAAAAAAACGAGTTTTAATAGATTTAATATTTTGTCCATAAGCCTTTATTTTTTATTACAGATTTTACTCGTTTTGGCATACTCTCTACCAACTTTTGAATGATTTCGTTTGGAATTTTAGACCATTTAGACTGTACTCTCAGCCACAACTCATCCAAATTTGTAGGGGCTCTTTCGTACTCCCCCAACCTTCTCTTCACTATAGCCCATAGGTTTTCAATTGGATTCAAATCCGGGCTTTGCGCTGGCCAATCCATTGTCTGAAAGCGTTGATTTGCGAGCCAGTTTTTTGCTTGGAATTTTTTATGTAGCTGCCAAACATTCCTTTAACAACAGAACTGGTATCTTGTTACTATAAGTCGGCCAGTATGTAAGTAGGTTTACTTCTCGACTGAAAGCCACAATTGTAGTCCATACAGGTATTATGAAACATTCTACGTTTTTGAGAAATGTTGTGTTTCGCGTTGAATTCGCCACCTATGTATAATAAAATTTGGTCTAACACTTCACGATGTTTGTGAAATCCCTTTTTTTAAGTCTATGTACGTACATATATGGGTTCGGGCAATGAAATATTCTCGATGAAATATTAAAAGAAAAATGTCAGTTTTTACTAGTACCGTGGATACTTGAGTTACTTCTGATATTTTATGAACAAGCATGCTCCTCCTCTGGCCTTTCCAACCAGTGAATGCAAGCGAATGCAGTACAGAAATGAATTGTTTTTAATCGAAAGGAAAATCAATAAAATTAACTAAACATAACCCTTTATACTCGTTGATGTTCACACTGAGTAAAAAACGCTCGTTGGACTAGCGATCTTAAAGCATTTCTCTACACATCAGTATGGAATATGAGCTAACATAACATTATAGATGCTACAAATCAATTAAAATCATAAATCAAACTATTGATTTATTATTTCTGGAGGATATTTTCTCCTTTAAAATTTCCTTGCAAATAATTATCCACAGACGCTAATTCTACCATCTTATAGCGAAAAAAAACCAAATAAAGAAGAATACGATTAAAACCACTAATTCCCTGATGCATATAAATAATGTTCTCATTTCCCTGCTACAATCTCTTCGAAGGGAAATAAATTAAATATGAAATTCCACATTATAATTGCATGTGGGCGTGAACACCATGATCTCCCTTTTAGCTCGAAAAACCAGATACTTGGCCCCATGAACTGCCAATGAAATAGAGAATACCAAGACCTTGATGAGGTAGTCCATTATAATTTCGTTATAATCAAGTATTTTCTTTTATGCCGCTTATTTATCATCTTTTTACTTTTCATTCTTCTTCTCTTCTATGGGCTTTCTTATTATTGTGTGTATTTAAATTTGCAGATAAGTAATAGCAGCATTCGGATGGGATTCGTAATTTTTGCAATTAAGATCAATAAATCAGGACAATGGGATATCTGGCCGATATATTTATGATGCTGTGTGATAAAATTATGTCTGCGTTGGTTGTGGAAGCGATTTAAAATTACATGAATGGATTTTGGGAAAACAAAAAGAGATGCTATAATTAGTGGAAGATTTGTACAAAGTATGGTTAGGTTTGAGGATTGAGGAGAAGAATAAGGTTCTACTACGTCGCACTTAGATCATAGATAGATGCATTGCGACACCCATGTACATATGGTTTTATAATTTTGGGTGTCTCACTAACCGATTTACTTGCTTGTTGTTCTATGTTTCGGAAGAAATTATTGCCTAGTATTTTAAATCTAAGGTGTTGGAGTCCTGGACAGTGGCCCATGAAGTGAGGCGTATCTTTTTCATCGTCATGTTGTACCTGGCTCTTATTCCTACTAAACCAGGTAGGGAATATCTGTCGGAGAGGTGACAAAGTTTTCTGGAAATCACGCGAGATTCTATTGTTGTCTCTAGTGATCACTTCGTATTTGTTTTTTTCTAGTTCTGCGTTGCAAGATGGGATCTTAATAGACAGTTAATTCTCTGAAATGTTACATGCTTAGGCACCCAGCAGAGCTTTAAATTGTACTCCGTACCAAGGAGTCGTAGTTCTTCGCGACAACAACACACAAAGTTCGGCAGAAATCGTTTTCTTTGTTGCCCATGTAGGTGCCCATGAAAAACGTAATTATCACCGCAAGGTATTGTCTTCATCGCAGCTTCTTGGACTGCTGTTGTCACTTCCAATACCTCCACTTGGTACTCAAATTGAGTCTTTCAAGCTTGATCTCCAGCTCTCGGGTTTCCTTTTCCAAGCTTTCTTAACCTCTCTTGCTGCAGATTTCAGTACAAATAGATCTACATAGAGGTGGCAATGGTGTAGTGGTAGCGTCATAAAGCTGATGGGTCACAGATCAAACCCTGATATCAGTAAACATTATATGATAAGAGGCCGCCATTGATCGGACTAATTGCGAAATTTTATGATAACACTACTGCGAAGGTATAACACTGGCAGTAGGTTTGGCATATGGCTGGAAAAATCGTTCGCTCTGTTGCATGATTGATATGATATGGAAAAAAAATACTGTGAATCAGAAGCGAAGGCAAAAGAACAAACAAATCTTCCAGTTATCTGGACACCACTCCTGGAACTAATGTGAAACCTAATTCACCTGAGTTTCAAACCACTACACCAATCTCTTTCTCTCTCTCTCTATTTTCCTTTCAACGTTCGCACTTTGTGTAAGCATTAAAAGGGTAATCATAACCCCTTGAGTGCGTGCGAATTATAAAAAAAGAGATAGTAGAATAAGTAAGGTCTCTAACACTGCAGTTGCTGTGGGTCTTATTGCTCCCGTGGCATCACGGTGCATTCCATTCTTTGTACTCTGATCAGAATCCTGAGTTGGATGACCACACTTGCAGCTGGCCACCAAACTAAAGTAAGCTGTGAGCATGAGTCTCACAACTGCTGTGTAGAGAAGAAAATGACTTTAGGATTGCGCCCCAAGGTTTTCAAAAATAATCTACTGCAAGTGTAACAGCAGCGGGGGCGCCGTGGCTCAAGTGGTTAGTGCGTTGGATCGCTGAGCGTGAGGTTCGAGGTTCGAATCCCAGAGAACACCAAAAAGTTTTTCACGGTCCCACCCCTCTCGATTGCTGACAAACGTCCGAGAGTAATAATTGTCGAGAGAAAGCTTCTCAATTTGCCTTTCGGATATGGCTCTAAACTGAAGGTCCCTTCCATTTATGTGAAAAATATAACACGCACAACACGAATGGTCGCGAGAAGCTAGGCCCTGGACCACATACGGTCCGTTGCGCCAAGAATTTGTATTTGTGTTTGTAAGTGTAACAGCTCTCATAGCTTTCCCTTATACTTAGTCCACTTTAGTATCTTGTCTGATATTAGCCCTGGATAATTAGACTTATCAGAGATTTTCAGAGTAGTGCCGTCAATGGATGGGGTTTTGTTTGTAAACAGCTCCGTTTTCTGTGAACTTACCACAGCCCGCATTGCAAAGTCCAGTTGCTGAGTGTCTTAAGGGCGCCTTCTTTTTGCTCACTTAGGGTTGGAAGGAATTTACTAGTTGCCAGTATCGTCTGCATACGCTATGAACTCAATCCCACTAAATCTAGGTTTTATAAATAAATACTTCGTTTAGTACAACACCTAAATTAGAGGACAGAGAACACCTCCTTACGGAGTGCCTCTACCGCTTGATACTCTTAGTACCGCATTACCTGTTCTGTGTCTATGTGCCTACCTCTTGCCATGGGTACTATCAAACTGGGCAAAAAGATTTCTATAATTAATTCAAACCATGAACGTCATTTTGCGCCGCCCTGTATAAATAAGCCAATTTCAAGTTGCATACGCTCGTTAATTCTGTCTGGTAACAACATTTTTCCCTGCTTCACTAATTATTAATCACATTGTTATTGCTTGATTTGAAGTAATCGAAAAGATTGAAAAATCCTTAGACGATTTCTTTGTCGTGAATCCAAAACAGTTGTGTTAATCGATACTGAGGGCATCCATCTAAGGAGTGCAGCGTTCTGAGTGCTTTATGATATAAAAAATAAACTATAAAGAACCTCAGGTAAAGTAATAAGAAATTATAAAACTGTATTGAGTTGCACACGTCTAAAATTCTTCTCAATAAAAAAGAAGATATCTCTTGTCTGTGTCTAAGTATCTTGTGAATCGGTTTCAGCCCTTTCAAAATATATGAACAAAACTTTTAACTCAAAGAACTTAAACACAATATTTTACAAGAATCTAATATTTTGCCCTTATTCTATCGAACCCACTAATTTAGGTCTGCCTGTCAGTCTTTAGAACTAAACTTTTGATGGTTATATTCAGAAAAATATTTTAACTTTGAAAGTTATTTTATGCAACCTCTTTCATCCGTATCGTTACTATCGAACCGTTGGACAACTGAATGAATGGACACATACACTTTACTTTTGTAAGAACAAAATTGGAAGAAGATGATGACGGGGGTGCCTTCTCTTCGAAAATCAAGCAGAAGAAGTAGAAGATGAAGAAAACTTTTGCTCAACTTAATTAGTGTTCAATCAACAACAAGTATCGCATCACCATGGCTATGAGTGAAGGATGATAACAGGATGGTAATGGTATTGGTATTGGTATTGTGGTATTACCCAAGAAGTGCACGTATGGAAAATGGCAATATCCTTAGAGGATATTTAAGTTTTCAATGAGAAAATGTTTCTTTAAATTTGAGAAAATTTTCTTGAAAATTATAATGTATTTCTAAAAAGAGCTAGTAAATACATTAGGCGTACCCTTTTCTAAAGCAAGTGCTTTCCTGAGATAAAACTTTTATATTCTGTTGCAGTTTTAAAGAAACTACTCGTAGATACTCGTACAAATATACGTACATATATGCACTGATGTATGTGAAGCTCAGTAACTTCTCAGTTTTTGTTTTGCTGAAGGACAGTTGTGGTAAAACTTCCAACAAAATATTTACGCAGGCATACCTGTATGTATTATTATTATTTTAATTATTTTAAATCTTTGCTTAGCATAAAACTTGAGAGGCTTAAGAAAATTTACTTCATCGCCTAACAAATCATGACTTGGTTATAGTTGATTAAATATTCTAGACTACATCAAAAAGTAACCGGACTGTAATATATGAAATAATGCAGATATTTTTTGTGTACGTTGTTATCATATCCCCAGATTTTCTCTATAAAAGAGAGTTTTCTTCATCTTGTCCTCTTTTGGTTTGAGAATAATAAAATAGTAGAATGGAATCAAGTCTGGCCTATAAACCCTATTGAAATTTTCTTCAAACGTGCCCAACTTGGGCAAGTACTTGCCTCCAGAACTCTTGATGTCCGAACCTACCAAACTCCCAACATCGACTTGGATCACTACTAACTGCAGCCAAAGTACGAAGGCCGATATCTCAAGTACCACAACAAGAAGAATTACTGTGAAAATATATAACGTCGAAAAGCTACAGTTTCTTCCGAGGGACTTCCAGAATCTTGGTGGAATGCGTATCCCGAAATCTCTCCGCGTCTTCTTTGTGCGAAGTCCAACATGCCATCATAAAAGCAAACATCGATTCGTATCCCTACCTGGAATGCGGATATCCCAAGTTTCAAAACAAGAAGAATTAATGTGAGAAGATATATGTAACTTTGAAAAGCTGCAATCGCAAGAGATCGTAAAATCTTGGCGGACTGCGTATCCCGAATTCCACGAGTCCTATGTGCCGAAGACCAGTGGTAATGCTGCCAATATGTCATTGGAATCGCCGCAGCGGAAGTGCTGCGTTTGAAGGATGCCGGCAAGGACACGCAGCTAAGAGGCGAAGAGGCCCTCAAGGACGGCCTTCCAGCCGAGCTGTTCAGAGCAAAGCACCTGGACATAACTTCTAGAGAGCATTTCAAAAATTTGGTCAGAAGCGTGTATTCCTGATGAATGGAATCTTAGCATCTTTTACCCATTCCATAAGGAAGACATTCCCAATTACTGAGGTATCAGTCTCCTCAACATCGCGTACAAGATCTTATCTGCCAAAAGATAAGTGAACGTCAAAAACCCTTCCTCAACAACTTGATTGGCCCCAATCAGCATGGTTTCGAGCCAGAAAAATCCAAAGATGCAAATTTGTAGACTTCGGGAGATCCTGGAGAAAGCGCAAGAAGTCCAAATCGATACTCGCCAGCTTTTTTCGATTTAAAGGTCACATCCGACAACATTTCTAGAGAAGAGCAATACATAGCCATGTCTAGTTTTGGAATTTCTGACAAACTCGTCCGAGAACGCTCGCTGCTCTAACATGGTCGGTGCTGACTTCAGCGACTTCAACTTGATGTCAAAAAAAATTAAGATAAGGTGATGCGTTGCCATGTCACTTCTTTAACGTCATTTTCAACACTATTGAACTCAAACACCTAAAGCCCAATCTTTCAAAATTCTGTGCAACTACTACCTACGCTGAAGATTGAAACGAAGGCTGCCAAAATAGGCTAAGCGGCAAATGAGGGCAAACCCAAGTACGTATATGCTGTCAACAACATCGGTAAATTGGACAGAACATCACGTCGACAGTTATAACTTTGAGGTAGTAAGGGACTTCGTCTACTTTGGTAGACGTTTCTTTGGGCTGAGAAGGCAATTGAGAACTACGATGGTAGTAAGGGACTTCGTCTACTTTGGTAGACGTTTCTTTGGGCTGAGAAGGCAATTGAGTACTTAAGCCCTATTCCGAACTACTAAGAAAACTCTATAGAAAATCATCATCCCAGTCCAGCTTTATGGCCCTAAGGCATTGAGCGAATGGACGCCAATGCTCCGGCCCGAGGACGAGTAGAGGACGACCTGGCCTAAGGTAGCAGGCAGAAGTAGAAGGTGTAGATACATCAACCAACTTGGAGGCAGTCAGCTAAGAACTGAGCTTGTTGGTTAAGCTTTACGTTTGCCCCGAACTATAGCCCGACGTAAGTAAGTATGTACGTGGAATCTGTGTAATTTGTTTTTTTGTTTAACGAAACAAAATGCTCAACTTGTAAGGGAGTCCTTGAACCGAATTTCAGTTTCAGCTTACAGATACTAAAATCCGTGCTCGAATGGCAAGCAATCTCTTCTTCTTCCGGTGAGGTGTCAGTATCTGTAGTTTTAGCAATTTAGACCTACTATCACCACTTCACCTGCTGTTTCTTGATTTTGAGAAGGCGTTCGACAGTATCAACAGACAGCTTATCTGGCTTACCTTGCGCAGGAGAGGTATAACCGGTAAACTATTAGCTATTATCAAGGCAACCTATGAAGGGTCTAAATGTCATTGAGAAAAGCTGTCAGAGGAATTCGAGAACCAAAAAGCGATTCGACAAGGTTGTGTCCTAACGCCGATACTTTTCTTATTTGTGATTAGCGATGTGTTTCGTGCAGCTTTGTCTATTGGAAACGGAGTACCTCGGTACTCTGGACAACCGGTAGAGGGAGTATATAGTTTCCAATATCTTGAGAGTATTGTCCCGACCGAAAGTGAAATGGAACAGGATATTCTCAACCGAATCGGCAAAGCAAAGTCTGCGATTGGAATGATGTCCATGATATGGCGAAGCAATGCAATGAGCTTAAACACCAAGCTACGACTGTGCCGCTAAAATGTTGAATCCGTGCTATTGTAACACTTGAAAAGTGACTGCTACTATCACAAGAAAACTACAAACGTTCGTTAATAGATGTCTACGGAACATTTTAAGGTTTTCAAGATGGTATAAGAACGGGTCGGCCGAGAAATATGTACATAGCGCAGAACAGTTGAGGAGGAGGCACGGCAATTAGGGAAGAGTTGGAGAGAGCTGAAGCTCATTGCTAGGAACCGTACACGATGGCGCGTAGGAGTAATAGAGGCCCTAGGACCCACAAGGGAAAACAGGACATAAGTAATCGCTTGGTCTCTAAAGCGAGTTCAGTCTTCCTGGTCGTCTCGAACCTGGTAATGGGATTCGGAGATCCCCTTGAAGCATTGTTGTCCACATTCAAAGCGGTTGTACGTGTGTATATCCTCCGCCCTCCTCGCACCAATAATTTCAATTTTACGAATAATTTTTTTTTCGAAAGCGCCCAATATCTGCTCAGCTATTCTGCTTGTCAAAAGCATTAGCTTTCTATAAAGCATAAATTTTCTATTCCGAGGGAAAAATTTGGGCCCCATTGGTTTTGCCAAAGTAATATTGGTTTCCAGGGTTAGTCTTCGTCGAATCTCCACTTGGGTGTCATTTGTTTTGAGAGTTCTCCTCTTTACAGCGATGTAGCGGCTATTAGAAGCAACGTATTGTAGAGCACTTTCTCTACGGTTATTCCCATCGTGCTCAGTATGCAAACGGAGCGATATGGTTAAGGAGCTCCGGGGGTTTGTTTTCTTCGGGCAGTAGCATCAGGTGTTGCAATTTCTTAGGATCTGGGAATATTCCTTCTTTTTAGCAGCTCTGTATTCCTTCGGTAAAGAATCCGAGTCTTTTGGTGATAGCTGCTCTTAGAGCTTCACTTGGAGTTGCATCCGGATTTAGTGTTTTATTACCTTGGAGGCTTGACACTACATGATTTACAATATTTCACTCGTTTTAGTGTTGCTAACGTTGAAATAAAACGCGTTTCAAAAAGAAACTAACATGGTACAGCAGTTACTTTACGCATAACATTATTTAAAAAAATTAATTAGCTTATACCATAACCTATATTTTTATTTATTAGCTTTCCTCTATAAGTAATGTACATAAAGGTAAGAATAAACAAATATTTTGTATCAGTAATTCTACAATATTCGCATAGGAAAAAAAACAAAACAGAAATAATTTCTTTAAGAGAACTGCTCGAAAAGAGTAAAAAAAACAATGAAAAGAGAAATTTCAAGCCAGCGACAAAATAAAGTCATTACATCGCGTCGTGGATTTCTCTTGGAACTTGTATGTACGTCCAGTACAGCGTGAGTCAGGGCAGTGTACGAGTATTTCATTTGCAATCAGCCTAAATTTCATATTTGCGTCCTCATTGAGGACTCCTCAATTGAAAGCCAAAGCACTCTTACGAAGAGAAATGTATGTAATTGAAAAGCCGGTAATCAAAAGAGTATTAAAACCTAACCCACCCCAATATGAAACCCGTTTGTGAAAACAAAATCAAGGAAAAGGTATTTTTGATCAGAGAGAGAGAGAGAGAGCGAACAGATAATTTCTCTGAAATTGCATTTCTCTTCAAAAATATTGCCTTAGTGTGGGGGTGCAAAAGAATACAAAACCTTAGCAGCACATGCTATGCTACAAACCCTTTTTTTGTGCTTTTTTTTTCAAACCTGTATAACGTAACCCACTCCCTCAAGGGGATGGATGTGTCATGTGTGCAACACGAATGCTCCACCACATAGCGCGTTCTCTTCAGAAAATTTCTGGTGCTAGTCGGTTGTGGATTCTTTGAGTTATATTGTGTGCGCCTTTGCCTTGCTTGCCTGCTGCCTGCACAAGTGAAGTCGGCTGAACCACTTTCTGCGTTGTACGTATACTCGTACTCGTATACATAGTTGTTATTATTTCTGTGGGGTCTAACGTTCGTTTGGATATCATCTGCCAGTCAGTTTACGAGGCTTCGCCATAAAGTACGGTTGGGGTGTCGGTTTTGTCGTCCGTCTACATATAATTGCGGTCTTATTATCGTCTATAATAAATAATTATAGTTTATATGTTTAAAATACTTGCTTGTTGTTGAATTTAAATTAATTTACATTAACGGAAATTGCTTATTATAAAGTGACTGGCCTCGATGTATTAAAAATATGTTTGTTTAATAAGGTGGTTAATAAAGTAGTAAAAAGAAAATAAAAATTAATTAATAAATAAAAATTAAAATAAAAGGTTTACAAATTTTTAAAGAAAAGTTTTGTTAAGTGCAATTGCGTAATATATGGTAAATGTAATTTTTTTCTTGATTTATACAATGAGTGTTTAAAAGTAATGAAATGACAAAAAAAATTGCCTATAACAGTGATCTTCATATCATGATGCAGTTATGATAATGCTAATTATGAAAATTTGGCTGGATACTTAATGTCTACACCAGAAGAAAAAATAAGCTTATCCTTTCTATTTATTGGCTTTGATGTATTTTTTTATGAAAAAGTGTACGATCGCAACATTTAACTACAAACACTGTCAGCGGCTAAGACATCGTTAATTGCGCTGGCATTTTCTATTAAAACATTAATGCAAATTGTTTACAAAAAATAAAATCGAGTGAAACGTTTTTTAGGGGTAATTTAAAAATACGCGATATATGTATCAACAACACCCACCAAAAGTTGATATTAACTACGTTGCGTTCATCAATAGAGTTGCATCGCCTTATCAAGGAAATTTCACAGGCTTGACCTTTTATTTTAAATCTTCATCTGAAAACTAGATTCAAAGCACGATCATGGTATAGCATTCGACAGCATAATATGTTTTTTTTTAATTTCATTATTTTATCTTTAATCATTAATATTTACGAGTTTCGTTTAATCAGCTTAACTCCATTTTATCATCGGTTTCATCGACGATTGTGAATAAAGAAAAATTTAAGTTTTGAGGATCCTGAAATCCCACATGTCGAGCAGATATCATTAACTTCCATTTTGTGGTAAAAAAGGACTGAATTTGACATAACTTAGTAGAAATAAATTAAACTTAATCAAGGAGTGGTCAAGAAAAAATCCGAAAATGGAAACCTAACCTCTGAATGTTCAAAGAAATTTACATGACAACTTGAAGTCTAGAGTCTTAAAATTGAATGTCTTTTGGTAAAATTTGAAGTCCAGATGTCACTTAACATTCTTTCTTCCAAAATGTTGCAACGCCGTTTAGAAACTGTTTAAAGGACTGTAATCAATTGCTGGAATACAATGTACATAGGTATAGAATGGAGTCGAATACAATGTAAAGGAAAATCCAGACTTCGGATAAATACTTTGCTTATTTCAGAAGTTTGATAGGATGAGATTTAAATGCTCGTGTATCGTTTTCAAGAACTATGTATGACTTCAGCTATTCGTGTAGAAAGTTAAGGGCCACTTGCGAAAGCAAGTTTCGGCAAGCGATCCCCGTTCAAACGAATCGGTGACATGACTTTCAATTCATAAAACATTTCATTGTAGACAAACGACTCTGTTGTAAATTTCAAGAATGCAAGAGTTTGTTTGAGCAATAATGCAGTGCCTTAGAACTCCAAGCATGATAACCTTTTATACTCTTTGTACAATTTTGAGAGTTAGGAACATGTATATGTATGTAGATCAAGAAGTCCTATTTGGTAGGTTCAGTACAGCCAAAGGCGGGAGTGAACTTTTTATTTTGTGAGATTTTGGGATTTAACCCTCCTATGGCAAGGCTTATGGGTAACCCCACTTGTCGTCGGAAGGTTAAATATGACCTCCAGTCCTCGAATGTTTTCAAAAAGTATATCTTCCGAATTTTTAAAACTATACAGCCTAACAATTTTAGAGAGCCATACTAACAGAACATTTTCTATTCTATACTTTTAAATGTCTGATTTTGACATCTTGAACCGTTTTCGAGATAACACAATTTATATGTCCATAAGAAATATTTTGTTTTAAATTATTTCCCTGTGTGTCCTGAAAGAGGCCGCGAAAAAAATTCCGTATGGCAATTACTTAATTCCTTGTTCGACTCAGCTCTGACAATGCATGCAAAGGCAACAACGAATTCGTTTTTGTTTGTTCATAGGTTTGTTGGAAAGAACTCTTTGAGTAGACACAATATTCTTTAAAATTGTTCCAAGACACGCAGTGAAATTTGTATTTGCTTAAATATATGTAACATATGTATAAAGATACACATAAAAAAGATCTCTTTGACTCCAAATATGTAAGTACATATGTAAATTAAGTATTTTTTTAGATTTAGATTCCCAATTTGACGTGATATTTTACGAATGTTGTATAAAATAGGTGTCCTTTTTCCTAGTTTTCCAAAGCTGCTGACCTAAAAATTTGAGAAAAATCTTTCTAATAGAATTGACGATTCGTTTTAAATCTTTTCCTCGTCCTCTCCCCCGCGTTTTGAGAACACTATCCGACGACTTCCCTCCCTATCCCGTTCCTTATTGAGTAAAAACAGATAATCAAAATGGATTCAATAATTCAATAGTTGTATGGAAAAGATCAGATGGAACGCGCAGTCACCTTTTAGAAGGAAAAAAAATCAATCATATTCTTTTGAACGAAACATTTTAATGCGTAAACATAGTCACACTTTGCCTATTTCTTGAATTCGGGTAATTTTTAGCAAAAAGGTGTGAAAATTGAAAAAATGGCATCGTTGCTCAATGTTTAATTCGAGGTTAGAAGTTCGAATCCCAGAAAAGAAAAATGTTTTTCACTGTTCCATCTCTCTTGAATGTTTGACAAACTGTCATGAGAAAGCTTTTCAAACTGCATTTCAGATATGGCTTTAAGCTTTTAGTCCCTTCCATTACCAACATAAATGGGCGTGAAAAGTTAGGCTCTGGATCCTATGCGGTCAAATATGTATTTGTATTTTTTTTGAAAATTACAGCTGAAGTCAAGCATAATTTCAAATCAGATATCAGATCGTGAACTAATAATGTTCCTTATTTGACTCTCATACGAAATTGTAGGTTATCGAAATGATTGAAAAATATGTGGAAATTGATCCTCCAGCGCAAAAAAGAGGTACAATTTTGAACGGTTTTTGAAAATACCTCGCGAAAACCTACCGAGAGCCTATTCGATTGTGAAGATTTTGTTATTCAAACTATCAAGATGCCAGCGGAAACTAAGCGGCCGAATATTACCTAAATCCTTTCGATGTTTATATGCTGGTCATTCACTACAGTAAAAGACTTGCCTCAATTCTTAAGATCTTAAACACCTAACACAATCTTTTCTTATTAATTTTACATGTTGCCACATACTGTAGAAAATTCATTTGATGTGTGTCTGATATGTAGGATAGAAGACTCAGGAAGACAGTCACGCTGGCAAAATCTCGGAGGTCATAATTTTTTAAGAATTCAGAATACCCTACGCAACCATTGTTGAAATAAGGGTCATATTCGAAAATTCATGTAGGTATGGCGCAAATGATTATACTAAGCAGGCTGTTCTGACACTGATATTCCATTGAGCAAAGTTTGTAGTAATGCAGATGATTTTAAGTTGCCGACTAGCGTTTATGGGCAGTTTTAAAAACAATGGGTGATGCAAGTTTGCAAATTTGATGTTTATGAACGTAAGTGTTACCGAAACACCTGCAAAAGTAATATGAACACAAATTTTACATAGCTGCGGTAGAGCTAGGTTGATTCAAGATGAACTTATGCTTGAACTCAGTTTAAGCCAATATCGATCCTATTTAACATTAAAACTGTCATCACTAACTCTTATCGAAGTAGAATGTAATGCAAAATTCAATAACGTTTCAAGTCCAAATGGGTATAAGAGGTTATGACAAATTTGGAAATAGTTGTACGGTATGATGTGGTAAATATTTATGGCCTATAAAGTTTTAAAAGTGACTTAGAATTGTATGAATAAATATGACTTTAGGACTGAGCTGAGGACAATAGCATAGACTGATGCTTCACCAACGGTGATGAGTGATGCTTCACCAACGGATCATAACACAGGTTGAAAAGTGATCCGAAAATCCCAAATGTCAAGCAGCTATCCCTGACGTCAATTTAGTGGTAAAAACTACGTGAATGTGAGGAAAATTCCATAATCTGACATGACTTGTGGTTGGAATAGGGTGAATTTAAAGGAGAGATCAAGAAAAAATGTGGAAAGGGAAACTCAGCATCTACATGCTGAATGCAATCTGACATGACCTAGTTAGAGTCGGCTAACCTTAAATAACGACTGATCGAGAAAAATTCCGGAAAGTGAGGCCAAGGCTGAATGATGCATGCTTAAAGAAACAATGTATAAAATGACAATTTCCTAAAATTCTGCGATTTTGTAACAAGCTCTTTTCTACACATTAATTTGAAATAAACTTGTTTTAAATTTACTTTTTATTCAAGCAACATTTTTGAGCCTTTTTTTTTGCAATATTGTACATCGATTCAGACGCCATATTCCATTCCTTCTCAAAATGTCATTTCATAAGAAACTAAGGTTCTGTGACATTCCCTATCGGATTGGGGTTTCCTGGTGGGTGGCAATCGACGCAAACAAACTTCTCCTGTTTTAGTATCCCAAGTTATAAAATAAGTAACATTCAACGAATTTTGTAAAAAATGTTGAAGTGTGGGAATCTTAAAAAGATAAATAAAAATGCTTTGTTTTATTTTTTTTTTTATTTTTTATAAAACACGTGTTTTCATTGGTCAGCTTATTGATGCCGGTCGATAGTGGCCTTTGGAGTTAATAGGTGAAAGAAACTTGAATTTTAATCTGTTCAGCCGTTCTAAAGTTTTACTTTATGAGAGCAAACTGAACGCCAAATCATTAAAAAGGTAATTAGTTGTCTAATGACCTACGTACACATGTATGTATGTTGGTTTCCTTTTGAAATTGCTATTAAAGCCGGACCAATCAATATCTATGATTTGACAATTGTTGCAAAATAATTTCATTCGAATGTTAGCCTTGAATTACTTGGTAGCAACCCATACTGTTAACGCAAATTTGCAGTACATTGGCTATTGTATGAGGCTCTGTTTGGATGGATATGTTTCTTAAGTGCATTCAATGGCCGCGTATCAATGAAGTAATAATCCTTACAAAAAATACAAATACTTGGCGCAACAGACCGTATGTGGTCCAGAGCCTAGCTTCTCGCGACCATTCGTGTTGAGCGTATTATATTTTTTCACACAAATGGAAGTGACCTACAGTTTAGAGCCATATCCGAAAGGAAAAGTGAGAAGCTTTCTCTTGACAGTTATTACTCTCGGACGTTTGGTATTTTTGTGATTCGAACGTCGAACCTCCCGCTCAGCGATCCAAATCTGCGAATCTATCTTTAAGCTGTCTGTCCAAAATTGAGCCGTCGTACCCACAATGACGGCTGATTTCCTTCAAGCGGTTTGCGTAGGTTTCGAAGGTTTGATGATTACCCTTCACGCAATTCCAGAAGGTGGTAATGGCCTTAAATCTTGTTGTCTTTACTTGGTATAATCGAATGAATTTCGTTTTGATGGAGTCGTACGTTTGTTTTCCAAGTTCTTCTGTGGAGTCCGCGAATGTCAGTTTTACCCCTTTGTACTGCTCGGGCTTAAGGGACAATAGAAATAATTCCTTTTTTACGTTCAAGTACCTTTCATAAGTTGGGTGCTTATCAAGACCGTGCTTGCGAGAACGTGCTTCAAAACAAATGTGTCACATCGAAAATTTCTGATTATTCGGGTAATTTCACCGTCGCTTGTATTTTCGCTTTGGTTATTTGTTCGATTTCCAACCAAACGATCGATGAGTTGCCGTTGCAATTGTATGAATTCGGAAAATTGTGTGGCATCCTTCGTTTGAGGTAACCTTGCACGCTGCTACTTGCCTGGATAAAATCCGTAAAATTCCCAGCAATCGCTAGTTCGATGCAAAATCTAATTTCAGATCATCATCGCCAGAATGTTGTGCAAAGTTAATATTTTTAATTCATTTAATCTATAACTATATATGTATATAAAACTCAATGTACCTACCTATGTACCTATGTTTGTATGTTTTTTATAGACTCCGAAACCACCGAACCGATCAATTTTTCAGGCAATCTTCGATATCGGCTCGATAGTGTTTCTGTAAAATTTGGTCAAAATTGGTCAAATACTCGCAACTCAACGAGGCAGGCCAAAAACTCCTAGATCACATAAATGCAAATACAGCAGCATTTGATTGGCCTCAGTGATGGAATGATCTGAAACCGGGGGACCTGCAGATGCCTTTGGAGGTCAAGTCGGCAAACCTCACATTCGAACCAATAGGGATGCATTGAAGTGGGAGGGTTATGATCCCTATAGTATTAAAGAAGAAGAAGGAGTTTATTTCATTAAGTCTGTACTTTAGAAAATTTAAGTGATTTCTTCGAATTATTTCATTTGCTCGGCTTTAACTCTGAACAGATTTTAATTAAAGGAAAAAGTCTCGATTACAATTTCTGAAATAAGAAATATTTTAGTTGTAAATAACTCACTCGTATCTAATTTTTTTTTAACAATTAACTCGAAAACAGATTGGTTAATAGAAACGGGAAACGGTTTGGGTCAAAGAAAAGGTTTTATTTAAAAATAACTTTTTTTTTGCAATTATGCAGAGTATACCTACGTCAGCATTCAATACTTATGCCAATCATATATCTACGCCGGCAACTTTCGACTAATTTGTTTGCGTAGTCTTGAATAAATGATCTCCACTACATATACAGTGTGGCCGATGAATTTTGCTACATTAAGAAACTCGAACAACTTTTTTGTCAGTCCATGTCCTTTCATTAAATAGATAATCTAATCTTATTCTGTTTTTCGATGGTTCTAAAAAAATAACTAATTTTAAATGGCATCAAGGCTCGTTAACACTTATGTGACATCTTAACAAAATGTTAAGAATGAACTGATTGCTTCCGATCATTTAAATTGGTCGGTTTCGTCTTATACAACTCTTGTTTGCAATCCCAAAAAAAAAAAAATAGTAAAGTAGAGTAATCTTGCAGGCCATCAAAATGTGTGATTTCATGAGACTATTTAACGAATTTTTCCTGCAGTTCTGCCATTACGTCCTTTGAGATGCCAGAAAATGCACCATCTTGCTGAAAGTACTGGGACAAAAAATTCTCACGCGCCCCATTGACCGTTACAGTGCGAGCGTTTTTGTTGAAAAGTAAGGTGCGATAATGAACTTTAAAGAAATTGCACACCTCGTGTCTCCGATCTGGATGAAGTTTCATCACATTGATCATCTTTGGGTCCCTCTTTATTCTACAATTTTACTTATTAACATTCCCGTTTAGGTTAAAATATGCTTCGTGCAGAGTACAGAAAAAAAACTTATTACATCTTTTTTTGGTAGCGCGTTTCATCAGCCACACTGTATCTCTTATCGCACGTATGAGATGAACCTTATTTAATGTCCCGACCTTAGCTTCATTAGAGATCACATATTTTCTATTTGATTGACATTCGGTGTCTGTGATGGCCAATCCATGGTAATGATGCCATTTTGTTCACAGTCTACTGTGATGCTTTAGATACATAATTATTCTGTTGGAATCGCAAACCCGACTGTTTGTCTCTTAAACGTTTTCTGCAGACTTCAACAAACCAGATAACTAAAATTTCAATTTTCGCTCTACATTTAGGACTTTGATGAATCATATCAAACGTCAGACTACTTTTTGCCGAGATGTACCTATAAACGTGAACTTTTGTACAATGCGTCGAAGAAATTTTCCCCAGAGAGAAGACACGTCTCTAAAAATAATTGTACTGGGCTTGGAAGATTTAATATGTACTACACATATAATATTTGCAATTTGGATACTGAGCTTTTCTGAAGGTGATAAACGTATTCTCCAAAGATGCAATACTTTCTCCTTATCGATGCCTAATCTTACTTAGAGATACATTGATACCTCGCTCGCAGGGTTTTTTCCAGATTGTTTCAACTTTAGGGTGGAATTCAGCTTCAACATATCGAAGATCATCTTGTCCTGCTATTTTATTATTGTTCGTGTTGATCTCCTACTGGATTCACCATCAACTTCTCCAATAATCAGTTAGTTTATAGTTCCAGATACTTTTCTGCGAAAGCATCGAGTAGTTTCTTGCATTTGCTAAACTGATGGCGTGAAGTAAACTGAAATAAAGAGTACTTTACAGGATTCGAAATTAATCCGTTATATGTAGTCAACGTAGAACATGTTTGCAATAGTGATCAAGAAAAGATGAGAACAGTGGAGCACATAAAAAATATTTAAAAACATAAATAAATAATGCTTTACCCACGATCTCCAAACTGTTAAAAGTTAGTCCACAATAATTATCATGAAACACACTAGCTTCTTTGATGCTGACTTTTATTGTGCACTTATACCTAGTTTTATGCGGTTTAGCCTTTGCGTAAATTTAATTTTCTCACCACGATTCAGTTTTGCGCGACAAACACTTTCCGTGGAGTACGCTTTGTTTTGAAGACTTTTTCGTGCCATGTATTTTGCTGTAGATTTTTAGGAAAGCAATATGAACATCAAATCTTCAAAACTTTTCAAAAGGCCTTGCAAGTCTGCAATGACATTGAAATGAAAATGAAAAGTTCAATATGGCTCTATATGGCAGACTAAAGGAAGCTTCAGTATGTCAGGCAAGAGGATGTAGAAAAGGTTTTAGGGAAAGATAGGTATGACGTCGCTGCAAAAGGCCTACGAGTATAGAGCTATTTAACAGCTAGAATTTTTCCAAAATCTGGAATTTCATGATACAATTTCATTAACGCATTGCTTTGAAGCACCTTTTCGTCCAGCTGTTGTGGACTTGATCAATGAATTTGAGTCAAGCGGCGAGGTCAGTGATGTGAAGACTCCAACTCGTGTTCAGTTCAGTCGAAACATTATTGCTGTGACTGAAAGTGTTACTGAAAAATCAGGTTTGTCTATTAAAAGATGTTTGAAACTATTACGCGTATCTCAGACCCCATTTTGCATATATTTAGATCTTGAAATGGATGCTTATAAAGGCGGACCTGGACTATGCCCTGCGTTCCTTGATTGGGTGCTAGAAATACAGGCAAGAAAATCATCATCAACGACCCATTCACATCTGCAGCTAAACTATCGCATTTGAAAGAGCGAAATTGATTGTGCAGTTCTTTTTGGGCCCGCGTCATCATCAGGTCTTTGGGGATACGTTAGGGATAGGGTCTACGCCAATCCAAAACGATCAAGCGCACAAAGATAATTAAGCACACAAAAAAATATCCTCAAAAGGATGATCATTTGCAAGAGAAGCCGAGGTGGACAGATAATTGCGGTTTAAGTCTGTATCTAAGGCTTTCCACCAGATAATCACCCCATATGAAGTACCGGTCTTATTACCGAGATATAGAGTCGATGAGTCATGCGAGGTCTATCCATCTCCATCCCATCGATTCCCGAATGCAAAGATGCTACTGTAGCTTGCTTGACTCTCTTGAACTTTAAGAGACCAAAATATTTTGCTTTGTCAGATAAAGTTACGCCTATTCATACTATTACGAGGAGGAGGGTCGGCGGCCGGAGTTACATATTTCCTTGAAAAAGGTAGGTACTGCATTTACAGTATGCATGGTGAGCCGTTGACAGAAATTTTAAATGGATACCAATCAGGCTCAGAATGGTGATAGACTGGGTTTGGAATATTTTAGATTTGTGTGAGAATATTTACTATCTTTGGGTATAAAAAGTACCTCAACTTCTCTCTATACTTTAGGGATATGGACCAGTTCCCCACTGTGAAGTGAGTGTCAAGTAGTGAATTTAGTCGATCTTCCTGAAAGTGGTCCATACAGATCCGTCTGTATTTTTCATATAGGTGGGGCTTATTAGATTTGTTGGAAAAATTTTCCTTAGTCTATATACCTCAAAGGATTCTTTTTTTTCGCGATAGAAAAGTCTCCAAGAATTTTGTTGGAACACCCTTTACTTAGTGTACTGTACATATGTATATTCGTAATCTGTAAGCTAAGCTTGTTGATGAAATATGAGTATGAAATAGTACCAACAGCATTTCACCGAACTTATGTTCTCAATACACAGTACTGTAAGTAATTAATTGCTAACGAGTAACCATTTTTTTAGAATATTGCTGCGCTGTCTTTGCACGTACACGTGCATAAATGCATAAATTTAATTTTATGATTCATTCACTTTTAAGTCAACCGATATTAGTGTAATTTCATTCGCTTTTAAATATCACTCATTAGGATATACTACTTAAAAATGCTTAGTGTTTTTTTATGATGCACACTCAATGCAGGCAGTATTGCGACAAGAATATAACCAAAACGAACCGTTCATGAACGAAACGTATGTAATTTTCTCCGTTTATCCTACCTACATACTTATGTATACGAGTGAATATATATTAAGATTTTAATTTTTTGTTTTCAACACTATCAATTAAAATCGTAATTAACCTAATTATGCTCTTTTTGTGCTGAAAGCAATTTTTAATATGCGTGTTTAGTACTTGCAAATTAAATAAAAAGAAGGCGTTGAGTTAGAGATTGGGTTGCATTCGGGTAGAACATTCACTTTTGTAATTATCACCCCATGCTGTGGGAACAAGTATATGGTTAATATATCTGCGAGTTGTATGCATGTTCGAGTATGTATTTTTAATGATCGAATTTGTTTTGGTAGCTCCGGTGTAAGGACGTTTGTGTTTCCTTATAAAACTTTTCCAGTCAATCGAAATTTTCTTTCGACTTGCTTGCAGGTTTGTGGTTCCTAAGTTTCTAGGAACTTCATAGATTTATGCCTAAACATAAGCAAATTCCAATATTTCCAGCAATTCTTTAACATCGACGAGAAGAGGAACTTCATAAGACGATGTAGTTTAGGCAATTTTTTGGCTACTAGTTATAATCAAGATCGTAGATCGTATTAAAACTATAATTCCTACGAATGCGTCGTAATGTGAACTGTAGTGCACTTGCTAGCAAAAAGAACATAAAAACCTGCGTTCATAGTCAGGCGATCCTAGATTAATCCCGATTTCGGGGCTAGAAACTTTCTAGTTGTGAGCTGTCTACCTCCACGCTAAGAAATGTTGAAAAAGCAATTGCAAAGGCCACGTATGATGGTGTGAATAGAAATGAACAGTTTTGTTATTCCTGCAAAGCTTATTTGTTTATATAGGATGACAATGCGCTTATTGCGCTCTCTGCCATCACACCATCGAGACTTTCAATGCCACCAAACATTTTAGACGGGGCGACGAACTGTCATGTACTGTCATACACAGTAAGCACTATTTTTTTACAAATCAGTGCAAATTACTTAGTCGCATAGACCACATTGCATCATCGGCAGAACAAAGTGAACAGTCACTAGCGCCTTCGCTAACATCGAATCAAAAGCTGCTAAATGGATCGGCTTGTAAACGAAGATAACGCAAGGTATGAATGTACATACTTATATTCTGCCTACGAACACCCACATACAGCACCGTCGCCTCGGCCAGAAATTCACAATTATAACTTCGAGGAACGTGGGTGAATTCGTCCACCTAGACTTTGCTATAAACTCTGCCAATGACATCAGCGCAGAAATGCAACCCAGAAAAACACTCGCCAATCGTTATTATTTAGCAAAGCCCTATCGAGATGGAGAGATGTTATAGAAGACCCTCATATCCCCGTATTGTCGTATGGCGCAGAAGCATGAACTGTTTTAAATGAAAGCGGGCTTCGAATCTTCGGGAGAAAAGTTCTGCGTTCAATTTATGGTCCCACTTGCGTTAACAGTTCATGGAGGAGAAGATTTAACCACGAACTGTATGAATTGTACGGCTACACCGACCTGGTTAAAAAGATAGGCTTACAACCTATCCAGCTAGAATGAGCCTTAGCTAACTGCCTCCAGTTGTGCACCCCAAGTTGGCTGAGGTCCATTCTACTTGTGGCCGCCACCTTAGGTATTAGCTCACAGCGTTGTAAATCCTGGTCAGATTTAAAGATTTTGCGGTTCGGAGCATTGGTGTTCATCCGCACATGTCCTAGCCATTCTTAGCGATTGATGTGCAGTTTCTTAGGGATTGTTTTCGTAGCCTAGCCTAGCCATTGCCAGAATTTATAGCAGAGTTAAGATAGACAAAGTCCCTTACTACCTGAAAATTATAGCTGTCGACTGTGACGTTTTATCCAGTTCGTCGATATTGCGTATCCCTTCTAGTGGCGCAAAATTAATCATCCAATTTTGTTTTTGAATTACTTTTTTACTAAATAAAAAAAATTATTTTGAGTGATGGAAATCTTTATTTGGACCTTTAAAATTTTTTCTGTTAAGTGGAGAAGAGGATATCCGCACAGTGGCTGCCGCCAGTGTTGATACACATTTGTGCCCGTTTTATCGCATTTTCCATGACTTTCCGCAAGATTTCCGGTGATAACTGTTCGCATTCCTGTCGAACATTCTCCTTAAGGGCTGCGATTGTCTGAGGCTTGTTGGCATAAACCCGCGACTTCAAGTAGCCTCAAAGAAAGAAGTCTTGCTGGCCATGCCAAATCGCCTAAACGGGAGATTACGCGACCAGGAAACGCTTCCTTCACAATATCCATTGTGGCTCGTGCTCTGTGTGCGGTTGCACCATCTTGTTGAAACCACATGTTCACCAAGCCCCGCTCATCCAATTCCGGCAGAAAGAAGTCGTTTATCATGGCCCTGTAGCGTTCGCCAGTAACAGTGACCGTATTGCCGATGGCGTCCTCAAAACAATACGGCCCAATCACTCCTGCCGCGTGAACGCCGCACCACACAGTGGCTTTGAGTGGATGTAATGGCTCTTCGTGCATCACACGCAGATTTTCAGTGCCCCAGTAACGAAGATTTTGCTTATTGACTTAACCGCTTAAGTGGAAGTGCGCCTCGTCGCTCATGATGATTTTCGACACAAAATCGTCCTCTTCTTTGTTGAGATTGAGGATGGCTTGACAGTAATTCACACGCGACTGACGGTCAGGAGGCATTAACTGATGCAGTGTTTGCACTTTGTACGGGAACATGTGTAAGTCGTTCACTAAAATTCGCTGTAGGGTCCGTCTGGTGATGCCCAATTGCGTGGCCCGTCGTCTGGTTGATGTTTTTTCGTTCTCAGCGACATCGGCAGTCACAGCCGCGATATTCTCGGCCGGGCGACTAGTCCGGTGGCATGCCCATGGCATGGTACGCCCTGCATGGTCTCCTGTGGTTCCAGTCTGTACGAGTCGAGTAGCTAAGCGCCGGAATGTTTGCCCAGTTGGCGCGACACGATTAGGAAAACGACGTCGAAATTCACGCTGCGCTAACACCACCGACCGATTATTGGTCAAAAAAATCGACACAATTATTCCACGCTCTTGCGGAGTATAGCGCTCCATTGCTTGTCTGTTTGTATATTGCAGCTGTCTAGTTCACAAATGTCAAATATGATTGACTTACGACGCCATTTCCAAAAATTATAACATCTTCCGATAGGATGATTAATTTTGCGCCACCTTGTACTTGGTTTTTTCCTCATTAAGCTCATTTTGGCAGCTTCCGTGTCAGTACTAGCAAACCAATAGCAACCATTTCTTTTCTGCCAGTTATGTCAATATTGTCAGCGTACGCTAATATGTATATGCACAGACTTTTGAAAGACTGTGCCTCCGGTGTTGACTTGTGAGTTTCGCACTTGGGTTTTGCCGAAGTGCGAAAATTTGATCGACTAGATCAAAAATAACCGAGACTAATAACTCTGTTTAGGGAGTTTCTTTTCTTGTCAGCTATCTACCTTGTAAGCTATCTACCTTGTTTCTAATCTGCGTTTCAGGCTACAAATATCTATATTCGATATTACCCTGTGTAATTAAGGTGGATGGTCTTCGAAAGCTTGGGTCGTCTTCAACATTCTCTCGCTCATGTTTGTACTATGCTTTCCATTTTTAACTGTTCTTTTCGATTACACAGATCCTTTGTACTAAACGCTTAAGATTTCTCTGAATTTTTTTAATTTATTCGAAAAGCCATCGTAAAGAAGTTTTTTTTTCTTAATTTTTAATGTGCGATTTGTAAGATACTCAGCTTTCTTCTGATGAGTTAACTATTCTGGAATTTTAATTGCCTTAAGCAATGTCTAATTATGTGAGTTTTTCTTAACTATAAAAAAAAAAAAAAAAAAATTATCAAGAAGAGAACCTCCTACAACTGTCTCTTTACGCTAAGTCCGAATGTAAGGGAATTAATGTTTAATTAGCAATTACGGTTTGGCACGAAATGTGATCATATTAATTGAAGAAATTATCAAATGGCAACTTGTTTCCTCGTATACAGTCAAACCACAAACATAACACATGTGGATATATGCGTGTACAAGGCAACAATCTTTACTATTTGTATTTATGGCGTGGTGCAAATAATTTTCGAGAAAGCGAAACATTTAACGAAATTAATGAATCGAATACATTAAAGTGAAAAATATTATTAATGTTAATTGAAAGACATGCTACGAGCTAAGTGATGCTGTTCTTTATATGCATGTGCGTACATACGTATCTATGTACTTGTACTCTGCGTATGTATATTTGTATCTTGGTTTTGACAATCATTAAATTTACTAGAAATATGCTTGGAATGTTATGGTTACTAACTTATGTACCTCGTCTTAGCCGAGGTATCTCAGAGAGAATCGTTGGCTTCTTTTGCTAGAAAATTCTGCGCAATTTTCCAAACATTAGGTAAGGCTGGAGATTGGTGTCTAGGCATATACATCATTTCCACTTGGAAGCCTTAAAGTCCAATTGTGAGTCCCTACATATTTTTTAAATCAACAAACCAAAAAAAACAATCGAGTGAATTTGTCACTCTTCTGATTGATTAAGCCAGTTAGTTAGTTCTCTCGATGAATGTGAGAAAATCCGGTTTTTGTTTTGGCTACTTTCGTCAAGTCTTCAAAAAACCTGGACCGTAGAGACTGGAGTTGTGGTTCCTGAAGAGCCCGGCAGTGAAATCAGCGATGCTGAATGGTTTGCGTTTCTTCTTCGTCTTCGCAGAACCTACATATACATATGTTCCCCATTCCATTTACAGTCCACGTCTCTAGTACTTAGCGCAACAGACCGTATGTACAAATAGAAGTGACCTACAGCTTAGAGCCATATTCGAAAGGCGAATTGAGAAGTTTTCTCATGACAGTTCTTACTCTCCGACGTTTGTCAGACATTCGCGAGAGCTGGGACCGTAAAAGAACTTGTTGGTGTTTTCTGGGACTCGAACCTCGAACCTCATGAGGTTGGAATGTTGCTGTCGTGTATATACTTTTCTGCGTTATCTATAGCTAGTATCTACCCTTGGAAATTGTTGCAGAGATCGGGAAGTTCTTCTTGATTTGTATTGTTTCCGAATTTATACCTGCTCCACTTTTTGTATTGAATCCGTCGATTTATGTTTGTACATACATCGTGATTTCTTGATCGCCTAGTGCTCTATTTTTTTTCCATTCAACTTCGCTTGGGAAGAGAAAGAGAGTTTTTGGATTGCAGTCGTGATAGAGAATAATGTAGTCCAGGTGACAGTGTGGCTAAGATGCTCTTTCATAATGTTTGGTATGTATACGATTTTTCATATGGACAATGCCAGTATTGTGCCAATGAACTGGCGTAAAAGACAGCATTTTTGTTTGCAAATAAAAAGAATTGCTTCTGTTTATTGACTATGTTTATTTAGAAGTTTAAATTTGTCTTCCATTAAGTCACAAAGGTAAGATATCCAAGCGACGTTTAAATTAGGAACACCATATCGACACAAGCTTTACATGTACGATGCCTCAAACGCGAGGAATGGTAGCAGGGAACTGCCGTTCCAAACGAGGATAGAATAGAAATGTAAACGGATGGATCACACATCGATGTAAAATCGGGGCGGAGGTCTACTCCCGAACGCCATCTCAATCACGCAGGCTACCACTATAGGAGTAGCCTTTAACCTTAGAATACTGTAAACCTGCAAAGCTGTCAAAGCCATGACTGAGCGCCCATGTTCCCGTCCAGCGAAGAGGGCGTTCGGTCTAGGCAAAAGGCAACTAAGACAGATGGTCGGTTTGCACACCGGGCACATAAACATCTTCAAACTATGCATTCGAATATCATTGAAATACTTTACAATCGTGATACTTTCAGCATGAATAGCAGCATATGAATCTAAGAACTTTGGATGATACTTTAAAATCCTGGGCTGGACATGGTCGCTTTAAGAATATTTTATCCACCAAAACGTAATGAATCTTTAGGGAGATACTTTAAGTATTTTGGATGAAGATAAAAATTAATTTAGCATTGTACAAAAATGTTATTATAACTGCTCTACCAAGTGTTTCTCACTCCAATATCTTGAAACAAATCTGGGAGTTCATTTAGCTGCAGTGCCAGAACTACGTGAAGCCAAAAATAAATAATTTCACAAACCAACTTATATATTTCCAACTAACGTAGTAGTACTGACGCGTCTAGCCAGAACATCTAGGCAAACTTCTTTAAAAAGATCAATACCAGGTGGACTGTTTCGCACGAATAAAATGTTTCGCACTCTGACCAGCACCCACTTTCTCTGTTTTACAAAGGTATACCTGGGACAGTTTAACTATCGCGGATACCAGGAGTGAAATCGATTTGGATAAATGAGCAAAATAATCGATACAATCAAGGAGCGATTGATAGGCCGCCTTGATTGGACTTTTTTCTAAAAAACCGTATCCCAACGATTAGCAGATAGAAACCTTGTTTTGGTTTTGTGGGTGGGAAACTTTAGTTATTATGCGTTTTTCTTGTATGCTAGGGCAGCTACTAGTTGCAGGTCGCAAACCAGCATCGGTCGAATCACAAGCCAACACTTTACCTACTACTCTGGCCATCCAATCGACATTTTCATCCAGGAATGCCACAAGAGTCAGAATTAGTTGGTGTACAATTCTAAAGGATCTGAGACATAAAGTGTTTGGAAACAGCTTTAAACTATTTTGTACGTCCATTACACACATAAGACTAGAATGAACAGATAAGTTCCAGTAATATATCCAACTCAACTTAGCCTTTCTCGATTTGTAGGGGCTTTGTACAACGTTAACGCCAACCCACCGCTTTGGAGTGGGCGCAAGACAGACAGTATTGGTACTTGCAGCAGCAGTGGGCTTTTGCTCAGTAGACTGGGAATTGTGAATAGCAGGTTGTCAATAGAGAAATTCTTCATGACGGCGGCGTTACATCTCCACGCCATAGTCCTTGTTATTGATGACGTCCTAAGTATGCTGACATAAGGTGTCTTCAAAATGATGATAGGAAGATTACCAAGCTAAAAATTTTCGCGATATGTGGGATTTACTTTTGGTGCTCTGAAATCGGCCAAATGTTCAAACAACACGGTGGATTTTTCTATACTAAAACCACGTCCCGCTTCCTGGAGTTTTCCTTCAGGGTATTGTATTTCATCGCGACAGGGGCTCTATACTTAACTGCCCCGCAAATTTTTTCCGCGTTATGGATATACTGGATATACTTGTAAATTTACCAGAGATCCCATATCTGTTTCCATTCTTGCAGAGTTATTGTTTCGTGGTACCCTTCGGATTATTGTTGTTCTCTTGACGATATACTACCTAGCGGTTAGTGTATGCTCATTAAAAGGATGTTGTCTTACATTAGGTAGATTACACAATGTGGACGTAGTATGGAGCCTTGGGAAACGCTGCCATTGACACTGAACTGTCTACGTTTAATCTTCGAACCTTGTTTCTTAAATAGTCCGCCAATATCACCAGTAGTTAATCCCGCTCCCTATTTGCGTTTACTTCGCACATGATGTTTCTTCAGTTCACAGTGTTGGAGGAGTTTTTTTTTTTGCGTTGGATGTACACCAAAGTCTTCCTTTCATAGCTCTCTAAGATGTGCTGATGACTAAATCGGTGGCGTTGGTCGTGAATCCCGCCTTTTGCAACCTACATTGCTTATCTGCGGGGGGTCCTCAGTCGCTTCAGTCACTTATGATGCGCTTCAACGTACATCGGTTTTTATTACAGCCGCTTAGAATACACGAATCTCCGTTGTTACCGGAACAGTTCTACGGTTATCCAAAATAATTGCGGACATGGCCTTTTGCATTTTTATCTGAAAATTTTCTCAAACATGTTTTGATCGCTTCATCGCATAGGTCAAATAAGCTCTGATGGCTGCAGCAGCAAAAAAGACTGAGCTGTACTGTTCATGGTTTCTGCAAAATAATCCCTAAAGTGCTGGCACACTGTGGGATCCCCAAGTCTGGCCATATTTTACCTTGGCATGCGAAACTTGTTAGCGGAGTTGTTTCGGATGGATGCATCATGAAAGCAAAAAGGAGCAATTGTAAGACATTCTCATGACTCCATTGAATCGTTTTTCTGTGTGTTTCTTTATGGAACTTTAAAAAAAACTTATTGTTCCTTGTCGCTATACGCTGAGCTTATTTCTGACTTACTGAATACTGGCTTCAATGTGGGATTGTGCTTGAATGCGCATTAAGCAAATTGGTTAAATACATTGAAGCTATGTACGGTACCTACTGCTTTTATAATCTTACCTCCAGTGAGATTATACCCAAAGGTTTTGGTGTTAAATTTCTTGTAAATGGCTTAGTTTGCGGAGTTCAACTTGCGCCAGATCCTCCAGCTATTCAAAAACTTGTTTTTCATGTAGCAGAAGCGACGAAATTAAGGCTTTAGTCCTTTAGTTATGATACAGTCACCTCTGGCTGTCCAGAAGGTGTTGATTTTTCTCTTGCCTTAAGGTCTACTTTCCAATGGGGAAATATGTACATGTATCCGAAGTAACTGTAACGGTCGAACATTTTAAAACTTAACCCTATCAGTATCAAAACTCAACTCGTTGGACAATCATTAGGGAATGTTTCCCCCAAATGATATAATTTGTCTTTTTTAAACCCCTCGCCTAGATTAAGTTCAACCACCCATGAAACCTCACAACAAATAAATCAAGAAAAAATCTCATAGACTCAAAGCAACTGTTGATCCTTTCTATGCATGCTATACTTTATACGAGGGACTGCTCCTGAAAAAAAGGGAAAAAAATTCTGAAAACGTTTTAAAAGATTTGCGTTTCCTTCACGCTGGAATCGGTAATTTAAAAAACAAAAAAGGTTTTAAAATAACAATCTACCCCAACTAATTATTATGAAAGGTCTGCACATAGTAGCTTGACACTTAATTTCTGCTATAATGAACGCGGGACTATAGGACTAGTTACATACTTACAAACGTACATATATGACCGGCCCTCTCAGGAAAATCTCATTTTACATACAAATCCATGTCCGTATAGCAAAAACCGAAAACCTACTTAATTATCCTACGTAAAACACACCGCTTAAATAAAGAAGAATGAGCGGCATACCCCTGTACTCCCTCCACAGTTTGGTACTTGCTCCTAATAACGACCCTTTTATTATGAAATTTATATAAAATTCCTTATTAACCCCTGCTCACTCCTTGAACAAAAAAAAAAACTCTGCTTTGATACCTTTCCTTCTTCTTCTATTGCAAGCGAAACAAACACCAACCAACAGTTGGTTATTATGAAAAGGAAACTCCGTCGGCGTCGTCGGTTCGACACAAGGGAGTTTTATTCACAGAATACATCTCTTGCAATGCGTCCATCCTCCCTTTGGCCTTGGTACCCTTTTGCAGAAAATCGCTCTACATCTGCAGGAGTGTACGAATGTATTGTGGTGCTGGTGGTTCACAAGAATGTTTGGCGGCGTTCGAAGCAAAGACGATTAAAGCTACCATATTTGTCATATTTAAAAGATTCCACGAGAGTGAAGTGAAATGCACAGCTTAAGAGGGTATAAGATGAGAGTTTTTATTCGTCCTTTAAATGAAAGTTATTTCTGTTCTGATGTTGGGCAATAGGGTGTAGGTAGAGTGGTCATATCCCCTTGAAGGTTCGCACTTCTGCCTACTGAAATCACTCCCTTTTCAGTTCAAGCAATCCCGAGCTTACTTCTTGCATTCTTTTAGGATGCGATGCAACTTTTTTTTAGCCTGCGTTAACCTTTGATGACCGTAACAGACTCAGGTCCTGTTCTCTCGTTAAGATTACCTTACCAAAAGGAAAATATTCTGTGGTATGCTGAAAGTGTTTTCTATTGAAAATTGATTGCTCTAAAAAATCCTTCATTTGTCAAGATTCAAAGAAGCATGTACAGATTAAGTTAAGAAGAAAACCTGAGCGGGTACTCGGAATATCGAAAACCAAAGGAAAAGGTTACAATAGTTTAAAAGAAGATCCTACGCCGTGGCGTTGTAGAGAAACCGGCTCATGAAGTCCTTTTACCTTGCCATAAGAGAGGCTGAACCAAAAACTTGTGATACTGTACTTATTTATGTACTTAGATGACGCTATAGTTCAAGGGGTAGCTGTGAATTCGAAACAAATATCACCAAATGGATTTTCTCTCAAATATGTCGAGAGACATTCTTGAAATAGTCTCTGCGTCATAAACACAACAAGAGGGACTCCAAAGAAGGAGCAGGCAAGAGATATCCTTCGTTTGCCCTCAACATTGACGTCGTTGGCTGTTTTGATAACGAAGACCAGGTAAACGAAGTCATTAACTATCTCTAAGCTCTAGCTGTCATGAGTGAAGTTCTGTCCAAGACATCAGCGAATGGTTGTAATCGTTAAAATAATGCTTGCCGCGGACAGCCTTTTGAAAGATTGTACCCTTGGAGTCGGCTTGTGAGTTTCGCACAATTCGTTCAAGTATCATGTTACAGAAGTCACATGACAGTGCACCACCAGTTACAGTCACTAGTGATGGAAACAAATTCGTCTTATTCAACACCAATCCTGCCTATTTCCTAGTGAATACAGCTATGAATTCCCATGCTCTCAAATATAGACTTCTGCATCATTCATTAAATTCTACTGTGCATCCGTTGAAGATAATGAATTTAACTTTCAGGCCTTTATGTAGATACAATCTTTAAAGAAAGCAACAAAAGTCTCTTATTACAAACAACTTAAAAGTCATTTCTAAAAAATAGAAATAACAAAACTCTTAGAAAACAATACCGGCAAGCGCGGGCAACCTTTGCATTCAATGAACTTCACAAGCATAAAGTAAACCTCACCTTACACAAAGAAAACTTTTCGAAACTTTCCAAGTTCGGGTGTGAAATTGCGTGTGAAATAAAAATAAAGTACTAAATCAACCCTCCAACACCAGAAGCAGTGCAAAAATTCAACCCCTATCTTTACAAAATTAAGGATACAAATTCTCAGCGGCAGGTTGGTTCCCCAACTAAAACGACTGCAAAGCATTCTCCACCATAACAAAAAGGAGCCGCGCTACACCAAATAACACAGTGAATTGCAGTGAAATATAAAATAAAACAGAAAATCAAATTGTATACATATGTATATACACACGAGGCCATACTCGTATAAGCCAAGGAGAAAAAATGGTCATAAGTACAATAAAACAAGTTAAAAAAAAAACCAGCGACAATCTCTACAGTCGACTTTGTTCTTTTGAATGGAATGCTGCCAAGGGTTTGCTCTCAATAGAAGCATTATCAACAGCATTTAAATAAGTTCTGTACTCCTGTTCATCACAATGAAATCAAAAGTAAATCTGAATCAACTGTGTACAGCGCTGCATAAAGGATAGAAATGGCAGGAGTAACAGAATGCTATAGAAAGACTCAACGTCTCGACTCGTCATCTGAATATTCGAAGGAAAAAATAAATAAATGCCAAGAACAGTTCCGTACAATTGGCTAAAAAATAGAAAAAGGTAGATGTTGAAGCTGAATTTTACCGACTGCTAAGGAAAGTCAAAAACAACACCCAGACCATAACACCTTGTCGTGTCCTGATAAAAGGTGCATAAAAGGAAAAAAAAATGATGAGGGTATACTCGTATTTTTAACTTTTTTCTTTCTACACTTTAAACCGAAAAAGGATCAACAATTTCAGATGCCCAACATTATCCGACGAAACATCATAGACAAAAAAAGGCCAACCCAACCTACCCCCTACCTTAACAGCAACCTGTTTGCTTTCAAAACGATTCAAAAAGAGAACACTCAAACCAACTATAAGCTTTAAGCGTGCCAGGATATAGTCACTCTCCGGTCTTGTCTTCATCCCTGTTTCTAGTGCGATTAGTGTGTGAAACACTAAGTTTTTTTTTTGTTGCATTTCGTACGTATGTGCATATATATGAAGCGGAAGATAGTCGGAGAATCCCTTTTTTGCCCACAATATCAAAACAAGGCAAGGGAGGTTGGGCTAAACGTGACAGTCATCATCAGTACCATCAAGTCTATCAACAGCCAACAAGCACTCCCAAGAGTGAACTCTTGTGTGAATATTGCTTTAAACACTAAATGATTAAAATGTAAAAAAAATATAATCTTTGTGCATATGTATGTATGTATATAAGTTTATTTATTTTAAGATGAGGGGATTAGAAAAGGAAAAATGAAATATTTTTCATAACAGATCCTTAAGGGATTGAAACAAAAAAAAGAATATGCGAGCTGTGAATATGTGAAGTGTGAAAACCAGATAAGTACACTTGGTCGTGAATAAGTTAAAAAGTGAATAGTTTTTGTTTTTCGTAAAAATCTTAAACACATACATGCATTTTGAAGTTGAGCGCAGAGGAAGACAGTTTAAAGCGAATCACAGTTGTTTTTACATTAATAATAGTTGTGCGATCGATTAGTAATGATTTAACGGGCTCCCAATCCGTGAAAAGTCTCTAGCTGGTGCAGGGTAGCCTTTCAAACTCGCCGATCCCGGGCACGCTGCATTCACAATAGCTTGGTCTGCAAAGCTGAATTTCGGCCATCCTAGTCGTCGGGAATATAGGCGCTGGGAATTAAAGATCCTGATGCCTGAAGCAATGTTGTCCATGCGTCGATGTGGCTGATCCAATGTAGTCAGTTTATCGTGGTCTTTTGGAATACATCCGCATCAGCTCGAAGTGTTTGTAGTTGTATCTTTACCCTCCTCACTCTCACGCTTCGGCGAAGTATTTTTCAAGCCCTTTTTCACCAAGACTTGGAGCCCTACAGCATAACTGGTAGGACTCGCATTCTACAGAGCTTGCATTTTGTTTCGTCAAACCAAAGTAGGGTCTGTTTTCAAGGGTCAGTGTTCGTCTGACGGCCAGCTGTGAGAAACCAATGCTATCGATATCGTCTATGTACATATGTGTCCTTGCAGCTGAATGGATTTGTTGTAGTTCTGTTTCAGCACAAGATTAAAGAAATCACATGATAGCACATGTCCTTGTCGAAATCTGGTACGCATTTGTAATTCAGAAGGGCTACTTTCAACTGCACATTGCATTGCTTACTGGACATAGCTGGATAAATTTTGACGGGATTCTGAATTCAGCTATCGTCTTGGAGAGTTCCTTGCAACATATCTTATCATATGTGGCTTTGAAGTCGATGAAAAGTACATATCTTAACTTGAAATTTATTGGTCTTGTCCAGGATTGAAGATTTGGTCTATCGTTGATCTGCCGTATAGTACATTGGATAAATTCTTATATGTGACATTAAGCAGAGGTATGTGTCGACAATTGGTCCAAAACATAGGATTGCTCTTCTTGTAGATGGGGAATATGGAGCTGATATTCCACTCGTCGCACTTACTTTCCTCCACCCATACTTAACTAAAGATTTGGTATGTGCACTGCACCGTTGGGAAGCCGTCAGTGCTTGCTGCTTTGTTATTCTTTAGCTAGTAAATAGTTGCGTACTGGAAGAGAGAACGAATTCTTCGCGGACTTAAAGTGGGTTCCTCTCTTGTCTTATCACTCTTCTATATCATGCCCATTTAGCAGCTGTCGGAAGTGCTGCTTAAACATGCATATTTACAATTCCCTGTGTATCGCGGACTAAGTTTCTAACTAACCAGCTGCCAGTTGCTTCATATTCCTCTAGGGAGACTGCGTATGCCCTCTAGTTTCAACGAAGGATTTTCTTCTCTTCCTTTCTGCTACCTGGCATTCTTCCGTCACTGCCCTTGTTTTTCAATAAGTATTGCTTTTGCGATGTGCAACTCCTTTCTGGTATTCACAAACATCATCATACCAAGGAATCCTTTTTGGGGATGGTTGGAATCCCAGTGTGGTTACGGCTACTTCTTTGACGATGTGTGGATTCGTAGTCTTGGGAATATACTGCTACTTATCAAAGTATCACGAGTTGCCACAAAGTCGGTTGCACTTTTCAATCGACCAAAGTTTTTTTCCTTTCTGATTTTAATATTGAAGTCACCAAATACGATTTAGATATCCAGGATAAAATTCCTCGTTGACATGGCCTTCAATCTTGTCAGTAGGGTGTTACAGAAATTGGCTTTGATGCGTAGCACGAACAGGTGATCTCCTATCGCCTTAAGATCAATAACTCTTGAACTCAGAGGATTTCACACGATGAGTCCACATTCTAACTTGCACAACTTTTTCTGGCAGCTGTAAAATGTGTCACTAACATTCCGTTTTTCTGATCATCGGTATCGAGGCTTCTGTCTTTCTAATAAATCGATTTTTTTATGAGTATAAGGAAGTTACCTCGATGAGGGGGGATAAGACAATGTAAGCGACCCACTTTAAGCTGCCCTGACTTAGGCATTGTAATTTTTACTGGCCTGAACGAGATTCAAGAAAATGAACAGTCAACTTTTCATATGGAAAAGTAATCATATTCCTTCTAACGGAACCTTCAATGTAGTCACACTTGCCCATTTTTTTTTATTATTATTCAGCACCCACAAAGCCCTAATTTGTAAACTACCATGAATTCAAACTGTCATCGAATCATATCGAAGCAAACTACACACAGGGAAAATCAACAATCGATTGTCTTAATTAATATTTATGATTGCTTCACATTTAATGGGCTTCAATTCCTTTGAAACCTCATTACGTTCACTTTAAGTATGTTTGCTCGAGTCTGTGTTTCAAACGCAGGCATTCATTGTATACGTTAAGGCAAACACTAAGAATTTGGTCAACGAGAACACATTATTATTGCGTCATTAAAAGTATCGCAAAGTGGCGTCGTGCGCAATAACCTTACGCACACACCAAATAGGCTGCATCATAGAATCACTGTAAGCATGCTTCTTGGCTACCCTCTCTCGCTCCACTGATTACGCATAAAAATAAAATTATTTCATTAGATCCCAGAACCTCTCTACCACATCGATTGTCAACTCATATGAATTTAGCCCTGATTTTTGATTATTAATAATTAAGCCTTCTTTTCGATTGTTCCCTTTTTTGTCCAGTCTTTCATTCTTTATTCTTTATTCATTCTTTATTGCAAGTCTTTTTGTTCTCTTCTGATTTCAAGGAGCTACTATAGAAACATCCATACATACATACACAGATGTGCATGTATGTGTATTTTGTAAAAGAGACGCGGGGTGAGAGGAGCGCGCATTACGACGATTTGATTTATTTTGAATGTATAGGTATCCCCTTTGGCTGTTACTGCTAAAATGCATTCAATGAGCCAGATATTTGACCTCAGGAGTCAATGAGTTTGGTTGAGTTTCAGACTCGCAGATATGTACACTTAGAAAACAGATTGACGTATATTTATTGATGTTAAGTGATGTGAATGTCACATGATTGGTACCTAATTAGATAGTTTCTGCATTCTATTTATTTGTTTTTCTTTCCTCTTAAAAAAATAAAAACTCGAGCGTAAATGCAACGCCAAATAAAAAAAAATCCATTTAATACAAATCGTAAAAAAGCGGAGTTATATTGAGTTACAGATACAACCTTTGCAGCCATATATGATAGAAATAAATCGGTCTTAATTTATATCCCTCTGAAACACATCCCTCCACCACGAATTCATAACCTCGTTGCTGAGCGCCGCTGCTCTTCATTATAGCTTTTGCCGCCGGCAAAAACCTTAATTCATTTATAGTGTTATATCTAATTGCATTATTAATAATAATAGACTTGTGCATATATGTGAGAGTGGTAGTGCGAACTGTATACTGCCGTCGTCAACGTCTTGTTTGTACCGGATTAAATGCACTGCATTACACATAGGTATTTTCACAAAGTTATCGGATTTATGCTCCGATTTTTTCTTCTGCTCTGCGTTATTGAGACTTCGTAGATTAGTTGTGAGCGAATGAATCAACAAGGATGATGAAAAAATATTCGTGTACTTACATATGTATGTACGTATGTAGGTAGAACATTTATTCGTGTATAAGTTGATAGGTATCAGTAAATCAACAGATATTCCTATACTATCGTGGGTAGAACTATTACTAAAAATAATAACCTTTGGTGATATAGGGGAAAGTACGTATGTATGTACATATGTACATACATATATGATTTGTGTTAAATGATCTTAACTAACACCAAGACTTGACTGGAGTTCACTGACGTTTAAATATTGTAATGTAATTAAACATTGTAACATGCGTTCGGTAGTTAAACTAATGTCGCCAATTATATTAGTCACTTGCCATGTGATTACAAAATATTGACTGAAGTTTTAATTTTATTATATCGACTAGTGTGTATGTATCTATTGTATCTATTACTACATGCATATACATACATATACTAATCTACTTCAGTTGGGATTTGCGAGGGTTCGATTTACATAGCAGTAGAAAGTCTGTGTTAAGTCCGCCTATTATGCATCATAACTGAGTCACTTAAAGTGTGCACCATCTTGGTTAGCTGAGCGAATTATTGCTAACTCGATCCGTAATTATGTTCGTAACCATTGCAGAGATTTTCAGGGGCAATTTTATAAGTTCGCAGAATAGGATGAAAAGAGACGAATATGTATATCTCAATGTATATACAATATGTATATACATATATTTATTTCTCAATAAAATTATCAAAAAGTTTATGTATGTAATTTTTTTAACTACTGCTAGCTAACGTCGCATTCATTTATACCTTAAAAGGATTACCTCCGTGGCGCAGTGGTTAGTGTGTAGGACAACTGCGTGGAAGGTTCGACTTTCGTATTCACCAAAAGATAACAAATTTCTTTAACATAACCAACTCTTGCGAATATCTGAAAACTGAGAGTAATAAGTGCCATAAAAAGCTTCTCAATTACGCCTTTCCGATATGCCAAAAGTAAGTCCCTTCTGACACCATCCTCATTTTGGCGAACGTAAAAAAACCCCTCTGTACTTCATCTTATACAGTCTTACAATAATCAATGAAATTTGACAAACGATTGTACAAGGTGGCGCAAAATGAATCATGCTATCGGAAGATGTTATGCTTTTTGGAAATGGCGTCGTACGTCAATCATGTTTGACATTTGTGAACTAGACAGCTGCAGTATACAAACAGACAAGCCATGGAGCACTATACTCCGCAAGAGCGTGGAATAATTTTTTTGACCAATAATCGGTCGGTGGTGTTAGCGCAGCGTGAATTTCGACGTCGATTTCCTAATCGTGTCGCGCCAACTGGGCAAACATTCTGGCACTTAGCTACTCGACTCGAACAGACTGGAACCACAGGAGACCATGCAGGGCGTGGCCCCCACCGGACTGGTCGTTCGGCTGAGAATATCGCGGCTGTGGCTGCCGATGTCGCTGAGAACGAAGAAACATCAACCAGACGACGGGTCACGCAACGAACGCTACAGGGCCATGATAAACGACTTCTTACTGCCGGAATTGGATGAGCGGGGCTTGGTGAACATGTGGTTTCAACAAGACGGTGCAACCACACACACAGCACGAGCCGCAATGGATATTGTGAAGGAAGCGTTTCCTGGTCGCGTAATCTCCCGTTTTGGCGATTTGGCATGGCCAGCAAGATCGCCCGATTTAACCATCCCAGACTTCTTTCTTTAAGGCTACTTGAAGTCGCGGGTTTATGCCAACAAGCCTCAGACAATCGCAGCCCTTAAGGAGAATGTTCGACAGGAATGCGAACAGTTATCACCGGAAATCTTGCGGAAAGTCATGGAAAATGCGATAAAACGGGCACAAATGTGTATCAACACTGACGGCAGCCACTTGGCGGATATCATCTTTTCCACTTAACAGAACAAATTTTAAAGGTCCAAATAAAGATTTCCATCACTCAAAATAATTTTTTTTATTTAGTAAAAGAGTAATTTAAAAACAAAATTGGATGATTAATTTTGCACTACCTTGTATTATGGTTGAAATGGCTGCGTTATTATTCCATGACGATTGTATGCTGTCTTTCATGGCGCAACAGACTGTATGTGGTCTGGAGCCTAGCTTCCCGCGACCTTTCGTGTTATATTTTTTAACAAAAAATGGAAGGGAAATACAATTTGGAGCCATATCTGAAAAGCTGTTTGTTTTTTTAAAGTTTCCTCATGACGGTTATTACTTTCGGACGTTTGTCAGAAATTCGCGAGAGGTAGGACTGTGAAAAACTTTTTATGTTTTTCTAGGCTTCGAGCCTCCCGCTCAGTAATCCAACGCACTAACCACTGAGCTACGGAGCCTACTGTCTTAGCTGTCACTTAATCATGAAAAATCACACGCCTCAACAAAGAGAAGTGTGAAACAATTTCTGAAATTTTATTATAAAAATTCGGTCTGTATTCGCTTGAACAATACGAAAGCTACGTCACATTCTATTGTATTCTATTTCTATTTGTATGTATATGTATTTAAATAAAATAAAATACAAGTAAAATAAAATATCTAGGCTAAGATTAGGTTAGGTTGAAGTGGCTGCCAGCTAGGTGTCGCCAGCACACTTAGACCAATGAGGTCCGTTGTGATACCACGTGGATCATGGGGGAAGCCTCCCTAGACCTACTCGTTTTAAAACCAATTAGAGCTTCTTATGAACCGTAGGAGGCTCTTGATGTCAATATTCATCAGGTCGCCTAAATCATTATAATAGGGAGCTCCCAAGTGGAGTTTCCTTCTACGGGAGAGAGCTGGGCAGAAACAAAGAAGGTGAGGAATAGTTTCCTCCTCTTCTTCACCCATGCAGCTTCTACAGAAATCGTTCGCGAAGAGGCCCAGCCTAGTAGCATGCTTGCCTATTAGATAGTGTCCAGTGATGACACCTATAGTGGTGCCGATATGCAATCTGTTGAGAGAAATCAAATTTTTAGAGCGTTTTAGATCCAGCTTTGGCCAAATCTGTTTTGTCGCTAGACATGTTAAACCACTTGTCCACCTAAGATTTGCACTCTCGATAGCATCCAGCTTAAGTTTAAGTTTGCGAGTAGCGATTGGAATACCTAAGGTGCCGTTATCCGGCAAGATGGGTAAAGTTGTTCCTTCTTTGGCGAGTTCATCGGCCTTACAATTCCCTGGAATGTCTCTATGCCCCGGCACTCAACACAGGTGAATATTGAACTGCTCAGCCATCTCCACAAGAGACGAACGACAGTCTAGGGCTACTAAAGAGTTTATAGAGGTCGATTCCAGGGATTTGATTGCTGCCTGGCTATCAGAAAAGATGCGGATATCTCTAGCAGACATCACGTTTTTCTTAAGCCAAGATAGGGCTGATGTTCATCCATTGCAGGCACGACAGCATCCAGTAAATCGGTGTAAAATAACTGCATCTCAGGATAATTCGCATCGCCTTATTTTGAAGAACCTGTAGTCGAACTATGCTTGCATTATTTGCCAGGAATAAAATTCATGGTCGGCATGAGCGCCCTGACAAGAGTTCAGTTCCAACAGCTTGCTTTGTACCAGAAAACTTACAAAATTGTCCGATCTGGGAGGATACCAGTTGAAGGAGCTTCGTTGGCAGCCATAAAACCTACTAATGGGTTTAAATTTTGGTCACCTGGTGTCATGAGGCTTCGGAAATGAAGGGGGCGAGGTGCTAACTACTTGCATTGCAAAAGGCGTCAAAAATTATAAAGGTTTTTTTTTGTACCGAATTGGATGATATGGACATTTCAGCACAATGGTGCTACAAGTCAGTCATACAGTGAATAAGAAATTAGCGTTGTTAAGAGAAATGTTTCCGGTTTCTAGCAATATAGCGTTGCAGAGATGTACATATATGTAGGTAGTTTCAAGCCTCCGCAGTGAAAAATGGATTGTTTTACAAAAAAGTTTAAAAGGATAAACAAATTTCTTAAAATTATCATGCTTAGGACAGCAAAGCTACCCACTTATTTACTTGTCCGGTCCGCAAAGACGATCGAATAGCTACTACTGTTGGAACTGTGTATAAAACCCAAGAACCTAAACTCGTCGCAGAGCTCAACAACTGAACATCAGTAAAATTTTTCCTAATAGAATATCGGATAAAGATCTCTCAATTTATTCAAAGAGTCTAACTCACTTGAATTTTCTTAAAGCAGTTCAAAGTTCCATATTCTTGTGTCAAAAGCTTCCACCTTTGCAGAATGTTGAAGAAATTTTACACTGTTTTACGATATATCCAAAAACGTTTAATTGGTTTAAAAAAATAAAAAGAGCACAAGACTCGCCTGTAAAGATAATTTTGTTCCAATCACGACTAACCCAGTTAAATGGTTTTTGAATTCTTTACAGTACTCTTCAAAGAGACCCAATTTCCTTTTAGTATCTGCCTTATCGTTTAAGGGATAAATTGTTACCTCGCGCCGAAAGTGTTTTCTTCTGGTTTGCCTCCGATTCAGTGTGAGATACTGCTTGAATACTTCTATGATCATCTTGTCTTACGGTTCTGTGGTTGTCCATTTTAATCCACAGTCTCATCGATATTTTCAGCTTCTTCGTAGTAACTAGAACATCTTGTAATGAAGTAGTTTGTAGTTTCGATGTACTTTTCTGCATTTGCTAAACTCAATTTCTGTCCCTAGTGATGGTGTGTTAGATATAAAGCCTCAAATCGTTTCTTGTACATATTTCCCTCACATTAATATTATGACCTACGTTTTCAAAATGTACAAAATTGAAATGAATTTTATCTCTCATGAGTCGAAATGAACCTATTTACAGATGCGTATACGATATTGGGGGATGTTGTAATAATCGTTTAACGTTTTGTGTTGAACAGACTGTATATAATGTAGAAACAGTTCCACTCAAACGTATGTTTGTCATAAGAAATCATTTTTATATCATTTTTATCATTTTTCTCAGAATAATTTTTAAGGTGTCCTGGCCATAACGATAATCTTTATGGAAAAGCAATTCAAAACACATAGACAACTATGTTAACTGCATGGCCCGTCGGGTATGAAAAGGAACCCATTTACCCAAAATGAGAGAAACTGTTTTCCGCGAAGTCGATGATGTTGGAGCTAGTCATCGACCGCCATTAATACGTGTTGGTTTTATAGATATCTTAAGAATCATAAAAATAATGAACCTATCTAAGTACAGTAAGCATTTGAAAGGGAGCTCTGTCGACACATAAAGCACTTTCAAAAGGACAATAATCGTGCTCTTGGCTTCATTAAAAACAATTCTTGAAATTAAATAGCACTTGTGTCACATTTCTTTTAAAGAGCTTTCGAGTTTCAAATAACCAGTATTTCATGTGCATCTTCTGATACTTCGGAGCAATTAACATCTGAACGCGCAATTCTTGGGTTAAAGTATTATTAGCGGCTAACGCAACTATCCAGGATGTTTCTCTTTTATTACCTTGCTTAATTGGTATTAAATTCTAAAACTAAAAACCCATCAAGAACTAATGGACATCTTCATACAATGATGTAAGTGTCAATGAAGAAGGCCACTTTTTAAGAAAAGCCCATAAAAACTGCAGCTGAAGTACTTAATTTTATACTGATCAGAACAGCGTTAATTGACGTTTGGATTGTATTTTTTTTTTTCACCCATATTCTTGTCTACTGCACTAGCTCTTAGTGACATAATGAGGTGCAATATCGCTGACCAGTGAATTGCTTCGATAGGAGATGCAATTCAAACGTACAAAGCCAACGACAGCGGCTTGCGTACATACATACATAGTTTACAAATGCGAACCAGTCATAAAACACAAACAAACTTCTCTCACACACACTCTCCTTTTATACTCCATCAAAACAGATTGGATCACCGTCAGTTAATTCAAATCACACCAAGAGTATATTAGTGTAGTGCAAAATAATTGGGGTCTTATGAATAAATCTCATTTGAGCGTTTTTTTTTTTTTTCGTTTCTCTCCTTTTTGTTACCATAGATACTTAATGCTACATAAGCAGCAACAGTTCAGAGTTTTTTTTTTGTTTGCATGTGCAATAAATAATACGAGATTATTATGCCTCGAAAACAAAATTGATTATTAGATAACAAGTTTCGTGCATAAAGAGTGCAATAAGCATATAACTGCGAGTATAACCCTGTATAGCTGTAGTTCCACAGGGCTGAGAGTGTGTTACTTGATTATTAACTGTGTTTTATGTCTGCCTCCATCTTCATTGTATCTAAATTGAATACACACAAAATAATTATGGTTAGATACATTTGTCCCGGAAACAAAATTTCTAAATTATGCATTTGTGATACAGCAAAAAAAAAAGTAATAAAAAAAAAAGTTAAATACAAAATGGATAAGCAAATTAAACTAAAAAATCACATTGCTTACAACAACTTTTATTTTTTAATTAAATATTTATAAATCGCGATTGCGCGTCCACTTGGTTGGATGTTAGTTGTGGTTGGCCAGCAGAAAACACTTCTGGCGATGAACGACCACGACATGAGTCATTATTGCTGGAGCGTAATCTTTGCCTCTTCGTGTAAACCAGATTTTCAAATTAATGAAACTCCTTCACCTTCTGCCCGTAGAGCGAGGGAAACTGGCTTATTATTATTATTTTTTTTATTATTTATTTATTTGTTTTTTTACTTTGCAAGCTATTTTCTTGTTGAAGATAATTTGTTGCACAAACGCTGGTCATAACTGCACAACTGAAATCCGGTGCTGTTTACCACCATTTAAGGAATGTGGTACACAGTGTTAAATTAGTTTTTTTTTTATTTCGTCTCGAAAGAAATTTGCCGTTAATAGACTTATTAAGTAGCTAAGCAATCATGCAGATTGTAAGGATGGTGGGGGCACTGATTGTTTTATATTTATTACAGAGTTTCTTTAATTAGAGGTGTAATGTAAAGTTACTTTTGCTATTTATTTTACAGGTGAATGGTTAATTGTTGAGTATAATTACCGAAACAAAACAGGTAGAACACGTTGGCTGGTAGATTTTTGCATACATAATTAGGTGCACATTGTTATTTGCAACTTTCTCATCGCAGTACTGGCTTAGTGAAAATCAATCAAAAATCAATCTCTTACTAGTGGTAGAGAAACCTGAACGATTAGTTCTCGCAGTACTGTTTGTATCTTGAACTGTAGTATAGACTGTTCAATGCATTTTTGTGTATGTACGACAAAAGGTGGATAAAAAAAAACGTTTGATAGGACTAAGAAATCAAAAAGAAAATTCATCTGCAAAAACAATTCAGCTTTAATTACGATCGACATTCTTCTAAGGCGTTTTCGAATGTCTCCTTCATCAAGCAACTCATTGAGAGTTGCTTTTTTGTTTGCGTGAACTTCAAGATAGAATTCTGTCTTTCCACAATGATCTTGTCTTAACGATTTGTTGTTGTCTATTTTGATCCACCGCCTCATCGATGTTTCTTAGCAGATGCTAAACTATCTTGTTATGAAGTTGCTTGTAGTACTCAGGTACTTTGCTGCCTTTGTTGTACTCTATTTCGGTCACTTGAAATGATGTGTTAGAATCGTTTACCGTCTTTTGTTGAACAGACTGTACATAAGGATGAAACAGTTCTATTCAAACTAGGTAACCTTGATTTTCTGTGCTTGTTTGGAAAGTCAATGTTATTAAAAATAGTCAACCTCTTGTTAATGAATAGATGATGCTTTGACATGAAATTGGTTGGTCTCTTCCGGGATTAGGTAGCTTTAGTCGATAGTTGTAGTTGAAGTTGCTATATATGGACCTCGTGGAAATGCTCCTTATTCGCTTATGATGAAATCATCCTCATTGCGGTCGACACTTGTGAGCGATTTTCTGAAATTTTTACGAAATTGGCGGTCTGCAGGCAATAACTGATGCACTGTTTGCACTTTGTACGGGTACATCCTCAAGCATGTCACTAAAAATTTACTGCCAATTGTGTGACTCGCCACCATGGACCACGGAAATGTTGGATTAGCTTAAATATTTATTCGTAATTGTTGCTATTCCCCGATAGGGCTCGAACCTAATGTGGCTGAGTGACATGCAAACGCACTACTTGTTACACCATAGTTAAAACAAATTACTTATAAAGCAAAACACATAAAGATACTCTTAAAAAGTTGCAACCAACTTGTAGCGCATACATATGAATACATATATCTTTGAAATGTTCGCATTGAAATCCACCATTTGGTAACACCAAACTTCAAGCAAACATTGTTTCTTGGTCTATTAATATGCGTTCTAAAAGGATAAAAATTTCACACACGTATAAGTATGCAAACTCTCTTCTTCCTCATCCATAAACCTGCCCTTCGTACCTTCGGCTTTCCTTTTGCCCAAATTTTGGTAAAATTTCACTCCTCATTTACTTGACCGTTCAAATATCCGCATCGTCCGAACTTTTCCACCAACAGGGAGGGATATCAAACGTTCTCTCAATTTTCTTCAAACTCCATTAGTGCTTCCTTTTTGGGGTGGCTAGGACCTTGTTTGTGTTATGCCGTGCTGTTTAAAGGGGGGCACATAAACGAATACTTACGGGGGTATGTATGCGCTATCGCATGCAATAAGTGAAATTAATTATGGGCCTTCTGGCTCTCGCATTTGTGAAGGGGGTTGGTTCACTGCACACAAACATGCACCCACACGTACTTCACGAAGGTGGAAGGGTGTTATGGGGGAAACATTGGAGGCAGCCTAATATCCTGGCGGATGGTCAATTGCACTCTGTCGTATTCATATACATAGAAAAGATGTTTGTGCGTTTGTGTAAGTGCATACCTTTATTTCCATGCATACATGCATGTATACGCACACATGTATGCGAAAAATGAACATTTACGTTGCGCCATAAGAAGGATAATAACGACGCATACGACACAAATGACGATGTTGACGAAGACTACGGAACAGGCCTACGACGATGATGACGGTGTGGTGGCGATTTTGATGATGATGATGACCATAGTGAAGAACCAATCGATAGGAATTCGCCCTCATTGCTGTGTTCTGAAGTTGGAGCAAGGATAGCAGGAAGCGCCTATGAGATCCCTTCAGGACGATGACTATTATGGCGCTGTTGTCGGCTGGCTTGAATGCAATTCGTTGCGTTGCTGTATGTCGTTGTGTTTCCTTAGTATGTGTGTTCTTTCCTGTTTCTTGCCTTGGGTAGGTTTTTTTTTTATTTCTGTGTGCAGTAAACGATAATTAACGAAATTACTGTTGAGTGGTATGAAAGTGGTGTGATGGGTGGTAGTATGTGCTAACGTAGGTCGGAAGGTCGGGTAAGAATGACAAAATAGATTAATGATGTTGAGTTGCATAGCCGACTTGTCGGTAGGGCCCAATTAGAATTTTATTCGCCACTCTGAACCATGTATGTGCATACATATATATATTCATATGCACATACATATATTAATGCATATGAAAGTGTTTCTTTTTAAGGTTAGAAGAGAAATGGTTTTCTGAAACTATGCATAAAATAATCCAAAGTAGATACATAGATGAAAGTCGTAGCGCACGATTTTGAGATATTCGAGAAACTGTACGACTTTTTTGATAATTTTTTCTTTGAAGCCCTATAACTCTTGGACAAAGATATGAACAGTTAGTACGAGAGTAGTCGAAAAATCAAGGAGCTCGATCTATAGATTTGATTCCTCCAGCAAACTTTGAGATTGTGAACCAGAATAAGCTCCAGCCAAACAGAGCAAGGAATATGCGAGTATATTACATAGCTTAACGACTATCCAAATTAAGTGCAAACGTACGCGAAGAAAAACAGAAGGAAGCTATCAACGAGCTTCTTGAGAATTCTATTTTTGATGCGCTGGAGGCGTGAAATCCCTTACGGATTCTGGGTAACTCGTGTTAGGAGATGTGCCCGATTTCATGCTCCTGCATGTTTGCGTGGCTAAAGCACCGCAGCGGCACCAAACAGAACGTGTGCACTATAATCGTAGAGCTGCGTTGAGAATGTTAGTTAAAGTCTGTTCTCAGCATAAGAACTAAGTTGCTACTGGAATCAATTCTACTCTATTGCAGTATTTGAAAAGTGATCTGATCACTAATATCACTCGCTAGTTGAAAGCCTTCCTAAACAGATGTCTACGAATCATCTCGAGCATTTTTTGGTCTAACCTTAAACACACAGCTTTATGAGAGATTGGGACAGGCTATAACTTTGAAGCAGATAGTGCCAGTGAAGCATTAATACTTTACGGCGTGAAGACAATTCAGTGAAATCCGCTAACCGAATCATACACAACGACTTAGGAATCGTCCTAGGCAAACGTGGCGCGAAACAGTTGAAAAGGAATCGAGTTCTTTAGTTCAAATACTTTGCAGAACTCGGAATGAGGCGCGCAGGCATGGTTGACGTCCTAAGTCCTTCGAGGAGTGAAAGCAGATAGGTAAAAAAGGTCTACATCCGGAAGACTTGTATACGAAAATCTGAAACAAGAGTAGCTTATGGTCCGTATTTTTCTTTGACTGGAACATCCACCATTCGATTTAGTTCTGTTTACCCTGTAACAGGAGCTGTAGTATCAGGGGTTTCTGCTAAATCTCACGGAAACTAATAGTTTCTATTTGGCCAAATGCAATTTTTGCCACGCGGTGTATTTCTCTTGGACTGGTTTTAATGCTTGCGCTACTCGGACTCAGCAAAGAATATTTGTAAACGGTAACGGACTTCCTATTTGGACATTTTCCACTAAGGTACCATTTGAATAAAATAAAACTAACAGATTCAGCCGCCAGCGCACTCTGCGGTGCACAGAGATAAATAGCAGAAAAAATGCCCAAGAAACGGTAATTCCACCCAACGGGGGCCTAGTTGGGCCCAGCGGAAACTTGGAACTGTAAACCCAAGATATTATTGATCTTTGTCGAAACCCTCAATCTGCTTCTGGTTAATCATTGGGTCGCCAAAATATATCTTATGGGTAGTACATCGCTTGGGTTCTAAAAATCGTATCGTATCGTGTACTGGATAACAGGTCTCCGGGACGGTCTCCGAATACAGTATTCTGCCGCTAACGACGGACGATCAAGTCAGTGGTGACCTGACTTGAGTCAGCAAATATTTTACGTTACACCCTGTAATAACAATGAATTAAAAGCAACTGTATATGTATTTAATTATCTAACGATTAACTTTATTCTTCAAATGCAAAACCGTTCTTCAAATGCAACGTTCAGATTGTTTGTTGAACTATGACTCCATCTTAATAGGTTAGAAGTTCACCAATCTCACCCGTTGATCGCCCCGTAATTATTTATTTAAACACGCAAGTGTTTATTAAGAATATATTGTAACAATTTAGAAGCAGCAAAATATCCTAATGCTCATGTGTAAGGCAAGCTTACTCGACCCTTTAACTCTCATAAATAGCTCCGTGGAAATATTGTTCCATGTTTCCTGAGTATTATAGCATTAAAAACCTTCCAATTTAATTATTGATTTCATCGCATTACCTTAATAATTAGCATAATAAATAGCTTATTAACTTTTTTCCTCTCTATTTCTCGTTTTATAAAAAAACTCAAACAATTAATGACTGCATGTTATTATCTACAGTTGGTCACAGAATTGTTAGTAGAGTTCCTGGTTCAGCAAAAGCTATTGAATGCATTTCTGAAGTATGCAATGATGTCAGTTTAAACAAAATGTACTTAAAGGAATAATTCACTGAAAATTAAAGAAATAATAAACAAAGTAGTTAATTAGTAAATTTTAAGACAAAAATTTTAATTTTTTCATACACGGTTTATTTTTTAAAATAAGGATGAATCATTTTCTGTCGGGTCGGGTACTCCTTTCCAAATAGAAATGTGCAGTTTAAGGTTGGTTTACCACCTAGTTCGCTTGCATTAGTCAAAAGTTAATAGTCGGTGGTAGTTCTCCGCTGCATCAAAAACAAATACCGTGTCGAAGTTTGGAAGAATCCAGCAGAAGTAACCCATTGGATTTTGAGTAAAGATAAAATTATTGTTAGTTATTATGACCGTGAGTCAAAGCAGAAGTCTATACGATGTAAATAGGGTGTGCGCTTGTTTTATAACTGTTCACAAGATTGAAATTGCAATGGCTACTATAAGACATGTGGCCCTCCATCTTTAATTCATCTTACTAACAGTTCTGAACTGGCACTTAGTGATTATTAACTGTCCCAAAATTTGAATAAAAATATACAGGTGCTTTCTTTATAGCCTAAATGAACAATAAATGCTTTGTTACATTTGTTACATAGACTTTATTAGAAATAATTGCCATACAACGTCGTCGCACTAAATCAATAAATTTACATCTCTGCAAGGGGATAGCATACTAGCAACGTGCACACCAAAGTTGTTCCTCTCAGAAGGAAGGTTTCTTGACATCGACGCATAAACTTTCCAGCGGATGTAAGTTGAGGCGGCCATACCGGCACAGTAATCCGATTTGTATTCCGAAGTCATTTTTTACTTTTCGGTCAAAAATTGAGATTTTTATTTAGTAATACAGCATGTTGAATGACAGATCCTTGTCCTTGTTCGAAGTTTTATCAGAACGATTATATATTATAAGAATGTCGCAATTTTCCGACCAGATCGTTGTCCCTGTGTAACGCATTGAGTTTATCTTTAAATTTTGCCCACGTTCCATTAATACAAACTGGATCGAATATCATGCGAAAATTTGCCTTTCGAAGCAGCAAAGGACATTATCATACGCATTTGTCAGATCCCATGCTTCTGCGCCATATAGGAGAAATGGGATTATCAGCGTCTTATATTAAGTCTCGATAGTCGTTTGAGAGAACTTCGGGGACACTCCCTTCTCGTTGACCACATATATTTCGTTTTGTCCTTATTTATAGACAAACTTATCTTAGCCCCCTTCTCCATGTCTGTGAATGGAGAAATCAAGATTGGCAAAAACACTACCGAACTCTTAGGTGACAGTCATATGATCTGTTTAACATCATATTTGAAGCATTTGAATGAAGCTCAGTGGTAAGTGCGTTGGCCAACTGAGCGGGAAGTTCTAGATTCGAATTCCAAATAAAACATCAACAAGTTTATTTCACGGTCCCATCTCTCGGAAATGTCTGGCAAAAGTTCGAGAGTAATAACTGTTAGTTTCTCAGTTCAAAAAGAAACTTTTCATTTGTCACGAGAAACTAGGCCTTGTACCACATACGGTCTATTGAATCAAATAACCGAATGCTTATTTGATTTGTTTGGCTGCCGCTGCCGACTAGTCAGTTGACCGTCGCGCCATAGTTCTGAAACCAAAGCCTGTTCAAGGCCAGATCGTCCAATAGCAGCTACAAAAAGTTGTTATGATGTTATGACCATTTTCAAAGGAGTACGAACCAATGATGTTACCACTCCAAAACGCACGTTAAATAGTCACTTTTTTAAAAATGTGTTGGCTGCACTACGACAATTTGAGTTCTTTGAGATCCCAAATCCTACAGTTTTGAAAATGAGCGAGATGAAAATAAGCTGATTCAACCAAAGAGACGTCATTTTCAAACTCGTTTAAAGCCCATAAGGATATTTCGGTCGTCTATTTGCTTTAACTTTTGAGTCAGTTGGACCCTTGTAATATTTGTGTAATTTTCTGCTCAGATAAGTGTGAATGTTGTTCAGTTCTTGGGCAATAGGAGCAATTTTTCCGTTTGCTCGCACCGGACAAGCACGCAGATAACTTCCTTTCCATATCCACAAGCATGCCGATTTCTAAAATTTCCTTACTTTTGACAAAACATTCTTTTAAAATTTTACACAGCTTCTCCAACTTTAGAAATAATTTATTAAAAAATTTCAGCAAATTTTACTAGAATTTCAATTATTCACATACTGTTCGGATATAATTGTGATTAACTGGATACGAGTATGTCGCGTTTGAAAAAAGGAACAGATACTTATAGTTGATCTATAGAAACATTGTTGCAGGTTGTATGTGAATGAGTATGTCGATAATTGCACACAAGAAAGTTGCAAACCTGAAGCCTTCTTTTTTTGTCGGACACATAAATTTAAAATTTTTCTACGTTGATAATGTATATTGTAATTATGTCTATTAGGCTAATTAATAATATTAATGGTGTAGCGTCATGGGGAAAAAAAATGAGTCAAGTGAGGTGCATAAAAAACAGCATTCTTACTATCGGTTATTAAAGGTGATCAGTTGATCAGGTTACTTGCTTAGTATTTGAAAACATTAAATAAATAAGACGAGATGAGGTGATTTAAAACAAGAAGGAAATGTATCCATTTGATAAACCTGCCCCTCGAGGCAATGCAAGTACATAAAGTGGTTTGAAATTCCTGCAAAGTATGGGCTTACGGAAGGATGGGGAGGCAATACAGCTCAAGGCTGAGTTGGCTAAGTTTAATGCTGAGACTGCGACTAGTTGCAACTAGCCACTTGCATTCCTCCCCTTCAAAATTTCACCCGCAATACGCGTTACGCTTTGAATGCACATCAGTTCACCCTCAAACCCATCTTCGGCCGTGCTGTCAAATACAGAGATTCGTTTATAAGCCGAACGACACGTATGTGGAACGATCTTCTAGGCTCTGTATTTCCTCATCCTTACAATATTCAAGCATTTAAAGCTAGCGTGCACTGGTATTTCCTCTGTTCCTCTTCTCCTTTTTCCAAACGCCCTGAATAATCAACGTTAGAGTATTTATACCCCCTTTGGTGTGCACAAAGAGGAGGCCACTTGAACGATGTCATATTTCGTACATAATGTAAATGGCTGTTTAATCAATCAGTAGAATATAAATTATAAAATTGTGTTTCATTTAGAAGTTATTCAAAAAAACATCGGCCCGGAACATAAAACGCACCCTGCATACAGGGTTATTTAATCTGTGCTTTAGAATTTTTATTCAAATGAAAAGTGTTAAAGACCAATGAAATTTCAAGCCCTGTTATTATATATGGACTACATCATTATGACTACATCATACGGCTCTGGACAATGTCCTTATGTATGGACTACATACTCGCTTGAATGCCACGGGAGTTCTCACAGACTTAAATTCTTCCGAGGTTCTGACTGTATTGCGGGCACAACTTCACGGATGTTGGTTTTAAAGTGCTCAAAAGTTTGACTATTGTCTCCATTGACATGATCTTAAGCATAACCCTACAGGAAAATGACGTCAGATCACACGATCTTGCTGGCTAATTAATGTCGCCAAATCTCGAAATTTAACAGCCGCGGGACTTTTCGTACAATAGAGCCAAATATGCCTTTATTGCGTGGCACATAGCCCCATCCTTTTGGAACCACATGTCGCCTACATCAATACCTTCAATATTACACCAAACAATGTTGGCTATCATTGGACGATTCACCATACAGTGGCAACTTTATCATTTTCAAAAATATACGGCCCGCTCACAGTGCGGGATGTGTAACTTGAACCTTATAGGGATGAAGATGTAAATCTAAGGGGAAAATACGCCAAATGGAGCTGTAGGAAATGCCCAATTTATGCGCGGAAATGGAAACTGACAATTCTGTTTCTTCGGCCTTTTATTGCATTGTATGTGGAAAAGTAGCGTAATTATTCCTCGATAGTGACAATAACACGTTGGATATCCGCCTTAAGTACAGTGGATATTTAGAATCCCAAAACCCACAGTTTTGCTTGCTAACACAGCCTCCAATATGAAAATGAGCTTCTTTCGAAAATATGATTTTGTGATTAAAATCGACGACTCTCTGCTTCAACTCGACGAGTTGGTCCTTCGAAGTAACTACTCGTAATCAAAAGTGATTATGCAATATTTTCCTTTGTGAAGTGCTGCAGATGTTCAGTTTGTAAGCTGTACGACGACAAGTCGAAATTTTTAAATTTTCACAAACACTTTGGGTAGCAGCGGAAATTTTTTCGTCTGTGTACACCAGATGAGCACGCGGATAGCTATTGTTTTATATGCCAGTTTCAGGACATATTTATTTATATGCAATCCACGGAAGGCTTTATTATGACCAAAATCTACTGGTTTTTCAACATTTCAGAGGCGTTATCTTTGTCAGCATCGAAATAACATACATGCATTTCACAAGGAAACCAATAGATGTTCCACCCCTTAGAGTCTGCAGGGCAGGGTCTTGTTGCGATCTATTTTTCAGAGCTCTGCTGAATTTTTGTATTATGTGCTTAAAATTTTTCCCGCAAAAACTTACGAGTTTTAACTTTTTACAAATAATGTCAACATTCTGCAATAAATTTAGATATAAGCTGCCGATTATATATTAATTTTTTTATATTTTTAGACGAATCGGGATGCAATTTTAATATGGCGGAGGGTGTCGAAGAAACTGAGAGCAATAGTCACCAAAGTAAAGCAGATACACCAACTATGTTAGGCACCGTACTACCCTGTGAAGCAACTATCACCGCATCGTTAGGCGGTATAAAACGTGAATTTGACACAACTCCTACTCCACTTGGTGGCGTTAGCTCGGGAGGCGGTATTGCTCCAGTATCACGTTTACCAACCCCTTCTCCATCATCTCCGCCCTCACAACTAACACCCACCTCAACGGCGGTCAATTCAATTGCGGCCACAATACGTCCAGTGCCCAATTTATCATCTGCCTCTTCCACATCGTCTACATCATCGTCCTTATCTTCATCATCTTCATCATCATCATCATCATCGTCATCGTCATTTTCAACATCTTCATCGTCAATATCGGCAGCAACAACGGCGGCCACGGCAGCTATATCATCAGTTACTGGGGTTACGGTGGACAAATCACCATCACCGTTTCCGTCATCGTCAACGTCACCGCCTGGAGCCAATGCCAGTCAGCATCATCCTCCTCACCTGCAGCAACAACAAACTACTCAACAACAGACACAGTCTCAGCCACAGCAACACTATCATCCTATTAATCTAAAACCTGAGGTAAGTCAGATTTGTACACTAAAATGCGTTCAAATGGTTTTAAAACAGAAAACTGCATGTGAATATGCATTTATCCAGTGATAGATACGTATATACATATATGCGTAAGTATGTCGGGGGTGATCTACTCACGGATATTCAAGGAGAAAGAGAACGAAGAAGTAGATCAGAAGATGTTTTGTGCAGAACACATTACATTTGTTAAGATACATTCGGTAACGTAGACTTATTGTTTATCAAAAAGTTCATTAATTGTACTTTTTGCAGATAATATAGCCATTCATAGATCCATTACAATCTACTTGTGTACATTTTTTTTTTTTTTTTTTTTTTGAAAAGGAGGCGAATATCTCGAATGACACTAAGAGACTTGTGCCTCACAATAGTTTGTAAGTAATGTAATAAATTACTGATATTTGGGATCTGTTCCACTTCATCGTTGTCGTGGTTTTGGAGCCTAGGTTGAGTAGATCTTTTTAGACTTAGGTCCACCATGTAGGTACAATATTTGAATTTACCACAGAGAACTAACAATATTGCTAAGCACTTTATTCTGAAATCTTTGGATGCATTCGATGTTTGGCATTATTTTACGTCTCCAAAGGTGTATCCCTTTCGGAATAGATAGACAAAAAATCAACCAATAAGCGAATGCATTGTCTGATTGATACTTATTGTCCAATTTTTCGCGTTCCTTTTGGACTTGTACTTTCCAGTATCATGGCCAAGTACTTAGCCCTGATGCATCCCGAATTGTAGAGCCATAGAATGTGAGCAAAGTTACTTTTTGAGATAATAGTACATTAGTGCATTCTCAGACTCTATAAACATTCAACCAACTAAAGCACTGGATACATTTTGGTGAGCTTTATCAGCTTGGCGGGCATCATACCTACAAAATTGCATGATTTTGCAGCAACACTGGTCGTTTTCGTTAGCAACAGATACTCACTCGTGGTACCAGTGTTACATTGTTTACAGGCTATTGTTGTTACTAGTAGCCCTGAAGTCACATGAAATCTATCTAAAAATATGAGCATCCTTTAGGTCATCCTTTAGCATGGAAAATGATCGATTCTCTTAGCACCTCGGTGACACTATACATATAAACTGGATTCTAAGAGTTCCAGTGGTGGTGAACTTAGTTTTTCTTAATTGATAATTTGATCCAAAATACCAACATGGCACAGGGTATATCACACACTAGTCTCCTCTCATGGGGCATATGGCGTCAAGACTGCCCCCTGCCATCGTTTGCAGAGTCCATCGGCGTGCTTTAACTTTTTACGTTTCGTTCCAAACGTTCTGTTTTCTTCTTCTACTCTTTTGCGTCAAGTCTGTTTAGGGTTACCCACACCCACACTCTTTATTGCTATGTCGATAGGTTTATGTCCCGTGTTCATACAAAAGGCTGTTTATTCTGGTGCTGTTAGGCTAGGAAATCCTAAGGATGGTTTGTAGATATCTATTAACAAGCGCTTGCAGCATGCGAATGACAATGTTGGTACTACACCCATATTGTAGCACTGACTCAATGTTGGAGCAGAAGAGTCACAAATTCGTTTCAGTGCTGTGAACATTTATCTTTCAAATTTTGGAAAGTATTCTCAACGCAACTTTAACGATTCCTATTCTGCTATCCCCATCACGTTCGGTGAACCATCGACCAAGACAATACTTTCTAAACCATGAATGTTATCTGCAATCTCGACCTGCTGTCCAGCATAGTTTTATTAAACGGTGGACTGAGGGCTTTAGTTTTGGCCTTAGTAATTCTCAGTTGCACACTGTTTGTTCCTGTTGTTCCTAGGCTGTGAACAGTCTTTCACAGCGTAATCTAGGTGTTTAATATACGATGTCCTTGTCCATTGTATGACGCCGTTATTTGCCATCCAAGCTGCTGTTAACCAAAATGTAACAAATAATTTTGGGCCTTGTAGTTCCAACGACCCCAGGATGTTAAGATTGGAAAATAAGAAAACCATTCATTACATCACTCTCAATACTTTGTTACTCCCCTCCTATCAGAAGGACCTATTCATACGCTTCTATTGACGTGCACGGGTTGTCAAACTTGCACATGTGAAACACCTCCAAGTAATGAATACACGCACCCATATTAATAAACTATGTTGGCCAATTTATTATTATCCAAGTCCCGCCAATATAGCAAGTCGAAGTGCTATTCTGCAAGAAGATTCCATCGTATTCCCAATTAAAGTTTGAAAAAAAAAACGGCGCGTGAAACGACAGACGTGTCATTATGCACACAATGTTTGCTTCAAATTGTGTTACCTCTTCTACTGCCTACCTATGCACATACGAGTACAACAACGAGTTCTTCGACTGCATATGTACCTACTGACTATTACATACATAGATATTCTGTTGCGAGAAAGGTGAGGGAGCGATTAAGTACGCTTTGCATTAATTTATTATTACACTTTCGACCGTACTGCTAATTCCAGGAATACTCTATAATAATTAACAGGGTGGCTCTGGCTAAAATATACAAGTCATATAGAAATTTTAGGAATTTTTTAAAGAACGTAAGCTAGGTATAAACTAGCGTGTTGTTTCCGAAATGCATTGTTTAGGATTTATTTTAAACGTAAATAATATTTCAAAATTGTGTGCTGAATGATAAAAATTGTTCGTTAAGTTTCGTGGTTGATGCTGAAGTTCACGTAAAAAGCTGTCCTTCCTATAAGGCCATTTGGCAAAGGTTTCTCAATAGGAACTCCAGATTTATTTTCCCTTCATTTTCTTCTGTAAGCTTGGCTTTCCTTAGTATTTCATATATGACATCAGTAAGTGTTGCGATTTCCTATAATGGGAATGTTAGACAAAGGAACTGTTACTATTATTGTTAAACCTGATACAAAAATCCGCTTCCATATTAATTCCACGTCGAGTGTCAATGCCAAATATGTCAAATTATTTATGTAAAATTTCATAAGTAGATTTTCCTCGTTGAGTACGAGTGCCAAATTTGTGTTTAATCATGTGTATATGTATGTAGCTAATCTACTTCTAGTAGCTTCCTTAACCATGTTGCCCGTTGCCAATATGGCTGCATTTTTTGCGGATGTACATAACTATAATGGCGTCTCCTAATTTCGGTATGTCTCACGTGTATAACAAGTTGATATAGAACCGGAGCAAACACACTCCCTTGCGGTATACCAGTCTCGATTTCTTTAAAGTTGCTGTATGCGTTAGAGTGGTTAAAAAGGAAGAGTCTGTCTGCAAGATATTATTTTGGTACGTTACGTAGCGAAACGTATGCTCGAAACCTTCTAACGTGTATACTACATGTTTTTTTGCGTTTTGGTAATAATCTCAAACACTATCCCTGTAGCAGTGTCTCTCAATCGATTTACTTTAACGTCTAGGTAAAAAATAGATGAAGACCTATTGCTCCTATGATTCCTAGATTGTTTTTTTATGTGCACCTTGTTTCGATACTGGAAGCCTCTACGCGCCTGAAATATTGACGGATATGCAGTTTTAAGCCCCGAAATTACGGTTCAAGCGTTAATATTGAAAAATGACTTCCAAAATTAGTAGATACTGTCTTGCAGAAACTGTGCGAAATTTGAATATAAATTTTGGTCGAAATAAGCCCTTGTAGTTGTTGCTGGAAGGAAATACATATGGAAAGTTGGTGAAACTAGCATTCTTACTGAACAAAAGATATCTTTGTGCACCTTCAGTGTGCACAGATGAAATAATAGCTACCATTCCTAAGCCAAAAACCTCAACTCGTCGGTCAGCTACACAACTAAACATCAATTGCACTTTCCTTAACCATTCACCATTATATTGGCTATGTTACATCGAGCGGATGGACAAAGATCCGACATAAGTATGTATTGTCTAAGTGCATGCAAATATCGTAAGGTTGGTATTTGTGCGTTTGGCTAGAAAACAAACTGATTCTTGCATTTTGAAGATAATTATTTGGAAGGCATTACAACAATTTAAACTTTCATTCTCTTAGAGCAGATTCCTGGCTAGGCCTAAAAAACGTGGTCCAGTTTTTATACCTACCCTTAAAATAAGCTTAGCTTCGTCTATGGATTTGCTTACTTATATACTTATTCAGGTAGAGCCAGAATTCGATGTAGCTGCATCCAGTTGCGCACTTCAACTCAGTTGAGGTCGACTCCTACTTATGCGCGCCCCCTAAGGCGAGGTTTTCCTCAATCGCGTTATCCTTCCGGGTTAGAATCGAAGACTCTGCTGACCGGAGCGCTGGTGTCCATTCGTCCTACATGTCCTCGTCATCTTAAGCGACTGATGCGTAGTTCTTTTTTTTGACTAGGTCGATATCGCTGTATATTTCGTCGTTGAATTTCTTTCTCCAAATATTTTCCGAAAAATTTTTCTCTCGAAAAGATCTAGGATATACTCATTTGTCAATGTTTGAGCGCCATTAAGTTGGACTGGGATGTTCAAGGTCTTATATAGAATCTGCTACATTGTTGGGGATAACGACTTACTGTTCAATTGTCTTCTCAGTTCAAAGAAATAGCGAATGGCAAGAGTTAGTTCTTCGCTGCATTTCTATTGAGATGCTATTTTCAGAATGTGTAGCTGAGCCAAGGTACACAAAGTCCCTTACTATCTCAAAGTTATAGCTTTTTATAGCTTATACTTGCTTTTTCCCTCACTTGCTGTTAAACTAAATAATTCTGCTGTCTGAAGGAAAAAGCATTTAGTTGAGATGTTAAGTACCTGTAAGATACGATTTAAATTGCTTCTATTTAAAGCTTATGGGTTTGAGTTTGCTTGTTGCCTCCGGTTGGTATTCAACGTACAACCCTCGGCACAATATGTAAGTCAACCGGCCACCCATTGGATTCACCATGGCTATGGCTGTTTGTATTAACGTAGTTCTATTGAAGGGTCTTAGTTCTGCATCTAATAAATTAATGACACATCATCGACAGGTTGTTAGAATATAGTTAGTATCCAATCATGACCCTTATATTATTGAACTAGCGACTTTTTATTATTATTACTAAGGCCTTTGGCGGTTAGCTAATTGCAAACAAGTATTATTGTACATACAATCGATTTTATGTAGATTTCAGTCATGTTTTTTTTAAGAGCATGTTTAATGCACCATTTGGACGCGATAGTACGAACTGGCAGACAGAGGGAAGCATATGATTGTCTCCCTCCACAAAACAAATGCTTGTCGTGCAGCTTGATTAATAAACAATTGCAATAAGTCCCCAGAGTTTCGCGTAACCCAGTATTTAATCATCAAACAATAACAAATAACTTACACGCAAAATTAATCAAAAAAAAAAACAAATAAGCACAACCACGAAGTCGTAATTATAAGGTGATATCACAAAAAACGAGGCAATAACTACAACTCAAAACTCCTCTTAGACCTAACAAAATACTTTTCTACAAACGCAGGGGACGTGCAAGTCCCCTCATAATTTTATTATTCTTTCAAACCGTGCAATTATGCGCCATCAAAACCCACCACTCCCCCAAAAAAAAATTGAAGTAAAAGAATTTACAGTGAGGTCCATAAGGTTGCACACATTGCGACGTGACAATCAACTGGTTGTAAATATAGGATAGCAGGGTAAAGAAGGTAAACTAAAGGATAAAAGCTACGGCAATGTTTAAAAAGATGACGGGAACGGCATGCATTAGAGTTAGAGGATTGGTTTCGAGTTTCTTCTGAGGCAAGATCGTGCGTCCAGTATACGCTCCGTTATAGTGCGACTCCAAATCCAATCCTCTGAGTGCAGAAAATACTCGTATCCACACCTGATATACGTGCAATTAAGTAGAAATATTAATTTTATTTAGATCTCCTTGTTCGTTAAGTCGTACTTTAAAATTCTCTTAACAGACGGAGAGTGCCTTTTGTATGTGGACTGTTTGCCTTTGCTTGTCGTGTCGTTCATTGCATGCGTGGGCGTTCATAATTTGTAATTAATAATTAATGAGATGCATGTGACGTCTTGAATGCAACAATGATCTTGGCATAGAAAAAAGGAAAAACAGTATGTAACTCGAATGCACGCACTGCAAGAATTGACTGCAACAATATACAGAAAGTCTGGAGTGGTTTAACGAACACCATGAACGAGAACGTGCGTTACAAGGCTTCAAGAATTAATCACAATTTAGTTTCTGGCCTATTAATGATCGACATGGTTGTACGTCAGTTATAGGCATGAATGTCTACAGGGTGTTTCTTAGATTTTCATGTAATTTATTGTTTGGACGTGAAATATTTTCTTTTAATGCCTACGCCTTCATTCCCGTTTACAACGGATGGGATTATGGAACCAGTTGTGGTCTATGCAATGTGATTTAAAAGAAAAAAGAATATACATATGTATGAAAGATCGTCAGTTGAAAATGTATCCCAAAGTGAAACCAGGGACAGTGATGACCTCTATTTGGTTACAATCCAAATAGAAGACTTAAAAATTGCCAATATCTACAGGACTCCTAGGGCACTATGACCCCTCGGTATGTTGCCAGTCTATCAACACCCAAAAATCTGCGTCAAATAATATCCTCAGCAATCGATCTGGCCAAGTTGACCAAAATCTGACCAAAACAACTGAACAATGGCTTACCACAGGGATCAGTCCTGGTCTCTTTACTCTTCAACAGATGCACACGTGATTAAGTAAAGACAAGGTCTGCAAAATTTCAATACACTGACGATATAGCTCTCGCAATTAGTCATCAAAGACTGGACGCTGCAGAAGAAGTACTCACCAACAAGTTACGAATCCTAAGTAATTGAGTAGAACTGAATCAGCATGTTTCCATTTTAATAGTAAATTAGCTAACACGGGGGTGACCCGTCCAGCTGATGTCACACACTATGAAGATCGTTGAGCGGGTATTAGATGGCCGATTGCGGCAAATAATACGGCTATCTGTTGACCAGTGCCAGTTTATCGCGGGTAAATCATCCACAGATGTAATCTAAATTGCAAGGATCATAATGACGGAGCAAAGACAAGAGTAACAAGCCCCGCCGGAGTCACCGAAAAGTTCCCAATTAAAGTCAGTGTGCACCAAGGCAGCATCGTAAGTCCTTTGCTATTTATTGCAGTCCTAGATTATCTGCTTGAAGTAAAAGTGACGGACCCCAAAGTGCATCAGTTATTCTTTGCTGACGATGGAGCCATCACAAGTGAGAATCAAACGTCCCTGCAACGAGCACTTGATGTATGGGTGGATGTTTTGGAGGGAAATGGGTATTGAATCAGTCCAAAAAAGACAGAGTACCTGTACTGCCCATTCTCTGATCCACTCCAATCTAGTCCAGACATTTGTTTGAATGGAAAAGTGATTCCCAAGTGCGAAAAGGGCAAGTATCAACCATCGCGTAAGCGTTCGGTGGATGAAGTGGCAGGAAAACTTTGCTATCTTCTGTGACCGAAAAATTCCACCTAAGCTGAAAGGAACCGCAGTTGCTCGTTCGGCGCTCGCGTTCGGTTCGCAATGCTGGACAATGTATAAAAGGTATGAGGGCAAATTAGTGGCAGCTGAGACGAAGATGATTCGCATGACCAGTAGTTAAATCCTGATCATAACCTCGCTGAACAAAATGAAAGAAGAAGCTAACTCGGAGGTAGAAATAGAATTCAATAAAAAAAACAAAATATCTTGGAGTAACTTAGGATAGAAGTTTTACTTTTAAATCTACGATTCTTCGAAGAGCTTGTATCCCGGCCTAAATCCAGCCACTAATTTCTTGACCTTTTTTGTGGAACCCCCGGATTTTGTTTCTACCCTAGAACCCATTAATTTCCTTATATTGCGATGCAGTGTGGACCCCTTTTTTTATTTCTTACCTAATTTGAAATGCTCGTAAAAATAACTTCTTAACAACGCCGATCGCTGTAGACTTTTTCACTCGTCAATGAGATACCACCAAATATGTATGTTTTCTCATCTCTGTCCTCGACGTCGTGTCGGTCTCAATATTATTAATATTTATCCAAAAAATTATCTGCTAACACGATAGCAGTTATCTTGGCGATTTTCCTTTCTAAAGAGGCGCCTGACACTTCTTACGCCGACACGTTACTTTAAAAATTCAAAGGAAACCTCTTTGGAAATATCCGCATATCCCTCTGAGGGGTGATCTCTAAATAGATAAAAAGAAAAAAAAACTTCTTTTATAAATAATATAAATTTCCTATCTATCATTTGGAATTTAATGCAAGTTCCCTAGACATCCAATCTACTTTGTTGCAAACTAAATGGTCATTAAGCCTCTTATTATAGAGTAGTGTGTGCCTATTAGTCTTAAATATTTTGCCGTGCCAATACACATATCTTTATTTATGAATCGTAACCCCTTTTTCTTACAAAACAAAAAAAAACAGAAAAGCTATGCAAGATAAGAACACCAGTTAGTATTCATTGTCGAGTCCATTCGGTTCGTTCCCAACTATTTATATGATACGTTACGTAAAGTACCTCCCCAACACTGCAACTGCAAGTTTGTTGCAGGAACAACTTAAACGCCAATGAATGAGTATGTATCTGCGTTCAACTATATTTCCTATAATGATGATATATACCGACACACACTCGTATTACAATAGTAACCCGCAATGGTTGCTGCTTAAAATGTATTAGTATGTGTGGCTTTATGAATAATAAATGCATAAATACGAGTACAATCTTAGGGTAAGAGAGAAGCACGGAGGCTTAATGAGAAGTGAAAATAATTAATGCACTTAATGTGTAATTACATACATTACTCGTGAATTAAAAGACATTTTCGCATTTCATTCTGCCATTTTAGTACTAAACGTGGGCATCCAATTGAAACCCGGGGGCCCTTATTACCTTTTGTTCAGTGAAGTTGGTTAGAAAAATTATACGAAAGGAATTCGGAATAATTTGTAAGATCTGAAGGCATGCACTCCATGATCGCAACAATTCCGATCGACAGTATTATCTGTTAGACGCCCTACACACCAGGATTGAGCTGAGACTTAAACAACAAACCTCTTAAGCCATTGATAGCTAGCTGCCTCCTTTCCACTGGTAGGCAGCAACCAAGGCGAGGGCTTCCTCTACTTTGCGTCGCGAGATGTGGGACTCTGAGCAGCGATTAGAAGAAGTTTTATTTTTCGTTAGAGCGTCGTTGTTGGGATTGGTACCAGAGCCTAGTTAGATAAAGTTCTTAACTTCGTTAAAACTCTACTTATCGTGGGCTACGTATTTTTTCGAGACGTCGGCGTCAGGTGTCCTTTTGTCGAAAGAATGTACCTTGTTTTGGTACCTTGTACCTTCTTTGCGGATTCCGCTACTATTCGATTTTGTCAACATCTTTTGAAAGACTTGACCCTTGATGCTGGCGTCTGAGTTTTGCAAAATTCCTTCAAGAACGATTTTAAAGAAATCGCAGGGCAGCGAAAGGTTTATTCTGCCTGATAGCTGCAAAAGTGTGCTCTCTATCTCTTCAACTTCGACTGCGGTTCTACTAATAGCTTTTGTTACTAGTCCCTCGAGGCCTCTGTTCCTCTCGCATCAAGGTTTGGCAGGAAAAGTCCGACCTGGAGCCCCCTTTCGAAACTGATGCATATGACGAATTCGAGAATGAGAAGTTGATCTATGGTCGGTGCAATCCTGTCTGATTTTTGGTACGTTCCTTAATATTTTCTGCTTTTGTGGATCAGTGTACCCCATGAATTCAGAATATGTTCTGAAGTCTCGTTGAACCAGTTGAAGAATCTACAAAGGCTTCTCCTCTATCGCACATCTTGAGTTTACAGTGCCCGTTTGGATACCTGTTAGGTACCTTAAATTGTTCTTGTTTAGATCACTGCATGTTTTGATTCCTTTCATTCTTGAGGCTTTTTCAAATCCTTGACCATGTTCTTCTTCTCCCCTATGCCGGAGAGTGGTTTAGTAGAGGATAACTCTATGTGACTGCCCAGTTTTTAATAACGTGAGCGTTAATTGCTTTGATTCTTCCTGACTAAGTATCTGACATCAACTGCATTACTTGTATGTATGTATTTCGGTCTAAAACATACTCGTGCTAGTGTACTTACAGATGGATTCATTGAGCTTTGTCTTTGGTCCGAACAGCCCTGTACAAGTTCCCTCATCAGTTCTTGATCCCTCTGTGTACCGCTTGAATGTGTGCTAAGCTGAATATTCTTTGTTTGTTTGCAGTTACCTCTAAACATCAAAGGAATGACTTGCATGTCTACATGGCCCCAGTAATACGTACACCAGTCTTCACATTGTGTCGAGTGTCGTCCTTGTTATGACTAGTATAGTCTTTTTTGCCCATGCTATTGCACTAGCTTACATTCAGGACAAGATCTATTTAGATACTAGCTTCTTCTCATCAATGCATCTTAAATTATTTCAGCCAATTGATATAGAGCAGTCTATGAAGATCTGTCTGGTCTTCATACCTATCTATTGTTCTTGTAGAGATGCGTTTGTGCATGATTTAGGAGATAGCAACCGTAAAATTGCAGTATTCTCGCAGCGTTAGGTAATTTTATTCAGTTGTAGTTTTTTTTTTTCATTTAAGAAAATAAAAGAAATTCCACGGAGATATCCTTACTTTTAGAGGAAAAATATAAGCTTTATGGTAGAAAGTATCTCTTAAGTCAAAGCTTTCCTCAGTTTTTGAGCGAAATTCATTTAGCAAAAATTTTAGGACACTCAGGGTAGCTAGGTATATTTTAGAAGTCCGAGTTATCAAAAGCTTATATAATTTATTACATCTGTCAGGAGTGGTAACCAGAAGAAATTGTCTTGCATCCTATATACTGTATATAGTAGTCCTGGCAAATGCAAGTTATTTCCAAACATTCAATTGACTGAAAATCACTTTTTATCACTTTATATGTGCACTTTTGTGCATAGGTAAGACGTCGCATGTACATAGGCTGCATTGTATCCTATAACACGTTTCAATTGGACCACATGCCTAAGTTTATGAAGTATCGACCTTTCTCTGAAAATTTTCAATTAAAATCACCCAATTTCCATAAACACAACCCCTATACCTTTATCATCCGCACCATTACCACATGTTCTGGACTTATTCAAAATGCGAAAGACCAGAGAGTATTCACCGTGTACTGACTAACGATCGACTTTCGAAATCTTATTGCTATACTTCACAAACATATCCTCTCTACATCATCATTCATCTGTACACACTACTTGTATCTTCACCTTCTTCTACACTCATGCTAATGCTATCGGTCCTTCTTTACATCTAATAAAATGTAAAATCAACGACCATAAGGATAATTAGAGCACACACAGGTTCATATACATATGCCTTCACCTCTCCCTCTCCCCTGGTGTCCTTCTGTATCGGATGTTGTGGGAGTGTGGCTAGGGTTGAGGAATAGGGTATCCGGCTCTACACCTTATTCGCCTTTTATAATTAATTTTAGTTAAGTGTTTCAAGAAAGTTAAATTCAAATCCTTATTTTGTTGAACCCGCTCCTGTTTGTATCTCGCTCGCTTTCTTTCTCTCTCACACTTGCTGCTAATATTAGTACGCAAGCAAGCGGACAGATAGGACAGAAAATGGGTGATGGAGGTAAGGGCGAGAGACTACGTCTTATCCACCAGGACAACCCGGCATTTTAATGCATGCAAAACAACACATCACACTCACTCTTGTATCCTATTGAGGAAAACTATGATGTAGAGTGTAGATGATGATGATATTGTGTTTGGGTGGTGGTTAGTTGCACATTGGACACAACTATATTGTAGATATGTATGTATGTATGTACATACATATGTAACTGTACTTTGGTGGGTTTAATGGAAGGGGTAGTGGGTTTCAACCAAGAAAGTACACATTAATAGGGGCTAGTTCGTCAGCAGAAATGTAAGTAGAAAGTGGAATCAGACTAACAGCAACAGAAGCAGCACAGGCTGGATAGAAAGGATATTAATGCTTTCGGAGAGTAGCTGAACATTTACATAAAATTTTCAATACACCCATACATACATATAGTGGAACCAGCATTTGGAAGCGAATACGAAGAAGACGAACGAACATTGGGCTTGAATTGTCAGATGTAGAGCGGGTTGTTGGTTGGTGATGGCATATCCTTTCGGAATTAAATTATACGACGATGTGATGAGGACTTAAGGAACGACGACGAAAGGGTAAGTTAGGGTGAGGAATTTTTCAGAAGGATGTTGTGGGTGTTTTGATTGAAATTGTGGCTTTTCTTTAATGAGATTCCTGTAATAAATTATAAATGCGACGAAGGTAGGAATATGCATAAGATATATGGCTAACTACAAACACTGTTCACAAAATCAGCAACACATACATACAATTGCTTCACTGGCGAATGGAAATTATATCATTGAAAACGAATGGATGGTCTATAGGTGTGGGGGGTGAATGAATACGGGGGTTAGCTGTGAGAAGCACACATTACAGTATATGTCCTGGCTGGCTAAGTCTGGAATTATATTTTAGAAAATTAGCCTTAGACGGTTGCGGCTATAGCAAAGTAGTGGTGATGGTTAACGTGAGTGGGTGATTGTTGTAGGATGATATGAATGTTACTTGTGGTCTTGCTATATTTAATAAGAAGTTTCTGGAAGGTATCCTTCATTATAATTTCTAATTATATGCTAAACATTTTGCATGAGTTTGTTGTATGTACGTTAATTCTGGAATTCTGTGTTTTGTGTGCGGCTTTCTGAGAGAAGGTAGACAAATGAGTTGATAGGATAAGCGATATTGATTACAATCAAGGCCATCTGCAGGGTTCTACTTGAAATTGCTATTGAAAATACACCGTTTCAATGTTTTTGAATTAAAGGTGCTTCATTGATGAGAACACAACTTTTCAATGGCTGTCTTCGCCTGAGTTGGCGGTAACTCATTCAACCTAATTTGACATAATTTTTTCGATTATTTGTGCCTCTGAGATGCGTTGGGGCTCTTAAAGTTTCACGCACACTGTGGAAAACAGTAGTAATTCTCTCGTATGTGCGCACTAGGTAAACATAAAAGCTGCCAGTTTCACGAACTTTCTTTATGAATTTTCCTACACCATCCGCTAAAAGTGCCATAAATTACTTCCGAATGAATATCGGTCAATTTCTGCAACACCCCACTCACTTTGGAAGTGATCTTTTTTTCCTACGGAAGTCTGAAATCACCTACATATCTGTCAGTATTTCAAACGCGCTAGTGTTGCCAGAGTCGAAAGAGCAGGCACTTACGTTTATGTTGCATTTTTAAGCATTGTCACGTGACTGTAATGGGTTGTGACTTGTCTGTATGTTGCTTTTACTTATGATGATAATCAGAACAAGCGCACAGATTCGAGAAAGCTACTAAATGTCACCTTTCGGATGCGGCATCAAATTGTAGGCTTCTTTTATATACATATATAACACTTTTAACAAGAAAGGCTGCGAGAAGGTAGTAGACCATTGCCTCTATGCAGTGTTGTGGTCTGTTGTGGAAAATATTTGCAACTTTTTATGCTCTTTTATTTCTTTGTCTATTAAAAGTAGCAAGACCGAAAGACTCTTGAGTTGGACTTTCTCACTGTGGCTATTTCTCGAGTGAACGTCCGTTACAGAAACCTCTGGGTTACTTAGTGTTCATAGGTCACAGCACCAGTAGCCTCATTTTGTTTTTAATTAATTTGGAGCATAATTTCAGCAGAAGATTTCACAAAGCTTGCGAACTGTTGCAACAAAGCGTTTCTCATTTAAAATGAGTTCTAATACTGATAACTCTTTGTCATTTCATGTAGCGTTCCATATTTACTAATCACAACATTGGCATTTCGAAGTTTGAATCCCAGGAAAAACCAAACTTTTTTTTTCGGTCGCGAATGTCTGAGAAACGCCATAGGAAAGCTTCCCAATTTGCCTTTCGGATGTGGCCTTAAACAAATATAACACGCACAACACAAATGGTCGCAAGAAGCTAAGACATGGACACCACGGTCTGTAACGTCAAATATTTTCATTTGTTGCATTCACACGCGAGTGGTGCTGCTTAACAGTAGGATTAAATAAACCCGACCAAGACCACAGTGGTACCTTTCACCAGGAAAAGGCACTTAGAACACATACAAGCCATAATATATTTTCTCTGCCATAAAGTAGATTTTACCTAAGTTACCCTGTCGAAGGTGGACTATGGTCATCGAGCCTCTATGGTCATGCATCCATTTTCTCTCGATGGGAGACTACCAACAGGTCGACGGAAACTGATCACATGAACCCGATATTAGCTTTTGAAAGGAGATTCGCTGCAAGAATTTCTGACAGAATGTACTGGAAGAACCGTAAGAGCATGAAAAAGGAGTTGGCATTCTATACCGATGGTTCTAAGATGGACATTGGCACGGGAGCCGGAGTTTATTGTAAAGCCCTAGGAATAAACCGCTCCTTTAGAATTCACGACGACTGCAGCGTCTTTCAGGCCGAAGTCACAGCCATCTTACAGGCTGCTGAAATTATTCGCGAGAGTAATATCGTTGGCAAAACGATCACTGTCTATATAGACAGCCAGGCAGCCGTTAAGGCTCTGGACTCCGCGGTAATCAGGTCGAGGCTTGTAAGAATCTGCAAGTCACTCCTAAACGAGATATCCAGAGCCAATGCGGTGACCCTCTGCTGGGTACCAGGGCACATGGATATCAAGGGAAATGAAAAGGCTGATGAGCTTGCTAGGAAAGGATCGGCGCTGCACTTATCGCGGGCCCTCCCTTTTGTAGTAACCCCAATCAGCACCTTACGGAAAAAGATAGAAGATGAAGCCATCGGTCGAGCAAACAGACGCTGGGTTCATCTGGAAACATGCGCAACGGCCAGGGCGCTATGGCCGCCCTTCAGCAAGAAGAGATCAACCTCTCTGGTAAAACTTAGTCGTTATAACGCACGGGTTGTTTCTGGCATAATTACTGGACACTGTGCTATCGGCGTTCATGCAGAACGACTCGGTGTGCTACATAACGACTTTTGCAGAAGTTGTAGGGACGAAGAAGAAATTGAATCTGTTCGTCATCTGCTATGTGATTGTCCTGCCCTATCCGTCATAAGAATGAGGACTCTTGGGAGTTACTTCTTTTCGGAACTGGAGGACTTAGGAAATGTAGAGCTGGCGGACCTCCTGAGATTCATATCATTATCTGGGTGGTTCTAACAGCGGTTTTTCTCATGTTTCCAGGGTTAAAAAGATTGGGCACAATGGACCGACCTGGTCTAAGTAAGCAGTGACTATGTCACAAGGCACCCATCTACCTAACCTAACCTACCCTGTCGAGCGCCATGGCTCAAGTGGTTAGTGCGTTGGATCTCTGAGCGTGAGGCCCTAGACCACATACGGTCCGTTGCGCCAAGAATTTGTATGTATTTTTTTGACCCTGTCGAGCTCTGATTAAACAGTTACAGTGGCACAAAATGTGGTCAGCTGATTATTCGTGTTCGTTGCACGTTCTTCCTACATAAGTTATTTTAGGCTCTTCCTATAGTCATGAGGTGTCTTTTAACTCGACAGTGTCCTGTGACTATTCGAATCTAACTTCCTGGAAGTTGTTTTATCCTTGTATGGAAGATGTTTAGCTTGAAAATTTTGACTTGTAAAAACATAATAAGGGTGGGATTTGTTTTTCAGCTAGTTTTAATACAGCTTTTCTAGTTATGCTTCATAATCAGCCTTTTCAGTCTTGGCATTATGAAAGTCGATGCAGATCCTTTTCTAGCTAGTATTTCCATCATTTCAATGCTCATGTGGTCGCTGTGTCTGGGCACGCCAAAGAGATATGTTTTAATGAAGTGAGTAGTAGCAGACAGTCTCATACCAGTTTCGATGTTATTTCATAGGTCTGAATGGTTAGAAGCACGGCTTTTTGTCTGAGAGCATGTTATAGATCTGTTTCCCGTTCTTCCATTCCTTCCTGGTTGAAAGCTTTACTAAAAAATATTTACTGAGGTGCAGTAAGAGAGTTTTGTAGTCACTCGGACACAAAACCAGTTCGTTTGGTATCGTCTCCAGGACTTTACTAAACCGTATTGCACAGCACTTTGGTTTTTGTGGAAAAAAGTAAGTATCGTTATGTTTGGGTTTACCCTGAGACCACATCTCGTGGCTGATGTGTGAACTTTGTCCCGAGCTCTATGCGTAGGCTTATCACTGCTGACACTTAAATAACCACATCGTCCGCGTACGCACCCGATAATTTAAAAAAAAAAATGCTCTTGGTCCCACTGTGCATTGCATTAACTAGCTCATACAGTCCGTGTTTCATCAGCTTTTATTCTCCACCCGCAAAAGACTTTAGGCCGTTTTCTACATCACCACATTTTTCCTACTTCGCTATTATCCTTTTTGTATTTTTGTTTTTCCTTAATCATTTCTTGCACTCAAATAAAACAATTGCACTGTAAATGTTGCTACCAATACCAATGCCAAAAATATCTAACATAAAATTCATGCACACTGTTTTCTTCAATGGCAAAGGGTCTCCGTGTCCATCAAATTATACTTACGTGAAAAGTACTAATGAATAATTACTGACTCTAATTCATACCACCACCATCGTTCGACCTCCTTTCAATCCTTCATCCTTATTTCTATTTTCAAGTAAAAAGATGGTGGAATGGTGGACACTAACGCAACCTCTCCAACATTATCTTATATTCTCTATTGCGCTCAGCCGATAGAACTGAATTGTTCTCTTAAGTTTGGTATGAATGTGTAGCTTGGGTGGTTTTTGAGGAGAAATTATTAACGGGCATAGAAACTATAGGCAACCCAGGCAAAGAGGAGAAGGGAGTGTGGTGAAGGCCGTTTCGGTTCCACATTTCATAGTCTACTGGGCAGTCAGAGCGTTAGTAATATGTACGTCAGTGTAGAGATGGCCTCAACTCCCTCTGATTTGCAATTAATTCACCACCCTACGAGGCGCGCTATCGTGGTGGATGGGCGGGCAGTCAATTCGATATAAGGGTTGTCTGCATTTACTACGAACAAAACTGCAAACTGAATTAACTTGTATGTTAAACAAAATGGGGGAGAGTAAGGGACGAGTCATCATCTCTAATATAGGTAGATGGCAATTGCCATCCCTAAAATAGGTAAAGCCAGACAAGATTCTTGCACTTTCTACAAAAGCCTCCTAGAACTAAAGACCCCCAACTGTAAAATCGTATATCCCCCCTGGCCGTATTAGGTTCGGGGCAGGTTGGACACGCAGAGAAGTCATGGAAGTAGGCTATGAATTTTCGAATTTCTGAATTTCCAAAGGTCCTGTATTTGTATTAGTGTGAACGTATGCATGTATACGGGTGTACTTGCCCTATGTGCAATGCAATCCTTAAACAGAGATAGTAGATTGGACTTAAATGAGGTAGAAAGGTAGAAGGAGAAGAAGAAGCTTAGGGGATAGGTAAGGTAGATAGTTAGCGTTCTGGTGTTGTCGTCAAATGAATCTCATTTGCATTTAAATTAGGAATGAAGGACCATCGGATTTTCGGCATATATACATTTACATATATTTATGTATAGGTACATGCCTAAAAGGGGTTTTAGGTACTCGTAGATAGGTTGTTCTTCATTCCAACTTTTTGGTATATTCTTCCTCTTAGACTTATATTCATTGGAGGCATGTGCAGGCCACACACACTCTTATCCCTTTAGCCATCAGCCTTTGGCTCCTCATTTCAATATTGTTGTTATAAGTATTTTTATATGAAGCAGTGTCCAGTGCTTTGCATGACCACGTTCTGCACCTATCCCATACAGTTTTGGTGACATATCTAATATTACTAAATCAAGAATCTACTAAGAGGATGGGAAGTAGTGCGTTTTCGGAAGAGACAGATGATAGCTAAAGATTTTCTTCCTTTTTTTTTTTGAGTTTTCAAAGTGAGGAGAAGCATTATGATGATGATGGCGATGGTGAAATTCTAATGTTTTGAACTTCAGATTCAATTTCGAGTACTAGTTGTTGGTGTTGCTGTTGTTGCCTTGCTGTTTGGTAATATTGAGCCGGATGTGCACATCGTTGGGTTTGTTATGTATTTTAAGGCATGTGTGCTCTTAGATTTGGGTTGCTTTTTGAGCGCTTGATAGTTGATACGCCTAGCAACACCTTTTTGATTCCAAGGTAATATTTAAACGAAATGTTTCTAGGTGTAGAATGTTCATGCTTCTGCATGAAGGCTTCACTCTTGATAACTGACCCTGGTGAATAATTCTGAGTTGATTGACTTTTTTAATTTGGTATTAGAAGCTGAAGGTGCAACTATTTTCTTTTTTTACTGATGCTTTGGTGACTATTATGGGTAAGGTTAAGTACAGGGTGGTGCAGAACTTACACTTAGTTATTTCCTTGGTGTTGATTGTGTAGTAAGAATCAATCCTTAGGCAGATGGACTGTACGAGTGTGGTGAGGTGCACGAACAATAGAACTCTCTTAAATTTTTGGCTTTGATGAAACGGAGCATTTCGGACTGTACGCGAGTACTACCCCATCTGCTCATGACCTAGCGCTTTTTTATGTTGGTACCTGTGTCACAATAACAAACATCAAGTTTCAACTTAAGCAGTTTTATGGCGCGACATATTGTGTGTGTTTCGTTAAATGGATAAACTGGAATGTCTTTCTGTCTTAAAACCGTTCACCTTAAATGGTTTATCGCCAACAGAAATTACGGTTGGAGATATTGAGCATCAAGATAACTGTGCAGAAGTTAGATTTAGATTAGCTTCAATCGCAAAATATGTACTGCTAAAGTCTTCATCGTCCTAGACTCATGTAACCTTTCGAATAAGATCTTTGCCCTCACCGACCAGTGCCCTTCAGCACCAGCACTGTTAACAAGCAATTTAACGATGTGCTGGGTTTTACTCGACAATCGCAGCCAAACTTCTGGTTTGATAAAGTGTTGAGGTGAACACATGCTGCAAGCTTATAAGACTGCAAAATAAAATAAGAATCAGCTTTTCTTAAGGAAAAAAGGGTTAATAGCAATCAAGGTATTGTTCAAGTGCTGATGTTGAAAAGCTGCACCAGAAGTAAAAAAAAAAAACCCAAGACTATAAGGCTATAGGGTTGCTGTCGGTCCTGACGATCTACAAAATTTTTTTTTGTAGCCTGTGTTTCTGTAGAACGGGGTAGACCACCAACTTCGCTTTTAGTCAGGTTGAACCACTTAATTTGAACAATGACGACCAATACTTCCGTCAAAATAATGAAATTTAAGTGAAGAAAGCAAAGCAAAGGAAGATGCTTTGGTTAGCAATATATAGCACCAGCTTATCTGTAAAACATGACCGAATGAAAGTATATCCTTTGAATGGAGACCGTGTATCATATGTGTGTCCAGGAGCTCGTGAAACCTACTTTCGTATCGTCGGATGCTTTTGTTGTTGCTCAAGTGCTAGATGTCCCCCTTCTTATCTGGCTCATTGCAATGCACTTCTTGAACAGCGGTAATGTGCACAGGTGTTTAGGACCTGCACTAGTTCTTGGGCTGCACGCAGTCTTTTAAGGACCCTAAGGTTCACGTGCGAATCCGAATATCATTCTCCTTGCTTCGTTTGCAGGGATTGTCAATAGTATGTTCATATGATGTTTAACTGTTATTCACCGCCATAGGTCCTTGCCTGTAAAGCCTGATCCTTGGTGAATTCCGTTGGACAGGCGATATTATATACCGTTCCTTGTAGACCATGGCCTCGAGTAAGCAGAGGTAGCTCGTATAAGTTGTTCACTAGTTAGTTCAACCGAACTGGTACTGTACTCACTGCCGTTGATTATATCTGGCGAATTCGCCCAAAGCCGTTTATGTATATTTTAGGAAATCGTCTTAAAAATTTATTATAATATACACAGAATATGTTTCAAGTTCTAAAAGCTTTGTGCTTCGTAATTTCATAATCAGTTCCAGTTTTTAAGCATATTACTTCGAATTCGAATTCAAATTCAACACATTCTGAGCTATTTCCGTTCCAATTCTCTATTGTTTGCAACATCCTTTAATCGGTTTTGAGTCTTCGACAAAATATAAATATTTAAATTCCTGTATGTAAAATTATTTTCATAGACAACGTGCGTAATCGGTGTTGTTTTTTTTTTTTCAACTTGTTTACATTAAAATGCGTAAGCTGAACAGAGTAAGCCCATTTGACTTGGTCTTTAAATTAATTCAGTTATTTTCAAATATTCAATATAACCCACACGAGTTCTGGTACACGTAGGTAATTTGCGCCGCATTATTTGATTTGCGCAGCATTCTTGATGGTGATTCGTTGTAAACATAGTCAGTGCGATGAGGTGATATTGCAGGGCGGGACATTCAATTTTACCAGATAATAATTAATGAATATGTCGGCAACACCATGATTGAGGATAATTCAGTTAAAAACGATTCCCATAGGGTGACAGGTTTAGGTTATAGCTCAAGATATCCGTAGATATTCTACGATGCACAGCCTCGATTGTCATGTTATGGACACCATAATGCGAAAACCATACTTGGCTGTCATACTTGAGGAGGAATCTGACGAGAGTGAGACAGAAAATCTTTTGCGCATGGGTCAAAGGACACTTTTAACCAGTGTTTACCAAAGCCAAATACTGAGTTTGTTCTACTACTGACATTGTTGATATGAGTTCACTATCGCACATGATGTCCAAACCATGTACTCGAGAGTACAGGTTCATCACGAATGAAGTAAATCCTTGGTGGTGATAGTTGGAAATATGAAATATTTATATTATTTATAGACATTTACCTCTAAGAAATTTTAATCACACCAATTGGAGAAACTGGAGATATATGAACATCTTAAGATTTTCGTATCATCAGCGTAGATGATCAGATGATCAGAGTCCCGGATTAGAAGTTCAGCATCATTTATTCTAAGGATAAAGATCAATGGTCCAAGAAAGTTGCCATGAAGGACGCCTGATATTGCTGTTACGAATGAAACGAACGTTATATTGATGGTCCACTAGGCACGATTTGAATCGCAGTTGAGTTTCAAGAGTTTTTAGCTTGAAAAGAATAAATTTGATCGAAAATTTTATACAAAATTTTGCACTAAAATCTGTAGGTACGACATCAACTTAATTGTCGTCTTCTAAGGCGCTCAGTGTAGTAGACACGAATAAGGTTATTTACTCAATCGGTACATGAGCAGATTTAGAAGTGGAATCACTTAACCTAGACCCTTATTTCGCCGGCTGTACGCCTATTCCAGACAACTACCCTGTTTCTGAGAACACCGTTTGCCTAAAAGATACCCTTAAATATAATTTGTAAGGTGAGGAGGCGCCGTGGTGCAGTGGTTAGTGCGTTGCACTACTGCGCCAATGGTTTGGCGATCGAATCCTGGGAAATACCAAAAAGCTTTTGTCCTGCCCCACCTATCGTGAATGTCTGACAAACGTCATGGAGTAGTAATTGTCATAAGAAAACTTCTCAGTTTGCCTTTCGGATTTTACTTTAAACTGCATGTACTATCACTGATACCAACCTTTGTAAATAGACGTGCATGAATAATCCGGATCTCAAACGCACGGCTTTATCAGAAAACGAGACAGGATCCTATAGGCATTACTACTACAGCGGAGAAAGTGGCAATGAATGGGTCATACTCAAAGACAATTCCGTTGCAATATATACCGTGTAGTGGATTACGCTGACTCAGTGACACAGAAAGCCGATCGCTGTAGGCTAACGTGGCGCAGAACAGATGACGGGGGATTGAGTTCTTTGGGAATGCGTTGAAGGGAGCTTAGAGCGTTCCTCCTCGAATGATGGAAGGAGATAAGTAAGTTAGCAGGCCACTGCTCCATGAAGATAATAATTCCTGTACTGAATAATATTGAAAAGAAGAATGTAATACTTATGTACTAATTTACCATCTCCATAGCTGCATCACCCACTTGGCTTCGCCCTTACCTATTACACTCCCGTTCAAATCTGCACTTTCGAGCACTCTGTTTTGGTTTTTAAATTAAATACGCTTCATTTTAACGCATCAATTTCTTTCTCAATCTAACTAAGACGGAAAATGATAGAAAAGGACAAACGCGGTGAAAACAGATGTGTGCCAACACCAACAGTCTACAGCTATCCGTGAACATGAATATCCAAGAAAGTCTTATGTAAATGAAAAGGACTCTAAACAAATAATTTTGAAACGTTTTTTTTTCCTTTTCTTCTTTTATGTCGTTAATTATTGGCATGTTTCCGTTGCTCAAGGAAAGAAGGGGTTCTTTCCTGCTTCTCCATTTCCTAAAGAGAAGGTATGGATGAATTGAAAAGCGGAGGTGAAATTAAGTTTGGGTATCATGACACCTGGCAAGCAGACGCAATTAACCACTTTTTGTTCGTTTTTTCATCGATGTCCGGAAAGCCCTCTTCTAAAATTTGCTTGCATCGTTTTGTACATTTGTCGTCTTTATTTTTTTTGCTATAGCCTTACATACATATTTATAATGGTTTTGTGTGGGACAAAAAAGAGCTTAAAATTTGTTATACCTGTAATTACCGCATAATTGCTATTTAGTTTCACCTTTATTTCAACAGACGCCAATGTGTTTTGCATTTTGGTGCTGATAAATAAATTTAAAAATTTTTAAAGAGAATTTCAACAATTGCAATGTAATGTCGAAGGAAGAGTTTGTTAATTTCCTTTTTGAAGTGAAGGTCGAAACCTAAGAAGTTCAACTTTCAAGATTCTTCTCGGAGGAGAATTTTGTCTAAGGGTTTCGGATTATTTGGATCCAAGTTCCAATCACACCAGTTGTCAAGCAATCGGTCTTTTGTGCAGTCAAATAGGTAACAGTATTGTAAGCCGTCTTAGAGACGTGATTTGGTCACCGCGACGCAGCGATTTGACGCCATAGATTTTTTTTATGGCGAACTGTTAATGACCACAAACAATTGACGCACTTAACGATAATATTCGTCGAGATATTCGTAAAATAGAGCCAAACTATTGACAATGTACTGCGTAGTTGAGTTGATGGGTCTCGTCAAGCAGGTCGAGGCAAGCATTTGAATGAAGTTATTGTAATCGGAAGTAAGTAATCGGATGGTGGACCCTCTTCAATAAAGTACCACCCATTGAAAAATGTTAAAATAATAGGAATCTCGTAAGGGAACTAGCAGATGGGCCATTTATATTTACACGCGTTATTTCTCTATCGTGAAAGGTTAACACTGAAGAGTCGTCAGAATATCAATTTAAAGAAGAAGAAGGCAAAAACTGGTCCTGTAAATTAGAAGAAAAATGCCCCAGCGAAACATTTTTCAAAAAAAATTCTCCGATGATGAAGGTAACATTCACAATCAACAAGTACAGATAAACAAGACTACTAGCCTAGGAATTAGCGAGATAAAACGATGTATCAGGTACAAAGTGGAACACAAAAAGGCCCCAGGATATGATCTTTAGACGGGAGAGATACTTTAATAAATTACCTATAAAAGCATTCCAATACCTTCGAAACGTACATAATGAAAATAACTGAAGTTCCGATACCGAAACCTGTTAATATGCAGAACCACCGCTTATAGACCAATCAGCTTACTCCCAATCGTATTAAAAATCTTCGAAAGATCGTGTGGAACTCATATTGAAAAGCCTTGCAGTGATAGTAATGACCCGTCTTTATCCTTAGATACTCTTGCAGATTGTAGAATGATTTTAGGGATGAAAGCGCACTGCGTACTTGTAGATGTTGTGCTCTTCCGACTTGCAGTTGCAGTCGATGAGATAATCGACTTAGAGCACCTTTTCTAGTCCAATTTCCTTAATGAACCGTAGTGCTAGATCTTCTTCTGATAGTTTATAGACATCAACTTGCTGTATTCCACGTGGATTAGTGCTCTACATTCCTTTAGGTGCGCTGCCCTAAGGCCCATATAGCCTTCCCTTACTCAGTTGGTTAATTTTGACAAAGCACTCCCACACAAGTGTAGACCTTGCATGCGAGCTTAATGCCTTGATGGCGAACTAGCTGTCTTGTCTGCGATACTTCCCATCGAGGTTAAATTGGGCGTACCTTTCGATCAGGTGGACCTTTGCTTGGAAAATGCTGGAGTATGTCCTCATGGCTTCTAAGTACTTGATTCTGGGCCCGTATAATTACATCTGTTTCAATTCCATTTCTTTTCTGCCGACCATTAGTACTCGTATTGCTTTGGCTACCACAGCTTCTTCATGTTTCTTCAAAAGAAGTTTACTGTAGACCTAGCTGTTAGACCTAGCTACTTGACCTGGTTACCAAAGCTTGGTCTTGGTTGGAATTTGCTATTTTCTCTCTATATTCGTTTGTAAACTTCTTTAATGTTGTTGTCTCTGCTTCATAGTTGTCGATTGCACAATTTTGGTCCCAACCATGCCTCATTCCTAGTCTATTGTTGCCATTTTGGGTGTTGATTCTATCTTATATAGCGTGGGGCAGTGAAAGAGCGAGACGGCATAATTATTGGGTAAGGAGGTATCATTTTTCGGTGTAGATCAGCAGTGTGTGAGAGGAATCCAAACATTAAAGAGGTTTACTCCACATGAAGAATTTATTTATTTGTTTCAAAGTTCAGCATCACTTCTTTTTGTTTTTAAACTTATTCGAACTCAGTCGAGGGCATCTGTTTGTACTGTACTAGGTGTTCAGGTCTTGAAGTCTCTTTGTATCCCAATTCATGTTGGGCATGCATCGTACAGCAGAACTACAAGATTAGTCTTCTGTAGAGCATACATTTTTTTCTCTGAGTTAGGACATTTGACTCCATTTGTTTCGCCAAACTGAAGTAGCACCGGTCTCCAAGGGTCCGTCTTCGTCGAATCTCCACAACGGTCTCATTTACAGGGTTGATATTTTCTCCGAGATAGAAGAACTTCTTAACTACCTCAAAGTTGAAGCTATCAACAGTGACGTTTTGTCACTACGATTTTCCCTCGTAAACTTCAAGACCAACTTGTTTACCTTATTTATCAATTGCTGTGAATACCTCTACTACGACACGCTGGGGTGACCAATGATGTTGATATTGTCTGCGTTTTCTAGCAGTTGAACGAATTTGTGGAAGATAGTACCGTTCTGCTCGAGCCCAAAACTGGAGAAAGCGCATGAAAACGCATCTCCTTGCCGATGCTGTTTCGAAGTCGATGAAAAGATGGTGTGCCTCGACTTTAAATTCGTTAGTCTTTTCCAGGATTTCCTTGTGTTGGGAAATTTCCTACGTTCACATACGATTTGTTTCTTCTCCCTTCTTCTGGTTCGGTCCTTTTCCTTCCCTGCCCTTTTTTTAGGTTGCGTCTTCTGTTCCATTTTTCTAGAATTCGCAAACATCATCATACCATGGACTTCTTTTTTGAGGTGATTGATATCCCAGTGTGCTTTCGGCGGCTATTTCTTTGATGATATTGCTGTACTGGGTCCACTGGTCATTGGCGTTAGCAGAAGATGAATGTGCAGCAGAGAATCTCTCGCGCAGGTGCTCTTTGTTCTCTCTTTATTCTAGGCATGATTTGGAATCCAGGATTAAGTTTCCTTTCTTGCCATTTCAAGCTTTTTCTCTTTGAAAATGGCTGCAAGAATAATATTATAATATTATTAGTCGACGCTTGCGTTACTGAAGATGTTTACATTCAGGATGTTTAAAACGGGTCTCCCATCAATCGGCATACATATGTTCAACTTGGCTTCCGGTTCGATTCGAGATTTATTCAAATTGGGCTCTTTCATACGTTTGTCTGGTGTCCGGAGAGACCCATACGTGGTAAAGTCCATGCTCTGCATCTCCTTAGTTTCCTATGATTCAGCAGACACTCTTACAAATCACGTCATTAGCACATTAAATGAAAACACCTAACATCTTTGAGTCAAACTTAAAATGCTTATAAATCCAATCGGAAAAATGTTTCTGAACAAAGTTTAGAAACAACGCTTTAAACGAACATGTATTTTCTAGAAAAACAAAGAATCAAACGCGCATAAACTTTCCAGCTATTATTCTGATAAAGAGAAAATTTTACATCAACTCTAATTTAATTATCATCGAACTAAGATCCATCCATACTACACGTCCTCACACGAATGCACCTATGTACGTCACCACCTCCATCATACCCAGAACGATAATCTAGTTTCACAATGTTGAGGAAGACTAATTTAAGCGAACAATAGTAAATTAATTACTAAAGCAGGTTAAGTTATGCTAAACATCAATAGACCGGGTAATTAAGCCCTTGCATGAACGTTCGTCGTCTGCCATCAGGCTCCTAGTAGATATTTCGTTTAGCTCTCAACTTTGACGTTCACTATTATAGCACCGTGCATCCATTCATCTTTCCTTGCTTCTACACCATTTCTCTTCTGCAATGTACGGGTATTTCCATTTCAGTTTTTTGTTGATTCTAAGCAACCGATGTCACAGTTGACGTTCTACTTGTTCAGCCTTTCTCTCTTGTAAGGAAATACAAGGCCATTATAAAGGAAGGAACACTATCAATGTATATGTGGATGTTATTCGTTTTTTGTCTTTTTTAGTTTAACGATGGAGCCCATCATTTCGCTGCCATGTCTGTGCATATTTTGCACAGCATACCACTCTTTCCATCATCATGAATGGAATCAACCCAAAATTGAAAGGAAGGAACAGAACAATGTTAGTTTTCAAGGGCACTCATGTCCTTGCGTACTTTTGTATGGGAGTAATATGTCACATGGCTGAGGAAAAACGGGTTCACTGCTGTATCAATTTACTTCATTTATATGAAGATTTGTTGCATAGCAAGAGGCAGCAGGTTAGAAAGCATCCCACCGTTATCAAGGAGCATTATTCTAGCAGAATAAGTTATCGTTCTTGGGTGCTTCAGGTGACGGAAGTGTTTTTCCAACAATGCGGTGCTTGTACATACGTACATATGTATGCAAACACGGAAGCACACATGTGCAATGTGTTTGGCCTCACAAAGGGAGTTATCAAAAGTTTCGCTGTCGTAAATGTGCCTAACTTAATGATATTGTTTAGAAATTGCCGCAATAATGTCGCGAGCAGTAAAATAGCATACATACATATGTACACAGTTCTATGGCAAGCATGTTGCTTCTCAATTTTAGGGGCAGTAAAGGCAAATGAATAGTCCTGAATGACGTTGAGCCATGTAGGTATAGTTGATTTTCCTTTTGAAGTTCAATAATAAATGCAATTACACTGCTATTTGCTGCTTTGAAACTTGATGGAAATTGTTACGAGGAAAGACAAAAGATTCTTCAGGATGGATATGAAACACATGTGCTTGTCTTCATTAAATTAACTCTATTATCTAAAATTCTACGTTTAGATATGTAAGTCCATTAACTTGAATGAATTTGAATGAAAATACAGAAACAGGGTTGCAGCATTTTGAAAGCATAAAATACGAAACCCAAATATAATATCCTTTTCATAGCTTCATAGAAGGAAGTTCTAAAGACCTTAGGAGTGATAAATTCCTTAAAATGGGTGAGTATCCTGGTTTCAAAAGGGGTGCGAGACTATGACTTTATGCGGACAACGTCCCTATTATTTTAAGGATTGAAAGAGTGGAACTTCCTATTTATTCTTCTTCTTCTGAAAAGGAAAAGAGTTCGACAAGAAACAAAGAATTCAATTACCGACCCATTGCACTTACGTCCCTTCTTTCATGCAAAAGCTGATAAATCGTCAGCTTATGAAATATCTTGATTCACGAAAACTCCTCAATGACCGGCAGTATGGTTTTAAATGATCTCTTGTCTGCAACCTCTAATCCAATCCATTTCTTCGTTGATGACAGTACTCTCAGTTTTTCATATTCGTTCTCTAACTCACGTTCCTGCTCTTCAGTCGTAGAAGAGGAACGGCAACGTATGTTAAACTCATTAAATTCCGACCTTTATTGAATTTAATGCATCCAAAACTCAGTGCTGTCTTCTGTCTCTCAAGCGAAACCAAGACCCTCAAACATTATCCCTGAATGGTACTTGCATCGCTTAAATCAAAAGACTTGCCATTCTCGGTATGTGTATTAACAACTATCTTCGTTGGAACGATCACATATTCGAGGTCGCCAAAAATGCAGCGAAATGTCTAGGATTCTTTAAGCGGTGCAAGAAATATTTTATCCTGTCTGATCTGGCCTCAATATATAAGGCATTCATCCGCCCAAAGATGGAATACAACGCCCACATCAATCCCAACTTCGGACTGTCAAATACAGGGATTCCTTCATAAGCCGAACGACACGTATGTGGAATGATCTTGCAGGCTCTGTGTTTCCTCATCATTACAACCTACAAGCATTTAAAGCCAACGTGCACCGGTACTTCGTCTGCTCCTCTTTACCCTTCTTCCTATCGTTCGTGCCCTGAGAAATCAGCATAAGGATATTCATACCCCCTTTGGCGCGAATTATACAAAAAAAAACAGAAAACAAATAAGTAGCAGACACCATCAATATAAAGAAAACGTTTTGTGTGACTGGTTATTGCCAGTAACGGCGTAGCCTAAAGATAATTCCTGAAATCAGTGTCTCTGAATAAATCTTTGTGTTGAATAAATATTTCAAAAAAGTATGTACTTTATTTATCGATTAATTTATTGCCTTTTTAAAAAAAACTTGTGACAATGTAATAGAGAAATACAAACTTTTGAACAAATTAATTGACGTTTTAAATGAGTTCCACATCTCAGACGAGGTCAGTGTCGCTATTCAGCCAGTACAATTTGTGGTTGTACCTCCTCCTCCATTTGCCATCTATGCAGACCGGACCGAATGTCAGCAAAAGCATTTTTCTTAGCATTGTGCATCATAAGGATCCCAGTCCCAGTCTTGTATGGAGTTATTTTAAATGTTGAAGAAAGCTTTGCTATTCAAGACTAAAGACAAAGCGGTTGACAAAGGTTTTGCAATATTGTTGTATCTGGCGAGGGTAACGTTATCTCCGAGACGTCGATATTGGGACATTAAATGACATTTTTACTTTGATATAGCACGGAGATTGGTTTTTGTAACATTGCCCACTAATCCTTGACACAATTTCGAAACTCTGTTCAACTCACACTGTGGGCGTCGTGGTTAGTGCCTTGGATTACTAAGCCGCAGGTTCGAAATTCGAACTCCTTAAAACACCAAACATTTTTTTCACGGTCCCATCTCTCGCGAATGTCTGACAAACGTGAGAGAGCAACAACTGCCATGAGGGAGCTCAAAAACAAGACGACTTTGGGAAATGGCTTTAAACAGTAAGGTCCTTCCATTTGTCAAAAAAAAAATGATAATACCACGCACCATATACGGTCTGTTGCTCCAAATATTTAGTTTGTCTACTTGTGTTAAGACCGCAAATGACACTTAAACTTGAAGGCTTGCTTTATACAACAGTCGTACATCCTGCAGTGTTAGACGATGTACGAATATTATAAAGGAAAAATGACAGCGACGGAGATGCAAATGTTACGGATATCAGTATCAAAACGCGATCTAATTAGAAGTACGTGTATTCGCGGAAGCCTTTATGTAAAGAAACCAATTGTTGAAAAAGTCTAGGCTAAGCGCATCAGCTGGTACTGTCACGTACAAAGAAGATCGTAGGAAAATCCCATCCGAAGAACAATAGTTCCAGTCGAAGTTCGGAAACGAGGCAGACGAAAAAGCATTTCGATTACTCAAATGCAAAAACAACTGCAAATTCTCAGCCTCAGCGAGTAAGTGATCCAAAATAGAGCGGCTTGTAGAAGGATATTGAGGTCCGCAAACTTAGCCAACCCCACAAGCGGCGCAGTAGCAAGGCAGATACATACGTGGGAGAAATATGTAGCATACGTTAATAATTAATAAAAACTGAATATAATTGGTCCCAATTTCAAACCTTAAGAGACACCATATTGTACTGTATTTTCTGTTCTAATCCTCATTTATAATTCTCTATCCTTTTTCTTAATATCCCTGTTACTCCGATTGGTTTCAGACTCTCAATAAGCTTTTCATGACTATAAGTCAAATGCTTTGCTTAGGTCGATAAATATGTTCGCGTAATGGTTCTTATTTAGATTCTTGGTCACCGCATTTGAGAGGTTTATCGAAAAGTGTAAACACTTGCTTTAGGCTTAATTTAGAGTTTGCAATCTACTATCTACATCATTATCAGCTCTTCGTGTTAGAGGTAAGGAGGCAAGTGAACTAAATTATTTTCAAAGGATAAACGACAATCAATAAATTTATGATTAATTATATGGGGGTTGTAACCTGACTTTCGCAGCTAGTATGTTACAATATGATTATAGTTCTTCTACTAATGGGGCCAGTAGTATCCTTTTCGCTACTCGTGTAATAATTATTATCTGCACCTATAGATGTACATAGATGCATCATATTGCGCTCGAACACGGTAGTGGTACACCCAAAAGGAACTAGGTGTGGTCCCAGTTTGCGTGAGTTTCCTTCTTATGCCTACATGCATTCAATACCAAAAGAATAATTCTAAAAGTGGGTGAGCGCGAAATAACAAGTTCATTACGATTAATGTTTTAGTGTTAAATGTTCTAGTCATTATTTAAGTTGACATGGCAGTTCCGTTGGTCTGTGTGCTTTCAAACATAACCTGAAAGGTAGTATGATGATATTTTGGTATCTTCTTATCTATCTTCTTAGAGTAGAAGTTGACAAAAAAAGACTCATTCTTTTAAAGTAAAAATTAACCTGGAATGAAAAATCTTTTTTTTCCTTCGAGAGTAATAATGTTTAATATAACTAATAACTAATATTTAAAAATGATTTTGAGTCGACTGTTGCTGGCTTACAGGAGAACAGGAGAAAATTTAATATCAAACTGCATGGATCGTATCATTTCTCAAAATTAACTTATCTCTAAATTCTGGTGTCAGTAAGTCGAATGTTTCTGACGCTGCATAACACGTAGCGCCATCCTGTTAGAACCACGTGCCTTCCAGATCCATTTTATTCATATATGGAAATAAATAACGATCTTGATTGATGGTACCGTGAGCTCTGGTGTCAATTTTGGTCTTCTTTCGATTAGTCTCTCTTTATATGTGCAAATTTCGTTCATTAACAAACCCTTTAAGCCTAAAATGAGCCTCGTCGCTGAACACAATTTTACGCTAAAAAACCGATCCGCTTGTAATCAATCGAGGGCCCAATCAGTGAAAGAACTATTCAAATGACGGTCCTGTGACCTTAATTCCTAGACCAATTGGATTCTATGTATGTATATGGATGTATGTCAACTTTTTTGTGCATAATTTTTCCAATTACTGCGCGCTTTGACTGAGGCAATATGTATTTGACAATCTCTCGACGTGTGAAGATAAGGTAGCCTTCAATTTTCATCCATCATCAGCTTTTAAAATCAATCATACTAGTATCCGCATCACTTGCTCTCTAGAAGAGAGGATTGGTATTTCTCGTCCTCTCGAGGGCTGGGATTCAAATGCCTTCTTGGTTGGAGTGTTATTTTTAATGCATCCTCTGTGGACTTGCATTTTTTGCAAGCATATTGACTGGAGTGGATAGGTTTCATCATCTCCAGCAAACGTCTTATACAACATCTTCACCGTTTTGAGGATTCACAATATGAGACTCATAAGACTAAAATTGCAATTGTAATTTGCTATAAATAAGGCGATCAATCCCAGCAGAGTGAGACCGGTTACTTACAAACATACGAATACACGCGGCTTGGCTATAAGTGCAAATGCAAGTACCCTGCAAGTATATCAGCCATAAAAAAGACCTCGTTATTCGGCATAAACTCTGTCTAAAATACGTTATTAACATCTGGGATCTGGGAGCCGGGAAAGATTCTGATGTTCAGATCGTTACAAAAAACATTTCTAGAAGTACACGGATATCTTTTGTGATGTTGAACTAACTAACTAGCTAAGAAGCAAACCAACGTATTTGCACGTATTTCATTTCATTATCTATCTTATTTGTGACTAGTTAAAAAAAAGCTGATTATTCCGAAGACCCCAATAAGTATTCAATAAATCCTTTCAATTAACATCGAAAAGTCCTTTCAATCTATCACACCTCATCGTATCGTCTCTGCACACATCAACTTCAACACGCAAATCAAAAGCATTTTCATCAACATAATTGCATTCCAATGCATATCTCGGATATCAACTAAGTCTACACCACCAGCGGTGTTATGAATGATTAACTCGCAATGGGTTTTGTCTCTAGAGGCATCCTTCAAAATTAGATTCGTTTTTACTCAAAACAATGCGTACACGTTTCGTTATTTAGTGCGATGACGAGATAACAATAAACAAACCTCTTTGCCCTGTATTTTAGTGGATACAGATGATACTTGTTCAACAAAACAATTTATTAACCTTATAATTCTCTGGAGGGAAGAATTCTACGAGCACGAGTATGCATGTAGATACATACTGTATGCGGGTATGTAAGTGTTTTTTGTTGGGTTGAGAACGCCAGTTGAACCTAAAATGCAAATTTTCTGCATCAACGACGGATCACCGTCTCCATAAATAATGCGACATCATTATCTTAAGACCAACAGTTTTCTTCGGTTTTTGTTTTTTATTTATTTATTTTTTTTTTTATTTATGTTTCCCATTCATTCTTTGTATATCTTGAAAAGTGATTTAGATCAAGAATCGTTATCGTCCGCAATGGATGCATCCTATCCATCGCATCTCTTTGTTTATATATGCATATTATCCATTCATGTTGGATGCGTGTGTGTTATTTGTTTGCAATGATTAATAATCAGTTTAGATACAAACGATAGGAGGAGGTTTCATTTCATAACAGGGGAATTGAGATCAACCTACCTTCCCCCTGACGGTGCGGGGCGGCGGCTGGGCCGTATGTATGTATTTCTCTATGGTTCTGATCATTTCAAGAAACACATTGTTTTAATGAACATACCCCTAGGAAGCCTTTTACGAGTATTTTGCAACCCCGATTACTTCTCGTTGCATGCACTACTTCGATCCATTATACGAATAATAAATCTAATGAAAGTCGCGGAGTCATATGGATGAGCTCTTAGTACTGATGTACGTCAATCGGAGACTCCAATGTGGATAATCCTCGTAAGAGAATATCATTAGCATATATGTTTACGTTAATTCGTGGGCATCGGGTTTTCTTATTTGGCTGAATAGATGAGCGCTTCTTTTTGACGGATCTCTTGGTCGTAATTTTGTATTCAAAATTTTGAATTGACAACCATGACGACAGGCATTATTTGACGTTGCCATCGCCTTCCAGAATATTGGATCAGTCTTATCATCATCATTTATCCATCCGGCGTCGGTTATCTCATTGTATGGATATGGTGGAAGAGGAAGAATTCCAAACGTGGTGAGAGACTCAGAAATGTAGAATGCAGATACTCGTACATGTTGCATATATTAAATTAATTTAAGAATATCTGAAAACCACATTGGTTATGTAAATAAGAACCAAATGCGAGAAGCGAATGATTACAGATGAACAATTTTATTCAACAGAATGATGGAGGGACGAAGTTGTTGGAAAGGGGTACAAGGTCTATATAAGTGCTGAATTTATCTCTAATTGGAGATTCAATTAGGATTTCGAGATGATATGCATAAAATGGTGAGTTTTTTTTTAAAAAAAAGTTCACACAGTTTTGGAAAACGATTGATTTGATTGGTTTGCTTATTCAAAGCGTTTATAGTTCTTTAACCCATGAAAAAACTTAAAGAGTCATACTAGTCTGTACTGTGAGTATTGAATTTCACCCAGGAACAGCGACGGAGTACTTGATTTTGGCATTACATACTATCAAGTTCAGTAATGAAAGTCTTGTTTGATCAATATTCTATTCTATAAGAATATCAGCAGCTAATACGATGACGCTATATTGGCTACCGGGGCATACGAACATGCCTTCCCTTTTTATATTTCCTATTCAGTTCAATATGTATGCAGATTCTTCGATTACTGCGATCAAGTAATTCCACTGCATTTAAGGTTCTCTACTCGGCGACTAGTAAGTATTTTAAACATCTTTGCCTTTCGAAAAAAACCAGGCTTAGAATAAGCGAGAAATAGGAAAATAAAAAAAATAAAGTGGAGTGAAATGCTCTTCACTCGTGAAATGCTCTTCACTCGTGAAATGAACTTCGAGGTAGTTAGGGACTTTATCTACCAAGGCTCCGCTATGAGCTCAGAAAACGACATCAGCGCTGAGATCAAACGAAGAATAACTCTTGCCAATCGCTGCTTCTTTGGGCTAAGAAGGCAATTGAACAGCAACTAAAGTGACCCTATACAAGACTTTAATCATCCCAGTCCTGCTGTATGACGCAGAAGCATGGACCCTGTCAAAAGCGGATGAGGTCGCTCTTGGCTGATTCGAGAGGAAAATTCTTCGGGTGATTTTTGGTCATGTCTGCATAGACGGTGAATGGAGGAGGAGATACAACAGCGAACTGTATGGGCTGTTCAGCGACGTCGACTTGGCCAGAAGAGTGAAGGTCCAACGACTGAGGTGGCTGGGTCATGTAGAGCGCATGCACACAAATGCTCCGGCCCGGAAAATCTTCGAATCCATTCCCGAGGGACGGCGCAGTAAAGGAAGACCGCGACTCAGGTGGCGCACGCAGGTGGAAGGGGACCTCAACCAACTTAGCGTGCGAAACTGGAGGCAGCTGGCTTAAGATCGAACTGGTTGGAGACGCTTGTTGGTTGAGGCCCAGGTCCACCCCGGACTGTAGCGCCACCTGGAGTAAGTAAGTAAGACTGAAATGCTCAGTAGAATCCTGGAAGGCCATGAAACTCATAAATGAATAGAAAATGTTAGTCCAAAGCAAATATGCTGGAAGACCATTGAGCAACCTTGTCAAAACAACAAAATCTTCCGATTCTTTCAACAGGCAGCCCATTTGAGTTCAGATAGATTCATAGATATTCCAATCAAACGAGATAAAGTCCAAAATGCTAGAACCCCTGAAAAGTACCGTGTTTTTACTTTGCACAAGAAGGAAGACGATCTTGCTATATTAAGGCGAATATTATTCCTGAACGCGTCGAATAAGTTGTTTGGCGCAGTGCTTTTCCGGTTTACTGCATGGGTTGAGAACAAGAAAAGCATTTAATTTAGAAGAAAGGGTTTTAGAAGAAAGTATTTAACTACTGACCAAATATTTTCATTTTCGTAGGTTTCCGAGCAGCTTTCGATACTATACCACGCGAAGCGAAGTCGTATTAATTTTCAACAACAGTCATTATCATATTGAGGGCTATGTATGAAAATAATATGGCGTAAGAGTACATTTAGGATGTAATGCACTAGTCTGAGAACTTCCAAACGACAATGGGTGTAAAGCAACGATGCATCCTAACTGTCACTTCCACTATGTTTGCTTCAACTTCTAAGCGGTGCACCATTTCATGCAGATTCATGATTCTATTTAATATTCATCATCAGGGCTACTCGAAGAACATCATTGATGTTTACCAGAATTACCAGAGTTGAAATTAATCAGCGTTGTGGCAAACCTTAACATAAGGAACTTAACATCCAAATGAGCAGAAGCAAAGCGAGTAGCTGGTTCAGTTTGTTGCACCAACAGCAAATGAATATCCTACAGCGCAAGGCGAAAAACATTCCGTGCAACTGCTTCTTCTATTATTTCTTGCGAAGCAGAACTATTGGGATACCGTCTATTTGAAAAGGTCGAAACAGGCATCATAGCATAGACTATACTACTGCAGCACTATTTGCCAGGTAATAATATACTTACATATGTCTTAGCTGCCTGAGATATAGCCTTCATTTCTTGTCGATTCCGAACACGCTGCTTCTGGATATCCAGATCAAGTTCACTAGCATCCATGATCATTTGGTGTCTGAAACGGAGGTTTAGTGAGGTTTAGTAACTCGTCGTCTCGAGCCTGAGGGGTGAGATACGAATATCTTGTTGTTGTTGTCCATGAGCTCGATGTACCGGGAGCAATATAGTAGAAGAGTCTTAATATTTTAGACTACATTGACATCTCGGTAGAATTCGTGGCATTAAGGGGGTGATGCGGTGCGGTAATTATGCGGTGAAGAATTTTTCGTTCGAAAGCACCCAACATCTGCTCTACTAACCTGCTTATCTACCAGGACTCGAAGCAACAGAGCTAGCAGATGCAGGTTTTCTTCCGTGTAAAGAGTTGTTTGTTTATTAATTGCCGTGACACCCTCTACCACGAAACGTCGAGAACAACCGATTATGTCGATATCGTCGGTGTATCTCATTAGGTACTGCCTTTCGCGTTAACATATTCGCTATGCAATATCTGCTTCAGCATGAGATTGAATAAGTCATATGGTAGCATATCTCTGTGACGATACATGGTTGGGTTAATTCAGAGGAACTGCTTGCAATTTTCACATTACATGCTGCGTTTTCCAACGATTCTCGACAAATTTGGATCAAATTTGACTGTATCGCGAATTCAACGGTCGTTTTGTAGAGATCTTAACGATAAATGCTATTAAATGCGGGTTTGAAGCCGATGAAAGTATGGTGTGTCGGGATATGAAATTCTTTGGACTTTTCTTTCTGATTTGAAATCCCAAGTCAGTTAGATGCGTACAAAGTATACTAATGCAGATCTGACTTGAGGATTCGCTGTAAAGTGTTTCCTGAAATATTGTGCACAAAGACTATTCATGGTCCCTAGGGTTTCAGTAATACTTCCTCCATTGCGGCTATGTTTTCAAGTGAATGTCCACTACTGTGACGCATGACTAACTTATTGTTGAGTCTCAGTGGAATTCCTAAAATGATCTGGCTTCTTTTTTACTCTGTGAACTATTCACAAACGATTGGGGTACAAAAGAAGTTTATTTAGTTTCTTTACAATATTAAAACCAAGAAAGCGTTATATTTTCACAAGTCCGATGCCTTTTATAGGAACAAGTCAAAGAGAAAATATGTACTTGTCCTTTTAATTATATCAAAATTCATTACTCTAATAAGTATGTATACATGTCCTGGATTTATTTCTATCAGATGCGCCAACCCACAGGTTCCCCTCTCACAGTGAAAGAACTAATCACTCTTAAGTATAATAGCTGTAATCAAGAATACACAACCAAAAAAAAAAAAAACTAAAATAACCATGGAGCAATGCAATTAGCTGTCATTTATATTACTACCTCGCCATATGCAACACCACAACAAGCCAACTACGAGTATAAACTACTGCGACGCCGACGTAGCGAATTGAAACACCCTGTAGCGATACAGCGAACTCATTTAAATCGTATCACCGTTCGCCACTCTCAACATACCTTCTCTCTTTCTGTCTGTATCTCCCTCCCCACTCAACTATCGTACGTCCGTTGAAGTATTTTCGAAGGAGCTTACAATTCTGTCCCACTACCAGATAGCTGCTGGTACCGTCTATCGAATCTCAATTTACTACCAGAGGTACAGAGCAAAGAGACAAGTTACCCTGATTATAATGCTAAAGTATCCATCTATGTACATATATACCAGTATGTGTGCCTATATACCAGAGGGTAATTAAAATCCTTTGATTAATATGTAAATTTAATAAGATTTCAACAAGGACTGGAGAGGATAAGGGGATATCAACTCTGAGATTCGAAAAGCCTTAAGGCAGGACAATATTCACGAAGGAGACCATAAAGATTACCACCGCTCACCACGGTGCGGGCACACAAGATAAACTAAAATGATATTCTTCTCATTTTAACTGAGTGGAGGATGTGTATCTTTAACTGCATGTACGAGTATTTAGATGCTGGTAGTGCGACGATCCTCACATGATGTCGCCTCTTAATTGTGTGAGGCCGTGGCCAAAGTGTTAAGTATTTAGTTCTACCATCAAAATCTCAATTTATGTACGATACATCTTGCGACTGTAAGAAAACTAGAAGAAGACTCATGATTACAAATGAACCATGCATGTACATATCTTTCAAAATGGGAGCGCTGCAATTTATTTACTTTTTTTTCCGTAGGTATCGGTTTGCGCGCACCTGTATTATATGTGCGCATACTTATAAAATTTTATAAATTAACGTAGTATAAAGGATGAAAAACTGCGACATTTACTACGATAAGTACTACAGAGAAGGACGGCAGCGGTTATTTGAATATGGATCTGTTATGCTTACACATGTAAGTGAATATTTCACAACAATTAAAAAGTTATAAATTAGCTAGCATAAATTTAATACGCTCTAACGTTAAAAAAAGAGATAATATCCACCAAGGATTCGTATATTCAATTCGTCCCTTCAATTTGTATGAAAAAATATTACACCCACAACACAAATGGTCACGAGAAGCTAGCCCCTGGACCACAAATGGTCTGTTGCGCCAAGTATCTATTTGTACTTGTATTTTTATTGTTGACGAGTTATACATATTTTTATTTTCGGAAACCTAAAGAACTGTATTGTTACAATGACCGTCGGGATTGATGTTTTTCTGCAAACATTTTTGTTTAATCTTCAACAGAGGCTATTCTCAAATCTCTATGGATGTCGTGTTTTTGAATGTATCACGGGCGTTATAAAGCTTTCAAACGTATTTATTACTTTTCTTGTTACAGTCCCAGAGACCATACGTCCACACGGTTTTTATCCCTCGTATCTATAGAAGTATCTTGTTCAGGTAGTACAAATTTGTTTTTTTATTTTTAGGGTGTGCTTTCCATTTTAATTTCGCGTCGAGTGTCATTCCCACATTTTCGTATTCAATTCGTATTCATTCCCAGATATTTGTAGGTCGAGACTACATCCAATGGCTCATTGCGCGCCAAAGGGGTATGAAAACTCTTAAACTGATATTTCAGGGCACTGGCGTGCCCTGTACATCACCCTTTCATCGACTTACATTCCATTTTTAAAAAATCACAATTTTGCATTTTTCAAAATAGACTGTTAGGTTCCACTTTTGTCAATGATGTTGGAGCTCACAGATCATTGTTTGCAGTTCAGGTGGATCCTCAGCCATTAGAACAATGTCGTTCGTGTACATAAAATTTTGACAGTCCCTTCCGCAATTTTTGTTCCACCTCTTACCATATCCATTGTTGTGTAATAGCTTATTCTAGTTTGATATCCATTTCTGTAGAAAAATCTTACGAAAGTGTATCTTTTGGTGCGTTGTCGCATTCGTACATACATACATTGGTTGTAAAATGTGTATTAATTGATGAGATATGCCACAGGGAAAGAGCTTGCAGATTAATGCGTGCCTGTCTGCGGAGTCAAATGCTACTTTAATGCATACGAAGCATGCGTATATGTATTTGTCAAGAGTAGAATAACCTTTACTGGGTGCTATTCTGGTGCAGCCAGATCGATAGTTTGTTTAAGGGCATGCTTACGCAAATTTTTAATCAAAAATATACTCGTATCTAGACGTTTAAGAAATTGATGAACATAAAAGTGCTCACAGCAGGTCTTGAAATCAACGAAATCGACAAAAGGTAACAAAATTATGTAAAGTTGACGTCAAAACAAGCGCAGTCCTCTCTGCAAAACTGCATATGCTTCACAGTGTTGTTGGTTATGAAAAAGCAGAAGCATAACAAAGTCCTTCATTATAAACATGTACACATACCAATGGACGATTTCTTTGACTGGACATTCAGAGAATTAATATAATATCAGAAGAATTCTGAGATGAGGTCAAACATGCGGCGGGATGTATTGCCAGTAATTGGGATCATGATAATTCGCCAAACAAGCTAAAAGATATTTTGCATAAAATGTAAATGTGTGCAAAAAGTCTTTTCGTTGTTTTTTTTTTTTTTTTTTTCTGCTTCACTGTGTGCTTCCAACAGTTTGGAATGTTTTTATTTTATTTTTTATTTGATAACTGAAAAACTTTTTGTTTACTTGCTAAAGTTCGTGGCCACATCCCGATTTTGGTATAATTCTGCCCTCTTAGCCTCTTAACGAAGAGTAAAGACAGAAAGCCAATCGATTTGTGGTTGGTTGGAATATAGCATGTATTAAGTAATTCGTTGCTGGAACACTGAAGGCGGGATTATAGTTGTAAACAGTTGTCGCTATTCAGATAGATATTCTTACATACATATACATTGCTTATTTAATACATTTTTTTTTGCTTTTAGTCCAGAGTTCGGTTGATGGCTTATAGTCAGTTAATCCTTTTTCTCCCCAACTAAATGCGCATAATTACATTTATCAGCGTTTAGTACGAAATTCATTAAAAATGCAACGAAGATGGTAAAAGAAAACATCGTGTGCTGGAATGAAACTGCTTAAAGGATAGGTTTTTCAAATTGTTTTGGGTAATTCTTCAGAGGAGTATTCTTTGTAATTTGATTCTCTGTGGAATGCAAATTAGTTTTTTTGGATAGCGCGCTTGTTTACCACCCGCCTTGAGAAATAATGAAATTGACAAAATCAATCTGAAACAGATGCAAGGCTGATTATAAATGCAATGAAAGTAGCTGTATATAGGTGGTTCAATTTTAATTTCATATTGCTTTGATATCACGTTCTATCTTGCGAGAACTAATATCTGTAGATATTGTCAAGGTTTGTATCCATCGTCGGCATTAACATTTCTTATAACAAAAAAGATAAATTTTTCCAATATGTCCTCGCGCAAGCCTTTGGCGTCAACATTCCCCAAGTGTGCATCTTTTGGAACGTTGTCTGTGGAAACCAACCGGATGTTGCCTCCAATATTGTTTTTCTTTTCTTCCTGCCTGAATAGTTTCAGCATTTCTTGAATGGATGCGTTGAAATGAGACTGCATTTACAACTGTTGCCGCTTTGAAGGATTTTTTTTTTCGTTGCGTACATCAATTTGCAAACGCCTGAGGACTACTAGTTTTGTTTTTATTTTTTGGATGTACTACGGATCTGGTACTCCTATTGACACGGGCGACCAGCATGCACGATTCGCAAAATAGAATAATCGATGGCAGGGTACGACTAACCCACATCCTACACACCTCTTCCGTATGTATGTATGTACTTTAGCAATTTAGGCTTTACTCAGCTCTTCGGGCTCGATTCTCCTGAATTCGAAATGAACGCTAGCCACTTATCTATTCACTTCGAGCCAGGTCTCTTTCAACTGTATAATATCTCCAACGATCTGTCTGGGGTTCGAAAAGTTTGTAGCAGGGCGATCCACCTGTACCGGGCTTTTGTTTTGGCATAGTAATATCGCATGCAGAGATCAAAAAGTCCGTCAGTTTTAGTACTAGGTCTTGGCCTGGTCCAGGCTTGTGGTAAGAGGTGCTGATCACTTCCTCAAACACCCCTGTCAAAAACGGTATCCTTCCATTTTTTGCTTTGGACTAGAGATCTATTTACGAAGGTTATGTCTATGATGGACCCTGCAGCTCTTTGAAACGAAATACTAGTAGCTGGAGCTACTGTCACAATCGATCGAGAGGTAATCCGTAGGCTATCGTAATTCACACCCTACCATCTGGACGCCGTTTTCGTTGTTGCTCTTTCTGACCCTCTCCAAACCGGTGGGAGTTTCTTGAGTTTAAGTATTATTGTTACCGCCTTTCACAACAGCCTTTACTATGCTCGATGATCGAGTTTGTGTTTCTCTAATTTTTCTTTCCAGTTGTCTGCACTCCACACCTGTTTAGATACAATTTGAAAAAGCCATGTCTGAGCAGGAGCTCACTGAGATAAGAATCGACTTCTAGGTGTCGGTTGACCCATTTAAATATGTGCATATCTCTGGGTACATCTTCGCTTCGACGACTGGTTCCTACTTCGCTGTTTTTATTCCAGTTGAAGCTCAGGGTTCCTTAGTTTTGATATCGTAGGCCATCTGTAGTTCGTTAGACAAGATGTCTGCTGATAGCATTCCCGCGATAGCATCATCTGGCACGGTCCAAAAATCTCAGCACACCCTAAGCTCGCAAAGTCAGCTCATATAAATAATCCCCCTCATGAAAGACTTATGGGTAGTTCTTATTGCTTCGACCAAATTGATGCCGCATAGAACATGATGGATTGTACCACCCTTGACAGAAGTAGCCCTGTGTGTTGTCTAGGTCTACAAATATTTCGCACTATTCTTTGCACGATCTTTCTAGGTGTCTTTTGTAAAAGAATTTAGTGTCAATCATAACACCTTAGTATCTGATTGAAATTGAAATTGGCACAAACGAATTTTCCCTCAAAACAGTCCTTGCTTGCCGGAAACTCGATGAATTTTGCCGCTAGTTACTATGTAAGCGGTCTCTTAAAAAACATAGCATTCCACGTGCAGATCCAAATATCATCCTTATTGTTTCGCTTGTGGTTTTAATCAATAAGATTATACTTACCCGAAGCTTGTTGTGGCTTCGTAACCAGATTTTTAAACCTTTCTTAACAGGCTAGCTGGTCACCACCTAGATGGCTAGATTATTTTTAATCCCCAAAGATTGGAGGGCCGTTATCTGTTCTTCATCTGGAAAGTTCTTCTACAGGCGCCGGCTGGATCTTGAGTGTTTGAAACGTTTAGGGATATTGAATCTGAGTGAAGATAAACAGAATTACGCATACTCGATTAATCTTAAGCATTTTGCTAGATCACTCTGGCAGTTATTCCTTAAGTAATAAGACTGCTATGTTTAAGTGGGCCATAGAAAACTAGCTTGGGAGAGCAGATCCATGGGAGTCGTCACCGAAACCGTTTTTACCTAAACCATGTAAAATCTCACGCACTCTTCCAATGATCTCAGACCGACCGACCAGTTTGACTTCCTTTATACTTAAAACTGCAGAGAGAAATAAATCTAGATCTCTACATTAAGATGAGATAGGGAAAAAAACCCTCCGACACTAAAAATAGTCGGTCTATCGAATTGATGTAAATATTTATGACTAGAGCTTGATCAAAAGCTGAACCAAAGAAATATTGTTCGATATGTCCCGGGGTAACCAAGGTAGAACGATCCATGACATCACAAACGACGTCTTTTGATCAAGTGAGTTTGTATCCTGATACAAACAACCACCCTAACATAAACCATAACCTAACGCTTCCGCCTATCGAGTGTAAAGCGTAGTTTTGAGGTGACTATTTCGTCAATTCACTAATTTCTATTCCAAATTATTTTAATTTCGTGGATTAGAACAACAGAAAAATTTACTAGCGAAGCAGCAACATCTGCAATGAAACTATCCAGTGGTTAGCAAGATATGCGTTATCTTCTTTCCTACAAACGGTTCCTTATAGATAATATACACGTACATATGTACATATAGTATGTCTGTACGCACAGCTTTTGCAACTCCACCACCATCCGTCATTTTATTTCCTCCGTTAAAGCAGAATTTGCATACAACACTGAAAATCATCCTGTGATTCCTCAGTTTCCTGGTAAACGTCATTGTGGTACACCCCGTTATAACGTCCTTTACGATTACACGATGCCGACGAAATTATTATTACATACTTGCATACATATGTATGTATATATGTACATATGTAATCCATTGCAAGCTGTCCTTCCTGCATGCACACAATGCTAAAACAGTGTTAGTGGAAATGTTTTTAACACTTTTACAATCGTAGCTGGTGTTGCATCTAATTAAAATGACAGTTGTTGTAAAATTAAAATTTTTCATTCTCTCGGGAAGGACTATATACAAGCGAAACAACCCCTATTTCTTCTTATTGTATATGTATGTACATAGTAGATACTCATATGAAGTTATACTTTCGAATCTAATTTCTGTTAGTGATTAGTTAAATGAAATGTCCTTCTATAGAAGATCTCCGTAACCAAGCCCAAAGTCAAGCAAACTGCATCTCATCTATTACATGTTGTCCTGTACGTACATATGTACATACGTCCGAGCACACGCATACATGTATGGCGAATAATGAACATTTATTTTGTTACCCATCATAAAATACATATATACATCTACCCACGCATAATGATACGCACTCCACACCACTTGCACACACACTTCCATATATGTGCATACATAGATGTGTATACTCGTACGTACGTATGGCCAAACAATACCCTTTCCAAAAGGAAGAAGAACGCTCTTAATCTCCAATGCACTTAGATTACGAAGGGAGAGGCTGCAAATGTCGGAGAGGATTTTCGGCCTGGAATGGTTGAGGAGTACAAGTTTTCGTATCCTTAAGAGTCCACACAATGGAACAGACATAATATGCAATTTAATTTACTTGAATTTGCGATTCGGACGTCTGCATTAATTCTAATTTATGCATAACAACACTCAAACATTGAACGACATAGAAGTGGATCCTCTCGCACTCACCCCTTTTACATTGAAAATAATTTCTACCCAAACATCCAAAGGAGATATTGGCATAGATCCGTTCTTGCACAAAAGTGAATGCTTGATGCAATTTTCGGTGGTAACTTACTGTAACCAACCTCTTCTCTAACCACCCTCGTATGCCGCCACATTAGACCACCATCACCATTTGTTTTACCAGCACCACTATCACCACCACCATCACCATCACCACCACCTGAGTGAAATGAAAATGTCGTACACAGGGACGTTTTTGTGGAGTTTTACGTATACTATCTGTGTACTCTTCGCATCCTCGACTCAGATAATTTCCTACATCTCGGACCTGCTACTATTCTGCATTTATGCTTCATTCCGAAAATCTCATTCAGTTTGTAGAACCAACTAACCGCCTTAAAACTTCCAAAATGAGACTAACCGGTTGGGAGTGCAATTGGGAGGGTTTTCTTTTTTTTTTTTGCTTAGGTTTGTTTGGAGATGGTAAGGGGGTGGATAAGGAGGCTTAGTATGCCAGATAGATATAACAACATCGGACCGTATAGACAAATTAATGTTGCATTTCAGGGGAATGTTTTGTGTGAATGTAGGATATAGGAACATTTTATAGGTTATCCGAAGGTCTCATTACACCTTATAGGAATGATTCGAGGAATATCGTGGATAGGAAAAGATGAGCAAACACACAAAGTCTTTCTAGAGGTACAGGCATACATATACATATGTAGATACACTGGCAAAACTGATTTGCGGTAGCAAAAGGAGAGAAGATGAGAACAGCAAACAGAAGAAGCGAATCAGCTTAAGATTGATCGAAAGGTGAACATTTTCGAAGAGGGTGGTATTGAATATTATTAGTATTAGTGTTACCAGGCACACGAAAAATAAACCAAGTTCTAGATATCTCTGATGGCGTCTGGCAAACATTTTATTTATATCGGCAAATTTCTGAATGCGCTTTAACTACCAACTTAAAGGCTAAGTTTGAAATGCCGTCAGATCGTGGCGTTTTCATGTGTCTTAATTTGTTTGCCGATCTCAATTAAGTCCACTGTGGATAGGAGTATTATGTGTTAGATAGGTAAGGCATTGGTAAATCGTAATGACTTCATATGATACCGCTATTTCTGTGGTATTCCTGTGATCACGCGTCTCAGGCTAGAGAGCTCCACAAGCTTCGATTTTATTTCTGTAGGAGGTATTGTTTTTATCGCTGCCTGACTGTCGATGAAAAAGGCAGGAGCAGTTTCTGCGGTCTCACGGGCAGCTAATGTCACTGCTAGGACCACTTCGTGAAAAACTGTTTGGGTGTCTGACTGATTTTGACATTCCTAGGGAATCAGAAAAGATATCTTCTCTAACCGAATCGTACGTTATTGCTTGTTGACATACACAGCTTCCGAGATGAAAGTCTCAGAAACTGATTTGCGACTGATATTCCAACTCCTTTCAGGACCTCCAAGAGAAGCAGTTACGAAGCAGGCGATCTCTCTAGAGTAGGTTGGACTTTGTAAAGAAATAATACATGTTCAGTTATTGTGCTCTGCTACGAGTTAAGGTTCTTGGGTTTACACGCACTTTTTAGGCAACAGCAGTAATAGCTTTTATCATCCATAACTTTTATAAATTCCCTTACAGTAGCCATTCCGACCAAAAATTATTTTTACCACCCACTTTTGAAATAATTTTTGAATTTTTCTCAGCGTTGTTTAAGTGCAAATCGATTCATTTTCGACCGCGTTGGCTTTGAACTAGATATCTGTCAATATTTCAAGTGCGCTTTAGTGTTGCCAGCATCGATATAACACACACTTCAAAAAGGAAACAACAGATGGCGTTTTTTTTTTTAAAATTATGTTAGATTCCTTTGATGTGCAACCCGTTCTACGGATTGCATTGCACAACAGTTCTCGTCTAGCCATAGTATCAATAAAGATAATGTCCCTACTGCTTATACACATGCACGATAGTTTACACCAACGCCATGTAAATTTGTTAAAGAAATTTTAGTTTGGCAACGCTGTCACATTTTCGCAAGGACTTCCTTATTTAAAGTTTTCTTGGTATTTCCAGAGATAACATTACCCAAAAAAAAGAAAAAATCTTAGCCCAGAAGAACAAAGTTTTCGTTGAAAATGCAAAGCCCAAAACCAATTGAAGATGTTGGTAGCCATTGTAGTTTTCACCATCATTGTAGTGTCATCCACCTCTTACTTCCATTATTGGGATATATACACACTAAATACAAATTGCAAAGATATTTAACACAGGGTCTGGCAATTGGGGGCGAGGGAGGGAGTCAAACAACCTAATTGCGAAGGAGTCCAGTGCTGGACTACATACCAAAATACAATTTGCAATCACACCAAGATACATATCGGCCCTATTTTCCCTTCATCTCCCGATATGCATACATACTCTCTTCCTCGATGCATGTCCTTAATCTTATACTCGTACCTATATAAAAAGTTGTCAGTTTGTTGGTTGTCGGTTCGGTAGGTCGTTGGATGGCTGGTAGTTTGGTCGTTTGGCTGTTTGGTTAGTTAGTTGAGCTCCCGTTGAAAGTCTGAGAGAATGGTTGAATGGGGGTAGATACTACAGGCGACATATTCTGGAAAATTTTGAGTCCCCAATTAAGCTTCCAGTCTGCATTAATGAGAAATGCTAATCCATGTTTTGCCTGTTTTAATACGTCTTATGCGCATTGCAATCGTGTGTATGCGAACCCAGCACTTCTCCTCTACACACATACACACCCACCTAAAGATACATATGTATATGGACAAATTTTCTTCGAATAAATAAGTAAATGTGACTCCATGGTCATGCATGCATGCATGCGGTCTCATACTGCTTCCATCTATCGGCATAGACATTACTTACTATATGTGTATCCAAGAACACTCTGTCATACAGGCACGGTATTGCCTTCTATATTGTTATACTGAATTGGTAAGTAGTAGAGACAGTGACAAGAGGAAGTACATAACGTTGGAAAGGGTTACAAGGACAATTGCATTAGAAGGCTTCCACATTTTCTTCCCTTCCTTTAAGGACCTAATTATTTGCCCGAACGGTTTTAATTTTCTGCATAATAACAAGGTGTGGAAGTTCTTTGCTCGCACATATTAAATGCATAATAATTATATTACTGTAATTTTCATCATCACCACCCATGCACACATGTAACAATAAGGGAGACAGACGGCTGCGTGTACGTCACACATCGCAGTGTCCGAGAATAGAAAATTACAAGCTTTGAGTTAATATGAAATGATAAACGCACGCAGACTTTTAAATATGCAGGAAGCAGGACGAAAAAAAAAACTGAAAAACGGAAAATGAAATGGAATTCAGGAATGGATATTATGCCGGCAGCACAAAGAGGGGGGATTTGGTGGTACGTATGACCTACCGTATATTCAGAACGGTTGCGATTTCTAATGTGTACGAGGAGATACGACGAGGGTAACTAGCGTAACACCAAACACCTTCAGGGAATTTGTCGATGAAGCTCATGTGATTATAATTGGTAGATACTCGTATGAGGGTATTGGAAGGTATTTACAAGTACTTACTTTTATATGTACGTGAGAGTTTAAATTTGAATATTTTCTTTAAATAGAAACATTTTTCGAATACTTAACGGCAGGTATATTTACTGAAATAAAAGTTTCAATAAGTTCTTAGAAACTTTTTAAAGGTAACCAATTAAGGCATCATTGACATAATTGGTAGATCTCAGCGGGCTGTCACAAAAAGGGACACGCAAAATCGGCGATTTGGATAGAACATCACAGTCGACAGGTATAACGTCGAGGCAATGAGGAACTTTGTCTACCTTGGCTCTGCTATCAATTCTAAAAAAAAATGTTAAGCAGAAATCAATAAAAGAATGACTCTTGCCAATCGCTGTTTTTTTGTTCTGGGAAGGCAATTGAGTAGTAAGGCCCTATTCCGAGCAACTAAGGGGACTCTATACAAGACCTTAATCAAGCACTATGGCGCTGAAGCATGGACACTGTCGAAATCTTCGTTAGATTATCGTTCTCGTTTGCGTTGATAGGTTTCGGAGGAGAAGATTCAACGACGAAATATATGTATGAGGTGTACATACAGCGACATCGACCTAGTAAAAAAAAACTTTGTATCAGTCCTCCAAGATGGCTACATACATTCATATGTATATGTATGTGCATCGAATGGAAATCAATGCTCTGGCCCGCAGAGTCTTTTGATCTAACCCAGAGGGACAACGCAGTAGAGGACGCCCTCGCCTAAGGCGTCGCGCACAAATACAAGTGGACTCCAACCAACTTTGAGTGTGCAACTGGAGGCAGTTAGAGGTCAACTGGAACAGTGGTGCCACCTAAGTAAGTAAGCAATTAAAGTACCTCACTGTGAAATACAGGGTGGCGGATGAATTTTCGTACATTGAGAAACTCGAATGACATCACGCTTCGTTCTTCCGATTTTGCCAACATGGTCGGCGTATGTGATTAATTGGACGGACTTTTGAAAGTTCGTGCCCTTGGTGTTGACGCGTGAGTTTTGCATTTATCTTTCAAGGAAGATCTTAGAGAGGTTACATGACAGCGCGTCGCCTTGTCTAAATCCTTTTTTGACATTAAGGGTCTCGGTGAGTTCTTTACCGACTTTGATGGAGACCCGAGACCCTTAATGTCAAAAAAGGATTCAGACAAGGTGACGCGCTGTCATGTGACGCGGGATCATCCTGCACAACTGAACGAATTTGGCAGAGATGCCAAAACTAGACATTGCTCTAGTATAGCTCATCCCTATACAAGCTATTAGAGTACCGAAGTTAGGGTATTGTGGTACAGGTGGTTTTCTCGAAAACTGAGCACGCTTTTGCTAGCATTGAGTTAAAAATGTAAGTTGTACTCATAGTCATTTGTTTTAATTTTATTTTAATTTTTTATTAGAAATTGTCACTATCGGCAAATGTGGAACATCTGCCATAGTCTAAGGTACCACATTACCCGACTCCATTTAGGTTTATATTTACAGTCCGGTGCTTCAAACTAGAAATTCCTCTAACACAAACCAAGGATACAGGTGACAGAAAACCAACAAACTGGTAATGTTGTATACTGTACCACATTAAAATACATACGAGTAGCATACCACATTACCCGCCATTTTTCCAGAATGCAATGTTTGAATGATACAACAACTCGTACGTGATATTGACGAGGCTGATGCCTAGTAAGCCATCATCTTATTGGAACACCCTTTGTTAATAATTTTAGCTATTTGAGGTCGTATGGGCGTTCTGACTAAGTGTGCTTTGCTTTGGACTACTGAGCGGAAGGTCCGAAGTTCGAATCCCAGAATACACCACGGTCCCATCTAATGCGAATGTCTGATAAACTTCCGAGAGTAATACTGTCACGAGAAAACTTATTAATTCACCTTTAGGATACGGCTTCAAACTGTACGTCGCTTCCATTTATAGGAAAATTATAACAAGCACAACTGGAATTGTCGCGAGAAGCAAGCCCCTGGATCCTACACGGTCTGTTACGTCAAATTTTTGTAATTATTTGATGTTGAGGACTGATTATCTTTCCTAGGTATACTTTCGACGCATTTTCCCAGGCTACATAATATGTATGTAAATTCAATGGGATTCAACTATTGCAAAGGTGACTTGGCTTCCGAACATCAGAGTTCCTGTATGTTTTAAGGTGCATCGTCGTAGCAACTGTAGTTTTTAAGTAAATTAGCTCTACAGTGCTATGAATGTTAGCATCATCAATTGTGACTCCTAGATTTTTAATGGTTTTCCCACTTGGAAAGCTTCTCTTTCCTCAGTCGTTGGGTGGTCTTCATTTCGATTGTATATCTTAATAGATGCATTACTTTGGTATTACACGCGTAGTTGTATTTGTTTGATTACTACATATGTATGTATGTATATCCTTTATCATAGCACTATTTGAAAACTCTTTAAAATATTTCCTGCATTATTGCTGTCGCTGTATTAAGACAATTGTGTTTTAACAATCATCCCTTGTCATCAGCTTAAGAAAACGTAATAGGCATTCGTTTTGAAAATACGAAGAATTTCGTGAGTAAAGAAAATTAAAAGAATTGGAACCTTAACGTTCATCATAAGTAACCACTTTCGCTTCCTTCAGTGAATTTTAAAAAAAAATAATCTAAAAAATGTCCGAATATTTTTATTTCACTATTTATGGGCGCAAATAAAATAAAAGAACAAAAAATTGAATTGTACATTCAGGGATACAAATATACACTGCAAAACACTAAATCGATAAGAATTAAATTTTTAACTGAGCCATACAAACGTAAAAAGGGAAATAATGAAAAATACGTGTATTAGCGAACATTAGCTGACTTCTCCCCCAATTTTTCCATTAACTCAACAGCCTTCATTCTAACACATCTCCATAAGCAGACAACTCATTCAATGTTCATATCTCAAAAAAGAAAAAAAAAAACGATACGAGTGCCCACATGCAAAAAGGTTTGGATAAATGTCAGCTTTTACCCACTACCGACTTGCATTGTCATAATCGTATTGTTGTTATGCATCAAATGTCCGTCTTTCCTCTCTCAGTACGATTATACCAGTAGGTGTGGATGGGTGGGTAGTATGTAACCCCGGACCAAAAAAAAAGAGACAAAGAAAACTCATTTCGTGTTCCAAAAAAGCGAAGAAAACTCGCGAATGTATGTACATATGTACACATGTATGTATGTATGTATCTACGAGTGTGGCCATCGTCAAAAATTCCAATTCTCGCAACCCCTAACAAAATTAAAATCCCCCAAAAAATAAAGAAACACCAAAAACAATGCACACGTCGCGCGCTCGTGAAAATGAAGAAAATAAAATAAGCTACCAATAAATTTTGCATACTGCGCCTCATCATGGAAGGAATGGGTAGTGATTTTGCCTGCGTGCTCCTTTTTCTTTCCGTTATCCACCCTCTCCCCAGCGATTGCCATTAACTCTTCAATTGACCATTGTCCTCCATCGAAATATTATGATTATATGTGCTTCGAATGGCTCGATGTTTGAAGTGATGGTGTTTTGTTTTTGTTTTATTTTTTTTTTGGGCTGTTGTACATCAAGGGAGTTTTTTTTTTGTTTTTTGTTTTTGGCGGATTGTGGATTTTGTTTTTTTTTTTTTTTTTGCGTTGAGGAATTTTTGTGTTATATGAGACACATTGTATGTACGCTGAAAACAGGAACTTCGAATTCAGCTGGACTCATATGTTGTTGTCCCCTGCTCACAGTGTGGAGTCTGCTATCATTTTTGAGGGGTAACCGCCAAAAAGAAAAATTATGAAGGAAAACGCAAATGGTCCTCCTACAGTACACTTTTAGGTGATTGAATAGGGTTGCAAGAGGGAGGGACAGTGAGTAAAATACACTTTTGATTCGAAAAGAGAAAGAAGAACATACAAACGTTTTTTTTTTTTTTATTTTATAATTTTCTTTCTTTTCCTGTTGTCCAGAAGCATTTGTTGGTGATGGAGGTGGTAGTGGTGATGGTCGCTGGTTGCGAGTGGTTTGGTCTAGGGGTTGAAGCGTATTTGTGGCAATTGGGGTGGTTGTACAGCATCCTTGCGTTAGCCTTGCTGATTAAACATTAATTAAGGGGAACAATGGTCGCACAAAGCTTACAAAAGCATTGACAGACCGAATAACATCGATGTGCAGAAAAATTGTCTTGCATTGCTTTTTTGCTTTTTTTTTTCAGTGAACACGTTTATTACTTTTCCTTATTTTTTTACTTTCGTCCCAATATACTATAGATATGTACGTATATTTGTGTTGTAATAAATTTGGGAAATGAGGCAATTTTTCCAGGGGAGATTTTTTGTCGTAATTTTTTGGCAGTTCGCATGACGAAGGGTTTCATCGCCATTGATATACGAGATGGACCATTAGACGACAAAGTGCTGTTTAGGGATCAGATTAGAGCGCGTGCATTGCTAAAAAAAAATTATTTTATTGTCGATGTAGTTTGAATCTTTCTTGTAATAATCATTAAAAAGGGATGTCTAAACGTTTAACATGTACTTTACTTACTTAAATCTTGTTTTCACATATCGATATTAGGGCCAACCAGGCTTATGGGCCATAGTGTTCGATTTCTGTCGATATACTGCGGCTCTTTCCCGACTGTTCAGCACCGAGTTGTGCTAACGGATTCCATTACACTGGATGTTGGGCCATACAATTTTCGTCCTTAAGTAGGGTGTTACCAAACCACTGTCACTTTCGCTTTTGTATAATCACATTTCTATGTACTTTCCTGGTCAATTCTCTACTAAAGCTGTTCATTTAAGATACGATTTGGCTAATCTCATATGCTCCATACAGTGGTTAATAAGTGTTTAAAGCTTTTATATGACATTGTCGGTCACTGCAGGTATGTATTGCAGGTATGTATCAGTACCGATACCAGATTAAAACGGAACAATCACACAGCCTCTCCACATTTAAAGCAAAATACTCGACTGCTAACGTCTAATTCAGAACTACTGGCAGTCAAGACGATGCTTATATTGGTTGCTGATGAGTTCGAGGGAAGACTAATTATTTACTCGGTGCATTGTTTATCGATGAACCGCGGGTGTTAATGCAGTCGAAGCAGGAGGATTCAGAAGAACAGAAACCTGATTATTCATTGTCGACAATACTTCACTCTGTAATGAAGTTTTCACAGTCTGTCAAATTTGCTTTCCTTGAGAGTTTGGCCGGCATTAATTTCCTCCATTCTTCCGAGAGATTTTGTTGTATGAAACCTTCTCTACTAATGAAAGCAGTAGATCGGTAGTCTCTGCGGGGAAAGCTGTCAAATTCTACCGCTTTGAGTTCCAGAACTTCGTGCGTTGTACAACTCGGAACAAACCTTCTTCTCCTTCTCCTTCTTCTCCTCCTTTATTCTCTTAATAATACTTGCTTCTTGATGATTCGAGGTTCTTCTTTCATAGATCCTTACCATCTTATTTGCGAGAATGTCGAAAGGGATAATTTCGCCGATGACACAGGCTGCTTCGGTCGAATATTGTTCGGAAATCAACTGTATCTTGCCGATAGTTTTCTTCGTCTTTCGCTAATGCCGCCGTCCAAAAGCCAGACAGCATATAGGAGAACCGAGCTGACAACTGTAGATAGCAGAATTCGTCTAGCATATCCAGGTCCACCGAAGTTGGGTAGTATTTGGCTGTCTGAAGTTGTTAGGCAGTGCAAAAACCAAAAAATACTACACCAACCTGTAAGAATATTTTTTTTTTTTAATTTGCGAGATTTTTCCTCGAATACATTTATTAAAGGAAAACAAGAAGGGATTACAATGTTTCACACAAAACGAAAGGAATAGGCCACCTTTCGCCTTCGCTTTTATATAAAAAATCCTTTGTTTTTCAATTAGTTTAAATTTGTTCTCTTCGTTAGTACCAAAATTTTAACCAAAAGCTCAATCGTCAAAAAACGCACCTATTTGCGTTGCCATGCTACATATGCATATGGATATCCTTTTCTGGCCAATAACGATGAATGCTTGACCAAAAACAGATAAGATTTTCTCCCCAATTTATAGATCGAGAGACTGATGACCGAATGTAATCATATATGCGCCTATCGAGCATGCGAATACAAAAAAACCAAGAATAATTGCGAACTCCAAACGGAAGTGCATATATTAAAATCCCCTCCTGCGGATTGATGGGATACTAGAGAGAACCAGTTAGCTACCGGCTGCTCACGTCGCTTTAAAAAGGATGATAATACTCCCATACTACGAACACATACTCACCTAGAAAGGAGTTGGAGAGTTAACGAACGTGGACATAAATTCGTTAAAATAAAAAAGTTTGAAAAAAAAGTAAAAATAATCGACATAACAAAACGAAGAGTAAAAGATGGAACATAATTCAAGCAAACTCCACCAATTTCCGAATACCCAAACCATTTTTTTTTTATTTGTACTTTCTGCAAACCACTCTGCAGTGGGTGGCTGGGCATGGGTAAAGGGGTTACCATAAAAAACGGCCACTGGTAAAAAAAACCTCTCGATATGCGCCCTTAGCCCATACTTTGCAAGCAATTGGCTTGCCACTGGAGTTGATGGTGTTTGTATGTTGTGTTATAGCGTTCTACCAATATTATTCCTTTTTTTCCTGTTTTCTTTTTCGTACATATCCTGCAAAACAGAAGCTAAAAAATATTCCACAAAAAAGAAAGTAGAACAAAGTCTGCGACCAATCTCCTACGGCTGTGTGGAGGAAAAAAAAAGAAGTGATTTGGTGGCATGAGGACAATCTCATCGTTGAAAAATGTTGCCACTCACCTGGGAGAGCACATATTGTCGCGAATACGAAAGTTACTCTTCTGAAAGAGGAATTTTTGTAGTTTCTTTTTTTTCATGGTCATTTTTTCTCCCGTAAATTTAAAATACTGTATAGGGGCTGCAGAATAATTATAAAAATTTCAAAATTTAATAATAAATAAAAATGGCGATATGGCGACTTTTTCCCTTATAACGAATTGTTATTAAGAACTATTAATAAAATATAACAAACAATCATTAAATGTGTTTAATTACTTTTTTTAAAAAAAAAATATTTTTGTATGCGCTGTATACTTACTTTTCTACCGACGCGACGGTACAAATTCAAATAACAAGTGGGACATCTATCAAACATGTGTGTTGGTGGAGGCACCTCGCAAGGTGGTGTCATATGGCCCCTTTCTATGAATTAGGTGACTATTGAACTACCGATATAGTGGTGATTGCTTCCTTTCGCTCGAATTTGTTTGAGGTCGCCTTCTACTTATGCGTGCCACCTTAGGCGAAATCTTCCTCTAGTGTATTCGAAAACTCTGCGTGTGGGATCGTTGATGTCTATTTCCTCTACATATCCTAATTATCTCAAACGACCTATGCATAGTTTTGTAACTAGATCGATGTCGCCGTACTGCTCGTCAATCTCTTCATTAATTCGTCTCCTCCAAAGCCCGTCAACGTAAATGGAACCGAATATTTTACGAAGAATTGTTCTCTTGAAACGACCAGCCTACTAGTCTACTAGACTACTCTTTTCCAGGAAATCAGGTTCGTCTACCCTCCTTCTCTTAAAAAGCTTAACTTTTTCTGAAAAAGCAAAAAAAATGGGTCCTACCTATTTTGGATAAGGAGTTAAACTGGAAACCCAACGTTCAAGGAATAGTCAAGTAGCACCTGGGTCTTGCAACCTCGTAGAATTTACCGCCTGCACATCTCGGTAATAAGACCGATACGGGGTGATTGTCCTGTGAATCGCCTTAGGATAAGTCATAAACCGCAATAATCTAAGTTAGGTCCAACTATTAGCTTTTTTGTGCATAAGCGAGGCAATTCGTACAACTCCCTATGCAGCACTAGACATTCTCTTTCATCTGATACACCCCGACATTTTTAGCAGACAAATGGTAGCTGCAGCCTTTAGACTTGAAGTAAGATCACAGTGGTCTAGACAAATTTTGGTCAGGCCTCCAATCTGAATAAATTCAAAATTTCCCGAAATCATAAACTGCAGTATTCCTCGTCTTATCTTTGTCAAAAATTTCCAAGTCATCATCTCTGCCAGATCATTCTTGGAGGGAGACGTATTTTTAGAAGAAGAGTTGATTCCATTTCCATATCGACGTCTCAAAAACCAACGACAGAGTGAGTGGAGGTTTTTTTTTGTTATCTTAACCTCACCTACCGTATTCATTTGCAGAGACAGCCCGTTGTCACTGATAGAGATGGCAGAGTAGTTCAATATTCACCTCTATTGGGTGCCAGGGAATAAGGACATTACAGGTAATTATAAGGCTCGTGAACTTGTCAGATTTGGAATTTGATTTCTCTCAACAGATTGCACAATGGTGCCACAATAGGTGTCATCACTGGGCAATATCTAATAGGCAAGCATGCAACAAGGCTTGGTGTATATTATGGGAACAATTTTTATAGAAGCTGTATAAACGAAAAAGAGGAAAATACAGATGGACGTTCTGATAAATACAGATAATAGAAGCCTCTTACGCTTCAGCAGCTCAAATTTGTCTAACGAGTACGCAGGGATATTTCTCTATGATCCATGAGGTATCACTGGTCTATGCTTAGGCACGTGATGGGACTTCACGGCATTGAAGACTGAAATGGCAACAATGAGCGGTTTACGGACTGCAATACCAATTAGGAGATACGCTATTTAAGCATAGCACCTGCCATGAGTTTCATTGAGCTTTAACTGAAAGGTAACTAACATCCGTCGCCGATACGGAAAATGCCTCCTAGACGTACGAAGCAGACGTCTAGGTGACATAGGACAAGAACGTAATCAACGTCTTATGTTTTGGATCCCCAAGTGCGCCAACAATTTAGAGACCATCTTGTCGTAGAAGCTGAAACAATCGGCAGCACAATGGATCAGAGTGTGGATAACCTTTGAAATTTTGTGAAAAATGTTTTTGCCAATGGGGCACACTTACGTCGCGACGCGTCGGTGAAAGGCAAATAGCCACTACACATGCCTATCGGCAGGCACTTGGAGACGGATCGATGAGCGTAGAGAAGGACTAAGAAAAAAACAATATATCGACTCACTTGCCTCAAGGCATAGAGAAGCAACAAGCAAGTCTGACAGTGGGACTGTCTATAACACAAACTTTATATAACGAAGACTGTGCTCACTAGATGGAGAGAACTTAACCACTTAGACGATGGTGATATAATCTCGAATACCAAAGCAACAAATTCCCGAGTTTGCAACGGACATCCTAGTAAAATAGAAATAACAATAGTAAGTTCCTCAGGGAAAACAAAGCGGTGGGGACTTCCGCTGGAGTCGAAAAAGGGGATGATCATCACGCTACCGAAAAAATGAAACCTGATGGATTGTGGAAACTGTTAAGAGCTAAAATGGTATTAGAATGGATTAAGAAACATTTAGATTCAACTTTCGACATCGAACAGACAGCGTTCGCGCTGGATCCTCTTGCATCGACCACAATATCTTTCGGATCATAATAGAGCAATGCGTCGAGTACAGCTTTCCGCTACATCTGCTGTTTATCGACTTTTAGAAGGCTTTCGCACAGATGAATCCAGATGCTATCTGCTCAGCCCTTCGCAAGAGAGGTACCCAAAAAAACGCATATCTATTTTCAAGGCTACATAAGAGGATAGTAAGTAAGGATACCAAAGCGCAACTCCACATTAGGAAATGTGGTATCAGCTAACCACGGTGGTACCCAACGGATGCATGCAGGAGAATCAGCAAACTAAAAGTTGCGACCAGTATGCTATCGAATATCTGGAGAAGCAATGATCTCAGCATAAGAACCAAGCTGCGACTGTAGAATCTCTAATGTAGAATCAGTACTGCAATATGGGTACAGTACTCGGAAGGCAGTTACCACTAACACATGCAAGCTGCAGATCTTCTCAAATAGAAGTCTAGGATTTATCTTGGGAATTTTTTGGCCCAATTGAACCATGGAACGTCGATGAGCTCAATGACAAGGAACCTTGGTGGTACACGGTGTTGTACGCACTGTGTTTGTCTGCGATTTGGCCAGTCTTATAAGTACATATGTAGAAATTTGGCTGACTGTATTTTCCAGGGGTTGAATTACACCCCACATTTCTCTTCTTGAGAGCATCGGATAGTACTATACTTCTTTAGGCCCTGATCTCTAATGATTTTAGAGATGGACTGATGTGACAACAGCGCTCGGATTGTTGTCTGGGGATGAAACAGCATCCTCTAACCACTGTAAAACGGTGGTATCGTCCATATTGCAAAACAAATTCATCCATGGTACACATTCGTGATCTGCATTAACACAATTTTGCATGATGACGATGATAATGGTCAGGAATATTTTTGCTCAGTGGATATCGCACTTTTTTATTTCACCTAAGATCAAAAGAAGGTGCAAGTTGACAACAACTCAAAAATGCAATCAAAGCCTCTCTAAAGTAGGTGCTTAACTTTTTTCAGGAGGAAAAAAATTGAATTTATAGTTATGAGCCAAAAAGCGAGCGACATTTAAGACAATGGATTCTCCCGGGCGATAATAAGCCAATAAAAAAAGTAAAAGTGCGGAATGTCTGTGAAAAGGGTGGCATTTCACAGCTGTGAAATTCTACGAAAGTTTAGTTTCCGAGGTGGCTCCTCAGTTCTTCAAGAATGGTACAAGCATATGCAAAGTTTTGTACGCCATCAAGATGATTTTGAACGGAACAAAATATTTAGGTCTTATTATGGATAAGAAATAAAGCTGATAACCCAACATACAAGAAATGGTGAAGAAATAGTGAAGAAAGCGACGATAGCACTCTTCTCTCGTAAAAATCTAGAATAAATGGAGTTTACAACCCGAAATAACTCACTGTGGTTGGTGGTCTATGGGGTGGTTGTTTGGTGGACTGCTTTATACAAAACCAATAATAAACACTATCAAAGGTCCAACATTCAGTTTGTTTGTGCATAAACGGAGAACTTCGCACTGTACCCTCTGCACCACTGGACATTCTACTCTATTTGGCACCTCTCGACATCTTCGACAAATGGCTGCTAGGGCAGCTAGTTGCAGTTGGTTGTGATATTCTCTAATAGGCTCAATTTTTGCCTTTACTTCCGTCTCCCAAATTATTGTAGCGTGTTTTAGGCGGAATTGCTAGCAATCAGAGAATTCTTATCGTTGCTAAAGGAAAACGTGATATCAGCCGTAGGCTTAGTTGTAGCTCTATCCTTACCATCATTTCTTATAGAGATGATTGCGCAGTTCAAAATTCACATTTGTTGGGTTTCGGAGCATAAAAAGTAAGGCTGATGAACTTTTTAAGCTTGAAGAAACCAGATCCACTTTACCAATACTAGGTAAACTGATCGCCTAGTGCCCTGCACCCTGTTTTTTTAAATGGTTCAATCTGTCTTTTGGTCGTCGTTGCCGTTATACCGTTAGCAGATAAAGTTGTTCCATTTTATCAGTACCGACTGTGGCTCTTCCCCAAGTTTTCCTTCTTCACCTCTACAGGGGTCTGTACGGGTCTTTTTGGTTTGGCACGATCTTTGCCTGGTAAAATTTCCGTAAATTGTTCCTGGAGTATACTCTCTCGATATCTTTGATCGCGCGCTTCTTGACCTCGTTTTTCTTCTTTTATTGAAGTCGATCTTCTTCCCGTTTTTTTCTGCCGGTAGAGCTCACAAGCAGTGTTCGCCCTTCTTTGCAGAGTCGCTTTGTACGCCTCTTGTTTAGCTCTATGTACATGTGCTTGGTTTATCCGCAAAATCTATTACTCATTTTTTGATATCCATGTGGCACGTCTACTTTGAAAAGCTGAGTGAAGGATACATATACCAGAAAATGCTAGAGAATTAAGGAATAATGACGGTGTAAAAAAAAAACTAATTTAATTATAGATTCTATGACCTACATAGCTTTTCCTAGTCTTTTTCAACATACTGTAAATCTGCATAATTACCAATTTATCACATTTAAAGGTAATATTATTTATAGCTGTATCTATTTATTTTAGTAATTTTTTGCAATAGCACCTCTCACATGGTACGTACTCGTAATTTGCTTAAGTTCAAGTTACAAAATCATAGTAGCGTGAAACTTATCACATGTGAGTCCTGGCCAGCGGATGCCCAGTATTCATATGTGTACACATTCTGTTAGGGGCACGTATCTACTCGGTTAAAAAAAAAGAAAAATAGAAAACAACAAGTTTGTGGGGAGAAAGACCGGAAATTTTTTCCTGACGCAAGTTTACTTTGCTTGTTTTTTTTTTTTTTAATCGTACATTCGTATATCTCTCATCTCTGTTTTCCTCGTCTCACTATAAATTTTTGTTGGTCCTTTTTACAAAAGAGGGGTGGCTTTTTTTCGATCTCTTTCGTAGAAGAGTTGTAGGTAAACTTCCGGTGCAGAGTTGTACATCGATGCATTTATCGAAAAAGGGGTGTAAACGAAGTTGATTTTCTGTGTTTTTTTTATTAATTGCTTTGCTTTTTTTTTGTTTTCTTTTCGGAGATGCTTGGGAATGGCGATTCTTTGTTTTCCTTCTTGCAGTTACGAATTTTTTGTCGGATTGTTTTTAGGACCCACGCCATCAGATGAAAGGCGATTGGATGTTGTCCATTCGGCTAGTTGGGCGATGTTTTTATTTTTTTTTTTCTGTTTCACAAAGTCAATATCCAGTGGGAGTGGGGTGGATTTTTTTTTACGTTGGATTATGTGCGGTAAAATAAATTTCGCGCGAAAAAATAGCTACTAACAAACTCTAAATTATTTTGAGGGTTTTTTTTTTTTTTTGAGTACAAAAATGCAATTCGTTGCATGTGCGCAACCCCGCGAATTGTGTTTTGTTGCTTACGTTTTTCACGAGGGTTGCGGCATATAAAACCACACCCACACATCAAAAAAGTATTTCGAATGTAGAAATGAGCAATTAAATATGATTGAGAATTGTTAACTAGAAATGAATACATGCACGCATACAATTTTGCAGTTGTGGCAATGATGTTGCAAGGGTCTACCGAATATTTTTGTTTCACAGTGAATCTTAACCCTTTTTTTGGAGTTAAAAATGCTCACTTCGTTCAATGGAATGCTGATGTGGAGAAAAATGTTTTTTTTTCGAGGTCGCGTAAATAATTATTACAGTGGAAAAGCAGTATACCTTTGTGTAATAATTTTGATGCTCATGATGATCTCCCGCAATGGGTGAGTTTTTTTGCGTGGATTCAAGGGTATTCATGGCAATGTAGGGGATGAAAGCAGAAGGGACCGACAATCGTCGTCGTACGTAAAGGCGATGGTGTGCATAATGAGTACGAATTGTCGATTTAACGATGGTCGATGAATCATGAAAGGATGTATAGATTGTAGGTTTTTTATTTTGTGTCAGAGAGAGGGTGGAAATGTTTTTTCTAAATATTGACAAAGTCTATTGGACGTGTTTATATGTACATATGTATGTGTATGTTGAAAGGGTTGAGTTTTGTGTTAAATTTCTTTGCTTAAGGACACAATTTCAGCAGGGAAATATATATGTACTACCAAGTTCCGTAACCAAGAAAACCCCATTCCGGTGCGAGAGAGTGAAACTCGCGAAATGGTATTCTGTTTGGATTAGGGCAACAGCGATGAGATACTTAAAGATGTTTTTATTTTTTCAGGTATTTATTATTCTTGTTAATGATCACATAATGAGACTGAAATCAAATATAACTCCAAATACATATATGTACATACGTTACAAATATTTGGCGAAGTAGACATACATACATATTTGGGCTAGCTTCTCGCAACCATTCGCGCTGTGCGTGTTATATTTTTTTTTGCACAAATAGAAGGGACCTACAGATGGAAGCCATATCCAAAAGGCGAATGAGAAGCTTATTCGTGTTTTCTAGGATTCAAACTTCGAACCCCTAGCTTACTAGTTCACTGAGGTACAGCGTCTGCCTGAGACAAGGTAGTGCTCCATCATCACTGATCCTCGGCACGTTGCTTCCCCTTTTAAAGACATGCGCTATAGTTTGGTCTTTACAGTAGAAATTCGGTTTTCGGAAACCTGTTGCTAGGAGTCGAAAATCAACTTGTGTGAAGCGTTGCGCTCTTTGTGCCCGAGCCAATGTAGTCGACTTATCGTCGAACACTCGGGGCATTACAGCAGGACTGGCTGATTAGCGTTCTATAGAGCAGAGTTTTGTCAAACCGAAATAATTTTTAAGGACTTTGAAGAATTTCCACTAAGGTGTCTCCTTAACTACCTTTGCTTTGGTTTGGTAAGATTTTTCATCTTGAGATCATAGACCACTATCGGACCGCTGTTCGATCCAAAAGGAAACAAAAAAAAAACAAATACTTGGCACGACAGACTGTATGTGGTCCAGGGCCTAGCTTCTTGCGCCCATTCGTGTTGTGCGTGCTATATTTTGGAAGGGACCTACTGTTTAGAGCCATATCCAACAGGCAAATTGAGAAGCTTTCTCATGACAGTTATTACTCTCCGACGTTTGTCAGACATTCGCGAGAGGTGGGACCGTCAAAAAACTTTTTTTTGTGTTTCTGGGATTCGAACGTCGAACCTTCCGCTCAGAGATTGACGCAGTAACCACTTGAGCCACGGCGCGGCGCTCAAAAGGGAAACGTATGGATTAAAAAGCATTAGTGCTGAGTATACGTATGTATGTAGGTACCTAATCACAAATCCTTGAAACTTAATATCCCGGTAAGGGTGTTATTGATCGGTTTGATACGTTCATACTGTAAGTTGAATAGGATCTTACATCTGTATGCATATGCAGCAGTAAGCAGTGATACGCTTCGATAGTATGTATTGCCTTTCTTGTAGATGGGGCATATGGCGCTGATATTTCAGTCTTAAGATTTGGTGCATGCGCCCTTCCACAACATCCTCTTCGAATTTGAGTAGATTGTCCTCTTTTTTGCATCTGCAAAAAGGTCACCGTACCTATCACACTCTCGACATTTAGCCTTTCAAAATCATCAGTAAATATATCAGTACATCATCAGTAGCTAAGTTTCCATCACTATTTCGAAGAGCCTGTGGCCTGGACATGGTACCAATTGCCAGTTGCTTAGTTGTCCTGTAGAACCAAGATGGATCCCCATTCTAGCATGTGTAAACTTTTGCGGCAACTGTACTAGATCTGGCAATATTTTAGTTTTAAAGTACATACCTGGCTCCACATAGCAACCTGACTATCAATCGTATCTCCTGAATCACAGCAAACGCTGTTTGCGAGAGAAGCACCCGTAAATCGAGGAGCATGCATGTGCTTTGATATTCCGAGTAATGTTGCCATTTCTCTCTCTCGTAACTAAACTTTTCTCTAACGTATTAAGGAAGTTACCCTGATGGCACAATCCCCAACCTGGAAGGCCAGTTCCAGTGGAAAAATAACTCTAGGACGAGGGGCCAGTTAAATTGATGTCAGTAAATCACTTTGTAGTTGTCATTGCCTCATTTAGAGGTCATCTGAAACCTTCTCTTTTCTACAGCTTTGACTCAGCCATGGAAATCCTTACTGAACTAAGCTCCGAATATGTGAGATCATGCGAGGTGATCGCTAGTGCGACGGTAAACCTCAGCGTTGATCCCGTCGAAAGAAATCTTCCGCCGCGCCGTAGGGTTTTTTTCTAGACTTCTGAGACACAGTTCTGCTAAAATACTAAAGTTCACCTAAATATGCTTGAGGAAGCCCAACAAGAAGGTGACGATTCGAAATTTTGATCACCAAAAAAGACTGGAATTAATTCGAAAATCAAAATGCAAAACTATAAGAATCAAAACATAAAAAAAAATAAAAATCAAGTTTTTATATTAAAAATGTTTTCATTTTTTAAATGACCACACTTTCAATTATTTAAATTGGTCGCCTAATTAACAAACTCGCCATCATCAATAACACATCCAATTAATAATAAACGAATCAGATGTACGAATACGCACATACTCGTGTGCACGTAAGCGTATTCATTTATGTAGAACACATTCAATTGTACACTTTCAACGTCATACAATGAATTAAAACGGATTTTCATTAAATTATCTTCGTAATTCATTATGTGTTACATGTGTTATAAAGTGACTGTAACTAGTCATCTCCTTCACATGTTATCAGCATAAGTGACATGATAAATACAACGTTGACGTTATAATACACACCAGAATATTGTTAGAGCATGAAACACGGCAAATACAAACGATAGCCGGATGTTGGACCAGGCACGCATATTATGCCTCGAACTTTCCTATAGAAAGACCTCAAAGTGTGAAGAGCGAGAGGGGGGCATGGTGCTACTACAGTGCTTATCATAATGAGTTTAAATGCGGCGTAGATACAATAACATACGCAACAGGAGGCTTCAGATGAGGTATGAGTATCTGCACACATTTATGCAATACAAATACAAAGGGCGTTTAAATGAGAACGAAAGTGAGTGCGTTGGATGGTATTATTAAATTAATACCGACACTACCATCATTTTAATTACATATTCTCATCATGATTCATTAATCGTTTTATAAAATTAATATAAATATAATTATTATTATTATTTTTTTTATTGCTGTACACACTGCCGCCAATAAGTTTCAGGACAATACATTCTATCAGAGAAATTGATACAAAAGTCTTTTTCTTATTCATTAAAATGTATTGTAAATATCTTCCTCAATATTGTTTAGGTTAGGTAGACGGGTGCCCTAGTTGACAAGAGATTGTCAACGGCTTTCTTAGACTAAAGATGAGTCCATTTTTGCCCAATAGTAGACCCCTGAGAACCAAAATTTCATTATCGACGGCTGAACTAAGTCACCCAGATATATGTACACATGTATGTATAAATCTCAGGAGTTTGTTCAGCTCAATAGATCATCCAGCTCCACAGGGAAGAAGCTCCTAAGACGACAGAAGTCGTTGTGGGGTAGTCCTAGTCGTGCTGCATGATTGCCTATCACACAGTGTCCCGTCACGACGCCGACAGCTATATAAATATCCCTGCGACTGAGTTTCATGAGACCTGCGGATCTCTTTTTGTTATAGACAAATTGCTAAGCGATGTAGTAGCCTCGGGAAGGGCCTGCGAGGCGCTTAGATGTGACCCTGCCCTAGCAAGTTCATCAGCCTTTACGTTACCTGGTAATATCCATGTGGCCCGGTACCCACCAGAGGTTCACTGAAATACCACCCAGTCTTTTAATGTACGAGCTTCGACCTCACTGATTTTGACTGTAACGCTTTAATGGCTACTTAACTATTAAAATAGATCCTGATTGTTTTTCCAGAGATGTTACCCTCGCTAATCATGTCCTCAGCTTGTTTTATGGCAGCAACTTCAGCTTGAAAAACACTCCAATCGTCCTCACGTCTGATGGAATCAATATGAATGAAAACATTAGTTGATCCTTTGAAATAAAAAAAACTTGGATAGTAAAATAAAATTTAGACTCGTCAAAAATGCAATTCTTACTTTCACCACTTCGGCCGCAAATCTGGACATTCTACCGATCAACTTGTTAATAGTTTCCAATGTTATTGATTTAAACGCTTTGGAACTTTCGAACCTCTTTGTCAAGTTTGTCCCAAAGCACGTCTATCAGCTTAATTGGACCGGTCGGTCATTGCATACCTTTCAGTATTCCTCCTTGTTCTTCTTGGTCCATGTATCGTTTATCATTAATATGAATCTACAGCCTATTAATTGCAAATACGATATCAAGCCGTTTTCTTCCAATACTTGCCTGTACATCTCATACCACTGATACGGATGAGATATCTAGAACCGGCGGAAAAAACCTCGCCAGACCATTATTGAATCAACCCAGCCCTGCTTGATTGTTGAAACCACACAGCTAAGGAATATCTTTTCTGCAATTTCAAATTTGGACCAGTCCTGGCGATCTCTTCCAGCAAGCAATGGTTTTTGTACTGCTGCTCGACCGTGAATATCTTAAGAGTTGAAGATTCCTTAAAATATTTGAAGCTTATCTGCAAGATATGCCTGTATGCCTTTCTTTATTCAGCCTGCTTTTATATATATGTAGTTACATTTATATAATAATGCACACATCCATTTGAACTGTCGCACCGTTTAGACGTGTTTTTCTTTTCTTCCCGCTTCGCGACTTAAATTAATTTTCCAATTTCCGTCGCATATTTATATTCCATAATTTCAAACTTCTGCAATTTGATTCCCCGCTCTTTCTCCTCCGCCATCGTTCGTTAACCTCTCCAGTGCGTTTACCCGGTAGTTTGTTCGTCTTTGCTTATTTTACGTTTTTGTGCAACTGACCTATTTCATTACCTGCAATGGAAAAATCGTGTGCTAATCAAAATTGCGTCATTAACGATAATGCTGTATTGCTTGATTGCAATGGCCTTTGTGGTAAATCATTCCACCCAATGTGTATCGGTCTAAGTAAAAAATCAGCAACTCATGTTAAAGAATTTTTGATCAATTTCATGTTTTTCTGCGATGAGTGTAAAGAAATTTCACTCTCGCATGTGATGCTCGCGATTAAATGCCACAGCGATTCGACGAACTCGATGCTCAAAGACCTTAAACAATCTACCAAACTTGTGATGAAAGAATTTTCGAAACTTGATGAGGTCGTCAAAACCGTGGACGCCCTTGCTAACAGTGTGGAATGTGCAAGTGAACTCAGCAAGTCAAGATTTAATATCATCGAGAAACAACTTGCTGCGTTAAGTGATTTAGCCCTAAAAAAGCCACGCGATGTCCTCACCAAATCCCATCTCAACACCGAACTAACGAAATCCACGGGTTCCCTCTCAACGCTCAACGCCCAAATCGAAGTCCTAAATACATACCTGCGTGAGTCGATCCGCGATGATGTTCACACAATAAGTGATTCCCTTGCCGACATTAACAACAAGATCACATCTCATTCACTAGCGACGAATTCTCTGGCTACCAACATGGCTGCTCAGGTGGAACGCGTCGAAACTCTGAGGGACGATTCTGCTTCCACTAGGCTTGTTATCACTGAAATTCTGGAAGAATTAAGGTTCACATCTGGCAAGCTTGACCACATAACCTGTGATAATACGACGTCCAAAAACAAATCGCTTCTTGATGAGCTACTTGAAACATCCCCCTCTTCTTCATCTACTGCTGAACCATCCTCTGCGAATCGTTCATCAATATCATCTTCCAACATAAACAGAGTTTCAACCCCTAACGCTCCCCCAACCCCCTGTGGACCTGAGCGCTTCGAACTTCTTGGAACCACTTGGACTCCTTCTGAATGGATAACTCGTCTTCAAAAGCTTGACTTGGCCAACGCTGATAACGAATATACTACATTCATCATCAAAGGTGCCCCCCGTTCTGCAGATACTTTCTGGATCCGCAATCTTTTTCAGCAGAAATTTTCATTCGCAATCGCCAACTGCCAGAAGATTTCCCCTGTTAACTCCAGTAAATCGAGCAATTTCAAATTTGACATCCCCTCCAAATACGTATGGATGTTCTGGACCTCCCCTGAGGATGTATGTCGTGTGGGCGTTATGAGCATGACCAGATGGACCCCCAGGACTAGTATTAAGCAGGTTAAGCGTAAGAACACCAAATCTGATCTTCGTCAGTCTAATCTAGACCCTAATTGGAGCTTCAGTATGAAAACCCTTCCCAACTTCTCCCTTCGCCATCCCTCTCCCTTCCGCAATAAAATCACTACTAGCTCTACTAATCCAACACATACTCTTCCTCACCCTCCTACTATTACCAGACCACCCCTCCCTCAACGAAACCGCGTTTCATTTAATCTGAAGGCCATCCCTGCTCCCTCTTCAAATAAAATTTCATCTTCTATTAAACCTGCCTCCACTATTTATCCCAATTTTATCCACTCCCATACTCTTAATCCTGCCTCCCCTGTTTCTGCTCCCTCCTCCTCTACTCCTCAAGGGCCCATTTCTTCCTCCCGCCCTCGCCCCTCGAACAATCCTAATTTGAATGTGGCACCACCCTCTTTCTTAGATCCTCTGCTTCCACCGACTGCCAAACTCACTAAACAGCTTACTGATTCTGGCGAAGATGGACCTTACGTTCTTTCACGCTTGCGCGATCGTAAAATTTACGATAATGTGCGCCTTTATTTAGCATACCTGCACAACAAAGATGACACCGTTTGTGTAGACGGTATCACTAAAACTAACGTCATGGTCTCGCTACACCAAGAAGGCCTTCCAACTGACCCCGATGAGCTGAAACATATATTCGTCCGTTATCACAGTAGTTTCGATATTCCGCCCAGTAGCGTAGCAAATGATCTCTCTACATTTGCCTCCCTGTGAAGGAACGGAACGTCTGGCCGCGGTGTTCTCCTAGCTATTCACAACCGTTACGAATCTGAACTTTATAAAACATCGCACACCGCTGATTTTGAGTTTATCTGCGCTAAAATTACCATCCTTAAGCGTAGTCTGTATCTATTCTGCTGCTACATCCGCCTCTCCCAACCTATTCAAGGCTACCAACTCGCTATAGATGCTATAGACTCTCTCCTTGATTTTACGGACCCCTGTGATGATGTCATAGTCTTAGGCGACTTTAATCTTCCCCATCTTCAATGGGTTCAGACTGAGGATGAATCTCATTTCGTTCCTTCACATGCAACCTCTGACAAAGAAGTCCTTTTCACAGATTGTCTCTCCAACTCTGGCCTCCATCAAATCAGTGGCATAACTAATAACCTTGGCAGACAACTTGACCTTATTTTCTCTTCCGATGCTGACAATTGTATTGTGTCGGCAAGTAATCATCTTCTCTCTACTCTAGACCGCTACCATCCACCCCTCTTTCTTTCGTTTGCATACGGTGACTTAAATTCTAATTCTCATTCCCAGGCTTCATACAGCTTTAATTTCCGGAAAGCTAACTTCTGCAAACTCAACAACTTGCTCAGTAATGCCGTTTTTGACTACAGAGATATTTCTGTGGATACCGCTCTCGCATCTTTCTATTCCTTAATCTTTGATTGCTTTCTGCAATCTGTTCCTTACTCGCCCAAAAAAAATTGTTCTTCATCCCCACCGTGGTATAATAAGCAACTGCGTACGCTTCGTAATAAGAGGAACAAACTTTGGAGAGCATACCTGAAAACTCGCTCCGACTCTGACTACTCCCTTTATCAGCACACACATACACACTTTGCTGAACTAAGTGAAGCTCTTTACCAAGATTACCTCGTCCGTATGCAATCCAATCTAATTACTGACCCCAAGCGTTTTTATCATTTCATAAATGCGAAACGTAAATCTGATAACTATCCATCTACCCTCAAGCTTGCCAACACCTCCTCGTCGGACCCCAAAATTGTAGCAAACCTATTCGCCCACTTTTTTAGTCAATCGTTCACTGACCGCATCCTCGAACCTGACCTTGACTACTTCTCTTATATGGATGACTGCGCTCAAACGTCCTTAGTCTCGGTCAATATCACCCCGCAACTTGTCACTGATAAGATTAACAAACTTAAGGATGACTACTCCCCCGGTCCCGACGGATTGCCCGCTATTGTTTTAAAGAAATGCGTGACACACTTGGCCCTACCCTTGACTTCACTTTTTCTCATGTCCATTTCCCAAGAATCTTTCCCCCTCCTTTGGAAGAAATCATTTATCATACCCATTCACAAGAAAGGCCCAAAAACCGAAATATCCAACTATCGACCTATCGCTAAACTGTCATCCATACCCAAACTCTTTGAAAGCATTGTTTACGATACAATGTTTTTTCATTGTAAATCATTATTTTCCACTAAGCAACACGGGTTCCTCAAAGGTAGATCGACAACCACCAACTTAACAGAATTTGTCTCTCAGGCGCTTTGCGCGTTTGAAGACGGTTGCGAAATCGACGTAATAGCCACTGACTTCAGTAAAGCTTTTGATAAAATCTCTCACCCAATTATTACTCTCAAGTTGAAAGCCCTCGGTTTTCAACCCGGTTTTATCAAATGGATCCAATCCTATCTTGCAAATCGACAATACGAGGTTATATTTAGATCTTCTGTCTCTAACCCCTTTATGGCCACATCAGGCGTCCCTCAAGGCAGCCACTTGGGTCCTTTAATCTTCGTCCTTACTACCAACGATGTCGACCGCATTATCAAAGACTCCTGTCTCTCCGTCTATGCCGATGACATGAAAATTTTTAAAGTCATTTCTTCTACTACAGACTCTCGCTTTCTCCAAGACGACCTAAACAGATTTTTTATCTGGTGTCAGAAAAATCATCTTGAACTTAACACTAGCAAATGTCAATCCATCACATACTCCCGTAAACGCCTTCCACCACCCCATAGGGATTACTTTTTCTGTAACGAACCTATCCCTTCAGTCTCATCATTGCGCGATTTAGGTATCATCTGCGATAGGGAGCTTAACTTCCGTTCGCATATTGACAACATTATAAACAGAGCCAATTCTGCGCTTGGCTTTGTGAAACGTTGGTCTAAGGAATTTTCTGACCCCTACGTTACCAAATCACTCTATATCTCCTTCGTCAGACCCATCCTCGAATACGCTAGCCAAGCTTGGTCCCCTCACTATGCTGTTCACGTCCGACGTATTGAAGCCATCCAACGCAGGTTTATACGTTTTGCTCTCCGTGGTCTTCCTTGGGTTGATAGTTTCAATTTGCCTCCCTACTCTGAACGTCTGAAACTGATCAACCTTCAATCTCTCGAAAATCGTCGCGAAATTGCCGACCTCCTCTTCTTACATCATTTATTAACTGGTCACATTGACTGCCCAGCGCTTCTTGCATTGGTTTCATTTAATACCAATCCCCGCGGCCTTAGGTCCATTCCCCTCTTCCGTCTCAGTACTCACCGCACCAATTATGGTTTTAACGCACCCTTGTCCAGAATGCTTCGTTTGGCTAACAATATGGAAAATTCGTTTGATTTTCACTACAGCAGAGCCACTCTTCGCAACATCCTCCAGCATCGCTCCAACTCAGCCTAGCCATTGTCCCACATCTCTCCTCCTCTAACCCTAATCCCTCTCTCCCTTCTCTCGATAGTTCGTAAGTTTATCTCTAGTTTTTTAAGTATAGATTGTTTAAGTACGGCTTGTATTAAGCTTAATAAAGTGCCGGTAGAGCCGGCGTCAAATCAAATCAAAACCTACTAACGTCCGTAACAGGATTTAAAAGAATTTTGATCATTTGAGTCCTACACGGACAGATAAACATTTTTCGAAGAACTGAAACCTCGATTTGATAATATAAAAAAATAAACTCACCAAACACAGGTCTATGTTAATTTCAACAATAACCAGCTAAAACACAACCGTACACCAAATTGTGACCTCGGCATCACTCTAGATACAACACCTTATCAGCACGGCAGCTAAACTCAAGACCCGGAAGAACAGAAGCTAGTTTCAACATCACTTTTGGCCCTTGTCAAAACACTTCGCTCCGCCTCTCTGGCACTAGAGGTCTCTACTACTGAATGATACTGAAATATGGAGAAGCGAATGGATCTCTTCCTTCATAAATGATGTCCGAGAACCCAAAATGCATGCTTGCTGCCATGATCTACCCAGAATCGTGGGTCAATCTCAACCGAAATTCAACAAGTCATGAAAGGTGCGTCGAAAGAGGAGAACTTTCTTCCCTCCTGTGGTCACTAGCCATCGACAATCTTCTTATCGATTTACAAAGACAAGGCTACATTGCCATTGGTTATGTTAACTTAAATAAAGAAGAATGCATTAGAAAGCTGGTGAGCTTTCTCAGAGGCCACTATGGCCACAAAATGAATCTTTGCGCTGAGACGGAATGTCGATTCTGCCCGGCATTACATTGGTTAACGAGGCGTGTTGTCTACAAAGAAATACATTCCTCAGAAGAGTTGAAAAACTCTGCTAGGACGTACTAACCTTCATAAGAGAGGTTGTACATCTATTAGGTTAATTCCCACCTTGATATCATAGATCTTTAGATCGCAGTGTGAGCCATATTGGGCATTTATTTGGGATTCAGTGGTGTATTTTGGTTTTAAACAGCTTCTTAGAGGCATTGAGTTTCATTGTTTGGTTGCCTGCTAAGTTTAATTTAAGGTCCTGTGTCCCTTATCATCGTTTTTCAGATATTGAAAGGTTGGATACGGGTCTAGAGACCATTTTTCCTAAGAACATATGCATGTATGTTATGCATATATACATACAAAGGAACTAGGATACCATGCACCATCAACCATTCTTGTATTATTTATCAGTCAAATCAATAATTAGACAGGGAAATACAACATATACAAATGTGTATCTTGTATCTATACATACCTACGTATGTATAAACATCATCTATTTGCTTTTCGTGGAAGTCAGCCTTAGTCACGTGGTGTTATTCTCGGTCAGTTGATATGAATCTACCATTCTTTTTTTTTCTGATTCACACAATGCCCTTGTAAATTATCCACACGTTACCTCCATCTCGTCCCCTGTCTGCCACATCACATTGCAGCAGCCAGAGACACAACTTAAACGATGATCATTCAATTTGGCGTCTACATGTCCTGACATACCACATAGTGTCCTAGCCACAAGCAACGCGTACCGGATGGATGAAGGTTTTATATAAGCAGAAGCGGTTGTGGTGGTGGCAGGCAAAAAAAAAGAATTAAAAAATGTGCCATAACATATGCATTCATCGATTTACATCATTGACATAATGAAGTTTCCAAATGAGTTCTATTGTTAACAGATGGACGATGGTGTTGAAAGTTGACTTCGATTAAGAATTCGCAATGTGGATGCAGTAGTTGTTGTTGGATTTGTTTTCTGCCGGCGGCGTTGTGGGCGCTGAAAATATTGGTTGCTGAAGATGGGGGGTGGGCATCGATGGCAAAACGTTATATGTACATAATGCTTGAATGCCTACTAACGTAGGCACGTATCCGTAGGTATCTACATACATATGTACATATACATGTGAAAAAAGAGTGTCATTTTTTTTTTTTCATTTTCTATATCAGAAACGTCATTTTCAGACTTTGGTTGCATGTAAGTAATTAACTTTTAATGAAATTATAATTAAAATGATTTGTGGAACGCGTTTGGTCGATATCATTATGTACTAACATTGTAGATACCTACGTTCGTTGCACAGCAAAATATGTGGATGTACGAAGGTAATCTTAATCTCCCTTTTTTGGTCGTTAAATATAGGACCTATTACTTTATTTAACTTCCTTCGAAGACGGACCTGCTCCTTGAAGCCTTCGAATGGAGGCCGTAACCTACATATGAAAGTGGTCTTATACCGAAAACGAGAAAACCCTCTCACACCACCGCCTTTCTAGACCCATCAGCCTCGTTCCCAGATTGGAGTAAGTGGGTTCCTCAACCTGGAAAAGGAAGGGTGTAAAGTTATAACTTACGCAGATGACGTATCTCTGACAAGTGCGGGTCGAGTATCAATCTGTCGAAAATAGAGCTAGTGCTCTTTCTGAGAAAGCACAAGATTCCACCAATCAATCCCTCTAAATTAAATGGTATTCAACTCAATTTCTCTAAACACGCCAAATTGGAACATGAATGCGCAAGAGTGAGTCCAGAAAGCAGATGTCGCACTATACTTCTGCAAAAAAAAGCATTGGTCCCAAAAATGGGTAATTCGACCTCATATATGGAATTGCTTTCTTCACGGCAAAGCCGGATGGCACCTATCCTGGATAACCAGAATTAGGTTCTGACGGACCTCTTGCATGTCCTTAGAAAGGCCAGACAAGCACTGCGACTTAGAGAGATGTTTTTTCTTGGAGTAACCTTATGATCGTTTTTGCGGGTGACTGCTTGACTATGTTTGGGGAACTGAACTCTCTTCCAAAATGTCTTTGCCTGCTTCGAGCAATGGCGGTACAATCGTACAGAATATGCTCGGCAGTCTCTTGTTCTTCCAGACAAAATCGGCATGTCCGTAGGACTTATGCCCATCTTGTGGAGATGATAGTTGAGTAAACAGTGTCCGGAGAGGAAGTCCGTGAGGAGCTTAGCATCATGCTTGTTCAGTGCGAGAATTTCCTGATTTCTCTTTTTACTGGAAGCATTGATTAATGTTATCACTCAGGGCGTGTCGAAATCCTAAGTCTTAACGCCAGTATAATATAAGTCTCGGCCTACGGAACACCGTTCCAAGACTTTAATATTAAATTCAGGACTAGGCTTTCTAGTCGATAGCAATGAGAAGGGAATGTTACTCCAAATGATAACAATGCACTGGAAATCTAAGAGAGGTGATGACGTGGGGGCTGGTATCTTACCGATCACCCTGAACTTAAGCCAGTTTTTTAAACTACGAGATCTCCTCATTAACCAGTGTGGGTTATTAGTGAAACCGCTGAATTACTGTCGGTGAAGTCGGTTTTGGATCCTGCCATCGTCGTTTACACCGACAGCGAGCTATCAAAGCACTCGAATCACCAATGATAAAATCCAAATGGCAAGGCACTGTCGCGCAACTCAACATGAGATATCGAACAGGTGCACCGCAACTCTATGCTGAGTTCCTGGTAATTGTGAGACAGACAAGGTACTAACGGCATCAGGTAAAAACGGCACCAGAGAGAGGCTTTCAATTATGAGAGATGGAGTATCATTAATAAATGCAAGCATGCGAGACAAGTTTTGCTAAGTTGACGCTAAATCAATAGCCTGCTAAACATCAGCAGAGCACACATTGCATAGATGAAGAAGATATATCAAAAAAATATGGACATTCATCCAAAATTCAAAATGGTTTCACAACGACTCTAAATTGGTCTAAGTGTATCCTACCGTTGTTTCAGTGCATAGCAACCTAACCTAATCTGTCGAAGGCCTCCCCATTCGATACGACTCAAAGACATACAAATCTCAAACTATTTGTCTGGTTTTGTGTTTCGAAGCTCATCTAGCTCTAAAAGAAGTGACTGCCAAGAATAAAGTTTCTTTTATGGGCCAGTGTGGGACAGTCAAGCAGCAGGTGGTGAATAGATTCTATTTATTTTGTATCCTTTTAGCCAGGCTGCATAGTTGCCCATTACGCAGTGCCCCGTCAGAATGCCAACAGTAATTCAATCGAATGACTTTGCAGATTAACTTCAGTCTTCGTCGAACTAGTCATAGCGAATGCATCTAATCAACACCCGCGTTTGTTAACTTTCACGAGATGCTCTCTGCCTTCCTGTATAATTTATTAATCGGTACAGCCTCTTGCTTCTTTTTCTACATAGATACTTCTAGGTTGGAAGTGAGTAGACACTGCAACTTCAAAATATCACCTTTAAGAGCATATAAGACAACTAAGCTATCGTTGGATGTGCATAACAAATTACAGATTTCCTTTTTTTTTATTTCTAGGAATACGATAAGGAAATGACTATTCAGAAGACCTCTTCACCCGCCAACCACTCAATGAAAGATTTAGATTTTTACAAAAGTCTTACAAATAACGTTCAAACTGCAACAACAAGTACGCCAGAAGGTCTTTCACCATCACATGACCAAGCGGATGCATCAGCATTAGCAGCAGCTGCTGCCGCCGCTCATGTACACCTAAATGGAACTAGTGAGTACATATCGATGTCCAATTTTGCTAACATAAACAAAAAATATAAATAAGTATTTCAGCATGAAAGGGATTGTAAATTTAGTGCGTTTAATTCCTTTAATAAGAGACACAATTGCTAAACAATTTCCTATCTATGCTGGTTGTATACTTATCTATGTTATCCGGAGTCATTAAGCTTTAGTAATAAAACGGACTTAAATTTCAATTCACAATTTTTTTTTTGTTTCTTCTTTCTCACATCTATCTGTCCCAATATTATGTCGCAGTGCAAGACATGATAAATTTGCAAAAGTTACAAAATTTAGCTACCCTGCAACATCATCACCAGCAACAACAACAGCAGCAGCACAACCATCATCAACAATCGAATTCGGCGGTTGTCGTTCCTCCGGTAGCTGCAGCACTTGCCAGCCTTCAGGGATTAGCCGGTATCTCATCTGCAGTAGCTTTAAATTCACCTTTGAATTTGAGTATCGGCTCAACAGCATCAGCAACGGCAGCAAGTTTATCATCATCAACTGGCCTGACTAACAATATCAATAATAATAAACCCCATGGTCCGGTTGGATCAACATCTACATCGTCGTCGTCATCATCGTCATCGCTACCCGTTTCGTCATTATCTATATCTACATCCGTGCCAATAGTATCGTCACCATCCCATGGAGGTGAAATTGGTGTTGGAGTTGGAGGTTCACCTGTGGCCAGCAATTTAATTGCAGGCGGTTGTAGTCCACCAACCGCTAGTGCACAAATGCCACAATTAATTTTGGCGTCAGGACAATTAGTTCAAGGTGTTCAAGGGGCGCAACTATTAATACCGACAGCACAAGGTAATGGTCTGCGACATACTCGTACATATTTGTATACCGTGTAGCTAAACATTTCATAATTAACTCTTCGACTGTACTTTTGTTTTATAGGGATTGCAGTTCAAACAATTCTTACCATCCCTGTGAGTCAGCAAATCAACACAAATGAACAATTTGCGCAAAACTTTGGGAGTGGAACATTTGCGACGCCTTTACCACCGCCTCCCCCGCCACAGAATTTACTTAAACCAAATCTCTTTTCCAATGGTGTTCAACAATTATTGGCGGCTCTTCATCCGGAACTATTTGCAGCTGCTGCTGCCAATCACTTGGCTACCGCTGCAGATGTCCACCACCATCATCATCATCATCACCATGCGGCTGCGGCGGCGGCTGCAGCGGCAGCTGCAAAATCTTTTCATATTCAACAGTTTAAGCAAGAGCAACAGCGTGATCAACAATCAGTTGCACATCGTTCTGGTCATCAGCTGTCACATCTGCATCACCATCACCAGCATCAGCAGCAACAGCACCAATCGACTGACAATCATCACCTTTCGCCAAAGTTAGAAACAGGCGCCGCAATTAAATCACTTCAGGACTGTCATTCACCATCACCACCACTACGGCATTATAGTTCGGCATCGCCATGCCGAAGGTCACCGTCAATGTCGCCGCAACCGCCAATAGCAAATTCACAGGCTAACATGCCTCTACATCTAAAACAAAGTCCTAAACGTGAATGTCCGGCAGGAATCAACTTAAGTCATCAGCAAGCAGAGAAATCACCCGTATCCCCCGTACTAATGGCTTTAAGCAGTGGCGGCAGTGGTGGTCATTGTGCATCCTCGAGCAATCATTATTCCTCCTCTCCGTTAAGCTCTCAATTGTTTAGAAGTCACTCACCAACTGGAAGTCAGCATCTAACATCAATATCTACCCCGTCACCGTCAAATATTCAACATCAGTCCCGAGAACAACAACAGCAGCAAGCGTCCACATCCAGTGTACTTAGTAGCATCAATAGGTGAGCTGCACGTCTGTTTCGACAAAAACCCCAAAAGTCAATCTTTCGAATTAGTCTTACTTAACTAGTGTATGTGGGCAATTTTCCACTTTTTCCTTCTAATTTCATGCTTGGACGACAACAGACTTACATCCACCAATGGTGAATTAACGATAACAAAATCCCATGGTCCAAGTACAGCCCAATCGTCTTCACCATCGCCTCATCATCAGTCGTCGCATCACCAGCAGCAACAACATCAACAGAATTCACATCATCCCTTACATGTTGGCGGACATCATCAGCATCTGCATCCTGGTGGGAATTCGTTAAAGATGAGTCCTTCATCGTCCTCGTCTGGAATGCAGCAACAGCAACAAATCTCACCGAATGGAGCAGATGGCTCAGGCACTGATTTGCTAGTGGATTCGCCAAGTAAGTTTTAAATATTTATTCCCGTTGTTTTGCAGATATATTTGCTGTTTTTTGGTTTACTTTTCGCGGTCCTGTCGTACAACTAATTGTCCTTACATATTGACTGTTACCAAAAGATCATTATTTTTTGTTTTTTGCTTTGTTATCGCCAAGGTATACATTCCGATTGGATTAACTTCAGTGTCAATTTCTGCAATTTTATAACAAGATTTTTATATCCTTTTAATTAATTCATATGAATAATTTTTTTTTTTATTTGGTTCCAGGGTAAATGATATTTTTCGTTAAAAAGGTTTGGAAATGTATTACATTTCACAGACCTTTTGCATTGTAATTTCTCCAGAAAAAGGTATCCTGGGTGTATTTGTCCTTACATCAAATATTTGGATACATTTATATCTGGAAGTATGAACTTTGTTTTGTTGCCATAGTAGCGCACACACGGAAGTCAGCAACTAAAAATTCCGAAAGCTTGAGTACACAAAAACTTTAACATTTACATTTCCCTACCTTTAAGTTGCTTATTCGAGTATCTTAGACGCATTAGGTAACAACTGTCTGTTATAACTGACATTAAAAATTTCTCTTAGAGGGCGTTTGTTTGGAGGCCTAACGGTCCATTCAATGTGATATAAGTTTATTGTGGTATCTTTTCTTATTTGGTTGTCTATCGGTTGGTCTTAAAACAAACCAACCTGTACTCTTGACGAAACATATCATGTACCAGTGTGGAACTTGAGCCATATTCTCTCGCTCTCCAAAAAACCTGTTCCGATGTAGCGAAAGCGACAAATTTTTAAGATTGGTACTATCATACATTGACAAAAGGCTTGTAGTCCTTGTTTTTGTTCAGAGTTGGCCATAAGCTGCCAGATATGACACAGAGCCCTCTGATTGCCCAGGGGATGTTGATATTGTGACTTCCTTAAAGGTCTACTTTCCTTTTAAGTACATCAATAGGGATAGATACCTATGCGTGGCTCAGTTCCTTATTTAGTGCTAACCCTTTTGTTTTGTTGATTAATTCACATAAAATTTCAGCACCGGTTTCGTTTCCCATGTCCTATGTCATCATGTTAAAAATAAAAAAAAATAAATCGACGTTGGGCATTAAGCCTTTGGGGAAGGCGTTTATTCTAAGGTTTTTTTTCTCCCGATTGGTGGGTGTTAGACTTTTACCGAGTAAAACTAACACCTACTTTCTGACCCTTTTCCATCATGGCACTGCCTTCAGGTATTATCATGACTGTCGCTGTTGTATTGGTAGTGTTCCCGTTTTCTTGAAATTTTTTTATGTTACTTACCAATCTAGGCCCCAACTAACATGCCAAGGAGCAGGGCCTTACTACTCAATTTCTTTCTGAATCTGAAGCAAGAGCGATCGACAAGATTTGTTTTTCGTTTGATTTCTGCGCTGTTACTATTGTTCAATGTTATAGCGGAACCAAGGTGGAAAAGCAAATCTTATACGCGATACTGGGGGGACTGATGCCTCTGTATTTGGTGCTGTTGTGGTAGACTCCTTTCTTGTGGAACCGGCAAATGATACTGCGGTTCGATTCATCAAACATATGTACGTTTATCTGACTGGGAGAGCATCTAAGAGTTTCTTGGAATAAATTTGTTATCCTCGTTGCTATCGTACATCCAGTTTTTACTAGGCAACAATTTTGGGGCACCTTATATTTGCAAGTTTGAGAAGCTCGTCACACATTCCATTACAGTAGGAGAGCTAGCACGAAGCCTTGGGGAACGCCGCCTGCGATTTTATAATTTTTTATTCCGTCCTCTGGGTGGTAGACCATTATTCTATTTCTTATGGGTTGGCTAATATATTTTGGATGTATTTTGGTACAGTTTTTTGTCTGGCTCCTCGCGAAATGAATTCCCAGTTGGCCGTATTGAAGGCACTTTCGATGACTAGCGTATCTGTGCAATGAACGGTGTTGATGTGTTTTTCTTTTTTTTTAGAGCATAACCAAAACGGAAAAACTCCTTTATTAGACATGCATTGGCAAGTATTTGTCCTTGAAAATAAGAGGATGATGTTTAAAGCATCAATTTTAACGCACAGGCGATTTCCTGTCCCTGTCCCTTGCAGACATGTAGAACTTCTTCAATTGTGACGAGGAGAATTAGATGTATTCATTTTAAAGTGAAACTTGCCGTTCGTGCGGAAATGTGACAATAACTACATTGGGGATATGGATATACAACGTACATATGTTGGTAACATTCATTGAGTTTCACGGGTTACTGTCAGAGTCCAGGGAAGCATCTCATCTTACTAGTACGGATGGCTTTTTTAAAATGAATTCGCTCTGTTGTATTCTATACTGCTGGAGCTCCTCATGATTGCTTTGGCCACTGGCAAACATCTTCGTTTGCACGGGGGTACTCTGCGCACAGTCTTGTGATTTGTTCCTTCCACAAGAGCACTAGCAGCCGGTACATACTTATGTACGTCTCTTCCGCTACATCAATGGAGTTATGCGATCCAAAATTAAGTTAAAGAAAACTCTATCGACCGTATATGTATATTTAGTTTCCAGCCTCCTACGTATTTTTCTGTGTCTATCTCCTTGATCCATATTCTCTGTTCTTACCAAGGTTGCGAGAAAGCCTACAAATTATCGGACGGTTGTCGTTGTGTTCGTACCAGCTGCTAACTTTGTACTATGTATTTGGTGCTATTGATATTGATTATTAAGGCTCTTCCGCACTTGCTAAACGTAACTTTTATGCGCGCATTGACCAGTACGGTATATAGGGATTCAAGTGTTGCTAAAAGGTCGGTGCTGTGCCCTTATTTACTAATCAATTACCGTAATTATATCTGGATATTTTCTCTTTGCACTAGAAATGATACTGTCCAGCATTCTTTTAAATATATCTTATCATGAAAGTACCGAAAATATATACTGTGTTAGAAGGTTACTTGGGGCCACTCTCACAGATGGGAATATACAATCAACCCTTCGACGATCTTCGCATTCGCAGTAACAAAAAGCTTAATACCTTATGGTAGCTTATAAGATCATAAATCAATATTACATACATAGGTACACCGACTTGACTTAAACTCGAAACTTAATGAGTTTTCTCATGGCATTTAAATTCACTGCAAATTTTAAGCCATATCCAAATTTGGAATTTTGTATCCTTATTACCCACTCGTCCGTTTCCCATAGAAACGAGAGAAGCAATGCAGTCTAGCCCGTTTCTGTATGCAAAGAGAAATTGCAAAGTTATTGTTTTGAGGTGAAAATACACACAAAAGCAAAAGTTCCCAATCAGCTATACCAAGTTTTAACATACATATGTATGTATGTACTCAAGTCAATTCCAGAAGGATTCCACCTTCCTTCCCTTCAAATTCCGTGAACTTGAAGGTATAATTCCAGTGGAGTTACAAGGTTCTTGTTTGAGGCAAACACTTGCGTGCGTTTTTCCAAGGCGGCGGCACAATAGATACGAAAGCCATTCCGCTAATGATCCTCGGAGGTTTCCGGCCTTTGAGGCAGTCTTTTCAAACTTGCAGTTAAGCCTGGTGGCCAGGAAGGACGGTTTGAGATTGCGCTCCCTGAGAGCCGCTGCTGAATCGTCATCAACACCAAGAAAATACAGCCTTCCATCCATTTATCGGTGGAGAGAGAGTTTTGGCCCCTGAGGAGTACATAGAAGGCTCCCTGTTCCAAATCTGCATCCGAGATAAATACCTTAATCTTTGTTTGTACATACATACATATATCGCACGTCGAGTTTCGGGAGTATCCGGGAAAATTCAACTTTGACCCAATTTCGTTCGTTATCATTAGCGCAACAGTGTATAAATACACCATTGTTCTTAATGACACGCTCATAAGTCGGGCAGCCGCCTTCTTTGACCCGTGTTTTGATTCCGTCGTTCAAGGCTATGTCTGCTGATTTGGTCAGCAGTCAGTTTATGCAGATGGTCATACTGGACATACGTCTGTTGTGCAATTCAGCAGGTACTATATAAGGCATACCGCAGGTTCAGTTGGCGCAAAGAAGCTTGAGCCGAGTATAGGCTTAGCGAGCTTAAAATTCTTGGTTTCCTTCTCCTGACCCCCTTGCTTCTTTTTTACGCCGCTTCCTTTTTGGTCTTGCAGTTACCTCAACAATGTCTTTCGCATATGGTGCGTCATAATCGGATGCATCTAAAAATGAATTAGGAGTATGCGTGTCCTAACTTACGTCTAGAAACAATTTTGGGTTCGCTTCAGCTAAGACACTGGCGATTTATCACCTTCTGATGCCGAGCTATTGCCGGTAGCCGTGGCATCTACCGACTTATGGACGTATATCCCCGTCCGTTATTTGTTCACTATTTTGTTACTGTCCATGTTTGATTTTGATTTTTTAGCCTACAGTTGTTCTTCTAGTGTCTGCTTCTTGGTCGCAGATACCTACAGTAATCTACTAAACCCCAATACCCCGACAAGGCGAGCAGACAGCGATGGGATGTCACGTCTTATTGGGAGACACATCAAGGGAGTCTAACCTTATGTCGTCGCCAGCAACACTAATGTACTTGAAGTATTGATATACAGTACAAGCCTCTGAAAATCAGCACATAGTCATAGAGAATCCAACATTTATTCAAAGCGTGTCTCAGTATTGCCGGTTTTGGAATCGAGGCATCATTTATCCCTATTTCTTTGAAAATGAAACAGGATTGAGATGGGCGGACTACGCTACAGAGTAATGCTATATAACTGCTTTTTATGGCTGCAATTAGAGGATTTTGACTCGGACAATCTTTAGCTGCAGCAGCCGTCAAACAATCTTTCATTTGGGAACTAAGTTCGGTAGCAGTGTTATCAGTTATTTTGGAGATGTTCTTTGGAAGCAGTGCAATTGCGATTTGACGCCGTTGGCCTCACATCTAAGGACGGTTATTACTCCACTGATCCAAAAACTCACTTAAGTAAAACATTCACAAAAATCATAAACAATCGCCATGCAAAAATGGGTTGATAGGATGGACAACCGATTGACAGCTTTCTCATGACAGTTATTAGTCTCAGACGTTTGTCAGACATTGGCGAGAGGTTGGAGCATGAAAAAACTTGTTGCTGTTTTCTAAGAACCGAACCTCGAACCTCCAGCTCAATAGTCCAACGCATTAACCAGTGAATCACGGCGCTCACACTTTATAATATATTCCCCGTTAAATTAAAACTATCTCCAAAGCGCTCAAAATTTGTTCGCGCCAAAATTGATCAGGAAAACTTTTCTCATCAGTTTACCTGTATCCAACTCCTTGTTGTCTGGTTACAAATTTAAGAGCTTAACAGGAAAACTTAATAATTAACTGGCTTATTTGCAAATTCACTTGGAATGATAGATATCAAACAAATCCTTTTCGTTACAAAACTGGAGATGCATAGCAGTAGAGCTATGTACCTTCTACATATTATGTAGATGTACATACTCGGCTGTCTAACGCTAATTTTGTACTCACAATGCTTAGCTCAACACTTCGGAAAATTAATGCACAGTGATAGGCTTTCAGGGCACATTTATATCTGCATGTTTGTATATAGAACGTTAAATGAAATTTGACTCTGAATGATGGTAAAATGCATCTCAAAAGCAAATTAACCACCCGAAACCTCAACCCATCTGTGAAAGATTTGCTCTTAAGGAAGGGATGGGGATGAATGAATAGCGTTCTTAAAGAAAACTTCAACGTGTCGTCGAGGTGCAAGTTAATAATTCACGATACAAGGCACAGAACCTACCTTGATAGGTATTCAGTGTTCATTTGTTTGGCTGTCTTAGCTGTGCGTTGTTTGTCACATCACCGTTGTCGTGTGCAAATTGGCAAGAAATCTTTGGCGCACAAAATAAAAGTCAGATGACTTCGCCTTCTAAGTTTGACATGCACTAATTACGGTAACACAACAGCTAACAACCGATATTCGATTATGCAATTAAATATGCATTATGCCATCAATTACGTTGCACTAAGCTAATTATTTGTGGTGTTCCTGTTGCTGCTGCTACAAGGGGGCTGTCGTTTGTTAACTATTCCCGTGAATACCTCGTATATGCGCGTCAAGACTACAGGATAAACTAATTTTTTATCCATTAAACGTACCTACTGCTACTGCAATGAACAGTGATGAAGATAATGGTCGACTAGTAATTAGTTGTAATTAGTGGTGCTTTTGACGTGGGTGTTGTACACCTTGTAAATTAGATATTTCGCAGCAGTGGTGCAGTAGCAAATTTTAATCATGACTCCTTGGTTTTTTTTTTTTTCTTTTCAGACGAACAAACCATCAATCAAGCCACAAGCAATGTTGTAGATGGCATTGATTTGGATGAGATTAAGGAATTTGCCAAAGCATTTAAATTACGGAGATTATCGTTGGGACTGACGCAGACGCAGGTTGGTCAGGCACTATCGGTAACTGAGGGTCCAGCGTATAGTCAAAGTGCCATTTGCAGGTGAGGTAGAGTGTGATCAGAGTAAAATAATATCTTATTATTCATTTCGTTTTAATGTAGAGTTTTAGTTCTATTTTTTTTATTTTTTTTTCAAAACTGCTCGTAGTCCTTTGTATAAATTTAGGAAAAGTTAATAAAAAAACAAAGGAATTACATGCACACAATGAGAACCATAGAATTCTTAGGTTAAGTACGTACATATGTAAAATTAATACAAACTTAAGATTTAGTTTATTTGGTAGGTATACTTAGTACTTTTTATTTCTAAACTTTGTGTTAGCTTTAAGCGTATATCATCACTATTCACCTAACAGATTCCATTGTTAAATTAAAATGACATCCCAGAATGAGACATCTGATACGCCATGTTATTGAAGGTATTTGGTAATGTAGGACCCAACTTCGCCATGCTTTCTTTTGATTCGCTTTCCTATGTTCAGCAGCAGCTTGTATGTCCACCGACCGTTTCCTGAAGTGTTCCATGGCAGTTACCATTCTATTTTTGGCTGTTGCTCTGATGGCCCTTCTTTTCTGGAATTACTCATTGTACATAAATGTTGCTTCTTTGACCTCCAGCTCGACAGGCACTCCTGGCGCTATCACACTTAATGCATCCTCCGATATCGTTCTGTAGGTATGCGTAGCATATTCTAAGCGATGCTCTTCTGTGCAGAGATTTAATTCTTCTCATTATGAGTTTCTCGATATTGCCGATGGCCATATAAGTGCTGCGTACATGAGGATTGACTTGCTCACTGTCGCAAAAAAATTCTATTTAGCATAAGCATGGATCGTGTAGGTTAAATGTCCTCTAACGTCGAGCCCGTCGCGTGCGATATTGCAAACTGATTTTATCGGTAATTCTTCACTATTCCCAGAAACCGAATTGTTGGGTGGAAAGTCCGTAGACTCCATCGGTGTACTGGTGAAGTCTGTTACGAATAGTTCTGTTGAACTGTTGCTCTGAAGACTTGTTACCTTTTTTATTCATACCAGTCTCTGCCGTTTCCATTGCAAGGGGAATTTTCCTTTTGCCTCTTGGTTGAGTTTTAATGTTTTCCTTAGGACAACGTTTGGTATATCGTCAACTCCAGTAACCTCGTTGCTTTCGATTGTGCCCGCTACTTCCCGGACTCCTGCAGTTGTGATGGGTAGTATTGTTTCCGTATCATCCGTTATTATTCGGAAAAGATGGACACTGGTATTCATTGAAAATATAGTTTTCATCATGTTTGGGCATACGAGTGTGTCTGAAGCTGCTGTGCCGGTTTTTAGTTTGTCCTATTTAATAGGCGCCACCCCACAGGATATGTTGGCGATCTTCTTTGCAAAGAGGCGCTGGGTCCAGTTGGATACCAGTGTGATGGCTAGAATCAAATAGTCTATTTCTCTCTAGGCGCCAACGGCTTTCACACGAGGCACCTCGGGGTTATACACAACGATTACAAGCTGCAAGGACTAAAAAGAAATTTAGTCTATTCGTCACCTGCTTTGTGAATGTCCTGCCTTTGCTAACAGAAGAATCAGGACTCTTGATAAAAACTTTTTCATGGAATTGGAGAAGGTGAACCTCTTAAAATTCATGAAATAGGATGGTTCTAATTGGATGGTTTTTCTTTTCTCATTGCGGACTCTCGTCCGTACGGGCGAGATTTGAAAACTCTGCGGGTCGGAGCATTGGCTATCGGTCCAAGCCATTTTAGATTTTAGGGGACCGATGCGCAGTTTTTTGAATAGGTCGATATCACTGCAGAGCTGGGATAACAAATGTAAATCTCCCATAGAATCGTCTTAGTTATTTAGGATAGGGCCTTACTACTTCATTGCTTTCTCAGCCCAAAAAAAAAAAGCGATTGCCAAGAGTTACTATTCTTCGTTTGATTTCTTACTACTTCATAGTAGTTGTAGTTGACCGTGACGTTTTATCCGATTCGTAGATGTTGTGTGTCCCTTCTTGTTGACAGTATGTACTTGGTTTTGTCCTTATTTACCGCTAAACTCATATTGACAGCTTCCGTTTCAATATTAATGAACCCACCAGTGATACCCACCTGTGTTATGTCAAATATGTTAATATCGTCAGCGTACGATACTAGCGTTGCACAAACTTTTAAAAGGCTGTGCTTCCGGTGTTTACTATGGAGTTTCGCACAATCTTCTCAAGTATGATGTGAAGTCAACTGACTATAAAATATACATAAATATATAAAATCAATAAAAGATTGTGGCTATCGATTTTGACTTATTGGATTTTTCGACTGTGGACTTTCGTGGCCTAAAACAACACTGATAAGGACCAGTAAGTCTTTTACGCGATGTTGAGGGGACTTGTTTTGACGCAGTTTTTATGTATTTGGCAACCAATGTTGAGATTCCATTGATCAGGAACACAATCGTCTGACCAAATCTAAAAAAGTTAGTCGGTGTATGCTTTCTACCAAGTCATCTCCAGCAGCTTTGAACAGCTTTGCTTATATGCTGTCATGTCCAGCAGCCTTTTGGGATTTAAACTTGGATATTGTTTCTCTCAGTTCGTTTTGGTGAGGTGGACGGAAGCTTTGACTATCATCGGAAGCTTCGTAACTGGGTTTTTTTAATATGGTAGAGTAGTTGCTCCGACGCACATCTTCCTACCTAGAAGACGAAGAACAATTAAAAGAACGGTACAAATCAATCGTGCACAATCAAAAACCAAAATTCATGTTAACCCTGAAATAGTCTTTACGAATGTACTCGTAGGTGTAGTTAGAAACTTTTTTGGAGTTTTAGAATTTTATGTCAAGAACAACGAACGAAAGCTGAACCTCCGCTCCTGAGCCACAATTTAAGTTCATATATGTATGTATGAATGAATGTACATAAAAAATAATTTTCTGAAAAATTACGATTATATTATTGCCAAGCTAAAGGATTAAATTGTAATATTAAGAAAAGAGCGATTGTGAGCAATATAAAACGAAAGAGTTAGATGACAAATTTATGTATGTATGTCTTATGTATATTCTAAAATTATTTATTTTTGCGAAATTAACATTTCCTAAATTTAAGTGCCAGGACATTTACAGAAGAAGCTATGTATTTGTACTTAATTTTATTTCTTATATGTTTTATTTCTTTTTCGGAATATAAAAAAAAATCTAAACTAAACAATAAAATCTAAAATAACAACCTCATTTCAAACATAATCTTACCACGGATGGGTATGGACTTTCTTCAAATCTTATTCAACGCTTCAACAGTGCCCTTGCTGCACAGATGTATGCCGCTCAGCTATCATCGCAACAACAGAATATGTACGTTCCAATACAAGAAGATTTTTTTATTTATTATTTTCTGTTTATTTTGAAATAGTTTTTTGCTTTTTTTCGTTCTTTCTTTTATTTACGCTTAAACTGAAATTGATACTAAAAATAAGATGGTAAATAAGAAAATGAAAAAAGCAAAGAATTTGTATTAACACCCTAATTAAGCTTAAACCATTCGAGGCTCTCTATCATTTGGTTACGGTCGAACTCTCGTCTTCAATGTCCATTTCTTAGATGCATGCAAATTAGGTTGTGCAAGACCAATCCTCCTCTTAGGATATTTGTGTGCGCACATAAAAAGAAAAAGGAAATCAAATCAAATGAATACACATTTGGTGCACATAATTAACACCACGTTGAAGGTAGCACGATGATGGTGGTCCCGGTTCTTTTGAAAAGAGGATCAATGGTAACTTGGCATTATTTTGCAATAAAAAAAACACACACACACAGCAACAACATTGACATTCGAACGATACTAAGTGGATGCGATTGAATGATGGAGAGTTATCCTTTCTTTTTTAAATTAACTTTTGTTGTACAAAAAAAAAATACCTTAATTGGGTTTTAATACGCAAACTAAATTTTTTTTCTTGATGAAATTACTTTCTTTTGCTACTAATAATATTTAAATTTACATAATCAACTTAATATTCTCTAAAAAAAAAATTATAATTTATATGTATGTGCTGCTAATTAATTTAACGAAAAAAAGTCGCTGGCCAGGGCATTGCCAAAAGTATATTCACAAATATTTGTGTAAGATTTTCCGAAACAAAATTGTATTTATTTACTTTATTGTATGTTTCTTTTTTCTTTAAACATTTTCACTTTGAGTTCAAAATTTTGAATTATGACAATGTCCTGGCACTGATAATGCGCATACAAGGCTTTTATATTCTTATTTACGTTTCTTAAAATATTTCTTTTGATTTAATTTGATTAATTCTAGTTTCGAACTAATTAACTTAAAATCATATCCTTAGGTTCGAAAAACTCGATATAACTCCCAAGAGTGCCCAAAAGATAAAGCCCGTCCTCGAACGTTGGATGAAAGAAGCTGAAGAGAGGTAAATGTATACATTTTTGTTTTCAAATTACTTTATTAATTGATTTTATTCGATTCTTTAGCCACTGGAATAGGTACAAAACTGGCCAAAATCATTTGACAGATTATATCGGTGTTGAACCTTCAAAAAAAAGAAAACGAAGAACGTCATTTACACCTCAAGCTTTAGAGTTACTGAATGCTCATTTCGAAAGAAATACACATCCGTCGGGTAAGCATTTTTTTCAAACACAATTATTTAGAGGAAGGGTGCATTTTATTTAAACTCGATAAAAATATTATTTTAATTAGGGTAAGGTAAAAAGTTCAGGGCCTGCCCCTGGGACACTGCGACTTTCCATCCCCTTCGGCAGCGTACCCAGCTGCTGACAGTACGACTTGATCCTTATTATGAAGTTTCGGTCTTCCTTGTCATTCCGAACCTGAGGGCTGGGATGTAAAAACTCTCTTGGGTGGAGCTTTGTCGTCCAGTCGCTCGATGTGGTCTACCCGACGTGATTTGGTCTTTCAGACTGCAGCAACATCTTGGTAAAGCTCAGGAGTTCGCTCCTTGCTCGTCAGCCATCACATTTCCGAAGTATACTTGAACAGCACAGATTGCACGGTTGCATCGTAATTGCAATATTTTGTAGACATACTGATGTGTTTGTTTGCCATATACTGTCCCCACGTTGAGTGCATGTCATTCCTTGCCTCCTTTGTTTTGGAGTGTTAGCGTTACTCCGATATATTTTCAAAATATATTTCTTCACAACATCCACCGTTTCGCAAATCTTAAGTCTTCATACTTCCCTCTTCAGTTTCCGAAAATCATTACTTGCGAGTTGCTTCGGTTGTGGTAATACTCCTCAAGTTTCGTCATCATCATTCGGTGTATCCGCTAGAAGCAAGATATCTTCTGAAAACATCAAAGTTTTTATTTTGACATTGTTAACCACAATTCCTTCGTTCATATAGTCATCGATGTCATCCAAAAATAAGGCTAATAGGAGTGTATTCAAGGTACATCCCTGTCGAACTTCTGAAGTTACCAAGAAATTCTCAGATAATTCTGTTCCGTTCTATACCGTTTCATGCTTGACAATAAAAAGTTCATATTTATTTATACTTTCGAACGCTGCATTAAAGTCCACGAAGCCAGATTGAATTAGATCAATTTGGGGTTTTCGATGGCGATTATTCGCCGAATCTCCAGTAAAGTGTCAATCGTAGAGTTAATATTTAATCCGAGGTAAGCCACTTAACTAACTCGAAGTTGTAGCTGCCGATAGTAACATTTTGTCCCAAGCGGTAGACACATATTGGTTTATCTGTCGGCAGTTTTGTCCACGTTCACCTTCAGAAAATATCTCCGGCTTTTGTTTCAATTTCGGTGAACGCCTCTTCAATGGCTCAATGGGAGCACTCGATGATGTCGATATCGTCTGCGTATCCCAGCAGATGGATTAACTTGTGAAAGGTAGTACCTCTCGTGTTGATCCTAGCTACAGCACTGAATTAAAAAAATTGCATGACAATACATCTAGTCAAAATCCAGTGCATGTCTGGAAGATTTCGGAAGTGAAACTCTCAAACTGCACTAGTCACTTAGCTATATTCCTCCTTGAGGCAGACATTCTTGTAATTATCACGTATTCAAGTTTCGTCAGTGAGCTCTAATTGGAGGAAATCACAGAAGGCCCAACGACGGCCACAGAGATACTAAGTTGACGCGCTCACACGTCTGCCCTCAATCATTATCTTAAGGAAGTTTTGCAAAACCCTACCTTCTACCATTCAAACACATAACTTCCGTACTTCTATGTGCTGTGAAAAAATAGTCCTATTGATTGACATCTAGAATTTCACAAAACAATGAGCTTTCGAGACACAACTTCGTAACGTGCACGTCGCTATAGCCACTATCTTTTATAAATGAATAGCACTGACTTTTGTGACTTAGGTATGCCAGTTTTCGAGTTTATCTCACCTTTTTCTAGCTACATTTCAAGTTACAACTATTCAAATCAAGTTACAATTATCTAACAATTTACGTTTTGTTTTAATCCATTTACAGGTACCGAAATCACGGGTCTCGCTCACCAATTAGGATACGAACGTGAAGTTATAAGAATTTGGTTTTGTAATAAACGTCAAGCACTAAAAAATACAGTTCGAATGATGTCCAAAGGAATGGTGTGAATTTCGTACTGAAACCATTATGTGTATCACCAAATAGTATGTCATCCGTAAGATGCTCGATACACTTTGTATATAAAAGCGTATATACTCGTACCATTTAGTTGATATTTATAAATTAAATTAATCCAAACAGAGTATGTAAATGAAATTACATAGAGTGTAGTTTCTTTCCATTTTTTTTTTAATAATTGTGATAAATTGAATGAAGTAAAATATGTATACGATCAAATTCAGGAGATCTACAATCTAAATTTATTATATTTTTAAATAATTTTAACTTCATTTCATAAAAAAAACTGTTTAAAAAAATGCCATATTAAAAAAAATTTAAATAAGTATGTATGTATGTATAAGTATTATGAAAGAATTTAAGACCGAAGTTGAACTTCTTATCACAATTCACAATTTTTTTTTGTACAATTTCTTTAATCTAAAAAATTGTTAAATACATGTTTTAAAACAAGAGCCCGTGCCATTCCAAAACATTAACAAGTGTTAATAAAAAGAACAGATTTGAAAAAAAGAAGCATGTGTATATGTGTGTAAATAATTTTTAAACAAGCAATGCAATTGTGAATTTAAAAAGACAAAAACAATTATCAGCGAATTTTCCCTCCTCCCTCCCTTCAATATGTATTTAGTATGTGTGTATGTTTCCTTTTTCTCCATATAGACAAGAAGAAGAAATACAATAGTTTTCTACAGAAAACTGTAGTGTGAATGTCGAATTTTAATGTGTTTAAGTGTATTTGTAGGATTGATGTAATATTATATATAAAATACAAATATTTATGTAAAATAGCTATGAATATGTAAAGTAATAATTTATGAATAAAGTAAAAAAGTAATAAAAAATAATGGACAAAATAAAAAAGAATAAGTAAAATTAAACATATACAATGTTAAATGTAGGTATTTGTAAGTATACAAATGAATAATTATTATTAATAAATAACAAAAAATGCAAGGCCAATAAAAAACGAAAAAATTAATAAAGAAAAATATTGTAATATAATTATATTGTATTTCTAATTATTCACTTAAGTTTCACCAAATCTTCTCTATTAATTCATACGGATAGAAGCTCTTAAGCGATTGGCCTAGCCAAAAATCGAAAGCTAAGGCCCTTATTGCGAGTGTCGATCAGCGTTCGATTCGATAAAAGTCGATCGCATCGACAAATTCCCTTTTTGGTATTGTGTATCTCAATCGACAAAGACATCTGTTACTGTGAATAACCAACGTGATTATTGTGAATACGGCATATATTTTTGACATTTGTGTTGTTGCTTCTGTTTTAATTTTCGTGCTACAAGCAAAATAGTTAAAAAAACTAGTGTAAATAAGTGATGTAATTGTCTGAAAACATATACATAAAACACATTTAAATAGATTTCAGTGAAATAATGAAAGAAAAAATGATTTCAATTGATTTTTTTTTTTCGACGATTCGGAAGAAGAATTTACTCCCATAATCAGTTAAAAATTGCCCGGAATAGAAATTTGTTTTTATTAATGAAACCAACTTTCCCATTTATTTTTTATTACTCACTACTTTTGCTCCGTAATTAATATATTTATTTTTTCAAAAATAAAGGGTCAAAACAATGACACATTGCATTTTTGTCCATAACATTGCACTTCTTCCACACAGTCGATCGGGAAAATGTAAACGAAAAAGGTCGACTATCAAAACGAAAAATTTCGTTCAAAATAGAGATACGCAATACCAAAATTAACTTTTGACGATCGACTATCGACAAAAGTCGTTTATCGATCGACAAACGACACTCGCAATAAGGGCCTATATAAAAATTATAAAAATTCTGTAACCATCGACGTTGAATTATTTGCACAGTTTTTACCCATCGCTCTCTACTAATTTTGTACTTGCCATAGTGCCCAAGTTTAAGTTTTAGAGGTTGAGAATATTGAGTCCGCTATTTGCGGCATTAAACCTACTGTCAAGCTAAATGCGGGCATTGAACAAATTATGACAAGAATGTGCCGATCTCTAGAGCTCTTAAATCAGTTAATGAAATAAGTAGGCCAAGATTTTTCGAACAAAATCTTCTTCAGCGATGAAGCCCACTTTGCGCTCGGCGGCTACGTAAACAAACGAAAATGCAAAATCTTGGACCCAGAGAATCTAAATGTGGTCGTTGAGAGGCCATTGCATCCACCACGGGTGACAGTTTGATGCGCGCTGTATACCGGCGGTGTTACCGGGCCTTATTATTTTCTGTTACTGTGAATTTTATGTGCTATGGTCAACTTTCATTGGTCTGAGATTGAAGAGGTTCATTTGGCATCTGTTTCCAATAGAACGGGACAATATGGGCAAATTTGGTTTTATTGGATGAAAAATTCACCGGCCGTTTGATTTCCAGATTTGGCGACATCATTTGGCCAGCAAGATCGTATGATCTGATCTTTTTGTGGGGCTATGCTGAAAATCGTGCCTATTTAGATAATCGGCAAACTTTGGAGCAATTAAAACCAGCATCATCATACTGGCCGCAGTACAGCCAGTACAGCCAAATGTGCTGAAAAGTTATCGAAGATTACATCTCAAGAATCAAAGTTTATAAATACTCCCGTGGCAGTAATTGATGTTGTAGTTCACACTTATAAGCATGGCCAGAGTATGGAAAGTATGGAAACAAATGGAAACAAATTTCATTGAAACTTTTCAAACTTTTAGTTTTATTTAAATAGAAAACCTTAAACACAAAATGAATACTCGTTACATGTGTACATATGTACATATGTATGTATATATGTATATTGTACTTCCATAATTATTCAATAAGATTCACCTTCATCATTAGTAATGAACGTGGTGGCTCTGTACTTAGTGCCTTGAATTAATGAGCTGGATGCTCAACTTTCCAACCGGTCGAATATGGCTATCAACAGTACATAACAGAAAATGCATCTTAAAGTTCTACACAAGGCTACTTGCGTTTCAACTGATCTTCTGGTCCTGGTCGACATTTTTCATCGGAAAAGGCAAAGAAGGCCTGGATATTCTGGATGCTTCAACATGTAAAGAACTCATCGCTGCTTTTTTCGTTTCCTCTGATGTAAACTGGCCTCGACAGTTTTGACCTCACAGACGTTCCAGGGTCCTGCTGAATCTGATGTTGCAATATTTCAAGGTCACTGTTGTCTGCACATATGGAAGTCATTACGGTGTGTCTTTCATTTTTTATATAAAGTTCTTATCTATGACTGAAGAGAGACTTGTCCTCAACTAGCCTGTGCATCCTATATACTAAACTTTGGTAACAATTTTATACAATTTTTTTTATTTTTTTTCTTTTCATTTTATTAACTTATGTACATATGTATGTATAACTAAAGTATAAAAAATAAAATACTGATATTTTTTATTAGAGTTTACTTTACATATACTTTGCGTCTCCGTTATTATCTCTTTGTTCCACAAGCTCAACATTTCTCCTATCTACTAAGCCCTTTTCTTTCCTCTCCATGTATTCTATGGCACCATATCTGCAAATAATAGATAAATACGTAAATAAATATGTAAGTAAACATATATCCAAATTGGTTTTATTACTTATAATTAATTATCTATGCTTAAACGAGAGTCAATCAAAAAGTTTTGAGGCTCAACTAGAAGGTCAAAACTTTTTTCTGAGTCGTTTCAGTTGAGTCTCTATTTCAATGGATTTAGGGAAATCGAATATGTGCCGAAAATAAATTCTTGAAAAAATGACTCTCAATGCAATGTAATGTGGATGTGAAATCAAAGGAAGACCACCGAAACATGGAACTACATAAATAAAACCAGTAACATAAGGAACATCGAAACAGTACCAACCTATACGACGGTAAATATGACCAGGAAGTGTTGAATCGCAGCAAAAAAGCAATATTGGGATATATTAAAGACAGCGTAACATTACTTAACGAAAAGATTTCAACAAAAGTTAGGCTAAAGCCATTTCTACACAATTTGACGGCATAGTAGTAGCAATAGATATGCCATCTTTTCGGATAGCCAAGCAGCAATTAAATCCTTAGAATCGGTTTCTCTGAGTTCCATAGCAGCTCCTTTAGTAGATTGCGATTTTCTTTTAAAGAGATGGCAGAGCAGTTTAAAAAATCATTTTTGTAGGATGCCTGATTGATAACAATCATGGAATTGTAAGGCCGAAGAACTTGTCAAATATAAAACAAAAATTACCGTTCTACCTTGCCACAGGTTGTATCTACAATAGAAGATACGCTTGAGATCAAGAAATCAGTCGTAGACGTCTTTTTAGATATCGAAAGGGCATTTAACAGTACAAAAATGCACTCTCGACATACTGTAAGAAATAAAATAAAATAATAATCAATTGGCTAGGACACTATGCTACAACTTCCTACAACTTCCCTGGGAGACAAAACAAGAAGACCTGGAACAAAACAGGTCGGTAAAAAAAAAATCCTCTTCTGTGGGTGCTTGTAATGGATAGTCTTTTTAAGGTACTAAGCACTGCCCAAAATGTGAGGGATATTCAGGCGACATTGCCGTATTAAGGAGAGGTAAGCACCTGAACATAATTGTTGAGCTTATGTAAAACACACTCCGGACCATAAGGAAATGGGCGGACTAGACTGGACTAGAAGTAAATCTAAATAAAACGGAATGGGTCCTATTCACCAAGCAACTTAAGACCAGTGACTTCCAAATCCCAAAATTAGGAGGAGCACCATTGCTACTCCGGGATAGCGTCAATTATATGGGCATAATACTGGACAGGAAATTGTCCTGGAGAAGGGACCTGGAAGATAGAGTTATCAAAGCCAAAAGAGCGTATTGGATATGCACGATATATGTATGTATGTAATGTATGTACATGTCCATTGGATATATGAATACCTCATAAACCCATCATCTTTTATGGTGCAATTGTATGGTGGCCATTTACAGATAAAAAGTATGCCTTGAAATCACAGGAGCAATGCCAACGGGGGCCATGGAGATGATCCTAGACATCCTATCAATGCACCTAAAAGCGAAGAGAATTGCCGGCATCTCAGCCAGAACGCTTAGAATTCTTACCCATTTTAACGAAGGTGCACACACTGGATATCGTAAAATTACCAAAATAACAAGAGAAATGACATCACTTATCGATGGTCCAAGTGATGTTGTTATATATATATCTTGACAAATGAAAGATCGGCAAGCAATTCTAATAGGTTAACAGTATACGCAGATGGTTCTTACTTATCAGGGGCTGGCATCTTTTGCACTAACCAGCCAATTGAATTTGCTATTCATCTAGAACCAAGCAGAAGTTTTTGCAATGATGAAAGCAATAGAAACATTCGCAGAAGACGTAAGCGAAAAGAGATAAATCGACATCTGATCGAACAGCGAAGTAGCAATAAGCGCGATGACGAACCACTTGGCAAATTGCGAATTGAAAGGGAGTGCAAAAATAAACTGAATTCACTTGTCACTCGCAAAAAAGTTTGCCTCTCGTAGGTGCCGGGGCATGAAGATGTACCGGATAAAGTAAAAGCGACAAAAGTTTAATAACTACATGCAAAGCAGAGGCAGATCTATAATAAAAGATGCGAGTAGCAACATAGCAAAACGAATATAAACTCTACCAGAAAACAGTTGAGATTTATAATGGGCACTATCTTATTATCGTACTCGAGTAAGCTGAAACAACATTTGCTTCAACTGTGAGGAGAAGGATGAAGTTTTAGAACAATTCCTGTGACAATGCACTGCAAAAGCGAGGCTAAGACAGAAGATACAAGGGTCCTAAACGATACCAGGTCTGAGGCCCCTCAGAAATAAAGAAATAGGTGACATTTTGTAATTAACTGAGCCTACAAGACGCCTTCCCAATCACTTCTTGATATAGTGCTTTTATTCTCCCCATGATTCCACTCTCTGCTTCCCTAACAATTATAAATTTCCGTATCACACAACTATTCTTTACAGTAAGACAGGTTTGGGGAATTCAACGAACCGAATGAAGCCCTAAGTGAAGAGCGTAAGCTCACCTTCCAAAACCAGTCAATCAACAAAACAACCATACCGATCGCTAAAAAAATAAGTCTTAGGTGGACAAGTGGTATAACGTGTATAGTCAAAGCTGGATCCAATACGCTCGAATTTGATTTCTCAGAATGGATCTCATATCAGCGATTTACGGTCCCACCTCTCGCGAATGTTTGACAAACGTCCGAGAGTAATACTGTCAAGAGAAAGCTTCTCAATTTGCCTTTCGGATATGGCTCTAAACTGTAGGTGCCTTCAATTTGTGTGAAAAATATAACACGAATGGTCGCGAGAAGCTAGGCCCTGGACCACATACGTCTGTTGCGCCAAGTATTTGTATTTTTTGTAATTAAATCAAATTGTTATAACTTTATTAATGTATAATGTGTTTAGTTTGAAAACTAAGTCCGGCTTTCTTATTGAAATGGTAATGGAAATTTTAATTTTTAATTTGATGATTTATTTGAAGTGAAAGAAATTTAGAAAATTATTTACCCTATGACGCCAACTACCATCAGCAATAAAAGTCCCGTCAGCTTCATCGACGTGCACAACAGAGGGCTAATTATGTATCCAATCACTGAACCAGTTGATTCCCACAACCGGAAATTACTGTAAGCTGCTATTTCCTTTCCGGGAAACAGAATTCCACTGAATGCTAAAATTGTTATAAAATAAACAAATATAAAAACATAGAAATGAGAACACTTTAATTATGGTTATGTAGCGTTAGTGTTTTATGGCACATTCTAGTTCAAAACCTTAATGTGTAGGAGATTTAAGTGGTTGATGTATAAACTAAAGCAGTAGAACTGGATTCAAGTATAGCACTCGCTTTATAACTTTAAGAGGGTTATTTTAACAGAGGGAAATTTATATGAATGTTAGATTTTTAAATCAACGGGTATACTATGGGAAGGTATTAAATTTATTTCTTTATCATTTTTTTTTTTGCTTTACTAATTATTGAAGCAATGGAATTAATATTTTAGTTCATTTTATTTTTGAATCTCATGATCAATTAATGGTATATTAAATAAGATATTAATTGATGTTCCATTTTCAAGAAAATTGATCTAATTTTTGTTTGATTAACTTACCATTTACATTCACTAGCCAAATGCCATCACATATGCCCCATACTGCAGCCATCGTACAGTACGCTATGTAGTCACCCTCCACTGCTACCCATTCGTGCATCCAAATCAACAGGCAACCATGTAAAAGAAACACTGTTACCATTATAGAAACACGTCCCACTAACTTTGCAAGTGCACCAGCCACTCCCGCAGCTATTGCATTTGCCACACCGAAACAAATCATGGCGAAACCAATTCGAGAGATTCCCCATCCGCAAGCAACAAATGACTATAGAAGATGCAATTAAATTTGAAATTCGGTAAAGCTATGTATAGAGTGTGTAACACCAAAAACGGAAATTCCTTACCGCCGTAAAATCCACCGCCACAAAAGCCTCCTCCAGACCAATAAACATCGTAATTGGAAGCAGTAGCAACTGATAGCGTTGGGTTAGTAATTTGATTGTTACTGATAACAATTTACATCCAGATAATCCTTTGCCAGCTTCCTGACGATCCATGCCATATCTACAATCCAAACAATAACAGATATATCTTAATTAATGAATAAATGGCGACAGACCACATTCGTCGGAGTGTTTGTTCTTTGAGTGGTCATTAACTATAATTATCATGCATAAGCGTACTTGATGAATCAGACATCCCATGCTTCTCTGGTATATGAGTACTAGAGAGAGACACTTAAACATGTTAATGATTTTCGTACTGGAGTCAAATCGATTATACCATTCTATGCTCAATATTTCCAAATTATTCCCTGAGCGTCTCCTTTTTAGAGAATCGGGCATGAATATATGTACATATGTACATACATGTATGTATGTGCCAAATTATATACTTATAACTTTCTTTTGCATACGGAATGAGTATTTCTGGCTTTGCTTTTTAATTTGTCATAAAATGAGCTCAACTTAAAATACGACGCTATTATTGGGACAACATGACGGGCACCTAACCTCTACATATCTTTGGTGCTGATACTGTAAGCTCTGCATCCAGTAAAATGGATAATACTGGATCTTGCGACAAAAACAAAAACAATAAATATAAAAACAAAAAAAAAAATAAATAAAATCGTTTTTTGTTTTGATTTTAGAATTCAAGTTGATTTACTAAAGCTACTTAATTTTATGTACAACCGCATAAACAATAGCAGATAGAAATACTACATAACAATTTAAAAATAATATAGCTGGTAAAAGTAACTAAATGTATCTCCAAAAACTGGCCGTTGTTATCCTAAAGGTGACATGACTATAGATGTTGCAGAGGCGAATTTTTCAATTCAAAAAAAAAAAAACAAGAACTTTGATCTGCGTTTTCTCTTTGTATACTACCTAGAATGAGGTGTTTTGTTCATAGATTTGAAAATGATCGTCCCAGTCATGACTACGTTGGTATTTTAATTTTTATGAACTACATAGTAGCGATTAAGTTCCTAAAGCCAGTTACCTTCGGCTAGGGATGTCTACGATTCTCAAAGTAATCACGTTGCTGATTGGCTCTCTAATTGATGATATTCACCAAATTTCAAAAGACTTAACAAATTCAAGATACAGGACCTATTAATATAGACTTAAATAAGCAAGTATGGATCTACCACCTACCTTTTTAATGAATCTACTCCAAAGACGACCAGTAAGCATGCAACCCCCATACAACATAAGAAAATTCCTGATAGCATTTGAATCTTCGCAGGTTCCGGAGGTATTAAGTTTGGATTGATATTAGCATCAACACCGGGACAAAATCTTGCTCCACAGAGTTCTGCTACTTTACTCCTACTGCTGGTAGTAAAATTCGATATAATTCCACCAATATCATCAGAATCTCCTGCTGTTGCGAATGACAATACTGAAACACCCAAAAACATGTCAATCATTTTCATAAAACAAAATAGTCAAACTACAAAAACAAAATCAATAATGTATCTACATATGAAGTAGAATAATATTTAAAAAAAAAAAATAAAATCGTACTACTTACCCGATGATGAAATCAGATTGCCCCAAACTTGTGCCATTTGGTAGAAAACAAAGAATAATCCGAAGAAACGAACAACATTTACATCTTGTTGGCTGTCATTGCCAATAACGCGTGTCATTGCCTCTGCAACAATGGAAAGATATGTACATTTGGCACACCACAGTGGGCCACCACCAAAACCTACCCCCAATGCTGCGGGGATGAATGTGTAGAAACGCGGATAAAACTGTGCAGCTATATACGGCATGTATGCGATAAAAGATAAAGCTATTGTCCATTTACAGCCAAACCATCTGGAAGATATGAATTTAAGAAAAAAATATATGAGAATATGTGCACTACCATAGACAGAGCTTATCAGTTACATATGTAAGTTCATATATTAAAGTGCATAGATATTCGTACACCTACAGACCGATTTTCTTTTTTTTTTTATAATGGAATCCATGCCCATATGGCTGATACTACGACCTAAAAGATCGACACTTTCAAAAGCGAATAAACTGGTATATATTCATTAGGATTGAGGACATCAGTGAATTTATCAGCCCGCTGAAGACCTCACCTCTATAGAAACAGTTGACAAGGCAGTCGATGTATTACTAATTCCCTTACTCGATCCTTTGAACGATCCTGTCCGGTCAGTAGACACAGAAAAAAAATCACCCACCATGGTACAGTGGTTAGAAAACGGAGCTTATCCGTATTTCAAAAGTAGGTTGGAACCTCTTCAAGGAGAGTTATCTTACGCTATAAATATAGCGTTAACATTTTTAAGAGCAAAATTAGATGCACAAAAGGAACTCCTGGCAAATCTTTTTGCAAATCTATGGAATCAACCAATAAAGTGTCTTTTCTAACAACACCAGCAAGTGATGGTGATCTTGGCACAGTCACATTAAAAAACGCCGGACATCCAATTGACCACCCATTTACCTGAATACATATTGTTCTCCGTAGATGATCTACCCATTCCAGAGACGAAGTCGTGAATAAACACGGAGGAGGTGAGAAAAATAAATGGATGAAAATAAGGTAGTCCGGGTAATGAAGGCACCAAGAATAGATGGCATTCGACCAGAAAATCTTCACAAGTTTGGTGGAAGGTGCGTGTCATATTCATTCCAAAAGCTGGAAAAGCTTAAACCTCAGGCCGATCAGCCTATGATCATTTCTGCTGAAAACGCTGGAACGTTTAACAGATATACACATAAGAGACTAAATAATATACATACATCTGTGGCACATCGGTAGATACAGTCCTCCAAAGGGTTGTATCAACCATAAAAAGATCTCTCCAGCTCAAGGAAAGGAGTTTTGGGTCTTTCCTGGACATTGAAGGAGACACTATTCTGAACTGCCTACAACGGGCTCAGCTATACGCCGTTTCAGTAACAGGACCTCACCGATGCTCAAATCAAGAACGATTTCTTTGACGCTAGGAGATGCTACCATCTGGAAGAAGGTCTGCAGAGAAACCCCCGAAGGTTCTATCTCCCATTATCTTCCCTATAGTGGATTAGATAGTGGTAATACTGAAGGAAAACAGCTTCAAGGCGACTGCACATGCCCACGAAGGGGGGGTGCCAAATTATCTTTATCATCCCATCCGTGCTCTATGGTGCAAATGGATGAACTTTATCAAAAGTGGATGAGGTTGCTTTTAGCTGTTTCGAAAGGAAAATTCTTCGGGTAATTTTTGGTCCCGTTTGTGTAGACCGTGAGTGGAGGACGAGATATAATGAAGAACTATACGGGCTGTACAACGATATCGGTTAGCAAGAAGAGTGATGGTTCGATGACTAAGGTGGCTGGTTCATGTAGAGTGCATCAACACTAATGCTCCGGCTTGAAAAAATCGTCCAATCCACTCACAAGTATCGTAGAGGAATACCGCGTTCAGAATTCGCACGCAAGTAGAAGGGGACCTCAACCAACTTAGCGTGAGAAACTGAAGACAGCTAGCTAAAGATTGATCTGTCTGAAGAAACTTGTTGGTTGAGGCCTAGTTCCACGCGGGACTGTAGCGCCACCTTAAGTAAGTAAGTAATTTACGACATTTACCAGCTAATTGCAAGCCCACACAAAGAACCGAAAACGATACATATGTTTTCCAGAATCACTTAGACCTTCCAAACAAATAATTCAAGGCCCTTATGGCATATTCTTCTCAGAAAAGTTGGACTGGTGTTCAATTGATGAGCGATGAGCTTCAATTCTTTAATTTAGGCATTCGACCTCAGATATGGAAATAACCACAGTCGGCCTTGGCAGAGTAATATTTAACTTTTCATTTACATTTCCTTAACGTACAAATACCCCAGCTCAACGATAATCGTCATTGAAACGAGATTTGCATAATCAACTTAAATCCTTATCCCAAATAAATCCTCTAGTTCATACAACGACAGCATCGATTTTTTTTTTTTTTCATTTCAAAGTAGGCTGTCCCCAAATTCTCCACCAATTTACTCTTACACAATACAAAAGTGTCCTCATTATGAAAATTTCCTGTCCCATGAACACGATGATCCAATTACCTGTTTGTCATTCCTGACATTTGACCACGTAATATATTCATCAGCCTCCACCCCACTTCTGTATACAACAATTGTTAAGTGTCTCGAAATCATCATCACATAACGCCCTTTAATACACGACCACGTGAGTGACATTATTTAAAATCATTAATCTTCCCACCCACTCTCCTCCTATAATTTACCTCTCCAGGTAGGTGTGCTGGTCCTGCAATAACAATGGAAAAAAAAAATTAAAGCATTTGCCACACTCACCTTATAACTGTAACCGGTAGAAATATGTTGGACAATATAAGTGAACCATAAATGACGGCCAAGGTCGTAGTACCCAAAGCGGCATCTGAATTCACCGAACTCTGCAAGTTCGATGTCCCGTGGAAGGCAGTGAAGTGTATCATGAATGCTATGCCGATAATGACAACATTTTTCGTGATGCGGACATTTTCACTCCTTCTATACTTTTCCACCGACGATGTGGGGTTGGATACAGTATTACCATCATTCGGATTCTGGATTGTTGTTGCCGACTCAACGGACATATCAGAGGTGGTCATTTTCATCGACTACAAAATGATGACTGGTCCTGGAGTAATTTGGTTAGCGGCAGACTGCTTGATCAGATGGTTAGAGATGCTGAGAATTTTCAATTTTGCCACTACTTTGGTGTATGCGATGAAAGGAATTTATGAATAAATGACCCGAAAATAACGCGCTCGTTATCCTGAAAATGAGAAGCGGAGAGAAAAAAAAACGTATTTTTAGCTTATTTTGCAATTAGAAAAAAGAAATGGAGAGATAAGCTCGCCGGACTAATTTTACCCCCAGAAACAAAAGCTGTTAAGGCATTAAATTTTTCATTTTTTTTTTTAACGACAACCTAGAAACTTGAGCAATTCTGCCTGTGTTTTACCCGCATTTAAATAAATTAAATATATTTTTCATCAGCAGACGGAATAAGGAAAAGAAAGAAAAGGGCAGGCTGGTGAAGGCCTGTGGGCAATGTAAATGAATGTAGTACATACATACATAGGTATTTTTTAAAATAAAACTTATTCGTCTAGGTACTTAAAAAACTATTTATGTATGCCGAGTCGTTTTATTTTTTCATACTTTCTTAAATTTTTTAATGCTGAAGGACGAACCAACAAGATACTCGTAATTATGATATGAATGACGAGAAGGGAACATATACAGTAGCTACTTTATTTCAGGAATTGACTGTTTAATACCCTATAAACCTATAAACCTATAAAGAAGGATATTAAGAATATAAAACGGCCTTTATTAAAATGGTTCATGATAAATGGTATTTTCTTTTCAAAAAAAGTTCCTTATGTAAGGCATATAAATCTCGTAAACACAAGTCGACATGTGCTGTTTGCCTTTTTGACATACGAGTACATACAGTGGACGTCCAGTGTAACGAATGGCAATATAGCGAATTTTCGGTATAACGAACGCTTGTAAAAAGTGCATTGCTCTAAATAGCGAACATTCGCATAAACTTGCTATCTTTCACGTCTATTCTTGTTTCATGCAATATTGTTATTCACATTATTTTTGTGTATGTGGTTGATCCAAAGAATGCGAAATGGTGTACTACATATGTATGTTTCGTCCTGTTGTAGTTGTATTGTGATTGTAATGCTGAGACTGTAGAGATTTCGACAGAGATGTTGAAATTGAACTTTCATTATTGCGACAAAATGAGGAAACTTTGGTAAGCAATGCAGCGTACATTGAGTCTCGTCTTTTTCAGAGGTAAATAACTTTATTTTTTATAAATCAGTCTCAGAATTGCCTTCGCTCCACTATTTGGCTTCAGCGCCGTTCTACCATCGCCGCATTGGAACAATGTTAAATCCAATTTACAAGAACTAGCTAGTGATGACACTCTTAAACTAGGCTCACCAGGTGAAGATTAGCTGGGTGATGAAATTTAAAGCAGTAAGTTCTTTAGCCAAAGTGCTAATATGAGCAAAACAGGTTGATGTTGGTATGTCTGATATTTTTACGTTAAGACGGCTTTAAGAAACAGATTAAACTTGAAATCTCAAATTGAAGTAAGGCAAAGTTACATATATTAGCGATTTTTTAACCCATGTGTTGAAATGAATTTTAAATAAAGGAACATGTAGAGATGTAAGATACACAGTCATTTTAAAATGAAAATTATAAAAAAAAATTGCAAATAATCTTTCGATGCAAGTTATAACGAACACTTTCGTTTTAGCGAACGATCTCAAACATTATATCATTCGTTATGTTGGACGTCCACTGTATATGAATCATTTTCCCAAGGGGCTAACAACGCGTAGTTCAGATACTTTAACCAAAATTATTAACTATCTATTTTGCCGTCTATCTTCATTATTTGTCTGTGCTGAACGTGAAGTATATATATTAATACACCTTATGGTGTACGATATAAAAAAAAATAAAAATTCATTACGCCTTTGCACGTCGACTCTGTTGTATAAGTAATGTTATAAGACCACCACAAAAACCTGAAATATTCGCAACGAGAGTTTTAATTACTACTTTTTGAATAAAGTAATGGATTCAGTTGTACTTACCGCATATGTATGTACCATTGAAAATTAAATTAAAGGGTCTTGTTTTCAGAGCATTGTTTTTACCAGCTATGATTGTTTACCTTATGGATACCACTTGCTTCTGCACTAAAATATTCATATAATATCCTGTACCACTCAGAAAGCACCCTCCCACCTACAAGTTGGCCGCTTTATTGCTTTTCGTGTGAAAACTTCTCTTATTACGGGTTTGGTTTTGGTTTTTTACCTTATCTTCGGAACTCTTTATCTTACCGAAAAATTATGAGAGATAGAAATGTTACCAATTAAATTTCATCTTCGTGTATTTTGAGCAACTTTTGTGTGATTAAAGGGGTAAGGATGACATCATCCTACGATAAAGCACCAAGATAAGCAGACGAGTTAAAATTGTATTCATTAGGCATTTAGTGTATTTAGTGTATGAACCCTACCAAGTAGTAGATGTATTTCCCGTCACTTTTGCTTGCTTGCCAACTTGGTTTATTGGTGATGGTCGGGTGAAATCCAGTTACGACGTTTCTGATGGCAAGTTAGCAGCATTACCACTGATCTTCGGCACTTGATGCTGGCGGCATAGGAGTCGTGTAAAGATTTTGGGATGCGAGTTTAGCAAAGATTCTGACGGCCTCTAGGAATTGCAGCTTTTCGAATATATCTTCTCACAGTAACTCTTATTTTTGTGGCTGCGAAAGTAGTGATCCGAGTTAACGTTGACTACAGAGACACAAAAATTAATATTTTGGAACCGCAATTGGAAGTTTTGCTCTTGGAACAAGTGCTCAGTATATAAAATGCGATCAAATTTGGTTCAAAAATTTAAAAGTTATGTGGAGAAAGGCTCTACAGAATGTACAGTCAGCAGTAATAATTATAAATTTAAATCATTTTTTTTTTTAAATAGAAAAAGAATTATATTTCTATATTTCGATGCATCAACAGATTTTTTACTCAAAATCTACCTCATATATTTCAATCTACAACAAATCTACTTTTAAAGTCACATCTCTGGTTGGGGGGCTTAACCCAATAAGCTTAACCCAAGTGCAATAACTTAAATAAATCATGCACACTTCATCAAATCTTAAAAAACGATTGAACAAAATAAAAAATAAGATAAATTAGCACTTATGATTGGAAACACTCCAAATACTCTCTAAGTACGAGTCTGTGTATAAGAATCGATAACGACTGAGCTTACCACCCCTAATACTATGTCAATGTAACTGTGGGGACAATTTTCATTGTGATATAAAAACAACTTAAATTGGCAATTCTTACTAATTCGAAGAACCAATTTAATTAATTAGATGTTTTTATGCGAAAACTTCTCAAACCCATTGACCTATGCATAAAACGGTCCCCATTTTAATCGAAAATCGTTTGCTTAAAACTGAGTATCTATTGTTAAAATGAAGAGTCGTTTCTGTTAATTACCACACCGATAGGATAGGAGATAGAAGAACCGCCAACGCTGGGTAAAAGTCCTTTTTCTTTGGTTTCCGATTACGCATAATTAACCAACAAAACACAAACAATTAATCAATTTTAAATGAATAACCTAAAAACCGTCATCGTCCTACCACCATTGTTAAAATTTCGAGGCCAGGTGAATTAAAATAGATCTTCTCATTCCTTTGAAATACTCTAACACAAAGAGATACATAACAATATCAAGACATAATACCTTTCTTGAGTTCCTTTACAAGAACGTGCCCCATTTTAAATGAGGAAATTTCTTTGTCTTATATCATGTACTACATTCGGATATATTCTACTAATCTCTCTCTGAAGGAGAACTAATCCCTGATTAATGTCCTCACACTAATGGTTACCCATCCCAACATGTACAAAATGCCTACTGATTGATCACTATGGTGTATCTATGAGTATATGTACGTATGTAAGAGTATGTCTCTGCAGTTGTATCATCACCAAACTCTGTGCGTCTATTACAGATAACCTAATAAAAATTGTGCACATAAAATTTCTGCCCCTGAATATCCCAGTTTTTATGACCTGAGCTATTATATCACAGCCCTAGGTTGTTAGCTGGCGCGTTTCACTTTGAGAGGCGTTGTTTTCGGTGTTTAAAATAAATCATAATAAAGTGCAAATATACGTACAGATACGTATAAGAAAAAAAAAAATAAGTCCCTAAAAGCAGGAAAATAAAATGACTTTAACGCTCCTTTGTAAAGCCTAGCAATGCTCCTATTTATGCGTGTATTTAAATATTTTAATACGAAAATAATAATAAAAAAAAACATTGTTGGGCTCTATCTGTCCTAGGAATACATGTGATTTTAAATCTAGACTCCTTTTAACCCAACACTGCATTCGCAGAACAGGATGCTGCCGTACAATGCTTGGAATCAGATTGAATTAAATTTGCAAAGTTGGAAGGATTCAAATGAATTATGTTGTGCTTAACATGCGAGTACGTCAAGTCGCGCACCAGTGTGCTATCATGTTGACTGTATAGAGGGAAGCGTTTTTGTTTTAAATTCATTTTGACGAACAGGAATATCTCAGTAAACTGGGTAGAGAGCAACGCGGAGATTGCAGATTTTGCGGGGATGATGTTTCTTTTTTTTTTTTTTTTGTTGAGGCAACCGCAGAGCATCTTCTAAAGGAATGTGGAGTACTAATCCACAAAAAAGAAACACTCCAAAAACTCCGGTTCATTAAGAAAATTGGACTGGAGGAGGTGCTCTAAGTCGAGTGTCTCATCGTCTAGAGCTTCAAGTCGGGGGATCACAATAGATCTGTAAGATCGCAGTGCGCCTCTACACCTACACCTCTAAAAATGAATCCACAATCTATCGTCAAGCTTCGGCGACGTGCAGTAGAACTGGCAAGATTCGTGTTCTATTGTGTGAATATTTTGTTCTCCGAATAAGAAGTTTTAACCGCATTTATTTTGTGAAATCACAGGAGCTGAACTGATTTGTTAAAGATAGAGATTATGTGTTCACACCTGCCCTACGTACTATCTGCTCCAGCACAGGATTGAAGAAATCACATGATAGCGCATCTCTTTGCCGAAATTATTTTTAGAATAATTTAGAAGAAGTATTCCCCAACTGAACATTGTATTGTGTATTCTCCAGCATTATTCGACAAAGCCGATCATTGTAAGGGATCCCGAATTCAGCCATCACCTTGTAGAGCTCCAGATAATGAATGCTGTCATATGCGGCTTTGAAGTCGATGACAATGAGTGTGTTTTGACTTGAATTTCGTTGTTCTTACCTTTAGTCTGCAGCCACACCGGTATTTCCAGAACAGCGTGTGACAGAAATCTGAATAATGCCCTAGTTGGTGCAAGACGTAGAACCGCCACTCTTATAGATGGGGCATGTGGGGCTGATTATATCATCGGGAGTACTTTCGTACGTCCATACTTCATATTCCTGCCCCTTTTCCGAACTTCGACTGGAACTTGAGTCGCTATTGCTCTCCGGATGGCATTTTCCGACGATCTTCTTCGTACGTGACAGTACCAGCTGATGCGCTCAGCCTGGAGTTTTTCAACAATAGGCTTTGTCATTCTTTAGCTTATGAATACCTATGTTAATATCTTCTATGCTAGGGAAGAGGATTAACTATTCGTTGGCTTTAAGTGGGTTCCTTTCTTGCTCTATCACTCTATCGGCATATTGTCCCTTTAGCAGTTGCTGGGAGTGCTGCCCAAGTACATATAAATATTGCCTGTGACTAAGATCTCGTGCTAGGAGCTTGTGCTCCATTAGTCAATGGATGTTGTTCCTGCCGCACTACACTTCGATTTTCTTGAGGTGGAGGACTAGGTATGTCCTCTTCTTCCTACGGACGATTCTCTTCCCCTTATTTCTCCTGCCTCGATACGTTTCCTTCGGACGCTTGTTTTACGCTGGAGAGCCTTATGATGTGCATCTTCTGTTACTTTTTTCGGTATGTACTCAGATACTTTTTGTAGTCTCGGTCTAATTTTTTCAGCCATTCGCTGCTTTATTACCTTGCTCTACGATTTAATGCAATGGTCCACTTTCGTATCTGAATGAGCTCTTAAGATTTAATCATTTTAAATCAATTAAAAGTGTGTGACAGCTCTTACAGGTAAAACGACAGGAGATGACATAACTATTGTACGCGTTATTTTTCGCACGAATTGAAGGGACGGGATTCGGATGTCCCTTTCAGAAATTCAACGTACCTACCTACCACTGACCCATAGTGACATCAAAAAACTACTGTGAATGTCTCATAGAACCTGGGTAAAGCATTTGGTCTAAAAGTTAGATAGGAATGGATTTTATGCAAAATTATTGCGAGTATTGTGTGACTTGGAGCCATCATTGTATTTCAATTGCGTGTGGATGGGACATGATCACTTTGAATGTCCGGCCAAGTTTGCATGGCTACCTAATTCCACCACTACCTCCTACCAGTTTGAGTAGTCGTCTGATTGCATCACCACCTTTCTTCATCGTTGTCGCTTTGTAGCGACTGTGCACATAGAGCTCTGGTTGCAATTTTACTATTCCGAGGAATAAGCCTAATCAAATTTGACTTTTCCACTGATTTTTCACAGTCCCTTTATAACATCTTAATATCATGTGGCTCATATGCATATTTTATTTAATGCGTATAAGTCCAACTAGCCAAAAAAAAGTCCCGAATTGCTTAATCCAGGATACTGATAGACAAAAAAAAAATTGTAAAGCAAATAGTTATTTTTTAGGACTTTAATGACATTTTATTGATCCAAATATTTCGGAGCATGGCTTCAACTAGTCTGGCTGTGAACTTCAGCGTTGATTCAATAGAGGGCATTTCTCCGCTGCACTTCCCTCTTCTGAAGACCAGTTCTTAGATGTCTAAGATGCAAGATTGCAAGTCTGTCTTTACATTCTCAAATTAAAACAATTTACTTATTTATACATACGGGTATAAATACCGATTTTGAGTCAGAGCAAAGATTCAAAAAAAAACCGTTGTGTTCATTTCAATTTATTAATAAACGCAATATATGTCCTTTTACCTCCATTCACCAAACCGCCATAAAATCCTTTCATAAGGATTTAATTGCCCTATTTTGTTATACTTCTTCTGCATTATTCTTCCCAGCATGGGGAAAAACTACCAGCGTTTGTTGCCTTCAATAAAATATGATTCCACTATGGATTACGTTTCAGACATACTACATAATTTATGAGTTTACTTTCGTCTTTATTTGATTTTCACTATCGCTATTTAGTTTAAATTAACAAAAGTATAGTTTGAATTTAAAATAGGCAGCTTTTAAGAGAACCGAAATTAAGAGTTAACTCTCTTCTTTTTTCATGCGAGCTTTATCCGGAAAAGGGGAAAATGAGCTTATGCTCTCATTTCGCATAAAATATAATGTTGAAGAGTATTTCATAGTCCTTTGAACTAATATTTAAGTAAATCAAATTATTAGAGTACAGCTGTTGTAAACTCGACTCCGTCTGGCAGTCTTTTCGTACGAAAATATCTGCATTTAAAAAAGTTAACGACTACTTTTTTTCAAGTATCGAATTTATGTTGCACCCAGCGATAAGTTACGAACAAACTCCTACAATCCTGAAAAAATTTAAATCATACTCATCATCACAATTTCTCTATTTTGTCTCTTTGATTATTTGAAAGGTTACAGACAAGTTTGTGGTCATTCCTGAAAGATGTAAAAAGTATAAGTATCTGAATTCAAAGTGTTCACTTAGTCCTTCCAACTCATCCGAAAGTAAATACTTTTTTGTCTTGTGTTTACCTTCTTCTAACACGAGTCGACTGGAAAAATACTTGACGGATTTTGATGAACGATAATGAGAAAGGTACTAGGGGACTTGATACAAAGTAGAGTAGTGTGGTGATAAAGCTAACAAAGTTATAATAGTAGTATTCGAAAGAACCTTTAAGGGCAATTAAGTATTAAAAGGAAACAGAAATATTGTAATGTGTTTCAATAACAGCGCCAGATTTAGTTTTAAGAATTAAAAACATTATTTATTAAATACGTGAGAATATATTCACTTCATTGTTAAGTACAGGGTACACACTCCGAAGAAGGAAATAGATGGAGGAGAGTGGACTAGAAGTAAATCTAAATAAAACTGAACTATGCCTTTTCACGAACGGGAACGAAAATCACCCGCAGAATATTCCTCTCGAAATAGCCAAGAGCAACCTCATCCACTTTTGACAAACTACATGCCTCTGCGCCATAGAGCAGGACTGGGATGATTAAAATCTTTTGCAGGTACCAAGGTTTTTCGAGAGATGGCTTTGCTACTAAAGTTCCTTCTTAAACCAACGGCCTAAGTGAAATTTTTTTTAAATTTGCATTTTTCTGACAGATGAAGGTCCTACCTATATGAGAACTTAAATTTCTGTCTCATCTGGACTTCTCTATCGCCTCTAAATTATTTTTTAGCAAAAGATGAAGGTGTTACATGCTATATGTTATATGAATGTGTTATAGGTAAAAACTTTTAAACGCTGATCAAATGTTTGAAAATGTCGATTGCATTCTATTCAGTACAATCGGCCGAGTTTGGCAAGGATACCAAAACTAGACATTGCTCTGTTTATCTCTTCTCTATAGAAACTGTGATAAAATGCCTTAAAATCAATGAAAGGTCTAAGCTCCTGGACTTTTTCCAAGATCTGCTGGAGTGTGAATATTTGATCTGTGGTGGACTTTCCTGGTCTAAAGCCACACTGATAAAGACCAGCCACGTTGTTGGAAAATGGTTTCAGCTGTTCCTGTATCCTGTACGCGATATTGAGAAAACTAATACCTCTATAGATGGCGCAGATGGTCTCCTTATTTAAGGATCAGTCAAACGATGCTGAGGTTGTGTGCATTAGGCATACTCATACTCAGTCAGTTCCAGTAGTTTTGTGTATTACCACAAAATGATCTAAAGCTCATGACTTTCGAATTAATTTGAAATAATTCCTCGAATCTGTGTGCAAAATTCCTTAAATAATTACTTTTAATGAAAAATAAAAAATTAAATTCACAAAAATTGTTAATATTATTACTTGCAGCAATTTACATAGCTGTGTGTGCGAATAGAACAAATTTCTGTAAGAGTGTACTTAAAACGCCATGTACGAGTACGACATGTAGACAATGTTTGTATTCCATACCTAGACGAGAAAATTAAAGTTTAACAAGCTCTAGAGCACTTAAATAAACAAAAAAGAGAATATATGTAGTTATACACCTATGGACCGTATTATCGGAACGTAACAATTTGCAAGTTGCAACGTTTGTTTAATATTTAATCGAATCAGATACTTCTTAAGGAGTGGAAACTTAAAGAAGAAAGTCTTCAGTTCCAAGAAATCAGAGGTGACAAATTAATAAATGCAAAATGTAGAAAGAAATTTGTATGTAAATTTATTTATTATTTTATATTACAATGAAACTAGTTGATTAAAAATATTTTGAACACGTTTTGAAAAGTTTAATGCTTTTCTTGAGCAATTCAATTAAGGTAGCTCTTTCTCGTATGCATATGAGGCTGAGTAGGTGGTGGCCGGTCGCTGACACACTGTTCTAGAGTTATTGCATCACTTTGATTATTTTTATAATGTTATGCCTGACTAAGTTCAATAACTTTATGCAAATATTTTGCTTTGTGTTTGAGAAAACAAATAAATAAATAAAAATCTCGTTCCCAACTAGTATCAGTAGTATTAATAAAAAAAAAAAATGCTAAATCGTTTCAACATTTAGAATGAAACGTAGATACCTCAACCAGATTTAAAAAAAAAAAAGCTCAATAAGTCAGTCACGGCATTATAAACTTTTTCATTCAAATGCTGCCATATTTTGCTATAAATTACAATCTATAGCAACAATCAATGAAATAAAAACAAGTTTGAATATCGTGGTTAAATTCAAGCTGCGCATAAACAATTGAAGATCAATCTCACAGTGCAAGCGATGCCAGTCTTTTAATCATACGCAAATATGAAATGATTTAATAGGAGAAGAACGTCATTAAACCATTTGTAAAACACCATATGATGCCGAGAATGGTTCTTAGGAGATTCTCAAGAATGCATTCAATGAATTTTTATAGGAACTGGCAAACGTGTACAACTTGATGTTTGATACTGACAAGGCTGATAAATATGATCTATAATTGCAGGGCCAAAATTACGATGGGTATATTAAATTAAAAACTGTTTTCATAGACGAAAAGCATATGAGGCTTCGTGGCTCAGTGATTTGCGCATCGGATTACTGTCTGACAAACATCCGATAGTAATAACTGTCATTAGAAAGCTTCTCAAGAAAAATAGCCTTTCGGATATGGCTCTTAACAGTAAGTCCCTTCCATTTGTGTGAGAAAATACAACACGCACAACACGAATGGTCACGAGAAACTAGACCCTGGCCCACATACAGTCTGTTGCGCCAAGTATTTGTATCAATGACCTCCTGATCTTTGGTTTTTACTATTATATTGGCAATTATTCTCCGATTTTTTACGAACTAGCAAAATATTGTTTTATCACCCTTTATGATGAATATCAATTATAACATAAAACGAAGTGACCTACGAGTACATGCATATGTATGTATCTCAGTACATGCATATGTATGTATCTCAATGCATGCAAATCTGTACCTCAGAAACTATAATCGATCTCTATACTGCTTGTTTAGTTCATTAGAAAAATTCAAGAAAAGGTTTGCGAATAGTCAAGCATAACTCTTCGTTTTTCAAAATCTTAGAAATTCACGACGCGCAGAGAATTCAAACCAGACCACAGTCCCTTTTCGTATCTCTTGCGCGATCCACATTAGCCTGAGAGACTCTCTGGATTTCTCCACAGTTTTTCTTTGGCTTTGATTTTTCATGTCAATGCTAGCATCTGTTTCAGAGATATCAGATTCATCTTCTGGTTTTCTCTCAGTGGCGCCCCAAGACCTCCCTTCTTCTGCTAGCTAATGCCGGACTTTGACATTATTATGTTTTTTAGATTTCACACTTAACTTTATTTCTTATTTATTTTTGGAGGAAAATACGATCCGATCGGTTTAACAGCCGGCACCAAAAAGAAGGAAGGATGGATCCGAGCTTTTGTTGTCACGCCATATCATGGCTGCATTCATTGTTAGTACTCGCTGCCACGTATGAATGACGGCGTTTATTGTAAGTATTCGCTGTCACGAATGAATGACTGCGTTTATTGATCCTGATACATTACAGACATACTTTACAGGACCTATCTTCTTTAGGTTATACCCGAAATTTCCATGACCTGTAGATAACGCTCCATCCATTTCAGTGCTCTTTGCTCCAAGCTTAGTATTTCTTTATGAGTAGTGCCAGTTGGCATTTTAATAGATATTTTTGCCTGCCTAAATCCACTGTTGACCACCCTGCCTGTTGTTCCGCCGCGTTCCAGTTGTTAATCAGATGCTCCACCATTCCTCTGCCAATTGCAGCAAATGGTTCCGGACCAGAGAACTCCGAGGTTGACCCTTGCTTTGCTAGAGAGTCCGCCTTTTCATTGCCCTCGGTCCCTACGTGTCCTCTCACCCAGAGCTGCGTCACCTCTTTTCGAGATGAGCACTCATTGAGTTTATGAACACATTCCATCGCCAGGGATGTATCTATATCTGTTCACCTGTTCAGCGTCACCTCTTTTGGAGATGAGCACTCATTGAGTTTATGAACACATTCCATCGCCAGGGATGTATCTATATCTGTTTGCTCCATGCGTCTAATCACTGATTGATTCTCGCTTGCGATAGCAATATTTTTACCAACAACTTGGCCTTCTATCAGGTGATCCAACGCATGTAACAGAGCAATCACTTCGGCTTGATAGATTGAGATATATTTCCCCAGACTAATTCTAGTTCTTCTGAAAAGATGCCTGCCCCACTCTGCCATCCATCATGGATCCATCCGTAAAGATGATTATACCACGAATTTTCATTGCCGGGAGTGTTCCATCCTCGGTAAGAGTTTTACCTTCCGGTAGCACGCACTCTCTTTATTCTGTCCATGGGCATATTTAAATACCTTATCTCATTTTTCACGAGATCTCGCATTTTCTATGTCCATAGGTAGTACCACGCAGTGCCAGTTGTCATCCCGGTGAGGACAAAGTGCCGTCGATGCCGCAGTTTTCTTAATAAGTCAGCGGCAGAATTCCTAGGATCACTTCCATCGCACGTGTTGGCATCGTTCGCTCGGACGTGGGATCGTCGCTAAGCATCCCAGACGTTGGAGCATATTTCAATGCGTCTTTACACCTTTTTTATGGGAGGTTTTTTGCCATCATACAACTGACGCATATGTGATAATCGGTCTAACTGTAATGTTATGCATCCAGTATACTGACCCCGGCGAGATTCCCCACCTTTGTCTGCATACCCTTTTACACTGATAGAGCACTCTTTTCGCCTTCCGCATGTTCTCCTCTGCATAAAGGTTCCAAGTTTTTAAAAATAATTTTCAAACTGGAAACTTAAGTACAGATTTTTGGTCCCCAAGTAATCAGCTATTTACATAAGTTATAAAGCACTTTAAATATATTTAAAAATATCTTTGATGTCTGGAAGTACTTGTAGATTCGAACATCAGATTGCGTAGATGTATATTTTATTGTGTTCACGAGTGGAATAATTAACCGAAATGCTCTTTTGTTGAAATTCTGTTTCCCATTGTCTTAAAGGTGAGTTTTAGAAATAATACTATTCTTTTTATGAGGAGTAAACTATTAAATTGTAGTCAATGAATAATTTCATTAACGACTTCATGGCGGAAGTAATAGCAAAGCTTATAGTATATCTGGTTTTGTGGAGAAAAAGAACAAACAAACGTAACGGATGTGCAGACTTCTAGTGGATCCAATGTACAACTCTGATATCTTCTTAGTTACCATCAGAGCTTTGCTGTCCAATGAGAAGAATCTAAGGACAGACTTAGCTTCTGGTGTAGACAAAGTCTACGGAACAAAACTTAACATCTGGTGTCACTACTGGTGCCTCTTTGGTAAGATCGCTTAGGGACTGTGGAACTTCTGCAGGCAATGTATTAGTGTCGGCTGCTGATCCACCTGCCAGTCTTTAACAAGCTCGTGCTTCTGTGAGTAATCAGATAAACGACGGTATTCAATCAATTATTTAGTGCTGGTGCTAAACCTGATGTGATTTATATGAATTTTTCCAATGCGTTCGATAGAGTGAATCTTGATACAGCAGACGCTCACAAATTACAACTCTTTTTAGAACTTGAGGTTCGCTCGTGTAGTCGTGTATGATTTCATGTTCCTTATCACGACAGATCTAATCATCTTCACAAGGAGGAAGAGATATCTTTAATCTGAGCCCTTGACACGTTTTGGATGGGAACTAAAGGTGACCAAGAAGGTTAGGTATCTGGGAGTATACCTAGAGGCTGGACTAACTTGAAACTTTCATGTAGAAGAGAAGATCCGGAAAGTAAAAAGGGTGCTTCACCAGTGCAAACGGGTATGTAAACAAAGATGGGGAATCTCGCCGAGGTCAGCATAATATATGTATACAACGATAGTTAGACCTATTATCGGAAAATTCTGGATCTCGTAAAAATTAGATTGGGAAATTTGTGATATAGCTAATCATCTTTACGGATAGCAGAACGGGGCTAGGTATCTCTTCAGAGGAACTAGAATTAGTCTGGGGAAATATATCTTAATCTATCAAGCCGAGGTGATTGTATGTTACATGCGTTGGATCGCCTGCTAGAAGGTCAAGTTTTTGGTAAAAATATTATAATAGCACTGGACAATCAATCAGTGATTAGACGCATGGAGCAAAGAGATATTAATACATCCCTGGCAATGTAATGTGATTATAAACTCATCTCGAAATAAGATGAAGCTGGTCTGAAGAATGCTGCAATTGGCAGAGGAATGGTAGAGCACCTGATTAACACCTGCTGGACCGTGGCGGAACACCAGAGAAGGTGGTTAACCGTAGAGAGTTTGGCATGCAAAAATGGCTATTAAAATGCCGATTGGCACCACTCTAAGCTTGGAGCAAAGAGCACTGCTACCACTGGGTGGTGGCGTTATCTAAAGGTCATGGAAATTACGGGTATCACCTAAAGAAGATGTAAACTATGCCTGGATGAAATCGAGACGGCGGCACATAATATATATGTCAAAGTCCGGCATTAGCTAGCAGAAGAAGAGAGGTCTTGGGGCGCCACTGAGAAGAAACCCAGAACATGAACCAGAATTCTGTGGAGAAATCCAGAGAGTCTCTCGGCTAATATGGATCGTGTAAGAGATACGAAGAGGGACCCATCACTGTAGTCTAATTCGAAACTTGAACATATGTATATATATATTACATACATTTATATATGAATATATATACCCAAGCTGTAGGGAAAAGTGCTTTATCGCTTTGAGACTGGATATATAAGTTTGTATTCATTCGTTCAAAATAAATTCTGTAAAAGTGCACCCATTAGAATGTTTCATGATAACCTACGATACTTGGAACACTGTAGAAAAAAATCGACGTAATAAATAATGTCATGACATAAGGCCTATGAGACATAAGGCTAAATTTCAAGGTATGGCCTCAGGTTGCTTTCGAAAGCACGGTACAGGCGACCACCATTTTTGGCTAAGAATCAACATGAGCGAAGAGTCACATTTCGACTTGGCTGGCTTTGTTAATAAACAGAGTAGTCTCTACTGGGGCACTGAAAATCCTTAATTGATTAAGAGTGACTGTATGATGCACCATTTGGTCCTACTAGAGGCAAAGACGTAAGAGTTACTGATTAACGCTATCGTGATATTTTGGAAATCTTTCTTGTGGCTGAATCCTATCACTTGGGCCACAGCACATTTGATTCCAACAGGACGATGCCATACCATACACAAAGCCAAAGTCCTCCAACGCAAATAAGACGGAATATCTTACGAATAATTTTTCTCTCAGAAAGACCGACGATATCTTCCGCTTTCGACAGATTCCATGTCATAGAACAGGACTGAGATAATTAGGGTCTTATATAGATTCTTCTCAGTTGTTCGGAATAACGCGTTACTCATGATACACAGCCATTGTTGACAACATATACATACTTGGTTTTGCCATCATTAACCGTCTAACCCAGTTTAGCAGTTTGTGTCTTGATGCTAGCGAACGTGCCAGTTACAGCCCGCTGTGCTCTGTCAATAATGTCAGCATTGTCGCGGCGGCAAGATTGTTCCTCTGAAGTTGACTTGTGAGTTTTGCATAATACTTTCAAGTAAGATGTAAAAAAAGTCACATGGCATCGCCTTATCTAAATTTCTGCGTAAAATTTCTTTAAATCACTGTCAAACATCTTGCAAAGGTATACGCGTATGGATGTTTATTAGTACAGAGATTCTGGTGTTTAATCTGTCTTCCGGAAACTCAAAATTCACAGCGAATGTAGTACAAATCTGCCTTACTTAAGTCTTTAGAAAAAAAAAACACTGCAAACACACAGAGGATAATGATCCAATGTATTGTAGTACACTTTGAAATAAGTAGAAATGGACAACTGGTATCATTACCATGGATTGGTCATTATAAGCTTAGATGACGATGTGAAATAAGAAAGCCCCAACGAGAAAACTGGCATCTTTTTTGCTCAGATATTGAGTAAAATTATGAGATGAGAAGAATTAGGAAGACCGCAAGTCATATCAGCCGCACAACTTAGCAGGACAATCAACTCAGAATTTGGCTTCTATAAATCGAAGGTAGTGTAACGCGGCACGCCGTAAAAAGGAATGTTGTATTCACAACTGTAGCTCCTGACGGAAAAATAAATACTGATTAACTTGGAGAACGAAGGGTGTAAGATAATAGCTCATGCAGATGATAGAGAGATTTGAGGGAAGCAGGTCTTTCCAAACTAGTTAAGTTGTCTGACAAGTACGACTTGGGTCTCAAACCCTTGAAAACATACAGTGCACTAAGATTACCTATCAAGTTCGCTATTTCAACCTACTCAATAAAATTCAACGGGCGGTATGTATCTGTGTAACCGGAGCCAATCGGATCACTCACACCACGGCATTGGAAACCATGCTGCACATCTCCCTTTGCATATTTATGCAAGAGACCCAGCAATGAAATCGGGGTTACGACTAAGAAATTTGGAATGCGCCGAAAATCTACACTAACGTCTCTAGATTGGTGATGACGTAGGGGCTGGTATCTTCTCGATCGTCCTGATCTGAAGACAGTCTTTTAGACCGAATCACTGTAGAAGTTTTGGCTATTCGTGAATCCGCTGAATGGCTGTCGATGAGATTGCTATTAGACCCTGCCAGAGTCAGAACAGACTGTAGTTATGCACAGGTACAAGAAAAACAGTAAAACCAAATTGGAACAACATCAATAGCACCAAATTTCACAACATCGGGCAATGTCACATGTAACAAATTATTTCTACAAGATAATTTAAACTGAGATTTAAAATTACTTCTAAGAACCAGTTCAACAGATTCTTAACGCTGATAACCTCGGGGTTAATTACAAGTGTTTCTGGGGTCAACGTCGTTCAATATCAATAAAAGACTTGACCAAGACTCATTCTTTTGTTGATAAAAAATTAAATTGATCTGCTGGTCACTCACCATAAAATGTTTTATGTCAATCACTAGTCAATATCATACGTAATATCATACGTATTTCCTTCTATAATTCTGCATTGCAATAACTACTTTCAAAGTCAACAACAACACCACCAATGTGGTTTTATCTACCTAACAAAAGAATGAGCATTTGCAATTTATTTCTGGTAGTAAGGTCGTTAAGATAATCGCGAATAGCGAACCATTGAACAAGATTGTCCACATTCAACTTACAGATCAATGATATATTAAAAACCAAACCACAAACGACAAACTAAGCCTAATTAATTTATCATTTATTTCATTAATACCTTTAGGGTTTATCCGAGGGCACTATACCAAGCGTAAAAGTTATTCCAAATGTATTAGGTAGATCGACTGGGTATGATTGCGTTTTACGTTTGTTTACGATGTAAAAATTTTTTTTTTCTTTTATCAACACATTCTCTTTCTTTCACTTTCTGTCACTATAAAGAGCCCTAAATATGGTTCACCTTTCCATTTCACTATTCGAAGCGGAAAATATTTCTCACTCTCTCAACAAGTTAATAACAATTTCGTTGAGATATGAACTTATACTCGCGCTGCACTTAAACTTTATTTAAGAAAAATTAAGATAAGCACTCTGCCTTAAACAATCAAAGTCCAACGAATAACTGACTGAGATTTTGCTAAGCTACAACATCAGCAGGTGACTGTTGTGGTCTGTGTACCTGGATCGCTGAATTGTAGCGACAGTTTGACTGTATAAAAGTGGAAGTCACAATATTGACGTGGATTGGTGGGTGTTTATTACAGCAGGTTTAAAAATCTGGTTCTTAGTTACAACTAACTAGTACGTAAGTATACAATATAACTCGTCTAGAATGAAGGGGCCGTTAACACTATGATTTATTGAGGTATTGAGTGGAGAATTGGTTTGAATAAATCGATTACTTTTCTATTTGTAAAACCATGTGCTAGCCTTTAATGTATTGGCAACATCAGTAGTGCATTACTGACTAAAAATAAATCACACAATGTATACCAGAAACGAATTGCAATTAAGTCGAGTGTTTATGTTCGTAGATAAACAAAATCTAAGGTACTGCTGCAAAATAACGTTCGTAATTCCATTTTTCAATAGAAAGCGCACAGGCCGCATAAGCTACAAGTACGATTACCTATGATACGCTGTTGATTAAATCGAAAACACAACTTTACCTTATGCCTTTAGCTTTCTTGGATACCATTTAAAATACACCTATACACGGAAAAGCTAAGAAAATATTACAAGCAGTAGATGTTGTAAATTAAATGAATTATGTAATTTCTCAACCTTGACACAAGCGTGACTGGATAAGTCATATCTTCATCGCGTTTCGCTGCGAAGTGTAAGCCAATGAGAGTTACAGCTCACAAGGCGAATAACGCACAATTTCAATTTTCACGTGGAAGTAACTGTCGTACATGACTGCATTCATTAAAATAAGGCCAAACGTACGATTTTGAAGCTATTTCTGCAAGGAATAGAGAAATGAATGGTTACATAAGCTTTGAGCTTATTTTGTAGTATCCCAGAGTTAGGTCCCGCTCAATGGTCCAATGACCACAATTTTTCTGCTCACAAATTCAAGCTCTTTCCAGAGCATTTTCATGACCGTATCTAAGATTTCAGATCCTAAATGTCAAATCTCAGATTTTATGCTCTCCTTAAGTTCTTGATTTGTTCGAGACTTATTTTTGTAAGCCCGTACTTTCAAGTAACCCCACAAAAGGATACAATTTATGCTCATAAGGACGAGGCTTGCTCGTGAGCTCTATCAGCAAAAGAGACGGGAAAACATGGGATTCTCCAAAATAAGAAAAAAGAGCATGATAAGCGCGAATTACATATTAAAGTTAAACATCAATCCAGATGGTCAGTGTAATGCAAATTCAGCCAATCCAGCCAAACATGTAATCAACAAAGGTCATTACCCCACATCGAGCGGAATGGAACAAAATGAATTTACTTACCCTGACGCCTTGTGGGGCATAGGGCGTCAGAAACACCTGTGCGTCATCAAGTTCGGAGTTCTGCAACGCGCTTGAGCTCTCTCCAAGTCATCCCATTCAAGGCCATACTTTCTTAATATTGAAAGCTGCTAACTTTCTAGAATTTACCGCCATCGTAGGTAGCTGATACACTTCTCCTGCGCAAGGCTCGCCTTATAGCATTTCGATTCAAACTGTCGAATGCCTTCTCGAAATTAATGAACTGCAGCTGTAGCGGAGATCTGTACTCGATGTATTGTTCAATGATGACCTAGAAGGTGCTGATGTGATCCAGCTCGAAAACCTGCCTGTTTGTTGTCGAGCGTTGAATTGAGATGTTCTCTCACTCGATGCAGAACTATTTTAGCTATTAGTTAGTTTAGACACAGCCGGAAGAACGCATATACCTCTCCAGTTTCTGCATTCTGTCAGGTTTTCTTTCTTGGGCAGCTTAACAATCATTCCTCTCTTCCAGTCTTCGGGGAAGGCCTCAGTTGCTTTCCTCAAATAAGGAGAGCTGTTCAAAACACCTGGGGATGAATTTGTAGAGATTAGTCATCGACTCATTCATAAGATTTAGTCAAACGAGGTACCATATGCCTGATAATTAGTATATCAGCATCGATTGCTCGATCCATAACACTGTCTTAACTGCGTCAATTACAGAGTCTCAGTCATAAAAGAACAGCTGAAACCCTTCGTCAACAACCTGATTGGCTCCTACATATCAGTGTGGTTTCAGGTCACGAAACTCAATTTTTACACTTCGCAGATCGTGGAGAAAACCCAAAAAGTGCAAATCAATACCCACCATCCTCGAAGGTAGCCGAAGATGGATGTCCATAAAGGATTTCGACAAGGTGAAGCGCTGTCATGTGACTTTTTCAACATCACGAAAGAATTGTGCGAAACTCACAAGTAACCGCCGGAAGCACACTCTTTCTTATTTTTCATTTCCATTGTTCAGAGATTATGTCCTCTGAACAATCTCGGACATCATTTGGCTGTTTATTAAAGCTAACACCTGTTCGTAAATTTTGGGCAGGCAGTTATCGTACCAAAAATAAGGAAACCAGCTTACAACGTATGGAAGTATAAATAGTTACACGTTTCCCTTTCCGTTCATTACGATCCTCAAAACTGGTTCAACTGACCAACTGTGGAAAAACACCCCCAATTATACATAAACTGTTTATAAACAAACGAGTTATTATCAATTTGCTGAATTAATTCAAAGCTCATCAGAAGAGTAAATTTTCGCATAACATACATATTTCGATTTGATTTGATTGTCGCTTTTCTTCGAATGTTAACAGTCATAATACGAAAACGGGATTTACCAGAGATACATATGAAATATATACACAGACGGTACATAAACGTAATAGCGATTAGTTTGGTGATTCCAAAATGTTTTGGAATTTTGTTATGATAATCAAATTAAAATCGATGACTGATACTGCTCTGAATTGTGACGCTGATGCCGCGTCATGGCAAATTTAGCTGTAGCTCAGTATACCTTTTTAGTTTGACAACGTGTTTATTACATATTTTTAATTTTTTAAAGTTGCGGAAATTCTTTTTCTTTAGAGCTAGCAAAAGACAAAATGTTTTCATGATTCACATCAATTAATAACACAGATTCATTCTATTGTATATCATTGTTTTAGGTCCGCTAAAACAGAACAGAAAAAACTGACTTTTAATCAAAAATCTTTTTTTATTCAACAAATTAATTCATTGTTTTTGGAAATAATTTCGGGCATTTAGCCACTGCGAATGTTTTTGTCTGTCCAACTGGGACACTTTTTAGCCAATTTTGGAATAAAACAACAAGGTTGGTAACTACTTTAGATCCCAATAAGCGACTCAATAAGCGAAAGAACGACGCAAATCATGATTTTGTACGGGTAAGTTACGGGTGTCGACTACTATTTTTGCGCAAAATTTTCAACGTAGTAGACGGGTGGAGCCTCAGTTGATGTGACACGCGGCTAAACTAAAAATTACGACCGTTGTACGTCTTCCAAAATGGTCGTTGTTGAGCAATAAATCGCAGTTTTTTAACTAAATCTATGTGGGTGTACCGCTCGTAAACTTCGTCGTTGAATCTTCTTCTCCAATGCTCGTCAACGCAAACAGGACTGAATGTCTTACGCGGAATTTTTCTCTCGAGACGACCAACAATATCCTCATCAGCTTTCGATAGAGTTTATGCTTCAGCGCCGTAAGCCAGGACTGGGATGACAAGGGTCCTGTATAGAATCTACTTTGTTGTTCGGAATAGTCCCTTGCTACTCACTTGCCGTCTCAGATCAAAGAAACAGCGAATGGCAAGAGTTATACTTCGCTCTATTTCTGCTGAGGTGTTATTGTCAGAATGTGTAGGAGAGCCAAGGTAGCCAAAGTTTCTCACTGTCTCAAAATTGTAGCTGTCGACTGTAGTCTGTACAATACGCCGAAGTTGTGTGTCCCTTCTCGGTGACAGCATGTACTTGGTTTTTGCCCTTATTTATCGTTTAACCCATTTGCCGCTTCTGTCAATATCGTCGGCGTGCGCTAGTAGTTGCACAGACTTATACAGTACCTTGCCAAAAAATTATGAACACTTCCATCGATTTATTCTTTTTTTCAAAATATGGTACTTGTTGTCCAGTTGATGTATATCGCCCATTCTTTGTATTGTATGATATTTGATCTGTTCTTGCCACTCAGGAGAATCTCCACTATGGTGTTTCAGGAGAATTTCAGCAATAAAATTGCCGTTATGCACACTTATGATGATACAGTTGTAGTGATGATACTTGCATACTTAATTTTTTTATCGTTCATAATTTTATGGCGGGGTACTGTAAAAGATTGTGCCTCTTATGTTGGCTTGTGAAGGTTTGGCTATCATCATCTGTGTTGAATTGTTCATTCTGAATAAAACTTTTTCTTTCACTTACAGACGCTCACTGTTTTTTATCGAACTCTCTGATATCGATGCTGTTTTATAAAAAATAATTCTTAACCAACACATCAACGCAATTTTGAGCTGAGAGCACAATATTTAAAAATGTCGTCTTTTTCTGATGTTTCCTACAAGTACCTAACCATAACGCAGCTTTAAAAAATCACAATCCGACATTTGAAAGGACTGATTAGAGAATACTTGAAGTCAAAACACATTAATTAGGTATTATTCAACCTAATACATATGGAATCCTCAATGCTATTGCCGGATAGTATAAATCTCCAATCACCTTCACCTTGAAGTTAGAAAACTGAAGTTTATTTCCGAGTTATATATCTTTCAATTGTCTTTTGATGTATTATGTGACCGAAATTTGCAAAAAAAAAAACAGCAAAATTAACATGTCTATTGTTGAAGAGAAAAATGAGGAATATACGTAATTATAATTCATTAATAAACCAGACATCATTGACAAACTTAATTCTATTATTCTTTCAATTCAAATCAGGCAGACAAAGTAGCCTTAACTCATCTTAACAGATTATACAGTGCTGTGGAAAAAAAATTCCCAAACTGATTTGAGAAATGGGTTTGCAAATGCTTAAAATCATGTAAAAATTTAATAAAAGTCCTTAGAAACCTTTCTGTGAACTTTCAAGATGTTTGGGACCAGTAGACGGAAAGTTGAGAAAAAGAGGCAGTAATCTGTTGTATAAATTGTTAATTATTTTTATTAATTTATTTTCTCCAACACAAGATTATCATTAAGACTTATGCTTTATTGGACCTCCATTGGATTTTATTATAGCCAACCATCTGCGATTCACTTGCTTTCATACTTACCTCACGGTCTACGGATCGGTGAAGGGTCTCTGCGTGAGACAGGGTAGCCTCCCATCTTCGCCAATCGCGAGTACCCTACTTCAGTTGTCAAGACCAAGTGCTCTATCATTCGCGATAGCTCTTCTTAGTCTTTCTGATCGTGTAGAATCTAGGAGTTGATATTCGAAAATATTCTTGACTGGAGCAATGTTGTCCATGCTCTCGATGTGGCCGAGCCAATGCAGTCGAGAGGTGACATCCACATCTCCATACAGGTAGTAGAGCCTTCGTTTGTATTTTCTCCTCGATTCGCAATCCTCGCACACAGGACCACGAATTCGACGAAGAAGTTTTTGTTCAAAAGCGAACAATATCTGGTGACCCACTCGCCGCCGTACAGCAGAACAGCACTTTGGAAGCGACCAATGATGTCGACATTCTGTGATCACACCAGAACTAAATACCATCTGCTCCAGCACAGGATTGAAGAAATCATATACATAAGAGCAAAACTCAGCCATCGCCTTGTAGAGACCCAGGCGATGAATACTATCATATGCGGTATTGAGGTCGATGAAAAAATGGTCTGCTCCGATCTGAAATTCGTTGGTCTTTTCCCTTTTTTGATTTGCTTTAGTCTGAAGCCACACTGGTAATTCCAAATCAGCAGTGTGTCACAGAATTCTATAGATGTTTATGTTCCGATAATTCGTGCAAGATGTATGGTCGGCATTCTTGTACATGGGGCATATGGAGCTGATATACCAGTCATCGGGAATACTTCATTACTTCACCTATGTATTTGAATTACAGTGGAGTCTGGATAGCGTGAACTAATTATTGCACAGGCTGTTTACGCTAACCAGTTTGTTTATGTTATCCAATCGTTTTTACTCATCAAATAAATGCAATAGTTTAGTATGAGTAAATATTTCATTTCATTTTTCTTATTTAGCTAAAAAATTCTTAATATTAGTTCGTTTCTTTTTAATTATCAATGCTTCCTGAATGATTTTTTTTTAAGAACTAGGATGTTAGAATAGTGCGTAGTATTAACTTCAGTCCATTCTTTTCCTCTGTCGAATAGCTTCAACTGCAGTTATTGTTATTTTTTCTCCAGGTTGAACGCTCGGTTCTCCGAATTCATCATCAGAATTAATAAACCCTTCATATTCACCCTCGTCCGGCATTAAGAGTACTGCATCTTTAATTGCATTCCTTTTATTGATAACTTCACGTAATAGTTTGGGTACCTCCCTAGTTAAGTGAATTTCGTATTAGGTTGACGTACTCGTACTTAACAACTTGTGGTAGGAGAAATTTTAGAGGAAGAAACAAAAAAAAGAGAAGCGAATTTGGGTGAGAAATATCAAATATCTCCGAAATATCAAAATATGTAACTTGAAATCCATCAAGCGGTCTGTTGGCAGGTTGCTTCTTGCATTCACATTCGTCAAAACTAAGTCATCCAACCGATTTGATGAGTGTGAGTAACCCCCTGGACGATTGAGAAGTTTTAAACATATTTTGGGTGCATACATTTTTTGTTCACGCTACAGAGTACTCTGTATAAAAAAAAAATGGGAGTCCACGATAGCGAGGTGTTCCCGCTATCCAGACTGCACTGTAATTTGAATCAGAGTGGTTAAAACCTCAAGATATGAGTAGCTGCGCCAACCGTTTTTATACTGGGGGAGAGAACTACTTCTTTCTTGACTGGAAGTATACCCTCTTCTGCTGGGGCACCCATCTAACCTAACTATCCTTTGGATTCTGAGATACTCTTCAATAAACTTTCTGAAGAATACTACGATTGAATACCACTTTGTTTATTTTAAAATTATTTACAGTATATATGACTATGAGTTACACAATGTAACTCTTTAACAACTACAAAAGTTTTAGAAGAAGATAAGATACCGAAGATGCTTCAATGTGGCGGTCAAAAAACGAATTGAGTGAGAGAAAACGTTTTCCCGAAGTTGTATCGTTGGTTCGGCATAGCAAGTAGAAAAGGCACTAGCTGTTAGTCGCTCGTTCCAACGATGGTTGTGTTTAGACACACACTTTTCAACGCTGGAAACGATACTGGGTGCTCTTCGCTATAAGTAGTTTTATTACATCCGATATATTATCGATGTGGTAAAATTCTGAGCTATAAGGGGCCAATTTAACACTTCAATATCTTTCTCATTCGCTCCAGGAAAACATCATCTGCTTTTGACGGAATACTTTTAAGGCACTCGTCACTGAGTTTTTCTCCAGGTCTTCTCCTAATAAGGCGTTTTTTACATTTCCAACACGCAGTTTACATTTGAACTCGTCAAATAAGATTGCAGCCCCACATCAGCGGTGTCTAGGAAACGTGCTCCAGAGACCATAGCAAACGTCCTTACTCGAGTTGTCTTGGGAACTATTTTAAGCGCACGCAGTCCGCGACAAAGTCGTTTCTTATATCCTATAAAGTTTTAAGACGTTTCCGACTACTTTGAAGAATTAAAAATTCATCTTCCATGAACGTTGCCTTCTTTGGCTTTCCACTGCTTTTCTTCCGCACAGTACTCCCAGCACCCTACCAATATTTTCGAATAATGCAACTGTACATTAAGCATACTTTAACGTTTGGCATATTATTCTTTTATGACCAATATCATTACGCCTTAACTGCATAATTATCACTTTTAAAGATACAATGGGTCTGCATTCCTGTTACTTCGTACCTCACTTAGTTACAAGAATTGCTTTCATACAGGTATAGAAAAATTTCTAGAATTTGTGATAGTCTTTATAAACGGAGATCAAAATATACGACATGATAGAAAATATAAACAGAAAAATAACACTGGTCAACAATGAAAAATACGCGGACATAGTGAATAGTGTTTCTCATAGAACTTGACCTCTAGATAATGGAAAAAATAATGTTTTGCCCAGATCATGTTCAATTTCACAACGGTACACACTTTTACCTTTTTAATACAGAGCCTTTTAATACGACCGCTCTTTCTCTCCGAGAAAAAAAAATATTAGATTAACATGTCGCGAGTTTGTGTTAATTATTCTGCTACATTTGTGGAGAATTTACACCTAGTTGCCGAAAAAAAAGAAAATAACACCGTTCATTGAAAAGTGCTACTTGTGTTATTTGAAATTCAAAATAAACCATCAGGATAAACCCTGTGCACGGGTCATTTTCGGCAATGCCTTTTGGAACGCCTATATATGGATAAATCCCCAGAGTCACACGGATTGTTACTTTTGTTGCACCAATGTGAAGGCATTTTTTTTAAAGCATTCCATAAAATATGCAAATATCTCTTCTTTAACAAAACGAACACCACGTAAAGAAATTTTACCGGCTCCCAAAGCCACCTTTCGGACACCTTCCGCACACTTTTCAGTAGAAATCATGAGGGTAACAGAAAACTTCCTCGGTAACAATAGGACTCCAGATTATTCTAAAAATGCTGGATGCTACCACAAAGTGGGATGCAAAATGTCCTTAAAATATCATATTTTGCATTCTCACATCAATTATTTTCCAGAAAATATGGGTGATGTAAGCGATGAGCACGGCGAGAGGTTCTGCCAAGATGTTGCTGCGATAGAAAAAGGGTACCCAGGAATATGGGAACCATCACTGTTCGCTTATAAGAGAAACTCCAAGGTCTTCCTACAAATGTAATGCAGATGGTTCCAAAAAAACAACTAAATTTTACAAAAAATAATACTTTCCGAAAATATTATCGGTTAAATTTTTAGATTCAAACAAAGCATTTTTTCACAAAAACCTGTTATGACCTGGCTGTTTTATTCAGCTTTCCTGATTCTATAAACTCTAACGATTACGAATCACAAAATTTTAGCTCAGAGTAAAAATTAAATATTTTTTTTGCTGACTGGTGTAATTAAAGATACATGAATACGAGATACAATGGAACGCTCTTAGTAAATAAGGTGTTATTGTTGAGCTAATACCTATACATATTCGTATTCAAGTTCTAAACACCAAAGATTCCAAAGATTCCATAAATATTCCACTTTGTATTGATGTTTGAATCGAAAAGCTCAGCTTCAGGTTGAAAATGAATGTAACTTCATTATTCATTAAAATAACCTGCCACGGTAATCTAACCTAATTACCATAAACATTTTTAACTAGCTTTAGTAATCAAAGTGAATAGATTTTCCGTCAACACTATTATGCTCGACACGTTAATATAGAAATTATTTTAACCTTGTTACAAATCTTATTACTTGTCTGCAATTCGACTCTGAAATTTTTAAATAAATGCAATGTATGTAAATTAAAACCCATTCTCCAGCTTATCTGAATAGTAGGTATGCTAATTAATTACCACGTAAATATATTTGCATGAGGAATAGATTTTCTCTATGACGAGTTCGATACTCATATGCACACAGCATGAAACTTATGCTGAAAAGGCAGTGGATTTATAAAGCATTCTTTAAATGTATCACTTTGCCAAATGAGGTACTTCGATGCGGACGAGTTAGAATCGTTGAATCTTAATAAATCAATTGTCAGGGGTCCTAAAGTGCTTTGAAGCAGATTCAAAAACTGAAGAACATATGCAACTGAAAAAAAGAATGTAGGTAGAACACTTGACAATAGAATCATCAAGAGTAAGAGATATCGGCTTCTTTTGGAAGTTAGTCCGAAATTAAAATGGTGTAATATCTTTTTGGGGTATTCAAATCGATGCCCTTTTACCGGCGAGTAAGACTAGACTTTAGCCTTACTCATAGACTGACTAACTAAAGCCGGTCACAGTGTGATGTCGCAGATGATGTTGTAAAAAACATCAGGGGCAGATTCGATGACACCATATCAGAAACTAAAGTCTTGACCATAAATCCTGGAAAAATTGTTCTTGTCCTTGTCCAGAAAAAATGATTTCAGGCAGGTATCAATTCAATTGATCTGTCCACAGAGGCGAAGTACCTTGGAGTATTCCTTGACAAAACGCTTAGCTGGAACTTTCCCCTGAACATGGTTACCAACAGGGGTACGAAGGCATTGTTCATCTGCTAAGGCTTCGACGGGAAAACCTTGCGGCTAAAGCCCAAATTTGTTGGTCGTACAACGCCATAATCAAACCAATGATCACCTATGCGTCATTTCGCTACTTACTTAATTAGGTGGCGTTACAGTTCGGACTGAACTTGGGCCTCAACCAACAAGCTTTTGCAGTTAGCCCGGTCCTTAGCTAACTGCCTCCAGTTGCGCACTCCAAGTTGGGTGAGGTCCCCTTCAACTCGTCCACGCTACCTTAGGCGAGGTCGTGCTTTACTGCGTTGTCCTCCCAGGTTAAATTCAAAGACTCTACGTGCTGGTCAGATGATTGATATCTATTCGCTCTGCATAACCTAGCCATCTAAATCGACTGCTACGTTGTTAATCGGCCATTATACTATAGTTCTGGCTACTTTGCAAGTATCTAGATTCGTCCAGTAGTCATTGAACCCTTGTCGCATCTGCACATTGATTGAAGTTTTAATAGTCTTATTGTTTTCTCGGGACTGAGTTCTCTGTTACATACTAGCTTGTTCCCTTGCCAGTTCGTCTGCTTTTTTGTTACCTGGTACAGCTTCATGCCCCAGTACCCACGAGAGACGTACTTCAGTTTGATTTTGCGGTCCCTTACTAGTTGCAATTTCGACTTGTGGTTTGTGATAGTGCTGCTTTGCTTCCGAGCAGATCTCGATTTGCCTCTTTTCGCTACCATCTTCTGCGAGTGCAACTGTTGCTTTAAATATTGCAAAGACTTCTGCTTAGATCACTGTCACGAATAGCTCTAGGTGTTGAATCTGCGGGTTAGCGTAAAAGATGCCCCTGATTCCGCTGATAAGTTAATCTGTGTATGTCTATACGGTTAACCCATTAGAGTTGCTCGCCGTTCTCCTTTTCGTCAAATATTCCCTTGTGGTATGTATAAACGTAGATTGTGTGAAAAAATGAGAACCGCCTTCTATTTTTTCTCTAACTGGTGTGTTTTTAAAACGAAAAGTTTAAAAGACTCATTTAGTATAGTCCTTAATAATTAATTAAAAAATAAATTTTAATTTTGAAGTTGAGAGTTTTATTTATAAGCCAAGTGATATGTAGCTTTCAAAAATACTGGTATTCCGAAAAACCTTTTTTCTCTCTACAATCCACAATACATGCTCTATGCTCTTGCTTTGTTAAAATCATTCTTAAATTCTCTTCAACCACTTTGGAGAGCTTTCTAACAAATGTGTTCGTTAAGATATTCTAATGCGTAGTATAGATATGAACCATAGTTTTCAGGCGACATCTCTTGGAATATATCCAACAACACCAATTTGTTTTCCCGAGAATATTCCCAGCCTATCGAAACATTCTGAGTAACTGAAACCGAATCCCTCTCACAGTGTAAATGAGGTAGATAAGCTTCGAGAATAAATGGAATCGAACGCGTTATTCTAGGAGAAATTTTATGTTTGACCTGTTTCTAAGTTGAGGCAGTTACGCACAGAAACCATAGTAAAATATACGACTAGTTGCAGTATTTGTTTTTTTTTTTTTTATGGATATCGGGCCAGTGCACACTGGATGATTTCCCCCGGAGTATCGCACTTTACTTCAATTCAATCGCACACTGGATGAATAATTCGGGGTAAAATTGTGTATACATGAAGCGATTTTCATTGTAGTGGTAGGTATTTCTGTTGTATTTCGAAATTGAGAACTTTCACCACTTAAACCACTTCATGGCTGGGTGAAAATTTTACCCCGTTTCATACAGCACACTTGCCCTCCCTCCCTTTTCTATAACCTGAATTCTACCCCGGGGGAATTGATCCAGTGTGCGCTGGCCCAATCTCCCTGAACCGTTTGCTGCATCCCTCGTTCGCTTTAAAAAAATTTGTAGCATAAAAAGGTAAACACTTTTTTTTCACTGATTACGAAAATCTGAATAATACAGGGGTACCGAAGTTTTGGAATCTAATATCGCAATGTTGGTCATAAAATATCTTGAAGTTACTTTTAAAAAGTATTTTTGCATAATCGTTTCTCTTAAGGAGGAGAGGGCTGGTTAGTCACGTAGCAGATCGACGGGTGTTACTTCATCTTCTTCGTCCATGCAAGTGTGCCAAAAGTTGTTGGCGGGAATACCTAACCTCGCGGCATGTCTTCTCGTTGAACAATAGCCTGTGCGGACCCCATTAGGGTAAAAATATGTATTCTACTAAGTTTTTGCAGGTTATTGGTTTGACTTCGACAAAGCAAAGTCCAAGTTTCCACCGCATGGTTACACGTATAAGTGGTACTCCGTCCCTCATTAGCCTCCACTTTGAGACCAAAGAAATAAAAACTACCACAACAGAATTGCTGTGGAAATAGAAAAAAGTAAGTTTTTTTTAATACATAGTATGTATATTTCTTGAGTAGTATCAGCTTTAAACATTTCGTAAATTGTCTCGGATAAATCGACCCAGTTTTTTGGATGATTGATTGCCATTGCATCAACGGATAGGCTTCATCTGCCAATATGACATGTGGCATAAGAATAGATGAATTTGGCAAAGCTTTGTCTTTCGGTAATATTATCTGTTCAGAATTAATCATTTAGAATAAATCCGATGCTCTTAAAGTTCCTCCATCCCTTTGCTTCAGATATCCTCCATCTTCTATTTATTAAAGATTTGCAGTGAGCGTCAGTTACAGCTTGAAGAACAGTTAAAAAAGTTCTTATAGTTGTTGAATATTGTTCCGGAACAAGCTGGGCATTTAATACGAATGCGTGTTTCCATCCAACGCTCCAATACAATTTGGAAAGTCCCACATACTTCAAAAGTCTTCCGATACCTTTTTCATGTGTTCTTCGGTCGGTGGAGGCATGTTAATGCCTCTAATTCTAAATGCAAATGATAACGCGCTGAATGAATTTGCATTTCCAGAGGACATTTTAAGAAAAAAAAATGGAAGAATTTAAGGGACCAATTCTGGGTAGAATTAAAAAAAATTCCATCAGAACTTTCGGGTGATGCAGGCTGTGCATCTCATACTCATACAGTGCCTTAGTCTTACTTAATCAATGTATTTTTTTAAAAATCATGTCATCCGGAAACTTGAAGTCAAAAACTGATGTGGAATCACATCGAAAGATTTCGATATCATATATAACAGTGCGTCACTTAAGAAAAAAACAAAAAATCCGGAAACCCCCAAGTCCATTAAGCCGAAATAATTGAAATTGAAGAACGCAAGCTACCGCTACAGCAGAATAAACTCTCTAAACAGCTCTAAAAAAAAGAAGGATGAATACGAATCGTTTTTTGGTAGCATGCTGCTGAAGGGAACCAAATTATTGAGAGAACTCCCGAGTAAAAACACGCAAAAGCAATACTTGGGAAGTACAACCGGAAATATCCATTGAGTTAAATAAAGAGTTACAGATGAACTTACAAAGGAACAACTAAGCAAGCTAGAGCTCAAAAATAATGGAACATGTAGGGTCTGCAACGGAGAGGAAGAAAATTTGCAACATGTCCTAAACATGCAGGGTACTGGTTGATGGCTTTCCCGTTAGGCGGATGAAACCCACCGTCTCTAGATCAAATCCAAATCCTCAACTCCTTAAAGGTAATCAAACTGGACGGAGTACCTTCGTCTGATAATAATATTGAGTAGTATTAAGGGCCTTACCGCGAGATTCTATTCGCAATAGAATTAAAGTCGAATAGAATCAAAGTCGATCTCTCGGTACTGCGAGTTTCTATTGGTATCGAAGCTTTTCTGTTGATAGAATTGTCAAAAGTTCAATAGAATTAAAGTCGATTATCGGTATCGCGAGTTTCTATTGGTATCGATATTTTTCTATTTGATAGAATTTTCAATTCTATCGGAAATTCCTGGTCGACTTTTGTTTGAAAGGACTCTAAACAAAGAAAGAAACGAATATCGACGAAAATAAGTATGTTTATTTTGAGTTATATTCAATTTACAACGTTTTTAATGTAAATTGATACAATTATTACAAAAAATAGAGAGAATTTACGAATCTCAATAGTTTTATAATTATGGGAACCGAAGAAGTCCTTTCACGCACGCACACACAACAATTATTCCAAATGCAATTTTAATCTTCACTCTTCTGTTGTCAGTATTTCAACTCGTCGTACATTCTCTAATTAATCCTCAAATATATTTAACCAAATAAAACTTATTATTTTGAGATTAAAATTGCACTTATAATAATTAAAACCTTTGTTTCTTTGTACATACCACCAAAACAGACGGAGATTTGACATTTGAGTTGAAAGCTCAGCTTTTTCTTTTCTATTTCTGAAAGTCGATTCTATTGCAGAAAGTCGATTCTATTACAGCAATTCTACTGCAATCCCCGGTACCAATTTTGAGCTTAATAGAATCGACAAAAGTCGAATAGACTTTTTGCGAATAGAATCTCGCGGTAAGGCCCTAAGTATCTATAGTATCTGGCACAGTAGATTTTGTCATGCCTGGACATTGTACTTTGAATAACGATTTATGTATGTATATGGTATTACCAACGCTCATTTTGTTTCATTATTATTTACTGATTTTATTCAATAATGTCAGCTTTCTTCAATTCTTCAATGATCTAATTAGGATATAATTATAGTGACTATCATGTCCAGTTTCTGGTAAAGTTACAAGAAACCTCAACCGATCTGTGCACAAGCTCGGTCAGATCATCTTTAAAGATATATTCTTCAATATTCGCAATAATTGAGAACGTATCTGCCATGAATTCAAATCTTCAATCGGAGTTGAGCTGCTATTTATAGTTTTCGAGAAAATGCTACTATATTCGAGGTACTCAGAAATTGCAATACAACCCCTGTTAAAAAATTGTGATTTTTTTTTCTAACTGATTTTAATATAATTTTATATCGAATTGAGTCGGTGTCAATCCTGAATTGAAGTCCGCAGGCAGAGTTATATATTCGAGGCACTCAGAAATTGCAATACAGTGTTGTAAAAGAATTGTAGCCTTGTTTTTATCACCGATTTTAATGTAGAACTGGGTACACATACATATGTATGTCTGTCCTGAATCGGATTTCAGCTTCGATTTATAATTTTCGAGAAAATAATTTTTTTACAGAAGAGAGTTTTCTGTTTTTTGTTATACCTGCTTGGAACAAGGATTTAATCTTTTAGTGTTTGATTATACAAATCTTTAAGAAATTAAAACATTCATATTGGAATACACACCTATAGAAACTTGACTGACTTGGCTTCAAGGGCTGTCTATAAAGAGATAGATACCCAATACTTTGCTATTTTAACCTCTAAGGGGGCGGCTACATACAATGTAAGATAAATAGCATCGGCAGGAACTCTACAATTGTATTCTGGTGTACAGTGTACAGACTGTTTAGTCTTACCTCAGTATATGCAAATACAAATACTTGGCGCAGAGCACATTCTTCGTTTGTTCATACTCTGTCAGTCTAGCAAAAATTAAGAAACTGACTCCAAACGTTATACAGGGGCTTATTAAGAATCTCTGGTTCATTTACATATGCATATCAGCCAGTACAAAAGATCTTATAGGTCGCACATTAACGTCTTTAGTATAGTATAGTATAGTATAGTATTGTACACCTCAAATGTAGGAAAGAATCCATTTTTAACCAGTGAGTACCAAATATATCACCACATCGAGGGTGCTTTCCCTCGCCTTAAAGACAAAAACTAGTTTTATACTTTACATAATAATTTTATTAATTACTTTTACTGCTTTTTTTCATTTATTATTTCATAATAATAATATATAAGTAACTTTTTTTTTCTTAAAGTTTAAAGTTTCTATAATAATATCTAGATAATAATTATATATAATATATTCATATATGTATATAAAAATCCAATTTCATTGTATATAATACAAAAATTCAAAATAAAAATTTACAATTACATTCCTTTGTATGTTTTTTTTTTATTAATTTATAAATAACAAAACAATGTCACATTGCATTGGAAACAACTTGGAAATTGTGAATTACTTTTATCTTGTTTGCAATGAAGAAAGATAAGAGCAACTGAGTGAGAAATTTCCTATGAAGTTACAAATTATAAATAATGGAATTCTTAAGAAAACGATTCGGCTGTTTCAGATAAGGAGGCTCGATGTGGGCGAATGGTTCAGGTATTTAGGAAAATAACTAAGAGTAAGAACATGACTGTATGTATGTAATGTACCCATTTAGGCATTGTCGACCAACCATAGTTACATATTTTCCAGAAAAGATTTCGCTTAAAAAAATCATAGTATGAATAAGTGTGGCTTGTTTTATAGCAAAGTAATTTATAAGTATCTACGAGTTTAACGTCTTTATCATAACGTTAAGGAAGGAAATTGGATTTAATTTAATCTGTGTTTCCGCTTTGCGTCTTTAGTCGTAATTTGATCCTTTTTTGATGAAGATAACCAATGAACTAATTTTCAAAAGCTCTGCTTTTTCTTTTTTATTTCAGCTACTGGCATTACGCGATACCAATTCTAAGCGAAGCAAAAGTCGAATGGACTCTCGCAATAAGGCCCTATATTTGACCTTTTTTGGCATAAAAATAAATTTTCGATAAAAATTCATTTGATTTGCGTCGTATCAGGCCCCCATATATTTAAATGACTTTCCAACGAGACTACTAACATTTCAGCGTTTAAGTCTACAAATCACTAAAAACCTAATTTTATCAAAACTCACTCTGAGATTCATAACATTCTTTGAAACACTGGAATATGAAATAAAACAAAATTGCAATTGGAGAAAAAGTACATATTACTCTGGGCCATGTTGATCAAAATATATTTACAATCCCTACTAAAAATCAACTTTATATTGAGCGGGCTAACGAACCATGTTATACCAAGAACAATGTGGCTAGCAGAGCAAAGCGAAATGATACGTACTCAACTCAACGTACCTACATATGTTTGTATGTGTGCTTTGTACTCCGAAACCACCGAAACCATTAATCTTTAATTAATCAATTCAGGCATTCTTGTAGATATATGTACATTGCCATAATAACGATGATTAGCTAGACATGTGCGATAATCGATATGGTGCCAAAAGGATGCAAAAAGATTAGGCATTTTTTAGGCCGTTTTCGAAATTTGAGCATAACAAACTATTAAATAAAAATAAGTTATTGCTAAAACTCCTAAATACATTTAGCCCTTTTTCGATATTTGATACAAGCAAATGTGTACCATAGATTTCCAACTGCTTTTTTCCAGTACAGATGGCGTTTACGAACATCTAGCCTGGAGATTGCATTATCGAATATATGCTCGTACGTATATGAACATGATTTATATAGCTGTTTTCGAACAAATGACTTTAGCAGCTTGCGTTTATGAACATACTGCAAAAGCAATTTGATGCAGTTGAAGTTTTTAGAAACAGCCTTATATACTTACCTTGGTAAGTCTTAGATAATGCGGTCCTGCGGAAGTACAACTCAATTGAAAAAAAAACTATGGAGCAGACTAATAGCGCAAGATTCGACTCGCGCAAAAGTTCAAACATATATTTGGCAATTTAGAGAGAAACCCTAATAACAGAACGCATCAGTGTGCACTTAATAAACTAATGTTCTTAATGAGTTGTAAGATTTTATCAGAACTTGGAAACTCGTGAGCACTGCAATTTAGAATAGGGGAATAAAATTCAAGACTACTTATAATACCTTATCTCCTAGTATTCAAAATAGCTTGGGTAAATTAAATCAAAAGCCATTTATTGTGTTGGAAACCGCGCGCAATCTGGTGATCACGTACCTTGAGCAACTAAAAGGGAATGTATTGGGTACGGATAGGGAAAAGTAATATGACTTGCACAAGTCTGTTAATATTATACCAAAGTATGACAAATGCTTACAATAAAGAATTCTGTCCTTTTTAAGGGTGGATTATGCATTTGGATACAGCGGACTTCAAACCGATTCTATTCAATTCCTTCGACAATATTATACGTTTGGTTGAGATTGTTTAAATTTGTAACTACGAATGAGGTCCGGATTCATCCTCGCTATAAGCAACAAAAATTTGGCTACATTATTCTAACTAATCCATTCTAAAAAGCTGTCCAAAGAGAGCATAAAAATTGAAAAGAAACTAAGGATAGTGCCGAACGTAAAAATACAGTTCCATAGCAACTAACCACTCTGCTTCAAACAGACTACCAAAGCTTTTCATTTGACACCGGCTAAACGGGGTCATAATTTTAAGCATTGTCCTGCCTAATTTTTTTTTATTTAACTTCCAATTTAAAGACCAGCCAGCAATCGGAAAATGTTTTAGGGCCTTATCGCGAGATTCTAACATTCTAAAGTCTATTCGACTTTTGTCGATTCTATTATATTATTGTATAGCGAATAGAATCTCGCGATATATCCCTTAATATTATCTGTAAATGGAACTTGTTTTATTTTTCTAGAGTTCGGGGAAGTTTTCTTTGCAATATGAGCATTTTAGTATTTAAGACAATACTTTGGGATATGTAAACGTTCTTTGTTTTAAATATTTCAATTTAGTCGAAATACGAGACCTAACTTGTTTGTACAGAAGATCTGAGGCAGGATACATGGAATCTTAAGCAATAACCACCGACTACCCAATTAATTAAATAACTTGGCATTGGCAGCAAGTGCTCCGCCGACATCTCAATATAAAAACATGTTCATCATCGTTACAAGGCTTCATACCTCATCCTTTTGAAAAAAAAAAACTCAACTGAAATGTTCGTTTGTATAATAGATAGCTGTGTTTGGTTTCGTATAGAATGATCGATAGTGGTTCAGTAGGCTAAAAACCAAAACACTCAGACTTGGTAATTCCACTACTTAGTTACGCAATCTAAAAATTTGAGTCTCTAAACTACTATTGCCTTGCCCGATGTATAGATGTCTGTTACTTAAATCTTTACTGTGAGGGATCAAAGAAAAAAAGGCAGTGTATTGGCAAATATCAAATAATAAGCGGCAGTGGAATTTTCTTATCCAAATTGGCAGAAGAGTGGACCATCCTAAAAACGGGCACTAAAATGCATTGCTCTATGCCACACGAGGGATAGCAGAATCTCTTGAACCCAGACTTAAGGTCTGCATAAATCCAAAATAACACCAAATATTTACTATCCATGGCTGGCAACAACCCACAACAAAAAAAGAAAACATAAGAATCAATGTTGATTATTGTTTTATGTATAAAATTATTATTTCTTTGTTCAATATTTGATTTATTTTCTTTCTCATTTATGGAATTAACAAAAAACTTAAAAATGTTTGTGGTTTTTATTTTGTTTTTTTAATCTTAAACGTTAAAATTTATCTATAAAGATGCCATCTCTAATAGGTATTTGCTTTAATTCGTAATTTTAACTTTAATAATAATAGTATATGTGTATTGTGTATATATATTTTCTGTATATATGTATATATATAATTTATTTTTAAACATTTTTTTTTTGTAAATTTTATTGGTAAAACGATTTTTATATTATCTTTTAAATTTTGTTTTTACACATTTCTACTGATGATTTTCTTTTTTAAGTTTAAGATTGTTGCATAGTGTTATTTTACTTTTAAATTTTTATTTAATATTAAAACTTTTCTTCTACTATGTAAATATTTATGTATATTAATTGAAATAATTTTTTTTTTATTTTACTTTTTTTATTTTCGTCCCTTTTTCTTGTGTGTATAAAATAATTTTTTTTCTTACAATAAAAGAAACAAAAACTAATTATAAAATTTAAAAAAAAGAAAAAAAAACAGTTTAAGTAACATTGAAACAAATTGCGTGATATAAAAATACAAATATTGCTTAAAAATATCGTTGAATAGGTGTAAAAAATAAAAAAAAATCTAAAATAAATTAAAAAATACAATTTACAAAAATTTGTTTTTTATGTCCCTTTATACATACATTATGTATTATTTAATAATTGTTTGAAATATTTTAAACATGTTAAAAACTATTTCTTTCACTAAAACTATTTAATAATTATGTGTAATAGTCATACTACTGCCCAATAATGTTCTTTATATGTGGTGTAATATTTGTGATTCTTTTAAAAGAAAGTATTCTTTGTTCATATATTACAAATCGAAAAATTGATTCAACAGCTAATAAAAATTATAATTTACAATTTTTGAGTTATTTTTTCTTTATTAGATTTTTAACATTTAATAAATATCACCAATGTTTTTTCATGTTCTCTTACAGTAGGTTTTTTTGAGAATATTTTTTTTTTCTAGTTGCAAGAGGTGGTATGTTGTTGTAGAATTTGTTGATTTTAAACAAAAGGGACATTCTAAATTTAAATACTATTTGTATGGAGTTTACCGAATGAAAGGAACTGAGATATTATTAATAATAAAGAGTAGTTTGTCTTCGAGACTAATTCTTACTTTCTTCTTGTTGCTAATATTAAGTTTACAATGTTAATATTTTTCGATGCAGTCGAAGATGAATTTTCAGAATAAGGGCTTTCATTTATAAGCGAAGATATGATGACTCATTGGATTTTTAACTTTTATTTGAGATTCAGAAACATTGGAGATTTTTCGGATATGTTTTTAATTTCTCATATTACTTTAAGGGAAAGAAAATGGTACTTGGGTACTTTAGATATTTCGAGGTGGAGTAGAAAAGGCACAACACAACTGAAAAATTTAAATTATTGATGCAGAAGTTATGTTAATCTTCAACATTCACTATTTATTGCTATGAACAGGGATAACGTGAATGACAATTCGGACGATGAATAATATTGCTTTCTATTAAGGTGCTATGATAGTTTGGTGTTAAAGTTCAGCTCTTTATTATGAGATTTTAAAAATTACTGACAAAAAATCGTATAATTCTAACGATTTTTCAAATATCCGGGAATCCCATCCTCGAACAACGATCACAAACTTCATTCCACAATGCTCTGCGAACAGGTTAAGGTTATAGGTATTTCGATATAAGGAGATTTTTCAGTGTCTTTAATTTTTAATCATGCAGCAGAATAAATTCTGTTCTGTTTTTAAGGATATTCTCATAGCCAATGTTTTTAGCTATGGGATGACATGTGAGATCATGGCACTAAAAGTGGATTTCATGCCAATGAATCCTACCTCTCTCAATAATGTCACTGGAAGGAACAAGTATGGCGAGGGCAACGTCGCCCTTTAATGCCGTATCCTATGATTCGAACTTCGACGATTCTTTATTTGCTTATATAAGTTCATATAAATTTTCAGGATTTATTAAGATGGAAGTAGTGTTCAACGACATAGAACCATCTTCCCCTCTATTTATTTTATCTTTGTTAGAATGTAAGTTAAACTGGACCAAGTGACAGTTATTTTTATAACATGACATATTTTAATTTTATTCCTGATAGGGTTAAGGGTAAAGGACTGAAGAGCTGAGATGATTTGTTTAACGTCGATGCCGGGTACGGATGACAGAATGCAGGTCAAAGGGTTTATCGTCCAAGAGATATCCTGAGTGCCCAAGGGGATCATTTGTTATAAAATGTAGATACGATGTACAACGTATCGCGCAGCCCAGGAAATTGAAGTCTTTGCAAACTGACGGGTCAATACAGGGAATGCCTAATATAACTTCATCTTGTGTGAAACGCATCTTTGCTTTTTTTCAGAGTAAAATATCTATAATAGAAGGCGGTGGTATACAGCTCTGCGTATATAAAAATATCGGTATGTAACCAATAACCCTGAAGAAATTAGAATTATTCCAATCCCGAGGAAGACCTTTTATTTATGTTCAAATCGCTATATGGAATAAGCCCGGTGGATAATGAGACGTCATATGTAGAACAGTTTAGAATAGAATCCAATTTCGCGTATGATTTTATGATGCTACAATTAAAGCGAAAGTTAGTTGAGGATTTGATAATACAGATTGAGGTACCCCCAGAAGAATATGTAAAATCAGAATTGTTAAAGATGGTGGCACCTCCAGATGGTGATAGACTCAAAGCTCACATCCAATCTGGGACTCATGTTCGTGCCATCCACTAGCTCATCTCTAAAGGAATTTGTGTCCAGAGTTTGCCAATACGTATTGTCCTCTGTACAAAAGTAAGATTTTCATAGTTCTTATTTTTTTTATTTACTCTTTATTTACTTTAAATAGAAATAGAAAATTATTTGCAAATAAAAATTGCTGTTACATATCTGTCTACCGTTTATCTATTAACTTCATGTTGCTCATGCTTTTTTTTGCTTTAAACATACATATGTAACTTATGTAAGAGAACGAGCTAGAGTGAGCTATCAGATATAGAACTAATGAACTGATTGTTAGGCTACCCGTTTCACATTTAAAATAAATATTTGAGCTCCTTATTTAATATAAGAAAAATGTAAGGGACGAAACCGATAGGCAAATATATTCATTCAGAACATGATTATATGATCGTTCGAAAACTAAAAATTGTACAGTTTTATGTTCATTGGGGAATTTACGTAAACAATTCAAAAAAATTACTTCGTATCGGGGTTTTCACTTACGAAATAGAGGTAATAAATTTCTTGTTTCCAGACTGATGACTCGATAAATCACAGTTCTTTGACTATCAGTGATGCAAAGTACCACAATCGTTGCATCAAGGCTCGCTGTGCACCCTTACTTTCACAAAAAGCCCCTTAATCTTTAAATTATTCGTCTTGTTGCATAGCAGCTGTGTGGTTTCTTTCCATCTATGTACATATGTATCTCTGGAAATTTGTTTAACCTTTAAAGCACGGGTGCCTTTAACAAATATTTGTTTTTTTTTTCGAAAGCGTTTTCGAATTGAACCTTAGTACGTATTCAACTTTCTACAATTTGCTTCTAATTTTACAAAAAAAAATTTACGTAAAACTAATAAATAAGTCCACTATTGTTATAGCAAACATTTTCATATCAAGTTAAATTTTGATATTATTTCCACAAAGAATATAAATACAAATGTACATATATATGTACATATGTATGTACTGTAAGCAGACTTGAGGGTATTTTTTTTAGGTTCAATAGAATACCTATGCATCGATTCCAACTTTTAATTTTCGCGATTTTTTTCCTAAACTTTTCTTTATAAGTTTTTGATGTGTACTTGTAAAGTTATACTAAATGAACGAGACCTTCTTCATAAAATAAAAATAAAAAAAATTTAAAGGAGATAAAATAACATTTTTATAACTTTGTACGTTACAAATTGTTTTAATTACAAACAAAATAACTTCATCACAACAACAAAAAGGGAATGTTAAGTTGCCAGAGCAATACTTTATTAAAGTGCAGTAACTGAGCACTTTTCAAATAGCAACATACCCCCTCTAGCAATCTCGCATGCTATACTCTAACCAGTAATAAGTTAAAAAAAACAAATACGCGTTTAAACAACCAACTCAACTGACCAATATATCTTATAAATCAAACAACCTGTATCTCATTCCACATCTACCCGATTTACTGCAAGATATCCTGAATATTGAAACTATCATTATCCAGTGAATTTAGCAGGTCCTGTGTTGAGAAATTACTGGCATCGCCAACGGGCAAATTATCAAAGAATTCCAGACACAGATCGTTGGTGTTGCCAACAACCGAATTGATGGTTTGGTTAATTGACGATGTGGCGGTCTGCATAGATGTCGCTGGTGTGGTTAAGGGTCCACCAGATACAGCACCTTGTACCGCATTTGTGCTGTTACCTCCGCCACCGGCCATTTGAATCATTTGCTGAGTGTGCTGTTGATGTGTTGTCGTTGTTGTTGTTTGCTGAACGAACTGCTGTTGTTGTTGCTGCTGCTGTTGTTGTTGTTGTATTGTGATTTGTTGTGATTGTGACATATGCATGGAAGCCATTTGCATCTGAGCCATCATGTTCTGTTGTTGTTGCGGTTGCTGTTGATGATGTTGCTGCTGTTGTAACATTTGTTGCATTACAGCTGCCTGTTGATTCTGATTCATGCCACCCATCATACCCTGTTGTTGTTGACTTTGCTGTGCAGCAACAAGTTGATTTTGTTGCTGTTGCCGCAACAATTGCTGTTGCATCTGCGCAGGCGTTAGTTGCATTCCAGGACTGGGGCCTTGCGACATACTATTGGGACCACCTGTAAGTCCCCCACCCGCAGCTGAATTGGGCATGAACCCTGTTTTAAGAAAATAGTTATTATAAATTATGGTGGCTTAGAAAATGCGCGTTAACTTACCTGAATTGAATCCACCATTCGGTGCCTGTCGCATGGGGCCAGGTCCACCACCTTGCACACTGAAAGACATACTCTGCTGTTGTGACATCATCATGTGCCGCCACTCTTGTTGCGAACCCATTGGCATACCTTCAGGCGTCACTTGTACATTAGGCGGCCTCTGTGGTCCAGCGCCCATTGGGCCACCATAGGGGCCCATCGCTGTGCGAGGACCACCCGCTGCGGAATGTTGCATATACATTGAGTGTTGCGGCCGCATCATTGGACCTAAAACAATAAAATTAAGCAATTCATCACGAAGATCGCAGAGTAGAAGAAAGAAACTTACCAGATGGCGGAATGGGCTGTTGACTCATTCGCCTCATAGCGGCTGCTTGTGCTGCTGCATTCGGGAATCTTCCACCCGAACTCTGATGCATCATCTGTGCTTGCATTAGCTGAGCTTGCGTTGCCTTATACTCAGGCGGTGGCGGTCGATTGGCGCCGATGTGCTGCTGCTGCATCGCTTGAGCTCGCATCATTTGCTGCTGTTGTAAGAATTTGGCCTGATTCATTCCCATCGGCCCACCAGACATCATCATCGAATTCGGACCCATACCACCAGCTGCTGCGGCAGGATTCATGGCATTCGGTACCATTGTACCCATGCCACCCATTTGATTGGGCATCCCATTCATGCCGCCCATTCCCATGCCACCAATGCCACCGGGACCGCCATTGCCGTGTGACATTTGTCCCATGCCCTGCTGCATATTGCCTGCACCCATGTTCGGATTCATTCCGCCCTGATTCATGGGCACATTCCCCGCGGCTGCATTCGCTGCCATTTGACTCATGCTTGCCATAGCACCGGACGCTGATGGGTTCCCAGCAGCTTGATTGGGAACGTTGCTGTTAGGACCGTTGTTGGATGAAGCACTGACCGTCGGACCACTTACAGGTGCTCCAGCACTGGAAACGCCACCACCCATACCAACAGCATTTGCTGCCGCTGCAGCAGCTGCAGCGGCGGCGGCAGCAGCAGCAGCTTGAGATTGTCGCTGTCTTAGCGACTGTTGTTGTTGTTGCTGTTGTTGCGTGAAACTGATGGATTGTGTCTGAGACATGGTGTAGGAGTCATTTCCAGGGCCTTTAAAAGAACAATTTTAATCAGTGATTGCGGTAGGAGTATTAGTTAAATGTACTTACCAGGTGCATTGTTTATTGTTTGATTCGATTGCTGATTCTGTGGGTTGTTGTTAAGATTATTGCTTCCTTGTTGCGGATGTTGTTGAGGCTGTTGATTTTGTTGTTGTTGCTGCTGTTGTTGTTGTTGCTGCTGCTGCTGCTGTTGCGCCTGCTGTTGATTGAAGAATACACCTTGTTGGGCGGCAACTGAAACGTTGCTCTTAAGATCGCCGCTTAGGTGCAAATGTTGGCCAGCAGATACCTAAAATAAAAAATAAAAAATATTATCATAAGGCTGGGGTACAAGTTTTGTTTTCATAAAAAGACAAAAATGAACTGCAACAACGACTACAAAAAAAAGTTTTATCTGTGAAATCGTAGCGTACATACATTCATGTCATAAAGAGCTACAGAACATCTTAAATCATCCAAGGATAAGAATAACATTAATTTTGTATTTAAAGAAGTAGCTTTGGCGGGTGCAGGATGAGCCATGTCACCTCACTTGAATTTTAATGGATCCATTATGCTTTCCGTTGTGGATCACATAAAAAACCAAGTAAGGAAAAAACTTAGTTTACATGCGGCTTTTTTTCCGGCTCGAATAACGATAGACCTTCTTGTTAGTGATTACGATGTGGTGTTTTCTCCGAAAAGCTCAACCTCGAATTATCGTTCCGCCTCCCTGATCATTGTAGCGTTTTTCAGGCGGAAATCATGGCGATTAAGGAAGCCTTGTCCTGCCTGAAGTGTAATGTACTATCTGTCAGGAATATTACCATTCTCACTGACAGCTAAGCGGCAATCAAGTCTCTGGAATCGTGCTTATTTACTTCAAAGGCCGCTCTCAACTGCCGTTTATCTCCTATGGAGATGATAGAGCAGTTCAATATTCACCTATCCTGGGTGCCAGGCCATAGAGACATTCCAGGAAACTGCAGGGCAGACGAACTCGCCAGACAAGGCACTTCTCTAAGGATTCTGTCTGATAGGCAGTCGCTGGGTATGCCCCTAGCTACATGTAAGCATCTACTAAAGCTGAATGCTATTAGCAAGATCAACCTCAGGTGGGAAAACGTATCAACGTGTCACATCTCGAGACAGATCTGGCCCAGGCTGGATCATAAACGCAGTACCGAGTTGGTCAAACTAAAGCGATCACAAATCAGCTGCGTTGTTGGTGTTCTCACTGGACACTGCCTTATAGGCCAACATGCCAAAAGACTTGGTCTCTTTTCAAACGACTTCTGCAGAAGCTGCAGGGGCGAGGAGGAGGAGGTAAGTATCCCTCACCTCCTATGTAACTGCCCAGCTCTGTCGCAAAAAAGAATGCTCCATTTAGGGTCCCCCTTCCTTGAAGTCCTTGGTGACATAGCGTCCTTAGACGTCATGCGCATCTATCGCTTTATCAAAAGCTCCGGTTGGTTCTGTTAGTCCATGAGTGGCGAATTGGTTTTGATCCATGGTATCACAAAGGACCTTTATTGGTCTAAGTGTGTCTGCACTCCCGTGCGGACAGCCAAGCCAACCTAACCTAACCTAGTGATTACGATTACCTAAGTTTTGTGGTGATCGACGTGCAATTAGCATTTGTTGTAAGGATATAACTTGCGCCACAATACTCGTATATATTGTGCGTTGGTCAACTCTTCTCAACTTCCTTGCTAACATTCCCAGTGATATAAAAGAAAGGAAAATCATTAGTGCGAGGAAATTGCTCAACCAAACTTATGTGTACAAACATATGCGCAAAGTTACATACACACTTACGAATATGTTCTACTTTTTACAGCGGTGACTTTAAAGAAGCTCACCAGCTCACATTGTTATAACAAAGTTGCAACTTTTATGACACCATTTGTTAACATTCCATTCATTCTACTTTGTTTACAATTAAACGTAACGAAGCCCTATTAATATATGCACACTCGGGGCAAAATATTCATGTACATAAGAACATCAAACAAAATCGCCCACTCACTATCGTGCTGGATTTCTTTTAAACAGGGCAAAGGCAAACATCACAGCATAGGGTGAAGGAATAGATGTTGTAGTATGCTGCTCTTTAGTTTCCATCCGTCCATGTATGTATTGCCTCTCCCTAACCGTCTTTACTAAATTTTATTCTATGAACTCTCAGCAGGTGTACACATAATACCATTTCTGCTCAAAGTGTCAGGCTTTTGCGAGAATATGTTGTGACTTGTGAGTCTCATATTTCTAAATTCCGCCTAATTTCATTCAACGTATGGATCAGGGTGCCAATGGGTTGGTATTCCAATAAATTATTACATTTCGAAATGGATAGTATATAGATACATATGTATATATATATGCAAGCCATTGAATTGACTTCATCCCTTGAAAAATATTTGCAAAACTTTTTTCGGAATATCTAGCTAGATAACAATGAAGGAGCATTAACATTGTACGCGTACGAGTAGGCAACATGTTGTTAAGTACTAAAAATGTTGCACACTCGCAACGGGGTGGATTGAGGGTGCTTGCTTCAATGCTTCCCCTTGTTTTGCGGAATTCGTGGTATTAAGACAAAGACGACACAAAGAAATGTATATGCCTTTGGGGAAGTTAATAAAACTAATGGATTCTGTGATCATTTATCATTGTTTGTTAGGCTTTGTTATTTTCATTATCCAAGTAAAATAGCGTCAATTATTAAATAGAATCACAAAATGGAAGACAGTGAATACCAGATTAAGATATGCTTAGTATTTGCTATAAGTTGCTACTAAAATTTAATAGAATGTTCTATGCTATCTCGGCTGTGCTGAAAACGTATTCCCAATTTCTTTGTAGGTGCACCCGCTAGAAAAACTAATTTGGGGGAATAGCCTTGCAAGATCTATGATGAAAGTTATTATAATAAAAAACAGATGGTTTCTATTACATCATACTAGCGACATGAAATACTGTGTTTTTTCAAACCCGATGGAATTGAGAAAAAAATAATATTATAAACAATTGACTTTTATTAGAAAAATCAATTTACATATGGCGTTGAAATCGCAGTTGTTTGTTAGCAAAGTGCATTCTGCCCTTCCATTTTTGGTCACTTTTTCGAGGTAATGATGGACGTACTACGTTACGAATAACACCAACAATGTTAGCTGCCAAGACGTCAATTGTTGCTGATCTATCAGCATGAACTACTGTCATTACGTAGACGTACAGAAAATAATCGACAGAGAGGTGTCAAATCGCACTACCTTGGAGGTAGCTTCATTTTGCGATAAAACAAAGGTTCAGCTTGCACCAGCTCTAGTGCCCAATTGTTGCACATAATTTTCCACGTAGTGGAAGGACGGACCAGTAGTTGCTATGATCGACGATGAATCGATAAATTTGGAACTTCCTGTACTTCCTTCGGTGTGATGATATTATTGTATCATTTAAAAATCTATTCACAGTTCCACGGATGCACTGTTCAGATACATACATAAAACTTTCGCGAATCGACCATCGAATTTCAAGGCATATTTGGGTAATTTGGTAGCACTAGAAGTGAGTCTTACCAGAGTACACTTAGCATAAATGCCGAAAAGACCGGACAGAATGACAGTTTGGTTTGACAGCTATCCATATTGTTAGTTCTATGTAAGCGAAAAAAAAAATCCTTTATGAAGTTAAAGGCGACTGGCGTTTAACATGTCAATTCAACAATTAGCTACTGAAGCATAGGCCGCGGAAAATTAGTTCCTGTCCTTTCAGATGACTTTTCAGTTCTTTAGAGTGGCCATGACTACGAAGTTTATAAGACCTTAGTTTTTTTCTTTTTTCCTTTTGTTCGACGAAAGTTTTAATCAGGATTATAGAGATCATAACCATCCCACTTTACTGCATCCGTAGACCTTTCAGATGGCAGCAATTGTTCTTCTAGTCCACCATTTGATCATTGAAGTTTGTTTTGTACATCAATGGATAGAAAATGAATTCTGATGTCAGTGACAATGTCTTTAAAGCCAATACCAACGTTTCCAAATTACTACCACTTCCAGTGTTTTTTTTATCTAGGACCTGGAAATTGCGAAATTTATTGTGCGAAAAATAATAGCCAATCATTTAGACATCCATCAATACCATGTCGGGCTAGGAACAGTCATCCATATGTTTCTAAAATTCCCTAATTTTTATCTCCTTTGGCTGACTAAAAAACAATAAATAAAAAAAAGTAAATCAAAAGGCTTTCAAATCGTATTACATTCCATTCCTATTAGCAATAACTTAAATTCATTGGAATTTCGTCCTCGTGTTCGATTCTGCCCGTACGTATATGTGTATGTATCTATAGGAATACCACTTAAAAACAAAAGTCGTAATACTCGTACTATCGCCATGAGTAGTACTTTATCCGCCGACATTATGTATACGTACGCTTAAAATGCTGTATGCCTGGTATTCTGCATTGTATTTGCCTTCCACTGAATCAGTCAGTTGGCGGCATTCAGAAGAAGATGGATGGTGGCTCTCATATTCACGATGAGCTTTTCGTTATTGTGCCTACCCAACTCAGCTTTCATTTTCATAGTCGTTTCGACATTTGGAAAATCCGAAACGTTTACAGATAAAAGAATAAAGTTCTCTGACAGTCCTGCTTGTATGACAATTTGACGAGTGTACTCACAAACCGTACTACGTGTGCTATTTCGACAACTTGACTCACATCCACGATATTTATCTCCTTACGAATACATCCACATATCTACTTAGCAGCTCCACATTGCATTACAATTTCTCTTTTTCTCTCTCTCTTGGCGGCCTGTACACTCTGTGAGAAAAGTGTTTAAAACAATTTATAGAACAATGACCCATGAATGGCGCGCGCTTATTTTTTCTATTTTTCTCCTCCTCGTCATACTCCTTCCTCCATCTCCTTTCATTTGTGTAGTTTTTCCTGTTTTATTGTTCTCCTTTTTTCCATAGTTTTATACATATCTATAACATGTTATGCAGTGCTTCATGATGAGCTGCTAGTGAGGAGTGTGTCAGATATACATGTCATAAAACCTACCACTACTCGAAGATATATTTTGTTGCAACTGTTTTTGTTCATATTTCACACACTACCTATTACCACCCCCAAGGCAGGCAGTGCAACAAATGTTTGTGTAAAATAAAAAAAAAAATGAGAAAGAGAGGAAAATGCGAAAATCCATTTCGCTGTTGACGTTGTTGTCGCTCTTGTACTTTATATATGCATATGTATATGTATACATTTTTTATTATTATTAACCACTCTGTGCATGTTTATGGAAGTACAGATTCATGCAGCATAGTTTAATACAATGGAAAGGGGGTGGTAGGCTTTTGATACATTTAGCGTTCGGCTATTGGGAAGAGCGACTGTATCCGACAGAAGGATTGATAAATGAAAATCCGATTGAAATGGAAAATGATATTCCCAGAAGTAGTAGCCGAGGTATTAAACGATCAACATGGGATAATTTTGCGATTTCATATTTTTTTTTTTAAGAATTTCAAAGAGTTCGTGCCGTGATTCTCAAGCACCGCTTTAGATACATTTCGGTGTATCAAGTTTTAGTTGTAGTAATATTCAAATTTTTCAACTTTCGTTTTTTTTTTTAATTTTGATAAACAAACTCTTAAGTGTTCCACCTTTTTTTATGTGTAGTTTAAAAGAGTAGTTCCATTCCTTCACTAGGGAATGCCTGAAAGCCAAAATCCTTTCTATCAGTCTGTTGACAGGGCACAAAATAAAAGAAAGTCCAACGTAACATACCTTTACTAAAGGCAAAAAGAAAAGTTATTTGAAACTATCCATCCATTTCTTCGTTGCCTGTTATTCGTGAAAGAAATTTCAACCCTTGTTGCATTTAAGTGGTTGTGGGTCTTTCTTATTTATTTCCTTTTTTATTTTTATCAGACCGCAGTGACAGTTTAAGGTTTTTAGCGGTGTTTTTCTTTTTTTTTTTTTTGTCAAACAACTAGAGCACAATGAATACGCCTATGAATGTGTGTATACATAAATATATTTAAGTCTGTAAGGGTAAAATGAAAAAAAGTGAGAGAAACGGTGAAAATGAGTCGAGCTTGGTAAATTTTAAAATTATCCAGCGGAAAGTTATAATGAAAAACACCAAGGGGATCCATCTTTTTTTTTCATTTATATTTTACGTGACATAAACTTAATGAACGGGATAAGAAAAAAAAAGAAGATATTTCAGTATATCTGGTGATAGTTTGATGTGCATACTTTGCGTTGCTGAGGATTAAATATAACAGCATTAAAGGTTTAACTGGTTATATTGAATTTTTAAATGTAGTGGACATTTTAAGAAAAAAAAACCTTATTTAAGGATTGCATCACGCCTGTAAACCTGGTTTATGTTGTCACCAGACTGTCATATCTGCTTGTCAATTTAGGGACAATTTATAAACGGTGGGCCATCTGTAGTTTTTTTTTTTAAATTGCTATTAAAACTACACCGTTCAATGTTGATTGCATTATTGAAGATATTACGCCTTCTGATTTTTCATGGAAAATAATTTCATTCAAATGGCTGCCGCGACTGGTTTGACAGTAGCCCATTCTCACAACACAATTTTGCCGTAGATTGTCGATTGTTTGGGGCTCTATTTCATGAATATTTCGATGGATCCTTTCCTTAAGTGCGTCAATTATTGGATCTTTGAAGTAACAATAGTTATGGCAGTTTCAATTTCAGTAAAAAAGTCTAACTGCTTTAACAGCAACCCGGTGGTCAGCGCACGTCTCCAGAACTGCTATAACACGTTTCTTGAAGTTAGTGTACCAGAAAAATCGATTGTTTGACTGTTGGTGTGCTAACTTGCAGCATTCTCTTTATTTTCACAGAGGATGGGACAAGTAACACCAGCACTAAATCCCACACTCTTTAAGGTGGAGTGGCTTCTCTACGACTACGTTTCAGGATCAAATATACAAATTGTACATAGCCGACCTTCGTACAAAAATATGATTTTGCGACCGATATCGACGTCATTTTCAAACACAAGCACATGGTTATTTTGCCTCAATTCTTTAGTGCATTGTAAGCAAAAAAAATTGGAGGTCTCTGTACAACATTCTCTTCAAAAAAAGTGCGACTCATTTTCAGTTGTTGAGCTGTGCAACAAGTTAAGTTTCTTGAGTTTTTACACACAGGTAACAGAAGCGATGTTTTCGTATATGAGCACGTGGATAGCTTTTGTCATTTGTAAGCATGCCAAATACACGAACTTTTTTATGAATTTCCTTGCACCAACAGTGTAATTTCTCAGAGATTGATACTGCGAAAGAGAAAAGCTTCATTTCTACCAAAAATTCTCTTCAAATGCACACTTTCTGCAACAACAGACGTAGCACATATACACTTCAAAAATAAACCAACAGATGGCTCATCCTTTATTCATAAACGGACAAACTAAACGTAATATTGTCAAACGCTGTCCACAATTTTAAACTTTATGGAGACATTGTCATTTTCAGGGATTTCAATGCCGTGTAAGGCTACGACAACACAGTACGCAAACAAGTGATGGTACACTATGGTCTAGATGACTGTAATGACACCGACGAACCGAGGCACATTTGGCGATCAGTCGGCGCATAAGAAATTGTCACTTGGATGTTAGAAATAACCGCGGGGCTGAATGGGAATAATACGTGATCACAATCTTATATTAGCTTGCATTCGCCTTCGTACTGCACTTCAGAAATAATCTTACCAAAGGATACGGAATTTCGTAAAAAAGCATCAGAAAGTGAAAAAGAAGGGAAAACGGGAATTACAGATCTACACAAAGCCCTCATTTGATTACTACAAAGTTTAGAGTCTTACTGACTACTTGGCTGTCTATAAGGACAGTGATCGATTTACCACAGGTATTGTTCACACGTATAGTTCCTGCAACGTGTATAATAGCAATGAAGACATTGCAGTCGTCGTTAATTAACTTCGGCTCCTGTGCTAATGTCAAATTGGCTGGTATAGAAGGTTAATTCCTTTTTGTTGATAATTCTCTGGTATTGCCAGTAACTTCTGTCAGCATCGGGATCAAGTGATGGGTTTACGTCGCTCCTTTCGCGGCCTACAACCGCTGTATATAACCAGTACACCATGGCTGGATTGAAGCCCCACGTACATATTACGGAACGCCTTTTTCAGGAGTAGAGAGCTACGCTTGCTTTTCTTATGCGTTCATGAATGTTATCCCTTCACTTTAGTTTGGAATCGAAGATGACAGCGTACGTTAAACAAATGCATATGTAAATAAGTTTAGTTCAACGGGTAATATTCGATTTGAAAAAATCTCGGTGCAAGCTATCAACGATAGAAAAATGTAGTATCTACAGCGGAACAAACTTAATTTTTACTAAAATCTAATCGACCCAAACGTACGCTATTTTTCAAGTTATGCCATGAATACATAGGGAATGGCGGAATAAATTTTGAAAATAGGGAAGAACCAGAGACAATGAGATACATATGTATGGGTACATATGTACATACATGCATATGTAGGCATAGATACATTTTTCCTTAGCACATTGCAAAGGATATCGTTTGAACGTACTACCATGCTGTCATTATTTTGCGCCCTCTCCTAAATTTTCAAAAGAGAAACTTTTCACATTTTATCTACACATCCAATTCAACATGAGATTCTAAGTGAAATTTAAATTAATTGCTTCTTCGAATTTTAAGTAGCAAACCTACTTTTCAATTTGCTTTACAACCCCCATAACGCACGTATACACACAAAAGTAAAGCAAAATTTGCTTTCGTTTTATTTATATCAAAAAAAAAAGGATATCACTTCAGTCACTCACTCATTCGCTATCTCTGCGCGATATCACATCAATTCTGTTCATGTTTATCATGACCATTACCTACAGATTCTCATTTCAGATGTGCGCGCTACTTTTGCTTAACTTCTTTTCTTCTTTTTTTTCTTTCTTCTTGTTCCATTTTGTATTGTTTCGCAGTCAGTTTTATGTGTGTCAAAAGATTTATATTCTCGTTGAAAATATCATTACAAGGATAAGCCCGAAAAAAGGGATATTCAGTCGACAACGCTACCGTGAGGTGTAGGGCTTTTCTTCTTTTCATTCATTCCAACGTGGGTGTGCTTGATAAAATATGTATGAGGGAATAGCGTAAAAAATCGAAAGGACGAATGTTTATTTATGTAGAAAGTTAACAAATAATAAGCAAATGGAATGCGCAATACCAACGTTTAACCATGCCAGTAAACCTAAGCTAGAAAAATATCTAAAATGAATTTTCCGTAATTTACTGAAAACATTTATTCCTTTCAGACTCACAAGTCGCCACTCTATTTACAAATAAATACTTATCTCATCTAAAAGCTTTAGTAAAAGCATCAAACGAGTCCTCACAGGACCGAAACACCACTGCACATGAACACAATCGAATGAACTTAAAGGGAAAATAAAATAGAAAATCTATAAAATGCTTAACTAGAAAACGTTTATTTTCAAATGAAATAGGTACCTACATACGTTAGATACTAAGGAAAAATCATGAGTATGTACCTGTGTGGGGCACTACTTAAATATTCAACAGCAATGTAAACTGTAAACAAGTTTATCGCTCAAGGATTTCTCATCTACTTGAATCAAGTTGCTGTTACTGCTCTTGCTGGTGTGTTCAGGAGGAAATTTTTTTTCCTTTAGACTGGTGAATACAAATTGGAGCATATTGAGGAGGAAAAAGCTCTGTGTAAGGAATATCTAGCTCTGTGCTTCTGTATACGAAATGTGAGCTTTCAATTAAGAAATTGAAAAGACTTTCAGAGGGACAGCATAAAAAGCATGTTGCCACTGACTGGCTTGAAATACGAGCTACGGATTTGTTGATATAATTGCGGAATACGTAAGGATATCCTTTTGTGAAGATGAATTTTTTTTTTGTCTTATACTCTGAGGGTATTATAGCATAGGTAATTTAAGTGATGTATGGGATTTTGGGAGTTTATTTTCGCAATAATTATAAAATATGAGTCAGGAGGAAAGACTCACAGAGAAAATGTCAGGCAGTGTGGGTGGGTTTAGGCACTTATTTTATTTTGCTCATGTTTAAGGGAAATATTTGTTTCAAAGAAGTTAAACCGTTATCGTTGACACATCGATGGGCACATACATATTTTTTTTTTATTTGCCGCACAAGTCAAGGCAGGATATGTTATTTACGAGAGCGCTGTGATAAGTCACCGTGTTACCGAAGAAATATTATTTCTTGTTTTTCTTTAGCTAGTCTCTTTTTATTTAATGATTTATTAAATTTTAATAATGTATTTAATAAGTAAATAAAACAGAGGAGCAAACTCTGGAGATAACGTACATAGCTTAACCGCTTTTTCTGTACCAATTGTGGACGAGTCAGTTGATGCATGCCAGAACACTTTTCCTTCAACGTATGGGGCCGTGTTTCATCAATTTGGCCCCGAATCTGTCGAATAAATTAGCATAGCATGCCTTTTCTTTTCAAAATAGTCAATCACGATTAAACCCTGGCAAATGACAAATCGACGCAAAGATGGGACCGTCCTCACATTTTTTGGTGTACGTTGTCTGGGAAAAATCTACTGTGCTGCCTAAACTTTCATTTTCGGCAGATTGATGGATATATGTTTTGTCCATCGTCACACAACGCCATAAAAACTCACTTCGGGTTGGGTCTAAACATGGCAAATATATCCCAGCCGTTAGTGAGATGTTGGAAGGGCGCTGAAGACCTCAGACACCTAGTCCAAAAAAATGTGCGGTAGTCCATATTAACCCCCATTGCCGTAGCCCAGTGATTAGTGCGTTGAACTTCTGAACGGGAGGTTCATCGAATCCTAGAAAGCACAAATAAGTTTTTTACCCACGTCCGAGGGCATTAACTGCCATGAAAAAGTTTCTGAGTAAAATAAAAGCAAGTTTTCGGATATGGGTATAAACTGTAGGTCCCTTCCATTCCACTGTCAGCTACCAAAAAGGCAATCCCTCTGTGTCTACAATAAATGCTATGTCTGCTATTGAAATTAAATCCCAGCGTGTAAAATACTGTCAAGAAGAGCTAACGTTTATTGGAACACAGCACATGCTTGTTTCGTTGGGTCTCTGAACATGGAAATATACCAGGCAATGAGAAAGTTGACGAATTAAAGAGATTCGAACCTCGACGAGATTAAATAGACCCCTCGATACATGTAAATCCCGTCTTACACACTAAAGCTCGAAGCAGGGTTCAAGGCAAACAATAGATAACCCCTCCTAGACAATTGTGTAAACACAAAAAGAGTATGTCCTTACTTTGACAACACAAGGTCCTACAGGCTTATGAACAAGGATAGAAAATCCCTTTTTTTCTGCGGTACCACAAGAACCTATGACTGAGAGGAGAAAGTTTATGTCGAGGATATGGAGATAAGGAAGTCAGCGAGAACACAACTCACTTTCTCCGTCAGTGTCTAGTTCTCATCGACCTTAGATACAAATTTCGCGGCACTTCTTTTAGGAATAAAAATTGGTGTGAGCAAAAATATTTTGTTTTTATTTTCTATTTTGAAAAGCGTTTTTCAGCATACTGTAGTTACGAAAATTATACAATTTAAGCATAAAGTAAAAACGCACATGAAACTCTTACTACCGACTACGGTTCACGAATGTAAGTGGGGTCAACACTGTTCTTTTTTTGTACATAAGTGGTAAACTAATCTCTCTGAATGTTTTCCAACCGCAAATATATTGATTCAGACAATTCCCGAGAATTTCAATTACACTCTCGTCAAATGTATACAGTGCTCAATTGCAATAAAATTCTTAAGTCAGTTGATAGAATTACATTCTTAGAAAACAATGAACTTATGAGGCAAAAAAAATATAGACGCAAGCATGAAATAAATTCCAAATGAATTATTCCGGCAGCATACGTCCAAATGTCACTTAGCGCATTGACACGAATGCCATTCGAACGTCATTATCTACAACAACACTCACTCATCCTATCACTCCAGATGAATACAATTCATTTTTGTACAAAATCATCACAGCATCAACTCTATTCCATAGTCATGGCGCCAAGTTCCATTCCAATGAATAATATCTCACACAGATTTTCGCGCGCGCTACTTATCCTGGTCCAGACACCAATCTCATTTCGCGTGCTTGCTCAGTTCCTATTCCATTAAAGCACTTAATTAGTGTTCAGCAATCATCATCACACACACGTCTCGTTCGACTGTGAATTTATTGGCGTTGCAATACTGGCCGCCACAAATTGACAGCTAATGCATGAGGCGGAGCACCAATCTGGACAGTAGTAGGTGGCTGCAAATTGCAGGGTATGTGGTATTCCAATATTTCCTGTTGGTAAATCAACAAACTATTTTCGGCAAGGTATTCGAAAACATATTCTCTGACGATGGTTTGCCACTGAAAAAGATTACGAGTATGTGCGTCTACACATTGTATGTATATGCAGTGGGATAGAATCGAATTTTAATGGAACAAAGGTTGGAAAATTAAATTCTTTTGGGTGGAAACAGTCGAGGATTTGCTTTCGCAAGTAAACTCAAACATGACTTTTTGTGTCGTGCCTTGACTGATGCGTTGTTGTCCTTTCGCGTCCAGTGTAGTTAACGTGTTTTGACCTTCCAGACCACATCCACATTTTGGTACAGTTCATAGAGTTCGTGGTTAAATCTTCTCCTACATTCGTCCTCCTCGCATATGGGACCGAATATTCGACGAAGTATTTTTCTTTCGACCAAGAACTGCTCCATTTTCCTGCTTATTGTTCAGCACTCGCCATATGATAGGACTACCAGGATCAAAGTTTTGTATATCATCACTTTCGTACTTCGTGCTTGGAGGTCTGAACCCAGTTGTTTTGCCAAACCGAAGTTGTCGTTTTGTCCTAAGCGGTGGACAGATAACGGTTTGTTTGTCGATGGCAAATATTTGGTTTTGTCCTCGTTGACCTTCAGATCATTATCTATAGCCTTTGTATCAACTACCGTAAAGGCCTCTACAACGGCTCGCTGGGAACGCCCAATGATGTCGATATACATAGTTTGCAGCTGGATAGTATCCCAGCTTATGAAAGATAGTATTTTCTTTTGATGCATGTCTTCTTTTCGAACTGACTGGATCAGTTTTCTCACGATCCTGAATTCGGACATCGCCTTGTGGAGCTCCAAGCGATGACTTCTGTATACGCAGCTTTAGAGTCTATAAGCAGATGGTCCGTTTCGACTTGAAATTCGTACGTCTTTCCCCCGATTCGTATTAGTGTGAAGATATTATTCATAGTCCATTTACTGGGCTGAAAGCTACATTGGTACGAGCCAATAAAAGTGGTGCAGACCGACTTTAGATGTTCACACAGTACGCTGGATGAGTTCTTATATGCGACATTTAGCAGGAATGACAGAAGGATCTTCTTTTTTTGTAGTGGGGCATATAGAGCTGAAACTCCAGTTGTCGGTCATACTTTCCTAATGATCTGATGCATGCTCCTATTCAGAATATCGCCTCTATATTTGAAAAGCTCCAACGACAAGCCATCAGGGTTGCTTTGGCCGTCTCGGGAAAGCACCTAAATACTCTGAAGGAACTCTTACAAAACGCTCGAAATAAGCTCACTAGATGGGCAGTTCGGTGTGGTCTGGGTGTAAACCCCCACAAAACTGAACTAGTACTCTTTTCAAGGACATATATATATCCGCTAGTTGACCCTCCCTCTCTTAATGGAACCAGCTTAACTTTCTCTGATAAAGCAAAATATTTGGGTCTTATCCTGGATAGGAAGCTAAGTTGGAAACCTAATATTCAAGAAAGAGTAAAGAAAGCTACAGTAGCACTTTTCTCTTGTAAGATAGCCATTGGGAATAAATGGGGATTACAACCTCGAATCACTCACTGGCTCTACACCTAGATCATTAGACCGATACTCACATACGGGGTGATTGTCTGGTGGACAGCCTTAGATAAAGCTATAAATCGCGATTATCTAAGTAAGGTCCAACGTACAGCTTGTCTGTGCATAAGCGGAGCATTACGTACAACTCCCTCAGCGGCACTGGACATTATATTCCATCTAATACCCCTCGATATATATAGCAAGCAAATGGCAGCAATTGCAGCCGTTCGCCTCGAAGCTACCCAACAGTGGTCAAGAAAAGAATTCGGCCACGCCTCTATTCTGAATAAATTCAAAATCTCTCCCGAAAACACGGACTACACCATCCCACGTCTAAATTTTGAGAAGAACTTTACAGTCACCATCCCTTCCAGATCACGCTGGGAGGACGATGCATTTTTAGAAGATGATTCTATTCACTTCTACAATGACGGGTCAAAAACCAAAGACGGAGTCGGTGCAGGTGTTTTCTCCGATAAGCTTAACCTTAAGCTCTCCTTCCGTCTTCCTAATCACTGTAGCGTGTTCCAGGCGGAAATAATGGCGATCAAAGAAGCCCTATCTTGGCTTAAGAAAAACGTGATATCTGCTAGAGATATCCGCATCTTTTCTGATAGCCAGGCAGCAATCAAATCCCTGGAATCGACCTCTATAAACTCTTTAGTAGACCTAGACTGTCGTTCGTCTCTTGTGAAGATGGCTGAGCAGTTCAATATTCACCTGTGTTGGGTGCCGGGGCATAGAGACATTCCAGTGAATTGTAAGGCCGATGAACTCGGCAAAGAAGGAACAACTTTACCCATCTTGCCGGACAATTGCACCTTAGGTATTCCAATCGCTACTCGCAAACTCAAACTTAAGCTGGATGCTGTCGAGAGTGCAAATCTTAGGTGGACAAGTGGATCAACATGTCTAGCGACAAAACAGATTTGGCCAAAGCTGGATCTAAAACGCTCTAAGAATTTGATTTCTCTCAACAGATTGCATATCGGCACCACAATAGGTGTCATCACTGGACACTGTCTAATAGAAAAGCACGCTACAAGGCTGGGCCTCTTCGCGAACGATTTCTGTAGAAGCTGCATGGATGAAGAAGAGGAGGAAACTATTCCTCGCCTTCTTTGTTTCTGCCCAGCTCTCTCCCGTAGAAGGAAACTCCACTTAGGAGCTCCCTATTATAATGATATAGGCGACCTGATGAATATTGACATCAAGAGCCTGCTCTAATTGGTTTTAATACGAGTAGGTGGAGGGAGGATTCTTCCATGATCCACGTGGTATCACAACGGACCTCATTGGTCTAAGTGTGCTGGCGAATCCTAGCTGGCAGCCACTTCAACCTAACCTAACCTAAGCCATCAGGGTGTAAGGCTTTGTTGGTCTTTAGCTTCATAATAGCTACACCAACTTCCTTCAAACTCAGAGGAAGAACTACTACTTCATCGAATGAGTGTGAGTATTTTTCTTACGGTGCCTCTCTCCCTGATTGCTGAAAGTGCTTCTCAAATACATTCACAGCTCCTTGCGCGTCGGTGGCTAGATTTCCTTCACTATTTCAAAGAGCCTGTGTTCTGATTTTGAAACCTACAGTCAATGATCAAATCTCTTCGCACAGGTTGGAATAATTCGTATTTTAGTACATTTCCATTCTGAAATCCGTTACAGATTTGGAATGATTTTAATATACTGTTTCCAAGCTGTGCAGTGCACTGCGTTAATTCCAATTTTACGTGACGCAACAAATTTCACGGTATCTCAATATCGTCCATTGTTATGTACAGGTTAGGTTGATGAAAGCTATCATGCCTTAAAGTTCATAAAATTTGCCTGTTTCGACCAATGAATGTATTGTCCTCAAAATTGTTTTTGCGTGAGTATTTGATATATGTACCTTCGCTGCGGGGCTGAAAACATCATCGGTGTACATCGATGATTAGCTTTTATGGATTTACTGACTTTTTTTACCGTTCGTGACGGGGTTACTTTTTCGTTGACTGGATGTGGGCTTGTTACTATCTCTTCCTCATGCCCACTAAGCAGCCACTGGTAGTTTTCAATTCCTAGCATGTGGGTGACAACATCTTCATTATCTTGAAGATTCTGTACTTAGAAGTAAGTTATGCATTTCTGTTATTTCTGTGGATTTACCATAAAATGTTGCCCAAAACTAAAATAAATAAAACATCCAAATGATCAAGGTTTCTTTTGGGGCCAATCAAGACTGAGTGTTCACAATCGTTAGAATGCCATCCCTGATGCTTATATGTTTTTGGACCCGAATTTATCTGCTTCTCTTTATTAAGTGCGTCAAATTAGGTCTCGATAAACTTTCAGGCTTATGAACTGAATCGAGTAAGCCCTCATCAAGCAAGTAACGTGCTAATATTGCCTCAGATTTCTCTTTTACGGTAGAGAGGTTTTGTTATTGTTCGCCAATGAGTTGATGCCTAGTCTGGCGGGCATTGTGCCTATTGGGGAACGCTCAGTCAGTGTACCTACCATGATGCTGGTTTCTTTTTGAATTATTGACAAACGACTTTTAGTAGGTTTTTCTTTCAGAGTTGGCTATAAGTTGCGGGATGTAACGCAGTCGCCTTTGGTTGATATTTTCTCTTGCTTTAAGGTCTATTTTCCTTATCAATAATAACCAATAAGGATAGCTACCGAAACCTGGCTGAATTCCTCGTTAAATGCTGACCGTGTCCATGCTAGTTCATCTGCTGTTTCATTTTCCTTTATGTTACTATGTCCGGAGACCCATGAGTGTTGCATGTTATGTTTACAGTTCGTCGGCATGCGGAGTATTTTCAATCTAGTCATCACGATATCGCCTTGAGTGCAACTTGACTATCTATGAAGATTGTAACCTTAGATGGGTTTACTATGTACAGTCACCCGGCAGCTTATATGATTCGTTGATGTTGAGTGATTTACAAAAAACTTTGCCACCGTTTCCTATATTCCTATTTGACCCGTCAGTGTAGAGTGGATAGTTATGTGCACTGGTTAATGCGTTGGATTCCCACTCCTGTGTTCCGACGAAAAGAATGGAGCATCTCCTGCATAATTCTACGTAAGGTACAAAATAGTCTGTTGTTCTATCGAGATGAATTGATTTATGTATATCTTTGAAATATATGTAGATTTAAACAGCCGTGCACTCTCTGTGCTCATGTTATGCTAACGCATGCTAATCTGTGTACCTTATAAAGGCTTAATCTATTATCTAAGTAGTGCATATGTTCAGGGATATTATATTGCAAATTAAAATTATAAAATTGAGATACGAGATATCCCTTTCTCTCCATCCCATTCCATGAATTGCGTTAGTAGATTTGTTCTAAGCTCCTGAGTCTTAAAAAATGATTTCTTTACGAAATATTTTCCAAAACTCTATTTCATGTCCTTACATCCAACACCTGGTGGAGTGAAATTGGTGTCAAAAAAATGAGTTTGTATAAATTCTTCGATTTCATATAATAATTCTCAGACGTGCACATATGATATATATGTACATATGTAAGTGAGCAAGAATCCTTTTCATTTCTAAGAACACTCGCAGAAAACTCTGATATTCGTGTTTCTATTTATTTCCATCGGGTATCTATAAGATTTGTAATTACTTACATACCTAAATATCGATTGAGTTTCGCTACTAGCAGCTTACGACGCGACGTTACACATTTGTGATAGAAAGTAGCTTAATGTTTAATTTTAAAAAAAAATGTCTCCAGGCTGTTCTGCTAAACTTTCAGAGAGCTTCACCTCATTTTGCTCTCACTTGTGTAATACTCAGGATGCGATTCCTGTTGCCAAATGAAATATTAAACCGACCGTAATTTGGATGGGAGATTAAAAAAAATTTAATTTTCTTCCTTTTCACGTGTTAAATAAAAAAAAAGAAAAATCGCGGGAAAGCAATTAGAAATAATTGAATTTAATTTTTATGGAGTGGTAAGAAGAATCTGTAGAGATATGGTAATTATTTAATGCAATAGACATTTATCAGTATTAATTGAAGAGGATACTTCACACTCCTACTAGGATATTTGTTTTAAATGAAATTAACAACTCAACTTGTCTTTACTTAGTGGTCTGCCTGAGTCGGAGCAGATTCGTGTTCCTAATGATCCTACTTCCCCAGCTAGTTTCTAAAACAGTTGGTGTCAATTGGTCTTCTTTATACTCATGAGGCATTCGCTACATATATCGGGTGTCCTGACATAGTGATAGAAATTTCAAGATACTTAGACTTTGGTTGCTCTCATCGTAACGGAGTAGAAGTTTTCACGGTAATCCGGTGAACAAGGGCAAAACCAAGTATATGCTATCAACAAACAAAACACCATCTGTCCACCGCCTAGGGCAAAATGTTACTTTTGATAGCTTCAACTTCGTTTGAGTAAGAAGTTCATCTACCTCGGTGTCAACATCAACTCCACAAATGACACCTAAGTTAAGATTCAACATAGACTGACCCTTCGAAACCGGTGCTACTTCAGTTCACGAACTGAGGCCAAAACTTCTTACTCGGAAGAATGCTATCCCAAAGGTTCAGCTGCACCAGGCCGAGTACTGCTCGATAAGTAGGATAACAGAGCTGATATTCGGTATTTTCGATTTAAATATTCTTCGCCGAATTTTATTTTATGTCCTGTGTGTGATAAGGACGAATGGAGGATATAACCGCGAAATGCGGATGAATTCCAAAACACTAAGATACGTGGACTACAATGGCTCAGCATCATCGAGTGTATGGACATCCATACTCCAGCCAAAAGGATCTTCGAATCCCAGCCTACAGGTTCAAGACTACCCTGCGCTTTAAAGACAAGGCTATCATGGATGACAGACCGGCTGGACACCTACAAGGATGTTAAAATTAGACATTACTCCATATACGTAGAGGAGGATAGACTCTAAATGTTCTTCTAAGCGGTTTTAAATTCTATAGAGTGCAGTGTATCGGTTCCTGAGTTTTTTCCAAGAATATGCCAGAAAGTGAATATTTAGTCCATAGTGGACTGTCGTAGTCTAAGGCTAGACTGATATTGAGCAATCAGGTTTTTCAAAAAGGGGTTCAGGTGCTCAGACAAGACCTTGTACGCCATGTTATAGTAAACGCAGTGTATGGGGTCTCCCTCAATTGGGTGTACTAATAAGATAAGATCCTGAAATCCAAACCGATTTAAATGATTTTTAAGACAAACAATACTATTGAGAACCTTGATGCAGATGTTATGAAAGCCAACTAGGGAGCAACGCCTACTTTAAAGAGAGGTGTGATGCATAAGAGAGATCTGTGAAAATACCTAATGTTAAATTATGTTGGGTTGAGTTGAAGAAATGTCAAAATAATTTGTAGTTTCAGCTCGGTATCAATTTTAAAGAAAACCAGTCCAGAAATTTAGAATATGTATACCAACCGATGTAGCAGAGAGAATAGAGAGCTCTCAAGGTTGATCAAAATCTCGAAATCGAAAATTTTGACCAAATGTATACTTAACCCTTTAGATGTAGCTGCCTGCAAAGCATCTACTGTCCTTGAAATCATTGCTTCAACAGTAGTATTAGTTTTTAAAGTTTGTTAGCTTGAAAAACAGTTAGCGGTGACACGAGGGATGCATAACACGAACCCGCCTTTGACGACTAAAAGAACTACTGACTCTAGATCTATATACTTTTTATAGGCAGCTACATAAATATGTTAAGATGGCAAGTTTGTATTAGAAAACCATGGAAAACAGAATAACATCTGTCCGTGATCCTATATTTATTGATGACAAAAATTAAAGCAAATTTACATACGGTTTTTAAGGACTATTCCAATTTGATGACTACCATTACCACTACACTGGTTCATTGAACTCAATTCTGTAACCATTGATGGAAAATAGACAGATCACTTCACGCAAAAAATAAAACTTCAGTAAACACAGCGGATTTCTTCCAGGGAACTTGCACCAAAGAAGGTAAGGACTGTCCTATTGCCCGGACACGTCATGCTTATCTTTTTTTTTTTTGATTTGCGAAGAATAATTTTCATTAAAGAATTAATAAGGGAAATTACCCGTTAGAACTATGTTGATTTATTGAAATCATTCCAGATAAAGTTGAAAAGAAAACGACGAAGAAAAAGTTGTTCCTTCATCATGACAACGCACAGATAGGAGGATGAAATTTCATACAGACAAACTAATAGTTCTCCTCAGCTGTAGATATGTACATAAATGAAAAAAATAATAATTTTCTACTTACTACTTAAGTACCTACATAAACTAAAACAGCTTATGGACAATTTTATTACCTTAATTAAGACATCTTTAAATCCATAAAAAATAAAACAATACCCAACTTACTACACAGCAAACATCCCTATCATTCTCTCCAGCCCCTCAAATGCCAATACCTACCGATTTGTTATCGTTTGATCTGCAATTTCTTCCCCTACCTTTGTGTACTTCAATTTATATAAGAAGCAAATTAATGCAGTAATGAGTCCCATGCCCCTGTTCAATACAAAAAGGAACACATTCCTTATGTATGTACACAGAAATACCAGGATATCCTCACAAGGAAAATTATAATAATAATAATAATAATATAATCAAATCAAAGGCAAAGCGTCTAAGGCAGTCAGAAAAATTATCGAACAGAAAACTTTTCCAACCAAGTTGTTGATAATATCCCGGTAATTTTTGAAAAGATGTCTTCTCTAGTGAGCCATACATACTCATACACCATGTACGCTTCAAATGAGAGCAATAGGTATAGCTCTTCTACCCAACTCCATTCTAACGTCATCCCATTCCAACGATAAATTTGTCCATTGCCCTTTCTACCCTCCCTCCTTTTGGCCGGGGTGGAAGTACGCATCATTCTAACCCCACTTTGTGTACATGAGTATGAGTTTCAGGGAAGGAATAATATTACCGCACTTATTTCACATCCCCCCGGTTCGAAGGCTAAACTTTGAATGAAACCAAAATGAGGTAAAGTCACTGCGGTCCTAGTGAAGCTGCTTAGAAGCTCGCTCCCTCTAATTTTTTGGGATGAGAAAGCTTTACTTTCTCCCTCTCCTTGCTCTATGTGATTACATGACTGAGAAGTAAAAGAAGTAAAAAAAACACACAAAAAGCAGGCCTGAAACAACTCCCCATAAACCTCGCCCCTTCCCTCTCACACACACCAAGTCACGTATACCTTTTGGATACGATTCACCTCCGGTGAGTGTAGTTTAGTACATTTACAAGGATAGGCGCCATTTATGCCCTACGAGTAATAAAGTTCTATTATTGAGGGCGATATTATTTAGTTGGCTCTCTGTCTCATCTCTCTGCCGTCGTTGCCATTAAAGAGAAGCAATTTCATTAGAATCATTTCTCGTTAGTAGATTGTTTTGTTGCATGGGGGATCAGGTGGGCGGATTGTTGAAGCGTAACACGGGGCGTACGTTTCTTCATTTCAGCATTCTGTGTTGATTTGTTGCTATGTTTCGTATGTCATCTACAATGTGGTCTTAAAATATTTTAGTGTTAGGTCGTGAATATGTTGTAAACTGGCTGACGATAAGGTGATGAGGACGTGGTGTAGTAGAAAATTAAGGCGCCAGATTGTTCAGGTTATACTTATTGCAACGATTATGAGCATATTTGTAGGAAGACTACGATTCCTTTTTTACTTACGAAACCGTGCACAGTTGGTGATGATTAGAGAGGTTTTTAGGTGACATTTTTAATGAAAATTATTAGAAAAATCTTAAAAAGTTTGAATTGTAATGCATTAGATCATAAAAATCAAAGATATTTCTTACATTGGTGGTGAGAAATCGAAAGGCGTTCATTGGTGAGAAAGTTGGAAGCTATAACATAACATAACATAGCTGTAACATATAACATCAAGTTGAAGTTTTTTTTTTTCAGAAAGAAAAATCTGCTCTCCCAAGGGCAATAGCGGCATCAACACGGATCTAACAGCATAAAGGTTTTCAGACTGAAATTCTTAGAAATTATTCTACGTTCACGGATGCTCAGATTTAAAATCTCAAAAGTAAATAGACACACATCGATAAATAATAATTCACCCCGATAACTAGCGTCATTGGGCGGAAGATATTCAGAACGAACAATAAAGAGCAATGTCTAGTCTCGACATCCCTACTTAATTCGTCCGGTTGTGTAGAATGACAATGAAGAATACACGTTGCTCGTACAATTACTCACATACGAACACGATATTGAGTGCAATTATCTAAGCCCCTCGGCACATCCCCTACAACGTTGGTCTGGTTACAGTTCAAGACCTATGCACCTTGCACTGATCATAACCAAGGCCTTAACTTTCTTATCCTTGCAACACAGCTCAAGTGCAGTTTGCCATCTCAATTTGTTGTTCTTTGCAATCAATCAGTTTAGGTAATAAGCACTCACGAATACCTATCTAATTCAATTGTCATGGCAAAGATACATATCAATGATTTCTAAGATAAACAAACGTACGTGCCTGTTGTTAAATGAATACTTATGCAATTCGCATACGAAATTCTCTTCAAGAGATACACACGCATGAATCGCTTGTCAAATAATTTACAAATAACAATTATTTCCAATTACAATCAAGCTTAATGTACAGAACTATCAATGTCCTGTTCCACGCACTCAACTCCTTCTCCAGGACCAAATGAATTCTATGTTCACAAATATTGTAACAACGCCCTGTGCATTAAAATGACACCAAATGCCCATAAATTCCAAAAGGAGCAGCAGTGGCACTCCTTCATTAAAGCCCACAGTTACCATCCCCAAACCTGGTTCATATCAATAAATTGATATCGAATGCGTATTAAGTGCATTAATGGAACATACACTTTCCATTGCCTATGGGGTATCGAACATTTGCCAAATCCATGCAATGCATACCCTTTTCGCTTATTCCTTGCATTTGGAAACCGTATTTCACTTCTGCCAAACCCCCCCCCCCCCCCCCCCCCCCCATTGGCTGTGCTACCCTCTGAATCGCATTCAATTCATTGACATATACGGGAAATTTAATTTATAATTATTGCCTCATAATTTATTGAGTATGTCCTGGGTATCAGATACGAGCCATATGAATATGTGTACGTGTATTCGGGGATGTATATTAAAGGAGGACAGATGGAAATCAATTTTGAATTTAAAATCATTTCATTTTGTATGAAAACCATGCAACACTAATTTTAACAGATTGACTCTCCTGGGAGGCTGATCCTGTCGGTTGAATACATTTTATTGACTATTTTTTCAACTTTTGATTACTGTTCCACTTAATTTTTGATTTGAGTGGGAGCAAGTGCATTGCAATTGCAAATTTTATTAGGTCATTACAACGATCAATCGACATTGCCTTTTCCTTTTTTGCTTTAACTACAACAAAACCAAATCGAGGACCGTTTTATCGTTTTGATTGCCATCACTGTAAAGGATTGCATTTCTCGATTTTATGTGTATATTCACATCTGTATATCAGTTTAAGCACACGGGAGTTAGTATGAGCGGGTTATTTAGAGCAAAAACCAAATGGAAACTCGAAACTCAAGGCAAATTGATTAGATAAATGCTGAAATGATTTTAACAGATGTACGAATTCTCGTATATTGATTGCAAAATGGAAGGCATGGATGCTTCGCTGAAACAAACTTCAGTGGGATTATTCAATGAATTTCAGAAATGGGTTCTGGAATGAATTCAAATGCACTAAGCTGACATTTATGAGGAAGCTTTTACGGTTAATATTACAATTAATGAATATGCTTTATTTAACATCACAATAACGACATATATGTATGTATAGATGTATGTATATGAACGGAGGACGTAATATTCCTTTTGCTGGGAATTTTGGCTTCTTATTGGATATAGCCTTTGCTATTGCGGAAGCAACCTACTAAAGCTATCGTTTTAGGATAGGATTTCAAAACTCATAACAAAAAAAAAAACACAAATATTAGGCAGCCATTAATGCTGTGTATGATATATTTTTTACACAAACGAAAGGCACCTACAGTTTGATGCTGTATCCGAAAGCTAATAGATGAAACACTTTTTAGTGTTGTTTTGAGATTCGAAACTTCGTTAGCAAATACACCAACCATTGAGCCATCGCGACCTTAAAACTTGTACTCGTACCTAAAAAAACAGAAATTTTTTGGGTGTACAATAACTAGGCTTCGGTGACAAACAGGATGGGCTTGAGGATATATCAAATTCTCTTGAATATTCTTTGTCAGATGCCCTTGTATTTGAGAAAAACCAACAGTTCCTACAGAATTGTTATTTCTGTAACTGAACAATTTTATCGCGTTGAAAGGTGGTTAAACGAACCATTACGTAAATGTGTTGTTGCAAACTAATATTCGATATTTGGAAAACAGATGGTTATTGGCAGATGTTTGATTTACAATATTGCCAACATAAGAAGCTCGAATTGTATAACCCTTTACAACGATCTAGGCGATCTGATAAATGCTGATATTAGGAGCCTGCTACACTTCAGCAGAAGATAAAATTGGTCATTAAACTTGGCTGACAATTTTTCTATGAGCCATGTGGTATCATAATGGACCCACCTAACGTTGAACGTTCCAACTATTCTCTAAAGCGATTGCATCATTTGAAGAAACCGATGGCGTTACCTAATCCGCCGATAGATGAATTTTGGCGTTCTTTGGGCTGGTGATCCAGAACTTCTCCATTTTCTTGATAACTATTTGGTCTCAAGGGTATAGTAGTGTACCCAAAAATGTTATTAAGCGACAATTTAGCTAGAAAAATTATTTTCAGCGATGAGGCCCATTTTCAGCACAATGGCTACATATATAAACAAAATTATAGAATCTGAGCTTTACAGAACCCAAGAGAAGCCAACGAATCAACCATGAGTCGCTGTTTGGTGTGGGTTTTTAATTGATTGATTTTGATCATAAAGACATGTGCTTCCAGCAGAACAGTGCAACCCATCACAGTATGCACAAAACAATTCAGTTGATGTGAGAAAAATTTCCAGGTCATATCTCAAGAAATGCGAATAAGAATTGGCCAGCAAGATATATCGATGGTCCAAAAGAAAAACGTCATAAGTCGAAAAATCCGTTTTTGTGAGTTATTGATGCCACTATTTATGGAAAACAAAACTTTCCTCGCTAGGAAAACGACACACCTCTAGTCTATGTTGAGAACACTAAAAAGCAGATGTATCGTTTTTCATTTGCCTGCAAGTGTTCACCTCTACGCAGAGAAAACTGACACAACTTAGTTGTGCTTCATCCTTCTTAAAGAAAACGCGTATTAATTGCCAAGAAAAGTGTACTTAAAGATTCATAAGTGATAATATTATCAATAAAAGTGACACATTTAAAATTATGACATGTAAAGGAAATCCTAAGTCATTTCAAGCTCCAAATATAAATAAGCTGCGACTTTTTGCTGTCAGCCTTCTAACATATCGAACTTTGTAGCTAACACTAACTTACTCCAGAATCAGAACAGTATGGACAAATACTACCTTTCAACCGTTCCAGACACCAGGTATGGGTTGCATAGTAACAACGCTTTTTTACAGAGTGGAAAAGACAGATTACTACTGTCAAACTTTAGACGTGGCCATTGAAAAGTGCTGTACAAACTTTCTAATTCCTTACCGTTGGTAACCTGATATTTTTATAAATTATCTTTTGTTAACGTTGTGGCGTTTCTTGCTGACAAGCACTCTTACTTAAACTAACTTGAAGCTGTCACTTGACAACAAATAAGAGTAACCGACATGTTCATAATTTCTAACTGACTGGAGCTAGAACATAAGATAATCTATTCAAAAACTATAGCAAAAACTGACTGGAGCTAGAACATAAGATAATCTATTCAAAAACTATCTATAACTATTGAATCGCATGGATATGTAGATCTAACTATCTATGGCTTACATCACTGGACCTTAAATATCTGGTCTAGTTCACTGGGAAATCGAAGATGGTGAATCCAAAGCTTAAATCTCTGTACTAACAGCAAAGTCTTGCTTCATTCCATTGAAATCTTCGTCAAAATAAATAAATATGGCTTACATCACTGGACCTTAAATATCTGGTCTAGTTCACTGGGAAATCGAAGATGGTGAATCCAAAGCTTAAATCTCTGTACTAACAGCAAAGTCTTGCTTCATTCCATTGAAATCTTTGTCAAAATAAACTTTAAAAAGGCATTAGGAGCGCTGGAAATTAATCTTTTCAATCAGACCTGCATGCAGCAGTTAAGGCTAGAGTTCTCTAAGTCTCTTTTAATGCCCTGCAACTTTTCCCGTTAATTGGAAAGTTGCCCAGCTTTGAGTAACACGAGTAATTGAATGAAAATATCAACTTGACATATCACCCTGGACAAGTTTATGGATCTTAGCCAGACTAAACGACTGATTAAGCCGTGCTCGTATGAAACATTTTTTTTTAAGAATTTAGCAAAAAAAAAGACAATTATCTCTTATGGAAAAGTGATAGTATTACCAAAACGAAATAACTCCAAATTAAATTCTGGAGTTAAATATTGTTTGCAATCAAAAACTGCTGCATTACTTCGTGTGTTCATAACTTGAAAGCAAGTCTGGAATTACAATTAGTACTTCAATTCATTGGAATGGAAATTCAACACCTGATTGCGTAATGGAGCTGCACTCCATCTTAATGAAAAAAAATAATACTCATACGGCGTAATAAGAGAAAAACAAAAACAAGTCGTCATCACAAAGTTTATAGTTAATAATTTGCTGTCAATCTCTTTATGAGCTATTTTTGTTTAACAATTTCCTACGTACACCAACTATGTATATGTACTGCTAGTTAGCTGAGGTTAGAAAGAAAAATAAAACAGTTGAGAATAAATATGAATAAATGAAGATTATTGCAATACTATTTATGTAATGACGGCGTTACCTTTTATCTTTCAATATTTATTAAATTCACTTCACTTCATTTCTTTCAGTAGATCTGAATGTGTAAATGCAATGAATAATGTAAGTAACTGCATAAGATTAACGGAAATAATTTGAAGCTACATAATTAGGCTTTCCTCGGTTTGAGATAAATTTAATTAAAGAGCTGCTGTAGGGAGTATTCAATAGACTTTGGGTTGTAGAAGTGCAGATCTAATTAAAAAACTATAAAACCCCCATGAGGTGTTCATATGAAATTGAATTTCAGTAGAAACGGGAGACGTTTTTAAGCTTAACTTGTTAGGATTACTTTAAGATATTTAATTGACAACGTAGAAACTTTTATTTGTTTTCAATCGTGTAATAGACATCGATTCTATCTAGTAAGTTTAGTTTTTTACTGCACGTCACTTTTTCAATTCGAAATGGAGGAATAAATGATTCTACTGACACTCTGTTGTGCTTTTTGCACAGTATCCTGTGCTGTTTGCTTCTTGCATCTAACTACATTAAAAGCTTTTTTGGTTATTCTTGCAGATTGCAGAAAGTTTAGCCATAGGCGATAATGAAACGATAATTACGAGGTACGTGTTTCTTCTGATTTTTTTCAAGTTTCTTGTTTCCCGATACCATTTTCTGACTCAGGAAAACATCCTTGCTTCACACCAATTTGAAAATTACTTCCGTCCCCCATTGCAGTCAGACTTCTCTCGTATAGATCCTGAAGCACCTTTAATATTTTGAAATTCCCACCTTGATACGCTTAGAAAAAAGGGTATATAGTACTTCCGCAAAACGAGCTGGCAGTACTTGCACTTTGACTGATATACAAGTATGTACATATGTAGTGTGAACATTCCACACGCAGCTATGATTGGTCTCTCCTCAAATAAATTTTACAAATTTTACTGTATGGATGAAAAGAAGGATGTAAAAGTGGTCCATTTTTTTGTATTTGTCTAGGTCTCAAAAAAAAAAAAGTTTTTGAGCAAACTGTCAGGAGCTTCCAAATACAAATACAAATTCTTGGAGCAACGGACCGTATATGGTCCAGGGCCTAGCGTCTCGCGACCATCCGTGTTGTGCGTGTTATATTTTTCACACAAATGGAAGGGACCTACAGTTTAAAGCCATATCCGAAAGGCAAATTGAGAAGCTTTATCTTGACAGTTATTACTCTCGGACGTTTGTCAGACATTCGCGAGAGGTGGGACCGTGAAAAACTTTTTGGTGTTCTCTGGGATTCGAACCTCGAACCTCACGCTCAGCGATCCAACGCACTAACCATTTGAGCCACGGCGCCTACAGGAGCTTCTGGAGCTTCCTACGCTTTATAAAAAGCTCCAATTGATTCTACGGGTTTGGATGGAGACTTTCCTTTAGATGCTGTGGTATCACAATAGATCTTTCATTGGTCTAAGTGTGCATGTGGTATCATCAAAACTACCTTAGATTACATCCATTCGTGAAAAAAATATATTACTCATAACAAGAATGGGTCTCAGAAGTCGTATAGGTTGCTTATACTTAAGTATATGGACTGTTTTTCTTTCTTTTTTTTTGAAATAGAAAATAAGAAGATACCCTTTACAAGCATGATCCCCGTATAAGATTATGTGCCCGGTTGTCTATTCTCCATCACCTTTTAAAGAAGTACTGGACAAATTAAATCTTCGGAGTTCCCTATGGGTAAGAATAAGGATATCGATTTAAGGTTATCTTAAAAGCAAAAGTTGCCAATGTCACTTCTTAGACGAACAGCCATAAACTGGAAAATTTTAGGGTCATTCCAATCCTGCTCTATGACGTGGCGGCACGAATCCTTCAACTGAGCATTGTGATTGCAGCTTGAAGCAAGCAGGAATTAAATTTCATATATTTGAAGAGACTGTTCCAGAACGTGCGGATTTCCGTTTTTCACGCAGGAATGGATCTTCCGCCGTTAATCTCGCTTAAGCTTTTCGCCGCAAATTGTTGCCTGTTCACCTGGAAGCTTGCCCTCAGTATAACATATCAGTTCCGCACACATAATACCATAAGCTTAGTGCATTAAATCTTGACTATACTAGATTTGATAACCCTTAATGCAATTATCGATTACTCTACCCCGGCCAACTGATCCCCATACTACGACAAATCACGCTCCATTCCCCCAAACTAATCGCAAAATTTGTGCTCCATATAAATTGAATGCAAAGGTCGTACCGCAAATCCTGTTTTAATTATAAACAATTCACACATCCGTTCTATAATTAAACTAATTAAAACCCATCGATGTCCCCCAGGCCTTTCGGCCGGCCACCCACTGGTAGAAGTACCACCTGGAGTGATACTTTGTACCCCTTTAAAACCGATTATCACCGAATGAGTGCTTGCACGCATACACGCCGAACACCACCCTCTCATGTGAATAATGTAACACAACCGCAGCATGTAGCACAGTCAGTTTTGATAAACGCGCTTTCTTTCCCAATACTCGTGCGCCTTACAAACACTTGTTTGGGAATGCACACAAATAAACGCAAGAGCAAATACTAAAACTAATAAAGTTTTTAGTTTCAATTATCGCCAACTTCAGGGCATTTATTGCTGAAAATTACCCTTTAGCACGAAAATACGTCTTACACGTGGATAATTACTTTATTTGTTGTAATTACTATCATGGAGGCTTAGGCGGACTTGTTTTTGTTATTGTTGGTATTATCCTGTTATCCTTGTGGGTGGCTGCCTCGTGTTTGTGTGCTTCATTTTGTTGGTAAATTGTGTGCTCTGTGTGTTGGGTAATATGAGAAGCGCCCAGCAGCAGCAGCAAGTAAACTTTATTGTGTCGTAAATGGTCGCTGGATGGAAGTTATTGCGGTATGCCCTACTGTAGTGGAAATTATTTGACATTATTATGGCAAATCAACTCTGAGGGAAAATGTTACTCATACGTCAGAGTGAAGTTGTGTTAAAGCAGTTCTACATGTTTATTTGGTTCGGAAATAGAACACTCACGTACGAGTATGTGGCGTATTTTCTGAAAACGTGATCACTGTCATATTTTGTTGGATAGTAAAGGGGACAGGTTTCACTTTATAAATATTCAGAGCTGTTAGGAAAATTCGCGGATTGAGAAAAAGGATGCAGTCCTGTGTTTTCGACATAAGCCTCATATTGAGTGCTGAAGACAAGCTATACAAAAGGATATGACGGGGAATGAATGTCATGATGATTTTTGTATATCGTAATCGTACAAGTGTACATTAGCTTTCTGTGCGCTAGGCTAGGCAGAGATATACTTATGACCTGTATATATCTATATATTATATATATATCTATATATTATATATATATCTATATATTATATATATATCTATATATTATAGATATATTATATATATATCTATATATTATAGATATATTATATATATATCTATATATTATAGATATATACATCGATGAAAAAAGTAGGCATTTCCAAGGCACTATTGTACGATGGTGCTTTAAAAATTTTTGAAAATTCTGAATTACACAAATTACTTTAATTTCTTAATGTAATCTCCTTCTCCATCTGGTCTATAAAGCCATGACACCAGCTTAACACTTGAGGTCTTGAGGTCTACGTTCGCAGGTCACCTTGTTGGTATATCTTATCTCTTTCTTTTTTCCGACTCCGATGTCGTTGTGACTGCCTGTTGACGAGATACCTTTCGTTGTATGTTTCAAAGACTGCATTCTTTCAGGTAAAGCATCTTTGTTCCGCGAAGGCCAGTTCTGTCTAGCGACATAACACTTAATACCATTTTTTCTACTTAAACTTGGTCTCTTTGATTGCGGGTATGCCGAGATTTCCCTTTTGCGGCAGAATACTAAGGTGCAACGCAGCATTCAAACGACTATACTTGCGTTGGATGGATACACACGCCAATACAGAGAGCTCGAACTACAGTGGCTCATTCTTATCGAGAGAATGAACAAGAATGGTCTTTCTAATAGAATATTTGAATTTCAGAATCTACTGTATTTAGTTAACTTCACACATGCAATCGGTTCCAACCTAAACTCTTGCTACAAAATTTCATTGTATAACAGTATTGTTGACACATTTTCCTAATGAGTTCATTGCTCTATTATTTGCTAAATATGTTATCCTCAACTAGGATTGCATTGTTATATGTACCATTATTCTTCACTGCACACACGTAGTTCAGAGTGTCATTTTTATATGAACATGGCAGATAAAAGCCGGGCGCGCTGCGAATCCAGTGAATACATATGTACATATCCGAACACATCTCCTATGCACATGTGTATGTAGGTGCTTGCTTGAGAATAAGGTTACCCCGCCAGCCTTGTACATGCATTCCCCTTGTGTTCTGAAGGATGTGAAAACATACACATACAACCGCCCACAAATACGTAAATCTTTTACAGTTCACCGATATTCACAAAGTCCATTGCATGCAAATTACGTTTGGATACATATTTGAATTTGTGTAGAAAAAGAGAAGAAAATCTTTTTTCCTCTGTTGCCGCCTTGGCTCTACACAACTTTAGCTCCTTGCTTTCGAGGAATACTTGAGTGGATGGTTTACGTAGTCGTGATTCCGGTGATTACGATTGTAAAGAATTCTGAAAATAAGGATTTACGTAGTCACACATACACAGAAGCTCGTCCGTTGTGATTGTGTTTGATTATGCATGCAAGTGAATGACGCGAAGGATATCGTCATCATCACATAACGTAAGCGATGTAACAATGGATGGATTTGTTTTATTCTTTCGTTTTTTTTTTTGCTTAGTTTATTTGCGAGAGTGTTACGAGGATGGTAGTGGGGATGTTTTTGCCTTAGTTTTCACTTTATCAATTATTTTAAGTGGCTTCATTTATATAAAATGGAGTCGAGAAAAAAACGAGAGTCAAATGCGCATACAATTTACTTAAGAGGAGATTGGAACAAGAATCTCTCTAATTTCACCACAAAAAATTCACATTATAAAAAATTCAGCCACAAGTTGTAGTTGACTCAAATGCAGAACAGCGATCACATTTAAAGAGTTCTAGAGGACAAGTGCCGGATCTTAATTTCGCTCTTTTTTTGTTTAAGGTTGGCAGCCCTAAAAATCTTATGTGTGTTATTTTGTCATTGATTTAAAAACTATGAAATACAATTCATAGACTTCTGGGCTTTTATAGTCAAAATTGTGATCCAAATGAGTCATCTGTTCGAAGATTTTTTAATAAGTCATTTATGGGGTTTTATAGTCGACGACCACTCAAAAAAAAGTCGTAGTAAGATAACATACATACATATGTACATATGTACTCTATATCAATTTGTCATCTTTCACAAGATTTAGACGTTTCAATAAGCATCTTACAGCGAATCCTCGAAAAGATCTGATCAGACACTTATTTAAGTGAAGAGAATTTGTTAATTGGTTAATGGAACAGCAGCGATTGAGTGGCAAATCATCTTTAGCTATGAAATACATTTTCAATTCAATGGCTTCTTACATAGCAGCAAGCAAAATTGCTGAAATAAGTGGGGTGCATAATCCAAAAGTGATTAAAGAGTAGCCAAAGTGGAGTGATTTGTCCGTACTTCTTTGGGAAAGGATGCGTTACAGAAAGATTTTTCTATTTCCTTGATCGCACGCTTCTCATGCTCCTTCTTTTTCCTCCTGAGAACCCGGTGCTCGTCTCTCGTCTTCTGTTCGTAGAGCTCATGAAGAGTTCTAGTCCTTCTATGCAGCGCTGTTTTGTATGCCTCTTCTTTAGCTGCATGTGCTTGCCAGCACTCGTCGTCAAACCAGGGGTTTCGTTGTGGTGGCTGAATGAAACCCAGTACACCAGAGGCGGTATCTCTGATAGCTTTTTGGCAATGCTGCCACTGGTCCTTAATACTTGATGCTGGCGGCATAGGATCTCTTAGGAAATTGAGGGAGACTCGATCGGAAAAGGATTTGACGATCTCTTGCGATTGTAGCAGTCCGACATCAAACTTGTTCAATTTGTTCAATCTGGTGGATGGCAGTGATATTTACTTTGCAGCAGTCTAGGGCCTCTGCTAATTGTTCGGCTGCACGTGGTCTATTAAGGGACCTAACGTTCCACGTACAGATCTGAAATTCGTTATCCTTGTTACGTTTGCATGGTCCGTCATCAGTAAATCCGTCCATATGCGAGGCTTGTTAGAGCTTCAAAATATATGGGTTATACCGTGGTAGGGCAGTTGGCCCGACGGCACAACCCCCAAACCTGGAGGACCAGTTCTATTCTAGAAACCCATAGGATGAGTGGTCGGTTATACCGATGTCGGTGACCCACTTCGGGGTGAGCGCTGCCGTTGACCCTTTAGGGCTCCTCCGCCACCATCTTTTTTCCAAGACCCCAACTAATTCTTGGAAATCCTTATCGGCCTGAGTTCCAAATATGTTGAAGAAGCTCGAAGAAGATACTTTCTCCGCTCCGGGGGTTTAACACGACACTGTTAGTTCCATCTGGGGAACTCGTCCGCTGTCGTGTTTATAGTGCTGCTATTTTTGTCTTCTGGTCAGCATTCGCTCTTATAAGTTTAGCACGCCGAGTCCGGGTGAACAACAGCCAGTACCCGATGGCCACCACTTGGAAGTAAAATAAGCACAATTGATGTGTGGTAACAGCTACAACACTGGGCTTCGCCAAGTTAAAGCCAATCAGTGCCTACCCTATTTCCAGTCAAAAGACATAAAGAAATTATTCCGTGTTAATAACCATCGGAAAAATATTTACTGAAATTCTGCTCCTTCCAGTATATATAGTGCCACATTAGACTCGTGCAAAAGTATAGAAATAAAGAATTAACTTCATTAAAGCAAATTTTACATATGTATGTATGTCTTCTGACGTCAACGCTACCATAAGTTAAAAATGTCCATCCCTTAGCCATCGAACAATAATTCTCAATTAGCCAATCCACAAAAGTAATTAATTCAAATCCCAGACAAATATATTATGTCCTGCAGACGAAGAAGATTACTCCTTATTCTTGTTCTTGTTTCGAACCCAACAACATATGAAGGGCTTTAAATAGAATTTCATGCAATTACATACATATGAGGCCGTCACTATTTTATTATAAAGAGATACAGGACTTTTTTTTTAATGAATTTAAGAACAGAACATTTTCAATTAGATGCTTTTCAATGGCAATGGGCTACTTTTGAGGAGCATATGATCTAAAGTAAAAAAACTACAACTGGGTACTTCCCAAGTACAATACTATGCTAGTGGCGTGTGGTTAAATGATCTCTGGAATGGAAACCTACTTCCCAAACGTCTTTTCGAAACATGAGAATCCATTTTTTTTATTTTTTGAATGGATTCGGTTTTTTTTTTTTGTCTCTTGCCGGATCAATTGGTCGTCTGGATCACTAAGTGACTCAATTAGGCTTGATGGACAGCGTCGATACTATTTTTTGCTTATATTTTGGACGGATAACTGTCACAATAACTCATTTTGTTTGGATTGTAATGCCAGCACGATTGTTAATTTTTGGTTAAACCAAATTTCTTGAGACTCAATGTCTACACAAAAGGTGGGCCATCTTCTGATATCTTTTGAAGTGTGTGTTTTGACATAAACTTATGTATGTATGTATGTAGTATCGATCCTTCGTGCAAAAAATAGATCGTTTTCCGCAAGAATGGGAAATATTGAAAATATAGCTCTAAGATATATGCCATGTTGCAGAAGCCTTCTACGAAATTTGAAAATAATTTTTGGTCAAAAAAAGCCCCTACAGCGGCTAGTGTAAGGAACTTTATAAACAAAATTCTTGAAACCGGCGTGCTTATGGATAAGAAAAGCTATCCGCGTGCTCGAGCGATGCGCATAGACGAAAGAATTGTTGCTGCTGTCCAAGGTGTGAGTGGAAACCCAAGAACCACAACTCGTCATAGAGCTTAACAACTAAATATCAATCACACTTCTCTAAGGAGAATATTGCAGAAGGGCCTGGGATTATTTGCTACACTCAAGGGTTGAAATATTATGACTATCCACTTCATCGCACCTCTATTAAGTTGGTTGGAAAAACACGTCGATTGTGGTCGAAAAATCATCTCTCACACGAAGCTCATTTTCAACTCGCGAAATAGAGCCACGAATGACAGCCAATGTATTGAAAATTATGTTTAACAGGATGGACTTCCGCCAAGCCATTTACTGTAGCCAATTGAATAATTACATAATAATACATAGCACCAAGATGGAGCTGCACAGTATGTATGTAGGTAAGGCCCACTATAAACTATCAATCTATCTTGTTTGTATCGATGCAATTCTTTTCATGAATTCTCTTATCAAGCTGATGATATTTAGGATGTGATTAAGGCCCGCATTGCATTCCTGTTTTAGCTGCCAGTTTCCTAAGAATGTAAGTTTATTGGAATGAAAGAGCGGCAAAGGGCAAAGGCTTCCTGAAACTTGCAAAGCGTATATAAGAACTACACTCGTCCCTCGCTTTGCGCGGTTTCGCTTTGCACGATACTTTTCATTCCCCTAACCTTCGTGCGAAGCGAGGGACGAGTGTATAAGTCTCAAGCATATGAATATGCGAATAAATGCCAAAATGTCAGTTAACTTGACTCAAACGAGTTGGGATAGAAATCGCATTAAGTACGCTACGAACATAAGTCTACATATACCCCCCAAATGAAATGTTATTAAGCAACTATTTGAGAAAAAAGAACAAAATTCTTATGGAACGTTTTATAAGGGCAAAACTAAACAAAATTTATATCATTCGTTTTTTATTATTATTTCACAGAAACAAAAAAAGCAAAATACTTCAAATCTAATGAAATAAAAGTCTACATACAGAAAAAATATTATAAATAAATAAATAAAAAAAGAGAAACATACTAGTTTTTAATATCTAGTTGGGCCTCCATTAGCATCGATGACTGCTTGAAGACGTCGAGGCATCGATAAAACTAAGTTTTGGGTGATTTCGGGGGTTATTTCCGACCAAGCTTTTTTTAATACCTCTTTTAGGGTTTCTCGGCTGCTTATGGCATATTTTCTAAGTTTTCGCTCCACTTCATCCCATATATGCTCGATGGGGTTCAAATCTGGTGACTGGGGTGGGGAATTTAGCTGTCGAGGTACATTATACAGTAGCCATTTTTTAACTATTAAAGCTGTATGCTTTGGATCGTTATCCTGTTGGAAGATCCAGTTTTGTCCAAGGCCTAAACGTTCCACATAGGTTAGCAAATTATCTTTCAATGTATTCATATATCAATATCGATCCATGACACCATCGATTAATGCTAAATTTCCAACACCAGTCGCCACCACAGCCCCCCAAACCATGACGTTGCCCCCACCATGTTTGAATGTTGGAGCAATATTTTTTTTTGTCCAGCGCTGTATTTTCTTTTCGCCATAACTTTTGCCGTCCATCGATCCAAAAATATTATATTTACTTTCGTCCGTAAATATAACCCTTGTCCAGAACTCAACACCTTTATTTAAATGGGTCTTGGCAAAATCAAGGCGCAATTTTTGATTTTTGGGAGAAATTAGTGGCTTCGAAAGCCTGCCCGATGCTAAACTCTGCGAATGGTTATTGGATGCACAACTTTGTTTGAAGAATTCGCGAGGTGATCGGCCAATTTTGGTGCACTTATTTTGGGATTTTCATCAACTTCCTTCAAAACTGCACGAACGTCTCTGTCCGACAACTTTTTTGGGCGTCCACACCGAAGCTTACTTTGAGCAGTTCCGTTTTCATTATAATTTCTTACAATTGTCTGAACTGTACTGCGGCTTAATTTTAAAATGTTTGATATCTCACCGTACGATTTGTTTTCTCTTCTGTGCTGGATCACTAAATTTCTTACTGAAAACGAAATTTCTTTTCGATTCTCCATTTTATGTGCTCCAAAAACCGCCTACACAAGTGAAGAACAACTTGGTAACTGCAATCAACACGTCCTATGCAAATAATGATCTAACAAAAAATTATAACTGTAATTTGAATCAATAGATTACAGTTTTGCACAGTGGTAATAAGATGTATGTAGACTTTTGTTTCATTACTTTTGAAGTATTTTGCTTATTTTGTTTATATGAAATAATAATAAAAAACGAATGATATAAATTTTGTTTGAATTTGCCCTTATGAAACGTTCCATAAACATTTTGTTCTTGTTTCTCAAATAGTTGCTTAATAACATGTCATTTGGGGGGTGTGTGTAGACTTATGTTCGATAGTAGAAATATACTGCACATACTGCACTGGTCAAGGCATTATACCAAGTCAATATCTGACGCAACAGACCGTATGCGGTCTACGGCCTAATTTCCCGAAGCAATCTGTGTTGTCCGTTTTACAATCATTAAATTTTTGAAATCACTTTTAATATTCTGTTGCAACATTGAAAAACAGCACAAGTCCACTTATGTCAAAATTGAGTAATCATACAATCGGAGGCGCTATACTCGATTCTAGAATTGTGCAGACACTAATTTTTTTTTCAACTTCATTTCTGTTTCAAAAACTTTCTCATATTATGGATAATTTTTTTCGAAGACTCATGGCAAACCTTTAAAGGACTCTCCTGAAAAAATTTAAAAAACGAATTGTGCTGTTTTTCCTTGTTGCTACATTATTTGTAATCGTCTATGGCAACTCTATGAAAACACAAAGTACCCCTATCGTAAAATAGAAAACATCATAAAATCTTACATATACATATGTATATTTCAAAAAATCAATAAAAAGCTGATATGTTGCAGCTAAAGTACATTACTAAAAATTTTTCCTATCAAACTATGTGTGTTTATTGAAAGATACATGTGCACTAAAACAACTTTGCTTAGCTATTTGTATAAATTCATCTGGTCTGTCTAAGCTGTCAAATGAAAACCCCACCAACTCATGTCGACACAAATTTGTGTAAGCACTTCTCTCAGAAAAACACACGAAAAACATGCAAGAATCGACCTTTTCTTCTGCCACACGAATTGAATATTTAATCGTTGTCTCAATTGAAAATACACCGACAGACCAAAGTCCACATTTGTATAGTAAAGAATCTCTTCTAACATTCTAATTGCATTAAACGAGTACGAGTATCTTGCCATTGCTGTGGCGTAATTTGAAATTTTAAAGTCACCTATTTCCAATTTTCTCCAACCAGATTACATATTTATAATTTCTTAAATTCATCTAAAAACAACAACACTAATAATACCAACAACATAAATGCGAGATGAACTCAAACCGACTGCGGAAAATGAGGAAAATTCTCGAGCACTTTGTCATGAATGTTTATTCGATGTTCATAGCAATGGCTGTGTGTACACGTCGTTCCTTTTTTTTTTGTATTATTTTAATTCGACTTCTTTTCAGATACAATCGGTTAAAACATACTTATCTGGTTGGTGCCTCAATCATGTACTTAGCATTGGTCTTGTGTCTGTGTGTAAAGATACTTTGTGTTGTTGTTATGCCGTTTGGGTCGTTTCTCAGATTTAGATTTAGAAAATTACAGAATGAAACAAAATTGTTTGTGTGTTTCCGTTTTGGTTTCTATGAGCGGAATAAAAAAAAATGGTTGATATTTGCTTGGCGGTAAAGATACTTTATTTATAGATACAAATTATTGAGCGTATTGATATGTGATGTGTTTTTAATGCTGATTGTAGATTCGAATGGAATGGGAACTTTGGCGGAGATAACAGCTGAAGAAATCTCGCACTCCCACCTAATTCGTCTCTGTACGAAATTATCCTTTCTATCAATTTCGAGACAATTTTATTTAGTCTGAATTTTATTTATTTGAAATGATAGCGCTGTCATTTATTGACGACTATGCTCTGCCATTTGATCATTCGAAACCTATGTGTACAGTACACTGTAACGAAAGATACGCCAGTTACATGGAATTCACCCTGGAAAATAGCGTTTTGCCGAGAGCTCAATTCAGCGAATTATCGTGAAATTCCAGGAAATCTGTTCAGTTTCAAATCGAGCAGTGCTTGTGTCTCACCGCAACGTCTGACCGAGAAAATATTTCTTCGAAACCTCTCAGTTTTTTATAGTTCACAAGAAGTAAGGTTTCTGCCACCTCAACTTGCCACTCGGAAAATTTTGTGTAGTCTCATTCATACAAGATTTAAATGACTCAAAAATTAAGGCCACAAGACCACAGCCACTGACTGGGTCCTTAAGCAGTTGGAAACGGAGTCAAAATCTTCTTCAGTGAGGAGCGCATTTTGGCAAATAATTAAAATTGACAGATGTAAATCCACAACAGTTCGAGGAGCTTTTATCGCATTCAGAAAAACTCGCTATTTGAGAATTTGGACCAGGCGTCATATATGGTCCGTAAGAGATGAAATGGACCATGGCAACATGAGATTCCAGGACGACAGTGCTATGTTTAACACAATGAATGAAGCAATGGCATAATTGTGAAAAAAGTTCTTTCGAAAAGATCTGATGTCAGCAGACCAACACGTCTATACAATAAAATGCTCTTAGATTTTTGTTTTTGCTACTATTAGTAAGATTCAGCCCGATTTATTTAAAAGTATGTAATTCAAAATTGGATCTACAGAAAGAGGCCCCTCATGCAAACGAAGCCGTGAAGGATATTTGAATGATGTTATTCTTAAAAGGTAATGACGTCAAATTTATTTTAATCTGCAATAAGACCTCAGGCATACATAACTCACATACAATACCATTTATCGCTATTAATATCTAAAACTAAAAATCAAACAGTCGTATGCAAGCTTTGTGAATCGGCGACCGATTTTCGAAGTGAATTCGGTTAATTTCATAGCGTTGTTTAACCGTGATTCTATTCATGACTTTAGTGAATATAAATGTCAAAAAGAGCGGTATAATGGCAGTTCGGTTTGACGTACATGTGTACTCTAAATCTCAAGTTGCAAGCTTCAAAATATGTGACTTATGTGTGCCAAATAAATACAAACGTACACTCTGACAAAATGTATAAGTATGCACAACGTACGCAATAACTAGAGAAAGCTAAATATATTAGGCGTGTTCTATTTCGAAACAAGTTTAAGAAATCACTCTAGAAGTCAAAACTGTAAACTTTTAAGTATTGCTGTAAAAATCAAATTTCTACTGCTTAAGAACACATCTATAGCAATCCAGTGTACCAAACGGCATTACTCCAATTTATGGAAACATCAATCGCTCTCCAGCAACTCCCTAATAATTACGACATTATTACAATCTGTAGCTTTGCCCCCAAAAGGAATTTCTCACAAAGGGCATCATATTTACTTTCGAAAACCAAATACCAGCCCCCATAAAATGTATTTTGTAGCCAACACGTGTACTCCCATCATCATCATCATCGTCCTCATCATTGTCAAAATGAATATTCAACCCATATGAGAGTGACTGCTATGCATACAGCTAACAACCCTTCTTACACCTTTCAATTACCTTAGAACATCGTTAGTGCAGAAGAAATTGTTCTTCGCTTACATTCTCAATTTCCCCCACATCATCACCATCATCTATTCATTCACAGCCTCTATAGATCTTGCGGGCGTTCTTTGCAAAATCGCCTTCATTTTGTGCATGTATATTCTGAGCGCTGGCGTCGTATTGTCAAAAAGCTTTCGCTTTGTTCTAAATATTTTCGGTTCTTCTAGAAGAAATGGAAGGACGAAGCAAAATCGAAAAAAAAGAACACTACAAACCTCATCTTAAGCAAATAACCCGAAGGAAAACAGGGTTGTAGCACCGTAAAAAGGATTGATGGCGCTTTTCTTTTGTTTACGTAGTAATACTTTGAGATTCATTTTTTATTCGGCCAAACGATCTGGAGAGAGAATGGAGAGAGAACGTGTGTAGTACAGCACGTACGCCAAAGATGGAACTAGACTAGGGCGGACTGCGAACACACAAGGAGAGTAAAGGCAAAAAAGTATTTTACACGAAAACCATTCCATTTTATTAAACATCAAAATTTATGTTATTAATTCACATGGGGAATGCCATGGAGGGAGAAATACGATGGGGCAACATATGCTAACCGCCACCATTTGGTGGAAGCTTCGCTTTGTCCCCTTTTAGTTATAGCGGTTTTATATTTCTTTTTGAGCTTTTTTTTGTTTTGTGATAAAACACTCCTTACTCGGATACTGCCATTCGCTGGCGTCCGCTTAAAATTTTTAATTGAATTAAAATGTAGGAAAACGTTATACCACAAACTACATTGTAAACTACGTCCATTGTACATTAAATTGGGTAAATAACTTTGCATTACCATTAAATACAGTTGACCAACAAAATTGTGGGAAAAGTAACAAGGCTTTATACCGTAACATGGCGTTGGAATAGATATGTATGTAAAATTCGAAATAGCTACCGACACCGCAGTATAGTTTGTGAACACAGCCAGTTGACTCTTCTCTGACATTGACTACGAGGCATTCACCAATGGAAGACATAATAGCGATACAACTATCTACTATAGTATACATGTATACTTTAAAATTAGCCGATTAGAACCTACAGTGGCTTAAAAAATGCGACTGCATGTAGGAGCACCATACGTCATGGGATTCGAAAAGTAAAGAATGCAGAATCAAGTAATAGCAAGAACACAAACCATTTGCATTTGCAGCAATAAAATTTCGTTTCTGCTGAATTACGCTCTTTTTGGGAACTGTAGCGCAAACTGTGGAATTGGGATACATATGTACATACAAATGGAGTACTGGAGCAAACTCAATTTTGGTTGGTTAATAGGTTTCCCTCGTTTAGGCGGTAGTTGATCTTTTAAAAAAGTTTATTTTAGAGAGAGTCCATCGCGGTAAGAAATGTATCGATTTGCGCTTCAACAAAGCCCGTAACTTTTGAGAACCTATTTCCAAAGTGAGTTCTGTGTTGCAGTAACTTTACGAAATTTAAGGAGAAATTTTGAACTAAATGCAGGCCAATCACCTGCACAAAGAAAGCTAAGCAGAGCGCACGTTCAAAAGTGTGCGAAAAAACACAAATAATTTCAACTTATTTATGAGCTTAACAACTGCATATCAGTACAATTATCTGAAGAAAAAGTTGACTAAAGACCTCGGATCATTTGCATACTCATTCAACTCATTCTAGGGTTGAAGCAAAATTACCACCCGCTTCGATATTGCTTCGGCGTGTGGGCCAAAAACTCGTATTTTCGGACGAAAATTTTTTATCTCACAGGCTACGTACAAGCAAAAATAAAGGATTTACAGTTCCGAGAATACATACTCGTGTTCTCAAATAGTGACTGTTTGGTGTGAATTTCGAAGTGGTGGTATCATTGATCATTACTTCTTTAAAGATAAACTCGATAACAAAATGTACGTTAAACCGAGTGATATCGGTGTTATTGAGACAGAGATGTAGTAACTGAATGACCCACAAACGCTTGACGCACTTAAAAAAAATATTTTTTCCCGAAATCGAGTCAAAAGCTGTACTACAAAATACTGCCGACTGCCGAACCAGTTGCCATTTGAATGGAACTATACGCTTTTCAATAAATCAACAATCATTGGAAGATGTAGTTTTAATAACAATTTCAAAAGGAATTCCACAGATAGACTACTCTTTACAAACAATTTCATTACAAAATAGTCTAAGGCCTGCAAAGGTACTGGAAACGTCGATAATGAACCAGATAGAAAAAGGAAAAGACAAGATGATCGCTCAAATTTTCCAGCAGAATCCTTCACTGAAGCCAGAAAAAATGTCTCGGTGCATGTCTTTATCTTTAACTTTATCCATTAGGCAGGGACTAGTAAAAAGTAGTGACTATTTCAAGAGATGATTATTTACTCCGGATTACACGAACAAATTCGTCGAAAGTTGCCAGAGTAGAACTCAGATTACAAGTAACAACATGAGAAGCTGGATTAAGTACTGAATGTACAAAGTACACAGGCAAACTTTTGCTTATCCTGTTTCTTTATTAACCGCTTAGATATTTAACTCCTTCTCCTCTTTCTCCTTGCTGCTGCGCCAACCTAAGCCACTAGATGAGTGGCCTGAACTTGCAGGTCTCAATATCACTTTACTGGACGCTCTATTTTGGACCGCATTATCACAGAACAACATGTATGCATGTATGTAAGTGTACTTTACATTGTTAGAAATTAAAATTAGATTTTGAATAAAGCCCCTTCTCTGACTTACAACCGCTTACGGTTTTTTTTTATTGAACAGACTATACTTTCAGTTGTATGGCTTTCTGGACGGCGTGACAACAAACGTCATTATTACGTAATTTGCAGAAAAGGAGTGTTGAGTTGCATCATATTTCCAAAATTATAATGTGCCACGCACTTACTTGAACTTGAATCAAATATCCCTTCCATACATATACATATGTATGTACACGCTTCACGTTTTAAGGGTTCGATTACTTATGGAAACCTGTCAATCTTTTTTGCTCAATCGACACTTGTACGAAAAACTGTACAAAGAGAATCTTTCCACAGCAACACTCTTTACTTCATTGCCATTTGTATGGAAATGATTGCTTCTAGAAGGTTATACATATGTACCTCGGAATGCCACCCAGAGACAGTATTATCTGTCAGATTTATTCCGCAGAAGTTGCATTTTTTATATTTCTAGCAGCAAGCTATTCTCTCATTTATAGGGTGTTAAATACTTTATTTGACACAATCATGAAATAGATTTAAATTGTTTTTCCTACAAATAACCAATCACTGTTACAAAATCCAACAGAATCTATCAAAATCCAATTTAATTAATTTATCCAAACATCTGCCATCGAATGATTTTCCACGAACTCGACATCATCCCTTGTGCGCTCATTCCCATTTCAGACAAACACATTCACCCCACAATAGTGAGGAGAAAAGAAAAGTACCTCCAACAACAACCCCCGAAAATAAAATCGAAGTTAATTAAACATAAACCATTATGACAGAGCACAACAACAAAAACAATCTTAAACTACCATCGCCCAACAATGTAGAAAAAGGAATAAAACGGGGGGAAAATTCCTTCCGACCCACTCACAAGAATTCATCCCTTCATGGAAATGTTGCCAGTATTTACAGATGCAAGGGGGTGAAACCATCTGCATCATGTTGCAGAGGTGAGCTTGCGCACTTCATGGGCATTTTTTTTTCTTTTCAGTCTTTGCTTTTAGATTTTCATCCTCTGCAGCATGGCGCATGTTCATAGAAATAAATACCAATCCTCTGCACAAGGACAACCAGTTGTTACTTTATAGCTTTTTACAGTTGACCGTTATCATTGAGTAGACAACACAACACATTCCCCGATAAATTCTGTCTTTATGACACCCCAGAATTCTGTAAGTAAAATTTGTACATTTTGTTTATCCATTTAACTAACCGTGTTGTAATCTGCATAGATACACTTTGACACAAAGAGAGATACAGCTTTTTATACGATTGCGTGGCATTGTGTGAGATTTTATGGTTATACTCGTCGTATCTAACGGTAATTTTGAAAATACGCTTTTTTCCTCACCCTTCCTCACAGATTGAATTTGATTTTGATTGCGAACAAAATTTATAAAAAAAAAATGACACAAATCCTCCACAAAGGAGCTTTTCTCCCACCCCCTGTAGAGTTTTAAAAAAAAAGCAACAAAAAAATAAAAAATTTGTTCGAGTGTATGTATCTGTGTGAAAAGCAAACAAGTGCTTTAGGAAGTTGTTTGCCGACAAATAGCAAAATGATATGTTAATGTTGGTAAATCTACTACTACCCTAGGTGAACGTGCTGCCTCTACCGCTTCCATTCTACAAACACGGCACGGCACAGCACTCCTAAGATACCTCTATCCTATTGGGGAGGATACTGGACGTTGTAGTTGTTATGTAGCGACACACAACATACAACAGATGCGAGAGATAGAGGAGGCTGAGCACAGAGAGGCTTGCTTCAATCGTCGGTGGTTGGAGGTTTGGCTGATTTCAGAGCTTATTGGAGTTAAGTAATTGAAGATGTTAAAAGCTTAAATAATATATTCATTTTGACTTTCATATTAAAATTGCTTCACAGAGTTATTTTTGGGTGGGGAAAGTATATGGGAAAATAAAAGGGAGGTAGGACACTTTTAGGGTCGGTTTGTTGATCTTATTTTGAAGTTTCTTCTTTCGGTTCGAGGGAATGTTGTGTGCTTTGTTTTTCTTTATATGGTGATAAATAGAGGTGAGGTGATTTTACTTAATGTTAGGTTTTGAAACGGTAATGGAACGGTTTTATAGCTTTTAAAATTGTGAAGGCTTTCAAGGGCTTTTTAATATACTTAGCTCATCGTGGGAATATATTTTTGTTCAGTTTAAGGGAATTTCAATGAATTTTATACAAGAATCATCGGTAGTAGAAATCTTTATCTATAGACACAAACATGAAGGTGGGGTGAAGCCTAAGCTCATTAGGTTTTCCCTTTTTTATTGTATTTTGAAGATGTATCTATATATGTACATATGTATGTACTAAAAGGTTGAATCGCGGTCGATCGATTGTCTACTTATACAAACATATGTATGTACGTACTGAAGTTCAAATTTGGTGCATGAAATAGCGTCGACATGTTTCATAAAGTGACGCAAAAGGTATTTGGCTAAGCATTTATTTTCTTTTTCATGCTCGGCGTTGACGAAGGTTGATTAAAATTAATATCTAACTATTAGTAGGTACATATAATGATAACAAATAGTACACCGAGACCTAAGTAGGACAGGACTTAACGATATCTTAGTTGTTAATGGTTTCTTAATTTGATATCTAAAGGGTTTCCTTTTTAATATGATAACGAATTCAATTTAAAATATGACAAAGTGTGCGTCGTTTAGACTGTGGATTGGCGATGACTATGATGAACGTTCAGTATACTCTCCATAAAGTTCTAAGGGTTGGTAGGAAGGCAGCAAAAAAAAAAAAGAAACAAAATCTATGAGGCGTCTATTCTGACCCCATTCAGGATTATTAATTGTATTTTTCTGTTAAATGTAAATCACGGCAGATGCAGATATCTTGAATGATTTTAATTGAGCTTTCGTTGGCGAACCTGAATTACAAATAAGTGGACACAAAATGTTTACTTAATTCAAAGTAATAAATAATAGAAGAGAACAAATAAAAGGGGCGATTTAAGATCGCTGTATTTAAATTCTAAAAGGTTGGCAACCCTTCAAAATTTTATACGTGACATCTGACAATGATGTGATTGTAAAATATGGTAGACAACACGAAAGAGCAGCGTTCTTATTTTCAAAACTTTTTTTTTTAGAAAAATGGGGAAAGTTTTGCTGATATGTACAGTAAATTTTGAGTAGAAATAATCCTCCCAATGAATCATCAATTCGAAGATTAATTAAAAAATTCAGAAAACTGGTTCGATAGTTAACTATAAGTTACGCATACTTATAACGACGCATACTCCTTGTGGCAAAGGTTCACTGCAAAACATAGCCGAAGAGAGCTAAAATGTTACTGAAGCCCAAGGGACAATTCCCTATCGCTTACAATAATCAGATGACTTGAGAAGGACCTCATGGTCCGGCATGTATGACTGGATGGCACTCTTATTAGGGCACCCTTTAGCACGTTTTATTTAACTCTTGAAGACCCTAAACACCAATATCATTAGTCACTGCATTTTTAACATAACAACGAAAACCATAACTGATATACTAAATTCCCCCCAAACACTGTCAGACAACCAACCCACTTTTCGGAACGTTACTTTTCATCAGATTGATATAAAAAAAAAAGGTAGAACGGCAACATACACTTTTGAACCATTCAGGACATCAGTATCGAATGGTATCATCCCTGTCCAACTTTAGAAGACTCGCATAGTTATTGAAAATATGTTTGTGGTCTTGCTAAGTGGCTGCTGAAAGGTGAAGATAATACAGTGTACTCTCTCCTTATGGACACCCCTCATAAGCGGACATCCCTCATAACCGGACAGATTTCAAGGAAGATTTCTTTTAAAGGTTCTTTTGTTTGTTTTCTCATAACCGGACACCTCTCAAAAGCGGACAAATTCTTCGGAACCGTCGGTGTCCGCTTATAAGGGAGTACACTGTATTCATACACTCAAAGCGAGGAAAGTCTCACACATCTTCTCTCTTCAACGGAAACTTTAAGGGAAAAAATATTCTTCTAACAAAAAAAAAAAAATACAAATATCTATTGCATCAGACCGTTTTGGGTTCCAGGGCCTAGCTTCTTGTGACCATTTGTGTTGCGCGTATTATATTTGTTTGCACAAATGGAAAGTACCTAAAGCCACATCTGAAAGGCGAATTGAAAAGCTTTCTCCTGACAATTATTACTCGCGGAAGTTTGTCAGACATTCGCGAGATGTGGGACCGTAAAAACGTTTTGCGCAGCAGTAACGTACTAACTACTGTGCCCACTCTTCTTCTAACACATCGTCGGTTCGAAGGTAAAACTCACTAAGTGCGTTAAAAGCTCATTGGAGATAATGAGGTTTGAATGCATTTTTCCTGCCGTAAGAACCTAAAAAATTACAGTTGATGAAATTTAAAAATCTGAAACTGGTGTTTTTAATCGTTTAATGGACATAATGACTTTTTCCAGCGATAGATTACTGAAAAATATGGTATTTGGTGATATGAAGACATTTTGGCTAAATTTTCACTTAGTGAGTTTTACCCTTGAACCGACGATATGTACATATAAAAAAAGATAGACCTGCACCCGACCCAAAAAAAAACTGTATCTGCGTAAAGAAATTAACTAGGGCATCTTCCTTACTCATTTCAAAACTCACCTCACTTAAGTTTTACGGAGAGAGTGAAATAAAGAGAACTAATTGTGATTAACGAGAAAGGTACACAATGTTGGACGAGCTCGGAAGTCCTTGGTTGACCTTAATACTCATGAATAAATGAAAAATTGCGAGGCCGATACTTGTCAATGGAATAGCCTGCTAGAGAAAAGAAATTCAACTGGAAAATACTCAAAAAAAAACTCAACGACTTGCATCCTTTCTTTGATAAATTTGCTGCTGGTTTTATATATGCAGCTTAACCCGCACTCAGTTTTAACTCTCTGAAGTGGAGATAGCAAAACCTGAAGCATTCAAATATTCGTCTACTGCATCGAAGACTCCTTAAATCAACTAGACTTTCTCTCTAAGTTGACTTGAAATGGTGCTTGCTACAAGCATGCAGTACCGGACAGAAACATGTGGAAATAAAGCAATGTCGTCTACAAAACGGCAATCTGTATCTATACACGTGGCTCGAAAAAAAAGGGAGCAAACTTTCCCATCCCTCACAAGTAATTTGGAAGTCTGATACGCGGAAAACGCATAAACATTTGATGACGACAACAGTTGCAAAGGCACTTATTCGAAGCTCTCAAGCTTGTTGAGCTTCTGAAGGTACAAGATCGCTAACTGTACGCTGATAACTTGGACACTAGGGAACAAAACATGAACAAATTTTCGTTGGCCGTAAAATCGCGAAAACAGGCTCCAACAATCTGGGACGCAAACTAACAAATTACTTACCTTCAGTGCGAGCTGTATTTAAGACAGCTGACTATGATCAAAGGATTTAAACTAATGATCTACAAGGACGAATTCACAATCGCATGGCTTAAATAATTTGTGAAGGGCTCCTCAGAGAGTTAAGTGATCTCATATATGTATCTGAGGGGTCGTTTCCTATACCGAATCACTAGTTTTCACGATGTAGGGTTGAGAGGAACTTGTAAAAAACATGAAGTGAATGCATTAGCCTCATGTACATCTCTACCATATCAATTAGCCCATCATCCAATACTAACCGACCTAAGATAACCAATTATTCTTAACACAAAGTTCTACTAACCTGTATGCCATGTGCACCACTCTGCTGACTTATATGCAACTGTTGAGTCTGCTTCATTTGTAGTGTTGTTGTCGCCGTTGACTGAATACCACTATTTGGACCACTGTTTACCCCGGCATTTTGGCCAGCACCTTGGTTGACTCCAGGACCAACTCCACCACCAACACCACAACTACCAGGTCCGCCACCCGTTGGATTTTGTCGCTGAGCATTGGCAGCATTTGCTGAGCCTTGTTGCTGAGATGGTTGTTGCTGCTGGGGCTGTTGTTGTTGCTGTTGCTGTGGCGGAGGACATTGCGAGGACATACTTGGTGGAACACCAGCATTGCCGCCACGAGGTGGTTGCATGAAATTCGGTCCAGCCGGACTGTTGTTGCCCTGCTGAGACATTGGCGAACTATATGGCGAGTATTGTTGTTGTTGAGCTTGTTGAGCTGCAGCAGCAGCAGCGGCTGCCGATTGTTGCTGTTGTGTTGCTTGAGGGTTGCCAGGTTTTGGAAAACCACCGGGGCCCACAACACCACCCATTTTTGGTCCCATGTTGGGATTTGGTTGCTGCTGTTGTTGATGGTGCGCTTGTTGCTGATGCTGCTGCTGTTGATGCTGTTGATGTTGTTGGTGTTGTTGGTGCTGCTGTTGATGTTGCTGATGTTGTTGCTGTTGGTGTTGCATTTGAGCCTGTTGCTGCAGCCGTTTGAGATCAAAATCGTTTTGGGACGAGTAGAAGAGTTCCTGTTTAATATCAACGAATGATTGTGCGGATGCAGGACCTTTGTGATATTGTGGGGGCAGTTGTTGTTGTTGTTGCTGGGGTTGCTGCTGCTGTTGCTGAGGGCCATTGGGATTACCACTATTGACTGGACCACCATTCTGTCCACCAGACGACATAAAATCATTGGCAAATGGTCCAAAATCGTTATACCGATTATTGGGACCGGCACCACCGCCTATCATCTGGCTCTGTGGCGGAGGTTGCATTGGTGGACGAGGAAAATTCATGCCGCTCATAGCGTTCTTATGCTGATGCTGCTCGGCCATGTGTTTAAGCGTTTGCGCCAGAGACAACTCTGTGATTGGGCCATTAGGACCGTTTTGGAATTGATTACGCATCTTATTGAGCCCTTGATTGTCACCCATTCCCGAACCAGGCATACCCGGCCCACCACCAAACGCTGATGCAAACTGCGCCATAGGATTCTCTGATTTTACATTTAAACTACTCATCAGATCCTGAGCACTTGGTGGCTCCACCTTGATACCATCTTCGGTTTTAATATCTAGCAGCGGCTTTTCATCAAACCCATCCAAGAATCCTGGATTGAAATCTTGCAAATCGGATATCAGCTCCTTAAAAGTATCACTGCCCTCGTCCGTATCGTCACCCATAAGATCGGGAAAACCTGGGAAATTACCATTTGGCCCTCCACCATCTTTCTCCAGACCAGCCGCCAAATCAGAGAAGTCATGATCGGGCTCTTGTTTACACTCAACGAGATTGGCGAGACCGCCTAGTGTAGACGTCTTATTATGTCCACCCATTAGACCGCTGCCGTTTCCTTGTTGCCCACCACCCATGCCATTATTTCCATTACCGTCACCACCTGGTCCAGGACCACCGCCACCACATCCACCTTGTTGCTGCTGATTGCCTGGATTCTGTTGTTGTTGCTGCTGCTGCTGTTGTTGATTTTGACCACCAACACCACCTTCACTTTTCACCGATGTATTGGTGAGCGCCTTTACTGTAACATTTGTGCTTATTTGCTGCGGCTGTGAATTTGCCGCCGAAGTTGTGAATTCTAATTGTTGAACAATTTCCACCGAGAATTTGGTTAAATTTTCTGAGCCATTGTGCTGTAGCTTGACGGGCGGTTCGAAATTATCAGCCCCATTGTCCACATCTTCCGCTGGTCTTTTTAGGAATTTTTGTTGCTGCAATAAAAAGAGAGAACATTTTTTTTATTTAAAAAAAAAGAATAATTTTAGGCAAAAAAAAAAAAATACAAATACTTGGCGCAACAGACGTATGTGGTCCAGGGCCTAGCTTCTCGCAACCATTCGTGTTGTGCGTGTTATATTTTTCACACAAATGGAAGGGACCTACAGTTTAGAGCCATATCCGAAAGGCAAATTGAGAAGCTTTCTCTTGACAGTTATTACTCTCGGACGTTTGTCAGACATTCGCGAGAGGTGGGACCGTGAAAAAAACTTTTAGGTGTTCTCTGAGATTCGAACCTCGAACCTCCCGCTCAGCGATCCAACGCACTAACCACTTGAGCCACGGCGCCCACTAATTTTAGGCAACAGAGATAAAAAAAAATATTTAAGAATAATAAATAAACAATTTCAAGAAGGCAGATACTCCTAGTTTTATAGATTTTCTTTTGATATGTGTGGTTGGCTAAAGCGTATAGAAAATGTCGGTGTAAGGACGACCTATCAAGTAGGAACCTACGACGACATTTAGTTTAAGAAGACAAGCTACCAGAGATAGATACATTGTGAAGAACGTAGATATGCACTCTAAATATTCAAGAAACTGTAGAATGTAAAGTAGAAGAAGAACACACTGAAAACGCATAAGACTAACCTGGGAAATGGGAATCCTCACGGACCCATCGTGTGAGTTTTGTCTCTTTTACAAGGAAGAGGTGGTCCACGTTGGATCATGATGGTATGGGAATGGATTTATACTATTTCCTGGTCGACATTCTTCAATAACCCTATTGTATTTGCAGGAGTATAAGTACAATGAGCATTTCTCTGGCTAAGTAGATATAACTCCGGTCCTCATTTGACATTTGATCTAATTTTATTTCAAGTACCTTGCGATAGTATGTAGTATCTACGGAAACTTCGGATTTTACAACAGAGAACTTCAAGAGATTAACATAAGGGATATGTATTATATACCAACGGGTATCTCAAACGCTTTCATCTTTGCGACAGCACCATCGCAGGAACAAAAATCCTAGACCTTAAAACAAAGCTTCATATCTTTCTACTACCTTTACGTATTCTTACAGAGCTTCCTCCAATGAAACCAATGTTTCAGCTCAGGAAAAATAAAGTCTGACCCTAGTAGGTCATGATCTGGAGAAAAATTTTGCAAGCTCCATGTCCTTAGTTTACGTTATCGACAATAAGAGCCGCGTCATGTTCGATAGAGAATATGAAGGATTGTTTTAAAATTAATTTTTTTTTTAATTGAATTATTGTCATATAGTATCTAGAACGAGACCAGTAGCAGTAAGGAGACCCTATGCTCGGCTCGCTATTAAAAAGAATTTTTTTTTTAATTCTCGCGCACCAAAGGGGGTATGAATACCCTTATGCTGATTATTCAGGTCACCGGCTTTTGGAAAAAGGGGAAAGAGGAACAGAGGAGCACGTTGACTTTGAATGTTTAAATGTTGTACCGATGGGGGAATACAGATCATTCCAAATACGTGTGGTTCAGCTTATGAACGAATCCATATATTTGACAGTACGTCTGAAGTTGGGCTTGAGGGTTGCTCCAGATCATTCGAAACGTGACGTGTATTGCAGGTGAAATTTCGAAGGGAAGGAATGCAAGTGGCTATTTCGTTGGAATCCTTTTTGTGGAAAAAGCGATAAAATAGGGAAAGACAAGAGGACATTTCTGCAATGTACTTGTGAGTCTATGGAGCTCACAATGTCTCTATGAGCTCTAAGACATCAGCAGTTGGCGAAGGAAGACTTTACAAGAGTGCTCTTGACTGATAAATTGAAATTTCAGATCTTGGATTCAGAAAAGCGAAAGGTAACATGATGTGTAGTGTCCACATGCAAGCATGATGGCAGTTTCCTTATGGTCTTATGATGTTTCCTTTTAAATAGAATCCAAAAAAATTTGCAAGAATGTCTTATTTAAGGAACAAAACTCAAAAAGCTATTTTTGGACTTTTCTACAAGTCAGTTATGTATGGCCCTTCGCAGATTAGGCGAAAAGGTTCATTGCCTATTTTTTTTATTTGCATTCCCTTAATTGCAATCTCTTTGTGTAATTGTAACTTTGTGGTGTAACTTTACTTTGTTTAAATGAACTGGTGATATAAAGTGCAGTGTATAAGAATAATCTCACTCAAGGCTACGCAAACGGGTCTATCACATCAAATGTAGCTGTAACTTGTTGATAATTGGATAATAAAACCAAATACTACGGCACCTTAGGAGAAGAAGCATCTGACTTGCACACACAAGGATTAGCGATACTCGGAGTAGTAAAATGTAGAATTTAAACGCAAAAATCAGGACAAATCTTCTCGTACCCATCAATAAACTGAACAGGATTTCTAAATGAAATCGACTTTGAGAATGTCTATCACTATCTCAGTCTTGAAGGGTTAACCTAAAACCATATAACTTCGTTTGTAATTTCCTATAAATTCAAAAAATAAATAAAAAAATTTAAATAAAATATTTACCCAAATATTCATTAAAAATCGTTGATTTAGTTAAACTTCAACTTTCGTAAGCAGTTTGCGTAAGTTTTTCCGAGTTTCACTTCTCATTTGCGCTTGCTTTCAAGTAAGTTCTTAACACATTTTATTATTTTTCTTTATTTTTAACTCACACTTATGCTCTTAAGTTTACTCAGTCTATAATGTAAATTATTTTTATTTCAGTTTATGTTCTTCCTACAATTAAAAAAATTACTACATTCATGTTTACTTTTATTTTTCAACATTTGACGAATGTGAAATTACTTTAAAGAAAATTTTTTTTTTAAAAAAAAAAACATCTCTCCTTTTCATCGTCGCCCCAATCGGCCATTAACATCAACAATTTTGAAATTAACAAAATGCTACATTTTTACACCTCGTATATTTTTTTCATTTTCATTTCTCTTTACTTGTACCCGTTCATTTGTCGGATTTATTTCATCCGAAAAGCATAAAAGTGCCCATGAAAAATACTTTGAATAATAAAAAATGCCATACATTAAGGAAAAAATAAGACGAAACCCTAAAAAAAAAAAACTTATACATAAAAAAAAAATAGAAAATATATGTACATTACAGTAAGAGAAACAAATATGAATTTCAATTATTCGCATCAGTGTATGAGTGTTAACGCAACGGAAAAGTAGAACAAGCCTCGCACGAATTATATGGATAAAACAACAAAAAGCATCAAAAGAAAACAGAAAGAAAAAAGAAAAAAATTGCTAAATGTGAAATGATTTATTTTAAATCGGTTGTTTTTTAATTCATGCAAAATATAGGGTAAGAAGGCGTTCCATCTAAGCAAGCACGTCATATGGGTTTACTTTGTAAGTTAGCACTTTGCATTGCCGTCATCGGATGAGGATACATACTCTCGAAGTAGACGCAAGTCAAGCGACGATTATATGTAATGCTGCTTATATCATACCAACTGTAAAATGTCATTACGATTCAAGGTGTTGTTTTGATTCCCAGCTTAAGTCACGGAGTATGATGGCGCTGAACATCTTTTTTTTTTTTTTTATGGCCTCGTGTGAATAGTGACATCATTTGGTGAAGTTCATTCAAAGTGCAGAAACTTTTTTTGAAAAAAAAGCGACAAGAGATTCATAGGGGTGGTGGTTACTAGGGAAGTGAATAAAAGGAGACTAAAGCCTCACGAACACTTTTTACGTTGCTGGAAATGAAAAAGTTCCATTGAACTGCTGATCTATAAATCTGGAATGGGATTTCTTATAAAAATATGATACATATACAGCAGTAGGCACCGCCGTTCAGTGGTCTTATCATTCCAACTAAGCGGAAGATTCTGAATCAAATGCCATCGATGCACCCATGTAAGGGAATATTTCCAAACTAATTGTGACTCAAAGCTCAAGGGCTTTCAGAGCTTGGATATCTGATAAAAGGTTTATGTGTTTCCGAGGTATCTTCCTATTCATTCTTTGGCACGTACCTAGCTCTATAACATAGACATCTGCTTCAAAGATAGAATTATTGCGACGAAGTGATACAGCTGATTTAAAATTGGGACCAAATATTCTGGCATCCACGTTTGACATTTTTGACCCATCAGTTGATTTATCGCCCCAACTGAGGGAGCTTGGAATTTTCCCATTGGCAGCGATTATTTAAATTTATTTTCTTGGTCCTGAAGTAAGTAACACACATCGTTGAAGTTAGCAGGACCTTTATATGTCTTTTTAAATAATCAAAGCCATTGGCATCGCAATAGAAATGAAGCTTAAGAGCGCTGGCCATAGTAGTCTTCTTAACTATTATATAGAGAGGTGGAAGGGCTTGCAATGCAGCTGTCGTACGCATACGAGTCTCTGTACCTTTTGAATAATAATTCGAGGGTAGACTTGTTCAGTTTTTTTCCCGCTATAATAGTGCGGCATAGATATGGAACTAACGATGGAAAGTAATTCTACATCCCGAAAGACTTAAGTTACCTTGGATGCGAAACAATCTAGATAAGGTTCTAGTCTATGGTTATTAGTAGATAGTATTCTTGTAAGAATCAAATGAACATCATTTAATGTTAGTGCCTGGAGATTTAAGTTCCTTTTCCTGATGCATGGAAAGACGACAATTTTTGATGCATTAACTGTCAATTCTTCTGATAGGAAATTTTGCATTCTTTCAGCAATTCATGCTTGCCTTGTATTATTATGAGTAGATCATACACATGATCCTGAGTTTAAGCTAACTCATTAGGTTTTTTTTTAAAATTCGTATATATGTACATATGGTACCTATGGACCCTGGACAAAGACCAATTATAATTTCATCGTCCCCTTTTATCTTTACTCAATCAGATTTTGACAAAAAAAAAATTTTTCAGGGCGTGTAAGAAAAACCAAAAACGAAAGAAAAAATGTTTAAAATGACAAAAAATCATCACAGCTGGACTAAACATCTCAGATGTAAGAAAATTATGAATATCTGTCGTGAGGCAAACTAAATAACGACTTGCAAAAAACTACATCAAAGAATTTTATCGATGACAAGAAGAACTATAAAAGTGATAAACATAGACTACTCCCTGCCTGTTGTAATTTTTATAAATATGCTCAAAAGCACACAAAAAAAAAAATACATAATAAATGTTACGTATACGTCAGAGTTTATTTTTTTATTGTTCCAGACAGCTGACCACGTATCACTTTATGTCTAAGTAAATAGTTATGTTTTGGTCATCGTTATCCAATTGCTTCCATTAATTTTTTAATGTTGATGAGATAATCGTTTCTCTTATCTAATGGAAGGTAAGTTAAAATTCAGGCAAATATTACGCAGTTTTACTTTTTATTATGAATTTCAACGAAACTAGGTAAACAAACATCGTTTATCAGTTTTCTCAAGGAATTTTGACAGAAATTTGCCACTCAAAAGCGTCAGCAAACCTTATATGTACGTATATATCTATTTCAAAACCGAAACAAACATAAACAATTCCAAGTTTAAACTGAGTCATGTCTTAAAAGCAAGGAGAAAATTTAACTACATATTCCCTCAAAATAAAAACAAAAAAAAACTCAAACCCAAACATTTCTAAAAAAACACAAAACCGACTATAAAACTGAAATTTAGTTTGTGTTATAGTAAAAAAAATAATAATAAACCATATATGTACAGCTCCATGTCGTTGTATGCATTGAGCTTCTTTTTTTCAGTGCAATTATTTAATTGTTTTTTTTTTTATTAGTTCAGTCATAAAATAATTTTAATTTTTTTTTATGATTTTGGGTATACATCTTCCCTTTCTCTAAATGACATGCAAATTCATTTCATACTTCGAAACGCTATCGAACACGGCAAACCCACCAATGTTGCAGCAATGTGAAACGCAGTAATAACAAACGAAATGAAAACCCATCAACAAAACGGAAATAAAAATTGAAAAAAAAATAAATAAATAAAACACACACACTGGCCAAGGCGAAAAGAAAAAAAATTAACAAATAACAAAAGTAAAAGACACACAAAATGCAAAATGAGTTGAACATAATTTCCGTCTGTCTGTCCGTCTATACGTCTATTCGACTGTCGGTATCTGTTCGTTACAATTCTCGTACGAATAATGGGCGAGAAGTGTAATTAAATTGAAGTCAATCACCAAGAGGCATAAAAACTCACTCATTCGCATTTGTTTCAGTGCTTGTTTTTTATGGGTAACCACCACCACGACCAACACTACCATCACCAACTCACAGATACAAAATATGTACTCTCAGCACTCAACTCAAGATTCATAGAACAAAAAAAAATAAATGTATCTAGCTAACTAAAAATGTTGCTTGATGTGGTTGCAAGTAAGAAAACAAATGAACGGACAAAAAATCCCATTCTATGTACTGTGAGACCGCAGAAAATAAATACTTAAAAGCGAAATAAATTACAAAGAAGAATAAAAAAAGTTGAAATACAAAGCAGCAACAGATAAAAACGGCCGTCCGTCCGTTCGTCCACCACCACCATCGTCATCAGCACCAGCACCTCCGCCAACTATACTCGTAGACAACGACCGACGACCGACAACGACGATTGCGGCGATACCCAACAATCCACATCCACACCATTCCAAAAAGAAGGAGAAGAAGGTTAACGTGCGAATTTGTAATTTAATTTTTATGTTGATTAAAGAAAGAAAACGAAAATGAATACTAAATAAAAACAAGCAAACAAAATAAGAGCAGCCAAGCAACAATAACTACGCGCAAGCAATAAAGCTGTGTAGTAACAGATACATAAAAGCGTAGATAATTCATACTTTCGAATCATCACAAATAAACTTGGTGACTATAATTTATTGGAATTGGAATGGATGTCTAGATTAAGTACTCCATCCAAGTGTCAAGCATAAGTTGATGTTCGCACGAAGGGAAATGCTTCGGAGTCACAAAAGTTGAGTTAAGTTAGCGAACGGTGTACATAGGTAAAAAAGTATTTATTTGACTAAGTGGCGGAAAAGGTTAGAGATACGAACGAGTATGGTTAAAATTCAAAATATATCCAAAATACTGGAACTAAGTTTTGTGCCAAGGTTGCATAGTATCTGCACTTTAAGATAGTATACCAGCAGCAGGGTGCGGTCGAATTACCCAACTGAAGTTTTCAGCACAAAGATAATCAACTCAGTAATCTATTTAAAGAATATTCTATCTTTGAAGAAGATGTTCCTCATGATCAGAGGAGAACGAACAGTCAGGTGGCCTTGAAAGAACTTATAGAAATTAGTGCAGGAATTGCAATCTACATCCACATACATGCTGATTGGACATAAAAGCCTAATTGGAGAATTTAATTGAGAGAGGATTCAAACGGACTCAATTCCCTACATTTGAAATATGCTTTCGTAAACGGTTATACATTTGTCAAAGCCACCAAAAGGTTAAAAGACTATGCCGAATATAGAGTCCTAAACATAAGCCTGCAAGTACGAACAAGGAAATATGGTAGTAGAACCGCAGTCGATCCTGAGGATATGGACAAAATACTTTTGCAGAATGTATAACGGCAACGTTACCAGGCAGAATGAACTATTCAACCTGAAAGAACATAACCAACATTTCCATTCACCCAACTCAAACCGACTCACACGAAGGAAGGACAGATCAGAGGCTGATGCCCTAAATCAGTGTGAGATGATTTATTTAGGAGTACAAGTGGGACGGGACTTCAACTAATTTGCAATGTGAAACTGTAGGCAGATAGCTAACAATATAGCTATATACTTATTGCAAGACCTCAAATTATTTGCTTACAATGCCCAACTCACTCAAGAGTTGAAGCAATGGCCACCCGCTACGTTATTGCTCGGAGGCTTTGTCAACATGCTAAACTGTAGGATTTTAGATTCTGAAAATCCAAAGACAAAGAGAAATCAATGCATTCTCAAAGGTTCCTACTTCTTTCAAATTTGCAGTGACAACGACATTTTAGTGAGCGGAGTGCACTAAAAGGACATGAAAAATAATTTTTTGTGACCGCAATTGGATGTTTTGGAATGGTCTTTCGTTCCACACCAGCAGTCAAAAAGTCCATCATATGTGGTAACCATGTTATCAGCCGTTTGGGGACATGCCTCGGCCACCGTGCAGCTGCGATCTGACGTGGTTGAAATTTTATTTGGGAAATATTGAAATCGTACTTACGGAAAATTGACACATTTACAAAAAAAACATGCAGTCAGATATTCGCAAAATTGGACCACAAGCTATGGACAATTTACTGCAAAATTGGATGGAGACGATGAGCTAGTCCCAAGCCAGCCGCCACCGGAAGTTATACTCTCATCAATAAAGAAACATTCGTTAAAAAATATTGAACGGTGCAGACTTAGTAACAATTAAAAAAAATCTTTAAAGTACTAAAAAAGAGCATAATTAAAAAAACTGCTTGGTGGTTTCTATGATTTAAATATGGAACCTCTAGCTCAGTTGTTCAACATGTGAGGCCAAGTGGGTCGTATACGAGAAATAGACACTTTTCAAAAGCCATTGAAACTACGTGTAAAACACTTCCCCTATTGAGTTTAAAAAACAAATACTAAATATTACAAAACAATCTTATACGAGTAAATCTTTGCAATAAAATTTTCATTTCCAATTAAACTTTTAAAGAGTTATTCTTATTTGAAAAACGCGAACACTGCGAACACAAACGATTTCAAAAGTTCTCGACAAAATACCAACAAGGCAATAAGGAAAGAAGGAAGCATTTCATAAATTTCACAACCCACACCTTGTTCCTTGCATATTAACAACTTTCCAAGACCAAGTAAAATAAGATAGATAATTTTTCACTACCCACTCCGCATCCGCATCGACCCAATCCGCTACATTAAATTACCTATTCAAAGATCTATAAATCTTAATACGACCAGAAAAAAAATGCAAAACAACCCCCTAAAAGCTTTTGGTGAACTTCAGATCGTACTGAGTATTCGCACAGAGTATTTTTGAAAGCTTCACTGTTACTGTACTAGAGAGAATTAATTTTTAACTAAATCAGATTTTTGATGTAAGATTTATGGTTTTCCAGCAATTATTTTTTAATTAAGTTTATGTTATGATGGTCCTATATATTAATTGAGATAAATATGTATGCATATGTCTTCAAATAAAAATGAAATACTAAAACAAGTGCTGCAGGTGAAAGGATACGGGAAATGCTAAAACTAAACCGAAAACTAAATATTTATTATAAAACAATGTACGATAAATGTGAAGGAAAATTTTTTCCTCCTTAGCCACTATGCATTTTGCGTTGCTGTCAAGTTAATAGAATTGGTAGGAAAAACTTTAACCTTATATCCAGTAGGTATATTTAATAAAAAGGACATGACGGCAAAGGAAGATATTTACAATGTCAACAATTTGCAAAATAAATTAAGTTTATCTGCCAGCTACAAGAACATCGTCTAATGCTAAATGTCTGCTTTGATATGGAAGGAAGACCATTTGGTAAAAAATGTATGCTCAAAATTTTCAACATAGACATCATTAACGTTGATAAATACGTTCCGATACACTTCAAAGGAAATTTTATTTAGGGTCGGTCAAACCCCACCCAGTACACAAACCCTTTTAATCTCACAGCATCGCGTATGCATACGATTGGACAGTATTAGATAGGTTAGCCTTGTCATAATACGTTAAATGATTTCTCTAAGATTTAGTTACGGAAATAATTATTCTGTACGAAATATGTATCAATTTTAATAGGACCTACACACGTTAGAGTTCTTTTAGTATAAGAACTGAAGCCCAGAGACCGTGGAATGCTAATAATTTACGCAGATTAAGTGTTAGAGAAGCAGAAAGCTGATGCTGATTTTTCAAAGAAAATATTCTCTAATCAGACATGTTGCAACCTCGCTAGATATCTCAATAAGAAAAATAAAAAAACCTCATGCGTGATACTGTTCGAAATTTACGAAAAAGTCATCGAAAATTAAATCAAAGGGATCGACTACTGCAGCAGGTCTACGGGGCCCATTTAATAGATATTAAGTTTTTCGAATAAATAATAAAACAAATCCAATGATTTTCTTAATTTTTTTTTTTTTTTTCTTACGTCAGAAGCTGGAATTGGACCACCCTTTACAAATGTTGTACTTCAGCATGAAACAAAATGCTAGACAAATGCGCCGCACGGCTCTGCTGGAAAATATTCGTCTTTTGATGAAATTTTCAAGGTTATAGTTGCATAATTGAATCGTAATCTGCTTTTCTTGAGATAACACGACCTTAAAACTTTTCTCGCAGCAGTCTAATTGTATTGCGCATAGTCGGACAGGTTACGCCGTCCTGCTGGAACTTCTCTTAATCATTCTATGTAGGGTTCTCCGCATCCCAAATTTGATCATTTTACTCAATAACGTAGCCATTAAGTTGTGTCTTATCGCTAAAAATGAAATTTTCGTTCATTTACCGATATTCCGCTAACCAACTAACTCTTCGCTTAAAATGGTCTGATTTCTTGAATCAGTTATGTATCTCTTATTGCAGCTGTTTTCGAGGGAACGTATTGAACCAGTTTCCCCAAATTTCAATGAGTTTTACTTTTGATTCGACGATATACTCGTATGAAATTTTATGAGCTACTGACCTTACAGACAAAAAATGGATCGAAATTTAAGTCTTGAACTTTTATTTCGACGCGCTTTAGAACAACTCCCGGACTTGCGCATACAGTTGATAATCGAGCAACAATTGCGCTTGAAACAGCACACAGCAAAGACGCTCACGTCATTATCATTGGTAAGCTGGTCAAGCATAAATGTTATTTATGCGTTGTACCATGCCAAACATATTACCATAATACCTACACGTATACTAGGTATTAAACAGATATACATAATGTTAAACAGATAGTTGATACCACAGTTGTAGTTTATACTATGCTCCCCATGTTTGTCACCATTGAGGGCATTTCTTAGTTTAGGGTAGTTTTATAGTCTACACAAAATAGTAAACGATAACTATGTATTCGGCACGCAAAAAGAAGAATGCATTTTGAATATTGAAAGGTACCCTTCACTTCAATTTCGGTTATACCATCAGTAATGCAGATCATAATAGCGATGACTGCGAAATTAAAAAAGGATTCAATGTTTTCTTTCTAACACATTATCCCAAGGGACCGATATGGAGTACAACAAAAGCAGCAAAGTACCTGAAAAATACCAACAACTTCATTGCAGGATGTTCCACCTGCTGTCAAAAATTTAGAAACGTCGATGAAGAACCAGATATTGAATTAAAACGGACAAAATGACAAGACAATATTTAGGAGAATCCCACACCCAAGCCATAAATAAATTCGATTATGTGCGACTAAGAGAAAGAAGTAGGTATCGGTTCTAAGGCTAGTGTTCACAGTTTTTCTTAAGACATCCGATTTACCGCATGTAACCGGTACACCTCTGGGCCAAATTTCAACTCTTTAGCCAAAAAGAAACGGACAGACACCGACATAAAAGAATAACTATTCCAATTTGCTATTTAAAGACGGAATACTTAAAAGGATACAGTAAAGAGAAAGCCATCTTTTATTTCCTTTTTAGGAGCATGCCATTTCGGAGCTTTCGTAAAGAAAGTTCGTAGAACTCGCTTACTTTTGGATAACAAAACTCATCTGCGTGTTCGTTCGGTGTGCATATATTTTCCAAAACGTGTGTTAAAAACCAGGAGCCACAACTGGTCGTAAGCTCAATAACTGTCGCACTTTTTTAAGAGAATATTGCATAAAGATCTCGAACTATTTGCTTTAAAAGTCCAACGCTCTCAAACGTCAACTTTAGGTAAACTAATCATCCGCTTAATTATCGCTTCTCTGTGTGACTATTAAATGAGTTGGAAACTCACGTCGATTTTAGTCGCAAAAACATCTTTTTGGGTAAAGGTCTGTTTTCATCTCGGTCATAGGCGTAGATAAGCCAGTACATTTGAAAAGAGTTACTGTTCGGTTATGGGTTTTTGAGTGGTGACATTATTGGTCCCATTAGAAATGAAGCCTGCAACAACGCTTGTATGCTATAGACACTATTTTGGCTGCTGGTGGACGATTTCAACTTGGGCGGGTTTTGGCACCAACAGGGCACCGTTGGACTTTTTTTTATGGAGAACTCTTAAGGACAGTTGTGACTCCAACAATCGACGCAAACACAACCAATGGTGAGATGGGCTAACATGCCTGGACTGTTGCTTCAGACATTTGATTAAATTACTTTTCCTTAAATAGTTGGAAGTTGTAATCTTCTCCAAAGCGCAACAACCATTGAAAAATATTGAACAGTATATTTTAAATAGCCATTTTAGAAAGAAACCAACAGATGAGCAACCCTTGTTCATATTGCAAAACCGACTTTTTTTAGTAATTTTGTACACCCATAACGATAAAAACGGGCAAAAAAATGGACGCCATAAATGATCAAGCTATGTCCATCCGCTCATATCACAACTTCTCTTCTTTTTTTTATCCAGAAAATCTAATAGTACAGCAAACAGTTTTGAAATTCACTTTTGAAAAATCTACTTTTTCAATATTTTTTTCTAAACTAAAAACAATTCTACGAAATATTTAGGCATTTACTTCGTGTACCTAGTTCTGTCATAAATTCTGTTACAAATATAAAACGCAAAAAAAAAATCAAGTGAACATTTTGTATTAAATATTGTTTCATTTATCAGACCACAATATTTCTGCTCTAAGGATTTCCAAACTTCTGCGACGAGTCCTGTAGACCATAATGTCTAATTCTGACCATAAATCGTAATCCAACGAATTCAAATCTGGACTGGCCGACGCGGCGGCCAATCGTCTGCTGCTACAAAGCCATTGATATTGACTCTGAGCCACTCCTGCGTGGTTTTGACTTTGTGCTCTGATCCATCTGTCTCCATTGAAAAGGGGATTGGTCAAACCCCTCACAACACCATCTTGTGCACCAGTTTTAACGCCTTTTTGACAGAAATGAAGGGTTGTGACATCTTGGTGAGAGACTCCCACTTACGGAAGTGGGATGATGGCCATGTTGAACGCTTGGAACAACTTTTTTCGCTTCCTTAGATGATACAGCATTATTTTGTTTGCTGAAAACTTCTTCCACGGGAAAAATGTTCTCATCCGTAAACAGAAGATTTTCATGGCCACTGTCCGCGTGCCACTCTTGCAGTCTCTTGCATCTTTTCAGTCTAATTTTTTTCAGTTGAGATGACCCGTGGACCGACGTTAGGCTTTCATATGCAGATCATCCTGAATCAGCCAAGAGGTGGATCTGGTTGATTAATCCAATTCCTTGGACATGATTATCTGTTTCCTAAGGGGATTTCTTCGAATTCGTTGACACACTGCTTTTACTACCGCACTCCTACGGACGACTCGCGGACGACCACTTCTTAGCCTGTCCTCTACTCCAGACAATTCACCAAAGCGATCAATAGCCTGATAAACAAATATTTCGATATTCCGAGTGGTTTTAGCAACTAAAAAATATAGCACCTCTGCAACGCTATTACCGCAACTCCATTCTACATATGTGTTTTGAAAAACAAGTTAACGATTCTAACGATAAGCACTGTAAATTGTGTAACAGAACTTATGGCAGGACTAGGCACATTTCAGAGGGTGTAAGAGTGGGCGTACTTTTGAGGACCTATATCTTGAAAGGAAGGCTTTCTTTCTGGAAGTATTTACCGTGATGTTAGAGTTTTATGCTAAAAATACTAGAATCCAAGATTTTCTGATCAAATCTCTCACGAATCAAGGCTGTGGTCTTTAAATTAACTATCGCCACACCGACATATGTACATATGTACATATTTCTTTAGGGCAGTATATAAAAATTAGTTTTCTGAATGTTTTTTGTATGATCAATGCATTTTGTACACATTTGGAACTAAAATCGGAATATTTTAAAAATTAGTAAAATCTTTAAAATCGTGTTTCGATTTAAATACTGAATTTAATCGAGTCAACATTTTCTAAATTTTTTAGATACATAAGTTTCATCCACAATAACGGAAAAATTATACTAAAAAATATAATTTCAGCCTTTCAGCAGCTCTGGCAGTGTTGTATGAGCTCCTAGATGATACCCGCTCGGTAAATATGAACATACAGTAGTGACCGCTTAAAGTGAATGCGGTTAAAGCGAACTTTCGGTTATAACGAACCATTTCACCCAGTCCCAATAAATGTCCCATAAGAACTATGAATTATAATTTCGCGTATAGCGAACCTGCTTAGAGCGTATTCTTTTTGCGCGTCAAATGAAGAAAATGTTCCGTTATAAACGAACCAAAAATGTCTCACTTAACATTAAATTGTCATCCAATTGTTTGGGACTTCCCCTAGAACTGTATAGCTGTATTTACGTACCAACCATTCTCAAACAACCAAATGTTGTCCTTGAACATAATTTTTTCAGTACTTCCCCGAGTTACATTATGTTTGCATCAAACGACAAACTTCAAAAAGTAGCACAAATTAGTTGAGTACTGGAATTCTGTTTTTTTTTTATGTGTTCACACGTAGTTTTCCTATTTCTCTTCTTTTTTGGTTTTTTGGACAAAATTTGAGGTTCTTTTTAGCATACTACTTATAAAGATCTTCGGTTATAACGAATCAATTTGGTCGGTCCCTTCGAGTTCGTTATAAGCGGACACTACTGTTTATAAAAATTTTTCCTACGTATTCCTGTTTATATTATGCACATTTATGCCCATATTATTGTCAATATTACAAGTTGCAGTAAATAGTAGGATACGAAACCATAAAATATTTAATTACGTTAAATTTAAAATATTAAACAAAACAGCATCAACCTTTAACATTAAAACACTTAAATAAAAAGAGAGAGACGAACAGTGCGGTGTAATTAAATGAATACAATAAAAAGTTTAAAATAATAAACCCATAACTGTTGACATAAAAATAATATGTGGCAGCCCTTTTCATTGCAGATACATTATGCACATTTTAATTTTAAGTAAAAGCATTGTCATTCCTTTATAAGCTCTCATAATTAATTTATAAAATGTTAAAAGGATGTTTAATTAAAATGCCCTCAGAAGAATTAATTGTCACTGCGAAAATTATAATCAACATAATTTATCAAAGGAAAAGTGTCAATAAACGCTGATTGGGGGTATGCGAAACGAAAAAAAAAATCAGCAACAGCAAATGAGTAATAATTTTCCACCACCCACATTTTCCAAGTGGTGGGAAAAGAAAAACATCAACAATAGTAACTCCCGCTTAAAAAACAAAAGTGCACTCTGCCTTTTCGTCTTACACACAGTTTTGTTAGCTCAATGCGATACAAATACGATGACGATGACGACGAGGAAGAGAAGACGTCGATTGCATAAAACAAAACGCGGTGATTTGTAAAAAAAAAAAAAAAAATTTCCAATTTTCTTTTACTACAAAAGTAAAGAAAAATTCACCACTATACCCTTCACTACATGAATACACAAATCTTCACATACGCCGATTGTCGCTTTTCTTCTCGCTCTCTTTATCTATCCACCCGAGAAGGCAGTATAGTCGGAATCGCTCTTCCAACGCGGATAAAACACACAAAACACAAAGTACCGTACCGAAAATCTACAAAATAATTCACTAGCAGTTACTAGCCGCCGAAGTAACCAAACAGAAGCACAACACACAGGGAAGAAGATACTTTTCTATCTGAATTCTTTACAGGAGTTTCACAGAACAACTACACCACACTGAGGAAAGTAGCGATTCGCACTCTCATCGTTGTCGTGTGTATCGCTGTCAGTTGAATACTGCCCGAGACAGCAACTCGGAAAAGCTGAAATCCACCCGAAGTTCAGTTAGCTTGTGCCTGCCAGCAGTATGTCTGCTGCTTGCCAAGCTATTACCGTGCCACTCTGCTAGGCAAGGCAGTCATCGGCAGTGCGCTATTGTTGTGTGTTGCTGTTGTTGCTGCTGGTGGAAAATCGTTTTTAATATACAAAAAACAAAGTAACGAGGAAAATACATAAAATCGCACATGACCCTCCGCGCACTGAATCAATGTCTAGTATTCATATCTAGTATCTCTATGGGGTCGGTTGTATCTGTAGAACGTATGCGGGAGTTAATAGCGCGTGTTTGTGTTGCGAAACTTCCCGGTGTATCTATACATTGTTTATGAGAAAAAAATTCATGTGCCGAGTCTGTGCCACGCAGTGTTGTCATACACAGATCTTTCATAGAAGCTTTTAACCATCTAAGTGAAAATAAAATATGTAACATCTTATCAATACGAATTTTGATGCAGCGTTTAACTTTCCGAATTCCAATACTATTGAAAACAGCTAAATCATGGGAACAGGGGCACCTCGACTTGATTATAGGCGCAAGTGCATAAGATACATTTTCAATGAAAATAGTTCTAAAATCCATCTAATTGGCAAAATTTGTAATTGGGCTGAAGCAGAAGGTTAACGTAACGATAGAAGATATGATAGATATTAAATTATCCTTTAACAATCGCGTAGTTTTGAAAGCAATTCAATTGTATTATCACTGCAGTTTTGGCATATAAGGGAAGTTCCTGCTATAGTAATAGGTCTAGAAAACTTAGCTCTTCATAAATGTGGATAAGAAAAGAAATAGTACATACATATAACACTAAAGCACGTTCAACGGTTATCATGCATATGCAATGGTGATTTAAGTTTTAAGTTCAACTAAAAAAGCTGTGTACACACATTGAAACTTGACAGCCATCTAACGCTAGTGTAAGCCACTCTAAGATCAATGCTTTTTAATGCGATTCTTAGTTAAGCAGACAACATTATCATTGAATATAAAATTATAATTCTTGCAGCAGCGTTTTAATGTCTGGGAGGATTCTATATGTGTACACAAAAATATATACACACATGGACCTAAAATAAAATATGGTATGGATACGAGAGTTTTCTCCAGTGCAACTGATGTCAAAATTACCACACTACTTAAATAAGGATCATTGTAATGCATTTCAGAGTGAAAAATTAGACAGACTTCAAAACAGCGTATTGGTTTTCAATTAAAGTAAAAGGTGGCGCTGCTGCGCTACCTCAGGCGAGCTCACAAGCCTTGGAATCGTTCATATCCCAATCTAAATTAGTAAAGCTATGCTGGAGATCTTTAAATGAAATTGCTAAGAGACGTGACGTTAGCGTGGGATGAGTTTCATATCACGGGGACGTTGCGACGGGCAACTGAAAAGTGGAAGAAAGTAAGAAATGCAATCTTCTGGTAGTGTTTTTATAATAAAGCTGAGCGATCTAGAAATAAAGAAGCGGACAATTTCACCTAGTCAAACAGTACAAGAAACAATATCAGCCCTCTTTATTTGTCAATGAAGATTTGATCAAACCTGTGTTTAAGAAAAACGAAAAACATTTTTTATAATAAATAGAAAAACCAAATTAGGATTAGACAACGACTTCGAGAGATTAGAGCCCCTTTTTAGAGTCCTGTAAATAGGCCCTTTCCTGGTGAAAAACACATTCAAAAACAACTTCATTGGACTCAGGAGAATGTCATTGAACGTCATTGGAACTAAATTATTTTCACATACGAGTCTTCTTTTCTTTAATCCATTAAACGTGCTCGGCCAGAAAAGGGTCTGCGGAAAAATTCCACCAGACAAATTATTGGAATTAAGAGCTCCAAAAGGAGTATGTTCCGAAGCATCGTAGTAGACCTTGTACCCAGTAGATGGAGCATGGATCAAAGTAACATTCTTACCATGGCTTGGTCATTACAGTTACCGGATACCGTTTCAATAGAAAATGTGTAGGTTTAAAAAAACCTAAGATAGCCGTAAAAACATTAGCAATAACGGTCCAATTCATGAACTAAAAAAAATCACTTAATCCAGACAACGTCAGTAAATTAGCCGAAAAATGCCTGCGTGGATGTCAGGAAATAATAAAGAGTCTGGGAGATTGCAAGTATTAAACTGCAGGTCAGACATATGTAGGTACAGTATGCATTATGATTATGTCTTATTGATAAGGGTGTTTTGATGTGGATTTCGGCAGCGTGTCCAGCGTGGATGTACTCAACAAAGAAAATTGTTATCAAACCTGCTTCTAACTCAAGTTTTGATTGAACGGCCTCTAACAACAGAAGCCTCAGAGTTCAAAATTCCGATGCACAGAGGGAGTTGTGTTACAATCACCATTCTACCCACACAATTTTGGATGCATCTTGGTATCTTGCACTCAGGCTATAAAAGCGGTTGTTTCACTCTAAACGTTGCAAAAAATTCTTTATAAAATATTTAAATAATAAATAGTTGCAATAAATTCTTTAAAGCTTTTGATGTCACATAAACATATGTAAATTAAGCAATTCCCTAAGGTTTCATTATATGTCACCACCACCTTACTACAATTACATTACATTACATTACATATGTACATTGCAGTTCTATGACAAACGTTTGACTGATCTAAACCTGCAGTTTTTCAGGTTATCAATAAATAGTAGTACCTTCTCAAAATGAACTGTTATATGTAATAATATTCTGAAGAATCCAAATGTTAAGTAAAAATAACCTGATCGCTCTGAAAAATTAAGTAGAAGCGATCGACGTCCACTAGTCATAGCTAGCATTACATTAGTGAATATTCAGTTAAAAGAATGAGTAATTTTTAATAATTTTCAAACTCTGACTGGTAAAAATCGTGAGAAACCTCAACTGTTTGACGTAACATCAGATGATGACTAACAACAATTCCCAGCAACAAAATAAGCCTCATTTGTGGTCATACGTCAAGTGGGAATGAGTTCAGTGAGACCACAAACAATCACATTTACCTTTTTGCAAGATCCACGAAGCATTTCTTTTCCAGGAAACTTGAAAGCGTGTCCTTAGCAAAAGTGAAATCTAACACTTGGACCAATAACATGGCGATCTTAAGTTGGTATCAATCGATCCGATCGATTTTACCATCCACACGAAAAAAAGATTCTATGTTTTAGAGATATGTACGTAATTTTACTTCATGCAGGGCTAGGACTCGTTTTGTTCAGATTTTGAGCTAGAGCCTTTTTGATGAATTTTGTTTTCAGCTTTGTATGTTGTAAATGTATCTGTAGTTTTGTAGTATGAAAATCAGTACGTCAAATAAATTAGATAACAAATTGTGGTTTTGGAGATTTGACCGATGAAAGAAAGCATCTAGGGGTAGCACGGTTGTTCTTAAATAAAAAGTTGTCCTTTTTGTATACTTTGCAAAAATAATGAGTTATTTTTTTTTTTTCAAGAAATATTTGCAAAGATAGCTTAAAGAAGCTCTGAGAGATGTATTTAAAAAAAACTGTTTTTTCAAAACAGTTGAGAAAAATGTTTTCATTCATAGCCTAGGATCTTTTCTGGATGGGTGTCGATGAGGTAAAAATCGAACGTGCAAAGGTTTCGTCACTCTAGAATGAGTCACAGAGTGAATCAGATCAGATATTTGTGAGAAGATTGTCGTGCAGACTGCCAGTAAGTGAATTGTGAGTTAACTTTAAAAAGAAGATGACTAAGGTGTTTTGAGGTTAGATTTCATAAAAACCTAGTCAATTTAGCCTACAATGGCTCAAATTCCTCTTATTTCAAGAAGGAATCCATGAGATGTAAGCTGAACATCGATTAATTCCAATTGCCAAGGCATAATTTTGTTTTACTTTAGTCAGTCGACTGTAAATGTGGTTTTAGTTTCAGACGCACAAAAAGGAAAAACACAATGAATTGGTAACAGCACATAATTGGTAATAGAAGTCTTTTTTTTTTCCTATTTGATGAACATCTTTAGCTTTAAGGTCAATTAGTTCCTTGTGCTTGGTATTCAATTCAGCGATACGACAGAAAAGTTGATATGTTATAAGAAAATAGGACAACAAAGTTTGAGTCAAAATTTGCACCAGTTTCCAAATTCTTTTTTGAATGAGGCAAACGGTTTCGGAAAGGAATGAGATAAATCATGCGTTCGTACTTTAACAGTCTAAAGCAAGACCTTTCGAAGACATATGTATATGTGTATGATTGTAGCAATTAGGCTACCCTACGCAGCAGAAGAGCTTATGAGTGAAAACAAGATACAATTAAAAATTAAGGACCTTTAAAAAATATGCATTGCAAATAGGCAGTAACATATGATTGAAATGAACGTATATAGGCGTAGTGGAAAAATGAGCAGGCCTCAAGATCCAGTACCGCATGAAAATTAGCTTAGAATGAGCCACAAAAAAGGACATTTCACTGATTGCAAAAAAAGCAGACAGATGGTCGCCTTTTTTATCAACACGTGGTGAACAGTTTGAATGGCTAGAAAATGGTGGATTATTATACTTCCAGACTAAGCAGTATAACATGCACTAAGGAAAGTGTACCAATACGTTGATGTTATGCTGTGTTGCATAGGAATATTCCAGGTAATAAAAGAGCGATTGTTCTAGTCAGAAACAAGTCAGCGTTGCATACTTTTAGGCTCAGCTTCTATTATTAACGAGTGACTCGCTCACAAATCTCCAAAGCAAGCACCGCCAACGGGGAATGGGCTAAAAGTAACTGAGAAAAGCCGGATAAATTTGCCGTGCATTGAGAATCCTAATCCCAATAACCTATACTACAGTGTTAGCGTTACTTTAAACGGGGATATTACCGTTCCCGACTTAATTACAGGACACACTTTTAAAAATTAATGCGAAAGCATTAATTAAGCATCTCTGCCACTGCTGGGAGATTGCAACACATATGTACATATGTACATATAAAGCTATTGAGAATTCGAATATTGAGAATGATACTAAGGCCAAGAGAAACCCCTAACCGCAAAGTCCTTGATCGAAAAAAGTTGCTGAAACGATTACAGCATATACAAGACACTATTTTAGCTAAATTCACAGATTTTGCAGTCTTATTGGCAACGGGAAATAAGGTCGCGGATGCTACCGCCAAATTGTAAAAAATTGTAGATGATTGAACAGAAATTTGGATCATCGCCTCGTTAAGGCCAAATCTACTCGAGCTATATTAACAAACAGAAAAGTAAACCAGGTAAATCCAGTCCTTCAAACTTTGGACAGTAAAAATATGGTTCGTGGACTACAAACGACAAAACGGTCAGAAGGCCCGCAAGTTGCGGAAACATACACTTCATGTTGGAAAGTCACCTGCATATAGTTGAAAATATGAAATTAAAACTATTAGATACGTTTGACTTAGTTTAAATTATAAGGTGTGCAAAACAACACTTTATTTCCTCTGCAGATTTGTATTCGGAAATGAATTTAAAAGCAAATTCATCCCAAACTCAACTCTTTTCCACCAAAAGAAAAACGCAAATTCCCAAAACACTTTTAATCTGGTAACACTCTTTCGATACCGAATTCCTTTTATGCACAAGCATGACGTTCATATTATTCTTCTCTACACAACAACAATATTTTTCAACTTATTCCACTTTGATATGATGTTTCATCGCAAGTGCGCATAGTTCGCCTTCAATTCGTCCGTTCGTCTCGTTTACGTGTATCTACCAGTATCTATCTATCTGCGCTTACTAACAGATACATGGCAACATAGAATATTTTGCATGAAAATGCCGTACTTTGCAGACAACTGCAGATGAAAGCAGAAAAACATTTCGTAGTGCAGGCGGCGCGGGGATTCAGGGGAAGTTTTTTTTCAATTTCGTATTATTCATTCGATATTGAACTTTACCGGTCTCTCCAACGCAATCTACGGATGCGATTGCGATGGCAGAGAGATTTTCTCGTCGCTGTTTTGTGTGATTTAAAATCTCCGATTATTTTCCTTTCTTCTTCTCAATACACTAATTCTGTGTTCAACTGCGGTGTTTTACAGTGTGATTATTCATGTGGTATTAGTTGTTTGAAAGCCTTTGGCAAGTGAAGTTACACTTGGGTACAGTGTGTGTACTCGTGTATAACGTACATATCTGTTGAGGTTGAAATTCATTTTTTTTTTTCAAGCCAGACGATAGTTGTACTCGTACGTAATGAGATTATTTTATGAATTTAATTGAAATTTTCAAGGTGCTGCAGTTGGGAAGTATCGATCGATATATATTTTTTCGTTTTTCAATTCATTTGAGATTTGAAAATAATCGACTTCACAAAAAAAAGATACAATATACGAGTGCAGACAAACTGAAGGAAAATTACATCTCACACAAATAATTTATCTGCATATGCCTGCTTTAGTATCTACATATGTACGTAGAGTGTACATATATAAATGGCTTTGAGACCGCTATTTTTTGCTTCGTAAGAAGTGAGTACGTGATTTGGATAACAAATCCAATTGTAATATTGCGAGTATGCAAAAACTGGAACATAAAATAAGGCAAAGTGTAGAAAGGAAGTGAATTGAAGTTTACTATTTGAAATTTGGTGAAATATAAATAGAAAGAGGTCGTGCGTTCGCTTAGACTAGACCATATGCTGGTTCGTTAATTTGAAACGTTCGACAGGGTCACAAAAATACTATTTTATCTAGTTTGTGACTCACGAGGGAGGCATTATTGTCTTTAAAGGCGACGTTGTTGTACCAAAGAAGTTAACGACAAAAAGGATTTTTTGAATACGTATGTAGCAATATTCTATAGACCACTAAAGAAAAAACAAATGCTCTAGAATCTTAAAGAAGGCATTTTTTAACAATTGGAAGAATTCCTATTCTGTTCCAACGGGTTTTAGAAGGATTTTGGAGCAGTACGTCTCTCCGCGACTGTCTATTCATTTAATGAGTTCCAGTGAAGAATGTACATAGAGCATAGAAATGTCTCCTGAACGTGTATGTTTAGATTCAGACGAGAGGTGGCCTCTTGTCAAAAAGCTTGACTGCCTACGGAAAAAATGTTCTTCTGCCTAGGGTATGAGTGATTACCTATTACTCACTGATTAAAACGAAAGGATTTCTAATCGAATATGGACGAGCTCTTATCTACGCTGCCTGAAAGTCACAAAGTGTCGTTGGTGGAGGGTTTGGAGAGAAGTTTTTAGACAACATGTCATCCGACATCATATTGACTTTGTTCCTATTTTCCATTCTTTCAAGCGTGGATAAGCATGACTTCCATGATAAAAAGTTCGGTCGATATTGCTTCGGTAGAGGGCGGTGCATGCTTTCCGTTTGAATTAAAACTTCGTTGGGATGTTGGGGAAGTGAGCAAACATTACCAAAAAATCTTTTGCAAAAGGTTTCTAGCTTTTCGAGTGGGACAAATCAAAATTAACATTTTTGAAAATAACTTAGATGTATCGCGAAAAATGTATTATTATTATCGGAGGGGCTTCTAAGTGAGATTCACACGGGCTTTGTTGAACTATTCTGTGATAATGAAACAGAATAAAATCACTCGAAAACATAGCCGAAAACATGAGAAAAAGTGTTAATTAAAACCCAGCGACATCAACTTTTCAAGAAGCACCTTACAGCGAATTCTCAAAGGAGATCTGCATTTTTATGTGTGCAAGACACAACCGACCTAGATTTAGAAACCAGCACTAGACTTCCGCATCAAGTGAAAATCATGGCGATACCAAAAGCAGCAGCCTGTGGATACGGTAACTTACCGTGGATCTCTGAATTATCCCCGTGATAAGTCGAATAACATAGGGATGTTCCAGGCAATTTCAAAGCGGATGAGCTAGCAAAAGAGGGTGACAGGAATATCTCTCTTAAAAGCTAAAGTTCAGTTGACGCGATTAAATTGTATTTGAAAGCGATAATAAATGGAAAAATATCAATACCTACTTCCTGCCAAATCTGGTTAGATCTGAACTTCAGAAAAACAATATTCTTCACAGTAAATTTCTTGATAGGAATACATATGTACATACCAGCAGACTGTATGTGCCCTCCAAAGATTTATGTAGAGGCTGGACAAACGAGGAGGAAGAAAAAATAATCCAAAGGAAAAGTTAGAAGTAAACGAAAATCTGTAAGGTCACAAATTGTATCTATACATCAAAATGGTTCCAATTAACCTCCAATTAATCTCATAACGGAGGGCCCGATATTCTTTAATGTTATCACATGTGTGAGCACTAGCTTTTAGAGCTTTTAGCTGGGCTATTTATAGGTCCTTATTGATTGGAAGGTGATCTAGTTAACGAAATCTATGCGCAGAAGTATGTTTAAAACATTACTTGAGACAGTTACCCAGAGGACTATTTAACTGCAATGAATAACGTCATCAGTGATGTCGACTATTTGATACCATATTTACAAGACTGCCAAGAGAGAATACTTACTTAGTTACATAACATTGGCGATTGATTTGAAAAACTCACCTGAAAGAGAGAAAACAAAAATATTAGGGATCATGTTACATACATATGTTAAGGTTAAAAGAAACAAAAAAAATTAAATATTTTTCTATTTAATAAATTTATTCCAGTGAGGTAAAAGATACGAAGGTTTTTAAAAGGTATCGTTTGCTATGTGCAATGATACTCCTTTCATGAATGCGGTACAAGTGCAAGTAAAAACTTAAATTTATGACCAATAGAGCTTCTCACTAAGGATTTCATTTGTAAAACAGTGCTAAGACTTATAGAGTCTCCATCAATCCTTGTTAGACCAGTGCCTTTTACGAAAAGGAGACAGGTCAACCTCGAACCTATCATCATACATTAGTCTATTCCAGTGAGGTAAAATATCTCGGCGTCATTGAAGACAAACGACTCAACTGGAATTTACACATCAAGGCCGTCACCGAACATACCACTAGAGCTTTGTGCGCCAATAGACGCCCGTACATACGGCCGAATTTAAGGTTTCAGTCCCAAAATGATTCTGGCTGTATAAAATGATGATGAGATGCTTTATCACGAACGCGGTCACAGTTTGGTGGCCGAAAGTAACGATCACAACGGCAAGGACTGCCTCGGTATTAAAGTTGCCATGCGTACCGGCCCAACGGTAGCATTAGAAGCTATGGGTTATTCCCCTACAAATCTTCATTTGAAACCTGCAGCTAGAATACAATTACAAACTGGGAGACCTTGTGGGACACCTAAACATACTTGACAATTCGTAGAAGGGGCCATATTCTGCAATATCCCCGCCATTGTGGTCAGGGAAAACTGTTTCGGAAAGTTATTAGAGGTAGAATTACTGGACCGTGTAAAGCTGATATAATGGGGTTCCTGCACTAGACCCTAGAAGTGTGATTTGGGTTACCCAAGACCGAGGATGAAGCTGGCGTCTTTCGAACCGACACCAAAGTCTTGATATCCACTGGAATCTGTCCTACTGTGTTCCAGGCCATTGAGATCTAGGTTAGGCTAAACCTTGGTCAATGTATTAGGGGCAGTCAGACAGCGCTTAAATCATTATCGTCCAACTCAGCGGAACCTTTTAGGTCTAAGTCTAGACCATTTCGACAATCGCAATAAATTTCGAGACAGTTGGACAAAGCGCGAAACTGTACTGATATTTACACGAATTGTTTGAAACAGAACGAAGGCGTATTCGCTGAATTTTTCAATACAACATCAAGCTACAAACATTGCCAGACTACTGTGGCACCTGAATGCTGAACTTTAAGCAATTGAAAAACCTATATGGAATTTAATAAACCGCAGACTACGCCTAGAATACGAAAATTGTTCAAAACTTCTACATTTAATTACAAGACCTGGAAACTAGACGGAATTAGCTAACAATCGAGCTGGCTGGAGAGGCACTCCTGGAGTTTATTGCCATCTAAGTAAATAACTAAGTAAGGACACCGACAATGAATCATTAAATTTGGAGACTTGTAGTTTCACTTCAGACCAGCACAGTTCTACTTTGTCATACTTAGCTGCGAACCAAAGCTTATCTAACCCATCCTTTACCGTCCATAACGGGTGATAGTTTGGTGTGGGTCTTGGGCTCGCGGGCTTACATATTTCTTTGAAAATCAAGCCGATGAAAATGGACTCCGCTGCCGAATAATGCAGTCCTCGTCTAGTTTGCTTTGTTTTGTTTTATTATGTATCTTCTAACTTCTGGTCTCAGCTATTAACCTAACCTAACCTAACCTATCATCGTGATTTCCAGATTCACCTGGTAACATAGGTCATAAAAAAAGAGCGCAATTCGTTACAACGGGCGTCTGCAAATGCATATTAATTCTGTAATAAAAGAAAACATCTTGAATGTATGATCCACTATACTTGGATTGGGAATAACTAAACCTCAGGAACTTATGATGTAAAAACAATGATAATTTATATTTGATCTTTCTTCCTTGGTCATGATTTAGGAGGTATTTTCAATGCGGTTAGAGCCATTTGGGTATTCTAACCCCACACTATCTTTCGCGATTTTCATTTACATTGAGAAAAAAATGTTCTACGAGTTAAAATAGCCTCGACCTTCTATTACACCACCAACCTTAAACCGATAGCAAATAAATTCCGCATTTGAAAGTGAAAAGTACACTATCTTCATAGACGCAAATGTCAATGTAAACAACTGATATAGTCAACAATAATTACTCTCTCTGCTCTCATCTCATTTCTCAATTTTAAGTCCGATATACTCTTCATCTCTAGAGAGTAACAATTATTATAACACCAATTTAAATTTTACAATACAAATAATTTCACTGAACATCATATTGTTGCCTGCTGATATAACGATAAGGAATAAATACACATGATTACGGATAGAGCTTCTACTTCACTAAAAAAAAAATAAATACACGCATACGTTTTAAATATTTTATGACGTGTTTAAAAATAACAAATAATAAAATTAAAATTAGTAGTAACGAATACATTATCTCTATACGCGATCGTTATGAAACGGCGCTAAAATAAATGTTAACTACGCCAATAGTAAACCTACAGTAGTGATCACGGAAAGTGCAACACTCATTTATCTACAGGCTTTTCTTAAAAACTTCTATTCTTGTCAGGCATATAGGAGCATAACAAATAATTTTAGTACTGGTAAGACATATGTATAACTTTGAAAAAATGTCGAATAATAAACAATCGACCGACGTCCAAAAGAGTCTAATAAATGCACTATTTGGAAAGCGCTTTGGTAAAAATTTCCCTTAGCGAACGTTGAAGCATACATACATTTCTCACTATGGAATTAAAGATTTATACTTCGTACTGCTTATGTATTTGGAAGTATAAAAAAGAAAATATTTGAAACAATCATTTGAAATGCATTTCTCATAGGTCGGCGATATGATTTCTCAATACAACTCTCCTTCATGCCATTGTTCCAAAATGGTACGCCACTTTCTTTGTTCACTTCTATTCTAATCCCATTAATTCATTAAATTGTTCGACGAAAGAAAATAAATTCAATTTATTTTTTTTTACGGATTAAAGAATTTATGATCGAAAATGTAATTTCCACACTCGACTGGTCAGGTAATTCGCCGGCACTTATACTATACTATACTGTCGTGGGTTGGAAACTGGGAACATATGTATGTATAACCTAAAAGCAGCGCAGCCATATTCCAATTTCGAACCATTTGTATAGCAGAATTACGAATTTGGTAGTACATATTATGAATCCTTGATTTTCTCACTTTCGGCGATCGCCAATAGCAATTTAGAAACTCTTGGAGAATTCAAATGTCTTCAGAATGGTGCCTGGAGTTTTAAGAACTGGGTTATGACGAATTTATTCTAGTATGGCCTGTAAAATCATCGGCTGAAGAAGCCTGAAAGCACTAAGCGTAGCCTCATTCTGCACCGCCAAATGTAGCGACGTGATACTAAGCATCGCTCCTATAGCTGCTGTTGCTCCGGTGATACCCACGCAAGCTAGATGTATTTTACTCAATTGATTCAGTGTTTAAGTTGAAGCTTTTTTAGCCACTATATTACTGACGCATACATATGTGATCATTGCTTTGATTTTGGCGTTGTACGACCAATAAATCAACTTGGATTTCAATCTCCAGATTTTCCAGTAGAGGAGTTGGCATATGAACACTGTCCTAGTCGTCCTGTTGGTCAAGCGGTTTGTCAATGATTACTCCAAGGTATTGACTTCGCTTCTATGGGCAATCATATCTGTCTGATATCATGCTTCTTTTTCCTAGAAGAGGGTACAAGGACAGTTTTTCCAGGATTTACGATGATCGATTTTGACACTAATGTTGATACAACATCATCTCATAACTTTGTATAGAAAATAAACAACAAAATGTCTACTTCGGTCAAAATGCTCAATGAAGTGCGTGAAGAAGATTAGTAGAAGCAGATATCAGCAGAACAAATTTATGATTTAGGAGATTCAAAGCCAGGCAATTAATTACGTCATAAAAAAATAAAAAAGCGCTACACAGTACTTATGTTTAATTAAATGAATACAAGTGTTCTTGTATATGAATTCCAAAATGTACAGGTTTTATAGCAAAAAAGATTAAATAAATAAATAAAAAGGCTTGTCGCCTATGTATTTCAAAAGATATATTACTCCTGTGACTGCAGCAAATAGTCCTTATTGTAGTTTCATTGACCATTACTTGGTAAACAATTATTGGAAAATAATAATCGTTTCAGTTTTTTCTTTCCATTAGCAAAATACGAACAAATGCAATTTTTGCGCTCGCTACTGTAGTACTCGTATATACGAGTATTTACTGCAGGAGAAATTGAAATTAGCATTTCACTCATCACTATCGTAATAATATTAAGTATCATATACTCCTATGTAGGTTGGTGCGCAGTACAGTGCGTTCCAAACTGCATGTGTTTACTTACACCAGGAATTTGTTAAGTAACTGCATGTGCACACATTTTCCTTTTGAAGAATTTAAAGAAACGAAAAACTTAGAGCCTCAGTGGATGCTGAGTCAAAATTATTGGAAATTAGACTAATATATACAAATAAGCAGAATGGGGTGGTACATAACTAACAAAGATCTCGCAAAAGTTACGTATCTCGATAGATGTTCGTACGCTAAGTAACGGATACTGTGGGTGAAAACCTTGCAGGTCTATTAGGAAGATCAACTCCCACCTCCATGCAAATATATTTGGGAGTTTTTTTGGAAGTTGCGAACGAGAGGAGACAAATAGCGAGAATCATACGTCATATAACAGGCTGTAGTGTTGTTTAGTCTGTAACGCATGACCCAAAGCGCAACAGACTACCTCGATTACCTATGCTTATGGGCGCCGTGGCTTAGTACGTTGGATTACTGAATAGGAGGTTAGAGGTTCGAGTCCCAGAAAACACCCGAAAGTTTTTTTACAGTCCCACCTCTCGCGAATGTCTGACAAATGTCCGAGAGTAATAATTGTCATGAGAAAGCTTCTCAAAAACTTAAAACAAAAAGCCTTTCGGATATGTCTTTACGCTGTAGGGAGGAAAAAATATAACACACACTACACTACGGTCGTGAGAAGCTAGGCTCTGGACCAAATGCGTTCTGTTCCGCCATACGTTCTGGACAGCAATAGAATTCTGAAGTATAAAGACTCTCCTCCAAATGAGGAGATCCACATTGAACAGTCTAAGATAGAAAATAGTATCTTCTTGGCCGTCGGGAACTAAGCCAGTCTTTTAAGCTACCGGATCACTGCAGTGTGTTCCAAGCAGATGTTTTGACTATTCGTGAAGTCGGTGATAGACCCTGCCATCGTCATTTACACCGACAACTAGGTAAAGGACTCGAATAACCAAACATGCCGCCAGGTTATATATTCCTGCCAATAACTTTTGCGGTAGTTGCATAAACGAAGAAAAGGAGGAAACACCATCTGCTATGTAACTCCCCACCCTTAAAAAAAGATTGTGGGAGAATATTTTTTGAAAATCTTCAAGACCAATGCAATTTTGATATCAACCAAATATAGAAATTCATCCAAAAATCAATATGGTTGGTTCAACGAATAATGGAACCAAGCGGCACAATTGACCTACGCACGTTTCAGTGGGTATACGACTTAGCCTAACCGTATTAAGACTCTCCTCGACTCCCAAAAGAAAATTCTTCACAACTGTAGATCCCTCCAATTTGGACGAAACTTTGTGTACCTTTTTTATTTACACCCACTCAGCAGGCTACAAACGAAGGACAAATATTATAGTGACCTAAGTGCTGTAAACAATGTAGCACCTAATGGATAAATCATTCAATATTCAAGGTGATGGCACCTTGTTTGTGCGCAAACTATGCCACAAGATTAGCTGGATTTGACCAGATTGACGATTTAGGGATCAATCGTCTGTTGGCTGACTGACATAGTCGCGGAGCTAATATCGAAATGGTGCGTGATCACCATCTTCTGATAGCTCACATTCGACTTCGTAATGTAACCGTTGGAAACAATAATATCAACGTGTTCTGTATAACTAAATACTTGACTGAACATTTTCATAGCTAAAGCAGAACGCTTTGCAAGATGTGGCAAACTTAACGACAACAACATCCTCGCTTTGCAAGCAGAATTAACAGCGAAGTTACAGGCGGCATGCGTACTACTCCTTGCATGTTATACACGCTATACTTAATTTGCTATAACTGGACCTAACATTTCAGAAGGAGGCAATTAATCGGCTCAGAAACAACGGAGAATGACACGATGAATACGTCATTCGGCATGGAGCACACAGGATTTCAACAATATTCTTTACTTACAATGCCGATCTATATATGATGAGACTTCTGCACTATGGACAAGCATTTCCAAGGACCAAAAATATGTTTGAACATAGTCGGAATGCTGTGAAAGAAATAGTTGATACCATCGATTTGGAAGGCAAATCTTAATGTAATTCAATATCCTATTGCATAACTTTTATAGGATATGGACGAAAAAGAGTAGGCAAACTTTGAGAGAATGTGTATGTATATAATTTCCCAACCCTACCCATTCTACCCATCTAATCTTGGGTATCAGAAGCGTCCAAAATTTCATTAGCATCTCAGCTTCTTCGAGACCCTAGAAGACTTACTTATGAATCTGTCTACCAATAAGTCACAGTCAGTCTAGAGTTAGTTTGCCTTAGACATCAGTTCTTATTGTAGAGTAGATAGAGTTTCCATGTTACCTTGGACGCCTCTAAAACCTTAAACACAGATATGTGTAACATAGTTGTCAGCAGCTAGTTGCTTCAAGGTGTTTATGTAGTTTTTTACAATACTTGACCTGAAGTCGGTTTCAAAGGTCGGACAAGATGTTCATTTGACACTGGTTACTCGTAATGCATTTACGTTAGTAAATCTCGGCGCGGAAAATAGATATGGAGGCCACTTAAAATCGCCTAATTCTCATATGCAGGGCAGTCATTTGAACACAGCTCTTGAAGCCCATTTTGCAGATGCAGGAAAGTCGTAACCACTGCATTTGAAAAAATTCAATATGTCCCACTGCATTCATTACAATAGAAAATATGTATTTTAACATTTACATGTGTAACTAACGAATATACAACTATTGACATTTTCATTTTAATTCATTGCATTTTTAATTCCGAATCGATTGTGATTTCGATTCACAATGGACAATTGGTTTTCAGCAGAATATTTCAGTCAGAAAATAAAATTTGGAATGCGATTTCATACATATACATCTGTATGTTAGTGTGGCTGCAAAAATTATCTTGAACTGATGTTTGTTTAGAAAACTGTTGGGGAAAATTTATTGTGAAAGTTTTTCTCTAACCATTTCACATACCGAAATTTCATAGAAAGAACTATGGAGTTGGCAGTATATCGTAGTGGCGTTCATGATGCTGGCGGGGGTGGTGGAACTCACAGTTTGTTCCCTTTGTACAATGGAATTTCAATTTTAGTGCACTTTTGAAATTAGTTCGAATTTTCTCCTCTTAAACAGAAAATAAAAAGAGAAACTTTTTTTTCTTTCACCCAATATGCAAGGTTCTGTGTTGCAGTTTTGATAAAATAATGTTTCGAAAGTGAAATTAAGTGGATTTTAAATTAATTTGAATTCTTAACTTAACATTTTCGTTGAAATTATGTGAAAATCAAATACTGGTGTACTGCCAAAGACAAAACGTCACTGTTGATAGATTTAACTTCGAAGTAGTTAGAGGGTTCCTCTACTTTGGAGTCAACATCAACTTCACAATTGACAACTTAGGGCAGATTCGATGAACACTGGCCCTTGGAAACCGGTGCTACTTCGGTTCGAGAAAACAAATGGGGTCGAAATTCCTTACTTGGAAAACAAAATATGTGCTCTATAGAAAGTTAATCCTGTAAGTTCTGCTGTACCGAATGGTAGGTAGTAATAGTAAGCAGGATAACAGAGTAGATATTGGGCACTTTCGAGCGAAGAATGGAGGAGAAGACAAAACCGCGAAATCTACGAGCTGTACCAAAATGTAGATGTAGTTCAAAGACCAAGATACTTCAACTAAATTTACACAGTAACATTAACTGCATGAACAGCAACGCTACAGCCAATAAGATCTTTGAATACCAGCCTCCACGTTCGAGACGACCAGGGAGACCAAACCTCCTCTTCAAAGACCAAGCTATAGCGGATGCCAAGGCCCTTGATCGTTGACGACAAAAGGAGGAAGGTACAAAATCCTACTATACAGTACCAACCGTGTTTTATGATGCGACCGCAGGCATACCACATGTGTTTGACATGTGATATGTTTTATAATTCTCAATATCAATCCAAGGAGTCCAAAATGTAAGGTTTTAACCAGGACTCATGGATAGAAGGGAAATTGTAAAGGGAATGACAAGAGTGTTGAAATATCTTTGCAAAGGACGGATGGACATACCAACTTATACCGCCTACTTTATCGTGGATCGAAACGCGGCATTGAGAATTGGTGGGACGCGGAAGGTGGATTTATCCCATAAAAATCCAGCATGCTATGCAAGTAATTTCTCAATATCATTCCATTGCTGCACAGTAGTTTCGAACACTGCGAAGATACTTTGCTTTCCTTGAACGAGACTTAGTGCAGGCCTTGCCGTAGACATTACTAAGTTCTACAGCTACCTTTCTTTTATTATAAAAAGAGGAAATCAAATTCCATAGCAATCAGAATCAGAGGAATGCAAAATCGGAAATCCCGCCAGCCGATAGGTTTTCTCACAGGCAAAGAACTTAGACGTAACTGTGTTGACAATTTGTCTCTTTATCTGAAGAAGGAGGATATCTAAAAGGTACATATGTGCATGTCCGCCGCTTCTGTACCAATCTCAATATAAATGCTAGAAATCCATCCGGACAACTGTATAAGAGAAGAAATCAATATCGTTCATCATCTGACACGAAAGTAGTATTTGTCAGGTGCTAGCAAGATTGAGAGTTCTTTTCAGTCAGTCCTTGGAAGAACTCGAAAACTTGGAAAAGTTGAAATCTTTTAAGATCTGGGTAATCACCTGTTTGAAATGCGTATAAAGTAGATGACGACTACCACAGGCCAAGCTCACATATCAATCTAACTAAAGAAACGTTTGCTGGAACTACAAAATTCGACGGGGACACTGAAACTTCGTACGCTCAATCAATTGCTTGTTTATGTAACATTCAAGAACGTAGCAAAATACTTGTCTCATTGAATGAACTGGGTTTTTATAGTTAGGCAATGCTATTATTAGGAAAAAAGAGAACAGGCCGAAGAATGAATCCCTGTTGTACTCCATTAAGTACTTTAAGTTAACTCAAAACACACATTTCCCCTGGGTTATCTCACCATAAACCACATTTTACATCATGAAAAATAACTCAAGTCTGTAATCACATGATATGTACTCCGAAACTATACGTACTCATACATACATGAGTTTTTCAAATTAAAATAAAATTAATATTAAATGTTGACGCTGCTTGTGTATCCAGCTTTATATTCATTTCATATGAAAAACATGTGAGATTCTTCCACCGAATTAATGCAAAATTCATTCCCAATCCGAACAAACTTTCGACTTCCACAAAAAAAAAAAAAAATCCAACGCCACCCCCATCACCCCAATATAGGGGTATACGGCCAAAGTGAGAACTAAGTCCTCCTTGGATACACTGAGAGGTGAAATGTAAAAATATTCTCTCACAAGACTGGCACGGTTGTGTGTTTATGGGAATGTATAGTTACTATACTACCACTGAATGCTTGCTTTTGTGACAACTGAAGCAAAGTGAATGAGAGAGTTTGAAGGTGGCAGGAGGCAATGTAGGTTTGGGTTAGTTGATTTCAGTCTCCATATGGGTCGGAAACGATTGGTTTGAATTGAATTTGAAATAAAATTAAAATCGATCGACACATGATATGAATCGAGTTGAACATGGTTCATAAAAGAGGTTTAGTTGAATTCATTTTTGTCCTTTGTTTCGTAGGTGCAGGAAAGGTCCTGGGATAAACCAATTTTCACTTGCATTCAATTAAAAATCAACAAAAGTTTGATGTAAATGTGTTGTGAGAGCTTGGTTTCCTATGGAGGTGGTAAAATTATATGTGTAGAATTGATGCAGGCGGATTTGAAGATTCAGCAGTAGATGATACATTTATAAAGAATGTCTTCGAAAGATATTAAAGGCAAGAAATATATACATACGTACTATTTGCTTTCTATACAAAAAAATAGAAAGCAAATCTTTTGGCCCAATCTGCCTTACAATGCATATCGTTCAGGTTGCCAGTGTTGTCAAAGAGGTGCCTCTCAAGTGAAACTTCCTATCGATGGAGAGGGCTAGACATTTATATTTGTCTTTGCACCCTCTGTAGAAACCAATTACAACCACAAAAAAGCCTTTTAGTTTTTGTTTTCGGAGAAGCAGTTACCAGTGAAGTTACTTATTTTCGTGCTAAAATCCAAATTTGTTAGCGAGACCAAGTTGCTAGACCCAAATCACGTCAAGTCTGAAAAAATTGCTCCTCCCACATCACTTTAAATTTTGGAACCGTCTGTGTAGAAATGTGTGGATTTCTTTTATGATGTTAAGCTTTCTTGGTATTCTTGCATGGAACATCCTTCCACCGCTAGTTTACTTTGATCTCGAACTTTCTCGGGAAAATTTGTTTTGACAGAGCAAGTCATTGGCTTAGTCATGTTTTTAAAAATATGTAATAAAAATCCACACATAAGAATTAATAGAACTCATGAAGCCATATTCGATTCCCCAGGTTTTATTTCAGAGCTACAATATAGGCCTTTTGTATTCCTACTCTTTCGCTTGACTCAATCAATAATTGCTAAGCCAATTGTATAGGAGAGAATTGATCAAAAAATCTATTTATAAGCTTCCAGGGAAGTAGAACTTACAAATGATAAATAACAAATTGTGTGTTCTTGGCAGTTAGTATCTTTGTTTAAAGGCAATCGAAAGCAGCTGAGGCGGTGCACGGTTGGAAATTTCGAGCGAAGCTTTAAGCCCACAGTTGAAGTTGTTACCACTGAACTTCAGAGCTGTTCAGATGGAACCAATATGAGCTCTGCGTCTGCTTAAAAAATCAAGCATATAACGCATTATTTCGATGGGTTTCTAAGTTTTTCAATGAAGTTGCCTGGCGAAAAGGAGAAATAACAATAATCCAAGCTTTAGAATTTCATACACGCTGTTTACAAAACTCCTTTAGCACTGCACTAACTTAAAATTAGAGATCAAATAAATGAACATTCTAAATAAATATGTTGTTTGGGTTGGGTGGGCGATTGGCATACCATCAGCACTGTTCTGATGCGTTTTCTTCCTGTAAAAAACACAAAGTATTTGACACAACAGACCGTATGTAGTCTAGGATTTAGTTTCTCGGATTCATGTTGTGAGGATTACATACTCAAATGGAGAGGACCTGCAGTTTATAGCTTTATCTGAAGAAATTTTCTCAAGACAGTTATTATTCTCGAACGTTTGTCAGACATTCGCGAAAGGTGGGACCGTGACAAAATTATTTTGCTAGAATTTTTTGTTGATACATTTCTCTGCAGTTCAAGTCTGTTGTCTTAAGACACGTTCCGCTGCTAAACAAGCTAAGCAGGCTCAAGTCCACAAGATAAAACACTTATTGTGGAGACTTGGTATTTTGAGCTTCTCTAAAAAGAAATGTATTTGTGTTCCTTTGATTTAAAATGACTTTTGTGAATTGTTAGTATGCACTCCCCTGAGGACATCAGTCGGTTTCTAGCGCAAGCCCAATTTTCACTGCAATGCAACACTAAGCTAAATCGGCGTCTAGTTTTTTACACCGTGCACGATTTTTCACTTTTTCCCATTTTTAAAATATGTATTTTGTTTAGAAATCGTTATATAGGAAATAAAAAACATCGAATTAGAAAATAATTTTATTAATTGCAACCCTCACTGGACTAACAGCAACAACACTTTTTTCCAAAACTTAATAGAGTTCGATCCAGGACCTATATAATCGTTGAAGAGATACATTTATAAGTCAAGAATGACTTCCTTAACTTATGAAATTACCACTGTGTTCGGCTGCCCGTCTACTTTTGTGTCACAACTTTTACAGTCTGTTTAACAAAACACAGTAAGCAATTGTAATCCAAAGAAAAGGTTCAATGTAGCATTCAATGTCTTGTTCAATCTCCCAAACTGTTTTTATTTCCTGATTTTATTTCCTTTCAGCCAAATTGTTGGCGTAGTCTGAGGTAAATGGTCTCGTTTTAGGCTTTTGTAAGATTCAATAGAACCAACATATTTTCCATTAAGTTAACATCCGGTGACTGTGATGACCAATCCATAGAAATGATTCCATTTTATGGTTTCCACTAGATTGAAAGTCTCCTCCGCTTGGAGCTCTCAATTGGGTTCACTTGTTCCGTAGACTTTTTAGCAGATTTCAGCAAACCAGATTTATACATTTTCAACAATTGTACACATACATAAGTACAAAAGTGTCCATAAACGTGCACATTTTCTTGTTTCAGCTTCAGCGTGGGATTCTGATTGAAAAATTTGACGATATGGCCGTCTGGCCGTTTTATGGTTATCGGTACCGATTTTTTTAGGTTCGGATAGGTTAGCAATACTTGGCTTTTTTTAAGCGGACTACAATCAATCAATATTCCCTTGTACTCATTTATTTAGTTGTTTAATTCTGACTGTTTGAGGTGTTGGTGTAAGGAACTTCTTAAAAAAGTTCATAATACTGGCATTCTCATGGATGACAAAAGTTAACTGCGTGCCGCTCTAGCCCAAAAAACGATTCAAACGAGTTTTCCAATCTAGTTGATTTCGGTCGTAAAATTATCTTTCCGGGCCAAGGTCATTTTCATTCCGGAAGTTGTATCAACAGACCAAATTGTAGGATGTGAAGTTCCGAAAATTCATGCATTTACTTTGGTTTTGGTTTGTTGCGGGGTTTGGAGTGATGACATCAATGGCCCCCACACCTTTGAAAATGAAGCTGGTAACAACGTCTTAGACGAGCTTTGGTTCCAACAGGATGGTACAATGTGTCGTACCAGCCATCAGACAATCCATCGATTGTACTTAATTCGGTAAGAACGTTTTTAGCTATTTTGGAGACGTGTCTTGCCCACGGCGCTCCTATGATTTAATGCCATTGGACTTCTATCTGGGAAACTGTTAAGGGCCGACTGTCTACAAACCACAATATACCTACTGCAAAATGGGGTTGCTAGGATACGCTATTGCCAAGTGAGCCATAGCAGCCATTTGAATGAAATTCTTTTAAACAAATAATCTTCAGACCTTCGCGAGAGGTGCGACATTGAAAGAACTTGTTGGTGTTTTCTTAGAATTGAATGTCGAACCTTCCGCATAGTATTCAATGCACTAACCGCTGCGCCCACATCTACTCCTGAAAAAAAAGATAGGTAGCCATCGATAGGTGCTCATGTTGTTCTTTAGACGGGTATGGACGACATATTTAGTTAAGTTTGCAACCCTCTAGGTGTCGGCATCAATGATTTTAAAAAAGAGCCGCGCTTCTCCCAGTTATTCCGGTTGAGTACATTAAATTTTTCGCACGAATGGAAATGACTTTTAATTCAATGTACTATCTGAAAGGATCTACATAGTAGTTACTATCCTTGGCCACTTGACAGACATAAGCGACGCCGGAATTCAAACCTGAATCTTCCTCTCAACCAATGACTCAAGACGCTCATGGAGTTAACCATTAAATCGTTGAAAAAGCAAACGGGTTGAATACGTTGTTGGTTGGAGGATCGAGCTATGTACATAGTAGGGATATATGAGTACCACCTTATCGTAGCCTTTTACATAACTTACCAAGTTGTCTCCGTCACTACTTATGCCCCTGAGAGTAGTTCTGCTGTCCAACTCTCTGCAGCTCCATAAAAGAAAGTACTTAAATACTCAATACACAACTCGGCATTTACCACAATAGTAAATAAATGTAAATTTAACTCCTCTTACATTCCACTAAACCTATATTTAATGGCACATACTTTGCTGTAATAAAAATAATTCAATTAAACGCACAAATTTAAACACATGTTGTTACACATGTTGCACGACAATGAAGTAGGATGTAGGTGTATTATGTGAATAAGGAAAACCACCTACAACATTCTCTCACTCTTCTTCGACAAAAGCGAATGGCTGACTGTATCTCGTATGGTTGTTTGTCGCGCGCGTTAAACTCGAAACGTCCAAAAAGGTGCGACCCCAACTTCCGGCCGATAAACAAACAAATATGAACGCGCGTACACTTTGTATGGTAATGGAATCATAGAACTTTACATGTGTCTTGTGAGCTCTTTACCTGTTTGAACGGAACGTATCTTTTTTATTTCTAATTTCTATTTTGCTTTTGTTTTTATATTTTTCTTTCATTTTCATTCTACCCTCTCTGAATATTTGTATATGCTTTAAATCGATGTCCGTAGAGATACATTAACTACATGTACATATGTATTGATAAATGAGTGTAGGAATTTTTTTTATATTCTTTATGTTCCGTTTCACATAAAATTTACATATTTTACGTTTGCAAATGGCAACAAAGTATTTGATGAACAGCAACACACTGCAAAGGTGGAAACTTTTACAATGTTACACTAGATTGCACAATCGACGAACTCATAATTTGTCGTAAACGAATCTTGAATTGGTAAGTGCATTAACGTTCATTTATTTTATTTAATTTTGGAACACCTTTTAAGAATGGTAAGTCTATCGGATTCTTTCATTAGTAAAATCTTTTAGCGACTGCACGCCGTCAGTACTTTCTTCGAATATGTATCTGCACAATGTAACCTGCGGATTTTATTGGCAGCGATAGTGTGCGCCGTGGCTCAGTGCGTTGGACTACTGAGCCCGCGGCTTCCAAGTTCGAATCGCAGAAAATACTGAACAAGTTACTTGACGGTTCAACCTCTCAAATATCTGACAAAAGTTCGAGAGTAATTGCAGTTATGAGAACGCTTATCAATTTTCCCCTCGTATAGGTACGAGTAACGAGGAACTTTAAGTCCTTTCCATTTTTGCGAAAAAATGTAGCATGCACAACACGAATGATCGTGAAAAGCTAGGCCCTGGCCAGATACAGTCTTTTGCGCCAAATATTTTTTTTACTATTATGTATTTAATGGATATTCAATGGAAGTTTTCCTTTAGTAAAAAAAAAAAGCGAACGGCATCAAATCGCAGATGTTCATGACCAAGCCACGTCTCAAAAACGGGTTAATACCACTATTACCGAACTTAGTGCACAAAAGATCAATTGTTTGACGGCTAGTGTCTCAGGTCCTATTGAAATTAAAGCCCGCCCAAATTTACGGCCACAAATGTCAAATTACGGCCACAAAAAATTAGTTACCATGTTTCTGTGGCGCAGTCTTTTGATCGTAAGGTTATTGACAGCTTTTTTTCAAAGAGGATCAATGATGTCAACATTTCATAAAAAAACAAATCAAACTCATTGATCTTGATTTGGCTTCTCTACGACTACGTGTTAATTTTCGAAGACATAGCGTCTGAGATGAAAATAAGCTTCATTCGAAAAGGTTATTTTTGGACCAAAATCTACGCAATTCGCCAACTCATTTCAGACCCGCACAGAGAAGCGATAACGAAGCAGGTTGAAATTTTGAATGAGTTGGACATTGTTGACAAATAATTTTAGGTCTTTATGCAATATTTATCTCCGAAAAAGTGTGATTGATGTTCAGGTGCCAAGTTCTGAGACGAGTTTAAATTCTAGAGGTTTCACACACTTTGTACAACAGAAGCAAATCTTTCGCGAAATGGAACACACAGATAGCTTTAGCAACTCATAAGCATGCCAGCTACACTAAATTTCTTTATTAATTTTCAAAGAATTGCCACTGAAGGGGCTTCATTCCGACTAAAACTTCTTTCAACAGAGTACACTTTGGACATCACTTTTCAATATTCTCCAGTAAGGTTTAAGGGTAGTGCAATACATTTTTTACTACATAGGCTTGATACTACTTATTTGTCTATATTTCAAGCGGGATTGTGTTGCCAGCGTCGAAATAACTAGAGTGGATACCATGCCCAAGAATGTCCTTGATTTCTTTGAACTTCTTAGTCAATTGTTAGAGTTTCTGGTGCATTACCTCTTCTAGGTCTTTATTAAACTAATTAGCTTACGCTTTTATGACTCGCTTGTTGCATGACAATATACTCTCACAGAATTAATTATTGCCTCGTAAATAAAAATAATTGTTTTCCACTAGTCGAGCAAAAACTAAGGAAGCAATTACTATGAAATAATAATCACCACCACCTCGTAGCTCAATTTCACACAACGGTATCAAGGACAACATATACAATATGACGCATACACAATCGCGCAAAGTAGTGACAATTTGCCAGTGTTCATACATATGTATGTATCTACATAATTTCATTTATTTAATCTGTTTCTGTTCTACACCATCGGCATTACTCCTCCTTCTCCTTTTGCCTCTGCCTAGAAATGAATCTCAAAGTTTCGTCATGAAGTTCGCAAAGAAATCAGCGCGTCGCGTCGTTGATGGGTGACACAATGTTGACGACTCATATTCGCAACGACTCATAACTCAACTGATTTCCATTCGCGGCAAGCGGAAATGGCAAATTAACCAAATTTATCGGAAGTTCAAAAGGTGGCCATTGAAACCGATGAACAAATTTATTTCAATGCAGCTTCTGCTTCTCGAGATACTGGTAGAGTCATGTTTTCGTGTGAATTTCGAATTTTATGATTGAAGTCTCCGATAAATTTAAGAGATGTTTTGTCTGCAGCTTTTGTCTGTGTACGAGCGTGTATTTAAAGTATAAATTGTAATTAAGTTGCTTATTCGATAATACCAACAGATCTGAGGAAAACGCGGAGGTCCAGCATACAATTAAGGGTCAATGAATGTTGATTGAGCTCGTCATTACTATGACGACGACGATCATTATCATTATTAATGCTATCATAGGCGATTGTTTTCTTTTTGTTTTTATTTATTCGAGCGATACTGAGGAGAATAATAAAATTAACCTTTATGATGTAAACGCGTGTTGATTAATGAGTCTTTTTTTCCTCGGTAATTAGATTCATCGGTTATAAGGATGCAAAAATTGTTTTACGGATTCAATTACTATAAGTTTAATTATTTATGACTTTTTGTTTGATTATAGATTTAATTCAATCAACGGAAGCGGTTATACTTACATACGTACATATGTATATCAATTTGAATTGCCCTTAATAATGGAATATGGTTGTATTTAGCTTAATTGTGACTGAGAGTTTCTGAGATCTTTCATTGTGGACTGGCTAAGCACGAGATCGATGAAGACTGAAATGTCAGTAAGAAGCCTAAAAAACAATATAACAAATGGATGTCCACAAGGAGGGGTATTATCACCTTCAATGTGGAGGAGCGTTGTTGATGAACTCATTGATGAATTAAATCTTGACATCGAACGTCGAGTCTATGTTGATTGATTCGAGGAAACTTTCTGCAACAAAAGTTATACAAAGGGGATTTCAAGCATCTAAGAATGGTGCTATACAGCAAGGCTAAATACGAACCCTGCTAGAAGCCTTACGGGTTAATCTTGGGGAGAGAATCCTCAAAAGGTTGCATATTGTATTACGATTATAGCCCCGGTAAAGGAGACTAGCATAATCACAACGAAATGGACACTCGACAATGTGCAAAGACTGCAATGCCTTCGCATCACTGGCAACATGTGGACATGCCCAACGACAGCATAAAAGAGGAAAATTTCATATTAAGACAAATGTCAACAGCGTCCTTTGTAGGACCTGAATGATTTTGCGGGAGAGCAGATCATATACTTCAATCAGGAGAAAAAAATGGAATGAAGAACTGGAAAAACATTATAGGACTGAAGCAGTCCAGAAAACTCTTCGAACAAAAAGATTCAAAGCATGCGAGCTCCTAAAAATTAACAACCTACATATCTTAACACGGTTCCTAACGGGACAGTGCAAACACAAAAAAGCTGCTAAGAAAACTTAGTATGACAGAGCAGGGCCTGAACCGATGTATTGGCACTGCATAACATATTCTGGAATCATGTGGCATACAGACCCAGAAATCATAATATATCTAGGCAAACACAATTGGTGAAGGGTGGAAGTTGGGAATTATAGATCTTAGTCCCATGTCATAATAGTACTATTGATACTACGCGCACTTACTGATTCTAAATTTCTCTCTCAACTTAAGTGCCATCATGTAAAGTTTCTCGTGATCGTCTCAGCACCTTCAAGTTTTCTTAAAACTAACTGTCTGCCTCGCTCAGAATTAAAATACACTTAGATGAGATATTACGTCAATTGGGATACCACAAGGATCTATTGACTTATTGACCCACCCTCGTACCTTAATCATTCCAGTCCAGTGTTCTATGGCACTGAGGCATGGACTCTGTCGAGAATGATCGAGATACTTCTCGGTAGTCTTGAGAAAAAAAAAGTCGTCGGTTGATTTTCGGTCCTATCTGTTTAGACAGAGGCCGGAGAAGAAAATGCAACCACGTACTCTATGGGCTGTACAGAACCTCATCGGAGGAGTTCGAATTGAATGAATGACTAAAATGTTTGAAACATATTTGAAACCGGATGGACAATAGCGCTCCATCCGTGAGAGTCTTCTAATCTACCCCGTACAGAAGACAGACCGCACCTTAATTGGAGCTCGTAGGTGAAAAGGATCATCCTCTTTACACCCCGTGCCGTATCTTCATCAATTGTAATGAGACTCTTTCGATTGGTTTAGGGTATTTTCGTGCACTTTGAAAGCATACTATGAACATATGTATGTACATGTATACATATGCCCGAGTATGTACAAATAGGCACCCAAACAAAAAGGGAACAATGAAACAGGAAAGTACTACGTTACATTTATAACGGTTGTTTTACATATCACTTCATGTATAAATCTACTGGACGTGTAACTTCACACATCCAAAGTGTTTTAATGACTTTTATTTACGTAATTTTACTATTGTGGGATTTTCTCCGACATTGAAGGATTTACCTCATTTTTTTGTATAAATTTGTGCATTTTTACCATAAAATTCCTGGTGTATGAAACAGTGTTGAATTCTTTTTGGCACTCGTGGCACTAGTCTCATCATAAGTAGACTTCAAAGCATTGACTGGGTTGGAATTTAAGGTTTTGCGTCTAGTCCAAAAATATTTTTTTGCAAAAAGCTCTTCAACATATAAAAATTGCGTTTGTTTGAACCACTTTCGACGAGTTTAATTGAAAAGATACATAGGACACACAACAAAACTAGTAGATACAAATATTGCAACTGTGTAGTAGATAGTGTGTTTTTGTGAATCGGTCAGTGCAGGTTCGAGCTCCGCCGCGAGACAAGCAATCGTAATAATTCTCTAACTACTTGTACTACATCAAAAAGGGGTTTTTGATAGGTATTTCAATGGACCGGAAAGAGCCTGACTTTTTCTGTATTTGGCTGCCTTTTTTATAATTAAAGTAAAACAACTGCGAGTAATTTTCAAAGAGGTTTAGAAGTTGCTCCGCGGGAATAGATACGAAACGTGTGAGAGTCAGCCAGTATGTACAATGGATGCTAACAAGCATCTAAATTACGTTTTGCGGTTGCGACTTATAATGGACTTGGTTTCAACCGACTCGGAACAAAGCAGATTCCATTTGTCAAATTTGTATTTTGTAGTAGATTTGAACACATAGTGTAACTTTTTTATTTTAATAGTCCTACTCTAACTAAACAAAACTAAAAGGAAATTTGAAGTTTTTATAGCAAATATACTTAAAGCGGTAGCTAACTTTATTTAACGAGGTATTAATGAAGTTCGTTTCAAGCTCAGTTTGCCTTCCATCTGCAGAAGAATAACACCAAATGAAACCACTAAGTATTTACACGAACCTGTTTTAAACATTTAAACATTTGCTTTAACTATTTAATTAGAAATCTTACTTCGTGTCTGGCAAATCAAAGAGATTTGACTTAGTTCGCAGCGTTTTCCTAGTTAAACATATGAGTTTCAATACATTTTCATTTTCTTCGCTACTACTGTTTAAATACTCAAAACTTAACATTTTTATTTATTTTGAACTTCTCAAAAAAAAACAAAGTATTTCCGCAAATAATAAATTTTACTTATGAGCTATCGAAAATATCTACCACATGCCTTGTTGGTCGAATAACTATGGAATCTAGATTTTTCATCGACCCGACCCGACCCGACAGCCGATTTGAGTCGTTTTCGACTCTTGACAAACGTAATTGGGGTGAATATCTACCGAGATTTGCCCACATCAACGGACGATCAATTGTTTGAATTTGCTGTTTTTTTTTTTTTTTTTTTTCAATTCAATTCAATTTTATTCAATTCAAATATAATAATAACATTATAAAACAGATTACAATTCATAGGTATAATTATTGAATGATAGTGAGATACATTCTGTAGTTTAGACAACTAGTGTCGAATGTATCAAACAAATAACTAACGTAGTACATAAATATTCAATGTGGATGTGGATTGTGTTGATCGAATTTTTTGCTCAGTTGGAATGTGGAATCCCAACCTAAAAATTAATGACAATTTATTTTTACCACAGATACACAATTTTCCCGACTGCCACAATATGCACATTCAAGATCTCTTTGCTCATTGAATTTTGAATTTTTGAATTTTTTTTCCATGCGTGTGCTTTGATTTCTGTACACGGCTTACTTTTTTCCTACAGTCGATGGCGAAGGAATGTTCTGTGTAGTAGTTTGTGGTGGTTTTTTGTTATCTTTTTTCCTTTAAACAAAGAATTGCTCCACGAAAGTCTACCTATAGCGCTGAAATGTGCTAGATCAATTCTTATACACAAGATTTAAACGCAATTTTCTTACTAGATAACACATCACGATTTAAAACCATGTTTTAAAACAAAAACTAGCCCTTTTCTCAGAATAGTTTAAAGAAAACAAGAAAAGGCTAAGAAGTCAAGTCACTTTTCAGGGCTATATGTAAACTTTCGTGACTGACTGTACATTGAAAACTCAATTCATGACACAATATTACACAGCAAATGACGAGACTGTTACATTATAGATCATCAATAGAAACTCACATAGGACATACAAAATTTTAGCATAATGTTCGGTGTACCACCAATTGGAGGTTATGTTAGAGTTTTCTATATGAAAAACATTTGAAAGCTTGTGCGATAATTCTATTCAAAAGTGCACTCGCGACACGTTGGCAACGACGAGGATGACGAGAAATACACACATTGTTCGCAAAATGCACCTTTTCCATACACATCCTGTGTATGTTCGCTTACACATGTAGGTTTGGTCGCCTTTGAGTTCCAAGCGTGCATTTTGGGTTGGGATGAAAACACTATTTGCCGCAAAGCGAATATTTTTTCGCAAAAAAAAAGATTTTAAAAGAGCCTCGTGAAATCAGAGCACAGGATAGTAGTGATTGATGTTTAGGGCCTGTGTGCAGACACCTTACCCTTCCCTCAAACCATAGTTCGAACAAGAGCGTAGCCCCTGCTATGCATTAGAGTTGTTGGCTTTTCCGGTAATGGTGGTTTATGGCATTAATTATTATGATTTTTTTTAATGGAAATGTACAAAGGGGAAATAAGGAAGGGACCGAACGGAAAGAAGTCCTTGAAAAAAAATTGAAAAAGGGTATTATCTGTACCGTAAAAAGAGATGCTGGAAGGATTTTACCATTGAAAAGCCTTAACAATGTGACTTATGAACGATAGTTTCTTGCGAATCAGAAAGCAATTTGTAAAACCTCTCTAATTGGAATACAAGTGGGAACGGTCTTTTGATATTCCGATTCGGAGGTGTCTCTTTTAGACAGGCTTGCGATGCCAATTCAGTTCAGTGAAATAAAAATATGACTATACTCGCTTATATGTACAAGCAAGTTCGGATATCGCACCCTTGCGAACAATAATTGTAAGCCTCTCTAAAAGCGACACCTCCGAATCGGAACATCAAAGGAACATCATAGCGACTTCTTTTCAAGGACTTTCACTCCGTTCTGTTCCTTCCTTATTTCTCTTTTGTACAGATCTGAACCAAATGTTTCACAGATTAAGGCTAAAAATAAAATCAGCTAAGACAAAAGCTCTGAAGCTAGGTCAAGAGACCTGAGTAAACAAATACGTTTACTAAGGAAGTGTGATCTTGGCCAGCCGCGGCGACATCAAACTAGAGTGTGCAACAGGATTAGGAAAGCAAAAGCCCAGTTCGGAGAGTAAGTCGAAAAAAGCAATATTTTCAGCACAAGAACAAAGTTGCAACTGTTCCGCTCCAACCCGGAATATGTATGCGCTAAGGGTGAATTATTTGGAAGCGAGACACCACTATTACTTACAAACTACAGATCTTCATAAGCACATGTCCTACTAATCATCTTGAGATATTTTTGGTTTAAAACGTATAAACATAAATAGGCATTATTATACGGATAAGAAAACGGCAGTGGATCAACACCTCATGGCGCGAAGATACTTATCTCCACTACAAAATAGTGAATTTCACTATCCCAGTTATACTGAAAAGCGGGTCGGCCGAGGTAAACATGACGCAAAAGAATGAAAACCTTAGGCTGCTGCTTTTACCTAGAGGAGGAAGGTGGTGTGGACTGCAAAAACTTGTCAAGTTCCGCAGGAAAATTAAATGTTTTCAAGTTTATAAAGCTAGCTATAGTATGTGAATTAAAAAAAAATAAAAAACCTATTTCTTCAAAGAAAACTCTGACATTGAGGATGAATCTAAATTTAAGTTTTGTTGCTTAGCTCTTTTTATCGATACAAAGGATACCGAATCAAGGGAATACCTACCTCATAATCTATCAAAACCTTATCCTCAAAGATAACTTCATACCATTTCAAGATAATTTCATCCTCATCTCAAAAAATTGTTGTAAATTCAAATGCAATGAAAACAAAATCCATTAAATTATATGGTCGTAATTCCTTGGACACTATTGTCCTCTAACATAGGAATAAAGAGAAAACAAAACTTTATTACGACAACCGTTAAAATGCCTTACAAAATCAAGTCATTTGCAGAAACTTATAAATCAACTTAACACTTTCTTCGTCGTCCTTATGCGCAACAGCCAATACACAATACACAATCCATCTTAAGCTCAATAAAATTTTCTTATGGACGTCATTCCATTACCCAAACTGAATCCTTTCACCCATCCCCCACTGATTTCTCGTTCGCAATTCATTTCTCCATCCATCCATCTATTGATTTTGAACAAAGAGAATATACACATCTAGCGAGCTATGGTTTCATATTAAATTACATAAAATTTATTACATACTAAAAGCATGTACATGCTTCGATAAAATTGTTAGCAGAAATAATGTCCTTTTTCCTTTCCCCCAAAAAAAAGCAACAAAAAAAATCCAAACGACATTTTATCATGTATTTCAACAAAAACTATCAACACCAACTTTATCTACAAATTTTAATTTACTAACAAACAAAAAAATGCATCCTCCTCTCGGCAGTTTGAACCAACACGCGAATTCTCGTACAGTAAGGAAAATGTGGGAATGCTTAAAAATGTATTACCTCTCATAAGATCCTTGACTTTTTGACCAAGTAGATTCCCCATAATCATAAACATGAAAAACCAATAACATTTTCGTATTTCAAAAGTTTTTCCTTCTGAGGGCTTTTTGATTTACCCTTGATGGGTGGAAGTGAAGAAAAAGCTCTCAGGACAAAAAATGAAAGCTTTTCACATTTTTTTATGCGGTTGAAAGAATTAATGCAGAGACAGACGAAACGACGATTACTTAATATTTTAAACAACCATAGTTGTCATCATCAAGCGCACGACAAAATATCGTTTAGGATAAATGATACGTGCATATCCTTGCACAAGGAAATTAAAAGTTTTCATTTGCTTTAATTGTGGCGACATGTATTTTAGATTAAAATGAAAGCTTGATGATTAGAAAGTATTATAACAACGGACACACAGAAGCAGGAGTGAAAGGAATTTCAATGTAGCTTTAAAGCGACTGCCAAAGCTCTATCGGGAAGGATTTCTCTTTAAGCCGGTTATTTGTTTGCGAACGAAAATTACATAGAAAAAGAGGCGGCAAAAAGGATTTTTCTATGCTATTTTTTTTTGTAAACAGCGATTTATCATTGTTAGCTTTATAAAGGATCACCTTTCGTTATTGTATACGTACCTAATTCCTTTTTGCTTACAGCAAAGCGAATCATTTTTTTCCACACAAAGAAATGTTGAATATGACTTACCTAAAAAGAAAAATAAAAAACAGGCAAGCTATTAGACTCATTATAAAAATTAAAAATAGTAATTAAGAAAACGAAATTTGAATAACTCCCGGCTAGTGAATAACCATAATGATGTGGATTTGTTTTGATATGCCAGACTGTAATCACTATAAGTTCATAAACCTTACGGCGATTTATGAAATGGAAATTAAATACATGCAACAACCAAAGACTGGTAATTAAAGCGAATTAAGGACGAATCGACTTCTAAAGGCCTCAGCAAACGCAATAAGGATAATAACCTGTGGATATCCATTGGAATTTGGCGAACCCTTGACAGTTTTCGACAGCCAAACAATCAGTACATGCCCTGAAAAGCTAAAAAAAAAAAAAAACCACAAAATTGCAATGGAGTGGTAAGGAGTGAAATTGTACGCTTCTGTGTACCATACAGGCACGATAAGCAGCGTCTATTTATACGTAAATGCGTATAAAGATTGAATCATTCAAATTAACGTCTGATGACAGTCATATAAAGATTGCTTCCTGATTCACCAAACTTCTTTTGGAGGAGCTTCAGTACAAGCAAAGGCGGTGTTATGCGTGATATGTTTCATTGAATGAGATGCACGTAGTGTCCAAATGGTTTTTTGTTTTTTAAATTGAGATGCTTTCTGATGAGTTATTACTCTCGGAAGTTTGTAAGGCATTCGCGAGATGTGGGACCGTGAAAAAACTCGTTGGAGTTTTCTGGGATTCAAACCTCTCGCTCAGTAATTCAACGCTCTAATCACTGAAGTAGACTGTGAAGTAAACTGTCACAACTTTGAAGTAGACTGTGAATACTGGTGGAAAAGGCTCGAATAGGACCAATTGTAGTGCCTTGTGGTATCGTAGCTGCGATTTCTTTAAAGCTGCAACTTGGATCATTCTTTAGCTGTAGCCCAGTAACATACGTATGAGAGCAAAGAAACAGTAAAAACAGTGGACATACAACGAAATTTTTAAAGTTAGCGGAATGGGATGGAGAGAGACAAATATATTTCGATTCTAATCTATAGATTGATATTCCTATGCCTTTAAAAAATCAGAACTGTGACTTCATAGCAGCCATGGCAATTTAAATCTTCTGAACCGGTGGTTTGACATGAAATAAGAGCTCGCCTTTAGTTAATCCCGCCCTACATTTTATTTTAATAGATTCCCAAAGCGTTTTAGAAAATGAGCGTAGTATTCCTTTTGCCTCCCGCTCAGTAATTAAACGCACTAACCACTGACCCAAGGTGCCCACACTACTGAGGTTTTATGGGGTAAAAACCCTGTGTACGGTTGAAGTTGAGAGAGCCTTCCGCAAGGAAGAGTTCTTTCTCGCTCAAGCTTTGTAAGTTATATAATTTTATGAAATAATCATAAGACACTAGGCACCATAGTCACGATCCCTATGGAATCTTCACGGTAGTAAAACTAAACCATTGCACACATGCACCCAATTTCCATACATAATTATTAATTTGGGCCAAGGACAACCTCTTCTAAACTATCAAAGAGTAACTCTCAAAGAGTTTTAGTCTGCTCTAGGCAATGCCCTGGCGTTCCCAGAACTCGTTATGTCATCTAAGAACTGTAGGACACTGCAGTACTTGCATACATCCGTATTCTCAGAGCGTGCTTACTCAAAATGCATCGTCCAGAGAGTATCCCTATTATTATTCTTAACGTCGACATACTTAGTTTTAAGGATTTTCCAGATTTTTTTCCCTTCAAAGTTAGACCACTATTGAACACACAAGTCGAACATTCGCTCGAGAATGACTTTTCTAGCCAGACACATTGGTGGTTTTACTATGTTGGAGCACAGCTCCTTTTTTGACCAGTACGTTGGCACTTTCCTTACCTCTATATCGCAGTGTCGAGGTACACAAAATAATCTAACACGGTTCTGCGTATATAATGCCCTAATCATTGTACAACAGTTCCTGAATAGTTGAGAATTTGTGACGTAGGACTCTAGCGCCTTAAGCGCCGCCTGACTGTCAATGTACATAGATGGCGATATTCTTGTTAGAACAGGGCCACCTGTAGGTTTATATTTCTCGAGTACATACTCGACTCGTACGTTCAGTGGTTTAAGAAACATCTGTGCACACTGCAATTTTAATTTGCGAAGGAACTAGAAGCGTGAACAGGATTACAGGAAGACTTTTTATCATTATTTGGTACCATATTTACATATAGGCAAAATTACTATTAAATTTATATTAAATTACACTGGGGTGGCCAAAGGGTAGTGATGCGAATATATGAGAGCACAAGCGTTTTCACGAGAGCCTCTCACTATCAACCCCTACTCTACACCTCCACGATGGTAGCCGCTGGGTAGCTAGTACCTTGACTGGAGATTGGGTAACCAACCCCTTTGGAAAGTCGTTGGTGGCAGCAGACGAGAGAGGGGTGAGGTGTGCTCTCTCACTAAGGCACCTTCTCTTGTTCCAGGCGGCAGCGGACGAATTCTCTAGATGGAATCAACGGTGGCGTCTACCAGTTCCAGTTAGGCCGAACTATTATTGTTATCCCTATATATATCCCAGGTCTATAGGGATCTCCAATACTGGGTCAGGGTGTTAGAAAAGAGTTGGTGGCGGATGAACCCTTAATGGGCCAACGGCAGCGCTCATATCCTCGAAGTGGGCTACTGATTCCGGAAAACCCCTCGTCTTAGGGGTATAAAAGGGAATTGGCCCTCCAGGTTAGAGGTTGTGCGTCGGGGCAACTTCCCTACCGATTAAAAAACCCTCAGTTACGAAGCAACAACAAGCCTCGGATAACTAAGGACCGTTCTAACTGGAGAGGCTTGTTGGTTGAGGCCCAGGTTCACCCCGAGCTGTAGCGCCACCTAAGTAAGTAAGTAAGTAAATTATGTACTATTATTTACTAAAATTTCTGTTCTGTTGGACAGTAAAATTATAATGCCTGAGGTTGTTATTAAGAAGGGAACATTAATCTCTAAACTTGCTCAAATCACATTGCTGAAACCACTTTATTTGCGTTTTAAAGAACCCATCACGACACCTTGTTCCGATTCCTTTGCAGGATATGTAAGAAAAATTAAGGAGCAAATTTGTTGCGCTTACTTTCAATCCACAATGTTATTGCCACTTTTTATGTGTAATCGAAAAACAACACAAAAAAACTGATAGGCGCATAAAGCGTACGGTCTTAAAAGATCCTTTTGTGCCCTCAAAAGTACTAGCGACCGAGCTCAGTCTTCCTATTGATTCGAGTACTGTTCGGAGGAAGCAAAAAAGCCACTCCTTACTTCTAAGCACCGTCTGAAAAAGTTTAACTTATTTTATTCCAACGATGCATGCACAGTAAGACGGAAAAAGGCCTCACGTCTTAAGCCAGAAACTGTCCGCACTACAGTCAAGCATGGATGGACTTCCGTGATGGTTTGGGGCTGTTTTTCGTCTGTATATTGTAACCCTGTACAAAAAATTAATGGAATAATGAAACTTTTCCAGTACAGAGATATTCTTAAAACAGTAATGCTGCCATACCCCGAAGAAGAAATGCCGCTGCGTTGGGTCTTCCAGCAGGATAATAACCTTAAACATTCTTCGAAGCTGCTTAAGGAGCGGTTTGTAGCCGTCTCAATCGCCTGACTTAGACCCGATTGCGACCCGATTTTTGGGCCAATTTTAAAAAGGAGACTCGGGCAAAAAGGCAGACTTCAACGAGAACTCTTTTTGCAGCATTGAAGAATTAGGGGAAAATATTCCACCCACTATTTGGTTCATGTCCCACCGATGCCAAGCAGTATTACAAAACAAGGATTATCGGATGAAATGTTAAAATTTAGTTTAAAAAGGAAAAAATTCGCTTAATTTTGCACAGCCGGAATAGTGCTCTTTAATTTGTTTACTTTGTAAAAAGTTTCTTATTAATCATTGATTTTTTTCTCCTTTATAAATTATTAAGTAATTACAACAATGTTTAAAAGTGGAAACTTTGATTTTTTTCCTTTTTATTTAAAAAAAAAAACCAATTCATATACCATGATTGAAAAAATCCGGAATGTTTTGCACAACACTATATGTATGCGCTTACAAAGAAAACACGCCTCATGACAATCAATTCCAACCTACTACGCCTTGCCACGATCTAAACAACGTCAATTGCATTTTCATCATCTTAATATTCATCAATTTTTAATTTCAAACAATCATAACACTCAGCTACAAAATAATATTAATAATTTAATATTTTTTGATGGCTATAAACTCTGATATTAAATTGCAAGTGCTATGTATTACCTACTCACCCCTAGGCACTTTCAATCGACGGAGTCAAAGCGAAAAAAATGCGCTTGCTTTCATTCAATTTCTCTGAGAGGATGGTAGGCTTAAAACCCATCAAACGTTTCCTCTACATGTAGACTTACATTCAAAGAACCTCTTTCTGTCGATAGTCATGAATCTGCTGCAACAACAACACGGGACAAAAAAACTTATCTACAAAGGGGTTATGGGAGATTGTGTAGGTCGGATTGTTGGAACACCCCTACCACGGGACACCACACATGTGTGTCTTGCCTTTGAAATGAAATGTCACCGTCGTCTAACAACCCCCATAAAACGTTTGAGTGTAGTAGACATTCGTGAGTTCATGAATAGTTCGTGTATCTGAGGGCCGTTGTTTGCATGAGTGCGGTGTGTATTCCTTCTTGTCGACATTATCCTATTAACGCGCAACATCACAGTGGGACGAAATATTATGAAAACTGTTAATGCACACTTTCATTTATTTTTCTGAACAATATTTTATTTTTTCTCTTATTTAGAGTTTCATATAAGGAAATTAATCACTTTGTCTAACAGTGCGCTGTATCCCTATCGATTGAAAAGTTTTGGAATCAGGAATAGCTCTTGTTAAAAGCATTGCACATACTATAAACCAAAGCCCGGAAAAAGGGAGGAATGATGTTCAAATTCCTAAGGGTTGCGAGGTTTTTATCGATCAATATCAAGTTGCATTGGATAGATGTACTTCTGCCCCATTTTCAACAAAGAAAATAGGGTTCTGTCTTCTCCCCGACCCTGTTTTTGATATTCATCAACGACCTTCTCTCTGTGACTCCCAATCCAATCCATTCATTCGCAGGTGACAGTTCTTTGAACTTGGCGTACTCCTTTAAACTTGGCTTAAGGCCCCGAAGCAGTGGAATACTTACTCGTACTTATGTACGTGGCCAAACTAAAATGAATGGAATTGATAATGAGGAATCTAACGGCTTATTAATGCTAGGCTTAAACACTAGCCCAAACCTTAGTTGGAAACAACAGGTTACTACCAAAGTTCGCTCTAAATTTCTCAAAACAAACAACTGTTTTTTTTCCTCCTGCAGAGTTAGCTTCGATCTATAAAGCTTATATTCGCCCGAAAATTGAACATAACTCACGTGTTTGGACGGGAGCTCCAACAACAGGTTTGAGTCTGTTGGATCGCGTTCAGCCACAACTTACAAATTAATCATTGACCAGTCGATTTGCAACCAAGTACCTTCGCTCGAACACCGCCATAATGTTGAATGTTTAGCAGTTCCTTCATCAGTATTCGGATGAAATCTATGATGGTATGGTAATTACAGTCAGCGTGCAGCATCTTCCGTATATCTCTAAAAAAAAACTAAAACAAAATACATAACAAAAAGTCCAACAGCGTCAAATCGCAAGAGCAGAGATGATAGGGAAAGAATGGAACCCAAATCCGGTCAAAGAAGAAGCAGCTGCGTCCACACATTTGGAAGAGGAACGCTGCTTCGAGTTGTCAAGACGATGCGCTCTAGCATCCGCGATAGTTTGGTCTTCAAAGTGCTTCTGTCTTTACAGTCGTCTCGTCTCGAGCCTGAGTCTGGGATTTGTGCTGGATGTATGTTACTTCGAGGTAGATGAAATCCATAGGTACGTTTAGACATGCATGAGTGTGCGCAACTGGTTTGTTGTTCGTTAATAACAAATTCCTAGTTTTGTCCTTGTTCTATTTAACACCAACTCGTTTCGCTTGTCCATCAACTGCCGTGAAAGCTTCTATTAAAGCACACCGGGAGCGACCAATAAAGTCGACATCGTTTGCGTATCCCAGCAGCTCGACGGATTTGTTGAAGATAGTGATCGCATATCATATCGCATATAGTGCATCTCCTTGAAACCCGGTATACGTGTAATATTTCAGACGAGCTGGTTCAAACCTGCACATTGCATTGCGTATTCTCCAGGGTTACTCGACACAGCTGGCCAAAACTTTAGCGGGATCCTGAATTCAGCAAGCTTGTAGGCCTACAGGCGATGAATGCTATCATATGCGGCTTGAAGTAGATGAAAGATGGTGTATCTCGACTTGAAACTCGTTGGTTTGTCGCGATGAGTATGTTGTAGACGTTCACAAAGTACGTTGTATAAGAGGTTATATGCGACATTAGGCAGGAATATGCATCGATAGTTGTTACAAAACGTAGGACCGCCCTTTGTGTGAATAAACAAACACATTTGATTAGGCTTGTGACAACCGAACTTTCTCTACGTAGCAAACTTTTTTATGCAGAACAGCAGTGGAAAAACCGCCATAGCTGAGGAACGGTTGGGTAAATCTAAAATGTATCGCTGTACGAAACAGATTTCTTTTTATGTAGCTATACATATACACCTTACTTGAATCCATTTAATATCTTTTTGCACTCATGCACAAACCTATTGCTGTTGCACTACTGCTTAATGTTAAAGGATGTTCGACATGCTTTAGTTCGCATTTTAAAACACTTTCCGGTCACGGTCATTTTAAAGTAGAATACCTACCAGATGTAGGCATTCAACATATAGGTGACCTCCTTCTCACTTTTACTATAGCACTACACAAAAAAGTGCTGAATAATTCAGCAACAGCCTCAATCGTCGACAACGTCATCTCTAAAGTAGCCATCTACACCGAAAATAGCTCCGGCACAAAACTATTATTTCTACTGAATAAAAGTTGAACTATGAATAAGATCCATTATCCATCTTCTCATCGCATGCATACGCTCGCATATATGTACATACATATGGATGTATGTATCCCAAGCTAAATATCTTCTAACATTATAGCATCGCGCGAGTAAAAAAGAGTAAACTTTAACCAAGTGTAACGACGCTAAATCCCACTTATTAGGGTCAAGTAGAATTAATTCATTTTCTTCTTATTTCTTATTATTTTTCATTTTTTTTTTTTTTTTAATGCTTGTTCATGTTTTCCTTTCCTCATTTTTCCGTTGGGCTGCAATCAAATAGAGAGTCAGAGCGGAGGTTTGTATGTACAACAACATGAAATGACAAAGCGCTCCAGAAAGCATATTTTCATTATATCTTCCTATCCTACATTCACTCGTTTTCTTCCATACAGTTTTTCTTCGTTATTTTACCTAAATTCGTAATAAGAACTGTGAAGGAAAATAAAAGGCAAGAAATAGAAAATTGGAGCATCATTAGCAACATGTTGCTGGTGAGACTGACTGTTGACGACTGGCTCTAAAAAAAAACTCTCATTTCGATTTAGGTCGAATGTAATTGAGGAAAATCTAAAGAAAAGATTCCAAATGGTAGAAGTTCTATAAGTTGTCTGTCAAAGTAGTTAAGATAAGTAGATACATTGAGAAAGCGGCGGTAAAGATGGCGTTAATGTTTTATTTTGAAATTTGTCAAGATTTTGCCAGCAGATGCCAGGAAGTACATATACAATATTCAACAGCAAATAAGGGTTTTCTGAATCCGTAATTAGTATAATCGTGAACATTTTCATAAAATTTCTGTTGATCGTTTTGCACAATTGAATACGAATCTGGCTTTTGCATAGTGTTATGAATAAGTTGGAGTGTTCAAAAAAATAGGAAAGATTTTCATTCACGGACTGAGGGTGAAACGTATTGGTAATTTTGTGTGATTGAGAGACCATTAGAAGTATCTAAAAAGGCATGGCTACCACAGTGCAAGCATTCATTGTAGATTGTCGAAGGCGACCTCTATATCGATGACAATGGTCATACCACATTCTTTTCTACTAAGCGCCTATTCAATTCTCCAGGTAAGATTTTAAAACGTGGCCTCCCAGGATTATTTGCGCTAATACAAATACAAATTCTTGGCGCAACGGACCGTATGTGGTCCAGGGCCTAGCTTCTCGCGACCATTCGTGTTGTGCGTGTTATATTTTTCACACAAATGGAAGGGACTTACAGTTTAGAGCCATATCCGAAAGGCAAATTGAGAATCTTTCTCTTGACAGTTATTACTCTCGGACGTTTGTCAGACATTCGCGAGAGGTGGGACCGTGAAAAAACTTTTTGGTGTTCTCTGGGATTCGAACCTCGAACCTCACGCTCAGCGATCCAACGCACTAACCACTTGAGCCACGGCGCCCACTAATGCGTATGTACATATGCGCTAATACGTATGTACATATGTATGTGACATCTTCGAAAGAGAGTACATTCTCAGAAAAATTTTGCACATGTGACTTCCGATTAGCTTTTCCACTTCTACGCTTGAAACTCTTGGCGATTAGTAGTGATCTTTACCAATTTTTAGCCACTCGTACTCGTTAAAAAGAAAGCGAGTTCAAGAACGATGATTGCGAGTTTGGCGAGTGGTCGTTGTTGAATATCAAAGACAAGGTTTGGGGATATGACATAACCTTGGGGTACGTCACCATTTGTTGGGAATGGGGTATAAATGCATCCATCTTTTATAACTTTACCGATTTAATGATAAAAATCAAAATTTATGTTACCGACACCAAAAGCCTCAAGCTTTTTTACTCTGTCGCCTGTGTTTTACTATTGAAGCTAAGCAGGGAAGCGTTTTTAGCGAGTGCGAATCTTACTCTACAGCAAGTTCCAAGTTTACATTGTGTCTTCCAGAAAATTTTCACACATACCTACATATAAACACATTTTCAGACAAAAAAAACTTAGAAAGTCAAATATCAGCACTAATGGCATCTATGTATATTTCTATTTATCTTCTCAATTGTATTTATAAATAGACAACACGTAAATCTGACTATTGCATTGGGCTTGCCGATACTTATTCATATTCGTTAGGAGCTCGTGGGGATGCGAGATGTAATTGGAGTCCCTGCCCTATGTACACTACAATACGGGAGTGATTTTACAATTATAGCTTTACTTCGAACGTTCCTCGTCTTTCCTACTTTCCTTTCATTTGCTTAGATATACATATAGTACTACTATGTACATATATACACACGTACATACATATGTACGTACTTGTGTACATATGCATTTTTTATAAATGGGGCTCATACATACTATACATAATTGCCGGCATTTGTTTATATAATTAGAAAAGTTCAGAAAGATATCTGTGTTAAAGTAATAAAAACAAATATGGAAATCGATTGGCGCACTACCCCAAGAAGAAAAAATAATTACAAAGCCTATATTTTTAATAAAGTCATAATAACAAACGTGACTGCGAACAAAAAGAATTCAAAGAAAATTCCCCAACTTTCCAAAAGCTCACTAGATTTGCCGTTAGGCATATAGGGAGAACCGAAAAGGATGTGAACCATCCCACAATCATAGCTACATTCTTTCAATCAACTGTCACGTACATTCTTGATCTTTGCACAGACAGGCACTTCACAACATACTTGACACCAGTCAAAGAGTTTTCATGTAAATAACATGACTAGTCGTACATAAATGTCATGTGAGGCTTATAGATACGAGTAACATGTTAAATTAATATAAACAAAAACTCCAAATCGATTTTGCAATAATAAATCCCTGCACTCATCAATCAATCCATCACTTGGTTGTCAAAAACTTTTGACACAATTCAACATGAAATGCAATTTTTTAAAATTAGTTTTAACTTTCCAACCCAACTTATGTAACTATCGCAGACAGAAAAACAAGCACCAAACGAAAAATAAAACAAGAGCGACGAGAAAAAAAAATCAATTTAATTCAATTTCGACAAACAAGCAAAACCAACAGAGCAGCAAAAGCATTCGTCCTTTGTTGCTCCTCTATGTGTTTGTCGTAAGCGGATTTACTCAACCACAGGCGTAGTCTTTTGTCATCATCCTTACATAGGGCCAGGGGATTCACATTTTACCTGACTATAGGGATTTTTTTTGCCATTATTCGCCTTTTCAAATTACAAATCATTGACTCCGAAAGTTTATTAACATACAACTCATTACGCTGCAAAGACGACATCCCATAAACCACAGAAATAGCAGCAGCAATGAACTCAAAGCGAAGTACATTTCCGCCAACACTGACTGGCTAACTGACTCCATGGCAGTAACTCCTCTCTCCTTTTACCAACCAACTTTGGTGTAATTTTCGCTTGAAATTATTATTTTTCATTCGTGTCACATTAAAAAAAAACAAAACAACAAGTCCACTGCCGCAACAACGAGCCGCAAATCACGTCAACGGCATCGTTCTACGTTTTGGGTTGGTCACCAACCCAGGTTTGACTCTTTACTTTTGTTTAGCAGGCAGCTTCAAGAAATCACAAACAAAACCAGATTTCGCAACGCAAAATCCAAGAGAAGACGCGATAAAGCTGCGAAAACCAACGACAGTCGGGCACGGGCACACATTTAAATGACAGCAAGCAAAGGAGGAGAGTGTGGCACACGCTTTTTGATTTTGGAGCATGATAGCAGAGGCGCGCGATGACGACAATGACGACGACGGTGAACATCCCATCCCAATGTAATGGTGATGGTGATTGTGACTTACGTCAAATCCGCCTTAGTGCGTGGCAATTATTTCAAAATTTGCTCTCACTCGGGCAAAAAAGGCCAAAAAAGAAGCACTGCACAACCGACGACGAACCCCAGGGGTCACATACTGTGTGCGACGCGAGTGTAGTGTGATGAAAGAATCACGACGAAATGGTGTAAAGATAGAATGCAGACACATCACATTACAGGCATGGCATACTCATGCAGACACAAGTAGAAGAGCACCAGCTCACACTGGACACAGTGATAGGAAACAAAAGTATCTACTTACGCCAGGGTATCTGTAGACCTACAGTAACGACTAACCAGTTTTTGTTATTTTTAGTCTCAGCGGTAGTTGAGTGAAAGATAATTTGTTGACTTAGTCCGAGTGTGTATTTTAATTTCATTGCGATTGCTCAGCCCCAAGTTACTGTTGTTAGGAACTAACATACCCACCTGTGCTCCACCAATTACGTATGCTGCAGTTTTTTTTTTTTCTTGCTGTTACGATTATAAAATACGAGTACAAGTGTTAGTTTCGTGAAAATGTTGAACAATTTTCAAAAAGGTGATCATTCAATTCGTTTTGTATGTACATATGCTTCACTGAACCCTACAGGACTGGACGGATTTTCTTCCTACTTTATGAGGCCTGTATGGTGAGGTCGACATTAATATTCTTAAAATTTAAGAACTGCTCTCCCAACTAACAAGAAAGGTAGAAGATACTTTCTAAGCCACGAATGAGACATCGGTCGTTGTTATTAGGTTTGCCATCGGCATCATTGGTAACATTTGGCAAAGGATTCAGGTTCCATGTGCTATAATTATATGAAATTATATACGAGGGACAATGTATCTGCCCACAATGTGCTTTACAAATACAAATACTTGGCGCAACAGACCTTCCGCTGTTTTCGCGACTATTCGTTACATCCTCTCACAAAAAGAGTGGACAATTTAGAGCCATGTCCGAAAGCCTTTTTTTGAAATGAACATTTAATAGCAGACGTCGATGGTTATTTTGCATACTTTCCACTTCAGCAGCCCGCAAGTCCATTTATTTGAGAAACGTTGGGCAACACGCATTGATCTAAGAGGGGTGGCTGATAAGTTCGCGGCCTGAGACTTTAAACAAGGGCGAGAGAACTATGCAGACGACCCCCGCCCATGGCGTTCCTATGGCGACTGTTTTTTGGGTCCACGAAAGTGTTTTACTGATTAATTACCTTTACTCCGATGAGTGGTCAATATTACGCTAATTTATTGACTCACGCACGTGAAGCGTTGAAGAGGGGACAGAGGAATCTTAGGCACGGAGTGTTGCCTTTGCAGAATAACCCGCCTGTTCACACAGCGGGTTTTTTGAGCCAGGCCTTGAAAGACACAATAGACCACCCACCCTACAGTCCAGATGTGGCCATGATATTGAGTAATCTATTCTGAATTTAAGGGAACGAACTCGAGAGTTCGATGAATCAAAGGGAAACTAAGTCTTGTGAATAAGAATACTTACTGTATAGAGGGATTCTAGCCACCCACGTCCTTTCTGGTTAACGACAGAAGTAATGAGCATCAACTTGAAAAATGGCGGATTTTTACTACATTACAGATTGAAAAAGAAGATCCTTTTGCGAAAACGTTATCACACAATTCAGCAGCAGAAACAGACGAAGTGGTGCAGCCGATAATCCCCGCAGTATAGATATCGATCAATAAGGTTAAGTTTCGGTGTTATGTGATTTGGCAAAGATGTCTGAAATGCAAGGAAATCAAATCCACTGGTACATTAAGCAGAGCTTGGCTGACGAAATCGAAATCCTTAAGCAGACTTTCGCACCACATTGTTAAAATGTCAATGCAACATTGAGATCACTCAAATCATTAGGAAGACATTTTTTTAAACTTTTTTTAAGTAAAACTTTTCGCAAACCAACCCACATCAACTATGGTAAAGGAAAAGTGATTTGAACTCTGTAAGGGTGAAGTGCGATTGTTAACCATAGTCCGAGTGGAAGCAACACGGTATAGGTGAAAAGTTTGGCAGCAAGCTTTACCGACAACAGCTTAAGCTACCCGATTTGTACTTAGCAATTTACTCGCCATGGTACTTGAAAGTCCAGCACCTGACTCCAGTTTCAAACTCTGAGCGAATCCATGAAGGGGTTTTTGCACACCGGGAGCAGACCAATTACTTGAAAGATAGTGCAACAATGACTCGCTGGACATCTTGACAATTTGGTACATGGGAATATAAAATTAATTGCTAATATCCAAGGCCTCCTTTTGAAAATACAGATTACTCAAGGTTTAAATGCTGGCTGAAGGAAACGTCCAGCAGCAAAATCAATCCAAGCTCCTATTCGTCACTAGTAGGCTGAGTAATTGTGTATCAAATAAAGGATAGGGCATTCAAAGACTCTTTTGTAAATTCCTGGTCAAACTCCGATTCTGAACATGAGCTCAAGTTCTAATAGATCTAGTCCGTTAAACTGCAGAATCATTGGGGTAACAATTTTCTAGTACTCTCACAAGCGACTTGACAACTTTTTGAGTCGTATCCCTTATTCACAAACAGTTTTTTTTTTTTTTTTAGAGAATTCCCCGCTTTAATGCATGCACAGAAAAAAAACCATAAGACAATACACCCGGTTTCTGAATAGAAAATCAGATGACAGTGACTTTAAAGAGTTTTTCTCTTTAAATTGGTTTTTCCTCGGCTACCCTCTACCCTATTTCTGCTCAAAATTGATGTTTAAGCCATGTGCAAGGATATTGTCTTAAATTCAATTTGCTCAATTTCTAAAACTGACGGACTGGTGCACAAATATTTTTATATTTTTTATTAAAACTCGATCAACCCACCTCCCGGGAGAATTCTCCCCTCAGATTACTACGACTGCGATTTCTCATCGTCCACCGTTAATTGCTTTATCCTTCCCCATCAACACTGCTGAATTGAACATATTTTCATTTCATTAACCAATAAACCTCACGTGGCGTTGTGTTTACAAATTTTCTAATTTCATACGAGATTATCCTTTCTAATTGAATCTTCTAAATTAGAAGGAGGAACAAAATGTAGAGAGAGATAGAGAAAAAAAAAAAAATAAGAGAAAATGAAACCGCCCTGCTATAACTTAATCGATAGATATCATTCACCAATATCACTTCATTTACACTATTCTTATAGATTCGGTATCAAGAAGAACTACTACCCAAGGGTTGATCTGCCATGAAGCAACAAAGGACAATCTCACCATTTTACCATCGTTATTTCGCAATTGGATTGCGCTGTTAAGCAACATGTGACATCATTTTAGTTATTTCGTTGTTGCTGGCTGCTGTTGCTCTTTGCTGTTTTACTGGGCCTGAGGAGGGTGAAAAGCGTTTTTCGCTCTCTCCCGCTCTCTCTCTCTCCCTCTCCTTCTACCATTCGAATACCCTTAAACTTCTTGCCATCAAGGACCCACCCACCCTATGTTACTGCTGGATGTTGTCGGAACATCGTCGTTCCTTACAGCGTGACATTTACATTAGTACCGTAGAACGACAATGATGATTGTTATGACCTATTGGCTTTTTTGCGGGGCGAAAGAGCGTGAAAGTTAACGGCGCTTGTTGTTGTTATTTTCCCATTTTTTTTTTTTTTTCTTAGTTGTTGGGTGGCGTATGTCATAGAGGGCAGGAGGTAAAGCCTCTTTACATAAACAAAAAAAAAATCAACTGTGCGTTGAGATTTTTTTTACTTTTTTTTACTTCTTCCCTTGTTTTCGCAGTTGAGTGAACTTAACGTATATTACGAGAGCCTCTTGCAAGGATAAGTGTTTCCATGTAATTTTAAATTTAGATTTTATTTATTTTACTTCCTAGTTCAGTGGATTTTATGAATTTTATTTGAGAGTTTATTTTATTTTCACGAATAATGCAAAACTAAAAATTGGTTCGATAAGAAACACACATGAAAGATGATTAAAAAAAGGATTTGGGAATATGAACAAGATTTTTCCGAGTTCCTTTAATCATTTAACGTTACTTTTAAAAACCCTATAGTCTTATGAGCTACATCGAATTAATTGCAAGGAGTCTGCGTCATGCAAATTAAAAGGATATGTTTGTCATTCTCCTCCATTGCAAAGCATTAACACTTGCAACAATGACAGATAAACGAGGTGTTCACTTATACATTACAGTATGACAAGCTTGCACTGACAAATACGCTCATCACAAAATTTAGTAAGCAGATAGACGAACACAGTTGATCCCAACTGAGGTAGGGCAATATTTTATGACTTCCACAGTAGCGTACAAAAAAACGATTGCGTACGGCTCTTGAAATAAGTCGGTCTATATCATAGCATCCTCTACAAATGCTGAAAATACTTCTGGTGGTCCTGATTTACACTCATACAATGTCATACTGGTATTGAGGTCACTGAAATTAAGGCTGTCTTTATCGCGAAGCGTATTCGCGTCGCGCGACGCGATGGCTTTTCGCGCGATCGCAAGAGACATCGCTACCAGCGAAATCGCAAGCGATTGATTGTTTATGGCAGAGCGATTTCGCCTAGTTTCATTCCTGTTTATCCGGAGTTAGAGAACAGAGAACAGAGCATGCTTCCCAATTATTGTATTTCACGGCCTTAAATTGAAGATCATTTCCACTCAAAGAATGGTAGCGAGAAGCCAGACCCCAGGATCTGTATGTTCCAAATTTATATTTATTTACCAGTCTCGCATATAAGAAACACAAACAAAGCAACGATAACACTGGTCAACAAAAAAAAATATTTTTGATATTTTCCTCTTAAAATTTTACATTTTTTGGTTTGTAAATATCGAAAACCTATTTCAGATTTTGTTAAAACAACGTATTTTCAATACTTTCAAAGAAAATTGTGCAATCAAGACAAACAATGGGTGCCTCATACTGTGTGCCAGAACTGTATTGTTTGTTTGCGCCAATGGTCAAGTGGAAAAAGAAATGCTATCAAATATAAAACACCGATGATTTGGCGAGAACCTTAAAATCACCACGACGACTGTTATTTTTGCATTGTAAATATTAATGACATCAATTCTGAAAATCGTAACAAGTGGTCATATCCCAACTTACCCTCTGCTCAACGACTTCTTCTATACTCTTGTGATACACAACCAACACCAACTTCACCTAAATGCTCCGAAGAACCAGAACTTATGGTTGAAGACTATACGGATTCCGATTTGAAATGTAGTGAGTCGGCAGGACCCCAACTGTTTAATCCAAAGGAGTTGAATGATTTAGTAAGAGACCCAAATTTATCCAAAGAAGCTTCTGAAGTTTTGGCATCTCGACTAAAAGAAAAGAATTTACTAACCCCAGAGACCAAAATAACTTCCTATCGGACCCGAGAAAGAGATTTGTTACCGTATTTTGCTAGTGACATGGATTTAGTGTTTTGTAATGATATCAGAGGCCTTTTGCAGAAGATGGGTTTAAAAAAATATCAACCAAATGATTGGCGTCTTTTTATAGATAGTTGCAAGAGAAGTTTGAAGTGTGTTCTACTTCATAGCAGGAATAAGTATGGTTCTATACCTATTGCACACTCGACAACAATGAAAGAGGAATATGAAAATATTTCTTCGATAATAGAAAAAATTAAGTATCGAGATCACAGCCGGGTAATTTGTGTAGACTTAAAAATTGTCAATTTTCTTCTCGGACAACAGTAGGGACAAACAACATCATTGGTCTCAAAAAGTCTGGCCGGTACGAAACAAACTTATGGCTGGTATCAAAAATGTTATGAATTTGCCCTTGGTAAATCGAGATCGAATTATATTGCCACCACTACATATTAAACTCGGCATTATGAAACAATTTGTAAAGGCACTTGACAAAAACGGCGAATGTTTCGCATTTCTTTCACGCAAGTTTCCTGGATTAAGCACAGAAGAATTGAAAGCCGGCATTTTTAATGGACCACAAATTAGGCAACTTGTAAAAGACACAAGGTTTGTGAGTTCAATGAATAAACTCGAGTCTAAAGCTTCGAAATCGTGTTTTGGTGATTAAAAATTTTCTTGGAAACAATAAGTCAGATAACAATTCTGAATTGGTTGAGCGTATTCTATCTAATTTGAAAGATTTGGGCTGCAATATGAGTATCAAACTTCACTATTTGCACTCTCATTTAGATAGATTCCCAGAAAATCTTGGTGATTTCAGTGAAGAGCAGGGTGAAAGATTTCATCAAGATATAAGTAGAATGGAAGAGCGGTGTCAAGGAAGGTGGGTAGCTCGGCCGAACGTCGCAGTATCAATAAAAATGATGCCATTTTCGTTATGGGTCGCCCAGAGAGCGAAATGAAGTGAAATAGCAAAGTGTTACTTAGTGGCAACAAAAAAGAAACTTGTCAGTAAAGGGGTGGACTTATCGACTGATAAGGAATATAAGGATTAGGAATAATCGTCACCAGGATGAAAAGAATTTTTACTTGAACCCGTTGTTTACCGCGGTTGATAGGATGACCAATTTGTAAATGTGGTTTACAACTTTGCAGGATAGTTCTTCAATATCCTGAAACATATATCTTTCGAAGTATCGGTTCATCAATGGTGGCATTATTGGTCCATACTTCCTTGAAAATTAAATTATCGAAGCGCAAACTATAGAGCTGCCCGAAAAACTCTGAAAACCATCGTCAGCGATTACTTCTGCTCCCAGAACTAGGACGTTGTCCTTTACACCGAATCGGTGTCTTTACTAACGAATGCATGAAAAACGTGGCGCAGAGCATTTCTTTGGAAATTGCCCTATACCCCTCGAGTGGTGAAAGGAGGCAAGCAAGTAAATCTCAATCGGATTTTGTACGCATACAGATTGATTTTGTACGAAGATTCTGGAAGTTACTTCTTAAAATTCTTAAAATTCTTGTGAACAATTATGAATTGATATATGTACATACATACATATGCACCTCCGAAGAAATTTCAATCGGGCGCTCTAAGAGCAAGGAATGAAAACTTAAAAACAAAGCAACCTTCGTCTATAGACTAGATTGACTTGTAGTTTGAAGTGACTTCTCACTGATGGTCATATTCACTTCCTTAATTTATCACTTGTCACAAAATAAACTGAGGGAATTTCACCATGAAGAATGTGTTGAAAGTCGTATTTCTTACTATGAATTAGGAGTTAGAGAATTAGGCAAGAAGTTAATGTACCCTACTGCTAAATAGTATTTTTGAAATATTTTTAATTCTGACGTACGTATATTGTTTAGATGGCAACAAAATCAATTTGACGTTCATACATATAATTTCCAATAACAACCAAATATTTGTTTACAACTGTATCAAATTTTATTCAAGCAAATGTAAGCATAAGTATCTAACATAAATAACTAAACCAGAACCTCATCCTAAATAATAAAACAAAATATTCTCAGAAGTCAATCCAATACAACAGATACTCAGAAGGAACTGACATCTACAACTTTCATTGACACTTCCTCCGTAAATCCCTTCCAGCACTTGTTCAACGAAAAACACATTCTTTCACTCTTTTTTTTTTGTCTTTAATTTGTGTACATTTTTTCTTCGCTCATAGAATTTCATGACACAGCAACAAAAAATGCCAGACAAGCAAAATTCCTTGACACATCGTCTACAGATTGTGAATAAATTAATCGACGACGACGACGACGCGCACAACATTAATGCATGTCAGAGAGACTGACGCAGAAAAAGAAAGTCAGTCTGAACCAAGTGAGAGGGAATGACTTCTCATTGCAGAAAAATTAAAAACTTAAAAATAAATATGTATTCTCAGAGATACTCGTAATAATAACAATATCAGCGCAGTAAATTTTTGTTCATAAATATTTTAAACAAAACAAAAATTGCTCTACCCACTCCGGGCACACACAGAGAAAAGACCAGGCTACAACCAATAACAACGATGACCCCCTGAAAGCGATTTAAATCGTTATGTCAAACATTTTCATTAGCTAATCACAGACACATACTCGTACCCACAGTGAGAGTAGCAATAATAATGGAGCAGAACGAACAAAAACACGAACTTGCACCATTCATTCATCCAAATCATCCATCCATCCAGCCGTCCATCCATCCATCCATCCATCTATCTATCTATCTATCTACCTATTCATTTATCTGCTGTGTGGCAATGTGGCACTCTCTATACGCGCTCTTCGCCGTCGTCGTTGTCATCGTCATCAACGTGAGAGCAGCAGCAGTACTACTAGTGCCAAGATACCTCTGCTGGATACTAAAAAAATATAAAAAACGAATCCACACCAAAAGAGCTTTCTACTGGACAACAACAAGATAATCGGTTTAAGTTTGCCCTTTGGTCTGGCCGCAAACAAAACAAATACTTTCTGGCTCACATGCCATCGCCTCCTTGTAGCCTCAGTCATGTAGTAGTAGTCAATCAACGCGCGGTTTGTGGGTGTATAACTGTGAAAAGCGGAGGGAAATCTTGCTTTACCCTCGGTAGAATTTTTTTTTTTTCATTTTTACGAGTTTTTCACTGCAAAATCGAATCTGTAGTAGGACGGGGTGGCGGTATGGCTCTTATGCGCATGGCCGTGTTGCCTTTGTACGTGTGCAACAACACAGAATTGGGTTGCTGGTCGATTGGAGCACTTTGAGAATGCTAGTAGAGTTAGCTTTTGCAGCGGATAAGGATATTGCTTTTCATGTTTGTTGTTCGTAATTAGGTAGGCCGTGGGCTGTGATACGTTATTCATGAAATGCAATATTTATAGTTTTAATTATGGAATAGCACAGGCAATGCTTTAAAAGATATGCATGAGAGTACTTCTATTATGCAGGCTGGCATTGAGCCCTTTGAATAGGGGCCTGCCTTTAATTGAATATTGGAACGAGACAGACAGAAAGGTGACATAATGCAAGGAGGACAAATTCTACAAAAGTAACTAACTTAAGTCTTGAGCGTTTCTAAAATTAAAGCAACATAGAGTTACCTAAATAGTGAAATACTGCTCATCACATAAACCTACCACCAATCTTGTGCACATGAGGTATGAGCAGAGTAAAAAACAAAGAGACCTCAAGCATTTAAGCACCAGTAGAAAGAAAATTCAAGTGATGATTATGCTAGGAATGATGATTAGCACCAGGTAAGCGTGGTTCCACTGAATGTATGGGAAAATTATAGCGGAAGCTAGGTTAGGTTAAGTGAGTATGGCTTCCAGCAAGGAGTGCCAGCACAATCAGATCAATGAGAGGTCCAAGGTATGATCCGCAATGATCTCCAGTAGTGTCTCCTTCTTACTCTATGTATGTACATACGTGTGAAATATTCTCTTGAGAGAAAATTGGACATGTACGTGGCAGGTGCAGAATATTCTCCTCTTCCTCATCATTTTTACTGGACCATTGGTGTAAGATATACTTACTTTTCTCCCGATAGGAATATATTTCCTAACTCTGAACGAGGGTAGGGTATGCGTTCTCGGGCATATTCTGATCGTTTCAAAGCTGGGCGTAGTCAGTTTGTATGACATTGAGCCTTATTGCTGCGCTAGTTGTCATTTATTCGCATTTAGGTAAAAGAAGTAGTTCAATACATGAGGTGATCCTTGGTGCTTTGCTAATGCACAAACAGGCTCATCTTTAAACCTCTCAGTCGAAAGCTCATTAATTATGAGATTCTAAGGAAAGGGAGATGGAATCTCCACCCTGGTGAGTGTCTATGCTAAACGATTTTCTGACAGAAGCCCTATCTTAGGTTCTTGGTTCCGGCGATTAAGATACTGTATGTAGGTATGTACATATGTACATATGTATGTTCATCACAAAATTAAGTATTGGGCGTAGTCTTGCTCTAATAAAATTATAATAGAAATTTCCAACAGAGAAATTTCATTGTGAGGTTCAAAGAAGAGCTTTCTTAGACTCAAGATTTTTATCGGCATATGCACTATATCAGTAAATTTAAGTATACAATTTTTTAAAAATTAATTCCTTTAGTCGTACTAACTTAAGAGATAACCTAATATGAGGAAGAGAAATTTTCTTATTTTTTGCAACTAAATTTCAGACTACTCGTAAGCACATTAAAATTATCTCTTTCTTAGTACTAAGATGTTGATGCTATCCGTAGATGCTTATGTAATTACATATATACTCACTTAAAAGGATAATGAACACAACGAAAAACTCACCTGAAAAAAAAAGAACAAAAGGAAATGTAAGTTGAAGCACTACTTTGTGTATTATATTAACTTATTAAAATCAAATCTGTTGTTACAGAGATAACAAAATGACGGTAACTTATTAACAGTAAATGTTTAAAATATGTACCTACATTATGTTTCCAGCATTGGGAAAAAGGAAAAATCCAGCCGTATTTTTTAAGAAGGTTAATTTCAAGTAATTGAATTTTGTGAAGAATGACCTAAACTTTAAATTTCCTAGTTCTTATACTAATTACAAGTCTTTAATGAGGGATTGCACCGCATGGCATATTTAATGGAGTTATTTTCATGTTAGTTGCCCGATCCACTCTTACTTTCTCTTCTGTATGAAGAGGTACTTCACCTATTCTCTGATAAAACTATTTCTTTAAGATAACATTAAGCCAAAAAAAGCTTAAAATGATCATAAAGCTTCCATTGACGAATCGTCTTGTGAGTAACAGTGGTATTCATCCACATTCACAAAGAAGTATTGATGCTGTATTAGAGCGAGGCACCCTGAGTTTTATTATAAATGCATCCTGATAGCTGTCGAAATGCAGTACACATCCAGCTCATTACCATCTTCGAGAAACGAAATGTTAAGTTAAATGTCGCTCTGAACATTTGCTTTCGCCGTAAATATTTATAGATCTTCAGCCCAACTGTGTTTGTTGTGGCTTTCAAATTGTGCTACATTTGATGCAAAGACATTATCATGTCTTGAAATAGGCAACATCGTTATTCCTACCTATCCCCCTTCTGACGAACAGAGCGCTAAAAGATGGTGAGATGTATGGTTGGTATGAGGGTCCTGCCCAAAGCTCAAATCGAAAAATTATCACAAAATTGGAGAAAACCGGATGAAATGTTAATAGAGAAAGCTCAATCGAACGAAATGTTTCTGAAAATGTTCATACACTGCCGGTCATAAGTTTGGAATCACTTTTTGGTTTCCATCAGCCTGTTTCTTTAACTTGATTGAAGCAGGTTTAAAAGGCCTTATAGCAGTTCGAAATTTGCTCTGGTCTCAAAATCGACCTAAAAAATTGGACGATGGAGAACTGGAGTAAGGTGGTATGGACTGACGAACCCAAACATAAAAAAAATATGAAAAATGCAAAAATTAGGTGGCGGTTCCAAACTTATGGCCAGCAGTGTACGTAAGAACTTCTCAGATTCTCGTCATTCAGATGAAGGAGTAAATTTTGAGTGAAATTTATTACCTTTGTTTTTATATTAGATTCAATTATCTCAAGAACTAAAGCTATAAGACCACAACATACATACGTCGGACGTTCGCTGACTGGAACAGTTCGAAACGGATTTCAATTTTAGTAAAAAAAAAAAAAAAAAAACATAATTTTTGGCTGAATAGCTTTGTAAATAAACGAGTCTTGGACGATGCCAATCCACAGCAGTTGAAATTCAGTTCCAGTTTATTTGGACAAGTTATCCAAAATTGGGTCTCTCGGATCGCCTCATGTATGTATGTAATCAAAACCATTTAAATGATGTTTCCTTAAAAAACACATTTCGGTCATACAGCTCAAAACCGATGCCTTACCTTACCGATGCGGGTAAGAAGTGATCATTTGACGCTGGAGCGGAACAACTTCAGTAAAGTTTTAAACCTGGAAATATTCCCATATCTAATCCAGTGCCACCGCCGGCCAAGACCATCTTGCTAAATATTGAAAGTTCTCAACTTTTTCGACGTGATTTCGAGCAATGATCAGTTGAGCTGCGAAGTGGCTGTAAACGCATGGGGTTTTTAGCCGTATTTACTTTAAGCCCGACTTCATTTGACAAATGGTTTATCGCAAACGAATTTATCAACCGTTTTAAGAAAGATTCAATCGATTGTGTGTGCTACAGATGAGACCTGGGTCCACCTAAACAGTGGGTTGACACCAAAGGCTCTGCACCAAGGTCGAAGGCGAAGCCGATTTCATCTGCCGATTCATGGCCAGTTTTTTTTCTAATTGATGCAAAAAAGAATCCTTTAAATTGATTATTTTCAAAAAGGTAAAACAATAACTGACGAATACCATGCAAGTCTTCTGGACTGTACCAACTGGATGAAAAAATTCATGAAAAGAGGCCTGGGTTGAAAGAGAAAAAAATCGTCTTTCTCCAGGACAATGCACTTGCTCACAAAGGTGCTTTGCTAATGGAAAAACTGAGGATTTCCAAGTACATATTGTTGGAACATCCCCCCTTTCCGTCAGTTTTGTTTCCCTCTGATTTCAACTATTATTCTCAATTTTAAAGAAATTCGTGGCGGGAAAAAGTTTTCAGTTAAATGAAAAGGTAACTACAACCGTAGATGGGTATTTTGCAGGCGTTCCAGGATAGACTTTAAGTATGGAATCAATGGAGAATCGTTGGACAGAGTGCATTCAACTACAAAAATACATTTTTGAACCAAACAACACGGTGTTTCACTGCCAAGCCGAAGACTTGCCCTGTAAGATATTTTTCCAAGAAATTAAGTATTTAAGTATGTATTACCTCAATTTCCTCGCAGCAACGATTCACACAGGACACAGGGTCCAAAATTTATATTTTATATTATATTTTATGTTATATTTTTTCACTCAAATGGAAGACAATCGAAGTTTGTCAGACATTCGCGACAGGTAAGACCGTAAAAAACTCTGGTGTTTTCTGCTATTAGAAATTCGAACCTCCTGCTCAGCAGTCCATTTATGGATCTTGTGTCCATAAGGTCCATAGATATGCGGCATCCTAAGCCGATCATCATATCCAACACGACTGAATTGATTGTTATAAATATATGTAATCATACTAACCGCCTACATTCACAAATAATTACATACTTGTTTGCATGCGTCTTTAAAGAAAGGACATCGGTATATTCAAACTTTCAATGTTTTCAAAACAGCTCTTTGAAATTCAATACACAACTCAAGGCACAAAGTAGTAAATTGCATTATATGCAGATGTGTATGCACATAGTACGTGACCCAATTAACATTCTGCACTTACATCGATCAGCCATCAATTTTAATTACCACCTTCACAATTAGTGAAAAAAAAAAACATACTATTGTGATTTATGTATATGACGCAAATTCAGTTAATATTCTCAATTGTAGTCATTAATTTTAATTGTAATTAACAGTAAGCATAGCCATAATTGGAATTAAGTTAATAACATCAGAAATTCATAAATGTTTCCTGACTCACTCGTATTTTCACTGGGGAAAGATTAACAAGTCAGCGACCGCACATAATATTTAACCCTTGACTGATGAATGAAGTATAGTCAAAAGATGAACCTAAACTTATAAATTTATAAGATGTGATTTGCAGAAAATATTATACAGTATCTAGATTACAATGCCATCACTAGGCTCATATCAATTAAGTCATGTTTTTATAGCAGCACCGGAGGCAATTTTGAATCTATACAGAATCGATGAAATGCTATCCGAAAGTATTATAGTTACCAAGAGATAGAATTCTGACAACAACATCTTAGCAGAAATCAAACGAAGAATAACTCTTGCCAATCGCTTTTTCTTTGGGGTGAGAAGGCAATTGAGTAGTAAGGCCCAACTAAGGAGACTCTATTAAAGACCTTATTCATCCCAGTCCTGCTTTATGCCGCTGAAGCATGGACTCTGCCGAAAGCGAATGTAGATACATTCGCTCAGGTTTGCGATTACGGCCTTTGGAGGAGAAGATTCAACGATGAAATTTACAAGCTGTACAGCCACATCGAACTAGTCAAAAAACTGCGCATCAGAGATGTATAGAGAATGGACACCAATGCTCTGGCCCGCAGAGTCTTTGCATCTAGTCTGGAGAAAGGCAGTAGAGGATGACTTCGCCTAATGCGGCGCGAACAAGTAAAAGGGGACCTCAACCAAGGTCGCAGGTTCACCTCGAACTGTAGCGCCACCTAAGTAAGTAAATAAGAGATAGAATTTGTTTGAAAAAAAAAAAATTTGGGAGAGCTCTTGCAGTTTCTTTAGGTGTAGGCAGACCAATGTTTAAAATAGGCATCTTTTTTGGTTTACAAGGACTTCTTCGCCTTGGAACTATTGCACTTCCAGAACGACACTTTCACAATTTTTCATAATCTGTAACGCCATTACCCTGCCAATTAAAAGAAAAAAATTAAAGGGACGAAAAAATGATTATCAGAACACTTTCCCTAGCAGGTCCTAATTCTATTTGCACATCATTTTCACCGGACAAGTCGCATTTACTAATACATACGATTCACTCAGTTCCTCTAGCCATCTACAATTTTCCTCATGAAAGTTATTACTCTCGGACGCTTGTCAGACATTCGCAAGAGGTGGGACTGTGAAAAAGCTCTGGTGTTTTCTGGGATTCGAACCTCGAATCTCCAACGCCCTAACCACTGAGTCACAGCGCCTAATATCTATGTAATGTCATTGCATTAAAAATTTATTTATCAGTCATGGAAGAACATCGTATTCAAATTTTGAACATCTGCGCATAGACACCGTTAGTGGATTGCAATTTTGCTCTCGTTCAACTTGTTCCGTCGATATCGTCTTCGTATCCCAGCAGCTGGGCAGATTTGTTATACGTAGTGCCTTCTCTGATCACACCTGCATTACGCCTATCTACTCCCCTAACCAAACCTAACCTTGGAATATTTCAGAAAATCTACTTCCAGCGTTACTCGACACAGCGGGATTAATTTAAGCTCGAGCTCGAGATAATGAAAGCTATCAAATGTGGCTTGAAACTCTATAAAAACATGATCGACTTGAAGTTTCGTTTGTCTTTTCCAGAATTTGTTTCAGTATGAAAATCTAGTTTATGTAGTCCACTGCTGGAGCAGAAGCCCCCTCAGTGTGTCACAGAAAAACTTTAAACTACATTGGATAGGATCTGATATGTCTATCGAGTTTTTGGAATTGTTTCAAACCGACGCGACGCGGCGATTGTTGGCAACAGATGAAACTTGGGTTCACCACTATTCCCCTGAAACTTAACGGTAATGACAAGAATGTGGAAGAAGAGCTAAAGTTCAATTATCGGCAGATAAGTTAATGGCATCGGCTTTTGGGGACTCAAAAGGAAATCATCATGGTTGATTTCTTTCTCAAGGGTCGAACAAAAAATTTCGATTACTACTGCGAGGTTTCGCATCGACTGCCGGAGGAAGTAAAGAAAAAGTGTTCATGAATCTTGAGAAAAAAAATTATTTCATAAGCCATTGAGGGAACATTTTTTTATACTGCCCAGAGAGAAAGCAGATAGAAGAAGTGTATTGAGCTTAAAAGAGATTACACTGAAAAATTAAAGTACATAGTTCGTAAACTCTCGAGTTTATTTATTCGATAATGTTGCGAACTTTTCAATCCACACGCTAATCGATTAACAACCAATTGATTTAATGGCAAGTCCTCCGCTCATACATATATATGTACATACCTTTTCAGGCCATTTGGCATATCATATCAAAGAAGTGAACAAAAAGTAAGTAATCCTTACAAGCAAAAATTACATGATTTTGAATCAAGCAATCCTAACAGCTTAACACTTTGCCCACAACATGGATTAAAATCGATAAAACTCTTCTTTTATGGCACTCACACTATAAATTTCCAATCTCACAATAACGCAACGCAAATAGATATGCAACATGAGATATAAACAAACGAAAACAAACCCCGCTTCGATTTACCATGATATTCCTCTGTTTTATTTTCATTATCCTTGCCCTTCTTTTTCTCTCCTACTGCAGCAAAGAAAACAAAAACGCGTCACAGAAAAATTCACCTCCTCCTCTCATGGATATGCATTTGCATCACTGCTGCTGTTGCATCGATTGTGTGTTGGTGGTAAGTACATATATCAACAACAATACAACCCACATAAGAGATGAACCCTTATTAGTATTATCCCCCACACACGAATAGGATGTTGGCGAAAGGGAATTAAGAAGAAAAAACCCGATACGAAGGATATTTTTTGCATTTTTACGTCAATGTTTAAGTTTGCTGCTTGGTAACAACAAGCAGTGGATAAAAAAACATCCTTTTACCAGAGGACGTTTAAAGAATTTTGCTTTGATTTGATTACAATATGTATGTATTCCCTGTTAAAGATAAATTAAAATATGCAATCAAAAATACGCAAGGATCAAAGATGCCCCTAAAACAAATATCTTCAAGGTACAAATCTTCTGTCCTTAAACGAGTATAAGGTTATACATACACAAACAGGACATGAAAACACCACCATCTTTTTAACATGGAAAGACGAGAGATATATACAAGTATATACATACATCTACCAAGGTACATATGTACATCATTGTGGGCATATAATACGAGATTTTTTTTTCCTTCCCTATCAATAATGTTTGGGGGTTGAGAAGATAGAGAACATGTAGGTAAAATAAGAAAAGAGGATGAAAGTGGTAGACCACGACGACACGCCATGAAGGACAAATGCATTTTACCTTGTATGGTTTACTATTATAGCGCAACAAACTTTTTTTAAACAACCTGGTGATAAATACGTCCATAAATAAAACAATAATTAAACGGCCTAAAAGTGAAAAATAAAGTTGTGAGGATTCTTAAAGTCGACAGTAATACTAGGGTGAATTGTAAAATGTCAGTGTACCCCTGTATAAAATACGCAGTGCTGAATCATAAATTGCATACACCAAGTACGAAAAGTCCTTTTTCTTTGCTTCGCGTATGTAATTTCAAGTTCGACGACGAAAGGAACAAAAATTAAAATATCACGAGGGGAGAAATCGTATTTCATACTCCATCTGTACGTAAGAAAACCAATGTGTTTTTCTTTTTTGCTCCTTCTTTTGCCTTTCTTTTACTCCTTATCGCATGAATTTAATTTATTTAAGTTTATTTTTTTTTTCTTTTTTTTTGTATTCTTGCTTACACTTTCATTAATCTTTTCTTGTGGTAAATGGATGACAAGCCAATCTTGAGCTTGAACTGCAAAGCGATATACGACTTACAATTCCGTGCGATTACAAATCCTATGATGGCGTGAGGTAGTCTTGCATGTCTGTAAATAACTAACCGCCCTTTTCACTTTGTTGCCATCAGCGAGAGTAGTAAAAAACCGCAGAAGCTGTTGATAGTCCTGAATTTTTCATTATCTAGAACTGGTCCTTCGTATGGCAGGTGACGAGAAGATTTGTTTTCTGTAAAGACTACAATAACCATCATGGGTTAACCCATGCCTCTTTTCAGTACACAAATGGCAAAATGGAATTCAATCTCAGAATCATTTCACATTGCACGTACAGAAAAGGAGGTTGCCAGTAGTCTAGCCATTGGTGGCACGCTGTGTTATGAAATCGAGGTCAGTTGGCTGCTGGACTCTATTATGCAAATATACTGATAGACAGGGTGTTATACGTTCCAATATACACTTAAATACAAAAGTCATACTTTGACGTACCACAACCTTAAAAGGATCCAAGCCTAAGAGGAGGAGAAAGCTTTCTAAATTGAACGTTACACAAGCCGGTGTTATAATGACACCACAACATCGCCTTGCGAATAGTAGAAGGAAACTCTGCAAATTAATGGCTCAGGGGAACATTCTCTCACCTCTTACCCTTTCTCTGTATTTTGTAATATGGGAGGAGAATGGGATGACGGTCTTTGCTGACGAAGTGGTCATTCTGGTATCTATCGAGTAAATTTCTCCTAGTCCTAAGCGAAAGAATCAAATGCTGGAGTGCTAAGTTTGTTGCAAAAATAGACATCTTTCTTTTTACTAACAATAGATTAATCCCTACATTCAAAGTCCGGAAGATCGGAGGATAAGTCGGTCAAGATCGTAATTTTAGATTCCACACTACATTGGAAAAACCATTGATAAGCGCGCACATAAGTATGTAGCATTCTGTTCATGCCAAAAGGCGCTCAGTCACTATGGCTTTTAAACTATCTGTGGTGCATTTGCTACGTACATATATAAGTCGGTGTTTGAGATCCATTTCAACATACGACTCGATAGTCTGGTCGAAGATAGTTGAAAACCAATATAAGCTTTCAAACCTCATCAAGATCCAGAGCATACCCTGCATCAGAATTAAAAGATCAATAAGACCAACTCCTACTTGGCTAAGAGAAAGGGAGTTATGTTCATCAACTCCATACGGTTAAACCTTCATATTATTGAGAGACACCAAATAGATCAACAGAAATGTCGAATAGCTAAATCGACAAATAACCAGGAAAAAGGAACTGACCTACAATGTCGGTTCCAAATGGATACTATTACGGGAGCTGTAATGTGATGTTAAACTCTAGGAAAAACAGACCCTTTCGATACCGCTGTAATTAGATCAAGACTTGTAAGAACATACGAACTGTATCTAAAGGAAATATCGATAACCCAAGGGGTTACCTGGATACCAGTGCATAAGGGCATCTGAGTTAAGGAGTTAATAAAAAAGGCTGAAGAACTTACCACGGAGAGGTTGGCGTTGAATTCCTCACAGGCTTTCCCTTTGTCAGGGTTCAAATAAGCTCTTTACAAAGAGGACAGCCTGTAATATGAAGTACTTGGATGATGATGCCGTTAGTCAATCAAATAAACGCTGAGTTCAACAATATATGTATATACCAACGGCTATGACCTTACGGTTGGCATATAACAAAAACAGACCGCTCTCCCTGTTAAAGCTTAATGGTAATGACGCACGGATCATCTCTTGGCATCATTACTGTGCACTGTGGCATAAGTATCGGTACGTATCAGGGAATTTCACACAGACTACTGTAAAAGCTGCACTAGACGAGATGGAAATTGAATCTATTCATCACCTAATGCGTGAATGTGCTGTCCTCGCCGATAAAAAATGAAGACACTTGGTAACTACTTCTTCAGGGAGCTGGAGGACTAAAATAATACTAAACATAGAGATCAGACCCATATTCTTATTTCGATGGCTATCCATCCCGAGGATAATTAAATACATAGAAAAGGGGCACAATTTACCTAAATACTGATCCACAGGAAAAATAATACCGCAAGTCACATATCAATTTACAGACCTTACCGGCTTGACAGTTTTCGAAGATTGAAATGCAAGTTCAAAAAAATCACCTGCTCTTATAAATGGTGGTTCACTTATGCCTTAAAATTAAGGATATTGCATTTATGTAGCTGTTAGAACTACTCGCACAACTTGTTTCGACAATTTGACTGAATGCTGTCAATAAGATGATATTCTCAGACGAGTTGCCATGAGCTTTATCTCTGAAGTACCACCATAGAAAAAATTCATCGGGGTGAGATCTGGAGACCTTAGAAGCCATGGGATGTCACCTTATAAGTAGATTCGGTGACATCCCATGTTTTTAGAAAGAAAGTTACGAAGCATGTTGATGGTATGTTGCCTTGCAGCATCTTACTGAAGCAGTAGGCAGATTCTTAAGAAATTGACGAAGAAAACTCTAATCAGACTCCTATATCTTATAAATTCAGTCCAAAGACTATCATATGTTCCAAGACAATGGAAAATTGCTAACGTCCTTATGGTTTCAAAGCCGGGAAAATCTCCAAACAACAATAAATCGTACATACCAATGTCGCTTCTGCCGATAACATTGAAGTTAAGAAACTTCTACATCCACGCTCGTATCAAATTTTGACTTGATCCATCGCTTTGCCATTTGCAATAGCACCAGAAACGTTCAACTTTGGAATAAGCCTCGATTGAGATCGCAAACCTAGGACAATAGCATTGACATACCGCATTTTCGACGAAGCTAATAGCGTAATATATGTATGCAACTACGAATACCAGAAATTGTAGAGCTGTAAACGTAAATTTCGAGAAAACACAGACAGACGTTAAATCGCTAATCCACTGAAGCCATGATGACCTCTCATTAAATCGCAACACCTTCGTCAACCAACACCCACAAATATTCACCACAATCAAATCTAATTTCCTTCTCAAATCTCAAAGTGAAATTTCCTTGTTCATCACCTGATTGCCTACCATCTACCATAAGCTAACAATATCAACGAACTTTTATTAATCCCCACACGTTTGACCTTGACATTCTGAGAATTCCCCAAATAGCAACGAAATGCCAATCAATACAAATAATCCACAAATAGATGAAAATGCCTCAAAAAGAAACCTCATGTTGATGAAGCCTATTTTAGAATTCGCGTCCTTTAATTAGAACATTTTTAAGTAAATTTAATCAAAAATAAGTTTTTTTCACATTTTTTTTTTCAATCCTTGCCTCAATGGGTATGAGCTGCTACTGATATCCAACATCGAAGGCATTCCATAAGTTTTCAATTTTCGTTTGCTGGATAAGTTAAGGATTTCAAAAGTCATCGTATCCTCATCGTTGAATACCTTAATCGAAGGGCTCACATTCTCTTTTGATTGCCTTAAATCCATGTGGGCATTTTGATATTCCAATCGACACGGAAAAATAAAGAAGGGACACACAAATCGGGAATAAAAATAAAATAAACAGAATTGACTCCGTTTTTGTGTTAATATCCTGCTGGTTAGGGACAAAAACGATTTCGCATTGATCCGTAGTGATAGAGGAGTGTCGAAGAACGAGGGTAGGTGGAAACGATGATGATGATGATGATGATAACCGCGGTGGTTGTGTTTGGGGGTGGTAAAAACATTGCTACAAGCCGCCCTACTAAAGCCATTGCCACATTAAGTGATTGGAACACATTTTCGCTGTGCAGATATGTACATGCATACATATGTATATGCGTGTGCGATGGAATCTGTTTTATGTTCATTGGCTACACGTTTGTTTCGACTTTGCGTTTGCCTACCTGGGCATTTTGTTTATATTTTTTTACCATGTTTCGCATTAGTATAACACAATGTTAAACAATTTAGATTATTGATAATGTGACTTTTTTCCCCACTTGCCAGTATACACATTTTATGTGGTTATTGAACAATATTTTAAATTAAATTAGGATTAGCATACTTGGAAACCCATGTGTTGTTCGTTGGTAGTGGTGATGTACTAGTAACTAGTGTCAGGAATTTTTACGAACATGGACTTTTAATCTGTGTCTGTGTCTGTCTCTGTCTGTGACCCTACATACTGCCTGCGCCACTCTGGAAAGAAACCCCTAAAAAGAAATTCCAATCTAAACAATTTATTTATCGTAAGGGGTTTACAATACGTTACAATTATTTAACCAATTTTATTTAACCACCATTATTCCAGTTATGGCTACCTTGTTATCTGCGCAAATGTTGAGGTTTGTCCTAAATCCTTTGATTTTGAACATAAATGCCGCGGAAGATCAGAACCTGATAAAGGAAAAATTGTATTTTTTCATCAGCATTACACTTCTGCTGGACACGTTCTTGCCCAGTAGTCATTGATGTTGAATGACGAGATCAAAGTCTTCGGTAGTTTCGTTGTAAGACTGGATCATTCCCGTGGATTGATAAGGTTGTTTTCGACATGCTTTCGCGATATTCTATAATTTGTTTATACGGCGCAGGCTTGGAGAGGCTAAGTTACTGAGCACCGGTGCCAGCGCGTTGGTGTTGTCTTAATGGTGCCTGATATGAACCTCATTGTAGAGTTTAGATTTATATCGTTTTTATTTGAGAACCTACTATGTAACTAAACTAATAATATTCAGCAGTTGAATACACCAATCCAAGGGCAACAGTGCGAAACGTACTCGCAAGTTTTTGAATGACGTAGTTTCGGGCTCATAGTTTGCCTGCTACGTTAATCAGATGTTGCTTAACGTAGATAACCCTGCTACATGTTTCTTGTATTACGCTACTATGACCTGATAAACTGACGGAGTGATCGAAATCGAAATAAAGAGTAACTCTCAGGACTCGAAATGAAGCCGTTTAAACACACATATATAAGATTCCGATTGTTTTTTTGGCGTGCGGAGGTAGTAGTAATCAGTTACCGTTTTTTGTTGAACAGACTGTTGTAACTTTAGGTTTTTATAATTAGATAGCTCTCAAAGTAGTCTTACTTAAAAACAGTATAACCTAGAAACCTCGAATTTGGGTGCCCATTTTATCTGAGCGGGGTGTGCGGAAAACATTTTCACTTTCCTGTCATCATTTGAGGTCGAAGTTGTATTCTGCCAATTCTAATATTCTAACATTTACTCACGAATGCGAGTAACTATTTCAGAACGAATATTCGCGAAACCGAATTGGAGCACAAATATTCTTAGCATCACTCCTGTTGACATTTACTTCTAACAGCCATTAGGCTTAAAACACATGAAGTACCAGGCTCAAAGTACATTCTCAATACTCAACTGCGTTGTAAGATGTTTGTTACATTAAAAAGCTTAAGTAAGTACAATTAATAAAGAAAAAAAAAAAAGCAAACCCATACAATTCCAATCAGCTGAAATCACATCACATAGCAAGATTTCCATAATTTCAAAGCTATCGCTTTAGTTTATCTCACAGCGATTTGACGCAATTCGTTTTGAGTTGCAAAAATAAACTCAAACAATAATACAGCCCATACCTAGGCTACACAATGGCATATCTGAAAACATATTGCACCTACCTCATAGCAATGAGGTCAAATGTGCTGGTGGTATCTTTGTGTTGCTATATAATTATACTCAAGGCAACAATGTTGCAATTTTTGTTTTGTTTTCTCTGTTGTTTCCACTCTCGGATTGTATATTGTTGTGTGTTTTTTTTGGTGATGCTGACAATTTGAAAATATTGCATCAGCGGAAAGACCTCAGATGAAGGATTCGCAATGTACAATCGGGAGTGTACAACGTTTTGTAGTGGAGCAGGGTTTGATAAAAAAAAAAATGCTCTATGGAAGTGATTCAATACATTCGCCGCACGATGTTTGACGTTTGCATTCCAATGGAAGAGTCAACAGCGATAAGAACGTCCGTCGATGCGATGACGGAATTGTTTTTCCTCGAAGTCATCAACACATTGGGACTGTGATTCGATTCGGAAATTATTTTGTCAGCGATTAATGGTTAGGTGGGTTTCTCTTTAGGTAACGTGGTAATGGTGGTAATGTTGACACATTCGTATAGTTGATCCAGAATTGTGTATTTTGTCAGGCTATGTACGTACACATCACTATAACCCGGTCTTCGAAAATATGCGGTTAGATACGATAGCTTTTTAACCACTAACCGCTAACATAGGTATGTACATAAGCGAATACAAGCGAGAACAACAACAGAACAAGCTAAGCAGAATACTTATGTACGTTCACAGTTCAGTGAGGATAACTCTGAAAACAGGATTTTAAATTTATGTTTTCCGAAATGGTTTTCGAAAACGATTCGCTAATGTACATATTTGAAGGATCTATGGTACTGGCAGACCGGCGCAAAACTGTTCTGACAGGGAGGTTAAGTTGAAGTTTCGAAAGTGGAGACCAAAATATGTTTCTGCTCAAGACATGTGCAACAGCTTTTTGATACACTCTGGACAGGCGATAACTTGCTTATACAAACCTGTTTGTCAACATTATATAAAAAAATACCTTATTTAGATGCAGATTTATCGTCAAAGGCCGACTTAGACACGAAGTCCTGAGCTTGAGTTATAAGAACAAACTCCTCATGAATTTTAATGCAGGAGTCATTTGCAAAATAACGTAAGGTCCTAAATGGCAGTTATACTATACATTGTGAGGCGAATTACATCGCTAAATACATTGAATTTAATGTTGAATCCAAAGCCGGAATACCCAACAAAAGCGGTAGAACATCTAGATAGGTTTTATTATGCTAGCAATATGAATATAAACAAATGCATCTAAGACAGCGTATGGCGGGGGTGTGGGAATTTTTCTGGCACACCTGAAGTACAAATTACATCTACAATGGTATGTTCCAAGCTCCAAGTCCGAGGAGTTGCGGAGTGGCTTGGTTGTAAGACAGTCAAGCAGCGCACATATGTAGCTTTGGATAAGCCAACAACACGATCCAAGTTGGTGAAGGAATGTCGGAAATCTATAAATAAGATTGCTGACAAATGATCCAGGACACATAAAACATTCCAGATACATAGCTGCTGAGCAGACGAGCTCTAATTGAATCGATGCAATACCGTCTTGATACAACAAACCAGGCGAATAGCAAATAGCAAGTAAAATAAAGGAAGCCACCTGCCTTTCGTCAGAATGGAATTGTCCTACTCAGACTTGGAAAGAATACCATCGGGGAATACTTCTACACAGATTTCAGTGACCTGGCCAGACTCTACCTACATGCATATGTACATGCATACGGAGGTGCCCCACTTTGACGGGCTATAACTCGGACTGGGGTGAAAATTATCTAACAAATCGGTGATAGCCGATAACAGGTGGAGTGCGAGTTTAATGTAGTTTCGATTTTCCGAAAAAGAGGTACATTATCCCTCAATTAGTATCATGTATTTCGTGGGCGCCACCGAGCGGGAAGTTCAAGGAGGTTCGAGTCCCCGAAAATACCAAGAAGTTTGTTCACGCTCATACCTTTCGCGAATGACTGAAAAACGTCCGAGAGCAATAAATGTCATGAAAAAGCTTCTCAATTAGAAAAACGCATATCGGATATGGCTCTAAGCTGTAGGGTCCCTTCCATTTGTGCGCAAAAATGTAATATGCACAACAGGAATGGTCGCGAGAAGCTAGGCCTTCGACCATATATGGTTTCGCCAAATATTTGTATTTGTAGGTATCAGAGTCACATAAGTGTGGCGTAGTGTAGTATCGTAGCACTTCTCTGAATCCATTTAATTAACTTAACCCTGTCTTTTTTACAGATTGCTACGGGTTCAACATATAGTCAAGGAAAGATGGCATACCAAATTCTCGAATTAAATAGAATAATATATGTAGTTACTCAAATATAAGATAAATACTGTGCGAAGGATGAGAATATTATCTCGCTCATTTTATTTAATACTCATTTTTCATGACCGATCCATAAACTTAGTAATGTATACATGCTTACTCGTACTTGGTTTTTCCAAAGGAAGCCACCCTTAAATCGAATCGTAAAAGCCACAATAACATCAAAGCGATATGAAATACAATTTCCATCCTGGAATATCGTTTCGAAAACTCTTTCATTGAAATAGATTAAATCTCATAAAACAAAAAGGCAATCTCCTCCTCGACAACGTGGAACGTAAATCGATTCCCGCAGCTAGTTGCCCTCCAAACACATCCCACTCACATGCCATTTCAATCCTTTGGTGGAAAAACATTCTCCCAGGAATCGATTTCGCGCTAAAACGAAACATAATTGGCGGGAGGCGAAATTTCCCATTGGAAATGAATGTTCCTTTCTGGAACCATTACCAGCAGGCAACGCCATTACTACCAAGTCGGGCGATCAGAAAAGTTGTAAAATTTTCTGCAAAATTTTCAGTTTGAATTTAATTGAGCTTATTCCTTGTTTTATTATTGTTTGATCCAATTCTTGGTGCTCATCCCAGTCGAATGCAAGCAAACACAACGATAATGCATGCATTTCGCATAGAATTCTGTGAAAATCCCTTCCATTTATGTAAGCAAACATCTCCGCACATAAATTTGTGCATGTGTGTGTATAAAGCCAATGGAATGGGACGTCATTGAAGTGAACAATTGCAGCGTAATTGCAAAACATTGTTTCGGAGGTAGTGGTTGAACACGGCATCATGAACTCTTAATCGAAGTCTACGGTGAATACATTCACTGATGTGTGGTTGTCAGTCTATCGTCTATCCGCCTAAAGGACGACAATTTTTATCTGACAACCATTCCATGCGTCTGATACCAAAGGAAGGACGACAACTGCATCACCACACATCCTTTGGCGATGGATATGCGGTTGTAAAGTCAATATTGTCATTCGTGTTATGTTTGTGTCTAGGATAACTAGATCAACAATTCTCCAGCACAGGATGGGCTAGGATTTTTTCTGAAAATTAATTTTTTTCAAAACCATTCTCTTAAAAATCAAACCAATGCGTGAAATGGCTATATGTTGGACGTATTGCCTAGTTAAAATGGGTCAGAAAGTATGATTCTTTTCTTGGAAACACAGGAAACTGATAGACGTTGTCGTGTTTAATCTACTACAATTGTTATGCTTTTCATTTAATGTAACGCAAAAGCAAAGTTATTGCTAAATCAGGTGGAATTACATAGTTTAATTGACACGAAAACTTTATCTAACAGATGGACTGGATTGAACATAACGATACCTTTTTAGGTAAATTATTTCGGAAGACTCTCCTAAGGACAGTGATAGCAACATGGTGTTAAACCCTAAAATAAGAATTACATCAATAAATCAGTTTAACCAATCATTTCTGAATGGGTGAATCTAAAAAGCGATTTACCAATAGAGCACCTTGTACTTTGATGGCTTTAACCTTAGTCTAACGTTCGGTACACTGCTCATAGAAAAATATCCTTTGTTTGCGTGTTTGCATGCAAAAACAAAAAATCAAGGACACTATCCAACAACATTTGTTATTCTTTCAAGGACTGTGACTTTTCTTTCAAGAACACTACGCTCATTCAATCAAACAACCGGTAAGAATGTGTATGTGTGTGCAATGCATTTCCTTGTACAGTGAATACCAAAAGTCGCAGAGAGTATGTGTTGGCCGTAATCATTTAAGGACGATGGAAAAATTCGAAATATTACTTTTCTTAAATTTAAGTTAAAGTTTCTCTTAGTAGATAGGTACATATGTATATATATTTGAAAAATCTCTTAAAAAAGTTTTTTAAATGCTAATTTTCCAAACACCTTAAAATTTATTTCCTACTTCACTTAACTGAAGCATTTCAATTAAAACTTAAAAATTTAGAACGCAAAATAAAGATTCATAGTAACACAACAGCCCCTCCATGCATAAGTCACCCTATCGACTAGGCATTGCAAATGCAATGTCTTACTCTGCTTAGTAAAACGCTGAAGTTTTAAATATAACGATGAGATACGGCCGTGACATACGGAAAGAAATACAAGAAAGTTTTATAATTCAATGTTAAAAAATTGAATACTTTGGTATCGAAATAACGTTGCCTGTTTTCTCCAGGACGAGAATAGAATTGCATGAGCAGAAGAGTGCAATACCATTCTACGTTCCATTTAAAAAATAATAATAATAAGTTCATTTCGAGATACCTTATGCTCATTACATCCAGCAACGGCCTGTCACATATAGGAAGCCCGGTCGGTCTTCAGCATTCCAAGAAAACATCAAATTTTTGCATTTTAATTACTTTTAAGGCACTGCCAGCACTTATTTTTATTTATATTTCTGTACAACATCCTCGCACTAAGTGCTTAAAAGCACTATGGTACGTGCTCATCTCAGTTTGAAGTTGAAAAACCAGTACAGGGTGCGGAGACAGTTCAGTTCGTTCAGTTCTAGTATTGGCTTCGTTAGGTAAATACGTTGCCATATGCGCAGATCCTCAAAAAAGGAGAGCCTCTGAACCGCGCCAACTACAGAGGCATCAGTCCTCTTAACATCGCATATAAGATCTTAACTGCCGTATTATGTGAGCACCATGCCATCAACCTGATTGGTTCATATCACTGTGGTTTTAGGCCAGAAAAGTCCACCATCGACCAAATATTCACATTACGGCAGATCTTGGAAAAACTCAGCAACTTCAAATCGATACATACCACCTTTGCATCGATTTTAAGGCCGCGTATGACAGCATTTATAAAGACGAGCTACATATATAGAGCAATGTCTAGTTTTGAAATCCCAGCCAAGCTCGTTCATTTGATGGAGAATGCACGCTGCTCCATCAAGGTCGGTACAGACTTTACCGAGACCTTTGATGTCAAAAAAGGTTTTAGACAAGGCGACGCGCTGTCATGCGACTTTTTTAACATCGTTCTTGAAAGAATAGCGCAAAACTCACGCGCCAACACCAGAGGCGCAATCTTTCAAAAGTTCGTCCAATGGTTCGTCCAACAGACTAAGTATATGCTGTCAACAAGGAAGGAGGTAGTTTGGGACTTTATCTACCTATGCTCAGCTATGAACTCAGCAAACGACATCAGCGCTGAGATCAAACGAAAAATAACTCTTGCCAATCTCTGCTTCTTTGGGCTAAGAAGGCAATTGAACAGCAAAGCCCTCTGTATGGGCTGTTCAGCGACATCGACTTGGCCAGAAGAGTGAAGGTCCACCGACTGAGGTGGCTGGGTCATGTAGAGCGCATGAACATAAATGCTCCGGACCGGAAAATCTTCGAATTCATTTCCGAGGGACGGCGCAGTAAAGGAAGACCGCGACTCAGGTGGCGCAAACGACTCAACAAGTTCAAAGAGTAAGAAACGCCCGGAACTTATCCAACAATTGCATCATCGTTACAGGACCCTGTAACGTTGCAAGGAACCTTTAAGTGTCTGAGCGGAGAAATTCGCGATATGATTCATGAATACCTCTGTTATAAGACTGATGTCATGAGGTGATGTGTGTTCATAGTGGGAGAACACTTTTCTTTCGCTCAATGGAGCCGTTTCCTCTTCAGCTCAGAGTCAAGTCGATCCAATAAAGCAGCATAGTACTGCCTCGTGATTGCCATTCCCTTCTTCAAATCCGAAGGATAAAAGATTACCTAGCCTGGCAGTGAAGAACTGCGTTTATTGAATTCAAAAATGCATTTATTTTTTGACGCAGTCCTCTTTCCGTTCGACGCATTTTCTCCACAGACTGCAATAAATGATTCCAACCATAAATTGCGATAAAAACTGCAAACTACTCATCTAAAACCTATGTATATGTATGTACCACTTCTTAATTTAATTAAAGAAGTTTTTCAACCGCAAATTTCTTAAGAACCTGGAAAAGGTGGAAGTTAAAGGGATTTAAATATTCGCTCTTCAAATCGCTGAGCTTTTTAATTGTCAAAGCACCTTTGTTGGCACATACAATGTTCTGATGTAAGATGATTTTCTTTTTCTTTTGCAAGCAGCTTCCTATGAATCAAGTTTTCAGCAGATGAAATCGATCCTTGCTTTGATTGCTGTTTCGTTTCGTGTACCTAGTGATGGTAGTGGATTGGTGGGATGCTTTCTTAAGAGGGTCCAAAAATTGGTAATAAACCCGTTTTCGCGTTTGTTTTTTGGCCAAAAATTATTAAATGCAGCACCCATTTTGCAGTTTTGTTCGTCCATCACACGGATTATCTTCAAGAGATGTACGACCACGTTTAAATTCAGTCGCCCAGTATTAAAAAGAAAGCAGCAGGCTCATTATAAACCCTTACCTTACCACCTTTGGATGAATTTCCGTTAACTACCCTTCGAAAACGAAGAATATTATGAAAGCACAACGAAACCAATACAACCCGTCTCCTTAAAAAAACCGTTCAAAGAAAAATACTCGAGTGGTGAAGTTGAAACTCGATGTTCGTTAATCTGACAAGTGTACCATCATAGCAATGCCTTCTCAGTGCTACGCCGGCAAATTTTCACCTTGTCGTCGGAAATAATGAAGAGTTTGCCTTGCCAATCTCCAAAGATGGTAACCTTGACAATTTTTGGCCGATTACCTCTTTCATAGACGGAAACTAACTGCGGTGACTGAACTTTAGTTTCTGGTGTGTAGTGATGGATCCGTGTTTCAACAAAGGTCCTATAACACGACCAACCATTGCTTTGAAGTTGTCACGCGATTCCGTTTTTGGTTAACAATCAGCAAACACGACACCCGTCTAGCCGATAGCTGTCTCATGCCTAACTTTCTGTAAAGGGTATTTTGTACACAATGTCATACATTTTTCTGATCTACACTCAACGGTCTACTAATACGATATCACGAATTCTGCTGATCATATACGCCTGATCACTTTTCACCGCAGACTTATATTCAACCACGCTTGAACCAATATTTGATTTTAGTAGAAAATTCGCGCAATTGCCAGGTGAACATAGAGGGGATATGTCCTTGCAGCTGGCTTGATTGGAGTCTAAAGGTCGTATTTTGAGGTATCATTCCATTGAGTTTTTCGGAACATCTGCCAAGGTAGTATTGGCACAGGTACCCCGAACGCGAATGGCCAGTTCAGCGGTATATCGGATCATGTACATCTAGTTTAAAGATTGAGCACTATTCGTTTGAGCAGCTCTCAAGCCCTCTACTCGTGCTTGGTACACCTAAAAGAAGAAGCTTTACGATGTCAAGTATCTCTATGATATTAAAAGGTTTAAGGACGCGATTTTGTGATGTTGAATATACATAGCCGTAGTGGCGCAATCGTGTACGATTCAAATCTGAACATTCCGCTGAATATTTGAACGTTTAAGACTTTGCTGGCACGAACGCAGCCATATGCGCCTGTAGGTACTTATATCAGAGGCAGCACTATCAAAACAATTCACCATCGATTAGTTTACTTTTAGTGTACCAAAAACTTAAGGCTGACTTTCTTTGTGTTCAGGACTGATTCCGACCAGAATCTGACCCAGGAACGGATTATTCTTTAATTTCATGGGGAATGAGATCGCAATTGAGAATGATGAACTGGCCTCTGAGGAGAATTTTTCAGGACCTGAACCTTCGTTGGATCCCAATTCTTTCTCGGTCAGGGCTTTCATTTACGATTGGATCTCTTATGAATATATGTATACATTTGTCATAGCTCTCTAGGATTTGAAAAGACTAAATGACTAAAACAACCGCAGCATTCTTGCTACCTATCAGTAGAAAAGACTGCAGGCAACTTATGGCCACCTGACGGGGCAATGAGCTTTTGCTAAACACTTCAATGCTGTTCATAGATTGTTGAAAAAATTACAATACAATGGGAGAACTCGGTTTCTTCCCTGGAAGTTTAATGTATCAGTTGCATTTGAGTGCTTTTGATAGTCCGAAAGTATCTTTACGATTTTTTTTTAAAAACATATTTTGAAATGGTTAGTAAGTACCGAGTAGGTAGTGTGTTTACTCGTGACCCACCCAATGTTAGTTTGAGCAACGCTGGGGGACCATCAATCACAGCCATCAAGCACATTAGAAAAAAGAACAAAATCTTAGTTTCTCAACTACACCAAATATTCCGATTGCTTCTGGGATTTGATTGATCAGAAAAAAAAAATACATGGGGGATTGATTTTGAAAAATATAACTACTGACTGTGAGTATACTGATGAAACCCGGCACTGCGTAGCACGGAGCATTATACTCTATAAACGTTACTTAAAGTACACCGGCACTAGCTCAAGTATTAAGAGTAAAAAACCGTTTTGAAACGCAAACATGAGGTTTTGTCGAACCAACGTGAAATAAGCAGTGAGAAAGGGGAATTCTGTTCAAGACTGGATTGATTACAATTTCGATAACTTTTCCAAATCAGTACCTTTCTATTCGATGGAAAAAAAAGAATACGAGCAAAATATACACTAGGTTCCTCTTTCCCCTCTTTCCAAACGCCCGTGCCCTGAATATTCAGAATAAGGGTATTCATACCCCCTTTGGTGCGCGCCAATTATAAAAAAATTATAAAAAAAAAAACAAAAAGGTGACTTCTACCCAATCCTTTAGCACCATCACCTTAGCATCTCATAACTCAATGTCATCGATACAGCACAGCGGCTTAGCACTAACAATGACGTCGTTGTTGCAAATTGCACCTCAGCACAACATACTATTTATGCTGCACGCAAAGTTCCGTTTCTACTGTCAGAGTGTGTTTTTCCTACTTTTTCCACATTTCTCTTTGACAGAAGTCTATCCATCATATTCTCAACCATGGCATCTGTTTTCTTTTTCATGTTATTTGCACGGTGACCGGGGAGCGAAGAGGGAGAAAGCGAAATTGCTGCCGCAGCTTTAGTTTCTTTTTCCTCAGCTCTCCTCTGTGGCCCTCTGCCCCTTCCAAAAATGCCAGAGAGAGCGCATCAAAGCAACGCTTAAAGCTGATGCCATACTTGAGCTGATGATAATGATGGCGAGATGATGAAAATAAAACGTAAAAGGAAAGTTCTGCTTCTGCATAACATTTGTGCCATTCCTACGGCCATCATCCCCCTCCCAATTCATCTACCCCCTCTTCACGATTGAGTTGAGTACATTTCTCCTCTCTCTTTCGGAAATCCAATGTGGAAAAGTGGAAAAGTTTAATTATTAGTGAAAATGGAGAAAATCCAAAATGCTAAATTGGTTTCAATTTTCACTCTCCTTCGGTGTAAGATTTGTGCTGCGTTATACGTTCTGTTGTACTGCTCGTTTGTACCACTCATATGACTTGAGATTTGTTTTCTAATTAACTCTTCAAGATTTTGATTAGATATGAACATGCAATAGATTTGTCATAGCTACTCATCAAAGAATGTACGATTAAGGCAATAAGATTGTTGTAGATACGAGTACAAGAAGTATATACTTTGAGGTTCCAGTAGTAGTGACATGACAGGTACTCACAACGTGATGTGGTTAGGTTAACTTAGGTAGATGGATACCCTGTGATTTCAGGTAATACCGACCCTGAGAAATCAAAAAGAGTATAACTATAAATTATAACCACGCTGATATCTCAGGCGGTCCCTGAGGTCAGCGTTTAAATTAGTACATATTCTAGTTCCTTGAAAATGTGACATTCCTTCTCTGTCCCCTACAAGAGTCGTTGTAAGGTACTCCGAACTGTGAAAGTGCTTCTAGGAATCCTCTCTCCTTGGAATTAACTCATATGAGCGCGGTAGCATTTAAGGCCATAGAAAGATGTTGGAATTGTTAAAGAATAAGATTAAGAATCTGTATATTCCTTTGGGTACAATAAAGAAAATTCATGTTATCGAAAGGTACCACAAAACACTTTTTAAAAATGGATTTATTGGGGGAAATAACTACATACATATGTATCTTCACAGATAGACCCATGATGGATGACAGATCCGGAATAGGTGTTTTTCCAGATAAGCTAAATTGCACCTGTGATGTGAGCCTGGGTACTTTATTATACCAAGCACTGTAGACCAGCCTGACATCAACATAGTATGATTTTAGAAAGTACGCAGAAACTAAAGGAATTTTAAATTCATAGTAATTTGCCACTGGATTGGGTGAGGGATACGATACGGCTGAAGGAAATGAAAAGAGAGACGCTTTTCATATACCTACATAAAAAGCTCAAATCCCAGAAACAATCGAACTCAACCGGCATATTGTGCTAATAAGCAGTAGATCCGATTTGGTGTTGGAGAAACTAAGATTTTGATAATTTCTCTGTAATGCGTGGTGAATGTGGGCTCGAACTCACACTGGCTGAGTCACAGGCATGTAGACTGCCTAATACACCTCACTGTTTGACGCACTATTTAATCAGTCGCCAAAGTTCTTGGTCACGTGTCATTTGCTATTTGAAAATGGATAGTATATAGGTTGCACCTGGCGGACATAAGAATCATTTTAGCATGCGATGGAAGCTCTTGAAAAGAAGTAGGCGTCGTCATAGTTCAGACAGAGCTCGAGTGTAGAGAAGAAAAGTTATGGTCATAAGCAGCCCACAGACACCTGATTGATTAATTGACTCTGGCGTTGATTTGTATTAGGAGTTACATCAATAAATTCCCTTATGAGGAATTCAATGGCACATCCAAAATTGTTATTGGTTTTTGGGCTGGAGTCCTCCATCAGATTTCTGTTTTCAAAGGTTATATAAGAAACATTACTGAACCCTAGAAGTCTGGTGTAGCTTACCGACGCATTTCAGTGGAACTCAGAGCACTCTCAAGTCAGTCGAATGCTGCTATGATGCTTTACAATAATTTGCCGAATACAACAGGGTAAAACTTGATTGGGTTCCTGGTCACCAGAAAGTTGCAAGCATCAAACTTACAGGTTTCTGAATTGGGGTACTGCTACCGCTCTGATTAATGATTGAGAATATCAACTTCGAGTAGCCCATTGGGAAAGTATCCTGAGGCTTAGGCAATTTTCACCGGCCACCGGTGCCTGGGACATCATCTTAGTAGATTAAATCTGTGCTCAGGGTGTCAGTTTTACATGAAAAAGGATGAAGCATTTGAACGCATTATCTGTGAATGCCCGGCACTATATTGGTTAAGAATGACGTACTAGCTTTCATAAGGTATATGGTAAGTCTATTTGGTTAACCTCATTCTAGGTACAACAGATTTGTTTGGCCAAAGTGGCAAGCAACTGGGAAAGGGATCCAAAAAAATTTCAAAAACATTTCTTTTCCGAAATAGCTGAATAGTTTATCATTCACCTTTCCTAGGTGACGGGACATAGGAACGTTGCGGATAACTCCATGGCTGATAACACAGCTTTAGCAGTAGGTGAGCAAATAGAAGATTTAGCCTGAGCTGGGTCTAAAACGATTTTGTAATTTGGTATCACTAAAGAGATTGCGTAGCAGCACAATAATAGGAGCTATTGTTGGACACTGCCTCTTTGGTTATCAAATCAAAATGACACTGAGGAACATATTTTTCGACAACATATGTACAAGGGTGACCTGGTTAGTAATATAGACGTCAGGTGCCTCAATACTTCATAATGAGCTGCAATTGTTTCCACAAATAGTCTCTGGAAAAACATACCTTGCGGTATAAAAATGGACCTACGCGTATCTTTGATCTAAGTGTATCTGCGTTCTGAGAGCATAGGAAGTCACTCCAACATAAACTGAACTAAAAGGTGGAGCTTTATACTGATTACTATGCCGATATCCCAATTTATAATGGAAATTGGATGATAATTTAAAAGGGTTTTTAGAGCTACAACTGGACATGCGTATGATGAATCAATAACTAAATTAAATAGAAAACGGGACTACTAAATCTCCCCTTCTACAATTAACACATAACGAGACGTTAAGCTCTTAAAACCAACTCCTTTATATAGAGAAAGGTTTAGTATCCAATTTTAATTAATTTTATAAATCTTACATAAACACAAATTAAATGGTTTCTTTCTCGATTCCCTATAAGTATTAAGTGCCCCCATCAACATCAATTCCAAAATCGTTGCTCCGCTAATGGTGTTTCGATATAATCCTTTGAAATCGATTTTTGAGCAATATTCCATTAGAATGTGGTGTAAAGCCATTCCGCACATTTGACCCGGAATATTTTTATTGTGACCACGCTCAACGGTTTATTTGTGGGTGTTAATGTCGGCCTTTTGTAGAAGGAATAATGAAATAAAAAAAAACCCCCCTATATGTATCCAAACACCCTGCAAATGGGTGTACCTCATAGATGATAGGGTTGGCTTTTACGCATCGATTACATTTGAATCCTTTTTCATTGATTCCTGGGTAAGTTCTCTATGTTGTTTGCGGGATTTTGGATTTAAGCATTTTGTAGAATTTAAATTTAGTGAATGCAAGTGATTGTGAAACATTTTAATTTGATTATGCTTAGAGAAATTACGGTTAAAAAATATAATTTGCTTAACTACCATCAAAAACTGGCAGAGGAGGAGTAAAAAGGCTTTAACCTTCTATGAAATTTATTTCAAGCTCTCATCGCCAAGTGTTACAGCACTTATTGGGTACTAGCAGGATGCTGTATACACCCACAATATATACGTATGTAGATCTCTAATGTAAGGCTCGGTGAGGGCGGGACATTATCTCTATAATTAACGCGTTCATATAGAAAATTTTACGTTTAAAAATGGTAAAAGAAAGAATTTATTTCACGCTGCTGCCGTCCATTCCATTACCTCGCATAAACGCAAATAGCCTTAAAAACGATGAATACCAAAATTCCACCGAAAAATTCATCCACATTTTTTCAACCGACTTTCAACACAATCAGCTTTAGGGGTTGAAAAAAACTGAACGGTTTGTGGAAACTAATTATATCAGCTGTGCCCTATTAAGTTAATTGCTTAACTCTCGTACCAAACCATGAGATAATCTGTCGAACAGAAAGTGTCTCCTCAAAGATGTTTAATTACAAGTTAAGATACGTTTGGATAGTTGGTAGTATCTGTAGTTGTTGTCCTTCTTTTACATGTTTTGAAAAACAACGAGAAGAGATTAACACTAGCTGAGGAATAAGATGGAGCAAGAGAAGTGATACTTTTACCAAAAGCCCATGATGTACGAACAGATGTTCGAATAGAAGTCTGGGGGCAAACAAGGAGACTTAGTGGCGGAGCCGCATTTGGTGCTGAGTACATACAGTCTGCTTTTAAACAGTAAGCGGTTGTAAATCAAAGAAATGGATTGATTCAAAGCTGATTTCATTTCATAGCAACGCGTAGTTACCCTATGCCTGACGAACCATTCAAACCTCCCACACTGCTTACTTCGACGTTATCGACTTTCGACTAATTTGTTGACGTAGTCTGGAGTCAATAATCTCCATATTTTTAGATAACGTATGAGCTGAACCATAGTTGTTAATTATTTCCATCTATCTTTAGATTCATTAGAGCCCACACATTTTCTATTGGATTGGCATCCAGTAATTGTGTTGGATATTCCACGGTAATGATGCCAATTTATTCTTTCCTACTGTGATGCTTTGTATCATTATTCTCTTGGAGCTCCCAATTCCGATTGTTTGTTCCATAAAATTTTTTTTCCAAATTTCTACATTTGGTCTACATTCAGAATTTCTGTAAATCAGATCAAACGCCCTTATCCTGAACCGTAAAGCACCCATAAACATGCGCGTTTTCAGAAGTTTAACATCAGTGCGTTAAAGAAATTTCACACTCTTTTCTGACCAATCACGTGGTCTAAACAACTAGAAAGAAAAGCCATCTGTAAAGACAATTTTACTCCAATCATGACCAACATTCTTATGTTCCTACTGAAAACGTTTCTCAATGTACATATGTTCCACGAAGAAAGGGCTTCTTCACTGTATCTGCTCTCAAAGGAGAAACTATGGTTGTCCGTTTTGGCTCTTCATGTACTTCGCAGGGAGCCCACACATTTTGTAATGAAATAGATTGTGATTCCCAGGTTTCTCCGGATGGTGTGTTAAAAAGAAAGCCTCGAATCGTTTCTTGTATTTCGGACTCTTCACTACTATCAAAGTCAGTAGCTCTTAAAAGGTCATGGGCACTGTTTTCTGTGATGCAAATGGGATTCTTCTTTTTGATCAGAAAAATGAAGTAATGACTGGCGAATATTACTCATATCTTCTCGACCAACTGGATGAAAATCTGCGTAAGGAGAGGTCTGAATGGGCAAAAGAGAAAAAAACATTTTCATATCATAACAATTATACTTTGGCCCACAAATATACTTTGGCATTTGGAAAACAGAAATTTGAAGTTTGAATTGCTGGAACACTCATACTGTTCACCAGATTCGGGTTGCTCTGGCATCCATCTGCTCCCATATCTGAAGGAATTTCAGGCTAAAAAACGTTTTAAGCCTAATAAAGAGGTGAAAGCAGCAGTAGATGGTTAATTTACAGACCTTACAGAAATTCGTTTTAGGGATAGAAACCATTTATCGGAGAAACGTTGAAAAAGTGAATTGAACTAAACGCTGACAAATAAACTGTGACCCAGATGTGCTCAAAAAGAATATAAGCGATTAGACAAAGTTTGTTTCACGAAATAAGTTGAAAAGGAGACTAGAAAAAAAATAAACGGTTTTTTGGATTAAAAACTACAATCCTTCAATGCCAAGGCGAAATCTTTTTACCTTGTCGTTCGCATCACCCGCTTAACCTAATAGCGTAAACGAAACTGAGATAAAGAGTGCCTCCCAGGATTCGATATGGACCCAGTAACATATGCATATACCTTTCTTTTTACGTGCGAATGTGGTGGTTACCGTTTACCATTTTTTTTGTTGAACAGACTATGATAGTAAATTTCTAAGCGACTTCGACGACCACTCGAAGTTATCTAAAGTAAAGAAGTCTGCTGAAGTTGATACCACACAAGTCAACCTGACCTTTGGTGAGATGAGAATACACCGCATGAACGAAATTTCAACATCATAGGTCCGCTCCGCATGAGTCTTCTAAGCATAGCCTACAAGATCTTGACTGCTGGCTAGGTAAACACGTACAAACTTTCGACAATAAACTGACTGATCCTTATCATCATGGTATCAGGAAAGTCGACACTAACATTGCGGCAGATCTTGGCGAAAATCCAGGAATTTCATGACACCAACTGCATAATATGAATAAAGCTATACCTATGAGAAGCTTTCTCATTACAATTATTACTCTCGGTCTTTTTTCAGTCATTCGCGAGAGGTGGGACCGTGGTGTTTGGTGTTTTCTGGGATTCGAACGTCGCGTAGAATGCACTAACCACTTGAGCCACGGCGCCCACATCATCGTACACACCTTAAAAAAATAACTTTTTTAGAAAACGCCCCCAAAAAATGGGCATGGTCGTTAACAATATATAAACGAATCGTAGAACATTTTACAATTTTTAGATTAAACATAAAAAATGGGGCTTTCCGAAAAGTAAGCGTGTTTGTGGGTTTATTTTAAAAATATTTACATTTGTACTGCTAAAGAGCTTATATGAGCTTTTATGGAACAAGATCTGGTGACACATAAACGGACTGACAGAAACGGGTAAATCGATCAAAGTTTCAAAGCTAGGCACAAACTGTAAACTATCAATGATTGCACAAACCTACCTGAAATGAGTCAAGTTAGCTAGTAATCATTCCAAATTTATGAATACATGCTGTAAGGTGTCCTTGTTTGCCACCATAAGTGACATAGAAAATAAAAATAAAAAAAAAACATTCCACTTACCACATGAACACTGCTCTGTAAGTTGCCCGCTAACATATTCTCCGTGGGCTTCTTTTCCGTGGTCTTCTTGGCCGCTCTCTTGGCCTTGCTCTCGAGGAATCTCTTCTGCAGCGTTGTTGTCTCGTGGTTCTGCTGTTCGCACACATTGTTGAATGCCTGTTCGAAGCGTGGTACACAATCTGTCTGTCGCCGTCTATAGTTCTCCATTCGTCGTCGCAATCGTTCCACCACCGCCTGATTCTTTGGTGGCATAATGTCATTGTTGCCAACACCGGGACTGACATTCTGATTTGGATTGAAGGCAGTAGCCTGCTGTTGCTGCTGTTGCTGTGGATTCTGTTGCTGTTGCACGTGGAGATTCTGTTGTTGCTGCACATTGTGAAGCTGCTGAGATTGCTGTTGTTGTTGTTGTTGTTGATGTTGCTGCTGCTGCTGTTGGTGATGTTGCTGTTGTGTCTGTTGTTGATGTTGCGCATGCAATTGTTGGTGTTGCTGCAAATGAACAAGACTCTGTTGTTGCTGATGTAATTGCTGTTGATGATGCTGAAGATGTTGCTGCTGTTGCAGCTGAAGATTAAGTTGTTGATGCTGATGTTGTTGCTGTTGTTGTTGTTGGGCGGCTGCCTGATTGGCGCTCTGAAATACTGGAAGACCTCCTGCATCCATAAATACTTTTTTATTGTGGCTGGATTTACTTGTATGGTGGGACGCTTAACGATAAAGCGCCTTCCAGAACAAGTAATCGCAGAAAAATGGAATATTTTATCCAAACGTGTGATCTTTTATTGCAGGTTTGTTAGTTTTTGGTTAATAGTTTTTTTTTTTTTTTTTTGTCTTAAGGGGCTTTTGCCGTTATTTAGACAGTATCTTTGTTTTCAGTCTTCAGTCATTTCGAAACATTTTGCTGCCCGTTTTGGTTGTTTTTAAATTTTTGTTTCTTGATGTTTTCGGCGACATGAAATATGTATTCATTATTACGTGGTAAAATTTGTTGGACACGCGTCATGGTTACAGTTCGTCAAGAGACACATATTAAGTGATGTTGTTGTTTTACACAGTCCTGAAAAAAAGGGAAATATGAGACTTATTAGACACAAGTTGTGACGAGAGAAGGGAATGTAATTTATGAAAATTTAATATTCATTCACAGAGTTTCATGTCGTTTTTGTACCAGGATGGTCCATGGCAGCCGCTAATATAAGACATGTCTTCCTAACACACTTTTTTTTTGTCATGCGCATAGAATTACATAATTATACTATTTACTTTGTGACATCAACACAATTTCAATCGGATTTGCAAACAACTGTAAGCTCTAGGTATCAGTGTCATTCAAAAGACTTTGCACTATTATACATTTGCGTATAAGTATCCCATAAAGAACATGTTTCATTGTTGCAATTACAACAAATGTCACTTAATTGCTGTAATTATAAATAAAATCTTAGAATGCAAATGCCTGATGTGAGCTTGAATTGTTCCATGGCCCAGAATGGCCTCTGATGTAAGAGTATGATGAAATATAAGATCAGTGCTAGTGATTAAGAACTAACCTTCTTTGAGATCGACGTAAATAAACGGTTGAAGCGTGAGCATATTTTCTTGAATTCAGTTAACTAGAGTACAATGTTTTGCTATTTAACGGTCCGAATTCTCTTCTCTACTTAGTACCTCGATTGTATTCAAATGAAATATTTTGAATATGCTTCTGACTTTATGTTTAGGTAAGAAGGCAGATTATTTCTTGTAAATAAGAACATGAGTTTCTGGACAACATGGCTGTGAACGCCCGAGCCTCATCCGAGATGAGACGTAACTCGTCCGAGAAGAGGCGTAAGTTTGAATAAGTTTTTCCACCTCCACATATGTATTTCCAAATAGAATAGTTCAGTCTGCTTCACTCGTCATTAAAAAACAGCGAAAGATATTATAATGCTCAATGCTTAACCAAGACCAGGAATACGAACGAGCATGGCCACATTATATTACAGGTCATAATTGTCCATAGTTGATGCACATTTTGAAGCATGAAGACAAGCTTAAGTTAAAGAGAGGATCCCACGCACTAGTTCTGTAGATAAACTTTAATCATGCCATAGAGATTGAACCTGAAGCGTAAGATAGTTGCAAAGCCATAAAGAAGTATCTAAAGAAAGAAAATGGCGATCAAAGAAGCCCGATCTTGGGTTAAGAAAAACGTGATATCTGTTAGAGATATCCGCATCTTTCAGACAGCCAAGCAGCAATCAAATCCCTGGAATCGATCTCTACAAATTCTTTTGTAGCTCTAGACTGCCGTTCGTCTCTTGTGGAGATGGCTGAGTAGTTCAACATTCACCCGTGTTGGGTGCCGGCGCATAGAGGCATTCCAGGGAATTGTAAGGCCGATGAACTCGCCAGAATAGAAACAACTATACCCATCTTGCCGGATAAAGGCACCTTAGGTATACCAATAGCTACTCGCAAAGTTAAACTTAAGCTGGATTCTGTTGAGAGTACAAATCTTAGGTGGACAAGTGGATTAACATTTCTAGCGATAAAACAGATTTCACCAAAGCTGGATCTAAAATGCTCTAAGAATTTGGTTTCTCTCAATAGATTGCATATTGGCACCACAATAGGTGTCATCACTGGACACTGTCTAATAGGCAAGCATGCTACAAGGCTATGCCTCTTTTCAAACGACTTTTGTAGAATCTGCATGGATGAAGAAGAGGAGAAAACTATTCCTCACCTTCTTTGATTCTACTTAGCTCTCTCCCGTAGAAGGAAGCTTCACTTAGGAGCTCCCTGTTACAACGATATAGGCGACCTGATGAATATTGACATTAAGAGCCTCCTACGCTTCATAAGAAGCTCAAATTGGTTTCAACGAGTAGGTAGAGAGAAACTTTCTCACATGATCTCCGTGGTATCACAATGGACCTACCACCGGTCTAAGTGCGCTCTCGACTCCTAGCTGGCAGCCACTTCAACCTAACCTAACCTAATACGCGGATGGTCTTGCTACAAGTGATTTTTTTCTGTGATGTTGGTATATGAGTAACAATATGGAACATCAAGTTTCAAATTGATCCGTGAAACAGTTTTCTTTATCCGACTTTTAAAAAAGTATCCCTAAAATGCATAAACATATTCTTAGTTTTAGACGAATGCGAAAACGAGTTTCTCAACAAGGTTTGGACCGTTTTAAAAAGTTTGCAGACAACTTTAGGTGGCGATTTGTTTTTATGGATACGATGTGGGCCCACCACTGGACACCAGAAACGATACACCAACCAAAGCAGTGGGTGGAAGCCGGTGGCTCTGCACCGAAGTCGCAGACAATGTCGATTTCACCTGCCGGAAAGGTCATGGCCAGTGTGTTCAGAGATGCAAAACGGATTTTTTGTTATTCCATTCAAAAGGGTAAAACAATTAATGCCAAATATTAAACAAATATTCTGGAACAATTGGATAAACAAATTCTTGAGAAGTCCCCTCCATTACAAGGGAAAATAATTATATTTCATCTGGACAATGCACCAACTTATATGCCCATATTTTAAGAAATTTGTGTCTGCGAAACGTTTTAAGCCAAATAAAGAGGGATACTTAGCAGAATGAGTTTATTTAAGTCTTCATACAATCCCCAACAAGGATCATAATAGGGGACTACTGTGGCTTCCGGAATATTTGATTCCAGACAGTAGTATCATGACTTTTTTTCTCCCACTCTGACTGCACGGGTCCATCTGTCAAGCTCCGTAACGTAATCCCCGTACTTTTGCTTTGAGCGATAGGAAATCTCTAGAAATTTAACAGTCTGAACATCGATACACAGTGAACATTAAATCTATTTCAACAGCATTTTAAGGAGATGTTTCAATGGCCACCGCTTAACGATAGTGATAGCCTAAGAAGAGGACCCAACTTCCGTCAGGAAAGAGGCAGTCCCTCCCCATATTATAAAGCAGCTTTTAAAAAGCTGAAAAACAACAACTTTGCTGACCTATTACGGAGCCTAAATCTATACGTACGTGTTATTACACAGTTCTGCGTAATAGTGGCGTATATTTTTGAATGACGTAAGATTTTAACGATATTTTTAAGTATACACGTTATTTGCGTATTAATTGAGTGTAGTTCAGGGCCCTTTTCTAAATGGAGCGATTCTGATTCTGTGTATTTTGTTATAGCACAGTTTACGACAGCGGTACAGTTTGAGCAGTATATTCTTGAAAATAAATTTTGTTTACCGGCCTTTACAGCGTTATTACGTTCACATTGTATACATTAGAGCAAGTTTTTCTGCTAAGTTGGTATTACAATGTAAGCAACTATTACAGAGAGAGCATGTACCAAATCATCAATCAGACATTTTTAATTAGGGAGATACTGAATCGAAATTAACTACAATTTTTCACAAAAATTGTTCAATTTGAAATCAACGCGGAGTACGGTTTTAATTAACCAGTTCTCTTTTGTAACTTTCATTTGCACCTAAACAAGTTACATCACTACGTTGTACAAACTAATTATTCTGAACTACAACTCTTGGCAGGATGTTACAATGTATGTGGTCTGCATCGAGGGATTTCTACATTTTATGAGATTTTGCAAAGCAGAATTGGTGAAAGTGTAAATTGTAGGAATTTTTGAAATCGAAAAATAATAGATTTGTATTCTTCTGATCATATTAGTAAAAGTGCATGTGAAATTTAAAATATTCTCGTATTTATTTTAACAGAACCTTGCAAGGAAAATTGTTTATACATGCACAGGATGCTATTTGAAGACATGTTTATGTTCAGTCGTTAAATAGGCGCTTAAATTTTTCCGTCAGATAAATGCTTAACAGAAGAAGTGGAAAGATACGCCGTGATTGTTGGCATATGTATATGTATATGTGATGATTTTTAGACATCGCGCTTTTGAAAGTATCCCCGATCATTCGTTCACCAGCTTCGCGTCTACGAAACATAAAAATGTTTCAATACGTCCAGACAAGAAGAAAAGTCTGGCACCTTGTTTAACAAGCGCAACAATGTATTCACTAGAACCCTGGAACGTCAATGAAGTCAACTAAACCTTTAAGTATCTAAGCGTCTAATTCACCGTATGGTTCTTAAAACCCCCGATATATGCAAGTCTTAAGTCATGACAAGTGCCCAGTTTATGTCGCACGAAAGAAAAAGCAACCTGAACTACGAAGAAGGCGGCTCCTCCGATAAAAAAAAAGTGGATAAGAATTAATATAAAGAACGATAGATGGCTGTATGGAGAGCCTTCAGATGTGATGGTTCTTTGTGTAGTAAACAGTAAGGGCCACATTTTCCCACAAGGCCTTCAAGCAAATCCTTCCGGATACATAGAGGTGCTAGGTTTAGTTGTTAATCTCTAGGTAGACAGTGTGAGTGAAGGAAGGCCATACTTCTAACACTTAACTGAACATGCCTTAATCCCTTGGATTACATAATTTGTGTGGAGGGTACTTAGCCGGATAATGATGATGAGAATACACATTCAGCTCTCGATGGCTGAAAGCCAGGTTTCAGCTCTAGATCTTTCAGCACTGAGACCACATAAAGACATAGAGCTATGCGCCAAGGACAGCTTTCAGCTTTATCTGTTGTTAATCGATTTTAAAATGCTTCTCTTCCGAATTGAATCGATGATATCTGCCTTAAAAACTGATAGCCTATACAAGAATAGGCGTAGTTAAACACTACCTACGAGTTGAGCAAGTGTCACGTCATCCACAGTGCTAACATGCCAGTCATGTTGCGTGATCTTACACCGGATACTGGTATAACACGGAATAGCCCACAAAGTGCGGCTACGTAAATAAACTCAGATAATACGAAAGCGCTCTACACCTCAAACACCAACGCTCAACTAAACATAGCTGGGACATAGAATAGAATGGTGAATTTGGATTGCTCGCTTACGTCTTGAAAATCAATGTTTTCAGCACAAGAACTGCGACTGTTTCGCTTCAACGTGGAATCAGTAATGCTTTACGAATGCAGTATGTGGAAGATCGAGTCCACTGTAGCTCGCAAGCTTCGAACCTTCGACAAATGTCTACAAATCATCCTGCGGATTTTATATCAAAGCCGTATCTCAAACGAACAGCTTTATCAGAGATCGGAGCAAGAACCAATAGCCAATGCAATGAGAAAAACAAATGGCAGTAAATCGTCCACAACTTACGGCACGAAAACGGATCCATTGCGAAATACAACATTATTCAATTGCATCTGAGGAGGGGTCGAGTTCTTTGGGAATAAGCTGGAGCCAGCTCGAATACGTTGCCAGACCCCAAACAAAATGACACACAGGCGTTATTGACGGCCTATATCTCTCGAGGAGTGAAAGGAGATATGAACGTAAGAAAGTAATGTTAACAAAAAAAAACTACATGGAATCATATCATAAAAGCACTCAAACATACATATAAACTGTATCTAAACAAAATTGTGAAGGAAAAGGTCATGGTATTGGGCCCTTTGGTATGCATATGAATGCATTTTCACCGGGGATATACATACATATGTACATAGGTACATAGCCGTTGCCATTTCTAAATTGTTAGAAAACGTACATCAAGTATCGCACTCGGGTGCTATACTCGCGTTGGCAGCTTTGCAGCTAACGTACATAGGTATGTACATATTTGAAGTGTCAATGGGAGTCCAAGAACACCGTAAATAAAAACATAAAGGCTCCTGTTCAGTACAGAAGAGACAATGCAGAGTCGTAAGAGGTTGTCCGCACTACATCAAATAATGCAAGCTGGCATCCTGGCAGATGAAAAACATCACCAGCAATGAGCGAACCAAAACTGAAGCAGAGCTCAGCGAAACTGGAACACATCAACTTATGGTGCAAATCCACTGATGAATGTCACTCACGAGGATTTCTTGAGATATGATTTCACTAGTACCTGCATAGTTTTATAAGCATCATAGTCCACCAAGCGAAATAGCCACTTGCATTCCTCCCCTTCAAAATTTCACCCGCAATACGCGTCACGCTTCCAATGCACATCAGTTCACCCTCAAGCCCAACTTCGGAGGTACTGTCAAATACAGGGATTCGTTCATAAGCCGAACGACACGTATGTGGAATAATCTTCCAGGCTCTGTGTTTCCTCATCACTACAACATTCAAGCATTTAAAGCCAACGTGCACCGGTACTTCCTCTGTTCCTCTTTCCCCTTCTTCCAAACGCCCGTGCCCTGAGAATTCAGCATAAGGGTATTCATACCCCCTTTGGCGCGCGCGAATTATAAAAAAAAAAAAAGTTGCGCCAGGTATTTTTATTTTATAGTCATTATCCCCGTCGATGCGCCGACTAGTGAACGCCGAACAGATGCTGAAGTACTGTGGAAAAAACTCGCAAACCATCAAACCGTCCAAAAGTAGCTGGGGACCGCAAAAAGAGAAGTTATCGCGATATCCTTTACAGTGAATCCGAATCCATGGATAATCACCTCTCCCTTACCCTTCGGAGCGATCGCAGCATTTTTTAGGCCGAAGTGTCCACCTTTCGTATAAATCTACTAAGGCAATGAGATACTGCCGCGCACTCCTGAACGAGAAAGCTAAACAGTGCAACTTTACGTTTTGCTAAGTACCAGGTCATTCTAACATTCACGATACTCGCATAGATGACACGATAAGGCTTTTCCGGACCAAACAGCACAGGTTTTACCGACATGTTATCTAATGAGTTTTTTAGATAAGGCGAACTATAGATAAAGCTTCAAATTATCATAACCAGGTAGGTACTGTAAACATACTTAAAGGATTATGAATTCTGCAGAACAGAGAAAGCGGGGAACACCATAAAATCGGATTGATCACAACAAAGTCTGAGATTAAAAACTTTACACTGAAAAGCAAATGGTTCCAAAAAGAACCCTGAGTGAACCTTCCATTCCAACTCAATATACATACATACATACATACATACATAATGTAAATATGTTTTTATGCAATGGACTCACTTTTTAACACCGAGAACAAGTCGGAAACAGTCAACTAACCAGATAGAGGATTGAGCCGGAATACATACATATTACAAATGCGTCAAACTGCTAAATCCCCTTAGCGAAAATATCCCAAATCAGCAGTACTGCAGGGAATAGGACAATGAAATGGACGTGGTTCTAGGGAATAAAAAATTCAAACACTTTTGCGTACGAGCGCAGTATTATCCTCTGAAGATTCCACACTCCAATTTTCCCTTTTTTATATAAATTGTATAAATTTGAATTCACCCGAATTTCGAAAACTCGTTAAAAAATAAAATCGCACAACTGTTTCAGATACCAAAGAAACCCAATCAATAGCATTTCATATCAGTCGAGTTGAGAAGTGCTCCGAAACTGGTATCATCCGGCAATTTTCGGAAAGGCAAAAACTAAATCTCTTTATCTTGGTCCAACTACATAAAAGCTAAATAAAATAAATTTTATTGACTTCGCACACATATTTTAAAGTTAAAATATTTCCACTCTCCGCTCAGCTTTATCTCATCAAAACCACCCTCCCACACCCACCCCCGAGACCCAACAACTTCTAAAATACAATCACCCCTCTGCCAATGGAGATTTACATGGCAATTATGCAAACAGTATCCAATACCTTCTCTCGTTATCATTCAAACAAAAAAATGTATTCTCTGACAAGAAACATAAATCTTACAAAGAAAAATTTTATACAAGATTCGATTGAATACATACTCGTACATTGTTTCCGATGATCAAACTCTCGGTGAACGTGGTCGAACTGAAAGCGAAATTCTCAAAAATTACAGTTGCTCACGTATTTTTAAAACACTTTCTCAATAAAAATCTCGGTTCCATTCATCCATTCCGATTGATCTTGGATTTTTTTTTATTAATATGCCGCGATAAAGATTCAATTTTTCTTCTATTTCAGTGAAATCTATCTAAAGATAGGTGAAAACGGGTAGTTAAGATACATTTGAAACTATGTATGAACAAGTGTATCTATTGAAGCAACAGAAGGATAAAATACACAAAAAACCAAGACTATCAGATAAAAGACAAAAAAAAAATCAAAACAAATTCACTGACAACCGCGCGTCCTTCTCATTTTAACCCGCGCCGCCACACAGAATAATAAACAAAAACAAAACAGAAACCAAATTAAAATCATAAAAGATTCATTAGACAATAATAATAATTATCTATCTGTGATAGTTTCTCATTGATTGTGGATATAGATAACAAAACATTGACGACGAACGGAACAACGAAAATCGAAAAAAAAGTATCTAAACGCATCTAAAAGAATCTAATAGCGAACAAACGTACAAATGAAAATAACGAACTGTTTAACTGTTTGTAATCCATTTCTATGGAAGGCTTTTACAACAAAACATAGAACAACAACAACTAATAGAAGAAGCAACACAACAACAACAACAAATACTAGTGTAGTGTACAATTCAAGTACTTTTCAGTGTAAGTTGTGGTGTCGCTGACTGTTCCACTGCGCGTTGTGTGTGAATTATAAACGGCGACAACGAGCCAGATACGTGAGCGTGATATACTAGATAGAAACAAAAAAAAAATACACACACAGAGCGAGAGAGAGAGAACTGGATTACTCCGGTCTAATGTCGATGACTGACTGACTGGCCATAGTCACAGATGAAGCGCACACAACGCGAGTCCGTCGCACCGAACACCAGAAAATCCAAAGGCCAACAAACACTTCGTACAGCTGACTACGAACAGTTGTAGATACACCACACCATACACCAGTCGTCAGAGCAGCAGCAGCAGCAGCAACCAGCTAACGAGCCAGCTAGCAACAACAAAACGTGTACTGTACACTCGTACAACCGAAGCAGGGAATAGCAACAAAAACAAAACTGGAAAGAGGAAAACCACGAGGAAGACGACAACAACGACGACGATGACGAGGAGGAAGGCGCACACAGCACTCACAGAGTGTACAGAGACATCATAGAAATGTGTACAGCAGAAGAAGTACCTACTATCGAATCGACGGAACGGAGCACAGAGCAGAATGGAAGTTGTATGCCTTATGCCTTGTGTACTGATTGGAAGTACCGAGGAAGGAGGAAGGAAGACAATTCGAAGCTATCTAAGAAGCGGGGGCGACGGGGAATAATATGACGTACAAAACTACCCTCCGCCGCAAGATACAAATGACTGACTATGCGCACTGTGGGGCCTTTCAGTGTGAGTAAATGCACCCATTCATTTACCGTTTTAAGTAAAACGTTTATACAGTAGTTTCTAGGAGCGTTCGCCAGTACTGAGAGCTGGTACCTAGGAAGTTTTTTTTTTAAGTGTAGTATAGAAATGGAGCATACATTGGCGAAAATATGCCATGGCTTTCAGCCAAACTAGACACCTAAACTAACTAACTCACCTTAACTTATTCTTACCAAAGTACCTCGCAAATCAACCGAAAATTTAGAATTAACTCCTTTCAAAGCTGACAAACTAGGATACACGGCAAAAAGTGTTTGAAGTAATATGTAACATACATATGTATTTACCTATGTACATACTTCTGTTATTCAAGACGGTTATGAAACGTCAATAAAGTATTTTCAAGCCTGGGTAATGGCTTTCATAAAACTAATTAAGTCTAACGTAAGGACGCATAATTCTTGTGTAGTACAGTCGTCAAATATTTAAGGGTTGATTATGTTAAAGGTTTTGTGCCCTATTGAAATATGTTCTATTTCGCCTAAAACTCAAGCCCAACATACATTCCACTACCACCCCTTTTATTATTCAGAAAAGCAAATACCGCGAACTCGACAGTAGTAAATTACCCTGAATCCCACACAATGCCCAAACTAAACCATCGGGAAAGCCAATCGAACACTATGGATGTGCCTAAAATGCATGCCATGGTCGTTAGACATACCACAGCATATGGAGCAGTGCCAGGTCTGTCAAAGATTCACTAAATCTTGGCAGCAACAGAGTAGGAACAAGTCGGAAACTAAATAGATAACAGGCTGTCTGTACTCTATCTTGTACGTCTCAAAGCTCGACTTTTCTTCAGTATAAATGTAAATAGGAAATGGAGCTAGATTAGCTTTGCATAATTACTTCCAACTTAAAAACGTTGTTTCCACATACATATGTTATGTAGAACAGTTCAATCTGCTCCTCATTACAAAGCAGCAAATAAAGCATAGAAGAATATAGTGTAGCGCCTTGGCTCAGGTTTCGGTCAGTCAAAACGGGAAGTTCAAAGTTCAAATCGTAGACAAAGAAAAAATACGCTGAGCAATAACTGTCATTAGAAAGCTTCTCAATTTGCCATTTTGATATGGTTTCCACCAATGTTAAAAACCTACTCGGCGCTACAAGCAGTCATCATTTTTACAGAACGTTCCGCTTACATCAAATAAAAAAACAATAAATTTAATAAAAGCTTATGGGTAAGCAACTTATTTTAGAACCCTACGCATTGGTATAGTACGGCTTACTGCGAGGGCTGTAGTGCTAGAAATAGTCAACCCCAAAACCAATGCGTATGGATGTTTTGTTTCAACTTATTACTAATTTTCGGCATATGTATACATGTGCAAACATAGGTATATCCATACATATGTTCCAGAGATTTTATTTTCCACTGACTGGCCCCACTAGGTTTTTGAGACCACCACCGCCCAGCATAACAGCTCTCTTATTTCCCCCAGTACTAGGAAAGCACAAAGGTACGCATGGCGCGGCCTTAATGCTATGTTTTAAGCACTTTGTACACTTCTGCTTCTGCTGAGTTTCTGTTCCACCTGGTACGTCATCGGATCTGATAGACCTATGCGCGATGCGGGAACGTAAGCGTAAAGGAAACCTACCGAAACCTCCGCATAAAAATTTGATTTCACAAAGTTGGTATACGTTCCAGATACGAGATTAGCAGCAGCACTCATAAATGCAGCACCGTGTAGTGTACATGGTGGATGTGAATGAATGAAAATGCGCCCCAAAGAGAATGAAGCAGAGCAGGAGGCTGGTTGAAACGCGTGTAGAACACACGACAAACGCAATCACTATCGCATGCGAGACGACGACGAGCAACGACGATTATCGTTGTTATAATGATGAAAACTGCGACTCGCTGCGGAACGTAAGCGATATTTCGTTGCGCGTCTATCGCAAAAATTACCAGGCTAACAGGAAAACTGGAAGGCAATAATTGTACTCTGCGAGCAATAAGAGAGGGAGTGTGCGCTCACGGAACACTCATGAAAAAGAGACACATTTTTCATGAAACGTTTGTGGGGGATAAGGGAGGGAAAAAAGCTTTGCGCTTGACGATGAAACACATGAATTATTGAGCGTTGCCAGAGTTGACCTCTTTTGTTCAGATAGTCGTTGTAATACGTGCAGTGTTGAAGTTGACCACAAAAGATAGTAAGATTGAGCCGGTACGAGTAGAGTTGGTATTGCAAATTTTATAACTCAATAAATCGTAATCAACAAGCGAAAACGACCGACCTGTATTTGCACCTTCATTCTGGGTAATTTGAAAAATAATGTAACACTGTCCTTTAAAAACAGCATATTAGTCTGAAGGGCTGTTTTAATTTTTCGCAGCCAGTGAGTGATTGTAAGACTCGAACAATAAATGACATACATATGTACATAGGTGTATATGTGGATGAAAATTCAAAAACTTCAACTTGTATAGCAGAGTTTAACAACTGAGCATCAGTTGCACTTCTCCGAGAAGAATGTTGCGTAAAGCAGTCATCAGGCAGCCATTTCGCTAGAAGTACTAAACTCAGAAGAGATCAAGTCCAAGCTATTATGGCAGTGCCTTATTACGAGTAACGGACGAGTAACGGAGTAATAACTAAATCACCAAACAGGGCTTGGAAGCACAAAAAAAGAAGGGTTCTCATCGCCGCAATAAAATGCATCAAAGAATTTCTACGAAACCTTTATGAAGATGGACACGATAAATTCTAAAGAAATCTGAACGAAATACCAGTAGGAGTACAGATAAGTCTACCTTAAGATCTCTAGATCTAGAGTTCTTCAAAGTAATTGGACAGAAGAAGGCGTTCTAGCTCGACTAATACATCGACTACATCCTTAATTCTGGAAACATAATAGATCTGTTTTAGGTATTAAAGCATTTGTACCCCTTCAACCCATCTATGTACATGTATCATTATTGAGCATAAATACTTTTCCATCGCTTAAGGCAGTACTTTTTTTCCCTGACACTTATCCTACTTACACTTATCCCCCCTCATCTAAATACCAAACACAGACTTGTCGAGGGGAAGGTTCGGATAAAGCAAAACTTATCCTTTCCAAACAACGAAGTATGCAAGTCACCTTATCATGAAGCTATTATTAATCTCTGATACATACATATGTACATATGTATGTATGAAGATACACACGTCAACTATATTACTTTTAAATATCTTTCTGAAGAACGATACAGATACCTAATTGGGTGAGAAAGGTTAAAGCGATACTAAATCAATCCAAAAAAAAATCACATGTCTGTACTGTCCACCTTATGTATCTGGCAATGCCAATCCACAACAAAACTTGTTTTCGTTATCCGTATGCTCAACAATCCAAACAAAACGATGATATGTATGCAGATACAGAAAACAAAAGAGAGACAGAGAAAAAGAGCATGAAGTACACTCACAATGAATACTTCCAATTCCAATGTAGCTGGCCTCCAGCTTTTATGCCAGCTATTTCAATTTGCCAATTATAGATTTCAGATTTGCTGCGGCTGCTACAGCAGAAAATTGTCACGCAATGTGGATACTTTTGCTTCTCCTTATAGGACCGTCTGCGCATCATCAAAATTCTCCACATGCATTCTCACTTCACACCATACACAGCCAAATTGCTTCGCTGAAACGACTCAAGTTTATGTTTACCCATCAATTGTATCTGATGAATTCGTGGAATGTGGACGCAATGACTACCACCGCGTATTCATTACCTCCTACCATCCAACGACCACCTCTTAGCCCTTACTAACTGAAAATCGGAACCATCATCGCTGGCAATGGCATTCGACGAAAAAGCTTTACGAGATTTCTGTGCTCCTGGTAGGAGCCAGGTGAAAACAGCATGGAGTGCGACGACAGTGAGGTTAGTTTGAAAGTGGATGTGAGTGAATGCGCAGGGAGTACGTACCGTTACGTTGCTGTGGGATCATTTGAGTTTCTTTTCTTATGTTCTACTTGGTTTAGAAGGATTTTCTATGAACGAATATTGTGGGTAAATTGACTCTGCACAGTGACTGGGACTCAAAGAATCCGATTTGCTGCGGGTGCTGAGAACACATTCCACCTCCCTTATAAGGGTGAATTTGTCCCTAGCAGGTGAATTTTCTCATATGGGTACGTTTATCTCTGCGTCCCCAACAGATGAACATTCAAATGTGCTGGGACATTGCAGCCGACATAGACATGTGGGAAAGCCTCCCAGTTTCCTTATACGCTCCTTAAGGATTTACATATGTACATAAGCTTAATTGTTTCGATTGCCTAAATACTGGAACATGCACATGTACAATGTCTAATGGAATAGCCAAAGTTGAGACTGAAAGTTATAGGTATTAATCAAAGCAGTGGCGACTGTCCATTTGACGACGCAGAAGGGCTCTAGGCAGACTGAGTATCTTTTGTTGGTTGGTCACTAGGCTAGGCAACTAAGTTAAACTGATAATGAAAAGCTGTATATGACCAACTTGGAGTCCACTGTCCACCAATATATTTGAACAGCCAATATATTGGCGCAGTTTGCTATGACAAGAATTTCACCAGCAGAGGAGACTTTTTGATTCCATATTTGATCTGTTATTAAATCAAACCTGACCTAACAAAGGGCCAGAAAGAGAAGGCATCCTATAAAGAATCTCTTATTTTCTTCCTTTGGAATGGTTGGGAACAACGCCGGAATGACATATGCGGGGATCATTGCAAAGATGGAGAGTTCGGTGCTAAAAAAAAGGTTGGGGTGTTGCGGTACTCTGCTGAAGATGTGCTGCATAGTTTTAGAATGTAAGGAAAGCTATCAGATTTATTTTTAACGTTGCTGAACTAGTAAAAAATCTTAGGGTCAGATATTAAACTTAGCTACATTCGGTGGAGGCACAAATACGTTAAGAGTTCGAAAAAACGAATTCACTGAGATAAAATTGAAGTTAATGTAGCGGACTAGGTTACTAAGTTAAGCAAAGTCGGCTGTTCGGAAAATTGAATTTGAAAAAGCTGTCTGTGTCAACATATGAGTATGTGCTCCATGTACAGTGGCGAGCACATGTGGATACATCCTGCTCAAATCTGACTTTGAGTAGCTGTAAAACCCTCAAAAATACAGCAATCGCAAGCATTCCGTCTGACTGGAAACGGTTAATTTTGGTTTCGTCCGACCATATCACCCTTTTCCAGTCATCTACGCTCCAGTCCTTGTGCTCTTTGCAAAATTTCAGGCGCGCCGCTACATTTTTTGTTGATAGTGCTGGCTTTTTTTGTTTAACAGCCGATGTTAGGCCAATTCTCCGAAGTGCTCTACGTGCTGTCCACTCGCTTACGGGTTTGTTTAAGGCACTTGCAGCTTCTTTTGGTGTTGTTACTTGTTTCGTTATCATCAGCCGCTCCATACCTCGGGCATCTCTATCGGTAAGCAATGTTGGTCGCGATTTCTTTACTTCAGGCGCGCTCACATTGCGACTTTTTCTAACTTGAAGCACTGTTCGATGGCAAATACCTAACAGTTTAGCTATATTTCGTGCTGAATTTAGTTTTTTTGTCATTTCAACAATTTGATTTTCCAAGTGCTCAAGTATTTTCCACATTTTTGCTAGAAAACTGATGTTACAGAAAATATATGTAGAAACAACCTTCTGAGTCCAACTTTTGAACCAAATATGTATTTGTTTTGATGAATTGCATAACAGTATGAATAACTGTAAACTTTTTATTTGCTTTTCACTCATAAATTAGTGCTACAAGGTAAGAAAAAGCTAATGCACTAAAACGTGCAAAAGTGGATACATTGAGTTTTTTCATTATATGAATTAAAAGTTAATTTTGTATTTCAGTTTTAAAAGATGTTTTTATATTTTTTACTTTTAAGAAAAACAAAGAGTTTAACAAAAAAAAAATGGTTGGGATTGCTGTATTTTTGAGGGATTTACAGCCACTCAAAGTCAGATTTGCGCAGGATGTATCCACATGTGCTCGCCACTGTATGTGCTGAAATGTAAGGTTTTAAAACTTTGTATTGAACGTCTAAATCAAGAAACACTGAACGAATATAGATAACATTTTACGCTTCAGACACATGTTTCTTTCTTGCTGTAGTTCTCTAGAAACATGTAGTTACATACTTATGTATGTCTCAAATTTTATTCTAAGAAACGTTTCTTCCAGCATTAGTTATAATCATTTAAATTTTTTTTTTTATTTGTCATCAACTAGTCTCTTAACTACCTTCGAGCTTTCTTTAGCACACTATAGAAAAAATAAATTGTGTGTACATATGTATGTATGTATATCAATTTGAATCGAATCCAATCGTACTGCATTCAAAGCAACTGATGCGCTAACAATTACTTCAGAAACTTTCCATTACCCTTCAATTCACAAAAATCCTCTTCGGCAGGACATTTCTGTGTCACATCTGTTGTAGGAGACAACATAAGCATACTGACTGGCTGACATAAAAAAAGAATAAAAATACCCTCAGATAACTAAGTATTTGATTATGGGTGCTAGCTACAAAGAAATCTGTATGTAGATACATTCTCTGTATCTATACTTGGTGTGCAATAGTTACATCGCAATAATAGCATCCAAGTACCTCACATGAACCATGTGAAACTATGTGCGATGTACAATTGCAAATGTGCAGGGTTAGCGAATTATTTATTATGTGCCGCCACAATGGGCAATGAAGCAATAGTGCACAATGAGCTGAGTAATGTCGGGGGAGAACATATTTTTTATTGTTTAATGCAGTGTGAAACGAAGGCCTTTTAGGAATTCTGTTTCACTTTAAAGAAACTTATTTACAGTAGAGATATGGGGAGATATTAATAAAATCTATTTAAAGAAGGACTGCTTTGCTATCCAGAGTTGTTTGCGATAACGTACGACTCTATTAAACTCACAGGAGAGTGTGTTCATACTTTACTTGAAAATTTGCTAGAGTGCAACTATTTTTTTTATGTACTCAACGCCGTGCAATAAAATCAAAAGCTCAATCAAACCAACTCACATTGCAGTCCATACGAATTACATTTACCAAGTGTCCATGCCACCCCTTCGCAACACTGAGTGGTGGTTTTCTGCACACATGTTCCTCTGTCTGCCACAAGGCAACTCTCTCTTGTTGGCTTTGTTCGTTAGTTGCCATCAACCACTGGGAGCTCAGAAATCCTCGCATACAACTTCCGAATGAAGTTAACTCTAACCGGTTATCCTTGCAGACTGCCTTCCAACTGGTGCGACGAACATCATCAACTCAAACTTCTTTAACAATATTCTCGGATGTTTTTCCTTCCATCTCTTCGTCATTCGCTCTTAAAAAAAAATAAAACTCGTCCCGCAAATCGAAATAATGCTCAGCGAATTAAGGAGCCTTTCTCTAAATTATGATTCGCTGTTCGTTTGTTTATCAAGTGTTTAGTTTCTCCGCTATCTCTCTCTCTTATCAGCAGTAAGGATGCCCTGAATTAAATTTCTAAGACCCAAAGCGGAGTACCGAACATTACTTACTACTGAATGAAAGAGTAAATTTCTTGTTCTAGGACTTTTCCAGTATTTTGTTGATAAAGTGTTGATAAAGAATTAGGTGAGCAGGATATTCTGCAAGGATGTCGCGGATATTTTGTAGTTTAAACTGAGCAACTTTGGCGGCATTTTTTAACAGGAGGTTTCTTTAACTCAAGTGTTTTGTAAACTTGTTGGGCGATGTGTATGTACATTAAATCACAGGGTGACCTGAAAGTCAGCGAAATGTTTTTTTTTATAATTGACAATGTTTCTAAGAGGATAAGAGGTATGTACATACATATATGTATCAGTTGGCATTTACTCAATTTGAGTTCAAGTTGAAAATAGGTGATATTAGTGAGTGGAACTTTCACCTGAATAAGGTTACCAACATGGCTAATAGATAATGTTCATATGCCACGGCTCTATTGGGAAACCTGGGGAATGAAATTCTAGTTTAATTATTGGTCGTATAACGCCATAAGCAAACCAATGATTAGCTACATATGTATGCGTCATTAATATGGTGGCTAAACGCTTCAAACGAATAATATATGTACATATGTATACTGTCTAGCCTGCGTGGGTATCACCGGGGAATGAAAACGTGTCAAATGGCAGCTAGAGTAGCAAAGCTTAGTCTATACCGCTTCATTTGGCGGTGCAAAAAGGGGCAATGCTAAGTGCTCTCATGGAGGAAAAAACCGTACTAAAAGGATAGTTGCTGCATCTATTTTTAAAATTTAGCATACTCTTATTTATCTCTGTTACAGAAATGTATCTTACCATCTCCTGCGATTAGTTAACACACAATGGTTAACCTGAAAACAAACAAAAAAAACGAGAAATTAGTTTGAACTTTTTGAACTTTTAATTAATCATTCTAATATTTTGTTATAAATAAAAAAAATAAAATACGGTTGGCTTTTTTCAATTTTCTTTTTGCCTAAAAGGCTAAGTATCAGTATCAAGCGATTTGGTCTACAGATTTTTATTAATCTTAGCATTACTAGTACGTATGTATAAAAAGGACAATCTGTGTCCATGCATCGGGTATCACTATTAACTGCAGTTCTAACGATTTGATTTCAGGTATGAATTGTACCATGTCTTAGACAGAAAATATCTGATGGTCACACGGACATACATATGTTTGTTGTATGTACATATGTATGTACATCATGGGCTTTAAGAAAATATTGGTAAAAGAGTTCTACGTTCAAAAAAGAACAACGAAAGGGCTAAATTCACAACTTGATGGCAAAACACCCTCCGAAAACCAGAAAACCACCGGAGCTTTTTCAACGTAGCACAAGTTTTTGGTAAACCTGGGCATGTAGACCTAAATTTCAAACTAGTATGTCTCAATCAAAACAATGTGCTGAAAACAGGAAGATTCACACTCCGATTTGACAAAAGTTAAAGAAGGAGTTCCACAAGGAAACACGCTGGGTGCCATTCTAGTATATCTCCTACACATTAGTGATCTTCCAAAGCTAGTCAATAGCAGATTAGCCACATTTTGTAGATGACGCTGAGATCATAGCTATAGCACAGAAGCTAAAATGTATACAAATTCTGTAATTGAACAATAAAATAAAGTGAAAAATTGGAATAGGAAAGAAAACACAGAAGAATTTATTGGTTGATAGAAAAGGATTCGCCACTATTATTCTATAAAAAGGCCGATGTAAGAGTGGAATGTGTTACAGAAAAAAAAGGAATAATGCACGAATTCATGAATCCAGACTTTAACACACACAAACAGTAAGTCATGGGACAAAGGACAAAGCCCTTTGAATTGATCTAGTTATCAGATCACCCACACTGAGAAGATGCTTGCATCTGGAAACCAACTTAACATTAAAAAAAAGTGTATACGACTGTAATGAGCCTACAACAAAGAGCGTTGGGGCGGTCGGAGTATATTCAATTCCCAACGTTTTGTGTCGATTAAAAAATACTCTTGTAAGGACTCATACAATAAAATATTCAGAAAGGTAACGCGTGCCTTTATGATATGCCTAGCAGACTAATCTTGGGGATGTAGCCCAAGCATCGTGAGATGCTTACACTGTCATTGAAAGACCTACGATAGCCTATGGAGCAATATCAGCGTGCCAGTCTAGGGCGTGGAATAGTACTCTAGGTCTGAGACAAGCCAGGAAACAATTAGAAAGTTATAACCGAAAAAGATTCGGAGCATGCATCAACCAAAACAAAAATAACCTACCAATGCAAACTCGATGGAAACTTGAGGGAACTAGGTATAGAAGAAGAAGGTCTCTGTAGATTCTGTAATGAGTCCATGGAAACTACAGAGTTTTGTGAGGCGCTGACCCATAAAAGAATGAAATATCTGGTAAAGCACTAAATGTCAGATGAAGATATTTCGTCCATGGAACCGCTTCTCATTCACAGATTAAACTGGATTAAAAAGAGTGCTTTCAGGTCGACGATTCTCGTCTAAGCAAAGCAAGAGTATGGAACCCCCAAATATAATTATGAGTTGAATTATAATTATAATACCTTTTTAAAAAATAATAATGGAGTGATCACTAGTTAGTTCCCAGCCTTCCCTGGCATACGCTCACTAGGTTTCGTCAAGTTATACAGCCTCACTCGTTATCTTCAAGGATCGATTGTGTTCCCCGGTGTGGGATTTATGAAGAAAAATCGTTTCTGTTGGAAGTTCATTCATTCAATGGTCGCCCTGGTTCATTCCGAGTTCTGAATGAATTTTGGTGACAATGGTTTTTTTGACAAGTTTTTGAAGAAATGTTCTCTGAGGACTGCCTTTCTTGTCCTGCTGAGGCTTCGGCATATGAATAGGAAGAAGTTATTCTGTATTATTTTTGTTATATTGTGCTCATAGTTTCGACTCTATGATAAGCTGTTTTGGAAGAAGTGCATTCCGTCCGATTTCGGATTACTTTTAGAGCCTCATTTTTGAAAAACTTAGGTCCGATGATCCGCCAGCATACAAACTGAACGAATCAAAATCTCAAATGCCAAAAATCACATCGATAAAAAAAGTAACAGATTTCAACTGCTCTAGAGCCCAAACAGCGAAAAGTTTTATCTATTGAGGGTGACGTTATATTTGCGATGTCGGTGTTGGCTGCCTTCCTTTTTCGACCGTATGTTCGTTGTTTCCACCTCACTCTCGAATAATAATAATTTCTCGCTGCATTCTTCAGATAACTTAATCATCGTCGTATGGGAGTAATTGTACGAATATTTTAGAGAATGTACCCCCGGTGTTGGCGTGTGAATTCTGTACAACAGTTTACACAAATTTTATGTCTGAGCGATTTGCAAATGAGCTACAGAATAGGTATGCGGATGAATGTACATATGTACGTACGAATGTACGTACGTCGGATATTACATTATAAAAAAAAATCAAGTAGGTATTAATCCAGATAGTTTTATACGAGCTCGTATCCGAAGTATTGTATAAGCAGTCCACCTACGACGACTGACGAATATTTTATATTTTGATTGAGTACTGAACGACAAGTAGAAAAGCTGAGCCAAACAGTACATACACCATTCCTTGTTCTATTAAACTAGATAAGGTATAGGCTAAGCTAAGCTAAATAGCCCGATCATGTACTCTGACCACATGGAGTGTCAGAAGAACAGAAATGTCAAAAGGCGATTGAATTGGTGAGTGATTATGTACCAAAATCCTATATTAAAACTCCAAATGCCGCCTAAAGAAATCAGTTTGCCATTGTGGATACTGCTCTTGCTTTCTCAGGTTATATGCATATATTCTCCTGCCACGAAGTTGATCTGAACCACTAAACTTGTAAATTTTTTCTTTGGGTTCAAAGTCCTTAACAACTTTTTTAACTTTTTTAAGTGCACGCGTGATTACCTACATATCTTGTACTTTTTAAAGAAATTCAAACTAAAAGAGTACGAATATAATGGAGCAATATCTACACAGTGACATAGTGTCATAAAAACAAAATTAAAACTCCACTTCAACAAAAGAGGGCGTTCCAAAAAAATTAAAAAAAAAAAGTAACAACCATAACTGATTGCAAAACAAACCGAATACAACAGTCAACGACATTTGGGTCACAATACAAGCCACACAAAGCCAAGTACTCTCAGATACATAATGCGAGATATGCGCGTAGTGTGGCAGTACACCGAATATATGGGTCAACTAGACTTCCATCGCCGACGACGACAACTCCGACAGTGCCACAGTCACCGTCTCTGATTCCGTAAACCGTTTTCTTTTTCTTTTTGTTGCATTAGATGTTCTTTAACTTTCCAGTAGATTCGCGCGGATAAATTTGATTTCGTCTCTTCGACGTTATATACATATGTACTTATGAACATATCTTTACATGTTTCTGTTACTTCTCACTCATCAGCCAACCTATTGCCGTATGATACATTCATCCATCTAATTTCAGATGCAATCGAATGTACTCCAATCGCACTGCAACATTTTCTGATTTCTTGATGAAACCATGAGAGTTGATTTGTTTTATATTTATTTATTTTTCACGTGCACTTGTTGGGATATACATACGTACATAAATACTTGTGTGCTGGAAAGGAGAAATATAGAAAAAGAGATCACTCTGGAATTTGAGGTTCTTCTCGAAATCGTAAAACCAGACTAGAACGTAGGCAACTATTTCTTTCTGTAGAGCGATACATTAATACTCGAGATACCTTTCGATTTGTGCTTCTTTCGAATTATGATTGCCTAGTACTGCAGAGTGAGTTCATTCCATTGTGAGTTTGAGTTTGTGTGCGCACAGAGTTCTCTTGGAGACTCACTCTTTATCCATTGGATAGAGTATAAATTCGTCGTTGTTTCAGCTGACTGCGTTGGCTCTCCTCTCATGAAATAATTGAGATTTTACATTATTCATAATGGGAAAATGGAAATTTTGGAAAAATTGAGAGAGACTATCTGTTCCTGTGGAAGGAGGTTTTTATTTTCATTTATTTATTCTTAAAGATTCTTGGCATTTAGTTTGCAGCATGTATTTACTTGAGTCTATCTTACAATAAATTATTTTCTTTCTTACTCAGTTTGCACAACAATTAATTGTGGGGTTTATTTTAAGGGTTATTTTTCCAATCGCACCCCAGTCTACTAATATTTAACTGCTCTCAGTTTCTGGCGGTGAACTATGAGTACCCAGTCCAGTTTAAATGCTTATGGAACGTTATAGGTTGCATTGTCTCTACGAAAATACATTTCTTTAATTCCATGCATCAGCGGATGATTTCCAGTTAGACCGAACTATTCAGTGTTCATTTTGTGTGGAGTCCTACAGGATATTAGATTTACCAAAACTTAGTCATGGTCTTAAACAATAGAGGGAGACAGGCGGATGCACAGTTGGTGAACCAAATGCAGTTCTCACATTCCTTAAAGGGACAACTTTTTTAAGAATCTTCAGAAGACCTCATAAGAACCGTTAGCCCAAAATCTTGGTAGTTTAGGATATGCTCGCTAAAAACATATACATACATATTTATGTATGTACTCTTTACAATATCTTGTTACAGAGTGTACCAGTACCCACGCGTAAATTTTGAAAGCAGATTATGATTATGTTTGATAAGATAGCGCTGTCACACTCTGACACTTGTATTCTGTCAAAGCTGCCATTTGATCATGGAAAACTGACCGTCTCAACAACGCGTCGAAATTGTATGAATTTATTTTAAAAGTTCGTGCTTTATTCGCCGAACGATGGGCGACCTTCATGCAATTTTTGGTCGACATGAGAGTGCCACCGAGAGCTCAATTCGGAGAATTATTACAAAATTAGAGAAAACTGATTCAGCTGTTAATCTGTTGCCTATTCGTTGCCCCAACGCTCGGTAGAACGAGACTATTACTGCTATTGCTGGAAGTGAGCGTAAGAACCGAAACCCCTCGATTTTTCATCGTTCTCTTTTGTGAACGTTTGTGTAAAAACACGAGTGTTCAGCCATACAATATTCAATTAACTCAAGAACTAAAGTTATAAACCCATAGCCTGCCTCGGACGTCCATTGACTGTGCCCTACAAAATTAAAAGGTCTGGTGTGACACTCCAGGAGCTACCTTTGCACACAGAAAACTCTCACTTTGACATGAATTTAGATCTTCCAAAATGAGAAAGGCCAGGCGAACGAAAACTATTAATTCCTAGATTTTGCTTGTCCGACTGGGATAACAAGAAACATAGGCAACATGTGGAGCCAGAAAGACGGTATTTCCCAACACCATACTGGCGTTTTTAGGGAAATGTTACCAGGTCGTGTTATTGTAGAAGAAATCATGTCAATTGACAGCCACGGTCGTGCGATTTAGACTCTTTGGGGCTACATTAAATCCCCGGTTTATTTCAAGTAACTAACAACAATTCACGACTTAGATATTGGAGGTCTCTTTAGCAGGTACACTGCAGTCGATAAACTTTTAACAGAATTTTAGATCAGATACGTTGTTAAACCAAACTTTCTCCGCCAATGTCTACGTCTCAATCATTGAAGATACAGATTCCTCGAAAGACTTCTGAAAAATCTATATCTATGTATGCTTGTAGAAGACATATTGGCTACGGTAACAAATATAATTTGAGACTAACTGACTAAGTCCTCTAGAGAGGTATAAGGGATGAAGGCGTGACTTAGGTTGAACTAAACGTTCCCCATTAATGCCCGAGAGTCTATTACCGTATTTGAATTTTAAATACAAATGGGGTCTGAAAGAAAAAGGAAAACTATATGCTTTCAAGACAATTGGACTCTCAAGCTGAGAAATAGCAAGAAAACTGAATGTATGACCGTTGAAAACAACTATCTTGCGGGTCCTAAGAATTATGAAAAACAAGAACAGGACGCACACCCGAAGCAACAACAACATCTCGATAGAAGTTGTTAATTCTGCAGCTTGATTCAAATTCCACCACATCAGCGCCGAAAATTAGGTAAAAAAAAGTGGGGTATCATTCAGTTTTACAATAGTCAGTGGGATAATTAAAACCAGTGATAACATCCAACATGAAATAAAATAAAAAGAAACCAGTTCTAAGGCAAGTGTATACGAAGCTTAGAATGAATTGCGCTAGAGAGAAAATCGCTTGGAGCAATGAATAGAAATGTGTTGTCCTTTTGGATGAAAAAAGTTTAACCTTGACAGACAACTTAGTTACAAATTTCAATATTTAATAAAAGAAAATCTTATTTTGTCAAGATGTCACAGTCATACATACATCGGGTGTTATGGCCTGGGGAGCTAACTAGTACAATGAATGAAAATAGCTAAAAATGTTCGCTGGAACATTTCCAAAGCTGAAGAATATTTTTGAACCTGGATTTTTCAACAAGGCAAAGTCCCATCTACATTTCCAGGATAGCTAGTAGCTGGATTCTGGCGGAAAACGTGGAACGTTTGTGTTAGCTCTCTTCAAAAGTTTAGGAAAAGTTCCATACCGTCTAGAGATAATTTAAAAAAGTGGTGGACATACTTGAATGTCCAAAAATTTTCTTCATTTCTTTCAATTTTTTTTAGAAAATTTTTCAAGTCTCCAACTTAAATTCAAGTGATGCAACAATTTTACCCATTTCTAGCAGTTGATTAAGGAAATGTGGGAATTTCCGATAGATGTTCTTACACACCTCTTTAATTTTATGGCTTTGTTTTTGGAAAATATTTACTTTCTTATGTGTAGTAAATATTTCCGGGTATAAAATTTCTAACAGGTATACATCGCGAAAAACGTTTGTAAAAAGAGTGACCTCAATCGAGTGATTCGCAGTGCGTACTTGGTTTTGCGCTCGTTCATCTTTATCCAAGGTTTCTATTTCTCTCAAAACTATTTTCTTTACGTGGGAAGGAAGTTTTAGCACCACAGAGTCTTCTTCTGAGGTCTCTTGCTCTTTTGTGGAGAGTTGTATTCCTTATGCTTCCGCCGGCTATAGCACATGTAAACCATTAAGAAAACCATAGAAAAAAAAAAAACAAATACGCCCTGAATCAACTTAGACACATTCTAAATAACGAGAACCCTCTGACCAGTTCTCGATGGGAATATATCCCTTTCTCTGATAAAATTCAGTCGAACGACACTCAAGTGGCCTCTGGCATCCTTACTGGGAATGGTGCTTTTGGGACTCGGAATAGTTCAGAATGACTGTTGCAGAAGCTACAGGAACGAAGAATGATTGAAATCTGTTCGACATTTGCTTTGCGAACATCCATCAGAGAAAGAACTCTCTTCGCAATCACTTATTTGACGACCCAGCTGAGAAATTTTATTCAATATGTACATACCTCTATCTGAATCGTTCATATACATCAGTTTTCTTTTCACGTTCCAAGGGAACAATCGACTCAACTGTTGGTACTCGTGAGTAATAACAATTGTCACAAGGTACCCACCTACCTAACCTAACCTATTGTATGCCATTTTTCCCTTCAAACTAATGCAGAGACGAATTCGACACAATCGCTTGTGTCAATAAACCTCTTCTGTGCAGAGTGGTCAAAAGTTCAGCATTCAAATTTCACGTGAATGTCAATAACTGCAAAAATCCTTTTTAAGGAAAGCATTGATGGACATGAACTCTTTGTTCGATGTTTGACTTTATGCTGCAACATGTTTTCGCCTTTTTTTTACCCAAACGCCTGCAGCATTGAAAACCCAAAAAGACGACTGGTCCCTAAATATGTCATTACTGCAATGCCGTTCCCAATTTTCGTTTGCCCAGCGAAGCCGTTTTGCAATATGCATTTTTTGTTAAAACCGGTTTTAATACTATTTTTGTGCTTTTAATCCTAAATTGACAAAGTCTGCTCTTTATTGTATTTGGTGACAACCGAATACCCTTTATCATCAGGAATCCCCTTAAGGCTTAAATATGTTTATCATCTTTGTTTGTTGTGCTTGTGGCTTATCTTTTAGCTGGCAAATCGTCAATGTCACCGTTTGCTTCTCATGGTATTTTTTATTTTTTGTTTTTTTTTGCGCTTTAGCAAGGGCAAGCTTACGAAAGTAATCCTTTCTACAAGTATCGCAGATTGCAGTATTACCTAAGTCTAAAACATTCATATACTTAGTGAAAGTAAAGCAGTCAGTCTTTGCTACTAAGGGACAACATTCGTTTAGCTTACTAACATCCTGTCAGACCACAATCAAACTTGTTATTAAGAAACATGAAACTCCGAGGATGCAGGAAGACCCAACGTAGATTCAGGTACTAAGTAATACTTACTGATCCCAGTATGATCTGAATTATAAAGTTCAGCCTTGCGACGATTACCCCGAAATTCGACTCACCTACGATAAAAGATTGCTTTGAAAGTAAACGTAAGTTGCACGGTAAAGCTGAAAACAATGTAGCCAGGCGTAATGTGTGTTATTTTAATTAGTACAAAGGGAAATCGTATCCTTTCCTATCATAAGGATCGATTTCGATGATAAGCCTCATGTCATACAGAAATGTTTTCGACTGGAACAGTTTCAAACCAAAATGGGATTTTCGTCCAGAATCACTCTCAAATATCAACCTGAACCCAGTTTTAGTGCAATATTCATCGATCGACTACGTGTACGTTAGCAAAAAGAGTCGAAGGCATCCACATATGCATACCTAAGCATAACTTGAAATAATGTATCGTCTTGCGCATGTTGCCTGACAGAAACCCATATACAGTCAGGGGTCGTTTTGTCGAAAGCCCCCGCAATGTCGATGAAGATGCCCATTGCGTATTCTTGCCAATCGAGTGGGCATTCAATTTTAGCAAATAGATTAAGCAAAGCGGAGTTTCGCTGCAAGCTGCATCTCCAATACATGATCTAATTTCACAGTAATGTTGCACACGCGAGTCTCAATCAATTTAATCATACTTTTCAGAAAGAATGAAGTCTGAACTTTACCAATTTATGGAATAATGGCCCCTTTAACTCTTAAAAATTATTTTCAGAGTTGGAAGCAGACTTGTAACCTGTGTCAATCGATTTGTCGCCATCAAAAGACTTAAGGTAGGATTAAATGCTTCTAAGTCTTTGAGTCCTCAAACTAGTTATCTGAGAAAAATGTATCAGCCTATGACGAGACACAGATATTATTTGTTATGATATTAAAGGCAAACAGATGCCTCCAAGGTGTGCGAACTTATGCAAACTGACCTTCAAAATGCCCTAGGAAAACAGCACAATAAAGTTTTACCCAGATTTAATTATTCTAAACGGTACATCTATCGACTTCTAAGATGAGTCAATATCTTGGAGTTGTCCTTGGCACCAAGCTGAACATTAGTTTCCTCAACACCATGTATAAGATCTTATCTGCAATATTGTGCGTTCTAAGACCAGAAAAGTCCACAATCGAACAAATTTTTACTCTCCAACAGATCCTGAAGAAAATCCAAGATATTCAAATCGATACCCACCATCCCTTTATTGATTTCAAAGCCATCTATGACAGCATGTATAGAGACGAGCTATACAGAGACATTTCTAGTTTTGGCATCCCTGCCAAATTCGTCCGTCTGTGCGGGATGACGGTACAGAACGCCCGCTGTTCCATCAAGGTCGGTAATCACCTCCCGGAGACGTAAAGTGTCAAAAAACTGTACGATGTCAACAGCATCATTCTCGAAGGACTTAAGTACAAGCCAATACCGGAGGCAAAATCTTTCAAGAGTCTCTGTAATTACTTGTATAAGCCTAGGATATTGACAACATTGGCAGAACTCAACAGGCTATCACCATCGCGAGTATAGAGACAGAAGCGGCTTAAATAAGTCCAACGGTAAAAAATGGAAAAACAAAGTATATGATGTCAACAAGAAAGGACACACGAAATCGACAAATCGAATAGAAATTCACAGTATATATGTGGTCTACTTAGGCTCGGCTATTAATTCTGGCACCAATCCCTTAAACGAATAACAATCCCTGCCTATCGGTGTTTCTATGGGCATAAAAGGCAATTGAGCAGTAGCACCTGTTCCGAAAAACTAAGGAGGCTTTACATAATAACTTATCATTCCAGTCCCACTTTACAGAACGGAAACATGAACTTTATCGAGACCGGAAAAAGATATCCTTGGTGGTTTTGTTTACGTTAAGGGGCTTTGGAGGAACAGATTCAACGACGAGTAATACGAGGTATACTGCAACATCGTATATTATGCGTTTGGGATGTAGTGCGAATGAATGGACACCAAATGACCCACTCCGAACCACAGATAATCCGAATGTAACCCGGAAGTAGAGTAGTAGAGGTAGACATCGTCTTAAGTGTCCTGCACAAGTAAAAATAGATCTCAACCAACTTAAAGTACGCAGGCGAAGGCAGTTAGCTTGTTGGTTGGGGCCAGCTTCTCCGCGAACTGCAGCGCCACCTAAAAAATCAACTTAGCTTTGCATTTCACATAATATTACAGGATTTTACTTTTTAGCTTAGCTGGTTTTAGGACGGTCTGGCAGCATTCGAAATATAGGAAACCAGAATGTGCGCTCCGTGATTTATTCAAAATTCCTTCTTCTCAATCAAATTAATTTGCAGCTTTGAGGCAGAAACTTAAATTTAAAAACGAAACACTAAAAATTAATGTTATCCACTTTTGACCATTCTGGCTTTACACTGGCGTGTCTACATTTATGGAGAATCTAATTGTTTATCAAATATTTTTGTGACTACCGTACACACGTAAGCAATGAAAATATTGTGTTGTGAATCACACTTTGCGCGTAGTTATTAAATATTTTAACTGTTATTAAAAGTGCTTTTTGTTATGTTTTTCTTCTCATCTTATTGGAAAAAAAATTAAAACTAAAAGAGAAAAAAAAAAGGCAATTTGCCTCCTGTGAGGATTGAACTCACGACCCCTGGTTTACAAGACCAGTGCTCTGCCACTGAGCTAAAGAGGCACATGAAAATACTGTGGCAAAGTTCTAACATGAGACGTGCCCGCCAATTGATAATAAACATCTGTCTTACACGAAGTCAGTAACGTTCTATAACTTTGTTTTCTGGTAGATGCTCAATACACAAGCTTTCTTTAACTGTTCAAACTAGCGTTGAATCTTAAAAACAACAAGTATGCACTGTTGAACAAAAATAATAGTAACGACACATCTGCGTTATACAGAATTGTAAATTCCGCTTTGAGTCATAGTTGCGATTTCCCCTTGAACTGTATTTGATTATCAAGAAACTAAGTACCATCCGATAGTTTAACTACAACTTATTCTCTATCTGTCTTTTCGGGGTATGTACTTCGTGCAATTAATTGCATTAAAGGGATTGTTCACTAGGTGTAAAGCCATATTTCAAAAAAGGAAAAATGGACTTCCACATTCCCTAAAACTATTAAGTAAATTATTCCACTAAAAATTCAATAAAGAGGAGTTAGAACACATTATTAATGTAAAAAAAAGTTAGTAACTAAGTCCCTTTACCCCAGATGGGACTCGAACCCACAATCCCCGGCTTAGGAGGCCGATGCCTTATCCATTAGGCCACTGGGGCGGTTGAATTTTACCTGCCAAAGTGACATCATTTTTATTTTCAAAATAACTGGCTTTCGACTAAATTTTCTTTAGTAAATGGTGGCCTGATTCGAACGTATAAGGAAGCGTCAAAGGATGCATCATGTGGGAAAAACGTTCTCCTACCGTTTTCAAATTAAAAATATAAGAAATAATTAACAGTTTATACCATGATGTGACAGTTATGTTACAAACCATTTCAGTGTTCAAAAAAACCAAAATATGTGCTTAAGTTCATTATAAATCAATGTTACAGTAGCGTCATACATCGTTCTATGCATTTTTAGTTTATTTCATCCAAAACAGGTTACGTTAGAAGCTCGTCGTTGGTTTGAAGTTCAGTCGCCGCGAAACTTGTGAAGACTCACACGTGTTAATATCCAGTGCATATGGCTGTGTAAAGCTATACAAAATACTTCAGTAGTATTGATATTTCAGTAGTATTGATAATATGTTTGTGTCATTTCTGTTACGTGGGTTTCAAATTTATATGCCGACCGTTACATGTTTGCCTATGCCTGATTTATGTTTCCTTTGCTACCAGGATTTTCGCACTCCAGGGAATTGAAGAAGTTTTTAATCATGAGCACAGTGATAACCCCCTTGACGACGATGACGACAGCATTACCGATCGAGATTTTGAGCCTCAGGACTGTGAAAATCGCGATTTTAAACCGGAATCGGTTTTCCAGCACCCGTTTTCTCAACCAAGCCCATGAGAACGCCGTCAACGTAAAAATAAATTTCGATTTGAAAAAGCATCAACATCGTTGTACGGGTGATGAGACCTTGTCCTCAGACGTAATAGACTTAAAAGCTCCGATTCAATTTGTTCTAAAACTATTTCCCTGGGAATTGATCGACTACAAAGCTTAACAGACAAATCTCTACATACATAGTTCAAAAAGATAACAGTAAGATTTTTCGTGTGACAAAAACAGATATACAACAATTTATATGATAGTTTTCATCTTGTCATTGGTGCATCTTCCAAGAGTAACAAAACACTGGTATAACTGCATAAGAACGCCTTCAATAAAGCAAACCATGCCAGTGAATACATTTGAAAAACTAAGACAATATATTCACTTCAATGATAGTTTTCCAAAGTTTCTCCCGACCACCCTGACGTAGACAAGATCAGGCCACTACTGAAAATGAGACTTGTAATATTCATCTTTATGTACATATAGGTAGATGACGAATTGGCTCCACAAAAGCAAGAGATAACTGAACAAGATGCAGTCCCAGAAAGCAAAAAAAAAACTAGGAACATAAAGTCTACGTTCTTAGTAGATTTGCATAAAGATTTGAGGTAAAAACTGGAGCTTGTGCTCCACCTAACGTAGCCGTTAGACTGCCACGAGATGTTATTTCACATCTTTGCTATTATTGGAAGGAACAGAGGTATCCACAGTCGCCTGGGAAGACAGTAAATATTTTCACTCTTGCTTCTAGTTTTGTTTGAGAGCTACTGAAATCACAGGTTCGACGCAATGATAAGCCAAAGAGCTTGGTCGAGAATCATAGTCAGCCTATACAGTGTATTCCAAGAAAAGTAGTTTAAAAAAATCATGAAAAATACCAGAATTTTATTTTACCTATATATGATATGATCTCATACATATGTATCTTTATTGAAAACTATTTCTGCATTTATGTATATTAGTAGGCAGTTCAGGCAACGTTATTATTAATGATTGCTTTGCATCTTCTTCTGCAACTTTTACTAAATTTTTGCTCATATTCTGTACTTAGCCCTTTTCCAAATCTGTTTCAAAACCAACAATTGTTTTGTTCTGTTTTTCCGTAGATATGTTTATTTTCTTTAAACTTTCATTAAAGATAACACATTTTCTACTGCATTCGTATCAGGCCTTGCGCCGGCCAATCTAACGTCGCTAAATCACTTTCCTCTTTGCAATGCTTGCAGAGGCGATTCCGATGTTTTGAATCGTTATCCTTGCAAAATCCAGTCGGAATTGTCAGCTCCATACAGAGATTCGGTAGACTTTATCAAACCCTTATGGAATAATTTTATCATAAAGTATGGACGCTTTTTGTTGACGCTATATTTACCATCATCAGAATAATTTGGCCGAAAAGCATCGAAGCTTTCTTCTTAGCAAAAAAAGATGATTCATCTGGAATAATAAGATATTCCTTCAATCACAATTCAAAGTCTGAGTTGCCCAGCTCAGCCTTTTTTCAATGTGTTTTCCTTTGGGTCAGTAGCGGTTTAAGGTTGATATTTCTGTTTTTTATGTCAAATGATGCCATAGGTCTTACTGTATTGATGGACACTTTAATTCTTCATCTAAATAGTTTTTCTTTTGCATTCCTCGGACTTACTGTGCAGTTTTTCCAGAACAATTTGCAAATTATTTTAATATCCTAATACCCAAAGGTGTCTGCTTTGGTGCTTCCACCTAAACCGTATAAAAAACGGTTCCAACAGACTGGGTTCTTTATCCAGACAAAAAAAAAAGTAGCCACGAATCCGGGGTACCTACTGAATTTTAACACGATCGTCTTTAAAAATGGGAAGAAAAGGACATCAGAACTCGATACTGCTGTATCGAAGAAGTGCGAAAAAAAAATTCCTGCAGAACGGCTAAATGGGATTCTTATCTTCTTAAAAGTTGGGCTGAAAAACTTGGCAAGAAAAAGCCTTTCGAAAAGAAGTTTATGATATGAATACAACCCATATTTTGGAATTCTCACACAATTCGTTGTCAGACATGTTCGATTTCACAAAGTAACTGGACGTTTAGCTAAATTTTCGGAAGGAACCGACTTTGAGAAAATCGAATTTTATAATATCTGAAATAATGAACCGCAGCTTATTCGGTTTAACTTCCCTGATTTCAATTTTAATAAGAAACCTTATAAGAACCGGTTCCGTCCTCTTCTTTTTCCTATAAAATAATACCCTTTAAAGGAGCGTACCTATGTATGTACATATGTATGTATGTACATATATGCATGCGCAATATGACTGATTAAAAACTGATCCTGTAACTTGTTTCAGATTAAGGTACGCATGCCATCGTTAATATATAAGTACTTGTACTTTACGTTAGTTATATTTTCGTAATTGTGTGCATTATTACACCAAGAAAAAGGAAAAGAAATAAAACCAGGAAAAGACCCCAACGCACATGTCCTTTTGAATTTCGAATTCAAAATAATTTTCAAATTAATGATGTAACAGCAAAAGGAGGAACAAAAATTATGAAGAAGAAATAAAAAAAAGTACCCAACGAACGAAACAAACAAACAATCAAATAAAAGCAAGATGATGACAACCCTTAAGAAGCAAAGGCAGAGGCATGAACAACAAACACAAGCATATAACGAACGGTTTCCTTTTCGTTTAAAATATTTCATAGGAAATATACCAGAAAGGGAAATCACCACAAGTCGTGTGCCCGCACCTGCACAGATGTTTTATATCCTTGCGGACGATAGTATGAGTAGGAAACAAATACACTGTGCGCATGTATGAATAGGCACGCATCAGAAAAAGATTACACGTATCTGAAAGTCAATTTTGATGTGTGGGTAAATAAACTTCATATAGAGATGCAACGCACACCATTATATTTTTATACCCTTGTGCATCCTGACTGATTAACGGAATACTGTATATGGGGTGAAATATTTGATAGTCAACGTTTCTTTACCTCTCAAGTGCAACACAGGATATAATTCCATTTATTTAGGGTAAATAAATTCAATAACGAATATAAGGTGGTCAAAATGGACTTCAACGAGGACAACTTCGTTAAAATGTTTGTTGCCTTACAGTGGGGACTATTCTTTTGTTTTATTTGAAGGTAAGTATACATTCTCATAAATAAACGGTAAATTGTGGGTATGCCTCGATCCACGTAATCTAAACAGGACAATTTTACGTGCACATTTACAGTTTCCAAATTAAGACGAGTGTAAATCGAAGTTATGTGGATTTAGATTATTTACGTTCTTTGATGCCAATTCAGGGTTTTGGATGCTTCAATTGGACGAAGAGTCCTCGAAAATTTCCACGTTTTAACGCCATTTGAAGGATTTAGGTGTTTCAGACTACCGTTTGGCATAAATGCTGCTGCAGTGGCTCCATAGAATTAACTATAATCAGGGATGTTATTTAATTCAAGGAGCAGTAATGAAATAACGAGTTAGTAGGTGCCTGTTTTATATATATATACATATGTATTTGATGATAATAGACGATCCTCTTGACACAGAAAAAAAAAAGGAAGTCATCGCTGTCTTAAGCTTTAATAAGACCAAAGAGTAGACTTAGAATTTGGACTTACGAGTTACGAAAGAGGTTTAGCATGTGGAAATGAGACAGAGAAAACAATAAGTCCGTGACAAGTCAAGAACGTTGACATCTCTTAATATTGTACCATTGCCAGTATGTGGCAAAAAGAAATATTCTGGTATGTTCCATTGCGGTGTACCGGGTTGCGACTAAGCATTGAAAGCAAATGGACACCTTAAATATACCACAAGAAATAGGGAACTCCCATTTGAAGGACTGTGGTACAGCCGATTCTGTTGAAAAAATTATTGGAGCCTTAAAGGAAATTACTTTGATTTTCTCATTTGATCCTCTTCAGGATGCACACTTGATACGTATATGTATGTACATATGTATGTATGTATATTGTACCAAACTTGACGGTAGTAATCATATTATTGATGGGCGTCATAGAAAAGAGCATTGCTTATTGATCTTATGAAATAGTGCTTCATGTCGGATATCATGTCACTCCCAGATTCCTGCCAATGGTAGCAGGTTATGCAAGGCATCGCCAGTAGAGTTTCGCATTGCACCAGGGAGTTTGAGAGAGACACTTTTCCGATTGTAAAGACAGATTCCCTCTACAACAATGATGGCCAAACGGCAAAACACCAAATGGCAAAACGGCAATCATTGTTTGGCGATGAGGCACTATCCTTGGCCACTGTAAAGCAGCGGCTAAACGAGTTTTAAAATGCAAGGTTTTCGCTCAAGATCAAGTGGCGTCACTGTCGCCATTTTGAAAGCCACTGATACTTTCCGAAACATTGGATGAGTTTCACTTTGTTTGGGGAGTAGAAAGAGCAACGTACCTCAGCCCGTGGGACCACTAAGCGAGAGGTTCGAAGTTTGAATAACAGAAAACACCAAAACGAGATTCGCACCATTCGCGAATGTCTGAGAAACGTCCGACATTAATAAATGTCATGAGAAAGCTTTTCAATTTGCCCTTTGGATAAATACACGAGTAGCTTTGAACTGCAAGTCTCTTCCATTTGTGCGAAGAAATACAGCATTCACAGCAGAAAACCGCGAGAAGCTAGGCTCTGGACCATAGATGTACAGTCTTCCCGCCAAAAATTTGTATTTTAAAGAGATGAAAGTCATACGGAGACAGATTAGACGAACAGGGCGGATGCGGCAGAAATTCAAGTTCACAGTTATGGATTCCAGCCACGGTTAGACACGTGTGTGAGTGTGCTTTATCCTGGGGAAATAAAACTTTTGTCTTAAGCATTCCTGGGCAAGTTTTCATAATTTTTTTGCAGCCTTAGTAATGGGAGTTAATTTTAAAGCCAATCATGAACCTAAGCTTGGTATCAGGGTTTAGCGAGTTCTCATCATCCGCAATCAGAAATATGGCGACAAATCCTCTCGATTGGTCTAAAACAGTTCCAAGCACGAGATATAGCCATTCGTTTGAGTTTTCTTTCGACAGTTTTAGAACCCCTCTTACAGTATGTCACATATTTCCAATACGAATCTTCATTCTGCGGTCTTTATTTTTTTTCCAATGTTTACTCTTTAGTTAAAGCCCATGGTCTTTAACACTTTCTTTCCCATGTTTGAATTCGATTACCATATGCCAGATTCCCCTCGTCACCATAACTTTATGGATTTACTTCTTACTAAAAAAATTTTTTCAGCAGAGCCTCGTTTTCATATTTAAAAAAAAAAAAAAACCTTTCCTTTACCTCTATTAACGTGTATAAGAACAATATTCTCTAATTTGTTGCAACACAGGAATGCGACTATACAGACCCACCATTACTATGTTGGGAAATAGAAGTGACGAAGTACCAATTTAGAATTGGAATTATTTCTGTGGTAGATCGGTAACTTTTCAATTCACCCTTGTATTAGCAAATCTTGTAAATATGAGCCAAAGTATGAAACAATTTAGTCAACATCCGGTAAATCATGATAACCCCAGGTAGTCTTAATCTTTTGAGGAAAAAAAAAAACATCATCAGGCGTCACAAGAAGCAACAAAAAACATGTACACATGTATGTACATATGTATGTACATATATACGAATATATACGAGCACGTTAATGTCGGGTTCCACCCAAAATATCTATAACTCCAAACTCGTACAAATAAATTATTCATAAAGTCCACAATTTAAAAAAAAATAAAAAATACGATTAAAAAAATGTTCTGGAAATAGTGATCGATTTCGGTCTTTCCACTGAGAAAAACCAGTTCGTACCCGAAATTCAACTGACGTGTTTAGAGCTCGCATAAATAACTGCAAAGTCTATCTTTACTCAATAAATCTTTAGCGCTAATATTTACTTCTTTGCAACTTCCTTTTTGTCTACTTTTGTTTATGTCTATGCTTTGTTTTAGCAACTGTTTTTGTTTTCACAACTTCCACTTATAAGACACAGTTTAACAGTTTTCTAGTGTCCATCGAGAAACCATTCATTGGCATTCTTAAGAGACAATATTTTCTGAGCTAATGAATGAGGTAAACAGACTTTAAAAATCAAAATCTAAAAATAACTTTGCATGCAAAAAAAAAAAGAATAAATTAATGCGAATGTGACGATAAAGAAAAGAATCATTGCCGAAAAAAAAACAAAAAAAAACGAGGAATAAAAGCCAAAAAACTGAAAGTTTTTCGCGTTACATTAAATTGGTAAGGTTTTTGGGGGGCGTTGGGGACACGCTGGCATTCCATTGTGATTGCATGCGCGTTGTTGGGTGGACTTGTGCCATGAAAAGCGACATAAGAGTAATGAATTGCAAGCAAATGTGTTCTATTATGATTTTCTCTTGTAAATGTATCTGCAGTGAAAGAATGGTGTATGGTGTGGGTGTCAAATTTATTCATTTGGGCGCATTGTTGCCACAGTTTATTTTTCGCTTCGGATAAGTATTACAGGTTTCATTTAAGAAATGCTTAAATTTAGAGTAAAATCAAAGAACATGTACATAAATACGGCAGATATTCGCACTCATACAATACCCAAATAACAGCTGATTTTTTTTTTTTTTTTTTTTTCAGAAAACAAAACACTTCCCTAGAGCATTCAAACGACAACGGTCGTTGTTCTACCACGAAACAAAAACCAGTTCTACCCCCATGTTACTAATATTTTTTCCCTCTTTCGTAGAAAACCGTGCAGGCTTCACAGGATAGCCCTATGTAAGTATGTGCCATACTGCGAACGAAAACACCCAGTTTTGATTTCGAGAAATGGATCCGTCAATTGGCTTCGAAAGTTTATGCTGATCAGCAACCATTGAGGCTTTGGGAGCCAACATTTTTCTTGTAATTCATTCATGTTATTCATAACCACCATTGTTCAAGAAAATGACCTTGAATGGGACAGACAGAATGCGCTTAGTCCAGAATACCCAGAGGCCATATATGTATGCATATATGTATATACAGTGGACTCTCCCTAAGTCGAATTTCTCTCTAACTCGAATTTTTTCGCCATATTTTAGCATTCCCATGTTTTATTTTTTTTTTTTTTTTGTTAACTTTTTTAAATTATGTTAACCTTTTTTTTTTATTAAATAAATGCGTTAAAACAAAAAAAATTGTTTCTCTCTCTAACTCGAATTTTTCCAAAACTCCCTCTAACTCGAACAAATCATGGTATCCCGTGAAAATTCGACTTAGGGGGAGTCCACTGTACATATATACGTATTTCAAATATTAATGCCATGAATACAACTTTGGTAAAGAATACTTCAAGCTAAAGGAAATCGACACTGGTTTTCCTCAGACACGTGTTCTTGGTTCTTGGAAGGATGTATCATTATCGCCACAATCGCACATGATACAGCTGTTTAGTAAGCGATTGCAGACTCAACGAGCTATTGAAAAAAATTTAGAATGCTCGAAAATGTGGCGAATAGCTCCTAAGAAGCTCAAATCAACACCAATCGAAAATATAACAATCCACCAATTTTTATTGACATGGTCAAAATTTCTTAAACAAATAATGAAGCAAAGTATAAAGATAGATGCCAAACTTAACAACTGCAACTTCTTTAACGTAGCGCATCCCTACTTAGATGAAGTTTCAACGGTCCTCTAGCACACGCTACCTTTACATACATATGTAGATGAAGTAAAAGTCTCTTCATTAACCTTCCTATACCCGCGTGAAAAAAAATAACACGTATACCCGCGCACGGTCTCTGGGACCGAAATTCAAGAGCCCGTAGTTTCTCTTCTACTTCGAATATTTTCACGAAATTTGTTTTAATCAGTAGAGTGATATATTGTTAACGAAATAAAATAAGTTTATATTAGTTATAGTATTTAACAAATAAGGTACACTGCGCTCAATTGCACCGTTACTAACATTTTTCCAAAAAGCGTAATTTGTCGGTCTCACAGACCAATGCGCGGGTATAGGAAGGTTAAAGGCAGCGTAAATTGACCCTGAAGCGAGCTGAAACCTCGGTCCTATAATACCTAAAATACCCTTTCTAAGAGGGAGTAAGGAACTAAGTTGAGTGTGGAGGGCCCTTAAACTGAAATGTAGCTGTAATTGCTTGAATGCTCCTCCTATCTAATCTAACTAATAAGGAGTAAAAGTCTTCTGAATCATAGTGATGTACAATATGTCAGGCTTCATAGGAGTCAAGATACATATTAATAATCATTAAACTTGATTACTTTTAAGTCTAAAACCACTTCGCTAATAAAAACAATTCAAATGAAGACGTCCTGTCGTAAAAAAATAATTAATTAAAATCCACACTTCCTTGCAATGCACCACAGTGTCACCTCGGAACGCTTCTCATGCCGATTATTGGCTCCAAATTCAAATCCAATTCGAAATCGAAATCCGAAACAAAAAAATATTCAATTCATAATTTCTGGTGGAGAGAGGTATCTACACGAGAGATATTTTTTTACTGTCAACAATTTACTCGATTATCTCTGTCGGGGTCGCGCCTGCTGGTGCAAATTTTTATTCTGCTATTCTCCGGTTTAATTTCTTCTATCTCCTCTCCTCGTACTTTTTCACATTGTTCTCTCTAAATCCGCAGCATAGTACACAGAGTTATCGGACTATCGGTGCCGAGCGGGGCTACAGCTAACACTTGCGCCATTATTTTGCCGAATGAAATTTCTCGTTTTCTTTTCTCTACACTTTGTTGTCTTTCGCTTTTTTCTCTCTTTCTCCCTCTCGCTCTCTCTCTCTGTCTGTACACCTCCCTTTCTTGGACTTTTTCATATACACATTCTTTGTTTAACCACGAGACATAACAATAAAATGTATATCAACATAATCATCATAATCACTCAGTCGCATAAATGGAATGTTCATCTATTTATTGTTTTTTGCTTCGTTCCGCTAATGTGTCTGAGTTGCATGCAGAAGCAGCTTCTATCCTCGGTGCTCCACTGTAGTCTGTCCCACGTGTGCCATGTGTGTGCCAAGTGGTAACGCATAGCAACAGCCATCCAAAGTAAGCAACCTCCTTTTGTCATAATATTCTCCTAATGAAAAGCGCAACATTACCACCAACCAACCCTTCTTCTTCGTTTTGCCCCCTACTGCGGTGCACAAAAAATTTTCAAACTATTGCCCTTGAAAAAACCCGATTTTTGTAACGACAAGAAAGAGGTCGTTCATTGACCACACACACTGGGGCCGAACAGCGCAGTACAATATTGACAATGCGTATGTGACGTGACAGGTGTTGAGATGGATGACACAGATTTTTTATGACAAACTGGCATAACGTGAAATTTCGGCGATTCGGGGACAATTTAGTCCTAAAATAATGTTCACAGATGGAATACCTTTCACTTTCGATTTTCTAGTATACATATGTTTGTAGACTAGCCGGTAAAGCTTTAGGTAAGTTACTTCATTCGAATTAGAGCATAAAATCGTTGAACATGCCTTACGACTTGTACTCAATAGAAGTGTCCATTAAACTTCTAAACTGCGTACTTTCTAATATCAACAATCGATGGCTTACGGTAGCTTTCTTGACCCAACCTTGGCCCGGTGTTAATCTCAAGCTATTTCCGTTTGTTTGCTACGAGTACTGTTTCTTTAATTTAAATTCCCTTTGCTTTTATTAATAAGACAACAATTTGTAATTACGAGGCCTCTTATTTCATCGAATTCCATCGAAACACAAATGTGTTTGGCACGAACATTCCTCGGGTGTGTGTATTTATAACCTTATCTGTGACACCATAGTAACGAGGAAACCCCTTTATCAGAAATCAAGAAAATATACGAAACAAGCACTTGATGTTTACGTTTATAATACATAGTTTTAATCTTATTGGCGTTTACAGTATGTGGCACAAGTGAGAGAATTCAATAAAACTCTATAAAAACGAAAGTGGTAAACCGGGGAAGATGATCCATGATCCACGGGGTTTTGTGAGCAACACCCGTTTCTTGAAAACATTCGTAAAGTACGACGTCATTTTTAAAAATAAACAATATTACTCAGAGGATAAAATGTATGCTCTATGAAATGATAATCAGAGCTCTTTCATTTTGCGGCACACCTTTGTTTCCGGGAGACCAGCAGAGTCTTACATTCTGCTGCGCTCCAAAAATCCGCAGCTTTTCGCGACAACGGCTTATAAGGTTCGATTTTATTTCAATTGCTTTTATTGTCACTACTGAAGTCAATGAGTTTGGTTGATCTGGATATTCCGAGAACTTCAGAGTCGAATCTCTCGCCAACGCCAATGGTTATCGTTGAGCCATCCGTATAATGGGTATCGTTGCTTCGCGTACTGGTACCTAGTTGATTTTCGTACCATTCCTCTCTACGACTGGTTTTGTAAAATCTGGGAAAGGAGTTGTGTAGTCTGCACATACATTACTGATAGTATATCTTTTTTGAATTTCTGCGTACTGCGTGAAACTGCGTTTCCGGTTTGGCGTAGCCGAAAAGCACACTAGAGACTCTTTTACGAAAAGGTTTAGGGGTATAGATTGAGTATAGCCTCAAGACCCATTGTTCTCATTGCACGAGTAGCCCCGATGGGGGTCATTTTTGAATCTTTGTCAGAGTATTAAGCACATCGCTTCCCACCAGACCAAAATTATTATGTCAGTATCGGTGTAACTACCGCCGTGTAGAGACTCATGATCTTTTTAGGACTAGGGCCTCAGGTTTTGCTGAATATCCAGTGACAAGCGTAGAAGGTTATGCTCACCTTTGGTCTTCTAGGAGACTCCATCTAGCCTCAGCATAATCATCGATTTTGGATCTGCCAATGAATTAAGGCAGCTCCTAATTATTTAAATTTTGTCAGACCAGAAATTTGACACAAAGAATACGGAGTATGCCTATATCTTCTTCTACAGTAGATAAATTACAACATGGCTAAGAAGGCGAAGGTAAAAGAGGGACATCGAATGTTGAGCACTAATACTCGTATGTATGTATTTGTACTTTTACAATCTGTAAAAGATACGTAATAAAGAATTACATCCAAACACGAGTTCCTGCAACTTTACATAAGTTTTCTGTTCTTTTAAAAATACAAATACTTGGCGCAACAGACGAATGTGGTCCAGGGCCTAGCCTCTCGCGACTATTCGTGTTGTGAGTGTTATATTTTTCATACAAATGAAAGGTACCTACAGGTTAGAGCCATATCCGAAAGGCAAATTGAGAAGCTTTCTATTGGCAGTTATTGCTCTCGGACGTTTGTCAGACATTCGCGAGAGATTGGTGTTCTTTGGGATGCGGACCTCGAACCTACCGCTCAGCGATCCAACGCACTAACCACTTGAGCCCCGGTGCCCACTGTTTCTGTTTCTTTTATCGATATAAAATGATTTGGCCTCCCGTTGCTTCCTAAAACATACTGTTTTACAATTTTAAATTTCAATTTAAAAACGAAATCACACCAAGAAAGCAAATAAATATTGCCACACCGACAGATTGACAATAATTTTGATTAAATGATTCACTATTTTGATTTATTGTTCTCTTTGATATATGCATTCACAGGAAAGATAATGATGCCAATATTCCCGCATATTTATTTCCTTTTTTTTTTTCTTTTAAATTACTAGAAAATTTATAGTGTAGCTTACATAAAAAGAAAATAAATTTTGTTATATATTAAAATTATTTCAATTACACGCCACTCGGACGGTAATAGAAAGGAAAAATAAAGAAAAGTATCTTTATCCAATCATATTCGTATAATCAAATTATTACGCGATCAAACTATGTTTATACTCGTTGCTGGGGCGCACATTTCGTGACGCTACAGCAATGGGTGTTCGCCATTGCTGCTCGCTCTTTGACGATATTAATTCGTGTTTCATCGTCGTCGTGTGAATGTGATTGTTTGTTATAATTATTGGTGTTTGCTTGGAGCGTCGTTTAGTTGATATTTTAATTTGTTAATGCGTAATTTAGAGGGAATTTGTATTTTAGTGGCTTTTAAAGAAATTTAATTATCATTGATATGTTGTTGCTTATAGTTGTCTGTATTTGGTTTGTTTATTATTTAAAAATTTAGCGATTTAAAGAAAATAAATATTTTTATAGTTACCACTCGAGAGTGACCTTTTATGCGATAACATACCTGAAATTAGAAAAATAAACAATAAATTTATTTTTGCAAATTTTTAAATATAAATAAACGTTTAAGCAACGCACAGGAAGAGAATTTTGGACATTTGAGGGGAAATGTTTGTTTGTAGCGAAATTTGTATTTGTGTCAAAATAAGATTAATTTGAAGACCTTTGAATAGTTTTCGACGCTTTGCGATTGAATAATATTATTTTTTATTTATTAAGTATTAATAGATATGAGATACGGAACTTATTTACTGCAGAACTATGACAAATCGTATGATAATATTATAATTCTTCAGTTAAGAAAGTACAGGTTGCAATCGGGGGTATTTAAAAGGTATCTCAATAAGAGCACTGGATCTATGTAAGTTTCGCTCGAGTTTTTCTATTAGGTTGGCAACTCTATAAATTTCATATATGACATATGTCTCTTCTTTTTCTTCTTCCTTTTGTTCGGTGAGGTTTTGATCAGGATCATAACCCTCCCACTTTACTGCATCCCTACTGGTCCGCCTGTGGGGTTCGCCGATTCAATTTTAAAAAGTATCTGCAGGCCTCCTGGTGTTGGATCACTTCGTCACTGAGGCCAATCAGTGCTGTTTTTGCATTTCTGTGATCCAGGAGTCTCTACCGCACTTATATAGGAACGTTAATACATAGCCTTTTTGAATGTGTTAGTAGGATCCCTCCTTTGAACATGGCAATACGAACTGAGCCGGTCGTGCTCCCATTTTTTCGAGATGGGTTCTTTGACGTGAAGACTTCCTTGGATCTTCGAACTACTAATAATAGGCGTATTTGGTGAGACTTCGCTACTCAGTAAAATTAAATCTAACACGGAGTGCAACAAAAAAAAAATGACTAGCAACTACTTTAGCTTTTATCTTCAGTGAAAAATGAGTTGGGATGAATAGCTTGTAACAATCAATTCAGATGGCGCTGAAAGGATTTTCTTTTTAAAGAGAGTTTGGTTGCCCTCCGTAAATTGACATTTCTTGTGTTTCGTTGCAATAAAATGGACGGGGAGGAAAAAAGAAAAAATATAATTAATAGGATAAATATTTTTTGTTTATATGTAAAATACAAACTTCGTCTTTAGGGTAAAGAAAAGTTGACATTTTTTTAACAGCGCGAATATTTTGACAACCAATGTCAGGCTGATAGCGAGCAGCTGTACCAACCTTCAAATATTAAAAAAGCTACTAAACTAGATTGACTGAGGAGAAGCTTTTGCTTTGCTTCAAATTATTTTTTTTTACAAACAAAATGGAAAAGTTTTGGTGAAACAGTTCTTAAACTTCGTGGAACTTTTTTGGGGGAAATGATTCTCGAAGTATGTCATCAATTCGAAGTTAAAGTAAAATAAAAATTTAGATAATTGATTCGATAATGAAAAGTAAGTGAAACATACTTCTTCGTAGCGAAAGTTCATTGGAAAACATACCCGCAGTGAGAGAAAGTGGTACCGAAACCTGAGGGACATCAATTGGTCATCGTTTACACGTTTCAAAAAGCACCTTTTAGCAAATTTTGCCGAAAGATCTGCATCTGCACGGATAGTGAACGACAATTTTTCTTAATTTGTCATCTTTAGCTGGTAAGACATATTTTCAACTCAATGGGTACGTAAATAATTTCGAATTTGGGGTGTGGAAAAACCGAGACTCATTCAAGACGAGTTAATGCATTCACCGTACGTCAGTGTTCGGTGTAGTTTTCGTGTTGGTGGAGTGCTTGGGCCACACTTCTTTAAAAATGCAGCTGGAAATGTGGAATGATTGTTTAAAGAACGATTTCACCTCGTTTCTTTTGGCAAAAAATTATCGATTTTGGTCTTGAAGACATGTATTTATTTCCAGCAGAACGACGCAACTTGTGCGAGGCAATTGAGGTGCTGCGAAAAAAATGGTCAGGTCGTGTAATTTCAAGAAATTTCGTATTTCCCCCGCAGCGGGTGAGAATCTTCTAAAAAACGCTATGCGGCCGGTCCGCACCTCCGTAATGTAAGATTTTTACTTTAATACTACAGCTGGGCTTATCCTACCTAGCAGTATTATCTTCAAAAGAAAATACGCGCTTTACAAGTAGCCTCCTAGTGTCTTAGTTGCACTAAATCGAACGGTTTTTCTCTTTGTAGCCTGTCCAAATTCTCCCATCTAGTCGGTGTTTTTAGAATAATTACGGAGACGAATACAATTTTTCAAGGGTAGCTACATATATCTAAGTCTCCGTAGATATTCTCGTTCAGGATATAGCGCGGATCATTTACAATTCTAAGACGTTTTTACTACTGGTTAATGTACAACACCAGAATTCTATACCATATTTTCAGATGGTACTTGCTTGTATATATAAAAGCAGCTTGTTATGTTTACCGAGCTTGGAATATCTTCCATTTAGTGATTACATTTATTTTCGAGCTCGTCACGTTTCTTTTTTTTATATGCGATTGTCATGTAAGCTTTGCATCTGGCGTCATTCTCAGATTCGTTGCTCCATTTAAAGGAATTCCCTACCGAGTGAGAAACACCAGCCTACATAAATCGGAAACAATAAGTCTCAAATCATTGGCTATCAAAGGACCGATGGTGGGTTTTAGACCATAAAGACATTTCCGAGTCTAACACATACGACAACACATACATAAGTCGAAAATCGGTAGCGTACAAATCTGAATTGTCCTTTTATCTAAGACGATGTTTCTAATCGGGTTTTCTTTGAACAACCAATTCTACCTACCTACCGTCTGAGTAATTCATCACGATTCTATTTCGGTGCAAGAACGCTTTTCCTAAGCTTTATTAGTAGATGTCTTAAAATTCACGAGGAAACAGGGGTATAAGCAGGATATTTGCGGTGATGGTTGGGGTTCGATTTGAAAGTCCCATCAGAATTCGTACATTTTCCTATAAAATAGTGGCAACCCTGCCCAAATTTATTTAAGAATAAAAACGATTTGCATTTTAACCAAAGACAAACGATTAACCCATCAGGATTTTATAGCGAATGCAACTGTGCTCAAATTACTCTCTAGTGTGTACATAGTTGCGTTGGTTGAATTCCATATGACTATGAATATTTCCTCATAGATATCGGAGTGCAACTTGACCTGAACAATATCTTAATTTACAATTTAACGATTGTCAGCGCAAGAAATCGAGACCTATGCACGGTTACAAATAGCAACCCAATATTCCCGCAAATCGCCCTCATTTGTGTGATTGTTGCTAACTAATTCTGGATTATTTTCGTCTACATTTTACTCGGTTCTCATTATAATCGCATGTGAGAAGCTAATAGCTATGTGTATTGGTATCAAATACATGCAATCTAATTTTAGTTAGCGTTTGGATGGACTATAAAACCAATATCGCTCCAGTAAACCTCATACACACGATTGAATACGGTCGCAACATTCGCAACAAGTCACCCCTTGTGCATTAATCTGTTTATTCAAATTGTTTCATTGAGCCATACGAAATTCGAAAGTAAATTCACTTTGTGCTGCTCATTAATTATTTATGAAATTAATCCATTCGCCAGTCATTTATGCAAAAGTTAGACAACATTACAAGCAAACTACGTAGATTCTACAATACACTCGTTCGAAGTGTCGTCGTCGTGATATCATATCAACGAGTTTAAAATTTTATAAAATTAATCAAACAGTAACGTTAAAATGTTACCGTACTTTCTTATTCAATCACATTTCCAAAGTTTTAAAAAAAAAGAAATTTAAACACGTGTTTTGATAGATTCTTAGAGCAGCTTTTCAAATCTGAAGGTGGAACTCCATTTGGCTCTACTTCACATACAAAATTTCAGGAACAAAACCTAGGTATTTGTACAAGTAAGATATGCCAAACCAAATAGGCTGGGGTTTTGAATACAATGTGGTGTGGTGTTTAAAAAATCTTCGGATCATCCGCATAGTGAATTTTGACGAAATTCGGGTTTCAGCTTAGTTACATAAATCTTCATCTGAATTCAGATTTTTATGTCAAACGTTGAAAAAGTTACGAGCGCGTCGAAAACCACCAAACAGATAGGCAGATACGTGAATTGACATCTTTGCGAATGAAATGCATGCGCTTTACAACAGCGGTACACGCGAAACCCTGGGTTCGCAAAGAAAATGAAACAGGATTGAGTAGCAGCAGCATTACAGTGAATTGAAGGAACCATGAACCCATTGACTGAAACACAGAGACCTGCTTGAACTTTGTTAATCGGTGTCTCTTAAGCGACTGTCAAACAGGGTTCATGAAAATATTTTTGAACCTGAGTTTTATATCTTTTACAGACTTTCATATTTGTACTTACCACTATTCATAACTACACTAAGACTCTACATCTACTAAGTCGTTAAGGCTACAAGTCCTAAACCTGTTCTTCATAGAATGACATCAGTGACTTTTACTTTAAGTAGCCGCTCTCATTTCGCCATCTAGTGAGCAATTCTAGCTGTCAATTATAAAGGCAATCAAAGTGTACTAAATTTAAAATTAATACAGACAAGCAACAGGCTATTCAAACTTCTACTGAATTTCTGCAGTTCGCGTTTTACCACAAACAACCCTAAATTTCGTAGCACACATGTATGCATATAATCGCGCAATAGATACCTACAACACGTTGAGTAGAACAAACGACAGATTAAGACTACAGGTAACTGCATCTACATATTGGAGACTGCACGGCGCTTAATAGTTTAAACTTTTTTGTGCTTGCTGAAAGATTCTACGAGAATAAAAACATGAGTTCACTTCATCGAAATTTTTTTTGTTCACTATCTAGAATAGCCTGTATAAAAATATTGTGTGTTCACTATATCAAATGTTCACTATATAGAAGTTCACTATATCGAGCGTTTACTGTAAATTGAATTCGGGAAATGGACCGGTTAATTGGCCTCTACGATCGTGCGATTTGACATCTCTCGATTGTTCCATGTGAGGCTACGTAGTCATTGGTGCTGATAAACCTACGAACAGAGGTTTATGGACGCCTTGGAAGCGAACAGAGTTAGCCAAAATAATGCGCATCTTGCGCATTTTTTTTTTATGCAAAGTTCTAAGTTCTATCGGCTTTGAAAAGGCACCCTTCATCTTTATAATTCAAATTATACCCATTGGTGTACGAATGCCTTTCAACAGTATTGTGTACACAGATTTTGTGTATACCTATGTTCATACATGCCAACATCAGAATAAAAAAGAAATAAAAATCTGACCTCTATGCCCTCAAAAGATATGTACATACATACATGTATGTTTATCGTAAATTCACCCTTGCAAAGTGTAAATACCTAGTTTACAACACGCATTTGTATACATGCCTACTGGAGACCAATACCGTAGTGTTTGTTGCTAAAAGGCTAAAATGCCAGTACCGTCATCAAAGTCACTGTGAGTTTAGCAAACAACGTTGAGTAACTCGCCACGAATGAATGATTTGAAATTGTTGTAATAATAATAAATGGTTGAAGAATTTATTTTCACGGTCAAAACGGGGTGCAAATAAGTTAAGCCCTCTTCAGTAATGCCAACACTATTACTCACTCGTCACTCCCCCTCAACACTCCGATTGTATGGAACGACTTGTGCCGCTGTCGAGATGATATATGAAGAACAATGAACTGAAATTTATGCCTTGTAAATAAATTTCCATTCTATGAGTACATATATACATATAAAGACGCATTCATGTATGTACATCTACACATGCATATATGCATAAAAACGAGAAGGAATATGAGAATCGAGCAGACAGTAGTAAATTGTTCAGATTGTAAGCTCTGTAATTTTGTAATTTATTATCATTTCATGGAGTTAATTTAACACGGGAGCTACGTTTTTAGAATAGAGCTTGAAACAACATAAATTATCATCGTTTTGTTCTTAATTGACTTTGGGTTAATGAAAGAAGGTGCAATCGACTGGCTTCTGGCCATTTTCAACAGACAAAACTTTTTTGCAAATCAGACTCTGTTTAGCTGTGATTTTTTTTTCTAATTCCGGAGACCCCTTAGGACATCGACTACGCCTACGCACTATCGTGTTCGGTTCCTGTCGATGTGCTTCAATTTCATTCAGCTCTTTCACAGCTGTCGAGATTGCTTTTCGACTGTTCTTTGCGATGTTGTACGAGGAAATCTCTATATTCATCCTGATGCTAGTGAATTCTATTAAATGTTTTAAATAAAGGGTGTATCTTTAGCTGAACTGTATTAAACAATAAAAAAATACTTTATGACTTATGTAGACTATTAAACGTACCACGTCCTCGGAAATTTTCAGAATTCTCAAACGAAAAATAACCGTATAGACCTGTTCGCATTTTTCATACAATATCAAAGGTTTTTAAAAAAAATCCTAAGTTTCTGCATCCAGTGGTAGAACAAAAACGGCTTGATCCTGAGCAATTCGCGGACAAAGTCTTTCGTGTTACACAGAAAAAGAAATATCACTCTTGAAGAAATCATGGTTGGGGTTCCCCAGAAATGTGTTCTTGGACCGATTCTATTTCTATTACATACTTATGTTATAACGCAGAAAGAAGTCACTACATATACATATATTATAGTCACCTTTGAAGAAGATATGCCTTTATTAGCAAAGACTAGCTCAGTGACATTAGGAACTTCAAAAATCCAACAAGCTCTTTATAATATTGTAAAATGGTCAAAAATTTGGCGCACAGCTTTTTATTAGGATAAATCAACTTCTCTTCACCTATGTATCTAAATCAACCAATTTCGTTGACTCAGTAAAAATTTGAAATGAAGTAGTGTCTATTCTATGACGCTAGATGCGAAACTTGAGTAGAAATGGCACGTAAAACTGAAACGTGATGGAGAAACAGATGTATGTAAGTATTAAAGAAAAACAAGTATTTTGATTTTGTGTTTCAACTGAATGGGAATATTACCCCAAATTAGAGCACTCGCGGCTGCTTCTCATAGTGTATTTATTTTAGAAGAGTTTTCTCTACATTTTTTTTTTATTAAATACTGTGTTTACGTAGGCAAGTTTAAAAATGTGAAATGGTCTATCACAGAGATGGATTTGCTAACAATGACTTTTGATTTTGTTATGTTGGTACACGTCCACAATAACGAACTTCAAGTTAAAGCTTAATCTGTGAAGCAATTTTCTTTGTAAAACTTGTTAAAGTGCTTAGACATATGTATGTACATATGTATTCTGAGTGTTTCGCTGAGATGGAAGAGCTGAGATATTTTGCCATCATAAAATTCTTCGTTTTGGACAATTGGGGAGTTTTTAAGGCAGACCTCATTCATTTTCAATAATGAGGAAGTGTGCGTATAAATTAAAATGTCGTCGCACTTCAGTACGACCAAAAACTGCGACCACAGATGAAGACACCGAGAAGCTACACAATATGGTATTGGACGGTAAAAGGCTGAGACCATAGGCACATTGGCAAAAAGTTTTAACTCAAATGAAGAGGTGGTAGCAGCCGTAAGTGGGTATTTGGCAAAGCTTTATGAATTGTACATCGGACATCCATTGGAGAAACGTTTTACAAAGTTAATTGAACTAAAAGGGGATTATGTTAAAAAAAAAATAAAAGAATTTTTGAAATAAAAACGCAGTCTTTACTGCCAAGTTGAGGACTTTTAACCTTGCCCTTGTAATTTAAACACTAAATCTAGAGCTCTTATAGAGCCACTTTTGCTCATGCTTAGTCAGAATACAAAAAAGTCCCTTTTTTCCATTTTAGCAAAAAATCACACTTACTAATTTTCAAACGCTCTTAAAAATTTCCTATTTGACAGATCTGCATTAAACTTATTAAGTAAGATGACAGGAATCAAAAATAAGATGACTTTTGCGATTTAAGCACCATCTTTTGCCAAAGTCACTGACATATCAAAAGTGCCTGTATGCCAATGTTTTATTTTTTTGCTGCGCAAACCTGGATAGTCGATATCAGGAAAACGCCTACGTACTAATCCACACCCTAAACTCTTCTCCCCGCAGGACTGTCGTTAGGTATTACTTCGCGGGGCTTGTAAGCAATCTATGCTCTTCCTTGGTTTTCGAGTGTCCGTTCATTTTCATTATTGTACCTTCTAGCTCTCTCCAACCGTCGAAGTTCATTCGTGACTAGTACTGCAGCCTGTTTCTGAAGTTGGTGTTTCTGCAAGTTTTTCCTCCAGAAGTTTGCGTTCCACACGGATTTTCGGGCATTCAAAAAATACGTGTTGCGCATCTTTGCTTGCCTCTCCGCAATTCAGACATGTTGGGGATTCATCATTTAGCAGCCATGTCCGGTTAGGAGTTGATTAAAGGAAAAATCCAATTCTCCATGACGCCGATGATTCCATTTTTGAATATCTACTATGAATCCACAGGTCCATCTTTCCTTACAAGACTGGTTCCATCTCTCCTGCCATTCTAATTAAGTACATACATATTTATATCATATTTTCCTGTCTTTCTTCCAGCTTGATATCGTTGACTAAGGCTCTTGGTTCCTGAATTTTTGCATCGTAGGTCCTCTGTAGGTCAGAAGCCAAGTAGTACTACCCTTGACAGAAGAAGTCTCCTGCGATTTCTGGGTCCTCCAATATTTAGCATTATTCTAGACAAGGCTGCACTCACCCGAGCAGCTTTTTCCTCAAGAACTTTCGAGATGTTCCATGCAAGCGAGCCTAGCGTTTATCAGCACATGTAAGTATCTGATGACCGGTTTTGAAGTTATATCGTGCTCGCCGTCATTAACTTTTAATGCCTTTTATTTTAGAAATTTATGATCATCTTATATGCTAGACAAAAAACGCTTAAAACTAGCTTGACTTTCTTAAGTATGTTATGTACAAACTTGCTGGCCCTATACGGGCGCTCTAAGCTAAGCTTAATGCTTATTCTAATGCCTTTCGACGTAACCTAGTTTAGAATAAATTATTTAAATTAATTAACAAACTATTTTGTGAATGAGTGCTCGCCGACACTGATGGTGATTTTCTCTCTTCTTGCGTCTGCTCACTAGTACTGCCTCTGTTTCTTGTTCTGCGAGCGGTAGTTCCGCTGATGCTAGCCACGACCTCACTCTTTGTATAAATTCATTACAAATGTCATGTTTTTCTTCCAGGTGTTTTGCCGTCAGTACAATTGCAACATCATCTGTGAAACTTATTATTTTTGCTTCATTTGGGAATCCAACATAATGTCTGATATCTGGTACCGTTTTACTGGCTCGCCGGTGTCGAAGAGTAGAAGCCTTTTCTTAAAATAGTTAAGGACTAATTTAACTCTGAACCATGGCACCATCGTTGCACTATATGTCCCCAGTTTGCAGAATTGAACGCACCATATTTTTTTTCTTACCCTTTCCATCTCCTGCCTCGAAAAGCATTTTCCAAGGTTGTAATTACTCTCCTTAATACATCTATTGTAGGCATAGCTTTTCTGAACCCATATTGTTGGATTCCCCTGGCTTGCATATTATCCGTTCCAGTATTTTGCCCATTATGTCCAATAAGCATATGCACATATACCACTCTATATATGTACATACACCTGCACATCTTTATGTAACCATATACATAGGTATACCACAATTATAGGAAGGAAAATTATTAAAGATTTTTACTGACTGACAGCCAATTGCAAACTATGCTTCCGTTTTCCGAAAAATATCACGCCTCGTGATTGCTTGAAATCAATTTCATAGCCAATTAGCATCCTATTATTCGCGCCAATTTTAGTACCTATATAAACAAATTTAAATTTTCTATTTATGTCCGATACCTTTGGTTCTGTAACTTTATCTCTACTACGCATATAACAAAATAAGAAATTAACGTGATCACTTCAAAATCTTAAATCAATCGCTCACGTCATGGCGCACTGTTAAAAATTTAATTAACACATAGTTATTTATAAATAAATATGCCTGACATTTTTCAGTCAAAAATATGTCTCATTAACTGAATTAGATTACTTAGTAGGCTTCTATGATCAATTCAAATATAGACGTTGTGCTTGGTTTAGAAACCTTCATCGTCACCATCAAAAGCTCATTTAAATGTAAAAGAGAAGATTAAGGCGGAGACACAGAGAAAACGCACTGACTTTCTATTGCCAACGTATCTTTTGATTTATGCCAATCTATCATTCGTACAAAGCTCAATTAAAATAGAGGGTATGTTAATTTACAGGCATCCACGCTCTGTAAAGAGTAAGACAGTGCAGACCACCCATTGGTATTTTACAGGTATGTGCAGGGTGAAGTGTTAGGCTCACATGGTGGCTTGTGGTCTCATTAGTTTTAAGTATGGAAACCCTATGGAGATACATACATTTATACGAGTATCTACAGCATGTGGATTACGGATTTCTGCAACTGCAAACTGTCTATGGCATTTCCCCAATTCACTTGTTGCTCCAACTACTTTCTACTTAGGCTCCCCGTTTCACCACAACTGTATCTTGCTGATTTCACAAGCAATTTGCATTCCCCATGGCAACGTCCATATACATAGTTCAATGTGCGCACAACTGCATCCAATATGCACTGTGCGCCGCACTGCGTATAGAATTAAATTTTTTGAGCTGTAGGTCACCTCTTGGGGTCATCTTCCCGTTATAGAATCCCGCAGGATTCCCAACTGAGGACGGCATCACGCAACGCCCCAATGGAATCACAAGCAACCAATATATATAGGTTCTAGAAAAATTGGTACCGCTGATGAGCTTGAGCTATTGCTATGCTATAGGACGGTCCCCGGCAATTTCGGTTTAACACACGCACACAGTACACCCTCTCTTCTTCCTCGTTCTTCGACTTTATGTGTGTTTTTTTCTTGACTCATTTGTTGGAGTTTCTTTTTTTTTGTTTTTTGTTGGTTTTTATGAGTCCATAACCTGTTTGTATAGCTTTATCTGATTGTTCCGTTCAGTGCAATGCAATGTTCTTTGTTGCCGATGTTGTTTTTTTTTTTTAAGGTCTACGTTACTTCGTCTGTTGCTTGAGGAATGTTCCCCGTTTGTTGATTTATTTTTATGTGGTAAAAAAAAGAGAGAGAAAACTAAAGAGAGCGAGAAAGTTAAACATTTTCTTTAGCCTGAGAACTAGTAAGAGGTCAGACAGTTTGTAAATTTGTGATAATTAAGAATGAAACTGTTTGGATGTAGATTCAAATGGTAAGAGCAAAGCGGAAATTCCCAAGAAAATAAAATCATTTAAAATGTATCTAACTATTAATTTGACTAGAGAGGAGAGAGGGAAAGGAATGACGTTAAAGTAAATACTGGATACTCTATTAGTTGTTGCATAATGCTGCACATTGGCTTAGTGAGAGCTCACTGTTACATTGTAGTTATGGCACGCGTGTATTACTACCCGGAATAACTTGTTTTATATTTCTAGGAATCATACACCAACCGCTTTATATTGTTATTTTTTATGTATAGTGGTTGTTAGTGCATTTACCCATAGTGTGCATTTCTGACAATGCTTATCGAGTCCATATAGGACTTAAATACACAAAATTTTAACAAATTATTTTTTCACGAACCACTTTTATGCGTTAAGGTTGATTACAGAAGCAGTCACGTTATAGGTGTAAGGACACTTAGCACAAACTTTATCCAAGTAGAGGTCTATTGTAATTCGCTGCAAGATAAAATCTTTGAATGAAATAGGAGGCTGGATTGAAAGTAAATTGATTATAGTTAGTTCTTAATTAGTAATTCTCCCTTTACCTATATTTTTCTTCTGTGCTGCATTTAGTTCGATCCATGCACACACTCGTAAACATGTACCATGCACAGCATATAGGATACATATAGGAGTACGATTTTTAAAACTACAAAAAAAAAAAAAACCGAATATCGTAGTGCAGTACCTGTTTAAAAAAAAAATATTTCAAATACTTCATGAAGATATGGTAACAACTTTAGGGGATCTGCCTCATAGAAAAAAGAGAGTAGCCAAGTTCAAGAGAGTTCCGAAAATGACCCACGCTATGGAAACTATGAAACTCAAGTACAGACGAAAAGATAAAAAAAAATCGTATCGTGGGATAAGAGGTGATAGCTGATACATGAGATAACTGAAAACAAATCGAACTTGGGTTCTCCAAGTATTATGCAAGATTGGTTCCGAAATTGCTTTCAGTTGAATAAACATTGACTGTTTTGCGAGTGTTTTTAACCGATTCAGAGGATTTTTTGACCAGATTTGTGACGACAGATGAATTAGCAAGCCTTCAAGCTGAACTTAACAAATTGAATAGACTTATTGATACCTCCCATAAACAAAACTGACAGAAAAGAAGCGCAGAAGTCGGTCAGTGATATTCGATAATCGGCACTCCTGGTGTAAATAGGAAGAACACGAAAAGAAACTACCCGAAAAAAATAAAAGATTCAATTGCACAAAAAAGACGAAACAATTCCTTCTTGCTTATCTTAGCTAAAGAAAAATGTGATATCCACATCTCGTTTCGGATAGCCAATAGCTGCAATCAAATCCTTAGAATCGGTCTTCCTAAATTCACTAACAGTTTTAGACTGCCGATCGTCCCTAATAGAGATGGCGGAACAGTTCAATATTCACATTAGTTGGGTGCAAGGCCACAGGAATATTCTAGAGAATTGTAAGATTGACGACGAATTCGTCAGACATGATAAACTATACCCATCCCGACAAGGCTTGGAGCATATTCAAACAAATTTTGTAAAAGTTGCATGGACGAAGCAGAAATTCTTTATACCTGTCCAGCTCTCTGCCAAAGAAGGCGAATTCACTTAGGAGCTTTCATACACCATTCAAGACTAGATACATTTTTTTTAAGTGGGGCAAATGAAATTATTTCTGTAGAGTTGTTTTTAAGCGGAGATTGAGGCGCATTAAAACACCTTCCTTGACTTAACTTGAATATCTGATAAAGATATTCGATTTTTGCAGGTTAAAGCAACAATAAAGTCGATTGGGCTGTACCTGTAACCAACATTTTTGTTCGAATCGCATTAAATTGTGTAACAAAGCTGCGTGCTGAGTACAGAATCACTCCACATAACTGCGTGACTGGAGATAACGAGAGACACAGCGCATAGGTACTTCAGCATCGAACTGGCTCAATTTCCAATCAAAATGTGGCAACCTAAAGTATGACTACAAAACGTTTTTAACAATAACTCAAATAACACTTCTAAATCACGGTCATCAACAGTCCTGCTCCTGCAACCCTCTTGTCACAACGGTGATTGGCATAAGTTAGAAAAGCTTCTTTACACTCTTTTTACTGATATAAGCATTTATTCTGAGAAAGGCAAGGCATTCAACATTCATGTTGAATGGTTAAAAATAGAAAACTAAGTCTTTCTGCAAAACCAAGCTTGTATGGGAAAAAGTCCAACTTCTAGTGGATGACGAAAAACGCACAATTTCGGCAGAAACAAAAATATTCTTGTTCCACTACGTGTTTAGATGACCGTCTGGCTCTACTCTATTAGTAAATGAGCCGCTTTCCTCGAATTATGAGAAAATTCGCCAAATGAAGCTCAGGGTAGTAGGTATACTAGTTCTGACCATAAATTCCTCGTAACTCGTGCACCGTTTAGCGAACAAAGAACTCATTTTTATTAAACATTTTCACGAATCGAGTTTTTGAAGCGTGCCCCATGATAAAATTACAGCATGAAAACACAATCGAAGTCAAAGTTCAGGCGCGCCTATTCAAACACCCTGTAGATGAGGAAACCATGGGCCCACTTCCAGCAAGTTGACTATAGTATAGACCTAATACCCGACAACCATTTTCGAGGTAGTTCACTGATTTCAGAGCTTTGTCAATGCAACAACCCAAACATAGTAACGTCTGATAACCCCAATTCCAATAAAAAAATGCAATTATATGCATGTTTTATTACCTTCAACACATTCTTGGTTTTTAATCTGAACTCTTCCAACATGCGCACCAAATAGCATGCAAATTCTAAATATAAAAATACATTGAATAAAATGCACAAAACCACGAAGCATAAACCACAAAAACGTTGCAAAACCAAAGCATTACTTTATTGCCTAGTACCACCGTGGCCAAATACATATGTACATATGTTGCCAACATAACCTCCGGTAAACAACATAAGTTCTCAGTTACGAGTACAATCGGAAATACTTTTGTTACACGTTTACACATTGTTAAACCACTGAAATTATTAAAGCCATAGGAAGCAAATGAGGACTATATCCGTTAATTAAAATTGTGTCTGCTCAAGATTTCTTCAAATATAAATCGTTCCCTATAAAAGTATCGGTCCCAAGTGACTCTTCTGAGGCACCCTAAATTTAATTACTCGCACATCGCGATACCAATTCAATTAGTGTGCTTCGAATTTTAATTAAACAATAAAAATTACAACAGAATCCACAAATGGAATCCAAGAATGACTATCGAAAATGACAAAATATTCTGAGAAAAATTCCACTCAGACTGTTGTCGTCGAATTTTATCGATTCATTTGTTTCTCGTATACATACTCGTACATACGAGTATGTGTACTCTGTGGTCGGTGGTTCATTTAATTTTTCATTTTCTCCTTTTTGGTTAAATTTTATTGCTTTATTTTAAAAGATCGTTGAGGAGGAGTACTGAGGTGGAGGCTCGTCTGCCGCGCTTAGTCCATCTGCTGTGTGACATCAGTCGTCGTTCGTGTGTGATGGCCTTTATGTAAAGGTTTGTTTGATGGTACCATCTCCTGTGTTCTTTTATGGATTCTTTTGTTTCCTTTTCGGTTGAACACATGTATTGAGCCGGTTTTGTTGGATATATTGTTTTCGTCTTTTATGTCTTTTCATCCAAAGTAAGAAATTTGAGCACAAATATGGTTTGAGGGTAGTGTCGCAGTGTAGATAGGTACACTTCACTGGTTGTAATATTTATTATTTCGTTCAACCTTACCTTTTACAGAATAGGGCAGTTCCCCTAATGTCTAGTTCTTGAAAACTTTTCGAAGGTCAATGAAAATTAATTAGGAAAAATTAATTAATTAGGAAGAGAAGACGTCACTGCCAGTGACACACTTGTAACTTATTAGTTACAATCTTATTTTTCTTACTTATTCTTACACTGTTCCGAGTCCTTCGCCTTTCTAGTGCGTAAAGTCCAACGTTAACTTACTGAGATATCGCGGGGGAGTGACTGGAGCAACATATTCTGGCTTACATTCAAATCTACAGATTCGTACTACATTTTAAAAAAAGATAGACGGATCTATCCATCATACACACTTGCTACCTTCTTAGACAAAGAGGTTGCGTTCAACAATATTAACATTAAATAGATTGATGAATCCCTCATCGAGTTAAGTGCAGAGAGTTAAGAACATAGCATACCTACACAGTTTAGCCGACTCATCCGATCAAAGTACACGACTTCACTCCCGAGCAACTAGAGATCTTGAAAGTAATCGCCTAGCCTAACCCATGCTTCTACTCGATATGTACAGCCGATGTCTAGAATGTGGCTTCCACAAGGATTGAAATAAGCAAAGGCTGCTGCTAATAAGCAAAAGGTATAGTAAAGGCCTACCTCAAAGGTAGAGGGCTATATGAATCCACAGAAGGACCCCGCAGGAAGGAAATAACTACTGGCTCTGCGAAAGGCTTAATATTAGCACAGGATTTGTGGAGTATTTCCTAAGATGGAATCCTCCGAATGGAGATGTCCTACGAAGTCGGTAAGCTAAGCGAAAGAGAAGACAGAGATAGTACTCCTAAATATGGGGTGCATTCTCACTAACTTTAAGACGCGGTGGTAAGTAAGACTTCGGTGGTTACTTCGATGCAGTAAAATACTTGAAAATAAGGCTGCATACCAAGCTTACATATTGGCAGCAGATCAAACACGCGTCCGAAAGGTCTGCAAAAATCACATTAACTTTGAGCAGATTTAGGGCAGACTTGGAAGGTCTACTACTCATGACAGCACGCTCTACCCTCTTGTATGGCTCTGCGATCTGGGCTGATGAGCTCCTGCAAAGAAAGGAAACAGTACATCGAAGAGGATCACGTATAAAGAAAGATGGATGCGGGTGCGCTCCTACATAAAAAAGCTGTATTTGAATTGTTATATGTTATTTGACATCCTACTGACCACATAACGAGCAGATTCTACTTCAGAAAAGACTTTGAGGGGTTCATGCTAATAACTTTTAAGAAACACTGAATACATACAAGTGTGGGCGCCGTGGCTCAAGTGGTTAGTGCGTTGGATGGCGGAGCGGGAGGTTCGACGGTCCGAGAGAACATCAAAAAGTTTTTTTCACGGTCCCACCTCTCGCGAATATCGGACAAACGTCCGAAAGTAATAACTGTCAGGAGAGAGCTTCTCAATTTGTCTTTCGGATATGGCTCTAAACTGTAGGTCCCTTCCATTTGTGTGAAAAATATAACACGCACAACACGAATGGTTGCGAGAAGCTAGGCCCTGGACCACATACGGTCTGTTGCGCCAAGTGTTTGTACATACAAATTTGGTCGCCTTATGGATTTCTCCAGTATACATATTCCATACGGAAAATGTCCGTACAGCAAATGGACAGCCCGATTAATAGAGCAGAATCACATCTTTAGTATTCCCTTGCGGAAGAGTTTTACCGTTCTTTGGCAAGACTAGACGTCCCCTTCAAAACTCTTCGACACAAGAGGCAGAAAACAGGACTGTAAATTTGATTAAGTTGGATATAACTCATTTTCTCTCTTGTCAAGTACAACATAGTTAAATAAACGGTTCATGAAATTCGCTTGAAGTCGCTTGTCGAACAAACATCCATTTACACTTACTCGAACCAACAGCTCCTAAGATATGTGGTAAAAAAAACCGAGCGCTATAGTACTAATTGGGCACCATTTACTATTAAATTAGGTTAGGTTGAAGTGGCCGCCAGCTAGGATTCGCCAGCACACTTAGACCCAAGATTTACTTTTGGCCTGGAGAATATTTGAATTCATAAGCAATTGTACTAGGATCTCAACCAACTTGTACAAAACTGGACGAATTTGGCTAAGGATTGAACGCAGAGACAAGGAATATTGATTGAGTTCCTGAACAGATATCATTTTTTAAAACTTTCTGGTTCCGGAAGACATACATATGTATGTACATACATACCTACATATGCAGGTATATAATTTGAGAGAAATATATGTCAGACAATATTTCATCTCTATTTTGCGCATATTTATCAGACCCGCGCCTTTGACCTTTTAATTACGAAACTTTACTTTCGTAGCGCATGGTCAAAACCTCTCGCATATAAACATTGAAAAAAATTAACTGTAGTGTACCACTATAACGTAAGTCCAACCTCAAAACACAAAACCATTTAATAATGGTTTACTTCTGCGAAATTCCAATCCACTTGTCAAGAATTTCAAACCAAGCACCAAGGAGTGTAATCCAAACAACAAATACGTAATTGTCACTGATTTTACTAACGCAGATGACCAGATCATCTGGTTAACCATTATTCGCACCCGCCCGAGCGCGGTGCGGGGTATGCAAATCTTTGTGAAATCCTTTTAGGTCAAAACATTCCACCACCTACCTGTTATTTCAGGGGAAATATCTGCCAAACATTCATAAAGCAACAAATAAACTGGAAAACACATAAAACATTCCACACCACAAAAATCCAATAGATAAGCCCAACTGTTGGTGGACACAAAGAAGACGAATATGAATACGAGGAATTCTGTTTCTCTACCAGAGCCACAATCCATCCGCCGCCTCAATAGTGATAGTGAGTAAGCAACCGGTAACCAGAACTTGTCTTCGCTGGACAAACATGAGGTCTACCTGCACACTGTGTGACACTGCGAGTGTGTGTTATCAGGCGGACACTGTCCTCAGAAAAAAACATCCCAGGCGCAGCACATAATCGGTATCGCTTTGGCTTCGTCGTGTCTGCATATTTTTCGTTCGTGTCTGATTTAAGCACTCCTGCCGTTTGAGAGACTCCTACAACATCGCCACGACAAACCAAACAGACAGTTTGTTCAGATTGCTGTTCGCCGGGTATTTGACAACAGTTGAACACCTGGGAATGGGAATGGGTAGGGAAATTTAGAAAAAAAAACTCAAACTCTCACAGATACACACTAACACTTGTACTGCATGATGTCTGTGAAATAAGAGAGAGGGAATAAGTATGAAAAACACTACAAGAACTGTAGTGTGCACATCTTAACTTCGAATTTCGAAGTTTATGGCGTTTACCAATTTTGTTTTTGTACCTACATATCTTGGATTTTGTGGACGGGGAATAGATTGTTTACTTGGACAATTTTTTTTTCTTTTAAAATGCCAGTCAAATGAGAGAGCTAGCAGCAGTCAGCCAGACAAAAACAGAAATGTTTGATACCGAGCGAAGAAGATGGGACATTGGAGAATGTTTGAGCGAGAAAGAGGTGCGCGCAATTCGAAGAGGGTAAATGACCCAATTGCTATTATAAACGATTATGTACCCGTCCGTTTGAATTATCTGTTGATAGATTTAATTTGTCATTTAAGTGGTATTTAATGCTGGCTAAGTTAATTTTTTTAATGGATTTAGTTAGAGACAACTTGGAATGGCTTTCGTAGAACAGACGGATGTACATGCATACAGTTAGCCAGTTGAATACAATCGCAAACAAATTTCAATTCTTAAAACTCTCAAGAAATTAAGTAGGTATATTTACTGAAAAAAATGTGTACCTACATATTCAGAAAAAGAATTAACGCTTAAAACATAAGTTTAGAGCAAAAACAAATAAATACAAAAATTGACTTCATAATTGTCAGCATTCAGCTGCAATTCAAAGAAAACAGTTTAACAGTTAATTTTTGCAGTAACATATGTACGTAATCCATATGCATTCAATAGCTTTAAGAGACCTAAGTAAGGATTCAGTAATTTATAGATACCGATGTCCATTGGTTATAAAGTTCTGTGGATTGTAGTAAGGAGGGAAAATCAAGCTCAAGAAAGAATTTGAGTATTTCACAGTATTTCACAGCTGTTAAGCACTCGAAACATGGGAAAACGATTTGCGGCTGCACTGTTGAATTTTTTGTGAGCACTGTGTTCAAAAAACACTAAAACATTGAGAAACATCATATGGAAATTCCAGAACTTCTCAATGAATTTAGAGACCTGACAATATTCGTGTCACCTATTAGTTTTAACGTGCTGCTTTGAATTTTATCTAAAAAAAAAGTTCAAATTTAAGCGCATCAGACATGAAACATACATATGAGCGTTGCATTGAAGTTTTGGGGCGAATAAAAGTCTTAAATATAGTACAAACAGATCTGAAGGGGAGGTGAAATATATCCAAGTAAAGAACCCATTTTGTAAAGTTGAAAAAAATATTCGAAGGCAGAACGTACCCTTGACAACATAAAAGCTTCGGCGATACTCAAAGCACTCATTTTCTTCATGAGAATTTGATGAATATAGGTACCTAAACCTTACCACAGATATTTACTTGGAAGCATAAAATTTCACTCTATGGAGTACGAACATTATGTGCCGTGATGTTTTAAACATTTTCCGATCATTAATGAATTTTTACAAAATTTGTGTGGCACTAGTAGGGAACTATCTGAATTTACGTACCTAATTCCATTCATTTTCAGTACACAAAATAATATTTTTTTAATGAGTTGCAGGCGTTGACGCAGACAGACACGTAAAAATTAATATCGTTGCGAATGAAATGTATCGGCCATAAAATGGCAGCATAAAGGTCTAGGTTAGCAAAGGGAAGGAAGGAACGGGATAGAGTAGCACCACAAATAGAACGCAACGTCAAAAAGATGATCTGCTGATACCAAACCCAGAGACTAGCTTCAATTTTGCTCAGTAAACTTTCCTAAACGGTGTATTTTAAGCGACTTTTAAGCAGGATTCAGAAATGATTATTTTGTTATGAACCTCATTTTTACTCGTTTCAACATTAAACTTAAAGCTATTACCCTTACACATAGAATTTTCGTCTAAATTTGACTTAGTGTAGCCAAAAGCGCATTTTACAAGTTATCTTCTATGTATATGACTGGCAGAAAAGCTGATGAACATACATACATCCATACGTACAATTATCTAGACATGGAAAAGTCATTCAATCTGAGCAGGAAGGCAGTGTTTTTATCTTTTATCTCTCATATGTTTTTTTATTATTAAAAGTTTTGGTAGCCATGGCTAAGGTCATACCGATAACTGACTACGGACAAGAACAAATCAAAATTTTGAAGGATGAGCACTATTACCACGGGCGTATTGCAAAAAGAATTGATAGAAACTGAGGAAACATATACAGAGTTATAGGAAGACGTTTTTGCCTCTTATACGAAAGCGACTCGGAAAGAAATTATTGTACATTTTCCAGCAAGACAATGCTTCCATCCACGTTTTTTGAATTACTCAATGGCCAGCATGTAGTTCTATTTGCAACCATGTCGAGAACATTTGGGGCATACTTACTGGTAAGGTATATTCAAACGGGAAGCAATACAATAGTGTGTTTGAGCCGAAAACTGACATTCGACGTGCTGGGCTTGAACCATCCCCGAAATCGTTTTTTCTTACATAAGGGGAGGCATATTTTAATGACCACCCCAATGTTTTTCTAAAAAAAAATTTACATTTTGGAACTAACAACTTTCTGTTTCTATAATTGAAGAAGAATTATTTCTATTTTTTACAAATAAAAAATAAATAAACAATTTGAAGTTATTGAAACCAACAAGTAATCGCATTTAATGAAGGCTTTGCAATCATTTGAGATCATTTCTGACTTGTTTAAGCTTATTTCGGGATTTCTGATGCCGAATAGCATTGTAATATGCGAAACAAGGATAAAATGAAATGTATGCTGTCTACGAATACCGACACACAACACCGACGTCTCAGCCAGAACGTTACGAAGAACATCATTGATCGTCATTTAATAGCAACTTCAAAAACCAAGAGATGGCCAACACTTTATAAATAGTTGACAAACTTATTTGAATCACTAAATTGTCCCAAATCCTACGAAAAAACATATGTATATAAATTTACGCGATTTTTGACCAAAACGTACAAGGGAAGATGCGAGTGTAGTTTATAAAACAAAAGTACATTAATCTTCCTAAACATTAAGTCTATCATCAAGGAAATCAGGATATTCCTACTAGCATTCTCCCTCTATAGCTTAGTCTTATAGCGGCATTAAATGGATTGGTTTTCTTTGATTAATAGAAAACTATTTTTCTTTTCTCTTTCATTATAGTTAAATGGATTTGATTTATAATTCCTTTTTGAATTTAACAAGATTTTCTTTTCTAATCCATAGGGGGTCACAATAACGGCGTTAAGCTATTGGTTATTTTGTGATTTTATTTAAATTTTTTAGTGATTTATTATTCTTATATACGGTTGGACATAATCGATCAATTTGGATGGAATTTAGACTGGATTCTTCTACGGACTATGTATGCAGCAAGAGTAGTATGATAACTATAGAGGCTTTTATTTGTTAATTTATTGCAATATCTAAAATGGCGTATATGTATATTTTTTTTATTTTACTTTCAATAAAGAGTCATATGAAATGTGAGATGGAGTGACATAATTCCTTTTCGGCAATAGATTGCAAAATTGCATCTTCCACGATAAAACCGAGAACGATGACGTCCCCAACTAAATAAGATGGTTACCGACCTTAGTGCCGAAAAGATCGATTGTTTCAGGACTGATCCAAGTCCAAGTCGTCCAAATGGGCCACAAAAACTCTGTTAACAATGCCCCTGTAGCGTTTGTACTTTGTGCCAAGGTGCGGATTTTCGAAATCCCTGATTCTACGGTTTTGCTTTTTAACTTAGCCCCTGCGATTAAAATTAACTTCGTTCGAAAGTATGATTTTGCAACCAAAATCAACGACATTTTGCAATGTATTTAAGCCCCTAACGAAGCGGTTGGTCATTGTGTTTCAATTTTCGACTAAGTTGGATCTTTTAGGCAAATAATTCGACGTCTGCATGCAATGTTCTCGTCAAAAAAGTGTGACTAATACTTATGTAGTTGCTGAACTCTGTGATGAGCTGAGGTTCCTGGGTTTCAAGAACATTTTGAGCAACAATAGCAATTGCGCTCCAGACGAGCACGCTGTTATACATAAACACACCAATTTTACAACCTTTTTTTAAAAACTTTCTTACAACAGGTCTCAAATTTTTTTTTTTTTTTTTGCATATTTTCTGCAATATTCCAGTGCCTATAAAAATATTTTTTTAATATTTTCCAGAGTTGTTCAAGCTTTTGGTAACTTTCAATATACAGTTCCTTACATCAACCGCTAAACGGACTTCATTTCAACCCAAAAATTTATTTCAAATTTTCTTAAGTCTCTGCAATACAGAACTGAATTTAGGAACAACTTCTTAAACGAACTTGTCCGGACGGACGGATTAGTATTCGCAGTTGACATTGGGTATTGGACTGAAAATACTTTCATCGCTAATTCTGCACTGGAAAATTACACAGCCAGATTTATGGAAGATCTATCTTATCTTATCTTCTTGGTATGTCTTAATGTGTTTTAGCCAGCGTTTTAGCGCAGCGTTGAGCTTAGTACGTTGGACTACCTACTGCTCAGATGGTTCGACTTTCGAATCCAAGAACACAACAACAAGTTTTTTCATTGTCACTGGGTTGGGAGAAGTCCGGCGTTATATAGGCTTTTTGCATTCCATTTTATATTCCAAGTGGTATGGAAACGGCAAGATACAAAATGTTCATGCTAGCACTGAAACAGGCTTCTTATACCGCAAAACAGAAGTGTATTTGTAATCATACGAGACAGGATAGCTTGTCAATTGATCAAAAACAATTTATCGAACGGACAATAGCTTGAACAATAATTGGTCCGCAGTTTTAGAACAAAGCCCAACGTTTTGAAAATGTAGCGAGTGTAGGTAGCGACATTTTGCCAAAAAAAAACCTTTCTGTTTCTGCCACAGAAGTTGCGCCCCTGTCTCTAATTACTCTCTAAAATAAATCCCGAATTAAGTAGTATGAACATCCATGCCCTTCAGTCACTCCATTCAGATCTTGCACTTCTAGTAACAAGCTATGTAAATGTTAACACGTCCTTGATGACTTAACGACTTTCAAACAATGTCAAAACTCGAAAGTTTGAGCATTTATTTCTTCTTCAAGGCACTTGGTTGACGAAGAAAAGTTTTATTACCATCTTACCCACTTCTTTTCCCTCCCCACCTTTCATTTAACTAACATGTTTAACAAAGAAAAAAACTAGTAAAGTTACACAATGAAATCAGTGTCGACGACCTTAGTTTCCATACGTCGAACGTAAAATCTGTTTCCTCTTACCTTTCACGCGCCGAATTTGTTGCACAAAGCCTCCGGTAAAGTAGAAAGCAACAAAAACCACACCTAAACAAACTCTCAACAGGTTGTTGCAAACTGTCAAAGCCAAATCCTCCTCATCAGCATTCAAAGCAGATTATTCAATTAAAACTGCACCGCCACTGATTAGCATCCTATCGGAGTAGGGCTATACTCCTGTGGTGTCGTTTCGGCGAATTTCCTCGAATATTTTTTTTTTTTAATTCGGCAGCATATGCAATGAACACCAAAGTGCAGTACACACACACCACTATTAAACAATAAACGATTTAAATTGACACTTGCACGATTTATTACTACAATGCATTGGCCTCACTCACACATTAAGGGAAACAATGAAAATGTATAGAAACACACGCACGCAAACAGTACACGGAGTACGAAGCAAAACAAAAAAAACGAAGGAAACGTTCAAACAAAACCGAGTTGAATGAAACTTTCGCGTAAACGGAACTGAGAAACTGTCAACAACGCGCCACCGATATAAACGATCCAGAGCGAAAGTGAGAAAGAGAACGAATGATAGTTTATGGAAGCACTGTATGTTTTGAACAAGATTCTTATTTTCGAACTAAACAACTGTTATTCATTTTGAAGCCGCATAAATTAATTGATAAACAATAACAGAAAAATTTGACTTTGTCTAACCACTAAGAGAAATAAAACAAAAAAACACTATATCAATAAATGAACGCGCGCCGCACTACCGCTCAGAGAAACAAAACTTTGCGAGAGAAAAAGAAATATCGTTTACTCATTCGAAAACATCGCCAGAAACTGAAGGCGAAATAAAAAAACGCAAAGATGCAATAGCAACAACAGCAGCCGGTTAGAAGAAGTGTAGTCTGTCTCATGACTGGGATGGGTGTGTGAGAGAGAAGGTGATAAGGAGAAATTCATTCGATTAGTGTTGGTATTGTGAAGGGGTGAATATGATATATGAACATATACGCGTGGTATATCGTATACGAAATCAAATGTCAAACATAATTAATTGCCAACCAGATGCGAGACTGGCTTGTTGGACTTTGCAAGTGTGTGTGGTCTGTCTAGTTCACGTGCTATGGGAAGGAGTGAGAGGCCGACATGCAGTTTGGGTTTATTTTTGTTTACTTTTTCGAAGTTGGAGAAAATCGGAATGAGTAAGTTGAATATTCGAATGCGGTTGGGGAATATATTCTCCTTGGTGATTCTAGCGCTGTAGTTTGTTTTATGGTACTAAACTGGCCTAGGGTAAGCAAGTGATTGCTGGCAAATTAATTCAAAAGTTATGTGATGATATTTGTGGTGGTCGTAGTCCTAAGGCACTGAGGAGAGTGCTTTCGATTGGAACTATTCAGGAGTTTCCAAAAAAATGTAAGCTTTGAAAGTCTTTTTATTTCCTGAACACAATGACGGAACCAATCTGAATCAAAAATCCTAGTATTGGAATGATAAATCTGTAAATTTGATGCCGCTTATTGCAAAGGATGGAAATAATTTTATAAAATGTGTTAGAGATCAGTGTGAGCAAACGATAAATTTACAAGACTGGCCGCACCGTATCTCAAACAAAGGAAACTGCTAATGTTTTACGCGAAATAAGATCCACTTTAACAAACAGGCGGAAGCATGAGGCCGCCAAGGCACAAGATTGTCGACGACAAATCAAGAGTGCGGGGAATAAGTATAGACAACTGAAAAGCAACTATCCAGTCGAATCAAAGCCAATTATGTATGCGCTTAACAATCTATTTTTATCGGTTTTCAGAAAATGTAGTTTTTCTAGATGCATACAATTTTTGAATTATGCTCTTATTTCTCATATAATGACTGTAGATAGTTAACATAATGTTTTGACGTACAAGAGTTAAGGAACGAGAGACAGCCGACATAGTCCATCTGTGTAGTAATGGACTGTGATGGAGTTAAAACACATTGCTCTAATTTATGGGAGCGATATGTAAATATTTTGCAGAAATCAAGCCAATAAATACCAGTACTCTGCGATTTTAAATTCTAACGTGGTTGAAACTTTAATGTTAAACAATGCATTCTGACAGTCGCGAAACACCTTATAGTACTCGAGACTATGAACTAGCTTGCGTAGCCCTTGACATTTCTCTAGTGGAAACGGTTTACATTTCTGTTGGGGGTTATCAAGAAAAGAAAATTGTATCACTATTTATCAAATCCCCAGCAAAAGTAGACAGAAAAATCAAAAGACATTGTTCGGATTATAACGATGCGCACCCACCACTAGGATAATTATTTTTGAAACCAGACTTCATTCAACATAAGTAGCCAGAGCTGCAGAAAACCGAATGGCTTTACCAAGGCGGTTAGTACTTGGTAAATTATTTTTAATTAATTTAAACAAATTTTGGGAAAAAGTTCCTGTCGTTCTACTCTTTTTTTTACAGATGGGATGCAAGGAAAGCAGCTATGATTTTGGTGCTTACAAATAATGCATTCATTCAACACAATAAGTCACGATAACTGTGAAAACAAAACGTGCACTCTAGTGTTATTTGGGTTTGTCAATTGACCGTAACCGTGTTCAGTTCATTTTTCTTTGTGCTCCCTCAAATTAATTTATTATTAATTTCGGTAATTCTCGCCGCGTTAGCAGTTACCCACATAATTTTTTTCTCTTTCGCCACTTTTTCGCAATTGTTTTTCGCCGACGCGTTCTAAAAACGTGACCCACTTCTTTTTGTTTTTACTCTTCCGTTCATTATCAATTGTCATGTCTTGCGGTATCAAAAATTGTGCAATCGTCGATAGTAATGCCGACTGGGTCGCTTGTAAGGGCATCTGTGGTAAATCTTTTCATGCGTGTTGTGTCGGACTAAACAAAAGAAATACAGTTTTCGTTAAAGAATTCTCCGACAACCTCCTTTTCTTCTGCGAAGAATGTAAAAATATCTCTCTTTCGCATGTGCTCCTAGCAATTAAGTGCCTCAGTGACTCCATTGACTCTTTCCGTAAAGGTCAAGCGAAAATGATCACGGTTAAACTATCGAACTTAGAGAGTAGTGTTAGATGTGTTGATGACCTTGGCCGCTCGTTACAGTCCTCTACTGACCTCATCATTCCTAAGCTCATCAACATAGAAAAACAAACTAATAGTTTGACCGAGATGGTTTCAACTAGATTCACAAACCTCGAAACCAACTTGGACAAATTGAACTCATCCTTAAGCGATCTCAAAAATAAGTGTGCCCAGGAATTCATTTCCAACAAAAAAATCTCCGAGTCAATAAACTCCCTGCGTGAAGACATCGATATACATCTTCAAACATCTTCAACCAAACAACCATCTCCCACACAGCCTGATCCTATGTTCGAAGTAATTCTCGATAAAATCAACGAGATCGGTGACGAACTTACAGCGACACGTTCAACAATCTTCGATATCGAAAATCACATTGAAACGGTTAACAATAAAATCGATGACTTTCCAACCCACAGCATCCATAAACCGATTGTCGACTACAACACCTCAATTTTCGACGAACTTTTGGAAACCGATGCCAACTCAAGCTTACCTCGTCCTCCTCAGCTACAGCAGACTGCTCAATCCGAAAATTCTTCCAACGCCCTCTCAAGCCAGGAGTCTGCAGCATTTACAGCGTCTAATCCTCCCGTCCCCGCCACACGCAATCTCATCAAACAGTTTGGGACAACATGGACACCTTCCGAGTGGCGGCGAAGGCTGGACAAATTGCGTTCAGATAACCAGCAGGTAACCACCCTCCTCATCAAAGGTGCTCCTCCTAACGCTGACGTTTCTTGGGTTACGAATTTCTTCGAAAAGAAATTTGGTATCATCATCAGCCAATGCAAAATGCTCGCGCCATCCCACCACAAGAGCAGTACATACTTCAAATTTGACCTCCCGTCCAGATACGAATGGTTGTTCCACAATCCTACTGGTACTAACTTCACCCTTGGAAAGATGCGTGTCAGTAAATGGACAGAAAAACCTAACAAGAAACAGGCTAGCAATAAGAAAAATAACTCAAGCTCTAGCTCCAGTAAGTCAATCCCACAACCCGCAACCCGCAAACCCCTCACTCACAATTCAAAATCCGCCAACTCCGAAATCAGCCCTAGTTCTAATTGGACTCTAAAAACGGGAATATTCCCTAACTTTGTAAGACCCCCTACCTTTAAATCGCCTATCAGTAAGCGCGTGTCATTTGATCTCACACCCGCCCCCATTCCCCCACTGAATACCCCAGCTCCAAAAATAACTTTTCCACCAGCTAACTATCCCAATTTTGCTGCCCCTAAAAATAAACGCCCGCCTCCTGGTAAAAATCCATCATCCACCAATTATCCGAACTTTATTCACTCCCATACCCTCAATCCTTCCCCCTCCAAACCTTCTTTCTCTTCCACTTCTTCTCATTCGGCCAATTCTTCCACACTTTCCCCGCTTATTAACTCCTCTAATTCTGTTGTACCATCCCCCTCTTTCTTAGATCCATTATTTCCACCCACTGCCAAACTTACGAAGCAGCTTTCTGAATCCGGCGAAGTTGATCGCTATGTTCTATCACGGTTGCGAGATCGCAAGATCTATGATAATGTGCGCCTCTACTTAGCCTACTTACACAACAAAGACGACACTGTCTGTATTGACGGGATCACTAAAACCAATGTCATGGTCTCGCTTCACCAAGAAGGGCTTCCAACCAACCCCGCTGAACTCAAACAGATTTTCGTCCGTTATCATGAATGTCTCAATCTTGAACCCAGTAATGTAGCTAATGATCTGTCCACTTTTGCCTCCCATGTTGAATCGAAACGCATCTCCCATCTACAAAGAACTCGCGCTAACTACAAAAACTATTTTCGTTCCTAACCTACCCAGCAGTAAAATGCCATGCCCTAATAACGCGAACACAAGCCCTGTTAAACACCTATCCATTTACTACCAAAATGTACGCGGCTTGCGTACCAAAACTTCCACTGTGTTCCTCAATTCTCAAAAACTTCCCTACGACGTCTTCGCCCTAACTGAAACAAATCTCTCATCGGTTTATAAGAGTAACGAGTTATTTACCTCTGACTTTGACATCTTTCGCGATGACGGTCTTGAGAAAGACGATGACTCTTCTGGTCGGGGAGTTCTTCTGGCTATACACAACCGTTTCGACTCAGCACTCTATAAAACGTCGCATACCGCAAATTTCGAGTTTATTTGCGCCAAAATTACCATCCTTACGCGTAATCTATACCTACTTTGCTGTTACATTCGCCCCTCCCAACCAATTCTAGGCTACCAACTTGCTGTAGATGCTATAGACTCTCTCTTTGATGTTACTGATCCAAGCGACGATGTCATAATCTTAGGGGATTTTAATCTTCCCCATCTGCATTGGGCTCTGTCTGAAGATGAGTCTCATTTTGTTACCTCAAATGCAACCTCAGAAAAAGAAATAATTTTCGTCGATTGTCTCTCCAACTCTGGCCTCTATCAAATCAGTGGCGTAACTAATAACCTTGGCAGACAACTTGATCTCATTTTCTCAACCGATGCTGATAATTGTATTGTTACAGAAAGTAGTCACCTTCTCTCTACTCTAGACCACTACCATCCACCCCTCTTTCTTTCATTTTCCTATGGTGACATGAATTCCAACATTCATACTCAGAATTCTTACAGCTTCAACTTCCGGAAAGCTGACTTCGCCAAACTTAACAACCTGCTCGGTAATGTTAATTTTAACTTCGCACGCGTGACTGTGGATAATGCTCTCTCGTCTTTCTATTCTGTAATATTCGATTGCCTTCTTCAAACTGTTCCGTACTCGCTCCAAAAAAATTGTTCTTCATCCCCACCATGGTATAATAAACAATTGCGCTCACTTCGTAACAAGAGGAACAAACTTTGGAGAGCATACTTGAAATCTCGTTCTGGCTATGACTACTCCATTTATCACCACTCACACAATCAATTCGCCGAACTCTCCGAGGCTCTTTATCATGATTACCTTGACCGAATGCAATCCAGTTTAATTACTGATCCTAAGCGATTCTATCATTTCATAAATGCCAAACGTAAATCTGATAGTTATCCATCTACTCTTAAACTCGGCAACACCTCCTCATCAGACCCCAAAATTGTCGCAAACTTATTCGCTCACTTTTTTAGTCAGTCGTTTACAGACCGCATCTCCGAACCCGACCATAATTATTTCTCTTATATGGACAATTGCGCCCAAACTTCTTTAGTTTCGGTTAATATCACCGCGCTACTTGTCACGGAGAAGATTAACAAACTTAAGGATGACTACTCCCCCGGTCCTGATGGGTTACCTGCAATTGTTCTAAAAAAATGCGTGACGCACTTGGCTCAACCCTTGACTTCTCTTTTTCTCATGTCCTTATCCGAAAGTTCTTTCCCCCTTTCTTGGAAGCACTCATTTATCATCCCCATTCACAAGAAAGGCCCAAAAAATGAAATACCCAACTATCGGCCTATAGCTAAACTCTCATGCATACCGAAACTCTTTGAAAGCATAGTGTACGACTCGATGTTTTTTCATTGCAAATCCTTATTTTCTACTAACCAACACGGATTTCTTAAAGGAAGATCAACAACTACCAACCTAACAGAATTCGTTTCTAAAGCACTATATGCATTTGAAGATGGCAATGAAATTGACGTAATTGCCACTGACTTCAGCAAAGCATTTGATAAAATCTCGCATCGGATTATTACTCTTAAGTTAAAAACTCTAGGTTTTCAACCTGGTTTTGTCAATTGGATCAAATCGTACTTAGAAGGTCGACATTACGAGGTTATATTTAGATCTTCTCTCTCTAACCCCATTAAAGCCACCTCGGGAGTCCCTCAGGGCAGCCACCTTGGTCCTTTACTTTTCGTCCTGGCCACCAACGATGTCGCTTTCATTATTAAAGACTCTTATTTCTCTGTCTACGCCGATGATATGAAAATATTTAGATATATATCTTCTCCATCTGATTCTCGCCCTCTTCAAGATGACCTTAACAGATTTTCTGTCTGGTGTCAGAAAAATTATCTCGAACTAAATGTTAGTAAATGCCAGTCCATCACCTATACTCGTAAACGCCTCCCACCAACCCCTAGGAACTACTTTCTCTGCAACGAGATTGTCCCATCAGTCTCATCTTTGCGAGACTTAGGCGTTACCTGCGATAGGGAACTTAACTTCCGTTCTCATATCGACAACGTAATAAGTAGAGCCAATTCTGCGCTTGGCTTTGTGAAGCGTTGGTCCAAGGAATTTTCGAACCCCTACGTTACCAAATCACTTTATATCACCTTCGTTAGACCCATCCTTGAATACGCTAGCCAGGTATGGTCGCCACACTACGCTGTACACACCCAACGTATTGAAGCCGTCCAGCGCAGGTTTATCCGTTTCGCTCTTCGCGATCTCCCTTGGGTTGATAGATACAACTTGCCTCCCTACCCTGATCGTTTAAAACTGATCAATCTCCAATCTCTCGAAGATCGTCGCAAAATTGCTGACATACTCTTCCTTCATCAGCTAATTACTGGTTACATTGACTGCCCCGCGCTTCTTGAACTAATCTCATTTAATACCAATCCCCGTAATCTAAGGTCTATTCCACTCTTCCGTCTTTTTCCTCATCGCACTAATTATGGTTTTAACGCACCACTGTCTAGAATGCTGCGTTTGGCCAACAATACGGAAAATACTTTTGACTTCCACTGCAGCAGAACCTCCCTTCGAAACAACCTTCTGCATCGCCCCAATACCGAATAACCATATCTCGACCTTGCCTTCCTGCCTTACCTCTCCTCTCCTATCGTATTTGCCTTTAGTTTTTAAGTCTTAGTTTTAAGTTTAGATTGTTTAAGTGCTTGTATTAAGCAAAATAAATGCCGGTAGTGCCGGCGTCAATATCAATATCAATATCAATAGGCACTTCAGCATATATTTCGCAATAGATTCTACCTAACTCTTACATCGACAACCGCGTACTGCACATCGAAAGCAAAAGCGACATTTTATGTTTCTAATTTCAGAAATTTTGAGTTCAAATATAATGAAATCACACAGGTCAAGTTTGTTTGTTCCACCTGGAGTTGGTGTGGTCTGTGGATTCAGTTTTTTTTAGCGACGGGGTGACTAGAGGAACTTATTTGGTTGTTGCAGGTATTTATTCAAGAATCCGAATATTCGGGAACCAGCTCAATCAACTAGCATACTTTTACATACTGGTACGTAATATTTTGAAACTTCTTTTAAAACTACACTTCAAAATTTTCTAATTCGTTTATTGAAGGGAGTACAGAAAATTATTCAAATGGCTGCTGTGGCTGACTTAACAGTAGCCAATCCTGTCAACCCAATCTTGCATTACATTGATGATTTATTGTGGCTCTATTTCGCGATGGAAGTCTTTCAAAAGTGCATCAACTGTTTGTCGATCATTGGAGGTACAGCTGATAGGTGATAGGTGACTAAGTCTAGTCTTCAAAACGACTAATAACACGGTTAACGAACTTAGTGCGGAAAATATCGATTATTTAATGGCTGATATGGCTTATTGCATCATACTTCTGAAACCATGCGTTTACCGTAACGTTGTTACCTATTTCATTAGGGACCAATGGCTCACACCGAATAGGGAACATTTGAAGATGTATCGGATTCTCCACTATCTCGAACAGATTTTCGGAAACCATTATCCTACAGTTGAAAGAAATGTGCTTCGCCCGAAAATTTGATTTTGCGACCAAAATCGGCACCATTCTCAAACTCATCTAAAGTCCACACAGAAAAGCGATAAATGAGTGGATTGTCATTATATTCCAACTCTTGAGTGAGTTAAAATTTCTTTATGAATTTCCTTGCACTAACCGCAGAAGAGGCTTCATTTCGACTGAATATTATTTTCAAATTCCACACAGCTTCTGCAACATAGAACTTTCTTTAGAAAGAAATTTTCAATATTTCCCAGCTTCGTTCAAGCGTAAAACAATTCATTTCTTACTGCGCAGACTTCACGTTACATACATATTTGTCAATATTTCAAGTATAACACACTTAAAAAAGTAAACCAACTGATGATTCACGCCTAATTTGAAACAAAAAGTACATGAATGATTAATGTGGACTATAAGTGATTTGAAAATCTAACATTGGTTGTGAAAGTAACGGACGGTTTGGAATATTTTCCCAGAAAAGTATGTAATTAGAAAATAGAATAAACGTCAGTACAACGAAATGTATTGACGCTTAAAATAATTGCTTTTAAGGAAGGAGATTCATTTGCTACTGATTGCTCCTATCAGTGGGCATCGAACATCCCTATCCAAGTTGCCCATTAAAAAGTTTGCAAATTTATGGGCAGTTTACGTCTTTTATAGCACAAGAAACCCAAGTCATAAACCCGCTGGCGATGGTATAGATAAATTTTATTTTATTTATACCTTAGTCCCACAACCCACAGTCTATAATCTTTGCGAAATACTAGATGATGGTACGTTGGGTTGTTGAATTTGGTCGATGTTGAGATTGTATTTATTCCGGTAGATGGCTATCCATCAAATGTACGTATGACAACTATCGTTTATGTTGATTACGCAAACCAATTATTTACACTGTTGCCGTTTTGACTGCTTTTTAGCTTTTCGATGGAAGATTTTTCAAAATACAGCCGGCTTATTTCTTTGCTGGATATAATTTCTTAAGCTACTTTTGAAAGTGTTGGCAATTTGGCAAAGTGGCAATTTTTTCCAATCAGTAATTTTTAAAATTCAAAATATAACCATAGAAACAAAAAAAAAAAACTTGGAATCAATTTTTGACGATTCTTGAATTTTTTGCAATGTAATATTAGAATGAACTTTTAAACGCTAAGCGTATTATTCTTAATATTTTTATATTTTAAGTTATTCTCTCCTTGGGATTGGTTATTGTTTGGCGCTGTTGTTGAGATGTCTATCAGATGCAGAATGCAGGGGTAAGAATTGTAATTGGTCGCTACGCTTACTTTCAGCTGTGGATTTTTGCACCGAGTATTAGCGGTTAACTTTTTCAATAGATGGGTACCATAGGATGGGATTTTCAAAATGTAAATAAATGAATACCTTGGTGTCGGTTACAAAAAGTTTTTTTTTATAGGAATAAATATGTAGCTGCAGTCCGTTTCAATCCAACGTTAAGCGCGGCGCGCAGCCTTTTTCTTTCAAATACGCGAACAAATATGTAGAATAACTTGAACAGCATTTCCGAATTTGTTCGCGTTTGGACGAAGAAATCTTTCCAATCATAATACAGGACTAACAATTGTCCTTATTTACATAAAAAAGTATTTAATTTTATTTTTGTCCATAAAAATAGACTTACATTTATGATACAACGACATTTTTTTTAAATCTATACTAAGTAACTTCTTGTCGAAATGTGATAATGACTTCGTCCGGGCTTGAAAGTCGTATTATGGCGACTCTTCAACAAGTCTTGTGGTTGAATGTAGACCTCTTTAAAGTCGCCAGGTATTTGGTGCTCGTGTAAGGTACTACCCAAAGGTGTAGTTCGTGTGTCCACAATATCCGGACCATAGATGTTCTCCACCAAAGTTTGATTCGATTTGGCTCTCGTTCGCATTTCAAGAAAGTCTTCAACTTTACACGACTTTTGTGATACCCTTGTGCAATTTAATATAATACTTAAAAGCACACAAAACTCCACAATAGCAATAACCAGGCTGGCCCCTAAAAATAATACATACTGCTCCCGATACCAGATGTCCAAGTATTCCAGGCACGGCTTTGTGTGGCGATGTTTGGCGAATTCGATTTTGTGTAGAGTTTGACATTGGCTTTCATTTGAAGGCTTAGGATCGAGGTATGCCAGTGACTCATGTTCATTCCTGAGAATACAACATGTAAGTGGAACAACCCATTCTCTGGGACCATATCCCTGTAGACGCCACATTGCTGTATCATAGTTGATTTCACTGTTCATTCCGCAGCAACCGAAACGTGTTTGAGCTAAGTCCATAGCTATTGTGAATTGTTCCCGACCGGGGATGCCATAGTTTCCTTGTAAAGCCTTAACCATTTTCGTTTCGTCCAAACTGATACCCAGGCAATGTGGCCAGAGGGTTATTGCAAGGCACACAACCGATTCAGCTAAGAGTAGAATAACAACTGTGAGGAAGTACAGGCTTAGGAAGCAATAGGTATTGAGGCATGAGGCCCAAAACCCAATTATCGAGGCAAGAACTGCTATAGTTCCAGCAACTGCTAGTCCCAGTGATATGTAATAAAATAGAGGTTGTGGTAAGTTGTTTAGTTGTTCGCTTGTTGAGGCTAAGAGGCGTGAAAGTAAAATGCGTTTTGTATCGGAGAATACATAGAAACCGCCGAAGATTAAGAATCCACCGCAAATCTGCAAATAAAAAGAATAAATTTGTGTTTTAATTTTTAAAATAAAAAAAAATTGTTAAACGTTTGTTCTATGTCTACTAATTAAATCTCGGTTAAATTTTTGGATATGGAGGCTTAACATGTGCGAACCAATCTGTTGTATGTATTAATATAGATAATTAAAAGCGAAAAGTAGCGCTTAGGGCTGTAATCAAATTTCTTCCGATCATAGAGGACATCGATCCAATGCAAGGTTGTGGCTGCGCTGATATAAATAATCATACTGAAGAGAAATTCTGACCTAATACTAGTATAAGAGCTCAAAGGAACATCATTTCTCAGCATCATCATTGCGCTGGAAGTGCTACAAAACTTACTCCCAACCATCAAAAAGTACACGTAAATCCTAATAAAAAAGACATATTTGCTTCACGAATAATAAAAAAAAACATGCTTCCACATTTCCGAGATGAGAGTAGGTATCACAACTGTAATTTCTCGAGAGTGCGAGGTACATATGTACATGGGCCTAATGCAAGATGGGAACTGACCTGGAGGAAAAAATCATGGAAAGTGTACTTGATATAAGCCATCATAAGATTCAAACAAATAAAATCTATTTCTATCAGGTCTACAAGGGAAGGAGGGCTTAAAGTAAAAGAGGGAAAGTTTACCGTCTGCAAATAGTCAACCACAAGTGGCCGGCAACTAGAGACAGTAAAATGAAAATGCTGAGCAATGGTTGAACATTCAGGAAGACCATTGATGGCTTGAATTTAGTACTGTTTTGACGCGCCAGAAAGCTTAAAAAAAGTAAAAGCATCCTTTTCATATAGTCGTAAGAAGGTTTAACGTACCGAACATCTGCTATGTGTTGATATTTTCAAATCAGGTTTATGTTTTATGGAATTGCTGCTGATAATACATTAAGGGGTAGAAAGCTTAAAGTAACGTTTAAAAACGCAATTTTAAGGCATAATCCAATCCCAAAATAAGACTACTGACCTACAACATGATTACAGTGGAGCTCGAGCTCCCTCCTTGTGTAGGGTATACTCTGTTACGGAATATTTGTAAAGTATCCCACACAAATCCAGAAGATTACAGACCGATACTCCTTCATCACTCCTTCGAAAGACTGATTGGTATCCATTTACGCAACAGTGTTGATGTGAAGGTAGCGATTTTAGCCACGGACTATACCATTCCCCGTCTAAGCTTTGATAATAACTTCCAAGTCATCATGGACAAATTATGTAAATGTATTTTTAAAAGAAGAGTCGATTCATTTCTACACCGACGCGTCGGCTCAATGACTAAGGATCCTGTGTGTGGAGTGTTTTAATTGTTGCGTGTTCCAGATGGAAAGAAAGCTAGGGATATCCGCATTTTTCGGATAGCCATGGAGCTATCAAATCCTTTGAGTCGGTTTCCCTAAATTCAGTAACAGCTCTAGAGATTTGGTCAAGGCTGGATCTAAAACGCTCTAAGAATTTGACTTCTCTCAGCAGTCATTGCCGGGCATTGTCTAATAGACACACATCCAGCAAGGCTTGGCTTATATTAGAATAGCTTTTGTAGAAGCTACGGGAACAAAGGAGAAAAATAAACTATCCACCTCCTTCTCTTTACATGTCCAGCTCTCTCCCAAAGAAGGAAGCTTCACTTATGAGTTTTCTATTACAATGATCTAGGTTATCTGATAAATACAGATATTGGGAGCCTCTCAAGCTCCATCAGCAGCTCAAATTGATTTAACGAATATTTAGGGAAATTTGTCTATAATCCATGTGACATTACATCCCATCACAATGGACCTTCATATTTTTGGTCGAAGAGTGTTGGCGATACTTGGTAGCCACTTCAACCTTTGTCACGGCGTACTCTATGCCCATAAAACCATCCCTGTTTTGTCTGTTTTCCAAAGTGTCACTAGCAAGCGCTGCAGCACAAAAAAAGGAATGCCGTGCCAGAAAAAATAAAAAAAATAATATTAAGTAAGAAATGTGGATCTACTTTGCCTACCATCTTAAGGAAGTCGAAGAGCGTTGGGATGTTTTACAAAAAAGCTAATCAATTGAAGGTCAACTATATGGCTGGATCCCAAGGTCTTCGTAATATTCAAGGAAATCTAATCAGAAATACATATACAGAGAATGTGCATGTATTTAAACAGCATTTCCAGCTTAAAATGTGCAACGATATGTAGAGAGAAAAGCTAATGCCTCTCTAAAACTAACTGTGATCAGGGCGGAAATCATTATTGTTGAATAATTTACGAAATTGATTATTATCAAATCAATTGCAGATATCTCCCCTAAGTCAGATTTTCTTTTGGTATTAACAAGTATACAGAAGCTCTTTGGATTGTTCTTTAAAGTTTGCCCCAAAACTCAAGACGAGTAGGGGAATTCTGCTCAAGATGACATACCCGACAAGATGACATACTTGCAATTACTCTTTAACCATAAGCGCCACTGTTCTGCCTGACACGTCTAGACGTGTAGTTTAACGGTGTTGTTTACCCCCATAGTAATGCAGCTGCCAGTTTACAACGTGCTTTCATTGTGATCGGAAATAAGGATTTTGTGCGTGAAATTTTTTTTTTGTATTTAGTGTTTGCTCCAGAATTTCTGATAAGGTAAGTATTGTGTTGTGTCTGAAGTGTTTTGTGGCTACAGTTATTGGTATATTTAGTGATTTCTGTGCGATATTTTCGTCTGTTCGGAAAATGTTGGTGCCAACAATCTGCTAAATATTTTCGATCCAATCGGGCAAGATGACATAGTACCCGACTGTCCAAGATGACACGGTATGTCATCTTACCCACAAGGGAGTATTTTATTTTAATTTATATATCTTTTCATTTCAGTATGCCAAATAATTACACGAGAACGTCAAACAGGCATTCTTGGTCGAAAGAGGATATGGCTAAGGCTATTGAAGACGTCAGGAAAAAAAAATGTGGTTGGCTTCTGGCATCTAAGAGGTATGTCATCTTACACTAATGGCATATGTCATCTTATACCTAACTATATCATCTTAAACTCTCTTTTCAGCTTTATTATAAAATTAATTTAAAAATACTATTTATTGTTTTATTGAATTCTTTTTAATATTGTTTTGTTACCAATAAATGAATTAACTGTATTCACATTGTTTTCATCCCTGTGATTGCTAGATATTTTTATTTATCACATTTAAGAAAAAGTATGTCATCTTGAGCACAATTCCCCTACATAGTTCAATGTCCAAAATTCCAGATTTCGCATCACGACTTCTAGTAAGAATGAACACCATTCTAGTAAGAATGAATCTCAAACGAACACCTTTATGAGACAATGAGTCAGACTTACATATGTATGTATATGTACGCATGTATGTGATTACATAAAAGTGAAAGTGTCAGTGGATTGCTCACGCCCTGCGTAAGGACGAAAATTGTATTGTCTGAGAAGTCATGCAATGCAAGTAATCTTTGCAACTCGGAAAGAGATGGATGGTAGGTGTGGTTGATATTCTAAAACTCATAAGGGGACACAGGATTCAAAGCAGCTATACATGTAGTCATTCATAAAAACGATTCACTAAAATGAGCTACTAGCCATTTGAACATATCCCTTTAAGTGAGCAAACAAGTAAGCAAGATTACAAATAAATAAGGAATAAGCAAGGAAGTAAGGCAATATAATTCAGTAATTACGTAAGGACACAAGCAAGTTTGTAAGTACGTAGTTGAGACAATTATTTCGTCTTTTTAATCCGAGTCTGAATAATTATTATATTTAGTAAGGATAGATAGAAATAGAAGCCCGTATGGAAATGAGAAACTTCTCTTTCGAATTAGAATTCTAAAATCCAAATTCAAGTGTCCATGTCCGAATTTTCATTTCGCAAGTTCACTCAGTTGATCACTTCCTTTTGTACAGTATTTCCTGTGTCAGTGTCAAACAGCATTTTCACTTTTATTAACACCACGCACACCTGCACAATCTTAATTACTTCAGTTTCGATCAAAAATTATGAAACTCTACGGTTATTGGCTTTGGTTATGCCCTTTCCGCGCATGGTAAGCACACAAAATCCATTGAATCAACAAAGTGGAACAAATGCGCGCACACGCGATCACCAAAAGAACATCACACAGAAAAATACGAATAAATTGAAAATTCAATTAAATTGATTACCAAAAACATAAAATTGCAGCAATTGAGCAGAAACTTATGATTGAAGATCTTTCCCATGTTTCGCGGCGTTCAAATAATTTTTCCCGTGTCGACTTCAACGGTCCCCGGCGAACTGCACACGAAACTAGGCTAATGTATGCAGTTGTGTCCCTTGTGATATCGCGGACGAAGTTAGGGGCGGCACAGCCCTTATTTGCATTTCCAACTGATAGTGGAGAACACCTGCTGATATTTAGAGAAACGCGTAAACGAAGAGTCACTAGTAGGCACGTCCGAACCGTTCCGATGTTGAATCTACAACTAACATCAAATGCACAGCGCTATGCTTTGGTGTGTTTGGTTGATTTTCTAGAACTGGTGTACACGATCATCGTGTGTCCTATCTAGTGGAACGAGAGGCACATGAAAGAGGGTCAGACGTGGGGGAACCCTTTGTATTCCGTGGTGTTGTTGTTGTGGGCGAGCTGTTATATTTAATTGCTGCCGTGCTTCGTTGATGTATTGAAAGTGGATGCTAGTTTGACCTGGTGTCGCATTGACCATATGGGGTCAATTGGATTACGGACATTGTGCTTCAAATGATTCAATTTTTTTTCACGCATCTTCTGGCATTTATACAAATAGTGGGTGGAGGATTCACGTTGCATGCTTTGTGCATCATGCATGTAGCTTATAGTGTAACTCAACTTTAAATTTGGTAAAATGATAAAGGGAGCCTCACTTTGGGGTCGTAGTACTTTTGATCGACTTAATGGAATTACTTTCATAGATAAGATAAGATACTATGCTTGTGCACTGGCGTACTACAGTAGTGGGAAACAGAATTGGTGGAACGAAACAGGTTAGGGCTAACGAAGTACATACATATTTGGAGTTAAATTTTTTGGAGAGAATGCATAAACTTCAAATATACAATGCAATGAGAATGTATGTATGCCGGGAGCAAGCATACACTTGTAAAATTCATAAAAAATATTTTTCAAAATTTGATTTAAATGTTTCAAAAACTTTTCTTTAAGTGCTTAGCCAGACATATGTATGTATGTATCTAAGTCGGCCAAATTATTAAAACGTTTGTATAAGCATTGTATTGATTTTCTATGCCTAAATAAAGAAAAAAAAAACACTTCTGATCTAATTATTTTAGACGCGCCCAAACGGTAAAGGCCATCCAAATACGAGCGAGACAATTATCTAAAATAAGTTGCTAATACATACTAATCTCGTTTATTGGCGCACACTTAGTTACACATGTTGTCAAAGTGTAGAGCTTTAAGGGTATACATAGGTAAGGCGTGTTTTAGAGCTAGATAGAACTTTAAATAAAAAAAAAATAACACAAAAAAATGAAGTTTTAACCAATATTTTTTTAATTCGAAAGATTAATTCATGGCATTAGTATTTGAAAATTATTTAGGACAAATGGTCATCGCAACTGTTTTTGACGAAGCGCATTCAGTTATTCTAATTTTGGGTCACTTCTTGCAGCAATTTTAGCCTAATGTCGTGAATAACACAAACAATGTTGGCTTTCAAGGCGTCAATTGTTACTCTTTATGAAGTCAAGTTGATCCAATATCTGAGCTCCTGTTGCCTCTTCGCTTGCAAAGAACCTGGAACCTAAGGTACGTAGACGACGTTCTTACACGGAAGGGCAATGGCGTAACAAATATTAGATTGACTTCACTTCTTCTTCATTGCCGCAGCTTCTGCATAAATCTACTTTGCAATTGCGGAGCATTACTCCAATAGCCAGTGTCCTGCAATTACTAAAGTAATCATACATATACACATAAGTTTTCGAATCAAATAAAATTGTTGGCAACTTTGTTTATAGGAGTACAATATCAAATTATTTGTGTGACACTCGGATTTTCAATGTATAATTCTGGGGTGTAGGCTACTTTATATTGTATTTTGTCGATTCTAACATTTTGGTTGATAGGTGGTAAAAGTGTTATAAAGTACTAAATCTATTTAAAAAAAGGATTTCCTGCAAATCGCAGGTAATACCTTATCTGCAAGCATAAGGTCTGAATGAGATTTATTACCTTTGCGGGAAAGATATCGGTACTGCTTGGACAGGCGATTCTTTAAATGTCAACCTTCATGTTTAAATTTAACATAAATCCACCAACTGCCTTGAATCCTATGGAAGATGTACCTTATTCTTCTTCTTGTATTTCTACTACATATTTTGGATTCAAATCATGTCCATATGCATCCTCGGTATACAATTGATCAGTTTTATACAACAATCAATTTCTAAATATATACATATCAGTAAATCTTACACGTATAATCCATCTACTAAAATATTCAAATTTGCTTGCTGGTAAAAAACTAGACGGTGATCCTCACTGAAGCACAAAAATTAGAACAAAGTTAGGGGAAACGATTCGTTTCTTTTGTTGTTTATATAATTTTTATTCGTTTGCTGTTCTCTGCTCACATCGTGCTGGTGTGTTATCAATTTAGAGCACAGCCTGCAGAAAGCCAAACAGAAACACAGTAACAACTGTAGCAGTATCACGGACAGGTGGGCAAGCAATAATTTTATTCCTCAGCTTTCATTTGTTCATTTTGGCATTCGATGGTATGTTCTTCCCTAGGAAGGAGGAAGTTGACCCAACTAAGTGGAACCGTACACTGTAGAGGGTAAAATAAAAAAAATTGCGTGTGCTGTTCTATTTTTGCTTGTACTTACATTCCTATTTTCTTTTCCCGAAGTGATGGACAAAACGTTTAAATACTCGTATATTCATACATAATAAGTTAAAGAACACATGTACCTACAGAAAACTAATGGAAGTGGAATAAAAGTTCCAATTGCCGTTTTATTTTGATTACTATTTGCATAGATGTAAAAAAAATTGAAATTAAAAGAACTTGCTACGTAAAAAGGTACAAAATCTACAACGTTAGAAATCTAACTTATTTGAAGTGTCGCCATTCGCACATCCTGTTGTTATCGGCTTGGGAACGACATCCTCTAGATCTTGCTCTGAAATCTCCTCCAATTCTAAAAGAATATAAAAACATAAATGCTCACCGCATAAAGAGATATGAAATATTAAATTTGTTTACCTGGCGGGAGATGAAACTTTTCGATGACAAACTTCTTTCGTCGTAGTTTAAACGCCAAATCTGAGTGCTGAAACAAGGCTAGGGAATTAATAGCTGACATTTTTCTAAAATGCAGCAACCCATTGTACTCTTTGAAGGCTGGATTTGTTTCACGGTCCGATCCAGTAAAAGACTCTAATTCAATAGCATAGTCGACAAGGTTGCGAATTTTTGGCACTAGTGTTTCATCCTGGAATGAAAATTTCATAATAAGAATTTGTTGTTGTTTTTTTATTTTTTTAAAAGGAAGATTAGGATTTTTGAAGCTGTAATTTTCAGTCAGGAGTAGATTTTAATATTAAAGTTTGGCCAGGTTAAGTTGTGTATGGATGTTTTCAATAATCTCCAAAAGTCCTTGTGATTAAGACCAGTTGTACATACTATAAGTGTGAAGGATTCCAGCTAGGTCATCTGAGAGCTTCTCGATAGTCCGGAATAATCAGTCCTGACAACCGTTTTCGGCTACGAAGAGAATTGATTAGCAAGGTCTTATCAGGAAAGTTTAAGTAGACCCATCTTCTGTCCTTTTGTTTCCAACGTCGTGTAATATTTGATCATTCTTTATTATATCTTTTTAATCAATGTCACTCAAATCATGGAAAATTAGATCCTGCTACACATACATGTTAGCGTTTTATCGGCCGTGCTACCACATCTGTGTACGCTCGCTCGAAATGTGAAAAAACACCACTTCTAGAGCTGTTTAAGAACATCAATACCATGCTTTTCATATGTCGGGCAAATATGGACATTAAGCGAAAATATCAAACGACAGCTGTCAATTTGAGGAATGCGGTAAAATTAATTAATCACTTTTTGAACGAAAATGCTAAAAGGGTTGCAAGTAACATATACTTATAGAATCATTTAACGTACAGTTTTTGAGCAAAATTGGAATATGTGGTGTACTAAACCACTCCATCCGACTTTGAGTGTTTTTTCGTGTATAAAATTATAAGAATTCAAATAGCCATTCCGTACTAAAGAAGACAAGACAGTATATGTATTTAAATACTGATCTTTTGCATGAATGATAATGTTTTGCTAAAAAAACTTTTTTTTGGCCAAACAAGAGATGAACTTTTGAATTGAAAATGGAAAAAAATGTCACCCGGCACCGAAATGTAGGCGTCATGGGCCAAGTAGTTAGTGTGTTGGATCGCTGAGCGGGAGGTTCAACGTTCGAATCTCTGAAATACCAAAAAGTTTTTTTCACGGTCCCACCTCTCGTGAATGCCTGACAAACGTCCGAAAGTAATAATTGTCAAGAGAAATCTGCTCAATTTGCCTTTCGGATATGGCTCTAAACTTTAGGTCCCTTCCATTTTGCGTGAAAAAATAAAACAAGCACAACATAAATGGTCGCGAAAAGCTAGGACCAGATACGGTCTGTTGCGAAAAGTATTTGTACGTGTACTAGAAAGAGGAAAGAGCCTGGGTCTTACAGAGGAGTAGGTCAGTGAAACCTAAAAAAAATGCTTAAACAGTGGCGCAACAAGGATCTGGCGAGCGAGTAGGAGGTCTCAGTGGGTAAGAAAGACCATAGTGTTGCATAGTACAGGCTGATAAGCAATTTTTTTTTTAAATAATCTTCTCTCAAGAGATGGCGAATCTAAGCTCACGAGATGCCTAGAAATAAATGTTGTTTCTGCCCTTAAATTGCTAGAGGACATTATTTAAAAGTATCTCCTTTGGAAGTGAATTACAGAGTTTGCTTGTTCTGTAACAAAATTAATTAGTAGGGAGATGGAATTGTTAATCTCCAATGGAAATACAAAAACAAAAAAAAAAAAAAAAAATATGATGACCAACATGGGACACCATGTTCGCGAGATTATCAGGTGAACATGGAGGTTTTACGGGTTTCGACCATTAATTCGAATTCGAAAACGAAGCTGGAAACAACGTTCCGGTGATAATAGCCGGGCCGTCAAACAATCGATCTCTTGCGCACTCAATTAAGTAGCTATGTTATCAGCCGCTATGGAGGCGTGCTTTTTCCCACGTCCTGCGATTTGACGCCGTTGAAGTTTTAAGGGCCCTTTTCGCTCCAACAATGGACAAATAAATGACGTAAACACTTATGGAGTACATCCACAGAGCTATTTTCGAAATCACAAAAAATCGACAATGTACTGCAAAATGGGATGGACTACTACATATTTTCCATAAATTATCCTAAGGTGACGACGATAGACTAATGTTCGTAGGTATGACGTTAGTGTCGGATTTTCTATTAGTCTCCCGTTTCTGGATGCTGTCGAGTATATTTAAATAAAGTTTATTTTTAAAGTGTTTGGACCGAGCTTTAAACACTGGTCTTTCTTGTGCTTTGTATAAAAGGAGCTGTTCCGAAGTGAACTATCTCTTTGCTCTGCCCAGCTTCTCCCAACTATGCGTGATAAATTGTTCGCACAAATGAGAGGCTCTAAGTTTTCCAACAACATATCTGATATCTGGCAGTTATTGCTCTCGGATGTTTGTGAGATATTTACGAAAAGTTGAAGTTTTTGATGTTTTCTAACATTCTAACATTGAAACAACGAACGTTGGACAGTAGTCCAACGCGCTAGCCATTGCTCCACGGGCCCACCTTATCTCTGAGCTGGTAGGTCAATCCAATGTTACGTTAGAGTTGACTGTCAAAGTTGACTGACGCCAAAAACAAGCATAGTCTCGCTGGATTTGATGATTTGGCTATTCCTGTAAAAAAGTTCACGGACGTATTTTTTCAGGATAAGGTGATAAATTTGGCTGTCTGCCTCTCTGATGTGCAAAGTAAGCACTTACGAGCATGTTAATCTACTGGGATGTTATAAGAGTGCTGTAGTTATCCAAATAATAAAACAAAGGTATCGGAAAACACACTATCGGCTACAATTGATGTTGATTTTTCCTGAATAAAGTTTTCCAATCCATCTGAAGAGTTCTGGCGGTTCATAGAAAGCTAACTTCCTTAGTAGAGCTCTATGCCAGACGTGGTCGAATGTTTTTAAGATATGGAAGGCAACGTCTTTTCAATTCCCATTTTGTGTGGAGGCTGATTTCCACAGATTGGTTACATAGTAGGCGTCCATGTGGCGCCTTCCCTATTTTCTACCCGCGTGTTGTATCATTTATAGAGATGAGCTGTAAATAAATCAAAAACTAGATTTGGCATTTCTGCCAAATTCGACTGTTTGAGCAGAATGACGATGGAAAATGCAAGGTGCTCAAAAAAGATCATACAATCGTGCCGATTTGGTGAGAATTGAGACGAAAGAGACAGATTTATTTAACAGTTGTCGAGGGCAAAACAAAGAAAAAGAAGTCTAACACCCATTTCTTATACAGAACATCACCATTGACATAAACTTCTTTGAGGTGGATAAAGAGTTTGTCTATCTATACTCGGCAATTAGCTCAGTCAACGATGCGGGATTAAACGAAACACAACTCTTACTAACCGCTGTCTAGGCTAAGAAGTCAATTGAGTAGCAAAGCAACAATTAAAGTGACTTAATAGAAGAACTTAACCACCCTAGTCCTGTAATATAGAGCGTAGAGGCGAGAAATGGTGAGATTGTCTTTGATTGTTTTGAGAGAAAAATTCTTAGTCTTCGGTCGCGTCTGCATAAACGATGAGTGGAGAAGAAGACATAATCAAAAACTGTACTGGCTGTACAACGACACTGATTGGGTCAGAAGTCTGAATTTAACAACCAAGATGTGTGAAAAATGTAGAGTGAATGGGTACTAAGTTCCGTTCCGAAGATATTTTGAATCCACCCGGAGGCAGAAGAGTAGGTGGCGCGCACAAGCGGACCTTAACCAACTTGGTGTGCGAAACAAGTACTGGTTAACAATTAAGAAATTAGTTTAGCGTTCAGGTGGCCTAAATCTTCTCTCGTCTACCAAATATAAAAAACGTTTATCAAGCAAACTTTGGTTTGTATCTAGCTAATTGCTGACTGATGAGTTTGTAAACTAATAGTCTATCAAATAGAGATTAAGCGAATTTGCAAAATAAATGCAAATGATTTTACTTCCTGTGAGCCCATTTGTCAAATACTGTATGTACATATATGGGTGTACAATACAAAACAATTTCAAGATTTTATAGTCCAGTTATTCACATTGGCTCCCATTACCGCAGACAAAATATTTCTTTTATCTACAATTTTATCCAAGTTCTGAACAGGAGCCCTCGCCTAACAAATTTTCTTAAAAAGCTATTTTTATACGAGGCTGGATTATCTTCTTATGTCTTGTTATTAACTCAATATTTCGATTCTTAAGCCTAAAATACGACAATTGTTCTATTATGTACTTACATTTTTAGCAATCAAATGCATTGGCATTGTCAAGAAGCATGCACACTTAGTATTCTGTACCATTGCCCGCAAAATGGTAAGGAATTTCAGCAAATCTTCTCCGAAATTTTCATCATACCAGAGTGGTGATCCCAACGATGGAATGCATATGCGACAAAACTCGACCAATCTTAGTTCTTTTGCTAGAGCATCAGTTAAACGCTGAAAACGTGCATTGGTGAAAAAACTTTTCGTTGTTGGCGCACTACTACTTTCTTCTTCTTCTTCTTCATCTTCCGCCTCCTCATCAACAGTTTCTTTCTTCGGACTATTATCTTCCGAAGCACTTTCTTCAACCTCTGTACCATCCCATAATACCTTTGAGACGTTTGCCACTTCCTTCTCGGTCATATAATTCAACAAATTGAACTGATGGTCTCCGTCTCCGTAGCTTTTTTCAACATTTAAATATGGCAAATCGTTGTAACGCCATGCAATTCGCAAACTAGTTGTGTCCATAGACAGTTGTTCGAATTCTGGCGGATCAGGATTATTGTAGAATGTATCTGAAAACACGGGTTGTGGAAGCTTTTTGAAAATTTCCTCCGGGCTTTCGTCCAGGCTGGCGAGGAATATCTGCTGATTTTTAATAACACCTTCGGCCAGGAAGTATTTACAAAGAACTTTGGAGTAGATACAGTGCTTGTCTTCCTCTGAAATGAGGAGGAAGAAATTGATCAGCGAAAATGACTCGAAATGGGATATTATTGTTCGTACTTACCAATTAAAATGATGGAATTCATTGGGACTCCACCGCCTTTTGCGAGAATAAATGAAAATTTAGCAAATACTTGCGCTAGATACTGGTTATAACTCACCAAGAAGTTCATCTAGTGCGGGATTTCCACTGCCTGTGATTATCTGACCAGTTTGTGGGCTGGTCTTTGTGCCTTTGATGTAGGGGCGTATTAATCTTCGACGAAAGCTACTCATCCTTTAATAACGTATTTTTGATATCTTTCAATTGAAATTTTGACACTCAACAAATGTTTTTACAGAACGAAAAGGGGGAGAAAAGTTGGAAATTATTAAAAAAAATTATACAAAGAGAAGAGCCAATGTGACTGATAAAAAGCGTTCGCGAGGTGAGAAACGTCAAACAGTGGTGTGTGGATTTTGTTGGTATTGTTTGACAGATCAGCTGATTGCTAAATGTGCTGAATGTGGATTCGAGAATCGATGTAAGTTCAGATGTTATAATTGTGACTGAGTTGCAGTGCGAACCAAGATTGTTTAAGATTTTAAGGCTGCAAAATGTAAAATTAAGTCGATTTGATTCTCATTCTAAGGAAGTATATGGCCACTTCCATCGAAAGAGTAAATGAAATTTTTTGGAAATCATTTTCAAAGCGTTGTGCATCGACGACAATATGGCCAGAGCGAGTAAATTTTCTTCTGAACGTGAGATGTGGATACTAAATATAGTGTCATCTAGTGGTCAATAGTTCAGTGAAAGAACCTAATTAGCATTTCATGCCTTCTAATTCGGAAATCAAGATGGCGCTTTATGAAATTGAAAATATTTTTTTCTATTTCGTAGCATAGGTACTTTTAAATGAATTTCATGTTTTGAAGTGACAGTTAAGGCATTAAAAAAATTATTTTTAATGTGTTTGGATATCAAAGAGGATATTATTCCAAACTGCTTTTACCCTTTGCATTTCAGGCAGCCGCTAAATTGAGATTGAGAGAATTAGTACTCGGTGTGCTCTAACTTATTGAAGACTGCTCTGTAGCATTAAAAATATGTGTCAAATAAGGCGGGATCGTTGAATTGCTTTTGTTTTGTTTTGTTACTTTCTTTAGAGAGAATACATGAAGCAACTGTGCTTTACTTTTATTGCTATAGTGCGGGCTGGACCGAGATTTGATCTGCCTATTGTGCGTAGTTCACTTGGGATTAATTCGAAGACTTTGCTTACCGAACCAATAGTGCTCCTCAGATTTAAATAATCTAGCCAACTAAGGTGTTGAATGCATTTTTTCCAAGCTGATATTCTGTGTTTCCTCCACCATTACAAGGTAATCCATGGACGTATACAAATTGGTGTTGCGTACTTGCCAACATCGACTTATGTACATATGTGGAAGAAAAAGAAACATGATGTGTCCGACTGCGATCTGTGCCTCTTTTGTTTCTTTTTTTTTTTTTTTTTTTTTGTCAAACTAGAGCATCTATGTAGGTCAGTTCGATTTCCATTAAAAAGTTAGGGATGTGGATGGGATCTCAAGATGGAAGTCTTTCAGATAATTAGTAGGTCCCAAAACAGTTTACTCTACTGTAGATTCATTCTTATATGATATGATCACGAGTCTCTTCGCCTGCGTTGTAGAATCGACAAATTTAACTAACTTGTTAGCATCTGCATTGACTTTCACACCGACGCGACGTGCTACAGGTCCTATTACAGGAAGACCTTGTTGGATTTCCCTAATTTGTTGGTCAACATATCCCCACACTATTTTGTAAGCTGACTTCACAGGAGGTCTGTTGAAGGCAGTTTGGCTTTCTGTCCTGATTCCAATATCTTGTCTTCGGTAGTTTCTATCAAGGTTGGATAGAGCCGCTAGGAAGATCAAGGAACGTTAAAATCTAAAAGACCACATAGTAACAACCTCAGAAGTAAGGGAATCGAGCTCGAGATATGAAAGTGCGCTTGACGTAACAATTGTAATTATATCACCACGCTGTCGATAGAAGCAGTAGAGCAACAAGGAGGTGTGACAGCAGGCTAGTTTTCAGAATGACCAAAGAGCAGATATGTGATAATAGCTACAGCAAACATCCGATAAAAAATTTATTTGGGATAAGAACTTGTCACAGCTCAATTGGATAACTTAAAGTTGACATAGTGGATGGTTACAAGCAGTACCGAGTCGTAACTTTTCAAAAACATTTTCAAGCAAAAATTGACAAATTTAAAACAAGAACAATGATGACCTTGTCTGCGCTAAAACCATATGTATGCATAATACAACAGACAAAGGCTAATATGCGATATAGAATAGAGTAAGTCGTACGTGGCGCCATCGCAGCTTAGAGACTTTCCTTGTTTGTGGATCCGGCAAACCGTTGTGTTTTTATTTCAGCTTTGTTGGACTTAAGTTGGCACAGTGGTTTTATTTTTGGTCAAACATTCGTACATTATTCCTGTAGTAGCATATATCTATCTCCTTGAGACGAAAATGTTCCTCTCTTCATCTGTAGTCAGACAGTTTACGAGCAGCTCTGTTTCGTTTCGGCAGCGCCTTATGCCTCTTGCTCTATTTTATGTACCTGCGGGCATGCCTCGTCAAACCGGGATTCATTGTGGTCGTCGACAGAAATCCAGCACATCCGAAGTAGCATCGAAACGAAGCGGTTTGACATTTATCTGCTCCACAGTAATTTATTGGTATATTGGTATTGGTGCTTTGGTTGCAACTCTGTAGTGTCGGAATATACGGTGATGCTTTGGAGAGTCCAGACATCGAGTATACTGGACGAGTGCCCTGCGTCAATCGGATCAGAGTCCGCATCTTTCATGGCTTGTGCGTGACATTGGGCTTTGCTGGAGATTAAGAGATACTCGATTGGCAAAGTCTCCGCCGATCTCTTGGAAATGTAGTTATTCGATGTCAAAGAATCTCACAGTATTTCGTTGCAACTAATCCGAGTATACGTTGCTCCCTCAGAGTGTCCGAATCTCCAGCACACTACTCAAGCGCTTTACGTCGATCGCAATATGATCGATTTGATAAACGGTTTTACGATCAAAAGTGATGGCCCACTTTTCTTTTGTGTATTTAAAGATATGGAAAGCGCGTTCTAGGTAAGACAACGATTACCATCACAGAGTTCAACTGTCGGATGTGATGATCCAAGATAATTTGAACGTTGTGGCTAGGGCATTCTCCTTAATTTTTTTTCCAGGACCTCGTAGAAGTAGTCTCAAGCTGCATGGTCGATCTCATTGTAATAACCGTAGTATATCAGTGTTTTGTTCCTCCTTTTTCCTATACCATTGTAATTCTTGGATGGCGGTGACAGAGCAGTCTATGGCATCCTCAAGTTATTCGGTTGGACATGGTTTGTAGAGGGACCTAACACTCAACTATCGTTTGCTGGGGTTGTTAACAGTGAAATCATCTATTTTCAACGCCTCTGTTTGCTCGTGACTGTCTTTTTTATTTAAAACTACCTATAGGGAAAGTACTTCGACGACACAACCCTTAACCTGGAGTAGTACTTTCTACCCTTAGGATGAGGGAAGTCTAGTGTGGAGTAGTTTTTTTTTGAGTCCAACTTGAATCTGGTAATTTTTCTAAGGCTTTCTCTTAGGCGTTCTAATTTGATTCCGGTAGATGTGTAGCTTCTTGGAATATATTTTTTTTTTAATAAGAGATACATGACTTTTCGGAAGTTAGCTGACATATCACCTACGTAGAAATTGAAGTTATAGGTCTCCGCTAGCTTTTCCAAGACTCATAAAGGATATGACCTTCGTCTGGTTTTTTTCTTTAAGTTGCATCGGTATATTACTCTGCACGCAGAAAACAACTAATTTCTTTTCAACAATGTGCTAAGTTTCTATATTCAGTTCAGGCTCCCGGAAGTTGAGGGTGTTCTCCTAAATTTATCCGACCGAGCAACTTATTTGGGTATTATCCTAGATAGAAAACTTAACTGAAAATTCAACGAGGAAGAAAGGGTTAGGAAAGCTTCAATTGCATGTTATACATGTAAACGAATCTTCGGCAGGAAATGGGGTTCAAAACCAAAAATTATCCTCTGGATGTATACCGCGATTGTAAGACCAATACTCACTTACGGCTACTTAATCTGGTGGCAAGCAACCAATAAAACCACCAACCTAAATGCAATGACGAAAATACAAAGAATTGCATGTATCGGCGCTACTTCTGCAATGAGAACTACACCAACTTTCGGGTTGGAAACAATTCTCAATCTGCTACCAAAAGTGCTCTGAGGCTTAGCCAATCACAGGCTTGGACCTCAAGCCCAATTGGGCACGCACAGATTCTTAAGGATCACGTAGGGTCAAACACCTCCTCCGACTATCTAACTCCGTATCTCGACTTTGATATACCCTTCACATGCATATTTCCGAGTAGAGAGGACTGGGAAGCGGAGAAGCCACTCAAAGAACCAGCACTGTCCATTTACACGGATGGGTCGAAAATTGATATAGGCACGGGTGCTGGCTTATACTCCGAAAGGCTTAATATACAAAGCTCGCTTAGACTACCTGATTACAGCAGTGTCTTCCAAGCGGAGGTTCTGGCAGAAACGGAGGCAGCCAACCTGTTGTCAATGATGGCAATACCGCTAGATGATATTACCATATTTATTGACAACCAGGCAGCCATAAAAGCAATTTCTGCCATCGAAATAAAATCCAAACTTGTTCAGCGCAGTTGCGAAGAGCTTAAGGTTCTTGGCTTACAGCGCAATGTAAGACTCTGCTGCCTTCCTGGTCACAGGAACATACAAGGTAATGGCAAAGCTGATGAGCTTGCATGACTGGGATCTGCAATGGATCGTAACCAAGCCCTCTAATGGATCAAATCCCCACTCTGTGATCTTAGGAAGTGAGTAGAATGTAAGATCCGTATGAAGGCGAATAACAGATGGAACTCACTACCTACCTGCGAAATTTCCAGGAAAACACGGCCAAACTAAGATGGGTCCCGCCCCAAAAAGCTTATGGAAAATGACAGAAGGGCTATATCTCTACTGGTGGGAATACTCACGGGTCATAATCTTCTCAGATACCACACTATGAAATTAAATCTCAGCACTGACGACATATGCAGAGGATGTGGCGATGTAGAAACCTGTGAAGACACACCCCACTTTCTGTGCCACTGTCCTAGCTTCAGTCAGTTAAGGAACATAACTTTAGGAAGCTACTTCTTCCAAGAAATTTCTGAAATATCCATAATTCCGCTAACGAATCTTTTCAGGTTTACCAGATCATCGAAAAGGCTGGACAGCGTTGGTTAACGAGTAAGGAGAAATGGACCAATCCAACAACAACATGGACCGACCCATAAACCGGACATCACAATGGGTCTACGCAGACCTAAGTGTGATGGGGAACGAACCTAACCTAAACTTCTGTATTCAAACAAACAAATTTTTCACTGCTTGTACTTTAAAACAACATAGTGAGGGTAACAAAAAATCTTTGTTTTTCGCAAGTTTTAAAAAATTTAGCGTCTATGCTATTAAGGTCAGTTTACTTCTCTGCCTTTGTCGTAGAAATTGCTACCTCTAGGAGTGTTTGGTCTTTTGTGTACGAATATTCTTTCATTGCTTGTCATGAAGTCAGCATCATGGACCAGCACTAAATAGACCAAAATGCTGTGCAAAGAACTTGCATTGTAGAGTGGGTACTGCTGAATGTTGGTTGTATCGAGATTTTTTTTGGTGTCTTCTTGACCAGATTCCTGAAGTTCTGGCTAAGTTTAGAATTCTGTTCTTCTGCGTGTTGGGAAAAATTTCATTACTTACTTTGAAGGACACGGAACACTCGAAAAAGTGCATCATGAACATTGCACATAAATCCTCCTCTGCCATGAGTACTCATACGTACTCATACATAAATACATACATGCTCGTATCTGTGTCATTCGAAAGTGTGCAATCCGTTGATATCCTTTTTCAAAATTTCCTTTTATGTTCCATAAAACTGACCGATGAGAAGATTCAGAACGATACTGTTCGAAAAACAATGGCGATGCAAAAGGATATCGGACAACAAAAAAAGGGATGCAATACAATGCAATGCACAGCAGGGTACAATTGATTGTGTGCATATGGACAGTGGTCACTACCCAGCCGAATACATCCTTTTGTGAACAACTTTTTTTTTATTTTTCTCCCTCTTTTTTTGCCACGCAAGTATCTGCCTGCGACAATAGATTGTATTGCAAAGGGTGATAATAATACGCAACGTGTCTTCGATCCTTCTGTTTGCTGGTTGCATGATGTAGGTAACGCAGCTCTAATCATCCTTTTCCTCCTTCATCACATTTACTTTCAATTTGTAGATGATGCACCTATGCCATAAATCCTAGGAAAGATGTTACTAATTCAGGGTTTCGTGCTTGCGTTTGCAATTAGAGAGTCGTCCGTTGTGGCGCGCAAGCTGTCTTCTTGAGAGTGGCTGGAAAGGAACTACGAACACCAATTTAAACTCTTATTTCCCCTTTCTTTTATCTAAATCCTGTTGAGGAAGGATGCCTGGTAATACATCAAGGGGGTGGACATACTAATGCATGTCTCTAATTATAGCGGTGAAAGATGTTTGATTTCAGAAACGTTGGAGGCTGTAGGTACACCAGTGAATGGTGAAAAGATCAATAAGCGGGTTCAGTAGATAGATGGGCTTGATGCAGGTCCTTTTGATTGTTTTCCTTAGAAAACGATTGTAATTATCCTTTCGGGATGTAGGACACTGACTGTTGGAGGAGGAACCATTAGTTCCGAAAAGGATGTCTACCAAACGTGGGTGGTTGGCAATATGTTGGATGCCAGATTCCTGTGGTACAAACAATTTGACAGATAAATACATACATGAAGGTCTTCAGCAGATGAATAATTTACGTACATATGTATGCATGTCAAATTCATATTTGCTTATTGCTTCTGCTTTTTAATTTTTGCAACTCACGATTCAACCTTAGCTTCAAATGAAGGTGAACATCATGATTAGTCTTTGGGACAAAAGATTGTCAAAGGGTATCAACAAGTTCATTAGGGAAACCATAAAATGGTCCATAAAGTATTCTTTTTGTAGCTTGTCGACTTTTTGTGGGTGCTTCTGGTAATCTTTTTTACTTCCATAGTCTGTTGAGTATAACTAGATAACCAATTTTGAGCTTTAGTCCGTATAGACCAGCTGCATACTTTAGATGGTGTTTGAAAGCCAACCTGGTTTAGAGTTTATGACTACCGCTACTTTTCTGGTACTGATGAGTACTACTTTCATTTCCGTTCTGCTAGATGTGGTCCCATACATGTCAACCACTTTCGCGCAATCCTGAAAAGTTCGATAAACTCGCAGTTTAAGTGCGTGATGGTAGATTGGATCCGCAGTACCTGATCTTAAGTTCCATTGTCAATAGACTAAGAAATACTTACTTACTTACTTAGGTGGCGCTACAGTTCGGGGTGAACCTGGGCCCCAATCAACAAGCCTCTTCAGTTAGCGACTAAGAAATACATACTTGTTAAATATTGCGGAAATAACTAGCAAACTAGGTTTGTCAGGGTAAAGTACTGTGGTCGAAAGCCCTTCCAAGTCTCTGAGACGACCTCTGCGTGGATTTTTTGCACCGTTTACTTGCACGCCAGAACCCAGATTTTGGCTGATGGTTTCATTTGGGTTTCAGGACTACAAGTTCTTGGCATCATTGAGATACCGCAACAAAGTCTTAGCAACCTTACCTCCAGAGATACACAGAGAGTTATTGGGCGAAATATTCATGGTGTTGAAATATTGATTGTGCCGTGCCCATTGGGGTTGTTTTTTAACTTGCAACGAAATGATGATTGCATTCAAGTGGTTTGGTGGGAAACGGCCGGTGTTTCTATCTTCCTGAATGTTTTACTTACTTATTTTATTCGAGAAAAGTTTCACTTTTTTTTGGTGCTATTCCGAAAGCTGGAATCGATTTGCCAGCAAAAAGTCACATCTTTGGTTTGGTCTTACTAGCAGCCAACACACTTAGATGGAGTATCTTGTCCTTGAAGTTCAGGCAGAGCGCCAAAGAGGATAACGCCACTGATTCGAATGTAGAGAGTCTTCTTTGCCAAACTTTAGTCTTTGTGGTCAATTTAATTTGAAGCTTTAACAATACGAGTCAAGTCAATAAAATGTTTATTAAAATAAACGAACAATATTTTCTGTATGTATCTGGAGTGATATCTTCACCACCTTTTCATACGGTGAACTTCCTTGTAGGACGAACCTACTTCCATGGCTGAATAAATTGCCGGACGTGCATATCCTGTCAATCGTAATAGCGTACAAGTAATTATGCATCCCCACCGATTCCATTCTCCGTAGTACTAAGCTGTATTATGTAGACAGCTTGCATACAATAGATCTCGTTTATGTTTTTCACGGGGTGTCCGTGGCCCGTATTTGTAGATCTCGTGAAATAACTAAGCCCATAAGTTCATTAAACTAAAACTAGGAGAACTGGTGAAAACAAGTGAAATAAGCTAAGCTTACTGTTGTTTTTCCTTTTTTTGTTGTGAATGCTTCGCTTGCAGACCCCTTCCAGATGCACTTTGATCTTGTGACTATAAATTGAAGGCTGATAAAAGACGTGTAAAGCTAATATCATTCCTAATCAAGATGCAGGGTCTTGGTATTGCATATTACTTTTCCTTACTGCAGACTCTGGGTCTTAGTACATATTTCAAAACATAAATATATACACATACCCAATACATTTGCTGACACATTGGCAGTTCAAGTAACAAACAAGGACTACACAAAAGGTATCTAAATAAGCAGCCCTTCCTATTGAAAAATCACTTCCTTACAGATTTATTCTACCCACCGACGTGCTCCTATTCCAAGAATCTTATGTCTTATTGAGTAATTTGAATACAATCCTCTCACCGTTTTCAGATTATTTCGATTGCATCTATATTGCATCCTTGCATTTTACGCTTTTACGCATTTCCGAATACAATTTGAGAATTTGTCGCACGCACTTGAGCACATCTGCGGTCATAGAAAATACTCTTTCCGAGAAGAACACAATTCCTTCAACCACTCAACATTGAATGGAGAAGAGCCTACTTAATAGATAAAAATCACTACTCCTAGATATCCTTTTTCGTGATCGTCTCTTTTTGCTTAGATAACCAAACACCATAACCATTTGAAAACAGTTCCAGTACCGTACTTATAAGCTGCAAACAACTGTCGTTATACATATATGAAACCGTATTGAATGTCCATGCCGCCATTTTGGTATACGAAGGAAACTGACCCTTCTTCATAATTTTTCATTTTTTATCTGCAGTTTACCAATAAAACAAATACACGCCAAAGGATCAAGAATCCTATTATTCGATAAAAACTAACAGTACCTTTCGATTGCAATTCAAAGAAATACACATGAAATATATCGAAAGGATACATCTAATCATTAATGATGTACACAACATTGTGCAAGGAACAACAAAATAAATTTCATCATAAGGATACAAAGTGTGGGAACATTGCATTAACTTACATCTCGCCTGTCCATCGGTAGAGTACGCATGTGTATTTTTCTTATTGTCAAAGGATAATAAATTACTGTCAAATCTACCAACAAATATTGCACAGTACTCCTAGAATTTTTTTAAGTGTCAAATGAGCAAAAGGATACTGCTGTAGTGCATGTGAGGGTGGGTTATCAGTAACTTTTCACTTTTCAAAGAACATCCTGCCTGAGTAAGTCAATCTTTGATTTATTCTTGGGTGTCCTTTTTACAGAAAATCCATAAAAAAGGAAACACGAAGACAACTGAGAAACCCTTTTCTCACTTGTGGAATTTAGAAAACGCACACATGCAAGGTGATTAGTAAGGAACACAACAAAATTAAATCTAGGACATATGACTCCTACAAAACAGCACGACATTTTACTTTGAAAAGGAAGAACTTAAACAGCTGCATATGAAAACCTTTTTTTGTCGTTGGTCGAACGCCATTTCAATCCTTTTGATGGACACAAAAGTGAAGCGCATCCGTATGAACCGCATTTGAGTTGGAAAATTTATTGACCATAACTTATTTGACCCATGATTGGGTAAGGAATGGAGTAAAAGGATATTGTTTCATTGCTTTCATAACCCTACGCAATCATTAGCATGACGAATTTTTCCAAAGAAGAACGAAAAAGGATTCTGTCCAGGATATTATTTAGAGCACGCGTATTCTTCTTATTAATGATTTTTGAAGCGATAATGGTTTTAAGATCCAGACGATATTACCGGTTTTGTTGTTACTCTTGTGATATGTTAATGGGATATGATATATGTGGCTGTGGCTCAGTGGTTGGCCTACTGAGTAAGAGGTTCGAAGCTGGGAAATCTGCAAAAAGTTTTTCCACCGTCCAAGCTCTCACGAATGTCTGACAAACATCCGAGAGTGCCATGAAAAGCTTCTGAATTCACCTTTGTGCAAAAAAATATAACATGCGGTATTTGTATTTTTGTGACAGGATATTCGGTGAGGTGTTTTGTGGATTTCCATAGTCAGTAGGGAATTGTCAGAGAAACAGATTTGTAAGTAATGTCAGATTTAAGATATGCACGTTTTTACTCCGTTACAGCCTTCAAACAGGCTTGGCTGAGACGAGCTCAGACTTACTGCAGATTTGCTTTTTAAAAAACCACAAAATAAACATATTCGTATGTTGATGATATTTAAGCTAGCCTTTCTTACTTACTTAAGGTGTTATTGGCCAACAGGCGTTTCCAGCCAGCTCGATCCCTAACCATCGGAGTCGCGCCATATACTGAGTCAATCCTCGGAGGTGGATTCGAAGATTTTCCGGGCCGAACCTTTCAAACGTTGGATCATCAATATTTTGGCTCGTTGTATCTCCTTCTCCACTCAACATCTATGCAGATGGGACCGAAAATCACTCGAAATAGCCAAGAGCAACCACCCTCAATTTTTGATAAAGTGTATGCCTCTGCCCCACAGAGTAGGACTGGGATGGTTAAGGTCTTACAAAGGTTCGCTTTAGTTGTTCGAGAGAAAGCTTTGTTATCCAATTGCTTTCTTGGGCTAAAGAAACAAGAATTAATAGTGAAGTCTAGGTAGACGAAGTCTCTAACAACCGCTAAGTTCTATCTATCTACGGCGACATTCCATCAAAAATGTATGTCAATATCGTCGGCGTATGCGAGTAATTGGACGAACTTTGAAAGATTATGCCTCTGGCGTTAGCACGTGAGTTTTGCACTATTCTTTCAAGACGTGGCATGACAGCGCGTCAAAAGTCTCGGTGAGGTTTTTACCGATCTTAATAGAGCAGCGTGCACTCTTCATCGTCAGCCTGCACAAACGGATGAGTTTGGCGAGATGCCAAAACTATATAGACATTGCCTCTGTTTAGTACGTGTCTATAGGGGCTGTCACACGTGGCCTTGAAATCGATGTAAAGGTTGTGGGTATCTACTTGAAGCTCTTGGGTTTTTTCCAAGATCTGCCGTAGTGTGAATATTTGGTCGATGATGGACATCCCTGGTCTAAAGCAACACTGATATTTAGGATTTAGGCTTTCAGACTACACGGTAGATAAGATCTTACGTTTATATGCGATGTTAAGAAGAATATTTCTCTGTATTTGTCGCACGTCCCATCGCGCAAACAATGCTGAGGTTTCATTCATTCATCGGGCATACTTTCATTCGATCATATCTAACATATGAGTCGGTGCACGCCTCAGACCAAGTCATGGCCTCCTGCTTTGATCAGCTCGGCAGCTTGACCGTCAGCTGTAGCAGTCTTGTTGGAGTTAAGTGGTATAGTGGACGGAATTGTTGGTCTATATCGTTCAAGTTGAATGTTTGGTTCTGCATGACAGCAGTATTCGTAGTTCCTAGTCCCTGTTCTTCTATATCCAACTGCGTTGGAATTGGAAATCTCTTGTGATTGAAGTTGTCCGAAATTTAGCCTTGATGCGATTTCTTGTAAGAAACTCGTCCAAATATGTACCTGAAACTGAAGATTTTTTGCCTTAGTCTTCCTCCAAGGACACATCCTCATCCAAATATTTTTTTGCCGATAGCTATTGTCTTAATAAGTGTCGCATTTTTTCATCCTCTTTTTGCCCGGTCCATCCCATCGCACTACTTGGCGCTGCCGTTGGCCAATTTAGTGCTGATCCACCACAATCACTTTCCAGAACCAACTAATCTGCGGAATTCGTTCTTTAATGTGTATTTAAAAATACAAATTCTTGGCGCAACAGACGTATGTGGTCCAGCGCCTAGCTTCTCGCAACCATTCGTGTTGTGCGTGTTATATTTTTCACACAAATGGAAGGGACCTACAGTTTAGAGCCATATCCGAAAGGCAAATTGAGAATCTTTCTCTTGACAGTTATTACTCTCGGACGTTTGTCAGACATTCGCGAGAGGTGGGACCGTGAAAAAACTTTTTGGTGTTCTCTGGGATTCGAACCTCGAACCTCACGCTCAGCGATCCAACGCACTAACCACTTGAGAGCCACGGCGCCCACTTAATGTGTATTTACGAGTGTGTAATTATTTAGTCTTGATATGGCCCAGTTTGGTGATGACTTAATGCAACGGACATCCCTCTAAGTCGTTTAGCTCGATCTGAGTATAGCACTATTGCACATCCTGATGTCAAACCTGGATATGGGAGACAGGGACAGGAAACACTTTTACACTCAGGCGCAACTGGTGCCTATATCAGGAAGTAAAACTCAGTATCAGCACGCGTCACAGCAGCACAGAATACTTGCTATTTGATACGAAGCGGGCAACCAATCGCAGAACAAGTATTCCGCAGTATCATCGCCTTCTCCAAATGCATCGCAGACTACAATGTTACATAAAAAAAAAAGGAAAAAGCGAAATATTCTATCAGAAGTTGTCTGCAGTCTTTCGTGGTGAGTGATAGCAGGAATAGTGGGCGCCGTAGCTCAAGTGGTTAGTGCGTTGGATCGCTGAGCGGGAGGTTCGATGTTCGAATCCCAGAAACACCTAAAAGTTTTTTTTTCACGGTCTCACCTCTCGCGAATGTCTGACAAACGTCCGAGAGAAATAACTGTCAAGAAAAAGCTTCTCAATTTGCCTTTCGGATATGGCTCTAAACTGTAGGTCCCTTCAATTTGTGTGAAAAATATAACACGCACAACACGAATGGTTGCGAGAAGCTAGGCGCTGGACCACATACGTCTGTTGCGCCAAGTATTTGTATTTGTATTTTGATAGCAGGAACGCCTTTTATTTTTTACATTTAGTCTATCGACTTGGCTAAAGAAGTTTTTTAGTCAGGATCACTTATAAAAATTTGGCTTAATTTGGGATATAAATAAAGTGTCTTCAGCACGATCAACGGTTTTACGGTTACAAGTTAAACTCGCCTAACCTAACCTAATGGCAGTTTAAAAAATATATCTGAAGATAAGCCATCTGCTAATTCCCGTGCCATAAGATATCCAAGCATACATTGCACTCATATATGTAGTAAAAAATACGTTTTTAATTATATACAGATCGAAGGGACCTCAAAGGTTATGGAATGCACCACGTTACCAACGAGGAATTTCCGAAAGTTAATTAAAATATATACTTGCGTCTAAAAAAGGGAGACATTCATTTCAGAAAACTACCCATCGCAGCTATCTTGACACCTAATAACTCACATGTACCACGTCTCTAAACCGTCTCCACACCCCTTACAGAGCAGGAAATGTGAAAGTGTCACAGTTAGACAAACGGGATATGTAATTGAAAAAATATGAAAAATATATAATCTGTAATAGGTATCCTTGACATGGACACAATATTCCCGATGTTTCCTCAAACGTTTGCGGCTGTCAGATAAATAAGGAAAACACTTTGTTCGTCATGAGGACACCCTCCACAGAGTTACTACAGTTAAACAATCACACATGGAGTGACATATTAATATCCTTTTTTTCAACTTGTTTGTTTTGGATGCATAAGGATTCCCATCAGTGCACCTCATTAGACATTTTTTGGTATGCAAGGTATCTTCGGATCTGGCGGGTGCAGCAGTGACCAACTGCACGGTTACACTAGTTCACCATCACGGACAAGGACCTTAGAATTGAATGGCAAAGGAATTTAGTTCCCATCGTATGGATAGCACAAGGAATTGATTTGTTTTTGCGTTTGCTTTTCTTTTAAATGACTGAAAAGAGTCTTCATTTCCTGTTTTGCGTTCAAAGGACACTTTGCTTCTGTTTGGATGTGGTATATGGTGTGTTATGTTGAAGCAGTGTTTTTTTTTTTGCTTCGTCATTTGTTTGTTTGTAGTAGGTATCTGTGTTATGATAAATTACATTGCGGACGCTGAGGAGCGGATGAGGGAATTGATGAAGATAAAGTGATTTATGATGCCCACTGGCAGGAAAGTCATCATCTAGATGTGAGTGATCCGGTGTCACTTTAAGCATATAAATATCCTTTGAAATTCCTCAAATGGGAAATTGAGAAGTGGTTATAGACAGTCAATTCAGAAGAACTTGAAAGGGTTGAAGATGAGAAATTAGCATACAGATTCGGCATTATTACTAATCAGACGATCTGCAATTGACGGGCATCTATGTATCGGCCTGATACTCAGAACCTTTTATGTTTGATGGCCATAAAGTTGTCAAATCACAAGGAAGACTCCAGACTCCATCGGTCATTTCTGATATTAGCAGCAGTGCTGTGTTTTAAGGATATATTCAAGATGTCGGATTGATATTGTTTAGAGAAAGTAGCCTTCTTTCTTCTGCATATTATTTTCAATTTTTTAGTGGATTGACCTAAGCTGCTGATTAAGTATTTATAATATAACAAAATGTTAGCTGTAATTACTTCTAAAATACTATTGTCTTTCGCTTATAAACCTGATAACAATCCACTGTCCTATTTCCATCTCTAAATATGCTTAATATTGACATTAACCTCTCAACCATTGCTGCTACGCATCTAAGTGTTGTTCTATATTTTTGTTTGTTGTAAGTAGATAGATAGATAAAAGCTGTGGTCCTCACGAACTATGCTTGTACGCAATTTGGAATAACCACAACTCTCCTGATTCGGTTATCGGTGTAGGCGACCAAAACCTATTCAGATCTCTAGTCTCTCTCTCAAAGTGTCGCACTAAGTTTGGCAACCTTTCTTTCCAAACGCCCGTGCCCTGAATATTCAGTATAAGGGTATTCATACCCCCTTTGGCGAGCGTAAATTATAAAAAAAAAAAAAAACCGGGTTAATAGATGTTTTAGATACTTGCCCTTGGCACAGATCGCTGGAATTGACAACGTTGGAATTTTTTCAAATAGAGACTGCAATTTTTAATGATCCACAATAAATTGACGCCCTTAAGGAAAATATCCACCAATATATTCGAGAAATAGAACCCCGAACAATCGACAGTGAACTGCAAAATTGTGTTGACTGGATAGGCTCCGGCCAAGACAGCTGCCACAACTTTTTGAATAAAATTATTTTTAGTAAATCATTGCAAGACGTACTTTTTCAATAAAGCAACCGTCATTAAAGAATACTAAGTGGTATATGTAGTTGCAAAATCAGTTTCAAAAAGAACCCAACCAGCCCTCACGATTTTCTTTATCTGGGAACTTACCCAATAGACGATAGTTTATTTTAGAGCCCAATTTAAGAAGAGAACATTTATGATCTTAATACGATGCTTGCTTATCCATTTGTTTGGCAGAGGTTTTGAAACTTTTAAGCCGGTTGAACTAGCGAAGATAGAATGTGGTGAACCGCATTGGTGGAAAAACTTTATAATAAAATATTTTTCTGATCAAATTTTTTGAATAAAAATTTTAAAAAACAATGGAAAATTATATTTGTGATAAAATTTGTTAAATAAAAATGTGAGAAAACCATAGCTTTAACAAAATGCTAGGTACTTTCTTGAAGTTAAGGAACAAGTGATAATCAGTAGGTGCTTGATCATGACTAGAAGGCCGATGAATTACATAACATCATAGCAGCTATGTGCAATTTGAGACATGTGTTAACCTTCGACTTTGCTTTGATAAATTCTCTTAAGCATCTTAGAAGCTTAGCGTAGTATTCTTCTGTGATGCTGTGCGTTTTGGTTTATAATCTGTTAACAGGATTTCTTGGACCTGTATCACCCGTTTTAAGCCACAGTATAACAAGTTTTATCTTCAGTAACAATTTTGTAGATAACTTTTGGTAGATCGTGGCCACAGGGTTTCAGAAACTACTTAGAACATTTTACAAAAAAAAAATACAAATTCTTGGCGCAACGGACCGTATGTGGTCCAGGGCCTAACTTCTCGCGACCATTCGTGTTGTGCGTGTTATATTTTTCACACAAATGGAAGGGACCTACAGTTTAGAGCCATATCCGAAAGGCAAATTGAGAAGCTTTTTCTTGACAGTTATTACTCTCGGACGTTTGTCAGACATTCGCGAGAGGTGGGACCGTGAAAAAAAAAAAAAACTTAGAACATTTTTCAGGGTATTTTTCCTTCTATGCGGCACGGCGCAAAATAATTAACGCTTTTGACTACTGCAAGCGAATTAATTGGTAGATTAAAATTAAACTTTATATTTTAACCTAAAAAGGATTACAGTAAAAAAATAATTCTAGCCACCACACCCAACCTTCACCGCTATTTCGCTTTAAAATCCCATTCGTACACAGTTTTTGAGGAAAGTTGAACGAAATGAATTAAAAAGGCACCCCACCCTTTATCTACCCGATTTTTAACTTGTGATGGACTGACACATCTTCATTGTTTCCTTCTTTCGCAACGTTGGGATTGGGCAGAACCAGCTTCGAAGAACACGTAATTGAGGTGGATGACGACAAGATTCCCATCAAACAGAGGCACTACCAGTCTCACCAGCAAATACAAAAGCTCTTATATAGCGAGTTAGACAGGATGATTTCGCTCGGAGTTATCGAAGAGAGTAACAGCGCTTGAAGCTCTCCAGTAGTGCTGGTAAGGAAACCCGGCAAAACAGACTGTGTCTGGACTCTTGGAAGGTAAATGCTGTGACGAAGAAGGGGTCCCACCCGCTTCCACACATTGAATGATTGTTGAGCAGGTGGTGTATGCTGGGGCGTGACAAGAACCACCCCGTCCGACGAACTGAGCCGTTCTCCTCACTTGCACCGTAGTTGCCTCCGTGGGCTCACCCTAGCTCACAACAGTTTATTGAATTTGGGGTGAGAAAAATAATTCGAATATATGTAGTTCAAACCCCCCTGTTACATGTTATCCCCACTGCATCATAATTGTGCATAATTTCGAAACTAACGTATTAGTCCAAGCTTACTCATTAAATTTGACCAAGATCCGATTAGAGATTCTGGACAATTTTGTTTGCTGGTGCTTGACCAAGACGTGTAAGAACAAACCACCACAGTATGCACAATATGCACTTACAACGCGAGACCCGACTTGTAATATTGGAAAGTTTTTATTTTAAGAAAAACTAACGAAGTACGTCACCGAGAATAGCACAGATTGTTTCGGTCGCAGTGAGTTTATTGAGGCATGTGTTGAGCTCCTACTTACAATGGACTTGAACTATACATATTTGTATGTTCGCACCACCTACGTACATATTTCATTTGCTGTTTCATATCTAGGGATACTTTCTTCTTTCAAGGCCTTTGCACTTTAGGTCTTAATTTTCTGGAGGACATATGAGGATGAAAGTTTTCCTGCAGACTTTCTCATTCAAAATTCCTATTTCACAATGATGGACAACAGCTGTGGGAGTCTCCTTCACATTAGGGAATTTTGGGGACAATTTTCCCTTTTACGCCATTTACACTTTGAAATAAATAAGAAAAAAGAAAATAGAAAGAAGTGGAATAAAATAAATGTCAGCTAAATTTCTGCTGAAATTGAGTGTCCTTCGAGAGTTTCAATATTTTATACTGGAATTTTTTTTTCGCCTCAAATTTTCCTCTCGAAAGTATTTCTTTTTTGATGTGATGAACGATCTCATGAGAGCAAAGTTAATATTTTGTTACAAATACATTCCATCAAGTGGTGCATATTGACAAAGAGGATCCCTTTGTTTATTTGTCCGTTTTTCTTTTCTTTTTTTTTTTGAAGAAGGAAATTATTTCAAAATTCTTTGTAAAAAAATCAGCTAGAGCTGTACATACATATATATGTATAGTTGTGACGCATAAATATCCTTAAATTACGATCGACACAACATATCTACTCGGATGGAAATAAGTTGGATTCCATGGAAATAAGCCCCATTTCACTCCCACACTGACTCATTTACCAACTATGTTACAGAGTGGGTGGTGAGAAGGGAGGTCGCTGCCCTGTTATTAGATTGGGAGTGTGGGATACTCATCTGCTTTACTGTAAAGTAGCCATCAATTATCAAATTTCTTATGTCTTCTGATTTTTGAAGTCCTTTCATTTTGACTGCCCTCCTCCCTCCGCTCCAATGTCCAAAGTTTAATCATTATTTGTTATATGAAAACAACACCAACATCAATGATGTGCCCACTTTTCATTCACATCGCATCAGAGAGGGTGAGGAGCAATGAATGTTTGGTGTCTCATTCATCGACGGATGTTTCCACTTCAAATGAAATCTAGTTCATATTTTTTCTTTTTTTTTTTGTTGCTTCAAGGGGATGCGAACTTGGGTCAATAAGGATACTAAGAAGGGGTATCCTAGCAACCCGTTTTTACGCAGTTTCTGTGTTTATTTGGGGGAATGAAATCTGAAATTTTCTCCTTGTTAAATGATAGATGACAACGTAAGGAAAACATGTTGTTTTTGTTTCTGTTTTTTGTTTTCATTTTTCTTTGGTGATGTGTTGTATCCTTGTAAACTTGAAATTACATTGATTTTATGTTTGCTTTTTATCCCCCATTCCACTAAAAAGAACAACAATTTTGTGATATAATTATTTTTCTTTCCAATTTATGTACAGACTCGTAATTCAACAAAATAAAGTTCGTACATATTTTTTAGAATTATTTCAAATACACAAGTGCTCTCAATAGAACTTCCTGTTCGATAATTTATGAGTTGATATTGACGCCGGCACTACCGGCATTTATTTTGCTTAATACAAGCACTTAAACAATCTAAACTTAAAACTAAGACTTAAAAACTAAAGGCAAATACGATAGGAGAGGAGAGGTAAGGCAGGAAGGCAAGGTCGAGATATGGTTATTCGGTATTGGGGCGATGCAGAAGGTTGTTTCGAAGGGAGGTTCTACTGCAGTGGAAGTCAAAAGTATTTTCCGTATTGTTGGCCAAACGCAGCATTCTAGACAGTGGTGCGTTATAACCATAATTAGTGCGATGAGGAAAAAGACGGAAGAGTGGAATAGACCTTAGATTACGGGGATTGGTATTAAATGAGATTAGTTCAAGAAGCGCGGGGCAGTCAATGTAACCAGTAATTAGCTGATGAAGGAAGAGTATGTCAGCAATTTTGCGACGATCTTCGAGAGATTGGAGATTGATCAGTTTTAAACGATCAGGGTAGGGAGGCAAGTTGTATCTATCAACCCAAGGGAGATCGCGAAGAGCGAAACGGATAAACCTGCGCTGGACGGCTTCAATACGTTGGGTGTGTACAGCGTAGTGTGGCGACCATACCTGGCTAGCGTATTCAAGGATGGGTCTAACGAAGGTGATATAAAGTGATTTGGTAACGTAGGGGTTCGAAAATTCCTTGGACCAACGCTTCACAAAGCCAAGCGCAGAATTGGCTCTACTTATTACGTTGTCGATATGAGAACGGAAGTTAAGTTCCCTATCGCAGGTAACGCCTAAGTCTCGCAAAGATGAGACTGATGGGACAATCTCGTTGCAGAGAAAGTAGTTCCTAGGGGTTGGTGGGAGGCGTTTACGAGTATAGGTGATGGACTGGCATTTACTAACATTTAGTTCGAGATAATTTTTCTGACACCAGACAGAAAATCTGTTAAGGTCATCTTGAAGAGGGCGAGAATCAGATGGAGAAGATATATATCTAAATATTTTCATATCGTCGGCGTAGACAGAGAAATAAGAGTCATTAATAATGAAAGCGACATCGTTGGTGGCCAGGACGAAAAGTAAAGGACCAAGGTGGCTGCCCTGAGGGACTCCCGAGGTGGCTTTAATGGGGTTAGAGAGAGAAGATCTAAATATAACCTCGTAATGTCGACCTTCTAAGTACGATTTGATCCAATTGACAAAACCAGGTTGAAAACCTAGAGTTTTTAACTTAAGAGTAATAATCCGATGCGAGATTTTATCAAATGCTTTGCTGAAGTCAGTGGCAATTACGTCAATTTCATTGCCATCTTCAAATGCATATAGTGCTTTAGAAACGAATTCTGTTAGGTTGGTAGTTGTTGATCTTCCTTTAAGAAATCCGTGTTGGTTAGTAGAAAATAAGGATTTGCAATGAAAAAACATCGAGTCGTACACTATGCTTTCAAAGAGTTTCGGTATGCATGAGAGTTTAGCTATAGGCCGATAGTTGGGTATTTCATTTTTTGGGCCTTTCTTGTGAATGGGGATGATAAATGAGTGCTTCCAAGAAAGGGGGAAAGAACTTTCGGATAAGGACATGAGAAAAAGAGAAGTCAAGGGTTGAGCCAAGTGCGTCACGCATTTTTTTTAGAACAATTGCAGGTAACCCATCAGGACCGGGGGAGTAGTCATCCTTAAGTTTGTTAATCTTCTCCGTGACAAGTAGCGCGGTGATATTAACCGAAACTAAAGAAGTTTGGGCGCAATTGTCCATATAAGAGAAATAATTATGGTCGGGTTCGGAGATGCGGTCTGTAAACGACTGACTAAAAAAGTGAGCGAATAAGTTTGCGACAATTTTGGGGTCTGATGAGGAGGTGTTGCCGAGTTTAAGAGTAGATGGATAACTATCAGATTTACGTTTGGCATTTATGAAATGATAGAACCGCTTAGGATCAGTAATTAAACTGGATTGCATTCGGTCAAGGTAATCATGATAAAGAGCCTCGGAGAGTTCGGCGAATTGATTGTGTGAGTGGTGATAAATGGAGTAGTCATAGCCAGAACGAGATTTCAAGTATGCTCTCCAAAGTTTGTTCCTCTTGTTACGAAGTGAGCGCAATTGTTTATTATACCATGGTGGGGATGAAGAACAATTTTTTTGGAGCGAGTACGGAACAGTTTGAAGAAGGCAATCAAATATTACAGAATAGAAAGACGAGAGAGCATTATCCACAGTCACGCGTGCGAAGTTAAAATTAACATTACCGAGCAGGTTGTTAAGTTTGGCGAAGTCAGCTTTCCGGAAGTTGAAGCTGTAAGAATTCTGAGTATGAATGTTGGAATTCATGTCACCATAGGAAAATGAAAGAAAGAGGGGTGGATGGTAGTGGTCTAGAGTAGAGAGAAGGTGACTACTTTCTGTAACAATACAATTATCAGCATCGGTTGAGAAAATGAGATCAAGTTGTCTGCCAAGGTTATTAGTTACGCCACTGATTTGATAGAGGCCAGAGTTGGAGAGACAATCGACGAAAATTATTTCTTTTTCTGAGGTTGCATTTGAGGTAACAAAATGAGACTCTTCTTCAGACAGAGCCCAATGCAGATGGGGAAGATTAAAATCCCCTAAGATTATGACATCGTCGCTTGGATCAGTAACATCAAAGAGAGAGTCTATAGCATCTACAGCAAGTTGGTAGCCTAGAATTGGTTGGGAGGGGCGAATGTAACAGCAAAGTAGGTATAGATTACGCGTAAGGATGGTAATTTTGGCGCAAATAAACTCGAAATTTGCGGTATGCGACGTTTTATAGAGTGCTGAGTCGAAACGGTTGTGTATAGCCAGAAGAACTCCCCGACCAGAAGAGTCATCGTCTTTCTCAAGACCGTCATCGCGAAAGATGTCAAAGTCAGAGGTAAATAACTCGTTACTCTTATAAACCGATGAGAGATTTGTTTCAGTTAGGGCGAAGACGTCGTAGGGAAGTTTTTGAGAATTGAGGAACACAGTGGAAGTTTTGGTACGCAAGCCGCGTACATTTTGGTAGTAAATGGATAGGTGTTTAACAGGGCTTGTGTTCGCGTTATTAGGGCATGGCGTTTTACTGCTGGGTAGGTTAGGAACGAAAATAGTTTTTGTAGTTAGCGCGAGTTCTTTGTAGATGGGAGATGCGTTTCGATTCAACATGGGAGGCAAAAGTGGACAGATCATTAGCTACATTACTGGGTTCAAGATTGAGACATTCATGATAACGGACGAAAATCTGTTTGAGTTCAGCGGGGTTGGTTGGAAGCCCTTCTTGGTGAAGCGAGACCATGACATTGGTTTTAGTGATCCCGTCAATACAGACAGTGTCGTCTTTGTTGTGTAAGTAGGCTAAGTAGAGGCGCACATTATCATAGATCTTGCGATCTCGCAACCGTGATAGAACATAGCGATCAACTTCGCCAGATTCAGAAAGCTGCTTCGTAAGTTTGGCAGTGGGTGGAAATAATGGATCTAAGAAAGAGGGGGATGGTACAACAGAATTAGAGGAGTTAATAAGCGGGGAAAGTGTGGAAGAATTGGGCGAAAGAGAAGAAGTGGAAGAGAAAGAAGGTTTGGAGGGGGAAGGATTGAGGGTATGGGAGTGAATAAAGTTCGGATAATTGGTGGATGATGGATTTTTACCAGGAGGCGGGCGTTTATTTTTAGGGGCAGCAAAATTGGGATAGTTAGCTGGTGGAAAAGTTATTTTTGGAGCTGGAGTATTCAGTGGGGGAATGGGGGCGGGTGTGAGATCAAATGACACGCGCTTACTGATAGGCGAATTAAAGGTAGGGGGTCTTACAAAGTTAGGGAATATTCCCGTTTTTAGAGTCCAATTAGAACTAGGGCTGATTTCGGAGTTGGCGGATTTTGAATTGTGAGTGAGGGGTTTGCGGGTTGCGGGTTGTGGGATTGACTTACTGGAGCTAGAGCTTGAGTTATTTTTCTTATTGCTAGCCTGTTTCTTGTTAGGTTTTTCTGTCCATTTACTGACACGCATCTTTCCAAGGGTGAAGTTAGTACCAGTAGGATTGTGGAACAACCATTCGTATCTGGACGGGAGGTCAAATTTGAAGTATGTACTGCTCTTGTGGTGGGATGGCGCGAGCATTTTGCATTGGCTGATGATGATACCAAATTTCTTTTCGAAGAAATTCGTAACCCAAGAAACGTCAGCGTTAGGAGGAGCACCTTTGATGAGGAGGGTGGTTACCTGCTGGTTATCTGAACGCAATTTGTCCAGCCTTCGCCGCCACTCGGAAGGTGTCCATGTTGTCCCAAACTGTTTGATGAGATTGCGTGTGGCGGGGACGGGAGGATTAGACGCTGTAAATGCTGCAGACTCCTGGCTTGAGAGGGCGTTGGAAGAATTTTCGGATTGAGCAGTCTGCTGTAGCTGAGGAGGACGAGGTAAGCTTGAGTTGGCATCGGTTTCCAAAAGTTCGTCGAAAATTGAGGTGTTGTAGTCGACAATCGGTTTATGGATGCTGTGGGTTGGAAAGTCATCGATTTTATTGTTAACCGTTTCAATGTGATTTTCGATATCGAAGATTGTTGAACGTGTCGCTGTAAGTTCGTCACCGATCTCGTTGATTTTATCGAGAATTACTTCGAACATAGGATCAGGCTGTGTGGGAGATGGTTGTTTGGTTGAAGATGTTTGAAGATGTATATCGATGTCTTCACGCAGGGAGTTTATTGACTCGGAGATTTTTTTGTTGGAAATGAATTCCTGGGCACACTTATTTTTGAGATCGCTTAAGGATGAGTTCAATTTGTCCAAGTTGGTTTCGAGGTTTGTGAATCTAGTTGAAACCATCTCGGTCAAACTATTAGTTTGTTTTTCTATGTTGATTTCCAGTTCTAGATTTTAGAGTTCCCCTGTGCATAAAGGTGGAGTGACTATTACTTCCCTATGCACTCCCTATCATTCCCGCAGAGACATATGCTGTACCTACTACAGAAAATAAATAAAAAAAAAAATGGAATGCGAAGAATCAGTTGGATATTGATCCTTTGGTCAAAAGGATTATACATCATTCTGGTGGTGTTAACTGTAACAGTTTTCGTTTTTTAATTAGAATTTCAACGTGTCATCCGTCATTGAAAATTCGTTTTGAAATGCCATTGACTTCCTGTCATCTGCCTGAGCTACGAGTATGTGCATTTGGAGAAGGGGAAATTGTTGAGAACTCAATTACCGGGCTCCAAGGCATTTCGAGGATAATCATGATGGATAGAAACAAATGGTTAGGGTGCACGCTGGTTGCTAGAGTTATCACGGATTAATCGGATTACGTGGCAGGTCACATGTGTCGCAAAAGGAAGTCCCTTCCTTTACCTTAAAACAATTTTTAGACAATCTGTTTGGAAAAAAATAAAAGCCATTTCTTTTTGAGGTGAATATGGCTTGAGGATACTCCAAAGGAAGAGCTTAGTAGGCCAAAATAACAGAAAGTAAAGGCAAATTTTCAGTCCGATTTGATTAGGTGGTGCTATATTGATGTTGATGAGAAAAGGTATTAAAGGCGCCAGAATTCTTATCCTCCTCGGATAGTCAAGCAGCATTACAAGCACTGTCTTCCAACATGATGGACTCTATGAGAGTTAAATGCTGCCACGATGCCTTACAGGCCCTACCCAGATACAACAAGGTCAAACTTGGATGGGTACCTGGTCACCAGGGTATTGCAGGCAACGAATCGGCGGATGAACTAGCAAGGGCTGGATCAGAATCCGTGTTCTTAGGACCAGAACCGTTCTGCAGAGTCAACTGGGCTTCTGCCTTAGGACAATTAAACGACTGGGAACATCAACTTCGTCTAAACCACTGGGAAAATGTTCCTGGTCTGAGACAATCCAAACGTTTAACTAAGCCTTACTCCTACATGGAAATCCTTAACCTAGTTAAGGAAAGTATTAGGAAACTACTGCGAAGGCATAACACTGGCAGTAGGTTTGTCATATGGCTGGAGAAATTGTTCGCTCTGTTGATGATTGATATGCTTATGACATCAGGTGGACTGCGAAAAAAAATACTGTGAATCAGAAGCGAAGGCAAAAAATAAATGACAACAAACGAATCTCCCCAGTTATTCCCCAGTTTCAAACCACTACACCAATCTCTTTCTCTCTCTCTATCTATCTTTCCAACGCCCGCACCGTGTGAAAACATGTAAAAGGGTATTCATAACCCCTTGAGTGCGTGCAAATTATAAAAAAAAAAAAAAAAAAAACTAGCAAGCTTCCCAACTGGCCACTGCGGCCCGAGATACCACCTTAACGCAATGGATAGTTGCCAGGACAAGGATTGTCGATTCTGCCTCGAGGAAGATGAAACATCCGAACACATTCTTTGCGAATGCCCGGAAAAAAAAAAAAAAAAATGGTGTTGATGTTTTGAAGCAAGAAAAAAAACAGGTGCTAACCAATTTAAAAGTTTTATGATGTCTTCAAAATCTCGTAAGTTTAATGCTAGAAGATATGGTAAGCTTAATCTAAGTGGTACTACTGGTTTCTTCCCAATGATTTGCAATAGGCGGGCAAGGTGAATATTAGGTTTTTTTTTGTTCAAAAATGCATTTATTTTTTCTACGTAATCAACTCTAGTTCAATGCACTGTGTTGAACGTTTCTTCATGAATAGATTCTATTCCAGAAGAGCTATTCTGGAAGATCTGTTAAATATCCATCTACTCTATTACACCTTTTAATGTGACCCATAATATTTTCTAGCCAAATTTTTTTTAGATTTTCGAATAGGTGGAGGTCAGAGAAAGTTCAATCTGGTGAATAGGGTGAATGATCAAACGCTTCGTATTCCAAATCTCTCAGTCCTAACATTGCGAAAGCACCCTTTCGGGCCGGCAGGAACATTATCCTGATGAGAGATATTGAAACGGGGGCCTCGTTTCACGATTTTTTCATCTATTTGGATCAGAAGACTTGCGTAATATTCGCCAGTTAATTTGCCTCCTTTGAACGTAGTCGATAGTAGGATTTGCATCCGAAAAAAAAACTGGCCGTGACCATTCAAATCCACTTTGGTGCAGAGTCAACGGCTTCCAGCAATTACTTTGATTGCTATTTCATTACATGCGTCCAGATAAACAGATCGCCGCACAAAGCCTTTGAATATTTTTAAAAACGGTCCAAATATTGAGAAAATCGTTTTCGCAGCCGCCCATTCCTTTATTGTGTTGAAAATGAAGAAATAGACACCATATAAGTACATATGTACGTAAATCTTTACAAACTTTTATTGAAATTCCGTTGGCGGTGAACCGTCAAAAATGAAAAATTTTATGACAGTACGACATTCCATTTTTTTTTCTTCTTCATCGAATGGGCACCTATGCTCCGGCCCACAGATTCTCCGAATCTAACCCGGGGGGACACTGCAGTATGAATACATGTAGTATGAAAATGGAGATACTTAGCTAAGAACCAGGCTGACTGGAGAGGCTTGTTAGCTGAGTCCCAGATTCATCTAGAACTGTAGTACACCCGACACGTCTACTTTAGAAAGCCGTAGAAAACAACTTTACAACTTAAGTTGAACTTGACGTTCGTAATTGAGGCACGTGTACCAACATAAAAAATACATTGATATGAATGCCATCTCGGGGCTAAGCCGAGAACTTTTCAACTTGCCTAGGAGAAATATCAGTGATGAGCGTAGCTTATGCATGCGAACGCAGGATAGTAAGAATCCTGCCGATTTCTTACAGACGGCCGGGAATTTACTCTGCCTGCATCAACACAAAACATCATCCACATCTCCCCCGTGGTATAACCGTAAACTTCGCGCTATACGTAACAAAAGAAACAAGTTATGGGCAGTATTTCTTCGTACCAATTTCATCTCTGACTTTTCCAACTACCTCGGTTCTTACCTTCAATTCATTCAGCTTTTTAACTCTCTCTATCAGCGCTATCTAAATAACGCGCAATCAAATCTGATAAATGATCCTAAGTCTTTTTTCAAATTCGTCAACTGTAAAAGAAAATCTGACGGTTACCCTCCCTCTCTATCCTTTGATAATACATCATCAAATGATCCACACACCATTGCCAATTTTTTCGCCACCTTTTTCAAACAATCTTTCGCCGACAACTCCTTCATACCGGACCCCTCTTACTTCAATTACCTTCTGAATTTCTCCGTAGGTCCTTTTCTGCATCAATCCTTTGACCCTGCTCTTATCGAAAATAAATTGCTAAGTCTTAATGATGAATTCTTGCCTGGCCCGGATGGTCTCCCCGCCATTTTTCTTAAAAAATGTTCATCCAATCTCTCACTCCCTCTCTCTCACCTCTTTCGCCTTTCTCTTTCACAAGGAGAATTTCCGCAGATCTGGAAGACAGCTTTCATAACCCCCGTACACAAAAAGGGTTCAAGGAGCGAAGTAACAAATTATCGCCCCATTGCTAAACTTTCTCATATACCTAAACTCTTTGAAAGTATTTTGTACGAAGCCTTAAGCTTTCAGTGCAAATCTCTCATTTCCCCTAATCAACATGGCTTTCTGAAAGGTAGATCTACTACGACAAATCTCGTCGAATTCGTGTCTTTTGCCCTCACAGCCTTAGAGAATGGCAAAGAAGTCGACGTTATTGCAACTGATTTTAGCAAAGCTTTTGATAAGATATCTCATAACCTAATTCTTTTCAAATTGTCTGCCCTCGGTTTCGAACCCATATTGTTAAAGTGGATATCATCCTACCTTGAAAATCGTTTTTATAGTGTTCGCTTTAGATCAGTCCTATCAGCCCCTTTCTTGGCCACTTCTGGTGTTCCACAAGGCAGCCATCTTGGTCCTCTCTTCTTCATTCTAACTATTAACGACGTTGATAGGGTCATAAAACACTCCTCCCTTTCTCTCTACGCGGATGATACCAAATTTTTTAAAACCATCTCCTCACCACAGGACTACTGTCTCCTCCAAAAAGACCTGGACAGTTTCTCGAACTGGTGCTCTAAAAATTGCTTAGAGCTCAATATCACCAAATGCCAATCTATTACCTTATCACGGAAACACCACATGTCCCCTGCCCGCCTTTATTTTCTTCATGGTCAGCCTATATCCATCGTTCAATCTCTGCGTGACCTTGGAATATTGTACGATAGGGAATTAAATTTCCGTTCCCATATTGACGAGATAATTGTGAGAGCTAACTCCTCACTTGGCTTTATCAAACGGTGGTCCAAGGAATTCTCCGACCCTTACGTGACTAGATCCCTCTACATTACCTTTGTCCGCCCTCTCCTCGAATATGCGAGTCAAGTGTGGTGCCCCTTTCAGCAAGTGCATGTGTCCAGAATCGAAAACATCCAACGTCGTTTTCTTCGTTTTGCCCTACGAGGTCTTTCTTGGAACGACCCACTTATCCTGCCTCCCTATCAAAACCGACTCAACCTCATCAACTTGAATTCCCTCGAGAAACGCAGAGATGTTGCAGACATTCTTTTCATTCATCGACTTCTCTCTGGCTCTATCGATTGCCAATCTCTTTATAACTCAATTTTCTTCAATACTAACCCACGGAACTTACGATGCCCTCGGCTGTTCTATTTACCAGCCCATCGCACCTTATATGGCTCCAATGAACCAATTTCCCTTATGCTGCGGAAGGTTAACTCAAACCTCACCCATTTCGATTTCAATCGTAGCACTCCCAGCCTCAAACCTGATCTCCTCAACCATTTTCCTTAGCTTTTAGTCATAGTTTTTAAGTTAGTTGTTAGTCTTAGTTTTTAAGTTAGCTGTAGCTTGTATTAAGCCAAATAAATGGGGGCTATCGCCCCCACCAAAATCAAAATCAAAAAACACATATGAAGAATCATGGAGAACCATGCCACACGCAATTGAGAAGGACCTTACTTATGCGTTTGGTTTATTCGCTGCTCTTCCAATGAATTTCGTTCTAATTCGTGTCGGCACTGCTTCTATGTGCATCGTCTGCCTGGCTACGTCATCGGGGCTGCATCCACAACCAGTTTCTCTCCAACAGAGGTTTTTTTTCGTCGTATTGTGAGCAGCAGAATATTATATGATTTTTGCTGTGCAGCTTTACTGTTTTTTTTGTTTTGATGCATGCGTCGAATTTGGGGAGAGCTATGTGTGCCCATTTGGCTTTATGCGAGTGATCCCATCTCTGAGAGCCATTCTTGTAGATTTACTGCCCTTGGTAACTGTTCTGGCGATGAGGCAGTTTTACTATGACTATGGATGTGGGCGCCGTGGCTCAAGTGGTTAGTGCGTTGGATCCCTGAGCGTGAGGTTCGAGGTTCGAATCCCAGAGAACACCAAAAAGTTTTTTAGGGTCCCACCACTCGCGAATGTCTGACAAACGTCCGAGAGTAATAACAGTCAAGAGAAAGCTTCTCAATTTGCCTTTTAGATATGGCTTTAAACTGTAGGTCCCTTCCATTTGTGTGAAAAATATAACACGCACAACGCGAATGGTCGCGAGAGGCTAGGCCCTGGACCATATACGTCTGTTGCGCCAAGTATTTGTATTTATAAGCAATAAAATGCTGACCTCTTCAGCATCTTCATCTGACAACTATCTTCATTTTCATCTGACAACTATCATAAACTGGCGGGAACGCTACTCTCAGTCTTCTTAGCAAACGCATGCTTTTGGTAGCCCAACATATTCATATCATCCTCGTAGTAAAGAGCACTCTTTGGAAAGAAAAGGTTTTCATACAAAGTTTGAGGAGGTAATTAGAAAAATGCATTTTGTCTAAACTTTTTCCGAATCTAAACACACATGTTAACCTTTTCGGTTTTTTGTCATATCATCCCGAATTAGTAATAAGTTCGATGTCATTCGACGAGTCCTTTAAATGCACTCGCTTTGAGTCCTTTAAATGTACTACATTCCAATGAAAGGTGACCAATTTCCTTCTACCGTACAAGCATTAAGAACAAGTACACACTTATATGAATGTCATCTGTCGTGCAGTACCGAACATTCCACCTCGTTGTGCCTAATCACCTGTCATATCCTTTTGTCTATTTGCATATTTTTCTAACCAATGCAAATCCAAACCAATTTCATTTCTCAGCAATTTACTACAAAAACTGTCTCTGTTCAGCTATGTAATCTTCTTAACCCTTATGTACATTGCAGATCCTTTACATACCAAAACAGTAAAGGCATCCGACCAAATCCCAAAACGACGAAGAGCCTGGTGCTATATGGACTTCATTGGAAATCCTTTCGGAAGGCACTTATCGATGGTAGAGATCTACAAGCATTGCGTTATCCTAGCCTTCGAAAACCTTCGTAGGAGCGATGACAATGTTGCACTAAATATGCTTAAGTAATGCAAATAAGCATTTATTTTGTTTGCAAACAGGGTTCTCATAACCTTAGATAAACAAAGGATAAACCTACTTCGCTATTAATACCCAAATCCTTCCTTTTACCGCATTTCAGTTTTCTATTTATTCCTCTTTCCCGTTCTCTACATGTACATATGTATATGTATATCTGCTAGACTAGAGGACATCGGCAAGGATTAAAAGTTTATTTAAGGACTATTTACCACCTCCATCTGCATCTACAACTGCTTAAAGTATTAAGTGAAAAAACAAAAACAAAATAGGAAAGAATAGCATTATCCCTATTTGAGGCTTCATTAGTATCACCATTCTCATCCCAGAAAGGTTGACGATAGAAACCGGGCCATATATCCGTACGTGCGTGTGTACAGGAATGAAAGGAGTATCCTAATGCTACACCTACTTGTTGTGATAAATTAGCAGGATTTAACCGAGTGATTATGGGTAATTAAGATGAGAACTAGGATTCTCAGCATCTTCTGTGAGCGGTACTCTTTCAATTTACACAAATGCTCTTTGTATATCCTTGCGCGATATGTGTGTGCGTTATTTGGACCATTTAACCAGAACAGATATGTGATTGTGATTGTGATACAAAGAGATTTAGATCTGCGTCTGTATTTTAAGCGTTGAATCCTTTCGGATATCGAGAGCTCGAGAACTCTTTTTGTTAATAAAACATGTGATGACACATTGACTGACGATAAATCAAAACACGCAAACACCTTCGCATCATATCCTTTCAAATCCACACAATAATGAATCTTTTCTTTTGATCGAGAGTCGATCCCGAGCTGTCTTTGTGTAGGCGAGCGGATTTTAAGGATGATAGAGTTTTTGGGTGTTAGAAAACACTATTGATAGAAAGGATCTGAAGGAGCCGAATTTAATATCAGTTTCCCTTTCAATACCTCATACTGAAAAGAAAGTGTTAGGTGAATACACCTACGAAACAATTTAACACAACCGGAGTGAAGGATTTATATTTTTTAACCGTGTGGAAGAAATATCTTGTAATCCTTTTATTGTTAGATATAAAGGGGATAATGTGACGCAATAATATCGTGGGACTTGTGACCCTTTTGCTGTCGTAGAGAAAGGATTTTAGGGTTAAAAAGTGTTTTTTTGTGGCTTTGTAGGCATTTTGATCCCCAGGCTTAGATATGTTGACAAAAAATTGCACACAATAGCCGGAATGCTTATGAGGTGTTACCCTTTCGGGCCCGGGGAAATTTTAAGCAATAAACAACGAATTGATAGTAAAAAGGAGAGTCAATCAAAAAATGGGGACAGTGAGAAGCAGGGATTTGTAAGTGATGAGGTATATAGACCTTAGTTTTTCAGATCTCTTTCTGTGAGTGGTGACTGGGCATCGATTTTTTTTTTTTTGCTGGGCGTTTTACTTTGGATAGATATTTGTTATAAAATTTTATTGGTAAGTAGACTACACCCTTCATACGTCTTCAATAAGAAATGATATCGCACCTATTTTGCATACCTAGTACTTTCATCGAGGTGTCCTTAAAAGACTGGTAACTGCAGGTCATTTGCACAGAAGGTGGGCTATCCTCTACTTCTTCCGTTCTTCTCTACAGATTCTACAGAATTCGTTGAAGAACAAACCCAAATCTTCTGGCATATCCTTTGAAGATATCAATATCAATTGTATTATTGATGCTCCTTCTAGCAACTGAAACTAATCTGGTTATCTTTTCGATTTTCAGGTCTGGCTATATTGGCCTACATAGAGGACATTATGTAAACTGATATTGTTCCTTCTGACGTAGGCAATTTCTATCGGGAGCTTCGTTATCTTAAGCGAGGTCCTGACTGGCGCCCTCCACTGCTAACTTGATCTCTTTGCAGTATCCCTGTGGACCCAGTACAGGGATGGTGCGCATCTATCTATGATTTCGTTCAGAGATCCGAGGCATTGCTTTAACAACTGTCAAGAAGAAGGTGAAGCATTGTTTCTAATGCAGCTGTCGGGCTTGTTTACAAATGACAGGTGATTCTGCGCTGTCCCAGCGACTAAGATACAATTCTTCATAACTGTGAAACCTCATGTACGACAATAATTGTTTTCACTAGCAATGTATGTATGCAGATATCATACAAAAAAAAAATACAAATTCTTGGCGCAACGGACCGTATGTGGTCCAGGGCCTAGCTTTTCGCGACCATTCGCTTTGTGCGTGTTATATTTTTCACACAAATGGAAGGGACCTACAGTTTAGAGCTACATACAGCGAAAGGCAAATTGAGAAGCTTTCTCTTGACATTTATTACTCTCGGACGTTTGTCAGACATTCGCGAGAGGTGGGACCGTGAAAAAACTTTTTGGTGTTTCTGGGATTCGAACGTCGAACCTCCCGCTCAGCGATCCAACGCACTAACCACTTGAGTCACGGCGCCCACCATTTTATTGCTTAGCCCTTTCCAAAGTCGGGCTTTCACGGTGTGGTATTGTTGTATATTTTTTTTTTTTGATCAGAAGCAATTATAGTCGGTGTTTCGGAATGAGGTTTCTTATTTTGAAAAATGGCATTTTCCTTCGTCGGCCTATCGCCTGATTCCACTTCATTACGGGGATACCAACATAAGCCATTTAAGCTGCATGCATACATATATCGACGAGAGTTTACCGAAGCTCCCTTTCTCATTAGCGCTGCTTTGCACTTGTACAAAGGGCTCCTGAATGCAGTTATACCCCAAATAAGCCAAAGGGAGCCATAAAACAAGCCCAACAGCCGCAAACACCGACGAGTCGTCATTTCAAAGTTTTCGGCCGCACTTTCACTTGAAGCAGTAATATTTTCGGCTGAACGGACGCCAGGACGATGCACAGGTCTTACCCTATCTGTAATGCTTTCACTACGTTGCGAATTTCTCACTCAGTAGGACGATCAAATTGACTAAAATCTTCCCATAAATTTCGATACACAGTTCCTACAGAATTGTTATTTCTGTTAAATAATTGAACAATTTTAACGTTAATTTGTTGTTTCAACATAGGACGTTAAGATCAACTCCTTACTTGGTTGCGTATAGAATAAGTCCAACAAAACCTCTTCGTCCTAAATCCACCCTTTTCAACCAATCCTCGAAGTTCTACGGTAGATTCATTCATTCTCCTTGTCAGTTTTTAAATCTTCTTCTTACCAATAAACTCGTATACAAAATAACCCGTCTCCATGATTACCATGGCCACATGAAAATTAATACTACTCCCAGTGATTGCTGTTATAGCCGTTTGCCCAATTCGTATCCTTTTCTCTGCAGGCAGCCATTTCCAATTACCAAGCGTGTGGCGTGCCTTACAAAGTCAATTCCTTTTAATTTTCTTTGAATGGCCATAACCAATAAAAGAAAAATAAATAAATAAAATAAAAGAGGAGTCCTGCGGATGTTTTCAATCCAAGTGATGAGGATCGTTATTGAGAGGCAAGAGCAACCCTCATACCTTTTTCCACTCGCAGTTGAAACGCACATTGAGCAAAAACAAAGTTTAATGCTGGGCGTGCCAAGAATGCGAACTTAAAAGATTCGAATTAACCATGAGTTCCAGTGTTCTACTTATCCCTTTCCCAGCTGTGACTACTGACTCCTTTCGGAATTCACTAGGAAGTGCTTAGCCTCGTGTAGCTCCATCTTTATGTATGTGTGCTCCTTTGTTGGCTTTTATACCCTTTTTTATGGTCGAATGAATTTTTATTTACGTCGTTAAGGGTTATTCAGCGATTAAGTTTGATGGAGAGCAATTATGCAGACTCAGTCGGCCATATAGAATTACACGCAGAGGCACGCTGGGTGCGCGGGGGCAAAGGGTTGATAAATGTGCCAACACAGGAAAATTTGATCGCCATTCGATTGGAAGTAGTAATGAGACCACTATACCACACGAAGAGGCTCTTGAAATGGTTTTTCTTAAGTGTATGCCACCTCGGTAACGGGTGGTGTGATGGAGAGCAGAATGCTTCGCTGAACGTTTTATTGCGGTTAGCTGGTGGAAATTAGAAATAAGGAATGAGGTGAATGTGTTAAATTTATTTTTGTTTTAACACCATGTCATCTTGATTGTGGAATGTTGTTGCCACATGGAGGTCTTGATGGGCATAGCGAGTTAAATTTGTTGGTTTAGTTGGTGATTTAGATTACCCTTCGGTGTCAAACTGGATAGGATAGTGGGATATAATTACATAAAATAACTGATTATTTACAAAGCAAATTTTCTATCTGGTTGTATCTGGCTTGATTTCGAACTGAGGACATACTTCAGAGTCGTACCGCACTCAACAACTGTAGGGAGTTTTAAGACTTCGGAAAGTATGAAGACATCCTCTTACAGGATATCCATTGATAAGCACTAATGGAGTTGCCGAATATCTTCTTCGTGGAAGCGGACAAATTCTGGTAAGGACCGTATTGCGACCGTAAACTACGAAATCCCTTTCATCTATTGGTTTTCTAAGACATACTTCGGGTAGCAACTTCCACACGTCTAGCCAATCCCCAAAAGTGTGTGATAAAACCATTTTCTTACATAAAATCCTTAACTTTATTAAAGACGTTGCCAGTTTCTAACTTCTGGTAAACATACATACGAGCATGTAACTCGAATACAATCATCTCTTCAATGACCGTCCGAATGGTTTCTGCCAATAGTATTCCACAACATGTAACCAAAGCATTCATGGGCATTTTTAATGCAGCGTAAAAGGGCGACATAAGGCGACATAGAATTAATTTCAAATGCACAATCTTCCAAGTCGATATCGTAGTCATTATCCGGGCTGCAAAATCAATCAGTGAGGACTGTGAGGCAATAATTGCATGCGTTGACATCTAGATAGCCATTAAAGAACTGACTGGACGATGGTTACCATTATAGTTTCCATGACTTTTCTGCTATATACATATGTATGTACATGCTGGTCAGTGAACGAACGATGTAGATGTATTACAACTCTTCCAGCAGTTTGGCTACCACTACGATATCATATGTCATCAGTGAGGTCAGTTATTTTCGATCAGCTTGGGATTTTCAGCATTTTTTGCATTCCTTTGTTTCTAAAATAATCCAGCAGTTTTTGTACATTTAATTTGGCTTTCTTTAGCTGAGACCTCCTATATATGTAATGTTCCTCCAATTCACGGTTTTAGAGGCGTATCTTGCGTTTAGTATAATTCTTGCTTCCGTACTTCTAACGACTTCCTTTTATGGCTTTTTTCACTATGTTGACAGTTTTGTCGATGAAGTCGATTTTTACCTATAGTCTGTCATTCGCCCCATGGTGCTCCATTCGGAACAGGATCTCACGGTGGTTTGATTCCTTTTGATAGTATGATAAGGCCTTTGACTCTACCATTGGTCCAGGAATACTCCTTTCTCTAGTCATCCGTGGATATATTTAACTGCTACAGAAAAGTGAGCGCATCGTCTGTTAAGGGATGCTACAGATGCATTCGCGGTCCCCGATTTCATTTTTTACAGATTCTTAGGACATCTGTTTGTGTGACGCTCGCCCTAGAGTGCTGATTCAGTCACCTTAGCTCGATTTCCAGGGGTCGCGGAGCTTTTTCCACGGTTCTCTTCGTGTAACTGGCCAATAACTTCTATCAAATTGCCAACTGATTTCTGTGCATGTACTTGGAGGTTACTTTTCACTAAGCATTTCGTATCAGTCACATTTTCATGAAGGCAATACAGACTATTGATTGTCTGCACATTCCAATGAAGTTCTGTTCGTTGTCAGAATGCGGCGCGAAAACAACATCGCCCGATGTATAAATGTACATACATTTAGAAAAATGTTTCCTCCAGCCGTTCTGGCACGTGAACACTTGTAGTTGCAATGTTCGCAACAAGTCTTTCGAACTCTCCTTGCATGATGTTTGAGGCTGTGTAGGAACTGAGGAAATAAATGCCAATTATTTGGATACTGCAAGGCTGACTTGGTTTGCAGTATTTTTCTCCTCAAATGATCGCTGCCCATATATCAATTTCGAGGCTTTGTGTATAGTGACCGATGCTCTAACGCCTCCGTTACAAATGTTCTTTGGGCTCTCTGCTTACGGAGACCCTGAGCTGTTTCGCTTTGGTTGACGTTTAGAAAGCAGGATACCTGAAGCTTTTAGTTTTGTGTTAGGCACTGCACTCGCTTCTTGCAGAGTTTTCATTCCGACGCTGAGGAGAAGATTTTAGTTATTTGATCCTTTTATCGCATTTGAAGGCATGCTAAGACTAGTCGGTGCTCTAGCTCATACCTATGACTTCGTTAAAAATTCTCAGGTTGGTCTTTTCTCACACACTACAGTTCCTCCATCTTATTGTTGGGCTTGTTGCTTCGAAAAGGCGAAAAGGTATCTACATAGATCAGAGTCTGGAGGAACGACGAAGAAATTGAATCTGTCTTTCATTCGAAACTCTGCCCTCGCTGACAGCAAAAAGTAGCCTCTGGGAGTTACTTCTTCACGTAGCATGATGACTTGCATAAAGTTGAGTTCAAAGTCCTCAAAAGATATATATATTCTTATATACGTGGTTTTTAAGCAGAATTTCTTTCTTTACGGAAACATAATGTAGTCAAAGGATGAACTGTGTACATACATGAGCAGTGGCCAATGTCACTAATATTTCTCCCCATTCCCTAACTACCATAAAGCTCTCTTCGATCAAGTATCTAATGTTTAACAAAGATCTCATCTCCTTTACTTACAGTCCAATCAATTTCATTAGGTTGGCGTAAGCTCATCGAAGTCTGTGTTGGTTAAACCTAAATGGCAAAACCTTGGTATGCCCCTAGCTACATGTAAATATCTACTCAAGCTGGACGCTTGTGTGTTCTCGCGGGACATTGACTGTTTGGCCAATATGCTAAAAGGCTGGGCCCTAGTTCAAATGATTTCTGCAGAAGTTACAGGGTTGAAGAGGAGAAAACCATCCCTCGTCTCCTTTGCTCCAGTCCAGCCCTGTCCTAAAGAAGACTGCTTCATTTAGGAGGTTTTTTCTTTAACCTGGAATAAATACCTGGAGTCTACAAACGTAGCGAGGTTCTTCCGCCTTGTTTGAAGTACCGGATAGTTTGATAAGTCCCTGGGTAGCCATGAGCAATAGATCCATGGTATCATATAGGACTAAGTGAGTCTGTATCCTGCTACAGAGAGCCTTTCTAATCTAGGCTACCTTACTTTTACTCTGCGAACAACAGCACTTTTGACTTCAGTTAATCTTTAAGGCCACCCCGTATCATATATTTTCAGCGACAACGAATGTCTGCCAAACCCAGCTTTGATTTCTTTACTATCATCAATTGCGGTTCGAAGGACCAAGCGTCTGAAGCAACTTCAAAATGAATAGAGTTTCTGTTGAGGAATCTTATGGTTAACCAATGCTAGAGCATACGACAGTAAGTACAAGTATTTTTTCAAAACTTTCACTTTGGGTCACAAAAAAAAAAACGTGTATGTATACTACTTCTCGTTCATAGGAAGATATAAAGCTTCTTCTCAATTGACTAGGAACACGTCTTTGACATCTTCGCTCGTCTTTAACATCTAAAATCTAGTCTTCGGGCACACATAGAGATTATAAAGAGCATTTTCGCTAAGTATAGGAATGTGGTATGTCTTGGCCTCCTCCATGTTCACAGAAACCAGTTAGCTGGTATCGGTACCTCATTTTTATTTTACATATACATACATATATTAAACCCTTTTCTAGTACTTCATCGAGCCAGAAGAAGGGAGGAGAAAAAGACTCTGCGGAGGAAGAAAAGGGCATACGCAGTCTCCCAGCTCAAGGATATCGAGGAGTGCCGCGATAGAAACAACATCCGGATGCTCTAAAGAAAAGCCAAACAACTGGCAGTAGGCTTTAGGCCCGGAACGCAAGCTCTTCGAAATAGCAGCACTTCCAGCAGCTGCTAAATGGGCATCATGTAGAGAGAGTGGTAGAGGAAGAAGAACACCCGAAGAGGTCGGCACAGCTATCAAAAAGCTGAAGAATAACAAGCCGCCGGCTCTGATGGACTGCCAGCAGAGCTCTTCAAATACGGTGGTGATGTTTGGGTAGGGTGCATGCACCAACTCATCAACAAAGTTTGGGAGGATGAAAGCATGCCCGATGACTGGACAATCAGCTTCATATGCCCCATCTACAAAAAAGGCGATCCTACGTCCTGCAAAAACTACAGAGGCATATCCCTGCTAAATGTCGTGTATAAGATCCTGTTCGATCCGTATGTGAACGTCTAAAGCCCTTCTGCAACACACACATCGGCAAATACCAGTGTGGCTTCGGGCCCGGCAGATCGACGATAGACCAAATTTTCACATTAAGGCAAATCCTGGAAAAGACCAACGAATTTCAAGTCGACACTCACCATCTTTTCATCGACTTCAAAGCCACATATGATAGCATTCATCGCCGTAAGCTCTACATGGCGATGGCCGAATTCGGGATCCCGCGCAAACTAATCCAGCTTTGTCGCCTCACGCTGGAAAACACGCGATGCAATGTGCAGTTTGGAAACAGTTCTTCTGAACTATTCCAAACGTGTACCGGATTTCGGCAAGGAGATGCGCTATCATGAGATTTCTTCAATCTAGTGCTGGAACAGATAGTGCGCAGGGCAGGCGTCAACACGGAAGGCACTATCTTCAACAAATCCGTCCAGCTGCTGGGACACGCGGACGATATTGATATTATTGGTCGTTCCCAGCGTGCCGTCATAGAGGCTTTTACGGCAATTGAAGAACAGGCGAAACGAGTCGGTCTTGAGGTAAACGAGGACAAAACAAAGTGTTGTCAACAAACAAAGCAACATCTGTCCACCGCCTAGGACAAAACGTCACTGTTGACAGCAGTAACTTCGAAGTAGTTAAGGAGTTTACCTACCTCGGAGCAAACATCAACTCCACGAACGACACCTTAGTGGGGATCCGACGAAGACTAACCCAAGCAAACCGCTGCTACTTCGGTTTAGCGAAACAACTGGGTTCAAAACTCCTAACTCGGAAGACAAAATGCGTGCTCTACAAAACACTTATCCTGCCAGTTCTGCCCTACGGTGCCGAGTGTTGGACGATAAGCAGGAAATCAGAGCAGATTTTGAATATTTTCGGGAGAAAAATTCTTCGTCGAATATTCGGTCCCATATGCGAGGAGGGCAAATGGAGAAGAAGATATAACCGCGAACTCTATGAGCTGTATCAAGATATGGATGTAGTCCGGAAAGCCAAAACACGTCGACTACACTGGCTCGGCCACATCGAGCGAATGGACAATAATGCTCCAGCTAAGAGGATCTTCGAATCCCAGCCCCCAGGTTCGAGAGGACAAGGAAGACCGAACCTCCGTTTTAAGGACCAAGCTATCGCGGATGCCAGAGCGCTTGGTCTGGAAAACTGGAAGCAGCGTGCACAGGATCGAAGAGGATGGAAGGCTGCTGTGTCTCAGGCAGGAACCCTCCACGGGTTGGGAGCCCGTTGAGTAAGTAAGTTTAGTACTTCATCACTGAGTCTCACAACTTTGAAAGCTGATGTTCTATATTGAGAGTGGGAAGATGAGCTGCTGAGGTTGTTGTTAAGGTTATTCGTGCTCGAAAATGTTGAAATTAAACTTTTTACAACCTTAACAAATTTTCAATTAAATAAAAAAAAACCGGAAAGAACTTGATGATTGAAGAGGAAGAGTGCTGTGTCTTATATGTATGATAGCCGCAACAATATGAAGTGTATTCACGTCTTTCACTTGGACCAACATGAATCACTGAAGACCGTAAAATTTTCAGTAAACTACTTCTGCACAAAGATGACATCAAACAAATCCCGCCTCAGAAACAAAGTACCTTAGAGTACAAATCAGTTGCCGTCATAGAAAATCCTGCTGCCACAGATAAGACTCATATCCACACAAACTAGCGGATTAAAAAAAACAATGTGACATTTCCGAAAATCCACACCGAATCCTTTCTAATATCACGTTCATCCTATGTATGTCTCTGACTCTATTCTTCTACTATCAGAGCAGGTATGTCACACCATAACAATATCATTAATCCTTCCACCTACCAAAACTGTGTTGTTACACCAAATTCATACCGAAAGACCGACAACAAAACTGGTCCTTTCCGTCACTTTTATGATACTCCTCGCTGGCAAAAACAAAAGCCGAACCAACAACGATATCCTACGCAATGTCTCAGTTAACATTGTGGCCACAATGAGCGTGTGTTAGCTGAGCGTTGTGGGGAGATTACATTTCGGCGCGGTCCAAACAGTAAAACAGTAGTAAATCGTTTAATCTGTCCGTTTTGTCGCTCGGAATGTGAAAGTGAATGTTTCTATTCTGTGTTACGGCCAAAAGGATTCGAGGGAGAGCTGTGGTTATGTCCTTGATATTTTTTTATGGTAATTTTTGCGCCAGCCGAAACAACAACGATAGGAAGTGGGCGTTCATTAACTGGCCGACTCGGTCAGTCATTAAAACGAATTCAGCGGATTACTTTTAAATAAGAATTAAGCATTCCGAAGGCGACACATACGGCCGCGTATATGGAAGTCATGACTTCATTAACTTTAACCACCAAGATTATGCAAGGAGAGAAGTTTAATTTTACTTTTGTTATAGTGGTGGCCTTTTTCTATTGCGGTGGATGGAGTTTGTCGAATGCCCATTTTGGGGTTTTATTAGAGGTTGTAAATTAATCATTGCGCTTTGATCCGGTTTTTGTTGGCTAACATAAAACGGAGGTTTTCGGGGCGTAAAAGTAGCTTGGACTGTGGATAAAAGGCTAAGGGATTGACCTTTTTCAGTGTTAGTGTGACAATGCGTGCAATTAAAGGATTGTGCAACTTCAATCCGAGTATTGAAATGTTGCCTTCCAAGGGAGTTAAATCTGATGAAACATGTGCGAATCTATGGAAAGACCGCCTAACACTGTGGTGTGAGTGGATCTTTCCTTAAGCACCGAAGGAAATTAGGTATCGCTCTTAGTACATTATAATCTTTTGCATGATAAGAGTATGTGCAGGATAACTGTTTTTCCCTTTATAGCTTTTCAGTAGTAAATGCTTTAGATTACTGTATTTATTGGAAAACGCCAATAAATACATATCTATATTCGCGAATGTCTAATAAACGTCTGAGAGCAATGAGTGCCATAAGAATGCGAGAAGCTCAGACCTATGGTCTATTTACAACAAGTACTTATTTTTATTTACTTATTTTAAAGGCGAAATTAGCATCCACTTGTAGAAATTTGTGCAATCTTTTTAAATTGTAATCCCCGGATTTAGGCCGGCATTGGTCTAAACGCTTTCATGGCGTAAGGGCTATTATAAATGAAATTTCGTCCCAAGTTGGGGGCGCCGCCATCGGGAAAATTGTGTACCATGCTAATCGCAAAATAATCATGGCGTTCAAATATGGACGAACTTACAAATAAAATGTGGAATGAATTTTATCTTGGATCTACACGATGAATGTTGGAATTCATAAACGGATACCTGCAGCCAAACGATTTGCAGGACTCTTACTCGATAGAAGGGGGCATAGGCAGTGTATCTGAAGCTTTAAGCATGTCAGCGAACGACTGAAGGTAATCTGTATAGACGTGAAGTTTGCCAGTATAAGCCGGAAGAGAAAAATAACGCTACCAAGGACTGCTTTTACGAGCTCCTGGATAAGACACCGGCGATTGAACACAAAGAAACCATAGGAGGGCATCTACATAACCTACACTGCAACAAATCCGAGAGCGAACTTATCACACGTTTCTTACACCTCAATTCTCATTCTTCTCACTACTGTTCTTGCCGTTTTTCATATCAACGCATAGCGATATTGACCTGGTTGCGATCCACAAGGGACTCCTCTAGTGTTCTGGATTTCAGGATGCTTTGGGCCACGATGCGAGGATTCGAATGTGGATTTTCGCGTTTACACCGCGCCCTTACATCCAAACCAGCCCTCTAAGGCTACAATTGCAACAGACCGCCAAAATCTTTACCAATCGAATATCTTGAGAGCTCTCGTGATCTCTACGAGCAGAATAGAAAAAAAACTTTAGCTCCCAAGCAAATTAATGAAAGATTACGAGAAGCGTGAGTGATAGTGGTGTCCACCTTCTGAGTACTGCAGTCGTATAGCAATACTGATCTCATGTTGAAATCCTAAGAACATTGCTCTTCCAAACCTCAGTGAATATTTTGAATTAAGCTTTTGCTTTATCATCACTGTTGACCGGTTGACCTGGATCACGCGGAGTAAAGTAAAGAAATCTGCCTAGTTCTCGACCTGTTGTCTAGCAATGTTAAGTTGAGGGAGAGAGTTTTAAAAGCTCAGGGTTTTTGTCTTGGAATTTTGAATATTTTTCTTCAGATTGTGGACCATTTTATGTAGGTCCATTTTGTGGTATGAGAGCAGCAAACTTCGTCCGTGAAGTACAGATATTTTAGATAATCGTCCATTTAATTCCACGTTTGCTTCCAGGCAATGCTGCACGGATTATATCCCTTCTCACCACTAAGAATAACAGCGGTAAAATATGCCCGCCTGTCATAGTTTGGTATGGTCTTAAAAGTCTTCTAACACCTTACCATTTTGCGAAATGTAGTACATACTCACTTCGTAGGGAGCCTTTATGATAGCTTTAACGCTCTTCTGCGCAAGGCCATCTCGATTCAAGCTGTGGAAAATCTTCCTAAAGTTGATCGACAGCAGATGAAGAAAAAAACCTGTACTTGGCGTATCGCTCTACGATGATCCCCAAACTGTGATGCAGAATGGAAACCAGGAGTTGAATATTGATGCTTCTTAATTTTGTCTAAAATTAGTCCCGTTATTAACTTGGCTACGGCGCGGGAAGAATATGTATACCTCGCAGTTCTCGCATTTCGTTAAGTTGCCTTTTTTTGGGAGCAGACAGAGATTTTTATATTCACCTTGTTAGTTAATGATGTATGGAAACATCGATTGCTTGGACTGCTCTAAGTTATATCTCTTAAAACCAAAACGCAACTGTTCCTATGGCTGCAATAAACAAATGTCCAAATTGATACGCTAGTGCAATGTGCATTTTCCTGGATAAAATTATGTCTGCGCGGTCTCATCTGGTATCAACAAACACTGAACACAATTTTCGAATAAAGAATCCGACAGTTCTAAAACCAATCAAGACAAGAACCATGGGAATAGGAATGATCTTCTGGCTCTTATTCCTGCACCAACTGGATCATATGCTTTGAAGGCCATGGGCATTTTGAAAAATTGTGCGCGTAGTTGAAGGCCAGAGCGTCAAGTCGATAAGTTTGTATCTTCTTGCACAGTTTCGTACATAATGGTCATGTACTCTTCACTACGCATGATCCTTTGACGTGCTGTTATTGCATCATTTAAAGCGTATGGTGTACAAAAATCTATCTATATTCGACGGATGCCTTGATTCAATGAACGATTACATACATAAGTTATAAAAATCGGCGATCGATTTTCAAAGACAATTTGGATGATTTGGTTGCGTTGCAGAAAGCGTGCAAAATGACAGCTCGTTTTGACAGTTATCGTAAATTAATCTAAGCTAAAAAAGACACGCATTCCTACCCAGCCTTGTTCCCAGTCATAAACATTTTCTCACAAATAGAGAGACCCACTTTTAAAACCTTATCCACATGGTGTGATTAAGAAACTTCCTATGAGAGTTATTACTCATGGATGTTGGTAAGACATTCGCGACCGTTGAACACTATTTTATGTTTTCTGGAAGCACCCGCTCTGTAGTACAACGAACTAAGCACTGACAAACAGCGCTTATCGGAAGACTATACTGATATTTTTTCTCCGTTGTCCTTGTAAGGCATGGCCCTGTCTACAGGAGGGTCTTTAACTAGATAATTAAAAGACGACCTACCGCAAATACGTATGCAGCTAAGAACTTTGTTTCAGTTTCCAAAGGATTACGAAAAACACTATGTGTGGTCTGCGATTCATCCCTTTTTGCAATCCTATCCTTTCCCTCTCCGATGTAATCCAATCCTTTTAATGTTTCCAAAAAGCAGAGCTAGGAAATAATCTCAGTTAAAAAAAAAAGTGAAAAAAAATACACCAGCATAGTATTTCACAGGATTATAATTCATGCTCCTTTGAGTTTAAGGATCCTTAAAAACCACGCATTTGTTAAGAAAATAATAATTAGTCTTAATGGGCATAAAGATGATGGCTGGTGGTGATGATGTTTTTGTTACACTCCTACACCCAACTCTTTGAATCCATGAGGAATAAGAAAATCCTTATACCTACCACGTAAGGAGTTGTTTTGAAAATATTCATTTTTCAAATTCCTTTCATTCGAGAATAAATCCTTCTTTACGGGAATATTAAAATAGGAACACTTTGTTTGTCCCAGGAGTGCATGCACACAATTCGCAAGATCATTAATTTAATTTGACGAGGTGCTTAATTGTTTTTTGTTATCCTTTCATTTACCCAGTACCTGAACAAATCACTGAAAAAAAAGGAGAACGATGGTTTTTTGTACTTGCTTGCTGAGTTTTCTGACCACTTCAGACGATTTTCGTAGAGTTAAGTGGACGCTGGAACTCGAGAAGACGAAAACTGAACTTAATGATTTCTAAAGGACAGATGAGAATTTGTGATTTTTTTTTTCTTGGCTCCAAGGAGATTAAGACAGGACTGAAATAATTTACCCTTGGTGTTGAATTTAGGAATCCTAATTGGTTTTTTTTCTTTTGCCTCCTCAAAAACGGTTTCGTATTGAAAAAGGATACAGAAAAGGGAACGGGTTAAGTGATTGAAAAAGGACATGAGCTGACATCGATAATTATACGATTTTTTTTTCTTTTATGTTTGAATGCTGTTCGTTTTCTAAGAAGATGACAATGTAGAGAGTGCTTCACAATAATTTCTGACGGAAAAACTCAGGGAGGTCTTTTTTGCCGGAACAAAAGGAAGGTACAGTCAAATTTTGCGAAATTTGCATGCCAAATATGAAAATTATGCAACAACGTTGTGTTATCCTTGGGATGTTGTGAGGTGTCATAAAAATTGATTCGCTTCTCTGGAAGGGCTCTAAATTCTATTGTTTGCTGTGTGAACGCTCTAGTTTTTGATTTGTGGGTCATAAAGATATTTTCGTTTAGGTTGCGTCAAGGACTACTGCCACCGTAGTAGGTCAGTGTATCGAATTGTGTGGTGCTTAGAGAACATGCAGGACATTGAAAATCTGCATTTTTTCTTACACAGTTACATAAGAAGATACTTTTTCTTTTGTAAAATTATTTTGCAAAAAATAATTTTGTGAAATGTAAGTACTAAAACGGAAGCAGAAAGATGGTACTGGCGGTGACCTAAAATAAATGGAGTAACCAATCGACGATGCGGACAGAATATTCATCGTGGACAATTCAAGCTTCGAAGAGATTAAGAATTTCGTCGAAGATACTAGCTATGAGATGAAACTCAAAATCGGTCTTGACAACAAATGAAAGAAAAAATATTCTCAAAATCGTTGAAGGAAACTCTATACTCGTATTAGTCCCTCATCTTTCCATTCATGTAATATGGTGCCTGAGCATTTTAATCCTTGTTTCACTGGAATGAAACCAGTCTTAATCTGATCGGAAAGAGTTTTCCTGTGAACATGTAGCGAGTACGGATGCACGGCAAAGGAAGGTTCTCCATATTTAGTGGATCGCATAGTTGGAAAGCGACCTCAAGTTAACTAGAGGCACCTCAAAATGGAGTGGAGTGGTTTGAGGGCCTGATTCCGGACTCGGGAGCCAGAAAGCAACTATGTTCCATCAACTCCGATATTAGGCGTTTTTCTTTTTTAGTTTAGAGTGAACCGAGCGTGTTCAGAGCGCTCTGATTTGTTTTTGAAACACAGTTGAACTGTTTTTTTTTATCCCACTTTCCAAGCGTACATAATTCTCTTTTATTTCGCCGATTAATTTAAGGATCATACCTTTGCTCCATTTAAACCCTAAAATAAAGTTTACACATAAGCAGAATATCTATTGTTAGTTATTTTTTATATTATATTACCTTCTACGCCAGAACAACAAACCTCGTCCGGCATTTTAACTGTTTTGGATTTTTTTTTGTTTGGTTTCCCTCCTGTCACATGAAAAAAGTGGCCGTGCTCAGCTTTTTGCTCTGAATGCTCGGTCAATTTAATCTGAGCTCATAGAGTGCGCTCTGAGCATGCTCTGAACGAAAATTCAGAGTTTGTACAGGCTTAAACTCCTCTTCCCGATCTTAACCGTAACTAACCATTTACTACTCTTTCGACAACATGAATAAATGGTTGGTTGGTTTCGTCATCTGTTGGTTTCTTTTTGAAGTGCATGTTATTTCGAGGCTTGCCAAACTGACGCACTACTAACATGTCATAGTATCAAGTGCTTGAACAATGCTAGGAAATATTGGAAAATTATTTTCCAAGTGAGTGTTATGTTGCATAAAGTGTGCGAAATTTAAAAATAATTTTTGGTCGAGATAAGGTCTCCTTAGCGGATGGCGTAAGGAAATTCATAAGGAGAGTTAGGGAAACTGGTCCAAAGTGTGCCAGAAAGCCAAGGAACCTCAATTCGTCGAATAGATCACAATTGTTTGTACTTCTCTAAGGAGAATGACCAATGACTGCCAAGTTACCCGCGACATCCATTTGAATGAAATTATATTCCATATGTATGCAAATCATTGAAGAGTGTACTCTCTTTAAAAAAGCGATAGGTTCATAGGATCTACCACTCGCATGGGCATGTTGTTGTTTTTTCAGAGGTTTCTTCTTAATACTTCTAAACTACGCTCTAAACTACTCAACTATTTAAACGGATAATAGGCTAATATTTCTATAATTAAATTATAATCTTCTCTACCTGTTTTGGTAAAGAATACAACATCACGCGGATTAGATGATACATTATCAAGCCCTGAGATCCTTAGCTACAATTTTAGTACTCCCTTTAGCATTGTTGAATTAATACCGCCAGGACCGGTGAAGTATGTATGCACTTCTTTGGTTACTGAGAGAGAGTGAGATAATAGTCCCCTTCAGTTTGGTGGTCCTTTAACCAGAGGTTTCAGTCAAGGCATTCCGCTCAAATCACACTATTTTACTAGAGTACGTCGAGCAGTTCATCGTTGACATTATATGTATGTACATATATGGAGTCAGTGTAAGAACCATCAGTCATTCGAAGTGAATCCAGTTTGGCTGCATTTCTCTTTAAAAGGCTTTACAAAACCTGGCCGTGTTCATCAACTCTCCGTAGAACTTCTCAATTGATTCCAGTTTGGATTTCCCACTTCCATCTGCATAGAGCGAGAGAGACCAGTTTCCTATTTTTCGAATTTTGCTTAAGCGGTCTATTCATAATATTTCTAGATAGAAATTTTTGCAACTATTAAAACTCAAAATAGCGCAAAACCCAACTCGCCATCAAGCGTCATTTCAAAATTGATTTGATCCAAAAAGTAAGGTTTTCAGAACATGCCAAACCCTTTTCCATCATTCAATTTATAAAGACAAACATTTGGTGCTTGACCGGTCATTAAAAACGGGTTACCCGTAGACAAGAGTTCATATTTCCAAGGAAGAATTTTTTTCTTTCCCATGTGGGTCTAGGAGTGTCAGTTGGTCAGTGCATTATTGTTGTTCAGAAGACCACAAGCAACTTACCCTCAAACGAAATAAACCCTTCGTTTGTGTTTCACTAATTTGAAAATAAACTGAAATTTATAATGGACCCCTAATGGCAGTAGAACACTAGAGGATCAAACAACTGCTTGATGATTAGAGGAACCCTTTTGTGGGATTTCTCCTTGGTCAACACCATATTTCTAATTGATTTTCAATTATACGGAAATATGTTGTAGATTACGGTTAAGCTAACGATTGGACTAATCCAATTTTTAGAGCTCTACAAATTACATATTAAGGAAATATTAAGTTCAAATACGCTCTGAGCTATGTTTTTCAATACATTAGTGCTTTTAAAATGTATTTGTATCGAATAATGACGAATAAATCGGGATGGATATACATATAAGCGGATTTTAGCTTTCAAATGGGTTAAAATAAAGGCAGTTTTATTTGTGGTTAAATCTTAGAAGAAAACGGATACGTTTTATTCAAGTAAGAGCTCAAACGTTACGCGTTACGTAGATCAAAATACAATATAATGGATAACAACTAGAACCAGATATTCGTATAGCTTTCGCAAAGACAAAAATTGGAAAGGTAGCTGTGAATATATGTACATATGTAGATAGATTAAAAGCAAGAAATTTTCTTTTCACGATAGGCCCTACATATGTATGTATGTAGAAAAGTTGTGGATGTATACCAGTAATCTTGGTTGTGAAAGAACGCATTGTAATGCTCCTTTTGAAGGAGTTTACTGTGAAACACTCAATATCAACGATTCATACAAACTTCTGGACAACTGTAGTACCTTCCAAGCCGAAGTCTTCACCATTGAGAAAGGAGCACAGACTATACACGCTTAGAAACTAAATCCATCCAGGACTACAATCTTCGTGGGTAGTCAAGCAACACTTAAGGCACTAGACGTTGACACAGTAAGATCAAAAATAGTTTTGTCATGCCGGAAACAGAGTATGCAATACTTACGAACTTACCATTGTATATGAAATGTTTCATATACAATGCTATTACGAAGTCACTCTCTGCTAGCTAATATATATCGTAACGAAACAACAGATGAGTTGGCACGGAAGGGATTTGTATTAAATGGAACTTCATTAAGACATCAGTAGCCATCTCTATTGGTGTTCTGAAAAGCTGAATGGACTTTAAAGCAAGAGAAACAATTAACACCTCCTGGGCAGCCAGAGGTGACTGCCTCATATCTCGCAACTGATGCTCAATATTGAACGATAGAAGGACTAAAAGTCTTTTATCTTTGAACAAATCAGAATCATGACAGGAGTATTAGCTGGACACTGCCCGATAGGTGGTGGCCGTCAGAGTGGGCATCAAACTGTCATGATACAGAAGAAGCAGAAACTATCTAGCACTTGCTTTGTGACTGCGCTAACCTCCAAACTCGTCGCTTCCAAAAAAATATAAATGGAACCGTGAAAAACTTTTTTTGTGTTCTCTGGGATTCGAATCTCACGCTCAGCGATCCAACGCACTAACCACTTGAGCCACGGCGCCCATGGGCAGCATCTTTTTCTATAAATTGCTTCTTGACATTTTACTGATCTACTGATTATAAAAATAGTTTTACAAGAAAGTACATACATACCTTCAACTGAACCATTCACAATAAAAAAAGAGATGTCGAAATTATTACTCTTGAAAAAAAAACTTTACACGGAAACATAATAAACGATTACATGGATACATAAACAATGCAGTCCTTCATATACTTTTTGGATGATGGAACCTAAATTTTGCTAAGAAAATCTAGTATTTAGCGAGGGAACCACTTTCGAGCTTAATGACTACATAAAAAAGCAAAATGGGGTAGGAAGAACCCAAGAGTGATTCAAGAGAAGCCAGTGCGACAACCAAGCATTCCTACTTGGCGCGATTTTTGGGCTGGTTTAGTGATTGGACCATACTTCTTTGGAAATGCGGTTACAGGGAATAATAACATTACATAACGCTGCTTAAGGATTTCGTCTGCCCATAGTTGTTTGATTTTAATTTGTCTCACTGCACTTGAAACAAACCAGCTCTTGGAAGGGAAATGTCCAGGTCATGGTATCTTAAGGAATGTGGATAAGATTTCATCGCATGATCGTGTGATTTGATATCATGCGTCTTTTTTACTTGTGGTTTTTGATTCCGCAAATGTATACAAAAAGCTACAAGAAATTCTTGAGCGTAGGCAGAGATCCGTTGTATTCCAATTTTCGAGCCACAATATGCAACAATGTCGTAGAAAATTTCATTAAAGGAGTTTACCAGCAGGGTCATGAAGGCAATTGACTGCCATTTTATTTCATACTTAATTTACAGTGAAAAAAAATCAGTCACTTTTCAAAAAAAATTAAAGACTACATCCGGCACCCTTATTGGGACACTCAACCATGGTATTATGCGCATACATATACATAATGTATGCATAATTGTAGCCACTTCTGATCAACAAGATGATCAAAGGGTAAAAAGTAAAGCTTGCCATCCTAATATTTTTTACTTGAGTTTAGGTATAATGTTGTTCTTTATTGTCTGCTAGTCATACGTAGGTATTTATGTACATTTGGTAACAATATCTGTTCGTATAAAATATTTACCAAAATTATTAGTCGAATTGGGAAGGAGTACTCATTCCCAGTTCGATTCTGTTCGTTTTGTCAATTCGGAAAAAATGAATTGTCATCCCTCCCTTCATTTGTCAATCAAAAGTTTGACATTTATTTTGATGTTTGCATGTGCCATACACTTTCTCTGACTTTTAATCAGCAAAAGCATCTTTTCACTTCCACATCAATGGCCAAATAAATATGTCATTCAAACCAACGTATATTGTCTCCCTGACCCTAAGGGTCACCTAATGGACACTTGTCCTTTTCTGATAAGACTGAAGGTTCTGCAATTTATTTACAACCAGAAAAAAAAAAATCGACGAATAAATTTGTGACAAAAAGAAATTCCAGAACCATTTGTGGCAATCAAAGTCAAAAGCAAAAAAGAACAACCAAATACCGAAAATAAATTCGATCACCAACACGCATATACTCGTACATATCTGCATGTGGAGTGACACATCAAAAGGTCAGCAGAAAGATAGATACTTCTCTTCCAGATCGGATACGACAAAGCGTGCGTTCCCAAGGAAACGATTGGACTCCACTAAACCTGAGACATTAACCTGCATACGAGTGTGTACATATATGGTAGGGAATAGCGCCAAAAATACACATCTCTATTTATCTGCTATACAAGTATGTTCCAGCTTCTTGGTTAAATGTCTAAAATCGTCCTCATCCACTCCCCGTATACAGCTCCCATTCATCTTTAGTCCGTGTTAGGTACTATGTGCCTTTAACGAGACAACCCAATCGCATCCGATTTCTGATTCAAAAGAGCAGCCGTTGCCCCATCCATTCCAATCCCACAACAGCATAGCACTTTAGGGAGAGAAGCTGACAGCGAGAAAAATGCGCACTCAAAGGGGGAGTCCTCATCTGTTCTCTATATTCCTCGCCGTGTGTATCGTATGTGTGTACTCAGAGATATGTAAATTTAGATATCAAGACAAAAACGCCAAAAAAAAAATGAAAAAAGCACATCACACCGAGAGAAGGAGGAGGAGGAGGAGAAGGAGGATATTAAGAGAAAAAGGAAAACGTATAACATACGATCTGCCATGCCATGCCACCCTTCAGATGGAAAATTTATGCTCATGAGTGGAAAATCCAGCAGCAAAATAAATAAAAAATGTTCCGTTGGTTCGTTTTTTATCTCTCCGCATAAAAAAAGAACCATAAACCAACTGACAGCTAAAGGGGGACCCAAAAATGAAAGGAGAACGTGCCTGGTCTCTGCCCCACCCACACGTGCGCGCTACACACTACACGCGCTAAAACAAACATCGACAACGAGAAAGACGACGACTACGACTACGACGACGACGACGACGACGACCTTCTTCACTCATCTGCATTCCGGGATGGAATAGCAAGCGGTTTCTTAACCCCAGTTCCAGCTACATATTCGTATATCCTACATACATAAATTTTTTGTATGGATTGTTAAAAAAAGGCTGGGCATCCATCCATCCTTTCGCCCACCCTTTCCTATTGTGTACACACACATGGTGGCCGTACGTCGTTCCAGAGAGGACGCACCAATGGGGAAGGAACGCTTGATTCAACCGCATTAGCATAAGGGAAGAATCACATTTGTGTTTGGAGATGGAGTTTCGCTTTTTTTTAGGGTTGCCTTGGCATACAAAATGAAGCTAGGGTATGGAGTGAAATGATTTCACTTGAGATTCGCAAAAAAAAAAATGGAGGATACTATGGAATTTCTAATGGCAGCTGGATGTCTCTCTCTCAACGAGATATGGGATTGATTGCGAGTTTAGAAACAATGGTAAGAGGGCAGTCGGTTGACCACTGTACGTTTGCATGCTTTGACTCATATTTCATAAATTCTGTGTTAGTTAAGTAGGTATGTAGGTATGTAGGTCCCATGTGACATGAGTCAATGACTCATATGATCCAACGTTTTTGACCTTTAGTCACATAGTAGCTAAATCATCTCAGCATCAGGATATATAGACCTCGCAGCTCAACTAAGAAGTTTAAAGGATGTCGACTGCAATTATTTAGGGCTCTATTTCTAGGCCAACCTTGAGAGGTAACGACTCAGTGCAGAGGTCGAATATTTCGAATGCAGAATCGCCATTGAACATCGGTTGAGTGATCACGAAAAAATTCTCCGGAGACTATTGTAGTCCTTTAGAAATTCATGCCATGGCACTGCAAACTCACCGAAACCAATCGAAATGGTATTTCAATGAGGGCGCTCAATCTCTAAAATTGAATGAACGGGCTGAGTGTGAGCTATGTACGTACATATATGGTCTATGTATTTAAAGCAGATTTAGGTAAATTAAACAACATAACATCATTCGAATGAGTTTTACAGCTTCCTTTGCGAGAGTCAATCGAAAAGACCCATTTTTGGATGACTCTTCCGCAGAAATCGGGATGGATATCAGCAAACCAAAAACTTAGTGGCAGTCGCTCGACTTCAATTCTTCGTGTTGTGCGTGTTATATTTTCTCACATAAATGGAAAGGACGAATTGGACATAACGTTACCGTCGACAGCTATAACTTCGAGGTAGTAAGGGACTTTGTCTGCCTTGCCTCTTCTATAAATTTTGACAACAGCATCTGAGTACCTTGATAATGCTGTCTAAAGCGAATGAATATGTCCTCGGTCCTTGAATAGACACAAATGCTCCGGCCCGCATAATCTTCGAATCTAACCCGGGACAAAGCAGTAGAGGACGACATCGCCTAAGGTGGCGGGCACAAGTAGAAGTGGACCTAAACCTTTTTGGAGTGCACAACTGCAGGCAGTTAGGTAAGGACCGGGCTAACTGGAGAAGTTTACACCGAACTGTAGCGCCACCTAAGTAAGTAAGTAAGTAAATGGAAGGTACCTACAGATTAGACCCATGTCCGAACTTTTTTTTCTCGTCACATTTATTACTCGGGGATGTTTGTCAGACATTAGCGAGACAGAAAAAAACTTTTCTGGTGTTTTATTTGATTCGGTTGCTCAGTTATCCAACACGTTAACCACTGAGCCACGGCGGCGCTCACCTCTTCAGGATTTGCTGGAGTGTAAAATGAGTGTAAAATGATTGATTGTGGACTTTCCTGGCCTTGAACTGCCATTATAGGGCCAGATCATAGTATGTCAGATAAGATTATATGTATACGTGATGTTGAGAAAGGTGATGCCTCTGTGATTGGCCCGGTTGAGAGAATCTCCTTTCTTGTGCATACACTCATCTGATTGGATTTAAAAATGAGTTGTTGTATGCTCTCTACCACGTCATTTCCGTTAAATTAAATGGCTCGACAAACAGGTCTAATTGGGCTTTAGTTCGGATATTGCTATCCTTAATTTCGTTTGTTTAAGTGAACGGAAGTTTTATCTATCATCTGTCTGACAACGCAATCTTGGTTTTCGTCGCGGTTAAGCAGCCTGCAAAATTATTTTTTCCATACTCTCAACACCGACTGTGACACTACAGGTTTCTGTTTGGACAATGTGACATGCTTTTATTAAAACTTCCGAACATCATCCCAGCAGTCGCACCTCTCTATGTCCTCGATCGCTTGCTTCTTATGATCTTTCTTTTACATGCGAAGAAGACCATGTTCCTTGTGCCGCTTTAAATGCCTCTTGTTTATCTGCATTTGTGTGATTGAAGCTGCCAGAAGTTTTTGGTAAAACCGAACACATCAGCTTCGGCTTCCTTGATGATTTGTTGACGCGTTGTGATCGATCTTCGGCACTTGGTGCTGGCTGCATTCGATACGAAATCCGCTTGCGAACGAGGATGCTAAGTGTAAAATTTTCGGTGAGTTAAACTTTGCACAAATAGTGCCGTTAATAGTAACATAGTAAAAATCTTGCAGTACTAGGAGCATGCAATGGTAGCCCACATAGTATCTTTGGAGGATTTCTATTTGCTCTCGAAATGAAAAAAAAAAAAAAAACAAATATGCCTTGCAATTAGCTATAACATAGTTCTGAAGACCTTTCTACCCCAAATTGAGAAGAAATACTATTGTCAGGCTCCCTCACAAAATATACGCGTAGATAATGGAGGAACATTAGCTGCAATTTCGGGGAATGCTATCCGCTGCGTCTGACATTACCAATTGTAAACATGCACTGCTACAATGTCCTATAACGCTATATAATGTGTTCAATATTTTGCAAAAAATATAAGTTGAAGGGATTCAGAACTAACACCCACCACCAAAGCGCTTCAGAGAGAAAGTAAACAACCTTAAGATTGTCCCTCCATTTTGTATGCTGGACACGATGAACAAATTCTGAAGCGAACTATAAGCGCTAAATATGTAGTTAGTCTTTCCGAACATCAATATGGTGTCCGATTGGAGACGACGGGAAGCTTCTCAGTATGGATAATGTAAAAACGAGGAAGTACTGCTCTACATCAAAATACCTCCAAATCAACTGGGTACTTCTACTGTGAGCACTCACAACTGCCTGAATACATTCAAAAGATATTAGTACACTGCTTCAGAATAAGAGTGTTGCTTTACGCAATATAGGATGGAACAAATAGATGGATGCGGCGTTCCACAGGGCTCCGTGTTATACGTAGAAGAAAAAGGCTATCAGGAATGTGCGGAAATATGAATGACACATATGGGCTGCAACTAACAGAGCATAAAAGGGAATCGTTAATTATTGGGACAGTATTAGAGGCACAATTAATACTGGGTATTGCCTCGTGGACACCAAACAGAGTCTAGTCTATTTCTCCAACATCCTGCCATTAAAAGCACTTCGCTCATGTTCTTTTTCATTCAAATCTTAAGGTTTCTGTATACCTTTTTCTTCCTTCCGTAGTCTTAAGTGGTGAAGGACATTTTGAAAAAACTATCAACTCTCCCCAGTTCTGTTCAAAGCTAAGGAGAGACAGAGTGGAGACAGCCTTAGAAAATCTGCATAAGTTCCTCATGCCACTATATTGACAAAGCCAAAAAGGCTTCCCCACACCAACTGATAACATACATAGGTTAGCCTATTTCTATTGACTATTGAAAAACTATATTGAGTTCGTTCAATGATCCAAGAACGAACTAACTTAAAAAAAATTACCCTATGAAGGAAAAAAAGTTTCATTTTCAAAGCCATTTCTCAACCATTCCATTGAAAACCATTCCACTGTCAAATCTGACAGTCAATTGAAGTATGAATTTTTTTGTCATAATAATAAATTTTAGTCATAAAACGCTAACCATGACAAAGCATTTAACTTTCAAATTACCACAGTAAACAACCCCAGCCTATTTGGAAAACCTACCACCCAATACCTGTACAAAATCCTTTGGCAATATTCCCATTATCGAAATGTAATCGTTCTATAACTCCCGTAACCGTTGCGTGTTAGTTGATGGCATTCAAATTTTCCATCATGCAATGGCCACCATTTCACGATAGGCTGTAGAAACTACTTCCAATTTAACTAGTATTCCCCCTCGTAGCCGAAAATAACTAAATGTCCCATTCACAGTCAAATATCTCATTTCAGGACATACGAAGCCATTAAGTCCACACAAGTCCTTTTCTCATATGTAACCGGCAATCAGCACTGAGTTCCATTCCATCGCCATCTCCACATCTCTCCATTACCTCTCACGGAGCCATTAATCAAACAATCTGCTCGAAAGTATCTCTAAATAAGCAAATTCCCAAAATCGGATGACAATAAAAAATCACTTCGGCCGCTGCTAGGGAATAAAAAACTGAACAAACACAAAAAAGAACGAAAAAGGACATCGAAATGGCGGCAGCAATACCCCAAAAATATGTGAGGACCACAACCGACAACTTATCCTTGTTTCACAAATCCTGATGGCACTCGATTATGTCAATCGAAGGAAGAGTAAAAAACAAACTTTGCGTCCATGAGTGGTCATTTAGAGAGGATACGGGTTCCTGTGTGTATTTCCTCAGTATAGAAAAAAAAACAAATTTACCTTCGGATTTCCATAAGGATATGGTTGTCTCCCTAAGCACTTTGAATGATTTCTGGAGAAAACTTTCATTTTTTTCTTTTGTGACATTTTCCAATTTTTCCTGGTCCTTATCTGTATGTTTATTGCCTCCTTCTCTTCCCACTCGACGGCAGTGATTATGGAACAATTTGAAAAAGGACGAATTCTCAAACCTATCACGACACATACGGAACCACAAACTACTTTTTGGGAAAAAAACTTAAGCGCACATCATTTATTATCTGTGCACTTTCGTGTGGGAGATTGTATTCAGTCTCTTTATCCTTGGAATGAATGAATAAAAAGTCTGTGAAAATGTCCTCTGAAGTTTTTTTTTTTTTTTGGCAAGTAGCCCCATATTGACATTTCTATAATTTCTTTATTTCGCCACACATTTGCTTAGATTTCCTTTTTAGTTTTTTGTGTAAATCTGGTTATCCTTAGAGGTGGGGAATACATAGTTTAGTTTGTGAGTGTCAATGAAGGTGGATTTTCTTCGCTTGTTCTTTATGCCGCACTTCGCCGAGTTTTATTATTTATAAAACATAAATTGACTCTGTGGTAAGAAGGCAATCAAAATGGTAATCGTTAAAACCTGGTTATAAACCGGGCTTGAAGAGTTCCTTTTTGAGATATGGGTCCGCAGCGGTTATTTTATTTTAATTAAGGTTTGACTGCAGTGGGGCCTTGTTTTCTTTAGTTTACATCACCGCTACTACTCCAAAACGGATTCGCTACAGTTTGATCTGCAACAAAGACCTTATTTCTGATGGCATTCGAAATGCGATGTTATTGACCACAGTATTTGCAACTAGAATTCTGACTTGATTTGTATTGCAGTGTTCGGTTTCAGTGAAATATTATTGTAATAATGGGAGAGCTAAGAAACGTTTTTTAAAACCAATTTTCGCAAGCCCAATCCATATCTATTAGTGCTGGGTTAGAGCTAGTTAGACCACGCGTAGTCACGTGTATCGGCTTTTTGCGGGAGGAGCTTTGCCTATTAGCCATGCGCAGCATTCTGATCATAGACTTGTTACGGCCATAGTTGGTGCGGTGAAAGTTAAGGGGAAGAGGGGTACAGATCTTAGATTCCGAGAGTTGGCGTTGAGGGATATCATTTGTAGCATCGATGTTTTCTGCTAGTAGCTGATTTACAAATAGAATTTTGGCAATTTCACGGCGTTTTTCGAGTGATTGTACGTTTATAAGTCTCAGACGATCTTTATATTTATTTAAAGGCCCCGTAGAGCAAAACGGATTAATCTGCGTTCAAGAGCCACAATTCGGAGGGATTGTGTATCGTGATAGGGCGACCATATTCAAAGATTGGTCTAACAAATGTGAAAAGGGAGACCTCGAGATACAAGGGTTGGAGAATTCCTTCACAAAGCTAAGAGCGGAGTTAGCTCTGCTGATAATGTTATCGATATGACAGCGAAAATTTAGCTCACTGTCACAGATAACACCCTAATCACGCAATGAAAGGACAGAAGGAACGGCCTCGTCACAGATAACATAGGATCTAGAGACTGGTGGGAGACGCTTACGGGAGTATGTAATGGATTGGCATTTATTGACATTGAGCTCAAGGAAATTCTTTTGGCACTAGGTTGAAAAGTTGCCTGAAGACTATCATTTCATCGGCATAGATAGACAAATAAAAGTTTTTGATGATGCAGTCAACCAAGGCGGCTACCTTGAGGCACTCCGAAAGTGGCTGTATACGGGTCGGATGTCGATCATCTAAAGAGGACTTTGTAATTGCCGTTCTAATCGATAAGATTTGATCCACGTAATAAGACCCGCTTGAAGTACTCTTGCTACTGTACAACTACAGAAAGTGGATCTAACCCATGAGCCATTCGATGCTCTCAAGTACAGATGGAGATGAACTACAATCTGGGAGCATAAAATTGGTTGCAAAATACGCAGCAAGCAGATTGAATTTCTCTAAAGAGCTGACAGCTAAAACGTCATTGTAAATGAATGTCGGGATTGATGAAAAGTAACGTGCTTACTTAAATTGTGTAAAGCCATGTTTTTATTTCTGCCTAGTGGGCGATGAGCGTGATAGGCACTGTGGCCTCGTTGGGAAGTGCATGTTACGAATATTATTTTGAAGCTTAGAAAACCCCTCGAAAATAAATTTATTTGTTTTAGATGTTTCCTCAAAATTCGCGAGAATAACACAAAAGACGTGAGCTATCTACTTAATCTGGTGGACTGCAGTTTTTACCACTTTGTGCAGCCTCAACGTGATCCGAAAGCGGTTGCTAAAATAAACAGATGAATTGTCCATATGCAACCAAATTTTTATTGTTTTTATAATTCTTTATTTTGAGTTCATCATACTAAATGTAATAAAAAAAAACTGCAACGACAGCTTAGTTCAACGTATCAGTCAATTAAAAAAAAATAATTTTAAATTTATTTTTAACTCATCATAGAATCCACTAGTTTACGATTCTATAAATAAATTTAATTCGTGTTTCATATGCAAATAAATTTCATCATGTCGATGAAAGCAAAGATTTTACGAGTAAATGAATGAGATTTCCCGCAGCTATTAAACTTATCAACTCGGGATGTTGATTGAATAAGCGTGTTTTTTTAAATTTATGTTATTTGCTTGTAGCCATATATTTGAAAATACTACATATGTATTTGAAAATTATGAAATATCTACGTCATCTTGCTAAGGCCGTTCGATGTTAAATGTATTTTTCATTAAATACGATTGAATAAATACTAAGTGGTATTCGTTTGAATGCATTAACATAAAGACAAATGAAGAAGTCTTAGCGTCAACGCTCCTTTAGATATGGTGGCCAAAAACTCTGCAAGCAGCAATTATTAAACCAATGTTTCACCGAGCCTGCGTGGTTACTGCTAGTATTGGAAAAACCTGTCCTATGCTAATCATACAATTAATCCCCATCCTCACATTGTTGAATATTGAGTGCTCCAGAATGTCAACTTCACACGTCCTCATTAAAAATAATACTTATTAGGTTAGGCTTAAGTTATTTACATATTTGCTTAAATAAATGATTAACAAAATACTCCGCCGGACTAAAGGAAAAAGGAAGTGTTTACAATGAACTTAACAAAAGAATTAGTGATATTTGATTGAAAAATCACTTTCTACGATTGTTTCTACGGATTGCTTACTGACAACTTTCTGTTGAAAGTGTTTGAAGAGACCACGGATACAAAATTAACCGCTTACAGAACCAGATGAAAAATGGATTGAAAAACCGAAAAGAAGGTTGACCTATTCTGTGGAATGTTTTAAGCCTTTTTGGCCAAGTTCAGTGGGAGAAAACTTGGGGGGAATCAAATGTTTCGCTGAAACTATCTAATGAAAAGTGCCAGGGTAATAAAGGAAATACCAGTTGCAGCTTTCAAAAACATTTAATCTAAAGTCCCAAGTCATTGGAAGATAATTGATGCGGTTTTTATCAAGAGCCAGTGTTAGATTTTTGGAAAACTTGCAACTGAAATGACTTAGCAAAATTGCGAATCATCAATTTGAATTTAAAAATAAACATGTACTCCTTAATAGACCAAACGTACTATAAATATAGTGGACAAAGCACTTGGAGACGACTATTTGGCACTATTCTTAGGTACTAAGTTTGACAAGGTTTTGCAATAAGGTCTAGAGTTCAAATTATATAAGAACCTACCTAGAAAAATCCTTCGTAAGATATTCAGTTGAAGGGCCTTGGAGTAGAAGATCCAACTAAGAAATTTACTAGCTATGAACTATGGCTCTACCCAAATAAGTAAGTCATGGAAAAACATGCAATCTTCCGTTCTAGAAATACTTGAGATGGTAAGTTAAAATGGAAAGAATATATTAGAAAGAAAAGATACGAGCTAAGCATAATATATTGGAAAGTTCACTGGTTACTGTGAGCAAATAATGTAAATATTTGGACGATCAACATCCAATTAAGTATCTATACAAAGAATAAAATAATTCAAAATAAATCCTTAGTGGAATAGTAAATGTCGCATGGTATACACGGTTATAATGACTTACTCCATGACCTACAATTCGAAATGGCTAAAAGGCACCCTGTAGTACACAATTACCGACTGCAAATATATACTAATAAACTTCGAAAGAAAGGCCTTCTTGCTCATACGTGGCAACATCTGGAGATTGAGAAGACCCAAGATTCAAGAGCTGATGGACAAAAATCTACGAAAATTTTTTAAGAACTTAAAAATTCCTCAAATTAAAGAATAAAAAATTATTGTCAAACCGTGCTTTCCAGCTCTTCGAAAACTTTGAGGCAGTTTTAGATGACCGTCACAAAGCCACACATGCAGGAATAAAGGGATTGTAACTTAAGAAGAAGCTTGAAATCTATGTCGCATTCGGCAATCAGTCAGCTTAAGAGCTCTCAAATCCACGGTTAGGTTGAAGACTGTCTGGAGCTGTCTTAATTGTCTTGAAGGCTTTGTGTCAGCAAATAGGGAAACAGAGGTCCACATTCTGGGTGGTGAAAGGGTCGAGGGATGAGAAGAGATGCTTTTCGCCAACCCAATGGTTCTGAAATAGGGTGGGATATCACCTAGCAGTGGTCACTGCAAAATAGTGAAAATTGGGATGTCGATGGCCCAGATTAACCAAAATAATGACATTAACAAAAATAAGGCCAAAAGCTACTTGAATTATGCAATAAAGTTTCTCTGTCCACAGAGGTACTACCTACATACATATGTATCACTGAACATATTGTTTGTCCCGTCCGCCCGCACATTAATGACTATTTCATCTAACATGGTCCTTACTAGGCCCAGCGGACATTCAGAACATGATACCTAGAGCCGTATTCAAGTTCATCAAGAGCCTTTTCCCATCCCTCAGTTAACCACTAGACCAACACACTATAACTTACAGGTCACGGTACAAATTTAAGGCTATAGTATCGCATCGCCCAACATATGCTGACGAGTGCATCCCTGACTACTTTCTTTCCCATAAAAAATCATGAAGAATCAATTTCGGGATGTTCAGGCGGAAAGTAGATGTTTTAACTAATACCCTGACCTTAATATGCCTTCTTCTTCGTGTCAAGAAAGGCCATAGGTAGCTGGAAATTTTGTATCAAAAAAATAGGTAAAAAATTATTGCCTCGTGCCACTATCCCTCTCCATTTTTTTTTTTTTTTAAAAAGATCACCACACTTTCATCTCGTGCCAAGGATTTGTCTTATTTCTCTGCATCGTTTCTTATTTGTATCTCCTACAAGCAAATGTTTCATCAAAATATCGTTAACCTCATTCTGCATCCCATGTCTTAACACGAAAACGTTGACAGCAAACAACAACCCGACATAATAAAAAAAAAATAAATTTTTTATCTAAAAAAAACGAACATCATAGGGATTAAAAAATAGCCCGTTACATATACCATCCGGAAGGAAACACTAGAGACCCCTCTTCATTATGACACTTATAGATATAAAACTGCAAAAAAAAAAGATTCCAACCGTTTATGACCCCGAACTGACCCCACAGATGATGATGAACAATGTGTATAGAAAAACTGTAGATTTTTTTTAAATTCTCCCCTTATTTCCAAATTTTACATCCCAAAGGAAGGATATTACCCGCCAGGTATGCTACAGCAAGAGCAGCAGCTTGTGCTAATTTAAAAAATCGGCTCCCGTATCCTTTTCGAAATACGGTAGAATAGAATAATGGCATGCAAACATAAATGCTGGACAAACAATAAGAAGACATTCACTGTTTTTTTGGTTATGCCTAGATTAAAAAGGGGAATGAATCCTTGTGCGCCCAATTGACCATTGTTGGACTTACCTCTGCGCAGAGTTGTCAGACGATCCCTATTTATCGTTTTTATGCATTTTTATTTATTTCACAGGAATGACCCCTATTTTGCTTGCTTAAGCCGTTACAGCTATAATATGCAATGCATCAAGAAAAATATTTGCATCATGACATAAAATCGTGTGAATAGAACTCAAAAGGATTCATTAGTTTCCCCTTTGGATCAGGGATGCAGGGAAGTTATTATGCATATTGTGAACCCTCCGATAGATTGATTTTGAAGTCCTTTGTACGGTTCATTCACTATTGTTTTGGCGCAATATCATTGAGTTTGATTGGAAATTTTACAATTCCCGCGCTAATGCATTCAGGATACACTCGCATAAGAAAAGGTGTGCGCTGTTCGTATTCGTTGAAAACTAACATTTTATGCATATCCTTAGGGGTATAACGAAAATTTGGTTGCAAAGTCCTGTGGCTACTGGATAATTCAACATGACCGAAAATTCAGGCGACTGTAACTCATACATTTTTGCATATTTAACACCAATAGTGTTACAAAATCTGCATTGCAGAAGTCGTGGTTTTTTAGAACTAGTTCCTTAAGACAAGGAGATATTGGATATTTCTTACTATCCATCTAAGCTTGATGGAGGACAATATTTTAAGATATTGAAGAACGGATTCTACAGCTTCGGAATTGTAGCGGCCACCCATATCCTCACATTATTGTCGTCAAGCATTACTTAGAAAGTTCGGCCTTAGGTATTCGCAAAAAGAAGCATTAAAGAAAATCTGAAGTCCAAAATGGAAGTGCTTATCGCCCATTCGAAAGAAATTCACAAACCTCTAGATTTAGCACCTGATAATTACAATATAATAAGTAAGGTTAGGTTAAGAAGGGTGTGTGATGGATGGAACTCATCAAGTTCTCTCAGTGACCTAATGGTCTTTTACTAATTGGTGGGAGTGGTATCTCGTGGTAACCTATCTTATTTGCGGCCTTGAAACCCAGTTGCTGCTTTTTAAGAAGCGTAGGAGATCCGGTATCTGGACTACTGCTACCTCTGCGATGCTTGCGATGAACCTGGATCCTAAAGTGCGTAGACGTCGTTCTTGCAGGGCGGGACCGAGGCATAGTAGATGTTGGATCGAACCCACTTCCTCCTCGTCACCGCAGCTTCTGCATAAATCGTAGGACTCTGCGTTCCATTTGCTGAGCACAGCTCCGATGGCCCAATATCCTGTGATTAATCCCGTTAACATGCGGATGGAGGATCGGTCTAGTTTCAGTTTTGTATAATTTCGGCCATAAAGTACGAGAGGTGGCACAGTTAGCTTCTTTCTCTATTATGGCGTCAATAATGTTGTACAATCAACCAATCGGTGGCAGTATGGATGTGTCAGCTATACTGATGATGGCTTTTTCGTTCCCTTCAATATTGCTACATATATGTCCAGAAACCCAGCAGAGCTTGATTGAATAGTGTTATGATCAGTGCATCGCGACATTGCTTAACCGCTTTTGGTTTGATTGTATTTGATTTAATCGATTTTAAAGCTGCTTGACTGTCAACGAAAATAGTTATATACCCGACGGAGCGAGATGACTGTTTTCTATGCATATAGCGGCCTTTTCTATTGGCAGGATTTTAGCTTGGAAAATACTGTATGCTTATGGTAGTCTGAACGACTCCTGAGCAGAGCTTTCTAGTAGAAGCATGCACCCGTACCAATATCCATCTGATCTACACTTTTGACTCCCAAACTTCTCACCTTGAAAATATGATAGGGATACCGATGTTAAAATCATTGTGGGAGATTAAGTAGTCTGATGTAGCTGTGAAGATTTCAGAGTTAATTTTTCCGCCCATTCTCAATACAATAAGTGCAACGCTTACCGAATTTAAGCAAGAAATACGAAACAAAAAAGCTTCTGGATAAGAGCCACAGGATCACATGAGATATATTTGAAGATTTGGTTACAAAAGGTTTAACTAAGTTCCCTGGAATAATCTAATCCTATTAAACCTAATCTAAAATGAGTCATGCACATACATATGTGTAAACGGTTGCCATCGAATTGAAACTGAAGCATTCATATCTACGATTTTTGATACATATTTAAAATAATGTTTTAGATAAAAAAAAATATTCACATCAAAGCATGCATGCCATTTCTAAAATTATATCAAGTTCCTGGAACTCAACATCTTCAATTTTGCCCCCTTTCTCCACTTCACTTAAATTTACATACCTACACATCCACTGAAATTTTCCAAAAAAGGAAGTCACTCAGGAATTGTACATCACATTAGTCCTAAATTGACACATGACAAATAAAATAAAACTCATGTAACGTACAGAATTGTTCTCTTAAAAAAAGAAGAAGAATTGAATCAGAAAAAACACTCCAAACAAACCTGTCACTACTGGCACGAGCCATTTGTCATTTAACTGCTCAAAATGTATTTTCCCTTCCCTTCTCTGTGTCCAAAAATAGTTAGCTCATTGGAGACGCCAATAAAAAAATGTACCACAACGACAAAAGCAAAAACCATCCAGAAACAGTCCACCATCCTTAAATAAAACAAACACCACAAGCGCAAGACCGCCAAATGAACATAAAAGTGCATCGAGTGTCACCCTCCCCCTGCTAGCACTGCCACGATGTCAGATGCAACAATCAACTAACCTCCCCCATGATCATCATCATCAATCGTCAGTGTGGTAGAACTTTCTCTCCTTCTACCCCAAAATAAATCCGATTTAATCGACTGTGCATATCAAATAACCGCCTCGGGAGATCTTCTGCCGATCCTCGTCAATGGAGTGTGCCTCATATAAATACCAACACAGGCTCCCTCCATCTAAAAAGGGAGAAATAAAAAAAAAAGAAATTACCAACTAAATCTGTGGCAATACGAACCATGTGTTGTTGCTGTTGTTTTTTAATACATGCCACGCGACTGAACACGCAAGACGTACGACAAAAGGTGAAGATCATCATGATCAGACATAGCAGCGCGATACAGCATCATCAGTCCCATCCAGAAGATATTCACAAGGAATTAAAAAAAAAACAAGAAACCGCTCGCGGTAGGCAATCGAATGGTATCAACTGAGTAGGGAGCAACTGCATCCTTAAAAAAGAAGATAGGAGGGAAGATGGGGGTTCGGCTGAGGTCACATAGCGTGTGCGTATTTTTTACCATTCCTTGGGATTTCATAAGATTTTTTACCTGGTCCTCGCCGGAGAGGATTTTCTATCTAATCGGGAGAACATTAACCAAATAAAAAACGCATATAAAAGAGGACGAGGGAAACTTCAAGAAGTGTGTGTTGACTCATTTACCTTTTTATGAGGATTCCCTGGGATGAAAGATGACTAACGACATAGGACATACTTTGGACACGTGCTTATGTTTTAGGTTTAGCTCGTTATTCTTTAGCATAACCAGGCTTTGCGATCAATGGCATTGAGACCGAAATTTTAAGAAATTATGGTCTTGTTCTGAAGGTCTATGAACAAGTGGAGTGCAAATGTTTTGGATAAACTCGTAACCACTGCCTGAGCAAACTTGAACTTGCAAACTAAGGGTTTTCAATGTCGTGCAAGATTTTTTGTTGAAGGGGTGTATAGATGAAACGGGAACGACTTCTGTTCAGCCGTTCTCCGAACCCGCAAACCCGACTCAGTATACTCTGTTGGACGGAGTAATCGTTCCGAAACGCGACAAATTTATATACATATGTACTTGTCGAAATTTGCCAGGGAAATTGCGATGACGCTTTGCACACCGAATGAGCGTGGGGTGCTTAAAATGACGCGAAACTCTGCAGTCTTTTGTGACCGCGAAAAGCCACCTAAACTTAAAGGATTGCTCTATACGACATTCGTGCGTCCGGCTTTAGGATACGCATCGCGGTGTTGGACGATGTATGAATAATATAAGGAAAAATGACAGCGACGGAGATGAAAATGTTACGGATGTCAAAGGGAGTATCAAAACGCGACCTAATTAGAAGTACGCGTATTTGCGGAAGAAAAGAAACCGATTGTTGAAAAACTCCAGGCTGAGCTCCACTCCAGGTACAATAGCGACTCAAATTCCTGTCGAAGTTCGGAAAAGAGGTAGAAAAAGCAATTGGATTACTCAAATGCAAAAGCAGCAGTAACTTCTCGGCCTCAGTGAGGAGATGATCCAAAATAGAGCGGCTTGTAGAAGGATATTGAGGTCCGTAAACTTAGCCAACCCCACAACCGGCGCAGTAGCAAGGAAGATAAGTGGGAGAAATATGTAGCATAAGATGTACTTGTACGTACGCGTTATATATGTATTTCAACGGTTAACAAAAGAAAAAGAAGAAGAAGAAGACAAACTACGTGTTTCCTTTAGGGGTGCGTCATATCCTTCCTTGTTAAAGCCATTGGAATAGTTCTATGAAAAAGCTGTTCCAAAGGAGAAGTCTCATCCATTCAAACCTCACGGATGAGGTGCCGTGAAATAACGTCGAGCGAAATAAAGCCGAATTTTGGAATCTGAAAATTCGACCTTATTTCACTTTGCAACAGTAAAGCCGAAGGCCGTCCTGTGTATGAGTCAAGGAATTGCCCATAACTTTTTTTTTAGCAAGCGTAGCGAGCTCACCCAACTCGACTTTCAGGCTTTCACCCGCTAGTCACTACTAAGTTGGGGTGGGTGACCTCGCTACAGTCGCTAAAAAAAAGCTATGGACATTTCCTCGACTCATACCTACACCGGACGGCCTTCGGCCTCACATGCAGGTGCTCAGGGCGCCGATGCGCAGCATATGTCACAGCACCGTTATAACTAATGGCAACGCAATAAGACCAAATTGTACTTATTTCACTTTACCGAAGTGAAATAAGGACAAATGTTGAAATATGTCCTTATTTCACTACTATTTCACAAATTCCGAGATTTGGCCTTATTTCGTTCGGCGTTATTTCACAGCAACTCATCCATTCAAAAAAATGAGAAATCTCTACCGAATAAATACTCACAAGCAAAATAAAAATGTATGTATCTGTAGCATAATGCATGTATCTGTAGCAAGTACTCTGCCAACGAAGTTATTTAAGATTAAAAATTCAAGTTTCATGCACCAGGTTTTTTCTTAAATATCGACAGTTTAGAGCGTTTCATATACATAATTGATATTTAAGTATCATTTAAATTCGGAAATATTGACGAGAAATCCCCTAAGTAGACACCAGCATGGCTATCGGAGTGGTAGATCCGGAGAATATTACCTTTCTTATAATATTGAGAACGAGCTGGAAGAGCTACAACCCTATACTCACCAGAGTGCAATGAGAAGTCTACATTGAAATTACTACCGCCACTCGTACTGCTCCTGGCGACCCTCTGCTTAGTTTGCTACTACTGGACCTTACTGTTCCGTACGAGACAGTGAAAGCGGTATCTGCCTGTTTCTCCGAGAGTCTGTCATATGCTTGGACGACATTTAAGTGGGTCTCATTTTATAATGACCTGGATGTTAAAATTCTGTTCAGCGGACTTGAATATATGCTGTCGTCAAAAGCATTGATCGACTGCATGCGATAAAATGTCAAACTGTTGAAAGTTATAACTTCAATTACTTCGGAGTCAATATACGCATAAATGCCACACCGTTGTAAAGATTCGACAAAGATTGATCTTCGGGAAAGTAAGAAAGGACAAAAATCATTCCTGTGCGTGTGAGCATAGCGAATGTGCCAAGATGTTGGTGTAGTCAAAAAAGCCCTAATAAATAACCTCACTTTCAACAATCGTGGACGCTGTCAAAAAGTTTCACAATAACTAGAAATACACCTCTGTTTTAAAGACATGGCGAATACAATGTGTAATGTGCATATAGTGCAAGTGTATGGAAGTATGCTGTATCATAGGTGGAAACTTTTCTTGTAGTAAAAGCAACAAACATGGTAACCTCAATCTGAGATCGAAGGTGAAGTCTTAATAAAATCATCAAGTACTTAAGACCTTAACGCCTAAGGGGAATAAGCATTTGATTTCCGCAAATATCTGCATGAAATTTTACGATGTTTCTATTTATCTCATTTGATCAACAATTAGGCCGAGAAATCCTCCTTATCATCGCTAAGTTCCACTATTTTTTTAACACAAATTTTTTAAGTTTGTCCTTTTTTAAATCAGAACAACATGCAAAATGCTGTCTAAGTACGACTATTCCGTTCATAATTGCATATCCTTGCTTGACAAAGTAGGCAATGATACAATAAACAGTCATTGCTAAAATTTAGTGGCAGAGAGGGGATTATCTTATACTGCCGTGCTATCACTATCTCCCAAATTCATCTAACAGAAAAAAAAGTAACAAAATACTTTCTCCTTAACCTTCAAAGGATTTTCTTCTTTTATTTATAACGCAATTTCTACTTTTATAAACTTTTTTTTTACCCAAAAATCCTTTTGTGTCCTTTCATACCAAATTTCCTTCATTTTGTGTTCTTTTTTTCTCTTAACTTAGAAAGGATGAAAAAAAAATAGAGCTACACAACATATTGCAATCGTTACATCAACCCCTTATGTGTGATTCAACCCCAACAAAAACGTTTCGAATTGAACTTTAAGGCAATCTCCACTCCCTAAGCCTATGGCTTTCTTCTTCTTTGGACGGGTGTTTTTTTTTCTGCCATTTTTGGACCTAAAAAAAGGACGAAAAAAATTAAGAAAATAAATTTCGGTTCTCTCCCTTTTTTTTTTTTTTTTTTTGAATTTAGTAACATTACGATTCACCCTTGTCAAGGTATAGAGGACTCACATATTTATGTATGTGCCTTAGATATGTGACTCCCATACCTTAACTAGCGTCAACCCTCTCGGCCGCAAAGTTAAGCTACAAAAAAAATAAAAGAAGTCCCCAAGCCTAACACAGCAGCAACGAAAAAAAAAGGAAGCAAACATCATCCCTTCCATTTCATATATGAAAGACATCCTTTTCTATATCTCATAGGACACTCAATCAAGTGAAGGAGTTTTCCTTTCTATTTAGTCCTTTAGTCCCTTAGTCCCAAAAGTTTTCTTTTTGCTCCTGCCCACCTCCTTTTGGGTTTTATTTTTCTTTTGGATGCTGTTTTGTATTATTTTTCTTCCTTGTTTTCCTACAGACCGGACCGTAGGACGTCAAGCCGGTTGGCAGGATAGCAAATTTTATTCAGCTTTATTGTTTTTATATAAATTTATAAATATAACGAATGTACATATGTGATGTTTATATGGTCCTTATATAAGTGAATTGTGAATTTCTACCCTTTACGGCGACAATAAAAAGGGGAAACGATTGCCAAAAGGGTTCGGATGGTTTATCACATAAAGAGACGGCTGTCCAGTGAAATAAGGAATGCGTGGGCATGAGTGGGATGGTGAGTATGTACTACAGTACCAGATGACTTGGCATCATTATCAGCAGCTCCGCAGATATTTACTTTCAACCCTATTCGTTGACGGTGCGATATTTTTTTGTGCCTTTCTGCGATTAGCAACCCCTTGAAAATTACGAAGTATCAAAGCTTGTCCAGCTAAATGCGTCAGGGGCAAAGCAAGGCCTACCATTCAGATTAACTAACAGTCCTTTTCATCCCCTTTTCCTATTATCGCCGGAATACATAAACGACATTCCACCCCCTGATGTAATGCAGCATTATGCAATTGTCCTGCGGGCAGCACATTTCTACCAGAAATTCGAATATTATTGAGTTTTTCTACCCGAAAATTGAATCCTTTTGACGCGCATCGTCATGTGTCATGTGCGTGGCATGTGCCGTACGCACCCCACAACTAATAACAACAGGAGAGGGTTGGTGTTTAATAGAAAAAAAAAGTAAATAAATCTCACAGCAACCCTATAATCTCAATCGATACAATTTTTAGCAAATACATCCTTTTTTATTTTTTATTTTCAAAAACCTTACTTTGGTATCAATTTTCGTCCTTTTTTTCATTTTTTTCCTTTTAGGTACGATTATGTGTGATGCGTTTAAATTTATATGATTGCGTTAAGGACGCGTCAGTTGTTTGGGAAAAGGGGTTTTGATTTTTGACAAACGTCCTGTCGTCGGTAGTGATGAAGATGATGGCGTAGAGAATAATGATGGTGGTAGTGGTTGTCGTTGTGCTGATGATGCGATAATTTGTAGACCGTGAAATCATTTGTGCTGGTTTTTGGATTTCTTTTAAAGGATTTTTCATCAAAAGGATTGCTATTGTTTTCTAGTTTTTTTTGTTGTACGATGTGGGGTGGGAAATGAGAAGGAGTGAATTGGCAACTTATGGAGAGGAAAATACGAAGGCGCAGGCTATTTTAGGGATATGGATGCAGAGGTTTATGAATCAGTTTACATTTTAACGACTTTTAACGATCAGAGTGTCATCTGATGATACCAGGGAATCCATTTGAATGATTCGATGCGCCGATGAAATGTAATTACTCTTCTTCGTACTTTTTGCAAACGGTGCACTAACTTCCATACGCAAAAACAAGAAAGACGGGGTATAACTCCTACCCCTCTAGGTGCGTTAACGAAGCGTGTGCGCCATGTTGTTCGGTGTTCTGCAATGCGTTTCAGCTCCACTTCACTGTATGTTTGTAAGGAATTGTCGTAGAGAGTGACGGATCCAATACGCTTTTGCTCCGTAAAGAAAAGCTGTAGGTTCTTCTTGATCTATGATAAGGCTGTGAGTTTGATATATGGTTGTGCCGAAAATTCCCAAGATGATTCGTAGACATCTGTTTCCGAAGATTTGAAGCTTGCGAATGATATTTGTGTTCAAGTACTGACCGCATAGAGCAGTGTTGATTCCTCGTTGGAGCAGAACAATGGCAGCTTAGTTCTTGTTCTTGAGAACGGTGCTTTTCCAGATATTATGTAGGTAGCATTCCGGACGCAGATTTTGCTTTCGCGATCCCAGTCTAGTCCAGTACCACTGCAGTTCGATGATACCACGCTCCTAAGTAAAGAAAGTTGGCTACTTTCTAGACCTTTTGTCCAGTAATGTTGCGCGTTGAAATTTGAACTGGTCTGGATTTTGACTGTGTACATAGCTGAGTTTATTTTTAGCCCCGTGTTGTTTGCCTTGGCTTGTGGACCACTTGGGTATAGCTTGATGAGGGCCCATTACCCGATGTGAGAGCAGCCAAATATCATAGCCCTAGTCTATATGGTTTGGGTATAATTATGGTCTATTGTGCCCCCTGCCTTGCCTTGGAGAGGTTCGTTCCCTCGTTGGAGTTCTCCTCGCATCTTGATTACATCAGAATTGTGTTTGAGGGTCATATCCTCTAGGTTTGCCTTGGCGAGAATAATTCATCCTAGAATCTGAGTATAAGAAGCGGGTCCATGGTTGGCATATCCTCTACTGATAATTGGTAGTTGCCCTGAGTTTGCAGTACCCCGTTAGGAAGCATGTTAGGATTCGTAGGTTGTTCCTGTTAAGTTTGTTTAAGCATTCCTAAAAAAGTTTTGACTTAGTGACATTGGAGTCGAGTGCTTTGATAGCCGTTTGACTGTCTGACAGTATTGCTATGTCAAATACAAATTCTTGGCGCAACGGACCGTATGTGGTCCAGGGCCTAGCTTCTCGCGACCATTTGTGTTCTGCGCGTTATATTTTTCACACAAATGGAAGGGACCTACAGTTTAGAGCTATATCCGAAAGGCACATCGAGAAGCTATCTCTTGACAGTTATTACTCTCGGACGTTTGTCAGACATTCGCGAGAGGTGGGACCGTGAAAAACTTTTTGGTGTTCTCTGGGATTCGAACCTCGAACCTCACGCTCAGCGATCCTAACCACTAACCACTTGAGCCACGGAGCCCACAGTGCCACAGTTTCTATATCTTCTTTCGAGATTGAGTTGGATGCATCCATCTACATATGTATAGCATGTATGTATTTCAGCTTGAAAGATGCTGGTACTCTTACCCATGGGTTCTGAGCGTTTCGTTTTTGGTGCAAACATGCAGAAGCACGCAAGTCTTTGCACTTTTGTGAGTTTTTCCCTCGTTGTGATAAGACTAGTTCATTTGGCCCATGCTATCGCATCCATCCATCTTAGAATATTTGGGCTGAGTCCCCAAGACTTGCCCGCAAGGCTCCAACAAATCATTAGAGCGCGGGTAGCCTTTTTGGATATCTCCTATGTGTGCTTTTTACATATGAGTTTACTGTCCAGGTGTAGCCCTAGGTACCTTACCTCTTTTACCGATGCCAGTAACACGCTCGACAGTCGGATCGGTGTCGGTAACACACTCGACAGTCGGATCGGATTTGATCGCTGATGTTATCCCTGTGATTGCTAGGAGGTCCGACGTGTGTTCGAAAATTCCTTATTTCGGAGGTTCACTTAAATTCAAAAACAAGTGCTGCCTTCTATGTTCCCTGCATTTTTTGAGCGAATCTCCATCCGAAATCAGAAGATTATTGCATAGACTCTTCATAGACTTTTGGGTGTTTCGACCATCTATCACCTTCTTGGTAACGCTGAGGATAATCCTACCGTCGCACATGCTTACGGCCCTTCCGCCTTTCAGCTTTTACTTGTCACGTCTAAAATTACGCTGCGTTGCCTTCTTCCTTCTTCTTCTAACTCGTGTGTTTCATAGAAAATTCTTCAAAACTTGGTACTCATCCCGTGATCTTGTTTATGTTAAATTCATAAATCTTGAGCTAGAAATTGTAGGATGCCATCCTTCGATTTTCTACGAGAAGATATCATGCGACTAGCATTGTATCCATTTGCAATTTTAATTTATGAGTATAAGGATATACATATGTATGTATACTGGTGATCACTTCGAGTTCTTTTAAGGATTTTATACAAAAAACCGGTGATTAGTGACATTCTTACAAAATCTTAACCAACAAGCATCGAACGCTATAATTTCCTGAAATTCGAGCGCAAAAGTGAAAAGTGTGCTCGGTATTTCGGATTTCGGCAATATGATGTAAAGAAGAGTGAAAACCTTGTGCAGCTGTCGCGTAACCTTTGCCCGGTACAAGTCCTGTTCCTCATTTGCTTCCTTGTTCCGTGTTCAGGTTGCGATAACAATAGTTTTTTCCCGGCACAACTGAAGCACACAATGCAAAAACCTGAATGCTCTTCAAAGGGACAGTAAACAGCAGCATAGCTACACCAAAAAGGATAACAACAACACAACACAGCCATAACGAAATCGAATTCGATTGATTTTACCCCAAACAAAAAGTGAACGCTGGAATTTTTCAACAAAATACCGTTTTGTGTGTGTAAAATTCTAAAATGCAATTTTTTCCCTCAAAATAATACTCGTACAATCGTCCCCCTTCATCGGACGCTGCACGTGTATGCATAACAATAAGGGTTGGACAGCGCGCACCAAAAACACACATACAACACCATATGAAGGGATGAACGATGACGTAACAGGGTGAAGTACGTGCCGAAAAAAAAGAAAAAATTCAGCTTCGTCATTCTCATCATCATCGATAAAATGAAATCCAAAGGATACTCCATCTAGATTCATAATTCCCGCCAGAATGGGAGCTAAGCAACGTTAGACACACGGAAGTCGATTAGAATGGCAGGCATGCTATACATACTTACATATAAAAGGATAGTGTGACCTCTTTTAAGGGGTTGAATGTGCACACACGAATTATCCAATTCATTGTTTGTCCCGGGACTGACCAATGCTGGACAGAATCACGCAATATCGTTCGTTCGCGCTTCCGGAAAGGCGAATACGTCCGAAAAGGGATATGCCAGCCTATAGTGTAGTGGTGTTGGTGCGATAGGATTAATGGACTTTTGCGTATGAAGAACCCTTCGTGCAAGGGAAGGAAATTTAAAAAAAATGGATTGATTGACGCGCTGGCATTGAATTGGCGCCAAGGCATATGGTCACTCTTATTAATACGGTAAATTGCATTTTCCCTTGATCCCATGTGGTCATTAGAATGATGGTCAGTTTGAGTAATGTTTTTCGATGAAAATTGCGTGATATTGTAGTGGTGGTTGGGCCATTAAAATGAGAGATTGGAGGGAGGCTATTCGAAAATATGCGCTCATGGTCCCTCAGAGGACGAGGACGACGCCACCAAAGAATGTTTCTTCGAGCTCCTCCACATGACATACATACATATGAGCAATGTCCTAAATATGACGTTAAAATCATACTTGGCGATTTTGACGCCAAGCCGCGAAAGGAGGGCATCTTTGGTGGGGCATTTGGTATGCAATGTGTGCACGATGCCAGCGGTGCTATTTCAAGCAGCTGGAGATGAAGAGAGCATGATACTCATCGTCAACAACCTAGTTGGCCTCTATCAGTGTGGTTTTAGGCCAGGAAGGCCTACAGTCGATTAAATTTTCACACTTCGGCAGATCCTGGAGATAGAAATGAGCTATTCATAGCCATGCTAAGTTTTGGCATCCGTGCCAAACTCGTCCGTCTCTGCAGGATGGCGATAGAGAACGCTCGGTGCTTCACCAAGGTCGGTAATGACTTTATCAAGGCCTTCGGTGTCAAAAAAGAATTTAGATAAGGTGATGCGCTGTCATGTGACTTCTTTAATATCACACTTGAAAGAATTGTGCGAAACTCACAAGCCAACACCGGAGGCACAATTTTTCAAAAGTCTGTGCAACTACTATCGTACGCTGACAATTTTGACATTATTGACAGAACACAGCAGCCTGCCATTGGTGCATGGCATGGTATCGAAACGGAAGCTGCCGAAAGCTGTAAATGAGGATAAGACCAATTATACATATGCAGTCAACAAGAAGGAACACACACCATCGACGAACTGGACAGAACGTCACAGTCCATAGCTCAAACTTTGATGTAACAAGGGAGTATTCTACTTTGGCTCTGTTTAAACTCTGGCAAGACCTCTTCAGAAGTAGAATTAAAAATAACTCTTGTCAATCGCTGTTTTCTTGCCTTGATAAGGCAATCAAGTAGTAAGGCCCTATCTGGAATATCCCAGACCTTCTTTATGGTGCCGAAGCATGGACTCTGTCGAAATCGAATGAAGACATCCTCGGTGGTTTCGAGGGGAAAACTCTTCGTAAGATACTCTTATTAGGTCCCGTTTGCCTTGACGGGCTTTAGTTGAGAAGATTAAACGAGAAAATATACGAGGTGTACAGCAACATCGACCTTGTCAAAAAACTGCGTATTAGTCGCTTAAGATGGCTAGGACATATAGAGCGAATGGACAACAATGCTCCGGCCCGCAAAGACAACGCAGTAGAGGACGACCTCGCCTAAGGTGTTGCGTACAAGTAGAAGGGGACCCCGCGACCTATGTCTCCACATAAGTAAGTAAGTAAGTAATTCTTTCTACTATTCGTCCCGGATGAGCATGAGGAGAGGTTAGGTTAGGTTGGGTGTCCGCACGAGAGTGCAGACACACTTAGACCAGTAAAGGTCCTTTGTGATACCATGGATCAAACCAATTGACCACTTAGAGACTAACAAAACCAACCGGAGCTTTTGATAAAGCGATGGATGCACATGACGCCTAAGGACGCCAGGTCGCCAACGTCTTCAAGGAAGGGGAAAGGAAATGGATTATTCTTTTATGCGACAAGGATGGGCAATTACATAGGAGGAAAAGGATGGTTTTCTCCTCCTCCTCGTCTTGTCCAGTAAGAACACCGATAGTGCAGCTCATCTGTGATCGCTTTAGTTTAACCAACTTGGCACTACGTTTATGATCTACCCTGGGTCAGATCTGTCTTGTAATTCGACACGTTGAGCCGTTTTCCCATCTCAGGTTGGTCTTGCTAAGAGCGTTCAGCTTCAGTAGATGCTTACATGTAGCTAGGCGCATACCTATTGATTGCCTATCAGTCAGAATAGCGTAGTACCCTGTCTGGCGAGCTCGTCTGCCCTGCAGTTGCCTGCAATGTCTCTGTACCCTGGCACCCAGAATAGGTGAATGTTGAACTGCTCTGTCATCTCCATAAGAGATAGACTGTAATTGAAGGCGGCCTTTGAGGTCCTTAATCGCCATGATTTCCGCCTGTTTTACCGGATTTTTACAGGATGTTTTACCGTCAGTTACCTCCTTACTGATGTACCAATACTGAATCCACTCAGTGCTCATGCTTATGCATGGTCAAGGCCCAGCAGAGAGTCAAGAGTAGTTAAATCTATACTTACCGTTGCGAGGTGTCGCGTCTCGGAGGCTATTCATTTCAACTAACCGGCCGAAAATGGTTTATTTATCGATTTTAGCGTGAAAGCGACTGAGGAGATCATACATTTTTTCCTCGTTCATAAAGGTGGACGCATGTTAGATTTATATTATAAGAAGCAACTTTGATAGCGACCTTGAAGTTGATGACCAAAGCCGATTTCCACGACAAATCCGAATCTTAACATGTGCAAACTTATGTAGCCGCTGTAATAAAGGAATTAATCTTTGCATTTTTCTATACCGAATCCTTTTCATCGCGTCTCCTGCATCGAAGTAATGCCTGCGAAGAAGATACAACAACGAACTGTTCGAGATGTTCTTGCGAGTCTACCACGACAAGAACATCGACTTTGCCTCAAGAGTTAAAATTCATCTCTAAACACGGTTGGAATATTTAAGCAAAGAGAGCAAGCATTGATCTCCAACCCGGATTGTCTTCGATCGTGGAGGCAAAACCCGAAAAGGGGAACGATCGTTGGTTAAAGAACAGATTCATCCTCAGCGACAGTATATCTTACACTCTACAGATACGTACAAAAAGAAAACATTATCCTGTTCGTTCGATGCTTATTTGGTCCTTCAGCCATCATGCGATATGTTCAGCTGCAAGTTTTTAATTTTTCTCTCATTATTGTGGATTAAGAAAAATCCCCTATAATTTTCTCGTGCTACTTTTAATAACACGGTGCACGGTTTCATCAACTGATGTCCGCCTCCATTTTTCTCTCCTTTCACTCTTACTTTTCAAGAGAAGACGACTGTTGAGATAAAAGCGCACGAGTTAATCGAACACACAAACCATTTTCATTATTTCTCTTCCTGCTTTCGTTTTTTTTTTTTTTTTAGCAAACAAATCAAGGAAACAGCATGTAATTCAAGTCGATGTTGGTCCTTCTTTTTTCATGGCAAACATTGAAAGTGAAAATATCGAACCGATTGATTGCACTTACGCCCCCCAGTCAGCAAAAGAAACCGATTTCGGCATCAAATCGAATCCGACCAAACTCTGCTGGTATTGGGATATTGAAGGATACACAGAAAGGATTCAATTTCGCAAGCAAAACAACAACTGTTCGATTTTCTTTGACAAATGCAATCATGTTCTTCTGTAGAAACATGATATTTCAAAAAAAAAAAATTAATTCAACACAAAAACAGGACGATGGAGAGAAAATAGCTTATTCACTTACACACACTTACACGCATTGGGCTGCGGCATATTTGCCAAAGAAATGGAAAACATAATATGAGGATAATTGAGTTAAACGATATATTATTTTTTTTGTTCTGTTTGTTTGTGTTCAAAGGATATCACATAATATTCGAATGGCTAGGGTATAACTTACACATGTATTGTCCGGGGCAACGGGTTCTATACCCCATTAGGAACTTGAATCCTTATATTTTTTTCTACCGTCCTTGGTTGGAAAAAATAAATAAATAAAATGACAAGAAGAAGAAGCTCAGGGATATCAAGGATCCATACGGCATTTCTCAGTCTCCTATGGAAACTCCTCAATTTTCTAATTCACTGGACATTCGTGGTGATTTTTTTTATTTTTTTTTATTTTCATTTTGCTTTTCTATGATATTTACAAAAAAAAGGACGAAAACGATGGATTTCGTTGTCAAAAACAGGCACAGGAATCAAAAGTTTCAAGAGTATGGGATAGAGAAGAGGTGGTTGTGTTCCTATACTTTGTTGTTGGCTTTCATTACTTTCTTTTTTTCTCGGTGTCCATTCAGGGCCAGTTTTTTATATTTTTTTCTGGTTGTAGAGTGGGTAGATTTTCAGAGGCTGCTTCGATTTCGGCGAAGTGAAGACAACACAAAAACTTGGATTCAAGTTTCTTTCATTTTGGTAAGTAGTCCTTTTTCAATGAGATATATGGCTTAGCATGGGTTGTTTGGTGTTTTTTTTTTTTTTTTTTGTTCAGTTGTCATGACAGTGGAAAAAATATGTCCATCGAAAGTGATAAGAACACTTTGGGATGTCCTTTACTCGTCCATTTCAAGGGCTTTAAACCAATTCACAGTGCGCATCGTAAGAGACGAATCACTTTCTAGGAATGACGTAGGTTCTTCGTGTAAGAGCGTTTTCAAGAGTATACTCAATAATTGTTAGCAATTCAGTTACATATAAAATCCAACCAAACAACTGTACTGTGTAACGTACATATATGGTCTAATTTTGTCTAATATATACTCTAGTATCTATGAGTGGATTACGCTTTAAAAAGGCTGAAGGCTCGCAATCATACGAGCGCATGTGGACTCAATGAGACTCGTTATTTGGAAGCCTTTCAATGAGTATTAATTTTTTAAAATATAAAAACTATCTGTGTAGAACTTTAGACCGGCTGTTAGAAACGTTTTGGGTTCTGCGACTGGAAATGAAGTTGGGAGGTTCAAAAGCCAATAGCAAAATGTGTGTGGGCCTCATATAAAGAAAATTTAAAACCGCGACATCCACAAGTTTTATGGTGACTGTAACGAGGAATGAAAGCAGTATTGATTTGCCTGAGGATTTGCCGTCAGAGCCTGACTTAAGCAAGATGTCATAAGCTACACTCATGTGAAGTGCTTGATGAAAACCTACATTAATGCAAAATACACTCATTTTAACTCAAAACACGCTCCTGTCCGACAGAAGATAAACACGATGTGATCAAAGATTGTTTTTATAAACTGCTCGGTAGCGCGATTTTAAGCCAGAAATTAATCTGGGAAAATTGCGCGTGCACTCTCGAACGTTGCCCTCACTTGGTGTCATGATGAATGAATTGGCCACGAATACGATCTCCGTACGAAGATTTATCGGTGGATGCATACCGCAAGGTGATGCCTCATCTACTCTTCTCTAGAAACTAATGGTTAGCAAACAACTACTAAGTCTGAAAGTGCAGTGCTGAAAAAGACGTTGCCACAATTGTCCCTGGAAAGTGACTTACCACGGTTAGAAAAACCTTACGGAATACGCTATCTTAGCTCTCCTTATTAGGTGATAATTATGGATTAGGGGTAAGTCCCTAATCAACCCGGTCCTGCTTTATGGTGCAGAGCCCTGGATTCTGTCAAAAGCGGATGAGGTCGCTCTTGCCTGTTTCGAGAGGAAAATTCTTCGGGTGATTTTTGGACCCGTCTGCATAGACGGTGAGTGGAGGAGGAGACACAACAACGACCTGTACAGGCTGTACAGCGACCTCGACTTAGACAGAAGAGTGAAGGTCCAACGACTGAGGTGGCTAGGTCATGTAGAGCGTCTGGACACAAATGCTCCGGCCCGGAAAATCTCCAAAATCATTCCCGAGTGACGGCGCAGTGGAGGAAGACCACGACTCAGGTGCCGCAAGCAAGCGAAAGGTGACCTCAACCAACTTAGCATGTGAAACTGGAGGCAGCTGGCTAAAAATTGAACTTCCTGGAGACGCTTGTTAGTTGAGACCCAGGTCCACCCCGGACTGTAGTGCCACCTTAAGTAAGTAAGTAAGGGCTAAGTCCACACAAAATTGAATTAGTCATCTTTTACAGGAAACCTCGTGTTCACCTTTATAAATTGTTCGGAGATACCAGCTACTAACTATTGGACTTAATGTCTCCTCAAGGTGCTGCAGCCTGGATAGCAGGCACTCCAACTCCGACTACACCCTGTCACGAGCATTTGAAGTTCAAGCTTACCTTCCCTTCCACACGGAAGAAGCGGTAATTTAACATCACATGAAAGCGTGAAGGCGAAGTGAGAGGAAATGTGTTCTCCAAGGAACTGAAACTTAAGATCTTTTCCTGCTTTCAAGATCATTGAATGATTCTACGTCGGACGGGGTGGTTCTTGTCTCACCCCACTTGTCCTCCTCACCTACACCAAAGTTGCCCCCTTGGCCTCATTCTGGCTCACAACAAGTCCGGATATGATATCTCTGCTTTAGGAAGAGGAAATTATGACTTTCAGGAGAATTTTCAGCGTATTTTTATAAGAGCATATTCAGCAACTATCGCAATCTTATAAGCAGGCAACTCCAGGGAAATTCTAGTACTTTGTCAGACTGTAGTTTATTCTATAGAGTCACAGAATATCTGCACGAGTTATTTTTGGGGAATCCTATATCTTTCTTAGGCACTTTAAGGTGCTTTTAGAGTGTTGACCATTAATGGCATTCAATGAGTTCTAACTATAGCTTGAGGTATCTAAACGATCTACTTTTTCGGATTCCCCTACGGTGAACACTTTCTTTCACCTCTTCAAAAGAATACACCTTAGAGTGGTTAGATTGCTCACCGTTGTACCAATGTTTACAGTAGTATTGGACATGCTCCCAGAGATTTCTTTAATTCAAGGTTGTACCTTTCCCAATTTGTCGAAAGGCCTTTATTTACTTTACTTAAAACTATAGTATTTAAGATTAACTCCAAGAAGTCGCTTCTATAAGCAGAATACTTACAACAACTAGACTCTCGACTCGAAAAATAGGATAAATACTTTATGGATCGATAATTTTTCCAGTTCTGGTGAAAGTATCTTCACTGATAATGAATCGGTAAGCTGATCTATTCAAGTAACGAAGTCTTAAATGGATATTTAGTCATCTGTTCTAGAGTAGAAAATCTAGGGGAGAATAAAACCGAAAAGTAACTAAAGTGTATTTGAATCCGAACCGCCTCGGTTAGGAAGGTTGAAGGATCGATTGAAAGGAAGGCTTTAGTGCACCAAACAAAAGCTTTTCTTTCATCAATAAAAATGGGATGGAGGTACTCAGATTTTCAGCTGAATAAATGAACTTGTGCAGGTGCTTAGTATAAACGATGAAGTGGCACCTTCCTCCTTAAATGCAATTCTTAAGGGCGTGCTACTCTCAAATCCATTTTAGGGCACCAATTATTATTGATTCAAACAATAATTACGTTTACAGAACAAAAAATCAGAGGACATTCGTCTTCTTTCATAAAAAGTAAGACTGCAAATTAAAGTGTCACACTCATGTCAGAGTGCATGAGCCTTAAATTGGGTGCGCAAACATACGCAAGCAAAAATCGTCTAAACCTCAAAATGCAGCGTTCGGGCCTGAATTTCGTGGTGCACATGTACAAATGTATTTAAAAAAAAAATTCTTAAGCCGTTTTCAATTATCCTTTTTCGATTTGTTCTCGCTTCGCTTTCTTTGTCGGTTATGCCATCTTTTGTTCTTTCCAGCGAAAAAGGAATACCTCTGGATGATGCGGGGTAAATTGCGAAACACCCAGGCGCCAAACATCAAGGTGAAGAGAATGAGTTCTTGAAAGGAATGAAAGAAAACAATAAAGGATACGACCGCACCACATACTCGCATAGAACAAAAGGAATCTAAACTGAAACCTGCATAAAAAAAAAAAACATATGACGCTATCACAAATCCTTTAATTTGATATCCTTTTAAGTCGTCATCAGATTTTTTCCTTCGAAAGGTAGGCTATTAGGGTATAGTTCCTAAGACATTGGCAGTACACCTTTTGTTTGGATACTCAAAGTATCTGCAAGGACAACAAGAATAATGATGGTGATGGTGCAAGTAATCAATTAAGGATAACAACAAGAGGAGAGGTTAATTCGATTTCTCCTTTGATTCCAAGACATCTAGTGTAGGTATCTACTCTGACTTGTGGCATAAAATTTGATAAATTTCCTCCGTCATTTAGCTGATATGGTTTTTATTGATTAGTGTTGACGTACACTAAATACTTCGACAAAAGTACGCAAATTCCCACACAGTGATGGTTTTTGTTTCAATAGATTCGCTTTGAATATTTACATTCGTAAGAGGTAAAGGTAAGTCATCTAATTGTATTCTTCTTCTCTTCCTTTTGTTCGGCGAGGATATGATCAGGATTATAGGGATCATAACCATCCCACTTTACTACATCCCCACTGGTATCTGCAGGCCTCCCGGTTTCAGATCACTTCGTCACTGTGGCCAACGAAATGCTGCTGACTGAATGAATGACTCATTCCTTGTTTGCATACCTGTAACTTTTGGACCAGTAAAAGCTAGCATTGAAATGAGGAACTTAAGTCATTGAGGAATTCTTGAGTAAGCCAGAGAGGAACTCAGAATAAGATGACCCGTTCCATAGAGACGAAACAAGTTTTTGGGCAAACATCAAAAAGAGAGAGGCCATTGCATCAGAAGAGAAGAAGTAAAACAAAATAGTCAACTAGGAATCGATCACTCACTCCCTTCTTAAAGCCTAAAATAAATTTCAGTACTTTTTTCCATCTTTCGTGTCGAGACAGTCGCCGTTTTCTGCAGGCTATCTGGAGTTCGTAGGCCAAAAAAGAGAACACCTCAAAATTGTCTGCCATTGAGACAGAAACGGGGATTTTGCTGCATAAAATATTGCCAAATAGGTTAAAAAAAAAAGCTCTGATTTCGATCAATGTATAACCAAAAAAGCATTAGCTACAAAAGAGAGGAGTTTCTAGAATAAGAACGACAACTTGACTGCCTCCTTTAATAAGAATTTCTAGCTTTATCTGCTGCATCTTTGGTTATCCCTGAAGGAGACTCTATTGTTTGAAATTGCTTACTTACGCTTTAAGTAAATTCGTCATGAGAGAGAGCTGCTAGGAACGCAAAACCTTTTAGATGGAAGTAGAAATATTGTTGGTCCTCAAACACATAGCGCAATATTTAATTCTACTTTGGCTGCAGCTATATTTTGTGAACCTAAACCTTTACCAACAAGCTAGAATCATCCTGTCTCTAATTAAATACCAGCGTATTCCAATTTGGTTGAGGTCCCATTCCACTTGCGTACACGATCGAATATTTGGTCTAGATCTTTTCCCCATTCCTTTGGGATACGTTCAAATACGTTTAAAACATCGCTTTTCATGACCTAACCACTTCAAGCGCTGAATGTGTATGATCTTTACCGTCCATTTGAGAATACCATCCTTACAGTGGCTAGGTCTTAGTCTTTTTCTCAATAAAACGTACACAAAGACAAGACTATAAGATGTACTTATTTGCGAGTCGCAGTATAGTAGTTTTTGAGTTGTTCCCACGATTTAGCTCTATCTTTAATTACTCCACAGAAGGGTTTAGGATCAACGGGATAAGTTTTGAGTTTTGTAGATAGTTTTAAACTTATTTAGATTTAAGTCCAAAGAATCTGAGAGCTCTAAGAATGATACAATGTGTATACATATGTAGTCCTCGGAGGTTTTTTTTTTTTAATGCATTCTCTGGCGCAATACTTACTATCATAAGTCTCTGTTTGAAAGGAGTAGAATTGCGACCCAATCGTACAACAGATTTAAAGTTGGGATCGAAAATTTTGGCACTCACGCATCGTCCCCGAATTAGACTGATGCTTGAAGTTAGGAATTTGTCGAAACTTATAACAACACTGAACGGGTATCAAGTCATACTGCTGGTAAGGGTAGCAGAGTAGTTTTTTTGAGGGTCTTCTGATATTTTGTTAAATCAGAGTTTTTGACATTGCGTACAAGATGAAACCTAGTAATAAGTGTAACCATTAACTCATTTTTATTTGCCAAAAGAGTAGCGACTTGCCGAATCTCTAGACGTACGAGGTAGACGAGTTTGCAGAAGAATTCTGGTTCTCTAGATGTGTGCCTTCTGTGAAGACAGTGCTATCTAGCCCAAGTTTAATGAAGAAATTGTTGTGGTATTTCAATGACAATGTTCGCTTGGGTACTTCAAAATTTTGAAAATAAATATTTTCTTCACATGATTGTTCGGGCTCAAGAAAAAAATGAAGATTAACACATTATACCAACCCTGTATTATGTGAGTTCTCGACAGTGTATTTCCTACGCATTCATGACACTGACATCGTAAAATCTTACGTACTCTTCTGCTAACGAAGAAAAGATTAAAAGCTCATTTACCAACTTCTAATCACTTTTGCCCCCCCTCCTTACCCAGCAATACCCTAATTCGTGTCGAAAAATTAAGTCTTACGCAATCAACCATATCCAGTTGCGTCGCATCCATCAAATCCCTACAGCACTGGCCTCACATGAGGCCACATTTCGATATAAACGGAACTCAAACACATTATCCCAAAGCCATTTAACTAATTAACGGGCAATTTTAATTGCCATCAACGACACAGGGTGTGAGCCAACGACATCCTTAAAACTCTAATAATCCATTAAAAAGGACGACCGATTAATCAAAAATAGAACAGCCAACCCCGCTAAGTGCGCACCTCCTTCGAGTAACAAAAATCAATCAACAATAAAATTATGAGACCACAATAAAAATCCCAACCAATTAATCAGCCGTTAATACCATCGAGAAGGCAATAAAAAACGAACTGAGAGGCTTCCTAGTGGAATGCGTATATCCTTAGTGGCGAATGACGACGATAAAAAGCACGACAGGGCTTCCACTACTCAACACGTAATTTACTGAATTGATGTCTGACGTACCATACTCGTACACCCATATCCGCATCAACTGAAATATTTTGCAGGATCAACATAAGAATCCTTTCACAATGCAACCAACCAATAGTCATCAAATTTTCTACTCCATAAACCTAACCACTCTCAGTGTCTCTTTCGATGATGTCCTTTCTCCAACCGAAAACCAAACTCAATGGAAATGCAATAAATAAGCATTTTTGTCATGTCTCCTAACAGCAAATTATCGCAGAGTACGGGAAGGATTCAACACAATCAGGCCCAACAAATAGAGGCATACCATCGAACCACACACATAAAATAAAAGGGATAATATCAATTTATCCTTTATGTTTCTGCAACTCTGTTGTCCTATAAGGACTCTCTCGCGAGCGCAGACACAGCACAAAAATCTTCCCCATTAACACTGCAAACAACTGAATCGAAAAAAAAAACGAACAAAAAAGGATACTGGTTATGTGGCTATGTGAGCCCAACTTGTGTCGTTGTTTTTTATGGAATCACAGGGATTCACAATAAAAGGGTATAAATCGGTTACTATCCTGAGCCTATCTTCGTTTGTATGTGTGCGTCAATCGAATTGAGACGCAACCGCAATTATTGGTCCCATAGATGGGCTACCATCGATAACGAATGAAATTGACTTCGATTTTTTCTTTCCTTTTTTGTATTGTGTATTTTACCTCTTTCCTTGGCTCCTCCTTTCACATGATTGTCCACTTTATCAGTTCGAATCAAGTTAATCTGAAAAAAGGATAACAACGATGACCGTGCTTAGAAGAAGAAATGAAGAAATTTGATTTGAGCTGATGTTGGAATTTTGTTTGACATCTATAGAATTTTGACACTAGAACAACGACGATGCCGGAGGCAACCGATAGTGATTGTCCTTATTTATGTGACCTGAGAAAAGTAGGGCACTAGTTCACCTGTCGACCCTGCAGGAAGGGGGATTCTAATCGATCGGTCTGTATTTATCTGATCATAAATTTTCTTACAAAATTGATCTGAAATCGTCCTTTTTTGCTATCCTTTCAGACTGATGTAAGAGGCTTTAGTTTGGAAGGTTTAATGATGCGGTAGGTGCGGGATGATGTCAAGGATTGTAATATAGATGATGAGGATGTTTAAGGCGCACGGCGGACATCGTTGTCGGGTGTTGTTTGATCGTCTGACTGCTGAACAGGTGAAATTTTCTTCTCCTTGTGTAATGTTTTCGGTTAGGTGGATGAATGTTGACTCATCAGAAGTATTTTTCTTTTTGAATCTCTTCTTTGAATTGTTGTTGGTATACAGGAGAGATATACGAGTAGTACGCCATTATTGTCCAAACAAAAACAACGATTTAAGGAAAATCAGATCAATTTCCTACTCCTGGATCCAAGCAGCGATATGGAAATCAAAACCTGTTCGATCGTAAATGATATGATTTGGTGCAACATCAGTACCGGAAGTTGATTCAAAAAAATAAAGGTCTTTCCAAAATGAAGTTGCTAAAATCCAAACAAAGAAATCCTTGTGTAAAAAGCTTTCAAAGATGAAAACCTAAGGCCTTCACTGAAAGCCCTGTTTTAGAGGCTATTCAGTTACCGATCTGCACTTAGATTTAGGTCAGAACGCCTATGCTTCAGGCATGTAAGCGAAGGTCTTATGTCAGTCAGCGAACATGATGGGCTTAAAAGCATCACTTTAATCTCTGCGCAAGCCCCCACGGAGGACGAAGTTGAGTTAATGAAAGAATACTTCCACGAGCTCGTAAACAAGACATACTCATGTCCGAAATGCGACGATAATGTCGTGTTTGGCGATTTTACTCCCAAGGTCTGTAAGATGGCAGGTAGTATGGTAAATAAACTCAAAATGTACGGCAAAACCTTCGGAAATAACCTCAATCATACTCCGCATTTGATTGTCTCCAGGTCGATGAGCATTCAACTAGATCATACGTTATTGAATAACTCTAGTATCCTTGATGTCCAAATGTTCTGGACAGCTAACATTAAACTCAACACGGGCTAGGTCGCAGCGAAAGTACAAATATCCAGCACGCCACTGCTGGATATATAGCATCAGATTATTCTGTGAGTTAGTCCTGTATCGAACGGCTGCAATCGCAAAAATTTGCTAGAGTCTTTTCTGGCCGAGTTTTTCGTAACCTTTTTTTCGAGGAAGGTAAAAGTCTTCTATATGTATCAATGGCCCATAGCTATAGGTGATGTTTTTACGGAGCGAATATATGTATGCCCTCCCGAAGCCACCGTTTGCTTATTATTTTCGATGGTCGGTGTAAAGCAGATTCTGTTTTTTAATTGAATGCTAGCGGCAGAGAATCTCTGCTGTAACCCTTTAATAACCCTTTGCAGCCAACATCAAGTGAATAAGACTAGTTACGGCACTACCAAGAAATCATCTGATGAAACTACGATTGTCGAAGAGTACATAAAACGCAAATACGTTCTGCAAAGGAAAACAGGGACTGTTCGTGAGAGCTATAAATACAATTGATGATGATGGAGCATCGGAAACTTCAAGAGAAGGTGCATGAAAAACGTAAAGTCGAGTCCTTAGACAGGTTTTACTGCGATGTTCGAAAGTTCTGATAGACAGTAAAAAGAGCATGCCAAGGCTTTGAACAAAAGCATGCGCAAACTTTAACGAAAACCTCTTGATGGAGTCGTTGTCGATACTGGAAATCTGGAAAAAACATTTGTGTAGACCGTTAAGCGTTGTTGACAACCCATTCTTCACTAGAGGGCAGAATGAGCCATTTAATTTGGACAATGACGGCCAACACTTCTGTTCAACTGACTCAAATGAAGTGAAGATGGAAATATTCAAGTTCAAATCAAACAAGGCTACTGGAATAGATGTCCTACCAGCCGAGCGGTACAGAGTAGTCGGAGATGATTTGGTAAGAAACATATACCAACTCATCTGTAAAGTGTGATTGGATACGAGTGTGCTCCATGTCGCCTTAGGATGTTATGCTGGTTTTTTTTTTTTTTTTTTATAATTTACCCGCACTCAAGGGGTTATGAAAATACCCTTTTACATGTTTTCATATGGTGCGGGCGTAGGAAAGATAGATAGAGAGAGAGAAAGAGATTGGTGTAGTGGTTTGAAACTCAGCTGTATTAGGTTTCACATTACCTCCAGGGGTGGTGTCCAGAATAACTGGGGAGATTTGATTGCTGTCATGTATTTTTTGCCTTCGCTTCTGATTCACAGTATTTTTTTCCCGATCCACCTGATGTCATGGGCATATCAATTATCAACAGAGCGATCAATTTCTCCAGCCATATGACAAACCTACTGCCAGTGTTATGCCTTCGCAGTAGTGTTGTCACAAACTTTCGCAATTGATCGGACTGCCTCTTATCATATAATGCTTGCCGACATCAGGGATTGAACTGTGAACCATCAGCTCGAGAAACGATGACGCTACCACTACACCATTGCCACCCTTAGAGCTGGATACATAAAAGTCGAAATGTTCAGAACTGCGCAGATGACAGAGGCATCAGTCGCCTTATCAGCTTTCCTGTGTGAATGCTTATGACCTTTCGTCAATAATTTGGATGATCTCTATCAGGCTCAAGTTAGGATAACCTCCATCAGTGCGCACCATTGCAGGTCTAGGAGAAAAACTAAGAATTTCATTTCATTACTCAACAGATATTTATTGAAATTAAAGTCGCCTATGATGAGGTATACAGTGTACTCCCTTGTAAGCGGACACCGACGGTTCCGAAAAATTTGTCCGCTTATGAGAAGTGCCCGGTTATGAGAAAACAAACAAAAGGAGCTTTAAAGGAAAGGTTCTTTGAAATCTGTCTGGTTATGAAGGGTGTTCCTAATGAGAGTGTACACTGTATTTACATGAGGTATGTAGAGTTATGTCAAGCTTAGGCATCTCATTCAAACTTGTCCGTCTATGTGGGATGATCACAGAGAATTCAGTAAACATGTCTTTGATGTTGTAGTTAGACAAAACGAAGTTTGAGCTGTCGACAGAAAAGTATACCCAACATCGGCAAATCGGACAACACGACACTATAGACGAATGGGCATCATAATGAGTCTATATTGACCTGAGTGCGATATAGAGCAGTTCTCTCCCCTCTTAGTCAACCCACCTATCTAACCTAACCTAGTTAAGAAATTCTGTTAAATCTAAGGCAACAGTCACTTTCTCAAACAACTGCACAGTCTTACTACCATCAAAATTAAAGAGGACTTCGTAAGGACCCTCGCAAGATCAACTTTCAGGAGCCCTATGAAAAATTAAATAGGGCCAGTATTGGCAATATGAGCACTTCTTCCACAGTCCTATTCCAAAGAAATGTTTAAAAAATTGCCAACCCTAGTGTACGCCAAAACTCAGGATTTTAAGAAGCAAAAGAAATGTGACTTGAAAAATGTAAAGGATAGATTATATGCTGGGTTCTTCTAGTTATGTGTGATATTTCGACACCAGCAACATAACCGCGCTGGATTTATTAACAGGTATGTAGTGCCAAGCCTTAGCGGTTAAAAATGGATTGTTTTACTTTCGAAAAATGCTGGGAAACTTAGAAAAATTATTTACACACTGGGTGTTGTTGTTGTTGAAGAAACTGTGCAAAATTTACAACGAATCTTTCGATCGAAATGGAGCTCCTTAAGCGATTGGAGTGGAGTAAGGTAATTCATAAAGAAAGTGTGTGAAGCTGGCATACTTATGAATACCAAAAGTTATCTGCGTGCTCATCCGTTGCGCACAAACCTGCCCAAACTCTATACAGAGCCTAGCGAACTGAAATCAGTCGCACTTTTCCGAGTAGAATATTGCATACAAGGCCCAACCCACTCAAGAGTTGTAGCTTCGTTATCGCTTTCTCTGTGTGGAGTTCGAAAATGACGTCGATTTTGGTCGTAAAATTATCTTATCGAACGAAGGCTGTCAGAGACTATGTCAGAAAACAAACCTGTAGGATATGGGGCCCCGAAAATCTGCATGTAGTCGTAGACAATACATTTGGAGTATCATGGAGTATTGGCATCATTGGTGCTTACTTCTTTGAAATCGTAGCTGCCTAGAAAGTTACTGTGAACGGAGTATACCACAGAGAAATGACGAGATTTTGCGATTGCAAGTGAACAATTTGGACAAAGACGGGATTTGCATCCTACAAGATGATGAAAATTATAACACCTGCCGTCAAAGAATCGATATTTGGGCACTAAGGTCGGTAGCAGCTTTATCAACTGTTTTGAAGACGTGCCTTAGTCTCCGCGCAGTTGCGATTTGACGTTGTTACACTTTTTTGGCGCAAGGATTTTTTAGGGATCATTGTTACTCCAACTATTCACAAATAATTACCGTACGTAAAGAATGATTGAGTTAGAACCAATCGGCTGTAAATTTGGTTTGGCAGGATGGGCTATAGCTAAGCTTAATGCGACGGCCGTTGGAATGAGATTATTTTCCGCAAGTAATCGGGTCCTATTCTCTATTCTCTTTCATAAAGTAGCAAAGTACTGTGTGACAGTTCAGGAAATTGAACACTTAAGAGTACCTCGGAATTCTTCTATATCGTACAAATATCGTAAATGAAGAATGAAGCCTACAATTTATCATTGCAATAGCCGGCAAAATATCTTTATTGAACACGAATCAACTTTTGATTGAATACTTGACTTCCATCGAATACGAGGTCAACCTAGACGCCACTATAAATCATTCCAAGCCAAATGAAATTTTTCTTACAGACAATTGTTTTGCACCTTCAAAGACTGTTGTACCCATATGATACTATGTCAGGTAACCAAAACAAAAATGCTCCATGTACCATCTTCACTGAAATGCAAAATTTATGAAAACGATTGTTGCGTCGTTACGTGAGTTGATGCCATCAGTCAGTCAGTTAGTCATCTTATCGTCATTGGAACAGCAGGGAGGAGACATCAACATGACCGGCGCAAAACAAATTGTTGTATCGCAAAGATGCACACACAAGGTGCTTTGGACTGCTCTGTTTCTCGATTTATCTTCATGTCCACTCTGTATAGACAAAGTGACCGTTTTGTTAGCATGCAGAGTTATTTATTATTTTTGTGAACAATTCTGTTTTTTTTCCTTAAACTTACCCTCTGTGCAATGTGCAGAACGGTATTTTTCAAATTTTTTACGAGTTTTCAACAAAAATCGCCATCGAGATGGGTTTTCTGGGAAATTCCTATTACCTCTTCGAGTACCTAGAACATAAAAACTAATGATCCACAAATTGATGTTCGCACAGTTCATATACATACATATGTATGTAAACCGACGGTAGAACAGGTGCAAATGACCCAAACAAATACTAAGGGCGACTTTCCACACAATTGAATTCCAATTGCAATCCACTTGACAAGTGATGGTCAAAATCAAATTAACAATTAACTTCGGTGAATTGGCGGCAACCCCTTTCGATTAGTTCAACTCTTTTAATGGCATACTCAACCCTTTTTCGAAAGGGTTTACTCTACCCCTATCCCTTTGCACAACTGTTAAAGGGTTGTTCTCGTTGTCACGTTTTTGACTCTATTAGCAATCAATTAAATGAACCAGCGGATTACTCTGATACTATTGTGATAAATTCTCACTTATTAATAAGGGCAGAAGAAGAAGGGTTTAAAGGGTTGTTTATTGCTCATTCATCTGTTTAAATGCATGGAAATAAGGGTTACTTCTATGGCTTGCATTGTTTACGATGCAATTATTGCTTGACGTATATTTGAGTAGTTTGCGGTGTTGTTATGATTATGATGTTAACAACAGGCAGTGTTGACTCGGAAAACGGTTGAATGGATTATGAGTTTGAAAGTGTGAAGGGAGAAAGGGTTGATTAGACCTGATGAGGGTCAATATAATAAGAGATGTGGTCTTGGTGAGGGGCTCTTGAGATAGGTTTAAGTAATAGTTGTAGGACAAATAAGATACTTACCTACAAAGGAAAGCGTATAAAGTGGACCTTGGACAAAGTACATATGTACAAGGAGTGACGAATCGTTTTTGTGCATATGAATTTTCTATGTAAAAAGACCTCGAAACGCATACAAGCAGACAGACAAGGAGTAAAACGTACGTATGTACATATGTACATTCAGAAAAATGAGAATCGGAAAACTTTTGGAGATCAGTGGTTTTGTACAAACAAAATTCGCACGAGCTTTTCCTATATCTCGGTTAAAATTGAATTAAAGCTATTAAAACATACATAGGATCATGTATGTAAGTACTTAATTTCAAGCATCCTTCCTGGGGGGTATAGGGCATCACCGACGCCCGCGCGTTTTTTTGCCCAGCATCTTTAATTCGTTTTAACTCTCCTCAGCTCATTAGAAAACGTTAGAAGTTTTGGACTTCTCATTCGCCACTCTGCTTCTCTTTTGACTGGGCCGTTCAATTCACCTGCCAGATTGGGTGAGTAAATTTCATTGCTTGGCGTGTTTGGTAACGACTCGTGCCGTAAGGAGTAACCAAACCATTGCCACTTTCTTCATCCGATTGTGTGATCTCGACAGCTTCTTGACCCGTTCCCTTATAAAACTCTTCGTTCAGTTTGACAAAAATTTCTTGGAATGATGGGTAGACATTCACATTTACAGCTAAAGAATGGCAATGTTGTTGAATTTCCAGGTGCTGCACCCGTACATCAGTAGTCCCATCCTATTCTAGATTTCGCACCATTTCAAATCTTTTTTCACATCTGCTCTTGTTGTGAATCAGTCCAAAACAATCTCACTAACCTATTTCGGACTGATGCAGGACGAAAGCGAATATATGCTAACATAAAACGATGATCACGTACCTTTCTGTTATCAGCTCCGCGCTTATAACTGTCTTCCAAGAGATAATGTAAAAGTCTCGCCTCATGGCCAAACGGTTGGATGTGCACTGAATATCAGGTGAAATTTAGCTAATCTTGTGATAAGCTTTGCACTCAAGCAGGGTGTCTTCAATGACAAAACAATTCACGTAGAAGGAATCTTCGATAGTTTTACCCTTGTTATTAGGCTCTCCGAGGTCATGGTTTTCCAACAAATGTATGAGTCCTATGCTAGCTGCCTTGGCAAAGAAATCCCGCATTGGATTGACGATATCGCCTTTAGATGTAAATTTGACTTAAGAAGCATCCTGGCAATTTTGCATACCCTGCTCTTAAATCTGGACGTCAATTTCCTGCCACTGAGTCCGAGGTACAGGAATTACATACGTGTGCCGCCGAGGAGTTAGTAGTAGTCAAACGCTAAATTCACGAGTGCATCCAGCAGAATTTCTAAAATAGAGTAAAACAATTTTAACTTTATTATCCTCAGTTAGAAGATGTCCATCTTAAACCACATGAATTCCTATTCAGATTGGAGGTATCTGGATTTTTGAGACCCTTCCTTTCGGAGTCGTGGAAAATGTTCACTTTCCAGAATGTTATCTTACAGTCAATAGTTGCGTCGAGTTGAGCCAGTTTGTTGCGTTTCGGAGCAAGAGTTTTATATGGGTGCCGTCAGTTGGTTCACAAACCAATCAGCACTCACCATGTTTAATGGCACAGGATGCTCGTTTTCCGTTTCGCAGTTTCCGAAAAAAAAACTCCCAAAGGTGAAGGTGGGAGTAGGTCTAACTTACAGAGCAGCAAGGTATTCGGATGCAGTGGCATCTCCGATTTCCAATTATGCATCTTGCAGCAGACTTGTAATTGTATTTGAATCAAAGCTTAGATTACAGCTGCTTTAAGTTTTAGAAAGGTGTGAGTTAAAATGCCAATACCATAAGCATAGTATGAGGCGTCACGAGTAGAAAAAAGATACCGCAGAAGTAGTGTTCACTTTCTTTTGATGATGTCATAGCTGTAGGTAAATCATAACCTTAAACAAAAAGTCTCTCAAGCCAGAACGATCTTAGCCAGTTATTTCCTGCTCAGTACTCGGAGTTGATTGTATTCGCCCTCTAATTTTCCGCTCCATCAAAGATGAATTCTCTTTCTTCTGCGTAGTCTCTCAGGGGTGGACTAAATAATTTTTGTACAGGGTGTTATAAAGCCTATCCATGGTTAATATTGGGTTAAAGTAGACGCGTTTGACACTTTTGCGTTTCATCTCTGAGCAAATTTCGGTAGCAGAATGAATCGGATTAATAGCTGTCCTGTCACCAAAACCATTTGGCTTTAAAATCAGTGTTGTAGCATTTGGTTCGTAGTCTGTATGTACCTATGCTCGTTTAAGACCATTCGCATTTTAGCAGCTTCTTATTGATTCTGCCAATGAACCCAATGTTGTGTGAGTTGTACTGTCGCGTGCAATGTAGTGCCGGGTTTTGTTAATCTAGGAGTTTCACACTAATTTTTGTTGAAAAGCTATAGAACAGGGGCTCAATGTGTCTTTGACGAAACAATCATCGTTTATCGATACCCTATATAAATTAAGAAATTTTGTACGAATATTTAAATTAGGTAGGTATGAACGAGAATCTAGCAGGTCCCCTTCTCACTACATGCTACATACCTGTAATTTCGAAAAGCTCAGCTCGTTATATACTTATCTGTGCATGTGGTATTGTAAGTTTTAAGTTTTGCTATGGCTGCTTCAGCCTCCTTCTTTCGTTAATTCATTACTAAACACAAAATTAGAAGGAGCAATTTCTAGGACGTCGAAATTTAAAAAAATTAGACAAGGTCCCCGCGAAAGATGTGAGCGTTTTCATTTACCTTATTGATCCCCAAGTCGGTAAACAAGGACATATCATGGCAAAATACAAATTGCGACACTCTACGCGTCTCGTTCTTTCGTCTATAAACACTTGAATAATTTCTTGATGCTAACATTACAAGCATATTTGTTGTATACTCGTCTATATAGTTGAGAACTGTTAAATTTTAAAGGAGAGAAACTGTTCCTTTTCGACAATGATGGGGATGCTAGCAACACAAGATTGTTTTGCAATATGGCGCGGACGAATGGTATTCCACGAAAGCTGATGGAAATTGGTTACTTCGTTTACTTTGCGTTGATAAAATCTGGAGGAGAATATTCAACAATACTAGCTTGTTACAACAACCAATGCATAATTTCAGATTGGTCCCTAAAGGGATTTTACGATTTTCTTGTACGATTACAGTGCAACCAAGGATTTCTCGAAGTATACTCAGTAGAGTTTGCGCAGTTCCTGTCTACCATCAGTCCCAGTTGGCAGTGTGAATTTTTGATAATTACAGTCGAGGCCTTAAGCTGCCAATTCGTGTTCCTTTTTCTTTGATTCGGGTTGATGGAATCTGTATGATTATCAGCCAGCTAAGAAGGCAAAAGAAAAGTGAAAGATTTCGTTCTTTTTTTAAATCACAAAAAGAAGGAAAATGGACATCAAAATCTTTACATTGTTACTTGAGCCTAAAGTCATAAAATTGACATAGCTCGACTAGATATTTTCCTCTCACATGTATTTGTGAACTCGTCTATTTTCAATCGAGTTTGAAGACTTCAATATCTTTTACGCTCTGCCACTTTCTTCCTTTATAACTTAAAGCCTGCCTTTTTAGCCAATCCAAGGTCCAACAAATTATCAATTTCTCTCTCACTTTTTTTAGTGATGCCATCTATACAACCGTTACCACTTCCACTGACGGGGAAGCATTATAATGCCAACCACAACACTTAATTCTCGATAAGAAGAACTACTGACCTTTCGCATTTATTTGATCCTTGTTATCGTCACAGCAAGCGATGTCCTCCGTCGAACACCCAATTAACCAATTACACATATGAGCACCTGCTGACCCCTTGTCACATCCACAAAAAAAGGAGTCAAAACTACCTATTTTCCCTTAAACCTGCTCATCTACTTATTATACTCACAACAGGCAGGACCACAAGGAAAATTAAAAATAAAAAAACAAAATTAAACACCGACCAACGCATACATTAATTTGAGTATCGCGCACGTTCCACTTGGTTAGACATTCATTGTTAGTCACTCGTGGGTACAAGTCCATCGGCGATAAGAAGACGGTCGCATATGATGGGCGCCCGGCATTGTTCCGTGCTGTTGCATCCTGTTGAGCTCTCTCTCTTTGAGTTGGTTCCCATTGTTTTCGCTCATTCCGCTTAAAATTACAAAACCAAGCGGGCGACAATTAACAATTGCTATGCAAATGACAGCACCGACTCCCATTTTGTCGGTTTGTTCTGACTAATTAAAAAGCAAGGACAACGCAACGGCAAAAGTACAAAAAAAAACTTAAGGATAACAACGAAAACTTTAGATAAATAATGTCCATTCGTGCGATTTTTAATGAAAGCAAACTCATTTCGGTGGAAAATTTAGATAGCGCGGTTCGCATTCATTACACTGAACTTGGAAGCGATAGCCGCCCTGTACCTACCACCTCCTACCTCCCACAATAAGAACAGAACATTGCTGAAGGTAGGAAGGAGGTCTCTTTTGGTGCTTCAACTGTCATTTGTGTGGGCTTTTGGTTCTTTTTTGGTTATGCCTCCACACTAAATCAAACCGGACTAGAGAGGGAGCATTTATAAAGCACCTCACTACCATCCCCCGGATGATGACTAACGAAAAATAAAAGGAAACAGCACAACGTCGAAGGAATCCTTATCTTCGCTGAGAAAGAGTACCCGTACATATCATACCACTGGCCTTTGGAAAGTCCTTGAGAGACGACGCCAAGACAAAAGCCTTTATTTAATTTAATTTTTCTTTCCCTTGCGACCGTGTCACCGCTCGCGCGCGCGTATCCTGTATAAGGATTCCATTCATTTTTTCGGAGAATAGGAATTTGTTCAAATTCTTAAGTTTTTTTTTTTCTTTTTTTAGTCCACGCTTTACTTTACTTTTCTTTCTGCAGTTTTTTACTTGGCGTTGTCATTATTCATCAGCAAAGATTCCTTTCAAGCGGCCGTCCGTTCGTCCTGACGTTTTTTTGTTTTCAGTTTTTGTTCCCCATTTCTGTTTCTTTTTTTTTTAATGGGGGAAAAATTAAAATTGGCCACGATTTTTCCTTGTCCATTGTTTCATTTTTTATGAGAGAAAAGGAGTTTTTTTTTTGAGGAAACATTTTCCTGTGTTCTTTCGCGAAGGAATATCCTTTTATATTCTCAGGCTCGTTGTTTGCGTGTCCTTTCTTTTGGGAAAAGAAACACTTCTTGTTCTGCCTTTTTCTTGGGGATTGTTTTTTTTTTCGTTTCTTTGGATCTTGCCTGCTATATAGTCCATCATGATTCTCGGTAAATATTCAAAAGAAGTGAATCCAATATTTCACGGAAACTTATTTTTTTTCGCTTTTTTTTGCTTTTTAGGCTGGAAAGGGATCGGGGTTGAAGAGGAGGGATAATGAATAAGGAAGAAAAAAAAAATCAATGAATCTAAGTTTGGATCTCTCTACCGTGTACGGATGGGGGTAATCAAGACAAGACCTGAAAAAATAAGATTAATTGGATAATTTTTTAATTAAAGCACTTTTTGGCAAATTCTCTGAAAGAAGGTTGCTGGGGTGGTTAAGTAGGTTTTTACGTTGAATTTTTTTTGAACATAGAGTCGGTAGGGATGCGAACACTTTATTTATTGCATAAGCATTCGTTTCAAGCTCTTCGCCTTTACTTTGACCATTGTCATCAACTTTGATACAGCACTACTCTAGACTTTTTTCTTTTGAAAGTCTAACCGTTCTGTGAAAGTAAATCGATGCCAAAAAAAATACAATTACTTGCCGCAACAGGCCGTATGTGGTCCAGGGACAGTTTAGAGCCATATCCGTAAGGCTTTTTTTTGTCTGAGAAGCTTTCTCATTAATATTATCACTCTCAAACCTTCGTCAGATATTCGCGAGAGATGGAACCATGAAAAACTTTCTGGTGTTTTTTTGGCTTCGAACTTCATAATCCAATGCACAAACCACTGAGCTCGTGGCTCGTGCACAATGTGTTAAAATTTTAAGATGTCACAATTTTACTTGTCCGATAGAGGAATATTACTTTCTGTACATTTTTGACATTGAGACTTCGAAAAATCTTTGTATTACTGGAAGAGCTCGAAAAAGTTGATTTTACAATTTTGTCCATTCTTGAATTGCAATCAAAACCACTCACTGTCATCTATTTAACTCAAAACGAATAACTTATGAACACGAAAGATTTACTTAAGTCTTTTCACTTAAGGTGGTGCCATGATTGGTGCATTGAGCTGGGGATTCAAAGTTCTTATCTCAGAAACAACCGATGTCTTCAAGAACTCGTCTTTTACAAGGATTGTAAAAAGCAAAAACTAGTGCTAATAAGCAAACGAAACGATGGGGATCCGGGTACTTCATCGGCTTAAAGTACTCTATGTACATATATGTACATACATATATGCTATATACCGAAGGAATACTTATGGAGGTTATATTTAAGCCAAGAATAGTGCCAAAGGTGCAGCAATCAAGTAATGAGATGGATCCAGTCCTGGATGTTAGACCATGAATAGGAGGCGCATTCCCGCTGCCTTCGAGATGCAGTTAGCCCTGTACCCAAATGGCGGCGGTATAGCAAAAGGCAGCCCTTCGTGTGACGAGATTCTATCAAGAAGATCACTACACATCGATGAAACTACGATTAGATGGGCTACAGGACTGATACGAAACATTGCGAATTGGACAGAGCGAGAGAATCGAGAAAGGCATTTCTACTTCACATAATTATTTAATAAATATCTACACAGGATGAAAAAAATAGGAAGTCCAGCATGTCAGTATTGCTATTTGGCTCAAAATGATGGAAATCACACACAGAGACACGGACACGGAGGCACGAATGATGAAAGCTTGATTCGACTGCCGATTCGCTTTTTATTTGATTACATTCCTACGCGTCTGTAATCATTTCTACTCAGAGACAGAAAGAATGCCACGAGTTTTTTAAAAATATCTGGCAGCATTCGTCTAGTTTGCCTGAATCCTGGAGAATCAGGTACACCATGCGCCCCGCAATACAATCTTGTCGATGGAAGCTGTGGACGAGGATGCGGGAATAACCAACACAGTTTCAGGTCCTGAACATTTTTTTGAGTTTACTTAACAATCTCATTGTAGATCTTATTCACCAAGATCCCGGTGTAACCTGGGAACAAGGCGAGAATCAAAGAGTTCAGTCTTGCGACCGAATTCAGACAGTTCTCGCACTCATGAACTATTTCGAACATGGTTAAAAGATTGATTAAAGCTTGAAAAGCAGACATACTGACAGGCAATGATATTCGGATCACTTCACTTATGTATTACAATAGAGTTCATGAGTTCATAGTATTGCATAAGCCAGCGCCTAACATGCAGCCTAATGTTGTCGTCTTCTAGTCACCCGTCTTTTGGAGTCACCCGTAAGAATTTGACTGCAATCCATTCCTGACTCAAGTTCTGACCAGAGCCAGTTCTGAGTTCAGGAAGGCCTGCCTTGAATATGTGGAATAAATGACGTTTAGGTATCATTGCGTCATATTGCACTTTTTTGACCAATTCCACTAGAAATGTAGGATAAGTCATCCGAACCCTTAAAGGGCTTTATACCACAAGCCCAGTGGAGACAGAACGGCACTGTTGATACTTGCATTTACATATCGGTCACAATCTATATTTTAAACTAAAGTTCTGTTCATTAGCATTGCTCCTATCTATGGCAGTAATATTTTGTCTACCCCGTGTTGCGAGCCAGAATAATAATTGCAGTCATGGGTAGCATTTTCAAAAGCACCCTCAATGTCGATGAAGATACCCATCGCGTATTCTTTTCTTTCGAGCAGCTAAAAGCAGCTTTGAACTCACGAGTCTCAACCAGTATTGCAGCAAGAAGGGAGTCAGGCATACTGGTCTGAAATTCTTAGTGCGTGAGTATTCATGTTTATCAATCAGTATACTTGCTGCCGAGTTGTCCGAGTAAGATCATACTCAGCCTGGCTTAGCGGACCAATTTATCTACATAAATGAAGGTGAATCTCCAGCAGAAGAGTGAATATTAGTCGAGGTACCACGTACATATGTACATAGGTATCAGAAGTTCTTTGTGACTTTAGTTTGGTTGGCTTGCCCTTTTCGAGCAAACACCAACAAGTTTATTCAAGGTCCCACATCTCTCAAAGAAAAGCTTCCCACTTAAGCCTTTTGGATATGGCATTAACCAAGTCCCCTTATTCGTGCAAAAAATATAACGCGCGCAGCACGAATGGTTGTGAAAAGCTAGGCTTGAGCTATGTGGGCTGTTTTTGCTAAACATTTTTTTTTAAATCTTTTTGTTTCGATTTAGAAAGATTCCACTGATCCTCACAATTAGTTTTTACTCATACTGACGGATTTAGATGATTTGTGGTTTCTTTCTTTCTTATTTGCAGATCTGGACTTCTCCAAGGAACTGGGAATCTGTAGGTTTTTTTCGTCACTGCTCATGTGGGTTCATAACACAATTGAATACTTTTTGTTTCGTGCTCAGTTTAGGCAGAGTTTTCATAGACTTGTCTAGATTCTCACCTCTCTTTCATAATTATGGCAAATCCGGTGATAGTATCAAGCCCATGAGATGGTTGCCTGGTACATTGTACTTCCTGCTGTACTGAATTTTGAGAGTTAACACCGCAGCTGACAAAATTGACGCATGCCTTATAGTGGCGTCAATCAAAAAGTGGAGGCAAGATTGTCTAAGCCTGGCTACTGGAAGGAAGTTCGTCACAATTAAACATGCTCTACATCCTTCAGATTTCTCTTGAATTTACGAAGGAGCTTTCTTTTCATATGTAATCATCCACCTGACATTTATAAATATCAAGGTCGTACCCAACCACCTGACATTTATAAATTTCAAGGTCCTGGTTAGCTCCATAAGGCTTTTTACAAGTAAGTACATACGGATGCATGTATGCTAGTAGCAGCTGATCACCATTCGGGTAGTGATGGTCAAATCCACGCTTGGACTGAGGTGCAAAATGTTCAAGCATTTTCTGACACCCAAGTGATGGGACTTAAACAAATTTGAACCTTGTCGAAACTATTCCCATCAGAGGCAATTTTACATGCATTGTAGACTTTCTTTAGAAGATTTAAGTACCAACATTTTTTTGAATTACTAATGCTTACAAATTATGGAACAAATTTTGTCAACATTGTCATCACACATACAAAAGTTAAAGCTCTTGTTCAGAGTTATGTGGCATATACATATATATATGTGTACACATGTATTTCACATGGGTGAACGCAATCTATGAGTGACCAAACCTCTAAGAGTATTAATAGCTCTCCAGTTCTAGAGAAGTAAGACTTACACAGAAAATGTGATCCCATTCAATGAAACACTCCGCCTTCTGTTTCCAATTTACGGTTTCAGACCAGATAGGATAATTATTCGAATAAAGGATTTGCAAAACGAAATTGTCATCCACAATAATGCTCATTTCATCCAGAGACATAAAAACTCTCCAAGACTCCTTTTTACGGCAACACGACACATACGCATAAAACACACAAATCTCATTCATCTGCACGCACATCCTTTTTCCTTATCCGAGCATCCACCTACTCACTCCAAAGTAATTAACCATGTTACACCACTTGCATCATCATAAAAATTTGCAATCAAATTTATATCCTTCGAAAATAAGAATGACATTGTTATGTGGTGACCTCGAATGTGTGTCTCTTTTAACCAGAGCGGTAATAGAGAAAGATGTCCTTCCTTTGACATATGCCCCATAAGACAGCACACAACAGAAATCATAAAAATCCAACACATCTCCGATCTTCCCATCAAACATCCTTCTCGCAATTGACAACCCTTAAATCAAAGCTCCAAACGGTCAACAACAACAACAACAAAACAGAAAGGAGCCAAACGCAAACGCAATTCCTTTAATAATCCTCGAGACAATATCGAAACACCATAACAATATCCTTTGATGATTATGGTCCTGTGGAAGCAACAGTAGCATTTATGATTATTGTTACACCACATCCACCACACCCACACACGAAGGAAGGGCTTACGAGTATACGTGGTTGTTCGAGTATGTATACAGGTTCCTCGTAAAACTATTCCAGGAGAATCCTTGCCTTGAACGGGCGACAATCATTTTCACAAAATCGTGTGTGCTATTGGCAAATACTTCCATTTCTCCTTTCACTTTTACTGGTTTGCTTCTTGCGTGCGTGCTTGGTGTGAGTCTACTTCGTCGTCGGTCGGTTGTCTGGCAATTTAATCAAACGAGAATTGGTGTCTCCTTCGTCCCTCTATCTCTGCCGACGACATCAGCCAGGACCAAGTTACAGCTTCTTCTTTTTCTTCTTCGGCTAGTTTTCTTTTGATTCTTCGTTTCTTTTATCCTAGATCTTTACTGTGCACTTTCCTTGATGTGTGTTTTGTTGTTATTGACGTAGTATCTGCCACTAGGGTAGTAGCAAAGCAATCGGAGAAAGGATACAAATAGCTGCTGTGATGTGCCCATTCATTCATTTCATTGAGAAGAGAAGTCGATCGAATGGGGTGACTTCGTGGGACTATCTCTCAATTTTCGAATCTCACTGGTGTCGTGGAGGAGATGTCCTCCTGTTCTAGTGAAAGTTCACAAATCGTTGATGTAATAGAGGTTTGGCTGGTTTTCTTTGGCTTGGTTTGGTTTGTTGGAAAGGAGTTGGGGACACAACGATATGTAATTGAAAGGATGTCACAGGGAGGGGGAGAGAAAGACAGAATGAGTGGTATTGGTGGATTGTTTTGGCTAGCTGGCGTTTTCAGTTTTTTTTTTTTTGAGAGCTTGGAGTATTAACTTCAGTAATGGGGTTTTCAAGGAAGCCGATAAGTTTTGATAAAAGTGAAGGGGAAATGTTTCATTTAGTAAAAAGGATATGTTGAGTGACAATTTTTTGTATTTCCCTTAATGGGGGGCGGGGCAAGTGAAAGAATTTCGCTATATGTATGTACTATGTAACCAGGACCACAGCCTCAGAAAGTTTTCTTTGACATAAAATCTTTTCAATTTTTGTTTTAAAATCCTTTATGTGTTTTAGACTTCGCGGGTTAAAGCAGCCACAAGGACTTCACTGCCTACAACATGAAAATATGGGGGATTTATCAGTTTCATCAGCATACCATCAGCTCTTGCAGAGTGGGCAAGGAATCAGGCTGGATGCCAATCATTAAGACGACTCCTTAGAAATAACCATGGAAATGGAAAATACTGATCCTGGGAATAGCGAAAAGTGTAGCACGGGCGGTATTAGAAATAGTGAACATCGATCTGGCAAGCAGCGCACTGAGAGAATGCCTACACTCCGATTAATCTGCTCGCATCTCAAGAGGCGCCAACATAGTCTCCCGTGTGCATATAATGAATTTGATGAATTTGCATTTGGTACGAGCAAGGACCAATTTTTGCTCCCTGATGACAACTTCAAGTTAAGCTTGGGCTATCGGTTGGTTTCTTTTTGAAGAGGGTGGTATATTGAAGCTAGGAACACTAACGTGCTTGTGCCGTGCAGTGTCAAGCCTCCCCGATGGACAATTTTTTTTTTTTTTTTTTTTATAATTGGCGCGCACTAAAGGGGGTATGAATACCCTTATGCTGAATATTCAGGGCACGGGGGTTTGGAAAGAGGGGAAAGAGGAACAGAGGAGATACCGGTGCACGTTGGCTTTAATTGTTTGGATGTTGTACCGATGAGGAAATACAGAGCCTGGAAGATCATTCCACATACGTGTCGTTCGGCTTATAAACGAATCCGTCCGACAGTACGTCCGAAGTTGGGCTAATTTTGAGCTTGAACAACACTTTCAAAGTGAGTGCTGTCTATCAGTAACTTGACAATTTGAAATAATTGTTTGGGCCTTTTAAGGAAGTATGTAAAGGAAGCTCATGAAACTGGCATGTTTACGAATACAAATATCTGGCGCAACAGACCGTATGTGGTGCATGACCTAGCTTCTCGCGACCATTCGTGTTATGCGCGTTAAATTTTTTCGCATAGATAGAGACCTAGAGGGTAGAACCATTCCCGAAAGATTTTGTGTTTAATTGAGAAGCTTTCCCCTGACAGTTATTACTTTCGGCCGTTTGTCAGACTTTCGTGAGGAGTGGGACCGTGAAAAAACTTTTTGTTGTTTTCTGGGATTTGAACCTCGAACCTCACGCTTAGTAATCCAACGCATTAAACACTAAACTATACATATAAGAAACAGACGAAACTTTTGTAGCCGTTGCCAAAGAGTGTGTGTACATCCAAAAATCTCAACTTGACGCTGAGCTCAACAACTGATGATCAGTTGCACTGAAGGGAATATTACATAGAGACTTCAGACTATTTGCTTATAAGATGCAACTCACTCGAAATGTGGAGAAATATAATCATCTCCTTTTATATTCCGTCTCCGTTGATTTCATCTGATGTGGTCTTGCCATAAGATGTACTCGTCAATATTCAAAGGTACTGATGGGTACCCTAAGCGCAGATTAACTTACTTTTGTCAGCATTTACTACTAAACTGCTGTTGTGGCACCATCTCGTAACCTCATCAAAGTCCTCTTGAATTATGTGTAGTTGTTTTGGTTGCCAGACATTTGTGTTAAACGATGATTGTTATGTCGTCTACAAAAGCAAACGCTGTAGTTCGTGCATTCAAAGAAGTTTTGTGAAAATTACAAACAGAATTGATCCTTGTTTTAAAGCAGAAATGCTTTTCATTTCCTTACTGATTTCATTCAGTATTTTCATCTTTTTCGTTCTTTTTGATAAGTAACTCCTAAGGTACTTCGCAAAGATACCCTTCATCCTGGTGACCTACTGTCACCAAAATCGACTAATATTACAAAGACATGATGGTTTTTGGTTGTACTCCTTCGTTTGCTGACAATATTGAAGTCCATGTTGGCTGTTAGCTGACACGTTTCGTATGGTTTGATTCCCCTGCTGACAATGCGTCAGCAGCTTACTTACACCACATGGATTCCATTTGGCCCAATTATTGAGTGAAACCCTGGGAATCTAAAAATTTTACATTAGTATCGACTGCTAACTAAGCAACCCAGATAAGTATATAAATCTCACGAGTTTGTTTGGCTTAGTATTTTGTAGCTCATCTGCATAAGTCTGAAAAGAAGTGACTGTCAAGAGTAACAGTAGACCAAGCCGGGCTGCATTGTTGTGCACTCTACGTTGGTTGAGGTCCCCCTGTACTTGTGTGCGCCACCTTAAGCGAGGTCATCTGTGTTATTCCTTTGAGTTAGATTCTGCGGGCCGGAGCGTAGGTGCCCAATGCGCATTCTTTTGACTAGGGGTATGTCTCTGTACATTTTGTAAGCCTCGTTATTTGATCTTCTCTTCCAAAACCAACCAACTCAAACAAGACCGAATACTTTACAAAAAATTTTTTTTTAAACGACCGGGGATATCTTCATCCACTTTAGACAGAGTCCATGCTTCAGAGCCATAAAGAAGGACTGGAATGTTCGAGATAGGGCCCTACTACTTACATAATTGCCATATCAGATCAGTTAGGGTTATTCTTAGTTTTATTCCTGAAGAGGTGTAGTTGTCAGAGCTTAAGCAGAGCCAGAGTAGAAAAAGTCCCTTCCTACTTCAAAGTTTTATCTATGAACTGTGACGTTCTGTCGAGTTCGTCGATGATGTGTGTCCATTCTTGTTGACTGCATATACTTGGTCTAATCCTCATTTACAGCTAAGCCCCTTTCGCCAGCTTCCGTTTCGATACTAGCGAACGCACCAGTGAGAGACCCCTGTGTTCTGCCAATAATGTCAATATTGTCTGCATACGACAGTAGTTTCACAAACTGTTGAAAAATTGTGCCTCCGCTGTTGGCTTGTAATACAAAAAATGTTCAAGTAGGTTATATGTTAAAAAGTCACATGACAGCGCATCACCTTGCCTAAACCATTGTCTAAACATCAAAGGTCACGGATGCAGGGATGCCAAAAATATCGATTCAGACTCGTTGGGTTTTCTCCAGGATCTGCTGAAGTGTGAAAATGTGATCGACTGTGGACTTTCCTGGTCTGAAACCAAACTGATAGGGGCAAATCAGGTTGCTGATAAAGGGTTTCTGGCGTTCATACAATATCGCAGATAAGATCTTCCACGCGATATTGAGGAGACTGATACCTCTGCAATTGGTGCAATTGAGGGGGAGCTGCTTTCAACAACTCGTGGAGGATCTCAACCAACTTGACATACGGAGACAGCTAGTTTTCGATCACTCAACAAAAATATTGAAATTCTTTTGAACTGCATCTGAAAGACTGTGCTTTGTTCACTGAAATGTAAAATATGCTCGTTCACTGAATTTAGTGAAAACCACAAACATGCTCATCCATTTCCATCCTTAAGCCATCTCACTGTTTCAACACCACCTAACCATTAAATTATGAGTTTGTTATTATAAATATCTAAGGATTTGTTTTTTGAGTAAACAAAAGCAATTCGAGCAATTTCCGCTCTGCCAATTCCGTTTATATCCGGTAGCGATTTTAAAAGAAAAAAAAAATAATTCAACATTTTTCCCTTCTCCAATCCCCGTCACAAAGAAATCACTTTCTGTCTTGTACCCGTGTCCGAAAAGCTAAGCTTTACCCGCCTATATATTTAATTACAAATTACTCAGCGAATTGTTAAATAGCTGCAGAGGCACTCGCCGCACACGAAAAGTGATGGAGAGAAGAAAGCAATTAATTCCATGGTGCTCTTTTGATCCTTTGTTTACCCCAAAAAAAAAGAAAAGAAAAAGATTTACTCGCTGTTCAACAACACCCCCATCCTATCCCCAATCCATTTACAACAAAGCCCACTCCAGAGCAGTCCTGTTTCGTGGAAATGCCCCGCAGCTGTAAATTAAAAAGGAAATAACCAACAGAACAAGAAAGAGATGAGCGCAAAAATTTTCATTCTTCTTAACGAAAGGAAAAGCAAAAAAAAAATTAAATTTCAATTAGCCAAACCCTGCGAGTAATGTATCTCTTTCTCACAATAACACTTCCTCACACTATGTCGCATTCAAAGGTTATTTGCAAACTTTTGCTCCTTTTTCGGATTTTAATAAGCGAAAGCTAATTTCAAAGACCTGGATGATTATTTTTGGGGAGCTGATTAACGGCGAAGAAGTTGAGCATTATGGTGAAGGAATGAGGACTGTAGCGAAACAAACACTCGGAAGACATACAAGTCTGCATAGTGACGTTAGTGGCCAAGGAGTCTGTGCTGGCAATTGTTCTTTGCTGACAATATGTAGCTCATCTAAGCGTTTTTTTTACCAGACCCATCGTAGGTGAGCAACAATATTCGGGTGAAAGTTTGTCCGATAAATGGAGCCTCACCATTGTGTTCCTGATCCTCAACAAGAAGACTTTTTGAACAACGCCAATCATAGAGGAATAAGTCTCCTCAACATTGCGTAAAAGATCTTGTTCGCTGTATGTATTGTATGAGAACCTAAGGCGCCATGTCAACAACCTGATGGATCTATATCTGTTCGACTTTTGATGCACATCATCTATTCATCGATTTTAAAGTAAAATAAAATAGAGTTCATAATACCTAATTTTGCATCCCTACCCAACTCGTTACTTTGCACAGGATAACAACGGAAAATGCACAAATGAAGGATTGTCGGGAAGGACCTTACCGTTACCTCCAATGTTTCATAGAAAACGTTCCGCGTTTTCCAGGGGCACATTTTTTAAAAGATCGTTTAAAACTTTCAAATGTCGAAGATGTTGACAATATCGAAAGAACGCGGAGTCTTCGAGATTATTGAGAGGGAAGCGGCGACTGTCACTGTCGACAGATGAGCTGGTGGAGGAGATTTTGATTTTTAGATGAATTTCCATATTTTGTTGAATAAGGAGAAGAGGGCTAGGCAGTCACATAGCAAATGGAAACGTTCTTCCTCCTCTTTTTCGTCGGTGCAACTGAGTAGCCTGACGTCCCGCTGATTTTTAACAGGTTTTACGTCCACTCAGCAAAGGCCAGGTTTGTCTCGCATCTTTCATTAGCCTCTTTCAGTGCTAATTTGTATCTTTCCGTTTCAGTTGGTATCCCCTTTTTGGTGTTTTTTTTTTTTGGCTAGCTCTGTCTAACATTTATTCCGAATATGTTTAGACTAGGGACCCAGCATGGACTTATGTTCCAATTCTTAGAAATCTTATTTAGGAAGAGCAGGATTCAACATCAACCTCATCGACAGCCATTCAGTGGTATAGCCAAGACTTGCTTGGAATACACTGCAGTGATCTAAAGGACGTGCTTAAGCTCAGGACAATCGAGAAGATACAAGCCCCTACGTCATCAACCGTTTTAGACCCATCAGTGTAAATTCCCAGCGCATTGTTATTATAGCATAGCATTCCTTTCCCATTGCTGACGGTTGGGAATGCTAGTCGTGAATTTAATATTGAAGTTTAGGAATGGTGTTAGGACTTGTGACTTCCATTTAGTGCCATTTTGGCTTAGAATTTAGGAGTGCCTTGACATTCTTGGGTGAATGTGACAAATGAGAATGGTCCACATTCCACAGCTCCGGTTACACAGACACATGCCGCCTTTTGATTTTTATTGAACAGGTTGACATAGCTGACTTTGTCTAGTGCTGTGTACTAGGATATGATTACGTGGAGGAGTATCGATCTTGCTACCGCAGTATACAGCCAATGCATTGTATGAGGCGGAGTACCCCATTTGTAGCCCAAGACTTTTTTGCTCCTGATCTTGACGCGATCTTGCGCAATTATTTCCCAATTCAGCTTCCTTAGAAAACGAGCTGAATACCATGAATTTTTCACGGGTTGATCTGTGGAATCTTGTACTTTCTCCTGAAGAGCAGTGCTCTGTTTTCAACGTATCGATACCCAAGCCAAGCAATCGGCAGACCACTTGACTAGTCTGGACAGAGCTGCTTCCATTATCACTGGAAGATATTTTCCCCTAGTTGCGAAGCTATATCATCTGTGTAATCTATAACCTTCCTTTTCCAAGGTGAGCAGTATTTATTTTACCCTCAGGAGCCACAACTGTCGAGATAATATCACTTCTTGTCCTGTGTCGCTTTTCGATTTATTGGATGCAAGTTCTGAGTTGATCGTTCTGCTTTGTAGCATTTGACTAATCCAGCGACTTATTCTTCCATTAATTTTTAGGTTGTCAAGTGCCGCTGTTATAGCCTCCGGTTTTATAACATTGAAAGCCCCTTCAGGACCTCACGAGTATACATTAACCATTCCGGTTTTGCTATATGGCACAGAGCATAGAATGAGATCGAGAATAGATAAGATTGTTCTCGTCTGCATAGATGATGAATGGAGAAGAAGATACCACTGCGAACTATTCGAGCTGTATAGCGATATTGACCTGGTCAGAGGAGTCCGAATACCAACTAGAGTGAAATGTAGGGAAAATGACCACCAGCACTTCGGCCAGAGAGTCTTCAAAACCACCCCAGAGGAACAGTGTATCAATAAAAGATCGCGTCTTGGGAGCAGCTGGCTACAAATTGAACCCACTATAAGGATTCCAGATAACCCACTGGAATCCATTAAGCTTGGATGACAGAATTACTGGGAAACGGGAAATAAAATGATGTCGTCTATCATTGGAAGAGTCATCACGGCACATGAAAGAGATAGCCTGTGTGTATAGGAGCTATTTTAATTTAGTCAGTGTGGAGGTCAAATTGATGACCACATTGGTGACGGGCGTTTGGTTCTGATAAATTTAAAGATTTGTTGGTTTCATTCTGAACTGCATGTTTTCTCAAAACTGACAACATTAACTTCCTCGAAATGTTAACAAATGTGTAGTGTCTGCGGTATCTGCATAGTCGTTCGTTGTGCACAGCCTGAGAACCTCAACTCGTCACAACTGAACACTTTTTGCACTTCTCTAAGAAGAATATTCCATACAGAGTTCGGATTATATGCCTACAGCTCCAACTCACCTAAAAGTTGTAGCAAAGTTACTTCGTTATCGCTTTTGGACTTCAGGTGAGTTCGAAAATGACGTCGATTTTTGTCGCAAAATCATATTTTCGGGAGGAGCTCATTTCCTTCTCGAAGGCTTTGTCAACAACCAAAACTGTAGGATTTGCCATTCCGAAAACCAAGAAGAGAATATATCTACAAAGAGTGGTTATTTGAAGTGGGTCTTGAAATGACAGCATCATTGGTCCCTACTTCTTTTAAAATAAGTCTGACAGCACTGTTATGATGAACGGAGTACACTATAGAGAAATGATAACTGATTTTGTATGGGCAGAAGTGGACAATTTGGACTTGAACGGCCTTTGGTTCCATTAGAACAGCACAATGTGTCACATCAGCAGTCAAACAATCGATTTTTTGGGCACAAAGTTTGATATCCGTGCTATCGGAAGTTTTTCCGAGCTACCTTTTGGGTTGCAATTTTCCGTCGTCGGACTTTTCCAATGGGACATTGTTAAGGTTATTATACTCCAACGATTTCCAAAAAAATTAAAAGAAATCTTCCATCGAGTTTGCAAACGATCGACAAAGTACTGCAAATTTGGGTTGACAGCGCGGGCTAGTTCCAAGTCAGCAGCGACAGGCATTTGAACAAAATAAATAACAAATAACATTAAATAATAATAATAAAACAAGTTCAAAAAGAACCCAACAGATATAATAATCCAGCTCCACCTTAGATTACCTTGGTATCATTGATATTGTTGCTACCAGAATTTGCTTGATACTCTCCTATTGACGTGAGTGTTGGACATTGTTTTCTTTTACCGCCCGTTCATTGAGGGCTATCAGCATCAGTTTGGAACGCCTGGCCTCGAAGTTACATACTCTGGCAAGGTTTCACATCTTGATTGTTTGCAAATAAGCCTTAATTTCTCCACCTTCCCTGAATCCTTGATCTTTGATTTCCTGATGTCGCGGGTTAAGCTTGGTCAGGAGATCGCAGGATCTAATGTCACTTGTAATGTTCTGTTCTTATTGCGTGCACCGAAGGGAGAATTAATGTAAAATTCGAGGTCGCTGTTTTCTTGTTGGTTACTGAAAAAATTAAATTGATTGCAAGGAATCTATTAACGCACCCATTCGAAAGCTGTAAAAAATCATCCGGACTCAAAGGGGATTATAAATGACTATAGGCGTGTACTTTAGTCTGGAGTTTCCCCAAAGAAAGAAAGAAAGTATGGTGCATTTTAGACTGATCTTAAATGGACACTGGCGTAGGGTCAGGCATCTTCTCCGAATCACTAGGAATATCGAAATCAATACGCCTCCCAGACCACAGCAGTGTTTTCCAAGCGGAGGTCTTGCAGTGACAACAGCCCGTGAGTCTGCAGTAAGGGCAATACCACAAGAGGGTATCACCTTCTTTATTGACAGCCAGGCAGCTATAAATGCAATAACGGCCACAGAAATTAAATCTAAACTTGTGAAGTGCTATAGAGAAGAGCTTAAGATTCTTGGAACACAGCACAAGGTATCGCTCTGCTGGGTCCCTGGACATGAGGGTATACCAGGTAACGAGAAAGCTGACGAACTAGCAAGAGAGGCTTCTGCAGCCGTTTCAACACAAATAGAACCACTCGTGAACATCCCGCTTTGCGCACTTAAGCTTAAAGTAGGGAAAATAGCCATACAGGAGGCAAACACCAGATGGACCTCTTTGGATTCCTGTGTAATCACAAGGAAACTATGGCCGTCCTTCGATAAAGGCAGAACCGAGAGACTTATACGGGAAGACCGGAAATCCCTTTCCACCTTCGTTGGGGTTATCACGGGGCATAACTCTCTACGGTATCATTTGAAAAAACTCTGCAGAGGTTGCGGTGACGAGGGAGCTTTTGAGGGCACAACCCACTTCCTATGTCACTGCCCTGGCCACCAACACAGCATGAACAGGTTCCTAGGGAGCTACTTCTGCCAAGACCTAGATGAACTCGCCAGCATGCCATCAGACAAGATAATGAAATTTCTCAGGTCCTCAGGATGGTTTGTATGCAAAGACTCGCATCAATAACTATCAGAGCATATTAGAATCGGTATCGGGTTTCAATAGGCAAGCGACATCCTTTCCCCCAAAGGGCATCACAATGGGTCAGCATTGACCTGCTGTCACTCAAATTATTTTCACATCCTTGCCGCCTTGAAACTCCTGTACATAAAATATTGTACTGCAATTTTTTCCCATTGCTGAAACTATAAGAAATTAAATTTTCATAAGCCATCCTAAGCATTTCCTTCAAAAAAAAAAATTGTCTATGCATATGTATGTATATACATTTAGACAAGAATATTCAGCAGTGCCTTTTTCCAGTGTACACATTACATACTATTGTCCAACCGTCCGACCACCTGGTGGCCACTTAAAATCCCTCCCGAATATCCTAAAAGAAATATAGAAGAAAAATGCAAAAAAGGAGTTATGCCATCACCACTCTACTTGTAGGTACTCTTCTCCTTGAGCACCCTCTCTTTACCTTAAGCCATTAAAGCCGAACCAAAATTATGTCATTTATTCAAAAAGCCAGAACACCATCGCTCCGCAAGAAAGGACTGCACATATACACAAATAAAAAAGGAGAAAAAAAATAATAATAATACTACACGAATCCCATTTTCTATTCCTCCCACGTCTTATTGTGTGTGCAGCACACTTAAGCAACAACAAACGTACAAAGAAGAAAAAGAATATTTTAAAAGGACATCTTTCATTTCTCCTTTTATTCAAAATAGGTTGGTTGAACAAGGAAACAAAATATGAAAAATATAAGAAAATTGCTTTCGCTGGCCACCATCATCATGACCACGACCACTGGCAACTGGCCGTCTTGTGTCAGGATACTGAAAAAATAACATTTTTCATTTTTTCGTATATCCTGGCATTACGCACAAAAAAGAAAAGGATTTACCTTTTCAAATAGGAAATAGAACTGCCGCTAGAAGATGAAACACTACCGCAATGTTGTAAGTCGTTGTGGTGTTTTCGTTGTCGTCTTTCTTCATCCTGACTGCGTGCGTATACGTTTATGCAAAAATTATTAACGTGTCCTAGTTATATGGACAAACAAAAAAGATTGTCCATACTTTCGGGATTAGGTTTATTTTTTTTTGTTGAATGCAAAATCCTTTTACGCATATTTACATATCCCTAGAGCTCTAGCTTAGTTTTTTTTTCTGAGTCCTTGCAAGGATTAAGTCATGTGACATGGCAGATTCCTTTAATGCTGAATGGTATAGAAACCACAAGGATTCAGATTGAATCGAAATAGAACAGCACAGATAGGATGTTTGTATGCTTGCCATCTCACCACAAGGATGATTGATTATCTCTTACTACTATACATCAATAAATATTTGATTTGTACCATATTCCTCGTTTTATCCTTTTTTTTCTCTCTTATATTGAGAAGTTTCCATTTTGTCAAGTCATCCATCACACACGCACACAAGTACGTAGCTTTCTCCCCAAAACAGATTGACCAGTTAAAAAAGGATTCATCGTAAATCAGGAAGAAAAAGAATCCTTTAACTTTCTGGTATCCTTGAGAAGATAACTTTTATGTTCGGCCATTTTCAAACAAGCATATATCGTTAAAATTCACTTTCAATATCAATACAACAACAACGAAGAAGAGGAAAAAAAAAACCAATTCCAAAGGACACCAGAGTTGCAGGGCAGGGGAAAACTTTGATATCCCTTTTCTTTTTTGGGAATCCAGAACACATGATGGGTTCAAAGTTAACAACACAATTTCGATGGCAATAACGACGACGAGAACGACTACCAACCAACCAAGCCAACAACCATGATGTTCATGTTTGTCGACGATGGACGACGCTTGGTTGAGGGAGGAGAAGGAGTTTATGTTCGAGAGGGTTGTGTGTGAGAAGGATAACTCAGTGGCATGTGTTTTTGTATACTGATATATATGTGCAGTCTCTTTAGTATCCTGTTACGAAACTCTGGACACATGGCGGCTTTGAAGGGCGACGAATACACAGATGACTGGACTATACCCTACGCTACGCTTTATTATCCTTTCCCTTTCGTCCTGCACATACATACATATCGATATACATATGTACATGTGTGTACTACTGAGCCACACATCAGTTGAAGGGTCAAGTTATAGGGTTTGGGGTGCGACGTTACTGTTATTTTAGGGTTAAATATTTTCATTTTTTGTTCTGCTCCTTCGTCCTTATTTTTCCATCCATATGAGAAATGGTCGGGGTGTATTCCAGGGTAGGATATACACTATACACATCCACCCCCTTGTTACGTGGGCCACTCTGTAAATTTATTCTGTCATTCATGTTAAGCGAATTGTATACGTGTGTGCGTTTGTATATTTCAGGGAATGTACTCTTATGCTCGTATGTCCTTTAAAATGTCGTACTTTTTGGCTTTTTATTTATTTTTTCTTCCCGTTGACCATCTAATCGTTATAATGCCTTTCGGGTGCTTGAGTTGAAAAGAAAAGGGATAATTTATGTCCGGTTGGGTATAGTACATATAAAGTTGTCATTTTGAAAGGGAGAAGAAAAAAGGACTTTAGATGAAAGTATACTTTTGGTAGCAGATGAAGGGATTTTGACCTCGATAAAATTTTCAGTTGGCATATAATGCGTTTGAATCATTTTAAAGTGAAACTTAAAGGTCTACGTTGTATGGTACCTGGTTGTGGGGAAATTGGTTGACGTGATTGTGCTTCTCTTGAAACCGATAAAAACTGATTTTGTGAAAAACTATGATGTCGTTGGTTGAATGATAATGAATCTTAAGTCAATAAAAAGCTCAAAGCCGCCTTATACATATGTAATTTTAAGGAAGCGCCAGAAGATCAATTTATGAAAAATGCCGCCGCACTGGAAAGTATGAATCTTGAGCACCATGCAGTGACCGAAATCTTGACAAAAAAAGGAGAAGCAATGAATTGAAATGAATGAGCGTTACAGGTTATTTTGGGTGAATGCTTATTTTGATTGTACTGAGTACTTCTGGGTCTGAAGATTGGCAGGTACCTAATCCTGGTTGAATCGGTTTGTAGATCGCATTTCGGAGAAAAATCGTTTGACTAGGATGCTAGGTAGATACTACATATTTCAGCTGAAAAGGAATTTGATATCTCGGTTGTCCAGAATGCTAGTGGTCGAAACCTAGAGTCAACTTGTACAAGGTCGATCAAAAATAAAATTTCGAACATAATCGTTACGAATTCGCCGTTACTAGTCCTAGTCCCTTAGAAACATTAAATAAAAGAAGCTTTATGATGGATAATTGAGGCTAGCTGCTAGGCATCCCAAGTTTTTCAATATATGGGGCTGGTGGGTACAGCTGTCCTACGCCGTAGTAAAGTAAAACTCCTTTTAATGGTGAAGACGTGTTCTCCTGTTCCAAGCTTCTTATATCTCTGCATCACAAGATGTTCATAATGTATCGTGCCAACCCTCCTTCTCTATCTATCTCTCAAGTTAAAGTCCCTCTCAAAGCAAACCCTACTTCAACAACCTTCGTGGATTCGCGGAAGGAAGAATTGCCAATCTTTTGCCAGAATAGCCAAAGCTGCAATGGGACAGTGTAAATGTTATGAACGCTAACAGCTTAGAATCGCAAGATGCAATAGCGATATTGCATGGTTTCGGGTTACCACGTTGCCATAGAAGCAGAATCAATCAGCACCTTAGCGCAGAAGAACATAAAAACTTTTGACAGTAAAGAGCAAAAAAGGCACAGCACATGGCTTCCATAATAAACCTGGGGGCCGAACGAACAGCCTTCTGTATTTACGCATTGGATTGTAGAAGTCTCAACAGTAGAGAAACCCAAGCTTAAATCATGGTTTCAAAACAAATGTAGTGTAGGGTCAAACGTGCAAGCATGCTCACATTAAAAGAAGACTTAAGGTGTAGGAATTAAGTGTAACAACTTGAAAGTCTGCAGCATCACGGAGGAACTTACTAGTGGGAGTGATCGCATATTTAACTAATCTTAGCGAATTTAGCCTCGTGTGAATGGAAAGGAGGCGCATATTCATATTCCGATAGTTCACGACTTGTTGCCAAGTTACGAATCCATATTTGAATAAACCCCTTGCCGGTTGCCTGCAGCAATTGCCGTTGTATACATGTCAGTTTTCAATCCTTCTTTTGTTCGGCCCATCCTATCGCACATGCTTACTGAATGGCGGTGATGTTTTTCTTGTTTTCTTTAAAGGGACCGAACTTTCCACGTGCACACTCAGAATTTGTTGACCAAGTTTTTCAACAGTGCAATAATCCATTTCCGAGGCTTGGTGGCTTCAAAATCGTTTCGTGTTGCTGTCATTCTTCTAAGTTACTCCTGTAAGACTTCTGAGACGTTTTTTAAGTCGATTAGGTTGGCAGCTGATCCTCCGTTCACTATAGTTCACCCAGATAAGCTTGCATAGGCCCGACTTCACTAGATCATCACTAGAATAGCTACCAGCGGGCCCAGTAGGGAGATGAGCATGCGGTTTTATCATGCCACGATAAATCTAAGGAAAAAAACATGAAAATGCGACGCAACAGGTTTTCCAAGCGATGGCTTAACTGTTTTAGGGAACAGAATCCACTTTCGACTCTGATTTGAAGCCCTTTAAACAGAGGACAAGCACATCATTTATATTTCGCTTGATATCATGACTCAGACTGCGGAGAAAGAACTGTCGTTAGGCAAAATGGCGGATCCTTCAACCCTTCAACTTATGTCGTTTACCCCTTTTCATTCGTTGCTATACAATATTTTGTATTCCAATGAATCTGCGCGATGCCCATCCTTCTCTGTCTTATTTTCTAAAAAAAAAAAAATCCTTGAGCAATCACTTCACCACAAAAAAAAACAACAAAATGATACTCATCGATTTTCCTCACCCCACAGTTGAATCCTTTAACTGTAACCCTTTTTGATTGGTTCAGGCAATAAAGGACAGTTTATAAAGAGTTCTTTGTGCAGCTCTTCGTGCAACCCTTAACAAACTGCCTTTACGGTGTTTCAAAATGTTGTAATTTTCAGGTGCTGTAGTACTTTCTTTTTTTCCATTTCATAGCATGCAATGATTTCGAGAGGACAATGGCACGCGATCACAGTTTTCATGTAAATTTCATGAGCACAAAAAGGAAAACTCTTTAATAAACAACGGGAAAGAATTGGGTGACAGACATTTAACTAAAGAACGAGTAGCGTTTAACCTTCTACACTGCCTGAATTATCCACCCGCTTGCCCACCTCACTGGCTCTCGGCATAAAATATGTAGTAGAGTGGAGGACATTACAGCGGTGCTTGTAAAAGGGGTTAATTGTAGACACAGACACGCCTTTCAATTATCCTTGATGACAATGCAGTGTAACAAAGCTACGCAGTGCGGGAATGGAAAGTACTTGAACACGCCAACGGATTTTTTTTCCCTTTCGGTGATAGGTATACGTAAGTTTGTTTTTGAAGTTTTTTGTTTGCGTCCTAAAGGGGGTGGCAAATACAATAGCTTAACCAGAAATCGTATCCTTCGATAAGGAATATACCGTGTACTTGTTAGGCCTTACACGGTTTGTGTGTCTGTTTTTTTTTGTCTACCTGAAGGGTGCAACAGTGAATATTTATAATAATATAAACGAGTTATGGGGTGGTAGTTGGGCTTTAGCTTGATGGGGATATAAGTCAAAAGCATGACATTACTCACATAAATTATGCGGTCTATTGTGTTTGGATATTTGCGTGCGTAATGAAAAGAAAGGATAACAGAGAAGTTCTCATTTGTTATGTAAGCAAAAGGGACGTTTTGCATTTTTATTTTGTGGTGATACTGAGGGTGGTAAGCTGGTGACTTATTCGAAATAAAACTTACAATGAACTGTCACTTTTGATAGTCTCCCGCAGTGGTATCATGTTGTAGTATCTATGGATTAGTAGTAAAGTTCTGAAGTGTTTTACACCGCGGGAAGGTTTCATATAAACAGCATGAAATCGCTGAATGATTGAATCAAACTCACCAGGTAGAGTAGTCTAGCATCCGCGTTCGGTTGGAGTTTGAAACCGTGGTTCGGCCTTATTATGCGTTTTGAACGCAAGGGCTGAGATTCCAAGATCCCCTTTATATCGTTTTTATATATGAATTTCTCGATGTGACCGAGTCAATGTACGAGTAGTTGTCAGACTTTGGCGTTTCTGACCAAATCCGTGTCTCGATACAGCTCGTAGAGTTCACGCTTCTATCCTTTCTTCCATTCGTTCTCCACACAAACAGAAGCAACTGTTTTTTTAGCCTTCCTATTTACAGCCCAGTACTCAGACAAACAATTTCTGATAGCCGTGGACGGATCTTCACGAATGTACATATGTACATTTGATGCATTTTAAAGTCGATGGGGTTCGACCTGAAATCCATTGGGTTTTACCAAAATTTGACTCAGTGTGAAATTTTGATTCATTGCTTATCCACCGGGGATGGAACCCGTACTCAAATGAGCCATTCAGTGTGGCGTAGATTTAGTAAACTGGATAGGATCTTGTTTACAATATTTAGCAGAGATATTCCTTTTTGTGCATGCGGTATAAAGAGCTGATATATCTATAGCCAGGCATGTCTGTCAACATAAAGATCGGATGGGTAAGTCTACTGAATAAACTTGAATCTTCCGTTAACAAAGTTGAGAACTGCCTTGTTACCTTTCTGGATAGGAAGCAGCATTTTATAAATTTTTTTTTGAGTCCACTCAAGGTGCCCTTAGAAATAAAAACCTTACACCTACCATAAGCAGCTGGTTAACGTCAAAACCAGCAACGACGACGTTGAAATTTCAGAGCTTACGACTCGAGCGTGCCCTCAAGGCTGTATCCTGTTGCCTCTTATGGTTATTAACAGCGAACTTCATTCTTCAAAGAAATCAAAGGACAATGTCATTACCCAGGCCATCTCAGCGGTAATCATTGCCAGCGAAAATAGTATACTATCCGAAGTACGGAGATTGTGCACCAAGAAGAAGGATAAGCTCTTCTTACTATATTGAAACCAATCAATTCTCGCCTCATTTGTGCCGGAAATTGTGGATTAAGTCCTAAAATTATGTTTTCAAGATACATCTTGAAAGTCAGTTCAACATTACCATATCCAGAAGTGATGTAAAAGTAAAAAGTTACGTCGGAAGCTGAAATGAGTCCAAGGTCTAATCGAAATCATCGTGACAGGCTGCTAGCGCTCCACCCCCTGTTATATTGGACCCACCTGTCAATACGAATACAAATGAGGCTGAACAAAGGCTGCTGCGACTCTTTCAGTGCCAAACCAAAAGAGGAAATGATCTTCATCCAATCAACGTTCAACAAACCCTAAATGCAAGGTCATATCTGTTTATTATGTTGTCTAGTAATCTACATAAGCCAAGTTTGTCACGTCTCACACTACACACTTCCTTCTTCTCCACATATTTTGCTTCTAACTCGGGATTCCGTCTACTACCGAGGCTGCTGCAATCTTGATTGCGATACGCTTATCAATTTGTCTCCAGATGCCTGCTGATAGCATTCTACCTTTTGTCGACGTAGGTGCTAGTCCTACATGCAAATCATTTTTCACAGCGTTCCACTGGTCATCATTCCCCTTTTTCGTTCTTCTGGCAAGCTTTCACTTTTCCATGCATTCCTTTTAAAAGGGTGAAGGATGTTTGCCGATTTTTATTTTTTCTGAGAGCTTTGATTGCGATTATGATCTGCGTTGTACTGAGAAGGCCGATGCGTATTCGGACTGATGCAGTAGCTAAGTTAAAATAGTGACCAAATTTAAGTCCAATATCAGCATCCGATTATTTCTGTTTTCCAAGAGATATAAACGCCACCTCATGGGGAAATGGTCAACCTGTTTTAACGTTCGTTGCCTATCAGTTGAAACTCAGCTAATCTTGTGTCAAGTCTTGGGCTCCAACAAAGTGCCTCTTAAAGGCGATGTACATTGCAGAAATCTTCAAAACATTCACCGTTATCTTCGAGACTATATGGTATCCCGTCACGTTTAACCACTGTCTTATTGTTGCCTATGTTGCCATTAAAATCAAGAATGACGATACGCCTGACTATAGCAGCTGCCTTTTCTCTCTGATATCTGTCCGTCAATATTCTGTCACTACTATGAGTCCACTATAGAAGCGGTAGCTCCAAATCGAAGCAAAATAGGCAGTGCAAATTGCATGGATTCGTACTCGGCAGCAGCATTCTGGCATCTTATTACGGTATTAGATGTCGATTTTATACTTTGGCTCTTAACATAGTATCCTTCGGGATCGGAGGCAGTTTGTTGCGTTTCGGAGTAAGATCAAGTTTTTTTTTAGGGTTGGAGCTCACTGGACCACAGGTCAATCGACACTTAGCCTGCTCTTCTTCTTCTTCCTTTTGTTCGGCGAGGTTATGATCAGGATTATAGGGATCATAGCCCTCCTACTTTACTGCAGCCCTACTGGTCCGCCTGTGGAGTTCGCCGCACTTAGCCTGCTCTATGGTGCGGAAGGCTCACCATTCGTCTTCTCCGTTTTGCGATTTCCGAAGATGTTCCGAGATGGCACTATGTGGAGAAGGATGTCTTAGAGCTGCAAGATCTATTGCAGCAGTGGCGAAGCAACGCCCATTGGAAGATGCTACTTCGACGCTGTTAGTCGCTTGTGATTTATGCATGTACATATGTAGGTAAACTTGTCAATCTGATTTGTACTTGAAAAGATTCCTCTGACAGCAACTTTTTCCGCGACACAAGTTTCCATGTCCGATTCTCGCCGATCTCTCGTTTTATTATTACATCTCTGCCTTCAGACTCAGTTTATGCCGACAGCTATTAAACTTTATAGAGACGTGAATTCATATCGACAATATTCTACTTGCTTGGTCAAATACACGAAGTAGTGAATTTTAAATCGCGAAGTAATCGTTCGTCGAATTATGCATCTATACATATGTACCTACATTGGGATGACGATTAGTGAAATTCTGTTACATAAAGACCGTTAAGCGTGGGGCATTTGCCTGAATTGCTTTTATGAAATCGATCCGCCTTCTTAAACAAAATTATATAATCTCCTCGCAAGATACAAACTAAAGGATTGCAACATCCACAGTCGACCAACCAAAAAAGAGTTAAAATCTACTTTTTGTACCCAAGTGTGTCCTCCCTAAATAGCAAGAAAATCGATAAACTTGTTTTTTTTTTTTTTGTCAATTCTGCGAAGGGTTGCGCTTATATACTTTTTTTCACCCCTTATGTATCTTTGGCACACGCGGTTCACCCCTTTTTATTATCCTTGAAACCCAAAAACGGCATCTAAAAGAATAAAAAGGGATATGTGTGTGGTCACATATGTGCATAAAATAAACGTAATTTCTATCTCACTCCCGCGACTGCTGCCTTACTGGAAAGTGGGAAGGGATGATGTTACAAAAAGGACATATATAAAATGTTATAGAAAGGGTGCTGTCAATGGGGGGGTAGTTGTGTAGAAAGAAGTTTAACAGATTCAACGGATGTGAGTGAAATGGATTTGCAATCGCATAAAATATTCGAAAAGTGGCGGGTAGGGTAAACGAATGTGGATGTAACAGTCGTCTTGGTACTCATTTTAATTTCAACGTTCGTGCAAATGGTGAAAGGCATTGACTAATGCACACACATGTAAGGAACATCAATCCTTTTAAGTGTCGAATTTTGATCTTAAATGCGCTTTATTGTGAAGGAAGGAATTTAACGTTGTTATTGTTTCGTTGTACATGGTTTATTGGGGTAACTGTTTATTAGAAACGCGTACATAGTACAAGGAGGCATGATTTTTGATAGCCTCCTTAAAAACGTGACTTTTAGTCTTGACATACTTTTTGTAACATTACTTAAAACGTTTAAATTTAGTACATTAAAGCTTCTAAGCTTGATCTGGCTATTTAGTTCTATTGGATTTACATACCTTACCACTGTGGGTCATGTAGGAAACGTTATGGAGAACGTTTGTTTTTTTTAAGGCTTTGGCAATCATCTGCATCTATGTCATCACAGTCTCTGAATAGATAAGGTTCGCCGGCGGAAGTCCCGAAATGAAGGTAATAGGAAGAAAGCTTACCTTTCAAACGGTGGTAAAGCAGGGACCAGCCCCAAGGAGCGAATAGTCTTGCAAAAGGTGTACAGGCAGAAAGCAATGGCAGCGATACTTGGTCAAAAATCGTATACAAAAGAAGGACGCGAAGAAGCAAAAAGGGGCGATCAAGGAGAGAACACGATCTGACGCAGTTGTAGCGGCAGTAAAGGGTTAACTTTTTTATGCTCATGTACTCCGCAGAGTAAAGACGGATTTCAAACTCAAAAACCTTGGTGTTAGAACTCTAAATCGGTAAAAATCAACCGGAGTTAATTCCACTGGTGAAAATTGGGATTTTCGCCAGACTAAGTTGAAAGGTATTATTGTCTTTACTTTTGGTACGAAGACGAAGGTTGAACATTGACACATCTTACAATGTTGGACTTTATGAGGGCACACAAACCGTGATGTCGCGTAATGAACTCCATTTAAGGAATGTCAAATGCCTGGTGTCATGCCAAATCTTGTGCAAATTAATGTGAAAAAAAACTTTTTTTTTTCAAAAGCTGATATTATTTATTTAAAAAGCGGAAATAAATAATGAATTAATAAAATTAATACTTAGTGTCCACCCTAAGCCTTTAGCATCATTTTGTTTCGCTTTGGAATGGATTCCACTAGTTTTTGGCAGTTTTCAGTGATTTTGAAATCCCGATACCACACTTGAATAACTAACTCAATCAGCTTCATTTTGGTCGTAGAGTCCATTTCCCTCAGCCTATTTTTATATATAGCCCACAAATTTTTTTTAGGATTGAAGTCTGGCGAGTTGCTGGGCCAAACATTTGCTTTATAGGATGTTTCACAGTCTGCTGGATATGGGCTGATGAAATTGGCTCACCATCAGATCTCGGTGCTTTATTACCTGTACAAAAAAATTACTCTCGTCTGAAAATAGCACCGTTTTCCATTCATCCGCTGTCCATTTCTTGTATTTTCGAGCCCAAGCCATTCTCTTCTTTTTCATAGCAGCAGTCGGAAGCTGTTTCTTCAGGGGTTTCCTTGCTTTCGTCTAACCTTTAGAAGACGTAGCCGAACTATTGAGGCATCCACGACTGTTCCTGCAGCCGCAAGATCTTTCTGTTAGTCGTCACTGGTCTTACTTGGGTTAATCTTCTTGTTTCTTACAAGAAGGGCATCTTCTTTCTTAGTGGTTTCTCGTTTTCGTCCGCATTTCCGTCTTCGCTGCGGTAAAATCGACGCGGTTGTTGACCGACTCTAACGATATGCCACACTCTGCTGCTATCTGTCTTTGGTTCTTAGACGTATACTCAACCAAAGTAATTTCTTTGCTATGGATTGCCAAGGAGATATCCATAACAAACACATCTAAACAGGAACAAATTTGTTCAGCAATTTAATTCTTGCTTACACTAATCGCTTACTCCTTGAAATTTTCAAAAAGTTTAATTCAAAAATATTTGGGAAACCAAGCCTTACTATGTTTTTCTCAGAGCTATTATGTTCTGTGGGAGCGGCGTGGTTCAAGTGGTTAGTGCGTTGGATCGCTGAGCGGGAGGTTCTACCTACGTTCGAGTCCCAGAACCACCAAAGAGTTTTTTTCACGGTCCCAACTCTCGCGAATGTATGACAAACGTCCGAGAGTAATAACTGTCAAGAGAATGCTTCTCAATTTGCCTTTCGGATATGGCTCTAAACTGTAGGTCCCTTCCATTTGTGTGAAAAATATAACACGCACAACGAATGGTTGCAAGTAGCTAGGCCCTGGACCACATGCGTTTGTCGCGCCAAGTATTTGTATTTGTATTTTGTATTATGCTCCAGTTTAAGAATATGCATAATATGGACAAATACAGGAACCTTTGTAACAAATTGCCTTATTCGACATTCCAAAATGTATATGAAAAATAATTTGTTCAGATTAATCCGCACAAGACTAGTATCTGGCTACTTTAGTAATATAATAAGCGATGAAGGTACCAAGAACTACAATGTCTTAGCTGTTAAACAACGATCAGTACTAGGCACCGTTCTCGGGAATATCTTGTATTCCGTTAAAGAAATAGAATCAGCAACAAATAAAGCGATCTTCGAATTAAAACCTGGTTGGATACATCAAGCTCAGATTTAGCGATCAAGAGATAGAAGCAGTTCTTATCACAGGTTCCAAAGGTGTAGAATATACATATGTATATCTGAACCTCGGCGTAGGAGACCAAGTGATACGATCTAATCGTAAAATGATAAAGGTTATAACTTTAAGCCTAATCAAGAGTATGTAGGGGGAAATGCGTGTTACTTCAACAATCATCCGTAGCGAGAATGTTGCTAAACATCGGTCTACTGTATGCGACGCAGGACGGGCCGATGCCATGGCAATAAACCATGCAAGTAAAATGCTAGCGCCCTAATCTGCGGCTATAGAACAGTATCGGAAGAAGCGACAGGTATCATTGTTGGTATGGTGTGTACTGATATCTTATTTAATGAAAATCACAAAAACTTATTCCCAACACAGAAATTTGGATGAACAGGAAAATTGTGGAGATGAACTACATACAATGTTGCACAGTTCTTTACTGGTCATGGTGGATACAGAAAATGCTGACAAGACACTTCACGGTGGAAGGAAACCTGGGGCCGAATTACCGCAGTCGATGGATTCGGCATTACAGCTCTCGTGATCGAGCATTCACATATGTATGTATGTATATGCTGGCTGGTTGGTTTTCCCTTCAGGATCGGGATGTGAATCGTGGATGCTAATCCCTCAGGATTCAGAAATCGCCAGGTCCTTGAAACTGGTAAACCACGCAAGTGTGTTCCAGCAAGGCTTGCAGACACCTTTCCACCCTGAGCAACAATAGACAGTTAGATGTCTTGTCTACATAGATAGCCAAGCGGCCATCAAAGCCATCACCTCCATCACAACCAATTCTAGATTGGTCAAAAGATGCAAAAAAAGAACTCAAATCCCTCAGCACGAGGCATAAAGTAACACTCTGCTGGATTCCGTGACATATGGGTATCCACGAGAATGAAATGGCTGACGATCTAGCCAAAAAAGGCTAAGAATCAAATGACCTACAAGTGGACAACTCTGTGTTAATGCCCATCAGTCTCCTAATGTCCAAAATCTATATAGACTTCTATAACATGGCCAACCCAAGGTGGAATACTATCACCTCATCCCGAGTCTCTAGAAAGCTTTGGAACCAATACGACAAAAAAAGGACCAAAGAACTCCACTCATTAAACAGACCATAGCCGTCACTCCTCATTGCAGTCCTTACTGGCCACAATTTAATGGCGGCCCATCTCAGGAAAATAAGAATCAGTACGACCGACCTATGCAGAGGCTGTGGCGACTTTGAAGTAAAGGAAAAGTCAACACGCTTCCTCTGCAAATGCCCAAGCCTCATCAGAACCAGACTTCACTACCCTCGGGAAATCGCACTTCAATGCGAACTAGGAAACACGCCACCTAAAACCACCCTAAAATTCATCACGAAATCGGGCTTGTTCAGGAGGGCCACCTCTGCCACTAACTTTTGTTTCATGTATCCCACACCGGATGAACACAATGGATCCGTTGAGACCGGAGTGACGCTTCACCCCAGTGGATGTAGTCACCCCCCTACCTACCTACAGGATTCAGTTAGTTTTGGAAGACTCCCGTCTCATTCACATATCCAAAAAATAAACCTTTACGTGGGTCATTTCAGCTTCCTCTTGCCGCCAGCAAGATTTAACTGGCCATGAAGATAAATAGAAATATGACGCAGGGTGTCCTCTATTTTTCTTTTACTGCACTGTACTCAGAATTCCCCTGTAATGCGGCATTATGGGAGTACGCTTAATCTGTCGTCAGCTAGCTAGCCTTTTACATGACCCTTAACCATTCCTTACTTATTCAATGGTCAATTCGTTACGTAGACACCTCTAAGTCCTGGGATGTAATGGAGTCATATGTAGTGGTTCGCAGTGATTGGTCTTAGGTCTTCACGGCAACACTGTGATATTTTTTACTTGGGGTATTGTCAAGGACCGGTTTGGGACTAAGTCTAACTCCTGTTTGAACAAAATGCTGTGTTTTTTTAAATTTTCTGAAGATACTTAAGAACCAGTATTCCTCATGATCTGCTAAAGCATTTCTTTGGGGGGTACCAGACATACATAAGTATTTACATTCTGCATTTAGCTTCTCTGATGAATATACCAAAGCCGCCCATAGCTTTTAATTTTTCTCTTGTCGACATCATATGTGGAAGTATCTATTCTGGGCATATAGCCTCTCTTTTGATCTCTTTAATAAGAGTTTATCGAGAGCATTGGAAAACTAGAAGCACGACGGCTTTGATCCTGTGTGCAGGCTAGATAGTAAGGTGTATTATTCCATACAACCCACCTGCCTTTGGTGGAATAGTTCCATCGCTCTTATCCCTAGCTTGGGGAAGTTTCTACCTTCTTTCTATCCTCATGTGTGTTCTCTGTTCCTCTACATGGCACTGAAAAGACTCTCTAATTCTCAACTGCAAGTATGCCTACTGGTTTCATGCCAACAACAAAGTGTGTCTTACTCTTAGGGAGAATTTTTACCTTCGTGCCTTTAGTCCTCATGGCCAGCGGCTTATATTACGCATAACCCACAAAAAATTATTTCGCCGTTTGGTTGCTTTATTATCCGCATATTCTAGATGACATATGTATATACATACATATCATTACTTCTGCTATTTTAGAGTTAGTTTCAAGTGTATGACGCCCACCTTTTCTAACTTGAACCAGTTTTTGTAAACACTCAAAAATATCCCTTCAACATGAAAGACCTTGCGGTACCTTACTGAGTAGCAAATATGTACCCGTATCCCTTTTTATATAAATTCGCATCAACATAATCCCACAACATTTTGCAAACATATTTCGTTTGCCAAATATATACATCCACGCACAGCTTTATCATACCTTGAGGCGGTTTCACATGAAAGGACAACAACTCACCATACTAGATAATGAAACTGGAAACACAAATACTAAAGCTAATTCACTTGAAGTCATCCTTCTTTTGTGTATGCCCATACACCTTTTTAAATGCAAAAAAATACCAAAAATAAGACTTTACAATCCTTGAATGTATCTATGGTGATAAGAAATCCTGCCTAGGGATAAAACAAAATTTTGAAAGTGAAAGGAGTTCTCAATTCTTACATACATTTGCGTGAGTTATCCTTTTGGAAATCTTTTCCATTTTCATCTAACCGACAACAAATGCTCGTATCTCACAGATGATGTTTGTGTACTTTGCGTGATTGAATATCTTTTCCACGTGTACAGGATTCTTTTTAAAATATTTGCATTTTATTTATTCATTTCCCTTTTTTCCTCAGGTATTATAACAGGTGTGACATCTGTCCAAAACAGATGTGGGGATTCTGATAAGATTCGTAAAGCTATTCCCAGAACCACTCGGTTCCAATCGATTAACACGATCTCCTTTGAAATTGATTTCACCATATGGCACGTGTTCTTTAAAAAAAAAATCAAATTCTAATCCAATCCCAAAATCTAACATCCGTGATACTCTTTCCCCTTTCCAATTAGTCAGGAAAGAGTTCCCCCAAATTAACCCATCAACTCACCTATCAGTCACACGATCAAAGGAGCGTGCCTCTGCTTTTCATTTATGCCAGTGACTCCGCCAAAGAAATCCGACGAATAAAAGAAAGGAAATTAGAAGAAGGCAATTAAGAAAAGGGGTTTACACACATCTTGAAGTCATGGAAAAGGGAAGCGAACGCCCCTTAAGGCCGTGATGATAAAAAAAATAAAAATAAACTCGTGTATAGCGAGATGATCGACGGCGCTAAAGCGAACGATCATTAAGGGTTAAGTGAGTTGTCATTAAAGGGCGGCGATAGAGTACTTAAATGGATGGATAAGGTTACCACATCTGGGTGAACGGTGTCAAAGGGGTGATGTAAGACGTTTGGAAGGGTTCCGTTTTCGTGTTTTTTTTATCGTTCCCTTTATTTAGTTAGACGCCCCCAAATGTTCTTGATTGACGGGATTTCCTTGGACTCATTTGGTAGTTTGTCTAAGGCAGATGGGTATGTGTGTTGATAGTGATATGGCTCATTTGTGGAGTAGTTTTGTGGGATTCTACGCTGTAGGTGTCAGAATTGATGGACTGAATTGACGCGCAAGGTGTTTCAAATGTTCTTGTAGGGATGGGAAAGGTCCATCAGTTACGCGCAGGTGCATTAAAGCATTTTCAGTGTTAAGTGGGCTTAAAATGATAAATGAGTATTTGTGTTGAAAGTAATTATGAACCGAGGTTATCTGTATACCTAGTAGGTGCCGTAGCTTAATGCACTGGGCGAGAAGTCCGACGTTTCCAGGAACAAAATTTTAGGGTCCCACCTCAAATTTTTCGCAAGAGTGTGAGAATAATAGACATCATGGGAAGCACTTTGACCCGTTTCCCCTTGTCTATCCTAGGGCCTCTACTACGTCTACGCGACATCGTGCACGGTTTCTGGTGTTGTACCGAACTTCTTCTTCTCCAGTTGCCACGACTTTTGCTCCACTGTTCTGTGCCAAGAATTGGTCGGTCAGTGCGCTCTACTGGCATCCCGGATTAACAGCTTCCACTGCAGTTTCGATTGTAGTCTTTTTGAAACATTTCTTAAGTCTACTGCCACTTTCGTCGATGAATGGTGATGTCTATCGATTCATCACTCGTCACCCGTTTCCTCATAGAGCTGCCACCTTGCGGAAAGCCCTGCTTGCAAATAACATAACAGCCACAGACCGCATTTACAATCAGAATTCTATTTATAAGCACTGCACTAATGTTGCCTAATTCCATGATGTCTAACAAAGTGACATTTGTTTTCAAAGGTTGCGTTGTCGAAAGTGCACACTATGTCGATCAACATGCTCGTAGCGCATTCTATCCTATTAAGCACGCCCTCAGTTCTACAAAAAAAATTTTGAAGTGCAGTCTTGCAGAATTCTCTACACTGGTATGCATGTTGTATCTTCGGCAGAGGGTGCATCCTCAGATTAGCCTTGCGCACGTTAATATTGCTCAACTTCCCATACTTTTCAGCAATAAGAAACACAGACTTATATGCTCAGGCCAGCAGACAGATTCAAGTTCTCTGATCCGACACTTTGCGATTCCCTGATGGCCAGGACGTTTTGGCGGCATGGATCCTGGTATGATGAGACAACAGCCCCCCATTAGCAGAGCGTTTTCGTTGGCTATGTCGTTTCTTACTAGGGTCGCAGAATTTTCGCCAAGTTGTATTTTAGCCGTGTGGTCAGATCGTCCAAAATTTTGGTTGTTAAAATAGGCAGAGAGGTCGGTATTCAGTATTCAGATGGATTCTGATGATAGTAATAAAGTCTTCAAATCGCTGCTTATGAGCTTTCTTTACGAATCTCCTCACACCAGCGGCTTTATGGGGTTCATTTCGACTTAAAATTCATTTCCATTCGAGTATAGTTTCTGCAATACAGCATCCAATTTGAAAAGATACCCGGTAGCCCGTGCTACGAGTTATGCCAGACTCCATGCTCCTGCATGTTTAGGTGGCAAAACACCCCTTCCAACCATATCTTGTGATTCCCTCTACGGTACCACCGGTTAAGACATTCCATCGTAGGAGCAGGTATGGATATCATGTTTTTTTCCTTCTTATGGTCTAGGGTTTCCTTCCTCTTGAAAGTAGTTCCCGCATGATGGTTGCAATGATACGGTTGGCGATGCCCCATGCTGCCTTCGTTGATAGCATAGACGATATCAGTCTCCTTGGGGTTATTGCATTGCCTATCTCTTGTTCTAGGGCATTTCTGGTTGCTACGTATTTTTTGCATTTCAGCAGCACGTGCTCGGCGTTCTGGATTTTGCCTTCACAATGCCGGCAGAATGGATCGTATGCGATGTCATACTTGTAGAGGAATTCCCGGAAGCTTGCATGCCCCGTTAGGTAAGGTAAAAGTTTACTTCACCGGGTTTTCTTGTGGTCCACTCTTCTATGTTCGGTAGCAGTTTGTATGTCTACAAGCCGTTTTCTGATGTGTTTCATCATCGTTGTCATTCTATTTCGCCAGCTATCTGATGGCTCTTCTCTCTCGGTTTTCGTCATTGTATATTGATGCTGCTACTTTGACCTCTTGCTCGATAGACATTCCCCCGATACCGTTCTATATGCGCAGCATACTCTGATCGATGCTCTTCTATGCACAAAGTTTATACTTCTCATGTACAAGTTTATAGCTGTCGCCGGTGCTCATATAGGCGCTGCGTACATAAGGATTGACTTACTCACTGTCGCAAGCGGATTTCTTATTGACTGCCTGGGTCCTCCAATGTTTGGCATCAGCCTGGATATTGCGATTAGCCTTCATGCTTGTGTAGGTTAGATGATCTCTAAAGTTGCTGGTCAAGCAGCACTCCTAGGTACTTTATGTAAGGCTTTGACTCGGTGGTGTATTCTCCTACCTGAATGGTCAGGCGCTCAGCTTTCTTGCGGCTGCTAATGAGGACAGCATCTAGAGGTCCGCCAATTGCAAACCTGTTGAGCGAAGCTATATCTTCACGTCTCTTTGATAGTGCTGTTGCAGTTTTGAGTCACCTCCTCTAGGGTTTTAGCCACAACCACCACCACGATGTCATCAGTGTATCCAATTATGTACACTCCTCTTAGTCTCCGCATACGTAGTACTCTATCTTACACAATGTTTCACAGAGCTGGGCCTAGCACTGACCCCTGTCGATCTGTGATATTGTGTCTTTTTGGCCATTGTCCGTATCGTAGAAGAGGGCTCTGTCTTCAAAACAGTTGGTATCAGGTAGTTCGGCACTCGAATATTCCTCAGCGCTCTCATGATGAAGTTCCAACTGGCCGAGTTAAATGCGTCTTTGATTTCAAGCGTAACTACAGTGCAGTATGTTTTCTTCCTCCTTTCCATCTGGTCCCAGGTATGGCTTCGCGTGCAATTTCGCAAACTGCTTGTATAGCATGAGTGGTGCTTCGTTTTTCCCTGAAACCATATTGCCCGGGGGCTTGGCATTACGTATATGTCAATTCTTCAAGCATAGTAGTGTTGCCAGTTAAAAAAAAAAAACAGATGTCTCCGGCCTTGTATGCAAGCATATCACTCAGATTGTAAATTTGCCACAACCGCTAAAATGCCCTTAAAAACTATTTCGATAATTTTCCATACCTTGGAGCACATTTTCGATACTTTTGTATGCGGTGTTATATTCAATTTCTTTTATTGTAATTCGCGTGAACTGAAAGCCTTCCAAAATGGCCTCTTTTTTACTTGAGAGCATTTGTTTACTGAGGTCATTCATGTAAATTCCACAACTTTATTTACATTCTTTGCTCGAGATTCTGAAAAAAAATGTCGTCTCCGACAAAACAATATCTAAGTCCCATTTGTATTAATGCCTATTCGCTGTTATCTGCCATCACAGGAACGTACGCTGCTGACTGATTACTTCTTCGATCGAATGATGAATGCATTCTCATCTTTCAATCTCAAACTTCATCCACTCCATTGAGTCCACCTCCATAAGCATACCTACCTACACGTAATCGTACTCGAATATCCTAAAAGAAATTTCTAAGTACTAGATTTGGTAATTCGATCTATCGTATGTTTGCGGAAGTTTCACTCTCCAACGAACACATACATATACGCACTAACTTGGCCATCTTTAACAGATCGATTAATTACCAGTTTCGATATGTGTGGGTGAGCGATTCTGCTAACCAAAAGTGTTTGGGGGGAGGGCTTGTGCGTTTGCATTATGGCTGAACAGAGTGGTTACCCCATACACTCTGTAACCGGATTGATATCGAATATGGCCATATCCTCAAGTGACCCATCAGAAATTATGATGGAACGTACACATGTGGCCATCGAGAATGGATACATGTAGACATAGTTTCTATGCCAGTGATGTGGGGCACAAAAAACGAGCAGAAGGGAGAAGAAAATAAGGGTTGATGGTCGAATGGCATACAAGGATTCGCTCATTCATCACAGAAAAAGTCCAGCAGGAGAAGCAGAAGCAAAATGGCAACAGACAATGGCCTTCGGACATCATCAAAATTAAGAAGAAAGAAAAGAAGGACGTTATGTAGGAGGAGTAGGTCAGCTGGTTGAGTAAGAGTAAGATTGTGGAACCCATTCCATTTGTTTTCTATTTCGGTTTTGGTTACACTGTGTTGCAGAATTCCAATTTACTTGATAACAAAAGGATGACGACGACGAGACATGTCAGTTGTTTTGAAAAGGATGCTCTTCGCAGGGAGTAGGAGGTACGAGGACGATGATGTATCCTTTTTTGCTATTGTTGTTGATTTGAATTGTGTTTGCATGTATGGACGTGGAATGCACAAGCAAGAAATTGCAAATAAATTGGAAAATAGTGAAGATGAAGGCTTTCAACGCTGATTGATTGGATGCTTGGTGCCATTTAAAAATAGGCTGGGTATTGTGCAACGATTTTTTTTTTTAATTCAGGAAAAAGAATATGAATGTGTCCTGCTTAATGTATTTGGAATACCTAATTGAGTTTTCACTGCTGTTCGTCCAATGCGGTGGTTGGTTGGTTGGCGGGCCTACGCTCTTAGGCCTCCATTGTGCCCGTTGTGTCCCTCTTACCTATCTATCTATAAGGAATAGTTGTGTAATGTGGAAACTTTGTATTGATAGGGGAAGTAGGTATTCGGATCATGGGGAATATAAAAAGTCAGTTCTAATATGTCACCGATTCCTTTCTTTCTGAGGTGCGTTAAACGCGGTGTCGTTAAGGATCTTAGTATCTTCCGTCTTAACCTCGCTGTTGCAGGGCAGTGGCATGGGAAGGGTTCTACATAGTCTTCCTCGTCCTCATAGTTTACGCAGATTGTCGTTTCAGTTAGTCCGAGTCTGAGAGAATATTTGTTGAGATTGGTGTGCCCTGTTATAAGTCGCACCATTAACCTCTATTGTGTTCTACTAGAGCTTATTACTCGTTTTGCTATATTATTTTTCGGCTCTTTTGCTATGGATCTGGATACGAGTAGTAAATAAGCAACTGGAACACCTTGACGAATGGTTCTACATAGATGAACAGCAAGTTCAATCGGCGGCTAAGCGCTAACAGTGCCAGATCCTGATACCATTAGAACTACTTGCCGTTCTTTCGTTCGTTCAAGGTTCTGCTGTGGAGAAAATATTCTCGAAGTTGTTGATGAAAATGCAAGATTTTTCGACAGCATCAGTTGGATATTTTCGATAAGTGTTGCCATTTCTCTTATTATTTTGTTAAATTTTCGATGTTTCTTCGATGAAATGGCCGAGGGTTCTGAGCATTGCGACTGAAAAGTCGACAACTTCCTTCGTTTCTAAGTGCAGTGGTAGGGTGTTTTCACTTTCCTGGCAGCGTGTGGTGTTCATGATTGTGTTCCTGTTGTTGAAGGCCCCTTCGCTGTCCAAGGAGACGCTTTCAACTGATTCCTTGATCTGAAACGCATTTCCTATTGTGGCTACAACCTGGTGTAGTGCCGACTCTACTGATTGTCCCTTGAGAAATGCGTGTTAATTAAGCCACAGCCATGGATTTGTGATCTGTGTCCCCACATACCTGTTACAGATCGTTTATAATGATTTTAGAAGGAAGAACGTTAGGTTAATGGGTCTATAACCTTTCGCCGTCGAAGTGCAAGGAAGCTTCAAAGCTTCAGTGCAAGATAGGTACTTGAGAAGGTACAAATCTAATTAAGACCAAGCAGTAAACGCAGTAGAAGCAAGTGAAATTCATTATAACAGAGATACAGATACGCTAATAGTATGTACCACGGCATTTCAACCTACGGCTAGACGAAGAAAAAAAACAACAACAGCAATCGTGCAATCTCGCAATACAGCGATCAAGTTATTCCCCAGATTCACCAAAACGACCTGCTCAGCGAATTTCAGGCTGGCTCTAGGAAAGATTACTGAACAGCAGATAAAATATAGCAAGCACCGCTCAGGGTTACCTGAAAAAGGCGAGTGTATTCCACGAGCGCTATAACTTAGCCACGATCTCATACTTATTCAAGGCCATTGGTGAAATTCTTCTTCTTCTTCTTAACAAAATAATGAATGCACTTTGTGGAATCTACGGACATGTGAAGAAATAAGGCAAATTATATGGTGCGAAGGAATTAATGGCCGATGTCACTTTCTCTGCATCAACCTCACTGAAACAGTTTGAAAAGCGTGCGTTTATCAGCGTATCGAAGGTATCTGCGGCGGTTGCCACTGTAAGACTGTAAGAGCTGGTATCTTTGAATAGAATTTTCTTAATTTACGCTGCTCTATAGTTGTCACAAACATTGGGGCAGAATGTCTACCATGACACACTCCTAACAACGATTTCTAATTTCCTTGTACTATTCCCTTGGGCGCCGTGGCTCAAGTGGTTAGTGCGTTGGATCGCTGAGCGGGAGGTTCGACGTTCGAATCTCAGAAACGCCAAAAAGTTTTTTTCACGGTCCCACCTCTCGCGAGAAACGTCCGAGAGTAATAAATGTCAAGAGAAAGCTTCTCAATTTGCCTTTCGGATATGGCTCTAAACTGTAGGTCCCTTCCATTTGTGTGAAAAATATATCACGCACAACACGAATGGTCGCGAGAAGCTAGGCCCCGGACCATATATGTACGTCTGTTGCGCCAAGTATTTGTATTTTTTTTTCTGTATTCCCAGTATGCTTCTAAAAGCTTTTTTAGGCATTGTTTATTAACCTTATTTTCAGTCAAGTGCTGTCGTTTGGTTTCTGCCCTTAACGCTGGTAGTATAGGACTTCTCGGGAGATTAAAAAACTACTTGATCAGCGAAGATTTCTGCTATCTGTACTAACTGCAGTTCTTTGACTTCAAGCTTCTTAAAAATGCTGTTTTTTTTCTAAGCGGTGGTAAGGAAGTCCGTCTTCGAAACCTCAATACAAGTAGGCTTCTATTTTAAACCGCAGACGATTTTAAAATCGTATCTGAGAGATTGCTCATGTGTCTTCTCGAGGAGTTCATTGAAGCAATTGGGGAAATTCCGACGGTGTGTAAAAATCGGAAGATGTTTAGGTCTCTTAACACCGGAAGTTCATCGCTGGATGTAGCCAACCACGAAACTCATGCTTAGGTGAACAGTCATCTTTTGTTGGTCTGATCTACATTAATGTTTTCCCGAAGTCCTAGGTCGTAAGAAGTATTAACTTCAGAATTGGTTTTTGCCGCCGAACGATAAAATTTTCCGGCGTAATTCAGCAACTCCGTGTCGTACTCAGGCACAATCCCTTAAAAAAGAGAAGAATCCTGTTGCCAAGCATAATCAAGGCGCAGGCAACCTTAGCATACAATTCGAAAGATGTAGAGAATAAAACTGTAAAGTTCTTCGCTTGTACCGAGTATTTTTAAGAATTAATCTCAAGAACATGCCTCGCTGCCATGCTTGCATTTTACTAAGTATCGTGCATAGTGTACTACAACCCTTGGTTGTCCATAGTAGAAATCACACGCACTTTCCAGTTATACGTTCTAATCTTTTCCGCTCAGTAGAAGAAAATAATAAACATGCTGAACATCGTTACACTAAAAGTGTTATTTAACGAAGCCAGTGCTTGACGAGACATTCAAATAACCGCAGACGCTAAAATTCTCACCACAACGTCCGAAGATATCCATGTCTCGTCAACACAAGCAGTTATTCCAGAAACCACCTTGCAGAGGTTTTCTTTGCCTATTTACCATCCTCATATGGCAGAGAACACATCAACAAAGATATCAAATCAAAATCACCTGCAAACCTAAGTTCAGGTCAATTACGCTCATTCACATTCTTATCATCAAAAACAACAAAAAGTCCTAAGCAAAGACCTAACAAACAGGCTTATCGCGCCACACAGCTTGCCACAAAATTAGCACCCAAACCAATTCTATATAAACATTGGCCAATGAGTCAGCGACGACATATTATTCCACTCGTTCATCCATTAGGAATGCTCATGTACTCGTATCCTTTCACTTCAAACTCGAAAGAGTCGACAAATATTTGCGTCTTCCAATTAGCGTCTCGATCAAAAACTCTTCCTCTTTTTGTTGTGGTCTTGCCGGGTACACGGAAGAAAAAAAAAACGCGTCCCTTTCATAGAATCCCACAAAGAAAACGCGATTATTTGCGTTTGCGCGTCTGTCAAACAACCACAGCCATTATCCCTTTATATTTTCTTTATTTTCTCCTTTTTTTCGATACCGCGTCGCAGAAACCGCAGGCGCAGCTACAAAAGAAAATTAAGTGTAAATAGTAAAAAAGGAGGTCCTTCAGCAATCTAAAACTTGCCCAGTACATATCCGTACCTGAAGATCCATAAATTCCTTGCTATTCTTTTCACCTTATTGAGGAACGATGTAAGGGGTTGTTTATTGCGCAATTACAAATGACTTGAAACACGAAAGGATACACCGCTATCGTATGCCATGCCTAACGTGAAAAGAAATGAGGAAGAAAAGCAACGCAAGCCATCGATTATCGTTTTATTATCGGGAGGGTTAACCGTATATTTCTCAATTAGACAAGGACCCTGTAGCAAGGTCTCATAATTTTGTTAATTCCTTCCTCTTTTTTTTGTTTAGTGGAATGAGAAGGCGCACGAGCGAGTGCTCCTTTTTTCTATTCGAAAGAGAAAGTGATAAAAAAACACATAGAAACGTCATAAAAAACCAACGTCAGATCCTTAACTTTGCCTCACATGTCAGGATATACTACAAAACACGGATCAACCACATGTCATAATTTCCTTCAATTTTTAGCGTACGCTTCACTGTTACCTCACTTTCACTACCAAACACCTTTCCATCTTTCTAGCCAAGCCAAACATGGAGAGAGAAAGGATAATTATTAGCTATTAAAAAGGAAGATAGGAAGGTCTTTCTAAAAATGGTTAAGAAATAGCATTTGATAAGGACATTTTGTTTTCATTTGTGCCTACCGGTTGAGGAGGTCGTAGAAAGGATCCTCTCGAGACGGCTTCCACGAATTTTGTTTAAGAAACAACCTGACAGACAGATCGTGGATTGATGAGTTGTTAATATTTTTTTAGTCCTCTTGCGATTCGTGCCATAGGAGTAGATACATGTGATTGGATGCACCTGTCGTTGGTGAAATTATGTGGAGTGTTGACACTAAGGAAAACAATTCTATGACTGCTGGTATTTTAATTTATTTTCTATCTTTAAAGTTAGAGCTAAGGTAATAGACTTTGAGAAGTAAAATTAATTTGTCCAAATTTTAGGTGAATCCCCCGGCTTGAATCGTTCCAAACTGTTATACTTCATTGACAAGGTCATTCTGACATTGGTAGAAGCAGCATATCCTGATAGGAGTTGGTTCAATAATGATAAAGAGAAACTGCAGTCGAAAATCTTTAAGACCTACTCACAGTCCCACGTGGTCTTATGTGGAAATTTCTTGGAAAATTGCGAACGGAAAGGATTAATGGCGAGTACCCTGCGCCTACTCTGTCAAAAAAGCTGGGGATTGCGGAAGTCCGAAAGAGGAATAATGCTAACTACAATAGTACAAGACAGCCTCATATCTTATAAACCTGACAGTTGTCGGATATTGACGGTCGGATTTGAGAGTACGTTAAGAAAAAAGGCATAACACAGAGTATTGCTGCGACAAAAAAAACAGTCAGACGACGAAAATGACTATTTTCACAGTCAATTATGTTCCCTCACAATATAGCGCCAAAGGGGGACATCGTAATAGTGATGGAGTACTTCAACGCTAATGTAAGAAGCGACAACACAATGTTTAAACACTTGATAAGTATTTACCGTCTTGAAGGACGAAATGATCATGGCAAAATGTTTGTTAAGTTCTACAATACCAATCGCCTGATCATCGGTCAACACCTGCCAACACCAGGCAAAGGACATTCAACCATATCTTCATACTGCGACTAAACGTTTCCTTAAAAATGATATCCTGTCGGAATGGTGCGTTTTCGTATTACATCCAGCATCTGTCAACAGCAATCACACCAACTTCTTTAGAATAACAAGGTATAATACCGACATGCTTTGGTAGCGCCTCAACAGTAGGGAGACCCGAGTTGGAAGCCAAATATCACGTAAGGGAGAAAGAAGTGCAGCGTAGTATGAGACTGGTGGGCGGAAATCAAAGCAACACATTATAAGAGGTTTAGACGATAAACTTTTGATTTCGGATGAGGATCAGCTCAGGAGCTGAGAGAAAATGGGATACTTGATTCCTGCACATGTGTCCTGTCTGCATAATAGACAAAACGTCCCGCTGATGTGGGAGCTGTCCTGTTTGTGTCCTGTTTTGTAGGAATTCAGAGATATCTAGCTTCTTTATCATAAGGCCATGCCTCACGAGGCTTGGTCTGCCTATTCGGTTACTTTCGATTCGACTACAGTTCGGGGCGGACACTAACTTAACTAACAAACCTCTCCAGCAGTCACGATCTTTAGCTAAATGCTCCCCGGCGATAAGTTAATGTCTCTTTCAAGCTGTGCACCCATTTTAAAAAAGCCGCTTGCTTGGCTGCGTTAACCAGGAGGAATCTCTGTGCCAATGGGGTGGTATCCATATGTTTGTCCTAAATATCTTACGTTCTAGATTTGCATATTTTTGACAAGGTCGATGAAACTCAACAGTGCTACTTGCCTGCAAAGTCGTAATGTGAATATGTATCAGGCCAACAGTAGATTTGCTTAAAACCATGCTGACAATAACTGCTATTCACCTCTGCATGCTTTTGAACAGCCTTTTTAAATCCAGATGACGTTTTTGCACGATTTCTCTGCAGTAAAATTTGTGAAATGGCCCGACCACAGACTTTTTGTGACCTTACTCTACTCTTGGACAAATCAGTGCTCCCGCCGTCCTCTTTTACTCGCAAAACCCGCTCTCACTTCTTGTCCTTCTGTTCTGTTTATTGCTAATTTGGACGCCTTTTGCCCAAGTTATATCCAAAACATCAGAGGGGGTATTTCTGGTCACAGTGGTAGTTCAGTCTTCTGTTCTTGATGCTAATGGCGGAGAAATTTTTGAGAGCTTATGGAGTCTTAGCACCTGTTTTTGAGATTCAAATGGTTGATTACCTCAAAGGGTCAAACCGTTGGCTCTGATTACTGCAGCTGCGAGAGGAATTAAAATAAAGATAAAAGGTCGAGGAATGTTGAGGAAAAAGTTTTGCTTTACCAGGTCTAGGTAGGTAGGTAGATCACTTAGACCAGGTCGGTCCATTGTGCCCAATCTTTTTATCCCTGGAAACATGTGAAACCGCTGTTAGAACCACCCAGATAATGATATGAATCTCAGGAGGTCCGCCAGCTCTACATTTCCTAAGTCCTCCAATTCCGAAAAGAAGTAACTTCTTATGACGGATAGGGCAGGACAATCACACAGCAGATGGCGAACAGATTCAATTTCTTCTTTGTCCCTGCAACTTCTGCAAAAGTCGTTATGTAGCACACCGAGTCGTTCTGCATGAACGCCGATAGCACAGTGTCCAGTAATTATGTCAGAAACAACCCGTGCGTTATAACGACTAAGTTTTACCAGAGAGGTTGATCTCTTCTTGCTGAAGGCCGGCCATAGCGCCCTGGCCGTTGCGCATGTTTCCAGATGAACCCAGCGTCTGTTTGCTCGACCGATGGCTTCATCTTCTATCTTTTTCCGTAAGGAACTGATTGGGGTTACTACAAAAGGGAGGGCCCGCGATAAGTGCAGCGCCGATCCTTTCCTAGCAAGCTCATCAGCCTTTTCATTTCCCTTGATATCCATGTGCCCTGGTACCCAGCAGAGGGTCACCGCATTGGCTCTGGATATCTCGTTTAGGAGTGACTTGCAGATTCTTACAAGCCTCGACATGATTACCGCGGAGTCCAGAGCCTTAACGGCTGCCTGGCTGTCAATATGGACAGTGATCGTTTTGCCAACGATATTACTCTCGCGAATAATTTCAGCAGTCTGTATGATGGCTGTGACTTCGGCCTGAAAGACGCTGCAGTCGTCGTGAATTCTAAAGGAGTGGTTTATTTCTAGGGCTTTACAATAAACTCCGGCTCCCGTGCCAATGTCCATCTTAGAACCATCGGTATAGAATGCCAGCTCCTTTTTTATGCCCCTACGGTTCTTCCAGTACACTCTGTCAGGAATTCTTGTAGCGAATCTCCTTTCAAAAGCTAATATCGGGTTCATGTGATCAGTTTCCGTCGATCTGTTGGTAGTCTCCCAACGAGACAAAAATGGATGCATGACCGGGTCTATGAATGCCCATTCACGTCGCGTCAAACCATAGCTGAAATCCATAACTGTGGGCTTGAGTAATAGACGTATTCTCTCTATTTGCCTGATCAGACTCCATGTGACTTTCATCTGCTCCCCAACCTAAACCAACAGTTGAGGGGACAGAGATTGTAAAGGAATGTGGACTTCGGAGCTGTAGTAAACATATTTTTTGAAAGCCTTGACGATGTTTGCTCATAGCTGAAAAATACCGAATTCCAATAAAATCTCAAAGGGTCACAAGAAAGATCTGATGAACTCAAATAAATGAACGGAATGAATCACGAGCAAAGTACATGAGCTGCACAGAATCTGACATATGTGCATAGGTTTTTGCGTCGACCCATGAATCAAAAAAGTCTGTTGAAGAAAGGTGTTGGGTATGGTCTACTTTAGTTGACAGTTGATATGCTAAACTTTGTCTTTGAACGTCTATCTACCTATGCCCACAGGATGAAAAAACTTAGCACAAAATTGATCTAGTAAGTACGTGTGTACCATTCTAATCTCATCGAATTAGTTCATAAAATTCAAGAAGCGTTCTTCCCGCGTCATACTCATACATCTGCTCCAAGTGTGTTATACACAACTCAATTTAATATCTACAAATCATAATCACTGCCAACAGAGGGTTAAATTCCGCATGATATCAATTTCTCTTATCGCCTTAATCAAATAAAAGAAAAAACATTGTTTGGAGATCTGTGCTACTGCTACAGCTACAAAACTCCGCCTTAAGTCGTCCGTCAATCTTCTTCGGCCCTCGGCTCTGTATCTCAATTAAGTCCGGCCATAGAATAAAATTTTTGGCAGTCAGAAGTGGTTCTTCCGCTCTGTCACTATTCACTGCTTCATCGCAACAATCGCCACGTCGCGCCTTCTACACTTGAGATGCTCTGTCGTGTTGGCATGGTTATTAGAACTAATGTGGGAACATTACTCGAACTATCTTTCCCAATCGTCGACCTGACAATAGAAAGATCCAACCAGCAAACAAAAGTTCTCCACCAAACGGTGGGGTTGTTGCAATGTTACACTTTACGGAACGGTTGTCAACTCGAATCAATTTATTCAAACACTCTCGCTCTCATAGTACGAGTAGCTACTATGACAATTCATGATTTCTTAATCGACAATACTCGTATGTCGCGGTTACAATAGCTGGACTCAGGGGATGGCTAGCTGCCTTACGCTGTCATGTGAGTTATCGAGAGACACACATCGCATTCAACCGGGGTAAGCTTAAGAAAAGGGAATGAGGTTCTAATTAGATCATTGTTAGATACTTTAGGGGGCGACTGGTGGGGATGGCACTTGGAATCATATCATATCCAGAAAGTGCGGAGGCAACCAGTTGCAGGCATGAATAATGTGAGAAATGTATGCATGTAACGAGACTGCAGGAGAAAGTGAATTATGTACGTAAGACGGTTGTAATTAACATCTCGGATAAATTAACTTGTTATAGTGGTCTTGTTGTATGTTATTGGATAGCTGCTAGGATAAGATTGGGCAAACGGACATGAGGTGGAATTTATGGCATTTCAATGTCTGTGGGAACAAGACAGCATTTTAGAAGTGGAGTGGGATGGGAAACGCTCGTACAAATGAGATTTTAATTGTCGTGGCACCTCGGTGTAGAGCCAACTTATGACATTTTAATTTATGAAATGAAGACGTTCATGGAATGTGAAGGAAGGAAAAATGTGTTAGGCTAATGATATGGTTTTTGGGAAAAAGGATTAATCATGTTGATCTCATACTACTTTTAAGCCTCATGTATCTGTAAGAACTGGTTGTGCTGGAGCAACAGTTGATTGTCCTCTATGAACTGGTGCCCAGCTCTAGATCGCGAGTAATAAAAAAATCATTAAGGAATCTACGCACTAACTAGACATGCATATGTAGTCACTGCCTTGAGCTATGTGTAGCACAAGACATCGAATATAGTTTCTAGTGACTAGGAAGCCATATATTTCAACAACTGCAGTGAGCAGATAACTTCATCAAATTTTATATTCTCATTGAGTGCTTTTGCATCGGCACGAGTTTTATGTTTAATATTCGCAATGTGTCTTATCTGTCTTCAACTATTTATTAGTTGCCTGACTCTTTTCCACCATTCTTTGCCATATGTTTCTCTGTTGACAAGACCTTCTACCATCCCGGTTCCAATCCATTGCATAGTAAGCTTTGGAATTGTGGCCTTTTTGAAAAGCGTACCTATTCCAATGCCACTTTCATTATCGACTGGTAATGTGTGTTAGTTCATGATCAGTTCTGTCGTGGGGCTGCTTTTTAGAAACACGTTTAGACCAGAGAATCCTCCAATATTTTGGAAACACCTATTCGCGAAAGTTTGCATCCTTCTCATGGTAGTGCCACTTATGTACTTGTGCGATTCAATATTGGTGCGAGACAGGTTGCTGTTAAGGCTAATTGCATTCTCTGCTTCTGTGGAAAGTGCGTGGATGGGGTTACTCTTTTCAAATAGTACGCTACGCTGTACTTCTGTTATCTTGACTTAGTATCGGGACTTCAGTTCATTCTCCTTACTGCTGAAGCTGCTACTATACAAGCTTTATGCAGTTGTCGTTCGTCGATCAGCCAATTTCTTAAACGTCGGCTGTCAATTTGGTTGGATATTGATTGGCTATCAGTTGACACCCAGCTGAGTTTGTAGTAAGTCTTAAGTTCAAACATGGTGGCACCTACAACTAGACGATTAGTATTCGAAGAGTCTACACATCTTTCACCACAGTTATTGCAGTCGCTGAGACTGTACTTCCAGAACATATGTCTGAACTCTTCTTTGTCGTTGCTTACCTTTGCATTCAGGTCGCCTCTCATCATGACGATATCTTCGTTCGGGGTTGTGTTGAGTGCAGTGCTAAACCGATGCTAGAAGTTGGGCACATCACCCTCAACCGAGGAATTCGTGAAGGCGTAGTACTGCATGATCCTGACTCGTCCTAAATCTTGCCGATAATGTCCTATCAGTATGTGAATGCTAGGAACCACTCAGTATTCATGCGGATTGCCAGAAAACTTTTTGGAATAGAGTACCACAATGTTACGCAAGTGGATTGCGGTAAGCGACGCGGTGACAATCATTTTCAGCGATCTTAGATACCTAGAAGGCATGTGTACATATGTAACACAAATGTCGATGGCTTTACACCGCCCCTCCTCGAGGGTAAAATTCGATTCGCGAATATTCAAGGGAAATATTTTCAGCGGATAAGAATCCGACATTACCGATGGACTACGGCCATCAGAGAGAAATCAGAGGTTCGGGAGCAATCGCTTAGTTTTACTTGCATCCTAAAGAGAACCGTGACACAAACTATTGTGATCGTCATAAACCCTATCGTCAATAGAGAATCTAGACGAGAAAGGAGCTCAGGGTTCTGAAAAATCATTATCTGAGCATTATCTAGCACTTTTCTCACCCCTAATTATCATTGTATGACTTGCGAGCCAGGCAAGAGTCAGAAATCTTGTGACCTAATTTAAGAAGTTCTTGCATTCTTGAACTATTTTGGAACTGATTACGGAGTTAAGCAAGACTTTAAGCGTAAGCCTAGCAGTCGCCACAGTCGCAGATTATACGACGCTTCTAAACATTATTTACGATAAAGACCATGGCCACGAAGATGGACAACAGCACCAGCCCCTCGATGGCTTTCTAGCCATTCTTGAAAATTCGCCTTAAGCCCTTTAAATTCCCACAACAGTCGATGTTCCTTTGTCATTACGTCAGATCGTAAATCCATGAGATCAGAATCGTATCATAACTCCAACTCAATACTCCAGCGTTAACCAGTATGCCCCTGCCATAAGTAATAATTCAGGCAGAGCATGTAGAACAGCGCCAGGAAATCTAAGAAAAGCTTCTTTGCAGAAGGCAGGCACATAACCATCCACGAGCTAGCTAGGAATAGCCTTTGCTTTTCGGCGATGTCTTGCCAAAAGCACCCTTACACTGAGAGAAAACTGAGAGCGCCTTAAATATTTGGCTGCGTTGGAGATCTGGACAGTGACGCCCTTTAGTACTGGCTGAGTTAGATCGGTCGCATTGCTCCTCATAGCAAAGGAAACAGGAGAAAATTTACATGGTATAATTTTGAATGTATAACATTCTCCGATAGTGCAATATCGAATCCATTATACATTACATGTTCCAAAGTGCATACCTGCATGCCACACATATGCATGTATTTGTCATCCACGCCTAGTTAATTCTATATTGCAAGGCATTTGTGAATTAGACAAGTAGAAGGCTCGAAGTGTGGGAAGGCAGGCCTTGGTTAAAAGACCAGTCGCTTCCTTTGATGCAATTCCTGCTGGATTATGAGGGTAATCGCATTACTTAACACGAAAGTCGCAGCACACAAACAAAACGTAACGAGCTCTTGGACATGATAATTAACATTGCCATTCAATATCAATAAATTGTAATGAACCGAATACAAGACAGACAGATTCGGTTCGTGCTCATTGAATAACCCACCCGGCTAAAGTATTGAAATGCATTTCTCATGTTCTCCTTCTAAAATTATTGGGTGAATTGGTTCCGGTTTTCAGGGTCAATCGAGTGAGTGTGTGCTAAATACCCACGCGGCTGTCATTATAATACTTCAGCCACCCCTACATCAGTTCTGCTTTTCTAATATTTTACCATCGTTTACGTGCAATCCTCTTTCACTTCTTTACTAATTTAGGAAATTTCGGCTTTTCTTTTTTTTTTAGTTAAAATCAATCGAAAACTACTATCTAATGGATTTTCCTGGTGGCAAATGGGCTTTTAATAGAATTCACTTAAAAGGCAATGTACGAGTATTCTTGATTACAAATGTTCTGGTTATCTGATGAGAGAAAGGAAACATATACATGGTAATTGCAATAAAAGGGTCATATGAATACATACATATCTACTGCGTTCACAAAGGAAGATGGAAGGTGAGTCACTGCTCCCAGAATGCGAAAATATTTATTCAGGCCCACATGAAGGAGGAAATGAGTACCATTCTAAGTAACGCGTACTTAGTAATAGTAGAAGCCTGAGAATCTAAATTTCATTATCGAAGGCTGAACTAAACCATCCGGTATGTATATACATATGTACAAATCTCAGCTTAATATTTCTTAGATCATCCAGCTCCGCAGGGAGCTAGCTTCCAAGAGTGTCCTTCCTTTTGATGGCTATTGCTGGGTATAGCAAGTGGCGAATGGATTCTATTTCCTCTTCGTCCCTGCAGTTCCTAAAGAAGTCGCTGTAGGATAGTCCTAGCCGTGCTGCATGATTGCCTATCATACAGTGTCCCGCCACGACGCCGACAGCTATACGAATATCCCTGCGACTGAGTATCATGGGTCTGTGGATCTCAATCTCTATCTTTCTGGTCAAAGTGTTAAACAGTGTGCTAGCCACGGGAAAGACCTGCGAGGCGCTTTGATGTGACCCTACCTTGGCTAGTTTATCCAGGGTTCATCATTGTTTTTCCAGAGATGTTACTCTCGCTAATCATGTAGGCAGCTTGTTTTACCAGCAACTACGGCTTGAAACACACTGCAATCGTCATCAAGTATGAAGGACCGATTTGTATTTCAGGACTCGCAGTTAAAACCAGCACCAGTACCTATTGATGCAGTCTGTTCAGTCAGTTGATAGTCAGATCCTTTCCGGTACAGACTAACCCTTTATCCCAGTACCCCCTACTAAGAATTCTGATAGAGAATCTCCGATTGCAGTTTGTTGGTGGAACGATGTAGTTCGTTTCTGTCTGGTGTCTCGATATATTCCACCGGTTCAGAATTGAGGCATGACTACGAGGTTTAGCTCGCTATAGTCCGGCTTCCCATAGTCTTAGGGCAGTTTTAGCTGCCGAGTTGCCGCAGTAAATGTGAAGTGGAAGTGGGAAGATACATTATTGTTTCCAAGGCTGCTGTTGGTGTTGATCTCATCGATCCCGATACCCCCAAGCAGCCTGCCTGGTGAATCTTTGTCACGTTTTCAAGATGATATTTTTCTCCAGCACCTTCTACCAAACAATCGAAATCGTAGGCCAAAATGGGTCTCACCACCGTAGTGTATAGCCAATACACAACCTTAGGTATGACCTGAACGTTCGTCTGCATGCATATAATGCCACGTTAGCCTTCTTGATTCGATTGATTCAAGAGCAGTCATAGAAATTAGAAAGCTACATTTGAAATGCTGTAATAAAAGGGTGGGTCATCTGTTAGTTTATTGTGGAAAATTCTAGTAAGACTAAACTATTACATTTTTGTTAGTGAGTGTCACTTTTCTAAAAGGAGTACACGTTTCAATTATACACCGAAATTATTTCAATTAAACAGGTATCACAACGGGATTGGCAGTAGCTCATCTGTAAGTCTAGTAGCCGAGAAGACCGAGACGGATCCCGATTCATGTGAATTTCCAAGTAGTTACAGAGACAATCACCAGCAAGAGCGCAGTGAGGTACCTGGGTATGACCCTGGACTGCAAACTTACCTACTGGGACCAAATAAGATCGGCATCAGAGCGAGCGGCGAAAGTCACGACGTCACTCAGCAGGATCATGGCAAACATCGCAGGCCCAGTAATGAGTAAACGGAGACTGCTTATGTCCATCACTCACTTCATTTTCTTGTATGGATGTGAGGCACTCAACGTGGAAAAGTACAGGAAGCAAATGGCCGCAGTGCAGAGACGAGGCGCCCTTCGTGTTACTAGCTCCTACCGTACAGTGTCCGAACCAGCTGTCCTCGTGGTAGCGGGAGTGACTCCTATAGACCTGATAGCAGCAGAAACAAGTACGTTTACGACAACAAGACGGAAATAGGGATTGAAGGGACAGTACCAGAAGCAAAGGAGCAGACCAGAGAGAAAGTTAAGAAGTGTTAAGAAAGAAGAAGAGCGAGGAAGAAGCGAACACACCCTCAGAAAACAATTCGATAAGAAGTTAAAAGCCTTACCGGCAAGAAGACAAATAAAACCGTAACAGAAGACAACATGAAAAAGCCGGTCCCCGTAAGAGAATGAAAACGACACATCTCTGAAGTAATTCGAAAGCGGTGCCGGAGTGGAAGGTGTCAAAAATGGGTTAAAGGTGCGTTTTTTGTGGCGTGTAAGTCCCACACTACTGAAAACAGAACGGGCCTGTTGCGCGTTTCTCCAGCGTTGAATTTGCTTTTCGAATAAAATCGGATTTTTAATTAAAAACAAATTTTTTGCGTCATTTTTGAAACTCTATATTCGATAAGGTTTGAAACGGTCTTTATAGTGAAATTTTTGACACAGAGTTACATTTTATCAAACAAACTTATTCACAAAGTTGAGACCTCTGCAAGATAGTCCAAAGTTTAGGGGTACTTATACTCAGACTATCAGTGAAAGGCTGTGCTTTACAATTTATCTTTTTTGTTCAATGCACTCTGTCCAGTTTTCTATAATGAATAGATTCGATCTCTAAAGTGCGACACTAGAATGTAGGTATGCAAAATATCCCCTTATGGCTGCTATCACCTCTTCATTTGACTAATTTGTGTTTCCAGCCACACGTTGCTTTAGATTTAGGAATAGGCGGAAGTCAGAGGGAGCCAAATCTGATGAATACGGTGGATGTTTCAACAAATCTTACGTCAAATCACTTACTTTTCCCATTGCCAAAGCACGTTTGAAGGATGATATTTTTCTTCTGCGATCCAGGCCTCATCTCATGAATTTTTCGTCCATTTGGTCCAGAAGGCCTGCGTAGTATTCGCAAGTTATTAGGTATTTTGCCCTTTTGAAGATGATAATTAGAAGGCATCCCTTTTACTTGCCTGGAAATACCGGCTATGAGTCGACTTGACGCAGAGCCGTCGGCTTTCATCCACTGCTTTGATTGCTATTTCGTTTCTGGTTTTCAGTGTTCGTCAGAATTTTAACAAAGGGGCACCCATCTGACTACAACAGAGTCTTATTATATTTAATCGCGAATAGGTACTTATGCAGAATATGCCGATCACTTCCTTCTGATATGCCTACGGCCTACATTACCTTCACACCTTTAATTCGCAATCATTCAATACCATATTGTCCACCTACTCGATGCAATCGTAAAGAGGTGTAGGACAACGATTAAAATCAGTCGCTCATTTTCTTACTGTAGAAAAAGAAGAAGCAGGCTCCTTACAAATCATCACCAAATTTGGATGAATCTCCGTCAAGGATTATCTGTTCATTACGGCACCATAATCCAGTTCATCAATTTCAACGAAGCACAAACAACACGTCTACCTCAAAAAGCCACATACAGAAAATTACTTGACAGATCAAGTTGACACCGATTTTATGGCGCTTGAACCAATATGACAACAAAAATGTCATTGATAGCCATGCCCCCTCCGTCTTAAGCCCAGAACTTTTTACCTTGCCCTCTTACATTTTTCATTGCTTTATTTTGCAGACGTACCACGCACGTACTGAAATTAAAAAAAAACATATAGCGACTACTTTTTCTGTTCTTTTTTTTTTCAATTCAGTCCTCTTCTTCTCCTCGATTGGTGCGCTCGACCTCGTGTTCCACTAAATAATATCATCAATAAAACGGCCCATCTGAAGTTAACCCCTTCAATAACCCCTTCATTTCAACTATCTCTCTCTAGCCGTTCTCTTCTTCATATTTCCATCACAAAAATGTTTTTGCTGATCAAGCAATAAACCCCGCCTTCATGGAGCTAAATAAAACCGGTTCATCCATTTTTTTTTTTGATTGAAAACTCCTTCTGTAAGCCTATAACTGTCAAAAGGGTTATTTATAATTTCACTTCACCCCTTTTGATTATATGTTCTGTTTGTACAGCTCGTCATCACTTTCACTCTCAACGAATTGGTAAACGAAAACGAAGAAGAAAACAGAAATTGAAGAAGATTCGAAAGGAATGGGGTTAAAAAGGGTCACACATCATTTACTCTATCATCTCTCATTCGTCGATTCTCTTAGTACTAACACATAGAAATACTCAATAGAAAGGGGTAAGCTATAGTATATAACATCAAGGGGTAACGAAAGAAAATATATTTAAGAGAACAGCAGTTTGTGGAGAATGAACTAAAGAGAGTAAGTCTCATGTGTGTCATATTCATATGCGTATAACAGCACATAAGTGAAATGATGAAAGGCTTGAATTGTGTTGTGTGTGGGGCGATGGAGTGACACATGCGCACCGGTTAGCATCATCATGGCTGCCATTCAACCTGTCAGTTGATGAGCAAGGGAGATTCCTTGTTTTGTTTACATTCGATGCGAGTGTGTGTTTCATTTGGGGATTCCCATCGTGGTGCACCCCTTTCACAAAGCACATGTGCTTCTTTTGGCCAAGGGGTTAACAAACGCTCTATGGATTGTTTTTTTTTTTTTTTTTTCGTTTTTTTGCTTCGTTTTCTTGTTGTGGTGTTTGACAGCAGCCGCTGTGCGTCTGGATCCAAGATGGTTGCCGCCGCACTTGCTGCAGATTAATTTTTGTTGTTTATGGGACGCAGTCTCCATTGAGCTGAAATGTGGTGTTGGTTCAGATGGAGTGGAAGCGAACGAGGTGATGGCTTGGAGTGGAGGCGGTATAATCCTCTCACACTTATGTATGTGGGTATCTTATGGATATGTGGGTGGGTGTGTGAAGTGAAGAAGTTTGTTGTGAGGGTTGATGAATGAATAGAAGGGTTGCTTGGCAGTGTGTGTCTGGGGATTTATTGATTTTTTTTCTTCGTCTTTTATTTTTGTTTTTAGGCACTTTCACTGGGAAGAGCGACGGATTGTGTTTTAAGATTGTTGTTATAATTGACATTCGTCTGACGGGTGCGTAGATAGATAGGTACGTATGTATGTATATATTTGCTATCTAATTGGAATTAAAAGTACCTACATAAACATTTACATATGTACTTGTTTAGATGCGTAAGTGATCGTCGTTCTTGGGAGTTATGTATAGTTTCTGAAATTTTGTATAAAGGTTCCCATGGTAAGTGGAAAATGACTGTCGAATATAGTTTTCCTGATGTCCAGCTAGGTACTGAAGGTTCTAGCCTTTGATTCGGTTAGATTAAGATTAGCCTGCATTTGGTAACTTTATCCAACTTCTGGAATGAAATTGATCGCAATTCGTGAGAAAAAGTTTAGCAAATTGGAATAAAGAAATGTAGAGGGTGTCCAATAAGCCTGGAAGGAAATCGGGGATAAAATCTGACTGACGATGATATCAACCCTAAACGTGTATAAAAAATGAATGTTTTCAGGTAAATTGAAAATACAAAGACCGCTCTTAGCGAGGAATACAACACAACGTTAGCGCAATATGCGCACATGCTTCCTCAGTTGAGAAGATGGCGATAGCAAGTATAGATTGTCGTGGATAGCTCTTGAACCAAACGTATGAATGCCCCCGTTACACCAAGCAAGAAAGAGGCGCATTGTTAGTTCTTCTGCAGAACACAACCTCCGATGACTGATTCAGGCTAATCAAACACAATGGGACATGGGTTTCTTGATCAACACGCTGCCAGTATGATGGATGTTCGGACTCTCAGAGAACCATTAACCTGCTGCAGCAATCCAAAAGCTTTTCAAAACCAAGATCAAGAGACTTTCATTCGCTCTAGAAGTCCTATATCTACCATCAGCGTCAGGTGAAGACCAATGGAAACACTGACAAAAGCCATCAGGGATCTCATGGTATCTCTTGTTTACTGGATTTCCATCGGCCAATACAACGAACTTTCCAGCTTTGAGCTGCAGAGAAGGACTGGAGTTGTCCTCGTGAGCCCAATAAGCAGAAGAGAAGAGTGGAATACCTGTTTTTTGAAGGAAAGTGAAGGAGCTTGAGAAGCTTGAGCATGATAAAATGAATATGCCAATTCTACAATGTCCGAATAGAAACCTTCGGGGAGGATCTAGAAAACCTAGGAGTAGAATAGCAGTAAATGCTGAGAGAATATTTCTGCGAACTGTATAACGGCGACGCTGTTAAGCAGAATGAACCATTCAGCATGGACGGTTATAACCAACATTTTCGGCCACCTGATTGAATGAATGACGAAGCTATGGAGCTGATGAACCACTAGCCGGGCTGTTTAAAGCATCAGAAGGTGAGGAGTTCGAACCAACTCATATGATTTGACAAAAGTATGTCCGTTAAATGCATTGTTTGCGTTCTGAACCCTCTGAATCGAGCCAATTATAAGTGAGCAACTTAAGCGCTTTATCAACAACCTCATTGGGCCATACCAGTCAGGCTTTAGACCAGGACAGTCCACCATCGACCAAATATTCAACTTATAGATAGCAGTTCTTGGAGAGAGGTAGGAAAATCAAGTTAAACAGGATTATTAGATCGTCAAATAAGTCACTCAATGCTTCATAAGCAAATTTTCAATTATCCTTTCTTACCCACGCAAACAGGTATCCCTACATTTTAAACACCAAATAATCAATTTGAAGCGTCATGATCATTTATCAAAACATTGCGCAGAAAGGATTACAGGAAAGTGATTTTCCAATTGAATGCCTACGATCGGGTAATGAATGAAGTCAGAAAAGGATTCAGTATGTTAACGCAGGTAGGTTTAGTAATCCTTTATTTATTGTTGTTAAGTTATTTTCTCTTGCAATCACTACATACTCAAATAATGAAGGTTACACACAGGTTGTCTTTACTCAGAGTAGGGTAACCCTTCTCTTTATTGAAAAAATTGTTCCCACACAGGATTCCACATTGTTCTGGTTTAATAGTGATTTCCTTTTATAAGTGTTGCACATACGTTGTCAACAGAATGCCATGATTGTGCCTATAAGTGATTGATGAAGGAGAAATTCTTTTTTCTGAACAATGATCTGCACTTGCACAATGTTTTGCACAATTGGAAGGTGTTTCGAATTTTTTTTGTATTTTGTTACACAAAGAAGGCAATGGTTTGAAATATCCTATAGCGAGTCGTGGGAAATCTAGGTCACTGAAGTCATAAAAGTTTTTAATACATTGTATATATGTAGGTTATACTCTACTAGTTCAAAGAACTAAATTTAAAAGGTGTTTGTATAATGTTGGAGCTATGCGGAAACTGTTACAGGACAAACAAAAAATGCTCATAATTTATACAAAAGCAACCTTTATGAGAACATGATTTTGTGCATGAATACATGCTTAAAAAAGAAGACCCTTTATCATCGATGTTAGCCTCAATATGTGACCGGAAATGTGATAATGACGAAATAAAATGCTCGTCATCACTTCAACAGTGACATCCTTTAGAGCTTGGATGGTATTGTGGAGAAGTTTGCTTTTTATATGATTAGCTACAATCCATACTAAGTAATCCAACATATTAAGCTCTAGTGAGTTAGGCGGTAATAGATAAGCTGAGTGCTATGTACCCTGGCGCAGAATCCTATTGGAACACTTATGGTTTTCTCGAACACAGATTGTTTATCCAGGGCTTCACAACTACTTCTAGCACTTAGAAAATGTTGAAAAAGTACAGAGGTATGAAATGACCATGACTACTCATTAATCCAAGGACCATCACATTTGCAGAAAATGTGGTGAGCATAGCAAGGGAGACAACTGGAGGGTATGGATCGATCCATGTGTTTTTCCTTCTATTCACCTTCTCTTGTTGGTCGGAATTTTTTTCTTGGTTGTTTCGAGAGGAAAAGCCTTCAAGTTATTTTCGGTCCCATCTGCATGGACGGTGACTGGAGGAGAAGATACAACGACTAACTGTATGGGCTGTACAGCGACATCGACTTAGCCACAGGAGTGAAGGTCCAATCAATCCAATCTTGGTAATTGGCAAATATTGGAAAGGCACACAAGGTTTTGAATTAAGGAATAAAGCATAACTTATGTATGTTGTGAAAGCGTGTTGTAGAGAATTCCTAACAGAAAGCGGGTCTGCGTGAGATGCAGACAGAAAAGTCATAAAGTAACGTCTTGCATCTTTGAGCAAAAGCATGTCTTCAGGAATAAAAAGGTATTTAAAATTCGATCATATGCCCAGAACACCCAGAAACTATGAAGATAGCATGACCGCTCAGTTTGTTTACGAATCGGGAACAGATGCAAATGCATATAATACGCAAATTTTACAGGGACGAAAAGGTGCTATGGAACAGTCACAAGGGAAAAGCTTTTAACTATGCCCATCCTGCTAGCAACCAGGGAAATGGCCGATTGTCAAAAGGCGTAGTCTCTAGGCGTGTTTGTTCACGTTCATGTGTGCCATAAACTGGGTGCACGCCATCAGTTTCAATTGGCTTCTACCACTTTCAAACATCTTCCAAGCTTGATGGCAGCTATGTATGTTACTCTATCATGATCTTAGCAGATTTGCTATGCAATTTGATAGCCCTTTCCACTGGAGCTCAAGACATTTTGAAAACGAGGTGCTATATGCCATCTAGACAGAATTTATCGCCACATCTATAGTCGATATTCAGGTTTAGGTCAGCTCATCCCCTTTTCTTTGGTACATCATCATGGCCACTTCCTGGAGGGAATATTGACAGGATGCTGAGTTTCTCCTTATTTTTCCTACAGGTGGAACCTGAAGGAGATTTTCAACCAATATGGTGACTCTAATCTGGGTATTTGGATAAAAGTATATCTAACTCAGTAGCTTTTATATTTAAATTTTCATAGTAAGCAGTAATGGACTCGTGGCAGGAAACCCATTGATTTCAACGGATGCATGCTGCGTTTGCTGGCAGTAAATCAGAGGTCAGACATCCTCTTATGTCAGAAATATAAGTTACTCAGTCACCACTCTCTTTAAATCCATTTGCTTTGCTGTATTCTTAAATCTATCTGGCAATCAGTTTAATTACGTGATTTGTGCCAGACCCAGCATCAATCACAATGACATACTCAGTCAGTATCGGGTAACTTGAGCTATCACATGACCGACATGACATAGTGAAGCAAATATTACTCGTTAGTTACCATAAGTCATCAAAACTTTATTCCTCAGATACTAGATTCTAATTGCAGCTAGAAGGCAAATTTGGTGAAATTATTTGATTACGACTTCTTGCCCCAGGAGTCTCAAAATATCATACTCAATGATCCTAAGCTAAATTATATTTCCGCCGAAAGCAATGCCTCGCTTATCATTAAGGTAATTAAAAAATTAAAAAAAAAGAATATTTTTTCTATTTCTGGTTATAGTAACCTATCCCAACAAAAATTCGATTGTTAGGTTACAAAACAAAAAAGAATTCAAATCAAAACTTAATTACCTCGGCAAACAGCAAACAAGTCTTACTGGACAAACTAATTACTCAACAGGCATTATCATGAGTAACCTTTTTCGCTTATCACCTTTAACTCTGACCACATTCTTGTTATTCGGTTAGATTTTGTCGTGCTTCTCTGTCTGTTTTCCCAATTTTCTGGTAAACAAATTGATAATGCAACCGACAGTCTTACTCATCGTGATATTCATAGTCTTTGGTTTCACTTTCACCAGGCAAATCCGATTAAGTCGACCCTCCCTCTCGGCTACTTGATAACCCGATTCTGGCAAAATCGCATAGAAAACTTCAAAAAAACAAAAAAAAAAAAACCTTTCAATTCTCTTTCACTCCAACTGAAGTGTTCTTCTTGGATCACCATACACCACACATTTCCGCGTTTTATTTGAATTGTGGCTCACTATCAATCCGGTCTTGGTGGCCAGTGGCGATAAATCGCCTAGAGCAATGCCAACAAGAAGGGAATACTGCACCGTGGTGCTCTTTGTCCCGCCACAATGAAAAAGCGATTAAAAGGCAGCAAATAATCCGAAAACATGCTGCAGCAGCAGCCATAACTTGTAGCCCTGAACTTGACCGAGAATAATCGACGGCACGTCGTCGTCCGTCGGCTGGATAGGCGTCGGGAACGCGAACGGATGAACGCCATGTCGATTAGTAATGTTAATGTGTTTGCCCACGGACCAGTCCGAGGGAGGTCTTTTGCAAACAACCAAAACAATGCTTACAGATACAAAGCTACATATGTACATACCCGTACTTCGTACACTCGAATAAGAGAAGGTTTGTTTGGCGGATCGAAAACAACCCGCGGTGGATTCGAAAGCGCTTATCGCTAGAAAGCATTTGTTTGTTATTCGCTCCCACAAATAACTTGATCGTTATGATCTTGGGGTAAAAATAGAAATTTATTGAGTCAAAATGTCAAACTGTTGAGTTTGCAGAGGAATTACTCTCTGTTAATGGCGGTCAGCGTCGTATCTTCCTTATTGCAAGATACTTTTCTTCCATATGTAATTAGTTGGATCCGCTGGCCACTTCGGGATACCATTTCGGGGTGATAATCTCTGGTGACTGAGTTATGGGCATTTTGCACTTGATGTAATTGAAGGTTGGTTGGATAAGGGCATTGTCCTGGGGTGGCGTACTCGTATGTAGCAATAAAATTACTAATTAACGCGTATAACCTGATGCATTGCCCTTGAAGGTAAAACCGTAGATACTGAGACGAGATTGTACTCGTTCAAAGGAAATGCTTTGTTGTTGATTTGTGTTTCTTTTATGTGTGACACAGGCCCCTGATTACGAGGTAATAAAATTAAATGAATAGTGCTGTGCTTTCAAATGAATCTTACCATGAAGAACAATCGCGGGGTGGTCTTTTGGGTGGCAAACGTCGAGCAGAGGTCTGATGAAAATTATGATCTCCCGACAAATGTGCGTTGGTGTAATAACGAGAATTAGCTATTGCAGTCTTACATCATGCAGAATATTTTTTTTTTTATTCTTTATAAGCCTCGTCCACAAGCGATGCGTCACTGCAAGAGATCTCTTTTACCATTGAGTTGATTTAATTTCAAAATTGACTCCAACCTTCTGATAAAAATACGCCCTACGTCCCTGATGGGGCCCTTTTGGATCTTTTTCCTTAATAAAATCCAGTGTCACTCAGAATCTATTTTGGTCCACCGTACTATTAGATAGTAATCCCTTTTGGTGCGGTGGTCAATTCAACAAGTGGCACAAGCGATAGTATTACTTTCCTTATTGGTAGCCAGATGAAAATTTCAAACTTACCACTGGCTATTATCAGTGAGTGATCAATTGTGTTGGTATACCGAATGGTTTACCATGCAGCGTCCATTCTGCTGACCGCATCTTCCTTTGGGCACCAAATGGTCAACTTAATACGAAGTCTCTACTCGACTTAAATATCTCTCCGTGTGGATAAGACTCATTCGCACAAGAGTGAGGGCATTGTAGCTAATGGTTGGTGTATTCGATTATCTGACAGACGCTCGAGAGTATCTAGTGTCATGCGCTTCGGATGTACCATTAAACTGTATGTCCTTTCCATTCGAGCGAATGTTTAAGACCTAAGACAATGATGGCTACTAGAAGATAGGCTTTAGGTACTATATGGGCTGTTGCACTACATCCATTTTCTCTGAATTTTCTCAGAAAATTGTTTCCATTTAAACTTCGCTGCTTTTCAAACTTCGTCGTTGTTGTCAGTATATATCCGTACCGGATCTACTCACAGTATTTCTCTGCGTAACGTCTCAAGTGCCTAAGGGAGTCCGGGATTAGCACTTGATTTCGAGATAAAATTTAAACTATGCCAGAGTAGTTGTAGCTACTCAACATATAATATACCTCTCTTGTTCGCTAATTAAGCCCGGTCATCATGGAAATGTTATTCACCTTAAATGGGGGAATAGCTTTCTAAGTTGTTGTTAAACAGGAGTTGGATTGAAACCTTAACTTAACCTAAACTAAAAGTGTTATGTACTAACGAACTTCGGCAAACAATTGATGCTTTGTGAACTAAGTTCCGTCTAATCAGCCGTCTGGCAAACCCGTCTGAAACCTCGTTAACAACCGTATTGCTGCTACATTTCATAAATGATGAACGCATCATTTTATTTGCGAAATAGGGCCCCAAGCAATCGACAAAGTTCTGAAAAATTGTCTTGACAAGATGGGCAGTTGCCAACTGACTCGTGATACCCATTTGGAAGAAATTATTTTTTATAAATGTTCAAGAGCTGCGTAAGGTAATAGCTATTGAAAAATATTAAACGGCCTAGAATTGACACCAATTTGTAAAAGTAACCAACTGATGGCCAACTCTTTTCTTCATCAAGGGTACACTGTGTGCTGTAGATATGAAACAAACGAGTGCAATTTTTATTAAAATCATCTCAGCTGTCATACTTTTAGGGAGTACAATTCCTCAGTAATAGAAGGAAAACAATAATCAAAACGAGAATGAAGTATTTTAAGATATTATTAAACCACAACCTGGTATTCTTATCTAGTCCTGCCATCAACAAACTCTTTGCAGTTCATGAATGAAACCTCGAAAACGAAACACTGCAACCAACAATCGATCACCATTTTCGTGGAAAAACAACAGAGAAGGGAAATCATATAATAATATTCAACCACAAAACCACTCATATTACATCCATGTGAAAAATCAACAAGGATATCGTTCACGGAAGAGAGGGAACAAGAAGGACAGGATACCAAGACCAAATAAAAACGAAAAGTGAAACTTAACGACCACCTTCCACCGTCACCATTTGCTCTCATTCATAAATATCCTTTTTCCATCGCCCATGTTCCTTTCACTTATTCCACAACAGGACAAACAAAAAATATTTGGAATTTAATGAAAAGGACACTCATTTCCACGACCACTTCTATTGGGCGGTTCCAGTAAGGATCAAATTGCACTTTCACTGATTGCAGGAGGATTTTCATTTTCATTCTCATCGGCTGAGGTAAATATTAAGAACGTCTCACCTCATCGTCCTTGATTTAACCAATATTTGACAAGATCACAATAATAGTTGGCATTTGCGAAAAAATGTAAGGGAAATTGAATGAAAAAGAAAAAAACAAAATTCTACCAAAGATGTCCTTCTTCGGTTTCAAGTGTTTTTTCAAGGTCCTTCTGTGTGTTGTCTGATAGATCCTGTTTACATTGTAAATGAGATTTGCTGCACTGCCTTTAAAAAAGTGCACTATCCTGGTGCACAATGAGCGGTCACATTGCATAAAGTACCATCTGAGTAAACAGATGAGAAACAATTTACCAACCCTTGTAAGAAATTTAAGGATTGCTAGGCGACGTCTATGAAAAGTATGCTTTTCCAAGGTTACCACCCGAGTAAATACATTGCATTCTCCCCAGCAGGTGTGTGAGAATGTTACTTTTAGCTAATCAATTTGCCCGGAGGATATAAGGCAGACCACACGACAATAAGACAAATCAAAAATGTTCCTAACCCCATGCAAATCCCTTTCCAATTTTCACTAAAACAAACTTCCGACAGAGGGGAAGGTAGGAAATGATAAAAAAAAATTGTTTCTTCCTACCGCCCCGATGGCCATTCAATTCAATTTCGTGATAAAGCACAACGTCTTCGGATTATCCTTGTAAAAAAAAGGAGAAACTAAGAAAACGTCGGGAAAACAACCCAAGTTACATTCTTATGGATGTCGACCATAATTTTGTCACTGAAGCATGATATTCTCTTTTGCCGTTTGCCCTTTTATATTCTTTAGCATCCATTGAAATGTTAATGTCCTGTCGTGGCAATTCACCTCAATGAACGGATTGTCAAGACCCACAAAAAAAGAACGAAAATTGAGTCATTTCAAAGGACATAAATTATCACTTATTCATAGCGAGCGCGCAGTGACACCTTGCATGTTCTCAATGTGAGATCAAAACAAAAGGACCACTCTGATGGGAGCGAGTGAGCGGAGGACAAAAATGAAAGGATAATCATCATCATCACATGTGTTTGACAATGTGACAATATCACGTAAATGTGTGACGCTTATCACAGATCAGTGTATCACTAAATCGATATTTTATGATAATCATGTTGCGGTGTCCTTTTTTTTTGTTATTCTGTGTCGAAGGATAATTTGTCTCTCTACATGCCACAGAATTAATTTGGTTGAGGAAGGATTAGGTTTTGGGAAAGGTGTTACGCATGATGTTGTGTAAGGGGTATTCGATGTTTTTCACGATTGAATGGTGCGGACGATCAAAGGGGTTTTGGAGACATGTCCTTACAAAAAGCTTAAGGTTCGTTTGCTCACTTTGAATTTTCTGAATTTTCTACTTGTCTATTGAATATATAGATGTATGCTTACAAAGTAGGGGTTAGGGGAGTGATGAGTTTAGTTTGTGACCTCTGTTTATCACGCGAAAAAAATTGTTTTTTTTTTAAAATTCTAAATTTTCGAAACTGCTCGTTTCTTTATAATCTAATCTGGTAAAAGCTTACAGTTCCTTTTATTTTTTGTAAGTGTCTGTACACACACCTAGAAGTTCAGCCTATTAAAATAGTTCAACACTTTTGTGTGAAAATTTGATCGACTGTGGTGTCGACTTTCCTGGCCTGAAACCACATTGACAGGGGACAATCAGGCTTATGGCGCACGGTTTCGGCTGTATTCACAATATGACAGATAAGATTTTGTACCCGGTGTTGAGAAGACTGGCGCCTCTGTAATTGGCTACTCTTGTATCGGGGGGTCGCCTTTCTTGCAGATCGGGCAAGATCGAGATACCATTCATCGTCTGACCAAATCTTAGAATTTGGTTTATGCTCTCTTTTAAGTCACTTCCAGCGGCTTGGAACAGCTCTGCTGGTAGGCCGTCAAGTTCAGCAAGAAGGTTCGGATATCCAGAATACTGGAGGCATGGCTTCCGTCGATCGCAATGTGGTCAATTCGGTTGATCTTTTCGTGATCAGGAGACCGCCAAGTCCCTTGCGGATATTTAGATGACAACACCGTGTGCTTGCATAGTAACGTTTCGCTTTGCAGCAAAGTCAATAAGCATAAGTCCATTGCCAGACGTGGTGTCCTGTAGGCTCTGCTTACCAACTGTCCTACGAAAGATGTCCTCAGTTCCTATCTTGGCCTTACAATCACCTAATACGATTGTAATTTCATTGCTCGTAGATTTTGTCGAGGAGCTCGTAGGAACACTCTTTTGTGTCGTCGTCTCTGTCCTCTTAGGGGATGTGCACTCATGCCGCATATTAAGTTAATGTTCAGCCTTGGTACAGATTGTCATTAAGCGGCATATAGGCATATACGCAGTCAAAAACACATCCAGCATGTGAGAGTGTGTTATACACTATGTCAATGCTGTCTACCCGATTGAGCAAAAATCCAAAAATTTTGCTTTTGTTTCAAGCAGACACAACGTATACGTGTCTCATTTTTACTACTACACTCTCACATGCTGGATGAGTTTTTGATCTGTTCATATGCCGCTTAAGACTCTCGCTCACGTGTTAAAAGCTCAAAACTTCTTGCCTAAGGTTGCTGTTTCTAACACATTTTGCAACCGAATAAGCAACCGTCATAAGGATGGATGACACAGTCTTCCATCCACCCTTTGCCGGGCCCATCCCTTCGTACTCCCTGGATAAATAAAATAAAATAAAATAAATAAATAAATGATCCGAAGATTCCGCGTACAGATCCTAAAATAGTTGCACTTTTTTCAGTTGCCAGGGTCGTCAAAAGTTGGGTCATCCATATCCGAGGGTGGTGGTTGGTTCGCAACTATATTTTTCTACGGCGTGTAGAAAATTTGCCCCGACATCACAACCGCCAGATTCTTACATACAACCCCTAGGACAAGGGGCGATAAACCGATGACGATCATAACCTACTTCAGAGATATGAGAGGTGCCGCTAAAGGCTCTTCCGATACCATCTCTTTTTCAAAACCCTGGCCTCTGACCTGAGGTCCAAACATTTCGCAGTAGCTCAAGTAAGGCTTCCGCCAGTGTGTCTTTGAACGTCATCGTTGGCTCATCTTTAGTTCACTATTAAATAGCTATCCGGGAGGCACCACATGGAGGTGATGATGTGTTTTTGGCCAGTCGTCGATAATCCGGAGATAAATACCACAAAGGCGGTTATAAGCTTTGGATCAACTTGAAAGCCTCTAATACAGTATTTGGGAAAAGTTTTCCTTGCAGGACTAAAGATTGAAATGCATTCATAGTTTCAGGATGGTACAATCTAAAAAATGGTAAAGAACAGCTCTGGGACTCGTACATCCTTAAATACTGACATATTATATACAATTGTCAGTGTGATCTGTATCCATGCAATGTTTATTTTATACGAGTATACTTACCTATCCTTGTTTTGTGAGAGAAATTGAGTTGCATTATAATTGTCCTTTGAATGGTGATTATCTAGGCTAAAACAACTTCTTTATGAATGCGAAGAAAAATGTAAATTACACAAAATGCAATGAAAAATGTCAAGAAACACGATGACGTAAGATTAAATAAAAAAAATTCTTAGCTCACTGTCCAACAATATTGTCTAACAAAAAAAAAAACACAAATCAAGTAACGCAATAAAAACATCTCATATAAGGTGTCCAGTTACAGCACAACCATATAAAACAAAAAAGACGACCAATAAAAATCCTCGAAGCTCCAATGGGGTACTCCGATGAATAACAGGGATCCAGAATCACGATGCCAACAACCGGCTACGATCGGATGGCGAAAAAACGGCAACACCACGAAAAGCACTTTTCCTATATATTGTCATGCATAAAAACTCGCCACCACAATCGTCAGGATAATGAGTTATCCTGTGCAAAGTGCGTGTGACGCATCAATGCGTCATTTTATCACCACCACAAGATGAAATAACATTTCAAGGATAAGGAGCGCGACAATTTGTCGCGTTTTCTTATATTTCGTCGTTGCGTTGTTCCTCCTGTCCACTCTACTCCACCAGGAAGTCTCAAGTGATTGTCCGAGGTGGTACCGGCAGCAGTACATATTAACCGAAGACTAAACAATAACAAAAGAGTGCCTGCAGATGATTGCATTTTTACGAGGCACTTTACCAACATCGGGATACGAAATGATATCCTTTTTTATGCGCGCAAATGTGTGTCTCGAAAAATCTAAGAATCTCTCATCTGAAGGAGTTTTTTTTTTTTTGGTTTTTTGTCGCCCTTTAGATCTTTTTGTCAACTTCCGTCAAATATTAAGCACTTTTGTGTCGAACGCAGATTTGTTGGTCTTTGTTTTATGTCGTCCTCGTCGTCGTCTTCATTGGTCTCGTTTGTCGTTTGGGGGTCCTTTGAACACAAGAAAAAGAAAAAAAAAAAAAAACTAGGGAAACACGAAAAATAAAAAAAGCAAGGATTTATCTTCTTTTCTTGTTTTTTGTAACGCACAATTCACATACATATGTGTGTAAATGAGATCCTTTATATCCGCATCCTATTTGGTGAGCTACCGAAAGTGGCGCGTATAAGTGCAATCTGAGGATTTATCTTGAGGATCTTAAATGCGTATTATGGCGACATAAAACCAACTTAATTCGTTCCCTCTGTTTATGTTGGGGAAGGGAATTGAGTTGTTGGCACCGCTTAATAAACAGTTTCTGAGTTGTCCTCTCTGGTATGAGAAGGGTGGATGTATCTTTATTTTTTGTACTATACTTGTAGTAACAACGAGCGGGTGTTTCTCTTGTGCTGGGATATGTGTTTGTGCTGTCGTTGCAGTATGCTGGGGGTCAGAGGTGAAAAATGTGCATATCGCTGAGGATTCCAGTTGGGTTCCCTATTTGATTTTTTTTTTTTCAATTTAGGACGGGTGCACGTTTTTTATGAAGCGAAACAGAAGTAACATCAGGCGTCATTTGAATATATCGTCACTATACCAGCACGCGATGTACAAATGGAGTGTAGTGTCAAAGTTTATAGGTACATACATATGTAGATATGTAGTTTTATCAGAAACTTAGAAATACGAAGTCAATATTTTGTTTTTACGCACTGCGTCTTGTTTTTATCGTAAAGTGAATTGAGGAGAACTAAGGACCTGATGCATGTTAATAAGCTCATAGGAGACTATAAACAGAAAAGATTCAATGCATGCATCGGCGTGAACAAGAATAGTCTACGTATGCAAGGAACAGAAGAGGGCCTTTGAAGATTTCGCAACGAGTCCAACGAGTCATGAGGCACCAATCCACAAAAGATGAAAATATTTGGGCAGGCAGCAGACGATATTATGAAACCTAGGAAATGCTTTCCCTGTAGTCAGACTCTATTCTGGCCAATAGCATCGCAATATATGACTAGTGCCATTTATCGAGAGTTTTCGGCAACGCCCCTCTGTGGCGGAGGCTTTGGCGATTCATAGGAAAACCAAGCCGACGCAACGACGAAGGTTTTCGTTCCTCGTTCTTTTTGTAGCTTGTAGCTTTAGCAGACAAATTCTGCCCACAAAACTGTCCAAGTTTGGTGTCTGAGAGGAAGTTCGATACAATTAGACAAGTTTTCGGACTTGCTGTAACACCCGAACACGTCACATGGTTCATGTACCTACTGTTATAAGAGGTTGTGTACACACTAGAAAAAGTCTGCTTCTTAGAAGAGTGGTAGCAGCCTTCGAATGATGCAAGTTAATCTGAGTAAATATTATTGATAAAGACTAGGGTATTTGTTTCCTTCTATTTTACATCATTTGGAAATCAAGTGGAAAGTTGTTGGTCGGATTTTACGAACGGAGACTCACCAGCACTTCTACAATTCTCCAGAGATTCCCCGAGACCGCTCTGAAGGCGGTCGCTGCCTTCGAAGACATGAAGACTTCAAAAAAAGTGCCCTCCATGGATTGGCTGGGAGGACCACTTCACCACAAGCATTCGATTCTTTACTACACACCCCTCCATATCATCTTGGCAGTATTTGTACTCCTTATTAGTTGTCTTGTGGTCACTGCTAGCCTTTCCAATGCATAGGGTTAGAAAGGAAACAACAGCCTTCTCTTTCTATCGACTAGTATGAAAGAGTTGAATTTGAATATGACACTAGAAATCATAATGGGCACATCGCGATTGCTGAAGAACCTCAGCTCAGGATGAACTCCACTTTCTTTAAGATACTAAAATTCAATTTTCTAAGTGCTTCTGTGCTTCTATGCTACTATACCACTGTGCTGTACATATAAGTATGTGTATGTGGAGATCTTATGCGGCACAAGCATTCCTCATTACAGAATCGCCAAATATAAGTTCTTGAACGAATCTCTTTGTCATGCTTTCGCAGAAGGCAATGTACAGACAAGATTCTTACCAATGTTCTAAAATATGTTCGACTTAGGTTAGGTTAGGTTGGCTTGGCTGTCTGCACGGGAGTGCAGACACACTTAGACCAATAAAGGTCCTTTGTGATACCATGGATCAAAACCAATTCGCTACTCATGGACTAAAAGAACCAACCAGAGCTTTTGATAAAGCGATAGATGCGCATGACGTCTAAGGACGCTATGTCACCAAGGACTTCAAGGAAGGGGGACCCTAAAAAGAGCATTCTTTTATGCGACAGAGCTGGGCAGTTACATAGGAGGTGAGGGATACTTTCCTCCTCCTCCTCGTCCCTACAGCTTCTGCAGAAGTCATTTGAAAAGAGGCCAAGTCTTTTCGCATGTTGGCCTATAAGACAGTGTCCAGTGAGAACACCAACAACGCAGCTGATTTGTGATCGCTTTAGTTTGACCAACTCGGTACTGCGATTATGATCCAGCCTGGGCCAGATCTGTCTCGAGATGAGACACGTTGACACGTTTTCCCATCTGAGGTTGGTCTTGCTAAAAGCATTCAGCTTTAGTAGATGTAGCTTTAGACATGTAGCTAGGGGCATACCCAGGGACTGCCTATCAGACAGAATCCTTAGAGTAGTGCCTTGTCTGGCAAGTTCGTCTGCCCTGCAGTTTCCTGGAATATCTCTATGGCACCCAGCATAGGTGAATATTGAACTGCTCTGTCATCTCCATGAGAGATAAATGGCAGTTGAGAGCGGCCTTTGAAGTAAACGAGCACGATTCCAGAGACTTGATTGCCGCTTGGCTGTCAGTGAAAATGGTAATATCTCTGACAGATAGTACATTACACTTCAGCCAGGACAGGGCTTTCTTAATTGCCATGATTTCCGCCTGAAAAACGCTACAATGATCAGGGAGGCGGAACGATAATTCTAGGTTGAGCTTCTCGGAGAAAACACCACATCCCACTCCGCCTTCGGTCTTAGAACCATCTGTGAAAAAGTGTACCGAGTTACCATCGATAGGAGGAGAATTGTCCCATACATCCCGTTCAGGGATGCTCGTACGGAAGTCACGGTCGAAGCACATTTTCGGCGGGGTGTAGTCTGTATTTTCGTGCTTGAAGTTAAGGAGATCAAGGATCGAGGAGTGGCCAGTGTGATAGCTGGACCACTGAGAGGAGGCTTTCAGACGGATGGCCGTACAGGCAGCGATCTGTTTACTGAAAATATCAAGGGGCAGCAAGTTGAACATAATATCCAGTGCCGCTGAAGGAGTAGTCCTCAGTGCACCACTGATGCACATGCATGCAGATCTTTGCACCTTAGCTATTTGAGTGAGGTGGACAGCCCTGTTAAGAGCGGGCCACCATACGATCACGCCGTAGAGTAAAATAGGCCTGATAACGGACACGTACAGCCAGTGAGTGATTTGAGGTTTCATACCCCAGCTCCTACCTATAGCCTTTTTACAGGAGTAGAGAGCTACATTGGCTTTCCTGACGCGTTCTAGTAGATTGGCTTTCCAGTTTAGTTTTCTGTCCAAAATAAGACCCAGATATTTTGCTTTGTCAGTGAAGGTCAGACTGGTGCCATTTATCTTGGGAGGGTCTATGAGTGGAATTTTATATTTCCTCGTGAAGAGGACGAGTTCCGTTTTGTGGGGGTTAACCCCCAGTCCACAAATGGAGGCCCATCTGGTGAGCCGAAGGAGAGCATATTGGAGGATTTCCTTGAGAGTATTTGGGTGCTTGCCGGAGGCAGCGATGGCAACGTCATCAGCATAGGCGATCACTTTGCATCCTATCTTGTCTAGCTCCACCAGTAGCTTATTTACAGACAGTTCTTCTGGCCGATGCACCGCCCAGCTGTGTGTTAATAATCCTGCATGTGAGCATTTGATTAATTAACACTCTGAGCGAAGTATCCACTTTCAGATCTGTAAGTGCGTCGATGATCGCTTTTGGCTCGACGTTGTTAAACGCACCCTCAATATCAAGGAAGGCCACCATAGTGTATTCTGTTCGACTTAACTTAGAAATTTTCCTAGTTTTCTTGCGATCCAGTACTGATCAAAGGGTCCTTTGTTACAGCATCTATAGCCAAAATGTAGCCAAACTATGATTCAGAACTAAAAGAATGTCTGCACATCAAGCAGAAGAGGTAAAAATGTTCTCTTGTAGAGAACTGCACTTCCGAAGTTTATGAAAATGAAAATGTTCCGAAAATTTTTAAATATGACAATTAAGAGTAGAAAAGAATAGGATTGGAATCTCCAACGATCTATACAGGAAGAATGAGGATATCCTAACTGGAGTTCTATAGGAAATTCTGTTGATGGAAATGAAAGATTGGCCGTAAAGTTTTTCAGAAACAAAAAATCAACTCAACCAAACTCGTTTCAATTCGATTGTATGGTAGTGTCGCTTGAGCGTAATTCCATGACTCAAACCTCTGGTTAGGGAAATGTCAGACTAAATTGGATAGTGACCAAAGAGAGGAAGGACTAGAATTTTCCTATCATCTTTGGGAAACTATAAATCGCCCGGTTATTAATGCTAAAATGAGGTGCTGACGTTCTAGATAACGGGCCAAAAAGGCTTTTAATGGTTGCTTACTTCATGGGTATATGAATTTCATCTCTTAGCTGCAACGTCGAAGTCGTTTACATTCGCAAAACCGTGCAAAGAGCACGACACTTTGGCGACAAGTTTTGAACTTTTTAGTCTGTTATCCTTTTTACTATGTTTAACATTCTGTGGTGAAGTAAGCGAGATCGTTTCTATTCTGGTTAACCAGTTCTTCCTTATAAGTTGCTTCATCTTAACGTGCCGGTAAAGTTATTATGGCTAAGCTTACATATTTATTGCAGCAGGATCTGGGAATAGCAGGGCCAAGTATTACTGAAGTAATGTTGGTTACTTTGTATTTCCTTGTAAAACTGTGTTCGTTCACTTGATGAGCTTATTGAAAGCCGATTTCATAAGACGGACATGTCTCTTATTTCAAGTTTTTTACAGCTCCATGTCTGACAAACATCCGAGTTTAGTAACTGCCTTGTGAAGTATTGTTAAATTCCTTAGTCGTGGAATTAAAAATGAAATCTCTGACTTTAAGAATAAATATTGCATACAGTAAAAGACGTCGACACAGTTGAGGCCAATGTTTGTAGCTATGCCCGTTCACATCTTTGAATATTTTGGGAAAGGATCTTGGCCTTATCCTTTACTTCAGTCGGTGCAAGAATTGAAGTTTTTGCAGCAGGTTGGGATTACGTGTCATACTGCGACCAATACCATCGATTTAATGAAATCAAAGAGATTTCCGGTGATTTCAAGACTGAGACCTGTAAACTGGCGACCAAGATCTTCCGCCGCTAGAATATTTTCTGTGGAGTGAAACCGATTGTTTTAATGTTTTAATTTATAAACTTATTGCTTTCAACTTCCCTATGCCCATTGTTAAGATAATTCAAATTTATCTGAAGAATGTAAAGTTTGGTCATCACGGTAATAGTAAGTTCTGCTTTTGTAGTGTGTCCTCTAGTGTGCCACAAGGGTTAATCATTGGCCCAATCTTCTTCAATGTATACATATGCTCTCTTGAATGGCCAGATGAGTGCAAATATCTTGGGATTGTATATGTTGAGCGTAGAGCCTAAATGATCCTTAGATTCCCATCGCATTACACAGGATTAACATCACCACCAGGGTTCTGTAACCGTCTGTCAATAGCAAATCAAGTCTGAGCTATGCTAACTTTTAAAACTCTTTTTCAGTACATCCTAGCTTACAAGTTTGCATAAAAAATACAAATTTGCCAGAATATGATCCTTAGATTAAAACTCGACCCCAAGATTTTTTTTTGTTAAAATGCTCATTGCACGAAATGCTCATTGTACTTAAATTTGTCTATGTACCTTAATAATTATTAATAAGGGCTACTATCGCTTGTTTTTGAAGCTTTCATATTCATTGATTCGATTAACAATTTCGTTGCATAGTTAGTATTGAATGCAGCTACGTTTTCCTGTTCTAATTATTCCGTAAAGTAGCCTCGCGCTCTTGATTAGTATTTTGTCTCTACACGTAAGGACTCCATCATTGTCGAAAGGGTTTGTTGTTTGCGTCAATCGGAATGTTAAATTTGAAAGTTTTCAAGAAGTCGTTGCAGCGTGATAAGCTTCTTCTCAAGCAGTTGCTTGCATTTGTTTTCTTTCTGTTGTTTTAATGATTAAGACAACAAATAAATAAAACCTCGTAATATATTTATTCTCATGTTTTCAACTCCCTTGGACTAGAATTAGTAAAGCTTACTAAACTACGAATTTTCCAAGCGCTCAAACAACATTTGAGTGTTGTCCTTTATTCCAATTCAGAATGTAAAACCTTCACTTTCAACTGGAAAGTAAATCCTTCGCCCATATTTCATTCATTCGCAATTCGATAACTTATCATTAAAGGACATTCATTTTCGTTTTCATTTCGATTTCAGTTTCACTCCGATTTCCGGATATTTCACTTCAATTTCGTTTTTTTTTTTTTTTTATTTCCATTCACCTTTTGTGGTTACAACTGAAAGCGGTTGAAGTATACCTGTGTTGATTTGAATTTGATTTATTTTCTATGATTTTCTATTTGTATCTAGGAGGCGTGCCAATGCGGTTTGGATACCCTAAAAACCACACCGTATCAAATAGAAGCAAAAAAAATGTTTTGTTCTATATTTCTACATATAGGACACTAGGCTACCCATGGCGCTGTCTATCACCGCACCGGAAATGATTTTTCATACACAGAATAACCTCGCAGTCCTTTCAATATATGTATCTAATCATACGCGGATATACTTTATTCAAGTGTCCCTTTTATTCTCTCCGACAATCCAGGATTTCTCTTGAAAATTTCAACCGAAAAAAATCCTGTTCGAGTATATCTCAAAAGTAATTGCAATTGGTCCTTAAGATTAAATTTTGCACGCTTCTATCGAAGTGGAAGGTAGGATATAATATTACCGAGAGCCCTTAAGATGGACAAACGAATGGATGGACGCATACTGATCATTATTATCCTTTTTTGTACTTGTTCTGTTACATCATTGTATGTGCAGTACCAATGGAAAATCATTAAGAAAGGATCATTGGTTATTGATCTGTCTACTGTAACAATCCCGAATTGCTTACAACATGTTGACCATATTGCGAAAAAATGCGAAAGAAATGTATCCTTTTTGGTATCGTAGAGACCAAGAGATAATAAGAAAGAAAAAAAGAGAATCATACGGTATTCAATGACTTGTAATCCTGGTGAAGTTTTTTCTTCTTATTTTTCCGCACAAGTGTTCATTTTTCATCTTGCACTACAGGCAGATATACTGACTATCTATATTCAATTGCAATTGAATGCATTTATTTTAAAGGATAAATTGAGATAATGATGTGTGACAGTTTTCCTGGGTTATTTGAAACTCTTCTGCAGGTACTGAAAAACATCGTGTGTGGGGCTGACTACTGTGTGGGAATAAGATTCCTTATCAGCAAATGCTGACCTGATAACTAAAAAGATGTCCTTTTCAAGTTTTTAGCTCTTCAACAAGCAAGTGTACAAGTAAGGTTCACATTCTGATTTGAAGGTGATTGGAACCTGATTGAGAGGAAATTTGATGCGGAGATTGCTCGAAGAACTTTATTGTGGTTTCTTGTAGAATTTTAAGGTAAATTGATAGGTCAATTGCCGATTTTGTCATTCTATGGGTGGAATAGAATACTTGACGATCAACCTTTTAGATCAGGATGTTCAGTTGGAGTGATTTTCATTAATGAAAATGAGATAAGATAACGTGGGAAGGAAATAGCAGGATACTATACGAGTTCAGTTTTCGGTACGAACAAGCGCAGATAATTTTCCTCATTTTATTAAGCTCAGTGAGTGGCTGGAAGCTGAAAATCTCCATTTTCTCTGGGCTTATATTACTGATGTGTTTTAGCTTACCAAGGTGGATCTCAACGGCGAATAACAAGAACAAGTTTTGGATTTACTCTGTTGGCAGAATCAACAACCTTAAGACAAAAAGCCGAGGGCCATCTGTTCGTTTCTTTTTGAAGTTACTGTTATTTCGTCGCTGGCTATACTGACGTGCTTTTATATTTCGAAAGATATGTAGTGCCAAGCCTCCGCGATCAGTGCTTGTTTGTCCCGATTGACGGCTTTTTTGTACTAGTGTAGCGGTACTATAGCTTTATTGAGTCTTCCTTGGATTGTTAGCTTCCAGCTTCGCTTCGTGTCCAAAATTTTAAACCACGTACTATTCTTTTAGGTAGAGTCAATGTGAGGAATTTTATATTTCCTGATGAGGAGAATTTGGTTTTGTATGAGTTTACACATAGCCTTCATATGTATATGGGGAGGATAGGGAACCATTTTTAAAGGATTTTTTTTTAAATATTAAAAATATCACAGGGTTCGAATATCGTGAACGTAATCTCTATAAGCTTATTTACTGGTGAACCTGGGCCTCAACCAACAAGCCACTCCAGTTAGTCCGGTCCTTAGCTAACTGCCTCCAGTTGCGCATTCCAAGTTGGTTGAGGTCCCCTTCCACTTGTGCCCGCCACCTTAGGCAAGATCGTCCTCTACTGCGTCCCCCCCCGGGTTAGATTCGAAGACTCTGCGGGCCGAAGCATTGGTGTCCATTCGTTTTACGTGTCCTAGCCGTCTTAGGCGACTGATGCACAGTTTTTGTGTAGGTCGATGTCGCTGTACAGCTCGTAAATTTCTTCGTTGAATCTTCTCTTCCAACGCCCTTCAACGCAAACGGGACCTTATATCTTACGAAGAATTTTTCTCTCGAAGCGACCAAGGATATCTCCATCCAAAGAGTGCATGCTTCAGCGCCATAAAGAAGGACTGGGATGATTAAGGTCTTATAACGAGTTTCCTTAGTCTTTCGAGATGGGGCCTTGCTACTCAATTGCCTTCTCATCCCAAAGAAACAGCGATTGGCAAGAGTTATTCTTTTTTTTTATATATATAATTTACACGCACTTAAGGGGTTATGAATACCCTTTTACATGTTTTCACATGGTGCGGGCGTTGGAAAAATAGATAGAGAGAGAGAGAAAGAGATTGGTGTAGTGGTTTGAAACTCAGCAACAACATCTCTGATGTTAATAGCGTCGTCATCCTGCACAAGCGAACGAGTTTGGTAGGGATGTCAAAACTACACATGGCTCTGTATAGTGCATCTCTATAAATGCTGTCATGCTGCCTTAAAATCGATAAAAAGATGGTGGGTATCGATTTGGACTTCTTGGGCTTTTTCCAGAATTTGCCGGAGTGTGAAAATTGGATCAGGTCGTTGACGAAGGGTTTCAGGCGTTCATACAATACGGTAGATAAGATCTTATACGCGATGTTGAAGAGACTGATGCCTCTGTAATTGGCGCATTTGAGGGGGTCTCCTTTCTTGTGGATCTCTATAAGCTATCATTTTGTAATCCTCTCTTTCAGGTTTAGTAGAAGATCATTTACTTCAAAAGTCCAAAAAAAAGGGGAGATAGAGCTCCACTTTGCGTGCACTGTTAACAAAGGTCCACCACCCAGCGTTGTGCTGATGATTCTGCCTGCAAGACAAGCAAGGATCAGTTTGCTAAAATAAGGTTGTAAATTCTGTTGGTGATTGCTTCTGCTTTGACGTTATTAAAGCGCAATCGATGATGGTGTCCTGGCAGCACAATGATTTTCCAATAGTACATACTATTGTGTGAAGCGCTATTTCCTCTGGCTCTCTTTTGCAGAGCGCATGCTTGAATGTGGCCAGGAGATTCGTGTTTATATTGCTACGAGAGAGGATATCAATCAACATTTCTAATGTTTTTAAAAGGAATGATGATAGAGTGATGAATTTGTGGTCATTTTGTTAGGCATGAAAAAAGGAATGCTCTCTAAACTGCGTTAGAGCTGAAGGGATAAACACCACACCCGGCGATTCCTAAAAGAAGTGGAAAATTATATGGCAAGTCGTAGAGCAAATCTTATCCCAAAACCTCTATTTTTACTTGAAGTTAAAAAATCGGAACTCCACATCACTTGAAATTATTGTTCTCTCTCATCATCAGCTGAATACATTACTTAAACCCGATTTGTGAATGGTTGCAGTAAGTTCTCCTCTATCCTAGGTGTTCTATCGAATGTAGTATCAATTGAAGTTAAAACGGATACACATTTCCCTCTCCAAACATTCCCACATGCCTTCAAATTCTCGCAAAATTCAAACGAACCAACCAAAAGACGTCTGATTTTTATCTGGATTTTTTTCAAATTCAGATCTGCATTCCATGAAAACAGTTCCCACCCCATACGATGGGTTAGTTCGGTTAACTACAACAAAAGTGTCCCCACAGAACCCGCTCTATACTTTAAGTGGCACTTTTGTGTTCCATTGGTCGTTGTGATGCATGCACACAAATTCCGGCAGAGGTTTCGTAGCAGTGGTCCATTAAATGTGGTAATTACATACTTTTTGAATACTATGCTGCTGAGGGATGCTGTGCTCCCTTATGAGTTAGTGGTTGTAGTGACCCGCATTTCCGGTAGGTAAAAATGTGAGAGGCAGCAAAAAAATGGTTGAAGTGGAATTCCATCAATTTTTGCTGCGGTTTTTTTTTTCTTTCTTTCTTCCTGGATAAATAAATTGTTAATCAATCGTAAGTGGTCATTATGGAATGAGAATAAAGAAGGAGAAGAGTGTGGCTTGGTTTAGATTAAGGGTACTCCCATCGAATGGCTTTTAATCTTTGTTTATAGCAAATTTCGCTCTCTCCACGGTTAGATTACTTCCACTTATGGTGGTTCATTGATGTATAAGAGTGGTCTAACGATTGTAAATTGTCTTCGAATGGGGTGCGATATGATTAGTCATTGAATTATGTTTAATAAGTCACTGTGACGATCGGCGTTAATTGAATGCTAAGCAAATGAGCTCGTTGTTGGTTGTATTTTTTATGCAATGAGTTTTATATACCCGTAACAAGTCATTCGATATGCTAAGGGTATTTAAATGTTGAGCCTTGGAGTGTGAGATTAACTTTGAAAACAGGGAACTGACTGATAATGAAGCTTTCTACAAAAACGCTGGGCGCTGGCATACACGAGAGCGTGGTTTCTGAAACGGGCGTTCGGTGTTTCTCGTCGTCTCCAACTTGGGTTTGAGATTCGAAAATCCTTGGAGCAAAACACTTGATTTGGTCAAGTCAACAATTTAGTCGACGAATTTTGCCTTTCCAGACTAAATTCGTATCTCGGTACATCTACTGGAGTATTCTATTTTATCCATTCTCCCTCCTCGTCTAGAGGATCAACGATTTTATCGTGTCACTAAATCTCCTTATTTGGACTACTCCCAGTTTAATGTTTATCCTCGTTCTACTATCGAGCTCTGAATCTTGCTGCTACGAGATAATGATTAGATTCGAATGAATGTGTGCGTCGCATCGATTAGAAAGTGGTAAATTTGGTTGTCGATTAGTCCATCTGGAGAAAGTTAGGTTGCTGTATGAACTCGTAGTCTTGAGAACAGCCTGCCGCTTCGATATAAATAAGTTGCAAGCCGCCATCTGCTGATCTGTCGCTTGGGCTATATTTTAGAATGCAGCTTAAGTTTGGGTGATAGCCAGACGAAAGTTAACTGGTTTGAATCATAGAAAGAATCATAGGCTTCTTAACCTCAGCTGACTTATAACGTATGTGCAACCTTACCTCCTCTCTGTTGTTTGCTCCCAACGACATTTTAGTGAGATTGAAACACAACATCTTGCCAAGAAACTGTGCGTACGTGGTTTACCACGTGAGGATGAGTTGTAGTTTGTAGAAACCTATAGATGCCTGCAAATTTTTCAATACACGCATCCACCCTTTGAACCATCATCTGATAGTCGACAAAAATAAAAACATTTTGCTGACAATAGCAGCACCACAATAATCGCAGCCGTGGACTGTGACAAATCTAAGACACAAATAAGGAAAGAGACTCTGGCAGCTAGGGAAGGCTGAAAAATTTCGTTATAAAATGGGTAAAAGCGGCTCGGATGCACCATCTACCTCGACGGTCAGACTGCTCTTAAGGCGCTAAAGTCCTACGTCACAAGATCTGAACTAATCAGCACTTTCTGCACAATTCCTATGGCATTCTGTATGCAAAACCATGTCAGAAATTCTTGGGTTTCTTGCCACTGCGGTATAGAGGGTAACGTTGAGACCCAACGCTTTCACATAGTGTCATAACTGTGTATTTAAGACCCCCAATACGTCTGGCAATGAGTGTTATTAACGAGATAATTCTCAACTTGGTTGATTGAAAATGGTCTAACTTAGAAGCACATAGGCTGTCTAAGGTCTTGTGACCAGGTAGTGATTTGTTTAAATTCTGTTGGGAAATTAAGTGCATAGTAGAAATGGTTTAGGTTTCTTACCATAATATTTCTCTAGGGATTGCAATAGGTCCACTATGATGCGTAGTGTCTTATGATTGCCCCATTATCCTACATAACTTAACCTATCCCAGCTCGACTGCAACAGAATTGTAGCGGCCCATGAAAGCTATGCATCTTTAAAATAGCCAGATGAAACATCAACATCCTTGTGTCCTGTCATCCCCATGTTCTCTATTCTTAAGCTGGCGACCTTATTACCTGCTAAACTTAAAATGAGACCCGCTAGGTTACAAAATAAAATTTGTCAAGGCGGGTTCGACAATATTCACATTTCATAAACCAACTGGTGTCAAACTGAATGCAAACTATGTACATACATTCTCATATATACATATGTACGTATGTGCATGCATATGTATGTACCTATGTATGTATGTATTTCTTAAGAAATCGATTTGGTCGATTTTCGAATATCCAAGTAGATATCAGTTAATTCTGCTCTGAGTAACTTACGGCATCGATTCGAGGGACAAAATCTAGATGACAGGAATTGATTTTTTGACAATTGGAATCCATATTTATTTGAAAATTAAAAATATCAGTTAATTCGAGTAATACTATTCACAAATATTCCCTAACTCATTGGAGCAGCCGCAGTTAATTTTCATGGTTACATAAGTAACTTGGGGTGACTTTAGTCAATTTGTGTGGTAATTATCGATTTACATAAATGTTCATATTTGCGCACTAAACATAAGTTACTTGATAAAAATTAACTTGAGTTTATTTATACACATGTACTTATGTACGAAATTACCACAAGCCGCACCTCGAACGAAATGTGTTCACTGTTTTCTCGCACGTACGTTATAAATTTGCGGACATCAGTTCGATCTTAAGGTCCATTCACAGCTCAGCGACTCGCCAATACGAATGAGCGAATATTCGAAAATTTTGACATTTCATTCACATCAACTTTTTTTTTCTAATTGCAGCAATCTGCGATTTTCTCTTGTCTCAAAAGAATTGTGAGGTTAAACTCTTGCGAACGTTTTGGTCGGGCGAATGTAGATTGTGTTCCATATCTGTGGAATGTGTATAAAATTTGACAGTTCGCAAGAAGTATTCGCCTATTCGCGGAAAAATCAGCGAATTGTTAATTTCTTCGCAGATACTAATTTAAATTTAACTTTTTTTCTATTATTCGATAGATAGATTAAGCTCTGTTCTTTTGGAATAGTAAAGTTCGCACATTCACTGGTCGCTGAGCTGTGGATGGACCTTTATTCCTAGCCAGCTTCACATCGCAATAATAAAAAAATAAGACATCATCGTCGTCGTCATACAAAGTTTTTACGATTACCACAAGCAATGAGGCAAAAAACATTGTTTTTAATTACAATATCTTCCGTTACATGATCCAGAAGCTCACAACAAGTTGTTTCCCCTAACTAGGTCCAGCACACTATCGTATTCGTTACTGTGGAAAGTTTTGATCTACTCGTCCTTATAATCCGCTTGTCTAAACAAATAGAACGCATCTTGTTGCACATTTTTAACAGCCCACCAACACACCATAAGTGTTCATAATCCATAACGCGACATGTCTATGCATAACACTTTGATCATGCAACATATGCATGGAGTTAAAATATCTCAATCGTCTAGTCTAGTCAGTGCCAAAGTTCGCCGACGGTACTTTGCCACTTGCAAACAGAGAATCAAAATTCCAAAAAAAAACGTTTTCTGCGACGTGCGTATTCAAAAGTATGCACTCTTTGAATTCGATTAAAAGATTTTATATACATTTAATTATGTATAAATTTAAATTTTAATGGGTGCATTAGCCGACCCTAAGATAAGCATAGCTACATCCTTGATCTTGACGCAGAGTCAATGCTAAGCCCAAAAATAAGCACTCACTTTCCAGACGCGTTTTTGCATTGGTTGAACAGAACGCTTCACCGGTTTCGGGGACATGTTTATCAGTATCTACAGCATAATGCAAAGCAACCAACCAAGTTTAGTTGATAAGCGGGAATTTTTCTGCCAGTCAGCAGTGAATTCAAAGGCATCTTCTTGGAGATACGGTAAAACCGCATCCATTAGATTAAAATGGACTGACAAATACTGATAAAAGTATTTTTTGTTGTGTGTTATTCAACAGGGTTGTTTATAATAATAATTAATGCGTTTATTGCTAAGCAAAATGATGGTCGCAAATCTTTCAATTATTCCTGGTTAACCTTTTGTACTTACGTATCGGTAGAGCTAACAATTCGTGAACTCAACGTGATACCGGTCCTTGCTTGGACTGATACTTATGTCACGTAGAATCAACTCAATCCTTGGAGGCATGAATAGATAGTTAGAGAAGACTCCAGGCCTGCTTTCTCAATTCCCTCATCTGGGCCTTGTTGTAGATGAATTTGTTTGTTTATTATTTTATGTATGTATGTATGTATATTGACAGCCAGTTAGTTAGCTCTTAAGCCTCTGGACTCGGTAGTTATTGAAACAATGCCAGTGGGAATCTAGCCTCGGTAACCAATATCAGGATATTCTAGACAATTTAGACCAAACGGACTTTACTCAGGCTAACCCCTTCGCGATAGTTCCTATTAGTTCGGTAAACAAGTTTATTGACCAAGAAGGCGCTATTGAAATCAATAGGTGTTGAATGCGTGTGTATGGGCTACAGCCTATGAAAATAAATCCATTCCTTTTTTTAAAGATAGTCCCGGTATCGCACGTATCATTTCTGCTGTCATTAATCGCTATTGTGCTATTGGTATTCATATGAAGTATCTAGTATTTTAAAGCGACTGTTACTGAAGCTCAAGGGAGAAGGAAGCAATTGAATATGTCCATAACTAGCATCACGTAGCTCTTTTGCCTTAGCTGGCAGAGGAAAGAACATCTTTGGTCGCATTTTGACGTATTTTCTTTGGTCTTAATTCAGCGGTACCTACTTCTCTGACAATTCCCAGGCTCATCAAATCAATGAACTTGTCTGATGGAATAGTAAGTAGTGCCCATCGTTACAGGGCACTAACTTTATATAAAATCACAGGGAGATATTCCGAAGCAGACAACGTCTCTTTCATATGAAATTTCTACCAGGGATAGCTCTTCATTTCTCCACAGTTTCTCCCTAACCTCAATTCCCATTGTTAACGCTAACATCTGTTTGATGGTCATCTAGTTTATCAACTAAGTTTTCGATTTGTGATACCCACTATCTACATCCTATACAAAATCCGTATTCCTTCGACAATATTAGAAATTCCCATGTACTCTGAGCATTAAAATTAACCTTTTGTGCATTCCTCGCTTCACACTTTGAACTTTTCGCTCCCATGCTTTTCAACATCCATCTTGGCCTGCCTACACTTGGCCATAGTTGACCTCCATTTGTGGTTTGCAGTACAGGCCCACTTTTGGAGGCCCTCATCATTGCTCTACCTAATGCAGAAAATGATTCGAGAACCCAATAAAACAATAAACGTCACGTTTTTGAATGTTGACATCAGTCTGTTTCATGCGTCTGAGAATTGTTTGATTGCTCATTTCTATAAGGATATTCTTCCCAGTCACTTAACTGTCCTACGCATGCAAGATAAGACTTTGGGCTTAGTACACTGAGGTCCTTATACCAAGGTGGTATCTTTCAATAACACGAACTCTCTCCAAGGGTATATTAGGATCATTAATCCCATTTTTCATGAAGTTGAGCATCTTTTAATGTCAGTGAATGGAACACCGCCAGTGCCAAATATAATTAAATAGAGGCGTTCTTAGGTGTAGACTTAATCGCAGCTGTGAAAGCTGTGGAAATTCCAAACATCATGACTTATCGGAATGTCCCACTACGGGCTTTTGTGACGACCGCCATACAATTGACCCTTAAGTAGTCATGCTGACCTAGCTGCCAACATATTCTCCTGAAATGATGTACATATATGGTCCTGGGCCTAGCTTCTCCAACTTTCCGCTCAACGCACTAACCACTAAGTTATGGTGCCCATAATATTTACCATTCTCTTCCACCAAGTTCGTTCGGCATCAATGCAAGTCTCTAATTACTTACCTTTCGTAGACACCTTGATTTCCGTTCCAAAAACTGTTAACGGTGTACATATCTAGATATCTAGATTTATCTAGATTTGGTAAAGTTCAGATCTTTTCCTTCTCATTAATCAAACGGCCCTGGTCCAGACACCACCATCACAGGAAGTGCCAGAAGGAAGTCCACAACGTATGCAAACTTGACGGTTTGCATTCCCTAACTGAAGCACACATTTCCAAAAGCCTAACTTGTAAGATAGGTTGGCTTGACACTAATCGTTTCTAGATGGATTTTCATATCAGAAATTGAAGCAAATATCATAATGAGTTAGTATAAGCTGGACTTTGGCAGTGCCAGATTTCCAGGAGTATACCTTATACGCATAAATTCAGAATTCTTTATTCTTTTTTTCTTCATCTCAAGGATGAAAAGGTTGATTGAGTTTGGATTCAACACGTTCCTAAAAAGAAATCCTCAAGTGAGCACCAGGTGCAGAATTCCAATAGAATCCTTCCTTTTAAAAAGGAGTCTTCGAAACATCAGCCACCCACTAACATGACAAATCGATCGCACCTCAACGCTATGACTCTCGATGTTGATCCTTTAGGAGTACCTACCAGCCAACCATAAAAATCGTGATGACGTACGACTTTTTTATTTATTTCTTTAACATGATTAATGAGTTAACGATGGTGTATCCCAATTCTAAGCAATTCCAAAAAAATTCGTCACAAGTCCTTTGACTTCTATCCACGCAACACAACATAATAAACTGCGCAAAGGATATACATACACGTACTTTCATTGAAAAAGCAAAACGGACTCTACTGGGGTACTCTTCAGCACTTGGGGACTATCGTAGGACAATCGGGACACATTGTTACTTCAGACTTTATTTCTCTCTTGCTTTGTACGTTGCCATTCATAAATCAAGGAGCCCTCAAGGATTTTTTTTTCCATTTTATTCTCTATGTTCAGCATTTTTTTCAATATTTTTCCAAGTGGCTGGTGGCATTCTCTTATGAGGAAAATTATTAACAACTCCATAAAACATCCGATGATTTATCGTGCTAACGATTGAACTGCTGATCGAATAAGGACACTGAGTCAAAGGATACTTGCCACCGAAGTATATTTTAATTTGTTCCGCATTGAAACTCTTTCCAATCGAGAGGTCCTTGAAAATTTGTTACCAAATTTACATATCACCGGATTTTTTTTGTATTTTTTGCACACATCATTGTGTCCTTTGGAAGAATGATCCCATGTTGTGCAGTTAATTTGAATCCTTATTTCGGAAATCGGTAAACCGTTGAAAATCCCTTGTCAACGAGACGAGACACTTTGGAAAATGTCATCAGTGGTTCGTCACAAAAACCGCTCTGTGTGAGTGACGTGACTGTTGACAGTTTTCCACCTGGAAATTCGATACTTTTCTACATGAAATTTCTACTACGAGTATAAGGCGCAATTTGCCGTTCGTTATTCATAGAATTAGTGAGAACGTTGTCCCCCTTTGGTGTCTCGAGCTAATCAGTCGATTGCCGCCAAAATCCTGTTTTAAGGTTTCACGATTGAGAGAAAGTCTGGTAGTTCGTTAGTAGTCCTTGCGGACAAGGCACCTCTAATTGGATCAATATGGGATAAGTGACAAAATGACAGTTCGGTGTACATGTGTAGAGGCTTAAAAGTTTGTAGGGTTTCAATTTTAGTAGGGTTTTGTCTTTCATTGGAAGCCGTTACAGCTGACTAAACTTACTGATTGAGCCGGTTAAGGTACACGCTGTTCATTGCGATGACAGCTTGGCGCCAAAATTCCTTTAATTAAATTTGTTTCCTGAGAAGTGAGAAAATGTTTATTCCTGTTCCCAAAAAGTGAATGATTAGGTTACTATCATAGAACGGAGTTGTATTCTCAAGCTTTAGTTAGATGTTAGATACTTGCTAGCAGATTAACTTTGGGCAGACATAACAAAATTTGTATTCGACGCCATGGGAAGTGAAACTACAATGCTTTGAAAATTGATGAAGAGAGATGGTAGCCTAGATTGCATGAATGAAGCAGCCTTGAAGATGAATGAAAGCATAAAACATTGTTAAAACATTTTGAGGGGATGGAAAATGGATGATGTAAGACCCTGGCATGTCCATAGTGCTTATATAAAAACTACCTGTTTTGTACAACCCCGCAAGCTACGCATGAGAAATTCTGAATATTCTCTTTATTATAATTTTTAAGGCATGAAAGACCTTGCCTTCGGTCCCATGGCCCTTTTACGCATTTAGCACCAATGTGTCGATCTAGGACTAGCCTCTGTTTATTGAGTTCGTCCTTTTGCCACAGCTTTTCATGCTGTCCTTACTTCCCAACAGATTGAAAAATATATTCAAGGAATACGTACATACATAGCTCATGGCATATTGCTTTCATTCCGCAGCACGTGTTGGGCCGCGTTTCTTTAAGGCACATCACCGCGATTAAATACACCATTTTATTTCACTTCATGTTTTGTAACAAATATTTATCGGGGTCCCTATAAATCCTCTCTAATCCACGTATATAGGTAGCTACCATCTGCCATCTATCAGCTCCCTATTAGTAGCCATTATCTGCCAAACAAACCTATACAACACAACAATGTAGCCCCAAATTAATTATCCGATTAAAAACCTTACCCTAACCATGGTGTTCAGTCAAGGATCTCAATTAAGTCATTTTCGACCGCCCTAGGATGTTGGTCAGTGCATTGCGAAACAAAACTCGTTGCAACTGTATTCAATCGGCTGATTTAATCTTAATCCTTATTGCAATTCGGTTCCTCATTCAGTGTTTGAAGAAGGTCGCTGTATTATTCCTCCTACAAGAAAAGGAACAGGAGCGAGCTACGATTATGAATAGAAAGCGGAAGGATATTCCTGCCTTAGAAACTGTCAAAATTAAAACCAGGACAAAGTTAGTCCTCCGTCATATAAAATGTCGGCAGTGCACAATACACGTTGCCTTTTATCCTTATGCAAGACTTCCTTTTTTTGGTCATTTAAGGACATTTTTTGTAGTTTCATCTGTCCGTCTATTGTGCAATTGCCAGTGGGTGTCCTTTGTGTAGTCTTACAGACATATGCAATTTTTTTTATAAATTGGAAAAATACACACTTAAGGAAATATCATATAAGGATTACGGATATGTCAATGGTACTTGATTTTTGGGTGAATAGTCACTAGCAAGCATCGAAAACCCAAAACTGGCAACTACCTGTTACATGCTAACAACGGCTACAAGTTTGACGAAAGGAATACTGCACAGCTTACCTACACCCTTTTATTTATCAATCTAGCTGTGATTTTATTGCTAATTATTCATCCAAGTTCGTGTCTTTATTTATTTCTTTTAAACTTAATTGTTTGCCCGATCCACAAGAAAGGCGACCCCCTTAACTGCGCCAATTACAGAGGCATCAGTCTCCTCAACATCACGTATAAGATCTTATCTTCCATATTATGTGAACGCCTGAAACCCTTCGTCAACAACATGATCAAATTTTCACACTCCGGCAGATGCTGGAAAAAACCCAAGAAGTCCAAATCGATACCCACCATCTTTTTATCGATTTTAAGGCCGGATGACAGCATTTATAGAGACGCGCTATACAGAACCATGTCTAGTTTTGGCATGCCTGCCAAACTTGTTCGTCTGTACAGGATGACGATTGAGAACGCTCGCTGCCAAAAAAGAGTTTAGAAAAGGTGATGCGCTGTCATGTGACATCCTTGAAAGAACTGTATGAAATTTACAAGTCAAGTCTGTGCAACTACTTGCTAACGCGGATGACATCGACGTAATTGGCAGAACACAGCGGGCCGTCACCGGTGCATTCGCTAGTATTGTAACAGAAGCCGCCAAAATGGGTTCAACTGTAAATGAGGGCAAAACCAAGTATATGCTGTCAACAAGAAGGGACACACAAGGTCGACGAATTGGACAGGACGTCACATATAGCTATAACTTCGAAGTAGTAAGGGACTTTGTCTACCTTGCTACCTACCTACCTCTGGTATAAATTCTGACAACAACATCTAGGCGGAAATTAATCGAAGAATAGCTCTTCCCAATCGCTGTTTCTTTGGGCTGAGAAGGCAATTGACTAGTAGGGCCCTATCTCGAAAGACTAAGGAGACTCTTTATAAGACCGTAATCATACCAGTCCTGCTTTATGGCGCTGAAGCATGGACTCTTTCGAAAGCGGAAGAAGATTTCCTTGGTCGCTTCGAGAGAAAAATTCTTCGGAAGACATATGGTCCCGTTTGCGCTGACGGGCTTTGGAAAAGAAGATTCAATGACGAAATTTACGAGCTGTACAGCGACATCGACCTACACAAAAACTGCGCATCAGTCGCCTAAGATGGCTAGGACATGTAGAGCGAATAGACACCAATGCTCCGGCCCGCAGAGTCTTCGAATCTAACCCGGAGGGACAACGCAGTAGAGGACGACCTCGCCTAAGGTGGCGCACAAAAGTAGAACGGGACCTCAAACAGCTTGGAGTGCCCAACTGGAGGCAGTTAGCTAAGGACCGGGCTAACTGGAGTGGCTTGTTGGTTGAGGTTCACCTCGAACTGTAGAGTCGCCTAAGTAAGTAAGTAAGCTTAATACAAGTAACTAATAGCTTTGGCTATCTAAATCTAAAACAAACGAAACCGTATCTAGGCTTACAAAAAAAAAAATTACAAATACTTGGCGAAGCGGAAGTATGTGGTCGAGGGCCTCGCAACCATTCGTGTTGGGCGTGTTATATTTTTTCACACAAATGGAATGGACCTACAGTTTAGAGCCATATCCGAAAGGCAAATTGAGAAGCTTTCTCTTGACAGTTATTACTCTCGGACGTTTGTCAGACAACCGCGAGAGGTGGAACCGTGAAAATGTTTTTGGTGTTACTGGGGTTCGGACGTCGAACCTCCCGTTCAGCGATCCAACTCATTAAGCACTTCAGCCACGGCGCCCACCAAGGATGACACTTCTTGTAAATTGTCATGAGAAGGCGTGTAGTAGAATGGATTATTCAATTGTCCGTGTTGCGTAACATACTAGGCATTGGTTTATAGTGACCATAGTTGGTTCGGTGATAGACAAGACTCAAGAGCGTCTTAAGGGAATTTTTATTTAGGAGAAATCGGAGAACAGTCCGGGGCAATAAATTATTCCAACTAACACTGATGCATAAATAGTATATGGGAAATAGTATGACGTACTTTCAACTGAGTAGGGAGTCTTTGACGACCCTGGTATGTTGGAATAATTAGTCCAAAAGAGATCACGTAAGGCGAAGCAGATAAATATCCGTTGCACCGATTCGATTCAATTAATAAGAACCTCCTAAAAATGTGACCAAAATCGCCAAGTATATTTGAAGACACCAACTAGCTTTCTGGTAAAGATTTAAGAAAAGCAGATGGTACAGTTTTATATGGTTAGGTTAGGTTGAAGTGGCTGCCAGCTAGGAGTCGCCAGCACATTTAGACCAATGGTAAGTCCATTGTGATACCACATGGATCATGGGAGAAAGTTTCTCTATAAAACCAATTAGACCTTCTTATGAAGCGTAGGAGGCTCTTAATGTCAATATTCATCAGGTGGCCTATATCGTTATAATAGCTCCTAAGTGGAGTTTCCTTCTACGGGAGAGTGCTGGGGAGAAACAAAGAAGGTGAGGAATAGTTTCCTCCTCTTCTTCATCCATGCAGCTTCTACAAAATAGTTCGCAAAGAGGCCCAGCCTTGTAGCATGCTTGCCTATTAGACAGTGTCCAGTGATGACAGTATAAGATAGTTTAAGAATTGTTTGGGCAATTGTTGGTTCATAAGGTATTATGTTGAAGAGGAGCTGCCGACAAACGTGTCATTGTTATCACATCCTATACCGAAGATTCTCTCGTGGCCCTACTTAGGCTCCAATATAATACGTATGGAGCATAACTACTTTATTACGGTCCTGTTTAGAGAAAAGTTGTCATCCTTAAGCTCTCTATTTTTTTTACTCTACCAGCCTTTTATTAGTAGGCACCGTGGCTCAGTGTTTAGTGCATTGAATTACTGAGTGATATGTTCGAATGTATGACCGTGGTATACCCAGAGATAAATGATTCTTCTCAGAATAAAGAATGTGTGCATTGACCAGTAATTTGATATACTTTTATAGTTCTGTTCCTTCATAGATTCTCACCTGTCAATAAACACATCACTTGCGCAAATAAGCAGTCCGTCATTGCATATTAATCCCGCCAAACCACTGCCCTACATCAAACATCTTTGTTTGCACTGCTGGACATATGTACATACGTAGTGCATCACCACAACACAGATTACATCAAAGCCATACTTAAACCACACAGACCACTTGACCTATTCCGCATCAGCATCCACCTGTTGTACCCGAATACTCAGTCAACAGCGGATGTTTGTCCAGCACAGAATCTTGCACCATATACATAGAAATACCGCTTTGCGCAACACCACTTGCAAGGAAACAAAACACCACAAGGAAAACAAATCCTCCGACGATATAGCACTGCATATGCAACAGCTTCTCTCTTCAAGGATCACCGCAAAAAGGCGAGACAAAATCAACTTCCTGTGTGTGTGAAAATAACGATGACTTGCCTTCCAACTGCCAAGTGCAGTCGCCACTTTCCATTTCATTGAGGGAGAACCATATAATGTAAGTAAGACCGACATGTCCTTTCCTCAATGATGCGTTTAGTTTTCTGTTATCCTTTGACAAATATGAAATATACTTTGACAAAATTTTCACACGATTGTGTGAGCACAGAAGAGCCAGTTAAAGATGAAGCAAGGACATCGTGACACTTCCACCTGCGTCGGCAACAATCCTTTGCTAAACACGTTGATGTAACTATAGAACACATTGCAGCAAGTGATGGTTGGTTAGTGTTTATTCTATTTTGATTATAAAAATGAAAGAGTCCTTCTCAACCTATTTTCTGTGTGAGAAAGTCTTTTTGCAAACATGTGGGAACATATGAACGATGAAAGGGTCTGCTTTTATCCTTCCATTCTACGTTTTGAATTGAAATGAATACAACTGACGATGATGGAATTTTATATAAATGATGCAGCGTTCGTTATGCTTGTGATGATGAAAGTGATACATCGTTGCATTTTCCCAGGATTTAGAGGATACTTGTATGCACGTACCTTAGAATGCAAAATAATTTTCTCATATTCCCGCAAGTATCTTCTTATTCTCACCGTGTTTTTCGTTCGGTCATTGTGCAACTCTCGCTACTACCTGGATGCGATGAATTCCCTTGACGGTCAGTATTAAAATTATCCTTACTCAATAATACGCTGGTCATGCGTAAATCCTTTCAAAAAGCAAAAATTGCGCTATATTTGATGAAAGGAAAATGTTGGGATGTTTACAAATTTCCCAAGGGTACTCGGCCTACGGCTGTTACCACGAAGAACCGCCATTGGTCTCCAAAGGACTAATGTTTCTAATTGACCCCTATATGTAAAATATGTATGTATTTGTGTCAAGGACCAATATTTTGTTGTTCCTTAATTTTTCTTTGATTTCCCAATGATGATTCCAGCTAATTGTGAGTAGTTGCTCTCAAGTGCTAGTCAAGATGAAAGGAGAAAGTTATGCACCCATATGGTGGTGGTTTCTTTTAAAGAATAAAAATTTAATTATTTGTCCTTATGAGAGTACCGCTATAAGAATAATTGACGTATATTCTTGAGCTGAAATTTTATTGCTGATCAATTGCAGGAATTTAAAGGATGACGAATTTTTATTAAGTCTACCCACATTGTTATAACCGCATGGAAGAAAGGATTCGGATGAAGCGTGCCAATTATATACCTACACGTGCATGCATATGTATGTATGTTCATTTATTTAAAAATCACAAAATGTTAAAAATGCTAAGGCACATTTTAAAAAAATACCAAGCATAGGAATAGATGTAACCAATGCAAGGCCCGATGCTGATAGAACATTTGCATGCCATCGTGTTCATATTTCTGCAACGTGCTTGAGTTTTCTGCAGCTCTTAATATTAGCGTTTTCAACCTATGTATGTATATGTTTCACCTTTTTAGCACGCAGTAGTGCGAGAAATCAGTAGAGAATGGAAATAACTGCATAAAAAGCATACCATCTACGACAAAGGGAGGTGCTACTTCTGAAATGATGTTTGGAACTTGAATTTACAAGCAAAAGTAACATGTCACGATAGCAAAGCCCGAACAGAAACCTGCATAAATGAACAAGGAAACATTTTATTTAGTATAGTCGCAGCCGGTGGTGAAAATATTTATAAACTATTATTTTTCGCAGACTGAACACCACGATGAACACCAACTTGCCACTGTCAGGAAGAATAACCTATTCAACATGGACGCCGATACTCAAAACTATAATTCATCTCACCAAGGTATGAAAAGCAATATACTAGCTGTGAAGGCTTATCTGCCGATGTACTTAAGGCAGCTAAGTATGACCTGCTAAAAAAAACATTTACTTTCAACAATCTGGTCAGATAAATGTGTGCCTCATGAATGGAATCTCAGCATGGCTTGCATGACCCACAAGAAAGAAGGCTCTTCAAAGGCGAATTGCAGTCTCCTTGGCATCGAATACGTTATCTTATTTCCCATATTGTAGGAATACTTAGCATGATTGGCTTCTGTTGGAATGGATTAAGGCCTTCTCGCTGCTCCATCGAACAATAGAGGAAAAAGGACTTTCAAAAATTAATTCTTCTTTATCATCTACTGTATATAACGCTCTATAAAATTATCCTTCTGAAAGCCAGTAAACAAATCCTTGACATGTATGAGTGACAATTCATGGATCTTTCTAGAAGAAGGAAGACCCGCGAAACAGAAGCCAAAGACCTACGATGACTGCATGACATCACACCAAGTGTTATAGGCAATAAATACCAGCAGACACGGCCAATTTGAGACAATAAGGGAAATTGCTTACTACCGATGCAAAACAACTGGGACGATGGAGAGGAAAATTCTATGAAATCCTAAATCTCCCAAGAGCATCCAACCAGCCAACACCAGCTCCAACATCTATAGAAACCTTCAGCACTCTATAAAATAACTGCGGCTATCATCAGTCCTTAAGTACAAGAAATCAACTGAGATCCAACAGATTATAAGTGAAATGCGAAAAACAAGCCCCCAAACAACTGTGGCTATCCTCTACCCTCTGCTTGTCAGAATCTGGGAACACTTACCGAAGGAGTGGCTACAAGGAACTTTTGTCAAGTGCATAAACTACAGGCGCATATTGCTGCTCTCTATTCCACCATAGGTGCTCACAATAAGCTGAACTCATCTATTCGTGAGCAGCGGGCTAGATTTCGTCCCAACTGGTCCTGTGTAGACATAACTAACACCCTATGGATAGTCATAGAAGTTGAGCAAACAAACAAGTAGTGCACGGCTTTAAAACTGCTCTTTGTACATTGCAGCAAAGCTTTTGGCTTTTTGGTACCAAAGCATATCGGACTCATCGAACTCTTTAAGACGCAGAGGTTTATTCTCTAAAACAATAGTCTTGATCCGTGAGCAGTACGACGTTTTTATTAAATTTTTATTTTAAAGTCAGCACACAAATCCGTTCTTCCCTGCCACAGGTGTTCGACAGCGGTCTTCCTAATTGTACTGGATAATGTACTATGAAGTGCCTCCGATAAATATCGCAGAATAAATTCGATGGAACCCTAACGATCATTTATAAGGCCCAGGTTTGCTGACAAAATATACTTTATATTTTCGTATAGGAATTGGAAAAGGTTGGCTTACGAATTGGTTGGAAAACAAAAGAGCATGATTCCCAAAACCAACTTCAACACTAGACCATGCAGCATAGAAAATACGAACAACTTTACGTATCTGAAAAGCGTAATTTCCATCGATGGTGGCGCATAAGTTGAGGTATTAGCGAGGACTGCGAAAGCGAAAGGGGAATTTGCACAATTCAGCCTTCATTAATACCAGAACAAAGTTAGGCGTTTGTAATTCCAACGTCAAATGGGTGAAACGTGGCTAGTTACTGACGAATAAGCTGGAGGTGTTCATCAAAGATGCTGACAACAGATGGCTTTAGCAAACAGAGGCAAGCTTTATAAAACGGAGCTGGATCAGTCACATGCTACGCAAGCGAAGCTCAGAAATTTGCTGCCAAGCCCTTGAGTGCTCAAGGTAGCAGAAGACTATGATTTAGTTCTTGAATCGAACACATTAAACGTGGTCATGTTTTCATTCGATTGTAAAGTACAAATACTGCGCCTAAGAACGGAACAGAATGCCCGACAAATGCATCTAAAGCCGTCTCTACTGACTAACTCTGGCTGTTTGATGAAATGTTCGTTGATGTTGTTGCATAATTGTGGCTCGGTCGTGGCCAATAACAAGTTGGATCGCATTAAGCTCAAAATTAGTTGTGGTTTATTAACGCACTTTAAAAAAGAAAGGGCGACGCAGAGCTATCTGCATGCAAATGCTGTGAAATTTAACTCTTGTTAGTAGCATGGATAGGTAGTCATAAGTTGCATCATTCAGCTCACATTTCGCTCCTCTATTCAGAGCGTACAATCGAGTACTAGATCATTCAAGACTGATACTATTGAGAGAAGTTTTTTTTGCTTGACTAGGGAGACTAAGAAGGAAGCAATCGAGAAATATTTTGCCATGGTGTCATCAGTATGTTGGTATCCTTTTCCACTTCATATCGGTTGCAATCACTAAAGATATACTATGTAAGTACTTGCATATAAAAGTCTCTGGCTGGCAACTATAGTGTTCTGAAAATCTGCCTCAGTTTACCATCTACTGCTCCCACCTACCTAATACCACGACTGGAGATGGGGTTTCAACCAAGATAGCAAAGTGGGTTTGTGTCTTTGTCAAAAACAGTCAAGCTTTACTAAACTTTCTATATAGAAATTGGAATTTCGTAGTGCGACAAGGAAAAATCCATGGATTCTAGAAAAAAAAAGAATCTCTTCGGGTCGTAGTCTTCTGTGACTTACATGGAATTCAAACGCCTTTTATAACCGCTCATTCTTTTTTTTTTTGTAGGCCTAGGTCATCAAATATGTCCAGGAAGTCTTACTAGTCTTGTTTTCTACCTTGCTCCGCGGAAGGTAGATTGTAGATAGTAGATTAGTTATTGGGGTGTAGGAGCCCCACGACCTTTGTAGATCTACTGTGCTACCCCGACTTTTTCCCGTCGATGAGATACTCGACTTATAGCACCTACTCCAGTCCGATGTCCTTTATGAATCGGAGTATCTAGAGTGGATTTAACAATTTCTTCTGATAGTTGGTAGGCATCTAGGTGATTCCTTCTTTTGTGGATCAGTGCTCCACGTTCCTTTAGAAGGTGCCCTGGGGTTTCCCTAACATCTTCGCAATATCTGCACTTTGCTCAGTACCAAGTTTCCTGAGGTGCTCCTTAAGTTTAGAATGACCTGTTAGAAAGTTTGTAAGGACGCGCAGCTGGTTCTTGTTAATGACTTTACTTCTTTTTCGGTTATGGTTCCCGAAAAGTTTTTACTCCTGTATTAGTATACGACCGGAAAATACGGTTTCTGATCCTGCTCTTGCTATTTTGTCAGCTGCATCACTTCCGTCTACTCCCACACCAGTGTAAGGCTGATTTCATAGGAGCTTAAAGCCTTGATTGCGGCTTGGCTGTCTGCCTTCTAGCTCTTCCTCAATTGGTGGGATCTTGGTTCGTGACTGTTGTCTCTTTTTCCAGTTATGAAGCGGTTGCAAATATCAGGTTTTTGTCTCCGGTATTCTTCGTACATTTATTTTTTAGTTCGCTTATGGGGACTCTCCCGAACAGGTATTGGATCGTGTACGTATTTTATATGATCGTCCCTCCAGTTCACTTATCGATAAGTACTAACAAGACCTGACCCTTACCATCTTCCCGGCGGTGTACTATCTTTTAGCAATCGCTCTTAAGGACCATTATTTTGGTCTTGTCCGTTGCTCCTTGGTTGGAAGACAGTTATAGTGTGTATTTTAGGGAATTCGTCTCCCATTCACGCTGTTAATTTTTCTCCCTTTCATGCATTAAATCGCGATGCTACTGTAAGCAGCCCCTGTGTTGCTTGCTCGTTCACGCAGTCTACCAGTATCAGTCCTCGTCTGAAGTAAATGCCCTCGAATTGGGTTTTCTTGATCAAACCTGAGCTACTTCTTCAATTATGATGTCCTCCACTTTTGTAAGCTCTTCAGCACCCATGGTTATCATGGCCGTTTAGGATAAGGTTCTTCACTACTCCGGCATAGCTGGTGCCACGTTCCGGCCTGGGTTTCTAAGCTGCATATGCGGTGTTGGTCCTCGCTGGTTTGCACTGCTATGACGTGATTGCAAAGGTTTCTTAAAAAGGAAGTTAAGAACTGAACAATTTTTGGAACCTGAAAAATTGGGTATCCGGCTTGCATCAGATAACTTTGTCAGATTGCTTCCAAAGTGCTTTAGTAAATGCTGAAGTTGAAGTAGTTTTAAGCTTCTGATCTATTTAAGATTGGCTTTCAAATCAAAAGTTTTGCAGAATATTTTTTGAAATTTACCTCGATTTGTTCATGGTAATGCAAGAGCAATGGGACCATTTTGTAAATATCCCATTAAATGGATGTCTTTTCAACAATACTCATGGTTTTATGCGTTGAAAAAGTCAAAAACTTTCACTTACTGCAGAAGATTCGTGCAGGATGCACATCCAAAGTGAAAGGTGTAAGTCAACTTAAAACAAATATACAATCTTGTTAATGATCGCAAAACGAGAAGTACATACATATGTATGTTCTGGGATATTCCACCGAAAAAGCAAATTACACATCTTTCTTATGAATGATTTCAATAATTAATTAATTCTTTTTTAAATGATAAAAAAGGCGTTTGCAAAATTTCTGGAAATCTACAAGTATACATGTGTTTTCAAAAAATCAATCAGTGGGAGGATTAGGAGTTAAAAAAAAAAACATTTTACAATTTTTATGGTTGACTTAAAACAATATTTGCAAAAATATTTCACCTTGAGGAAGGTGGGTACATCTCCTTTTTTTATGTGCACTGCCGCTACCTAAGCAAACACGTTTGCTCTGAATTCCTATGTCATATGCAAATAATTTGTTTTGGTATGCACAAATCTGCAAGGGGACTGTGGTACGCGGAAAAAACATATCCATCCCAAGACCCGCTAATATTATTTCAATACAAACAAGGTTCACTCATAAAAATCCACGCAATAAAAATCGAGTAAACAAGCCAAGGATTAGGAAGGCGTTCTAGTGGATTTATTTAGATTGCCCATAAAAAGATAGACGCGTCTGAAATTGGAACAAAACAAAAAAAAAATAGATTTATGAAAAACATTCAAAAAAATAAAAATTACAACCATTATAGCGTGTAGTCAAGGTTATGTTCGGGTCGCCGATATATATTATCTAATGTCCCTTTGCCGACGGTGTCACATAATTTCCTTGCAAAAATAACTGGCGTAAGGAACAAAAGGCTGCAACGTAAATAGAACACCTCCAAATTTTGCAAATCATAAAATCAGGAAGAACGCAACAAAAAGAAGAAAAAATTCCATAATCCTCTTAGCCTTTTACCTGAGCTCGGGCAGCACAGATGATGGACATCACTTGGCGATGTGAATTGTTGTCACTGAAATGACCAATTAAGTGAGACACTGAGAACTGCAAGAGAATGGAAAACGTACGCTCTAAAGTCGTTTTATGTTCTGTTTTGGGTGTGGGATGGTCAGGACATAATTTTAATTGCAAACATTCCTTGGAAGGGTTTATTTTCTATACCTGCTAAGGGTAATGACTACTTTATGCATGAAAATTATGATGAGTTTGCCTAACTCATAGACAGGCGGCATTAGCAAAGGTTTCCATATTTTATTATTCACTTCACCAATGTTTTGGATTATGTTTAAAATCTGAATGCAAATTATTTGCTTAAGTCCTTAATGGCGATGAGACATGTGTCATAAAATTTCTCTGATTCATCCATCGGATGTTGGATATTTTCAAAGTGTTAATAGTAAGATTTGATTTGATTGGGTAAACTTGCATTGCGGTGTTCAAAAGACGTAGCTTATAGGTCGTCTTGATCACATTTCAAATCTTAATTGGTGGATTGGAACCAATATTACTTTTTCTTCAAATTATTGTTCGTGTATGGGAGAGCCGGAATTCATCAGTTTATGGTGAACGCTATTGCTCTCGGAAGTTCGTCAGACATTTGGTAGATGATATTCATTAGATAGTTGCCTACAACTATTCTTATTTAACAAGCTCCGGACCCGTGTGAAGCCTCAGTCACAGACAGAAATGTTCGATATACTTTCAAGGAAATCAATTCAAGTTCTCAAGACCAAGAGTATATCCTATCAATCGCGACCGCTTCGTATTTAAAATGGATGTTCGGTTTTATTGAAAATTTTGGCCGCGTGCTGAGATTCGAGGATCCCTTGAGCCCTTACGTTTTCTTCCATTCGCTCTATACGATAGAGGCAATGTGGTCCTCAGGCCGTGGCTCTTTTAACAACATCCACATCCTAGTACAGATTATAAAGTTCCCGGCTGCACATTTCCTCCATTGGTCCTCCTCACACATAGGACGAAATATCCACTTAATGATCCCAGTTGGTTTGCAAAACCATAGTGGCAACAGCTCTCGACAGTCAATAGTCTGTGTCTGAGTTTCATCTCCACGAGTGTGTTGTTTGCGGAGTTCGAAGGTATGTACATGTGTAAACTTTTTGAGTGCTTCGAAGTTATACGTGTTCTTGGAGACGTTTATCGTGGTCGATTTTAGTTGTTTTTTTTCATCCTTATTCACCACAAGACAAACGTTTTTATACTATTTTTTAATTACCGTGAAAGCTACTGTGATAGCACATTAGAAGCGCACAATGATGTGAATATAGTCGGCATATACAGCTGAATGGACTTGTTAAAGATAGTGCTCTCAGAGTTGCACTATCTGCTCCATCAGAAGATTATAGAAATCACATGTCATCGCATTTTTTTGCCAAAATATATTGCACCTACATATATACCGTGTGTTTCCTAGCTCAACTGAATTAATTTGCTCGGGATTCTAAAACTGATTCTATGCCTTATATAGGTACTATACTTGGCGGCGTTACGTGTTGATTGTCGACTTCAAATTCATTGCTCTTTTCCAAGATTTGTCTAAGCGTAATAAATTGGTCTGTTAGCTATCTTCTGCCGGGCCAAAAGACTCGATTATATGAGTGTGACACGTACTTGTAGGGACCGGTTAGGATCTTCTAGGCAACATTTTAAAGGGATATACCTCGGTACTTCTTAAAAGTACGATCACCCGTTTTGCAGATAGAGTATATGAAGCTAATATTTTATTCATCAGGCATGCTTTCGCCCAACAATATGTAGCTGATCTCCTCCATATTTAAGAATCCCAACCGAGAGGCCATAGGGATCCAGCCGTTGTTCTGTTTTATAGCAGTTGAGGGACTATTTTTTCATTCAGCTCTCTCTGAGCTCCTCTGTTATAAAACAATAGTCCTATTTTTATTCGAAGTCATTCGTACTGACTTAAAAGGTGGATAAGTTTTTTCGATTTGCTTGATCTTCACTACAACTTGGATAGAATGGAGAGTTATCGTACACCAATCTTTAAATTGGGGATGCGAAACACCACTCGTGGTTGATCTGTGTTTATTTGTTTTAAGTAGAACTATCACATGGCTAACCAGGTTCCCCTGTTTGCCTGTTGATCTATCCTTCTTTTAGTCTTCAGTTATTGCCCTCGGACATTTGTCAGCAATTCGTTAGAGGTAAAACTGTGAAAAAACGTTTGCCTTCCCTAACCATCCTAAGTTCAAAATGAATTTAACCGTTCAACGACTAGATTGTTCGAGGGGAACACCTTTCCAGTTTTGCTGAGTGTCTTTTCGAAAGAACATAGAAAGGGAAAAGCGCTCATATACCTTGAAACAGCGATGCGATGAACGGAGAATCAAGTGGGCATCGTGTCAAAATAGATTTTAGCACTGGCTCAACATGTCAAAAAAGCAGCATGTAGGTGTCACATCATCCAGTGAAGAAATGAAAGTTGTTGAAAGTGAGGAATTAAAGACAGCTTAATGCACTTTCCTTACCTCTATCACGAAAACTACTGCTAAAATAACTCTCGGACGCAAAATGGATACTTTTCGGATGCAGTTCCCGAGTAGTCCGACGATTCGTGTGGAGACTAGACTTATGGGTTGGTTTTAGGATGGGTGATGTCCTTTTTTTATGCGTATTTGGGATAAAAACGACCGTTTAACTTCCCCATGGACCTCGTATATATGTACCTATATATGTATGTAGGTAAGTTTCTGCCAAAGTGAAAAGAGAAAAAGTCTATATTTTCTCAAAAACGGCTCCAACGATTTTGCTTGAAATTCATATTTGATTTAGCCTGACGACATCGGATTTTTATGGAAAAAAAACGAAAACTTAATCGGATTTTGAATATTAATTGGTTTGGTTATAGATGGGGTCGATATTGTTTAAAATTATTATCAAAGCAGATATGTATGCCGGCCATACGTTTGGAATTACTTTTTGGTTTCCATCAGCCTGTTTTTGTAACTACCATGAAAAGGCACTTGATTGAAGCAGGCTTAAAAGGCCGCATAGCAGTTCGGAAACCTTTGCTCTGGTCTCAAAGTCAACCTAAAATATTGGGACGATGGAGGACTGGAGCAAAGTGCTATGAACTGACAAACCCAAATATTAAAAAGGACGAAAAATGCAAGAATTAGATGGTGATTCCAAACTTATGGCCGGTAGTGTATAGTATATATTGGAACTTGAACTTGCCGCATCATTCCTTCTAAAAATATCAATTAAGCTAAAAAGGTAACATTTTCAGTGATTTTTTTTTTTTAGAAAAGTACCCTCTTAAAGATTTTTTGATATGGAAATGGACACACATGTACAGAGTGTGCACAAGAACGTGAGAAATGTATTTATGTGTTCAAGGGAACTAAAAAAAAACAACTTTATTTCAAATAGCTTTTACATTTATTTAGAACCAAAAATGTTACACCGTCAACTGGGGGGAGCGAACTACATCTCATCCACTTTATGACACCTGTATTTATTATGTTTTATGGAAACGATCAATTCTAAGAATTGTATCGTACGATTTTCGCAGACATTAGGTCAGCACAAAATGCAAGTGCATTTCGGGTGAAATTACCTGATTACAAAAAAATATTAAATGCTTACTTAGTGATACTTTTTATGAACTCGTCGTAGATATCAGGTTTTGGATGATATGTAACTTCTCCCTCCTTATGATTAGAATTCTCCTGAATTCTATTAGTAAACTTAAGTTCTATTCTATTTTTCTGTATACATATAACTGTTAATATAGCAAACATAATTAGTATTATTACCACAAATGCTATGTTTATTTGGTATGACAAATTCTTTTTAAATTCGACTTCTTTTATTTCTTCGATATTATCTATAGAATTAATAACAATTTTTTCAAAAGTTAAATTTTTATTTATTTTATAGTTTTCAGTATAGCTTGGGTAGTAGAATCTCTGTTTTTGTATTTGTTTAACATTGGTAAATTTACGATCCTTTAAATATAATGTACAATTGATAAACGTTATTAAGTAATTACCACTAATCTTAAGTTCTCTATCGTCACAAGTATGTTTTACATTTGATTCCAAGTTCTTTACAAGTATAGTTTCGTCGTCGAATGATATAATTTCGGTTTTTGTATTAGTTCTTGGTTTACAAGTTTGCTTAATTATGCAATGTTTACTTTCATTAAGTTCATTTAATACTTTATTTTGTTCAATAAGATTCTATGTTCGCGTTCTAAGGCTGCAAAATTCAAAGATATATTTTTGACTAATTCTATAATTTCGGTTGGATTAATCATGTGTAGTATAATGTCTGTTTCGTTCGTAATTGTAACGTCTCCTAATTTTAGCTTTACAAATCCTTCCTGTTCGTTTATAGCTTGTGCGTTGAGGATATGTTGACCGTTAGTCTGTGCAATAGTCGTCAGTAGAAATATCCAAATCGTCAGTTGAAAATTTAAGTGGTCTTTTAACGTTTGTTATGTGAATTTTGTCTAACTTAGCTTTTTTATATTTTGGTTGGTGCTTATGCCTAACTGCCTTGTAGTTTTTGATAAACCCTGATGTTCTTCTTTCTTCATAATCTTCTCTCTTAGCATTGAGTTTAATTAATCTTTTTTTCTTGGTCGACTTCAAATTCTCGAAAACTTTTTCTAAACTAATCTTGCCTGTTTGTACCTGTTGAGGGGTAGTTTTTATGGTGGAATGAAACCTCTCATTATAGTTTCTTACTGCTTGTTGCATTGCTTGCTTTATTGTTAAAGTACTATCGTTAAACAATAATATTCTTAATTTTTCTGCTAGAGTATTGTGAAACCTTTCTACGTCCGAATTTCCTGTGTGAGAGTTTGGTTTAGTTAAATGTAAACTTATTTCATCTTTTCCTAAAAATTCCTTTATTTGAATCGCTTTAAATTCATTATCTGCTATAATCTTCTTTGGTTTACCTATTTTAGTAAAATGTTCCTCTAACTGTTCAATTAATGTAATGTGGTTTCTAACCGTCAAGTAATATGCGGCACCAAACTTTGAAAATTTATCGATTGCCGTCAGAAAGTTGCACTTCTTGAAAACATAAGTGTCTATATGAATAATTTGATTTATATTTGTTGGAGTTTCTGAAAATTTAAATGTTGGCTTTATTGGGTTACGGTCATACTTTACCGCTTTGCAAACGTCACACTGATTTATTACTAGTTGAATTAATTCTAGCAATTTGGGATAATATATTTTGTATTTAATCTGATTAAATGTTTCTTGAATACCTGAGTGTAAGCTTTCTTTGACATGGTATAACGATATTTGCTTAATCGCTTCGACTTCTGTTTCTAAATCTTGCGCTCTATATGAACATTTAATAAATTTGATTTGTGGATCATTCGAAAATAATTCTATGAGCTTTTCTTGAACTATATTATATTGGTGGTCGGGGAGTTCAGAATATATTCCTGTAATGCCTTTCTTTATGAATCTTCTAAATATGTCTGTTAGTCTTGTCATGTCATAGTCTGCAATGTAAATTATCCTTTTTCCATTTAAAACTACAATCTCTTGAGTTTTGTTTTTTGTTAAAATGATCTGAGTCTTGTACTTGTTTACAATTTCTTCTTTGATGGCTATATGATCAAGTAATTCTTCCTCTCCTGAATGTATGGTTGCCATTGTAATGTCGTCCTCTATATTAAATATAACGTCAGATTCTGTATCGCTTTTGTTGGAAATTGGTGAAAAATGTTCTATGTTAGGGGGCTCCGATTCCTCTCCCTCCTTTGAGTTAACGTCCTCGTTAATTTTTGTTCGGCTTAGAAAATCCGCCACCTTATTTTCTTTGCCTTTTAAATATTCAATTTCGAATTGGTATTCTCCCAATTTAAGTAGCCAACGTTGGTGTCTAGGTGACATATCTTTCCCTCGGTATTTAGCATGGAGGTATTTTATAGGTTGATGGTCCGTAAGAATCTTAAACTTATTTCCATATAAATATGGTCGGAAATAATTGACAGACCACATAATGGCCAAAAATTCTTTATCTGTCGCGGAATAGTTACGTTCATGGTTGTTCAACGTTCTGGATGCGAAGCAGACAGGGTGCCCTTCTTGAGAAAGGACGGCACCTATCGCATAGTTAGAGGCATCAGTTGTTAGTGTGAACGTTTTCTCAAAATTCGGAAAACGTAATATTGGATGACTTGTGATAAGATTCTTTAATTTCTCGAATGCCTGAATATAGTTCGGATCATTCATATTAACTTTACAATTTTTTTTTAAATATTTTGTCAAGGGTTGGGCTACCTTCGCATAGTCCTTGACAAACTTTCGGTAATACCCGCTAAGACCTAAGAAACTCTTGATTTCGCGCTGTGTTTTCGGAATATCTACCTTTTGAATAGCCTCAATCTTGTTGGGATTTGGCTTTAAACCTTCTTCAGTTATAATATGACCCAGGAATTCTGTTTCTTTTCGCATAAAGTTGCATTTATCAATTTGTATTTTTAAATTTTTAGATTCTAATACTTGAAAAATGTCTTTTATTGCTCTAACATGTTCTTTTAGTGATGTACTAAAAATTAGTATATCGTCTAGATATACGACACATGTTTTATTTATGTAGTCCCTTAGTATATGATTCATAAGGCGTTGGAAAGTCGCCGGAGCGTTCTTTAGACCAAACGGCATCCTTATGAATTCATAAAGACCATGTGGGGTGACAAACGCAGTTTTGTGTCTGTCTTCCTTCTTGATTAAAATTTGATGATAGCCTTTTGCTAGGTCTATCGTTGAAAAATACTGGGCTCTGCCAAGTTTGTCTAAAATTGAGTCAATATTTGGTAACGGAAACTTATCGTCGATCGTTACGTCGTTTAATTTTCTATAATCTATAACAATGCGGTATTTTTTATTCCCTGAATTGTCCATTTTCTTGGGTACCACTATCAAAGGACTAGAGTATTTTGAATTACTTTGTTGTATAATGCCCTGCTCTGTCATTTCCTGTATTTGTCTCCTGACTTCTTCTTCGTGCTTGGGGGGGTAGCGATATAGTTTTGCATTGATCTGCTGATCAGTAGTTGTTTTTATTTCATGAAGAACTTCGGGAGTACTAGTGAGTTTATCACCTTCCTTGAAAAATAGGGATTTGAACTGCCTAACAATTTTTTCAATTTCTTGATATTCCTCGGAGTTAAGGTGGTCTAACTTCAAATGGTTAATGTTATCGTCTACATATTCCAGAGTATGAATTTCATCGAATGAGATTGGTTTGTATTTCAATTTAAGGGTTTGTCCGTTGAGTTTTATTATTCCTGCTTCTAAATCAATTACCGTGTTTAATTTGTTAAGTAAGTCTGTTCCTATTATAAACTGATACTTTCGCTCTGGTAGACTTTTTACTTTCCAACGAATAATGGCTCCCGCTGGTGCTTTTAATTCATCGGGTGCATTAGTATGTGCTTCAAAATCAAAAGATCCCTTACCATTAATTGTAGAAAATTGCATTGGTTCAATTTTCACTGTTTTAAAAGTATTAATCTTGTCATCTATAAGGCTAAATGAAGAACCTGTATCAATTAAGGCTAAATATTTTTGTTTGTTTATTGTTATATCAATTGTTGGTAATTCTTCCGAGGCTAATTGATAAAAAACTCGGCATTACCAACTTCGACTTTATTGACCTGATCATTATTGCTTAAAGATGCTTCTAATCTTTGCTCAGACATATTCTGTTTGTGGCGATTTTGGCCCGAATATAATCTAAGGTTTCCTGATTGCGCGACTTGTCTTTCTACGGTATTGATTTGCCCTCGTTGAATGTTGGAAACATCCATGGGTTCTGGTTGCCTATTGAAATACTGCTGGCGGTACTGCCCAGAATTCCTATTATTACCTGAATGTTGATAATATCTTCTATTTTGCCCTGATCGATTATAGTTTTGATTATGGTTTGGGTTATTATTATTAGGGTATGAATTACGGTGAAACTGATTGTTATTGTTATTATTATTATTCCCTGAATGATATTGCTGATCGTTACTATCTCTATTTTGTTGCCTAAAGTTATTCGGTGCTGGTCTTCTATTGTCTTTATTAATAGCTTTGTTTTTTGTAAATTCTGGTCTTATGCAGGAATCTTCGTATTTACGTCTTCTCATTATTAATAGGATGTTTTCTAAAACATTTTCTTCATATATTCTCTCTAGGAGAGTTCCCTGCGTCATTTCTTTAATAGTGTTCACTAAGATACTACTTATATTACTAAGGTTTACAAAGTTATCACCTTCGTGGTATATAATTAATTCATCGGCTTTATATTTTAAATCTTGTACTTCTACTGCTAGCTCGCTTACACTATTTACCTTAAGACTGCTTATTTTTCTATATAGTTGAAACGGCTCTATATCCGGCTTGTAGCGCAATTTTAGTGTTGCTTTGATGAGGTTCCAGTTGTCTGGTTGTGGTACATTTATCACCGTGCTTTTCGCCTCTCCCTGGATTTTCTCGTGGTAGATCGCCAATATGAATGCTCGTCTTGCTTCTTCGTTGTTAATTTCAGTCAAGTAGTAGTCTACATTTCGGATAAATGAATTGATTGTGATGTCCCCATGTCCAGTAAATGTTGGCATGTGTTTCACATGGTTGATGATTTGGTCTCGTCTGGCTTCTCGATCTCTGTTTTGGAGATCCTGGTATGCGTTTCGCAATGCTTCCAATTGCTGGTTTCTTCGTTGGAGCTCTGCAGCTAGTTCATCAATATTTTGGTTGTGTTCTGCCATTTGTTGAATTTATTTTAGTTCTTTCACTTAAACACTTTATAATGTCCACCGAATGCGTTCGTAAGTGGATCTAATCGAAATTTTGCAATGGTAGTTTTCACTGTACACTAATCTTAAGCGATTTTTTTTTTTTTTTTATATGTACTTCTTCTCACTATGATATTTGCAATAATTTTCACTATACACTAATCTTAAACGATTTTATTCGTGTATTTATTACTTTTTTTTTTTTTTATTTGTTCGAAATCACTAGATAACCCGTTTTAGGATTATCCTACCGACTGCGCCAGAAATGTATTTATGTGTTCAAGGGAACTAAAAAAAAACAACTTTATTTCAAATAGCTTTTACATTTATTTAGAACCAAAAATGTTACACCGTCAACTGGGGGGAGCGAACTACATCTCATCCACTTTATGACACCTGTATTTATTATGTTTTATGGAAACGATCAATTCTAAGAATTGTATCGTACGATTTTCGCAGACATTAGGTCAGCACAAAATGCAAGTGCATTTCGGGTGAAATTACCTGATTACAAAAAAATATTAAATGCTTACTTAGTGATACTTTTTATGAACTCGTCGTAGATATCAGGTTTTGGATGATATGTAACTCGTGCGACCCAGTCGAGCACTTTATTTTGTAGCAAAGGCAAACCTTATGGCACTCACGATCAATTCCACCATAACTGAAATTCACAGTCTTCATGAAATCTTATAAATAAAACATTAGAGGAAAACTGACGAAAGTGTCCTGAAATTTCGGTGCCGTGTGCCTCTTGACGCAAGAGTAGTACATCTTCAGGGACAAAATAAGGCGAAAATGAATCTTGTCATATAGCGAAGGTATGTTTGAGTTGAAATTTTTTCCCAAGCTCATCTGTGTGCTAGATACTCTAAGTATCAAGCAACTTATGTTTGTCTAGTCAATGTTTTTTAACTCACAACTTATGTACCTCTTACCTCATCATCAACAAAATCAGTCATTCACAAATCTATGCTTCTTGAATGACCTACTTAGCATAAATAACGAAATATTGTGTATTTCAACAACCCTAACTTAAAGATTGCTAAGCACAATGACATACTCTTCCAAGCAATAAAAAACTTCAGCACTGCATTACCTATCCTCTTAAAAAATCGCTCAAAAAAACACAAGAAATCATAAATCCTGCTCACCAAAAAGCAAATAAATACTAAAAAAAGTCAACTACTGCAATAAAAAAAAGCAGAGACCGTCATTAAAAAACTGTCGCGTTTTTTATGTCCGCTTCCAGTTTTTTACATAATCATATGGAGGCGTGCAATAAAAAACAAACTTCGGGGTATAAGAAAAATCCACAGAGCAAGACATTCGAAATAGATTTACTTGTAGCCCGGTAATTGACTTGTCATAAAAAAACTAAAACAACAATTCACTTTTTAGTTACTAAAATATTAGCAAATTAACAAATTTTACAGGAATCCCCAATAAAGTAGAATTTTGTCTTTTTTTTATAATTTGTACCAGGTATTATGTATCCTAAATAAACTGGACCATAAAAAATTGACTTTTCGACCCAATTTACTAGGTTTTTATGACTTGCGTCACCGAATTTACATTTTGCAAGGATTTGTTGTTTTTTTTTTAGATCGCCTTGGTCGTCGCCGCAATAAATGATTTGCAAAACAAAACATTTTGATTCTAAGGACACGTTCTTGGAATCATTGCGACGGTTACAGGCCAAAGGGTGAGCATAAATGTGTGCGTGAATGGGCCTGTGGCGGACAGCCCAGGTATGTAGTTGACTACATTTTACCTGCGATTTTCGCAATGTTTAGGGAATTCATAATTATAATCCCACGATGGGTGTAGTATTAAATTCAGGTCCATATTTTTTCTTAGAACAAATGTTCCGTTGCCGTTGTACTCTCTTTACAGCAAGCCATGTTAAGACCCAATAAAAGGCCTGTAAGTTCAAGAAAAGTTAACCTGTAGATCTTTCTCCAGACAAAAATACCGTAGTCGATTTGACTATTTGATGTTTGACGATACCAAATTCTATTCCAATATGTTGGCTGTCATAGAAGTGTATAACGTGGTAGTTTGTAGAACAGAAGGTACATAACATTGGGTCAAGCCCTAGAAAAATTCAAAAATTCTTCTGAAGAAAGCAATAGTTGGGGAATTGACTTCCATTCGGGAACATTTGGAGGAACGAATAAGGTCTTTGTAATCCAACCGCAGGACTGGAATAAACTAAATAGACACAAACAGAAATCGGCACACAGAGTCCTAGTGTAATTCTACATCTCTCGTCTTTTTTTATACTCAATACTCTAAATAGACAAGGCAGCTAAATGTTTAGAATATCTACATATAAATGATCTGCGATACTTATAAAGGGGGTGTGTCATTTGATGTTTTCTTGAGGTGCACTCTGGCAACACAAATACAGCCAGATATCTAGTGAAAAACCTTCGCGTTGAAAAATATTTTCGAGCGTTGTTCAGTGTTAACGTGATCAAAATTCTAGACACCGCCCAAAAATTTGAAAAGAAGTTTTCGAAATGGTCTAAATGAAGCCTCTCCAGCGGTTGTGTATAAAAACCACAGAGCCTCAACTTTACGTCGAGCCCAATAACAATATCAGTCGTACTCTCCGGAGGAGAATATTGCAAAAATGAACGACCTATTTGCTAACAAGGTCCTATTAATTCAAGACTTGAATGGGAATAATCATCCGCTTCGTCTTCGCTTCCCTGTGCGGACTTTAAATGAGTCGGAAAATCGCATCGAATGCTAGGTCAACAAGAGAAACTATATGACTTGTGATTCCAAAAATTCACACGTTGTCTTAGAGAAACCACAGTACGTCCTCGAAAAGTGACTGTTTGGTGTTTTTTTTTTTGAGGTGGCGGCATCATTGGTCTCTGTCTCTCTGAAAATTAAGCTCCCCACAGCGTTACGGTGGACGGAGTGCGCTACAGAGACATGATAACTGACTTTTAGTGGCCACAATAGGACGATTTGGATCTGAATGGGATAGTTCCGGGAAGGTGCAGCATCAATGGTCAAATAATCAATTTATTGTTCTCTAAGTTCCGTGTGGGCACCATGGCTCAAGTGGTTAATGCGTTGGATCGCTGAGCTGGAGGTTCGACGTTCGAATCCCAGAAAATTCCAAACATTTTTATCACGGTCCCACCTCTTGCGAATGTATGACAAACGTCCGAGAGTAATAACTGTCAAGAGAGCGCTTCTCAATTTTGCCTTTCGGATATGGCTTTAAACTGTTGGTGCCTTCCATTTGGAATATGAAGATGGGCTACTGGCTATTAAGCCTTGGAAGGCTTAATCTTAATGGAAATTTAAAAAAAAAACCAACAGATGGCCTACCTTTGCATGGTTGTATCTTCTGTTCCAGCACGAGATTGAAGAAATGGCATGACAAGACACTCCATCAAAGTAAAGATAGCAAATGACGGCTTAACTAATTTTCTCATCCGTAGGGGATTACTGACGTGATTACTCCCATCACTTTAGTTATTCGGGAATGGCTTGGTTCAGAGTTGACTTCTTAGCTCTAAATATGGCTGATTTTCTTTAACATACCAACGTATTTATTGCGATTCCTCCATTCGGGACAAATGGCTGCGAGAAGCTAGTAAGTAAGATTATATGGGCTGACTTAAAATGATCTGGTGGGTCACATTAGTCTCGAGATACCTACAACGTACTCGTTTAAAGGAGAAATTTGAAGAGAATAAGGACAGATACTTAAACCTGTCTGACATGGTTCTTCCAACCGCATCTGCTGCAGAAAAGCTCGGTGAGCGAAATGGGTAAGCCCGTCAATTCTTCCGAGTCTTAGACCGTATTGTGCAAGAGATACCTATGAAGGTTTCTTGTTTCTGGGTAATGATATTCGCTATCCTTCGACGCCTTGATGGTCTGCTGCGCCAAGTATTTGTATTGTAATTTCTGAGGCGTATATTTCAGCCGGACAAGTCTACAAGAGATTTTTTTACGAACACCTGCAAATGTTGTTGGGGTTGCAGCCGGAGATGCCCTTTGCGACTCCGAAATGTAAGGATGCATACTTCACCCGATTTATTACACAAGGGATGAAGTTAAGACAGCTGTGCCAGTGCAACTTCAGTTTTTATCTTCAAAAATGTCGACAGCTTCGGCATACCTTCTTTTTTTTAGTTCATATCTATCCAGCAAACAATCAGGGGAGTCGGCGATACGATTTTGTTCATCATACTGAGTTCAGAGAGAAAAAATAAGAATCTACAAAGTGCACGAAACTTTTTTTGAAAGTCGCCATCTTTATGTTCCTCATAACAGCCCAACAGTTCATTCCAAACTGTAGCGCTATTTAAGTAAGTAAGTAAGAGTACATGGGCTTATGTTAAATGCCGGTGACTTCACAACATGTTTCCAGAGACTCGAGTGTAAGCTGATCAATTTCAGACGATTCATATTCTCGTAGGGTTCTAAGTTGTAATAAAGAAACCAAGGAAGGTTGCAATTGGCTGCACAGCTTCATATTAAGGTGGTGTGACTTTGTGGCATATGGGAAACTCCTTAGACCATCGAAAATTAAGTTTCATATTGCAAATGATACTTAAATCGCACATGAAGTGCGCAAAGTTGACTGTCGACCAGCTTCTAACCATTTTGACTTTAGACTAGCCTTCAGATTTTTTGGTATCCAAATGGGGAATATCTACAAGCGATAGAACTCGTTTCTGGAATCCCAAGTCTTGCGGCGTGCAGGTCCTGTGCACAATGCGCCATTTTTACTCGGACCAGGGGTTCTATGTGTGCTTTTTTGAAGGGAGTTCATGGAAAACTAGTATTGGAAAGATAATTGAAAACCTAACTTGCAGTAACAGTATTCTGATAACCTCACAAAAAACAACATTAAGACTATGGGACTTTCAATAATTCAAAGAGCATCATGTAGTAAATGAGCAACATAATTGGCTCCTGAATTAAACTTTAACATATGTAGCTTTCAAAATCGTTTACTTGAGCTTGGAAATATTCCAAGCACAAGTTTCTTAACTCAACCAACTAATGCTGATCTTTTTCATATGAATGCACATTGTACATGCTTTCCTCACAGATACGACTATCAACATAAGTGCATCCATTTCCACATGTTCACCATGCCCACTGTTTGGTACGGAAATTTCCTGTCAGAATTTTAGTAAATTCCAAATGCCTAATGTCCTTTGGACTACAAAATAAATAAAATTCTAAATATACCCATCGAACGGATTGAATGGATTAAATAAACATCAGACTTAATTTACCTGGTTAAGCCGCAACGACATATGTACATATGTATGTACGGTTTGAAAAACATTGAAAGGGTAACCATTGGCAAAATCCTAACTCACTTTCATATCTTGCAACTAGTTAGTGGCTGACTTAAGCTCATAATCTGTCTTAAAGACTTCCTTTGAGAATTAGTCTTCAAATTCATTAAAGCAATTTATAATCCCTAATAATAATCCTGTGGTTTTCTAATACCACCACTTAAGAATCGTCTTCAAAAATTCTCTATTTTCCTAATGAGTGGGAAGTTTTTCCATCGTTTCTTTGTTTAAACACGTGAAAGGATTATTATTCTTCATTGAATCTGTCAAAAGGATTAGTTGTCGCACGTTTCATGTTTGCAGGACATCCCCTCTCGGCAATCGTTCAAACGACATTATCGACATCAAACTAATGCTGCTACAAATTGAAATTTGTGGACAAATAAAGGATATAAAAAATCCTTTTCCCCTTCTTTTTTAACTGATTTGTTATCTACGCACACCCCTTTCATTGGGATGCCTTCCTTCCTTCACGCGTGTGTTGACAATCTGAAGTATGTGTTTTTGTATTTAGGCAGCTAGCACAATGTCGTATAAAAAAGGATATTTTTTTTCCAATTTTTTGCAACTTTTTACCACATAAATGAGACATGCCAGCGTATCTGTCAACTGTCAATAAAAAATGTTTTTTGTATTACTCTGCGCCCCTACACACTTCAGTTCACTTCCCCTTAGGATATGTGTGTAGCTTAGGGTGCGGATAAAAAAATGTATAAAAAAAAATTATTTGAGCTGCGCGCGCAGCATGCGTTTGGCATACGAGGACGATTATTTTCAAAAATAGGACGACGAATTGAAAAGAAATAAAAAATCATATCAAGCAAGGAACACTTTTTACCTTAATGCCACACACACTCATTGAGGTCTCCTGCTTCGTTTGCGTCGCGTGCTCACCGAAAAAAATCGTAGCGGAATTTGAAAAAATCAAGTCTCTATACAGATGCAGATCCCTATATAATAGTGTAGGGAATCTTTAAAGGAATACCATTATCCTTGGGTGAACCAAAATGCTTAGCTCCAGCAGGAAAAATTTGTAGGGAAAGCGAATCGATGTACCTCATCCCCTAAGTTTTATTCACTCGTTTTCGTTGTTGTTGGATTCTACCCCAAAGAATGGAAAGGACATTTCAGCGTGTCTTAGATGTATTTTTTTTAATATTAACTACCGGCACATGACAATCAAAGGTGGTTTTTGAAATGCATATGTGTTGCATTTGAATGAAGAAAGGACGAAGAACAGAAATCAAATTAACAAGGGCAGTTTTAGGAACAGGAATCAACATCTTAAGGCGGTTTGTATCAGGGCATTGAGGCACGCGAGTAAAAAATTATGCATTTTTTGTCGGCATAGGAATAAGGAAATAGAAAAAATGCACCTAGTCCTTTGGATTCGTTCGATAAATGGATTGTTAAGAAGCACTTTGACTTTCAGCATATGGAATGGAAAATTGTTAATGAATTCTGTAATCTGGTGGATTTTTAACATTCCGTTGGAGTTTGTTGTTTTGTGAGGGTGCCATGCATGTGTGTGTATATGAATTACAATATATGAATAATTCCTGAATTTTATTGAATTTACTTTGAACATGCTCGTGACCATTGTCGTATAAAATGTAATACACATGAAATTTAAAGCGCAATTTGAAATTTTTTTGAATCCTAAACTTAAAGTTGAACTAGTAAATCACCCGACAAGGATAGTCTAAGATCGTTTTGTTGGATCCTTCGGATGATTAGTTCATTTGTCAACCTCGTTTATGAAAAACATTTTGAATTCGATTACATGTCTCCGAAACAGGAGAGGCTTGGGCGAGCCACGAATACTTCCATTTAATTTGCTATTCTTATTCGGGAAAAAATGGAAGAAACCCTATGATGCCAAAATACTTGCACTTGTCTGTTGATTCTACACCTCTGTAGAATCATCATTATCATCTTATCATCTTCCATAATTGAGCTGGAAATGTGTTTCTCCAAAAAATAATTTCGATGGAAAAATAAATGTTTTCTTGATTGATGTGTGCATGTAAAGTAATGAGACCTGTGTCTTAGATCATTAAAATAAGTTTTATAGAACGTTCGAGTTATTATTTGTGAGAATGGTAGCTTGTACTGCAAGCTTGTGGTTCACTGTCTCAATTCCTATTAACAGCTTGGAGAGGTTAAAACACTCACAAGGAGTCCTATTGTTTACTAATTCCCATGCAAATTATGTCTGAGAGTACAGTAGTTGGACTTATGACTAGCCTCCCATCTATAGCAATCACTCTAAGTCACTTTCTCGGAGGAATTTAAGAATGAAGAATAAGAAGCACATCCATACCCAGCATATCCTTATTTACAACCTGTCTAAATATGTATCTCGCATTCTATTCATGCCCCACAAGATTTCAGAATGTGTTCCATTGCCTAACTGGAAATTTATAAAATCTGCACATTATGCCTAATTTCCGTAGGTATTCCTCGAGTTTGATCTGCCTTTAAAAAAGTCTGTTAGAATACGGAGGTTGGTGTATTAAGGTTGATGCATTCTTTGAAACTTTTCTGGTTGTAGTTCTCTAAGAATTTCTCAGCCTGCTTAAGACTTGTTAGATTCTTACATGTTCTAAGCCTCATTTCCTTCTCCTTATTCTTGGCTTAATTTTTTAGAGGGTGACTATATCTTCAAGATCAATCTAAAAAGCAAACCATTCACTATTACCACATTTCCAGTCCAATTTTAAAGAGATACGGTCTAATCACACCACCAGTCTAATTCATATAAAAAAAGGGACAGGGGAACTTTATAATGTTCTTAATTGATATCTCAAGTGTCTATGTGGTTCCCCCTTCATACTTGGAACTTCTCTTATCACTTGACATTTGGGCGATCATTTTGGGCAATTTTTTTAGCTGTAGCCCATTTTTATCGTAGAAATTCTGAGGCTTACCTCTGTTTAGTTAATGAACCGCATAGCTAAACTTTGCAAAACAGTTACATATTTGCCTTCGTGAGCACGGCATGGATCTAGGAATCAATCGAAATTCCAATAAAATATGTTTCCAAAAATATTAATTAGATTGCAAGTAAATCTACAGGTTCTTATACTTCCTGGCGAATCTATGTATTTCACTCTGAAGGCATTCCACGTCCCTTTCATTGTATAAAGGTGCACATACATTGTTTCTCAACACCTTGTTTTAAAAACTTAGTATGATTTGAATATTGTTGGTACAACACCACAGTTGAATACTATTAGTCTATATGGATTTCATACATATCTTGTTTGTGAAACATAACTTTGTTGCATGTTAATAGCCAAGATTATCTTCCTATCATTCAGTAAATTTTTCTATAGCGAATACTAGTTTCCTCTCTTTTTTTACATGAGCTTTCCAGCAAAATTTTACATCCCAAGTCATACAAGGATACTTTACACAATTTTGAGTTTGATTCGTTTTATCGTATTCCCCATTTTCTTGTTCAATTTTGAAAATGCGATCGCCTTAAGTTCACATTACTCTCCGCAATTGACACTATATCCGTGTTGTCAGAAAATATAACAATCGTATTGTATGTAGGGTTGGAATATCATAAGTATACAGGTGACAGAGTATTGACCCAAGATTACTCCTTGCTTTGATTTATTTAAGATTTTATCTTTTATGCGGAAGTATCTGTCTGAAATGTAAGATCTTAGAATTTTGGTCTGTTCATTAGGTAGTATCTTTCTCAGTTTGAAGACTTATCCTTGGCGCTAAACTTTAGCAAATGCTTGTGCAATAATGAGAAAGACATCTCTGTGCTTTTTCAACAATATACATATTTCCGTTGTATAGTAAGTAGCAGTCTTTTTAATAGGAGTCTGTCAAAAGGTGTGGATATTCTTGGCAGCTTGTGGATAACTTCATGTACTTTCCATAAGTGCGAAAAATCTGGCGCTTTCTACACGTTTATAGTTTTTACCTCGATTTTCACTTCGCGCCGTGACTCAATGGTTAGTTCGATTACTGAGCGGGACTTACCGGTTCGAATCCCAGAAAACGCCAAAAAGTTTTTCCACGGCCCAACCTCTCGCGAATGTTTGACAAACGTCCGAGAGTAATGACTTTCAAAAGAAAAAAGAAAAATCTTTCGGATATGGCTCTACACTGTAGGTACCTTCCTAATTACTTACTTAGTTAGCTCGGTCCTTGAATAATTGCCTTCAATTGCGCACTCCAAGTTGGTTGAGGTTCCCTTCTATTTGCGCGCCACCTTAGGCGAGGTCTTCCTCTACTGCGTTGTCTCTCCGGGTTAGATTCGAAGACTCTGCGGGCCGGAGCATTGGTGTCTATTCACTCTACATGTCCTAGCCATCTCAAGCGACTGATATAGGTACCTTCCATTTGTGTGAAAAAATATAACACGTAATGAATCTCAGAATCTTTTAGTTCCTTAATTGTTCATCTAACTTGCTGTGCCAGATTATTATTAAACTTACTTTTACCGTGAGTGGCTCTAGTTTGGTACCATTTCTTTCTCGCTCTTCGCTTTTTGGGAAGTAACTCTCTTATTTTAAGAGGACAGTAGTTATCCTTTAATCTTTTGCGGTATTTTTAAGCTGAGACCTAAATAACTTTGATAAATTGTTCAACCTCTGAATGAAGTAACTCTTTAGATCGTATTTGTGTTACTGATTCTATCTTCTCTTAAAGACTTGATTTGAGGTTTATCCAGTCCGTGCGTGTACGAGTAAGGGCTCAATTACTCACATTCTGAATATATCCTCATTCAGGGTCCGTTGGATAGGTGAATGTTCCTAGCTTAAATCTAGACTTATAAATTTGGAGAGAGTTTCTTGATATGTTTAACTATGAAGAAGCCAGTGAGATCGGGGATTTTCCCCAGATCAGTCAGCCAGTAAGTAGGCTTTCCTGCAAATAACGCTTCACATACTTTCTCATTTATTGCGGTAAGTAGTTCTATTCCATCAATTGCCGTTAGCCTTGATCTCCAATAAATATTTTTCGCATTAAAGTCTGCAATGATGATAAACTTTTGTCCCAATTAATCATGCGAACATGCGTTTCTTTATGGACTGTTTAGAAGGCCAGTAAATACCAGCAACATCTATTGGCTAATTTGTTGTCTTTAAAACTGCAACTGTTGATTGCAATTTATTTGTTTCAGTTTTCGATTCCATGATACTTAATACTTTCTTTTACCATGACATCGTTCCTCGCTCTAGCAGAACTATCCGGGTAAATGATATAGTAGATTCTATAACCTCTGAATCTAATAAATGATTCTTTGGTAAAGTTAGTTTCAGAAACGACGCAAACGTCTATTTTATTTATGTGTAGGACTGCATATAACACTTTTTAAAGTTGCAAATGTATGTACATGCATATATGTTTTTTTTTATCATCAACCGTTAGCCACACAACTAATTCAGATAATGATTAAGGACAATTGACAGGATAAGTGGAAGAAGGTGTTATGTGGCAAAATTAAAATACCGGATGCATTTCGCTTTGATTTAAAACTTTTATATTTAATGAAAAAAGACATGATAAAGAGCAATGAAACTATATAAATATGTCTGTATAACTACACAAGTATTTTGTGTTACATGGCAAGTGCGCAATACAATTATTATTGAAACAAAGTACATTTTAATAAATTTGTCATATAACAGCTCCATCCATACACCCCTTCAGTGGTCTAAAAACTTTCGCATAAAAAAATCACATTTATAGTACATATATTTACATGGAATAGTATTATTTAAAAGAATTTCTAGAACTGACTAGATTTTCATGGTGTTACTAGAGCATGTAGCGATAATACTGCATGGACAACAACGAGTGATTATGAAACCGTCTAGACTACATTCAGGGGGGAATTATCTCACGAGTTCAATTCAAATTTTTTTTATGTCACTAAGGGCTTAAAATAAAAGTGTTACTCTAAGTTATCGCCGATTTTTCTACAAGAGTATGAAACAAAATTTCATTATCATAAATTGTTCATAGAATTAAAGTCCATATTTTGTATGTATGTATGCAACTGAGTACTGTACGTGACAATTAACTGGAAAGTAAAGACATTTAACATGTTCGACCATTCGATGTAAATCATATCTATTTAAATAATTTTATTAGAATATAGCAAGTGGACGCCATGGCTCAAGTGGTTAGTGCGTTGGATCGCTGAGCGGGAGGTTCGACGTTCGAATCCTAGAAAACACAAAAACAAAAGTTTTTTCACGGTCCCACCTCTCCCGAATATCTGACAAACGTCCGAGAGTAATAACTGTCATGAGAAAGTTTCGCAATTTGCCTTTCGGATATGGCTCTAAACCGTAGGTCCCTTCCATTTGTGTGAAAAGATATAACACGCACAACACGAATGGTTGAGAGAAGCTAGGTCCTTGACCACATACATTCGTTTCGCCAAGTATTATTATTATTAAAATATACGAAGGATAAGAAAGTACGACCTTCGATCTTAACTCCTTTTGTGATTTGTAATTATTGGATCTTTACAGCGTGGATCTGATTGAATTAGATTGTTAGCTGAACTCGGTTTGCAACATGGGATACTACTTCATAATCAATGATGAGAAATTAATTGGCTTGGATGGCATACGCCCAATCATGCTACACAAACTGTTAGCCCTAATTATTCCCGATTATTATGAACTAATTTTCGCTTAGGGCACTAGAACGCATCTAGGATACATTCATACATATGTACATAAGCATTCGACAGATAAGCCAGTTCTTCATAAGGTTGTGTGTATGGCTAGAAGTGGGATAGAGACACGAGCTTGATTGGTGTTTTCTAGCATTTCAATCTGCGAGAGATTAGCTTAGCATTCTATGGCGCTAATAACTAAACCATGGGACCTATCGTCGTCATTATTTGAAATCGTCTGAATAATTTGTATATTTCGATTTGGCCTGGGTAGCAGAGAACATATCCAAGAAAACTGCGAATTCATGATTTGTTATTCTGCATTGAGCTGTCGCCAATCTCTTATTGCAACGGCAGCAACTCTGTCTGTAACATTTCGAAAAAACTCAAAAATTCCATGACACCCGTTCATTAATTTAGAGATATGAAAATAATGCAATTCTGGATCTGTCTTACAAAAAATTGGCTTCTTTCCTTTATAATCAGAATGGTTTTCAAAAGCCATGTTTTGGGATGCAACACCTGCATGGTCTAAGGTGCAATCTACATAACATTCCACCAAAATTACAGAAATACTATCTATACATATAGCAATATATTTCTTGTAAATATTGTGAGCCGTCTTATTTTTGGTCCTCTTTGCAATAGCCCACAATTAAAATTCCATAAATTAACGAATTTTTCTAGACCCTTCTCAGAAAGAGTCCACTGTAGATATTTTCCCTCCAAATGCCATTGAGAAAATAATCAGAAATACAGTAGCTGAACATTTTCGGAGCACCGAATATTCATCTTCATACCATCTCATCCAAAACCTTTACACTTCCTCTCTCCCTATTTGGACTCTTGAGCGAAGGAATCATTTATCACATACCACATAAATATACTTGCGCGGATATAGTGTTGTGTGTTTCTTTACCTTTATGTATCCATCAAATTTTGAAGCACCCATGTGTTGATATCCTTTTTGCTTGAGTCCTCCAGTATCTACACGATTTATAAGTGAGCGAAGGAAAAAAAAAATGAAAGCAACCCCCAATTGCGTACGCATTCAAGAGCTCTTCAAAAGAGAGTCGAGAAACAACACACCGTACAAACTCGAATGAAATATCCTTTTTTTTATTCTGGTTGTACTTTGTACATACCCCTTAGAGGAAAGGAAAGTATGTACTCTCACTTTTCACAGGCTTGAGTATACATATACAGGAAGCAACCCACCCCAAAGAAAAGAAAAAAGGGAGAGTGGGGAAATTTAGCGCTCTCTTAGGATGAATGGGGAAGTAAACCCAACAGAAGGAGGAAGCATATACATTACATCCCTTTTCTGTCCGGAATGATATCCTTTTTTTTACTCAATTTAGTACTTTTTCATATTAAGTGGCGCAATCGCCCAATTTAATGGTAACGCCGTTTTGCGTACTATTTTGTGGTAGGTCAGTGTACTCTAATTACTACGCATAGGCGCGCGAGCTGATAAGGATTTTTTTTTCATAAAATCGTGTTTTTTTTTTTGTAGCGAAACTTTCGAAAATATGTTTTAAAACTATTTGCGGTCCGTTATCTGTGTGGTAATGGGTTAAGTGACTTTGAGTCGTTTTTTTTTTTTTGGTGGAAGTTTTAATCGAGCGCGGTTATCAACGGAGTCTTGTGGTTTTAGAATGATTTCTTATTTTGGTTCCATGTTATGTTTTTCTCAGGCAAGGAATATTATTGGGACTTTTGTTAAAATAAACAAATAAACAAAGTCTGTATGTAGGTACCATTTATGTTTACTGGTTCTTATGTTTTCAGTGAATTATCTGAATTATCTGTGCGGGTTATTTCTTGATTAATTGGGTGAGAATCTAACTGTTTTTGGACTTTTGTCGGGGTACTTTGGTGTCAAGATCAAGCCAGAGAGGTTAAAATGTAAAAAATTGTTCCAGCCGGGTCAGAAAAGATTGGTTCTAATGCCTTTTATTGACTTTTGAAAGTTGTTTGTTTGTTTGTTTTCTATTTTATTATTATTTAATGCGATTAAGTAACGAGCCAGAGTATAATTGTATAGTGACATAATTCTTTTTTTGTGATTTTTACATGAATTTATTGAGATGTCATTATAAGTGATTTACCCCACAATTGATACATAACTCATCGAACGTGTTGATCCCGTAGATTTGAGTTCAAATCCCAGTGATGTTTGTTACCACTTCTACTTTATTGGTCAAAAATGATTCTTATTAAAAAATCAGTTGTTTTGTTTTTGAAGTTGAGTTTGGCGTGAATGAAGAATGAGTGGTTGATGAATGGTAGAAATTCGAATTAAATCCTCGGCATAAGAACATTTAGCGGTGAACGTCAGAGTTGTTTACAAATAGTCTAGAGTAATCTTGCTAGATGTGTGTAAATATGGTTTTATTATTGTATACTGTACATAGATATAAACACATATAAGCAGTCGAAAATTTGCTTTATGAACTTGACCTCTGCGAGCAGATATGCAATTAAAAGGAAATAAGGGGTTATCTGGGACTCGAAGCCAAACAGAATTTGAGGAAAAAGTGATATGTTTCAAGGTCTTTTAGAATAAGGTCTTTAGCTTATTCGGGTTATTGTTTATTGATGATGACATCCATTTGAAAAGAAACGAGAGATTTCTTTATGCGATGCCTCACCATGAGTGCCATGGCAAAAGCGTAAGGTTAGCTGTAATAATTCCCTCGAAAGTATTTAAGTAAATATGGCAATGAAAACTTGAAAGGAGAGATAACACTTTAGGTCCCCAAAGAAATATTCAATTTAGCGCCAATCTTGTATTTCCTCAATTTTTAAAACATTTTGCGAGGAAAGTGTTATCATAATTTTTACGAAAAAAGTGGGAGATAGTCGCTCGCCATTTTTAACCCTAGTTCACTGATTCTGATTGGAAGTAGAATTTTGTAGGCAAAACTCTTACTAATTCTATAGAATTTCTTTATTCTTTCACGTATTCAAGTAGTGCAAGTCTCCGAGAATAAGACAGTACTAGCACTCAAAAAGTGGATTAGAATTGACCTGATGATATCATTTCAGGGGAAGTAGTCTTTTCTCAAATTAGGAAATGCAAATAGTATATACCTTCAGACTTGTACATACACATGCAGTCTAGGCACGTGCAGTAAATGATTTTCCTTTCAATCCTATACATATTTACACGCATTTTAAAGCTGTGTTCAAACCCGCAGAAAGCTAATAAATAACAAGTAAATGGTCTCTCCAAAATGCCTAAAGGATTTAATAACTGACTCTAAATAGTAACCAACAATTTTTGTGTTCAACTAGGTATGTGGGGGCTCGTGATTGGGGTTGTCGCACTGGCCCATTTAAAAGTCGACAGATTGTAGGTGAAAATGTCACTAGATTAGAAATATTGATAGATGCCTCTAAAACCAAAGTAAAACATGCTTCAGAACCTTAAGAAGAAGAAACAAAATTCCGTAATTCCGTAATACTCAAAATAAGGTCTTCAATACCTACATACGTACGTTCAAAATTATAAAATTTTCGCACATGGTTACTATGAAATTTTCATATAAAAAACCTTGTAATCTAGTTATGAGTATAATTCGCAGAAAATTTGTGAACCAAGTCCAAGTATAATTCCATCTCGGCAAATAAAAATAGATGTAGAATGCGCTGGTAAATAAGCTAATAAAGTAAAAATAAACCTGTCTTAAGGAAGTTATAAATCAGAATTGTGTGTGGTTTTGCTTAAAATATTCTGTAATAGTTTTGAATACAAAATACAAACCTGAGCGCCACGGCTACTTTTGGGGGACAATTTTGTCAAAAAAAAAAAATTTTGCAATCGAATCTATTTACGATTTGAACTTTATTTCAAAAATAGGGTGTCATACCATCCGTTGCAGCAGTCTGTAACATTTCTGTACGTTTTTATTCAAATTTTGCATGAATGACTTATTCGAAGTTAAGTAATGACGAAGGATATGAGAAAGACATTGTGGTTTTCGCAAAAGAAAGTGAGCGAATATTTAAGGAATAATGTCATCATTTTAAATTTTGGACAAAAGGTATACAAATAGTTTTTAGAGGCTTAGCGTTCAGCAATAACTTTCTACAAATAGGCGTACAAATATATAGTAACATAGGCATTTTTGGTCCTTTTCCTAGCCCAAGAAACGAAAATCTTCCAAAAATGATTTTGGGCCTAAATTTTTCAGTGGTTTGGTTTTCTTTCTAAAATGATTGGTGCGAAGCTATTAGAATAACAGGCTTTGATCAACGTCTGCCACTTGGACGGCCACAAGCCGGACAGCATCCTCAAGTTTCCTGCATTTACAAACGCAAATTGAATCACCCTCCTAGATCCTAGAAATCCAACTACACACGTCAAGAGAAATGCACTGTTCTTTATGCTTCGCACTAGGGACATTATTCGCCTTAAATTCTTTGAAAATAAGGCCGAACTTCGCGTTACAGTCAATGAAGATCGTGCCGGACTACGATCAATTTTTTTTTTATTCGGACGGCATTGATCAGAACGGGATGTGGTTTTTATTTGCCATACGTATTGAAATCATGATTTGAGGATAAATTGATTTCGAGAAATGGTCCTGTCAATGGACCCAGACTTTCCAGTGGAACCAGGTGAAGTCACTGATTTATGTTGATAAGCCAACAACATTTTACCATGGAAGCCAACATTTTTCGTGTTATTCGTGACATGCTCGGAAAAGTGAAAGAATGCGATTTTAATGCCCTAATGGTCTTTCGAATAGAAGAATATTAATAATTGAATCAATTGTATTAAAACAAAAGAAATACAAATATTTGGCGCAATAAACTTATGTGGTCCAGGGCCCAGTTTCTCGCCACCTTTCGTGTTGTGCGTACTAAATTTCGCACCATATCCGAAAGGTTTTTTTTATAAACTATCTTGATGGTTATTACTCTTTTACGTTTGTAATTCTTTGCGAGATGTGGGACCGTGAACAAGTGCTGTTTAATTACGTACGTACGTACGAATAGGCCGATCTCTTTAGCTAAAACACACATTGTTAACGTGCTCTTGGACTTTATGGGTCATTTCTTATTAGAATGGCTTCCTGTCACAAGTGTTTACATTTTTGATCATGACTTGTTTTTCACAGTTCTCGAATCAGTTAAGCATCAACTGGATCTGCTTGATTGATTGATTTTAAATGGCAACGTGTAAAATAAGATTGACCTGATGTCCCAAGAAAAGTACGAAAAAAAAGAGCGCGGATTTTTGGAAATTTGTAACATAAACCTAAATTCACGTCTAAATTTTACTAACTCTCACAGCAACATCACAAGAACAAGACCAACAGTGGATAGCGACCTCACAAAGTAACGAAATCACTTGGTTTCGTGCCTTTATGTAAATTGCTGCACAAGAACGAATTGCCAAATAAAAACTGATCGTTCATGGCTTACGGCCGCTTTCCAGTTTTGAAAATTCCCAACGTCAATACATTACTCAGAACCGAATACGTATCATACTGTGTTTACGTAACAACCTACCATATACACATAAATAACTCGCAAATCACGTTATAGGTACTCTCGTCTATCTGCATATCAACGTTTTTTTTGTTGTTTTAAGCGAAAGGAAAGTAAAAATGTCACCAAAAAGGTAACGTATTACGAAAACGCATATAGCACTTAAACGATGACAACTCCATTATCGTTATTTCAAAAATAAAAGAAAGCAGAAAAAAACTGAAAAACAAGCGAAACACCCACTTTCCAAATTGAGACTCTTTTCCATGCTTCAGATACCTAGAGTCGTGCAAGGAACAGTTCCACTGAATCACTTTGTAACAATGTGTACAGAATTTGCATGTGTTTCTGACGTTTCTGGTTCGAAAATGTGCAATGTGACATAATTCTTATTTTATGAATACCCATCGTGCTTTATGACTAGGTATTTCGGATTTTTTTTCTAAACTAAAGTCGGTAGGTAGCAGGTCTCATAGGTAAATAAAAAATAAAATCACAAAAAAAGTCAACTTTGATGAGCCTCTTTTAAAGGCAAATTTTTATGATTGTGTTTTTTTTTGAATATCTCAAATGTGTTAATTACCTGTGTTTTTTGTTTGTTAAATTTAAATGACTAATATTTTTTAGCCTGCAGTTTTTTTACCTGTTTTTCGCGTGTGAGTTTTTTGTGTTTGTTTAAGGTGAAGGAGGTAGATTTGATTATAAGGATGCATTAGGCATGTTTTTACATACAGTCACAGCCAGAAAATTAAGGGTTATGGTCTTTGTAAGAATGTGTTAGATGCCGGGAGGCACTATGCTCCTACAAAAAATACATTCATTCTCTGCTTTAGAAAACCATCAGAGAGCGTTTGGAAATCCGGAGTAAGACTCATATTAATTCCAACATCACGAAGCTGTCTCATATCTTGGGAACATCACAGTGGCCAGATATTGACGTCCATATTTCAGAGTAGAGTAAAAAACATCACCATCGTACAGTGTTATGCTCCGACAAAAAAAAAATGGCTCAGGACGAAAATAACACAGTCAGTTAGGCTCTCTCACATGGGGACATCATAATAGTCATGGGGGATTTCAACACCAAGGTTGGAAGCGACACGAGCATTTGATGGGTGCCGTGAAAACTGAATGACAATGGCAAACTCTTTCTTTCTTTCCGCAATACCAATACAACGTTAGGACAACGCCTATCAAAAAATCAGTTTGGTCTCAACTGTCAAGCAACAAGCATCCAAATAAATCGATAATTAGCCTGCGATTTGTACCTTAGATAGCCGCAAAGCTGATATCGGGCAGAAACATGATCTCCAACTTACGTTCGAGCTTTTATACGCCATCAAACTGCCTCTGCGAACATTAATCACCCCAATTTGGTTAGGATAACCGGTGCGTGCGCCAACAATTCAAGGGCCATCTTGCCTTAGAAGTGGAAAAAATAAGGATAGATGAACTCTGTGAAAGATGTTTCTGCAACTTGAGCACGTACATACTTGTTCGTACAGAAAAGCCACCACATAAGGCTATCAAGCTACGGATCGATGAATGCATCGTACTCAAGGCTAGGGAATGCAGTGGTAGAGAAACTCGATCTCGAAGCCGAATATCGATATTAGCGGAGTTCAATTCAGTTTAGACACAATAGGTCAACACCAACTGCTTTTGGATAGAACTGCCGCAAGCCAAACTCTGTAAGAGGCTTTTGGCATATGCATAGTTAATGACATCGACTTTATAAATCTTCATCTATACCGAACTGTTGCCCATTGCCCAAGTCACGCAGCACATCCTTCGATAAAGTATAGTACTCTTAGTCTCGTTAGAATGTCTTTGCAGCGAATATGCAATAAAAACTTGTGTTAAAACTACGGCAAAATGAACGCAATCAGAGGACTCAAAGCAATATTCTTAGATTGTGCAAATATGTACATACACACATATGTATTTCCACCAAATGTGTGAAGATTAATCTCTTTGCAAAACCTTTGCAGAACACTACCGAAGACCACCTCTTGTAGTGACAACTTGGTTATGGTGATGATGATAATGAAGCGTTTACAAAGGACATTTTTAGATTGACTTAATATACATCGGACTTGTTAGTGATAAAAGATCAGAAGAGACAGTACATATTCCTTTTAGTTGCGGTGATTGTTAAGAAATATCTACAATACGTGTAGAATAGTAGCATATTGCAAACGATTGCATTTATTCACACGAACCTCTATTAACAATGTCAAAGCACACAATCCTCAAGGCTATGAAAAAATACTCACTGCCTTTCGTCTATCAAATTTCACATTTAATCTTGTAGAAAAAACTAGAATGAATTAGCATCAAAAACAAAATAAATATTGTACAGCAAATGGGAAAAGTGCAGGTCGTCACCTTTATTCAGCATAAGTGCGACTTTGCTTTCTTTAACACCCAATATAACCTCCTTATTTATCAACATACGCCGCACGCGCGCAATTAAAAAAGTCAATCACTCTTGTCGGTTCATTAAAAAAAAAACACAAAACTCCTAAAAAATAAAACAAAAAAAGGAAAAAAAACACCGTCAATAGAAAACTGCGCGCGCCGCCTAATCTCCCTAAAAAACATACAAAAATGTCCTTGCTTCAGTTTTTTTTAATGAGCTTACCATAAAAAAAAGAAGCAAACACATTATGTGCTCTCTTTTTTTATCATCTTTAACATTTTTTTTTATTACTTCCATTTGTTTTTTAATGATTCAGGAATTGTAAGAAAAAATAGAAAACAAAATAAAAAAAAATGCATTTCCATATGCAACTCTGAAAATAGCATGCCACAGGCTGTTGAAGTACACACCCCTGCGGTACCCCTAGGTGTACAACGAATGGTGCCTGCACAAGTTGAATGTTATGTACTAAAAATAAAAAAGCAAATAAATAATAAAACTGAACTGGGAAAAAAGAGGGAAAGTGAATGGAAAAAGTGGACCGTTTCTCTTTGCTTTACAAGAAAACATATAACCAAGAGGGGTGCACATAGTAGATGGAGAAATCAGCACTAGAAATATGATGAAAGAAGAAAAAATTTGCCATGGAGCTCTTTTCTACCCCTAGAAAGGTTAAAGGCAAGAAAATAAGAATCACACTGTATATAGGCCCACCATCTATGATAAAGAGTCCGCGAAAGAGAGTTAAGTGTGAATGAGAGAATCAGAGCAGCAACAAGAACTACAGCTACACACAAAGGCTTACATAATAATCACCCAAAAATTTTCTACTTTTCTTTTTTTTTTCCTTCAATTTCTTTCACTCTATCTCTCTTTCTCTTTATTCGGGTTCCTTCTTCAGTGTGAAAGTAATAAAAAAAAAGACCAACCAACTCACACACACCAAACCAACCCTCTAACTCAGGTATATACGCGCCTCATAGATACGCATTAGAAATGTATACCAAAAATGAAAAAAAAAAGTATCTGTCACCCTTGTAGTGGTGTAACTCGACAATATTGAGGGGTTGCTTAGCAAACAGTCTTTTGGATTGATATTTCTTTAGGACCATCGTTCCGAATTATTTCAGTCGTGATTTGGCTCTCACCGAGTTGTGAACCATTGTAGAGAGTTAGTATACGGATTGAAAAAAAAAGACTTGAGTTTCTGTGTGAATTGGAAGGACGGGAAATGTTCAGTTTATTTTTTACACACATACTGCATACATATATATAAGAAGAAGTATTTATTTTCTTGTTCTCAAACGTAAAAGATACAAACAAGCAAGGATAACCAGTTCCGAACTATTTAAGAACGTGTAAAGGATACTCAAGGAATCACTCGACTAACAAACCTCAAGAAACACGAACGTGTCTTAAATCAAAAGAAAATTATAAACGGAATTTTTCTTTTTTTTTTGTTTCTAAAAAAAACAACCAAGAACAGAATTTTTTAACTTTTTTTTATTTCTAACTGTGCAAACGAAATACCTCAACTTAACTACCTCACACATTATAAACCAAAAAAGGATATACACACAGTAGTTCTTTTTTAATAAAAAAAAAAATAATTTATAAGTGTTACTTAGTGCAAAATAAAAAATCTACCTCCATTCAAGTACAAAATATACATAAAAAATATAAACAAAAAAAATATAGTGATAAAGGAAAAAGTTAAGTTACCAACTGGGATTTAAAAGAAACACTGAACTCCAAAATAAAGGATACTCTACTCCCATGGTGTTGTGAAAAAAGACAATTGTGAATTTTTAATCAAAACAAGGGGTCTTACGAAATCCTTTTTGGGGAAACGAAGAAGGTGGAACGGACATCAAGACAAATCAACAATCACACTTAATATGGCACTGTCGTTGCTGCAGGACGCGCAAACAAGAGGTAAGCATTGCTTAGCTATACGAGTTAGAGTTAGGGCTTGGGTGGTTGCGACAACTCTTTCCAATAGTCTTTGAACTTTCAACAGCCTCTGATTTTCAAGTTTACAAATCGTGACAGTCGGTTTTAGTCTTTAAGCTAAAATGCTTTTTTTTCATTTAACATTTATCCACTTGGTAATAATTGAGCATAAGTCATTACATGTAATTAAAATTTTGAAAGTTGGAGTTAATATTTTAGTCATGGAGCATGAAGTCTTCCTTGAATCAGGTCCAGAACTGTATTTCTGAACGAAAACAGATAATTTTGCTGACCATATTTCCTATCAAAATATAGTAACTCTAATTTCCAACAATTAGGGGTTTTTTTGTGCAGATTCGACTTCAGGAAACTTTTTCTCAATATTCTTGACCTTGTGTTGATAACGACTGACTTTGATTTGAATCGTTATAGATCAGTTCAAGTCTGAAAAATAAGTTTTAATTTCGAACCTTGCGAAGCCTTGGTTTCATAACGTTAAGCCGCTTTGAGAATTCGGGTTTGAAGTCACACTGACCTTTAAATTTCTTGGACTCATATGGGATATAATATTTGAAGCTTGAAGCATGGCGTGTTTCATGTTTCTTCTTCCTAAATTTTTGGAGATTATATAAGTCGAAAAGAGGGGACTTCCGGTGTTACAAAATTCACATTCCCGTCTTATGAACTGGTTTTATTCTGAAGTTTTTCTTAGAGAACATCTATTTTTCAAAAGAAAATACATTGGCTTTAGATTTCAAGCAGGGTTTCTATGTCTTTCTGCGCCCCTGGCAATTGCAAGCTGAGCTTAGAAAGTCGAAACGATTTTCACAAATATAAGGGCGAAATACCTACATATGTATGTACAATACATATGTGTCTCAAAAGTAAAGACAAGTGGTGTCTATATTACTGGCGGCAATCTATAAGGCATCACGTACATATATTTAAACCAAACTTGGCAGCATCGGGTGTAATTCTACAGCTCCGAAAAAAAGTTGGATTCGGATAAAGTTTAAAAAAATTTTAGTCTCAGTCTCAGTCTTGTAAATATCTCTGTATCCTTACAACAGTTAAGCTAATTGTTTTTAATACAAGAGCCCTAGGTTTAGGTTTATATTTTACTCAGCATAAGGTCAGTTCCTTAAAGGATGTTTTCGTGAGCATTTCGTGCTAGTATTGAGCCACGCATCCAAGCTGCACTTCGGTATCCAAAATATGAAAACATTCCACATAAAACTTTATTTAACAATAAACTATTTCATGGACGGTATCTACAATAGTCTGGGCTCTAAAGTCCGAAGCTTTTCGAAGCCTTCAATAATCTGTCACATTTATTTCATTTTACCACATTCTATAACTTTATTTGGAGCCCTCCTTCGCCACATCCATTTTAGTATCCACCATCATACAACTTTGCCTTTACTCCTTTCTATGTGTAGCAACAATTCAACATAAAAACACCCCCGCCTGCTGCCCATTCAAGGACCGAAACAACACACATGTCTAGCGACAAAGCAATTACGACGTCTCAATGGCAGTCGCTCTCTGGTGCTGTCGCTGCCGGTTGTTGTCTGCTTTGTTTTTTTTTCTTCTTACTTTTAGTCTTTATTTCGTTCTTTTTTTTGGGGGGAAAGTGTTTTCGTAACACGCCCCCATTACACCCCTTATCAACGAAGGCAGCGAGAAAAAAAAACCTCTCAATCATAATAAAATAATTTAAGAGAATTTCTCATATGCACTGCAGCACACACATATGCAAGTGGTTTCTCTTAAATATAATTCCATTCTCACATGAGTGTGTGTGGATGAACAAATTTCCCCTTCTACAGCAAATTCATTCACTCACATATGATCACATATACACAATCGACTGAAGGATATCCTTGAAAAGGGATGATAATGTATGTCTCGCGGTATATTTCTTTTCCGCCTTTTGTTCGGTTCAAAAGGTTAAGGTCCTTTGGACTGTCAGTTACATGTGCGTTGCGAGTTGATGATGATTTGCCAAACGCACGTGCCTCATAGGAAGAAAAAAATCGCAAAGAAGGACGAATTGAAGAGAACCCAAAGAAATGAGGTAAAGACGATAAAAAGTTAGATACTGCCTAAGGACGAAAAAAAAAACACTTTCACCCCGACATAGTGTCCTTTTTGTATCACATTACCTAACCAAATCACCCTCAGGTCAGTGACAGTCACAAAATAGGACACAAAGAGAATGAAAAATCATATCCTTGTTACAATTTTCACAGCAGGTCATCAGCATCCCTCATGCATCCTGCTGTGTTTGCATATACGAGTATAAGCCCAACTCACCATTCGTTTTCTTTTTTATTTTAGGATTAGCTGCCGCCCTAGCCGGTATGAAACGTGAAGAAGTTGATAGTCTCTCGATGTCACCACCAATGTCGGGTAACAACACAGCCGCCATGTACCAGAGTGGTCAAGCGATGCAAGCTGCCGCCGCCTCGGCATTCGGAATGTTATCACCACAGCTGTTAGCCGCAAATCGAACTGCAGCGGCGGCATTTATGGCCGCACAATTACCCATGTCTACGCTGGCATCCACACTGTTCCCGCATCATCCGGCGTTGTTCGGTGCTTGGCCGCCAGCATCAGCCGCAAATCTTCCTTTAGGACCACATTCACCACCAGCCAGCCCCATTTCTCCGCCAATGATGCAGAAATCTAACTCAGTGGCGCATCTCATGCAATCACCATCAAGTGTGGGCGGTAACAACGATGCATCTCAAAAGAAAACGCGAAAGATTTCTGTAAAAAAAGATCTTCAATCGCCACCAACGTCTATGGAAATTACGATGAATGGAGATATGTATCACTCACCTGGTGGACCCATCTCCCCTCCATCAAGCGGATCATCTCCAAATTCAACAAATGAAGGGCCTGTGACCAAACAAGATGTTTCTCGGGATAAGAGCTTCACCTGTAAGATCTGCAGCCGGTCATTTGGATACAAACACGTTCTGCAAAACCACGAACGCACTCATACTGGCGAGAAGCCATTCGAATGCCCTGAGTGTCATAAGCGCTTCACCCGAGATCACCATCTTAAAACCCATATGCGCTTGCACACCGGAGAAAAGCCATACCATTGCAGTCATTGCGATCGACAGTTTGTGCAGGTTGCCAACTTGAGACGCCATCTGAGGGTACACACCGGTGAGCGCCCTTACAACTGTGACATCTGCGATGGACGTTTTAGTGACTCAAATCAACTGAAGTCTCACATGCTCATCCATAATGGAGAAAAGCCCTTCGATTGCGATCGTTGCCACATGAAATTCCGTCGGCGACACCACCTGATGCACCACAAATGCGGCATCCAATCTCCTCCAACGCCAGCTATCAGCCCTGCCATGTCTGCCGACTATCCACTGTGCGATCAAAAATCTGCGATTAGTTCGTTCGGAGGATCAGATGAATCAATGTCCGCAGCGGCAGCTACACCAGCGACATATGAAACTCCCCTTGATCTCTCTGAAGATGGAGCGATGTCAGCAAGTGGCAGCGTTGATGGAGAAAAACGATCCAGAAAACCCCATGATATCCGCCGGGTTTTCCGCCTTCCGCCACAAATCGTTCACATTCCCACAGATATACCGGTCCAAACCGAACCCGAAGACTTGAGCATGCATTCGCCACGATCACACAGGGAATCAGCCTCACCGATGTCATCTCATCATGATGATGACCTCGATGACTTGGACGATGCGGCTACACTATACATGAGACAACAACAAAAACAAATGGAGGAACAGATGATTGCGCTCAAACGGAACGTTCACATCGAATAAGGCACTTAAATAAAATTTGTAAATAGTACGTTTAAACCCATACCAAAATTTTAAATATCTCGAAAAACAGGAATTAATCTAAGTACAACCCCTCAAATCACATTAAAAATAAATAAATTTTATATATAAAAATCTATTTATGAATTTAAATGTACAAAATATTTAATAAGTAAGATCGAAGCAAGCAAAGATAAAAATAAGTTCAAGTATCCAAAGTCAAAAGATATTCATTCATTACTTGTGCCATTTTTTTTTAACTTCTCTTTTTTTTGTTAATTTAAGTTAATCACTAAATTCTAGACTAAATCGGAAGACAATTGTATATAAAAACTCAAATTGTAAATTTTTCGGAAGCATTTCTTCCACCTCTAATTGAACATATTAACAAATTATTATTAAATTTTATTTAGCCTTATTTTTAATGTTATTTTTTTTTACTAAGAAACCAACTGTTCTTAAAGAAACGCTACTCCAAAAAAACGACCATAATCAAAATTAACTATAAGTTATTTAAGAAGAGGAAAATAATTTTTCTTTATTAAATTTGTTTTTGTACTAAATTAATATTAAATAAATTGTTTTTGTTTTCGGTTACATTTTTTATATATATGGATTAATAATTTCATAAAATTATGCGAAAATTTGTGAAATAAAATGCGAATTTACAAAAAAAAATAATTTTTGTTTTTTGTTTTGGTTTTTTTTTTGTATTTATTTTTGTTACTATTTTATTTAACATCTTGGCACAAGGATCCTTTCTCCTATTTCCTTCCCCTTCTCAAAGACAAACCCAGGAATACCAAATACCTCCAAAGAAAAGTAATTCACTTCATATATGTGTAATTATATATAAAAAAAAATCATATTTATATACAAAAGAAACTTATATACATATATACATAACATATATATATCTATATATAACAAAAACTAATATAATATATATATTTTTAGTTTCACAAAGTTTCATATATATTTTTTTGTTTTTTTGTCTTTTTTGGTTTGTAACGATAAATCCTTTCGTTTCAATCATTCAAAGTATGGTATACAAGTTCCTCAGAAAATAGTGAGAGAAAAATAAAAAAAATACTAATCTTTCAAAAAAAAAAGTGTATTTAACTATAAAAATAATAAATACATATATAAAAATATAAAATATAATTTTTCTGTTTTTAAGTTTGAAAAGAAAAAAAATGTAAGTGTTCTGTTGATTAATTGGCAAAATTCAGAAAGGATCCTTGAGATTCCATTTAGCAAGTCTTTTTTTTTCTAATGTAAATAAATATAGTAATTGTAATAAGATTATTGTGTAACAAATTAATGTGCAATACTGAGTCTTTTGTGTAAAGTTGTAAAGATTATTAAATAAACATAATGATAATTGTAATTAATTTACTTAGAAAAATTGAAATTTTTATTAGAGAGCACTAAAATGACACACTAATTCACAGAAAATTAAAAATAGAAATTAAAAAATAATAAATTGTTGATGTTTTAACGTATGTTTAAGTAGTTATAAAACCATATTAATAATTGCTAAGAAATTAACTATATATTTAAAATTAAATTAATTAAATTTAACAAATCAATTGAAAAATATTGAATACATTAACTGATGAGAAGTAAAAATAAAAAAAATTAAATATAAATATATATACTCGTATCTGCATTTGCTATTGGTACTGTTAGTTATCTAGATATCGGACGAAAAAGTGTTGCAGTAACGCGCTTAAAAGCTTCAAGCAAATTTATTGTAATTCATCTCCTGCTACCAAAACTGGGTTATTATGTAAATAAGTGTTAGTTCGATGGCTGACTCTGCTAAGAGCTTGCACTCATTTGGACCGAAAAATAGGTTTATTGTGTTATCATTAAAAGAGGTGCCCAAGCCCTCCTTTACTTGTAACCCTTATTTTCCTCTCATGAATTGAATTGGTGCGCAGAGTACTCACTTAGCTGGCGCTACAGTTTCTGGTGGACCTGAGTCTTAACCAACACGCATCTTCAGCCAGCTGGGTTGTTATTGAGCAGGCTCCAATTGCGCACATCAAGGTGGTTAAGTTCAACTTCACTTGCTTGCACCACCTATTCCGAGGGCTTCTTTTACTGTGTGCTCTCTAGGGTGGATTCGAAGACTTTCAAGGCTGGAGCGTTGATGCCCATCCGCTCTACATATCACAGCCTCTTAAGTCTTTGTATGCTCGTCGTGGAATCTTCTCCTTCACCTGCCGTCTATGTAGATGGGACCGATTATCACACGAAGCATGCACACATCTCTTAAATTAATCAAGGGCAGCTTCATCCTGAGTTGACAATTTCCTTTCATATACATACGCGCATATATTTTAACGTGTTCTCATTCACCGCTAAGCCCTTCGTAGTTGAATATGTCTTAATACTCGCACATACCCTATTGACGGCTTTCTGAGTTCTCCCAATAATATTTTGTCATTCGCGTGGGCGAGTAGTTGAACAGAATTGTAAAAGACTGTACCGCTTGGGTTAGCTTATGAGTTATGAACCTACAAGTATAATGCTTATATTGAAGAAAGCGCATGATAGTGCGGTACTTAGTCTAAGATCTTTCTTGACAAAAGGTTTGGTGGTGCCCTCTTCACACAAAAGCAAATACTGAAAAAAAACAACGAATTTCGCCGGCTTTAAAACCGCATATGATACCAGTAATCATCTGGAGTTCTAAAGGCGATTGCTGAATTTGGGGTCGCTGCAAAAATCAATCCAGTTGTGTCGGAAAACGTTGGAGAATGTGCGATGCAGCTTGGAAGGGAAGTCGCTGTTTTGAATTATTTCACCCTTACTTACCTATGATGACGGTACAGTTCGGGGTAAACCAGGACCTCAACCACCAAGCCTCTCCATCTTTCTCGATCCTTAGACAGCTGCCTCCAGTTGCGTACTCCGGGTTGATTGAGGTCCCTCTTAACTTGTGCACTCGATCGGAGATGAGGTCGTCTTCTCTTGCGTAGTGCCTCAGGGGTGGAATCAATGTTGTTCATCCGCTCTACAAAACCTAGCCGTCTTAATCGTTGCACAAGTATCTTTTTGACCAGGTCGATGTCTTTATGCCGCTCTTTGGTTTGTGGTTAAATCTTCTCTTCCACAATCTATCAAAGCAGGTCGGAATATAAATCAAACGTAGGATTTTTCTCTCGAAGATTCCAAGCGCGCTTTTATTCGACAATGGCCGAGTCCATACTTCTGCACAATACAGCAGGACAGCAGGACAGCAGGGACGAAGGTCTAACATAGTGTATCCTTAGTACTTTTCGATAGTGCTAGAGATTATTCTAGAGATAGATTGCCGAGTATTATTCTACTTTAGATCTCAGAGCTGACAGTTGACAGGTCCTTTTTAACAGCTTTTGATTCGCTATCAGCAAAAGCGTCTGCGATTGTTTACCTTGTTTTGCCAATATGTCAATATCGCCTGCTGAACCAAGTTATTGTACTCTAGTGGTATTAAAGGTCTCGGAGGTATTTTTACCTACCTTGGAAGAGTAGCGAGCGTTCTTCATAGGCGAAGGAGTTTTGCAAGAATACAAAACTAGATACATATGGCGCAAAATAGCTCATCTCTATTCACCCTATCATATGCAGTTTTGTTATCGATAAATAAATATTGGGTATCGATCTGCAACTCTTAGGTTTTCTCCAAGATTTGGTCTAAAGTGAACTCTTCGTCGATTTTCAAGCTTAAAACGTAATGATTACAAGCGTTTCAGCATTATATCAGATGAAATTGTGTATGCGATATTTATGAGACTTATTGCCTTGTAATTGGTGCAGGTGAGGCGGTCTCCTTTCTTATGGATCGGGCATATAGTATTAAGGTTCCAATCATCGGACATGCTGTCGTCAGACCATACTTCACAGATGAGTTGGTAGCGCAACCTTTGGTTGCCTCTTTACTCTTTTCTGCATCTTCTCGATTACAAAATTTCTTGCCCCCCTTTTCTTTTATCTGAATCTCTCTTTTCAAGCTCTTCGTCTGCGTTTGCCTGCTCGAATTCAACATCAAATCAGCGGTTTGTCGCAGCTGGTCTTCTGCGCGGGTTGTGGCTGTTGGTTCCTGTGGTCGGTTGCGATTGCAGTCTTTCAATGTTGAACTTTGTCACAGTTGTGATTCTGGTCACGACATTACTAGAATTTCTCATCCGAGTCGATGTATGGACATCGGAACGTTCGAACATCCAATAAACGGAAGAAGTGTCATCTATCGTGATCAGGTGATTTTCAAGTTGCCTTGTGAATGTGAGTTTTATTTCTTTATTTTCTTCTTCTACGATTTCCACAGATACATACTTAGGTCAATTTCTTTCTCGTTCTGTGATGTCAAAAATATTTCTTTCCAAAAATGGCTACATATATGTAGATAGATACACGCAATCAGTTCTGGCACCGTATACCTTTTGAATAAGCGATTTCCCCGACGACTGTAAGAATGTTTGTCACAAGTAATTTTTACCATTACATAACACGATTCTCACCCCTAAATAAGTATTTTTATATGTGAATGCCTTTTTTTCTGAATCAAACTATCGACATCTATGAAAAGATGCAAATAACCATTTCATAATTTTAGAAATGGTTTGCAACTTCGCTAATATTGTTTCGGTATTTATGATTGAATTTGTTAATGCCCGTGAAATGCGACATTGTACATCTGTATACATATGTATACATATGTATGTACATAATATATTTATTAAATATAAAGCTTAAAGAGAGTTTCGACATTTACCGGCTTTTGTTGTAGTTAAAGTAACCGACGTATCATCAATGGTTATTGAGTTGGACTACTACTACGGAAGGATCTAATTTCGAAACACAGAAAACACCAAACAGATTTTTATCTCTTGGGAATGTCAGTCAAACGTCCGAGAGTAATAACTGTCAAGAGAAAGCTTCTCAATTTGCCTTTGGGATATGGTTTTAAACTGTAGGTCCGCTCCATTCGTCTGAAAAAATATAACACGCACAACAAGAATGGTCGCGAGGAGCTAGGCCCGTTGCGGAAAAAATTTGTATTTTTTTTTGTATTTGTATGTGACGTTACATATGTAGATATGTATATGTTGATATATCAATTGGTTCGCTTGCAGTAGCCAAACGAACGAATTAAAGTCTGTGGAAATTATTCTCCTCATCAAAAAAAAAACCGTCTAAAATGTTGTAAGCAACATTGTGTGGCGACAATCCAGCAAAAGATTTCAACGAAACTATTGCTAAATATGTTCATTATTATGACCATGAGCCAAGCACGAGTATACCATAAAAAGGAGGAGGAACTCAAGCGCTTCAAGGTTCCTTTTTACGTTTCAAAAGAGACGAAATATCGCCGGCGCAAGCATTTCATTCGACGAGAAGCTTTTGAACGAACGATTGGTATCGAACGATATTTATCTGACATGTACCCACAAAGAACTTAAGCATCTGCTATGAGCGCGATCAACACCACGATTGAACGAAGACATGTTCCTTCGCGTTCTGTACAACAGTCGAGTCAGATGAGCCATGTCTACCCATGCGTATATCATCTCTTTTCGGGCCTTAAATACTAAGCAAGAATATAGACTTTCTGGGAGTTGAAACAATACAAGTGTGAACATTGTTTAGATCCTTAAATTTTTTTTAAAAATATTCATTTTCTGAAGATTCTTACTAGAAACTGAAAAAAACTTTGTTCTCGTAGTGTTTACGCTCAAAATTTGTACATAACTCGATTATGGTATAGAGCTCCACTCACTTATTGATGGCGTTTTCTCTAAAAATCAGGACTTCACTTTGTCCTAACTATTTAAGGCCACGAATAAGATATATGTACATAATTTTAAAATAATATCTCAGTACAAATGGTAGCCATGAACGGAGACACGCGCACTTTTCTTTCAACATCAGATTTGCTGACAAATTTTTTAACACTTTAGGAAATCATCTCTTCATTGGAGACTATCGTAGACGCCGTCACTCAGTGGTTAGTATGCTGGACTATTGATGGGGGATTTGAAGTTCGAATCCAAGACAACACCTACAAGTTTTTAAAGGTCCCATCTCCCGTAAATATATCTCAACTGCTTTGATTGAGAAGCCTTTTGGATATGGCAGCATTTCAAGCTATTTACGCTTCTCAAGACCCGCATTACGAATGGCTACAAGACACAGGGCCCTACGTCCTATATGGCCTGTTTCCGTCAACTATTTTTTTATTATTTGCATATAGGACGGCAAGTGTAATTAAAAATGTTGTTTTTCAAATTTTGAGCACTATTTTTGTAAGGGAATGGCTCTAATGATTTTACACATTGCTTACTTGATTTATGTACATTGAACATGTGCCATGAGAGGCCATATGTTTTTCATCAAAGAATCGAATAACAGTTCTTCACTCACTGACTACTTTTTTTTTATAAATTGACTTTTTTGGTTATGGCTCTGCCCATTTTTTTAATATTAATGTCCCGGCAATTTTTGACATATGCAAGCAAAAAGCATATCTAGTTCTGAAAAATTTTCGAAATAACTTTTTAGCCCTTAGTGGACTTTTTTCGTTGACATTTTAATGATTTTGACAAAATTTAAAGTCTGATGTCTAAATATATGTACATAAGTTCTAAGTTTTCTAGGACTTCATAGAAATAATTCTTTGGTTTGCTTTCAAAATGATCTTCGGCTATAAGTAGGGATTCACCATCATCAAAATTCTTTACACGAAAGTCTTTCTTTAGGAACAACTAGGAATCAGTAGATGCCAGGTCATGACTAAAAGGCAGATGAGCTAGTTTCTGGAAGCCACATAACTTCAACGATGGCAATTTGAGTGTTGTAAACTGGTGTGTGGCGATGAAAAACCTCGTATATAATTCTTATGCCGTGTGAAGTGCTTAGTTTATATCCGAGAAAACGGCTCCTCAACATGTTGAAATAACCGGAGCTTCTAGGCGTTCTTTGAATTTTTCCTTTAAAAAAAACTTGAGACCAAGACCAGGTGGTCAATATGTAGTACATCCCCTGATGTATCCCACAGTAAAAGGGCGAATGGCACTATAAGGTGTATAGGTAAGTAGACAGAGTCGGTGTGAACTAAATCGAGAGCGCACTAACAGTTTGTTCTCGCTAAAAACATTGGATATCACATATCACCTAGAACTGCCTTATTAGACAACATACCGACATGATTTCCAATTAAATAATTTTGAAAGGTCATGTAAGGCCAATGAGGAGGAGACAATTCTCAATCTTTTTTTACTTTGGAAGTATAATTTTGTGTGCTTCATTTAGGACCATACTAATAGTCAATACATGATTTCTCAACAGCAAAAACTATACCATGATTTTATAGAAACTATGCACATGTATTTAAGTTACCAGATTGTCGAGCTTTAGGGAAATGTTAACATACTGAATTAATGGAGTTTTCATATGAATTCCTTAGAGAGTTATGTAGGTATAACTTATCTACCCACATAGTAAACGATTTGTCATCCAAACTGAAATTCCAAGTGTCAAACTCCCCTACAACATTTTTAAAACATTTTCCTTAGTTGTATCAAAATCTTCAATTCATTTTAAAAATCCCATCAACTAGAAAAAAAAATAATAAAATTAATGAAACGCCAACCGAACCAAAGAAAAGCAGAAAAAAATCAATACTTTCTTTTAATAAAACAACCCCTATTAATAATGCCCACTCCCCCGAAGTCCCCACAACAACAAACATCGAGAGAGAGTTAAAGGGAAAAAATTTAAATTCAAATTCTAATCTAGACAAATACTTGAACATTTTTTCGCCGCCCAAAGCTAAGCGAAGGCTTCAGCAAAGGCAAAGAAAAAGACCGAACATGAAAAACAACACACCAAGGCGAAAAAAAAGCCAAGAAATTGTCAACCCTTGAAGCTCATCAAAGCCTTGCTTCCCTGACTCCCCCGCTGTTGCTGCTTCTTTGCTGATTGTCTCTTATTACCGTTGCGTGGAATTCTCGCTCCAAAGAAGGTTTTACTCCTTTCAAATCGCGAAATTGTAGCTGTATATACGTGTACCAACACCAGGATGTCAACCTCCAACCACCCATTCGCCCATCTACGTTCACCCTTATTTATATCCGAAAAAAGAATGGCATCGCGTAATCATCGTCCTAATTTAAATAAATTTCCCGTTGTCGTCCTTTGAGAGAGCAAATTTCTCTCTCTCTCTCCCTCTCTATCTCTCTCTCTCTCTCTTTTCCGCTACTACGCCGCGTGTACTGCTTTCGGTGGTGTTGTTTTTATTTCCTTTTTTTCTCATCTACCCTTTTCGGCGAAAACGTTCTCACCATTCATTTGCATTAGCCGTACTAAAAGTACCTAAAACCATTACCACTACAATCAAAAAATCATCTCAGCACAGACATTGTGCGTCTCCTTTACGTTCAGAAGCACTTGCTGCTTTAATTTCTCCAATGGTGGAGCAACCCCTTTTCAAGTGGGAGGCTTGCGATTTTTTTTAAAACGACAAAAAAAACCCTTTAGTACATGACTGTATTTTTGTATATTTTTCTAAATAGCAAATATTGGAATGAAAGAAATATAACCAACCAACTTCGTGCATAACTTTATCCTCTAATTAACATTGCAGGTAGGTGGTAGAGTACATGCAGTCACCATTGTATATCTTCTTCGAGCTGCGCTAGAGTAGGAATATAAGTGATCAATTAGAAATAAAACTTAGTATTTATACACTCATGACAAATAAAACGAAGGGCTAATCTCTACACACTTCAAGGGAGCAAGAGAAGACCATACAAAATATCTTCATTTGGAGCCTGGCGGGTCAAACTCAGAAGAGAGATTTTTTTTACCATTTTTTTACAGATACTAAAGTCATATCCATCCGAACGATACTTTAAAGGATAACTTGATGAAAAATATACCAATTTAAGAAAAATCAGAGCAGGGGTTCCATAAGGCAGTGTATTAGGATCCCTTTTGTATTTGCTATACAAGAGGGATGTATCCAACCCAATTGATGCAAGAATAGGTACATTTGCTGACGACATTGCGATTTTAACAAATGGAAAGAATATCGAAGAGGCGACAAGAAAACTGCAAAACACTGCAGACAAAGTTCTTAACCGAACGAAAAAGGGGAGATTCGAATTGAATGAGACCAAATCAATTCATATTAACTTCACAAACCAAACATTATCTATGATGCCAGTTACTATGAACACTCAACAAATGCAGCACCGCCAAATATGTATACGATGGAAAAAACATATGAAAATAAAAGGCATGGAGTTGGAAATCGAATACAAAGGCATGCAAGGGTTATTGGGAAGAAACTCGCATCTGACCGTTAGTAACAAACTACTGATTTATCAGCAAATTTTAAAGCCAATCTGGATTTACGGAATACAGCTTTGGAGTTGTACGAAGAAGATCAATATTCAACCAATATAGACTTTACAAAACAAAGTCCTAAGAAGTATCGTCAACGCCCCTTGGATCATAATCTGCATAGAGGTCATAACATTTCCTTAGTTGAAGAAGAAATAAGAAAATGCAGAATAGACTAAATATTGAGTTATGTGTCCACAAAAAAGTGTAAAAAAATTTAAATCTAAATTATTAGATGGAGTTAAGTAGTTCAGTTGTAAAAACTTTTAAAGGAAAATGTTGACCTTCCTAAATTTTTCGTCACCAGCCTTACTTACACAAAATTAAGTTGGGGACCTTACAACATATACAAAGGTATAAAGCCGTGGGAGTTCACGCTCTTGTTTTATGTGGTGGTATTCCATATGTAACACATATGCGGCAAATGCAATCACTGTTCTTTATGCCACCTCCGAATGATAAAGTCTGGCCAACCCACTGTTGCAAAACCCTAAATTTATCCCGAAGAACTGTATACTTCTTCACTAGAAAGTTCGTTTTTCAGGTGGAAAGGAAGGAAAGGAAATTAAACATCACACAAAGTAGACGTGACTTCTACATGGGCAGATACCCAACAGACAAAAGCAGGGTGGAATGAGGGCTCATATCACTTTTCGCCTCCTAAATTACTGTAATATCTGCACGGAATAATTGTATTTTGAGGGTAGCCAAGCCAATATCAAGTCTCTGACTATTTCCTGTCAATACCGAGATTGCCCTATGTAGTTTTTGATCTATCTCTTCACCAGATGGCTGAGCAGTATAACTTTTACCATTACTAGGTCCCGGTCCAGAGAATAGATTATCATTCGTCTCGCTGTACTCGTGTGTAAGCTGTTACTGAAAATAGATGCTATCACCAATATCAACCGAGGACGAATGACACTACATGTCAGTTTTCCAGACATATTTGGCCTGAACTGGATCTAAAGCACTCTAGTAGTGTTACTGAAGAAATTACATATCAGCGAAAAAATAGGAGCTATTACTAAGCACTGCTTCGCTGGAATACAGCTCCACTTAGGAGCATGCGAAAGAATCGCAACTTAAGAAACTAAACTTAATTAAAAGCCAGATATATCTAGAGCTTTATATAGGACTCCAAAAGCTACTCAGCTTTCGGGAAAACTGATGTCCTTGTGATATCAATCTCTATTTAAAGTCTGAATGAACTCTGACTGTGAATGGCCACGCCTGCCTGCATTACCTGCCTTACTAGTCGTAATGTTTGTATTAGGTACTAACTTTTATTTAAGTTAAGTGTGCTTCGCTAAGAAAAGGTTTTTGGTCTTTTTTCGCAATATATGTAAGTGCCTCTCATCTTCGTTTTGCAACGTGTATGTTGTGTCTACTTGTCTCTTGGTATACAATTCAGGCAGGGCGGAGGGTAGATGTGGTGCTCTCTCTGATGCCCTCTCTCCAAGCTAGAAGCTAATTCCCTTAGCATTTCTCATTCTTCTATTGTACTCTTTTAACTCCATAGTATACCCGTGATCTTCGTATTTTAACGTACTAGAGAGTACGGATTCCTTGGATATTAGTTAACCCTTTTCTTTCTAGCCTCTTCAAATCCATTAAGACTATGCTTTTGAAATTAGGAAAGAAATATTTTTCCATGTTATTTCCCCAAAGAAGGATGTAGTAGTTGACTCCATTGCTTGGCTAAAACAAAGAAACTTCCTTTCCTTAATATTTGTGTATATAATGGGCAGCAATACAACAGCAATCTGCCGTCTCAGATGAAGTGGGTTTTGGTTTAACCTGCACAATGCACAATGATACCTTGCATAAACACCTGGACTACGCTGATGATGTCTACGGACTGATGGAATCTATTTTCTCAATTCGATAGAAGAGTTAAAGAGAGTTAAAACACGTTGCATCTCTCGGCACTCTAGCTCTCAGGCATTTTAGATGCCTTATGACCGATGAGAGGTATTTAAGTAATTAAATTTCTTTGCGCTCAAGCCAGGCTCTGGGCATAATTTTATGCAAAAAACAATTGCAGTGGAATCTTTTGGGAATTCACTGCTGGCGTCTTCGTGAAGGACAAGAGCTTTAAACTTCACAATTTTAAGTACATCCAAAACAGTATAAAAGTGACAAGGATGAACCCTCTAACTGCAGGAAATAAGATCTCCAATGAGCGAAAGATTTTCCAGACCAAAGTAAGACAAAATTGTTTTTCTATAAAAATAACGTTAACGTAGAGTTTAGTGTTGACCAAAGGCTCACTAAATGTAGTTTTCTATAATGTTTCTCAGACGAAGTGATCTCTGACATTAGGGTAGTAATCGATATAGCCTCCTGCTTTTCAAAAGTTGTCAATTTGTTTCCTTGATAATTTTTCTTTGAATCAAAAAGGCAATATTTCGGGTAATCAACGTAATCTACCTCTAACTAAGCAGTTGTAGAGTTCTACTTACCGCACAGAGACCAATAACCTAATAGTTGATATTAGTGACCACAAGATTGTATCTTAAAAACTTAAGCTTAAACTTATTCTAAGTATAGCATAGCACCGCATCTTTTGCAAGAACCCTTTTCCACCCACAGAGCACTTTCATCCTATCCCATCATGGTACTCTTCCCGCGGCTCCCATTAACCCCATTTGCATAGAAATGAATACAAACATAAGAAAAAAAAAAAAAACAGCGCAAGCGGCTTGAGAAACGCGAAACCAAAAGGAACAAAAAAAAAATCCTTCAGAAAACTTTCTCATTTAAATTTAATGAAAATGTCCTTCTTCCTTTTTCGTTTGGTTTTTTTTTGCCGTTTCTTCTTAGACTCTGGTAAAAACACCACCAGCAGCATTTCAAGAATTCTTAATATATATCTTTTTCCCCTTTTTTGCTTGTCTAACCCAACTGTCTTACTCCTTCACTCCTTCATTTGCACTTTTCCGTAGCTCTTGTACACCCACCTCTTCCGCCCACCGACAGTTTATCCTGCTTTCATTGATTATGATGGTGTGCGTTCCTCTTCTTCTGCTTTTTCCTCATCATCATCAGGATATGCAAAGCAGCCCTTTCGTTTACTTTCTCTCTACAATCAGGACAAAATATATTTCTACTCCTATACACATTAAGCAGAAAGGACTTCTTTCTTTCGTGTGCTGGTTTTTTTTTTCTTTTCTTTTCCTTCTTTCTTTTAATTCGAACTTTTCTTATGAAACCATCTTGATGGAGTTTGTGTTGGTGATTATACCAGCGGCGATGCAGAATAGCAGGCAGCAGAAAGGAAAGCATCCTTTGAAGTTTGGATTTCACAAAGGAGAAACCAGCGAGCCGTGTGTAACCAACCTGAGCTCACGACCTGGTACTACAAAAGGATATGGGTACCGAGCAGCAGGCTGGCAGGGGAGTTGTTGGTGGAGACGAGCATTTTTTTTGCTTGTTCCTGTTTTGCAATTTTAAATAATTTTTCTCTATGTCTACTCATTTACGTCGGTCCCAGTGTCCCTGTGTTGGTGTGGAATTTGAATATATATGACACAGAGCAGAACTGTGGAGAGTCCTGTAATGAATCCTTACGGGATCATGATGTAATGTAAGAAGAATTTGAAAATTAAGAAAACGAACTGTGTGGAGGACAGGATAGGCATGTATAATAAGGAAGTTGATACATGGAAGGATACTGAAGGGAAAAAGGTGGAAATATTATCGGGGTACAGGTGCGGGGGTTGATTCTCTTTAGCTCGAAAGGGGTGGCACGTGGTAATTTTGAATTTTTTCCTTATTTTTTTTTTCTTTTCTTTTGCAAGTCAAACGAGAAGAGAGAAAGGATTTTTTCTCATTTATTCTTTTCACGTGAAGATGTGATGCTTCCCCTACATCAAACGTTATGTCTTTCGATTTTATGACACGCGATGCAAATTAGGAGGGAAATTAAATCAAAACGAAGGAAATGAAGTAGCCTGTGACGTAAGATTTGCTTTTAAGCAGTTATCATTTTCTCTAGAATATATTTTTTCAGTCATTTTATCTGAAGATTTCTGGGCATTTGTATATTTTATCTTTAATGGGTTGTAATCTGAAGATGAATACTTCTTGCTGCTAAGTCTGAATTTCGTTACCGTTTTGACTGTATGTGCATATGTATGTTCTTAAAGTAAGGAATAATTGACGCCTTGAGTTGAGCCAATAGCTGCATAAGGTATAAATAACGTTAACACCTAGTCTCGGACCTAAAGACAATTTATTACTGACAAAAGCCTTAACGTGTTCATATGTATGTACATATATCCAGGCTTAAAAAATTGCACAAGATTCTCTAAGATTATTCTTTTCAATCACCATACATTCCTCAGCGCCGTGGCTCAGTGTATAGTGCGTTAGATTCCTGAGCGAGAAGTTCGAGGTTCGAATCCCACAAAACACCAAAAAGTTTTATCACGGACCCACCTCTCGCGAATCTCAGTTAAAAACAAAAGGCTTTCAGATATGTAGTTTAACGGTAAACAGTAGCTGACTTTCTTTTGTGCGAAAAAATATAACACACAAAACACGAATGGTCGCGAAAAGCTATACCCTGGGAGATTTATAACAAGTAGGTCTAGTACAGCGTACATAAATGTGCCCAACTCGACCTAATCGCCAGAAAAAGTTAGGAAGGCCGCCTAGGAACGAGTAGGTCATCTGTTAGTTTCTTCTTGAAGAGCGTGTTATTCTAACGCTTCTATTACTAGCGTACTTGAAATATTGGCAGCTTTGTAGTGTTAAGCCTTCACGACCAGAAACAGACTAAACAAATCTTAACAGATAAAAGAACGAGCTTTTTTGAATGTAAATAAATCATGTAATATAAAAAATATGAATAGTATTTAAAAAATATTTCCAATTAAGAAAACTGTGCGAAAATTTGAGAACTAAACCGGCTAGTGTAAGAAACTTCATAAAGATAGTTCGTGAGACTGACATGCTTTCTTATAACAAAAGCTATCCGCGTACTCGACTGATGCGCACAGATGAAAGAATTGCTGATGTTGGTCAAAAATGTGCCTAAAAAGTCCAAGAAACTTAACTCGTCGCAGAGGTCAACAATTGAATATAAGTCGTAGTTCAATAAGGAGTATATATCGAAAAGACATCGGATTATTTAATTGCAAATGAGTTTTGTAGTGGTGGCATCATTGGTTCCCATTTCCTTGAAGTTGAAGCTGGCAACAACGTTACTGTGAACTGTTGTTTGGTCGCAATTGAGCGATTTGGATTCAGACGGGCTTTGGTTGCAGGTGGAAAGTACAACACCAACCATCAAACAGTAGCTATTCGGTGCGATGCGTTCAGTAAGCGTGTTATTAGGAGTTTTGAAGACGTACTCTGAACCCGTGCAAGCCTTTTGAATTTCTTTTTGTGTACTATTAAGACTTTGTAAATATCTCAGCACCTGCCATGTATTAATATGAAGTTTACTGTCCATTTTTCAATAAGTTAACTTTCAGTAAAGTTTGGAGTTGTGAGGGCGAGAATCCAGCTGAAGTTATTCATTATTATGACCTTGAGTCAAAGCAGGAGTTCGTGCAATTGCGTTAAAAGGATGATCGATCGCAAAGAAGTTTAATGTCGTACCATCATCTGGGAAGCCATGGCCACATTGATTTTGGATTCACAAGAAATCCTCTTAACGCATTAAGCTGCATGCAACGGTAAACGTACATACATATGGACATACATACGTATGTACATCCCCATAGCTGAATCCCGTATAGTTTTACTGGTTTACGAGTCTGTTTATGTATTAAAAGTTCATTGTAAAAGCTACATCCAAATGTTATGTAAAGTCATGACCGCATACAACGCGGGTATGGTTTCAAAAAATATTTACATATTTTGAAGGTAGCTCCAGTGCAAGCAAAGATTACACATGCATAGGTACGCACATTATACATATGCATGTCGTTCCAAAGAGCACTTTGAGCAGAATTCAAATATAATTTTTTTTTAAATTTTAGACCCTCAATATGACGCCATAATTCACGAACGTTTTAAAAAATGTGTGCCCAAAAATTTGAAAATGAAACATGGAAGTATATCGTTAAATATTTGAAGTCTCGAACAGTTTTCAAAATATCAGATGATAACAGATACTTCATCTTAAAGAGTTTCCCCATGCGCCTTGATATGCTAAGAAGAAATATTTTTTTTAAGTTTCTATATAAAGACTTTTCAATCGTTAGTTCAATTCATTAAAAAAAAACTCACTGAAATTAGTTGGATTTCAGAAGTGAAATGGAAAAGACCCGACAATGCAAAAAAAGGCAGCAGTAAATTATTTTTGCCCATGCATAGGCATAAGATAAATTCTTGAAAATAGTTCTTTTAGTAGAATCCAAATATTTACCAATATGTATTAAAAAAAATATGTCCATAATATATACAGTTGTGTTCAAAATAATAGTATTGCTCCTTGACAAATTATTGCATAGCAAATCTTAATATGTTAAATTGTTCAAAATCTGAATTCAGCAGGCAAACATTTTTAATGGAATCAGAAACAGAAACATATTCCAAAATTTTTTTCCAAAATTGGGTATGTGAAATATCAGTCATTATCTGGTTTACAGGGAGAATGCACCTGTTCAAAAAAATAGTAGTGCGACAATTTGACTCAAAAAAAATTTAACTGAAGTGTAAAGAATTATAAAATTGAATAGTAAGCATGGGCATACATTATGAATTAAATTTTATACAAATTCATAAATGTACACATAAATTTTAACCGAAAACTGTGGGCCGAGCAAAACATTGCACTAAGGAAAAGAGAGAGCTCATTCTCAAACTACGCGGGGAGGGAAAGACTTACAAGGAAATTGAAATATTATTTATTACAAAGCAACGATGATTGCTAATGCTATTAAATTTAATTTCCAAGTCAGAAACTAGAGGAAGAAAGAAGAAAACATCGACAATAGACGACAGGCGCATTGTCCGATGCAGAAAAAAGTACGCTTCTGCTTCGTCCAAAATCATTCTAAAAGCCCTTAAACTGTATGTTAATGTAGTGACAATTCATAGATGGCATGTGGAGCATAACTTGTTTGCACGGAGCCCCCGCAAGATGCCGCTTCTAACTAACCAACATGCAGCAGCTTGAATTAAATTTGCGGAACAACATATTCAAAGGCCTGGTGAGAAATAAAAATAAAAAATAAAAATAGTCCTGTTCAGTGGTACTGGTTCCCGTATGTTCCCGGTCCATCCAATGACGAATATCGCCCCAAATACACAACAAAGACAGTAAAACATGTTGGCTCAAAAACAATGGTTTGGGCATGTTTCTCCTACCGTGGTGTGGGACCGATCTACCTATTTAACAAAATAATACGTTGACATTTTAGACAATGTTATGCTTCCCTCTGTCAAATATGAAATGCAACTGAAATGGGTCTTCCAACAAGACAATTACCCCAAACATACAAGTAAAAAAGCCAAAGAGTGGCTTCGGGTCAAAACGATTGAGGTTATGTCATGGCCCGCACAGTCACCGGATTTAAATCCTATTGAAAACCTTTGAGGTGACGTTAAAGGGAAGCTAGCTGGTGCTAGGCTATCTAACAATCGGGAGCTTTGGCAGGTGGTAAAGGATGAGTGGATCAAAATAAGCGTTGAAAGATGTCAGAGCTTGGTTGATTCAATGCAACGCCGATGAAAGCGGTTTTGGATAATAAGGGGCCAACCACAAAGTACTCAGTTTATTTATCTAATATTGTTGTTTCCTTATTTTCAAATCAAAATTAATTCTGGCTACCACGTCAAGCTACTTTACATAATTTGTTGAGGTCCACTACTTTTATTTTGAACTCAGCTCTATGTACATACATATGTAGTTCCTCGCGCGTTCTCAAAAAGTCCTATCGAAAAGTCTTTATCTGACAACTCAATTCTTTGCTCTATTCCATTAAAGAAATTACACCACCATTGGTTAAGAAATAAATGGAAAAGGTTAGCATTTTGTATGAAAAAATAATCATAAATTTTTCTATTTATAAAATCAACATGAACTAGTTGATATGTATGTCGTTGGTAAATAGTGAGTATAGCCTTGTGCGTAAGATCGCTTTAACTGAGAGTCGGAATTGCGTGCCTTTATTCTGAAAAATCTATTTGAAAAGCATGATTTTGTATGTTTTTGTATTCTCTTTGAAATTATTTTGATTTTAAATGGAGTCATTCCTGCAAAACTTCATGAAATGTCTTTGCAACACCAAAAAATACGTCACAGCATACCATTTTGCCATCCAAACATTTTCCGATAACATTAGTGGTGCTGTGTATCTATTCTGTACCTGACAGAATGTCTACCTCTTATAAATGGGCGAACCTTTTCTAAAATGGAAAAAGTCTCGACATATGGTAGCATCCAATAGTCCCTTATTAGAGATGTGGTGCCTAAAGTGGGAACGTGTCTTCTATACATACGCATGCAGGCTCGAAGTCATCTTTTTAACCGCTGCTTTTTATAACATATGGATTTATGTATGAGTATGTTCCGCTATACTGAACTCGTATACATAAGTCAGTATTAGATAAATGAAGGCTGGGATCATACAGCTTTAGGAGAAAAGACTTTGTAAGGCATGTGGTTATCGATCGGGATCACGTCATCCCTGTGCAAAATCTTTTACAGAGACATTCTGCTTACTTTTTCGAAGACCACCAGGGAACGATAGCATGTAAAAGTATATACGTACGTAAAGGTACATATGTACATACACATGTTTAAGTACACCCATTAGTTATAATTTAGTACTTTTATTGATTATCTTACTATGAAACCTAATGATATCTAAGATCACGTAATTACCCTTCCCTAAGGCTAATACAATTTCCCCCCATTTCTCAACTTAAGTACATACTTGTTCCTTTATATTTTCCATTGAAATTAGCATTTCATTAGAAAAACCTCTTCATCCATCCTTAAAGAAGGAAACAGTGAAATCATAATGGGGCTACAATCTAAATTACAATTTTTAATTGAATTATAAAAAAAAAATGACTAAAAAGCACAACCCTCATCTCAGTGAAAAGAAGAACAAGAAATCCACTTAGCCTTTTCTAACTAGCAAGGATCATCATCCTTTTCTTTCATCCTTTCATTAATTATGATAAAATAAAATGAGAAGCAAAAATGTAATGAAAATTTCCTCTGGCTCCTTTCAGCGGCCATTAAAAAGCTTACTTACATTTAAATTACACGAAGCAAAACATCGAGTCACTCACACCAATACATTCTCCCCACGACTCCCCTCCCCCCAACAAAAGAAACAGCAACCCGCACTCGAAGCAACACTACGACAGCAAAACATCCGTCGTGGTACGCTGCTGGTAGCTAAGTTATAATGATAATAACAAGAAAAGGATATGGCCGTATCTTTCTCGTCATCGTCCACCCCTTTCCTTTTGCTTTGCGTTAATCCAGACATTTTAACTTGAGCACAGGATACCACCCTTTCATTACACAGTATCTTCAGCCCCTCATCCATGTCATCATCGTCCAATTTTGTGTGTGTAATGAATACCCAAGAGCTCGGCGAAGTTGTCGCGTCCTCCAGTAGCAATCCCCTTTTCTGTGTTTCCGTTAAAGGGATACATACAGCACTAAAAATGGAATCTTTCATAACTTAGAAATTAACCCAACGAATGATGGGGACGAAGTAGGACCCTCGAAATATTATAAAAAAACTGGGATACGGGATGAATTTCAGAATTAAGCTAAGGGCGGCTAAAAACTCAAGTATACCTCGTCATATCGCCATAGTCCTTCTGTACAGCACACTCTTCTCGGCCCATTGTGTTCGTAGTTGTTGAGTTTGTTTTGCCTTCCCTTTTAATACATTAAAACAACAAGCGCGTAATTTAATATTCCCATTAAGCCGCCATTAAAGAATGCAGAAAATGAACGATAGAAGGATCTACGCTCTCTCAGTAATGGTGGTGGTGTATGATTAAGAATGTTTGCTTCTGCGTGGGTAAAATGCTGATACAGGAGCAACCCCTTTCATTACAATGGAGTGAAATTGCCTTTTGTTTTATTTTTGTTTTATACAGTTTGTGCATGTTGCTTTGGAATCCTAGAGTGAAGGTCGCCTTTAGTTGTGCAAATTATTTGCCAAAAATTTGTTACGGATGCAAATTACTAAACCACATTTAAACTGAATAGAAGATGTAAAAAGTACAAATCAATGTGATTCTGAGAAAAGGGATCAAGGATTTTTTTTGCAGTTGTAGAAAATAATTAGAGCAATTGTGGGTTGCATTGAATTCTTATTCGACAGGTCAAGATGCAGTAACGTGCTGAGTTTTTGTTGCTGATGTTAAAATTCCTTAAATAGTATCGTTGTATGAAAATACAAAGCTACCTAACATTCTACCGAATGTTTTGTTTCGATTTTACACACATCTTTATATACTTACCTACTGTATCTAGTAGCTATACAGTTCATTTACCTCGGTAGTAGTTTCTTAAAGAAGACCAGGTATCCTTGGTACTCATACATTGACTGAATTTTGTTTTTTAAAAAAAACTTTTGAAATTGGTCTCTTCTCTGGATATTGTGTAAATTCTTTTTACCATGTTCAGATACGAGTCCTTAATAGTTACTACAATACTTGGCTGTTGAATAAGTTAAGTATTCACATAATTTCAGGTCTACTATTGTCGGGATGGCGCGATATGGTAATATAACTCACACTGGAGATTTGATGACCTCACACGGCATTTATCATGTGACCCCGGCTTCTTGAATATGTCGTCTGACGCAATTAAACCAGAATCAGTCTCTCAGAATTCAGCTATTGTGCAAATTTAAGGACGAATTTCCTTGTGCCTACAATTGACTTCGGACTTTGGTCAGAATCTGAGCCAGAAATGGATTGTAGTAAAATTTTTACGGCTTACATTGGCTTACATAGAGCTTTTCGTAAGGCAGATGCTTCTGCAATCCTAATGGCCATAAAGTGTCTGAATATCGGTATTTGCAGTAACTTTCTGGTTCCGCTTAATGATCAATTCTTTATTTCGAAAATGCAAGAACTCTCTGAATTCGGTCACAAAGCTGAAACTCTTTGATTGTTGTCTGCGTTTTAGAATTCATCGGGAAATGAAAAATTTCATGAGAAAAATTTTTTACAACATGAACCAGAATTGGGGCTTTCTGCCTCCTCGACCAGAGCTTCCATTGGCAATAGAGTTCGTTACTAACACAATTGTGTGTAACCTGACTCTGCCGGATGCAGGAAGACCAAACGAATGCTGCCTATAGTCTATAAGACGTCCTTGTATCTTAAAAATCAATTTCTTGGCGATATCAGGCGATACATATACATATGTACATATGTAGGTAGATGATCGGTGGTGATGTGGTGAGTTCTGTTATTGTAAACTACTTACTCTGTTTTTCTGAAAAATGAGGACATAGCTTACCCTCAGCTTAGCGGGGAATTCCTACACCTAAAAAGCGGAGAAAAGCAAGATTCAAGGACGACTATGATAACCGAAATAAATAAAAAGGCATTTGAAACTGCACATATCCATAATTTATCAGGTGGAGACCAATAGAAAATAATGCCTAAAGCAATTTGCAGTGGCACTAAAGTATTTACTGTCCGATTAGACTAATGAAAAAATTGTCCTTGTTATACACTTTGAGCAGCTTTTAGTCTGATATCACTATGGAGCAGCCATTTTTATCCCCACCAATTCCTACGATTAGAACAATTTATTTTCTTTGATGCAGCTATCGATTTTGGACTTGCAAGTTCAATTTAGGCATTTTATATTGCTGATAAAGATATAGAGCGGTGACCTACGATCTCCTCATAATCCTTCTTATTACCTACTTACTTAGGTGGCGCTACCGTTCGTTGATGTCCCCTTCTAATTGTGCGCTCCACCTTAGGTGAGGTCTTCCTCTACTGCGTTGTCCCTCCGGGTTAGATTCGAAGACTCTGCGGGCCAGAGCATTGATGTTCATTCGCTCTACATGTCCTAGTCATCTTAAGCGACTGATGCGCAGTTTTTGGACTAACTCAATGTCGCTGTACTACAGCTCTTATATTTCATCATTGAATTTTCTCCTTCAAAGGTGTTGTTGTCAGAATCAATAGCGCAGCCAAGGTAGACCAGGTCTCTTACTACTCCGAAGTTATAGCTTTCGACTGTGACATTATGTCCAATTCTCCGATGTTATATGTCCCTTCTTCTTGACAGCATATACTTGTTTTTATACCCATTTAGCGCTCAACCCATTTGCGCAGCTTTCGTTTCGATACCAGCGAACGCATCATTGACAGCCCGCTATTAAGGTGTTAAAAGAAAACCATTTTTCTGTCCTTTTTTCGCTTGCCAGCATGGTCAAGAGTAGTTTCGTTCCTTTCCTATGGTTCCGGTTGCGTCATAACCAAGGTTTTTTTTTTACGTTGTAGGGATGTTCCCCCGTACAACCCCCAACTTTATATCCTCATATACAACTTCTAAGACGGGGGTCCGGTTGATCCGATGCTAGTTACCCACTGTGGTGGGTAACAGGTCAGCAACAGATGCCCCGCCTGGCACATTCGTGCCAAAGTTAACCCGGCTAAGTTTGCGCTGGCCTGAGTGTCTAGCTCGACATATACAGTGGAGACTAAGCATACGCTCATCGTTAGTTCACTATTGAATACCTATCCAACAGGCACCACGTGGAGGTGATGATGCGTATTTGCCTACCAAATCCCTCACATTCAGCAGCATAAAATCTAATGAAGTGAAAGATACCCGAACACCTCTTCATGAGGTAGCTGAACAAAACAACCTCATCCTTTACTGGGTATCAATACGAAGTCACTGTGACTTTACAGGGAATTTTTTAGCTAACAAACTAGCATGGCAAGGTTTTTCTGATACGAATAACAAAATATAACCCACTGACAGTCAGAAACATCTCGCCTAATTCCATACCACTAGAACAAATTTAACGAATGCCTTTATAAAATTTAAAAGCGATGTGACCCACCTGGCACAACTTTAATATCAACACAATGGCCAGCACACTATTATTAAGATTTGATGATATTGCAGTTAAACACTAATACAAATAAAAAAATGTGCGCTAAATCTATTCGTTTGCGTTGGAGCTCTTTTTAAGATCATCATTCATTGCTTTCTGGGTGGACACATAAAGCAACTTCCATCAATACATCTGAAAACGCAGTCTGGTACCAGTTTAGTACTTTCTGATGGGACACATGAAGCAATCTCTGTGGACCTTAACTTTAAATTCAAAAAAAACTTTTTACTTACTTAGAAGCAAAATAATATCCTTGGATTCTTTTGTATCTTCCATCACAGGAACTCCCAACGGCCAAGGTAGTATTTCACATCATCATGCATTGCCAGTACAGCTCGGCCTCTGCAATAACAGCCAACAGTCCATATATCAATCAAATATTGACAACCAGCTCTTACACACACGTACATATGTACATATACCGGAACAGATAGACTTTTGTTTTCCGTTTCATCTTCAAACAATCACACAGCATCGCAACATATCACTTCAAAAGTCCTTCTCCCAAAAGTCCAAAACCAACATCCGTGCTCCATTAGTTGTTAGTCCGTAATATGGATACACGCACAAATTTCTAACATCCGTTTCCACACACTCAGGACATTACTCTCCATCAATTTCCCGCAATTCCACGCGAATGTCAACCTGTCTATGGACTACCTATGCCCCTGGTCTCAGGGGCTCTATGTCGATATAAAAGCAAATAATTGTTCACCATTAACATATTGTGAATCCACCTCCACATACTAAAAATCACATTCGACATCTCACGTCCTTCAATCTCTAATATTTATGGAGTGGGTGGAGTGAAAACACAGCCCACAAGTATCACATGTCGTCGAGATGACGACACACTAGTTGCGATGTAAACAACCCACCAACAACAGGAAAAAATATTGAAAAAGAAGCAAGCGAAGGAGTCATTCATGAATTGGCCCCGCCGCATGCCCTCTACTCACAGTTGTGGAAGGAGGATGTGTGTGGTTGTGTGTTACGCGACTACTTTCACCGATTTGCACGACTGACTGATTGAACTGCCAGACAAAAATCCAAAAAAAAGAGAAAAAAAACTCCCGCAGTAAATGTCCTTGGCCCCCAATTCGATTTTTTTTTCTTTTTTGTATCTATAACATCCTTTGCACACACAAATAAGGATGAGAATGTAAAATGTGTGGTTATGGGGGTGAGAGTGGTTTTTCCCGATTTTTGGAAAATCCTTACCACATGTTGTGTGGAGTATCTGCATATGCACATTAAATGGGGTGGAAGAAGGATATGTGCTCGGGAAGGGAAGTCGATGACCTAGTGCAATGATGTTTAGATTTTTTTACATTTTATGTTTTTTTTTCAACCACCACCATTCACAACCCTCAGATTTAGAAATTCACAATTTTATGCAAAAAGGAAGACTATAGGTTTTTTCATGTGTTTCCGTGGTTTTTTTTTTTTTTGAAAGGATGTGTGCACTAGGTCAGTGTTTCCACACATGGGGAATATGAGTTTATTCTAGGAAAAGGACATAGCAGTCTTGCGAATTGTATGGTTGTATCGACACGTGTATCATCCTCTTTTCGAGTGGTTATTATTGTGTGCACTAAGTGCAAAAAGGATTCACTTTCGTTTCTAACGTAATGACCCTGTTATTATGGGCCTTTTGATGTTAAAGGAGTTATTAGTTGGATTCCTGCTTGGGAAATTGAATTTTTTTCGTGTGCGTGTGTTTGTTTGGAAAGATTTTATTATCACATTTTCCTAAGTGTAGTGGTCACTTCAAAGGGAATGTGAGAGCAGAGCGTTGATCAAGGATTAAAAGCTTTTCTGGATGTCATTGGGGTAACAGGGTTATGTGTGAAATTTTATTGAGTTATGGTTGTGCATTAAGGTTGAAATGTATATTTATTAGTACAAGAATATTTTCAACTGATGATTTAGTTGATATCTCAAGAGGAATAAAATTCATTATTTTCACTAAGTAAGGGTTGTCCTTGTTGAATACACCAAAAATAAAATGGTCTTCATTTTCTCCACAAATTTACAGATATGTCCCCATGATCCACACTGTAGTGTAGGGGATAGGTAAGGTCAGGGAGTCTTGCACAACTTCAGTAGGACACTTAGAAACCAGCAGATAAAGACCATGCTCTTTCTCCCTTTTGGGTTGCATAAAGATTTACCACAACTGGCGTTGAGAATAGAGACTTCGCGAAAGGATACGAGCAAACGTGAAAAGAGCTAAGCATAGCCTCTTAACTAGGCCACAAAGGGTCACCTTGCACTAGTGGGCTTCGAAAAAGGCTGTAGATAATAGCATCTATCCTGAATAATGGAAGAAATTGTATGTTATGCTTGCAAGAATATGTGGAATAATGCCTTGGCATAGCTTCTATTTGACAGACCCCAAAAAGTTAAGACGCACTTCTATTCCATTCTTTTGATTATTGAATATCTCTGCATATACCTATGTACATATATTCATAATTGCAGTTTCAATGCTGAAATTAACTTGACAACGGCTCCTTCTTCATCTTTCTAAAAGCGGAGAAGACGTGTTCTTGGTCTTTAAGCCCATAAATGGGCATTCACTTCAAATTACCTGCGGGGACTGTACTTGAACTTGAACTTTAATAACTATGATGACTAGGAAATGTGTATTTGTGAATACAAAATCCCTTCAATAAATGCAGTCACCGCCACTTTTTTTTCTCTTTTCCTTCTCACAGGAGAAGAAGCACCGATTTAGGGCTCAAGAAATATATGTATGTGTCTATCTGCCTGGTACAGATTTCGATGGCATAGATTGAATGCTGAAAATACTAGGACATATTACCGCCACAGGCATCGAGACTTTTGGGTTCGAAGACACCAGCTTCAACTCCATTCGCTTTATCTGTGAACCGAACCGAATTTCTGGGGTCAATTGACGGTTAACCATTAGACAATTCTGTATGATCTATATTTCTAACTTAAATAACGGTTCAAAAAATGTCCGTTTCAAAAAATTACAGCTGCAATATGTTTGTATATTTAGCAGCCATTAACCTTATGTTGGTCTATACTTAAAAGGTATTGTAATATGTAATATATCATGCTTAAATTAAGACTAAAAGTTCTGCTGTACGAGAGGCAAATGACAGATTATTTTTAAAGAGACCGCTGTATGATGAATTTTATATGAGACTGCCAAATGAGTCTAGGACAACTCCAATTAATGATGATAAACCCAAGATTGAGATTTCTTGTGGAAGGTACTGTTTCACCGCAACCAAATATCTGACAAGCGTCCGAGAATAGTATGTGCCAGGAAAAGTTTCTAATTATTTAATTCTAATTCGGATACTGCATTGAACTGTAAGTCTCTTTCATTCTTGCAAACAATATAAAAAGAACGAAACGAAAAGCAGCGAATGACAGCTATGTCTTTAGACCTTTTTGGGCGGTTTGTGTTAAGAAATTATTTTAATTTTTTTTATAGAACAGTTTTATAAGATTTAATGCAAAGTATCTTTCTGGTGCACTACTATAAAGAGTCTTGCTTACCTCTCGAAATAGTATTGTTTTGCTCAATGGTTAAAACAATCACGTCATTACAGAAACCCATTGCGATGTGGTTGAATATACATATGCGAATCAATCTATTCAAAAATTTTAGATGACTAAAGTTCACAAAAAAATGTTAAGAACTCGCGTTTGCTGCCAACCTTTACCTTCACTTAATGATGTCAACGCTTTTATGGAAAGTTCCCTCATGATCTAGAGCGAATTCTTAAAACAGTGATAGAAAATTGTAAAGAGCTGCGTCTGCTTTGTGAATATGTATATTCATACAAGACCAGATATGTACATATGTACATATATAGACAATTTTAACACTCGCTTTTCCATCATTTTCGGAAGAACAATACAACGGCTTTGCACAGAAAAGTTGTGCAAACTAAATCATACCGTCTTTACTGCATTAAACATCGAGGGCATGGATAAGTTCCCCAATTAACCCACTCCATGTGCACTTTCACAAAAAGGATTCGAAAACAAATTTGCAAAAGTCTTTTCGTTTCTATCCTGCTGAACACATCATTTGTGAGCCTACACACATTGCGGACTAATCAATATAACTTTTCCTTAATTTTTCCCTTCAGTGAAAGTCAATGAATACCATACCAGCGAAGAAACGAAAAAAAGTCTTCGACAAAAAGCAAAAATAAAATTAAAATATCGATCACTCTCCAACCCGTTTTGTCTACAAGAAAAAAATCATTCTGCTCCAAGCTAAGTACGAAGAAAAGAAATAAACGCCTGAGAGCAGCAAGAAAAAAACTCCCCCAACCAGAAAATGAGTTCGAAAAAAAAGAAAAAACGGCAAATCCTTTCTACTCCTCTTGTTGTTGTTGTGTATTTTCTTCTTCACCCCAGAGTTGAAAATAAAAAAAAAATCTACGAGTCAAAAACACAAGCAACAAAAAACGAAAAACGAAAAACGGATACGGATGCGTTCGATGTCTCAAAGCGGGGTAAAGGGTAACAAGTTTAAATGAGGAAAAAAAATCAGCCACCCCACACATTTTTTTTTTTGCTGTTCCCCTTCTATACCTACTTAATTTCGTTCACCCCTTAAGACTCAGCTCACAGGACATGCTGGAGACGACAAAAAAAAAAAAAAAAAGAAAACAACAACACTCACCCAAATCTTCGCCGATGCTTTTACTTTTTAATAGCAAACATTTTTTTCGTTTTAAATTTTTTTCTGTTCTTCAGTGTTTGCACGAGGGGTGGTGGCGGTGGCGGGTTGGGTGGTAGTGGGCTGATGGGGTTGTATCGTTGGGGTTGGGGGTGCGCGATTGATGATGATGACTGAACAGAAAGGCTCGCGGATAAGCGTTCTTCTGGGTGACACACAACAACTACAGTGACACGGTAAGGAGCAAATGAAATTTGTATGTGTGGGGTTAGAGACCGCGGAACGCAGCAAGGCTATCATTACTCTCAGAGTTACAAGTCTTGGCACCACCATTAAATGGGTAATCGTGGGCTATGTAAATTTGATGTTTGGAATTTCTTTTCGTCTTCCACATCAATATTTGAGGTGAGTAGCTCGAGGGGATATTCTTCTCTACCAATGGAAAGTGCGGTCTTCCCAGAGGGAGTAAGCAGTGCACCAGTGTTTCGAATTTTTAAATGTTCAAATTATGCAAAAAGTATTTTCCGTCTGTTTGGCGGTAAATCAAAATTAATGAAATTTTCATTCCACAACCGAATGGTAAAGCGAACAATCTGAACAGGGTATTCGATTGATGTTTGCTAAGACGAGAAATCGATTTAAATTAAATATGTTGGGAACTATTTAAAAGCATTTTTAAGGGTTGTTAGCACGATGAAGTGGAAATGATGTCAGAGCTGATATGTTTTTTTTTTATTAAGATGATGCGAAATAGAGGAATTGTTAAAAATTGTACGTTGGAAATTTTGCAACTTAGCAACAGAGCAGGTTACGATTCAAAATGGAATCGCTCGAACCACGACTAATTGTAAATTACGAGCCGTACATTCAATTTCAGTCAGTTTGACTTCAGGACTTTAGTCATCTGAATCAGTCATATAAATCAATTGCCTTTTAATCGTAAGTCTTGTACAAAAAGGCGGACCTTAAAAATGTTGCACATATGAACTTTTTATAACTGTGTACAATAACCCTTCAACTCCAATAATGAGAAACAAACCAAGAACTACCACCGCCTGAAATAAATTGTTATATGAAATGGGCTTACAGGTCTTTGATATGGTGGATAGCCAATTATATACATATATTCAGAGTGTATTGTACGTTTTGACCGAAACTAGATTAAACAAAAAAAAAAAAACACCTGGCCGTCATTGGGTCGATTCCCTATCGACATCTCAACTAAAGTAATCACAGGACTCTACGACCTTAGAGTCATATTTCGCAAATGCATAGAATAGTCCAAGGATATATGCAGAAGCTGCGGAGATGAGGAAGAAGTGGAGTCAATCAAACATGTGCTATACCAAGCCTCTCCCGGAAGAACGACGCCTACGTGTCTTAGGTCCCACGTTCCTGGCAAGCACCGCAGAGGTAACAGAAGCTCATATGTACATATATCGGGCCTGCAACAATTCATAAAATGTACCAAACTGTTTCAAAGTCGGTTTTGGTTTTCAACGTTTTTATTATTTTTCTGTACAAAAAAGGAGATTCACGATGCACCAGTGTCGACAAGTGAACGTGATGAGTCTTTGTCCATCACACACTCTTCTATAACCTAACATAAACTACTTCTAGATCTTAAGAATAGACCAAAACCAAATATGCAAGTGTAAACCCAAAAATGTGCTAAAGAAAACTTTAAAGTACACGCAAGATATCTATCACCGTTAAGTAAACTCTAGAACTGAGGTGTTCTCTCTGTGATAGAACCTCTACCGCAAGTATATAAAACAGGATAAAATGAGGAGGAAGCTCACCTTTGAAAAAAAGCAAAAACTTGATCATTAAGCCGAGCAAAAAAAAGTAGTGGACTTACTCATCCGTCGGAAAACTATTCAGCATTTTCCACGCGAAATTTATACCCAACCCAAATTCAATAGAAAGTTCTGAAGGCAAGATATTGTAATCATATATGTAATATGGCCAAGTTGACATTAAAGAGCGGAGGTTTTGTGAAATCGGAATCAGATAATTTAAGAAAGCTTATATTGGGTGTTGGAGTACATCAGACGGCAATGAACAAGTCTTCAAGCATTTGGTCCAAAATACTAGTTACGAGAGGGTTAAATCATGGTAGAAATACAGCCAAGAACAGTATCGGGTAGAAGGAGTAACGCAAAATGCAAAGATTCGTCGACTACAATGGATTGGTCATAAAGACCTAATTCACAAGATTTCTGCAGCCTAGAGAGCTATGGAAATTTATCGCTCAAAGGAGCCGAAACGTCAAGGATAAATCATGCCAGGAGATTTTGCTTAGAGGTTCGAAAGCTATGTATGTATGTAGAAGTGTATGTGCTTGATTCGACGTGTATGGTCGCAATGATATATTATTCACGCAATATGTAGTTTCGGATAGCAAATTATTCATCATTGCAAAGCTGCGTTTTTGGCTTAATACATGTACAGGATGACCAGATTAAAGTTCCACTTCCAATGATTTTCCACTTCGCTGAAGGGTATGTTGAATTGGCGTCCAAATTGTTCGTAGTTAATAGAATATAACGACTCTTTCCATTGAATTAATTGCATTTAAAAAGCCTGATTGCAACCTCAGTAGCTAAAAAAATTACACGTTGTTCGAATGATGAATTCCTTGTAAAACAAGACACGGCCAGGTACCTAGAAGTCGTCTTCCAGAATTTCAAACTGCGGCTTGTGTAACATTCGATTAACTTAGTTTTCCGATAATTTGTTTTTACTGTCCCCTAAGCCAATCTTATATATTACTCTGCTTTTACTCAAAATAGCAAGCGTCCATTGTGGACTTATGGCCTGTGGACTTATGACCCTGCGCCACGCACTCTACCTCCTCTCACATCATGAGGATGTCTTCAGCTACATACATACATATGTATATGTTCGTTTGTACTCGTATGCAGTCTGTTTTCGATCTTCTTGACAATCTTTTGTCATTATGACAATTACCATTTCACAATTTTGTTTGCCCATCTGCATTTTGTCAGTGGAATCCCGTCGTCCTTGCCATTCGAAGAAAGCGGGACAGAGATGCCTGTTGCTGGATACCAATTGATAAAACTTCTTTTCTTGTGTTGTATGTCTCTTGAAATTCCTTCGCCAGTATGTCGACAGGCAGTTATGGCGCACGCCTACCGTAACTCGTTGTGTAAAAGCCGCTGATTGCCCTAAAAGTTTGCATCTAAGCTTCTTTTATAGATTGCAGCTTACATGGCCTCGACCCAGATTTGAAATAATAGATTATTATTGATCGTACAACTTCTGTCAAAAGAAACATTTTCCATATTCTAGCTCGCAAATGTTTGGCATTATACGCGACAATACCGATAACATCTTTGTTGCCTTATTAGTTCGGTATCGCAGATGTAAGGATTAGTTTTGTATGCCTATGTATGTAATAAGCACTACGTACTTTATCTCCGGATTGGACTCTACTCGTATAGCATGGTCGTCGACTGTTTTAGTTACGCCCTCTAAGACCCCTCTGAGGCTCACAAGTACTTGTTTGTACAGTTTGCTTCATGCTCCTACAATGCATTCTATGTAATACATGTCAGCCGTTGCAGCACTTCGGTACTATTGTGCTGTATTTTTTTCAGGTGTTTAACTACCACTTATCTAATTCTTAACCAGGCATTTGATTTCATGCCCAGTTATCCTTATTGAAAGGTACTTTTCCAGATAGTAATCAAAACCAGTATAACACATTTAACTTGTCGAATACTTTTTTATCTTAATATTAGAAGATGTTTACATTTCCCCTCATTTCTTCTTTAAACGTGAATTATTCGGAAAGTATACAGTCGAAATAAAAAGTACTGAACTCTAGGTAAATATGTAGTTTCGCTTTAAGGGAGTCGGCATTGCGAATTCAATTCAAGACAAAAACAAGTACGGAATGTCGAATACTTTTTTTGATCACTTATATGAATTTGCTTTGTAATCATTCACCATTAACGAATTAATTTCTGTAGCAAACGTTTGGCTTATATGTAGGTACATACCTACATACATACATATGTGTACAACCTTATGCACATTGGTTTTCACATTAACTCTACACAAGTGTTTACACTTATTCATTTCGATCATGATCGTGTTCTATCTTAAATTTCTTTATGACAACGGGTTACAACTTTGACAACCCAACTCATCTGTATTGTACGTGTGCCACTTGATCCACCAGAATCTATTCAAATCTCTAAAAGTGTCATTCTCTTCATGAAGTGAGTTGAAAGGATTTCATTTGTGACGCGATAAATTTCCAAACTGTATTCATCGTCACGAGCCATCACTCAACACTTTCTCACTCTACAACCCCATCAAATAAATTCCTTTCATTCCTTAGAGACTCAAGTACCCTACTTAGAATTTTTAATAACCCCAAAAAAAGGACGCATGTAGTCTGATTAAAGTTTTTTTGCCCGCACCATGGTCACATATCCTCCGAAAAAAAACTGTTCACCACCCTCATTTTTTTCTGTATGAAGATCAAATTTAACTCTTTCCTTGCATGTACATTCATTAAAATAAATTTTAATCCAACGTCATCTTCAGTTGTGAAATGAATCGGCGGAGAGAAAGAGAGAAAAATATATGTATTTTCGATAGTCCTTGACTCATCAACATAGAATAAAAATGTGTGCGCATATTTTTCACATTAAAAAAATCGGTTGCATAGCTAACGATTTTTTATTTTATTTTTTTTTTCCTGTCAATTCCAAACTACCCCTGGAGATTGTAGATACTCACCCTGAAGGCACGACGTTCGCGTGGATGCACGGTTTTTTTTCTCTATGCAGATATAAATTTTTGTGCTTTGTTCGAAAATGTCTGGGTGAAGCCGGTTTTTTTCATTATTAACTCAGATGGGTGATTTTTTATTTTTAAAAGTTTTAACCCTCTCACACAACCCTTTGTCTGGGTGAATTTATATTTTTTTTCATTTAGAGTTCCACCCTGGGTTTTTCGCAAGAAGTTCTTAAAAGTGCACCGAGTCAAAGAGAATTGAAGAGAGGTGAAGATTATAGAAGGATTTCAACAGGGTGCTAAGAAAATCGCTGTCAACTGAGTTTTGCTTTCGTATTGTAGCCACTGTAGAAATCAGATTTACAATGAAAGCAGCAGCTTTTAAACCCTGGCTTAAATAATTTAGGTACAAGAGACCAAAGCATTTTGTGGAAGGAAGCATTAGGTAATAATAGCTTGACGATTACAAAATTGTAACGAATTGATGACTATATTGAAAAATTTGTCAAGTTTGAGTCATTCTACGCAGGGTTCTAAGAGGGTTTTAAAAGGGTTCTGTTAGAAAGATTACAACTTATAATAGTTTTCCATACGAAAACCTGACAGCACGTTCTATCAAACCGTTTTCCATATACATACATATGTAGCTTCTAAAAGCGCATGGAATTCAGAAATTGTCAGATAAAAAAATATTCGTTAATTGCGTCCTTACGACGCGACGCGATTTAAGATAAAATATCTGCTTGGGCATATAAATTTTGATATCTCGAAAACAGTTTGAGATAACAAAATCAGACATATGTAATGATATAGTTCTGTTTCTAAAAATTGTAGGCCTGATAGCTTGGAAAACTTGACATTCGAGTATGACGTCACATTTAAAATTTAAGACAAAAGTCGTTTAAAACTCAAACAGCTTTTTTGAACGATGTTTTATGTGCCTAAATAATAATTTAAAAAAAAAAAACAAAAACAAAAATGTACCTGTCACCTTTGCGTATAGAGGAGCTAGTTTTAATATAACGGTTAATTACACAGGCGTAAAAATTATGCTGCAGATTTTATAGTTCACTTCTCTAGAAGGTAGCGACCGAAACAACAGTGTAACGAACTGCTGGATAGACGCACAAGCAAGAGCATAAGGTTTCATGAGGTATATACGAATAATATTAGTAACCATTTGTTTGGGTTATTTTCGCATAATTCGTATTGAGGTTCACGGTTTCTGATTGGATTTTTAATATTAATGGCAACCATCAACACACTTGCACAAGCGGGCAAACTATGTTACCAACTATGCATATGTCAAAATTTACTGAGAAACACAATGGGTTAGGATTAAGTTTTTTTCCAAAAGGCTCTTGAAATGATTCTTAAAGTTAAAAAAAATATATAAATAGTAAGCCTTTTTTTTGGTTCGGTTTTGAAGTGCATCTTATTTCGGGACTGGAAACACTAATGCGCTGTTAACAAACATTTAGTCTCAAGCCTTCGCATGCGTATGGATCACGAAAGCCATCAGCGTACAACAACAGCGAATGATTTGCTGCTACTGAAAACTCAAAAGCATCAACTCGTCGAAGTTAGTAAGGTGAATGAAATCCCTTATGCCTTAACTTCATATTTTTCTCTTAAAGAAGATCTGATTATGATTAGTATTTGATTAAAATGCAAAGATATCTTGTTACCCAGAAGCTATATGTACGTATATTCGATTTGTTAAAAATTTGATCAGAGAAAAAAAAAACAGTCCTAATACATTCGCACTCCAAAACGTTTAAGAGATGTTTTCCCAAAAGCTAAGCAGCTGACGATTTTAGGAAATCCTAACTTTTGAGCAGTAAATTTGAGCAAATCACGCTGGCACAAAGAATAAATTTATGTTTATCCGCCTTTCGTATCAAACTCAAGAAAGAGAAAGGATGAGGAAGTTTTAGTACAAAAACTTCCAAACATATAAACGTGGGTGGTAGTTCCAGCAAATTTGGATTTTAAAGCTTGTGCTTCTTCACACGACTGATCATTGTAGTGCACAATAATACACAATTGAGCGGTTCGGCCTTTTATTAACAGACGAGAGGATGATGCTGTACATTGACAGTTACTCTCTGTGCTGGATAACAGCTCACAAGTTTATTCCGGGCTAGTGCAGAGTGGACTAGTTTGGTATGAATGAATGAATGAATTTTATTTCGTATTACATTTACAATAAGGTTGCCACACAATTTACATACAGAGATTCGATATCTAATTTTACATCTTTCAACTGAAACATTATCTTTCGGAACTTTTAAAAAAGGAGAAAGGTAAGAATAATGACTCTGAAGGAAACTACGAAAAAACCTTCAATATTAGTGAAAAAAAAAAAAAAAAAAAAAAAAAAAAAAAATAAAAATAATAATAATAATAAATAAATAAATAAATAAATAAATAAATAAATAAATAAATAAATAAATAAATAAATAAATAAATAAATAAATAAATAAATAAATAAATAAATAAATAAATAAATAAATAAATAAATAAATAAATAAATAAATAAATAAATAAATAAATAAGTAAATAAATAGATACATAAATAAATAAATAAACACACAAATAAATAAATAAGTAAATAGATGAATAAATAAATAAATAATTGAAAATAAATAAATTAATTAGTTAAATAATAAAGGAATACATAACTTAATAGACAAACGAATAAACATATGAATATATATATAAACAGATAAACATATGTACATACAATATAGTAAATTTATAAATAAGAAATTAAATAAACAGATAAACAGATAGATACATGTTGTTCAAGCATTTAATTGGTTTACAAGAGGATTGTCTGAAAAAGCACAGTTTTGCAAAAATTTGTCCGTCAGCTTAATGATTCTGTCGGAGATCAATTCAACATTCGATTGGAGATGAAGATCAAAGGTAGAATGGTATCTAGATAGATTAAGCATCATTTTCAACAGTTTGTTTTGGGATACTTGTAACTTCCTTATATGGCATATTGCACAATTTCCCCATACTTGGAATCCATAAAGTAGTATTGATTGAAATACTACTTTATGGATTACGATTTTGTTGAAGCTGTTTAGCATTGACTTCCTGTTTATAAATGGGTAAAGCATTTTGATGGCAATGTTTATTTTATTTATGGTGTTTGAAATATGTTCTTTGAACTAGTTTGGTAAAGATTAAAAGGATCGAATCTGTCTGCTCCTACATATTTCCATATCGATACGCTTGATGCAATAGTGGAACTACTCTTTCGTAAGGGCTGATTCGCCAAATTTGAATCTGACGAAAACGAATGGTCTCTGCGAAAACTCAAAACTAAGCTTTCTGCTTCCAGGTCCTACTGTTAATGGTTTGATTGGTAGCCAACAGCGAATGTGCGTTAGCTTAAATAATAGCTCACAGCTTGTGTGCACTTCCTGACCTGCCAACTTTAAAAAGGAAAACTTGTCGGCTGCTTTTTTAATGGCTTGAATGGTTGAGCTATCGTCGATTTATAGGTAACAAAAAGTTTTTCTTAGGGTCAGTCTGGTTTCATGCTTGGTGAAAAATTACCTGGCTGAGCAGACCAGCCACCTATCGTAACCTACATACTTCAAGTCGCATGTTCTTTTTCACTACGCCACCATCTATCACGCTTAGCCCCTTTATTTGAAATTTGGATCTCTCGATAGGGGTTTCTTTCTTCGAGATTGGTTGTCACAGGATTGCTCCAATCATATCACTCCTATTATGCTAGTAAATTATTTGTTTAATACCAATTAATTCATTTTTCTGAACTACTTGGCTGTTTTTAGCATTTTAAGGACATAAATAAAATCTAGTATTAAAAACGCGTATTTCATCTGCACCCTGTTCTAGTCTCATCTGCAAATGAATGAATTATAAAAAGAGTTAACACACGAAGTAAAAAAAAAGTATGCACTCAGGCATACAGAGCACATGCTGCAGTACCCACATTTTTTTGTCGTTCATCAAAAACAGGATATGAGCAAAACGCTGCCAGGGGTCTTTGCTTACCCAGACAACGGTTTTTTTTCATTCATTCAACCCTATCTTACCCTACACTCGCATTCACTTGTCAAATACAAAGCCAGGAGCGAAAAAAAAAATTAATATCCTTTTTCCACACTGTAAAATGCAAATTAAAAGGATTCACGGAGAGATTTCATATTAACCCTTCAAACCCAGAAAAAAGGGTTGCAAATCTCCTCAGGACTACATACTCACTTTCAGTTTAAAGTCAGCTGATGGCATATCTAAAAAAAATCGTACCCTGGTTGTGAGGGGTTACGGTTTTTTGTACAATCAAAAAAACGTCCGTGTGCGTAGAAAAAAATAAGGACTTTTTCTGCGTTGCATTGTTAGAGGAAAGGGTTGAAAGCTGAGCTCTATTGTTAATCTTCTGTTCATTATAAAGTGACTCTTGGAAATACATACATTTGCATATAACGAAGGATGTTATTTGAATATGGATTTTGGGATATGCCAACCTTTTGCCAGAATTCCAGTCTGGTTTACGGTTGTAATTTATGAAGAAATCTATTCATTCCCGTTTTTTTTTCGGTTGTAGCTCTGTTTTTTTTTAACCGTTGCAGGTGTGAGGGTTTGTTTAGAGAATAATAAAAAAAATGTTTGAAGGCTTCGCAATTAAATCGGGGATTTGTGGTTGAAAAGGGTTTTTAGACTGAACGTTGGTGACTTAATTAATTTGACAAAAGAGTATTGTTTTCCTTTCTTTTCCTGTCCTATTTCATAAGTGTTTTGTTTCAAAAAGTTAGGTATGTACTAATATTTAAAAGGGCCTAGATTTTTATTGAAAAAAAAAAGTTGAGGTCAGCCGTTGGTACACAGTTGGCTTAAGCCACATTAAATAGAAAACAATTTCGTCTGATGTACAGTATTGGAGTGGTACAAATTTGCTATACCTCATTTGACCAATTAAATAATATTTCCATCATATCAGTTGTGCTGCATGCAGAGAACTTAAGCTTTGTAGAAATTATTTGTAAATTTAATCTCCTCATATCACTGGCCGTACACTGCAGTTGCACCTGTCCTACGTGGATTGTTCTTTGATTCAGTAGCACGCGAATATCTACATACTCGTATGTACTTACACCCTACTCAATAATCCGAAGAGACCGAAATAGAGCACAAGGAAGGTTGGCCATCTGCTGGTTTCTTTTTAAGAGCACTATTATAATAACACCGTTGAATATTTTTTATTGATTTTTACTTTATTGAACAGAGTATACCTTTCGATTAGAGATGAGGTACAATTTCATTTAAATGGTTATCGCAGTTAAAAAATGTGTGATCGTGGTTATTTAATTTAAGCACCACATTACAGAGGATGTAGAATGGATTAGGTACAGGGTCAAAACCGGACTTTAACTAAAAGAATTAATGCATGTACATATGTATGTATGTACATACATACATATATCGTATGAACATATGTACATATACGTACATACGTATATGAAAGTGGTCTTAAACCAAAATGTATTACCCACTTCCTCCACTTCCCCGATAAACTGTAACATAAAAAAGAATTGTAAAATAAGCAGCAGGAAATGTTTTTAAAATCAACAGGCAACTAACACCACCCTTAAGAAAACCCTCTGCGCCAGCTAACAACGCATATGACACCCAGAGAAAAGCACAACATCAGGCAATAAATCAAACATCCCCACACACGACACTCTGTCATGTATGTTGCTCTTCTGCGTCATAAACTAAACCTCAAGACAACACACAAGCCACCCCTTTTATTTAAACCAACATATCATGTAACCGCCACTTACCGTTCAACACGCGACACAGATTAATGCAACGTTTTCCACAATTTTTCCCAAAATTACAAAAAAAAACTGTAAACCGACAAAATGGTGACAACATGAAACTAACAAAAACATAAGACAAATCAACCCTTCTCAAGCATCCCCTTCTTCGTTCACTTCTTATATCCTTCTTGAATCCTTTCAAAAAAAAAGGAAGAATCTTATAAAAAAAAGGTCCCCTCCGTGGCAAAATCACATATTTGAGTCTATTAAGAGCTCGCATAACATCTAATCAAATATGAAACAAACCGTTATTACTGTTATTACACCACTCACATTCATGCGTTATTGAGTGAGCATAAACCCCTTCAGCACGGGTTACGGTACGGGTTGCCTAACAGTTCCTTCTTGTTACTACTCACATCCTTTTTTTTGTTCTTCTGGGGAACCCCTATTTAGAAGATTAATTCCAAGCATTTTTTTTTATAAGAACCAGCAGAAGATAAACAGGAGATCGAGTTCCACACGGAAAAAAAAAAGTGTCGAGTGCCTAGCGCGCGTTAATTGTGACTGAGTGTAAGGATTTCAAATTAACCCCACGATCAACGCTCGTGATGGTGGTGTATACTATGAATTACTCCCCTGACCTTAAGACATCTAATCATTTCGGCTTTTTTTTTTATCGGGTACAGAGGTACATACTATCTCGTACGTTTTCCTGTTTTTTTTTTTGTAAGATATTCTCATCCCTCAGTGATGGCTGGAATGAATGGGATCCACTTTTTGGGTTGCACACGATCACATTATAAAAAGATTCAGGAGCACTGTAGGGAAGAAGTGATGGAATACGGATCAGTACATCTGTTCATAATTGCGGCGACATACCCTTTAAGTAGGTTTAAATGAGGATGTTGTCTTAGAAGACGACGAAGTGTTTAATGAAGCGTCAAGTAAAGTAGTTAAGGATACTTAAGTGGATTATATGAAATTGTATGCGAAATTCTGCATATTTTCTATATTTTTGTAAATAGATAATTGCCGTTATGATATGTGGACATGTATTGTGCCTCGGCATTGAAAAGCTGAACTATTTTATGGACATGCATTTTTTTACATATTTTTTTTTATTTTTGTCATGGTATAAAACATTTCACTTGAGCTCTCAGACGACAGACGCAATATTGTTCCCACTTATTCTTAATTGAAACTCCTTCGTCTTCCTACGAAAGGCTATTCAGTGATGGTGTGACTTTGTGGGATAAGCAGATCAGCAGAATCGTCGCTCAGTGTACTAAGGCCTAGCTTAGGACACTTAGCAAAGCGTAATGGTACGTAAAGACAAAATACAAATATTTGGCACAACAGAACGTATGTGGTCCAGCGCCAAATTTCTGGCAACCATTCATGTTGTCACTTAAATGCAACGGAACAACAGTTTAGGGCCAAATCCCAAAGACTTTTTAAAAGTTTTCTCATGGCAGTTTGTTTCCCTCGGATCCGAAGAAGTCATGTCATAGACGATTATATTTATAGGAATCAAAAAGAGGAGAGAGCCCGTCTTGAGTAGTTATATATATGTACATATATACATACAGCTCTGTGCAAAAAATAGCACCATGTTGAAGTTTGTACTTGTGATGCTTATACATTTTTTCGTTGGTGGTGTAAGCACATGACGTATATGTAGAATATCTGACAGAGATTCGGTCTAGTCATAGTAAGACATGTTTAGGAAAAACTGGACTTTGAAACTAACCAGGAGTTCAAGCCAGAATACATTACATTTTTTCGAAAGATTTCGAACCAGACCACAGTGATGGACCTCTTTTCGTCTCTCTTCTACGATCCATCTTAGCCCGATAGACTCTGAATTTCTCCGCAGTTCTTCTTTGGCTTTGATTTCACGCGTCATCGTTAGCATCTGTTTAACAAAAATCTGGGTTATCTTCTAGGTTTCTACCAAGTGGCGCCCCAAAACCTCCCTCCTTCTGCTAGGTAATGCGGGACATTGCCAAAATATATGTGCCGCCGTGTCGATTTCCTCCAGACATAGTTCACAGGTGTTTTCCTCAAGAAGACTCATCTTCCTTAGGTGATACCCGAAATTCCCATGACCTGTAGATAACGCTACCACCCATTTCAGTACTCTTCGCTACAAGCTAAGAATTTCTCTGGTGCCAGTCGGCATTTACGGTTGACCACCTTCTCTGGTGTTCCGCCGTGGCCCGGTTGTTAATCATGTGCTTCACCATTCCTCTGCCAATTGTAGCAAATGGTTCCCGACCAGAGAACTCCGAGGTTGACTCTTGTTTTGCTACCTGCCCTCTTACCCAGAGCAGCATAATCTCATTTCGAAATGAGTATGAGCGTGAGCATTGCCAATCTAGCAGTTTGATAGTAACGACGATAGCAATATCGTCTTCAAACTTAAAATTTTTGACTCCAAGGATATTGAAAACATTATGATCCATCATGAATGCCTGTATTACTTTTCTTGTAATTTTGTTTTTTTGGGCCACAGTTGGTATTGTACAGTAGTTGTGTCTAAACATCGACATTTTAGTACGGTAAGTTAGTATCTTTGAGAATTAGATTCTAGTTCGCATTTTAAGTTGAAAGTTATTAAAAAAAAAATTCAAATACTTGGCGCAACAGACCGTAGTCCAGGGCCTAACTTCTCACGACCATTCGTGTTGTGTATGCTAATTTTTTGATCTACAGTTTAGAGCTATATCGAAAAAGCGATATGCTATATCGTGCATATCGCACGAGCGTTACGACGAACGGGCATTTGATGGTTTGTTCTTTCCTTGGAGAAGAAGCACTAGTTTTTGCCGTTCAATGGTTTTGGGAGGATTTCCGCCTTCAATTACGAGTTATATGTATGTATGTACATATCAGTGATTATTGTAGGGTTATTTTGGTGATTTTCGGGGTTTCCTATGTTTTAAGCTTTTTCATCATACCTGATAAGCTCTTCGCCAGGATTTTTCACCAGCGTCATTACACAATTCTCAGAAGTAGCTTCGTTTGCTTTTCTTGTTGGCTGCCATTAGATCCCCTGCATGCTGCCATAAAATAATAGTTAATACAGTCCTTGTATTTCCAGAATGCACCAATAGAATAGCGTCTATTGTTGATAGTGGTCGCTTACTTTCGAAGTTATGCTTTGCTGTAGGCTGTTACTGGCATATGTAGGTGATGTTGTGAATACAATTAATATCCTCTTTGCGGAATATGTGTTTATTTTCAGTGTTCATAAGCATAATGCATATTTATATACAAAACTCTTCCTCGTCTGCTCATTTCTGGAAAACCTTATTCCGCTTATACAAAGTAAAGATCAGTGACTTCCGTCCAAAGGCATCAGCTACTAGGCCGGCGAGATGTTCTTTAAACTCCGGGTGCGTATTCGTAGCAACTGAACATACATAATAATAATCACTTAAGCTCCAAATTGCAGGATGAGTCAATTCAAAAGACTGTAAAGAATAGCAACCTACTAGAGGCAGCTAGCTAAGAACCGGGCCAACTGGAGAGACTTGTTGGTTGAGGCCCAAGTTCGCCCGGAACTGTAACGCCACCTAAGTAAGTAAGTAAAGAAATATTGGCACAATTTGTAAATCAAAAACCAGTAACCGAAACTAATCAATGAAACTTAAATCTTTTATGCTGTCAAAACAACCGATGCATTTTCCTTCGGAAGTGTTATCCTTGCTTTTATATACCAAATATTTACTCATTTACTGCTCGATTTAAGGAGATTTTCAAAAAATTATTACGGAAACTCCTTCAACAATAAAGGAAAAAAAAATAAAAGTAAAAAAATGCTACAAAAAAATTGAGTTCCATTGAATCCTAGCTGAAAAACGGAAAAAGGATATCCACACGGTAAATCCGTCCTCCAACACTCCTCAGCGCTCACCCATCAAATCAATCACAAATAAATGTCCACGTTATCCTTCACTGCAACTACAATCTACATACATACATATGTACATATGTGCATTACAATGAGTGTAGAATTGCTTGAAAGGTGGCCAGGTGAAATGCATTATGATCATTCGTCCTACCTACGCGATTACCAGTGACATATATTATGGCATGAAATGACACAATTTCACTTTTCTCTCTAACTGAAATCCTTTGTGCTCCTATTGGGATTTTTTTTTCTTATTCTGTTTTCAAAAGGATCTACTTTGAAGGACGCCCGCTACCTGATTGGATAATTTGATGATACGCGCGCTTTTTTTTTCTTCGTTTGTCTCTTCCCATCAATGTGTCCCTTTAACTGTTTCGTGTGGAATTTAAACGGGACAATAATAGAAAATATGTTTTTATATATATTTTGTATGCATTTACGGTTTTGTTTCCCTTTTGGTTGTGTAACATCAATCTTTGAGTTAACAAAAGGCGTCTACGTACATCCTTTATGTGATATGGTATTGAATTGTCCTTGAATTTTTATATTTCTTATTTGAAAAGAACTGTCTATGTCCTTGAAGTATGGATAAAACTTCTTTGACAATATGTATTCTCTTGGCGTAAAACGTTGTATCCCCAAGAGAGAGTTACTAGAAAGCCCCAAACGGCAATAACCAAATCAAGAACCGGCCACCACAACTCACTGAAAAAGATCAATCGAACGTAATCCTCCTAAATATCCTTCTATTTGCTTCCCTTTTCAATGAGAAAGTAACCTCACAATAGTATAAGTGTTTCGTGTTTTGCTTTAATCCTTTCTTCCGATTTCTCATTCATATTTTTTGGTAAGAAAAGAATAAAATGATAAAAGGATAACGATTGATCTTTAGAAAAAATAAACCGAACTTTTCAATAAAGAACAATTTTTAGTCTTGCGTTTTAGGCAATAAGTGTGTACGCCCTTTGGTAACGTAGGCTGTATGTACATAGAATAGGTCCTTTTAATGCATTTTGGGAAATCTTTTTTGCAAAAAAATTATCCCTTTATGTGGGTTTTAATTTTCTTGAGCCTTTTTGTAGCAAAGTAGAATAGGATGAAATTGGGTTGATTGTGTGATTATTGCGGTGCTAACAATCTGGAACGGACAGTTCAAAAATGCTGTCACATATTGACAGCCTGAAGGTGGTACATAATTTGCTGTAACCCTTAGACGCTATGCTATGCGTTACCTAACAAAACTATGCAGGAAGGATAAAAGAATGTTTGTCGAGACATTTCATGACAGAACATCCCAGTGACCTTATAAGTAGGAAATACCGATTTGATACTGACTATACAATTGGATTTCCCAAAGTTGCAAATTGAGCAATCACCACTAGTCAAGCCTGTTAATCCATCTGAATCAGTTCTTTACAGTTTTCCGCAATCTCAGGTGCGTGAAACTAACTCTTTCATATCTGTGGCTATACCGACTCTATCCACCCCCTTTAAGATCAGTCTGCTTTGGATACTTATGAATCATAAACTGCGCAAAATCGATAGAGCAGATGAACTGGCCAGAAGAAGGTATCGACAGTTATCGCGGAGGTTAACTTCGCTGTGGAGGTTAGTCCCCTTATTAAACGCTAAGTGCCTAGTTTGTTGGAAAACGGGCGATACTACATATACCGACAGAAATCTAACAACTAAGGATTAATCAGCAGGGAATGTCCACAGAGTTGTTTATTATCAGTTCTCTCTCTGTGGGTTCTCTCCAGGTTAATCGCCATTTACATTCGTGCTACTGAAAGAACTTAAATAGAGCATGAATCAGTTCCGGATCAGAGACGAAATACCTATCTTTGCTGATGGATGCATGCTAGTTGGCAGAGCTGGAGTAGGTGCCGCCTCAGATGAACCGAATCTGATCTGTGTACCAAGAGAAGGGTCAAGCGACTTGAGAGAACATCGCTATACCACTGTACCATGCATGGCACGAAAGGACATAAACAGAACAATTTGTTGCTACCGAACCATTTGCGCTAAGCAAAATTATGGTTTGGGACTGAATTGAAAAATGACCCATTGGTAAACGACACCAGTGGCCAAGTGAAATACATGAATGTTCTTCCATGGGATAGTTCTAGTATGAAGCGAGGAACACTCAAGTGCCTAGTTCCGATGCTCAAAAGACATGCCAGTTTCAATATCATCTAAGGAAAAGGTAATACCTGATTATGCCTTGAAGGTTTGGAGACAGCGGGAAATAAACTGCGCCAATGTGAGGTATTGACTTGGTATGTATGGGATTTCTTTGGTATAAGTAAGATGCGGCGCAGGGTCATAAGTCCACATAATTTCGGGTAATAATTCCACAATCCTAAAAAGCAAGTGGGCCATAAGTCCACAATTCTTTTTATGACTTATATAATGGATTAAAATAAAGAGAAACATTTTTGGAATACTGAACAGTCTATTTGCTGCATGATTGATTGCAATAATATGTAGGTGCCGTGACATAAGACCAAGTGACATAATAGCAATATTTTCAGAATGTGAAATGTCCAATAAGAAGAGACCTTAAATATATGCCGCATAGCGGCACCCTGAGCACCTGCATGTTAGGCTGAAGGCCGTCCGGTGCATGGGTCGAGGAAATGTCCATAGTTTTTTTTTTTTAGCAAGCGTAGCGAGCTCACTTACCCCGACTTTCAGGCTTTCGCCCGCTAGTCACTTCAATACTAATTTGGACTTATGGCCTGTTGACTTATGACCCTGCGAAGTAAGATGCAAGCATTAATGCGAGGAATAAAGGTTAGGGAGGAACTATGGAGTTATCGAGAGACATACTCTGACTGTCAAATGTTCGAGTGTAAGATCTGTCATGAAAAAGCTTCTTTAAAAAATCGCCATTCGGATAAGACTCAGCGGCAGTTCACTCTCGTCTTGGAAGGTAGTTGACTAATATGGGTTTTGAGATCTCATACTTTAACTGATTATGAACTTGAACTTGAATTTTATTGATTTTGTAGATAACATCGAGCTTACATGATTTTACTTTGTTTTGCACAGCCTGTACAGAGATATGATAAAGTAATTATATCTTACAACTGAGAAATGTTCTTAAAACAGGAAATATGCAGTATAAAAATATGCTTTACGAAGGAAAAACTACAGAAAAAAACTTCATATGTGTAATGTTTATATTGCGTAATATACGAATACAAGAATAACCAAGCAAAAAGAAGAAAAAAAAAATATATTTATATATATATATTTAAATAAGTAAGTAAATAAATAAAAAATAAAAGAAGATAATATCACAGAAAAGAAGCTAGCTAAAAATATAATAGATAAAGAATATATATATAATAAATAAATAAATAATAAATAATAAATAATAAATGAATAAACAAATAAATAAATAAGTAAATAAATAAATAAATAGATAAATAAATAAATCTTTAAATGAATAAATGAATAAATAAATAAATGTATAAACAATTTGATTATTAAGCAACGCAAATGAAAATAACAAACAAAAATAACTATGAAATTAAATGAATATTAGTACATGAAAAGTTAATAAACAATAAATAAGAGAATAGTGTTATAAACACAACATAAGTGTACAATTGTCAAGTAATTTATGTATGGGTTTGAATTAAGTTCCTAACAAGAGGATTTGATGCATTTAGACATTTATCAAAAAATTTCGTGTTGAGTATTTCGATTCTTCTTGCAATTTTAAGGACCCCAGAACGTTCATGCAAAATCATAGTAGAAAAGTCCCAAGGTAGACGAAGCATCATTTTAAGGATTTTATTTTGAGTGACTTGTAGCCTTTTTATGTGCGTCTTAGCGCATTGTCCCCAGACAGGAGATCCGTAAGTGATCATTGCTTGTAGAACTACTTTGTATATGATAAGTTTATTATAATCACTGAGTGATGATTTTCTGTTAATGAGAGGGTATAGCATTTTGATAGCAATATTCAATTTGTTGCACGTATTGGTAGTATGTTCTGCATATGTTAGTTTTTTATCAAGATGAATGCCGAGGTATTTAACTGAGTTAACCCATGGGATATCACTCATGTTGAGTTTTAAATTATTTGCGGGCATGAAACAATTCTTTCTTTTTTTGTAAAAAAGATTGCTTGGCTCTTGCCCCCATTAACTTTAATCTTCCAATGCTTATAATATTCGAAGATCTCATTTAATGCCCTCTGAAGGTTATCTTCTATAATAGAAGGGTGATTGTCAGAGGTATATAATGCTAAATCGTCGGCATACATAGCTATTTCACAATTTGAAAAGGTTGGAAAGTCCGCAGTATAAATATTAAACAAAACTGGAGGTAGTACAGATCCCTGGGGAACACCAGCTGGAAAGTCTTTAAGACTTGAGTTACTGTTTTTGACGGAAACAAGGAAATTTCTTTTGTTCAGAAAACTTTGAACAATTTTTGTGATGTAGTCTGGACATTCAGATTTAATGAGCTTATATAGTAGCCCATTATGCCAGACAGAGTCAAAGGCTTTCTCGATGTCTAGCAGAACTAGTCCAGTAGATTTCTTCGCCAAGAAAGCTCGCTTAATGTGGTTAGTCAGCCTAAGAACCTGATGTGAAGTGCAATGTTCACTGCGAAATCCAAACTGGTGCAATGGTAAGACATTTTTGTCAAGCAAGTGCTTTTGTAGCATATCTCTCACAACTTTTTCGAGAATCTTACTACAAGAACTCAGTAAGCTTATAGGCCTATAACTTGAGGGGGAAGCAGGAGGCTTTCCTTGCTCCAGTATTGGAACCACTTTTGCAATTTTCCATTTATGTGGGAAATACTGCAACTTTAAACAAGCATTAATGATTAAAGTTAGATATTGTAGTCCGATAACCGGAAGCTCTTTTAGTACTGAATTATTTATTTTGTCTAAACCGGGAGACTTTCTGTGTCGAAGATTACTGGTTATGAACTTGATATCATCTAAACTTGCAAACTGATTAGTAGGAAATGAGGTCGATCGTGCATTGAGGTTTGAGATTTCGTTTTCGACCTCACTATCTACAGGAAGTGCTACATTATTGAGCGTGACGTGGTGGTTCATGAGAAATGACTCTGCTAACAACTCAGCCTTTTCATCGTTGGAGTTGGCTATAACGTTTGGGGTTTTTAGTGCGGGAACAAATGAATTTTTCCTCCTTAATATTTTTGCCATATTCCAAAAAGGTTTAGAATTCGGGTCAAGAGAACTTAACCTATTGTTCCACTCACTATTTCGAAAATCTTTGATTCTCAAGGCGATGATATGGTTTAGGTAATTTGTAGCTTTTAAGTCATCTAGAGACCTAAATCTCTGCCATTGCCTTCTAAGAAAATTCCGTGATTTGATTAGGTTCAGAATAAATCGGGGAAGAATAATAGCTCTTTGACAAGGTGACTTTTTTGGAACAGATACATTCACACTTTCAAGTACTTTCCTTTCAAAAACTTCAATACATGTATCAACTTGGCGACAACAATTAATACTCTCTAAACTAGGACAGTGGTTACGAATATTCAACGTGAAATGATATCTGAACAATTCCCAATTTGCGTTCGTAAAATCAAGGTATTGCACATTATTTTTACTAGCATCTAGAGTAATATCACAGCTTACTGGTAAATGATCCGAACTCAAATCATTGATCACAATGGGTTGGGAAAACAGATTGGGCATATTTGTAATAAAGAAGTCTAGTGTTGAGGGAGTAGACCTAATAGAGGTTGGGACATAGGTGGGGCTATTTGGATACAGGATACTGAAAGGATGTCTCATTGAAAGATCGAATAAGATGTTACCCCATGAGTTTGCTCTTGAGCACCCCCAGTCACGATGCCTACAATTTAGATCGCCGCCCAATATAAATCTATCATTACCCAGCAGTCTGAGTAAGTCGTTTTTCAAGCAATGACCACTCTGAGATCTTCCGCCCGGAAAATAAACAGAAAATATTTTGAGTTTGCTCAAATCAGATAGAGTAATTTCTATTCCAATTGCTTCAACTACTCTGGTATTGACATTTGGCAATAGTTTGTGCTGGATTTGTTTTTTAAGGACAATGGCAACACCACCGCCAGTTCTATTTTTTCTATACAGTCTGTAACATGCATAGTTACTATTGCCAAAACGATCATTATCATCTAGCCATGTTTCACACAAAAGACATATATCAACCTTGAATTTTAACAGAAAATTGAAAAACTCAACACATTTGTTACGTACGCTTCTTGCATTCCAACATAAAAGCTGTAATTTAGACTGAGAGTTACTTGACATTATTGTACAAATATTTAGTTGCAAGCTGTGCAATTACATTAAACTGTTCTACCTTTGTTTTACATTGACCGAGTTTGGAGATCATCTCCATAGTGAGAGAGGATATTTCCTCATGAGAGAAAAGTGGATTCTCTTCCGTTGATCTGTTCGATGCTGTTGTTTGATGCGGTCGCAGACCCCATTGCTGCACAGCGCTCTGACGTTTGGTTTGAGACGATGATTTCGGGAGAGATGGGAAATGTTCGAGACTATTGTAGTTTAGTTAAGCTGCGTTGGAGTTGGAGATGTTTTTCGTTGAGGTGTTGATCGGGTGATACGGACAGTTTTCGTTGAAGCGTTTTCCTTCATTTCCTTGTACTTTGTACGGCTAAGGCAGACGTCATCAGTGGAGCGATGATTGCCCTTGCAATTTGCACATTGGAAAATGCCTGTTGAAGTGCATGCATCGGTTTTGTGATTTCCAGCGCAGTTCGCACAATATGTTTTTACATTGCAATGACGTTCGCCATGTCCGAACATCTGACAGTTTCGACATTGGGTTAGTTTATTCCTCAGACGACGTTGGAACTCCCATCTGACTTGAGTCCGATAAATTGATTTTATATTTTTTTTTTTATCAGAAAGTTTAACTGTGCCGTTTTCTAGGTAGACGATATAGAAAATGTCTGTAAATGTGTCATGGTTCTTTTTAATCATTTTCACTTCTCTACACTTGAGTCCAAGAGATATGAGTTCTTTTTTTAAACAGTCAGTGTTAGTTTCATCCAGACCGAACAAAATTACTTTAAAACACCTCTCAGACTTGAAGTCATGAGAGAAGAATTGGCATGAATTGGTCTTTAAGGCACTTCGCACTTTTTCAAAAGAGCTGATTGACTCACAGGCAATTTTGATGCCGATTGACAACTTGTGGATTGAATAATCAGAAACATTTATGTCTTTTAGTAGATTGTGTACAAAATCACTATTTTTTTGCAACACTTTTATGGGTGGAATATATATTTTCTGATGAGTTGGCTTGACCGAAGGAACAGTTGCTTCATCAGAATTTCCCGTGTCTGGAAGACATTGGAGGGTACTCCAATAGTTTTCACTCCGCGACATTTTTGGAGTTATGATTCTCCTGAGTTTATTTACGGAGGATGGAAGATCCTCACAACTATTTGATCTGCGTTTGGATATTTTTGCGTTTTGTTCGAACCCGTTCGTGAGAAGTTGTAGCTAAACGCGTCTTGCACGATAGGAAGACAGAGCCAAACTGATTTAACTGATTATTGTCGGATGATGGACGATATGTTGAATAACTGGGCTTCAAATATTAGCAGGAGGTCGCATGTTTTGGGGTAGAATTATTAATGATTTTTCTCAAGGTGTAGATGGCTTATTCCATATTCTGAGTCACAATTTGGCACCTTTCTTACTTAAACAGACTTAGAACCAGTCACTTTTAAATTTAGTTATACAAATGATGCATATCAACGTATGAATTGCGGATGTACAAATATTCTGGAAATCATGAAGCACTGAAAATAAGCGGTTGAGAATAAGAGTGGACTTAACACGTCACTGGTTGACGACGGAATGAGTTCAGACACTCAAAGAATGTGCAACTAAAACTGCAGGTCCATTGTGCCCATTTGAATAGATTTTAACCGTTAAAAAAAATGGAAGCCGTCAAATTAGAACCACCAGATAAGGATATAAATCTCAGCAGGTTCTTCAGCTGCTGAAGAACTGAACTGCCAAGAGTCCTCTTTCTTCTACTGGCAAGGGCTGGACATGTACCATGTTCCTAAATTTAAAACGAGAAATGCGAATAGTGTCATACGGCGAAATAAGGCGGCGGAAAATCCTGTACCCAGATCTATCAGTCGGTTATACGAATACTAAGGCTTAATCGGCAAAAAATGTGATACTTTGTTAAAAGTGAGCAAAATTTAGCACAAAATCGTGTCCCTATCCTCGGCCTATTAGGCCAAATGAACTCGATGGGAACGTGTTGAATCAGTATAGCAATTCGGAGAGATTATAGTGATTAAATGAATGGCTAAACTTGTAGGTGTGGAAAGCTTTTCTTTTGTTTTCTCTTATCCCTAGATCCGTCCCTTCATCTACCACATATGTACATATTTACAAACATCAAGGACGACACACAACTGACTGACAAAGAAAAACAACAACAATTCGACTACATCAGAAAACAGAAAACAAAAACGAAAAAAGTTGGAGTACGTCCTCGTACTCGTAATCTTTCGCCCACATATGTACATATAAATCTAATGACCAAACAGGACCTAATAAAGATCATCCTTAAAAGATATATTGCAATGAAATTAATTAAGTTGTTAATTTCTCATTAGGGATGCCACAACTCCAGAATCTGGTGAAGTGGAGTAGAGTCGAGTGTATCCTGTTGAGCCCCCTCTTCTTGAATTCGAAGAGATTCTGAAGCTGGTTGGAGTGTGTGAAATTCTTGTGTGATATGTTTGTTCATCAAGACATGGCTTGGAAGTGGGGGGTTGTTTTTGTTTTTGCCAAAGGACTTGGTTTTTATTTTCACTTTGTGATGACATTTTTGTTTATTGCCTGCAAGTGACTACTATACTGACAGCGAGTGGAATGGGTTCAACAAAATTAATTGGTAGTCACATCGGATTTCCTTTTCTCCTCTGTCATAACACGCATGAGAAGGACATTTGGGTGAATTTTTCCATGTAGGTGCGTAAAAGAATATTATTGCCACGTCGAATCAGCGAAATACAGCGAAATGCTTTCAAAATGTAAAAAGAAGCAGGTTGGTTGCAAGGACGGCCCGAAAATATGTATGTTCCCGTCTACAGGGATGACAGGGTGAATGCGCGTACATTATCAGTTTGGTGGCGTTTTGTAATGGATGAAGTAAGACCCATTGTGTCATAAGGGAGACGGGGTGAGTACAAAAGTGGGAAACAGCATTCGAAAATGTCATCGAATCGTCATTTTATTGTTCTAAGTGACGTGTTTAAGCGTAAGCCTTGTGTTAGGTGTTATATAATGCATGTGATGCGATTTTTACGACAGAAGTTATGTAACCCCCCAACTTGGGTGGTTGAGTGATGGAACTCAGTTACTAGCAAAGTGAAAATTTAGTTTTACTGTCAGTTGGATGAAGTGTTTTTGATGGAGTCTAGAGTGGTTTTTGTCCTTGGTTTCCTATTTATGATATAAAATGTTGTACATGAGCCTCCCAGCAATGGAGAGGGCAACACTCTGTGCACGTTGCATTGATGTTGTCTTATGCCGTCACTGACCATACATATGTATGTATGTATGTACATCTTCTGAAATAGTTTTGAATTTGAGCTACAAACACTCAATAAACTCAGCACAGAGAACGAGACGAAGTCAATATTCACGAATGCATCTACAACAAAGGCTGGTAACGTTGCCAGGGTCTTCCAAGAAGATTTGGTATCCTTCACCCCTTTAAGGCTCCAGTTTGGTGATTAATACTATATCGCGGAGCGATATCGTTACATGGCTGCAAAGTGAGAAAGAGGAGGAGTACATATTAAATTTCCTGGGAACATGCACTTCCAATTTATTCACTGGCGTTACAGTCCGGGGCTTCAGCCAGCTCGATCATTCGTGAGCCACCTGAGTCGCGCTCTTCCTCTTCTGTGCTATCCCTCGAGACTGGGTTCGAAGAATTTCCGGAACGGAGCTATATTGTCCATACGCTATTCATGACCCAGCCACCTCAATCGTTGAACTTTCACTCTTCTGCCGTACAATTCGTCGTTGGACCTCATCCTCCACTCACCTTTTATTCAGACCGAACCAAAAATTATCTGAAGAATTCAATTACCTTCTTAGCTCAAAGAAGCAGCGGCGGGTAAGAGTCATTCTTCGTTTGATTTCAGAGCTGGTGCCGTTGTCTAGATTAATAGCGGAGCGAAGGTAGACAAAGCCCCTAACTACCTCAAGGTTATACCTACATATATCTGTCCTCGATGTCGTTGTTGGTTGTGCTCTCTTGTTCACAGCATATATATACTTGGGCTTGGCCTCATTGACCGTTAAATCAATCTTCGCCGTCTCAATACTCACGAAAGCGCCACCGCCAGAGCGCTGCGTTTTTTCGATATGTCAATATCGTCGGCGTATTTTAAGTAATTGGACGGACTTTTGTGCTTTCCATGTTCGCTTGTGAGTTTCGCAAAATTCTTTTCAGTATGTTATCAAAGAAATCGCATAAAAGCACGTTGACTTGCGTGAATCCGTTTTTGACATCAAAGGTCATGATGAGTTCTTTACCGACCTTGATGGAGCAGCGTGCATTCTCCATAGTCATCCTGCATAAACGGACGTGTTTGGTAGAGATGCCAAAACTTGTTCTATATACCTCTTCTTTCAGTGTACATATATATTTGATCGATGGTGAACTTTCCTGGCCTAAAGCCACTCTGATTTGGACTTATCGGGTTACTGACGAAGGGTTTCAGGCATTCAAACAACGCGGTAGATAAGATCTTATATCCAATTTTCACAAGACTGTATTTGACACAGTTTAGAGGATTTCCTTTCTTAGGAAGAACTCCACTCGTTAATATAAGAAAGGCTCATTTAGGACAAATCCTCTTCAATGAAGTAGATGATCTCAACAACAACGCCAATACCTCTTCAATGACCTAAATAATTTCAACAAATTTTGTTAATGTTGTAAAATTTTGACTGAATATGAGCACCCTTAGATTTAAGTGTACCTTGTCGTGGGCTATATTAAAGATAATAGACTATATGTGAAAATCCCTTCAGTAGATTTCGAAACTAGAATGTACATACATATGTATGTATGTATGTGCATACAGATATGCCGCCATCGGTTATGTTATGATTGTTTAGGAGATTTACGAAAAGAAAGACACTCTAGTCAATTCGCATTTATTCATTTTATTCGATTAAATAAAAATTGGTAGGATATACACATATGTACATATGTGCATACATCTCGAAATGTTAGTCTCTTTTTGACTTAACCAATAAGTTCTAACTGACTATCAGATTCAGAAGAAATGGACGATTTGAGTTCCTGTAGACCGTAGTTTTCCACTCAAAAAAAAAGTCATCCCCAATCATCCACCCCGACATCCCCCCTTATGCTCCTTTTATCACATCAAATACCAAATTCTCTGATAAATTAGCCTAAGTTGCAATTAACTGTAATACGACAAAAAGCCTTTCCTGTTGAAAAGTCTTGGCTGTTGACCATAAAGGTTTGTCCGTTTCCACCTAATTTTTCCAACTTACATATAATCTTTGGCTAGAGACAACATCTAAATGGTTAATTCACATGTCAACGCACACGTCAAGCCAAGCAAGGAAAAAGTAGTCCCTACCAATGAAAGCTCGAATTCGTACCCTTTTTCCAGCTTAACTCCACCATAGGTACCTTACGGTATCCATGAATATATAATTGCACGCGGATATCACGGCCATAACATCAATTACAAACAACAACAATAAAAAATTCCAATTGTGAACAGAGAAACAAACATGTAATTGCAAAGAAAAATGAAAATTAACTCCTTAATGTGATCCTTGGACAAAGTACCCTGGAGGTTGAATAAATTTTAATTGCGTTTTTCTTCTCCATAAATTCAGTTTTCTGCAGGACATTCGCCCGCTGCTCGCTTCGCTCTAACTAACTTTGTACAGCGATTTAATTCAATTATGAAATTCTAAGAGAATGTTCCCCCTTTTATTCGTGGCCATTCCTTTCGTCCTGATTCGTCGTTTGAAAAGAAAACTCATTAGCATTTGAAGTGACTTTTAGCCTTTTAGTCGTATTTTCGCATTTTCTTTCATTATTTTCTATTTTGTTGAATATTTTTCTAATTATCCTTTTGCTGAAGAAATGATACCTACTCAGTTCGTCATTAATAGAATTTTATTTGAATACGAAGTAGTAAACAGTTGTTCACCGGTGCAGAGATATTCTCAAATTACATAAGAATAAGAGGCCCTTTCCTACAGTACCACCTGCTTAAAGAAGGAGCAAAAAATTTAAGGAGAAAAAGGACTTGCAGTTACGTACAATTGCAAATGAAATAGAGTCACATGATCCCACAGCTGATGAAGTACATATTTGATTTTATCAACAATGCGCACGAGGAATGTTTGTAGGTAAAATAATTTTACCATTAAATAATCCTTAAAGATCCTTTTTGGCATATGCCAACAGTTAACTAGTTGCATAATGTATAGAAACATGGCGAATCCTGAAATCAATCTTCGTCATCTCAGTGGTTAGCAAATAAATTGGAAAAAAGGTTCTTCAGTATTTTGTTACTCCTTTGAAAATTTATCCTTTGACAACCAATTAGGTACTCAGAGTGCCATAAAGACTCAAACTCAAGCTCATGGAAGCTGTGTAATTAATTATATACTTCAACCAGTTCGCACAAGGACAAAGGCAGCAAGTAAAATGAAAATAGTCATGCTCCTCTTCTTTTAAGATCCAAATAACAATCACCGAAAATGGGTTATGGTTCTGAGCTATACATATATGTACATATGTACATATGTACAAGAAAATGCATGATAATTAATTTAAGACGAAAGGAGGTAAAGGAATTTTTAAGGGTAATCAGTAACCGATTGCAAATCTAAAATTGTGTACAAATAAATCTCATTGTTTCGTTCCACATGCTCATATGGGTGAGTTACCATAGGCAAATGCAAATATCCTGTCAGATGCAAGAAAGGATACGTTTTTTTTATTTTGAAGGCAAAAGAACTTCAATTTACTTTTTGCATACATTTCGTATGCACCAACTGCCAGGGATTAACGCAAAGCGGAAGAATTTCTATTCGACCAGGGTGTTTGTTTGCAAGGATGTTTCGTATTCTTGCGGTGAGGCACACAAAATATAGAGGAAAAGGAAAGAGAACACGTGCTGTGAATGGTCTATAATATGTAGAAGATACTGTTTGGCGGGAAAAAAACAATCATTGAATCCAGTAAAGCATCGGTACGGTGTTATCAGCATGAGTGGTTGGGTATGGAATAGTACAAGCTGACCCCGATTTTGGACACCAAATACTTGTTCATATCCGGACGGTACGGTCCTTGACTTTGGAGGACAACAAGACAACAAGAACGGAAATTTAATGATTTATTATGCTTTGGTCGCGATTCATCCTGTTTTTCTAGATCAAGCGATTTACCTAAACACGAACACAACACAGACTTTCTCCAGGACTCCTTATTAGTTGAACTAACCTAGTGGACGCTGTAGCTCAGTGGAGTGTTTTGGACTACTGAGCAAGGACTAAGAGGTTCAAATTGCTAAAACACCCCTCGCGAATGTCTGGCAAACGTCTGAGAGTACTAACTGCCACGCGAAAGCTTCTCATATAGCTTTCGGATAGGTCACTTTCATTTGTGTAAAAAAATATAACACGCACAACGCGAGTGGTTGCGAAAAGTTAGGCCTTGGACCACATAAGGCCTGTTGTTAAATTGGCAATCTATGGGTAGGTTAGGTTATATCAGGTTCTGAAAAGGTCTACATACAGAACGACCTTTGATAACAAATCGCTCCAACAATACATTCATAGCTACGTGTCTAGCACTGCTGAAGCCACATTTACTGTGAAAGATCTGGTGTAAATAATTGAAAGTATCTCTTATGACCTGTTGCAATGAAGACTGGAAGAGTTAAGTGTGCCCCATTGATGAAGGTATACTCTGTTGATGGGATTGTGTCCCGTTGATGAGGATGAACTCAATTGACAAGGGTACACTCCAATTCGCATCCTGTAATTACATATGTATATGCATAGGAGTGAGAATATCGCCACTTCTTTGATTTTTAAACTTACATTCAATTTGAACATTTCACTAATACTTTGTAGTCACATTGCTCTCGAACCAACTGAACGCTATAATTGCGTTCCAAATAGAATCTTAGCATCGTTAGCGCTATTCATACAAAGGCAACGCTGTCTACGAACCTTCAGAATATCTGGTACCTAGTACACTGTTCCTCAGCAATGTAACTGGTCGCTTCCAGGGCTGTTAAATATACTTGACCGCAGATATTGAAAACTAAAACAGAAACAAAAAAAATTGTCCATCTGTAAGGGATGGCGTTAGGAAATGCGCTCAGCATCAAAGTTGAAAAATCAACATCGGATCTTCTACGATAATGCGACATGTTATCGTGTGATTTCACTAACAAAGTTTGCAAAGAATCGCTTAGAAGTTTGTGAAACATGCATTCACCAATAATATTTTTCTGAGATAGGAACGATAAATTGGCTTAGTGAAGTATGGAATGGAAACAGAACGAAGGGTCTTCTAATAAAAGCACCCGATCTTTAAGATTGAAAAGTGAGGTCTGTAAAAATCTTTATTGCGGATCAAAGTATCGTAGCTTTTAAAAAAATAGAATCATTCAAATGGCCTCAAATGCCTTATTCAGGCGATCCGAAAGACCTAATTTCGAATGAATCTTCCACCCATTTAGGTTGGATTTCAGTAATGGCTTGAATGACTTTGTTCTCCAGATCAAAATTTTTTGCTGGTTTACTGGCATAGGCCCCACACTAAATGTAGTCTTAGAGAAAAAAGTTTAATTCAAATCGAACTCTCGTGACAGCCAGTTGACATCACCCCCAAATACCGCTATCTTGTCATTCGTTGCGTTGACCATAGCTCCATATTGCTTAAACCACATGTTGACCATGTCCGTATCATCAACTTTGGGACAACAGAAATCCATCACTCGATAGCTTTCGTCTTTGATAGCTATGGTCTCTCCTCACTGAAGCAAATGAAGCTTCTGCAAATTCCTGTGTGAGTATCGTCCGTCAGAAATGAGCTCCGTTGTTGGAAATATTTTTTTTTTTATCTAAGTTGGGACCCGTAGTGATCCCTAAATCGTTGACGTACTGATGGTCGATGTTGTACCTGGACATTGTGGTGATATTGTGGAGTCTTTGAACAGATGCAGTACGTAACTGGACAGTAGTTATCATAAGGTGGTCATCTCGTACCAACCCCATGTCGGCTCCTCGTCTGTTTGGGAAGCCTAAAAGAGAACTTCTCAAACGTCGACTGATTGCCAAATGGTTAATTTGGTTGGAAGATGATTGCCTGTCAGATCACATGTCTAAGCCCTTCAATGTCGTTGTCTCATTTCGAATTCGGGTCCCCCATTACGCCGACGATATCTCCGTTCGACGTTGCGTTGAATATGGCGCTAAGCTGATTGTAAATATTGTCCTTCTCATCCTCAGTCGAGGTATTTGTTGTTGTAACACTGTATGGTCGTGACGCGCCGCACTCTAGTCCGGAATCTGTCCGATAAGAACCTATCAGCTCGTGGGTGCCAGGAAATCAGGCCTCTGTGTTCCGTGGGTGTTAGCGGACCCACTCTAGATTCACGGGATGCCGGATGCTTTACCGGGGTAGAGTAGCACAGTGCTACACGTTGGGGATTGGTACTCTCCCTCGTCGAACACTCTCACTCTTAGTCGACGAGACTCTTAGTCTGGGTACGATAGCCAAAAGTCGTCATCATTCGATCATACCTTATTACAAGCGTAATGCCGCTTTCCGTAGCGGGAATTTTTTGGTAACACAGGGTGCTAACCCACGTTACCTAGACTAGAAACGCTAGACCGCTCGCACTTACAATTTTGGCCTACATGCCCAGGGACCACCGCTTGGAGCTAAAGCTAGCACTATACGAAATTGAATGTTGCGCTTCTGGCTCAAACCAAGTCTTGAGCAGTCAATAGTTTCCCTATCAACCGCAACGCACATCAGTTCGGCGGTTCATGCTGTCGAAAACTATTTTCATACGAGGATTCATATCTCATCGCCAAAGTATGTACAGGGAAGAGATCTCATGTCAGGGAATGCTCCGTTTTAGGTTGAATTGGTTTAAGATTTTGTCTTATTAAATTTTGTTTCTAATAAGAACTCATCTACTAATATTCTACAGCACTGGTTTTCAGTCTTCCATATGTCTACCATTTTCTCGAAAGACATGTTCACAAATGTAACCCCTTCATCTGCAACTACCCTTTTGTTTCAATACAACCGCCATATTTATGAATCTACCAACCACAGCCCGCGCACTGGTCACTTTGCCAATAAATGGGTCATCATCATAACCTTTTCGTTAAACTCATACAAATGCAGAACTTGCTGCAAGCCACTTACATAATTCAAACCATAAACCCTCATTTCCAAAGGACCTTCCTCTGACCTGAGCTGCTAAAATGGCAGTGTCACCAGTCACACCGTACGTCGTCAAACTTCTCAGCCCTTTTTTTTCTGTATAATAACCAAAAATAGATAGATGACATTGCACAGGAGAAAAGATACGCCACGACAGCACAAGGGAGAAAAGCAAATGAATTTAGCTGAGCTTAGGGAAAAACGTGCGCCGCCGTTCTTTTTCGATCGTTTGCCGACTACGGTCTCCTTGCTGTGAATCAAAGGACATTAAAATAATTTTTCACTAGCACCCTTCCACCCTCAACGATGATGGTTTCTCTGCTTTTTTGTTCATTCCTTTTCCTAATTTGCATACTAAACTCTACCAGGACTACAAGGACTAACCCTCATTTTCCATCTTGCTTACACTCAGTTATTCGTTCTTCATCCCTTTTGGTTTCATTATTTAAATTTGCTTTCGGTATTAATTTACCACCACACGTACACAGCACAGCGCTCCTCCGGTTTTAATTCATTCATAGACACGAACTAAGACGACGACAAAGACCGAGAGAGCGAATACCAAAGAAAAGAAACTGAAATTCCACCCGCACGGCTAACCCCCCTCTTCGAACCCTTTTTCCCCTCCAATAGTATCCTCATTCGGGTTGATGTTTTCTCATCAACATTAAAAAAACGCGGAGAAAGAAGTGGGAGGAAATTCCAAGCCGTTGAAGGAGGCTGTTGAAAAATTAAGGTTGTGGAAGGGGATTGATGAAAATAAAGGATACACTGTGGGAGTAGGAACAGGGTGATGGACCACGGAGCTTAGCATGCTAAAAACAAAATGGAAATTGAAGTAAACTAAATCTGGAGTAATGATGAGCTGAAGTTTTTAAGGAATTTCCTGCTTCGTTCTCTAGAATATGCTTCCGAAAAAACACTACTCCACAAAATCAAAAACTACTCCATCTATTGGGATACTTAAAGTTGGTAAGAAACCCAGACGAAATTCTGACTATAAAGGCTGAAGCGTTTTGATATCTAGACGATCGGCAAGCTTTTTGTAGAGATGAAGATAGAGATCAGAATGGGAAAAGGACATATGAACATACATGCATATAGGACGATGAGGACGAGGATGAGGATGAGGATGAGGATGAGGATGAGGATGAGGATGAGGATGAGGATGAGGATGAGAATGAGAATGAGGATGAGGATGAGGATGAGGATGAGGATGAGGATGAGGATAAGGATGGGGATGAGGATGAGGATGAGGATGGGGATGAGGATGAGGATGAGGATGAGGATGAGGATGAGGATGAGGATGAGGATGAGGATGAGGACGAGGATGAGGACGAGGATGAGGATGAGGATGAGGATGGGGATGAGGATGAGGATGAGGATGAGGATGAGGATGAGGATGAGGATGAGGATGAGGATGAGGATGAGGATGAGGATGAGGATGAGGATGAGGATGAGGATGAGGATGAGGATGAGGATGAGGATGAGGATGAGGATGAGGATGAGGATGAGGATGAGGATGAGGATGAGGATGAGGATGAGGATGAGGATGAGGATGAGGATGAGGATGAGGATGAGGATGAGGATGAGGATGAGGATGAGGATGAGGATGAGGATGAGGATGAGGATGAGGATGAGGATGAGGATGAGGATGAGGATGAGGATGAGGATGAGGATGAGGATGAGCAAGAGCATGTGTATGAGGATGAGGATGAGGATGAGGATGAGGATGAGGATGAGGATGAGGATGAGGATGAGGATGAGGATGAGGATGAGGATGAGGATGAGGATGAGGATGAGGATGAGGATGAGGATGAGGATGAGGATGAGGATGAGGATGAGGATGAGGATGAGGATGAGGATGAGGATGAGGATGAGGATGAGGATGAGGATGAGGATGAGGATGAGGATGAGGATGAGGATGAGGATGAGAATGAGGATGAGGATGAGGATGAGGATGAGGATGAGGATGAGGATGAGGATGAGGATGAGGATGAGGATGAGGATGAGGATGAGGATGAGGATGAGGATGAGGATGAGGATGAGGATGAGGATGAGGATGAGGATGAGGATGAGGATGAGGATGAGGATGAGGATGAGGATGAGGATGAGGATGAGGATGAGGATGAGGATGAGGATGAGGATGAGGATGAGGATGAGGATGAGGATGAGGATGAGGATGAGGATGAGGATGAGGATGAGGATGAGGATGAGGATGAGGATGAGGATGAGGATGAGAATGAGGATGAGGATCAGGATGAAGATGAGGATAAGGATGAGGATGAGGATGAGGATGAGGATGAGGATGAGCAAGAGCATGTGTATGAGAATGAGGATAACGGTGAGAATGGGGATAAGAATACGAATTATTTCGACTTTCCACATCACCCATTTAAAATCCCATCTGACATAAGCTAATTTTCCCTAAAAAATAAATATCTTTGCTTCCAGATTACTTATGTCATCCACCCAAAAAATTGAATTCAAAACCAATGCCAGAAAGCCTTCATTACCAGGACACATTTTTCCATGGATATAGGTTTCATATTCCCTAATAAATTTTCCATAACAATGAGACCGACTATATCATGGCATGATGCCACATTTCCTGGCATTGTAATGCAAATAAAATCCATCCCAAGGACGATTGCACCTTTCGAAATACACCGAGTGTTCAATTTTGCAGTTACAATTCCCAATGTTTTTTTTTATACATGAGCATATTTTTTTAGTCTAACACGCGTCACTATCTGGGATGATTTTTTTGTCATTCAAATTTGAAATATTAAACCCTTTCCATAAAAAAAACTCGTTCAAACATTATTTTTGAATCTGATTATAAAAAAAAGAACTGTATTTGCATCTGACTGAAAAAAAACTGAGGGTGATGTTGTGGCGCGTGTGCATAATAATTACCCCTCAGAATGAAATTAGAATAAAAAAAATCCTGAGAAACCCTTTTACCAAAAAACAAATGTCACCCCAGAGATTTTTTGTTGAACGTTTTTTTTTAATAAATTTCTCAGTGAAGGGTTAACAGATGCAATCTGAATCTTTTTTTGGTTTGGTGAATTTTTTTTTTGTTTGAGAACACTTTTTTGTTGTTGAGTTTTTTTTCAACTAGTAATCTGATGACGGGTTTTTTAATAAATTAATTATTCTAATTAAGTTTTTTTGTAGACTCTTAAAGTGCCGATGTTTCCGCGCCTTAATGAATTTTAGCTGTGAGGGTGATTTTTTTAGAAAACTTTTTTTAAGGTGTGTTAGGTTTTTTTTTTTGAATAGATTTTAAGTGAGGTTCTAGTGAGTTATATTTGTTTTTTTCTTTTTTTTTAGTGCTGGGTTTTTAGGTAATTCAAGACGACGCAGCTGCGCGGCTAGGAAGTCAAGTGGGGAGTTAAATGGATTTGGGTTATAGATGGTATTTGTGGGGGGTGATAAATGAACGTGAGGGCTCATTAGATGAGGAATGACGGTATTTTTTTTTTAAGGATTTAGAGAAAAAATGGAACTCTCTTAATGCCATAACATTTGTCATTTATTCATTAAAGGTGATCAACATGGATGACGTTTTCGATACAAGTCGACATTGCAATATAATTGCATGAAATTTAATACAAATTAACCTCACCGGTATATTGAAAACGTTTGCTTGATTTCTAATTTGATTTCTTTAAAATTTGTGTAACATGTTTCTTGTCATTTATATGGAGTGAAATCTGTTTCATGCAGGGTTTTCTAGCCGAATAGATCAATATACGAAGTACGTGCGATTGCTCGATTTTTGTGGGAAAGTCTTAAACGATTTTCATAAAGGTGAAATTGAACGCAAATATCAGTACCTATGAGGTCTAAACACCCCAATCATGAACAAAAATCGTTTCCTAGCCAAATAGTCGGAAGCCAGATACGCAATATCGTCAGGTTGGGGAAGAAACATCGATAATGCAGATGGGCGTATTTTACTATCCTATAGCACAGCACACTTACGAAGAAGGACAACATCTATGCTTTAGAGAACTTTTGAGATGCATTTTGAGAGAATAATAAAAGAGACTGAGTTGGGGGGAAAAAAAAGAACATGTATCTACTTATACACCTCAGATGAATTGAGAGTGATCTAGTGCAAGAATGGTGTATTAAACAATGGATTTAGCCCTAGCATTATGCCCTGGGTGTGGTCTACTTCTCTAAGAAAGCAATTTAATATAAAGTGTGGACCATCTGTTAGGTTCTTTTTGAAATGTTTGTTATTTTATGCTTGAACAATGTTCGGAAAGGAAAGAAAGTTTGTAAAATTGGGATCCTTGGGGGTGACAAAAACAAAAAACTTCGGCTTTTGCCTAAAGTATGGATAGAAACCCAGAACTGGTCCCTACAACGGCGCACTTATCTGAGGAGAATATTTCAAAAATACCTTGGATTATTTGCTTGAAAGGTCTAACTACCTCAAGAATTGAAGCAAAGTGAGCATCTACTTCGTTATCGCTTCTCAGTATGGGCTTTAAAAGAGTTGGAAAGTTTCCACGAACTTATTCGCAAATCATCTTCTACGACAAACTGTTATTTTCTTCTTGTAGGCCATGTCAACAAAGGAAACTGTTTTGGGCTTCCGTAGTCGTAAAGAAGCCAATGCACCTTCAAAGGCAGTTTGGTATGGATTTTAGATGGTTGGCATCATTAGTTTCTATTTCTTTGAAAATTTAAGCGGAAAATAATGTTACGGTGTTAGTGTGCTTTGCAAAGGCATGATAACTAATTTATTGAAACCGCTATGAGGCGATTTAAATGCCTCCAAAATAATTAAGCAGAGTCGTGCAAAGGCCACCGCGCACTTCGTTGAACTTCTTTTTATAGTAACTTACGTTTAATGCCACATCCGAAAAACGTAGTTCAGAAGCATCTCATGACAGTTATCGCTCTCGGATTTTGTCAGACATTCGCGAGAGGTGAATAAACTTTTTGGTATTTTCTTGGATTCGAATGATTAACCTTCTGGGCAGTAGTCCAACGTATTAATACTACTGTGCCTGTAGAAACATCCATTTATTGCTCTTGTCCGAAACCATTCAACTTAGATATTGAAAGTCTTGAACTCCCTCGATCTATTAATCAAGATGATGAGGCGTTTTTTTCTGTTGAGAAATTTTGTTTTGGACCTTAAAGTCCATCTTATTTGCTGCTCTCACCAAAGCAATACTCATTTGGTGTTTATTGTCCGAAGCGAAAGTAGGCAAATATCGTCCGAGAGATATTTAAGACGGGCTTACCACGGACAAGGCATTGTAATAAGGTCCAAGGTACATGTTTTGGAATTTGATAAAAAAAACAACTTCAATTTTTACATACATATGTATACATACATACATATATACAGTGTACTCTCTCATTACGGACACCCCTCATAAGCGGGCAAATTTCAAAGAACCTTTTTTTTAAATGTGTATAGGTATGTATATGGGGAATATTTGTTGCAAAAGTTATGAAAAGTTCTTAGGACCCCGTCAACTTTCAAAATGTTTTACTGTCTCATCATTAACCCTGGACATATTTGTAAGATCGTTGTAGGCCGTCAATGGGTAATGAAATGGAACTGGCTAAAATTGGCTTATCTGTAAGTGAGGCAAAGCAAACATATTCCTTTATCAAGGAAAGATAAACCATGTGCTTTATCATCATAATAGACAGCTACAACTTTAAGGCAGGAAAGGGCTTTGTCAACATAGACTTCACTGAAACTCTCAAAATAACCCCAGCGCAACGGTCAAACAAAGGATATCTCTTAACTTTTGCTATTGTTTTTGGCTGACAAGGCAATTGGGTAGCACAGCTCTCAAGCGAACAAGAAAACAGACTTTATGTAATAACCCCATTATTCCAGTTCTACTTTATGGTGGAGAAACGTGGAGTGAATTTCGGTCCCATCTACATCGATGGTCTTCGAAATTATTCAAATTTTGGCGCTTTAAAGAAAGACATCGACCAACTTGGCGTAGGTAACTGGACGAGTAAGCAACAGCAAGCTAAAGACCGTAGCTAGGCTGTAGCACGATCTAAAGTACATTAAGCCTTGAAAATGGGAACAGAAAACAAATGCTAAATTATCGAATACCTCATAGAGAAAGTGAAATGGACGTGGAGAAATAAAGGAATGACAAATAAGACATGACCGACATATCCTTTGTACAACGAAATTGATGATATCTAATTTCTGAAAAAAAGTGAACTTCACTTCAAATTTCAACAGACCTTGCGTGCTCCTTGTGAAATCAAATTCGATAGATTAAGGTCATTCCTAACTTATCACAGCTTGATAAAATTCATTCGAAAACCCTCCAAAGCAAATTTAAGCGAAAAAGTTCGTTAATTTGATACCATCATTTCTGAATTTTCAAATTACTCCTCCAAACTCCAACCAACCAGGAAACAGCAGTTTCATTTAAAAAATTTGTTTACCTGATACTTTACATTTATTTTTATTTATTTTACTTTTTTTTTTGAGTAAACTGTCTTTGATCTAAGTTAATGAGTTTTCGCCCGCCGCTCCCTGTAGCCAACAAATTACTTGGCTACCTGGCAATAAACGTCTTAATTCCATGAATTCACTGTGCGTCTTGTGTAAACAACATATCTCTTTGTCCTGCTTCTTTTTATTATGTCCTTTGAAGTTAATTTTTGAATGCTAATAGCGTTTTTTATGGACCTCCCATCACATTCTCCATCTGTGACATATTTTTTTTTATGGAATTACATTTAGAAACAGTAAGTTCACTATTTCAGATTCTGTCAATCATCCGCAAGAAGCTTATAGCATCCCGTTTTAGAGACCCTTTAATAATATATGATGACTGAATTCCGTGCGCGAGGCACCCTTAAAATCCTGTGAAATACCATAAAACTCTCCTGAAAGCAATTATGAAATTATTAATTTATCAGGCCAGCGAAAAATTCTCCTATTGATAAGGACCATTTTAATCGCAACAAGGCGAATCGAATTATTCTCCATCTTACCATCGAAAAAGGACATACATTTCGTAATCTTATCGAAAAAATAATTGAATTCTGCTTTTCTTGGTAGCCGATTTAAAAGGAGTTTTTCTTGTCGTCCTTTTAACTAATTGATGAAAATTTTCAGATTTTAATTTCATCCTGAAGTGATGTCCTTACATTGAAGAAAAAATAACTGACGTTCCTATTGGCCGTTTTGCTATTAAAGGAAAAAAAAAAGTAATTAAAAAGGACATACGCCGGGACTTGAGCATAGACGGTTGTATCTGGCCGTAGGCGCTTCCGGTTGGTTGATTGAAAAGAAGAACTCGTATCTCAACTCCTTACAGTCTGCTATCAACAACATACTAACAGCTCATCATGGCAGCAGAATGCAGAATAAAATCTGAAAGGACAAGTGCGTCCTCAGCTTTCAAGGATTCGTTTCTATTAGAAAGTCGCTGAAAAATCAAAGTCGACGGAAGTTCGTTCCTTTTTTTTGTGTGTATGTTGCCTGGATCCTCATCAAAATGAAGGGTCGTCCGGTAAATTAATTTGCCTCAAAGCGTATCCTGTGAGATGGCGAAGCAAAGCTTTTGAAAGCGAAGGATGAGAAATTGAAAAAACCCTTAACCAAGCAAACGAGGGAGAGAAAAGGATTTTTTTTTCTTTTTGATAATTTGAAGGATTATTTTTTACTTCTATTTCTCTTGTAAATACATGTAAAAGGGTATAGCTCGGCATTACGCTACTCCCATCTTTGTAGTGGTTGCGTTGACATTTAAAAGAAGTACATATTTATATAGAGTTGTATGTGTGTAGCTTAAGTGTACTGACAACAGAGAGAATATTGCTTTGACATGCTTCAGCCAGAGGCTATGTTGCCAATGAGCTTTTTTACATTACAAAAGATAAAATTAAATGTGGCAACAGGAAAGGTTAATTAAGCAGATAATTAAGTGGGAAAGAAAGGATAATTGCTGTCAACTTGTGTTTGTAAATTTACTACGTTTTTCTTGTTAATGTGGTTTCAATTCTGTTTTATACTTTGTGAATGTTGGTATGTTTATGTCAATATATATAAATTTATTCATTTTTATACTCATTTGAATATCTGTGAACTTATACCGAGGAGAACTGGCCTCTCATCACGTACGGCGACAATCGTCTGACGATATCGTTTTGACGATAGTTTTGCTTCATGTGAACTTGAAAAAGCACTATCGTCTGAACGATATCGTTTTGACAATTCATGGCGTAAACCGAAAACTGTCAATTACTATCGTCCCGTCGTCTCATTGTGAATAAATTACATAATTTATTTGTTACTATAAACATAATACATAATAACGGTTTGCCATGCCCGGGTGCGAAAATACGAAAAACCACGGACGAAGTAAACACGAAAACAAAGAATGACAGCTAAAGCCATTTTCAAGTGGCGAATATGACTCTCAGTAGCTTTCAAACTGTAAAAAAGTAAATCATAGACGACACGATAGTGATGGAGTCACATGAAGCAAACTGCAGACGATAGCGTTCATTGATATCGTTAAGACAACAATCGTCTTAAAAGTTACGGGATGAGAGCCCTGAACTTGTGAAACAAATGCCATGTTAACTTGAGACCACAAATATGAACACGGATTTGTCCATTAATGAGAACTTCATCCATTTGGGTAGCCATCCAGATGTTTTCCCTTTCCGCGTCTTAACTCCACTCTAGGTATTCAAAATCGAACTTATACGGACCAAGAGGGTTCATCAGGTATACTTTCACGACAATTTGCGCTTGGAAATAAGATTATCAGCTCGAACAGAAAAAACCCCTTCGGGTAGGGGTCAGAATATACCCGAGGTAGGCATGCCTGTCGTAAGAGGCGACTAAAATCCAACTTCAGTATACCGAGTATAGCGTATACAAAAAATGCAATGAAGAAAACGAAAAGATATAATACCCCAGGTGGCAGTCCAGGTTCACTGGAAAATCCACCCTCTTCGGAGGTCGGCTCTACGGATTCTGGGGAGAGCCATTTATTGCAATCCTTTGACCCCTTTACGAAAAGTTCAAGGGTATCTCGATCGCCACCATCAAGATCGAATGTATCCGGGAAAAGAAGTCCGCCGGAAGCGTCAATTCGCGAGAAACGGGACTTAGTGAAACACAAAAGCTTTGAGGAGGAAAATAACGAACTCCGCATAAAGCTTAACAAAATGGAGCGACTCTATCAAGAACTTAGGAAAGAGATAGACCAACTCCGAGAAGAAAATAAGGCTTTAAAAAACTCTCATGGGCTAAAAGAACGAGAAAGTAGCCCACCCCACTCAGCAAGTCGAGAATATCACACGGACGAAGATGAGCTAGCGCGAGAAACAAATTGGATCTCGAAGAAGAGACCTAGCAAGAAACGAAGAGCTGGTTCTTCGCCCGAAGTCGAGCCAGAAAAAGAAGGCAAGCACAAGGAGTCACAAGCGAAACAAATGAAAGCAAAAGTACGTCCTCCGCCACCAATAAACGTCGTTGGATTTACAAATTTTAGCAAATTACACTGCCTTCTAAAAGAGACGTTGGCATCGTCATTTAGATTAACGCCACTGCGCAACGACGTATGGAAAATTAACGTCGATGACCCTGACGGTTACCGAGCATTATCTCAGAAATTAAATACCGAGAAGATCCAATGGTACACTTACGAGAATAAGTTAGAAAGGCCACTGCGTGTCGTAGCAAGAGGACTTCACCCCTCTTTGACTAAGGAAGATATTATAAATGATCTTCAAGCTAAAGGTTTGAAAATTCTTGATGCCGTAAATATTATCAAGAAGGAGAAACAGCGAACTGAAGGAGATCAGGAAATTTTGGTTAAGCGTGGGCTTCCATTGTTTATGCTCACCTTCGATAAAAATGAAAATATGGAAGATATTTACAATATAAAAACTATTCAAAATATCGTTATCAAAATCGAACCTTTACGTAAGAGCACAAGATCGATCCCACAGTGCAAACGTTGTCAAGGTTTCAATCATACGCAGACTTACTGTCAAAAAGAACCGCGTTGCGTAAAATGCGCCGGTAAACATATGTCAGAAGAATGCAAGTTAGATAAGCATGCTCCAGCGACTTGCATAAACTGCAAAGGAAAGCATCCAGCGAATTATAGAGGCTGCGATGTAGCCAAAGAGCTCCAAAAAAGGCGTGATGCGGTTAAAAAAACCTCACGTCCGAACACGAAACCAAATGACAAACCTAAAGGTAATACGGAAAAACTAACGAAAGCAAGACAACCAGTCAAGGAAAGGACGAAAGTTGGACAAGACAAAGCCCCAAAGAAAAAACCACCATCTGTTGGCGGGCAGACATACGCGCAAGTTGCCTCGCAAGAAAATAAACAAGGCGGCATTACTCCAGATCCAATCTCACAAGTTTTCTCTATCATTCTCGAGAAACTTGAAGAGCAAACTAAAACAAACAAGCTTATATTTGAAAAATTGAGCAATCTAGAGCTTAAAACTCGCAAAACAAGAAAAAATCTATAAATATGAAACAGTTGCTTAAAATATTAACATGGAATGCTAACGGCCTTTTGGAAAAGATCGACGAACTAGAAGTGTTCTTGCGAAAAGACAACATTGATATATGTTTGATTTCAGAAACGCACTTAAAAAATAAATCTAGCTTAAAAATAAAAGGATACTGTGCTTATCATGCTTACCATCCATCCGAAAGGGCTAGAGGCGGATCTTCCCTATTCATCAAGGACTGTATTGAGCATTCTTTTAGTACAATTATTGAAAACGATGCGATGCAAGTAAGTACAGTTCGTGTTAAAAACAAGCACTCATACTACAATATCGCATCCATTTATTGTCCTCCGCGATGCAAACTAGAGAAGAACGATTTTATAAATCTTTTCAACTCACTTGGACCGAAATTTATTGTTGGTGGTGATTTTAATTCAAAACACACTTTTTGGGGTTCAAGATGCACTTCAACGAAAGGCAGACTACTTTACGAAACCGGCATGCAATTTAACGTTGACTTCCTTTCGACAGGGAAACCAACATATTGGCCTTCCGACAGAGCAAAAACGCCTGATCTCGTAGACTTCTTCGTCGCAAAAGGAGTACCTAAAAACTTTACAAACGTCGAGGAAAGCTTTGATCTCTCCTCAGATCACTCACCAGTCATTTTGTCAATAAGCGAGCGTCTAATAAAAAAAGAAGGGGCGCCAAGATTAATTAACAACAAAACTGACTGGGACGGCTTTAAGAAATATTGTAAAGAAAACATTGTTCTGAACGTGTCACTTAAAACACCGTATGAATTAGAAGACGAAGTCGGCAGATTTATTGAAGTCATACAGAACGCAGCGTGGAAGAATACTCCCTTTAGGAGGAAAGAAGTCGTACACAGCGAAGGTAAATATCCACCGGAAATAAAAGAATTGATAATAACAAAGAGGAGAGCACGCAAAAGATGGCAACAATCCCGAGCTCCCCAGCATAAAACTATCTTAAATCATTTATGTAATGAACTCAAGAAAGCAATAAGAGATTTCAAAAATCGAGAGATTTCTACATTTCTTGAAGGTTTGACTGCCGAAAAAATTTCAAACTATTCGCTGTGGAAAGCCGTGAAAGGTATTAAAAAACCCCAAATGCAATCGCTACCAATAAGAAAAAGCAATGGCGAATGGGCAAAAGGAGACAAGGAAAAGGCGGATTTATTCGCGAAGCACCTAGAAGAAACGTTTAAGCCATTTGACGGAGAGGCGCTTATAGAAGACCTTGGTGGTACTATCACGACACCTGACAACTTTAAAATAAAGAGTGTGTCGCTGGTCGAACTTTGCCAGGTAATACAAAATCTTAAAAACAACAAGGCCCCTGGATATGACTTAATAACCGGACAGATCCTCAAGGAATTGCCAAAGAAAGCCCTGATCAAGCTCCTGCATATTATAAATGCCGCTCTAAGATTATTATACGTTCCAAGGCAATGGAAAGTTGCTGAGGTTATAATGGTTCCAAAACCGGGAAAGTCTCCAAATGACAAAAAATCGTACAGACCGATATCACTGCTTCCGATAATATCTAAGGTATTTGAAAAGCTTTTGTTAAAACGCTTGCAATCGGTCATTGAGGAAAGACGACTGATTCCTGACCATCAATTTGGCTTCAGAACCAAGCATTCGACAATTGACCAGGTCTACAGATTAACTAATGAAATAGAGAAAACCCTTGAGGAGAGAAAGATATGTTCTAGCGCCTTTCTTGACGTATCTCAAGCCTTCGACAAGGTATGGCATGAAGGGTTGAAGCTTAAGCTGAGGCAGGTTCTTCCGAAACAATTATACAAGATTTTAGAATCCTACCTTGCTAATAGACTTTTCCGTGTAAAACACGGATGTGAATACTCTGAATTTAAGGACATCGCTGCCGGAGTACCGCAAGGAAGTGTTCTTGGTCCGGTATTGTTCTTGCTCTACACTCGAGATATACCCCAAGAAGAAGGTACTGTTGTAGCCACGTTCGCGGACGATACGGCTATACTTGCAACAGATAAATCAATCGAGTCAGCAACTGAAAAGCTTCAACGAGCTTTGGACAAAATTTGCGAGTGGACAAAGATTTGGCGCATTGCTCTCAACGAAACCAAATCAATCCATGTTAATTTTACTAACAAAAAAATTAATAACCTACCCATTTTCATTAACTCGGTACAAATACCGTATGCAAACGAGGCTAAGTATCTAGGAATGACACTAGACGCGAAACTCAAATGGAAGTCGCACGTTAAGAAGAAACGCGACGAGCTGGAAAATAGATTTAGAGAAATGTATTGGCTACTTGGAAGACATTCCAAGTTAAGCATATATAACAAACTGCTATTATACAAGCAAGTGCTTAAACCTGTATGGACGTATGGTGTACAACTTTGGGGTTGTACCAAACGAAGCAATAGAGATATTTTACAATCTTTCCAAAACAAAGTGCTAAGAATAATCGTAAATGCTCCGTGGTATATCAGGAACAATGATATCCACCGAGACTTAGGAGTAGCTACCGTCGATGACGAAATAACGAACTTTGCTCGCAAACTCCGTATTCGTCTTCATGGACATTGTAATGACGCCATACTCCAAATTTTGGACGAGACAAACCTTGTGCGCCGACTACAAAGAACGAAACCGTTCGATTTAGCGCAATAGGGATAGCCGTATGTAATGACGGAATCATCGGGTGCTTTTATTGAAAAGCTGCCTGCCCAACGCGAATATTTCTGAAACGCAAACTACTTGATAAGGGAACTTAGTTGTAGTCAATCAATAGAAGGGAGGTGTTGTTTAGTGAGTAAGAATCTCACACTACTATGAGCACCGGGCTCATAGTGTCTTTTGAAGATTTTTCACCTACCCACGAAGAAAAAAAAAAAAAAAAAAAAAAAAAAAGAAAAAACCTAAAAAAGTTTTTTCACGGTCCCACCTTTCGTGAATGTCTGACAAACGTCCGAGAGTAAGAACTGTCATGAGAAAGCTTCTCAATTCGACTTTCAGATATGGCTCTCAACTGTAGGTCCCTTCCATTTGTGTGAAAAATATAACGCACACAACACGAGTGGTCGAGAGAAGCTAGGCCCTGCACCACATACGGTCCACTTGCGCCAAGTATTTCTATTTTTGTTATCAATGTTATCCACCTTAATTCGTTCCAGAAATGGGCAGAGTGATTCACCTGCCGCTAGCTACCTAGTGACTTTGATCAAAGTGTACCTTACCAAGGGCCACATCAACCAACCAACCAACCAACCATCCACCTATGCAAAGGGTTTTTATATGAAAGGCACCAGGTTACAGAAAGGTTTAACTGTCAAACTAGCTGTAATTTTTAAGTGTTAATCGTTTTTGTTTTCAGTAAGTCATGGATAGATTAACACCGCAACAGCGTTACCAAATCTTGGAGTATTATTTCCGAAATCAGTGTTCAGTTACTCAAACATATCGAAAGATTACTTCTGCAGACTGTTAAACGGCGATGATGATCAAGATACATCTGTGAGCAAAATTAACCATTCATTCAATATGCTCATCCTTGGTTGTAACTTAACTTTTGAAATGTATTGAAAGTGTAATTTAAATGTAAATATTCACAGTGGTGGTAGTCCAGTTTCCAAATGCAGCATGTATTTCGCTGTATTTTCTGGTAGCCTGAACATTTTCTTAAGGAAGTACATATCTTCGAAGTTTTTCAACATCTTCAAACTCCCAAATTCCCCACACTTGTGCCGCGTAATACATTATTGATCTCATAACTGCTTCGAAAATATAATACGCGTACCTTGTACTCGGCCAGGTCGCGACATTTTGCCAGGTCCATTTTTCATTCCTTGCATATCGACCCCGTCCGTTCCGAAAAATCATAATTTTAGATTTATCGGTATTGAGTTCAAAATTCCACATGTGACAGTATTGTTGAAGCTTGTTAACCATGAATTGCATCATGTCTGGGCTTTCCACAAGTAAAGCTCATCCTACTATAATGAACTGAAGACGACGATAGCAATCAAGTATGGGCCGTAGGCACGTACATCAACTTATCTTTAATATCAGACGACAGTATGCCCGTTGAATGGGATGTTAGCATCAGTTGTCGATCCTAAAGAGACCCTACGTGGTTTCTTCAACTGATATATGTACATAAGAAGTGTATATAAGATGTTTTTTTTAAGCACCAATACCCACTCCCCCACTCATAAAAATCTTGTCTATGCACCTGGCTTAATAGGAATATTGCCACAGGTTCAAAAATGGGAAATTGATAGGCTTTTCCATCCCCTTACTCAGGGACGTTTGTCAAACATTCGTTGGTAATGGATCTGTGAACAACTTTTTGGGGTTTTCTGGATCCTTTAAACCAATTTCAATAGTATCTATATTTAAGCTGAAAATTAACGCCGACTATAAAACGAAGGAATTCCTTGACGACACCGCAGTTGCAATTGATCAACGTCTAATTTGGATTTTATGTAAAAAAATGATAACTTACAAACTTACAACTCCTGTTTCAGTCGTAACTCGTTTCATGTCGAGTTTTTACTTTTTTTCAAGAAAGTTCTGTAACTGGCCATAAGTACTACATGTTTCAATCGTTGATTCCGATACTCTACTGGTTGAATATGTGCAAGTCCCAGACGTAAACGCGAACAAAATTTACAACAAGCGAAAGAGCACAATACAAATAATCACGAATTGCTGAAAATAATCTCATAAGTACACTTGAGCAAATCACATTGTATCCTTCCAAAGTGCGTCATACATTAATAGCAACCTAATAAGTGTGAAATTCACATCCAGTCCCGATACCCGTACTCAACGTGCTCCAACCCCTTTTTCGCGAGAGCACGTACCAAAAACTCTTCCCTAATCATTGTTGCAAATCATCATCGCGAATAAAAAGGAAAATCATAATCAAGGATATGTGCTTCTCGAGCGTGTGCGTGTAGAACAGTGACACTGCCTCCCCTGGAGCGTAATGTTTTCATACTGATTAAAATTTTAATGCACAACTCAGCAAAGGTACACACAAAGCAGCACAGCCGACGGAGGCACTGAAACAAGAAGGGCTAAAAAGTCCTTCATCAGGAGGGAGCAGGCTATGGATATGCATATGCAAAGAATTCACGTGGGCCGTACATATGTATCTACCAGCAGCCCGTTCGGCAAACATTCCGTACCGCTCGCATATAATCATAATAAATATGCGTGCAAAGTTAAGAAGCGATACCCACCTTACGTTGAAACGACTACGACACGTAAAACCATCGTCCCATTCCTCATCCCAGAAAGGATATGAAGGGGTTGCCAGTTACCTCCAAAGGAAGCATCTTGATGCGTGTGCACACACTAAGGACTTATAAAAGTGGGTGGTGGATGGATGGGTGAATGGGTAGATGGCAAAATGAATGAATGTGTCTCTTTCAGCGCGTAATGAATGAAGTATTGCATTACTTTCATTTAGGATTCATCCATCCACTACGGTTTCTCGGGTATCCGTGCCGCAGCATCACCAGCCAACGCGTATTTGCCTATTATTATTTCAAACTCTAATACAAAAGCGAGCCCCGTATATACGCGCACACACCGTTGGGTGGCCATAAATAATTCCACCCCTTGCCGGAGCGAAAAAAAATATACATTTGTAAAAATTAACTGATGGGGTACGCGAAGCTAAGAGAGATGAAAAGGATACAACAGCCAGGATCACACAGAAGTTACATCTCCGGTACGGTACACAGTAATAATAAATGGGAAGCCAAAGAAGAAGGCAACAAAAAAAAAAAATTTGCATATCGCGTTTTTTGCTTGTTACTCCGTTACTCACTCCCTAAACGCGGTACCTGATGAATTAGAAATTTCATGCCAAGGGTTGTTTTTTATGAGAGAGACAGAGTTTTCGGCGTATTTTGTTGAGTTTAATTGGAAGTTGGGCTTTAATTTTGGAAATGTATTCATTTAATTTTTAATTTGTTCGTCCTTGTATCATTGAATGTGCTGATGTCAGAAGTGGTTGGCCGAATCTGTTTTATTTTTATTCAACCCACCTACGCGACATTTTAATGGAATTCAATAGGGGAGGAGATATTGAGTCTTTTTTTTATTAAAAATGGCATATTTCCACATAAAAAGAGTAGAATGGGCTGGATTTAACCCTTTTTGCTTTGAATTCCCTGTAGGGAATTCAACCAATAGCAGTTGCTGTCCCCTCGTTACATCATGCGTATAAGTTTCAAGAAAAGTAAAAAGCGGATATCTGTAGAGATATCAACAAAGGGTTGATGGCTGCTTTTCTCATTGGTTTCAAGAATACTGACAGTTTAACCCTTTTGCTGATGGGGTGTAATAGTGTGTTATGCGCAGTTTCTACAAGGTAAGATGTGCTAAGCAAGCTTTGTCTCTAGTTGCTGCCTAATGTACATATGTATAATTAAAAAAATTCCATAAATGCAATTCTAGTTTTGGGATGTTGCCAGCTTTTTAAAGAAGGACTACTCCTAGGAGTTCAATAATAACCTAGTAATATACAGGAATATTAGAACTCGTCTGGAACATACATATGTGTACATACGTACAACACCCAACCGTGAAGCAATAAGTGTGGTAACGTTTAATATTTAATTGTAGTACACAAGCGGTTTTTTGAAAAAAGTGGGAGCAGCTGGTTCGATTATCATTTGACCAAACGAGCTGTACTTTCTGTCAGTATGGGAGGATGAATTCTGCAGATTATCATGAAGAATTGTTTTAATGGGAGTTACGAATGTGTCCAAAGATAAATTGGTATGTGTGCAGGTTCATCGGTTGTCCTCTACTAGCATGTTCCCAGCAGGATTGATTGGTTCTGGAACGTATACAGTAAGAGTGCGGCCTTTTAGTTGGTCGGCCTTGATCAAAGCAAACCTACATATGTAAGACACATTTAACCACCGTTCTACAGTGACGAAAAACTTCATCGCGAAATGGTCCTTCTTCTTTTTTTGCTTTCAATCCATATTTTAAATCGTAAAAGACTACTTTCTTAGTTCGGACCCCATTTGAAACGAGTTAGATCTATATTTTAGCAATATCACTTCCTTCCTCTCTCCTGCGAGAGAGTGTTGCGATGAAAACAAAATCCAGAGATTTAGTATACGAAAGCCCAACAACTACTCGTACGTAGGAGGAAAGCACATGCGAAGGGTAAAGTTGATGCTTTACTGATCAGTGATCCTGCCAACAATTAGTAAAAACGCCTTTGGCTTGGTCATACGTTAACTGAAAGTAAATTGACGAGAAGTTTGGGAATCTTGATTGACTGCGACACGTTGAATGAACTAATGAACTACCAATCCAAGAGCCAACTAAGGGCATTCGATTTCTAGCCACCAACTACAAGGCGACAAAAAAGCTAAGTACATCTTGGATTGCCATTGGTAATTGCATGCGTACTTCAAAACATTTCTTCTTTTTTTTTTCTTTCCTAGTTCCAAGGGGCACAGACACTCTCCTTAGAACTGAATGAATATAATTTTGGCACATAAGTAAGTAGATGTTAGTAGAGGTTCTCTTAGTTAAGGGCAACAACTTTTGCATGAAACATCGAAGAAGGCTCACTATAAAGCGAGCAACGGTGGATTCACCAAATATTCCAGACTCACCCCCGTCCTTCGTCTTGGCACAGTCAGTGAACCAGACTTGGTCAAGTTATAATGTGCGAGGTCCTGTAAATTTCCCAGTAATTCCATGCTATGAATGACTGGAATAGTTACGCTTGAATCAGTATCATGCTGAAAAAATCTCTTTTTCCAACAACAAGTTGAACAGTGTTAGTGACCATTCGAGATGCGATGTTCTTAAAATGCAATAGTCTGTGGAGTCGTGGCTCAGTGGTTTGTGCGTTGGATTACAGAGCGGGAGGTTCGAGGTTCTAACCCCACAAAACACCAAAAAGTTTTTCACGGTCCCGCCTCTGGCGAATGTCTGACAAACGTCCGAGAGTAATAACTGTCATGAGGACGGTTCCCGATTTGTCTTAAACTGTAGGTCCCTTGCGCCACATACGGTTGTTGCGCCAAGTAGTCTGTGGGGTCTGTTCACATTTGAATGTGAGCATGTGAGCCCAGAATGACATTAAGGCTATGGGCAGACAGCCTGACATACAAGTTTCACCTAGCCGTTGGACTCGATCGATGCATTTGAAAACAAAGGACATAAAGCTCATCGGGCGGCAAGAGTTAGTGGAAGTTTCTATGTATTTTCCAGCTTTTGACAGATATTTGATTGTTATTTAGTTCTAGACACTCCGTCGTCCAGTCGTTCCCCAAAGACCAATGTATCACCAGTCATCACATCGAAAATCTTACCCCAGGTGCCAAGCAGAAATACATATATCGGTCTATTTGTATATCAACCGTGATACATTGTCAAGATTTGGAAAGATTTTCGATGTGAGCACTGGTGATACACTGGCCACTGGGAACGACTTTCGTTGTGATCATCAGTGATGCACTGGCAGCCAACTTGTTAAAACGTTAACTTAGAGATATGAGATTGTCAGATGCAAGAACTTTGTACAAACGGCAAGTTATAATTGTTTCAGCGGTATGTTCACAGAAGATCCTTAACGATTCCTTTTCTGTCCTTCTTAGTGTCCTTGTTATAGCTGGTAAGAGCTTAAGAGTAGGTTTGCCATAGTAATTTACTCTGTTAAAGGACTTCCTTTTTTTGGAAACCATTAGGGGTTTATCTCTAATAGGACATGTGCCGCAAATGCAAGTTATAACAGAGTGCTTTACGTGTTCAGGAAAGACTTTTGGCCTATCTTTGCTTTCGCTTAACTGATTTAATCTCTGTATAGGGCCCGGCCAGTTTCGCTCTTGGGGTGGTTGCATGAAATGAAATTTGGATTTGGTCTGAACATGAAGATTCATCCAATGACATGACATGTCATTGTAAGACAATATTTCTAGATTCGAGGTTGAAGACCTCTTCTCAAGTAGATGTTAGAAGAGGTTCCTTGTCAGTATTACAGATATTTAGTTTGAAGCTTGAAGTATGTTTTAGAAGGCCCTCACCCCTGTGGTTGGTATCTGGGCTTCCCAGAATATAATGGTATTTATAGCAAGCGAAGAAATGGCTTTGTCTGCAGACACCTCAAATCGATGTTGTTATGATTTTCCCTTCGATAAATACCACCTACTTCACTTAGAAATATATTTTGCGTTACTTTGAACTGTAACCAACTTCGTAAACCTCCTCTGCTTGTTATCAATCCATCTTAACTAGGCTCATCTGTGCAGATAGAAGAAAAACATTTTCCGGCATAAAAAAAAGAAAAAAAACACTTCGAAATTATTTTTCTTGTAGTTCCTTAGAAATTTTCATATTTTCCAGAATTTCCATTTCCATTATTTATTTTCATTACACTCATTATTTAATCTCTACAGCAAAGTACGCAGACATTTTCTCAAGAATAAATTATTGGAGGACCTCATTTTATTCAATGGACAGTCGAGCCGAGAAGCGAAAGGAGACAAAGGAAGTTCGTGCTTAAGTGCTCGCACTGTAAAAGGATTTTAAGAAAGAATTTCAGTTCTTTTTCATCTCTCCTTCTGCTATCCTTTATCTGTGCGTTATCCTCCCCCTGCTGCCGAAACTTCAGATCCGACCATCGTTGTCTTCCTAATGGAAATTAGAAAATGTTAAGATGACGTGGAAAAAAAAAACCGAAAGCCCGTTGGGAAGGAGGAAAGGGCAGAGAAGAGAAATTCTTAAAAGTTGCTGATGCCCATTAGTTGAGAAGAGTTTTGTGTTCCATAAGATGTCGCGAACCGCGATGGGGTGCGGATTTCACTGACTCTTCTCTGTATATAGGTGAAACAAGCGGGGGTTGTTTTTACTCCACCATTGTTTGTTGTTGCTATCGTTGTTGGTTGCTGGAATTATCGTTAATGATGGTAAGACCGCGAAGGCGCCATTCAATCTCAACCACGATTTCCTTTCGCTGCTTTTTTTTCTCTTGTTGTTGCTGCTATTGTTGTTGTAAAGAAAGTGGAAGAAGAAAAATTATTAAAGACGAATTATTGTGTCGTGCGTTCGTCTGTGCGTTCAAGTGAAGAAGGGGTGTTAGAATCGTCATTTCTCTCTAACCCTCCGAAACAGTGCTCTATAGAAAGTTTTGTTTCATTTGGTACGGATAGATGCCATTGACGGGGGGAATGAGATCCTTTTCTTTTACTCTTTTAAGTGCAAATGGTTTGAATGGTGGTGGCGGAGTCGGTAGTTGGGTGGTGGTTGAAATAATTCGACTCATTTAAGTTGGGGTGTCATAATTTCGTTTGAGTTTTAAGCGCGTGCACAGATTTCAGATAAAAAGTAGCACAGCTCTATAAGGAAAGGAGAATGGGGTTTTAGCGTTTTTTCTTTACAAAGATTTCAACCAAAGAAGTATTTCTTGGGAGGAAGCTCAAGGAAAAACATGAAAACATCTGGAAATGGTCACTTGCACTCATCAGAAAACTGACTTGTCTAAGGATTTTTACAGGACACTTTTCCAGCCTATTATGAATCACAAAATAGCGGTGCATGTCATGGTCACGCCAAGTTATAAAAAGAAGCAACGACTAGTTGGGGTTGCATTTGTTGCTGTAATGATGTGAGTTGTCATCATTACCCATCCGAGTGAGCTTTACGGTCACCTATTGAAAGTGCTCTGTGAATTTCGGTCATTATCTTTTAATCAAAAGCCGTGTGATTAAATAATTACTTTTTAAAACTTGCATAAGACAGTGACTGCTAAATAACCTTCTCAAAATAGAAGAAAAAGTGCCAATTTGTTTAAATAATTGAATATTAATTTTTAAATTTGCGCCTTAGAGCAATTTCTCGCTTTTAATTACTCCCCCTCACTTTAATTTCTCGTTAGTCTCTTCTTTGTATTAGTATTTACCTTTTTCTCCTCTCTTAACCGCGAAACATGAATCTCTGCTCCCATTGCAAGGAAAGTCTACCAGCTGAGGGAGATTTCGTGGTGTGTAAAAACTGCACTCGAAAATTGCACTACAACTGTACTACAATACCAGAAAAGGCTTGGAGAACCAGGGGTCAGGCTAGAAGAGACGCATGGAAGTGCCAGTTCTGCAGAGATGTAGACGTTCAAGCCGTTAGCGTTATTGAAAACTCTTCGTCGTCTACAATGGCATCGACCTCTAGGCCATTGGCACCGGTAGTACAAGCAAGTGGAGCTAAGTAAACTGAGAGCAGAAATTAAAGATATTGCGATCAGCTGTGAGTTCTTCGCAAACAAATACGATGAACTCAATGCTAACATAGCCCAAAACAACAAATTGATGGAAAATTTAGCTAAACAAATTACTGACCTCAAAGAAAGTAATGAAAAAAAAGACGAAACTATTAAAAAAATGCAAACACAAATAAACGTTTTAGAACAACAAACACTTAAGAACAACATTGAAATTAAAAATATTCCACCAACTCGTAACGAAAATCTTGTGGAAATTATTAAAGGCATTGGTAAGACGATCAACTACGAAGTAAAGGACAACGATATCACAGACATCTATAGAACTAAACCGAAAAACCCTGAAAAGTCTTTAATTGTTGCATCATTCTCGTCTCATTTAATCAAATCCTGCTTCATTAAACAAGCACGAGCAACTCGTTCAATGCAACTGAAGACTGTAATGCAAAATACAGTCAATGCCCCCAACCCAAATCAAGCTTGGAGCAATGCTTCTGTTTTCGTCAACAATCAGCTGACCAAACAAAATAAACAACTGCTTTGGATGGCGAAAGAGAAGGCGAGGCAAGTAAGCTGGAGCTATGTGTGGGAGTCAGCGGGAAGAGTATTAGCAAAAAAGAGCGAGAGTACAAATGCAGTTCCAATAATGACAGTTGATGACGTAAGTTTGATAGCAAATGTTTAATTACAACTTATGTGTGAGTGTATGTCTAGACGAATAACTAACCGACCATTCAAATGGAGAACACAAACAGAAACGATATATTAGTAGACTTGGATTATAGGGTAATACACGGTTTTAGCGGTGATAATTTTAATTATTTTAAAAATATGAATTTTAGTTGCTTATGCCTCAATATAAGATCAATGCGCAAAAATTGGAATACATTTTGTGTGAACATAAGCACACTTTTGAAATATTTAAAAATAATTGTTCTTATAGAAATTAATATTCAAAAAGAGGAAAATGATAAATATTCTTTATATGGATTTAACGCGGAATTTCTTAACAGAAATGAGCGTAGAGGTGGTGGCATTGTCATGTTTATAAAGAATGAAATAAAATACGAACGTATAAATGTTGAAAGTATGTCTTACGAATGTCTTCGAGTTAAAATTCTGGAAGGAGAAAAAATAAAATATGTAGATGGAATATATAGACCGCCAAAACTAAATAGAAAAGGATTTATTAGAGAAATGGGACTTATACTTGAACAGCTAGATAAAAACAGGGATATCGTGATAATGGGAGATATGAATATTGACATTCGAAGATCTGATCGAAATGATGTAAAAGACTATTTAGAGATGTTAGCTGCAAACGGGTTGATGAATGTGATCCAGGACAATACGAGAGTCGATCCGAAAAGAGGAACATCGACATTGATACAACACATTGTGGTAAGCAGAATAGAGAGACCAATTTTTTCCTCAGTAATTGAAAACGACATCTCCGATCACTACGCGGTTTTTTATGGAACTAGGGCTCAGAATGTCTCTAGAATTCAAGAAAGATCAGAGTTATATGTCCAAAATAGGATGGTGGATGAACGAATACATTCAACTGACTGGAAAACACTGTTAGCTGAAAATGATGTTGACGATATGTATGGAAAATTTTTAAAACAAATGCAAGATATCTATGCGAACTCAATGGTGACGAAAATATCGCGCAAGAAATGTAGACAAAACTCTTGGATTACCTCCGAAATTCGGGAAAAATGCCAACAAAGGGACCAACTGTATCGAAGATGGAAGAATAATAGGCTGAACATGACTTATGAAGTAGAATATAAACAATTCCGGAACAAAGTTAATAGAGACATCTTTATACAAAAGTCCAACTATTATAAAGGCAAATTTAATAGCCTTAGATCAGATCCCCGTAAAACATGGAACCTGATCAACGAAATAATGGGACGGAAGAAGCAAAATCTCGACGAAGTCATCATCAAGAATGTTCCCCTAGAGAAGTGCCTATTACCAAAGAGATGCGCTGAGAACTTTTCGGGTCAAATCCTACAGATAGTTCACAATTGCTACATAAATACATCCCATCATATCAGTTCAATACTACCCAACTCAATATTCATCCAAGAAACAAACACTGAAGAAGTACACGATATAATAAAACTAATGGGGGAAAATAAATCAGCGGGAATCGATGGCATTAGAGTGCGTGACATTAAAAGCAATGCAGTTATTTTTGCTCCCGTAATTTCGAGTCTCATAAACCTAAGCTTAAGTCAAGCTAAAGTTCCTCAAATACTTAAGACCGCTGTTGTACGCCCTATCTATAAAGGAGGAACAAAAAGTTTGCTAAGTAATTACAGACCAATATCAATTTTGCCGGCTATTGAGAAGTGTTTGGAAGAAGTAGTTACAAGGCGACTCCAAAACTTTGTGGAAAAACATTCCCTTATCCACGAAAAACAGTTTGGTTTTCAAAAAAACAAAAGCACGGGAAAGCTTATGGGAGAATTTGCAGATACCATCAATGGAAGCTTGAGTAAAAACCACCATGTTATTGTTTTGTTCATGGATTTCAGTAAGGCATTTGATACTCTGAACCATAAAAAGCTAATAACAGCGTTAAATCGATTAGGCGTCCGAGGTATACTGGCTGACTGGTTGCAGAACTATCTAAGTGAAAGATCTTTTCGAGTGAAGGTGGGAGACAGTTTCAGTAATGATACACCGGCTCCTTTCGGAGTACCGCAGGGATCGAAACTGGGACCAATTTTGTTCATCCTTTTTACCAACGAGCTGCTTCGGGTTTTCAAAAATAGTACCCCTTTCGCATTCGCAGATGATACAGTTCTAGTCGTCCAACATAAATGTCTTGATACTGCTATGAGAATAATGCAAGAGGAATTTGATAAAGCTGTGGAATGGTGCCATGACAATGGACTTATATTGAACCCCTCCAAAACTAAGATGATGCATATTCGCGGGCCACATCATAGATTAACTCAACAGAATATCAGTTTTCGTAGCAGTATCTGCCAAAATACACTGCCGAACCAGACCATCGAAGTTGTCGAAAGTTATAAATACCTAGGAGTCATCATCGACAGCCATTTCATTTGGGACAAGCACATCGACAAACTCCGCTCAGATCTCAAAAAGGCGATGTTCGCTCTGTACCATTTAGGACATTATTCGACGCTTCAGGTCCAGAAGCAAGTTTACTATGCACTAGTCGAATCAAAATTGCGGTACGGGATACTTGCTTGGGGCAACGCATCAAATACACATATAAACAAGCTACAAAAACTTCAAAACACCATTCTAAAGAAGATCAACAGAAGACATCCATCAAGCACATCCGGTGAAAATTCTTTTAAGGTACTGACGGTCAAACAAATTTTCAAGCTAACGCTATGTTTAGAACATTATGATGACATCCGATTTAAAAGACCCATTGACCATCAACACAGCACGAGAAGGCGAGTTCGAGGTATGCTACAAACACCATTATGCAGCAACAACTACGGCAGAAGACAACTGAACCATAGCGTTCCAACTGTGTTCAATGAGCTTCCCTCAAACTTGAAAAATATTATAAATTTTAAGACCCGCAAAAAGCATTTAAAAAATTTTTTTCTTGCTAACACGAACTGTTAATATCTTTGCCTTTTTAATCATTTAATTATTTAATTATGAAATATTTTTTCCTTAAATATGTGAAGATAATTTAAAGCTCACAAACTTTTGAAATGCAATCTTCTGCAGATAAGCCCCTCAGGCTTCGCAGATAAATGAATAACGATGTAAATAAAAATAAATAAATAAATAAATAAAAAAAAAAAAAAAAAAAAAAAAAAAAAAAAAAAAAAAAAAAGATGGCAGTAACATGTTCCAGAGTTTTGTGTTCTCGTTTGTAGACGTATAGTCTATTACAGTATAAGAAACTTTCTTAATAACTTCGTGTACAGAAAATGGCCAACAAGAGCTCCGTATGGCGTATACTCCTTATGTCAAATTCAAATACGGAAGAAAGGATACTATGTTGATGACCTTTGACTGTCGAACTGGACTACGATAGGATTATGAATCGTGAGGGCTCTCCTGGACTGCAGGGAAGAAGGTTCTCAAAATCGCAGATTCTTTCAACGTGGACGGAGATGCATGCGGTACAAAATCGACATCATAAAACGGTGCTAAGTCACAGAGTTGTAATCGACCGAGTCTCATTAACCGACCTAACATTATCTCACTCTTTTGTGAAAAGTTATGTGGAACTGCTTTCGAATCCAACACTGGATAACTGCTAGCATTGACACTTTCATATCCTGGACACTTCTCACCGACTGGATATTAAGGATCATATTTAAGGATGGTTTGCAGGGGACTGCTTTGGTAAAAGCGGCCACCGTGGATGAGAAGAACAACTGCTACATTCTCCATTACAAGTCGTAAGACTTAGGAAGGTTTTATTAAATGACAGGGATATACATACATATACAGAAGAGTGACGGCTCTTAAACAGAATCCAGCCGCTACTAATAGAGACTCACTTCCCCGGCTGTAAAGAAATTTAAACTTCCACCCTTGCAGGATAGCAATTTCGAGTATGCTTCGAGTAAGTGATTTCAATCATTTTCATGAATACAAAGTGGCAAGAGCTACATATATGAAAATAAATTCGTTCAGACCGTACAAATCTGCAGAGCCTGATCAAATTATAGCAGCAATGCTGTAACAGTCTCTGAAGACTGTCCTTCACTTCGTAAATATTTTCTCAGATTGTATATCTATGGGGTACATAACGATGCTTTCAATAATGTAAAGACTGATTCAATTATAAAAGATTGATGATCAGTCAATATGTTTACCATAAACATGCCTAACTGCAGGATCATCAACTTAGCCAAGTTCTGTAAGCAAAATGACAACATGAGACACGCCACAAGGAGGAGTCCTTTCCCCACTGCTTGGGCTTCTTACCGTCAACGAAATTCTAAAAATTTTGGCAAAGAAGCGAGTAAGAATTATAGTGCATGATACTAATTAAAGGCAAATTCTTGTCAAAAATCTGTAAACTAATGGAAACTGGTCTTAAAGAACTCTGTGGGTGAAACAAACCGAACTAATTCTGTTTACTAGGTAGAGAGAGATACCCGACTTCACATTACCAAATCGAGATGGAAATATCTTAGCGTCATTCTAAGCTCCAAGTTATTTTAGAAAAGAAATTTTGAAGAAAGTAATGAACGCTCTTTATGTCTGTAAGAGGACCTCTGGGAGTAGGTAGAGAATACAACTGGGTGCTTAAAGCAATCATCAGACCTATTATCTCTTAAGGGTTTTTAGCCTGGTGGACCGCAATGGGAACATAGGGCTATATGAAGGATGTCTACAGATGCTAGCAGCACTTTGTACTACGGGAGTTATGAGAAGCACATCGTAGGCAGGGTTGAACATGATTCTCCATTCTCCATGCTATGTTCCTGGACATAGCATTATTGAAGGGAACGAAAAGGCGTATGCTTAGCAAGGATGAGGTAGGTAATGAACCTTAGTGAAGCGGATGCATCTACACTGCCACTGTTTGGCAAATTGCATAGTCGTCCTGGCTATCCAGGGAGGACTGTACCTCCTCGTTATGTACGTTATGGCCGGAACTAAACAAGATGAAAACAAAGTAACTTCTGGCATTAGGTGGATCCTCTATACGCATCTTAACCGAGTCACGTTCTGCAAATGAACAGTAGAGTCCAACGATTTATGAAGAAACTGTGGAAATGAATAAAAAGTGCAGTCAATCCAGCATCTGTTTGTCAGTGTCCCTTCCTGCAAGAATTACTATGTATGTACCTTAAAATCCAGGTAACAGAAGCTTAGGCATCCGATCTACTTCACTTCATAAAGAGTACCAAATGATTTGCAAGTCTGCCATTAACCAGAGAGATTTGGTTCCTCTGTTTTTACTCTTTTCTCCATACAAAAGGAGATTCGCAGTAGACTATTAGGTCTCCGAGTGAACGTGATGAGTCCTTATCTATCAAAACGTAACCTAAACCTACATCATGCATGTCCACAACCGAAACGAAAACCACCAAAATTTTGTAGATTGTACAATATAAACCCCCTTGTTATTGGTCGTGCCTTCCTTAAGAACCTGCTAAGAGATGGGCTTAAGCATCTAACCATAGAAAATTGGCTGGTGTTTTAGACATTGCGTTTTAGTTGTATTTAATACTAGCGGGACCAATATCGAAAGGTTCCTCTTGTTACTGTATCCATCAAACCCATCAGCAAATATGTACATATGTATATATAATCTCGATGTGACCAGCACAATTGAAAGAGTCAAAGCTTTTACTGTTTCGCTTAAATGTTGAGACTGCAGTACTACGTAGCCGTAGTACTCGGAACATCGCCAGTGCTATCATTCACAAGCTGCTTGCTGTCAAATATCTTCGTGTCACTCACAATGTTTTCTGATCAAACTTCAACACAGAACCTAACATAACATAACAATGCATGTACAATGAAGTGAACTACATTGCATTGGTAATACCATGCAATCAAGCTGGTAGAAAACTAGGTCATCCCGAGCAAACATGAAGCGATCCGGTTAAAGGGGTTGGATGTGCTGCAGAAATCCGTTTCATTCATTCCTATTTCTTAAGAGATATAGGATCCGTTCTAAACAGATTGTAACATATGCAAAGAGAAATCATTGGTAACACCTGCTAAAGTTGATGCGATTCCCATAATAGGAATCGGTGCCAAGAGTTGAAAGACCTGCTTTTCATCATACGAACATTGTAATAAACTTCTTGTTTTTCACGAGCTCTATTCACAACAGTTGAAAAGATACCTGTGCATTGCAAGTCGTTGGAACAATTGGCAGAGCCAGCCGGAGTCTTGTGGACCAATCAGATGGTTGGCAAAAGCCGCAGGCATTAAAATGTACGCGATGTTTAGTTCGGGATTGAAAGCCTTTATGTGTTCTTTTTATCCTTGAGTAAAACTTGCGAATATAACTCCTGCAATAGCTTCCCTCTTGCACTTCATATGCTTCCAGTTTTCCTTCTGAGCAGCCGGTGTTGGATTCTTCTCTTCTGGTCGTAGAGGTTGCGAGCAACTCTGGTCTTTCAATGCAGTGCCGCTTATAATAAGTTTTGTTTTGCAGCATGTGCTAGCCGGCATTCTACCTCGGCGTTCCGTTGTGATGGTCGAAGAAATCCAGTACATCAGAGGCGGCAGACCTGATGTCTTTTGTCTTCAATAGTTAATGCCGGCGAAACTCAATCGGAAAACCTACTGATGATCTCTTGCTATTGCAGCCTTCCTTCTTCTTATCTTGGCTGCAACTAGTAGTGGTCTGAGTCAATGACTGTTTCGCGTTAATCGCAATGTAATCAATCTGGTTGATGATTGATTAATGATGCGACTTCCATGTCCCTCTGTGCATATTGAGATACGGACACAGTGTGCTTGGTACAACAACGTTTCTTCCCGCCGAAAAGTCTGAATTCGCTTGAATTCGTTATCGCAGGTTGTATCGTTCAGGCTATACTTTCCTTGCGATAGTTTTACCAAAGACAACATCATTCCTCGCTTGGCATGTTAATCGCCCGGAACCATTTTTACTCCTTAACTAGGTCACAGCCCGAGCATTTGGTCAAGAAGTCGGATAATCTATTTTTGGTAACGTCATCTTCCTTGTGCGCATATGACGCTAATATTGGCGAATTTCTCCTTTATATGAATTGCCATGAGGGACTTTTTCACATGCCAAAAACTAAAGGCTTCTTGCCTAAGCCTGTCGCCAGTGACGAATCCGCATTCAAACAAGAGCTACTTTTACTGTAGGTGTCACAATTTTTCATATTCTTTTTGTCTGGTCCATCATATCACATTGCTCGGAAGATGATGACTGGTTTTTAACAGTTTAGGGTTCACCCTAACTCTTCGGCTCCACTATAATTAAGGGACCCAATATCCACATGCAAATCCGAATATCGTTAGCTTTGTTTCGCTAACAGAAATTGTTTACTCTAGGCAGTTACCTGGAAGCAGAGTCTCTAACCTGGAGAGCCGGATACTTATGTAATTAGCCGCCTTGAAGGGAGGGGCCGCATATACCACTCCTCGACTCCGAAGTAGCTCAGTTCACTAAGTAGTTCGACCTAACTGGAACTATAGATGACGCCGTTGATTCAATCTGAAGAATGTTATCTCTCTGTCTGTTTGCTGCCATCAAGGTCTTCCTAGGGAATTGAAACGCAATCTTCAGTTAAGGGACTAGGCTCCACGGGATCTAAAAGCTGGTAAATTAAGGTGTGAGAAAGACGTATGTGTCTTATTCTTAGCAACTAGTAGTGGTAGGCTAGGCTACCCCGCTAGGGGTAGGCTTAAGTCGTTCTACCACAACTATTTAGAATTTTGCTGGCATCTATAAAATTTAAAAGGATTTCATTGGGGTGAAAAACGAAAATCAATGACATTCGAATTAAGAAGAAGAAGAATAAAAAGCAAGTATTACCAAGCGAATAATTTCCTGTCATGCCTGTTTGTGACAACATTGATTTCTCCTGACCCTAACCGGCCATGGCCGCCATTAATTGAATCTACGGCCCGAGACTCCCGAATCGTAAACAAAACTTTGCATCAACTGAAAGTTAACAAAGTTCTTCAACGCATTTTTTCAAAATGAACAAAAAAAACTCGAAACTTCTGCCAAAAAGTTTTCCATTCTGTTTGTTTGCCAATCACAAAGGAAAATAAAAGGAACTCAAGGATCTCAAAGCAATGCAAACGAATTGAATGCCGATTTCAACGAATGAAAATGCCCGTTTGACGGATTCTCCTAATGGAAAGGGAAATATCGCAAAACTCCAAACTGCGGAGCAATTAAAAATTTCCATCTCAGTTGAATCTCGATTGCTCATTTACACTGAATTTAACCTCCCCAATTTGATTAAGCCTCCTTTGGCGCTTGGTTGGTTGGGTGCTCCTTGTTTTTATTTTTTGAGAGAAAGAAACCCTGGGCGCCTGTCACTTGCAATCATCACACACAAAAAGGATACGCCGCAGAAAGGAGAAAAACAAAACTTTTCTTTCTTTCGGGCTGCCTCGGAAAATCTGCAAAGAGAAAATTGCGTTAATTCCGCATGTGGTAAATTAATCAAAATGCGGATATCCCTAATTAATGATTCGGCCGATGAGACTGACACCCGTGATTTTTTTTTCTGTTTCTTCATACGGCGATATCGGCATGTCTAATGTACCTGGTTGTGTATAATTCATTTGTCGCTGTCGTCGGCTACTTCGCCGATGTTGTCATTGTTGTAGTCGTGTGGATTATTCGAGTGTAAAGAGCTTAATCGATTATTAATGCCGCCATTGATAGGGGTAGTGATTGTGGGTGTATGTGAGTTGCTCAACCCCACCAATGATTTTAGTGCGGGGGACAAATAAACAAACTCTGGAAAAATCCCTAATAATTATTTCGAAATCAATTAGTGGGACAACTTTGATTGTTTGACGGTTGACATGGACCATTTGTAGGCCCACATAGCTAAGTTATGCTCGTCGAACCCTGCTACTTCTGATGTGCAATGTGGGAAGAATAATTTATCACGGTCGACGTATGAGAGAGTAAATAATCGTAAATATGCCAAATGACGTAAATAATGGAATAATGGATAAAAACAAATGCTTCTGGTGTGGAAGTGGTAAGGTCTGGTTTGATCCTAAGTGTTTGGATGTTAAAATTTAAGGAGAGAATGTTGAAGCTGGCTTAACTGCCACATAACTCACATTCTGCTTTATCGTAGAAATGTTGCTACCTTTGATTGTCTTTCATAATGTAAAAAACTGAAAAGCTAGTATGAGCATGTCAGGGAGAAGTAAAACGTTTAAGAAACAGTCTGCAACCAGTAAAAATGTGTTAAAATTTCTTGGGGCCAGAATATGCACAAACCTTAAAAATTTATATGTACATATATGTATGTATGTATGTATACATAAGTCAAACGTACTTAGATACCAAAAGTCAAAGACTACTATCGAATTGACACACGTCTCGCCATATCAAACTCTTTTAGAAGTGTTTAAAAGGTACTGTAAGAGGTAATCAGGTAATACGCCATTTCCACCATTTTTCTCGTTGGAAATTGAAAGTCTTCAAAATATCGTAACTTGCAATTCGCTTGCGTTTCTTTTGTAGAGAGTTCGATTGACACCATGCCTACCAAAACCTTGCTTTTAAGAGGTTTTTGCAAAAAGTTATTCTTGCTCTGGAAGTATCCATTCGGTGGACTGCTTTTGCGTTCTTCTTAGGTGGTATTTTTTTAATGCCACCAGGGACACATAGGGCATTATCGATGTCGAGACTCGGTTTTTGCTAACAAATTTGTATAACTTCTGCTTTTGTGCACTCTGATGACGTCATCTAAGCTTGACTTTGGGAGAATAAACCTCCTGTTCAGTTCATCATTATTGCTGGAGCGTTGATGGGGCCCACTGCACGCAGTCCAGTAAACTGTTTGTCGACACTCATTTCCTATCTTTTGCTGCTCATTCCACGGTTATTTCGCTTTGCGACGCGGAGTCCATCATTAAATGGAGTGAATTTTAAACTTTTTTCTGCGGTAGTCCCATGTTACTCTTCTGTTTCTGACAGTATTGGACTGCAGATCGTTTCACATAAGCGGTCAAAGTGATCACTATGTATAAGAATATTCTTTCGCTTCTTTTTACGGTTGCTTGCGCTACAGCAAAATGGTTTATATCTCTTGAAGTGGTTGTCATGTTATGAAACAGAGGTTCGAACTAAAGAATTAGTCGCCATATAATTTAGCCGAGACACAGGGTCTATTCGTCTTGTCATCGTTTTCTTTAAAATGGTCGTTGGCTGAACACTCATATTGCAGCTTTGCCTGTAAGTATTCCAACATCTGTATCGTAAGTTCTGACAATCTAGGTAAGTACATAGGTCCTGAGCTGCTTTGGAATGGTTGAAGTTCAGTCCAATTATCCTAAAAATTGTTTCTGTGAAACTTTCAGTGTGAATTGAAAGCGAGTTAATCTGAGACTTTCATCACAATGATGGACAACTTCATTCTTCAATGAAAGAATACACTGTAGGATAGGGGTGCTAGCTTTCGTATTTCTGAGGGCTACGCTTTAGGCTTGGTGTTTCCATTCTGAGTTTCTTCCGTTGCATGTGCTAGCTGCTCGGCTGGTGGGTGGGCAAACGTCGATCACAGAGTGAGTGGAGTAAAAAAGGAGCTGGCATTTTACACCGATGGTTCTAAGATGGACATTGGCACGGGAGCCGGAGTTTATTGCAAAGCCCTAGGAATAAACCACTCCTTTGGAATTCACGACGACTGCAGCGTCTTTCAGGCCGAAGTCATAACCTTCGCGAGAGTAATATCGTCGGCAAAACGATCGCTAGGTTCAGCAAGAAGAGATCAACCTCTCTGGTAAAACTTAGTCGTTATAACGCACGGGTTGTTTCCGACATAATTACTGGACACTGTGCTTTCGGCGTTTACGCAGAACGACCCGGTGTGCTACATAACGACTTTTGGGGAAGTTGCAGGCACAAAGAAGAAATGGAATCTGTTCGTCATCTGCTGTGTGACTGTCCTGCCCTATCCGTCGTAAGAAGTTACTTCTTTTCGGAATCGGAGGACTTAGGAAAAGCAGAGCTGGCGGACGTCCTGAGATTCATATCATTATGTGGGTGGTTCTAAAAGCGGTTTAACAATGTTTCCAGGGTTAAATGATTAGGCACAATGGACCTACCTGATCTAAGTGAGCAGTGACTCTTATGTCACAAGGCACCCATCTACCTACCTACCTACTCAATCTACTGGTAATGAGTAGATACTGCCTCCGCGTTATGGTCCGTTAGTGTTAGACCAGCCGCATAGAGTCACCATCATACGATTAGTATTGCTTCATTACCCATCTGTTCTTTTGCTTCTAGCAATTTAGGAATGGCCACGAGATAGTTTCGACTCTAAATCCTAGAATTTTGTAATCCTCCCGTGTCGTAGATGTCGCTATTGCACTGTAGGATTCCGGGACTAAAATAGTTCACCCCCAATATAAATAAGAAAATGTTCTTAATTGACGCGAGTAAGTAAGTACTATTGCATCCAATGCATTGCGTCGAGGTTTATGACTGAACATTATTTTTTAAAACCCCCTCTTCTTCACTGGATGGTCTTCGGTGCCGTTTCTACTACCACTTTTACTGTATTTATCATTGAACAAGCCGTCATAATCTCGTACTACTGTTCCCAGAGACCTTTCAGTTCTTCAACTGCAGCTTCGAATCTGTTGCAGATAATACCCTCAACGATTTTTCCAATCATATCTACGCAGATTGCAAAGTTGTACGATTAGGTTTGGTTTGTGGAGATTAACTTCTTCAAGCGTGAGTTATATATGTACATCGACGAAGCTATCTGGGCGTACTTGGGAATTTGGGGCTTTGTTGCGACCAGGCCTTTGTCTCATCTTTTCCTTATGGACCTAGGTATCGTAGTGTACAGCTTCGTGAGCATTGTAGATATTTTGCTCTCATATTCTCTGGGAAAATAGTATGGCATGGTAAGACCTTAAAATGTGCTTTCACGGGGACTTCCGGGCCACTCTGATTCCATATATATTCCGAAACTGCCTTGGTCTTAAATGTGTATCATGTTCCAGAGTGGAACTTGCGCCAGGTCCTCCAACTCTTCAAAAAGTCTGTTCCCATATAGCGGAAGCGACGAATTTAAAAATTGAGACAATCACACAGCAACTCTTGAATCGCTTCTGTTTCTTCTGTATCAAGACAGCTCCTGCAGTAATCAGGTGAGTTGATACCCAGTCTGGCAACCATAGCACTTATCGGCCAGTGCAGTTAATCGCTCATAGGTGCAAGTTAATTTTGAAATCAAAGGCAGTATTATGACACGGTAAGACAGTCGGTGAGAATTTTAAGGGTCCTGTTGAACTAAACCCGGGAAGAATAAACGTGGCTTGAGTCACATCATACCAAAATGAGTACAGAAACAGCTGAACACCTTAACTTTTTGTTTACTTTCAAAACTTGGTCGAATCTGTAAGGACTCAATATTATATTATCACCATTCCAAATTAGATTTTCATCATTTCCGTTAAGCTATTCCCTTCTACTTAAGCACTAAACGTCCATTAAAATTATTGACGTGATAATGGAATTTTTGAGCAGTAAGTAGGAACCGCAGTTCACCCACTTCCATGCCCTTCTCATGTTATTAACTAATTTCCAAGTTCCAGTTAGTCATTATTATCCTTCGTGGCCTCAAGGAGGCGTTCTACAGAGCTAGCTATGCGGTGTGCATTTGTCTGTGGTGGTTGTGCGGTACCTTAATGACATTAATTTCTCTTATCGACTAACTCCATTTAAAACTTTTTAATCTGTGACACAAAAACCCAAAAAACCAAGCAAGAGGGACAACCCAACAATAAAAAGGACGAAGAGTGAGTGAGTAGGTTAAGAAAAATACACGATGACGAACTCTAAGGATTTTTCAAAAAAAAAAAAAGCAGAATAAGAAAACTTCCACAAAATAAAGGACACAATGTCCTTTGATTAATCACTTTGGTCGCTGGTGTATTTTTTTTTTTTATTTTTTCATTATCCTATTCCGCAAGTTCCTAATATTTAGAACGCCCCCATTCCTCACAGAAAAATAAACCACGCAAACTTCCTTCACATTTTTCGTAACTGTACTTGCGTCCTTTCTTTTTTTTTTTTTAAGTTTAAACAAAAATCCAAAATGGGTTCCCGGGTTCCCAGGCATCGCAACACTTTTTGTTCTCCCTCGATGGAAACTTTCTAATGACTTACTTTGAGGGAAAACGAAATCCTACCTACTTTGGAATTCCTTGAAGGTGGGCACTTTTAAGGATTCCCAGTAGTAGTATGAAGGTGGATGAAATATTTTTTGTGACCATGGTAAGTAGGTGACAGGACAAAAAATGAATAGATAAATTTAAAAAAAGAAAGAATAAAAGAAAGGAAGTCACCGTGCGTCGTCCATTGTATTTAGTTTCGTTGAAGCCATCCAAGATTAAATTAGGCAACCATCGAAAAGCCTTGAATGACGACCGAGATGGATTAGGTGCACGTCCTCATGGTCTGGTAAGAACGTCCATTACGCATTCATGGCGTAATGAAACATGAAACTTTGGTCCTGGTACTTAATCATGGATTCTTTTACGAATACCTTAAGAATGTTAAACTTTTTTTTCTTCCGGGGTTGCCAGCTGAAAGGGCGTTCATAATGAAGCTTAACCAAATATAATAAAAAAATAATTTTCAAGCCTTGACATTCACGGCGACCATATTGAGGAAAGATTTAAAGTTGAAAGCTCTTTAAATGTACCTTTAACCTTTATATTCATTGGAATCATAAGTGCATATCGTCAGTTTTAATCAATTTAACAGTGAAACTTTTGACAAAAGAAGGTCTAACAAATAATGAACATACATATGTACATACATATTTGTAGAAAAATTCTAAGAACAAACTCCAAGTGACGATAGATACTCTTTCGAAGAAAGCTGGTCTCTATACTATCAATCGAGTTCAGGCATGTAAAAAGGGGTCCAATCCTTCTGTCAGATATTTGTCTTTAGCTTAACATTGACTCCTTTGCCGGAAAGCCGCTAAGGGTTTGGCTGGACAGATGGTCTGCTCGCTCGTTTACCTTAGAGTTACTCCTGAAACCAAAATGAGAGTGAATTTTAAATGAACGCCTATGTAGTGTATTTAGTTCTTTCTGGCTTTGCTCTGTGGTAACTGAATCAATGGCTTTGATAGCAGCTTGGCTTTTAGTGAAAAAAGAACTCGCGAGAAGCTTCGTTTGTAAGACACTGCAAAGTTCGGCTAATTTCAGACAGGTACTGACAAAAGACGTAACCAGGTTGTTAAGTACTAACTCCAGCACTTTTCTATTGTCGTAAGCCATAGCGGAACAGCATCCAGATTCTAAATGCCGGACTTCACAGTACAAAACTGTATCTTTGATGTGCAGTTCAGAGAGATCAAGTGAAGGACAGCAGTTAGAGCATCCGATTGGCACATGTTACTCTATTGTACATGTGCATGTATTGTCTATTGAAAATACAATTTGTACTTAGGGCGGGCCATCAAACGTGGGTGAGAATCAGACGCACAACCGCTGTGCGTATCCAAAGGGTCATAATTGGCTGAAGATCTCACTTTATACCGAAGGTTTCGTTCTAGTTTTGCAATCTTTTTTTTCTAGCTGTTCAATATTTAGTTTCCAACTAAGTTTGGAGACGAGAATTATACCAAGATATTTTACACTAGTAGGCAATCAATTTATAGTCCCTCAGTGAGGCGCTATAATTAATAAATTTATTGCCTACGACGACATCTGTGTGGTTACCTTTATAAGGACCACTGTCGCCGCCGCGGAGATTCTATGGGAAGGTGTCAAACCTGAAATCGTGAGCAAAGACGAAATCCCGCTCAGATCAGGGGGGCGCGCATGGATTCCAATGAAGTCAAGAAACCCAAGACATTTCTTCTGTCAAAGACCCGAAATCCTGATCTACTGACCCAGGGCTGGAAGGTCAAAACTTGAAGGTGATCAAGAACTCTGGTAGGTCAATAGCTCTGTCATTGAACCTAAAATAACTAGCCCCTCTGAAAGAAAAGGGCAATTGACTGAGTCGTTCGCTTGCTCTAATGCTGCAGATAATAGTTAAGGTGACGTCTTCCATTATTCTCTATCTGTCACAGAGTGAGAGGGATATTGTTCTAATACAGGAGCCATTGAACAATCACATGTCGGAATTAAGAACATAGGATACATGTTAGTTGTGAAGCAACTCTGACTTCCAAAGGGTAAGATTGGAAATCACTCCTATGCAAACCTCATGCATCTCGGCTGGCATATGACGATAGTGGGCTATGCATACAACTTCCACCGCAGCATTGGAAACCATACTAACGTAACCATACATACGTAATCTCCTTTTGGATATTTAACCAAGGGACACAGTAATGAAATTGGCATTGTGACTGAGAGAATCATACCAATCTTATGCCTCAGCGCACATCAAAATTCTAAGGCTAAATGACATCAAAATAGCAGTCACGGACTAAGTAATACCTTTCGTAAATTTCAATATCAAATTCGAGACTAGCATACCCAGCCGACAGCAATGAGAAAAGAATGCTACTCCAAATGATAGTAATACGCTAGAAATCTACACTGACAGATCTAAGGGAGGTGATACCGTAGGGCTGACATCTTGTCCATCTTCGTGAATGTAAGCAGGTCCTTTAGACTACTGCAGTGTGTTCCAAGCAAAAGTTGTGGCTATTCGTGAAACCACGGAATGGCTGTCGATGTGTTGGATCCTGCTCCTCCTTAATATGATACTGAACAGAGATATTCGAGGTAAATGTTAGACATAGCTAGCCAAAAAAGGCACCAAAAAGGGCTTCTAACTGAAGCTAACTTCCCTTATACCAATAGAAAGGGCAAGATACAAAATCTCTACATTACAAATGAAACAGGCTAATGAGAGATGGAGCATCATTGATACGTGCAACCATGCGAGACAAACCAATAGCGGGCTAAAAATCAGCAGATCACCCTAATACTAAGGCGTACTTACAGGCCATTGTGCAATAGGAAAACATGCCGCCAGGCTACGTACTCCACTGCATGAACGAAGAAAAGGAGGAAATACCATTCCATCTCTTATGTAACTGGCCAACCCTCTGGGATATACTCTGTAAAAAACCTGCAAGACACTGCCGATACGAATATCAGCAAAATATGGAAATTCCCGTAAAAGCCTAAATGGTTTCACGAGTAACGATAATCGGCTTAACTCATATGACCTAAGTTATACATAATATATGAGGTGGAGGCAGGTACTCTCGGACTGAAAAATGGAAATTTTATGGTGAAGAAAATGAAATAGCCCGAGAATAAGAGTATCTCGCAGTGCTGATCACAGCAAACCTTAATATGACCAAACATCTGTAAATGAAATCAACGGAGGCTAAACGGGCTACTTCTGCGGTGTGGGGAAGTTGCGTCAACATAAGGAAAATCGCACACACCACGAAGGTGAAAATAATACGGGCAACCGCAAACTCTATCCTTTTACACGCAGCGGAAGTATGGGGTTACCGCTCCTTTGAAGTCGTGGAAAAGTTTCTCCGATCTTGCATGAGACGAGTTTTTAGATTTCCAAGCACTACTCCCAACTACATATATGCTTCACCTTGAGACTGGGTTGGCTCCGCTGTTTTTAGATACCCTCATCTTTATCTAGATTATGTAGTTAAAGTCATGGCAATGGAGCAAGAGAGATAACCACGAATAGTGCTTTCTCATATGCTACAGTATGGAGGTAAATGTGTGCAAGAGTGGATAAATCTAGCAACAAAATACGACTTTGCTTTTAGTGTTTTTCAAAATGCTTTGCCGGCTAGTGTAAAGCATACATTTTAGGCTCTAATGAAGGTATAAGACAACAAAATTTACGATTCATTGAAAAACGAAGCCAAATCCCCGCAGTACAGAGCCTATTACAGCAAATTGAATCACCAATTGCAGGACAGCACGTACTTTTCAACTAGTAATTCAACAGAAATGATCAGCACTATTTTCACAGCAAGAGGCGAGCTAATCAAATTAAACTACATTCCGCATCGTCCGGAACTTCCAATTATATGTTAGCTATACAACCTCAAGCAGTGAGAAGATGTGTTTCACTTTATCGCAATATGCCCTATACTACAGGACTTCCGTTGCAGCTATTTTGTAAAACAGGTGCTTGAGTCGAGAAAGCGATTATCATTCTTAATGAGGTCAGAGGATGGAACTTATTATACAACTACACGGTTAACGCGCTACAGTATAGAAATCACATTATCGAAGGAAGTTTTTAGAACAGCACATACATATATGTACATATTTTGTAATAAGACTCTATTTTTTATCATTATTTATATGAAATGCAACAAATTGTCAATCTGGTAGACGGCCTGAGGCCAAACCATATAGACCTAGTAACCTAAGATTATAAATCCATCTACGCTCCGCAACAACCTTGAAATCCTTTCTATCCAGTTGCACCAAGATCTTCTTTTTGACCAATAGCCATAAAAGAGGGACGATAACGCCTTCTTAAGGAGTTCATCTGTTTACAGTTTGTTGCACCATTGTTACCGACTCCCGACTGAATAATTCGCCTTCTTAGCATAGAAACTATCCACTTGCTAATATGCACTTCTACACCCAGATCCCGCGATCTTCCTTTGAGGGACGCCTGTTGAGTAGTGGTGGAAAGCAACGAATACGAAAATCTTAAGGACTAGTAATGTATCCTGTTAGGGAGGATTGGCAAAGAAACACAGTCCCTGTCCACAACGAGATTGAAATATACACGGATGCTTCTAAGACCAGAGAAGGCATGGTATCAGGTATGTATATACCCGAGAGATATTAACCTACAGGTGGGCCTGAAACTTCCGGACTCATGCAGTTCCAAGCAGAGGTTCCAGCTGTACTTAAAGCCGCGGAACTACTAGAGACGGGATCAATATCCGGAAAGAATATCGCCATCTTCATCGACAGTCAGGTTGCGCTTAAGGCGCTAGAATCTTGTGTCACCAAATTTGAGATCGTCAGGAATTGCCAAACAATGCTTAAGGCATTATGTACGGAGAACCGTGTCAGATAATGTTGGTTACCTGGACACTGCGATATAGAAGGCAACGAAAAGGTCGACGTGCTGGCCAAAAGAGGAGCGGAACTCCCGCGTAGGGACATAATCGGAACGTACTTGTTCGTAATCAGTTTTTGATAGTTTGAAGCTAGTTAGCCATTCAACAAAGGGCCTATTCCCCAAAAATTTCAAATTGACAAAAAACAGTGAACCATTGCCGTATTATAAAAAGAAGTACATACGTAGTCATCGTTGGAAATTTGTTCTTCCTGGCTGCTTTACTTAACCATTGTTCCTATCCATTAGTGGCCCGTCATCCTATCTGCGAAAGGAAAAACAAAATGAGCGCAACAGCAACCCGAAGAATTTTGGAAAACATTTTCAAACCTCATCTAATGGATGTCCTCGGCCGTCAGCAATGGCGGCGGAGGGGACTGTGCGACAACGAATACAAAATATGATGTGGGGAGCAAAGAATTATTCCTTTGTTTTGTTTTCTTTCTTCTCATTCATTAAATTAACAAGAAGGAAACCAAATAAAATCATGGGGACAAAAGAATCACCACCAATCAATACAAGGACCAGGAGGAGTTGTCATAAGAAAAAGAGTACAAGGACAATGTTGTGGGTTTGTGTGTGTGTGTATTATAGGCAACGATGCGATTGAGTAAACAGACTCCGCAATTAAATTCCTGCATAATTTGTGTTTTGATTATGCGGTCTTTTGGCCGTAGCCACCAAAGGATCTTTTCACAGGGCTTTTAAATTCTTTTTTTTCTCTTTGCAATCAAATCAAATGGCGAAATCTATGTAAAGTTTGAATTGTGGGCAGGACTCAATTGAAATTCGTATAAAAGACACACAGAAGGGTGGCCTGCATTTTGCTTTTTTTGTGTTTTTTTTTTTTAAATAATGAATCAAATGAGAGAAATCATGGTAATTTGGTGTTTCGTATTTATTTTCTTTATGTTGTGCTATGAAAGTTGTACAATAAATTTAAATACTAACGACGACTACCGAGGATACGGCTAATTCTGCTATGGATGTCCGATTACAATGAAATTGAAATGAAAATAGCTTGAAAAATGATCGATATGATCAATAAATTGGTATTTTGTTATCGTTACTGGTGTTGATCGAATAACGACCATCGATTTCGATGACATTCCGTTCGATTTTGACGTACACTAATCTTAGTGATGGCCCCTACGTGCACAAATTCGTCACAATCAACAAGGGAACCGAAAAGCTAACAAACTTTTGAAATCCATCAGAGAAATTGAGATAAGGGTTTTAAACAGGAAAATGTCCTGAACGGAAGCCACCTTGGAATCACAGCATCACTTGCCGATTCACAAGAAAAGGGACCCCTCGCCCACGTCAATTACAGTGGTATCAGTCTCCTCAACATCGTGTACAAGATCTTATCGGCAATATATTGTGTGAAACCATTTGTCGGCAACCTTATTTGGCCTCTATCAGTGTTCTATCAGTCTGGTTTCAAGCCAGGAAAGTCCACAGTCGATCAAATTATCAGACTACGGCAGATCGTTTTACCCACTTACCATCTTTTTATCGATTTCAATGCCGCATATGACAGCATTTATAGAGATGAGATGAGACATCCGTCTGTACAGGATGAAGATGGAGAATGTTCGCTGGTCCATTAAGGTCGATAACGGCATCACCGAGAACTTTGATGTCAAAAAAGATTTAAGCAAGGGGAGGCGCTGTCATGTGACGTCATTACGAGAGATAAATTCTATTCAAAATATTCGGCCGAGTGCGTTGACGAGATTTGTAGGAGCAAATTCAATGACGTAGTTTAAGAGCTACATATACAGCGACATCGACATTGAAAAAGCTGCGCTTCGGTTGACGAAGATGCCTAGGATATGTAGAGCGAATAGAATTTAATGATCCAGCCCGTAGAGTCTTCGAATCTAACCCGGAGGAATAACGCAGTAGAGGATGACCTCGCTTAAGGTGTCGCGCACAAGGAGAAGAGGACCTCAACCGACTTGCAGTGCGCAGGTTCACCCCTAATTGTAGCGCCATCTTAGTAAGTAATTAAGTAAGCTACCCTATTTAAATATTTAATTGACCAATGAAACGTGATGGGGGGGGGGGGAGAGGTTTGGTCAGTTTTAACTAATTTTATAAGAATAAAACGCTCAATTTCAAGAGGCTATAATTTTTCAGCCAGCAATGGATGGTTTCACAGGTTTCGAGGAGAATATGCAGACCTGGAAAAATTGTCAGTAGTTCGCTGAAGAAGCGGTAGAATCCGTTCCAGAAGAGTTTATTGCCGAAATTTTCTTTCTTCGGAGCAGATTTACAACATCAGCGAAACAGGTCTCTATTGAAAGCTTCTTTTTGGAAAAACTCTTGTGTTGCCTACTGAAACGACTGTACCAGTTAGAAGAACCAACAATGAAACTGTAAAGTTATTGGCTTCAACAAATTCGAGTGGAACATGCAAATCACAACCACTTGTTATTGGGATCTCTAAAAATCCCAGGAATCCCTCAAATCAAATAAAAAAAAATTATGGGATGACAAAAGGACATTTGGGTAAACTGGTTTGTGAGAAGTCCTTTTTAAAAAACAGAACCGTGATTTTATTAAGTCTCTCTTTGTATTTGATGCAGATCAAAGTTAAAGCCCTGAAAAATAATACACCAGAAAAACAATGCCTCTAGACAATACTGTTTGGCACTTATTAAGTGTTGAAGAATGTACAGTAATATATCTCCCATTCCTTTTACTGCGCCCAGTAAACCAGAAAGTATAAATCTGCTAAAATTGGAATTTAAAAAGAGATTGCTGTTAAATTTTGTGACAACATAAGAACAAGGAAATGATTTGATTTTGATTCAAACAAAGAAAAAGAAAATACTTTAAGAAAGATTGTCATTTCGCAATTGTCTTGACAAAAATTTTTGGAGTCTTTTATACCAAAATGTATTACAAAAATTCTACAACAGAACTCAATATGGGATATTAAGGACCTTTTCCCTCTAAGTCACCTGTACTGATGAGATGTGATGGCCCATTTTGAAGCTGGACTTCTTAAGACATCTGAGCTTGTATTTTGTGTAATTCTTATAACATCCTTGAACAACCTGATAATTGCATAATACTTGCAATCGAAAAATCAAAATAATGAATTTTTTAAGTAATGTTATAGAAGCCAAGCCTTACGTCTCATACGTTGTCTCAAAAAATGTATAAACGCGCATGGCCTTCACCATGCCAATTGACATCGCCTCATCTTCTTTTGAAAGATTTCGCTGTTGACAGCCTTTCTTCTCTAATTTCTGAAGACACATGGCCGCCTTACCACAAAGTAAGAATTTCTGGATGCAAAGGAAACTCCTGAAACTGTTGCGGTTCAGCATTGTTCTAGATCCGAAAATTTTGATTATTTACTAGGCCATTCAGCCAAAATGTCCTTCTTCGCTGGCAACCCATTTTTAAAGAATGTGCCTTAATCTTTTACGAAGTGCTGGGCCACCAGCATCTAGAGCAGAAAAACCATCAGAGATGCTGCCTCTGATATGCCTCTGATATGCTGATATGCAGGGCTTCTCTCTATTTCCACAATAAAACCCCTAGTTCGGCAAAGAAGGCCTGCAAGCACATGCAGCAAAACAAGAGAATTGCTGAGCGGCGCTAACTTTTACGAGTAGAAAAACGAGGTTTAAACATCGACTTACCAGAATGAAAGGAATCAGCATAAGATGTGCGCGATCAAGGAAATACAGGAATAACGTTCGAAAGTTTTACCAAAGAATAAAAAGGACGAAGATGAACTTAATATTAGAATCACAATCTATACTGAGGACATGAAAAGAACACCGAACAACCGATGTTGCCAGAATGAACCATTCAATTTGGAAGATGTTTACCTACATTTCCATCCTAAGGATAGCAATATCGGCCTGACGGCCTATCCGCCGAGCTGTTTAAAACAGCAGGAGATGACTTGGTTAGGAGCATGCATCAACTCATTGCAGAATATGGTCGGATGAAAGTGTTCCCGATGTATGGAACATTAGCACTAAAACAAGTTCCAATTGCGCTAGCTATGTATAGAGGTATACGAACGCTAGCTATAAAGGTGTGTACGTTCTCTAAACCTCGTCAAGCTGTCAACAAAATACCAACAAGATACCAAAACTCAGATCAAATCAAAAATAACTCTCGCGATTAAGGCGATTAAGGAGCAAAGCCTTCTCTCGAACAGCCAAACAAGTAACCCAATACACGACCTTAATCATTCCAGCATTGAGAATTTCAAAAATGGTTTTAAAAAAAAAATCTTCGGCGCCATTTGCATGGACATTTTATTGTATGTGGCGCACATAAGTGGTGTGCTAAATGCAGTCAACTAGCAATCGAACTGGCTGTAGGAACTTGTTGATTGAGGTCTATTTTCATGTCGGACTGTACAGCCATCTAAGCAACTAAGCCAAGGTCCAATCGATTTTGATTGACTATCTGCAGACTAATGCAAGTGTTTTCGAAAAATATGGATAATAACCGTAGCGAAATGAAGTAGAATTTTTGTTTTGTTGTAGGAGGTTTTCATGGAAAATGTCTAAAAACGAAACAACAGTCTTTATTTCCATTAAATCCTATCATTCAAATAAAAGGCGTTGTATTTTCACTCTAACTTAAAAATTAATCAGCTTTTCGTACAATACTCAAGAAAACTTTGATGAAATTAGACCCCCAGTGATAAAGGCTTCTCCAAGGAAACCGGTCAGGTTCTTAGCGTATCTCTAAGACCCCCTTAAGGACTCTTAAAAAAAATTGTAAACAAAAATTAATACGTCCATCCCCTCACTCAACTGATGAGTTCTTTAACACTTGTTATTTCAAAAACAACAAAATTCAAATAGCATAAAATGCGCCGAAAAGTGTAGGAGCGCCTTTGAAGTGAAACAATTCTAATACCTTAAAAAAAAATTTCTCTAAAAACGATAGAAACAATTTTTTAATCCTACTTATGAACATTTTCCAGTGTACTCCGGGTGAGTTACAAACAATTCTATAGAATTTCGTGCAACGAAACAATGTGATTCGTTTGCGCGATGAGGTGAATATGAATGTACGAGTATCTCCAAAAGAGTGGTACACAGACGAATACTCTCGAAAATAAAGCATAAAAAACGGTAATGGTATTAATTTCATTTATTAATTTGCCACCCTTACTACTTCCCACCCGCCCACCTCTATTGCCAGCTTGAATGGTCCAGAAAGAAGGATAAAAGTCCAGTCGAAGAGAAAGCGGAAGAATAGAGGTACGCAGAAAATTCGTAAGGATAAAGCATATCTGTGGGGGCACGTGAATCCCTCTGTGTTGTGTGTGTGAGTAGGAGTAGGAGGAGAGATCCACTAGGTACCTTTTTACGCCCCAATTCAGTTAAAAAAAAATTAATTTCTCCTAGAGTGGTTTCCATTAAAATAAACGCGCGTAGATAATTTGACGGAGGAGGCAACACGACGCGAACGGGAAATTCTCCTTGGTCCCGCAATGGGTGCACGCAGCAGGAAGACAGGGCTACGCAAACTTTTTGACGTGACAGTCATCTCAAACTTGTTGAGCGATTAGTTTTGTGCTATTTTATTTCCATCGTTTTTTTATTTTGTGTTTTGTTTATATAATATACCCAATAAAGTACTCTAGATTTTCGCTTTCTTGACTGAAGAAAGTTTTGGGAATTATTGGAATACATCGTTAAGAACTTCTAATTCTGTGTCAGTTGTGTGTTTTCAGCACAAAAAATTTCGCATTTTACAACAAACAATGTAAACATCTCTAGAGGAATTGAAAATTAGGCAAGAAGAGTCGGTAATACAACAAAACTTAACCATTTATAGTTGTACATATGCATACGTACACAGGTTGTCAGAAAAACAAAAAAACACACATCGCAACCATTAAGGCCCATTTTCAACAACTCCAACGTTAACTCCACAAATGAAGCTTTCATTCGACTGACTACTGAGGACCCCTGATACTCCTTTTTGCATCTCATAAAAAGATTCTCATCGTTCCGCTTAAAACTCCGAGAAACAAAATACACCATTTTAAAGAGGTCAGGAAATACTTATTTTAAGAAAGATTAATTCTTAACATCTAAGGGCTTGTTCCGCATACAGGGCGTCTTCCGACATGGGCGCCCGATTTTAAAATAGCGTCAAAAGAGTCAAAAATGTATGTAGGCTTGTCCAGATTGTGTATTGCTGATGGCTTGCTGGCATATGCCAAAACGGTGGTGTTAACGTACACAAAGTTTTCTCAAATTTATTCCAAGTGTAGTACACATGTTGAATTCAAGTATGGAATTCCATGTCGATGATATGACCACCGCGAGCACGTTTGTAGCGATCGATTCTTCCAATTTTACACCACTCTTCCACACATATCGGCCGGAACATTCGCAATTTCGCATTCGATATTGGTTCTGAGCTTCTCAAACGTTGTTGGCTTGTTGGCATAAGGCAACGACTTAACGTAACCACAGAAAAAGAAATCCAACGGCGTTAAATCGCATGGTTTCCCCTTCAATATATTAATTGTTTGACCAGCTGTGGTGTGGTACCATCTTGTTGGAACCACATATGTATCACTGATGTCAAAGCCACCCAATTCTGGCCAAAAATAGTTTTCCTACATGGCACGATAGGAAACTCCGATGACCTTAGCGAACATTTTCATCGACGAAAAAAAAGGTCGAATCACACCTCCGGCATGAAATCCACACCACTCGGTCACTTTTTTGTGGATGTAATGGAGTCTCTTGAAGCACATGTGAGTTTGTTGCTGTCCAATAACGCATATTTTGCTTATTGACAAAGTCATTAAGCCAAAAATTAGCTTCATCGTTGAAGATGATATTTCGATAATATTCAGGATTCTCTTCAAACTTTTGCAGAGCCCGATCGATGAAGATTCGGCACTTCAAATTTCAGACTTCTCTTTTTGAGTGATTTTGAACTTAGGTAAAGGCTAAGATCTATGCAAAATTCGTCACTATGTGGACTGAGAGATGCCCAATTCCTGTGAACGGCGTGGAATCGATTGATTTGGCTCATTTTGAAGTGAAGCACTTGCGGCTGCGAAATTTTCGGTACCTCGATTGTCTCACTGGCACAGGAACACTGTCTCGAGCTTATCCACTATAGCACGCACAGCCTGTCTTGTGGACCAAAAATTGGAGTAAGCGCTTTTAAAGTTGCGACCATCGACACAGAATTTCGACAGCAATTTTTAGTAATTTTCAAACGTTCCTCGTTCGTCAACTTCGTCCTGATAAAAATGTAAACCTTCACTGACGATTTGACATTGACAGCTCATAAAAAAGTACCCATAAACTTTGCTTGTTTTAAAATACAAATTTGTTATGTCTCTATTGAAAAACCCTTTATGTGCATGTTGCCTATGTTCACATCATCCTATTCGATACCTTTCCCCTCTGATAATTATTTCTTTACAAGGCATAAGACCCAAGGCCCAATAACTCCATCTGACCAAAAGAGTCTGAAAGTAGAAGAATCTTCGAAACGTTCGTGGACTGGCATCGTCCCAGATCCGACAATTTTATTACTTACACAGTCATTCAGTCGCACTTTCGTCTGAATATGATTTCCTTGTAGCTTTAGTTCTTGAATCGATGGAAACTTTCTATAAAATTTGCCAAATTGAGACCGCAGAAAGTCCCACTTCTTCGACCAAATACTGAGGCGTTTTGGTTCTCATGCACAGTAACAGCAGTTATGTATATTCTCGTTCAACATAGCGTTTCAGCGACACGCATTTGTTTCCTAGACTTTGGCGAAAACTTTTTTTAATAGATTTTCACAACAGTGTTGAAGGGTCTTGTTTCCATATGTCGAAATAAGGAACGTGCATTTCTGTACATCTGCATGCAGGCTCGAAGACACTTTTTCTAAAACTTTTGCATGTATATACATATATACCACCATAACGTACTCCAATAAGTTAGACAAACGAAAGCTTTGTAGTATACGTGCTTCATATGGGATCTGAGATAGTTGGATACTTTTGAGTCATAAATGCCGTTCTTGCCTTTTGTAACTGTGCATTTACATGTGATTAAATAAACACCTTTATACTTCACAACTTTAACTCGATTCGAAGACCACTAAGACTCGTTGTTAAAGGTTCTTCCAGTCGGGTGTCGGATCTGAATTACTGCGCCTTATAGAGGTGCGAAACGGTATGGTTTTGATGGTTGATTTTGAACTTTCATTCTGAGCCAAATATCTGAAAAATCCTGGAATTAAGGCAGCACCACAAACTGCTTTGAAAACTAAAACCTCTATTGAAGGAAAAGCGTCCCAAAAAAGCGGGCACACCTCAGTATAATGTATGGAAGACTTGTAGAGACTGCTGATGAAAATTTGATAACCGAACTAATTTTCAGGTTGCGGTAAATCTTCAATAAATAAGGGCTATGTCTAGTTTAACACCTCTACCACACTCGCCCGCCTGCATAGAATAACGATAAAGAATGTATTCTGATCAACCCCAACCGTCTCTAACACATTTTCGAATTGGATACGGCTATAGGCCCGTGATCCATTCCTTTCCAAACTCTGCATTCCACGACAACCGTCCCGCCTGATGATGGTCGAGTAAGAATTATATTTCATGGGCTGGGGTACCACTGAACTTGTTGTGTAGGTGGGTGGCTAAGGTATGTGCGTAACGATGTAAAAAAATTCACATTAAAACATTTTTTTCCTCCATCCGCTCGTTCCTTTTTTTTATTTTGCCTCTTAGGATAAAGGACGAAATGGCCATTAAAATAATTTCCAACCAAACAAGCTGATGGGAAGGAGGACCAGGCAATCCGACGCGCAACGATGCCTCTGATGAAGGGGTGCGTACTTTATGCCCTACGAATCCAATGAACAACGAAACGCGACGAAGGAGAGGTGCTTACTTGTATAACCCGCCCCGCTACCATCACACTCCACCAAACTGTTACTGGCTGGGGTGTAATTTTAAGGATATTAATTATTCATCTCAAGTGTATGTACAAGGAGATTCCATTGCTGATGCGAATGGTGGACCAAAAGGGGGTTGTTTAGAAAAAAAAATTTCGCCGCGCGCGGACTAGTTATCTCCTTTTTGGTTCGTCCCTTTTCACTGCGCGGCTACTGAGAAATTTAATTTAAAAGCAAAGCAGAGTAGAAAAAAAGGACTAAATCTGAAGATGGAAAATCTGCAGGACACGCAATTACACGGGCTGTAACAGTTTTCTTTCTTCTCTTACCTCCTTTTGTTGAACACATCACTTGTTGGGCTAAAATGGACGAAAAACACAAAGAAAAAAAAGCGAAAAAATAGGCAACGCACTTAATTTTTTTCCCTCCATCTTCTTGTACTCAATGTTGCTGAAGGCAGAGTTAAAGGGCAACGCGAAGAGAGTCCGTTAAAAGGATACGAAATTAACGTATACAGCTGTAGAGTTTTTCAAGGATTTCCTTTTTTTCGCGAAGTGCCGAAAGCAATTAAAATTTTATGACAAAGAAAGCTGTAAGAAAGTGCAAAAAGAAAAAAAAATCATTATGTGTATGTATATTGCTGAGAAATTCATTTTTGGCATTTTCGGTGAGCAGGATAAGCTTACAGGGCTCAAAATGGCAATCGAAAGGAAGAGGCAAGTTGAAGATGGCTGTCTTAAAGTCTTAAGAAAATATTTTCGGTAAATTTGGAGGTCTAGAAATGGCATGCAGACATCATTATGACTGCTGGCCGAACTCATAAAACCAGTAAAAGTTATGTCGTTCATAGCTTAAAAAATATGAGCTCAAAAAACCTGCGACCCTATCGCGATGAGTAATGACTTGGCAGAAGGATGTTGACTAGTTGCATACTGTAACTAGGGAAAAGAAATTTACATGGATTTGATCAAAAGCTCTCCAAACACTTATGTATTTTATTGAATCCTTACCGTGTAGACACATTAGAGACGCCTGAAAAACAGACACTTAATGCCAAGAACGTCGCACAGTTAATTTTTTTAAATTCAGATATGTAGATGCGGAAATGACTCTGTGGATAACCTTCAAGCCTAACCACCAACAGACCGAACACGAGCAGCTTCTGTTTGACACTAACTTTATTTCCGTCTCTAATACATACAAAATGACAAATACAATAATTCATTTATGACGTTTACGAATTGCAAGCACAGGGTGCTACGACGTACTCCACAGTACTCCCCCTCCAGTAGTTGAGATCAACTGCGAATATTTCGAAACTTTACTCGCCTTCTGGCCCTAGTTAAGTAAGTCGGTTCGTCGTTAACTTCTGTAGCGCTTTGAGGCTGAGATTTGTCTTCTACATCGTCCCATACATAAGCAGCTTTTAACCTGTTGATTGAGATGTTTACCTTTTTCCCATTTCTTTCGACGGTGTAAAATTTCGTCGACCGCTTCACGACAGAGAATGGTCCAACATATGGTGGGTGCAAAGGCGGTTTGACTGAATCATCGCGTATGAAGACATGTGTTGCTTGCCTGAGATCCTTTTGAATAAAAATTGGTTTTTTGCAGTGCGTTGATGTCTCTGGAAACTTCAATTGAGACATTGCGCACCGCAAAGATGTGACAAAATCAGATGTTGCTTGATTCGGTTTCGAGACATGCACAAATTCGCCAGGAATCGTCAAGTTCGTTCCGTAGAGCATTTCCGCAACGCTGGCCTTGATATCCTCCTTGAAAACTGTTCGAAGTCCTAGAAGGACAGTTGGGAGGACGTCGACCCAATTCACGGAAGTGTGACATTTAATTGCTGCTTTCAGCGTACGATGCCATCGCTCAATAATGCCATTTGATTCCGGATGGTAAGGAGTTGTGCGTAGGTGTGTAATGCCGAGGGTTCTCGATACTTCTTTAAACAATTCGCTCTCGAACTGCCTACCCTGGTCTGTTGTTATTTTCTGCGGAACCCCGTAGCGACATATCCAGGTTGTGTATAGGGTGCGGCAAACGGTCTCTGCTGTGATATCTTCGATAGGCGCAGCCTCCGGCCATCGAGAGAATCTATCTATCATTGTAAGACAATAACGAAATCCTCTTGATGATGGTAAGGGACCAATGATGTCGATGTTTATATGCTGAAATCGGAAATCTGTCTTATTATACTCACCGATATGCGTGACATTATGACGTGAAACTTTACAGCGTTGACATGACAGGCACATCTTTGCCCAAGCCCTACATTCGCTCTTCATATTCGGCCAGATGAATCGCTCGCTTACCATCTTTGTCGTAGCTCTAACACTAGGATGTGCCAAAGAGTGTACGCTGTTGAATGCTGATCGTCTTAACTCTTTCGTGATATACGGTCGGATACGGTCGGTGGAGATATCACAGAAGATGGTAAGGTTGTCGCTGCCGGGAACTCGGAATTTCTTTAATACTAGTCCCGTCGACTTGTCGCTTATCCATTTTTGTAGCTCCACATCTTTTAACTGGGATTTTGACAGAACGGAATAGTCGATGGTGTTGGTGGTGCTGATGGTTTCAACGCGGGACAATGCATCGGCAACGATATTCTCGCCCCCTGCGATGTACCTAACATCGGTTGTGAATTGGCTGATAAAATCCAATTGTCTCCGTTGTCGTGGAGATGCCTTTTCCAATTTCTGGTTGAATGCGTAGGTAAGCGGTTTGTGATCTGTAAAGAGAGCAAAACTACGGCCTTCGAGCATGTGTCGGAAATATTTTACCCCTGAATATGCACTAAATAGCTCCCGATCGTAAGTGCTGTATTTGCTTTGCGTCGACGATAGCTTACGCGAGAAAAATCCTAGTGGTTGCCAAGAATTTACTTCGAACTGTTGAAGAACAGCTCCAACAGCAAAGTCAGATGCATCGACCATTAATGCCAGTTGACCGGTTGCGCTAGGGTGAGCTAATATTGCAGCCTCGGACAAGGACTCCTTGCATTTATCGAATGCGGCTGAAATGTCACTAGTCCATTCGATCGGAGTTCGGTCATTCTTCTTGTTTCCCTTGATTAGAGTCTGGAGTTTGGCTTGAGAGTTTACAGCATGCGGTATAAAGCGACGATAAAAATTTATCATAGCAAGAAATCGGCGTAGGTCACTAATGTGTTTGGGTTGACTGAAGTTCTTGATAGCATTCACCTTGTCTGCTAACGGTTTGATACCTTGAGCGCTAATCATGTGACCGAGGAAACGTACCTCCGGCTGTCCGAACTGACACTTTTCGATGTTGATCACCATTCCGAATTCTTGAAGACGCTGAAACACTTTCCTTAAATGCATTCGATGTTCCTCTTTGTTGTGCGAGGCGATCAAAATATCGTCGATATAGGCGTGAGCGAACTCGAAATCTCGCAGCATGTCATCGACGAAGCGTTGGAATGTTTGTCCAGCGTTTCGGAGTCCGAACGTCATCCTGCAAAACTCATACAGCCCAAATGGAGTGATGATGGCTGTTTTGGGAATGTCGTTGGTTTCCACCGGAATCTGATGATAGGCGCGTTGCAGATCCAGGGTTGTAAAAATTGTCTGGCCTTCTAGGAAGAAAGTAAAATCGTGCACGTGGGGGATAGGGTATCTGTCGGGCACAGTCACTGCATTTAATTGCCGGTAGTCGCCACATGGACGCCACTCGCCATTGCCTTTCGGTACCATATGGAGAGGACTAGCCCAAGGACTCTTCGATGGTCGACAAATACCTTGCTCCATCATCGACTGAAATTCACGTTTTGCTATTTGTAGCATTTTTGGTGATAATCGTCTCGCATTGGAAAACGTTGGAGGGCCTTTCGTGAGGATATGGTGTGTCACTTTCGGATCGGTTATAGTGGGGGACAGCGCTGGTGGTGATCTTGTTATCGTCTTGAATTCTAAAAGAAGAGCGTTAAAAGGGTTATCGCAACAAATATTTGAAATCTTAAGAGAACTTTCTCTAGTTAAAATACCACAAGATTTGACTGATGTTTGGTTATCGATCAATCGCTTGTTTTTAATATCCACCAGAATGTTATAGTATTGCAGGAAATCTGCACCGATAATGGGGCGGCTAACTTCGGCGACAATGAATGTCCACTTAAATTTCCTTCTTAGTCCTAAACTTAGGTTTAATGTTTTTTCTCCAAACGTTTTTATTTTTGTGTTGTTAGCTGCGTATAGAAAATTCGAACTGTGTTCTTGGCGTTTTAGTTGAGCTGACGATGGCAAAACAGAGATGTCAGCCCCCGTGTCAATGAGAAATCTAAGATGTGTGGTTGTGTCGAAAATGAAAAGGCGGCAATTATGTTGGCTGATGTCACTCGCCGCATCAAGTGACAAGCCCGTTAGTTTTCCCGCTTTTTTGCTGTTTTGACAAATGCACAAGGCGAGCGGCAGTTGTTCGCTTTTTCGCCGTGTGTGTTATGATACCAGCAATACGTATGGTTGTTGTTGTTCGTTTTAACACGCGACTTGCTTCGATATCGGAACCTCGAACGGGATTGTCTTCCTGATGTCACTGCTGCAAGACTGCATCTCAATTGTTCGACTTGGCGCGTTAATTGGAATATTTGACTTTCTAGTGGTATGGTTGGTTTGGTACTTACGGCAGCTGCATACGAATTCTCGCTGACTTCTGTGATTTTGTCCGCCAGTGCAGCAAGCCCGGAAAGGTTTTCGTTGCTTACCAAAATGATACTCCTCATATGTTGCGGTAGGCGTTGTAACCACAGAGACTTTAACAGCTCGTCGTTAACGTTGGTTCCAGCAACATCCTTCAACTCTCTCAGCAAGGTGGACGGTTTTTTATCTCCGAGTTCGATTTCCTGGAGAAGTTTGCGGAGTCTCTTTTGCTCAGACTCGGCGTATTGAGCAATTAGTCTCTCCTTTAATGTCTGGTACAGGTTTTCCTTTGGTGGGTTTAGAATGATGTCGCTTACTTGGGCCAATATGATACTTTCAATGGCGGCCACAATGGTGTGATATTTGGTTACGTCGTTTTTAATACCAGATGTGAAAAACTGCGATTCCACCTGAGAAAACCAGAGGTCTGGGCGAACTTTCCAGAATGGCGGGATTTTTGTGGAAATCTTAGAAATTTCATCCGATGTATGCTGCTCAGGGCTCAAGTCACTTCTCTTTTCGGCGTTTTTCCTTTGTTGAGATTCGTCGTCGTTCGACATTGTAAAAAAAGTTAATTAAAAAATATTTCGGCTTGTAAGATTTTCCTTTTTTTTTTCGGGGTCACCAATGTGGATAACCTTCAAGCCTAACCACCAACAGACCGAACACGAGCAGCTTCTGTTTGACACTAACTTTATTTCCGTCTCTAATACATACAAAATGACAAATACAATAATTCATTTATGACGTTTACGAATTGCAAGCACAGGGTGCTACGACGTACTCCACAACTCTATACAACTCAATTAGCAGAGACATAACGACAGGATCCATAACATTTCTGATAAACACTGCATCGGGCACTGCAGATCTTAAGAAGAATAAGAAAAATGAGCAAAATATTTGACTCCTCAAAACTTTCAATACCACTATAGATACCATACGGAATCCATTGTGACCAACAATTTCGAGAAAGTTAGAACACTCTTAAGGACAAGGTTGGGCCGCATGTGCTTGCCCACATCGCTCGCTTGACTTTACTACAAATATCCATCAAATGCAAACATACATATCTATCAAGAGTTGAGTTGGATTGAGTGGTTGTCCCCGCTTAGGCAGAGACGCACTTATACCAGAAAGAAGGTCCATTGTGATACAACAATTGAGATCCGGTTTACCAGCACCAAAAACCTTTCAAATTCCCATTCGAGACAAAAAGGCAGGGTAACCAGTTTCTTTATAAAACTACACCGTAAGGTTTAGGCATTAAACCAAACAAGTGCACAGAAAGGGACTCATAATCTCTTCCCCTTCTTCGTCTGTACAGATTCTACAGAAATCGTTTTTAGCGGGCCCTTCCCATTATCAGGAGTGGTATGTTCTGTACCCTCCATAGCTAGCTCGCCCACTGCGGAATTGCCTGGAATGTAGTTGTGGCCTGGAACCCAGCACACGGATACGTCGCATTTGACAGCGATCTCGTTAGAGATTAGCGGCATTACTTACCAACGTGGATCAAATTATTGGCGATTCAGAGGCTTTTATCGTTGTTTAACTGTCTATATATGGAACAATAGCCCTACGATCTACTGCCTTAATTAATTGCCAAGCCGCGGCTCGGACTGCTGTGATTTCTACCTGAGGTGCAATGTCCATATAACGCCCAATATAGTCCAAATGGTCACTTAGGATTCTTGCGTGCCCCACATTTGCACGATCCAGCTGCGAAGAACTTTGGGAAGCTTTTGCTGCCATCAACTTCGCAGAGATGTCAATGGAAAGAAAGTGGAGCATAGTTTTCGAGGCAGCTGTGGTAGTGGCTCTTAAGGCGCTCGTTATGCAGACGCACTATAACCTTTAACATTCTCGAGTAGGTTCGGCCGATGCAATGCCGTCTACCCTACGAGTACACAGCACATGAGGTAGGTTTACCAGCTACCGTGTATATCCAATGGAAGATTCAGAGATTAAGGCCTAATTCGGTCCCACGGCTTTCATACATGAATAAAGGGCAATCGACGCCTTCATATCACAGCCTTGAGTATTCATTTCCTAGCTGAGTTTTTTTTATCAAGAAAAACCCCCAAGTATCTGGCGTGATCCGCAATTTGCAGCTCAATGTCCTTGAGTCTAGGAAGTATGGTACTTTGTGCCTTCTGCTGAAAAAATACTAATTCGGTCTTAGACGGATTAACCGCAAGTTGGTCCAAGATTATTAAGAACCGACTCCATCAGCATATCATATCATCTCATGCCATTCGCATAGGCTATAACACTAAACCCCTCTTAGGTTTATGATACTTTTCTTGGTAATAAATAGTTTCTGAACATTGAAATTTCGCGGACAAGAATTCAGGAGTCTAAATAATATTGGACATTTAAAGGCTAATAGAATATAAAGTCTTAGGAAAACTACTAATACTTTTTTTAGATCGTTGGAGAATTTTAAAAAATTAGTTTCCACGTTTTTGTCTAAATTTTTAATTTGCCTGAGGGTATATTGTCCCTTCCGTAAACGGATGGGCATTCGAACGAATGAAATTTCCATAACACGTCACACGTACAAACGGAAAAACTTCCAAGTCACCATCCCTGCCAAATCACTCTGGGAGAAAGGTGTACTCGTAAGTTTTAGAGGAACAGGCGATTCATTTCTACACTGACGGCTAAAAAACCAATGACGGGTTGGTGAAGATGTTTTCTGTGATATGCTTAACCTCTCTTTACGTCTCCCAAATCATTGCATAAAGGTCTTTCAGGCGAAAATAATGACGATCAAGAGAGTCTTGTCTTGGCTAAAGACAACTTTTCGGATAGCCAAACTGCAATCAAATCCGTCTTCCACAATTCAGTAACAGCTCTAGATTGCCGATCGTCTCTCATAGAGATGGCGGAGCAGCTCAATATTCACGTCTGTAGGGAACCGAGTATAGCGTTATTCTGGGAAATTGTATGGCTGATGAACTCGCCAGATATGGAACACCTACATCTATCATTTCAGAAAAAGGTACATAAGGTATACCGATCGCTTCTTGCAAACTTGAACTTAAGCTGGTTGCGATAGAGAGAACAAATTTTAGGTGGACGAGTGGTATAACATCTCTAGCGACGAAAGAGGTTTGACCAAGGCTGGATCTACAACGCTTTGATTTGTTTTACCAGATTGAATATTGGCGCTACAATAAGTTTCTTAACTGGGAACTGTCTAATAGGCAATCATGTAACAAAGCTTGGCATGTATTCGAACGATTTTTGTAGAAGTTACATGGACGAAGAGCAAGAAAAAATCATTCATCACCTTTTTTGAACCTGTACCAGGTCTCTCCCACAGAAGTAAGCTTTCTTCCCATATTATTACGATCTTGGCGGATCTGATAAATAAAGATATCGGAAGCCTCTTACTCATCATTAGAATCTAAAATTGGTTTAAGGGATACGCAGTGAAATTTCTGCATGATCCACGTGGTATCACAATGGACCTTTGGTCTAGGCGCGTTGGCGATAGCTGGCAGACACTTCAACCTAACCTTACGTAGCCTCGGTCATAATTTTAAGCAGTATGTACGTTTCTCCAGAAAATTTTTTCATGAAAAATAAATTAATTTAAACTCGAAATTAATGGTAGTTTTCCTTCCTTTACAATTATATCGCTTAGGTGCCAAACTTTTCTGATTTAATCCTATCCTCCGAAATATTCCTTTTTCTTTATGCAACTTTTACTATGGCAGCAAAAAAAAAGGACTCGCAGTAATTTTAAAATCCAATTTTCGTACTCTTCACCCGAAAGGTCAAGTGAAATGTCAAAACCATACATATGAATCCGAAAGTGGATTGAGAGCCAAAGAAAACTTAATCCTATTGCCTTCTGAAGAAAACAGTTTTTTTTTTTTTTTTCTAAACAGATTGACAAGGGGCCCGAAAACGTTTGATTCAATTCGATTCCATCAACCGACCAACAACCAACGCGCACCCATAACACAAAACATTCAATTTTCCATAGAAGACAGGAAAAAGTTGACATGTAAATTTCCCATCAACGGACAATAATTTTCATAACAACAATAAACAACCGGGGAGGGAAAATTCAACAATAAAGGGGAGAAGAAAGATATTCCCCGAACCCACTTACCGGTGATTTGCTCGAATGACTTTCGATTTTAAATTCATCCTCTCGAAACCCCCTTTTCCATGACACTCAGGTGAGTCAAAGGTGACACCATATACATTTTTGACATATGCCGGCCGATGTGTGTGTGTGCGGATGGCATAAGGATATATGTAACTCCTCTTCTCTTAGTCAAAAGAAAATTCTAAGCAAATGTTCTATTGACCGTTATTATCCCCCAGGGGTAACTTTGGTGGTGGGCTGTGATTGTTATGATTGCTTGGCATAGAAATGATGGATTTAAGGACTCACGTATGCATAAGGGATTGACGGCTGGCCGGCATATCAAATCCTTGAGGAAAGAAATCGTTCGCAGATTTACATTTGAAAGGGGATTTTTAAAGGACCTAAATTTTGGTATCTGTATTTGTTTCCTGGCTATCCTTCTGCAGGCTGATAGTGAGGGGCGATAAAATGAGATAATTTGTTTACGCAAATCGAACAGCAATTGATTGTTTGTCGTCGTTCGAAATTTATTTTTGGCTTGAAAATTTTATTTGAAAAGGAAGTGATTATCCTTTTCCTGCTTGACTGATTGCGGAAATATACATATGTGCGTAATGTGTGTTTACGTATTAATAAGAAATTATTTTGTCATGGAAATTTATACCATATTGTTGGGTATATTCAGCATAATAACCTGTGATTATGACGGGTCCTTTCAGAGATCATTTTCCTTTCCGTTCCCATATTTAGTAGTAGTAATGAGTTCTTTATTTCATAACAGAAACAAAATTATTCACATTTTTAGATTTTAAATTTAAGGTATAAAATTTAAGAACATGCGAGAATGACAAAAATGTCGTCTGTCGGAAACTTGATTTTTCACTTCTGTATTTACATTTGCAACTACATAAAATTCTTGTTTTAAATTTAAGTCGAACCTTCTTTAACGCGAATTTCCCTCTAACTCTCTAAGAGTTTTCTATAAGCCAAAGCATTGACAATGTAATTTGTTAGGTTTTCCCAACTACTTAATATTTCAAATTTTAATTATCATGGCTTTTATTTCAACAAATATTACAAACATTATAAAAAAAAAAAAATTTTAGTTCATAAGTCTATAATGGTTTGGCCATTGGCCGTCTACCAGATTGACAATTTTATTACATTTTCTTACTTAATAAGATGTGGTTATTTTACAAAATAATATTTTCCCTAAAAGTATCCCTCAATAATTTGTTTTCTGTAGCGTAGTGCAGTATCCCAGCCTTGATCTCCATTTAGGAAGCTCATAGCTTGCTCTAGCTCCAGAGCATACGAGCCAAAGAAGCAAGTGCGAAGATCCTTCAGCATAGAGCATATTAAAAAAATGGAACACATCCTGTCTCACTTTCATGTTGCAGAGATCACACAAAATCGGGAGTTCCGGGCGATGTGGCATGTAGTGCAGGTTTATAAACTCTCCCCTTATTCGAAAACTCGTGCTTATCAAGTCCGTTGAGTTACAGTTTAAGAAATAAGACTTGTCCTGCAGATTGTACCCCGTTCTGGTGTAATAACATCTATGCAACGATTGTGTTGAATTGGTTTTTTAAAGGTGAGTGGTGTACATAGGGCGCTAATCGTAAACTAAAGTTGCAGTCTGAGGCTAGTTTTTCCCACTCTTGAACCATGTTTCGTTTGGTAGACAAAGCGTGACTTAAAATCAACTTTGGTAGCCTTTCTTCTCCCATCATCATAACTTTTACGATATATGTCAAAATGTATTTTCAAGGTTTCTAAGAATAGAGGAGGTACACCTGTCTCCAAGGGCAACGTGTAGTTGGGGGTGCTATTCGGCAACGAAAAGATTCGTTTAAGAAAAAATCGAAGAATTTTTTAACCGCATCATAAGAACAGTATCCCAGCACTTGTGCACCATATAGTAGTATTGGAGCTGCAGTTGCCCGAAATACCTTTTGCTTTGAAGAGTGCGATATGGATTTGTTTCTAATGCACCGACCCCAAACAGAACAAATTGCACGCTTAGCTTCAGACAGTTTATTCTCTAGATGTCTATTCATGTTGAGATTTGCTGTAATTAGGACCCCCAGGTATTTATATTCGCGTGCAATTTCGACACGCTCTGCTTGATAAGACCACTTTTCATTCCGCGAAAATCTACCTCCACCACCTCTAACGATTTTTGTTTTTCCAAATTGACAAACACATTCCAAGAGTTGCAGTACGCCTCAAGCCTATTGATCATCGCTGTAAGCCATCCACTGTTTCTGCCAGGAACACCATGTCGTCAGCATACTTAAGTCCAGGTATTTTTTCCCGCCAAGGGCAATTCTGCCACCTATAGAATCTGTGATGTCATTTATAAAAAGGATAAATAGCAGCATGCGTAAAATACAGCCCTGCTTCACCCACATAGATTTTCCCACATTGCTCTTAAAATATTTATTGTCTTGCTTGATTGACATCCCAATTTTATAAAGTTTATAAAAGAGAGCTTCTCGAGATATGGAGTCGAAGGCTGCACGGAAGTCAACAAAAAAAGCATAAAGTTTTTTTTATTTTTCCTTTGATATAAATTAGCGATATTAACGAGTGAAAATATTTGGCCACCGTTGAGTAGTTTTTCCTGAACCTCGCCTGGAATTCATTTAGTACTTTTTTATTTTCTACCCATAGTATAACACTGTTATAGAGTAAAGTGTTTAAGAAAGATATACCTCTGCAGTTATTTGCATCGTCATAGGATCCTTTTTTGTGACGTAGGCATATTATCGATTTTCTAAAGCTTTTTGGTACATCAGCGGTTTCAAATATTCGATTTAACTCCCATGTTAATTCGGCTATAAACTCTGTTGTACAGTTTTTGTAAAACTCAAAGGAAACTACTTAATACTTCATTTAGTGTTTTTACAATTTCCTCTTCTAATAGGTATCTTTTGTCAAAATATTTGTACCTTATATTTTTTAAGTATATGGGGCATCTACCCATGAAATGTTGCATATTTTTGTTTCTTTCAGATTGCATAGGAAACAGTTTTTGGACCTGTTTGCTTTTAAGTGTTTCCATTTAATTCAATCAGATCGCATCGGGCCTTAAAGATCCAGGTTATTTTTTCCCTATCATTATTGTCAATAAAATACTGGGTGCCATTATCAAAGCTGAGGTTTCCATAGAACCTTTCTGTTTCCGTTGCTCTTGGTATCCGTTTCTGGTGGTAACTGAACTTTAATTTGCCTCTTACTATTCCATTCCATTTACGTCAAATTTTCGTTTCTCCAGTTAAGATTGGCGTCCGAACCTAGCTTTCACAGATTTGCGACCCAAGGCAAGTTTTTTTTCATTAATATTAGAGACATCTAATGTGGCAGTGGTCTTCTTCCGTACTCACAAAGTGTTCACCCATTTACCTCATATTTAAGTCTAATGTATATACATACATAGATGACTATCTTCCATTCCGATTTTTAACATAAGTGCGTAGTTGGGTGTGAAATTGATAATCTCAGTATCCTTTTGGCAAAAAACCTTTGCAGTTTGTCCACTTCTTCAAAAAGCATATGACCTCGGACTTGCGCCTAATATGAATATATCCAACATCTGCTATGCCACTTCCCCGCCCTGCAAGAACGACGCCTACGCACACTAGGATCCAGGTTCTTGGCAAGCATCGCAGAGGTAGCAGAAGTCCAGATACCGGATCTCCTACACTTCTTTAAAAGCAGTAACTGGTTTAGATAGGTTACCACGAGATACCGCTCACCAATTTATAAAAAGGGATTCACAATGGACCAGTAGGTCTCCGAGTGAACGTGGTGAGTTCTATCCATCACACACCTTCTTAACCTAACCTGCGCCTCATATGTTTGCACTGTTCTACACACTGCTTGACCTCAAAGAAACATTTCCTTTGTCGAACGCAGTCTTAAAATTTACGAAGAACGTGTTAACCTTTTGCTCATCACGAAACTTTAAATGTAAAAAAGCTGATAGGTTGTAGATGTTATCGAACGTCGAATATTTGTTCCCAAACCAGCCTGGTAGTCTGTTAAAATATTGTGCTTTTCGACCCGGGTAGATATTCGTTCGTTTAGTATACCCATCATAACTTAAGCGATGAAGTTCATGAAGGATATTTCCCGATAGTTGCTTGAAAGTTTGCTGTCTCCATTTTTGAAAATTGGAAATATTACACTTGTTTTAAACGTTTCATCAGTTTTTCCCTTTGAAATATCTGATTATATGTCTACGTCAAATCCATCAAAAATACGCCCGGAGCATTATTTAGATATTCATAAGGAATCCTAGCGTCTGTAGTCCGTTGGTTATACGACACTATATTGAATTACCAAGGATAGATGTTCTAATCTCTAAACAATGTCCAGTAATAAATCCCTTCATTTACCGAAATAGACATTATAGAGTACAATACAGTAGAGTACTTCACTGTTGAACTAAACTACATTTTCTCCATACATTCATCTTCAAAATGAACCAAAGTTGAAATAGAGAAGTAAAAGAAAGCCAGTGGATCAGTCGGACTAAAGGCTGAATTATTGGAATCATAACACTATGGTAAGAGTTAACCAGGTATAAAGCACTTTAAAATCGTTGTCTGTAAATACTAACAGTGTCAGATGTTAACGCTTAAAACCTTATGTCATTAGACTAATTGGTATGGTTTTGGTCTATAAAAAATTGGCACCTAATAACATCTTATCAGGTACAAAATTCTGTCTGGCTATGTAGACAACATTGATATCATCAGTAGAACATAGCCAGCAGTCACTGACACCTACGAAAGCATGGAAATGAAAGCGGCCAAAATGTATCTGGTTAGAAATGAAAATAAGACCAAATATATGTATGTATGTCAGTGTATGCCAGATCTGTGGATTTTTAGACCAGGAAAGTATATTATTCACTTCATGACAGGTCTTGAAAAAACTATTCGAGAATCCATAATCCAAAGCCGGTCAACGCAAACGGGACCGAATACTTTACGAAGAATTTTTCTTTCGAAACCATCAAAAAATATCCTGATCCGCTTCTGACAAAGTCCATGTTTCAGTGCCATAATGCAGGACTGGGATGACTGAGGTCTTGTATAGAGTTTCCTTATTTTTTCGGGATAGGGTCTTACTACTCAATTGCCTTCTCAGCCCAAAAAAAAACAGCGATTGGCAAGAGTTATCTTTCGTTCGATTTCTGTTGAGGTTTTGTTGTCAGTTTTGTAGCATAGCCAAGGTAGACAAAGGACTTTGTTACCGCTTCAAAGTTATAGATGTCGACTGTGACGTTATGTCCAATTGGTCGATGATGTGTGTCCCTGCTTATTGACAACATGTACTTGGTTTTGCCCTTATTTACAGCTAAAACCATTTTGACAGCTTCGCTGTGTTCTGCCAATTATGTATATCAATGTCATCGGCGTAAACTAGTAGTTGCACAGAGTTTTGGAAAATTGTCCCTCAGGTGTTGACATGTGAGTTTCGCAAAATGCTTTCAAGTATGATGTTATTCACAATTCAGCAGATATCTTATAAAATAATAGAAATGTAGAAAATACTTCAAACATTAAATTAAATAATCTACAAAACTGGCGCCATGACACAGAGGCTCAAACTAAGATTTGAACTCTCGACAACATCCAGCTTAAGTAAAAGAGCAAGTGTAAGTTGGCGAGTAGCGATTAGTATACTTAAGGTGCCTTTGTGCGGCAAGATGGGTATAGTTGTTCCTATTCTGGCGAGTTCATCGGCCTTACAATTCCCTAGAATGTCTCTATGCCCCGGAACCCAACACAAGTGAATATTGAACTACTCAGCCAACTCCAGAGATTTGATTGCTGCTTGCTGTCTGAAAAGATGCGGATATCTCTTACAGATATAACGTTTTTCTTAAGCCACGATAGGGCTTCTTTGATCGCCATTAATTCCGCCTTCAAGGCGAACGGCTGCAATCGCTGCCATTTGCTTGCTAAACATATCGAGGGATATCAGATTAGTACAAAAAGATTGCACACATTATTGTGTACAGACTACATGGTTGCTGAAAGGAGTATTGTTCTCCCGAAAAAAGTAAACCTGGTTTATTTAGTCACAGTTGATGTGACTTGTTCTTTTACTTAAGAGACTGAGTTTCATCCATCACATGCAATCACGATTTTTTGAATTCCTAAGCAATAGAACATCATCTGAAGCTAGGCAACACCATAGATTAAAGCAAAAGCCATCTTGGTCTCATTTCCGGAGAATCTCATAAAAAAACTGCCCATTAAACAAATGGAGGAGGTGTAGGAGCGCGTAGAATTAGATTACTTCAATTAAACTTTTGAGTAATTCCATTTCGTCAATTGTCGCTCCCATCCCCAGGCGAAATGTCGGCTTCCAACCTTTCTTTGATATTTGGCTGAGTCCACAAACTAGAAGATAGATGGATGGCCGCCATGGGCGAATCTTGACAAATGTCTTCGTTTTTTTTTTTTGCTGTATTTGTCGCGCGATTTGAATAAATTGCCAGTTGAAGGATATGCAACCGAAGAAGAAAAAGTTTTTAATTTTCTTTTGGTGGAAAGAATGTCCCTTTGAAGATATGTCTCTGTTTTCTCTGGAAAAGTTTTTTCTTTGCTTTTAATTTTCCTTTTTCTGGGCAGTTTTTTGCCGAAACGTGAGGGTTTCTGGCACTTTCTACCACTCTTAGCGGGTAAAAAGTGAATATACCGTTGCCGAGTATATTCGAGTTTTATTGCCCTTCAAAGCTAATTAACAAACGTGATATTTGAGTTTTATTAGAGTTTCGTTAGCGCCATTCTGCACACTCAATGCGCTGGGCCTACAAGTGTATCTTTGTCCAAAAGTAGACGCATTTAGTAGCGAAGAATATGGTATTTTCACAGCGGAGGATGGAAAGTGCTTCTTGTTTGCATTTTGGTTGGGTTTTTGCGTTTTTATTACCTTTTTAAAGGTAGAACACGTTTATGATTTCAGTGGCACGATGGATGGATAGATGATGAGGATGGTTCACCTATGAATGACGATGGCAGGGGCGGGGCGATGGAAAAAGTTTCAGGAGAGTTGTTTTAGCTGAGACAATTTTATACTCTGTAATTACATTCTGTTTTATGTGCGTTTTTATTGCGGTTTTTGGAGCTGTGTATATGGTGTGGGTTAGCGATGAACTGCGTTCTATCACTCAGTTTGCACCTGGTGAGGTGTGTTTTTCTTTTTTTTTGCGCTGGATGAGAGTAGGGGTTTAGAATATGGAAAAACTTTTCACTTGAGTCAGGGTTACATGCTTAGGTATTGGGTTTCGAAAAAGCAAAATAAATGAGCAATGACATTTTCGTTCTTAACGAGCAGAGACTCATTCGGGGTTACTTGTGGCTTTAACTATCTCTGAAGAGAGTGGCTAAATTAAGAATAAATTTTATTCAACACACGATTAAACGATTAAATATGGATCAGATTGACAGGCACTTTCAATAGATTGCTGAGAATGGCAATTGTAACATTCAAAGAATTTAAACACGATTTTGTTCGAATAATGAGATAAATGAGAAAACTATGAGAAATGGTCTCAAAATTTAACAATAGTGCTCTTCAGTTTAACCAGCGCAAAGCTCGTGGTACTAAGTGCCTGAAGCTTGACACCGTCCCATGTATTCCATCTTAACTTTCCTGCAAGCATTACAAAACTCTCACCATGCTCAAGATTTCGTAGCTCTATTTTCAGCCATTATGGGGGAAGTGGATAGTATTTGAGGGTAAATGAATTGTTCGTAATTTCTTGTCCTGTCCACAAGACCTACACTCAATACATATGTACATATGTAAGATCCAGGTCGTGTAGGAGTTAAAGCTATTCTGCCATCATTTCACTTCATTCGTCCGCTGATTGGGCTCAACAGCAGGTTGCAATATGACACTTTTTCTTCATTTCCTCTCGTAAGTATCTCAGAAGACCGTAGTAGAAATCGGATTTCATTGTTCGCCCTTTAACAAGGTAATCCCCTATGATGTATCCCATTTACCATATATGCTGATGGTTGAACTTTAGCTTCCTTCGAGCTGTTAATTCTGGCCTTCTCCAAAAATCCCCTGCATCACTTTGAAACAGCTCCATCTATCTTTCAGATAGATTGAAAAACTCAAGTTATTTTCGATTAATTTTTTGTGTGCCTTCATAGGATATACCGATTATCTCAGCTATTTTCAATATCCAGTTTTCCATGATCAGATCACACACAAAAAAAAAAAAAAAAAAATGATCGCTTTCCCCAGTCTGGGTCGCCACATTTCAATTCAGCTACAAACTTTTCAGGGTTCCGTACATAGATCGCGAAATCCTGAATAGTCCCACTTTACTTATGTACATATGTACGCGATGCAAACTGGGGAATTCACAAAGTCTCGTTTACAGCGGGTACAGATACAAGTTTTTTTCCAAGACATGACAATAAATGCAAAAGGTAGAAAATTTATCGAATCCCGGGAAAACTATGGGTTGATGGTTCTGAATGGTAGGATTAATGGAGATACAAATGGAAACCTTACATTCATTTCTACCGTAGGAAGCTCGGTTAACGATAGGCATATATATGTCCCCTTTCAAGATCATTGCATTTCTAAGATTAATTTTCTTTCTACTTACTTACTTAACGGGCTCCCAACCCGTGTAGGGTCCCTGCCTGAGATACAGCAGCCTTTCATCCTCTTCGATCCTGGGCACTCTGATTTTCCAGACCAAGCGCTCTGGCATACGCTCAAGTTTGGTCCTTAAAATGGAGGTTCGGTCTTTCTTGTCGTCTCGAACCTGGGGCTGGGATTTGAAGATCCTCTTAACTGGAGCATTATTGTCCATAGAGCAGAACTGGCAGGATTAGTGTTTTGTAGAGCACCCATTTTGACTTCCCAGTTAGGAGTTTTGAATCCAATTGTTTCGCCAAACCAAAGTACCGGCCGATGATATCAATATCGTCTGCGTATTCCAGCAGACGGACTTGTTGAAGATAGTGCCTTCCGTGTTGAAGCCTGCCCTGCGCACTATCTGTTCCAGCACTAGATTGAAGAAACCACATTATAGCGCATCTCCTTGCCGAAATCCGGTACAAGTTTGGAATAATTCAGAAGAACTGTTTCCGAACTGCACATTGCATCGCGTGTTTTCCAGGGTAAGGCGACAAAGCTGGATTAGTTTGCGCGGGATCCCGTATTCGGCCATCGCTATGTAGAGCTCACGGCGATGAATACTATCATATACGGCTTTGAAGTCGATGAAAGATGGTGAGTCTCGACTTGAAATTCGTTAGTTTTTTCCAGGATTTGTCTTAATGTAAAGATTTGATCTATCGTCGATCTGCCGGGCCGGAAGCCACACTGGTATTTGCCGATGTGTGTGTTGCAGAAGGGCTTTAGACGTTCACATATTACGTTGGATAGGATCTTATACGCGACATTTAGCAGGGATATGCCTCTGTAGTTTTTGCAGGACATAGGATCGCCTTTTTTGTAGATGGGACATATGGAGCTGATTGTACAGTCATCGGGCATGCTTTGATCCTCCCATACTTTGTTGATGAGTTGGTGCATGCACCCTACCAAGACATCACCACCGTATTTGAAAAGCTCTGTTGGCAGTGCATCAGAGCCGACCTGAATGTGGGTGTTCTTCTTCCCCTACCACTCTCTCTACATGAAGCCCATTTAGCAGCTGCTGGCGTTTGTGGATGGTGCAGATTCTCTCGCTCAGGCGCTCTCTGCAGTGTCTAGCTTCCCCATGCGTGATAAGGCGTCCGACGTTAAATTTATTTTTCTGAGCGGTTCGCAGCTTCTTGTCGTTGGACAGTCGAGCTCTGAATTTTGCTGCTACAAGGAAATGGTCAGAGTCAATGTTGGTCCCTCTGAATGTGTGTACATCCAGGATGTTTGATGCGTGTCTCGCATCAATTAGCACGTGGTCCATTTGATTGGCGATTCGACCATTTGGGGAGCGCCAGGTTGCTGTGTGGATTCGTAGTCTTGGAAACCTAGTGCTACTTATCACCGTATTACGTGCTGCTGCAAAGTCGATTAGTCGGAAGCCGTTATCTGTTGTCGTATCGTAGAGGCTGTGCTTGCCAACTAACCCGCCGAAGATGCTTTCCTTACCGATTTTGGCGTTGAAATCCCCGAGTACGTTTTCGTGTCATACTCCGTACAGGCTCCGTCCAGGAGGTCGTAAAATTCCTCCTTGATGGGATCCTCAGACTCATCGGTAGAGCCTTGCTCACATATTAGGCTGATGTTGTAAAATGCGCCTCTGATGCGGGTCACAGCTAGGCAATCGCTTATTGTTTCTATAGACCTCTTAAGCAGCATAAGCAAAGATTTTTAGCGGCTAATACAGATAAAAACTGCGTTGCCGCCGTAGCTCAGCGGTTAGTCCCTATTTGGGAGGTTTGAAGTTCGAATCCCAGAAGCCAAAGTTTTTTCATGGTCCAACCTCTCGCAAATATCTCACTAACGTTCGAGAATTATATATGGCTTTAAAAACTGTAGTTTACTTCCATTTGGGTAAAAAAATATAACACCAACAATAGAATGCTCGCGAGAAGCTAGGACTTGGATCACGCATGGTCTTTGCGTCAAATATTTTCATTTGTATTCAAAAATAAACGCAAGATACAATTCTTTAAAAAAATAAAAATATTCTACTCTTCGACAGCACCACAGCACAATTTAACAAATCAATCGTTAAAATAATTGTACTCGTTACCAACTGTCAGTCATTCCCTTCGTTTTCAATAGATGTCAAATGATGAACTCTCCATCATTCCAAATGATCCCTCTACCATTAGAAACCAGCAAAGAAGTCAAAGGTCATCTACATACGAATATGTACTGAGTATTTCCATTGCACTGCACTAATTGGAATGCAATTTTGATTGCATTCTTTTGATACATTTCGCATCTTATTTCTATCCATGAGGAATGTCACAATACGATGTTTATCAAAAAATCACTAGCGCGGAAATTTTGCATTCAAAAACGGATGACGGATCAATGAGAACCCGATGGAAATGCCTCGAAGTGGTGCGCTCTATTCATCGTGTGTCCAACCGAACACTTCACATTCGGTCAGAGGGGGTTCCTGGTTCGTTAGGTGAGCGTTTTCCACTTAAGGATTCTTTTTTTTTGTGTGAATCCTGCGCTTAACTACCCTTAGTGAGCGACCGATGAGCTGTCATCGGGATTTGATGAACCAGCGGTTTCTTTTTTTTTAACAATTGAATGCAATTTAATATTCAAATTTTATTTTTATTTTTCGTGTAGCTGAAGGCGATTTAAATGTCAACACTTCATCAGCGTAACAGGACATGGGGTATGGCTGGGGACTCCCAGGAAGAATTTGAAACAATAGAATGTGTCGGATTAACTTTTTAGTTGCGACTTTTCTTGTATATCACCTTTGACTTGTTGACAGTTGGACAATTTCGTTTACTTGATTTTATAGAAATTTTGAATCTGAAATTTGATATTATGGGATATTTTTGGGCAAAGGGCGTTACGAATTTGTGAGAAAATATTGACTACTAAAAAGAACGCTGTGAGTCCGCTTTTCTTTGCAATCAACATCAATGTAAATCTATGTAAATGCATGAAACTCCACACCTTTCGCTGGAATTGACAGTGGGCATATTCCTATCAATAGTAACGTTCGTTCGTTCTTCAAACCATTTTCTAATGATTTATCAATGAACACTTACTTCCTTCGTTTATTCTTTAACGGCTCTCTGGCAAAGCCCGAAGTTTCTGAATTTAAATCTGAAAATAATCGATGACCCCATCATCGATTGCGGTGAAGAAACACGAGTTAAGTTTAACGCATCCAAAATACAGTGTTGTGTCCCGTCTCCGACTACTTACGTGGCTTAGCTAAAAAAAACTAAGTATAGAATCTATTCGATTCTCTGGAATCGGCAGATTGTACAAAAGGTAGTCCTAGATGCCTTGGATTGTTAAATAATAATAATAGATTAGAAATTACCTTTGGTAGCATTCAATACAAGTTGTCTTGGACGGGTTCAAGGCTGACATTCACCACATAAAGGCTGGGGTCCCCCAGAGCTCAGTTTTGTCTCCAGCTCTATTTCTCATTTTTATAAATGATCTCTTGTCTACAACCTCTTATCTAATTCATTCCATCGCTGATGAAAGTACCCTCAGTTTTTCTTATATGTATGTACGTTTCTTAACTAACTCACGTCCCTGCTCTTCGGCCGTAGAAGAGGAACGATAACGAATAAATTCCTCATTAAATTCCGACCTTGACAGCATAATCAAATGGAGTTCAACCAACAGAGTGGAATTTATTGTTGTTAGAGTCCTGATATATGTACATACAAATACCGATTATATTATAATACTGGCTAAAAATATATATCTGTGCTGCAAAGCACGATCATAAAGTTTGAGAAGTACTGCAAGATTTGGAATTTAGAAGTTAACCTTGATAAGTCAAAATTATGATATTCAGCAAAGGCGGCAAGTCAGCAAACGTCGAGAAATGGTATTTTCAAGGTGGAAATAATTCAGAAATACAAATATTTAGGCCTTATTATTACGCCGGGACTTTCAATGATGGAATAACCAAAGCTGAAACTTGCTTCACCAGCCCCTGGAAGGAGGTAAAGTTGTCAGCTAAATATAAGTCACTTAACCTTGTAACGAGGTCTATATATAGCTATGCTTCTCAAGTTAAGAGGGTTTTCGAATTCCGAATTGAACGGAATTTCATAAAAAAGAAATTTGGTCTGCCTGACTTCACACTGAACTACATTCTGAGCCTAGAAACAGGAGTTGTCCATATCCATTTGTATGCACTTATGCTTCACATGGACTACATCCACAAAATTCTATTTAAAAATGAGGTCACTCGGTTACCACATATGTATGTACATATACTCTCAAAACAATTTATGCAGAATCAAATATACTGGATGAATGGCATGGGAGAAGACGCAGCAATAAAATGGACGTATCTGCTTTTAAATGAAGGGATTTGAAAGATCAATATAAATTAGACGCTGGACAGCCTAAGAAACAGACAAATCCAATCAAACCTGCAAAATGCACAAATGAGCTCTCATGGAATACATATGTTTATAGAAAGCTCAGCCCTTTAATAGAACACTCGTAATTTGATGACGTTAATGACAGGACAGGTTGTACTCGTGGGCTTTAAAAGTGCTGGCTGACGTCTTTGGACTCCAAAAAAGTTTCAACAAGGACAAATTTTCAGGTTCAAGTTTCAGGTAATCTCTTCAAACTGTCATACTCTTTAGGCATCTTTCCGGATAGGGGGAAACTCACGCACCTCCAGCCGACCCCATAAAAGGGCGATAAAACCTCTCCTTCAAACTGCCGACCCATAACCCTAACACCACTGCTCTCTAAGGTCATGGAAAGCATTGTAAATTTCTATCTCATGAGATATCTTGAAAGAAACCTTCTTCTTTCCGTCAATACAGTTTCCATCACCAACGTTCCACAGCGGATCTTATGGTGTACCTAACGGAAAATGGAACCATAAATTTCAATATCACGGTAAATACCGAGTAGTTGCCCTGGATATCTCTAAAGCTTTCAATAGAGTATGGCACAGTGCCCTATTAAGCAAAATCTAAGCTTACGGTGTCGGAAGCGTCTTTTTATCATGAATTGCAAACTTTTTAAGTAATAGGTTGGGATCACTAGTCAAAAACCCAGTGTTGTCTATACTTATGTAGCCAAACTAAAAATGAGTGGGGCTGATATTGAGGAAACTAATGACTTATCAATGCTTGGCATGCAAGTTACCCCAAGCTGCGAAAAGTGGCGCTAGGTGCCTCGGATTCCTCAAGAGGGGTAAACGTATTTTCAGTTCTGCAGACTTAGCTACTATCTATAAAGCTTATATTCGTCCGAAACTCGAATATATATACATACATACATACGTAACTTCATCTTTGGGCGGGAGCTCCCGCAACTTGTTTTATTTTATTAAATCGTATCCAGCGTCAGACAGATTGATCGGTGATGCTAGAGCATCGTCAGAATATTTGTCGGTCCTGTACCGATATTTCCACCACAGTTGTTCGTATGTTCAATCGTACGATACGAGCAGCCTATTCCGCACACCCTTATCTTTTAAAAGGTAGTTTCGGTCGCACAGCGAAATTCAGAAGCTCGTTCTTTAGCCACTCAACACGTGACTTGCCCTCCTCACTGTTCCCAGCAAATTATGATTTGCAAGGATTTAAGTTCAACGCGCGTCGTACTTCCCTACACCCTTTCCTTTCGCCCCATCACTGGGTTCATAACTTTAAGGAACTTTTGTCCTAAGTGTTGAAGTTCATTTAAAAAAAAAAAAATGAAAACAAGTATCGGAAAGTTGAACGCAGATACTACAGTCTTTACAACCTGAGGGAGGAAAAAGACGTTCATCATTTGATAGGAAAATTGAAATATTTGCTGTTAAACCTCAACGGTTCTGGGGAACTTTGGGTATAATAATAACGCTATCTACTACCGAAAAAGTCTAATAGATGAATGCAACTCATAAAATAGTGCAAACTAGTGTTAAACTAATTTGTTATTACAACCATATCTGTCCTACAGACGACTTTTGTCAAGAAATAAACAAAACAATTACTACGACTATTACATTTATCATTTAAAATATGTACATTATAAATTTAAATTTAATTTTGAATAAACAATTAAACTTAACTCAATCACATTTGCTTATGCTTTAATATGTGATGAATTTAACTTAAAACGAATTTTAAAACTGAATCAAAAAAAAAAAAAACTGTTAAGACCTAAAAACTAAATGGTCAGTTAGTTTGGTGGAAACATTTCATCGAACGTTGCGGTTTCAAGAATGTCGTTCGCAATATCCAGGAATTTCTTTGATAAACCCTTTTCTAGACCAGGTGTTATCTCATTCAGGTACAGATCTTGATTATCGTTTATTATTGAGTTGCCAACTTCACCCAATACTTTGTCTCCATTGAATAAATTATCCAGCTGAAGCTTCATGTTGCTTACGGCAAGACGTATTGGCATTTTTGTAAATCGGACATGTTCAAGCCCATCCTTGAGATACTTCGTTCCGCGCATTTTCACTACAGCCTTCGCGTTTTCTACAAGAATAACGAAGTGAAAAGTTGCTTGTAGCATGTCATTTTATATGTATTTCACTTACCAAAAAGTCCTTTCATATCACCAGATCCTTGAATATCCAATACTAAAAGCTTTATTCGAAGCGAATACTTCCCGACAAATGTGATTTTTGGCAGTGTAATTGCTACGTCAAATGATATTGCAGATGCGTTTGCACTAAAGAATGAAAATAAATCTAAGAGTATGTACTACTTTAGCAAAGTTAACCAGAAATATTTACGTACCTCAGCTTGTCGATAATAAAGTTGCTGCCTCCCCTAGCTTCGATTTCACTAAATGTCGCTCTAAATTGTTTGCCACGAGCCATGTCAATATTATCTAAGAGAAGAGGCTCCAATGGAGGTGTGTGATAGCCATCACCAAGATCACCAGTCGCTAGTAACGGCCGCACAACATTTACAGCCTTGATGATGCATTCATTGATGTCAGGATCATTGCGGGAACAGGTTTGTATTGTTGAAGCTAAAAAGTAAATATAAGATACAATTTACATAGATTATTCCCCGGTTGAATTTATTCATTTTATTAAGAATTTCGTGGATATTTAGCAGCACTGGTCACTCAATTCATTAAATGCATACCATGAATTGTTGCTTACTACCTCTATCTATGTATCTACTACTCATAAAGAGACATATCGAGTTGGCTAAGAGGTTTAACTATACGCATACGAGTGCACCATGAGCCGGTTAGCAAATAATGTAACAACGCTCAAAGGTGGGACTCTACTCGTTTTTTTAGCCTTGACAGATGGTCTTGAAATCATTATCGCTTCGTTGATGTAATAATATGCTATCTATTTATCATTATAAATATATGAACTAAATGCAGAAAATTATTTACTTGCTTATCGAGCCATTACATATTTATTTCTGTTGACGCGAAGAATTTAATTTAATATTACGTAATTGGCTTTGACATTGAACTTGATTACAATTGTGGCAACGTTGAAAAATATGACAACCAACACTGGTGTGTGTTTTCATTATTCAGTAGCATACTTGCGAATGGTGTTGTATATAACAATACATGTAATTCTGTTTCGATTGCATTCGTGCAATTTTAACGGTCAAGGGCGTTGGTCATTTGTATATTATAGTGCTCATTATCAATGAGGCTTCGCTGCCTTTTAATCGACTACATGAATGTATAGTATTGTCAGGCGCTATAAATACGTTTATGGGAATAAGGTGAGAATCATAGTAAATTTCTACATACTCGTAAGTGCAAAGTATGTATGTACATACGTACATAAGTGATTTGATGACAAACTGTTCAAGCTTTTTGCTAGAGTATAGATCGGTTAATGAAATAACTTAGATACTTCGCTGTGACATAACCTTCGCTTTAATTCCGACTTTTAAACTCATTTGAATACTAAAGGGACACTTCAGCAGGTGACCTGACTAATTCTGGAGGCGTGACTGTTCTTTTCTAGGATTGCTCCTCCAATATTTGTACAAGAACTCTTTAAAAATTAAACTAGGCTTTCACTCATAAATATTTCTATATTTCCCGCAATTTTGCCAAAGAACGTCTCTCATGTATGTCCAGATTTTATTATCCGGTGCTACAGAATCAGAGTCAGGAGTAGGGGGAAGTGTATTCTCCAAACAACCTAAAAATCTCCTTTCGCCTCCCAAATCAGCCTTGGGGATTAAGTACAATGTCCTGTCAATCATTTTTGCTCACAACCGAGTCGCGATCAGATCTCTGGAATCCGTCACCTTCAACTCTCTGAACAATTCAATATCTACCTTATTTGGGTGCTAGGCCACAGTGACATTCCAGCGGGACTATGGAAACCATGGAACCATGATCAGCAATGCAGCCGAGTTCGCCAGGCAGGATACAACCCTATCGATTTCACCGAATAAGGTGAATCTCGGCATGCCTATCGCTACAGTTAAAATGCTACTCAAGCTTAATGCTTAAAACATTACCAATCACAATTGGGCAAATGGCACGTAGTATCTACTGCTTAATCACTAGACAGATCCAGCCTATACTGGATTATAAACGCTCCAAATGTCTTATAAGACAGAAAAGGGAGCTCATTTCCAGCATAGTATGCGTCGTTACAGGGCACTGCATCTTTGGTAGGGACGCCACTAGAATGGGCCTCTTCGCTAACCACTTCTGTAGAAGCTGCATGGATGATTCGTAGTGTATTCACAACTAAGCAATTATTTAAATGAAATGATAACTTTAACTAGTTGTGGCCTCAGATGCTTTTTAATACATAGATTGTTATCGACCACTCTCCAAATATCAACTGAAAAATAGCAGTCAAACCAAAATGACTGCCAAACAAAATTGGACTGACACATAAAACGCATCCTGCATAGCCTATAAGACTTCTCTGGTTGGCTAAATAAATAAAATAAATTTACGTCCATTTTAATTTCGACGTCGATTTGAACAGTTTTACATACATGTGACATTTTCACATTGCACTTCGCCACAGTAATTTAGGCGTTACTATCTTTCTTAAGCGATTCTACTGGTCAATTTGCAATTTTTTAAAAAGTTTACCATTTCAGTATGCATTTCAGAACCATTGAATGCGCCTGCCCACGCTCATTCTGCAGACATACATAGACCAGAATTATGTAGATGGAATCCAATATAGTAAGTAACAGTTTACATGTAACGAAGAGGCATCGGTAAAGTGGGTTTATCCATGGCAAGTTCATCGATCATGCAGTTGTGTCAGACTCATGTCTAATAGGGTGGCATTCCCTATTTGCTTCCAATATGGAGACTTCTCTATATTTGGTAGGCAAACTACATATTGGACGCGAGAAATGTTTCTCCTAATTCCATTGTGCCAAATGTGTATGGGACCTGTTCTTTAGATTGAATAGAATACTTAGAATAAACACTCACAACTGGCGAGCACTTCAACGAAAAGTCAACGACTCTTCATGCAAATGTATTCGATAATGGTGTTCTGCGACACTAGAGGGTTTCCCTTACTTATTTCTGTAGATTACAAACTATTATATAAAAAATAAATTTATCCTTGACGACAGGATATAAAGATTGGAACTGTTCATCCATTTAGTAACAGAGCTTGTAAAATAAAGTTTAACATGATCAAATGTTAGCTTGCACTTTGCTAAATAAACCCGTTCTGGAGGATATCAAGCTAAAAGTTCATGACTCCGTACTAGTTTATGAAGTAATTATTCCAGTCATATCACTATGTCACACCAATCAGCTTTTACAAGTTCATTAAGACGCGAATCGCAAGCAAGAAGGACTAAGAAAAAATCTTATTTTTAGATAATTAAATAAAGTCATTTATAGGCTCCTGCCGTTTCGAACAAATAAAAACCTGTCCATGAGTTTAGCACGCTATGCATATGATTTCACTGTTCTCTTCTGCGTCAACTGACGCACACATCTTTTTCTACTTACAATAGATACTGCTACGCATTTTCAAACCAGATTCACGTTAACAAACTGATTGTTCAGTTCGAATCTTTTTCGCACTGCTAAACCACAAAATTCACGCTGTAACGGGTCTACAGTTGCTTAGGACGGTCCATGTTTCTAGCCGACTAAGAAAGTAAATTCGACTTCCTGGCACATTATGCGATAAAGTTGTTTTCGCTCCGTATGTTTTGATCGATCCATTGCCACTTTATAGTGTAATGATGTAAAACATCATTCGGCAAAGTGATCCGTAAGTCGATGCGAAACGATTTGTTTACGATGTATTGTGGTCTGTATGTACCTAAATATGTGACAACGCTAATCACTTTCTGAGTACTACATTCGGAATGACGGACTGACTAGTGTTAGAATGAAATAGACGCAGCTTTATTTTAGTGCTGTAAATGTGACTCTTCCAAATTTTGCACAGTCGGCAGCGATAACAGTTCCTTATTACAGGCATTTGTCGACTTTTTCCCTCTCTCTCTCTGGACAGAAGGTCCAGCAATGTTTAGTTGGTTGAAGGAGCAATGACTGATGGCTTTCGGTTTCGTCATGTTTATCTTTAATCCTATTCTGTTCGACATGTCTATCTTCGATCATATTATGAGCCATGTGATGTACATACATATATATATGTACATGTCTATAATTCAATGCGAAATAAAGCAACATAAATCATCAGCGTAGTCAACGTGCTTCAAATATGAATACATTGTCATTGTCCACTCCTCGGCACAGAACAGATCACTTATGATCACCTGAAACAACCGTGGTAAAAGTATCTGCCCTGTCGTACTCCGTTTAGTACTTCGAAATCAGTCAGACGTGACAATTTAATTCCCTTTCAGGGCAACTGCAGCCTAGGGATGACAACGCAGTAAAAAGGTAACGAGCCGATTCAGGAATTCGTTAACGTATTTCTGAAGCGCTTAATTTTCGTGACTGTAAATCATCTTGTATTGCCGCTTTTCACCTCCACTATATGTACATACATATATGGTTAAATCTTCTCGGCCGGCATGACAATTTCATACACATGATCTTCTTGGGATCCAAAACAGATGCTACAAATAGCTACATAAACCGCAATGAAAAGTAAGAGTGTGAATTATTTTTCACTTTCCAGCTACAGAACCTGATTTACATCTTCATTATTCGTAGAATAGTTGCAATAATAAGTTTTTGTCTCTGATTTCGTAATTTGATTATTTTCTGACGCTCAAATAAGCATATGCGAATAGTTTTTACTTCCGTTCCGCACGAACGGACTAGCAGACCACCTAGCCACTATTTAGCTTATTTATGCTTATCATGTTTACAAGTATCCAATTTGCACTTGAAATTCATGGCCATCCAAACTAGTTGTGTGCCAAATAGAAAAAATGTAATGCTTCACCGGTAGATACATATGAAACATGATATATATTCAACTTATCATCCTCATAACTTAAACAAGAACAAGTTTTACAAATACTCGTATGTACAAATTATAACTATGGGTTTTTTAACGAAACCGAATAAGCATTTTTCATTAAACTTTGTTTCATTAGAAGATGTTATCCTTACCTCGATAAAATCATAAGACCATGGAACAAAACCCATCAAGAATGGGCGGGATGTTGCTCTCTAAAATTATTTGTGAATCTAATGTGTAGGTTTGAAAGGACAAAATGACTTAAGAGTGTACCGAGTGTCAGTGCAGTGAGCGTTGGATTACCGACCTAGAGGTTAGGTTGAAATCTCGGTACTCTATGACTTTCGCTTCTGTCCGTCCACCTTTTAGAGCCAGATTTGGCCAAATCTGATTTTGCTGCTTGACACGTTTAACCACTTGGCTACATAAAATATGATCTTTCGAAAGTTTGCAAGAAGTATGCTACTCAACTCTACATTGAAAGACCTACTAACAGCAAAACCAGTGAAACATGTTTAAGGTATTAAAACACTTAAAATTTGATAGTTCAGTATAACCAATTACTTAAACTTATTTATACATAATTAATTATTTATATGTACTTGCCACGTATTTAGTACTTATGTATATTCAATAATCCGATCCGAAGCATATTCCGAGAAAATTATTTAAGGAACACAACTTGACAGTTCCGTCTTGGCCGGCAGAAACTCAAGGCATCCATAAGCAAGTATCACGTCAAAACTTCAAGGGAGTTGTGCAAAAATAATGGTCTCCCATATCCATACGGCCGGCGGTGTCAATCTTGGTTTGACTCAACGCTCAGACGCTGTGAAGCCAGCAACCAAATAAAGGTCGAGATATTCATTTTAATGTCTACGATGTTCATTTTAATGTTAAATACATTGACTGGCTCTATTTCATTGACGGGTTGCACTCTAATTTTTTCTTTCATTATTTTCAAATCCCTTTTTTCTTCGTTTTGTCTTTTCACTCATTCTCTTAAAGAATAATTTGTATAATGTCATGGGTAATATAGAACGGCTCTATTTTAATGACCACCACTGCAGATGCTATGTATCCCCAGACATCCACACGTAAGATAACGATAACAACGTTAGAAACTTCGTACCTCCATTTTCTCAAGACACTAAACTAAACTAAATTAAAAAAAACAGTTACATATGTACAATATGCTGCTATTGGTGAAACTAGTAAACTAGTGAATACGACTCCTAAATTTACTGAAGGATCAGTCTATCAGTCTATAAATTTTTCCTATTCGACATATTTGAGTACCATTTGCATGGAAAACGTTAGTTTAACGCTAAAAAAACATCATTTTCTCTGAAAATTCAGTTTAAGCAAAACTGAGTTTAAACTTGACCCAAGAAATGTATCTATAGAAGTATTTGTAGTTGTCAATCGATTACGGTTCGGAAAATATCCCCGCCAATTAAATTGTCATCGCATGGAAAATTTATTCTCAGCTATACAGCGTATCTTCTCACTGAACTCCTTACAGCTTTTGTAGGTGCCTAGACCCTATAAAACCAAACTTTCATGTGAATTTGTAGATATGTACACCAAATTGGTTGCCTCGGAAACCCATAAATACGAACAATTCCTCGAGTCTCCAATGGTAGTATGTAAATATACTGCTGGGGTCAATTAAACATATAAAAACTTGCATACCTACCCTATAAATGTATTAAAAAAAATTCATAAACAAAATTAAAATTCTACTCTCAAAAAACGATACAATACGCGACAAGTACAACTGCCAAGGTGATAGTAGGTAAATTTCGATACCAGTGCAGAATTACTAATTTCTGATTATTTGGCCCGATATATCTACATCTGGTAAAGTTTTTTTTCTTCTATGCTTCTAAATAACTTAAGTAAGCAAAACATCAATGACTCAAGAGCGCCAAACACGAACTACACCATCGTGGCTCAGTTATACTCGTACATGTGCAATGCCCAGTGGGGCCATTATGCAAGTTTTACCATCCCATCACGATTATCATCATGAGCCGATACGAAAAACCATCGACAATAGTGTGTCTGAGTGCACTTTGTTTATTGCAAAATGCATGTGGCCATGGGTGGCAAAAATCCAACAACAAAAAAAATCCGCTCAAATAAACTACAATTAACGCATTTTCTTGTTGCCCCACAATCGATGATCAGTGCTGTCGGTTGGGAGTTTCATGTTCTCGTTTCTCTCGCTCCGATGTTTTTACGAATAGCTTTTACTTTCGTTAAGTATGAGTTTGTGTGCGTACGTTGGCGCAAGGCCGTTGCTGTTAGCAGTCAACGACTGTTCATCAATTGCGCATGCGTACGTCGTCGCCTTAATGTGTTCCTCTATCATCAGCATATTCGTTATCATTGACAAGGGAACAATAGTTAATGTGGAGCTTATTTCCCGGTGCCTTTTGTGAATATATGATGAGCATCGTTGGTGCATGTCTGCCTAGAGGTGACTGGACCGTAATAATAACACGAATAATAGTTCGATAAAAGTAATTATTAAGATCGGTGATTGAGCTGCAATTAGTGAGCTATTTTCTAGGGTGTACGGATACAGGTTCTATAAAATGAGTTTAAATTCCTGATGAGGCTTGTAGCTGGGAGTAGATTAATTTGTTCTTGTGTGTATGTGTATAAATTTAATGGCATGCAATTATTAGCTCAACAAGTAGTTAGTAAGATTGTTATCCATTGACTGGCATTTAAAAATCAATAATTTAAAGAAATTATTTCTAAAAGTTGCTACTTTCGATGAACTGTTTTTTTTTAGATTTGATCTACTTAATATATGTATGTAATTCTATCTGCAATGTTTGCAGATAATATAATATAATTGGATAATTAGCTAATATGAACTAACCCCTTATTTACAAATAACGAAAAAAAGGAATAAAAGCATTTGTTTTGAATACTTCACCATACTTCACCTGAATGGCCACAGAACGTGTGTCATCAATTTATACCTATAAACATTTTAATTTTTGACTTTTGTTTGGACGAAAGTGATTTTTTTTGTGAGTTGACTGTTTATTATGGTATAAACTAAGGTGACTCATTGCCCGTTCCTATGTATTACTCTGCCTTAATACTCCTTTTAAGCGTCACTCAATGTTTGTACTCCTTTCGAAGGAAATTGCAAACACAAAGCATCAATATTTGATGGACCAAGAAGTCGTGTGGAAATGAAATATGGAAGAATGGATCATTCTTTTTCTAGGTAGGATATTAATGTAAAATAATGGGTATGTAACAACTTATAAGGCGCAGTTTGGATGCAATACTATGAAGTCAAGGTAATTTATTTCCTCAGTTTAAGTTACATTGTTAAAGTTGGCAACAGTGTTGCCTCTACACTGTTTGCTTGTCACTGGGGTGTCGGAGTGTAGTCAGATACTTGGGTTCAACGTGTGAGCAAGCGTGATAGAATGAAAGGATTCGGGTGTTTGAGAAGGCTTACCTTAGGGCTGGACTTCGTTTATAAAGAATTCCAATGAAGTCTTGTATAACAAGGCCAACATAAATATACAATTTCTGATCAAAATGGTTTTTTTAACGAATTTGCTTAATAACCTACTCTCTACTATTGTTACTACTACCCCCCTACTACATGCGTCACTAAAGAGTACACCTTAACGGCTTCATCCCCCCTGTAGCGTTTCTCTATCTCGATCAAGAAAATCTGATCGAAAACAAAATAATTGTGTCCGTAACCTTCCATGTTGCCCGAACAGCTGTGGATAGGCGACTACGACCGACACGTCGCACAAAGCATTATGGAGTGTCTCCGGGTCAGCAGAGTCGTATCGGATCGCGATATCAGGGATGTTGAATGGCAGCATCAGAAATTCTATTGGTTAGGGGACCGAGAAGGAACTCCCTCGTCGTTTCATGTCGATAGTGTTAACATTAGCCTTTTTATAACCTGCTTGCATATGTATGTAGGTTTAAGTCATTAGGTGTAGGGTACAACTTCCATAAAACAACAGAACAAAAAATACGTATATAACTTCGTATTTAAGAATAAGCAACTTTTAATGTTTTTTTGAAGGTATTTGAAAGTTCTATTATACATATGTATGTATAAGGTTTTATTTTAGGAAAAAAACAAAGGTACGTTTACTAGGTTGGTCTGGGTTGAGTAGTTGTCCCCGTTAAGGCAGAGAAACACTAGAAAGAAGGTCCATTGTGATACTACAAAGAGAGAACCAAATTACCAGCACCGGGGACCTACATGCAAGTTTCCATACGCGACAAAAAGTCAGCGTAACCAGTTTCAGTATGAATCCATGCCGTAAGGTGATTCGCTGTTTAAACATTAAACTAATTTGACCCACTTAACTAATTTGATAGAGCCTAGCTAGATCACTTAAATCTTCGAAAAAGTATTCCCCAAGGGTTTTCTTCTCAAAGTCGATAAGGCAGGACAAGTGAACAGGAGGTGGGTAACAGTTTTTTCCTCTTCCTCGTTTCTGCAGAAATTGTTGAAGGGAACACTCAGCCCTCTACTCCTACAGTTTGCCGTACTGATGGCTGCAGTATCGAAGTAGAAGTAAAAGTATATTTATCGATCTAATAAGGGCTAGCGGTCTCTCCCTATTCCAATGTTTACTTACATAGATCAATATATAATATATATGCATTGTTCAGTTCATATATGGTTAGAACTACGGCTGTAATTTTAATTCTGTAGTTAATAACCACAAAAATATACTCAATAGAAATAGAACATGAAGTTTTGGTAAACTTCGCAACCAATAAATATTCCGGATATTATAATACATACCTGATTCATATTACTCTCCACTATTTTTAGATTCTCAATTTTCAGTAAATAGAATTGTTTAATTCAATTTTATTTTCAAAATAAAAACTTTTTTTATATACATATACAACCTTCACTGACATTAAAAGTGAATTTGATCCCCAATCAAAAACAATTTATTTTGTTAAAATTGAACAGTTTTTGAGGTCGTGAATTTTAAGTTAGAAAAATAGAAATTAGTATTCATACTGTGTTTAATGTCTTGAAATCTACCCACAATCACTTTCAATCTGATGTTCAGTCCATAAACACATACACATGAAATTATATCATTGAATCATGTCGGGTAAGTTCTCGGAATTGTGAGTTAAAAAATATTCTCAGCTTTGAACATTCTTCTACGGTTTTCCCTATAAAGTATAAATACTATTTTTTTCCATCCGTGCAAAAAATTAGTACTCGTACAATATTATATAACAATTCATATCTACGAGCTCAGCTCTACGCCGAACAGGAGCCAATTGCGCCTCTGTGATTCTCTTATTTTACCAAAAACCACCCACTTTGATGCATGACAAACCCACCCTTAGAGTGCTACGTAACCAATTTGTTCCTAGCACTAGCATACGTCAGGTCTCACTGCTAGCTATTGCTAGTTTTCATAGCTTTTAGCAATGCTGAATGTTACTAGTAATTGCTAAGATATATTAAGCCAATGCTTAGTTACAAACAAATGTATTTTCATGCAGGGTGCGTATTATTTCGCAATTTTTTCTTCGCCGTTTATTACTTATCAATGTTTACTTCGCAATTTGTTTATGTGAGGCGCTAGACAGTTCCCATTTCATGTGGTTATTTCGTTACTTTTCGTCTAGCATTTCATGTCATTAGCATTTGCAACTAGGTAGTCAATTTCTACTCATAGGGGCCAATAAATTAATTAAGTTCTTGAAAAGTTTGGGCCATATATGTATCTCTGAATTCCCTTAAATTCCGACTTGATCTAAACGTGAATCTTTATTAAAATTTTTACTTTGCGTTAAACTGTTATATTAATTATCAAATAATTCTTCTGGAAATATTTAGGCCCCCTTTTCTATTCATTATTTTGGAATTTATTTAGTTTCAGATATCTTCTAATTTGTTTATGGATTTCTTTGTTTGTTTACTTAAGCTTAACAACAAATTTTGTGTTTTTTTTACTGAAAGAGCCAGAGCCACGCTGTTATATTTGACAGTTCTTTGACATTTATATTCAATATTGTTTGACAAATCATCATGAATGGATTTACATCAGAAAAACGGTTCCGTATCATTCAAACTTATATTGGAGGATTATGTGAGTTTTTGGCTTTGCAAAGCCAACAACGCCTCAATGTCAGTACTATACAAATTGTAGACGCTGTCAGTAAAAGTATGGCGGAAAATCCATAATTGTTAATTGGGCGTCGATAGAAACAGTTTGGTCTTTGTCATCATGTGGAAAATTGTTCGAAAAGATCTCGGTCTATATCCATATAAGGTCACGAGACCATGGCTTGCATTGAGAGTTCGCGATTTTGGCTCTTGAGTAGCTTGAAGACCACCCTTATTTTCATAGAAAAATCACGTTTCATGACGAGGCTCATTTTTTGTTTAAGGGGTTTGTGAACAAGCAAAATTGGTATTTCTGAAGTGAGGCAAATCATGTGAATCAATTACACCCACACAAGTGCACTGTTTGGTATGGACCTCATTCTGGTGGCATTGTCAGTCAATGGCCAACGTAAAATTACGGAGGAGAGGAGGTGGGATTGAGAAGGGAGTTCCGAAAGTATTAATTTGCTCCACTGAAAATTAAAAAAGTGCTATTAGCTATCCGAAACATTTTAGATATTGGCTCGTTACAGCGATAGTCGGAACGGTTAAAGTTAAAGCAGATTGGGTGGGTTGAAGGATATAATTTATAGAAGAGCAGGGCTGTCGATGTTTCCTGTTAATAACTGATAAAAAAAAGGATATCGGTTATTTTACGGCTTTTTTCGAGTGATTGTAGATTAATTAATTATAAACGATCTTGATAATATCTGTCGACCCAAGAAATATCGCGTAGAGCGAAAAGGATGAATCTTCGTAAATTAGCCTCAATTCGAAGGGAGTGGGTATCCTGATAGCACGCCCATACTTATCTTGCATGTTCAAGGATTGGTCTAACAAATCCGAAAAATAGAGACTTCGTGACAAAAGGGTTGCAGAATTCATTATGTCGAGTCGATATAATCAAAAGGCGCTTAGAACCACCTGCTTAAAAGTGCAAAACAAGGTTAAAAAAAGTGGACCATAACCCAGCGATTTGGCACAAAATTGTTCATTTTGTCTAGTTTTTAGGAAGTGTGACAAAAATGCACTGCGTTAAGTCATAGTTTTACGCATTTCTTAGTTGAATAAAATCTTAACGTTGACCTTCTTGCAACTATCCCATTTCCAATATAAATTTATAAATTTCGAGAAAGTATAGAAATATGCGTATTGTATTATTATTATTACTATTACTAAAAAATATGTATATTTCTGAGGCTACAATAACGAGTGAAGGGTTTCAAATAAGATTTACCTTTTAGAAAAAAAAGTAAAATATTTTGTTAAGGGCGGCTTGAAACCCAGCTTTTTGCTTTATTATCTAATACATACATATGTATGTATATTTGCGTAAATTTTTCATAATTATAGGGTTCATAACGCTATTCAAGAAGCTTATTAATTAAATATGTAATTAAAAAACCAAAATAATTACCTACGTATCTACCATTATGAAAAATAATGCTTGGGACCTGTATAACCCCAATAACTCATCTACATGTATGTATGTACATAAATATATCTACATATATGTACAAATTGTGTCTTTACTTCATCTGGATATGAGTAATAAAATCAAGTTCAAGTTCAAGTATCAATATGTACATATATACATATGTACGTACTATAGCACTAGTTCTTAATTGTTGTAAGTCGTAAATATAATGAGTTTGTCTTGTTGACGTTTCCGGAAGTGTTTTGATCAAGTATCAAATGAGAGTTTTTTTTCATTTTTTAATTCTTTCCTAAAATTAATAATCATGTAGACAAAGTTTGCTTTGTTTAGAGACCAATAATACGAGTATAATACTAATTATAAATAAAACACATTTTTGCGAATGTGGTTTTGATGACGACAGCAGACTTTAGTGTCTCTATTTTACTCCACGTAAAAGATGCTTAGACATTAATTTGAAGCAATTACGATCTCCACCAAGTTTGACTACATACAAATACATATTGACAAATGTGCACTAGAATGACAAACTAATTAAATTAATTTAATGAATTTAAAATATAAAGTGTGAATGTATCTGCAATATAGCTACATATGTACATACGTATGTACAATACGGTTTCGAAGTATCTGCTAAATATGTTTTGCATATACATATGTATGTACATACATATATGATGTCTAAAGAGATACTTACATATGTGCTCAATCCTTAAAAAAGAAGCTTTTTTACGCAGCTTTCGCTTAAAGTCCCAACACTTCCAACACATCCAAGCGATTAGGACCTATGTGTTTCAAGTTATTTTAATCTCTCTAGTACATTGTTACGAGGAACGTCATAACTTCTCATGCACTCATCATACACATAGCATACAGTACAGAGTTCCAGTCAGGTTGAAATTAGCCCGTAAATAATGTACTGTATATAAAATATGACCTTTTGTATGCGCAGCTCAGGTCTGCAACCCTTTATATTCACAAGCCACGGACCCTAAATGCTGTTAATGTCATTTTTCTCAAATTTTTAGATTGTACTGGACCCTCCTTCAAAATAAAGGTATCTTCAAATTTCGCATTAAAATTATATCAGAAAAATGTGGAGTCACCACTTTAAACAACTTAGATACAAGTAGTGAACAATGCTTCTATAGCTGAGGAACTAAAGGGTGGTAGCACACAGACGGACGCACGAGCGAGAACAATACAGTTCCGTGCTCTACTCTAACTAAATAGCTGCTTATTATTAGCTAAATTTATTGCAGATATTATATTTTGATGAGAAAACTCAAAGTATACAGTAGAAACAAAGCTCTAAGAAATATTGTCTGGCTCAGTGACTGCAGTACTAGTGATTATTTTGGACATTCCTGCAATGCCTTGCCTAAAGTATTGCCATGTGTAAGTGAAAGCCAGTAATAAAGTCACATATCCACTAATTGCAGCAAAGTTGCAATAAGTGCTTCTCGGTTGACGGCTCAGGAAAATCCTTTTAAATAGAGTGAAGAGTGGTAGCCTCTATTAGCCTTTCTCAAATTTGAAATACCCAGGTTGAACGCATTTAATTCGATAGCGATAGCTTTGTCACCACCTTGTACCGAATATACAAAAACACTAGAGTTCTACCAAAAAATCAGCTTTAAGAATGTGGCCCACAGTGGATTCTATAGAATAATCAAATTGTTCACAATTGAGTGAATATCCGGAAAAGAATTCAAACAGTTCTCTGCTGGTTTTCAATGAGAAACAGTAGATTTTAAGCAAGAATGATGAACTTTGGAACATTAGTATGTACATATTTATAATTTGTACGTAAATATTTTCGACAAATTTGTTTCGAAATTTGAACAGGAAAGGTTCGAAGTTCGAATCCTAGAAAACACCAAAAACTTTTTTCATGGCGCCAACTTTCGCCAATATCTGACACATGTTCGATAGTAATAACTGTCATAAGAAAGTTTCTCAATTTGCCTTTCAGATATGGCTTTAAACTGCATAACAATTCCAAAATATGACACCCACAACACGAATGGTCGCGAGCAACTAGTCCCTGAACAACAAACAGACTGTTGCGTCAGATATTTTACCAGATGGTAAAATTTATTTCATTATCAACTTATCGAGCAATTCATCAATTTTATGGACCGAATAATCGTCCATCTGAACCTGCTATTAGTCGAGTTATGGATAAATTTTGCACTACTTTTACGCTTCGTGATATACGGCCAACAGTAAGACTGAGACTAGTGCATCGCCGCAGTTGAAGCCAGTGTTATTGAAGACATTTGTCAGTTCGAAGGCCTGTAGGTGGTGTAATCCCTTAGAAGATTCCGTTGACGCGTAAACTGAATCTGTGAATCCAGGAACTCAAAGTTTGGTGAGAGAGTGAGTTCATGATTGACCACCAAGGTCTTGCGATTTGACCCCGCTCGATTATTTTCATTTTGTGTACATGTTTACGTGAATAAATCAGCAACGACTGAAGCTTTGGAAGAAAATATAAGGCGATTTATTGTGAGGCCGTATATCAAGATCCTCGAAAATGTGGCCCGACAGCATACGCTTTATAATTACCAGTCACGGTGCCTATATGCTCATATGAAATTATTTTTGAATGAATCTTTCAAATGAAAGCATTTTTTGAAACGAAAGCAAATGTCGTGTATTTTTATTTAAATTTTATTTATTTTCCGGACCCTCCTAATAAACACACTTTACTTCACGCACATCCAACAATTTTTATTTCGGATAACAACCTGAAACAGAACCACAAAAATAAGTAACTTTTCAGGAAGTTATCCGGGTACATTGGGGCAAAAACTTTGAAATGTGTCTTACATATCCGCTGTGAATTTTAAAGGATTCTAATAAGATATCGTAAGCAATTTTCTAAAAGTAACATTTTAAGTATAGGCTGGACTAATCACATCAGATTTCAAAATAAGATTTTTTATATTTGTGTCATATTCGTAAGTTAAAGTCAAAGTGTAATAAGACATCAATCGCGAATTAAGAACTTAACTATGTAGACCTCAACATGAGAAGAGTGTAAAAAGTGTTGATGAGTGCTAAATTTTATGGAAACGCGACATACACTAAAATTTCATGGCAGGCACGTATTGATCTAAGCAACTGTAATCTACAATGACCCACTAAACCAAGGTACTCTTTCAAAATGTACAAATAACTCAGTAAAGTTTTAGTTTGGCAAAGCTATTAAGAACCACACAAATTGTAGTTGTGTACTGACCTCATGGTGTCTTATACGTAGATTCACCGATTTTTTAATCTGGCTGATGCTCAACACAATCTTTGTGGTTGCTATTATTATACACAATACGGTGCTCCCATGTCTCAAGTCCGTAGACAGTCTAAAGGATAAAGCGTGCTTTATGCATTTAATTATCTTTAGACTTTCGACATATTTTAGTCATTAACATCCAAATTATCATTGCGACTGTAATTGTGCCAACATCTGACTGAGCTAGGTGATGACTGCTTTATTTACATATAATTGGCGTACCACTTGGGTAGTCCATGTTGAATTTTAATAAATTTCCAGTATTATAAGTAAACTTCTTCTAACTTGTTCAAGGTTTTTCGTATTCCCTATTTGTAGGATATGGAATCTATTCATTAAAAAAAAAATATATTAAAAATATCAACACGCAAATCTGCAACCTAAAGAGTCGAAACTAATTGGCGATAGTAACCGCACTTTGTCTGTGGCTACCATGGTAAGGAATTACAAAGTTTGGGCCGTAAGTTCTGAAGTTGAAAATAGTCTTAAGAACATGTTAATCAGTTCACAGTACATATATACACACATAAGATACACTAATATTTACTATTATTCTGAAGCTGGATTGTTGTGGGACAATAAATCTCAGAAATTCTATCTTTTTTTTCAAAAAAAAAATCTAATTCAGGTGGGTATATATTTATGAATAAACTGCTTGAAGGGTTACACAAGGGCACAACTAGGCCCACATTAATTTGAATACAAACTTTAAACATTCTTAATATTGAACACCCTAAAGGTACCTACTTACTTTAAGGATCATTGGATTTTTATTTTGACAAATTTGAGGGTTGGTAAGAAATTAAACAATAATCCTTGAAAAATTTCATTGAAACTTATATAGGAAGACTACAACATTCCTAGATTTATCTAATTAGTGTAAATTTTAGTACAAATGTCACATTTTAACCGCTGTGATTTAATTCAATTAGCAATAAATTTTAATAAACAAAAGTTGATTCTTTGTCTGTTAGAAAATAAAAGTTAACCCGAAATACTTACGCAATTTTGTGTATGCACTTTGAATGCCAATAAACAATATAATTGCAACACTAAACACTGTACGCCTCATATTGCCGTGTAATTCACTTGTAATAGAAATCTACTTAAACGAAATTTTGCAACGATTCCTATAAAATAAATTCAACCGAAGATTGATTTTAAAAATAAAAAATCTTAACGTACGAAAGAACTAAAATCAAGTCTTGAATTTTGGCCACCGTTCGCGAAAAGCTTCTTCACCTAGAACAACCGCACCATACTGTTAGCGATTAGCGACTTGATCGAGGTTTTTATCGCACCTCGCGGACACATGTTGTAGAAGCTTCGACTCAAAGCCAGACTCTTACCAAACCGCTAACAGCTAAGCTTTTGATCTCTTTGCTCGCGAAGTAATGCTCTCTTAATTGTTTGGTTTTGTAGTTTGGATATCAATAAATACAAGTAATGTTTACATACTTAAAGTTCAAAACGTAGGACTGCGAAATTAATCAACTCATTGTGTATCTACATACCTGTAGTCGTAGTATTATGGTCAATTAAGCATTGAAAGATGATGGAACGCAGAACAAAAGTTATCACTGCGAGCATAAATTAAATATGGTTCGAGAATTAACTGCCAATTAAAAATGTTTAATGAATTGACTGACTTAGTACTCAGATTGAGAATGTTTAAAATTTCATTCGGACTTACATACATACTAGAGTTATTATTATTATTTTAGGAAATAAATTTTCTGTTTAACTTCAGTGTAGAACAAACTTGATACGGAAGCACTAAACGAGTTGCACCAACATTCACGCACAAGGTATCATACACACAATCCATAAGAAACGCATCTAGTTAAAGGGGAATGTCTGCTTATTTTTATGATCTTGTAGTCGGCGGACTATTTCGAATTCGATTGCCGCATTGTCCTTCGGATCACCGAGTCCATGGTTACCCATTACATGCTCAAGTGCGGTTCTGTCGTTGCCAACTTTGGCTTTTTTGATTTGTCCTCCTCGTCTTCAGTCATATCTCACTATGCTTCTAGACAGATTTTCATAATATCTGATCGCAGTGAGATTCCGATGATTTTAGGCTGCTATGTGCACTCAAATGTGCTTCATTATATTAAACATTAACATTTTGATTATCTTTGGTATTTTAGCCAATTTTTCGAACACTCGAATTTGTTTTCAGTCCTACTGGGTGCGTTTAATGTTTTAGGCTGATTTTGTTTGATTGAACTGTCATTGTAAGTTTATATTTGACAGTAGTGGAGAGTAGTCGATCACGATTTACATATTTAAGAGCATCTAACACCGTCTAAAGCACATGTGGTTCCAACCGGAGCGGTGCCACATCACACACAGCTCGTGCTAAAATGAAAACTTTGCGAGAAACTTTTCCCACCCGAACAATGTCAAAAAATAGTGATATCGACTGGCTACACAATCCCCTGATTTGACCCCCTAATGGCGGTACTTGGTGTACAACAAAGAGCCAACCTGATGCTTAAGGGCAACATGCAGCTGAACCTTGAGAAATAGTTTAAGCTGTGTTTTGCTCGTATCTCCTAAAGTTTGTAAGTCAACTGTTTTTATGTTGAAGGCTCATTGTATTTCAAGATTAAGTAATCTTATGATGGCAATAGTTTCAGTTCGAAAGCTTCTCAATTTGCCTTTCGGATATGGTCCCTTCCATTTGGGCGAAAAATATAACACGCACAACATGAATGGACGCAAGAAGCTAGGTCCTTGACCACATACGGTCCGTTGCGCCAATTATTTGTATTTTTTTTTTAATAAATATTAATTATTGTGATTGCTGCACTTTCAAAATGTTTAGTTTAGTTCTTTTAAGTCATCTCAGTAGATTAGTGTGGTCCAGCAGTGGGTTGGTGTCAGGATTCGTATGGTAGTAAAGCCGCTCCTCATGCTTTTCGCGAATCTATTGGTCTCACTTTGAACGGACTCCATGCTCAAGCCCTTGTGGAGGTCTTCGTTCCTAATATAGAAAGGTGCATTTGCGATGTTTCTCAGTGCTTTATTTTGAAACCGTTGAATGATTTCAACGCTGCTTTTCTTGGTACAAGTTGAATACCATAAGTCCATATGGGTTTAACAGGTTTGACAGGCAAGATTGTCTTCCTATCACCCAGTATATTTTTTTGTAACGAATACCAATTTTGTCCCTTTTTTTCTTAACGTCCAGCTTTCCAGCGAAGTTTCGCATCTAGTAATATTTTTCAGAATTAGCCTATGGTATTGTTTGGTTGGTGATGTACATACATACATATACTGCTATGTACTCTTTTTTGTGGGGAAATAACATGATCAGATTTCGATTCATTCATCTTTGTCCAATTGTGAGTTAGCGGGATAGCTTCTTGAAATTTATGAGTTGTACTCACATTGCTTTCCGCAATCGCCATTATAGCCGTGTTGTCGGCAAGTGTTGCAATCGCATTAATTTCCAGTGTTACAGTTTGAATACCTTGAGTGTACAGAAGATAGAGTATGGGCTCCAGAACACTTTCTTGGGGTGCACCCGCACCCCAATCCCTCATGCCAAACTTTGTCGAACGATTGAGCAACGTTGAGGAAGGCTGTAGGACAAACTTTTTTTTCTTCAAGCACCTTTTCGACCACGTTAATGACTTGATGTACTTGACCAATAGTTGAATGTTTAGCGCGAAATCCAAATTGGTGGTCTGGGATGATGCGTTTTCTCTCTGTAATAGGCAATAGTATTTTTAGTAGCAGTCTTTTAAATAGTTTAGACATGATAGGCAGCAAATATATCGGCATGATCCTTCATGAGGTGGTTTTCCCCGTTTGGCGATCATGATACCTCAGCTGGTTTCCATAATTGTGGAACGTAGTTTAATTTGAATGTTGGGCTTATGATATAAATTTGCTTCCAAATAGCTTTTTTGGAATCTGGCCAGTTATCATCTCGAATCCTGGTGCTTTGTTTGCATTCATGGCAATTTGAATTTATCTCCTCACTTCAGAAGAAGTTGGAGGTATTTCTTCCACCCCTTCTTCCAGTCAAGCGTTAGGCAAATAACCAAACTTACCTAAATTTGGTTGGAAAAAACTTTCGCAAATCTTGCAGCTTTTTCCTCGTTGCTCCTACCCCACTTTCCAGCCTGGTTTCTGATTGGAAAAATGTGCATGATGGATCTTTAATGCTTAATGGCTCGTCTTGTTTGCTCGGTCAGGTTATTTAACCTATTTTTATCTTGAGGGGCTCGTGTTTAGTACTCTAATTTCGACAGGATAATCGATAAGCTTCAATGACTTCAACTTCAGCTTTAACTTTTTTTAATATTTGGCGTATTTTCTCAAGCTGAGATTTGGATATCCTTGATAAACTCCACAAGCTCTGAGTCGTGTTGCTCTTCTTTGAATTGATGTAGGTGTTGTTATCATCTCTTCAAGACTTGACTTGAAACTTACCCAGCCGGTGCGTTTATTAGTAAGAGCTGGATTACTTTCATTCTGAATAATGTTCTTACTCAGGGTCAAAAGCATCGGTGAATGGTCCGAGCTTAAATCTAGACTTTCTTCAATGGCTTTAAATATTTTTAGCTAGGAAGAAATCTATGAGGTTGGGGAATTTTTCCGGATCAGTCAGCCAGTAACTAGGTTTTCCTGTAGACAGGACCTCGCATTCCTTCTCGCTCATTGCACTAAAGAATTCACTTCCCTTGTTAATATATAAAATACAGTTCCATCTTTGACTGTACTAACTATCTGGCGCAAACTAAATACAAATAACATTATTTTTATTGTATACTCGCGCATCAAGACTTAAGAGAAAATTATACTTAAAATATTCCACCATATTTAATCAGGGAATGGTGCTTCTCCTCCTTGTAATATCAACTCACGGGGGTGATTTAATTCTGAAAACACTTTCTAAGCACTCTTCAGTGGAGGGCTGCTCTTTTACGAGTTTTCCACGCTTGTTTCCTCCTTCGAATTATCCTACCTTCTAATGATCATCTGTACGTGCAGGTAATTACAAAGTTTCGTTGAATACACCCGACGTGAATTCAATGAATAATGAGATACAGATACTTCTACAGGAAAGACGTTTTCATCATCATTGTTTGGAAATGAATATAAGCAAACAAAAGATTTAGAAAAAACTTGTTATGCAATTTTTAAAAAAATATCTATCCGTTGTATAAAAATGTTGTCAAAACTCATCGTAAAAGGGCTGGATTAGAACTTCAAAAAACTTTGTTTCGTGTTGTCTAATTTACATACTTATGTACATATGTCTTGCCACGCATCGTAATGCACAGGGTATCAAAAACGCCTGTACACAATAGTGCTTCAACTCTTCAGTTCATTCCCACTTTTCTGTAAGTGAATTTCACAGCATATTTGGCAATATAACTTTTTATACGACATCCTTCCATTGCGACTTTCATTGTCGGATTATGATTTATTTAAAAAGGAAATATGATTCGAGCAGATTCTGCATTAATTCTATATTGAAGCGGAGCAGTTAGCCAGTTACAGCTTAGACGTTGAACTGCAAAGATTCAGTATACCCATTGAGCTCTTAGCGACTGCATCATACGCGTCTTGGCTTTTACGCATTTCACCAACAATGTTTTCAGGGATTGCTAATTCGTCGAGATTTCCTATTAGTACCTTTGTTTCCCTGATTAATCGTGGACGAAGAATACGTGTTCGAAGTTTCTTATACAGTCCACGCAGTTTAAGCAGCAAGGAATGTCATCGTGCTTATATTTATACATATGTACATGCTCCGTCAGGAACTGAGCTAAGTAATAGACCAAATCTCTTTGTCGCCTTCCGATTTATGGAGGCACATGTGAGATGGATCCGAATTTCCATCTGCTTTCTGCAGAAATATTCCAAGGTTGAGTGTATACTGCCATTCAGTATACACTCTCCATTCCCTCTGGTAGGTGATCGTTTACGCCATTGAAGTTCTGCATGTATTAGCATGATGCAACTAAGGACAGATAAGGTGCTCCTTACAGGACAGTCTCCTATCCATCATGACTCTTTAATAGTGTGTGTTTTGAGATTAATTTCATAGCCTCTTAGTCTGAAAGTATGTAAATGTTTCTAAATTTCTTTTTACAGGTCATGAATAACGTGGGCTCGGTAACCCAGTCTTGAGTGCGTTAGACCACTAAGCGACAGGTTCGAATCCCAAAAAACACTGCATAGATTTTTAACTATCCCGCCTCTCGCGAATGTCTAACAAACGTCCAATAGCAGTAACACTGTCAAAGTTAGATCATGCACTAAGAGATGTGCAAAACAGGTACCAGTGTCATCTGGTAAGACTAGGGTAGAGGCATTGAAAGTAAAAGATGTCTTCTTCCACATCAGAGCCTCCAAAACACCTGCAGATTTCTTTAGCGTTTGAAATGTTAACTTAACAGCTTTTGTCCTATTATCTTATGATTCGTACAAATATGGTAGATCTCTTCAAGGTAAGTTAACTATTTGTTAGATTTTTGCTAATTTTCTTTCGTGGCTGCCTTTTTTAGTTATACATTTTAAAAATATTTTCGAATTTATAAATTTCAACCGCACGTAGAGCCTTACACCTGCTAGTGATGCTCCGGCCAGAGGTTGCAGTGACCCATAACGGTGAGGTACTTAAATATTGCAAGTGCTGTTCTGTCTGGTCGCAGAATAAAGTGCTGCGCGGCATATTTCAACTTTTTTCAGTTTCTTAATTACTAGTATTAACCTATAAAAGCTCCTTGACGGTCAAAGTAAATGGAAATATCCTTTCTGGTTATGCCAAGTACCACCGCACTAATAACTAGAATTTACGGTTGGGTAACGCTGCACTGCATTAATAGATCTAGAAATACCTAGTTATTCAGAAAAGACATTTGCACCAGTTTCTCCTTCCATTTTTGATCCTTCAAGACATTTTCCGATCTCTGGATTTGGATCGGCCGGATGTTGGTATGGGTCAAGTAATCAGCATACCAGTATACATTTTTATCTTCAATCAAGTCTTGGATGGTGCTAGACCATACGAGCTTTTTTAATATGCATTCTGTTGTGACCTGCAGGATGTGTGAAAATAGGCTCACACGTTATGCACAGACAAGTTATTTTCTCTTTAGTAGACAGGTAATTCGTGGAAGTAATTTTGGTATTCTATATTTTCTCTGTAAAGTAGAGTTTGTAAATGAAATTGATGTTGTTAAATGCGGATTTTATCAATTATCGACTGACATGGCATAAAGTCTTCAATGACGAAAATGTGGCAAATAATGTCATCGCCGATGAGGTGGTACATCCCCCGTTCATATCGAAGACAGATCTCTAAGCGATCTTCGAATCATTGAGAAGGAAGAAATCCGTGGGTATCGACGGAGTGTCTAACATTGTGCTTCGACACCTCCCTCCAGAAGCGGTAAACATTTACACCATCCTGTTTAACAATACGCTGAATAATGCACATTATCCGGCGCATTGGAAGACAGCGGTGGTACATCCTATTCCCAAGAGGGGTAAGGATACTTCCAATCCGGCAAATCTCCGGTCGATAAGTCTCCTTCCGAATATCAGCAAGATATTCGAAAAAGTGATCAATAGAGCGCTGTCTAAGTGGGTTGAGGACATGCATATTGTTCCGGATAACCAATTCGGTTTCAAGGCGGGGCATGATACTATACATGCCGCGTCTAAACTGGTGTCGGATATCCAATGGAACAAAAGCAAGAAACAATGCACGGGTGCCTGCCTGGTTGACTTGGAGAAGGCCTTCGATACCGTTTGGCTCGAAGGACTCTTCTACAAGTAGGCTGGGCATAAGTAAACCACTGCTATACATGTTTTGTAATATGCTCGCCGGTAGACAGTTCATTGTGAAAAATGGCAATGTGACTTCTGCTGGTACGTTTGATATTAAAAATGTTCTGCAACAGAGTGCGGTAAATTCGCCGATCCTCTTTAACATTTACACCAGCGATCTTGTAGGATATCTTCACCATGCTATAGCGTACGCAGACTACTTGAAAATCAACTTCCAGAAGTCGGCTTTCGCCCTTACAAAGAGACTGTTGTATAGCGGCCAACTCGATGCGAGGGTGAAGGTAATCTGCTACATGGCCCTTATCCGGCCCATGCTCGCATATGGTTGTCCCGTGTGGTTCAACGTGGGAGCAAGCTCGATGGAAAGGATTTGGGTGTTTGAGAGGGCTTAGCGGTGCCGCTAATCTTCCATGTTGCCCGGACAGCTGCAGATAGGCGACTAACCTACAACCGACACGTCACACACAGCATTCCGGAGCGTCTCCGGTACAGTAGAGCGGTATCAGGTCGCGATTTGCGCGATATTGAACGGCAGCGCCAGAAATTCTGGTGGTTAGGGGACGGAGAGAGAACTCCTTCGTCGATTCCATTCGATCCGGGGTAGCCTCTCTCAAGAGACAAGTTGGCCTTTTCACTATGGCCGACTTACGTAGGTAAGGGTAGGTTAAGGTTAATTTTATATAAAAAAAAAAAAGAAAGTTTCACATCACTGCAAAAAAAAAAAAAAAAACCAAAAAAAAAAAATCAAAATCGCAGCACTTTGCACAAAAAAAATATATTTTACGTATAAATTACGTATTTTAGATTAAGATAGTTTTTAAGGTTTATTTAAGGTAGCTTCTAAGTTAGATTTAAGACTATTTTAAATTAATTTTAAGCAACAAAAAATGTTCATTTACTAAGTTTTTAAAAATAAATTTTCTTAGACCTCACTTCGATAAGTTAAGTTAATAAATAATCCTAGTTCGTAAACGTCGAAAGACACAGTTTTAAGCGTTAGGTTTAGCTTAGAGCACCCGCATAGGGTCAGTAAGTTAGAGTTACATTACATAGTAAGTTAGTTAAGCTAGTTTTAAGCGTTTTTGTCTAGCATGTAAGAAATACTGAATTCCAAATAAAAATTGCGTTAAAAATGAAAAAAAAAAAAATGAAATGGCATACAGTCAAAACTAGTTGTCTAAGTTTACCTCTAACAAACCCAGGCCCAAATAAATACTTCAGTCGATATAAGATGTTTATCATGCGAAAATCAGTGTCTTTAATGCATTAACTGGGCTTCTGAACTTTTCAAGGAGTCCTTATATACCTACATATAACGCCGGGTACTGCTTTATCATTGAATTCATTTCTTGGGTGGTCGCTAAACTAAACTGTATAATTGAGTGGCTTTCTGTGGCTCAAAGAGAAGAGAGCTCAGATAATTGCTCTCCTTGTCGATCGCAGGATTAGTAACAATATTTTTGCTATGATTGCCTTTTTATATCATTCGAGTCCAAGCTCAGTTAACTTTGTCTACTCGAACTCGAGTTTCTTTTGAAATGTTTATTTTATTTTACATAGGCTTAACTCATGAGCTTCTGTTAGTACTTGTAAACATTTTTGAACGAAAATATTGAGACCCTCTATTGTTTGAAAGTGCTTTTGTACTTTTCTTCAAGATAGTTTATTAAGAAAAAAGAAAACCTACTGAATGCCGATGAAGCAAACAAAAGGAGTTCGCTTTCATACTTTCTCTCTGCGCCATAATAATCCAAGGATGAGAAAAATTGAGTAAATTTTGTTTTGCTTGTGTTCTTCGGTCTTCCTTTTCTTTCTGCATAAAAGCGAGTGAAAATAAAAAATTATCGTGTTCAAAAGCCTATTAGAAGAAGACGAAGGAATGGTGTTGGAGGCGCCGTTCAGGGATGTATAGGTGGGTGGATTTGAATAATAACCTCAATGGTATTCTTATCAGTTTAATGTCAACTTGGGGCTAATAAGTAGATTTCTTTCCCTTCTCACCATCATGTGCCCCCTTTTTTCGGGTGTTGGAAAGAAAGTTTCGCCCTTACTGTAATTTTTCTTGTCTCAATTCTCCTTTTGTCTCTTCTCTTGATGGGGGAGCGTTAGGATACCAGGCTGTGGCATCTTCCCCCTATTCTCTTTCTTTAAGGGATAACTGAAGAATATTTTATGAATTAATGGTTAATCTTTTTTTCTTTGGTCTCGGATTAAATGCACTCAAGGGGTTGGTATCAGTTGCGATGAATGGATTTTTAAAGCTTGTAACTCATGTGGCAAAAGTTTCGGAAGTCATTTTGGTAGAAAACTGTGAAATAATTAGTCCTGGAGGAGGAGCAGAAACAGTGGTTGCTGCTGGAAGTAATTTGCTTATAAAATTGTCAAAGTAATTACATTAATATGTAAAACTTAGAAAATTTACTTTACAATATACAGGAGAAAGCGAAGTTTTGTGTGCAGCCTAGTAAATCCTCTGTTATTACAATTATTTTATCTTATGTTATGTTAGGTTAGGTTATATGACTCTCTAACTAAGAGCTTGAACTCACTTAGACTAAAAATTAGGTACACTGTGCTACCATTAAAAAAGTTACCGTCAGTTCAGTTATCGTCTGGTTTTTGATATAGATTGCCATGGATGGAGATTAAGTTTTTTTTATCCAGAGGAAGTCCCTGGTCTTCTTTATATTTTTTCAGAACAAATGCAACGTCACCTGTTTGCTTAAGCTAGCATACACATTTGAAAAGGATTCATATACTGTACATATGTACATATGTGTACAAATGTACTGAAGCGTAATTGCTAAGGTGAGTACCTAGTTTAACATTATAAACCTGCCAATTCGTATTTTTAGGATTTCTAAGAATTTATTATTGTGGAGTTTTCTTGTCAATGCTGAATGGTATAAAGCAGTGAAGGATACTTCATTGGGTACGTGCCAGGCTTTGACTTTTAATTGTAGGGATTTAGTGACAAGGTTCACATCAAGGACTTCCTGGTTTTTATTTCATTAAGTTTGCACCAGATAGTCTAATAAGCTCCCACATCGATTATTTGTGTCACTTCTGCCCTAATAACTAGAAGTCGTTTGCGCACTTCAGTTGCTTGGATCATTTGGAACGATTCTAGCTAGAAGCAGCCCGTATCATCATACAGCTTTTCTTTATTATACGGCTGTAGGTGGAGCTCTATCACCCTTGATAGCAAAGGGGTCAAGAGATTTCTAGGCAAGTGTTAGTACCGCCAATCTCTTAGCTTCACTTAACTTCTCAGTTTTCATGGCCCTCCAAATGTTGGTCAGAAGATCCGAATTCGGACCGCTGCCTGTGTAGTGAACGTCCGTAATGCCGCTGGGGCCTGGGGCATACAGATCCTTGTATGTTTATATCCTCCTCAATAAATTATTAATGAAAACACATGTGTCAGCCGTGCTCCTTTCTTTTAGGAATTGACTTATATTTTCCGCATTTTCAAAATACATGTTTAGACGATTTCTTTCCCTACAATCCGTCATACATTGTCACGCCAATATATTTGGGAATTTGTTTTGAAGCTGTGAGGGCTTTTCGGTGAAATTCACCTAATACCAAAAATTTAAAGTGGGAAAACGTAGCCAAGAAAAACATCACCTTATGTGAAGCACGCAGTTGCAAAGGTAACACTATCAACTTGTTGTACGCGACTGGACGCATTGAGCTAAAGAATAAGTAAACTGGAGAGGTTTGTTTGTTGAGACCCTGGTTCACCTCGCATTGCAACGCTGAAGTAGCTGAAGAAAATAAATGTTTCGCTTAAGATTATTTTGAAAGTAGTATCCCGTAGGTTAAGGTTATGCAAGGTATCAATACCTTCTTGGTAAATCTTTGTTTTTGTTTTGTTTTTGTTTTTTTTCTTCCTTTCTGCTGAGAGCGTTAAAACATACTTTGGAAAGAATAAGTTATGTCTCCTAAATCTTATAGTGTTAGCACTTTCAATACAATTTCCGGTAGTTTGTTTTTTGTACTTCACCCACTCGGGCTGTTTTTAGTTCTGTCAAACAAGCTAACAACATATTGGTATTGCATTTATCGCCACCATATTCCATACAAAAATATATTTGAACGCAAGAAACTATACATTTTATAGAATAACAAACAGATACATTTAAATGCACCAAACGCAGCGAAATCAATCCAAATGAAATATCGCATTCACTTCTTTCCCTTCTTAGACGGTCTTCCTCTTGCTTTCTTTGGCACCGGAGCCGATGCGTTAACATTTTCCTCAATACTTCGTAGTGAACGCTTCTTTGACTGAGAATTAATCTTTGCCAAGTTCTTCAAAAGCTGAGAGTTGGTCGAAGCGTTACTTTCGTGCTGCAGTACACCATCCTCTAAATCTGGGGTCGGACCGTCAACCGAGCTCTCCGATATTGAATCATTTTCTACTCTACATTCGTCTTCATGCCTAGTTACACCAGATTCTTCATCAATTTGATTCAACACTGTTTCCTCTTCGATTAGCTGCTCTTCATCCTCCAATAGCATTGGCTGCTCGTCATCTGAATCATCTCTAATTTGACTACTATGAGATAGCGACTCATCAATAGCAGCTTTCAGTTCTGAAGTCTTAATACGAAAATCCCGAACTGTTCCCAGATGTAGAAACGTTGCTAGTCGATCATTCGTCCTCTTACTCAAAAGGATTACATTTTTATTAAAATTCTCCACAAAAAGAATCAAACGAGGAATTTGTTTGGTTTCACGCAGGATTTTAGCTTTTTCAGCTTCAGGATTTATCTGTTTACCTTTAGGACGACCCTCGAAAATGTTCGCTTCGATATAGGTGATGAGAGCGTAAATGTTAGTCGGTAGGGGCTTACCTACAACTTGAAGTAGGTGGTCAAATCTGGAATAAATAATATTTTAAGTGATGTCGCAAGAAATGTTGTGTTATTAACGTACTTTGTTCCCTGAACTGAAAGCTTTGACGCAGAGCTCCGGTTCAGGAAGTGTTTCGATAGATTCTTCAAACATGTGTACATCTGAATAAGGATACGCAAAAGATTCTCCATACAGTTTCCTAATGGAAGGCTTACATTAGAGAGATGCAATAGGGTGTTTGAAATATGTATCAGTTGGGAACAAATCGAGCGTTCCATGCTTTTTAGAGATGCTAAACACATTTCGCGTTCATCTTCAGTAATTACTTTCAACTTGAAATGCAGACTGTTCGCTTTAGAGATAAAGTACTCGACTTCTTCGATTTGTTTACGCAGAGTGGAATAGAGATAATTGATGCATGTTTCTGCACTGGTTAGAGTGATAGATTTCAGCTCAAAATTTGGACTGAGATCAGGCTAATGAAAAAAGGTTTTCATTTGTGATAAGGAAATAAAGGCCATGTCACGTACCTGATCAGTGACCTGGCCTATAACTTTTTCCAAATGCATGGCAATCGTATTGAAAAACATTCCTGAATGAGTCTTCTGCCGCTGAGCAAACAACAACTTGTGAACAAGTCCCATTTCCTTAGTATATACTTCATTTTTCTTACAAAACTCCAGCAACCAAGCGTAGCTTTCAATAGTATGACGATCGCTATATGACTTATTATCGTAAAGAATCTCTAAGCAATGAAGTAGGGTACTTGGGATTCTAGCTCCAGCAGCTGCATCTGTATCCTCACGCAATTCTTCCTCCTCACGCATGTATTGGTCTATGATTTCTTGAATCAAAGTAATCGCTTCCTTGTAGATAGATATGTGGGTTGGATGAAAGTCTAAAGCACAAGTTTCGAAAATTAATCTCAAGACGAAATGTATTCATCTTACCAACTGCCTTTATAAATTCGTCGAACTTTTTGGGAAACACCTCTTTTGCTGTGGTAAGACTCTGATAAAAACAGTCAACACACAAAGCAGCTACTTGAAGATCAAAGTTCTTCCATAATGATGGCAATTGTTTGATACATCGCTCATATAGGATTCTTGTCACGTCTGTTAGATTTTTCAATGTTCGACGACTGTGTGAGATTTGCTTATAGAGAGGTTGGTTACGAAGACTTTCAATTTGCGCCACAGTCACTTGATGAATGTAGCGAAGTAGTTCGCGATCGCTACGAAGTGGTGCTGCTGCACTTGGTTTAGCAAATGACACTGAGTCTCTATATAAGGAGGGAGTTTCATGATTATTTCTGCTAAACACTTTTGGGATACCTACTCATGCAAAAGTTTCAAGAAAAGTTCAATATCGGAGAGGTCCCATATATTCTCTGGCTTCGAGTTTATTGTTTTCACAACAACTCCATTAATCGTCGTGTTTTGGGTTTCGGTATCGTTGTTTCCTTTTCTGGTCTTTGGTTTGACGCCTTTCTTACCACCACACAGACTCTATAAACGAAAACGTGGGATAAAGTTTTAAGAGGTGAAATGTTAAATGTACTACCTTTAATCCCTGAGCAATCGAATGATGTTGTTTGAATAAATGCAAAATGTTTGATACATTGTCATTGCTTGGAGTTGAAGTTAAAACCATGTATGACATCAATCCTTCGAGGAAATTGAGTTGCTGCATAATAGTTTCATTTTTCAAATGTGTTAGGGGCCCGCTCTGTAATGAGAAAACTTATTATGTAAGATAAACTAAACAAGTGGTTGAGAAGTTAATCGTTAAATCAAATAGTACAGTGGTAATGCTACCTTCGAAGCGGGTGTAACTCCGTTAAACGAAGCGGAATAAATGAGACCATTTTTAAGTCAATATACATATACATAAGTCTATATCAATGAGATATACATACATAACCGTGATCATAAAATTATTGAAGTGGAGGTCACTGGTGTGATTTAATATCAATCCTTCCAAGCTTTTCCATTGGTCATCCAGGCAGTATACCCTTTTTTGTTGTAATAGTTGGAGAAACTAAGATTTTACACGTTTCACGTTTTTTATATTCTCCGGAAAAGGGTGGAGCTCGAACTAAAACAGAGGCCGCGTCAAAAGTAAGCATTCATCCACATTGACAATAATGATACCAGGGTTTGTACTGTCACTTTTATTCGTGATCGGGGGTGAAATTACACCAAATGGTTCAATTTGATGCCAAAGTAAGTAAAGTGGAGCTGAGGTTTATTACAATAAAAGCAGCCTTTTAAACTGCATTGCCCAAGAATGCATTATCACGTAACAAATCAAGAAATATGAAATGACTTGAGTATAAATCGAAGACATTGAGAATGCGTTCAAAGGAGTGGAAACGTGTTGCAGAACGCCGAACATAATGCCGTGTAGTCGTACGTGACATGCATATACATAGGTATGTATAAGTAGCGTAAGAGGAAAAATTTTGGAAAATCAGGTTGAAAAACTTTACGGCCTGGCCTCATTACCATCAATTTCAAGTATATAGAAGGGAATGAATAATTTCAGTGGAACCACACTTACAATTGTTTTAAACTTAAATTCCTTCGATTTAATCTGCTCAATAACCGTTGCCAAAATCTTGCGCATTTCACTTGTATCATATGCGTGTTCAAATCTATCATATGCCATCATACAGTGTGCCACAAATACTATGAGCCTCCCCAAATTATCCTTCACTTCGATCTCATTTTCGTTATCAGATACACTGTGTAGCAGCTTAGAGAAATGCACTTTTATAACCAGTTTCTCTTCGTCATCCTTTTTCATCTCGAAATACGAACGAAAATGTGAGTCAATAAACTGTAGAACATGTGGAACTAGCTTAGGATTTAGTTCTACAGCACGTTGTAAGTCTGTAAGTAAAATATAACAATTAGCTCAGAATAAGTCTGACATACGAACACCTACTTTCGTACAAAGTGTATTTAATTTCCAAATTCTGGTTAAAACAATTCCTCAACAGTCCAATGATTTCTAAAGTCAGCATATCAAAATGGCGCTGAGGATTATTGCGGCTACCAAGCGTTGCTTGTGACATCAGAGAAAACCCAGAGATACTTTGTTGAGTGCAGATTCCCGAGGCATTCATTAAAGTTCGTTGCGAATTACTATTATTCAGTTGCTTGAGTATCATACAAAAGCCATAGACGCCCATGCGACATGTCTTGGGGTCACTACAAGGAATATGTATTTAGACCAAGTACATAAAATGGCTGAATCTTTACCTGGAATTCATAGCTTTTCGAAGGATTTCAATGAATGAATCCCTTATGGCAGGCGAAATCTTCAGAATGGGCAGTATGAACGTCATTATTCGCATTGCTTGATCACCAGGAATCTGTAATACTAATTTCGTTACATCTGTCTATTTCACTTTAATAGAATACACAACTTACCCACAAAAGAAAGTCCAAAACATAGTTAATCGACTTCACACATTCAGAAACAGTAAACGTATCGTTGGAGCTCAGCAATGTAAGGCATTCTAACGAAAATAAAAGATATGTATGAACGTATAACAAGTCAGATAAGGATCTTCTACTATTAACCTGAATACTGAACAGCCTCCTGATCCACTATCATCCATTCTGCTAGCTTCTTCACCACTCCCTGGCCAAACACGAAGCGCTTTCGAACAAATTTCATTAGAAAATTCATTCCAAGCTCATAAACGACGGGATAGTTCTTACACTTGAGCAAAGTAAATGCCAGATTCACTAACCCTGGAGTTATGGTATCTTTCCCCTCTTTATTCTGATTGATCATTACGGTAAATGTTTGATCCAAGTCGACTCGCCGTTTTTGTAAGCAATCGCGACACCACACCGAGTATTTTGCAAATTTCTTTTCGTCTTCGTTATTCTTGATTACGCTACGAAGGAGCGGTAAGATAACAGAGGAAGAGAGACGGGAATCTGGCTCACGATTCGCTCGAGTCATAGACAAAATCGCACTGAGGACAAATGGCGTAAGAATTACGTCTGGAGCGGATAGCAAGTTCTGAAAAGTAAATTGAGTTGAAAATATTTGTTAAAATAAACAATAATGCTGTTTACCAAAGAGTACCTAAATTAAAGACGGTAGTCTACTTGGCATTATTTTCTTAAATGAATTATTCAAAATGTATTGAAGATAACATGGAAAAAAACTTCTTTCATCGTAAGGAAGTTGCTATTTTTACAGGCGGTTATTTACATCTGATTGGGTCTTTATCATATTTCAAATGGGAGAACAAAGCTTGCCAACAAATCTCTACCATCGTAAAATAAAGAAAACAGTTAAGTCGCACGCACTTGTTGACCGTTAGAGTTTAATGCAAGAACTTTAAAAAAATGGAAGCTTTAAGTATAGGTTGGGGTGGATGTCTGTACGAAGATACAGACACACCTAGACCTGAAGATATCCTCTGTTATACCATTTTGTCTACCCAGGAACTAACAAAACCAACTGGAGCTTTAATGGAGCATGCTCATAACGTCTAAGGACGCCAGTGCACGGAAGGTCATCGATGAGATCATCGAAAAAAAATAAGTGCATAGGAGATGACTCCTCTTTGTGTCTGCAGCTCCTGCAGAAGTCATTTGAAAAGAGGCAGCCCAACCTTTTAGAATGTTGGCCTAACGGACAATCGCTTTAACACAACAAACCCGAGACTACGTTTCTTATTTAGCTTTTTAGATATGTATATGTACATATGACACATTGAGCCATTTCCCCATCTGTTGGTCCTGCTGAAATCGTCCGCCTTGAGTTGATGTTTGATAGATCGAGAATCGAGGAGTGGTCAGCGTAAAAGTTGGACTACTGAAGACTTTTAAACGGATGGCCGCACTGGCAGATGAGTCATAATGTCCAGTGCTGCAGAAAGAGTAGTTCCTAGTGCAGTGGTGTACGGTTCTGTTAATTAAAACGATCATGTGAAAGCACTAGGTGTATAACAGTAACAATGAATGCACAATTTGAAACATTGACGTCTTAATTGAGCACCACGTACCAAAGAAGTATGATAACCAACCTTCCAAGAGGGAAGACATCATAAGAATAATTAAAAATTGTGTTTTATAGCAAGTTATTATGTACGCGAGAGCTAAGCAAAATTACATAAAATTAAGTGTTCTCAAGTCCGCTAAATCGACTAATACCGAAAACAAACTGTTTAGAGTTCTCACTAAAGTAAAGTAAAATCCTAGTTACAGGATCCAATGGGGTTCTTTACGGCTGTTTATATCTGCTCACGGTCAAGCGCTTGCCCTTTAATTATATACAATCAAACCTTTACCCTAAGCACAATACACATCTGCATTTCATTAATTTTATACTGTGTGCAGTAATTTAAATGATGCAAAATAGTTTCCTCTGCCTCGCGTAGCTCCTTATCCGAGAATACATCTAAAAACAAACAGCATTATACGAAATCCTTATTCTTTAAATTTCTTCTTAAATTACCAATGCTATTAAAATCTGTTGAATTACTGTCCATGTCGGCAAAAAGCTTTTTATAGTAAAATCGATAGAAATACTTTTCCAATGCCAGAATGGGTATTACTATCTGCGACGCAGTTGTGCACATGGAAAACAACTGATAAGACAGCGCTGGTAGTTCAGACGGTACCATATTTTGGAGGCTGACTGAGAATTTATTCAGCACGATTAGCATTTCATTAGGCGTCATCAAAAGGTCACTACAAAGACAGCTTTTAAAGGTAAAGTAGTTAACATATTTACATCCTTACCGAAACATATCAGCGATTGGAGTCAACACTTCCGTTGGCCACTTCATAAAGCAGATATTCTTAACAACTGCATCTCTATACTCGTTTCCATGCATGAGCACACCGTTCACATTTATAGCTGAAGCACTGATGATGACGGAGAGTGTTTCTGGCAGAAGATCTTTCCAGCTGCAAAAAAGAATTCGCTAAGAATAAGAATTTGTAATCAAAACAGACGAACCCAACACATTTGGGATCACCAATTCTAATTCCTTCCACACAGTGCTCGACAATTTCCACCAGTTGGTCACTGGTAAAACTTGGTAGGTCCAAGCACAGCCTGGTAATTAGATCGTAAGTCTGCTTATAGGTCAGCTCTACTTTAGAGATTTCAACAAGGAAAGCCTGCACACAACTGAACCTCTTCGCCTTGGAATCTACATCAGTGGAGAATCCTTGAAGGAGGTAATTCCAGAATGCTGCACAATCTGAACGTCCTAATTTAGTTTTAAGCGAAGCAATAAGCTATTTAAGTAAATAGAAACGCGATTTAGTTTTAGCAATCGGTTTATGGTGAAATCTAAAATTACATCTTTTGCCGAGGTTTTTGCAATAAGTTGTTGCAATTCTTGACTATTATGCTTCTCTCCATAGCGAATTAGTTCCTTGTCGAATGATGGCATATTAATTTACAATAAAATACGATATTCTACCACTTTAACACAACAAAAATAAGCAAACAGCAATAAAAACAGTTCCTTTTCAAAATCTTTTTTAGTTAGTGCGAATTTACTTTGACATATTCCTGAATTGAACTCACGTTTCGCATATAGATGGCGCTAAATTGAATTTTTCCCATATAACAGCGCATCTCAAACTTGAGGGCTGATTTTGATTTCAGCAAAAGTTGCGTTATTATTAGATGGCTATGCAACAACAACCAAATGGCTACTTTTATCATTAAACAAATGCTATTATATGTACACTATGCACTATTCGACGAAGTGTGCCTGATACAAAGAAATGCTTTATTGAATCCCTAGAGACGACAGAAATCGTACTACAATAGCGACATTATATCTAAAAATTCTTGCACTAAGAACGCCTCCCAGGTAGATGGTAATGCAGTTTGAAAGTACAGGGATGAACATTGTTTAGTGAACTCGGCTTCGAATTGCAAACCGTGCCAGATACGTGAATTTAAGGTTTGGCCATTATCTTGAAAAAAGGTACATAAAAGGTAAATAAAATTAATATAATACTTTAACCATGTCATAATGGCAATTTCGGCAACAATACCACATTTAAGAGTGAAAAAGGACAGCTTAAAGAATGTTGAAATAGCTTATAAAATAATGACAAAATTTGTCTATGTTAATACTATATTTTACTTAATAATAAAAAGATGGGACCCAAAATTAGGTAGTTAAAATGTTTTTTTTTTGTTGTTTTTATTGAATTATTTTCCTTATTTTTACCTATTTCAAATGTGATATATGTACACAACAGAATTACTCTTCAAGCGAAGTGGAAAGAAATGCAGATCTTCAAAATCAATATCTCTTCCTGTTGGTAGCAAGGCTAACAGTCCAATTACATTAAGCTACTTAGCACCTTGGCTTTAAGAAAAAAACGCTGAGTTCCAATTAAAACTCAGCAAGATGGAGATTCTATGCCAAGACAATAAGTAAACAACTTCAAAGCAGAAAACTAGTTTTTTAAAAAAGGTTAACTCCAAGGATAGCCAAAAGGTAACCATAATAATTAGGAGTATCAAACGGAAGAAGACAAACTCATTCGGGAAATGGATTTGATGTTAGGAAGATAAAGCCCAACAAAGAAGGGACAATTTTGTTCTTCACCGGAAGTTCGGCCAAGAATTACAGAGGAAGGTGCCCTCCAAAGCACTTCGGCATAAAAAGGAAGAGCGTAATAGAGCGACGGCCACCGCGGATAAATGTGATTTGAGTTACCAATTACAACAATCTGCAAGGCCTTTATTACGAGTATCTGGTTAGGTATCTGAACTTAAAGTTGCTCCGCCTATCTATAACTTGTGGTACATTAACGTCTCTGACTCTGAGAACAATCGCATTCCGTTCCGAGTAAATCACTACGTGTAAATCGAAACGTGTTGTAGCTAGAGAGCCTTACACCTCTAGCTGAAAAGAAGACTTTATGTCACGTCATCAAATGACTTAAAGAAGTCTTCAAAATCACTGACACAGTTAATAGATATTATTAAAAAGCAAAGATAAAAAAACGGAAAATGGCGAAGAAACGGTTGTAGAACGTCGTCCTCCTTTATTTCTGTTAATGCAAAAATTCGAAATAAAAACAACTCTGAATATCGTAGTTAATTCCACTGTGAAAGCGTTGTTAGTGTTCCAATCATACGCAAGCTCATTGCAAAAAAATGCCGCGTGCATTAAATATGCGGGGAAAAACCAAATCAAAGACCAAAAAGAAGCTGCGAGGTACATAAGGAACTCCAACGAAGAACAAAAAAAAACATCTCGCCTTTAAGAAAATGCAGGAAATGGGTCGTATCTTATAAATTACTGCATCGATTATTCGTAAGATATAAAATTTAAGTAAAAATCATTGCAGTAAGCATTACTGCGTTTGAAAACAAGACACTTCGATTTTAACATATCGTCTATCAACTGCTCCAAGATACATAAAAAGCGAATTTGCTAACGTATTCGATTCATTCCGGTCGAAATTTCTCATTAGCGATGATTTATTGCGAAACACACCTTGCAAACAGGTTCGATATTAAGCAGGGTAACGAATACTGCAACTTTAAAGAGATCGCGAGTGGGATACCGCAAGCGAGGGTATTTGGTCCGTTTTATACCTATTATACACGCAAGCCTTATTCGCGTACGATGCAGCCATATTGGCAACTGGTAACACGGTCGAGAAAGCTACTAGAATATTGCCAAAGGGGTTGGACAAGTATTTTACTCATGTTAAGTGTAGTACATGCCAAAAAGTGAACGAACTACACATCCTAAGAAACACAAAGATAATCCCGTGGGCAAACGATAATACCTTGGACTGACACTAGACTCGAAATTAAAATGGAAGACGCATGTAGGAAAGAGGGCAAGTACAGGTTGCTTCAACGATATTCTAAGCTTAATATCCGGAACAAGCAGTTTCTATGCAAGCAAGTGCCAAAACATTTGTGGACATGTGGTGCAATAATGACATTGTACCAAGAGGGTTAAGAATAAAAAAATGAAATTTAAAACCGCCTTGGAAAATGGTCATTCTAAAATCATTGCTGATTTTTTTCAAAAAAGACTCTTAATTTGATTTTTAAGAAATGAATTTTTGTAGTGATATTTGAAGCGATATCATTTGAAGTGATATCACACCTGCAAAAAAAATTGTCATTCTCACATTATCACCAATTTTAATAGCTCTCTTGTCGAAATTAAAAGTATATGGCAACATTCGAGATAGTCAGAAATTGTAATATGAAACCTTAGAAAAAATTGTCATTCGCTGATTTAAATTGTCTAATGACGAATAAAGCTCGCTGGTGGCCCTATTTCAAATCTGCAATTTATTGCGTTCGAGAAAATTATTCAGCACTTTCGTTACATGAGATATCCATATGCCCTGTTACCCAGCAGAGGTTCACAGCATTGCCTCTTGATATCTGATTTAAAAGCAATTTGCATTTCTTCATAAGCCTCCATCTACAGAGTACAAAGCTTGTCTGCCTACATAATCGTATTTATAAATAGTAATCAATTTACCAACGATATTGCTCTCACGCATGGCTTCGGCAGCTTGTATTAATGGCAGTGATTTCGGTTGGGAAGACACTGCAGTCGTCCGTCTTTAACTCATTTTGCCATTAAATTCTGTCAGAAATTTTGATAGAGAATGTACTTTCAAATCCTAGCATTGGGTTTATGTTATTGTTTTCCGTTGCTCCTTTCGCAGCCTCCCATCGGGATAGTCGGCTTATCCTCAGCCTTGCAGCGGTTTTGGTCACCAAACAGTTGCAGTATAGATCAACCGAAATGAAACCCAACATGGTTTCCATTGCCACTAATAGTGTTGTCCTTATTGATTCTTGCTGCTGAAATTACTTTTCAAGTACCTTCTACCACACCAGCGAGCCATATGTAAGAACTATGTTGTGTATAGTGAGTACACCATAGCTGGTTTGAAGCCCCATGCATTATTGAAAGCCTTTTTGCAGGTGTAAAGATCTACGCTTGCTTTCCTGATGCGTTCATCGATGTCATCATTCCAATTTAATTTAGAATCCAATATGACACCCAGGTATCGAGCTGAAATTGAGTGCAACGCTCCCGAAATTTGCTGGTCTGAAAAAAGGGATTGAAATCTTCTTAGTAAAAAAGAACTACCTTGCGGGGTTGACTCCCAGTTCTGTACTGAATTCCTACCAATTACTTTTTCCCTTTTCTGCGATTAAAATAAAAACAACTGTTTTTTAAACATACGTTAAATATATATATGTATATATATTTTTGTTTTTAATTTCATCATCCGTTTTAATATACAACTTACAAATAAACTTATATTCGAAATATTATTAATACGCTCATAATTTATAATTAACCAATATTTGTTTTTAAATATTTCTCATTTCTGTTGTTGTTTACATTTTTTTGTAATTTTTTTTTTTTTGTTGCTTGAATTTGTTTTAGTATAAAAATGAAGGGGATCTATGCGGTAATTTTATTATTTAAAATATGTTATATATTTTTTTTTTGTTTTCCTCATATTTTATATTAATATATTTTTGTATGTTTTCTTTTTAATTATTTATGCGTTTTATTTCATCTCTACATAAATATTCACACTTCTATTTGCACCGTTCGTACTACCAGTTACTTACTAACAATCTCTTAATTTCTCTCTCGTTTCTTTTTTCGCTTGTTTTTATTATTTTTTTTTTTTTCTTTAACTTTTTAATACGTAATATATAAATAAATAATTATGTTTCTGTTTATATGTTTGCATTTTTTGTTTTGTTTTGGTTTTTAAATAATCTTAGTTTACTATGAAAATTTTTTGTTTTACTTTAATCATATACTTTAGATTTAAATATTCTGTTTTTTTCTTTATGAAAGTGTTTATATTTACCCCATAATATATATGTATGTACTTCATACCTGCGTTTTATAATAAATATAGATAGAATTTATTTTTTTTTTTTGTAAGAAATCTCACTATTTTCTGACCAATATAATGAATGTATGAAAACTATTTTTTTTTTTATTATTTTTGAACAAAGATTGAAATTTTGAATATATTCTTTTTTTGTATTATTTATTATTATTTTTTTTTTAAATAAGAAAAGCAATAAATTTTACATTTTCTGTCAGTTTCTTATTTATTTAGTTATATTTTAAGAAGTATATAAAAAATCGATAAAATAAAAAACAACATTTGTACACGAAAAAATACGCTGTGTATCCCTATTTATTAATGTATGTATATATAATGCTAATTTGAATGTAAATTTTAAACGAATTTTATACGTCTAATATAATGTTTTACCTTCAAAAAAAGTAAAATAAAAAAAAGTTCCGATATGGCAGTGTAGCTTTTGGAAATAAAAGATTACGATTAAAAATTCTATATACTGCCTATTATGCACAGAATTTGAATAGAGTATCGCTTAAAGTATGCATTTAGTGATTGCGAATTGGACAAGGTGGCGAAGTATTTAAGGACTTTTTTTGATAAATTAAAAAACAAAGTATGTGCTTGACTTCCAAAACTGCATGAGAACAAATTATAGAAAAATTTAAAATGGATTTTATCATCTAATCATTAGGGAATTTAAATTGTAAAATCATTGTTATTATGTACAGGGTGTGGAGGCTATTTGAGTGCATGACTTTATCCAGTCTTCGATCAAGAAATATAGGGCTTTTTTCAAAAATGGCCGAATCGTTCGTTCACAAGCTCCACGTCGAGTTGGAGATTTCTGGTGGCAATGTGTTACCTGATTTACGTTCGGACCGAAAGAAAAACTCAAAACTTTTTCAAACAGTGCACCTAGAACGTCGATGAGATCAAGTGCGAAGAACCGTCAAATGTCCTAGCTACTCATTCGCGGTGAAGTTTACTAAAGCCTCAAATATGAGTTTTACGCTATGAAAAACTATGAGTGAAGTGATTTAATTTTTTTTTATCAACTTATATTCAGTTTTGCTCTCCAGAAAGAAAAGTTCTGCATTACTCAGAAATAACTCAGATATGAAAAGTAGGCAGAATCATTAAAATGCAAGATTTAAGAAGCCAATAAAGGGACTATACCCGGCAAAAACCGGTCATTAACTAAAATGTCGTTACAATAACTTTAGAAAAATAACTTAGTATGCCGTCTCACCTACACAAAACTAAATAGTATTAAATAAGAACAGTCATTGGACACGTTTTCAAGGAAATCTATTTTTATTAGAAAGGGCGGTACTACGTAGATACATTTTTGAAAGTTATACCGAACTAGGTTACCTTGATGGATCCGTAGGGATGCCTTCTGATATGCTCCGCAGTCCTTCATAACCTCGATTCTCCACTTTTTTGTAGCATCTGCTTGAGAATAATCTGGTTAATAGCTCGAATGGCATTCAATACTGCATCAAAATAACTCTTCTTGTGTTAGCTAATGCCTGACAATGGCATTATATACGAACCGCCTCTTCAAGGCATTATATGCAGGTATCATTGTCCTGAATACTCATCTTTTTTAGATAACACCTGAAGTTCTCATTTTCTGTGAGCATCCCAAAATATAATTTCAGTGTTCCTCACTTCATACTTGGAAGCTTACGCACGGTATTTTAAAAACCATTTTGACTTGCCTGCTCCATTAGGTTCCCAGTCACCTGACCCCCTTGTACGTCGTCCCTCATATTTAACAGAGTAAAGTATCTCGGCTTGGTACACTGAAGTACTTATCCCCGGACTTACATAACGCTCCAGATTCAGCACCCGCTCTGCCATCTGTCAGGGATACATTCGTAGACAGTCATTTTGCCTATGTTTATGTCTGGGCTGATTCGTATTTTATGAGAGTTCTGTGGTACCTTGCAGTAAAATGAGCTCCGTTTTTCCCGTTCTTAGATTATTCAGATACTTACTTTAATTTTTAAAGAAGTCCAGAATTTTTCTATGTCCATAGATAATGTGGTGATAATGTTGAATTCCGCCTCGGTACAGCCGAATTGTTGTTAAAGCAGCTGCATGCTTGTTTACAGATCCATCAGGAGATTTTAAGAATTGCTTCCATAGCTCATGTTGATTTTTTTTTCTAAAGACATATTATTTCGAATCTGACAATTAACGGGATTAAAATATTCACAAATTTGTAGTACCAAGCCTCCGCAATAAGAAATGGATCGCCCTGTGCTTGAAGAACATCAGAAAATATAGACTCGTCGCAGAGCTCCACAAGTGAATATCAGTCCCACTCCTTAAGGGAAATACATACATATGCATTATGACCCCAGATCATTTCCATTACCCTGTCCAACTCACTTAAGATGCAGCTAAATGACCAATCGTTTTCGGCTCTTTGCTTGGACTTTAAAAGGAATGGAAAATTACGCCCATATGGGTCGCAAAATAATCTTTCCGGACGAAGCCCATCTTCATTTCGGAGGTTATGTCAAGAAGCAAAACTAAGATTCCTCAAAGAGTGACCCACATTTGGCGTGGTGCCATCATTGGGGGATAGACATGATAACTGATTTTTATGGCCCTAAATGGACGATTAAGACTCGGACGGGCTTTGATTCTAGCAAACTTGCACAAAGTGCCACACTAGCCCTCTAATATCCAATATTTTGAACACTAAGGACGGTAATTATTATCAGTCATTTTGAAGATATACCTTGGTAGATGAGATTTCACGCCGCGGAAACGTTTTAGAAAACTGTTAAGGACCTTTGTTATTCCAATGACCGCAAGCAATTGATGCACTTAAGGAAAATATTAATCGAGCTAATAGCCACAAACAAGTTAGCCCCGGTAGCCATTTGCATGAAATTATCTTCGATAAATAATCGCTAGATGTACGCTTTTTAAATGTCAATCATTGAAAAATATTGAACGACTCAATTTTTAAATTCAGTCTACCGTGGTGTATCTATTGTCGAATGTTTATTTCCAAATCCGAGCTAGCGATTCAGGGTTAGACTTCATTCTTTGAGGAAGTCTTTTTAGGAGCAGTTTTTCGAAAACCTATGTTTGTTATAAGCGATATTGGCATACATATAGGATGTTTCTTCTGTTGGTGGCTTTTCTTACTTAGGTATTACAACCAATGTTGTGGGACATGTCGGAGCGTTTATTATTTATTTAATTGGTGTTGTTTTGGTCTAAACCTGAGCACTTTCTAGATTGTACCCTGATGCTTTTTTATTTGATAACTTGTGTTAATACTCTGAGCGTTTACGACCCTTTTATGAACGAACTCTAAGATTCCAGTAGCTGTACTTATCGAGAATGGTTTAAAAAGGTTCGACAGATGTTCTGCGAAGAGGTTAACCTATTATTTCGCCTGAAGCTTTCTAGGCGGATTTTGATGTCATTTTAGCTGCTTTCCACAAGAAGTACTCCGTGGAGGCATCTGTTGATAATCTTCGTGGAAATTGAATTATTTTAAAATTTATAGATTCGTTTTTTCAGTTCATTATTAAGACGGTTGAACGCAGTCTTATCATGTGGCAAACTCGTGATTTGCCATTTTCTTCGAGTCCTTTTTTGTTATATCAACTACTGTATTTCGACGGAATATTTTATTTCAGGTTGTCTCATCTTCAAATTAGCTGGTGTGGTTTCCTCTGCCACCTGTTAAACATTAGCAATGAATTGCTCTACTTTATGGTTAATTTTCTCTTTTTTTTCATAGAAGAATTCAGGTTTATAAAACTTTCCAGATTTTCTTTGAATTTAATCCAGTTGGTACGTTCTCTTTCGTGCAAGCTTCCGTTTCACCTAGTGCCAAGATAACTGGATTATAATCTGACAATAAGTCATGATTACCTTCAACACTTGCATGTATATGACTTCGTTTAAGACTTTTTGATACGAAAAAATCAACAAGGTCTGGTATTTCGTTGGGATTAGATGGTCAGCATGTAGGCAATCCAGAGGAAAAATTTATTGGCTAGGGTTCTTAGCAAGGGGAAATAGTTCACAACAATGTTATTCCACTGGCATGGGAATATTCATGTTACTTTCCCATATGATTGAAGTCTATTTGAAAGCAAATAGACAACAAATAAGAGGAACCTTTTTTGACAAGCAGATTTGGAGACTTGTTGTCTTTAATGACTACATGACCCTGCTTGGCCCGGTACCCAAGCTTTGCAGATTATTAAAGCATTAAACTTATTTTTAATAAGTTTAGTAGAAGCTTAGAGCTTTGAGGCCCACTTGGCTGTCCGTGAGTACGTAAATGGTAAGACCTATATACCTGAGCTCATCAACATGAAGATGCCGGTGCATATTTCGATGGCGTAAAGCGTCACCTGGAAAGTACTGGGAGTTCGTATTCAGATGTATGTATATATGTAGATACACTGATAACTAGGGGTAACTAATCTCCATGAGCTTTTCGTTTTGCCCATACCCGCTAATTACACGACAATTTCTAAGGGGTTCTCAAAGTTCTTTTGCAGTAGGTTTGACTTCTCTAGAGGCATGTGTTTTAGTTAAATTTTTAAATGTTCCGCCTTATAGTAGTATATTACATTTACCCTATAACCCTTATTTGAAAATAACACATTTTGATTATTTTATAAGCCTTCTTTTGCACATCCACGTTTAAAAAATCAGACTTTTGAAAGTCAGCAATTGAAAGGAAAAAAAAATTAAATAAAATTTATACGCGTGTATACAGCTAAATTATGGCAGTGAGAGATTTTAAAAATTTGTGAGACTAGGTACAAATTTATAGCGTCCTTAAAACAAATTACTTTCAATCAAAATAAGTGTATCACAATAAAACGAGATTGCAAAATAAATAAAAAATGTTCCTGAATGCAAAGGTAGGCAACAATAACACGAACTTTCGACATTGAATTAAAACTCATGGCCTCGGTGTTAAAAGGTTCATCGATTTCTGCACCACCAATAGCCTACTCATAGAAGGCACTTTATACGAACATTAGGCTTGGCATAAAATCGGCTGGTATCTACTGATCGACAGAGAACATCCAATCAAATTCGCCATGTTGCTATTAGTCGGAGGTTTAAAGGTTCTTTCTTGAATATCCGAAACAGAAGTGGTGCTCACATTCGACCGGAATAAGATCACCAGCTTCTGGTAACTAGAAGCCATGCAGCACAATATCACTGCGCTTACAATATCCGTCAAAAACTTAGGGAGAGAAGTAATTAGCAGGGCCATTCTGCCGAACATATGTAAATGAGCACTGGAAAAAATGTACTTGTTACCGGAGCAGAAAGTCTTAAGAAATTATTACGAAAGGGTTATTTTACTTCTTTACCTGCTAGTACCTGCAGATAGATGTTACTCTTTAACTTGCAACTCATGTTAAGTATCTAAGAGTAGGCAGTAAACCGAAGTGGCAGAAGCACGTTGAGCTAAGATCTACTCGCACTCTCAGAATTGTCTGACAGTGTCAAAGAGGTTTCGGAACGACACGACGTGGGGTAGTCTGTTACCCCCGAACAATGGTTAAATCAGCCTCTTCTACATACATATCTGTGGCCACAAGCCATAACCGCTTAAGTCGACTTAAGACGAAAACCAAATGTTTTTACAATTTTCATTGCAAATAAGCATAATTAAAGAAATAACAAAATGTTGGCACAATTAACCGTAATTTGCACTTTGGGAATCTGTATGTATAAACAAATTCTTGGCGCAAAGGATCTTATGTGGTCCAAGTCCTAGCTTCTCGCGACCATTCGTGTTTGCGTGTTATATTTTTCACGCAAATGAAAGGGACCTACAGTTTAGAGTCATGTCCCAAAGGCAAATTGAGAAGCATTCTCTTGACAGTTATTACTCTCAGACTTTTGTCTGATATTCGCGAGAGGTGGGACCGTGAAAAAACTTGTTGGTGTTTCCTGGGATTCGAACGTCGAACCTCCTGCTCAGCGATCCAACGCACTAATCTATGACCCACGGCGCCCACAAGCGCCCATTTAATAGATATTATTTTGCAAAGATAATGAAATACATAACATGTTCGATAAATAAAAAAAGCAAGGATTTCCTAAAATTTGCGTTTTTTTTTTCTTAAAACAAAGCAAATTGGATCACACTTTATATAGATGACTATAAAACATTTATTTGTGTATGATAACAAATTATAACATTTATTTGTGTATGATAACAAATTTATTGTGTATGATAACAAATAAATGTTTTGTAGTCACGAATTTTATCATTCAAAGCCGAGTACAAGTCTTTCAGTTCAAGTTATAGAAATAAACTTTTCATATAAAAGAAAAATTTTATAAGATAAACCAGTGAACGATTTGGTTTACTCTTCTGCGCTTGCCGTTTCTACCTGCTCACGCATGGTAGGATAATCTAGCTCTGAATATGTATGTATATATGTACATAAGTGAGAAGTCAAAGTATCGAAGAATTTCTCTGCGCTTCTTCTTCTCTATGTAGAGTATTAGTCTTAATGCTTCTCTTTTACTGTGATACGTTGGTAAAAAAAATTTCAAGGCTTAAGAAAGAAAAAAAAAAATTTTTTTTTGATATTATCTAATTAACTTTGTTTTTTACAATTTTAATTACAAAAATAAGAACCAAATAAAACCGGAGGTATTTCATGAAAGAGGTACATTATGTTTTTGTTTCGTTATACGTTATGTTATTTCCAATCTTATGATTAAACGTGTTTTCTCTATTTGTTTATTTGTTGTTCTTTTTTTTTTGTTATGTAACTTGGTATGCTTTTCCTATTTGTTTTTGTTAGTATATTCTCGTATATATATTATTTTTTCCGAGTGTTGCACATTTACTTGTTGTTTTGTTTTTTATTGCAGCAAAACAGGTACCCTTAAGGCATGATGGCATTTTTCAACGACAAAATTTTACAAATATACTTTTTTTTATTATTTGTGTGGGGGGAGATGTAAATGGGTTTATTTGGATTTATTATTTCTTTTAATTTGTAAAAGCAGATTTAATTTTATATATATAATATTTTATTTTAGATTTACGTATTTGGGAATTGATAGTTTTTTTTGTTTTGGTTTACTTGTTTTGTAACTGAAAGGTGTTATGCACATTATTATAACTTTTTTGTTTTGTTTTATAGAGTGTTAGTTGGTTTTTAGAAACCAAAATGCAAACCATAAACATTTTTTTTTGTGTTTTCATCTTTTATATCTAGACTAAAAATATGACAAAGAAACAATTTTTTGAATAAGGTACTCGATAAGAACAGATAAAACTTAAACAATTTCAATATCTAGGCGCCATTTTTTGTTTATTTTAATTGAAAGGCTAAACAAATATGTACATTTAAAATATATATAAAATATTTAATTTTATTTAGTAATTTACCTGTACAAATTATTAAAACTTAAAGAGCAGTAACAAAATTTTCACACACTTTGCTTGGTAATTTTGAACTAAATAATTAGATACTTATTTAATTCATTTTTTTAAAAAATAAATCAGTCATTTTCTTATTTAAGTATTTTGTTTTTTTCTTTTAATTATTATTTTCGGTTTTGAAAATCTACAAAATTTAAAAAATTCTAAGATTATTTTTTTATACACTTCAGTAGTTTTTTATGAATGTTTTTTTTTTTATATAATTTAATTTCATTCATTGTTTATTTTTATTTTAATTTTTTTTTTTAAATTCAAAAAGGCACCATGTTTTATAAAGAAATGAGAGAAAGTTGAAAATAAAGTTCACATTTATTTATGTTCAAATAAGGTAGCGCTTTGTAAAGAAAGGTTTGATAAGGAGGTTAGCACTTTTTAATGGATAAATACTCGTATAAAATTGAGGGCTTCGTTAGATAAAATATGATTGGAATTTATAATTATTTTTCAATAAAAACAATTGCGGTTTTTCGATATAAAAACTTCGGAATTGTTAAAACAATTTTGGTAGGTAATTTTTTTTTTTAATAAAGCAAGGGATTAAAAATCGTCAGATAGATTTTTTTATGCTCGCTCTATCCATCTTTTATGAGCAAATAAAATGTGGCACCACAAAAACGGCTTGAGATACATACCAAATCAAACATTATTTTGTGTCATATCTAACCAATTCTTATACAATATTTTTGAAAATACTTGAGAATTATGACCTCACAATAAAAAAAAAAAACATAATTTAAAAAAATATATTTGAATTCTACTCAAAAACCACTTCAACAACCAATTCATCAGATGTCATTTATAAGCAACAATTTCATAGCCACCTTTGAACAGACAGACGGATGGACGCAAGAGCGAGGGCAATAGGCTCCATGAAATATGTATATAGCTACATATGTATGTATATACGGAAGCCTGAAAAACAAATCTTAACGTTACAAATGAAACGTTTAATAAATTTGCAACAAAACTAATATCGCTTTTTGTGTGTACCTATTTGGGTCTCAGTCATGTTTTTAGACGAAAACTGAAGGATTTGAGGTTTCGAAAATCCATACGTAATCACGAAAAGCCAATGCGTCCTAAAAAATTAAGTATTTGATGTGAGTTTTGGCGTGGTTTGACCTTTTTTTATGGAGAACTGTTAAGAACCGTTGTAACTTCAACGATCCACAAACATTTGATGTACGTAAGGAAAACACGTACATATTTATCTATTCCCGGAATGTAGATTATAATGAAAAGGAAAACTGAATGGGGTGCAGCATTCCACATTCGTGTTGTATGGCTAAAGAAAAAATACCTACATACATATGTATACATACATATTTCATAGTATACCCGAAAATAGGCTAAAGGATAGACTGATAGGCATTCCTCGCATGACGGATGTATTGGTGAAGGAGCGGAATGCAACTGGCTGTTTTGCTAGAGCACTATTTGTAAAAAAAACGATAAAAAAGAAAACGTTGCCCGATTTTGGTTTTTGGATGTAAGGGCACCAGTCCAAAACTGAGGAGTATACTCGAGTTTGAGGCGATTAAGAGTATAATCAGATCAAAAGAACTAAACTTTTTCTTGCACCTAGACATTTCGCAACATAGACACATTGCGTAGAAATGGAGCCACTAACAATTAATAAGACAATCAACACAACAGAGCCTCAAGGCTCCCACAATTGGCAATGTACTTCAAAATTGGGGCGACATGATAGGCTTCTACCCAGCCAGATGTGACAGCTAGATGAATGAGAGTATTTTCAATAAATAATATGAAGGTGTTCTCTCTTCAATAAAGTAAGTAGCTTTTATAGCAATTTCAAGAAGACACCAATAGATGGCATAGCGTTGTAGTTGCATTGTTGATAAAAGAAAATGCGATTTTATTTGCTCTTTAAAAAAATAAATTGAACTCTAGCGATATGTATATGTAGTTGGTGAGGTTAAAAATTTCTGTTGAACTTTACAGACTGTGTTCAAAGCAAGAACGAGTGGATCCGTTGCCACCCGCTGATGAAAATACTAAATGTGTTTTATTTTGTTGCTGATGTCGTGAGAATGACGCGTTTAATTGTTTTTATTTGAAAGACAAATAAAACAAATAATTTCTTACGTTAGTTTTACGTGGGTGCAAGCGAAGTCAGTACTTTGACTTAATTTCGAAAAAAAAGTAAAAATAAGAAAATATACTACTATACTAATTTTTTTTTAACCGTACATCAAACAAACACACAATTATCTATCCATTCGTATCTAAAGGAATGAATTTTGATCTTTCAGACACTGCCTTCGTATTTATTAACAAAACGATTTCCCCATCCCCAGCCGTTTTCGTGAAAAAAATTTCAAGCACTATGTATGAGTACGTTTACTTATATTCAATAATTTTTTAAACTAATTTCTCTGTTTATCCATCAAAAAGCGCGAAAACGAAAACAAGACAAATTAAATAAATTAGCCATTCCTTTTTAATTTTTAATGTATTTCGAATTATATTTTTTTTTTAATTTTCGATTTTGTTGGAGTTTAAAAATTTAATTTGTACATTGCGTTTGAGTATGTGAATATTTTCTTTTTTTTTGCTTTTATCTGGGATATTTTTATATAAAATTTATTTTCTCGTAACATTTTTATTGTTGTTTTTTTTTTTCTTTGTAATTTTTATATAACTATTTTTGTTAAATTTATTTTTTATATTTTCTTTTAATTTTAAAGTAATTTTCTTTTTCTTTATTTTATTTGCTTGTTTTGTTTGTTTCAATGAGGTAGTATCATTTGGACTATTTACATAAAAAGGTAATGAAACAGGTCATTTTTTTTTTGAAAAATCTGTTTTTTTTTTTCAATGAATCAAATGAAAATTTAAAGTTTTTTTCAAAACAACAGAATAGCCTTTTTTGTGGAACGTGGGTCGAAAATTTTTAATGAAGCTTTTCCATATTTTTTATTTAAAGAATTTAGTACATTATGCTTCAATCCTTACTGAACATTCGTTTCTCTTTTCTTTCAATATTTTATTTCTTTTTTTATTTACAGTTATAAGTTGATATTTAATTCGTCTACTATAATTTATAATTTTAGTAATAATTAAAAAAAAAAATATCTTAAAGTAAGTGTGTTTTTTTTTTACTTTTTCAATAAGTATTTTCTTAAAATCCTAGTATTTTTTTATGCATTATTCATAATCGTATGTAATTTGATGAGAATGTAAAAAAGTGTTTCTTTTTAATTTTTGTCGTAATTTGATTTTTAATATACAGTTCTTTTTTAAATGCAAGTTTGCTATTTTTATATATATACATAATAAGAATTATTAATTTTAAGATTTCCGAAAGAAAAAAAAGATAATTGAAAAGTCAAAAGTCTTATAATTTTACATTGCACAATAATATAAAAAGGAAAATGTATGCATCTACAAAAATTTCAATTTAATTACGGGAGGGTCTCATACTAGCTTTTTTTTATTTTATTCGTAAATCTTTATATTGCCTGTAAAGCAATTCACAGCCAAATCATCTATCTAGTCTGTCAGTCAAACACGCATAGCTTAATACTTATGTTCAATCTCATTCATCCTAGTTTTAATAATATAATAAAAAAGAAATATAAAACAAAAAAATTATTTTAAAAATAAAAAAAGAGAAATTAAGGATGTACGGAAGAACAAAGACAAAAGTCAATGCGAATGTTGATGGAAAATTTCCCTCAATCACAATGAAATTGAAACCAATTTGATAAAATCTAAAAAAAAAACTTAATATCTAATTATATATTTAAATAAATATTTACATGAACAGCGATGTACAAGTATGTAGCTATACTATGATCATGAATTAAAAAAAAAATGACGTGTAGCAAGAAGTCAAATGGAAGTTAAGTACGATTGAAGGTTTCATAAATAAAGATTCTTACAATGCAGGAATAAGTGAAAGTAAATCAAAAGTTGTTTTTTCATCCCCCGAAGTTCACAATTTCGTTACCCTTGTCTTTACAATACTTTCTTTTAAAATGCACTTACAACTCAAATCTTCTGCAATATTATAGGAAATGCAAATGTAATTTCAAAAGTACAAGTTTCAAGCTATCAGTGTAAAATGCAAGAAAAGTTTCCAGCCATTGATTCTAAATCATCATTCTAACAGACCGAAATAACGTGCAACAATGGCAGCAAAGTTACTGAAAACTGCATCATAACATGATGCTCTAGCCGCTGCCAAGAAACTGGATGAACAACATCGATACTGAACCAGGGTCGAGGACTAAAATGGATAACCACTGCACAGCAAGACAAGATGATCCTGCAAATATTCAATCAGGATTCCACACTAAAGCTTATGCAAGCCAGAAAAAAAAACTCTCGGCGCCATTTAGCAGCGGATAGAAGGAAGTAGTGTTTCGATGAAGAGTTCAGCAACCCCTTCCTTGGTGGATAACACATTCAGCAGAATGTCGATTGTGATTGGAACAAAATTATATTTACATACGAGTTTTTTTGTTCAACTAACATGTTTGATAAAAAAAGGCCAGAAAAGGGTGTGAAATTTCTTCAACGTACTGTTAAACATCCTTAAGGTAGCCAAGACAATGTTAACAAAAACTGTTCGACTCATACGTGAGTTGAAAAGAATTTGGAGATCGTTTACTCCAGACTTGGCAGCACAATGATAAAGCACCAACTTTACGATGATGTACGACGATTTTATTCATCTTTGCGATGGCTATATTCGTTTGTTTCTATTACCGGAACAGATATGATCTATACTGAGATGGTACACTTCAATGTGTTCTCTCTTTCGGCTTACTTACTATAAATCTCAACTGAAGTCAGTATGTATTATACATATATGTAAGTAACATGCTAACTATTTATCGGCAGTCGCAAGAATTGGAGTGCTGCCTGGTTACTACGTAAATTGCTTTCATAGCAATTTGAGAATTGATCTCATCGTTGGATTTAAGTGTTGAACCCGTGCAATTACACCCCAATTCCGAAAATTTATTTTATCCTTTTTTTGGGAAGCTATTTGCTAAAGCTAATGAATATTTCATTAATTTATCTGGCATTGAAAGTTCGTCTTGACCCCAAATTATTTTATTTTGTCGAAGTCATTGTCCTCAGTAATTTCATACAACTCCAATTGTTGCCCAGTAAACTGTTGCTGTCACTGCGTTACTTATGTTCAAATTAACCTTGCTTTATGTCGGAATTATTACCCTTACAAATGATATGCGATTGTTTATAATTGATCGACAATCATCGTTCATTCATTGTGAACTTCGCTTATCGTTATAGTAACCATCCTTGCTATATTATTCAAAGCCCATTTGAATACTCAGCCCTGTTAAATCATAGTTCAAATCAATCTCCACATAAACAACACTTCTTGTCCACTGTACTCAGCAGTTAAAATCTAAGGTAAGTACCGCAGCGTATTTCAAGACGTACATAGATAATTACTGTGTATAGTGACAGTAAGGCAGTTATTAACTGTAATTAGATATTCTCAATCTATGCGGTGACCCTATACTTAGTAGAATGCCCAGGAAATCAAGGAAGAGATAAACTTTCAAAGAAGCGGTCTACACTTTTTAGCTCTGTAAATAATGTTATTGACAGTTACTAGTAAACAAAATAGATACTAAGCACAAGCTCACTGGTACAAACCCCGTGGCCTGTCTACGACAAACAAAATATTATTATTCTTAGTTTTATTCGCAGAGACACATGAATCATCTAATCGAGTAATCCGTAAGTAGCCACAATAACTAGTGCAGACACTACAGAGACAAAGAAAAATAACCATCACAATGTTGCGATGGTCATCAAACAGAAGAATAAGGAAGGATTCTCAACAGTTACTTATTCACAGAGCTGTAAGACTTACATACATAAAATTTGTCACTTTTATAAAAAAAAGTATGTTCAAGCAACGCTCTGCACTATTGCCATCAAGAAATTGTAAAGTACTCATAGGAATGGTAGATATTCACAAAAAGTCATAATAAATTTCACTATAATTCATTTATTATCGCAGAAATGAAGATATGATGATCCCAGAGCACTCTTTTTTGTGTAGAAGTTGAAGAAACTAAGATTTTACTTGATTCTCAGTTATGTTTTGATGGGTGTGGAGGATGTTTCCCGCTCAAACTTGCACTGACCGCACCACAACCAAACACACTACCACTGCACCGTGAACATTGCGTCTTAAGAAAGATATATCTTTTCTTTTTCATTTCATTTATTGCGTTATTCTATCATGATCTTTCTACCTATTCAAATGGTCAACAACATTTTAAAAAGTCTATTTATTTAAGAACATAGTGATTTCAAACGCGAGCCTAAGGCTACTTAAGCACAAATTTGTGTTTTGAAAAGAGGTCACAAGAGCTCTACCTGTAGGCTACTTATAGGAATGGCCAAATGTAGAAAAGTGCTTGAAATTACCCATCGATAATGGGCATCATAATAAGCCTGAATTATGAACACTCATACCTGCAATTAATCTAATAATGTTTTAGCTAAATATTGATAACACCATTGATATGACGTTTGTACGAACGAAGACTCCCTAAAAACGAGTCAATTCTTATGGACTATTCGAACAAATTACCCGAAATTTGTCAACGTAGACATAAGCATTAAATGCTATGCTAGGCATAACATTTACTATGAAGATGGAACATTTGCATTACTACTTTTCCGCTCAAAAACAGAGATCTTTGGTGCTGGTGTGATGAATTTGAATCATCCGGAGGATAAATCTTCTTTAAGTTTTATGCGAAGAAAAAATATTCGAACTCCGGGACATCAGTAGGCGAAACGTTTGATAGAATGTAACATATATAGAGTCTTTAGATGTCCCATGTGTAATGTACAACAAATTCCTACCAGTGAGATGGTCTTTGGAGTAGTGAGCAGTGAAGGTCATGTTATGAGTCCATTCCAACAAGGTCTTCAAATGAATGCTGTCGGATAAATCGACGTGCTTAAGGCAGTTGTTATGCCCTGGACAGACAATTTGAGTAAATGAAGACTAGTGTTCCAGCAGAATTGTACGCCAGAGCACAAAGCAGCCATGGTTCTAGCTCACACAGCACCATAACACCCCAAACCTAAATCAGTTGGATTACTTTATCTGGGGCGTAGTTAGAATATGAAACCAACAAACATTCCCACAATACCAAGCTCTAAGGGATGTCATTATCCATGTAACATGGAGACATGATTAGCCGATTATATTGCGGAACCTGTAGGATCTTTCAATGGAAAGTAACCTACCAAACGCTTCTATTTCGTGATATAAAAATTGCTTGATAAGTTATTTCTTAGTTGCAATATCTAACAAATTTATATCGAAGGGTGGTGTTTTTGGTCAGTAAGAATCTGACACTACTATGTGAGCACGCGCTTGCTATTCTCATAGTGTCTATGGACGATTTTCACCTACCCTCGGAAAAAAAAAAAAAAAAAAAAAAAATGATTAGCCGGCTCGTTCTCCGGACTTAACAGCCGCAGACTTTTTCCTATGGGATTATCTGAAAGGAAAGATTTACGAAAATATTCCCATCTCTTGACCTTAATACAAACATTAAGCTTCATATATTGACCTTGACACGATAAACTTCGAATAAGCGATGGAAAGTTTCATCAAAAGATTGAATTAAGTGGCAATTTTCTAAAGGATATTATTTTCCAATCTTAACATCATGAAAAATAGTAAGTATTAAGCTCCAAAAATCGTTTGGTTTTGTTAAAATCTATTAATCAAATCAAATGTTATTCAAATTTAAAATCCATTAAATTCTGTTACATTTCTTATCTCCATTCCCCATATAATATCTCTAATACTTTGTCAAAACATTCAAATCAAACATTTACTTGGGACACCCACCCGCTCTAAAGCTGATCAACCAAAAAATAGAGTAGAGAAACAAAGAGCAAAATCAATCGAGTCGCTTGTCAGAACATCTTGGTGCTGACCCCAAAAAGAATACAACTTCATTCCATTATTTTGAATTGAACAAATCTTATGCAATACAAAATAAATAAATGAAAACAGAGTTTGTGCTATGTATAGTGTATAAATAACAAAGAATATAAAACTTACCAAGTTAGTTCTCGTTATGTTAACAAAACATATTCTAAAAAAAGATCATGTATCTCAACGAAATCATTAAACAGAAGATAAGACTCCGATACAACATAAATCCCGGAAAACTTTACACAAACTGAATTGAACTGAAAGCAAAATTTTAATTTAACCATAAACAAAGAAAAAAACGCAAAAGTATTATAATTTTTTTTTTATTTATTTTTTTTAAGAAAAAAATAATCTTTATTTACTAAATAAAATTCTCTTTAGTACAAGAACAAATAATTCTTAACATAAGTTTTTTCTTATTAATTTTTGTCTCTTCTTTTCTTTTCACCTTAACTTATTATATATTTTATATATAACTGTTTTTTTTTAATAAAAAAAATAAAGTAAAGAAAAACGATAATAAAAAAACGAGTTTTCGCAAAAAAATGTTCTGTTTTCTCTTTTTAGTGTTTTTGTTTAAATACATATAAAAAATAATCATAATGAAAAATAAAAAAAAAATAACTTATTTTGATTGCACAGATCAAAAATATCATTTCTTCGGAAACGAAATGATGTTTTTATTAAAACTAATTTTCATTATTTTTAAAATATATATGTATAATGTATATATTTTTGTTTAAGAATTCTTTATCATTTTTTTCATGTAATTTACTTTTTCTACGAATTATCTAACTTTTACATGTTTTTTTTGTATATACTAAAAAAGATAAATGAAATACATAAGGCCCATTTTGTGTTCGTATTAATTTCTATACAATAAAAAAGAGTAAACATTAAAAAAAAAAAATGAAATAAAAAATAATTGCATGAGAGTGTTTCTTTATCTTGTACAAAGAAAATGTAAATAAAATAAAGTCTTTAGAATTAGGCGTGTGTTTTAAACAGAAATTATAAACAAAAAAAGAAGTTTATGCAATATTCTTTGAGCTGGAAAGTTTTTTTTTACAATAAATAAAATAGAGATTAGAGAAAAATAAAAAAAATTAAATTTACACCTAAAGAGGGGAAGGATGAAAAAATTTCACTAAAAAAAAGGTACACATAAATATCTCTGCTTAAGAAATACTTCAGACTAAGAAAATTTAAACTATTCGCTTTGAAAAACAAAAAATCAATATTCATATATAAATTTCTTTTAAACATCATACATCCAAAAAGGGAAATTTTCCAAAGAAAAATAAAACAAACATAAAATATTCACATTCTTTTGTAAAAAAAAAAAAAAAAAAATAGACGAAAACCTCAAAACGGAAATAAAAGAAAAACAAAAAAAATTTAGCTTGCACACAACCCAACAAAATTTTGAATTTCTTCCCTCATAACAATGGTCTCAAATTAATAGAATTGTCAACCAGAAAACAACCCATTTTACTGCCCAAAAACAAAGCTCCCATGTATAGTTAAAAAAAAAAAAAAAAACAATTTCGAAGAATGGAGGATTTCTCTTGTATTTGATTTTTTGAATTGTAATCAGTCGATAGTTAAAAGAAAAAAAATAATGAAAATTAAAAAGCCTAAGCATAGCTGTGTTTCTCTCTCTCTTACGATAGAATGTAGAGCATAATTGAGATATTAGAAGTTATAGATCTGATATAGAGAGAAAGAGAAGTTTTTTTTATTATTCTTTCGAAGAAAATAAGACATTTATGTGGAAGGACGCACTGACAACACACTATGTGGCCGTGTATATTTATTTTTTACGAATGCTTTAGATTTAATTGGAATTTAGAGTTTTTAGGCGTTACGTTGATTTTAATGCATTTTAATACATTATTAGAAAACGCACTAATTATTGGAAGGTGTGATTCGATGGAACTGGATTGGATATCAACAATGCCAGTAGAAGCAACTGCCGCAATAACTTTGATTGAAATGACTTCTTCAATAATACTACAAACTTAATGCAGCCCTGAATAATGAGTGCATAGTGAGTAGCTTGCATACCTTGGCAGTGTTTCAAACTACACCAGAGTAATGGATGTATTCAGACAGCACAGTAAAACAACATGTATACGGAAGCAAAGTAATTTGCACAAGCAGAACATTTAGTTCCTTCGCAGTCCTACAAATTACTAAATAAGATTTACACTGTTATTAAACATATTATTCTTAACATTCAATGTTTTTATATTCGAGATTTTTTTTTTCTAATATTATGTCAAAGGTGTATAATAGTGGATAAAGAAAGTTCTAGCTAGATGACATAATGGTTCATTAGAAACTGATACAGATCCTAAAAAAAATAATAATAAGCAATATTATCTGAATGCTCTAATTGCTTGTGGACAGCTGTAGTATAGTGCAAATGTTTTCGCTGCAATGCTGGTTGAAGCCCAAATCATACAATTGAAACCATTTCTAGTTGCGCAATAAATAAAAATCGAATCACAACGATCTTCGGTATTGTTAACACCGATGACGAAGTAACACAACCCTACTAAAACTCGAAGCTCAAACCATTCTCTCTCTTTATTTTCCATCATACTATCTTTTCTATATGAAAATATGTACATACATATATTGTATTGCAAGTGCATTCATATTTCGGAAAATTTCAAATGCCTGATCCTTCGATGAAGAACTGTTTTATTAAACGTCATCTTGGTTAGGTTTTAGATAGAAAGATGTATCTTAAAATCAATGTAAGGTTAAGGAAAATTTATATGTCTCTATAATATTGTCACTAATAAGTATTTGTCCATCTGCTCAATTCCTGCACAAATACATATATGTAGCCGTCTTAAGAGCGAGACTGCACATATGTAGCTACGGATATGTGCCATGATGAGGAAGGAATGTACTAAATCTTTTTACATGCGCAGCGTGCACATAGTTTTGATCACTCAGGCGACTGTTGAGTTGAATTTGTGCTCTCTGAGAAGAGTTCTTCCAAGTCCTTCTTAAACCCGATTTGCTTTTCTATCTACATCTTGAACGAAAGCGGTCTCTATTTACAAAACAATCAGACCAGTTTCATCAAGTCTTATTCCCGCATTGCAATGTGGCTTTTTAATGCATTCGACTGCAAATTTAAGATGTGAATCTACGGAAGCATGTATGCAAAGTGTAGGTCTATTTTTGTTTTAATTTCGGTGAAGTAATTCACAAAAACTATGATGTCGAAGTATGCATGAAATATGCAAGTCTTTCTTTATTTCAGTTTCACTGAAATATTTAAAAAAAAAAAAAAAACGTGGAAGTCCTAAATTTTTATTTGAAAAGCCGTTGGTCGAATTCACCACCAAGGGGTGAATCAACATTACTTCGTGGCAATTCGTAGGTAATTGAATTATGTAGCTGGACAGAAAAATAAAATAGTCTTTATTTGATCTTGAAAGAGAAATATACGTAGAAAGTATTCTAAAACGGTTCCCCCACTTCTAAGATTAACACGGTAAATTCTAATCTATTTCTTATTTGTGTAGAATTTGGACGTCAACATTTTTAATGTCAATCCATCAGCTTTTACCCATTAACTTGATAAGCTCACTAAGAAAATGCATACAAATATATTGAACTTACATTGCACAATCTAGTTGTTGCAAAGCCTCAAACTGTGTGTCTGTGTCGTCCTACGATCCAGATCAATTTCGCTTTTCCGTAATTTTCTCTTAACGAACGAACATGTAGAACTGATTTTCGTTTTCTTCATGCTTGGCCCTCGCTTTCATCTTTTTTCTTTTCTTTCTTGTTCCTCTTTCTTTTAAAAACATAAAGAAAAATTAATAACAATTAACAACAAATCCGTTCCGTCTTATTTCCTCCGCTTTTGTTTTTTTTTTTTTTTTGTTTTTAGACTACATAATTAAATTTTCTTTTTTTTCTTGTTTTTCTTTATAGTTTATAGAATATAGTATTAATTATTATTTTTTTTTCTTACGACATAATCATATCATTTCTCTTTCGTTATAATGTGTTATTTTTCTTCTTCATGCTTTTTACAAACTTATTTTAATTCATTTTAATATAATAATTTTTTTTTATTTAATAATCATTGTATAACGTACATAGGTAATAATGCAGTTTTTTTAATATATAATTTTTTTTAATTTTATTTATAAAAAACAATCTTTTCTCTCATTCTCTTAAAAATTATTGAATATATATAATTCTTTCTTCCTTTCACTCAATCTCGCTCACTTTCTTTTTTATCTTACAGGGTTATAATTATACAAACAATCCATGCTCACTATCTAACGCCCTCTCACTGTCTCTCTCTTCAGAATGCTCATACTTTTGTCCAAATTTTAGTTTCAAATTTCCCTTTTTTTTTTCTTTTTAAATAATTTTGAATGCCATTCTCTTATTTTTTATATTTACACTTTAAAATAAAAAAAAATTACTAGGAAATGAAATGTAGATATAAATATATCTTTTTCTTTTTTTTGTCACTGTCTCTATAATATAGATTTAAAGATTTTTAATTGTTCTTGTATATGGTATGTGTCAGTATAAAGTGTGAATCGAATAGAAAACTTAACAAAAGAAAAAAAAAAACTCTGTGTGTGTGTGTAAGTGGTTACCTTTAAAGCTAAAGTTAAAAAAAATTAAATTTAATATTAGATTTAATTAAATTATTTTATATACAAACATATCGCTATGCTCGTATATAAGCCCTGCACAACTAAACGAAGAATTTATATTATTTTATAGGTGTTTGCGCTACAAACTAAGTTTATTCATGTATGTGTGTTGTCTGAGTTTATGAATATTATGTATGTTGTCCGAATGGAGGAGGAGATGACGAGATGGAGATGGACGACGATAACGACAATGACTACAACTAATCCTGCTATGCCACAGTACTATGTTCACCAATACCTCCAATTCCTCCTCCTCCACTACCACCGAGTCCGCTTCCAATACCAGTAACGCCCATCATTAAATCATCTCCACCCGTACTATTACTACCTCCACCTCCAGCTCCACCATTTTCTTGTGCAGCCACGGCAGCAGCTGCTGCCGCCGCCGCTGCAGCCTGTGCAGCTTGTGTTGCTTGTATATGAGACTGCACCGATGGTGGTATCGCATGTACATCCCAGATCTCTTCGAGGAATTTCGGGAGCTTGCGATTCTTTAGCTTTAGCGAGAAACACATTTCGGCATTTTGATTGCCAAGCGTTCGCAGTTCTGTGAGAATGGAGAGAAGTTTCGCAAAAAATACCAAACATTTAGAATCACCTCCATGCCGATTAAGGATGTAGATTCGTAACGTATCGATGTAATAACTTTGTATCTGTTCGACTAGTGCGGCTTCTTCGAGACCGGGACGATCCGAAAAGATCACAATGGCAGTGAGCAGGGCATACTCGACATTGTCTACTGTCATCGAGTACATTTGCCGACAGAAATGCAATAAATCTTCAATATTATCAGCCATGCCGGCCATTTTATATGAATCACGGGTATATGAACGATTATTGGCGAAGAAAATTGAATCGGATGCCGCATCATAGCGTCGTGCCATACGCAACATCATTACTTCACTTGAACATGCCTGAAATAGGAAAAAGAGAACAGTATTAATAAGTTTAACTAGATAACTTAAGCATAAGCATAATCCTAGGATGCTATACTTTCACTTTGTTAGTTTAGATTATTATAGTCATAATTTGATGTCATCTAAACATACATACAATTTACGAGTAATCCTTCATTAAAAATCAAAGAGGGGATATCTTACATTGAAGTTATTACCAAAAAGGAATTTAAAACCTCCCCATCGAAATCTTTGTAGAAACAATACCGAACACGCGTCTTAAAGCACCATGGAACAAAGATTCGGCGACTGATTTTTGGTCTCCTTTACATTAAAAGGGTGTAAAGAAGATAAAAACATGAATTGTATGCATCCTCAGGATTGTTAGGAAGATAGACACAGACAGATGATGGCTAGGAACTAAAGAGCGATTAGATGTCAATGTCCGGATCCAAAAAATTCGAATTGATTTCAAAGGCACGATTAAGATGGCCTCCAAAAGCAAAAAAATTAAATTACATATGTATGTATGTAAATCAAATTACTGATTAACATTCAAGGTGGTTAAATAATCACCCTTATTCCGTGTGACGTTTAAATGACGTTTCGTCAGAAAAAACACCATATTCGAATTACGTGTGGCGTTTTTGTGTCGGTGAACGCCATTCGACGTTCATTAAACGCCTTTTTGCGTTGAATGCCTTGTGGAACTCATTGTTTGACGACAAATGTCGTTTTTCTCTTTCACTCTTACTCCCCTAGGCGTTAAACGCCAAAAAACGCCATTAAAAACGACGGTTTTTGTCGTTCAGAATATAGTGATCGCCTAAGAGCAAAAATCAGTTCAAAATATAAGTTTTATGAATTTTTAATTTATTTGACTATCGAAATTAATTTATTTTGATTTATAGGGTAAAAGTAACGAATAAGAAGCAGTAGACGACTTTAGTCGAGTTAATGGAAGCAAATATACATTTGGGTAAAGGATTCAGAAGAATGGCAGCAAGCTTCAATACCATCGGTACCGATGCCGAACTTGTAGTTTCAAGGAGATGATTTTTTATTTCGTCCAGCAAATATCGAATGCTTCCTTGGACATTCGAAAAAACATCTTAAATCTGAAAAGCCTCGATATATGTACATATTAATTTTTAAGTGAGCTTTATCTTCGCATCCGGCAAATCCAACGGATTAGATTTTGTTTTTTTGCATATTCTCTTCTTCGTCGCTACTCTAAAACATTGCAATACTATGCATTTTGTTTTCCAACTTATATTTTCACGACTTTGTTTTGAAAAATTCGAAATTTATCTACAACAGACGTAAATTAGCTCTTGCAATGACAGTGGATCGCATGTGGAATGTAAATCTACTTACCGACGGAGGCGTGTTTTGGCGATCAGTTTTTGGAATAACTCTTGAAAAATGAAACGCCTCAAAAAACGACAATAAGGAATAAGGGTGAATAATCGATTCGATGCTAGTCTATAGCGCTATCAACTAAAGTAAATTATTGGTTCTACCACCAGTCACAAGGAACATATGACACAAATTTTAACGAATTGCATTTCATTACACTGGAGACTGGATTTTTATCAATACATATTACCTAGAAGTAGATTACCTGATGCGAATGGTTTCTATCATGTTTGGGAGGCTGCTGTGGTAGGATTTTAAAGTGTACAAAAGAAGTAGTACACGAAAGAAGTTGGCATAAAAGTCCGAGGCTACAAAAGCTACTTAAAATGACGTCAATAAAACACACAGCCACTGAGAATTTCGTTCGTGTCTCAGGACATGGAAAACAGATATCGATAAATTTAATATTTTTAATATTGGCAATGAGAAACGATTGCTTGCAAAATCGTAATAACCATGTGCTATCAGGTGAAGAGCAGGTGGAAGGGAAAGATCTGCGTGTCTGTATTGACAGCCAAGCTGCACTTAATATGCAGCTTAGCGCTTGAACATTTGCAAAATAATGCTAGATCTCTTTGAATTTGGTCGGAAGGCTGGATTCATAGTCTTGCTTAGATCCCTGGGCACATTGAGACTAAGACTAAGTGGAAAACTTCTCCGGAGCCGGTGTTGGGGTTTCCTTCATCTGCGGTAAATGACTGATGACTGTGTTTCTCGGCGAAGAACAACCATCGATGTAGACAACCAAACATTTGTGTGCATTTCGAGAAAATCCCCGTTTTTTTCCTTTTTCTAAAAGGTATTAACTGTACAGAAAAAAAACAGAGTTTTGTAGAGGCCAATAGCCAATGAGCATTGACAATGCACAATGAAGCGAAAGTTGTCCTCTAAGACCCATGGCAATATTTTTTTAGGTGAGATATCCTAATTTCAGATCAAGTAGAAAAAGGTGGCTAAGTCATGTTAAGTGAAATCAGTTTGATTGACTACAAAAATAACTTTGAAATGACTTACTCTATAAAGACATATTCTGAAATTCGCGCGACATTGGACTAAGAAAATTGGTCCCGGAAACCTTAATTAAGAAGACCGTTAGACTTACCTTCAACAGTGTTATTTGGTCCTCTTGTGGAATTTTGGTAAAAGCCGGCAGTCCCTTGGCGAATTCGACTATTAATTGTACTGTTAGGATTGTAATTTCAGTGATGTGCCTAAAGCTCACATCATGTTGGCTCTCGTTCTCATCGGGTGAACTCTATTTGCAAAAAAAAAGATACACAACATTTTATTCAATTTCTTTCGTTTCATTATTGCATTACACTTACGATCATTATCCGCTTGAGATCTTCTTCGGACGGTTGCTCATAACCGTCCTGATACCAAATTAATTTGTATATGACTGATAATTGATTAAATGTTAATGGAGGTATACTTTTTGCTTTGTTATCAGCCAATAAGCCGTCAGGCAGTAGCTAATAAGAAGAAAATATATTCAATTATTTGATACATGTAAATATACATATGTAGATATAGATTTGAAAATACTTACTGGACATGTCGGATGTAAAGGTGCCTCACACTTCATCAGCTCGAGTACTTCCTTCTTAATAAAATCTGTCGTACTCACTGCGGGCGATATCTGTTGCTTATCCTTTTCTTTTTGTGCTTTTTTCTCTCGTCGCTTCAAAGCACATTGATTCTCGGGTACAACACATTCGGGTCGCATGCCAACCGCTAGGCATTTTTTCAGTCTACACTCTTGACATTTACGTCGCATATACATATCCATTTCGCAGGCATGACCAAATTTACAACAGTAGACGGCATTTTTGGTAACACTGCGCCGAAAGAAACCCTTACAGCCCTCGCATGTGAGGGCATTGTAATGATAGCCGGACGCTCGATCGCCGCACACCAGACACAGTTCTTCTTGTAGTCGAGGCGCGGGTCCCTTTTTACCCTTTTTCGCATCGCAACCATCATTTGTGGAGTAGCCATTGAGACTACTCGATGGGGATAGATCATCGCGACCTGAAAATAGAAAACAAAACACCAAATCGATTAGTCACTTAAATGATATCCTTGAAATTATAATTCAAAAATCATAGTTAAAGGCGGTGAATAGGATTCACATTAATTAATTTTAATTGTAAGCCACCACCGCAACGAAATGGATACCCATGTCAAAGTTTGTTGTAAATCCCTCTGTAGACAGGACAATTCATTGAGGATGAGTATACGCCATAGTGTACCATCTACCCACACACAAAGACACGCTCTTTGTTTGACATCATTACGTGTTCATTCATCCTGAATCAATAACATGAATCCTTCCATTCAGTTTACGTTCTTGGGTACACGCGCGCACACCCAAACTTAATGGGGTGACAAAAAATTTTTTAACAAGGGGAAATTAATTTCACTGAAGAAGATTAAATTGTGTTATCCTTTTTTGGTCGATTTACGCAATGGGTGGGGAGGACTTTGCATTAAAAGTCATTGGCCTAGTTTTGATTAATGCGTGCTGGTGGTACGGGTGGCCGTGACCTTATGAGACCTATAGATGTATAAGAGAATATCGCAAATTGTAAATGCGAGTGATTCAGATATCAGTTCTAGGTCACTTGACCAACATAGCTTTTCATGTCCATGGAACTTTTAGATAAATCCAGGACATCGACGAGTGTGCGTACTTACGTCTATATTTTCTGCAGTTCAGGGCTAGCTGTATGAAATGTTGCCAAAGTTTAAGCAAACCCTTTCCAAAAAGAATATTTTCTATGCGCAATGTTTGCGTGAGATACATTATCATTGGGCGTTGCATTTAAAAAAAATGGAAAATGGATTTCAGACGTTTATTATGTACACTCTTTACGCTCTATGTTATCTAAGTCATCTGGAAAAAACGGAAATGCTCATCTTACTTTAAAAAAAAGTTTATTAGAATATAATTTAGCAGATAAATATATACTTATGTATGTATATCTACTTGGACAATGGCATCCCTTAGAGCTCATCTGCTGGTTTTATTTTCAACTTTGCTGATTTTATGTTCAACTATGTTCCACACAGAGTAATCCAACGAATAAAGATCTGGTAATTAAGGTAGCCATATGAAAGTGACCTCGAGGTGTCTTATATTTAGACAAATTTGAAACTACATCGGAAAAGTAGCTCCAGGTTGGTTATGTTAAAGCGATCACAGATCAGCCCCTTAATCGGTGTACCTTCATAGGACATTGTCTGATAGACCGACATGCTATGTAAAAGGCTGGTCATCTTTTCAAATGACTTCTGTAGGAGCTGCAGAGATGGAGAGGAGGAGGAAACATCCTTCATCTTCTTTGCAGCTGTCCGGCCCTGCCCCAAAAAAGACTGCTCCATTTTTTTCAATGACCTCTGCGAACTTGCGCCCTTCAAGGTCATGAAATTGCGGTTGGTTTGATTAGTTCCTGGAAAGCCAATAGGAATGGTTCCATGGCATCACAAAGGTGGCCATGTGTTAGGTATAATGCGATGATTATGGAATTTAATCGCCACTCATTAATGAGTCATCGCGTCCCACTGAGTGTTTAGCAACAACCTTTAGTAACCTCCAGCAGTATCCAGCAGTATTCACTTGAAGACCTTATAGGAAAAAGTAGGGAGGCATAGGATGACCTTCACTGCTACCTACTTCAAGAGTCATAAGACTGACTGAAGAAAACACGGGGAATATCTGAAGGCTCTGTACCCAGCCATTGTTGTGGATGTCAGTGATCGACGATGGGTCAGAGGAATTTGCTACTTATCTACTTTGTTAGGAGTTTAAAGTTGATTTCGCGCATATACCCCCTATTTGAAAATGAAAGCAGCACTACATTTTTTCAAAATTTTTACTGGCACTTAACCATTTTCAAAAATAATTATTTATGTTTCTGTACGTTTGTCTACAAATTCCTTCAATAAATGACTCTAATGATCCCCAAAGCTGCAATGGTGTGGTCTAGGACGATACTTTCCAGAAGTGATATGTGGTTTGAGCAAATCGGTGGGTTAAGAACGTTTTCAAAATACTCAGTTAGTAAATGTTGCTCAATTTGTGCAAACGATTATCTTGAATTAGCGTATGCACATTAGGTGTTTTCGTATTCTTTGTGCAATGTTAGATTTTGAAGAGTTTTGAACATGAGCTTCTAACTAATCGCAGGTATGCCATTGATTTTATCCTAGCTGCATTACAATCCGAGTCTAATCATTGATTGATAAAGTCTTGCAGCATCTGACGTACAGGACATTAGTATGAATTTGTGTCAGTTGAAGGTAGCTGTCCTTGACTCAACTGAGCTTTGTTTATTTCCAAGTCGTAATACGAATCTTCATCTTTCCGTTGATCGATAAGGTCTTGCAGTATGTATCTGAGGCGGGATATTTCTATGTATGTATGTACATACATACATATGTGCCGCAGTTGGTTTAAGGTCGTTGACTGGACTGAGCTTAAGGTTAAGATTTGTTTTGTACCATTCCGAGACGTACTATGGCTTCTTTCCACTTCGTCTTTCAGTTAATTAATAAGAAAATTCGTATTTCTGTGACGCGGTCAGTTGAAGGTCATGACTTTGACTGAACTAAGCTTAAAGTTCAATTTTACTTTGAATCTTTCCAAATCATACCATGGCTGTTTGCCGCTTCGTTTTGCCGTTGATCGATTAGGTCTTTCAGCATATGAGACACAGGACATCATTATGTCTCAGCTGAGCTAAAGGGTAAAATTTGTTTTGTTTTTTTCGGAGTCGTATTATGGCTCTTTGCCGCTTCGTCTTTCGGCTGATCGATAAGGTTTTGCAGCATCTGCCGTACAGGACATTAGAAGTCTGTCCCCGATTGATTGAAGGTCGTTGACGTTTACTGAGTTGAGTCTAAAGTAAAAAATTCCCATGTATCCATTTTATATTTCTCCTTCCATTTTCAAATTTAGAGAAAGAATTCGTGGACATCAATACATATTTCGACGCAGCAAAGATGAAGGAAAATTTATTTAAGGATTAGAACAAATGTGAAAAATGTTAACATAACAAAAAAACTTTTTCCCGGCAATTTAATGAACTTCCCACTCGTAGAGATTAAAGTTCACCAACTAAATCACCACAAAATAATAAATTTCACATATCAATAGGCAAACACTAAAGAAGTTACTGACTCCAGTAATGATTATCAATTCATCTACAACCCTGACCTTCACACTGCCATTATCAAAACGTGCATTAACATTTCCTAAGCCCAAATGCCAATAAAATATTAATAAATTAAATGTAAATGTACTTCAAAGAAATATTACACAAGTGTGCTTGTGCTTAATTTGTAAGGCGACGGATTGTGCTCGCATAATGTATAACAATGTATTAGGGGTGCAGTTTATTTGCTTGTCATTAAAATTAGCTCATAACCAGTTTAAACTAAATAAATAGAAATTACAAACTGATACTACGCGAACAATTGTGTTACTTTATCATATCATCAAAAGCAAGTTTACTTTAGATTGTTGGGGCGTGTTGCCTGTTAACTCGGAACTTACGAGCTAATAAATCTTATCTGTATCGAAGCTTAAAATAAATGTATCAATATGCTTGTAGTAAGGAATGTCCTTTTTATTTCTACATTGTTAGCGAACCGAAGTGAATGTAATTAGTGTTTTTTTTAAGTCTAGTAAGTGTGGATAAACTATGTTTGATTTTTGTGAAGTAAAAGTGAACCAAAATGGTTTTTAAAAAGAATGGACTAATTTGGCTTCCTTTTGAAATTGGTATTACAACAACAACGTGTAATATTTCTCAATTGAAAAGAGTTCTGTTGCGCGATTGAGGTAGGTCTCTTAAGAAAAATATCGATTGTTTGGCAGGTGGTAAGGCACATTGCACAATTCTAGTTGAACCCAAGCCCGGATAGTCAGCTAAAATCATCCCATTGCGGTCAGGAAGATATACAGTCATCATGTCTATTTATGAGTATACCGAAAACAGGAAAAACCTCTCACACCTAAACGATAAAAATGCTCTGAAATCACCACTGACGGGTCGAAAACAGGTGACAGTATAGGGACTTCTATGTTTTCGATCGCTCTGAACTCAAGCCAGTCTTTTAGACTATCGGATCAGTGCAGTTTGTTTCAAATAGAAGTCTTATCTAAGCTTAGTAAGGCCACTGAATGGCTATCAATCAGGTCGTGTTGGATCTTAACATTGTCATTTACACCCATAGTCAAGTAGACATAAAAGTACTCACCAATCATCACACAATTGCAAAATCTAAATTAGTCAGGCTGAGCATTTCCTGAATTTCTGGTCACAGAAATATTCGAGGAAATCTAATCTAACCTCTTTTCATTTGAAGCCTTGTTTACAGCTGTAGTCTCAAAGAAGTAGGAATCAATGTTGCCAACACCAAAATGTGACTTTTTGATAATGTATTGTCTTCACTACGACTTATGTACGTGTACGTTTTCGGAATCCCAAATCGTGAAACCTTGCTTGTTGATCCGAGCTGAAAATTAACTTTGCCTGAAAATATGATTTAAGATCAAAAATGACCTCATTTTCCAACTTATGTATTTAAACTAGCCATCTATTGGCTAGATAGGGTTCTTTTTTCGTCTGTGCGCGCCAGACGAGCTCGCGGATAACTTTTGCCAGTTTTTGAAAATTTTCGTGTAAAACACTAGCCATTGTCCATTCAATTTCTTCAGTACTGAACCCACTTTGAATTTTTTTTTTAAATATTGATCATTTAATTTCATACGTATTTTTCATTTCCAGCGCGCTAGTGTTGCCAGCGTCAAAATAACATGCACTTAAGAAAGAAACTTACAGATGACCCATTAGTTCCTTTTAAGCCAAATAAAATGTAACTAGCGCCAAGTCGGTAACCTTTCAATGATAATGTCACACTTGGGAATTTTTATCAGGAAAAAAAAAACATTTGCTTTGGCATTTTTGACACCATAACAAACCTTAAAATAAACACACTTCTATCTCATTAACATAATTACTGGGAGGACAAACTAATACCAAAAAAAAAATATAAATAAATATAATGTCAACACAAACTAACTGACTAAACAAGCACACTTATTAAATTAGAACGATGTCATGCAGCTCATCAATCTTGGGTAGTTTCCATAGTTTTCCCTAAAGTATGGTCGTGAACATTCCACTAGAACAAATTCCCTTAAAGCCTTGCGTTCCTCTATCTTAATTAATTCAGTAGACTAGTTTAATAATCAGTGAAAGCAGATAGAGTAATAATCCTTTTATGATTAGTTTTCTCCTCCATCTAAGTCTTAGTCTATTAATGTCAGCAATTAATGTACAATTCCTTGGGCAGTGAAAATTATATCCAGTAATTGGATTATCTATCAGCACTTGATTAAGGCACCAAAGGAACAAAACCAAAGTTATTGGATCAATATTTTGGTCATTCACAAGGAAGTGTCGACAGCAATAGGAATGTGATTAATGCACTTCATGTGCTATATTAGTGTACATATGTATACGATAGCTTGCTGATTGATCAGAATTTTAAAGAGGAAGAACCACTCTTATTCATTTGCTGAGTGTGTGTTATTTTTTTATGGGTTTAGAAGCTCCCCGAACAAACCAACGAATCAGTATTTTGAGTGTTCTTTGTGCTGATTAAAATTCCAAGTAGCTTTCAGCCATAAATAAAATTTGCATTTGAGTACTGGGTGCTGGTCGTATTATGTACAGTGGAGTAGAAAAGTCATCATAGAGCAACACTGTCAAAAAATTTATCAATGGCAATGAAAAGACTGTAGACAGAAAGAATGGCATTACTTCTATTGAAAAATCAAAAAAGAAAGAAATTGAAGCTATCTTATCGAATACATCCACTTAGCTAAATAGTTCGAATATAACACCGGACCCTTCGCTGGATGTAAGGCCATTCACGTTCTTGGCATGAAACTACATACATGAACAAGACTCATACGGCACTAACAGCATTTACGGTGTATTTCCAACTAAGATAGAACTTACGATAGGGACAATTGTCAAGCCGAGCTATTTTTCTGCCATTCTGCCCACTCTTTCTGACACCTACATACGTACAGTATAGTCTGGAAAATCGCCATGAGTAGACACAAGGAATCGATCGTCGGTTCATGAAATTTATAGACGACTTTGTGATTTTCATGGTGCATATAAAACGTTTTCCGTTTTTAGTTGAGAGCAGAGTCTGAGCTATCAAAAAAGTTCGTGTTTCTTTTTTAGCTCAGACACATCAGAGCTTCGAATTTGTGTTTCTTTTTTCGTTCAGAGCGTGATCTATGAGCTCAGAATACTTGAAGTCACGACTATTACACGACCGTATGATACATCGTTAAAAAGAGTACTTTGAGTGCAATCCAAACACATATTTTTTTTAAAGAAATTTTAGATATGACGTCACAAGTAATGAAAGTCCTTAAGAAATGTGTGCCCCTCCCACTCCGTCACTCCGTCACTCCATTCACTCTATTGAATATAAATTTACCAAAATAGGTCCATTTAATCAAATGTTGTGTGAAAAAAGGTCCTGCAGAACGCGGATTCAGCTTTTGGTATGAAAAAATAATAAAAAAAAACTATGATCAATGAATATTTTAATTTTTTTGAATATTGATCCGCAAGATTTGTTGTTCGACTACCGAAATCATCACAATTTTGCGATAAGTTGATTTCGACAAATTGATCTGCTTAAAGGGCCTCCAAGATCATATTACATAAGTATTTGACACCTCTTCATTTATTTCTTCTGGAGCTACAAGAAAACAATTGACGCATTGGAAGCCAATATTGTTCGTTTTATTGGTGACAACCATTTTTCTTTAATTTAAAGATCTATCAAGCTTCAGATGTGACATCGATTATGGCGACATTTGGCGACGTAAAAATGCAAAAAAAAAACATAAAGTGCAAAGGACTGTTAGTGAATTTACTGATTGTGTGAAGTAGAAGCTCAGGAAAACGATAGGAAGCATAAGTCATTCCAAGCCCAGGAACTCGTCTTTAGAGTTTTTACTACACTCTTAAGGTTACACAATCATATCCTTCAAATATACGAATAAAGTACTAAATAAGTTTGAAAAGAACGTGGAGGAAATATATCTCCCTGTCCAGAAAATTTTCTACCGAAGACACTGTGATCCAAGCTAGTGTTACAGCTATTATCTAATGTGAGAAAATCGAAACCTTCAGATGATCTTTGCAGCAAACCTTTACAGAAGCAGATACGAGTGTACATACATAGATGTGAAAATATCCAGAACTGATATATTATGAGCTCACATAACATACATATAAACGAAGTGGACCTAGACTTTCTAGTTTCAGGGCACTAAACTAAGATCTGAACAATTTCATTTATAAAGTACACACGTACATATGTATGTATGTACGTCGATAAACAGTTGGTTTCTCTTGAAGTCTATTATTTTGACGCTGGCAACACTTTTGCGTTTGAAATATTGGCAGATATGCAGTGTGAAGCCTTTGTGATAAGAAGTGGAACGTCACACTGAACAATGTTGGAAAATATTGAACCGTGCGAAATTTGAAAATATTATTTTAGTCGAAATGAAGCCTCATCAGTGGGTGATTCTAAATAAAAAATTATGAAACTAGGATGTTTATGGATAACAGAAGCTATCGACGTGTTCGTCCGGTGCTCATACGGTAGACGAAAGAATTTTTTTTTTTTTGCCCCAAGAACCTCAACCCATCGCAGAGCTTAGCAATTGAATATATGTATGTATGTAAGTCACTTTTCTAAGGAGTCACGCTTAAATGAGTTGGAAAATGGCGTCGATCTGGAGGCACAGAATCATGTTTTCTAGCGAACCTCAATTTCATGTCTGAAGCCGTCAACTACCAAAATTGTAGGATTTGGAGAGTGAGTTTGGAGTGGTGGTAACAATGATTGTTAAGGATCCTTGCACCTCCAATGATCCACAAACAATTGACACACATAAGGAAAACATCGATCGAGGTATTCACGAAATAGAGCCACAAACGATCGACCATGTACTACGAAATAGGGGTAAGAGGATGAGTTACTGCCAAGCCAGCCACGGTAATTATTCCATTGAAACTACAAATACAAATATTTGGCGCAACAGGCATTATGTGGTCCAGGGCCTAACTTCCCGTGACTATTATATTTGTGTTCTGTTATATTTTTTTGCACAAATGGAATGGGCCTACAGTTTAGAGCCACTGAGCCCACGAAATTACTGTCTATGAATAATCGGAGAGTATAAAATCTTTAATAACGGCAACAATTATTAAAAAAAATAATAAACGGTGTAGGTTTAGCAATTTCAAAAAGAAAAAAAACCTTTCTTTTTTCTATTTTTTTAAAATAAACTAAATTTGTTAAATGACTTTAGCCCCTCACTGTTCTCCGAATTTATTGTGAAAGCAAAGTTGACATGAGTAACTACATATGTGAGGGTTCTTAATTCACTTTTTTTTAGTTTCATTTATTCACCGAATTGATATGTTAGAAGGGCTGACGGTTTTTAGCATATATTGCCAAAATGTCCTTGAGAATGAATAATCTATTCGAACGAATAGAAAATATATAGAAAGCTCAACTTGTGTGGGTATTTGAAAAAACAATTTTGACCTGATTGCATTTTATTTGAAAAACGAAATTTATTACTGCAGGAATCCTAATTTGGATAGATTTATGAAGAACAAAATAAAGGATTGAGTTCATAACTTTTGAGCGTTTGATTCTTTACCTCTGCCTCTGTTGTAGCTACTTTTGTAACGAATTTAGTATGGCAACCCAGGCAATTTCCATTCGGTTCTTGATTGATTAAACAATTAGCTGACACTTGCTAATTCCACACAAGCGGTTTTTAGATCCTTTTTTGGTTCTTGTCATAACCTTTTCTTTTACCTTCAACTGTGTTAAATTGAAGAGATCGACTTTTCCTTATTTATAACCCTGAAATTATCAGCAGAACACCCTCAAACGACATAGAAATCATTGAAAATAAGTACGGAGCTTATTTTGATTGACAATCGCTTACCGTTTTTTACTAAACACACACGGAAGTTGCGATCAAAAGAAACCCTCACTGGGGTGCCCATATTTTCAAATACATCTTTTAGTTCATCTCAAATCAAGTAGTTTGATAGTTTGACAGGTTTTCAGACTAATAGCTTTACGAGTGGTCGTTTGTGTCTAGATTCAGTTGGTAAAAACATTCGATAGTTACGAATAAGATTCAAAGATTACAACTTAAAAATCTCCTTCCGCCTGCCTAATCACTGTAGCGTCTTGCAGGCGAAAATCATGGCGATAAAGGAAGTCTTGTGGTAGAGAAAGTACAATATCTGAGCGGGACTTTTTCATTTTTACAGCCATCGAATCTCTGAAATTCGTCGCCTTTAACTCACGAACTGCCCTAAATTGTCACCTGTCTCTTAACGAGATGGCTAAACAAATAAATATCCACCTCATTTGGGTGTCGGGCCACAGAGATATTAATAGGAATTGCATGTTCGATGAGCTCGCCAGGCAGCGTCCAACCCTATCGATTTTGCTGGACAAGGTGGATCTCGGCATGCATATAGGTTTAGTTAAACTGCTACTCAAGCTCAACAATTTCACCTTAACCATTGATACATAGATGGGCAGGGCACTGCATTATCGGCAGGCACGCCACTAGACTTGACCTCAACTTAAACTATTTCTGTAGAAGCTACATGGATGAAGAAGAGAGAGAAACCACTATTATACATCATCTTTGCACATGCGAAGCTCTCTCCTCTCGTAGGAAACTGCATTTAAGGGTTTACTTTTTCAACAATTTCGACGAACTGACTAATGCAAATATTAGTAGCCTCTAGCGCTTTATTACTAGCTCCTCCTGGTTCGGTGGGTAGGTCTTTGGAGAAGTTGATCTTATTGTAACACAATGGACCATACTAATCTAAGCGAGGTTGCATCTGGTACAGCCTGCCACTATAACCTAACCTAACCTACAATTAAGATACAGTCGACTCCCTCTAAGTCGAATATTCACGGGAGATCAAAATTAGTTTGAGTTAAAGGGATTTTTTGGAAAAATTCGAGTTAGAGGGAGGGATTAATGTACATATAAAAAAATCTGTGTTTTAATTTCGGTTGTTCTTTCAACAAATACAATATAAGCAAGTAATCAGAACTATTTATTAAAGCGGTTCTTATTTTTGAACATTCACGTGGCAACAGCAAACAATTGGCTGTAACGCTTAGGTCCATTAATGCCATTTCTGATGAAACATCTTAAGGATGTAGCTTTTACACAACATCCTGACATATCTTTTGAAGCGAAATTCTAAGCCAAGGCAACGCGAAATACTCATATGTATATTGTTGACTATTTGCTTTTATAAGGTCAACGGCCATAGCATAATCCCTATCCCAACACGTGTGTAAACACCATCCAATAAAAATAACAAAAATGTCACACTGAAACCATCAATATTCGCTTGCATGAATATAAAGATACATATCTTGTGTCCCATCATTTCCGAAAAAATAAAAACATGCTCATACGTATATACATACACATACATACATATGTATATGTACATACATATATACATATGTATACTTTAAGAGCACAATAAACAAAAGGAACTCTCTGCGCGTAGTATTCGCGTGAACAAATGACAAAACATAACAATGGTAATGTGTACCCTCCCCCTATTGTATTCTCTTTCAACCAGCATTTAATTGAATTTGTCCCCTGCCCGCTTTCGTGCCGGTGAACCAGGCAGCTTAGTATCCCTGACCTCTCCACATACAACCTACTTCAGTAGGAACAAAATGTAGATAATACAAATACGAATATAGACTTGGAAAAATTCAGTCGCCGCAATTATACCGCTCATCACTCACCTCTAGCCAGAAAGTCAAAAGCAAAATAGACAAACCAGTGGGGAGGATTGACAACAACAACAAAATATATATGTATGTACATACTCCCTATATCGCTATATGCCTACAAACATATATAAAATAGAAAGCAAGTGCATTGTCGCACTTACACAGATCCCCAGTTTATGCAGCAGTTTTCTCTCACCTCCCCCACGGTTACTGTTGCGGCATTTGCTTTAATTTCTCTATTTATTCTCTGTATTTCTCCCCTTCTATGGCACAGCATTCAGATGATGTTGATGATGGTTGGTGGTTAGTGGTGTTTACAGTGCAGAAAGTCAGGTTCGTGACTGATCCACCTTGGACTCATCTAATGGTGTTGTTGTTTGTTAGTCGGTCGATTGGTTCGTTTTTTTTTTTTGTTCGTGAAAAATTTTTTATTCAAAAGATACATCGTCCATCGTTAGCAGCATCATTATTATCATTATCATTATCAGGCAGGCGACTAGGATTTTATATAAAAAAAAAGGAACATGAATCCATATAGAGCATACGGTGGTGTTCAAATAAATTTCCATGACGATTACGCGATAGATTGATAGGTGGTTAGAATACGATGAGATGAGTGTACATACATACATACACATATCAGGGGTCGGAAACATTTTTGGATCCATGAACTAGAAAAATTTAAATAAAAAAAATCATACAGAGTGTCCTTTAAGCGAGATTCAATTGCTGACATACGAGGGTGGATCAATAATTCCCTAAAAGTTAAAACAGATGTTTTACAAAAAAAAAAAAAAAAAAAAAAACGCACCCAAATTTTTAGACCGATCTGTCAAATAGTTTTTTTGTGACAGCCATTTGAAACAGACGCCTACGAGAATTTTCTCTTCCACCAGGACAACACACCGGTGCACAAGAGCGCCGTCGCAATGGCAAGATTGCATGAATTAGGTTACGAATTGCTCCTTTCCAAAGATGAAAAAATGGCTCGGCGGTAAGAGATTTGAGTGGAATGAAGAGGTTATCGGTGAAACAAAGGCCTACATATTTTGAGGACTTCGAAAAATTGTATTAGTTGAAGGTCATCCAAAAATTGGAGAAACGTTGGACGAAGTGTATCGAGCTGAAAGGAGATCATATTGAAAAATAAAACGTTTTTTTTTACCGAAAAGAGTGTTCTTTATTTCAATTTTGAGGGGCTTATTGACCCACCCTCGTATAGGAGAAGATCGATTTAAAATAATGCACCCTATCCTATTTCATTTTCCAACATTCTAAGAAAGAATCTATGAAGTTTCATTCCTGTGTTGCATTTAGGTCGATCACGCACGTTACTTTTAGTGAAGAAAAGTAAAGCAATTCTTAAAAAAAATAAAAATAAACGAACATCGTACTCCAATGCAGATCCGCAGAAAAAAGATCTGATTATAGGTGAGTTCATAATTGTAAAAAAATTGCTGTAAATTTACCGCAGTAAATTCTGAAAATATTAATGAACGCAACTTCTGCAGCATTGCTGTCGCAGCAAAGCAGCTGTCATTTTAGCTGTCTGTACGTGCAGGCGGTATGACAGTGAATTTCTTAAATTAAAGATTTGAGTAAAAATTAGATTCAGAACCTTCCCCAAAACAATCCAAATTATGATAAAGCCTTCCATTTTCTATATTTTGAAATTGCCACTTACATTTTCGCTATCGTCGCAGCTGCGCATCAAAACAAAACGTCATTTGACGTTTATGAGCGCAAGTGATACCAATACATCTGGAAAAATTATGCAGCCTTTACATTAATGAACGCAAACTCTGCACAGCTGCGGTATTTTTACAATTATGAACTCACCCTATGAGAGACCGTAGATAGACTGACAATGTGTCGCGATTGTTTGAAGCTTTTTCATATCATTTCAGAGGATTTTTTTAACCATATTAGTGAAGACCACTTTTCTGAACCCCAAATCCTACAGCTTCGTTCGAAGAGTAATTCTACAATCAAAATCGAAGTTATTTTCCTACTCATTTAAAAGGTCACCCATAGAAACGTTGACAAAGCGGATGGATGGTAATTTTACTTCAATTCATAAATGAGGTGGACCTTGTACTCGTAAGCAAATAATTCGAGTTCTTTATGCAATATTCTCCTCGAAAAAGTGCGACTGATCTTCACTGGAGTTGATATTCTTGGATTTTTACACAGACTTTTGCAACTAGAAACGCCAGGCATCCAACACTTTAGTGCTGCTCAAGTGGTGGAATTTGATTGCAAATGGACTCATCACAGATGAATGAAAGTAAATGCTTGTCCCTAAGCACGATAAAGCGAAGCAATTAACAGGATCTTCCGACGAATACAAGCTTAGTAGCCAAGACTGTTTGCCATGTCTAATCTGATATTGAATATCTGGATAACAAGATGGAAGCTTGGTGACCTAGGCTTCAAGTTATGCTCGAAAGAATGTAAGGGTTGGCTGAGCCCAATTCATGTTAATGAATTCCTCTTGGCATTAACAGCAATGAAACGCACAGCCTATGCTGAAGTGAAAGGAAATGTATTACCAGGCGAGCAGAGGTTCTGACATGGACTTAATACTGGTCATGTACTGCCATCATTTAAAACACTCAAAATTTGCATAGATCTTGTTACTGTAAAACTAGCCAAATAAAAAACGACGACACCCCAGTAAATTGCATCACAAATCATAGCTTGTGGTCGGGTTTAGATCTTAAAAAACAAAAACTCTGCTATCTCTCAAACAAAACTTCACTGTTGTTAGCGTAGTTACGGGGAGGAAATAAAATGAACATCTGTTAAACCACTGTCCGACACTTCAGAAACGACGACTAATCTGTTTAGTTCAGTTAGTAATCACAATGGGCTAACTGGCCTCCGAACGGAATAGCACTTAGTTCAAAGCAACCCTTACAACACCTAGCCTAACCTTGGCCTGACTTGCATTTAATCATTTTTTTTTTTAAACTATGTATACTTCCTTTCTGTGTAAGTTTATCTCATGAAATTAACGAGCAACTCTAAATTAAGAAGAATAAAGCCCTATCCTGACATTAAAAAAAAGAAAGAATTATTTTCAACAATTTTTGCATATAACACAGAATACGTGCAGAAATTAGTGATGCACATTTTCCGAAACAGAAATCTCATTCCATACCTCCTGTCAAGTGAACGCGTTCCCTGATATTCATGCGCCTGGAAACATTCTCCATTAAAACAAATGAAAAAAATAGAACAAAATGAATATTAAAAAAATAAAATAAAACTTCAATGATTTCATTTCATATCCATGGCACAAAGCCATCCTCATTATGATATTCGTGATGATGATGATGATGATGGAAAAAAAAATCCTACTCCCAGCATAATATACAATAAAACGTTGCATATAGTCTTATATGGAAAAAAAAACTTTAATCGCGCTACATTCAATTCAAAGAATATGGCTTTGTAAGTATCTGGATACACATACTTTAACCTAGGTGCAGTAGAAACAACAGAAGCAAACAGTAGAACGCGAAAAAAAAAAACATGGAAACACTCTACGACAATGAAACAAGAGAGGAAACCATATCTCCGAGATATGTGTATATCTACCCTAGTAGATGATACTCTTCCTCTACGCCCCTACCTACACAGGGCTTTGTTTTTCGTTATCGTCCTCACTGTACTTACCTATCCTACTGATATACGTGTTACCATACCACAACCAGAAAGAGCGTTGTACGAGAACCATATTCAAAACGAAGCTAAGAATAATACTCTCTTTGCCATGTACTAGAATGATGTATCCCATGAGTGGCTTTGGTTATTTTATTTTCATCTATTGTACACTGCGCTCTTGCTTTCAACATGTGCAATCCGAATATGTAAATTAGTAGATCATATAAGTCATTTAGATAGTTATAGATACTTAAATGCACAACTAACCATGTTTATCAACATATGCATTTCTATGCCACTGGCCAACAAATTTCCAAAACAACTGACAGCAGTTTTGCTGGATGAATGTAATTTGAGGAACGAGTTGCATTATTCATCTATCTGATCATTATTCATCTATTTAAACAGTAGAACGTCATTTTAGGTCGATTCTCATTAAAAAGTTCTTTCACTCTTGCGAAAGAAATTTAAGGTGCATACATTACACTCATGATATTTGTAAGTGGTGTAACTGCCTTTTATTCACTTGACTCTTTTTGCAGCCAAATACTCTAACTTCTCTAGATTACTTAAAGTAACTTCTTTTTCGATCGTTGTCAGAGATACACTTATAGCTAGAAGAGAAAAGTAGCGTAAGTGTGCAATCCTTAGTCATTTAAAGGATGCCCAAAAATAGTACAAAAAAAAAAAAAAAACAACTTTAAATCAAAGTCTTTTTTTGGAGCAATAGTATCACGAGTAAAACGAACGAAGGTGACTTCCAAGGGGTTGCACGTTTATCTGCATAAATCAGGGACTTCACGAAACTGCACAGGAAATAATCAAAAGGTTCCAAATTGTACGATCTTATGTGGGAGACAGACTGCTGGTATTGATACCATAGTATAGCAATACTACGTTCTATACCACATGTCTGTCACTGCAATACTACGTTAAAACCGAGTATACCATGAATAGAACCTAGTATTGAGATTCGCAAATTTTTGGCGGTATACCACCATCTTATTGCTTGCAGCGCCACTTTCTTTCTGTTGGTGGTTCTTCATAGCTTCTTTGACAATTCAAAAACAAGCAATCACAGCGAAAAATGTTTTGAAAATGGATTAAGGAGGATAATTTTATCTGTATTGGAAACATTGAAGCAAGAGAAGTTTAGAGGAATTATATCGGCGAGCTACGAGGAGAAAGACGCAATACTGGAGTGTTGCAAAAAATGTGTAAGGAGCTGGAGGAGGCGCAACACAAATGTCAAAGTATAGCACGTAACGCAAAAGTCAACGTATACTACGAAGTGCAGTCTGTCAGGGGTTATAGTATTCACTATACCATGGTATTCATACCATGGTATCAATACCAGCAGTCTGTCTCCCACATTAGAAGCCAATTGGCATGTCCATTTCTTTGAATCAACTTATCGGTTTTGGTAGATTTATGGTACGTAGAGTCATATTTTTGAAGACACGTGTCCTTGAGAACTATTCCATTCCAATTTGAAAACTAATAAATCAGTGCGCATATTGGAGTAACGTTACGCGAAGTCCGTCGTCATTTTTGAAGAAATGCAGTCCATCAGCGTGGAAACTGCACCAAATAGAGCACTAAAAAAGGGTTATTACGTAGTAGTACATTAGATTGAAAAGGGTCCGAATGCGCTGGGATCCCTTTTTTATCTTAATAAAGAAAAGAGCTCTTCGCGGCTTGAGCGCCACACCCACTCATGAGAACGTTTACTTTGTTTATGGCAATACTTATGCCTTCTATTGAATACCGAAACAACATAATTTGAATTTTGATTACGAATACAGTCCGTCACGACCTCTTTGTTAGTCTTAAACACAGTTTTTTCAACAGTTTTGACAATTTGATAGAACTTCTTAAAAACGGAGGAAATATCTTTGCAGATATCGTAGATCTTATTGCATAATACCACGCCTACTTTACTTTATAAGGGATGAGTATCATACGCTCAAACTAACATGCCTTTACCGCTTTAAGCAGGGTTATAAGATCGTTACGAATCAAGTTGATCCATCAAATTAAGTTCTCACACATTTTTCGTTATTTCTAAATACACCTAAAAGTATTTATATATGCACGTATCTCTTATTGTACAACAAAAATAAAAGTTTTAAATAAAATATTTCATCGCGTACCAAATTAATGGGGTATCCCTTCTGACAGTCTTATACTTGAGTGCATGTTTGCTTTAATGACACGATGTGGCAGAACATACACATTTATAAGCGTAAATTTTGCATTCTACCGTCTCAACTAGGTGTAGATACACAGAAACTTCTACGAAGATATACTTGTGGGACACCCTTTTTATTCCATTAAAAAAAATAACATCTACTGTGCAAATATAGCAAAAAAAAATAGTCATACATACATCTATGTTTGTATCTACATCCATGAGAGACGAGTATGTAACGACGTGTGAACATAGCGCAAGTAAGCGCGCAGCAGTAGCCACAAAAAAAAAAAACAAGACTAGGGAAAGTCAAGTTTTCCCAACTTCAACTTGAAAACGCCAAACGTGGAACCCTTCTCTGCATCAACCTGTGTTGTGGTTCAATCGCTTTTTTGCATCGACATCCCCATATGGGTAGCTAGCCTGGTTCTCATCATAGTCAGCGTACCGCACGGATGTGTGTGCAAAAATGCATTCACACGGGATTTTCCTATTTTTCTCCCTCCTTCTCTCTCTGTTTCCTGAAACACTTTGAATTGTACTTATCCAAGGAAAAGAGAAAAAAAGTGGAAAAATCAAGCGGAAGACTATAAAAAAAAATAATTTGTGAATGCAAAGCGTTCCCAGTGAGCTACCTACTCGTATGTACATACGTATGTATCTAACTAGATATGTTGGTATGTATGTACATACATATGTTTTTAATGAAGATCATTTGGACTTTACGCTAGAGTAGCTTAAAAGTATCTACAAATTGTGAGAACATTTTAGATTCTACCGTAGAAAATGTTAAAAAAAAAACACAACAAGCATGGATGCTGTTGCACCCTATATCTATAGGTAAAGGGTGTTTTTTAAGAGGCGCCGAGTTTCCCATACGGATAACTGTGAAACTAGCTGCCATTTTTTTAAGTGTCAACGTTTTTATTTTTAGTAAACTCTAACAATTCATCATGAATAGATTTATACCGCAAATTGTGGAATAATATGTATGTGCTAATCGTTGTGCTTTGGATAGATTTCGCACTAATTTAATGCTATATGAAATTAGGCCAACAACAAGAATGAGACAAGTACGTTCCGAATTAAACATCGCCGCAGTTGAAAACCTAAATTTGTTAGTCCGCAGGCGTGCGCAGGAGCTTCGGATCGGTGCATCCAAAACTTGGTACATTTTGCGAAAAATTTTTTAGCCTAATCCCTTACAAGATTCAATTAATGCAAGAATTGGAAACATCATGGCCTGCGCCTGACCTTCGCTGAATGGAATTGCAAGATAATTCGGTAAAAATTGTGTTCAAGGATGATAGGTCAACAAGCAAAATTGTTGTATATGGAGTGAGAACATTACGCAAGTGACTTTCCAGACACCACTACATCCACAACGCTTATTTCCCTAAAATGAATCAGAAACCGTGGTTACAGTCAATGATGACCGATACAGGAAGTTGATCAACGAATATTTGTTTTCAAATTTACGGGACATCGATGTGAGCTGCATATATGGGGTTCCAAAAGAATGGGGCTACGCGTCAGATTGCGACAAACATCATCGATTGCTTGAAATCAAAGTTTGGTGAGAGAGTGATTCCAAGATTGGGACCTGCAGTTGGCCACCAAGATCCTTGGAAGGCAATATATTGCGAGTTATTGCAGATATGCGGCCCCAAATGAACGAAAAATTGGTCAAAAAATGGTAGCAAAGTGGTCAAAAAGCGTATCCTCTTTACGCGGTTGCTGTGCTCATATCCCCGATATCACATGCTTTATGATAAGAAAATTGTCTTTAAAAAAAAAAAAAAAACTTTTTCAACATCAAACTGATGTGCTGAACATATATGAACATACTATGTATCTAAGTCAGTCAGACTTCCGATCCACAGTAGCGTCTTCCAAGCGGAGGTCCTAGCAATGACACCCGCCCACGAGAGTACAATGAACGTAGTTTGACAAGAGGATATCACCTTTTTCATTGACAGCCAGACAGCGATAAAAGCGATATCTACTATGGGAATAAAACCGAAGCTTGTGAAATGTTGCCGAGAAGATCTCAGGGTTCTTGGAACGCAGGATAAGGTAAAACTCTGGATATGGACATGAAGGAGTACCAATGCCGACGGTTTTCTTCCTCCTTCGCTAAGCCCACCAACCTAAGCGAACCTAGATCAAAAGCCAATATGGACTTCCGTTCGATAGTGAAAAATATATTTACCGCTGTTCATTTTTCCATTTCCATATCACAGTTCGTCGTAAAGAGTCCTTAAGCGCGCAAAGAGCTCATAGCAATTAATAGTGTAATAGTGGCTTTATTTGTGACTCGAAAAGTACCATCCATTGACTTTCTGAGCATAAAAATGGGTGAATGAGTAGGCTTTAAAAATTGTTCCAGAGGATTTATAATCAACCAACCCAACTCACCCTATTAAAGTAGCTTCTCTCGTCATTCCTTTTTTTTTTTTTTTAATATCTCATCAGACTTAAGGATAATTTTTCTGGCATCAATGGAAAATTAAAAAAAAAAAAAACTTTTATCATAGAGATTTCTTCTCCGTATAACTGGATATTCTGATTCATTATGTCAGAGAAAAAAAAATACTGTAGCCCTTTAGTGGTCTTGCAGCAGCAACATAAAACACATTGAGCTTCAGAGACGAACACGATTGCATGAAACTATTTCTTTCACCACAATGACATACCAAACAAATGGTGAACGTATCTATCTCTCAGTGGGTGTATGTGTACGTTTTTAATGGATTTTGAATCCTTCTTTCTTCTTTTTTTTTGCCGCCTAGCCTAGAGCTCAGAAAACGTCATAAAGCCATATAAAAATGTATAAAAAAAAAAAAACGGGGATTGTAGAAAAACTGAAGGGCGCTGTAGCGGCGGTAGTCGTGCACTTGGGGTATTGTGTGTAGGATGAAGGAGCTTTTTGCAATCTTTCGAGTGGATTCTTGTTATATTATGTTATGTATGCCTGTTTTTGCTTCATTCCTTTCGTTGCTTTATATCCTTCTTATTTTTTATTTTTTCGCATTTTCTTCTGTATAGGACAGCAAACTTTCGTTGAATACTGAATGGATGCTTCATTCATTTCAGTTGGATACATACGAGGATCTACATAAGAATATTGTTTGAAGGACCAAAAAAAAAAGAAGAAATTATCAAAGAAAACAATAGTATCTACTTATGTATTCATACATAGCATACTCATCTCCTGGTGGTTATTAAAACTCAGAATTAAAGAAAAATGAGCTTAAATTTAAGATACATTTAATGTCTATAACAGAGGGTTTCTTGAGGTCAAAGAAATAAACTTAAAGAGTACAATAAGATTCTTTTTGTGAAACGTAGATAAAGGGCGATTAGTATCTATAGTGAAAATCTAGGTTAGTTCTGCGAGCATCCAAACAGACGTCTCTTTTGAGTGGCTTTAGCTATTTATCTATATTTTAAGGAGAACATTTGCGTCATTACGGTGTCTTCCATAATGCTAACAAAAATATTGCTGAACCGAATTACAGAACATCTTGATTCTACACTCAATACTGAAGAAAACTTTCGCTCCGGAATGTCCTGCATCGAGCATTCGTTTTATCTACTGTTTACTTTTAAAAATTTGCTCATCATAGCCGACAAGGTCACTTAAGCTTTATAAAAATATAATATTTGGATGCCGTAGCAGATAGGTCGCAAGAGCACACCATTTTCATGTTTACCTGGCAACTGCGCAAATACTTACCAAAAAATTTATTTTGACACCGGAACTCTCGAATTCTCTCCAACAAGGGATATTTTCAGAAAGCTTCAACCGTCAGCAATTCGAAAGCCGAATCAACCGAAATGCAGGCAATACTGGGGCACTATTCCAGCGTCATAAAATCACCTCTCCCAAGAGAAGATCAAATATATTAAACAAAAAACAATCTAGAGAATCGCAAGACTTTTCGAATACAAAAATACGTACAGATTTGTTGGAATTATTTACCATCTTTATATCCACCTGACTATTTGTAACAGCTTGTAATTTTTGCGTCGAGTCTGATGTTTATTCTCCCACCGCTGGAATCGCTGAATGCTGGACAAAAATCCTAGTTTTTTTGCAGTGTTATTGTAGAGAAGGTATAAGAGAGGCCCAAGGATACTCCCTTGAGGAACTCCGGCTTTAAACTGTTTTTTGTTTTCGTGCATGTTGGATTAGTTTGTCAAAATTACATACATACATATGTATGCATCGGTTTCGGTTTCCAGCTGATACGGCGTCTCAATAGAATGACTGACTTACATATAACGTCTGACAAATATTGTACATATGACCACAATGTAAACCAACCATGGAGAACTTAATGTCTTTTCAGACCGCTACATCTTTTCATACATACATATGTATGTACATATGTATGTATGCATGTAGGTTCTATAGACAAATAGTTTACCAGTAGAACTCCAGAACTGCGAGGCGCTAGACATGTTCGAAAACAAGAAGTGTGTAGAATTCCCCTTGTTCTCCAACGAGTAGTTTAAAAATAAGCTTAATAGTATTTTCAATCAAATTTGTGAAACCTGTGCAATATCTTTAATGTATTTTAAAAATTTCTATAACGACCGTCCCTCTTGCACAAGATTTAAATGTAAGCACTAAAGTTGTTAGTAGAAACCCCCCTTTAACTAAAGTATTTTCACTGAAAACTGGCAACATCCCATTCACACATTCTATCAACGCACTGTTCCTAAAGACACTAAGCGATACAAAAAAAAAAAAACACAAAAATCTCCCCTATTCGATGCACCTACAGCGCATACACTAAATCTACGTATGTATCTGTTTGGTATGTGCTTATGCTGTGGTGTTGCCCCGACTTTGACCGAAGTGGTTTTTCATGGGGAATGCACGAGTATACCGGCCCCATGATCTATCAATGCTGTTCTCTAGCATTGCATTGTATGTACGAGTATCTAAATACATAACCATACCCACAGATATTTATGTTCATCGCTTCGGCGGCGTGAGACTTTGGCACACATCGTATTATAAGTCCGCGGCGGATCTCCTCGCCCATTTGTGCGAGCTATATGTGGCATTAGATGTGAGATGTTGATGTTGGTTATGTGTGGCAAGGCTGTATGTCTAGATGCTTTATGAGCCTAGGTTAGGGCTACCATGCATTTGATGGTTGTTTCTGTGCAACGACACCATGAAAGCGGCGTCGTCGTCGTCGTCGTCGCCTAGTTTCTTTTCTTTTTTCTTTTTTTGTATCTCATTCTCTTGTTATTCTTGTTTATCATGTGAATAGTGCAACATATGGGGTGGTGGATAGTGAATGAGAAGGAGGAGGTGGAGGAGGAGGAAGAGTGAGCTTCAAGATAGAAGACAACACAACAAGAATTGACTTTCATAATAAGTGGAGATAAAGAAGTGTATTCATGAGCTCAGCTGAAAAACAAGTTCTGAAGTAGTGTAGCGTGTAGAGCCAAGAGCAGCAAATCGAGATGACAGCCTTTGCAGTATAAGCACCACCATTACCAGTGTGTTCTAGTACGAGGAGGTGTACATAGTATGGAATACATATTTCGTACATATGTGTACACGTACATACATGTGTACATATGTATACGTCGAAAGTGTGTTTGGTTATGGGGTGTGGTAAACAACGTTTGCTTTCTGTCTTGTGTTGTGTTGTTTGCTATCGCTATGCTGCGCTGCGATATGGTCGAGTTCAAGGAGATTAACAGCAAAGGAAAATAAAAAGAAAAAAAAAACAAAAACAGAATAGTGTATGCCAAGTCATGGCTGAAACTTTGGTTTAATTATGTTGTAGAATGATAGCCCCACCACCTTCTATGTATTCTTGTATATTACTTAACAACCGAGTAAGCTGATAAATCACAGCTGAATTCAACGAGATATAGCGTTGCACTTTCGTTCTTAGAAGATGGAAGGGACCGAAGGCGAAAGAAAGTGAATAGAATTTGGCACCTGAACTCAATGAAAGTGGTTGGTTGTGGGTGGTTTCATGAAATAGTTATTCGACGTGCACATGCCTGAGGGATTTATTTGTATTTCAATTCACATCATCTGAAAAGCTTGCAACGTATTCAGGGCTACCTGAGGTAATAAATTACTACCTAAAACCTAAGCAAGTAGTAGAGATCTCAATTCAACGGTCATAAACATAAAAATATTTGACACAAATATCCCATACATACATATGTAGGTATGTACATACATATATAAAAGTCCAAAGGTCTTGATTCGTGCAACCATCAATGCGTGACCTACAGTTTAATGTTGGATCCGTTATTACTTTTGAACATTCACGAGAGGTGGGACTGCGAAAAAACTTATTGAAGCTTTATGGGACTCGAACCTGAATTTCCCTCTCAGTAAATATGTGAGTCCCGTGACTCAGTGCTTTGTGCGTTGGATTACTGAGCGGGAGGTTCGGGCTACGAATTCCAGAAAACACCAACAAGTTTTTTACGGTTCCACCTCTTGCCAATGTCAGACATGCTGCAGCTAGATTATTTGTCCAATTCCTAAATATAAATATAAGACATCCTTATACTCGTACAATCTTTTTGCGAACTAGCAGCAGATGTTTAGCTTTATTCAGTTTTTTTTTTTCAGTCACATGTACAAGGAAGCAAACACTTTTATCCCATTTTATTGGAATTTCCTCTTCTTGCGAAGAAAGTCGAGTTAGCTTCAATGTGGGGAGCTTAACAGCAGCGAAGATAGGTCACCGGATACACGTGCGAAGGCAGGACAAAGAAAGTGTCAGAGAAAGTGACGCAGCATTGTCGATCTCTCTATAAGCGTCACAGATAGCAGTGTTTTTTAACACAGTGCCCCGTTAGGACACCAAAAGTTGTCTCCAGTCTTTTCTACAGCACGAATGCCGCTGATTTCGCACTATATCTGGTAGCATTCGTTTGGTCTACCTGCATAGTGGAGATTCATGCCAGGCAAAGAAATCTAATTCTGTCGATGGAAGCCTTGACCGAGGTTCAAGGAAGACCCAACGCAGATTCAAAACTAGAAAACAAATTCTTTGAGCCTTTTCTAGCAACTTCATCGGAGATCTAATTCTTTTTATCCTAGTATGTCCTACGACCTAGACAAAAATGAAAGAATTCACCTGTTTCCACATTTCATCAAGTTATCCTTCTTGGAAGCTTGATAATAACCCATTCCTTTGGAAAACGTTTGCTCTATTTTGTTTTCCATACGAGCAGATGTAGCAGTTTTTTCTCAGTGTGTACAGTGTGTTCCAGAAAAATTACTTGTTTTACTTTACTAACACACACCCACGTTTATAGTCAAATTATTTTCTGCGTTTAGTTGCCCATCGCTCATTGTTTTCATTTCCTCAGTATATTTCCATACTTCGACGGTATAACATCATTACAAAACGAGTGCCGTTTTTAAAAAGCGTTTCGAAAGTATTTTCTTGGTAACCTACCCAAAAGGGCCGCGAATGAGTCGGCAACAAAATATTTAAAAACATCAGAGACATTTGTGAGAAAGTGGATAAAAAGGTATTACGGAATGCGGTAATGTCGATGATGGACCAGGTAAGGTGACCAAAGCAATCACATCCTGCAAGGACAAGGACGTTTGGCAAAATTTTGCATCAAAAACAGGAGTATCAAACCTAAACCGCTACTGACCCAAAAACATATTGAAAAGAGGCTGCAATCCTAGTCTTGATTGCGATACGCTCATCGATCCGTCTCCAGGAGCCTGCCGATAGCTATGTACGTGCAAAAGCTTTTCTGCCATTTGCCGGACGTTGGTATGTGCCCCTGCACTGTGCTTTCGATTATTTGTTCTTCTCAGGCAGGCTGGTCTCAAAATTGTGGCGGCACATAGGGATTCTGAAGTTGATGATATGGGACGCGCTTGCTTATTCTGACTAAGTTGGGGTGGTTGCTGTTAATCAAGCAACCGTACGAAAGCGAATAAAAGCTAACATAAAATACTGATCGCGTTACTATCCCAAATCAGCTTCGGTTCTCTTTCGGACTTTTTCTAAAAGATACTCGCATGCGTGTGTTTAGACATCCAATAATCAGAGTAAGTGGTGAAATTAAAAATTACATTTGAATATAGCTTTTCATATGATAGCCCGAGTAGTTTATTGACAAATATCAAAGAAGTAAATCGATATTCATGTCCAAATGTAAACCAAGTATGAATCGCAGTAGCTTTGTGTGGTCTACACTTAAAGTTGGCAACAAAAGTTCGCCCGCAATCAGAATCAAAATCCAACTGAAATAATTATTCACAAAAGTTTGGCATCATTGCGATTACTATGCCCTATGCGTGTGCATTTATTGCATAATTTTCTGTATTCGTACACACCCGCGTGTGTTCACATAAAAACTGCAATTATATAACGCTGCACAGGCAAATACATGTACATATACTCGTACAAGCTCAATGCCTTTAACAAAAAAGAGTTCAAGGGGTGCTCTGCTCTGCTGCAACATGAATGCATAAAAACACAACAAAAGCACACATACATATAATGCACATCTGCACTTTTTCATTCGCCTGACCTTCGTGTCCTACCCCACTAAAGGGAATGTTGTAATACCAAAACAAAAAAGGACTTCAAGTACAAGAAAACAAGTACATACATTGAACTCTGAAAAGGAATTCACCACGGCGCATGTAAATTTAGATCAAAGAGAGAGGGAGAGAGAGAGAGAGGAGGAGGAAAAAAAAATCAGATCCATTCACTTGGCTGACGATATGATTATTTATATCGCCGAGACCGTTGACGAGTCAAGGACGCACACTGCCCCCACCGAGCAATGACAAAAAATAATAAATACAGTTTATTATTTTTAAGAATTCAATGAGATACATACATATGTATACACACGAGTTTCATTCAACACGAAAATGAATGCAAAGATACTTCTTGCGCACCTCGTTCACACGATACTGTCAAGCATGCAATTACTGCAATGAAAATTGAATCAATTACAAACAACTTTGTGTGCCCCCCCCCCCCCCCCCCTTCGGTTTGGATTTCTTAGAAAAAGTGAAATGGAAAACGAAGAAAAAAATATACTGCTTATCATATGGGCAAGACTCCAAAATTTATAAGGCGCGCTACAATGGAATGAAATGGAGAAGGGGTGGTAAGCGAAGGTTTGGAGAAAGGAAAATGGAAGGTTTCGCATTTCCGCTTACAAATGTGTTTGCGCTAGAGGGAGTGGGTATGTTTATACTACGGCTTTTGGGCGTTGCATTTACATTTGCCAAATAGCATACACTCACACAACCGATGATTAAGGAAAAACAAGAAGAAAAGCCGCCAAAATGTCTAGATGGATAAAATTTTGGCAAACAAAACCCATCTCTCACAAGGAATCATAAATCAAACATACCCACGTACGTACATATGTATATGTAGATACAACATCCACTTAATGCTAGGGAGATACCAAACCAAAAAAGCAAGGAGAGCTAGGGTATAATTTTCAAGGGAGTTTATGTAAAAGCATAGATCCCATTCGGGGACGGATTGTATAACATCCACATGCCGTATTCTTCGTATCTTGAGAATGACATCTCATCATGATCGAGGAAAAAAATTGGAAACACATTTATTTAAATACGTTCGCTGCCTTTTTTCAATTTCATACTTTTTTTTTGTTTTGGAATAAATTTTATTAGCATTGCTTAAAGTAGATGTGGTATTGGGTAAAAATTATACGCATCCCGCATTACAAAAAAAACTTAACAAATGGACGGAGGACCAATAGTTTGACCGAGGAAATATGTGCTCAAGCCTTTTCAACACCTATCGATAGACGATTAAATAGCTTGTTTTCTCAGAAACTAAACACGAACTAAAAAATTTGAGTTTGGTTTTCCAAACGATTTTAAAATATCCTCGCTGAATTTAAAAACCAACCAAAAAGTTGGCAGAAGAAACCAAATTTGTTTGCCTACAGGTATCTAGACAATTCTTTAAAATTATTATTAAAAGCGTTGGAAAAAAATTCTTTAAAAATTTTTGTATGCGACCTCTTGCCGATCCAATCGGTCAAATGAAAACAGACTCAAGCCTTAGTAACGAAGAAATTTCCACATGAGTTCAGCTTGAATTGTGACTTTATTTAAGTGGTTAAGAGCCGAAAACTCCACCGGAGCAAAAGGTATCCTTTTAAATTAGAAAGAGAAAATAACACACAAAATAACTTTTATTCCAAATCGTTTTCTTATTTTAAAAATCAATTCATGTCATCAATTCTTGACAATGAGTGCGGACATATGTATGTGTGAGCACCGCGGCTGCTTTCGATCAAATGCATTTTGGGCCTTATGTCACGAATAAGTAAGTAGTTGCTGTTCTATTAGCATAAACCTCCCAACAGGAATGTCAAATCTCACGATCTTGTAAGCCAATTGATAGTTCCTATTTTGACAAATTAACAAATGCAAAGTGTCAAAATGTCGACATGCAACTGTAGAGCTCAATCAGCGAAAAACTAACACAAATGTTGATCTTATTCTTTTGATTCGTGCATCAACTGCATCTTATATGGGTGAGGGTCAAGATTTCTTAGCAAAATGTGTCACGTTATAAATAGACAGAGCCGTAATCTCTACGAAATATGACGAATCGAAAAATTTGATTCTTCTGGCACACATTCGCTTACAGCAGCGAAATTCACATCAGTATACATTTTCTCTTGGTGCTGTTGCATCATTTAGAGGAAATATGCTACGAACTCTATCCGAATGACGTGTGACTTGCTCAGATAGAGGATTTTGGGGGCCAATAAATTCACAGAGTCGTCTATAAGTTTCGCGTTTATTTAAAAGAAAATTTGGATAGTTTGGCAGCACTGTTCAAGCGTGAGTCTATTCAGGACGATGTGACAGACTATACTTAACATAACTATCAAAAAAGGAAAACAAAACACTAAACTAAACTAAAAATAGCAGCTCGATTTGACAGTTATCTCTCCTTTCGTCAATTATTTGTAAAAAAAAAAAAAAAATACACTTTAAGCTTCTTTTTAGCGCCTCGAATGCAATTTCTAGATCGCCGCTGTAGTTTGGAATAAGGTTAAAAGATAGCGGTTTCGTCTGCATTAGAACTATGATCAGGAACAGATCAGGGCCCAATAGACATCAATACTCGACGACGAAAATGGTAGTGGGCTGAACACACATTGCGAAAAGTGGACAATTCCATAGAAAACTGCGCGATGCAATGGAACTTTTTAAACCATGATGCCAAGAGCATGTACACCGCGAAATATATGGCACAGAACGGTGGAACGAGTTAGAGTTCCCCTCGCATCGTGAATCCATCAGAAATTGTGTTTAAGGGTCATATCCTCTAGCTTTGCCTTGGCGAGAATAATATGCCTTAGAGCTCTCTCTCCAGAACAGTTTCTTTTAAGAATCTGAGTACGTATGAGAAGCGGGTCCATGGTTGGCATATCCTCAACTGATACTTGGCACTTGCCCAGGTATGGTTCAGTGCCATAAAAGATTCCAGAAGATGCGGAGACTCACTTGACTCGTTGCAGAATCTGCAAAGGTGTTCATTTATTATCCCTGAGTTTGCAATGCCCCGTTAGAAAGCCTGTGAGGATTCGTAGGTTGTTCCTGTTAAGGCATATGCAGGCTTCAAATCTTTTCCGATTATAGTGTCCCAGTAGTTTCTTGCCTACGGAGGCAAGACAAAAATCGTAGGCGTAGTAGAGACCTTAGGATCCATAAGGGCAAACAACCTAACTTAAACAGTAGTTGGTAATCAAGTCAAGCAATGCTATATAGCCTGAAATTGTGATTAAGCCGTATAACTTATTCCATATCTACACAATCAATAAAAGTTTTTGGCACGTTCAGTACTACAAAAAATATAAAATTACAGTCTAATCCCTCTAAGTCGAACCTCCTAACTCGAATTTCCCTCTAACTCCTAGTTTTCGACCCTTCGTTGCCTTCCCTTAAAAAGACAAAAAAGTATACATTCATCCGTCCCTATAACTCGAATTTTTCCAAAAATTCCTTTAACTCGAACTAATTTTGATATCCCGTGAAAATTCGACTTAGAGGGAGTCGACTATATTTACGTTTATAAACGTAAAAATAGCCAAGGTGAAATATTTACACGTACTGTAACCTTTGAACGATGAAACAAAATCAATCCATTTCGGATGGCATGCCAGTATGAGTAAATATCAAGCCATATGCTTTGAACACCAACAAGATATACATAGGTATTTAGATAAACATATCTAGGACACTTTCGTCAAAAAAAAATTAAAAATAACGAGTATGAACGCGAAATATATTTTTTATTCATAGTCATTTCCATCACTATCTCATCTATCATATGCAGGCTGCTTAAAATAATATCTTTACTTGAGTGATTCTCTCTCTTCGTCCCAGCAATTCATGCATATAACTACTCAAAGCTTAAGAAATCTATAAAATGTAAATATACGAGTATACATATGTCGAGTACGATGTGAATTTATTAAGATACATAATAAACGTATGTATCTTCAATAGAGTGCTTTAAACATTACACACGTTGGTTGACTTTCACATTCGAGTGCTGTGTGCACAGCACTCTTGAGTAGCATGAAAATAGCACGAAACCAAGCAGCAACATATGAATGAGATACTATTGCTAATTGTTTCTCAGTTTGTTGGCGGTTTTTAGTCGTTTCTTTTTTGTTTTATTTGCAGATTTTTTCAATAACTTGGCAGAAAGCATTTTGCGTTGGCTTCGTAAATAGTTATTATGTGTGTATAGTGAAAGATGATTGACAGTTTGGATGCGGTATAGAGAGACACAGGGAAAATTCCGATTTATGAATAATGATGCGGTTGTTTTTGTGCGCCGATGTTTTTGTGTGGGGATATATTTATATATTTTTTTTTTTTTTAAGTAGACGATGTAGCGGCAAATGAATAGTTTTCTCTATTGTTTTCGAATAAAAAAATGTATTATCTGCATTTGTAAAGCTATGAGATAAATTTTTTCATTGATTTATGCACTTTCACGTATTGGTCATACTTTAATTGTGTTTAGTCCGCATAAATGTTATAAGCAACAAGCAGTGCTTAAGTCTTGGTCTCACCAAACATTAATTAAATATGATTGACAGCATGCAGAAATGAGTTGTCTGATTAATAGAAGATCCAACACTAACATTCAACGTCCAAACACTGGCCAATCGTAGGCGGTTACCGCATTTATGTCAGTACTAGAGATACTACCATGGGATATGTTTCAAAGAACTCAATGGAAATTTTGTTACAGAACAATCAAGCTGTGAAAATTATTCGTAGAAGAGATATTTCCATAACACTTGAATCCCCAGTAATTCATAGACAGAATAAACAGGTGTGTCCTCAAGCTTGTATTCGAAGATTTAAGTTTATCGCTTGTTGTTGTTTGGAACATGTTTTCAACTAAAAACAACAATTCAAAATAGACGACGATAGGAAAACGAAGTGAGGATAACAACATCCAAGCTTAAACACAACAAAACTGCTGGACCCGATAACCTACCGGCTGAACAATTCAAAGCAGATGGAGATGACTTGGTTGAGAGTATAAATACCCACCAGGTCATTTCCAAGATTTGGTCAGACGAGTGTATGATGAATGGAATCTCAGCATCGTTCGCTTGAACCACAAGAAAGGAGACCCTCTCAACTGCGGTAATTATAGAGGCATCAGTCTCCTCAAAATCGCGTTCAAGATCTTATCTGTCATACTGTGTGAACGCCTATAACCCTTCGTAAACAACTTGATTGGCCCCTTTCAGTGTGGTTTCAGGCCAAGAAAGTTCACAATTGATCAAATGTTCACACTTCGGCAGATTCTAGAGAAAACTCAAAAAAAAACTCCGATTAAGTCCGCACATGACAGCATAGAGAGCCATGTCTAGATTTGGCATCCCTGCAAAACTCGTCCGTTTGTGCAAGATAATGATGGAGGACACTCGCTACTTTTTCCAGGTCGGTAACGATCTCACCGAGATCTTTGATGTCAAAAATTACTTAGACAAGGTGATGCGATATTATGCGACTTCTTCAACCACATTCTTGAAAGAATTATGCGAAATTCACAAACCAAGACACCGGAGGTACAATCTGCAAAAAGTCTGTGGAACTTCTAGCGGACTTTCTTTAATGACCGGATTTCAAGGGTTTCCACAATTGCAAATCTCCTTGCGTGAGAGTGATACTTCGATAAGAAAATGCAAAATGCAGGCACGTTCCTATGGATTTGCTGTTACCGACTTTGCTTACCGACATTTAGGAAGGCTACTTCTATCTACTCAGTCTTTGAAGCAGAGATCTACTTAGTCGATTAGTATTTACACTCATGACAACACATGCTTTTACATACTCAGTGGTGAATGGCTTCCAAATTTAAACTCATGTACCAGACTGAACAATATGCCGTACGTACCTGAAAAGATAAAAAAACAAAATACAAAAATTAGTAATGGATATTTATTTTCTACAAAATTTTAACGTGAATATACTAAGAAAAAACGCATTCAAAAAGCTTAGAATCAATCGGAACGAATCATACATATGATTTCCATACACCAGTCTTAATTTCGACCAAAAATAATTTTTCAATTCCCATAGTTTCTGCACACTCACTTTATAAATCTTTTGTCAACATTTCCCAGCGTTGTTCAAGCTTAAAAGGATAAATTATCGCGGAGGCTTGGCACCAGAGTTCCCAGATTTTCTAAATGAATTTCCCCTTTTTCCCCCTTTTCTTCATTCTATTGTCCCCGCAATATTCCCCCTTTTTAGCAAAGGAACAACGCGTATTGAGCCTCTATAATACATTCAAATTCAGCCTTATCGAGAAATCTGTTCGGAAAAACTTCCGAAACGATAAAAAAAAATCCGATCGGTATTAACCCATGGACTTGACTTGATACTTAAGTCTTTGTTGACAACGAAGATTTATGCATATTGGTGACTTATTATTATAAGATTTTATGATTTTGAAAGTAATATTTCAAATACGCGTTTTCTCCTTTTTTTGAGACAGTTTCCCTTTTTCCTCTTTTCTGCGCAAAAAGCGCCAATCTGGGAACACTGCTTGGCACTAAATATCTGTCAATATTGCAAGAGCGTAAGAGTAACCAGCGTCGAAATAACGTACAAAATACAAATACGAATATCGAGGGCCTAGTTTCTCGCGATCATTCTTGTTGTACGTGTTACATTTTTTCGTCCAAATTAAGGGATCGAAGTTTACAGCCATATCCGGAAGGCTTTTGTTTTTTTTAGAAACTTTCTCTTTACAGTTATAAGTATCTGACATTTGTCAGACCGCCTTTGAACAAATGATTTTGCTGTTTTCTCGGACTCGAACCTCCCGCTCAGTAGTCCAAGGCACTAACCCACTTAGCCCCGGTGCGAAATAACACGCACTTCAAAAATAAACCAAGAGATGGCGCATCCTACACATGACAATACATTATAATATAAAATTGATCCTAATACCTACATAACTAACAAACTTTGAACAGCTGCTCGAGTTGTGTGTGATGTGTTTTTCACGCTAATGGAAGGGGCTTGCCTTATCTAAAAGGCATGAGATGACCTGACAGTCTAAACCTGTTAAAATAATGCATTTTCATTCAAACATCTTTCTTGTTTTTGTCTAGATACGTTCACACCAGTGTCAAATAAGCAAACGTGTGACATTTAGCGGAGACTGAGCAGCACAATTCTAGTTAATTGGCAGTTTGTCAATTAGCAGTTATAATACAGAATTTCCATTTAGAACCTTATTTCTCCTGCCATTATCGTTAAGATCATAGCTCTCTCAAGGGACTATTATTTACCAAGTAACAAAACAACATCGCTAAAGAAGGCGTTGAACTTGAACTTGAAATCAAGTTATGCAAAACGAAAAACAGAACCCTCAAGAAGAACTTCACCATAAACGCCTTCACGAGCCATTTCTCTTAGCAGCCGTACTTTTGAACCCTCACAATCACATATCCTTCAACCTAAACACAGAACAAGAATAAATCAAATTGATCCACAAACAAATAACCAAATCAACGAAAAAAAATGTACAAAAACTTCTTAATAAAATATTTTGCAAAGGTTTCAGAGGCGGGGGTTTTTATATGATATCTCCTTGTATAAATATAGACATACAAAACGTTTGCAAAATAATAAATTTCCTTTTTTTTAAGAAAATTTTTCCAATTTTCATTCCACATATGAGTAACGCGTGATAAATTACTTTTTTTCTTTTTGCTACGAACAATTTAAATAGAATGAGAATTTCATCTCGTTTTTTTTTTGGCTTTTTGCGGGACAAGAAAGTTCGAGGAAATTTCAAGGACTCCAATGTGTAACAGGTGATATTTTTTTATATTAAAATAGATCATGGTCCCTTGTGTTGGTGAAAAACCTGGTTAATGTGCCTCATATTTCATGGCGTAAATTAATTTTCGAGGCAATGAATGATTTGTGTGAGACACATGAACTCTATTAATTAGTCATTTTTGTGATTTATAACATTCGCAAGATGATTTTTAAAAGCAGAGTACCACAAGCAGATAACTCATAAAGCAAGTGGTGTGTTCTAAGATATTCTCTCTGGAGAAAACGTTTTTTGAGACTGCTTTGAAATATAAACACGTTCGATTTTAATTTCGATAAGATTAATTATGGCAGGCGAATTAAATTATAGATAATTTCCTTTTCTTGTAATTTTTTTGCAGTAGGCTCTAAAAACGAGATATCCTAAAGATTTTTACAAATCCACATCTATGGCACTTACGAATATATGTACACTGTCATTCATAAGTTTCCGGCCTATTTCTCGCAAGCTCGATGGTAACCATGTTACTCTAATATTTGCTTCTTTATTTATTGTTCCATCGATATGAATGAGGTTTCCAACATCCCCAAACCATCGTTGAACCAGCTGCTGAACTCTACACAGATTTCTGCAGCTGCAAGTTGTCAATCCCTCTTGCTTTAATTTGGGTTTTCAGCTTCTTTTCCGGGTCTTCCGAGTCGATGCAATAGCACGCACTGTATGCCCTTCTTTATGCAAGGTTAGTTCAACTTCACTTTTTTCCTTGATACTCCCAACTAAGAATTTTTTACTCTCTATCGGTTGACTTTAAAAATTTCAAGAAATTGCAAGACTAACTGACCCCGGAAGAATGTGCAACCTACTTTTATAGTCCATGACATTAAAGCAACCAAAGCAACAGACTCAGAAGAACATCCTGTGGATTCAGGGATTGAAATGTGTTTGAAATCTCCAGGTACGTGTAGTGCATTTCAATTTGAAGTGGTAGTTATTCTCAAGGCTACGTAAGCGCTGAAAGTGAGGTCGTTTCTAATGGGGATGTCGCTATGAATGTATTTTAGCAGGGCATCTGGATCAGAGCCAGGCGAGCTAAGACCTTCCAAGAGGAGTTGCAAAGACATTTCTCACACACTATGTGAATGCCACGGAATAGCTTCGCGATAGAATGCAACATTTAGACAAATTCTTTTACAATAATCAAGAGGAGCTACATAGGAATGGGAAACGAGTACCTTGTCAAGTTCTGCAGGGACATTAAATGCTTTCAGAATTCAGGAGAATATTAGGTTCGTACTTTGATTAGTTGTTTCCTGGGACTTCGATGGTTCCATTATGATGCCTAGGTGTTCTGTAACCTAAGTACAGATAAACATTAAATAAATGTTTTTTTTATTTAATATACGAACTTTAAAAAGCTAACAAAGGATGTAACTCTAGGGAATATGTGATGTGATATGTGTCCGATTGAAAAGTGTCTCAATTCTGCCTTTTGGATATGGCCTTAAAGTTCCATTCTTAGAAAAAATATATCCCACGGAACATGAATGATTGCGAAAAGTTGAACCATGAGCCTGGGCTGTCTACGCCAAATATTTGGTATCTGTTTGCAATCATCACAAGGATCCCTCACGGCTAGTGTTGGGTCACATCGAGCAGATTTCCGATCACGTTTAAAGTTGTTCGAACATAGGTTTTACATAAGTTATTTTTTAAGACATTGCTGCTTCCCTGGATATGAGGATGTAGTAGGATATGAGAAGGCTGATCAATTCGCAAGCAATTTATCAGCTTACTGAATCCAGAGCGACTGTTCAGAGACAGAGTTGCATGAACATTTCGATCGTTACTAAAGTTGATGCAATATCGGTGGGGGTTTACTACAGTCAGTCAATCATGAACAATGACTCATAGTGCCATCTCTTATTTGTTTCTTGCACTATTCTAACGACGGTTTTTTTGACGCGTAGGAAATTGAATTACACGTTTGAATATGATGTCTTTTCAAATTTGAAAAATTTTGAGTTACAACAGTATTGTATTATTAGTGCGATTTGTATCATTGCAAAGGCGTTATGGACGGTTTGCTAAGTAGGGTGTCGTTAGCTTAGATATGTACATCATCGTCTTTGCTGTGCAAAAGAGTGACTTAAAAAAAGCTTCAGTCCGGCGGAACCTCCATCCGGAGCAGAGGATTTTGTAGGACTGCTACTCTGACCCTTAAAAACCGATTTTTGGAGATTTATGCTCACCAAATCAGGTTTCTTAGATCCTCTGTATTAGAATTTGTTTTCAAAACCTTTTCGGCAGATGTGACTTCAATATGTGCTACTGTTAGGTCTGAGGAATTATTGGCGCCAACTTTAATAATTGGATTATAGTATGGTATAAGTACATATGTATATAGTATGGGCGCCGTGGCTCAGTGATTAGTGCGTTGGATTACTGAGCGGGAAGTTCGAGGTTCGAATCCCAGAAAAGACCAAAAAGTTTTTTAACTGTCCTACCTCTCGCGAATTTTTGCCAAACGTCCGAGAGTAATAATTGCCATAAGAAAGCTACTCAATTTGCCTTTCGGATATGGCTTTAACTCCACAACACAAATGGTCGCGGGAAGCTAGGCCGTTGCGGTCTGTTGCGCCAAGTATTTGAAGTTTTTTTTTTATATGGTGTTTTCCAATGGTAAAAATAACAAGTTCTTCAATGACATAAACGAGGAAGTTAAAGACTATCTTCTCATTTATATTCATGACCACGAATTAGGGCTCTGATCTCTTGAAACTCTGAAATAAAGCCTCCATTTACTTTGATCGAATTACTCATTTTCTAAGGTATTCAGGTTAGCAAACAAGTAGTTATGAAATTCCAAGAATTTCAGTTCCTATTAACTCTTGTCCAACAGTATAAGAAGCATTTTTATGGTTTCCCCTTAACAATAGAACAGCATTGTGTCAAAACAGAACGTACAGCCCGCAGAAAGACATTTTTCTTAAGAAACCCATTTGAAGTTTTTTCGTTGCTCCCTCTTTTTTATAGTTAACATCTGCAAACATAAACCCTAGTCGGCACATAATTTTAAATTAATTTTAAAAATTGCATTTAATAACATAGAAAACAAGAAGACTGCACATAAAAATGCGAAATTATAGTCTTAACAGCCGAACAACCTCTACATTCTATCACCGTCGTACCACAGCGAACCCGATCAGATAACACATTTCACAGAAGGAATAGAATTCCCCTCTCTCTCTCTCTCTCTATCTATCTTGCTTGCTTGCTGGCGGCGGTGGGTCTGTGTAATTGCCTTGTTCTCCTAACATACAGCTTCGAAGAATATTTTTGTATCTCTATCTAGTTTTCATCTATTTAACTCAGTCTGTCGACAGTCTTGAAATCCTTGACCATTATTTTTAGTTTTTTTTTCTTATTGCAAAGGATCATCATCTTCTCTTTGTTGCTCTAGAAACCAATTTGAAAATTGAACCTAACAAACGATACCTTAGTCCGAAGCCTTCTTCGGTTTTGCTTTAAAATGCAACATCTTGCGATAGAGATTGTTTCCTTTGTTTTTTTTTTTAAGCCTGTCTTGAAAAAAAAAAAAAAACAAATAAACAATAAACGGCTCCACACAGCCGAGAGGTAATTTCCAATTTCTGTCCAGAACTCAGTTCTGGCTTCCAAAATAGATCACGAATATGCGGAGAATGAAAACAAAACTGGTCCCCTTGATGTTTTTTTTTTTTGTTTGGTCCAGTTAAACATGTGCAGCAGTGAGGTAGCCAGAGAAGATAGCCTTCAGTGTACTTGTTGGCTAGTTTTTCTTTTCTTTCTTATAGATACACGTTCTAAAAATGGTTTGATTGGCTCGATGGCCGACTGGTTGGTTGCGCTTTTGTTCTCTTTGCTGTTCTTCTTGACAGATTCTGCAAGGGACTTGATCGTACACACTATAGTCTTAGGGGGGAAGTGGAGACCAACAGAAGGCACATTATACCCCCAAGAAGGCATTAAAAAGAAAATAACAAAAAAAAAAAAAAAAAAAAAAAAAAAGGAAAAGAACCTCATTCTCTTGGCCTTGAATTTTAAATCGAGTTTCATATCTCATCTTACCAACTTCTATAATAACAACCGCATACATTTACCCACTGCTACACACCGAGAGCGTCATAGTTCGGTTGGTTTTCTCTTGTTTTCTTCCTCGGTCTCTTGTTCTTATTTTGATATCTGATGGTTAGTATCTAATTGGTTTCAGGATGGATGCTTAGATGATTTCTCTGGCTTTTCGGTTGGTTTCTTCGCTATGCATATCAAAACGGCATTCAATTCTTTTAGCCTCTGTTTCGTTGTTGTCTTTGTTTTGCCTTTGATCATCAGGATTACAATAACAAGTTCTGTGTTCTATTCTCCTCTCGTCTTCTTTTACTCTGGTAAGAATGCAACACAGAGGAATGAATTGCAAAAGAAGGAAGAGAACAATAAAACGTCTGTTTGTCTGTCTGTCTCTTTGTAATTCCATTTAAGCAGATATCAGTACGATGTATGTACATACATTGCATGTTACCTTCAATCAGTCTCGGTTTCGCTTGCGGTGTTTTAAGGTTTCAAGGTTTCAAGATAATGTGAAGGCGCGCAGAGCAAACTAGCTTCGAAATTGATCGACTGGTTTGGCATATAATTTGACGGCCAATTGGTGGTGTTGTATAGATATCTAGATGAAATGCAGTAGAAGTTGATATCCCGAATAGAATATTGAATTCTGTAAATGTTGAAACGGAAAGAAATAGGTCTTGGGGCATGTGCTTACAAATACTGAGCGCAACAGACGGTATGTGGTCTGGAGCCGAGCTTCTTGCGAGCATTCGTGTTGTGCGTGCTATGAAAAGGACCTTCAGTTGAAATCCATATCTCATAGGCTTTTTTCTTGAGAAGCTTTTTCGATGATAAAAACCAGAAACGCATCACAAAGGATTGAGTGCATACATATGTACATATGTGAGATGGCTTTAAGAGCTACCGATATATGTACATATGTAGGTGATTGTGGGCAAATGATTCGGCATCTTAATCGATCCACCCAATCAATAATTTGCAGCGTATATGCTTTCAACACAAAAGATGCTGGATGTCATAAGAAATATGGCAGTGAATGCCCTGTAGGACTATATCATTTTCTCAATTTTGCCTTAAAAGTGGCTAATTTAGAGTTAGAGAACATGTGCAGAAAAAACTAAAACCACGAAAAACATGACAAGCAAACCATACACCCAAGATTAAATAAGTGCACAATAAACTTATGTACTCAACTCCTGATCAATTAAGTAAAAAATGAAGTAACCAGCTACAGAACTTATCTGCAAACCAGCAAATTCCGTTGTATGATCTACTAAGCAAGTCCCTATACAAACTCTACAAAGGATACAGCAACGTTCTGGTTAAAGTGTGTGAAAATGGAAAATAGCGAAGGTAATAATTGGCGTTTTTCTTATTTAGTTCAGAGCAGAGCCTGAGTTGTCAAAAAAAATTTCGTGTTTCTTTTTTAGCTCAGACACATCAGAGCTCTGAATTCGTTTTTCTTTTTTCGTTCAGCGCATGCTCAGAGCGCGCTCTATGAGCTCAGAATAAATTGACCGAGCATTCAGAGCAAAAAGCTGAGCACGGCCATTTTTTTTATGTGACAGGAGGGAAAACGAAAAAAAAAAAAATCCAAAACAATTAAAATGCCGGACGAGGTTTGTTGTTCTGGCGTAGAAGGTAATATACTATAAAAAATAACTAACAATAGATATTCTGCTTATGTGTAAACTTTATTTTAGGGTTTAAATGGAGCAAAGGTATTATCCTTAAATTAAGCGTTCAACTGTGTTTCAAAAACAAATCAGAGCGCTCTGAACACGCTCGGTTCAGAGCACGCTCGATGTGCTCGAGCTCTGTTCAGAGCTCTACTCTGAACTAAAAAAGAAAAACGCCTAATGATTCCTGCAACTTGAAAACCACCAAATTGTAGAAAATCGTATCGCCCTATTTCTTAGATACAAGTAGTTTAAAAGATGTAATTCTAGAAAATAGAACTACAAAAGGTTGAATCGATACTCATGTATATCGTCAGACCCCCTACTCCACGAAGTGTTTGCTTGCTGGCTGATAATAGAAATCCCAATCCAGTGTTCTCATAACAGCCCTGGAGGCAATATTGAACCCAATTCCTAAATGACAAGCTGTTCGTAGATTCAAGACTCTAGGTTATTTCAATGGACATGTCTTATCGGGAAATTGAACAATCTGAAATGAACTACAAACAGTCTCTAGACTCCTAAGGTATCTAAGCGATCATATAGGCAAGAAATATTATTTTGATACAGGCTATACAGTTTGATTCTCCGACCGAAGGGAATGGCAACAAAGCTCTGCCATTCCAGAGGAAAGAGGTATAGAAGTGTATACGGATCGATTACATTTTGATGGGGAATCGGGAGCAAGGTTTTACTGCTCCTTGATATCCTTGATATCCATCTTGAATGGTTCGTGACGGGTTTTCAGATAGATTTTTGCCATATTTAAGGGCGCAGAGTTACTTCTGAGTACCGGAAGCCATTATAAGTCCCTACAGTTAATACTTTGCAATGAGCTTGTTCATCCCTTCTTCATAAGTGTCTTCATCTCTAAGACGAAGTATGAAGTTGCCCTACCTAAGTAGGCTTTAACGGTTTCTGTATTTTTCTACGGATTTGATATTCCGGTGTTTGATCTTGGCCAGATCTTCTTTGATAATTCACAAGTAATCAAGTCAGGATTCTAGCCACTTTTAAACACTTTCACGTGTCCGAATTATGGACGCAATTCTATTTGATTTTGTTTTTTTTGTTTCTGTACTATACTGCTCTAAACGGGTACATACTTATATAACTATGTCCCATTAATATGAAGAGATCGTCCTATATACACCCACTGTGTATAGTTAAGAGGAATCAAGTCGAAACGGGAGACGCCCGAGTATCTAAATTTTTAATACTGACCGAGCTTCCCAACTTTGTTTTTACCTGTCGACCTTAACAATTAGGAAAATATTGGGATAGACACGAGTCCAGGTTTGTTACTCTTGCATTAGTCTCCAATGAAAACCTCTTACACCCTTCCACTTTGCCAAGTTTGGCAATCGCAGAGGACTAAAAATCAGTTTGAGAAGAACCCACAACTTTCACACGATCTATCGAGCCAATTAAGGATTAGGTTTCCTTGGCAACTGTGAATTCGTAATTTAAAGAACAATTTGTGGACGTGATGTAGTAACACATTTTTTTTTTGATAATCTACTTCCTAAGAACAATTTTAAACAAAATATCTTATTGCTCAATCTAGAAAGGAAACATAAGGAACTATCGGATTAAAAAAAAACAACAGTTGCAGCTGCAACAAAGTACATATGTATTCATCGCTGTGTCCGCCACAATTCACAATTTCATGGGAACCTGCCAAATCGATCCGAAAAAATTCGCTATTATTTTAGCGGCGGTTAATACGTACTCGTGTATCCTTACGTATAAGAACAACATGACTAATCTATTGCTTGGACAGGACGAGAAGTAAACACCACCTGCTTTGTTTTGTTTTAACAGGTGATGTCCTTTTTCGCGTTCTTTCTGTTTCGCCTGCGCCTTTGTTAGCGGATATCCTTTTGAAATTAGATTTGAAAGAAGTAATAACTCTTAGCTTTGGCATTATATTCTGCTGCTGTCTAGGATGTATTGTGGCGTAGGGAATGTGATAAATTATGTCCCACCGCAGGATAAATGAACACCTTAGCCTGGTAGATAAGAAGGTTGAAATAAATTAGAATATAAATGGCGAGAGTTTCACAAAAAACGATCCGATGAAGTTATAGAATTTATTATGTGCTGGGGTTGCATTAATTGGAAGAGTAACATTTAGTGAGAAGGGAGAGCTTAGAAGGTTGAGCGATAGTTTTAAAAGGGAGGTTTCTGAAGATGTCAGCTGGTGGGATGTTATGAATTTAAAAATGAGGGAATAGTAATCTTGTTTAGCAGGACAAGGGTAACGTCGATGCGTTGAGCTCTAAAAAAAAAATTGTTTAAGTCCTCGTCTTTTTTAAAAACCTAAACATTTGGTGGAAGTAGACTGTCGAACTTATCTACTATTTTTGTCGACGTATGGCGAGTTAGTAACCACAAACTTATGCTCTCTTTCCATCTTTGATAGACTTTGCTTAGCATTGAAATGAAAATTAGAACATTGCCTCGAGAAATGTTGTTTTACTTAACCTGAAATTGGTGCTACAGTCCGAGACATACGAGGTGCCCAAGGACCATTCCCTGTCAGTAAGATCATTAATTTACTGTTTACAGTTTCATGCCGAAAGTTGACAGAGGTCTTTACCTAACTGCCAGGGCTAGTCACTCTGGAACGAGTCCTGACTAAAGCGCTAGTAGTTTTGTGCCGCTTCCGAAAAGCAGACCAAGTATACCTTCATGATATGTAGAGCGAACGGAAGGAAATATTTCTGAAATGGCTCGATATCATCCAATGTAAGCACAAGCAACAAACTAGTGGCACAAGCCCCTGAGGGAAGATCGCGCGATCACTTTAACAAAGAGGTGCTACAGTATTACTGTTTGGAAATTTCACGTAATTCAGTAGTAGAGTCGCAGTGATTGTAGCGAAGTTAGAATGAAGCAACCTTCTCTAGTAGAACGACGAACTAAAATTAATGATAATACCGTCAGCCAAATGATTATACCAAGATCAAAGCTAGAAACCAACAATGCCGCTGGCCCTGGAAACCTAATGATTAAGCCACATGAAGCATAAACCTACTCATCTCTTGATTCTAGAAATTCATGGTGTAACAAGTACGTAGGCCTCAGAGTCCCTATTGTGCATAAGATCGTATTTGTATATTGAGGATACTTCAGTGGAACCATATCTGAAACAGAAAACTTTTTGAGAGAATGGGTCGGGATAGCGTGGATACTATTACACTCGTGAAATTTCGGTCAAAAATTAAATAATATATTTCGACGCAGGTTGAAAGTAATGGCATTCGTTGAGAATTAAATGAAAAACGATGCTAATTATGGCAGAACCGTCCTAAATTTATATTTTCTTCACGATATCTGTGATCCAATTTTTATGAGTTTTCACTACGTTCGCAAAAGATACATAAAGTTAAAGAGCCTAGTAATGCTAGCTTTCTATACCACCCTGGTCATCCGTAAACGTAGGGAGAACAGCATATCTGACCATCTTAAAAGCTTACGATAACTGAATAAATTGTTCGCCACAAATTTTTTTACGTTTAGGTCCCCTGTCACTGTTACAACTGCACACATCGCATGGAGCTACTCACGTCCTAGACCATGTCTATTTTCTTAACAATACATCCTTCACTCACTATCTTATGAAGTTTGCTTATGAAAAAATTTCCTCGCCGATTTATCACCGTAAAAGCTTTAAATTAACGAATTATCTCAAATGAATGAGATTTTCAAAGTAACGCCTGTAAACATAGGAGGTGTAATAAGACATTACCTCCTACGAAAAGTAATGCTCTTTTGGTTAATGCTCCGTAAATAAACACAAATTTGGTGATTACATCCTGCCTAAATACAAAGCATTAACTCTAAGCAAAACGAATTTCATCACCGAATCCAGTGATGATTTTTCCATATGCGAAAATTCTGTTTTAAGGATGATGTCATACGCTCGCCACCTCTACTTTATTTCATCTTTTACCTCGTCATCGTCATGCCGGCTTCGGTACCATGTTATACGAAAAAGAAAAGAAATAAACCCCGCAGGCTTTTTTTTTATAAAATATTCGTGGTGTTCATTTTATTTTGGTTTTTCTTTTGGAATAATACTTAAGATTATCATTAATCATCACTTGGATTGGGCATACAACACACAACAGTCATTCAAAGTCAGAAAAGTGTTGTCCAACAATTTATTTCGAGAAAAAAGGAGAAACAACACTTTTTAAAGGACATCATTTGCAGCGATAAGGGTATATCTCCGTCTCCTCGCCAATAAGGCTACGTGAAGGAAATACAAATTTAAACATAATACGCGGTACGATCAGTTGTTGATTTTCAATAAAAGAAAGATGGGATTATCTCATCCTTACGCGTGCTGGCAGCGGGTTATAAAACAATTAACGTGGCCGGGAACATTCTTAACTGCCTTTCCATCCTTTTTTTCTCATCATCTTCTTCTATGTTGACTTTTACTACGATTTAATTGCCGCAATTAATTTTAATTAATTTTTGGCACTGTGGACGTTTTTCTTTTCTGGAGGAAATTCTCTATCGGATTTTTACATGGCCTAGGTTAAAGAGTATCGTTGCGATAATCCACAAGTTTCAGCAGATAGAGGAGAAATATATCGGAAGGGCAATCAATGTGGAACGCATAACATAATAAGACGATTTTTTATGACCCCTTTCCTTAGGTGTAAGGTCTAAAAATGATTACATTCCTATTACATCCTCGATGTTAAGACGAATCACTGCGGAAAACCTAGGGAAAAAAGACGTCAATCACTTTCTACACTTCGAGTACAATGTTCGGGGACCAAAACTCAAAAATGTAATGTGAAAGTAGACAGTAAAATTGCGCATAGTGTGCAGAAATCTTCATCCAAGAGCCATCTTAAATGCAGAAAAACGCCAGGAACCTCGCGGATGCTAGCGATGACTCAGATTACCTGCTAGACAGTGTCTCGCCTAATGGGGAGTAGTGAGAAATCCATAACATACTCGCATTGAAAGCTAGATGCACACGCATTGGTGGAACTCTATTTTCATTTCCGACCATAGTAGCACTATCGAACCGAAGGCTCTAGCAGAAGTGAAAACGTTAATCTAGTCTTAGTCGTGAAATGTAATGTAAGCAAATGGTGAAGGCAATTTTTGTGGTTTTGGTGTTATTTTGTTGGTTAATTTTGGAGAACCATGGATGAAAAGTATCTCAGTATAACAGAACAAAACACTTTCGCAATAAACCAAAAATCATGGCAAAGGCATAGAAATCAAAGAAAGTAAATTCTTTGCGATCTTAGGACATTTTGTGCACAAAATTCATTTTAACACTAACGCAACAACACAGAAAAATATTAAAAACATTAAAATCTGGTAATTTATCGCCCCCTCAAGAAAGACTGTACGAAAATCTCACCTGATAGATACTAATTCCGGTTCGAATAAATACATAGTTCAAATAAAATCAAACAATAAAATGTTTAAGTACACGCTATGAGAATCAAAAAGTAGGAACATCACTGTTTGTTGAAGTTTGTGAGAACCAGAAAGCATGGTATTCTGAGCTTCTTATCATCTACCACTAGGAATCACATTTAACGAATGTGTTGGCGTATAAAGCATCATTTTTGAGGCAGTTAATTAAGTTTATTTTGTGAGATTTGGAAAAAAAAATAAAATTGTTTGAGAATCAATTATTTGATCCACCAATCACACCATCTTACATTCTTTTCTTCCTTATTTACATACAAGCAGCTATAATATCTATTCCATGTTGTCCAGAAGAATAGACTTTGGTTTTTGGCTTGCAGCAGCATGTTTTACTCCGCCATTTGGAATGCAGATAGCATACTCTTGGCTGTAATGTCTGACATATAGACAGAGCTTTACCTACGTAAGTCTGCGAGCATTGGGATTCTTTCAAATCATTATGCGTTGATGGGCAGAATAACTTGTTGACAGACATTGAATTGTAGGGCTCTGATCATTCCCGGATTGATATGAATTTTAGGTTATTGCAACTTGAATCTGCATCTTAACGATGAATTGTTTTGTATGTTAAGGCTGCAGTGGTGACGCAAGGGTTTATGAGGAAAAAACCCATGTCATTTAAAACAGATGCAGCATCTGTATAGATTTTTTAAAGTTTTGATACGTTGTGTGATAACGTTTTTTAAGTATGTACTTGTGAAAATTAAAACAGTGTTTACTAAACTGAGACTCAAAAGATTTATTCCTGTTTCCACGCGATATAATCCTTGCGCTAGAACACCTTGTTTAGTTTAGTAGTTACTTTGTTGGACAACTGGCCGCGGAGTAGTAGGTAGTGCTTTTGCTTGTGACCTAGCCGGTGTAAATTCAAGTCCCGTCAGGGAAACAGCAAACAGCCAGCAAGCACAACAGAGAAATGAATAAAATCTGAACACCTCCAACTAACACATCAAAAAGGAGTTGATGCCTGAAAGTACAATAGCGTCAGAGTGCTTCAGGGATTTGGTTGATTTTTCCCTATAAAAAAAAATACTCTGCTGTAAGTCAATGCCTGCAGCTCCTTTAAATTTGTTCGATGAAATTTAGAGTCTATACATCACAACGTTAGTCTTAAGTATAAGCATGGTCTTCGAACACAAGAACAATCGTGATAAAAAAGGAAGATAAAGATGTCTCATAACGCCAAGAATTTCTGACGGAAACTATCCTCTACCGACAAGCCGACTGCTGTACTGAACAGGGACTAAGAAAATCATTCAATTCTGTGACGAACAGAGAGGTCTTAAAGAAACCATCACATCGCAAATCATGTGCTATGTACTATCGAGTGAAATTCAAACATGCAACAGAGGTTTAAAAAATGTTGGGGTTTGAAAGAGGTCAGGAGTGTAGAAGAGCAACAACAGATTCAGGCGACAACTAGAATGAATTGACAAACAGCACGTGTTGAATCCCACTCCAGGATTACATACTTCATGTAGGTAGCATGGGCAAATAAAGAAGATTGTGAAAGGCGGGACAAATGGTTTAAAATCCCACACTCTGGCGAGTTATTTTCTTGGACATTTTGCGCAGCTAAAACGAAAAGCTTTTCATTCATTAGGATGGTCGTATATTTGTATATGACCTGAGCTGAGGGCGACTCGGAATCACTTATTACACCTCTTCGTGGACCTACTGCATAACCACTGTAGACAATGTCACAATTATAAAGCAAATTGTAAACAAAAAAATCTGGAAAACATTGTCCTGGATGACTTCCACTCTGCGTAAAAATGGAAAACAATTCACATTTTCTTTGGAAAATTATAGAATTTGTTTGTCATATACAGAGCCCACAGGGAATCGTTTCCACTTTGAAACTTTTCAGATTACGCCCAGGCTTATCTTTCAATTCAATCAATCAATATTGAAAAGCCAAAAAACATTATGTTTACTAAGAAAACTCCCCAGGCATGTGTGGTAAATACAAATAAAGTCCATATCCCGTTTATTTGGCGACTTGATATATCTTATTCTTGGTGGGCGACACATATGAGTTCTCCTGCTAGGTAATCTCATAACAATTTCCAAAATAAATAAGCCTTATATCATATCAGATCGTATGCCGGATTCTCGTTTATATACTGTCTTTTCCATGAATTAGATAAACAAAAAAAAATACCATTAAACCTGAAAATGATAGTGAAAGAGATATAAATACCCCGCATAATGGATCTCTTAATTAAACTGGCTTCCTTAATTCTTGACATTAAGGACGGATCCACCTACAAAGCAATAAAGTAGAAATTTCTTCTTGGAAAAACCTAATTGAACAGGTGACTGTTAGTCGAAAGTACATAGTACACGCACATACGGGGAAACTATGAACTCTCATTGCACACGAGGTGTGTAAGAAGGAGAGACAGCATTTGTGCCAGGTTTCTTAAGGATTTATTAAGTTCAAATTAAGGAGGCGTTAAACCTCAAATTGTGAAAAAGGAGGAAAAACGTGCATCCCGCATTGAGAACAAGGTTTGCGGCATCATCAGACCTCATTTATTCGATAATCAAGCTGAAATCACGTTACGGCGTTTGTTTACCATTTTGTTCATATTAAATCGCAAGGTAAAAACATTATCACTTTCTTAATAAAGAATATATTTAATTCAAACAATAACAAATGAAGCATTCTTATGGGGACACTATTTTAAAAAGAAGTAGAATAAGACAAACTCAGCTACAACTGTTGGCAGCTCTGTCAGCACCCTTCACCAATAAAACATCATGGGTCTAAGGTGCATCCAAATAAATCTTCAGCACGCAAAAGCTGCCTCGGTCATAGTCATAGCCTTAAGTCATAGATTTAATAAGGATCACCTAGATGTGGCTTTTATCCGTACACACTTAAGGACCAGATTAAAAGCCTCACAGGTGAGTTAATTTACGATTCTGTAAATGAAGGTAGACCTAGAGCTTGCATCTTAGTTAACAAAACTGCTAAAATAATTCCTATTCCAGAGCACACCACAAAAGATCTAGTGGCAGCTGCCATTGAACTACTCGTTGAAGGAGGTAAGAGAGACGCAGTAATATGCTCAGCTTACCTACCAGGAGACTCCAAAGACCTGGAATTTCTGTCACTGCAGGGACTCGTGGACTAATGTGGCAAAACAAACCTTCAACTTATAATTGAATTAGAGACATAGATAGCCTAGAACTTGGTTGTGGGAATATAAATCTAGCAATCAAATCAGCCTACCACCAAGCCTGCCCAGAGAAAGAAAAATCAGGCAACCGCCTAACACCGTGGTGGAACAAAAAGCTCGCCAACCTAAGGTAAATAACTAGAAAATTATTCAATAAGGCGAAGCGCAACAACGATTGGACTTCATACACTGAAGCTTTAACCAATTATAACCTTGAAATTAGAAGAGCTAAAAGAGAATCTTGGAAAAAGTTCTGCCAAGGTCTTTCTGATATTCCCAGCAGTGCCCGCATCCATAGACACCTCTCTAAACAGCACACCAGTCAAATCGGGTTAATGAAAAAGGCAAATGGCACCTATGCGGAAAATGGTCTACAGACGCTACAGTTCTTAGCCGAAACACACTTCCCAGATTCCATCATCGCAGGATCATAGACAATACAACATGTAAATGAATAAAATGCATGCTAGAAGACAGAAAAATTAACAGCTCGCTAGGTAGCAATAAACTCAGAGTCACTGCTGCGAAAGCATGCCCCCAAGGAGGAGTCCTCTTCTCCTTATTATGGTCCATCATAGTAAATGAACTACTGAAAATACTCAGCAATGAAGGCTTTTATGTTTAAGGTTGCGCAGATGACATTGCGCTATTATTCACACTCTTTGGTGAAACAATAGAATTCTCTAAGGAGGTCAAATACCTTGGCCTTACACTAGAAGAAAAACTTGCCTGAAATTCGCACCTTACAAAAGCAATAGACAAAGCCAGGATCTCATTATGGACCAGCAAAAGTCTCATTGGTAGAAATAGGGGCCTAAATTCCAAAATGATGTTATGGCTATATACAGCAATAGCAAGACCGATTATAGCATATGCAGCACCAGTATGGTGGCAAAAAACAAAGCAAAGGTCTACACAGGACAGGCTCAATAAATTACAAAGACTAGCTTGTGTATGCTCAACAGGTGCAATGAAAACTGCTCCTACTGCAGCGCTGGAGGTTATTCTTAACTTACCACCTCTACATCTTTATATAAAGAAAGAAGCTATGGTTAACGCATTTATGCTCAACGCAGAAGATGACTCAAACTCCAAACTAGTTCACTCGGTAATGAATTACTAGGAATAACAATCACGGACAAATGTTTGCCAAGATTTAACTTCCGCCACAACTTCAAGGTTACATTCCCAGATCGCAATAACTGGGAACAGCTGGCAATTAAAGCTTATGAAATAACATCCAAACTAGTATGGGACTGTCTTCAATTACTCGTATCGCTAACCAGCACAAACAGAGTTCATCTCATTTGGGTGCCAGGACACAGTGGATATGAAGGAAATAAAAAAGCCGACCTGCTAGCCAGAACAGGAGCTGCGTCAAACTTTATAATGCCAAGACCATTCTGTGGGTTACCAGTGAGTACGGCTAAAAGCTGTATCAAAGATTGGCTAAAAGAAAGGGCGAACCATTACTGGATGGAAACTGAAGGTAACAGACAAGCCAAAATCTTTCTGCCAAACACTTCCCTCAAAAGAAGGAAACAACTCTTACAACTGAATAGGAGTCAGATTCGTATTGCCACGAGTCAGCCACATCTTATGGCTATGGGAATAGCACAAGACAGCATCTGCAGAATGTGCAACGAAGACGAAGAATCAGCAGAACACATCTTATGTCACTGCAACTGTCTAATCAGAACACGTCATCGTTACTTAGGTAAATTCTATCTGGAAGCTGAAGACCTACAAGCAAGCTCATTCAAAAGCATAGTAAAATTCATTACCAAATCGGGCATATTGAGTGAGCTTTAAGTTTAGAGGAAATCACAATAGGCCCAATCGTGGCCGCAGTGATAAGGTGACATATTCCCACCTCTTTAACAATCTACAATCTACAAGACAAACTTGAAAAATGTAATCACAGTAAATACAGTGGCAGTCCAAATACACCTTACTGATTCAGATGGTATCCATCTTAAATAAGTACTTACTTAATTATGCCCTGTTACCTACCTCTTACGGGTTTTAGGGTTTCTACTACGCCTACACACCATCGTGTGCTGCTCATTAGAAAAGGTATTAGGCCACAAAATCTTAAAGGTGTTTCGAAGATACTGTTGCTGTCCAAACGTTGCATTCAACATTCCCGAGGAACAGTTGCAACCTGATGTTAAGGCTAATTCCATAGCTTCTCCACATCTTGGACAACATACCAAATGTTGCCTTGCCGACTTGTCTTGATATACTATGTACATATGTATACTGCTCGGGTCCCTATTTCCAAGATGTACATAGGCAACCCTCTACTCTCTCTACCAGCCGTCCAGCAAAACATATTTGAGCTGATGACTCAGTTTCGAGGCTGATAAATTTGTGTTTTGGCATCGATTATCTTCAATCCCAAGAAGTGTGCCTCTCATTCCACACCCGCAGTCATTGCGCTCTTTGTCCTGTGCTCAATGTCATACGTTGTAAGCGTAAACGAGATGCTTGAGCTGAGATATAAGAGTCTATCGAATTCGTCCGCCAGTCGCCAATAAAATTAATGTCTAATACAGTCTTGTAGGAACCAACTTGGATTTTGAATTTCTTTTAAAATGTTCATATATGCAAAACTTGACGGTGACCCTTAATCATACACCTCATCTGCGCCAAAAAAAAAAGCAGATAATTTATCTGTTAACACTATAGTACGCCTTACTGTCTTACAAATCATAATAACCAATCGAAGAATTTGAGGAGGAATCACTCCTTTTAGACAGATTGACCTCGCAAGCTCATGGGTCAAGGGAAGCCACAAACAACTCCATCCATTTATAACACAAATGGCAATTGTTGATCACGTTTTTCTTTCGGGGATCGCTAATTATTAATTTATTCCTCGGCTTCGACCAAAACATCGCATTTCGCTCTTCGCAAAGATGGTATTCACGCCCACATTCAACACTGTACAGTAAAATCCGCCCGCCAAAAAACCTTGACATAATTGATAGAAACATTTGTTTTTTTTTTTAAAAAAAGCAATAAAAACTTACAATCACGGTAGTAGTAAAAATTAACAGTTAATCCTTTCATATTTCATGCTATCCTCTTCTACGTTACCCATTTCAATCTTCAGGCAAAATTTACAACCCACAAAAGAAAAAAGAACAGAAATGACCACCAAAAATCAACTCCCATCCATACATAGCGTAAATTAACCTTTCTATTGGAGCCGACCCAAACACTTGAAGCACCGTATATGGTCACTTGTTAATGGTGTTTTTCTTTTACCATTTTTTGCCCACCTCCTCCCCTAACGGTAGATTTAGTCATATGTGAAATTATCTATGAGTGCCATCCATCAAAAATCAACGCACATCAGAAAACAAAAATAAAAAAAAAAACGAAAAAAAGAGTTAAATATGCAAATTAATTACAAAGAATCGTTGTTAGCCGAAAATATATTTGGTCTTAAGCCTCGGGCTAAGGAATTCCCATCAACAAAAAGGGAGACATGTATGCGTGCGTCTGTTTGTATGGATGTATGTAGGTGCGTATTGAATAAAATTACCGAGCTTAAGTGAAAGGAAGCAAAAAATTATAGGAACCCATTTAAGTCCCAGGCTGTATCCAAACGTTGGATGTTACTTTAGGTTGATGGCGTTCCTTTTTTTTCTCTATCTGTGGACAACAGGTACCCACTTTTTTGTTGTTGTTGTTGTTCTTCCTGTGTACCTATCAATAAACGACCTACACGTATTTTTTCCCGAGACGGGTTCTCTTTTTTAGAACTTTCTGGTGTCGTACATTTGTATATTCTTTAAAGCGAAAGAAAAACTTTAAATTCATTTTGCTTCCTTTTACTTTTTTTGTTGCTGTTGTTGTTGTTGTTGTTGTGCTTGCTTGTCTCTTCTGTTTGGGGGCAATCAAAAGAAGACTTTATTTCGTTTACCCAAAATCTTTCTTTTTTGGTTACTTTCAATAAAGTACGACGACAAGAGAACAGATTAGCAAAAGAGTTATAAATAAACGAGTGTTCATTCTTTACTTTTCGTATTTTATTTTTTTTTCTTTTTTTTCTGCCGGTTTTAAGCTTATTTTGAAAAAGGAAACTGCGACTTGTGTTGGATGAATTTTAAATTTTGAAAACCCTTAAAATTTAATTTGTATGTACGATCATACCAAGATTTTGAAATTTGAGTTTATTGTTTACAAATTAGCAAAAGACGTGACGGAAATTATTAAAACGAGGATTTTATGTAGTCAGAGAAGCTTCCAAAAGATAAAATCATTTACAAGATAAGTGCTAAATTGAAGAAGTTTTAAGTGTCAAAGTCTGAAGTTTTTTCGTAAAACAAAAACAAATCGATTGATTTTTATTTAAAAATGGTTTTACTTATTTATGTGCATTTAATGAAATTGGTTCCTACTCAGTGGTACCTATGCATTCGTCCAGTGCTGTTTGCTTTGTAAGAACTTCGATGGCAGCGAAAATGAAATACGTAAGTAGTTTGACACTTAAACCTTGCGGATTATAATTTCTAATTTTATTTCAAGATATTCGTTTAAACCATTTGAAAATGGCGCAGTAACAGAGGACTCTCAAGGATCACCTACATTTCTTGACAACTGTGATACAAAATGCGTACCTTTAGCTGAACAGTGCCCAGCAATACAAAATCTCAATAATATAGCTCCTGCATATATTTAATTCCAGAATACAAATACAGTTTAAACTCTTTTATCCGGAACTCCAATAATCGGCAACTTCTAATATCCGGCATTCTGTTTATTATCCGGAGAAACCTCTAATATCCGGAACATATACACACTCATTCAGATCTCAAAATATGAATTAAAGTAATAACCCGTAAAAAAATATTTTTTGTTCAATTTTGTTTAAACCTCTAATAACCGGAAAATGGATTATCCGGAAGGCCGTTGGTCCCGAGCATTCCGGATAAAAGAGTTTTACTGTATAAATATTTGGCGCAACAGACCCCATGTGGTCCAGGGCCTTGCTTCTCGTGTTATATTTTTTCACACAAATGGAAGAGACCTACAGTTTTACAGTCATAACCGAAAGGATGATTTCTTTGAAAAAGATTTCTCAGAAGTTATTACTCCCCGACATTTGACGTTCGCGAGAGGTGGGACCATGAAAAAACTTTTTGGTGTTTTCTGGGATTGGAACCTCGAACCTCCTGCTCAGTAATCCAACGCACTATCCACGGAGCCACGGAGCCACGGCGCCTTTTCCAGAATAAGTACTTGAAGTATTGCCCTTTACCAAACAGTATGCGAGGAAGCTACCTGACGACATGTATTTGAAGAATCGAGTTGATCGCGATACAAGAGGTTTAAGTTTTTCCCGCGTACAATATTGAATAAGCACGTCTTCTTCTTCTTCCTTCTTTTGTCTGGCGAGTTTATAATCAGGATTATAGGGATCAAAACCCACCCGCTTTACTGCATCCCTACTGGTCCGCCTGTGGTGTTCGAGCTCAGAAAATATCTGTAGGCCTCCCGGTTTCGGAGAATGAAATAAAAAGACACGTCGTGATTGGTGGAAACCACAGCGATCTCAAAATATCACGCTTCTGGCAGCGATGTTTCGATGTTAAAAGCATTATACACGTTGGGTGACCAAGAAAAGCTCGAAACTTCTTCAACAGATTCCACATCGTATTCCCCATGACCCTGGAACGTATATACATACATACATATATACGTATATACGTATGTATGTACATATATTGCAGCGAACGTTTAAGTGTCTCGAGAGTGATTCATGAAAACCTTATCCCTCAATACGATTCAAGCTTTAAAGGATATCATGGTACAAGGACCATTCAAGCATACTCACGTTTCCAGTCACGAATTGTGGCTGTTATGGATGCTTAAGGAAATATGAGGTAAAGACGCTTTGTGTACGTATTTACATATATGCCAAGTTATATTCTAATAAATAAATTCTAAGCATGTGCGGCTGATCCTCGTAGAAGATTTTCACCCAAATCCGGAGAAAAAAAAGTCTTCTTGAAATTTTACACTCTTCGAATGTCCTAAAGCAAGCCCTGAAAGCACTTAATACAACGTCCCAAAGTCACTTCTGAAAACAACACCACTGTACTAATTTAGAGCTGCTACATATCATTCCGCTCATTTTAAACCTTGACGCTACAGTAGGAACCAATGGTGCCATCACTCCAAAACCAACAACTGACTTTTCTACGACAACGTATGGTCGATAGTCTTCGAGATGAAGATGAACTGTGTTCGAAAAGCTTATTTTGCAAATTCGACGTCATTTTTGAACTCAATGAAAAACACCCATCACAGATAATTAATAACGAGTGGATGGATAGCTATCCTCAACTTTAGAATGAATTGGACATTGTAAGCAAATAATCGAAGGTCTTTTCTTTATGCACTATGTAGAGTTCTTAAGACAACCCGAGTAAATGCCATTTATTACTGAGACCTGGAGTCTTCTTTCCCAGCATAGAATTATACCATCGCCCTTTCTCCTCAGTTAATGGACATCTAGTGTTTGTTTTGTGAAGCGCACACAACCAAATTACATAACTTCCTTTCTTTCTATCTCCAACCACTAACCTTCGCCTTACAGTATATTTAAAAAAAAATGCGTTTACAACCTTATTACCAAGCCAAACAAGCAATTATTGTCAATTGAATAGTGATCTACGAGAATACAAAAAAAAAAGATCAAGGCTTCCCGATCACAACTTTCGAAAGAAAGTATATTTTTTGTGCGAATTTCAAATCACCAATTCACCACATCGATAAGATACATTTTTATAATTGTCAGCATGCCATCATAGCCACCGCAATAACATTCCCTTTTTCACCTATGAGTGTATGAGTGTTGAATTCTTTTATTTTTTATTTGTTGGAGATACTTTTTGTCATAAAGTTGTCGCGTTTGTTTGGTTAGCAATCTCAGCTAACAATGTAAGCCAACTTAACTAGTGCTTAGCGTGAATTTTTTTTCACCATTTTATTTTTATGCTATGGCCACTTTTTTTTCCTTTTCTTCTTCTTCTTCTTCTTTTACGTGCCTTGAATCATTAAGCGAAATTGTACTTGAAACGAAATAATAATCATAATAACAGAAGTAGGTACATATACGAAGGAGAGGGCAGAAAAAAAAAGATACTTAGCAACATATATCTATCTTTGTAGAAAAACGTGTGCAAAATCGAAGCAATTATGTTCATTGTGCTGATTTTGTTGATGACTTTTGAGCAGACATACATACTAAGCATACAACACGCGTGTAGCTTTGTGTCTTCTAGTCCGCAGCTTGCAAAGAGGTGTACTTGACGTCGCCTCGATTGGCTGAAGTAACTTGAAGTTACTTGGCGTGGATTTGATAAATAGATAGATAGGTAGATAGCTTGGTAGGTAGGCAAGTAGATACATACTTGCAATAACCCATGTGAATACAAATTCAAACCAACACTAGTTGTCAAAGTCTGAACACGCTAGATAAAAAGTCATACTCGTATGTATGTACATATACAACGAGAACGTTTTCAAAATATTTTATAATCATTATTTAAGCTTGGTGGGTAGAAAACATTCGATCAACAGTGTCTGCCAATAACGCCATTGTTCTATCGCGTAATTTTCAAGATCTTGAGAAGCCTTTTAACATTTAACACGCTTCTAGACGAGTGTTCGCTTGAAGGCACACCACATACCACGACTATCATCATCATCATCATCATCTATCAACCACCAACAACATTATGTAGCATAATAAAAAGGGAAAAGAATTACCCACAAATCTGGTTCTTTCCACTTGTTCGGTCAGTCTCTCGGCTTGACTTTCTTTAGAACCGAGCTCATTTGTATGTTCTCTATAACCTTTGGTTTGTAATTCTGAATTTTTTTTTTGCACACACCGCATTTAAATCGTATTCGTTTGACTTGTATCTCCAAGACCGACATCGTTCTTGTCTTAAAAGCTTGACTCTTGATTATTGTATAGCTTTCAAGACACGAAAAGCGAAAAGGAAACCCGTGTTGCGAAAGCAAAGTAGAAGTGGTTAAGAAAAAAAAAAACAATACAAATCCAATTCTATTGAGTATTCAACAAATGGAAAAGAATACCTTAATGGAAGAGGAAAAAAATTCCAATAACAACAGAAAACCGAAAGAAGAAGGAAGAAAACAACGACAGACAGCTTGAGTAAAATAATTCTTGTCATGCACGAAAGAACAGCGAGAGTTAGTCTTGGTTTTGTATACGATGTTGGTTAGATATAAGTAAAAGTTTTTTTTACATAATGGCTGAGAGAAAGATAATATTCTAAATGTATCTTATGGATGGTTACCGTATTTAATGACATGGTAATAGGAAATGGGTTTTTCTATATTTTTTTTCTACGACTACAGTTCTTGCGCTTGACACCTTGTTTTGATGGTAATTTATCCAGTAGTTTACGGGTTAGGTAGTACGACTTAGGATATGGGTGGGTAGAAATAAAAGGGGTGTTTTCGCTAAGCTGGATGTTCGTAACCTTTAAAAAATGTCAAGAGCTTCTAAAGCAATTGTGTGTGGAAGACAGTTATCCTTTCTCTAAATCAAAAACTAATGTACCATCTCTTCGGTATGGTGTCATTCCATACCATTTACCAAATTAGGCAAAGAAGATTATAATTTGGCGAAAAAGCTTTTCTTCATTCTTGTTAAAAGGCTTAGAACGATTGTGCAAGGAGATGCAAGGATATACAAATACAAATACTTGGCGCAACAGACCGTATGTGGTTCAGGGCCTAGCTTCTCGTGACCATTCATGTTGTGTATGTTATATTTTTTCACACAAAGGGCAGGGATCTACAGTTTAGAGCCATATCCGAAAGGTAAAGTGAGAAGGTTTCTCTTGACAGTTATTACTCTCGGATGTTTGTCAGACATTCGCGAGAGGTGGGACCGTGAAAAAACTTTTTGGTGTTTCTGAGATTCGAACGTCGAACCTCCCGCTCAGCGATCCAATGCACTAACTAGTTGAGCCACGGCGCCAGGAGATACGCAGTAGATAAAACTGTAATCAGATGGATCCACTTCATGTTGTGATATAGAAGCTGAGGGATTATGTCCCCAGGGTAGAATTCTTTATTGTTCTTGGTGGCTGTGATGGCTGTTACCCCGATAGGGCTCAAGCTTACACCGAATAAAACAACACTTGTGTTATTTAATCGTAAGAGAAAACGTAATGGCCTTTTTCTCCGAAATTTGAAAGGTGTTACTCTTCAACTTGCCTCTCATAATAAATATCTAGGAGCAATCTTAGACTTAGATAGATAGCTATTCAAACTCTCAGAATCTTCTGGCAGAACGACCTCGGGTCTAAAGCCTGCCTTGGTACACTGGTTGTACATAGCGACCATTAGATTAATTTTTATTTTTGAGTCCGTAGTCTGGTGGCCCGGGACAATGTTTAAGTCCGCATGTTCTATATACATACATATGTATGTAAGTAGTTACAAGACTGCATCGGAAGTCTCCATTGGCAATGCTTTAACCTTTCTGTTTGATTTGCTACAATGAAAGCTATTCGTAAGATTTCCAAGCAATGTTCTTTCTTCAAGATGCCTATCGACAATATGTCGTCCGTCTTGTTCGGCAGATGATATCATGTGTATTTCTTTGAGATGGTCAATTGGGAAAATCCAAATACATTTTTTTAGAATTTCACTGATGCTTCTACTCTACTACCACCAGTGGAACTGAGACTGGCTAATTTTGGACGATGAGACCGCTTTCTCTCTCGCTTTTTGTAGAATACCGATTGTCTTCCAGAGTCTGCCTCGAGGATACGATGGAACACTTCCTCTACCAGTGCCCAGTTTTGCAAGAACGAGATTGCGCATGTATCCAATCTTTTTATCTGGTCGATAAATCTTTTACAAAATGTCACAGTGGACAGCTATAGCATCGAGCAACTTTCTCCACTTTGGTTCCGCGATTATATTATTATTTCAATACAATTCAGTTTGTGTTGACGGACTTTGTGTTCGATTATTTGACAGATCTACCTAGCTGGTAGATCCAAATAAAGACTTGTAGAGATGCGTAGCTCTGTCATCGAGCTGAAAAAAATATTCTCTCCTGCACAGAGCAACTCTCCACCTCACTATCTAAAACATATTAAGCTATAATATGGAGGTCAAAACCATCCATTTGGATGCATCCAAAAGACAAGGCATATGGTATTATTGATGAATTACTAAGCCATGCCACTTTTTAACCCTTACTTTTGAGGGTAGAAGGAATATTCCCCTTTCTCTTTCAATACACTGTTTTAGTCAACATTTCTAAGCGAAGCTCCTCAGTCCCAATGACTTGTTTCTTACAAAAACCCAACAGGCCGTCAAAAAGCTCAAATTCCTTGTCTTTTCACGCAAAGGAATCCCTGCTTAAGCATCAATATTGACGGATAAAGATGCAGCTACAATCCAAGATTCAGACTCAGACTTCGTTTCTAGAATGGTTGGAGTATTGACAGCATTTTACAGAAGCTCTGCATTAAGTAATGGAGTTCAGGACTCCTGTGACTTAATCTCTGCGGAAGGATTTTCCAAATCAAAGTTCATAACACTCTGTTTTAGTTGCAAATCCTGTCTCAAGATTTCGAACGAACTATCCTGACTTATGGCTTCTAAAGTAACAAATAAGATTAATCATCCATCCCATTCACTGAACGCCAGCTACCAAAACTAATGTAGCCCACCGGTTGTTTTTTTACCTCATAAAATTTTAACAGTGACAATAACTACACATAGTGCCACCAATCACATTGTCATTCAAAGCTTTTAACTTAAACTCAACAATCCGGAACAAACTATTCATAGTCAGATATTTATAAAAAAAAAAGTCCACACAAAGTAGATTATAGACTGGATTTCCTATTTTGTGTTAAATAAAAACACAGAAGACCATGAACCTGAATTTTTAAGTGTAAATTCGAAACAAGTTGTTTAAAAGTTCATGAACTGTGAAAGGTTAATTTTAACGATCACTTAATATTCGTATTTCTTGATTTTTTTTTTTTTTGTACATAAAACAAAAAAAAATATTTTCATTTAAATTAACAACAACAATTGAATTTTTTATTTTCATGAAAAAAAAAACCTCGAAACAAAAGAAATTCGACAAAAATTCGTTTTAAATTATCACCACAATCGAATGTGTATTCCGTGCGGCGAGCCGGCTTGAGAACTCCCCTCCCAAGATACTCAGAGCACAACATGTCATTTAAAAACAAAAAATAAAAAAAAAATCTTTAAAATTAAAAAAAAAAAAAAAAACATTTCCCAGCTCGCTTTGGGGGTTTCAAGTTGTTTAAGCCAACCTGTTGGCCTTGAAAACGGATGACCAACACAAAACCGAATACAGAGACCATACACCCGAGTACAATGACTTGTGTGTGATTGTGATAAACTTAGTTTTGTTATTACACTCGTATTTCAATTAAAAAAAAAATACATATTTTGCTGTATTTAGTTGCGCGGTATTCCCGGTATTTTGTAAGCAGATTTTTGACTTAGACAACTTGAAAGAAATCTAAGAAGGTATCTCGTGTGGTGCTTCTTGCTCGTGTTTGGTTCGGTTACCTCCCCTTGGCGGTGGCAAATGACGAATTATAACCATTTAGATGTTTATCGCAAAAACAGCACATAGTCAATGGTGGTAGTGTAGCACCGGCAGCACCATATAGACCAGCATCAGTGACGAGAATATAAACAAATTAATTTCGTAGGTTTTATTGAACCCACATGCGAACGGAGTGTGTGACTACTTTTAGAAACGTAAAGGTGAATATGGAATACTATTTGTTGGTTGGTATACATTTGTTTTGTCTTAAAAACAGAATATGACGCAAAATATGCGGGTTAATGGAAGTCATCATCAGCTCGCCTGGGGAGTCATTTTTATGGGAAAGGTTGATTGGTTGGTTTTGCGTTTTTACGTATCTGTTTTTTTATTTTTTTTTTTTTTTTTTGTGGGCTAAGTTGATTGGGGATAATTAATTCGAAATACTTTTTTCCCCGTCAAATATTCCCCCAACTGACAGGACTCGTACATCAAGCCTAGAATTCAGAATTCATGGAAAGGTGTTGAGATATTACATCATAATCTGAACCAGAAAGGTGAAAAAGTCAGTTTTAGTGGTTCAGTGCTACCGTAGAAGACATGTATGTAAGTATGTACAAGCAAAAGATGTATGTACAAACATATTATGTAATATAACAATTACGTAAAATAACAATTTATTGGGGATAAAGTCCATCGCTACGTGTTTTGACTCTGTTTGTAGTTGTAGAACGAATTCGAAGCAGCAAAAGATGACTTAAAACTTAAAACCTCAACGACGAAAACCCTGAGGAATAAATTTGAAACTCACTTAGACGGAACGTCATAGTAGCGTTTATCTACCACTTGAAGTCAAGCTTACCTGAAAGTAGAAAAAATATAGAAAAAAATTAGCAAAGTCGATTAATTATGATGCTTATTATTGTCAAATATTAGTTTTGTATGAATCATTATTGGCAAGTAAATAATACTGGTAAGTCAACAACATTAACACTAGAAGATTTGAACCCTTTCAGCTTTAATAAAAATTTGTTATATTTTCTTAAATAGAACCTACGTTAAGGATGACTGTCAAACCGAACACGAGCAGTCATATTCTCCACTCTTTTTTGACATTTATGTTCAATAAAATTTTGAAAATCATTATGACCACATTATTGAAAATTTTTGGGAAAGTAGGTTGTCATTTGTGAAACTTTTAGACGACCTTGTGACTCTAATGCCGCACATAACAATCCATCGTACTACATATGCCCTAAATGATTTAATAACACCAATTCATACCAAAAGGATAATAATAAGAAAAGACTTATAAAATCCCAGGGACATACATACATATGTATGTACATATGTGAATTCGTTATCGCTCACAAGAATTCGATGTTTCAATAAGCAACTTACAGCGAATTTTCACGAAACGTCTGCATCTGGGTACGTAAAAGATTCAACTGGCCGAGGAACTCAAACCCGAATGCGAGCAGAAAAAATTTGTTAATATGTAGATTGATGGAAAAATCAGCTAGTGAGCGACCATTTTTCTAAGAAAATAATCTTAAGCGATGAGACAGATTTTCAACTCAATGGCTATGGAAAATTTTCGAATTTGAGGTGCGGAGAACCCAAAACTGAATTCCAGAGAAGCCACTGCATTCACCATGTGTCATTGTTTGGTTCGGTTTTTGGGCTCGGAGAACGATTGGGTATTGCTTCTGAAATCCGGCTGAAAGTTCGGTTAACGTGAATCAATGGTTTGCGTTACAGAATTTTTGAAGACATGTACATACATAGTTCCAGCAGGATGGCGAAAGATGTCAAGTAATCTCGAGAAATACGGATTAGCTAGCAAGCACGTACTAGCTCTTTTTGTAAATTTTTTGACCTCGCATATGTGTGACATAGCAGCGCTGTGTTAGTTCGTTGGACTATTGAGCGGGAGATTCGGCGTTCGAAACCCAAAAAAAACACCAAAAAGATTCTTCACAGTCTCACATCTCGCGAATGTGTGACGAACATCCCTAAGTCCTTGCCATGAAAAAGATAGTTAATTCACCTTTCTGGTATGGTTTTAAACTGTAGGTCCCTTTCCTTTGTTCAAAAATATCGCAAATTGGGTATGTTCTAGATTTACATACATACATACATACATACATACATCCATACATACATATATGTATGTATGTATATGACTAAATCTCATTTCCAAAAAAAAATTTACTAAGATTGCTGCGAAATCAGATCACTGTAAGCATTTTCGCATAATTTACATATTTCAATAAAATAAAAAAAACAGTCATACAATATATCAAAAATCAAATAAAACACGTTTCAACAGTTAAACCAATAAACACCTACTCCTGAGGCACATTTTATAGTCCAAACAGACACCTAGCTTGTCATAAGCTTAGTCAACTCATATTACACCACATTTTTCAAGATCAATCCTCCCGCGAATTAAGTCTTCTTTCATAAGTATCCAAGTATCACGAAAAAAAACTTAACAACATATGCCAAGCATCCAATCTTTCAATCTATGTATCTACATACACACATATATCTATATGTATCCATCTATCAATCCAAATCTAAGCTCAATTTCAAACGAGTTCTCTCACATGCTATATTTCATTTGGTTTTTGTTCCTTCTTTTTTTTTGTATCTTATAATGACTACTTCAAATTCAAAACCAGTTCTAGGTTTAGCAATTTACTTCTCACACAACAGGTGAACACAGCAAAAGAAGCGACAAAAAAACCAAAAGAAACTAAGGTAGGAAGGAAAAGATATGCGTGCCGTACAAAAATTTGAAACTAAAATCGAAACGCGGAACGAATTTTGTGTTCGTTCTCTACTGAGGTTCTTTGAACGCCCGAAAGAATAACAAAACAAAAAAAGGCAAAAAAAAAAAGAAAATAAATAAATAAATTTTAATAATAGTAAAGTGATGGTCATGACGAATCTGTGCTGGGAGAGGACAAGGAGAGACAGCAGGAAAAAAAAATATATTCTAAACTACGCAATAGGAAATTGCTTGTGGTGTTTGCTGTATGAAGTAATAAGAACCAAAAAAAAACGATTCCGAATAAAAAATATCCAAAAGTAGGAGCAGCTGGTTTATTTTTGGTAATATATCCAAGCTAAAGCCAATTGAAGAGGCCCCACTATTCAAAACAACCCAGTGTCGAGTAACAATCTAAGAGTGGGATTTTGGGACTCATTTTGCAAGAGATATTGGCCACAAATAAACAGATTTTTTTTTTGTTAGATGCGATAACCTTGAACTTGAATTCTTTTAATTTATATTTTGATAAATACCATGGTGCCGCTTAGTTTTCCAATCCGATTTGGTGCGAAACATTTTCAACCGAAACAAATAATTCAGTTTGTTTAGTTGGTTATTTATCAATTTTTTTTTTTTTTGCCACTCAAAGCATGGATGATGAAAACAATTTTTTTTAGGATGGATTCAAGCATGTAGAATACAGTCGACATCAAGTGAATTCGACTAGATTTACGTTCCACCGCGGATCTAGAAATATCACTGAATACATATTAAGCGTGAATCAAAGTCTGCAGTTGGCAAACAATATTATGGGCTTGCTCGGAGGCTAAGCGAGAAACCATTTCAGCTCTACCCAATCAAGGCTTATCGATCCGGTATATTGCAAAATCACGCGAATGTTCCACAAGAATGGTTTTTAATGCTCTACACAATAGAAAACTTTCCGAGACACGTCAAAAATGTCCACCAAAAACAAAACAGCGCTAATACGGAAAGCCAAATCGAATCCTTTCACGACGTCCAAAAAAGAAAACGCGAAGCAGGATTTACTTCAGTGCCAGGACAATACGCCGAACTCTGCTGAATGCGAAGTTATACACAGGTACTTCGAGGAAAGTGCCACTGCTTCAAAAAAATACACATCCAGCATTGACTTTGCCAAACTCTACCACGTGCCACACGATCCCCTTCAGGCAGGGAGCAGTGGAGAAACGTGATTCAAAGAAATGAAAATAAGATAAATCGCTTTGGAATGGATAGAAAACACTTTGTAAGTCGTCCTTGAGAGCAGGCCAAGGGATGCATGCAATACAAGATAACCAAAGGCGGTGGTAGTCTAATAATATAGAATTCTTTTTCTTGGTGGGGCGTAGGTCCGGTTTGTCTTATCGAAGGAATATTGACGAAAGAAAAGTACGTAGAAGAAAATATTCCGTTAAAATGGCGTTTTCAGCAAGACAATCGACTCTTAGCATTCGTAAAAGCTTACAAAACTCTGCTTTGAGCAAAATAGTGTGGATATTCTATAGTGACCATCCCAATCTCCGGATTTAAATTCGATTGAAGATTGAAATTATTAAGCACCTCTCAAACAAGCAAAATCTTTGGAGAACCGTCCAGGAAGGTTCAGCTTCAATGCGTTAAGATAAATAGTGCAAATTAGTCGATTCTATGAAGAACACAGTCGATGCAGTTATGAATGGAAAATAAGAGTTTTGCTTCTGATTTAGGACATGAATACATATACAAACGACTCTATCCTACTTTCAGCACCGATAACTGTCTCTATTTGTAGCCGGAAACGTGATGCACGTCTGAATTAAGTAGTCCTTGCTGTTGTTGGCCATCACTTAGATCATGGCTCTCGAATTATAGGGACACGGTAGTTGATCGCCATCTTCTTATCAGTCGTTGCCACTTTATGCGCTGGTGCAGAATCGTACTGGTACCCATATGGTCATCCTTCACAAAGTTTAAATGTGAATCTAGCGCCTTGATGTATCGAGTAGCATTCACTCGAAGACATTGTGGATAAAAGTAAGGAGGCACAACAGGACTTTCTCTGCTCCCTACTCCAAGGGGAGACAGACACGAGCGACATCTAGAGACTTTGCACACACCCCTTTGTCATTCCTTTTATTGACGTTCTTGTCCTGGTTTGTTTGAAAGTTTGATTATTGGAAAAAACCAAAGGTCTGGATCTACCGGATGGTTCAACTTGTTAAAGAGCCGTCTTCTTCGATGTACATACTTACGTACTTCTCATAACATAACACTTATATCGAAAGTTTTCAATCACTCTGATAATTAGTCGCTTAGACATTTAGAGGTTCCTTCCAATTGACTTCATCGACGTTTCAGGGGTCTGGTTAATACGAAGTTGTAGTTGTTGAATGAGTCCCGGGCTTTTCTAACTGCCCTAAGCTGTCGAATGCTTTTTACGTTTCGAAACATGCCACTAACCTCTAAGTCGACGTGAAGCATGTGACCAAGCGATCGCCAGACTTTTAAAATGGCGATACTTTAGGATAGCTGTGGTATGCACATATGGCAACAATCACGGCGTGACTTTTAATTTCTTTTCTTAGGTATTTATCTGACATTGTACTTCAAAGCCAGCTATTAAAACAATCAACACTAGAACTGAACAAAAGCATGCCCTGAAATAGCCCATGTACCCTGTAGGGCACACTTAAACTAAGGTGGAGAAATATGTTTACATATAAGCACCATAGCCGGGGTCATAGCAACTCCAGGTAATGTACGTCTATTTACCTATTCACTGTTCACGGACTCAACTCCTTGTGACGGAAAATTGTTAAAAGTTAGGTTTATAGATCCGACAATCAAAGCCCTGGGTAACAGCGTGTGAAAAAAAAGCTTAACCTGTTGCCAGTTGCAACAAGATGCGCCTTACAGGGAACCAAAAGGTTTTTGAGACTTGTATTCTTATATTATACACTAAGAGTTAAAAGATTGTATGGTAGAAAATTCAAATTGTGCGGTTGTGCAATCTGCGTGCATATGTAGTTTTTAAAAGAAAATCTAACGATTCCTATTTGGATATGCTGATATCCGTAATAACATGTTCGCTTGATGATAACGAAAATTCTTGTTCCAAGCCCCATACGGGGACAATATATTAGGAAACCTTTTTTTTTTTAATATTATTAGTCCTTTTTAACTTATAACAGAATCAACGTAGTAGAGTACCTTTTAGACTTCCGTTAATATTAAAAAATTAATGCATGACACAACCGACGATAAAAACGATTTCCCTTCTAACTAAAAAATTCGTTTACTTTACTTCCTTATAAGAATAACTTAATATTTACATAGCGTATTCATTAGAATCCTTTTAAACACCTCTAGCAATGACTCAAAAGACAAAATGTATGGTGAATGTGCAGACTAGTTCACACTCAATTCACTCGGTTTGACCTGTTTCTAGTAGTCTCAATCTCCACAAATGGCTGGAAACATCATTATAAAGGAAATTACAATGCTTTCAGGCGTTCCTGTGAGTCCTCGACAGATGAGAAGAGGTTCTAAGTTTGAGTAAAAAATAGGGTACCATGTCAAAACGCCCAAAGTGCAAAAAATAAAAAAAAAAATAAAAAAAATGTCAAATGGCTCAAAATAAGTGTTGGGCGATTTGACATTATATTAAAATATTCAAAAAATCGATTTTGGGCCATTTTGTGCTTCTGCTATTTTAAGGCGGATCTGTCATATCACTCAATACCAAATCCAGAAAATGTCAAATCGCCCAACATTTTTAACAGTTTTTTTTTAACACTATGTCAAATCATCAAAAAAAAATGTCAAATCATCCAAAAAAAAATGTCAAATCACCCAAAGCAGAAATTGGCGATTTCAGAATGAAAAATTTCAAATAAAAAGAAATCTAACTATATGCCGCGTAACGTCGCCCTGAGCACCTGCATGTGGGGCCCAAGGCCGTCCGGAGTATGAGCCGAGGAAATGTCCATAGTTTTTCTTTTTTTTGCGAGTGTAGGTTAGGTTAGGTTAGGTGAGGTGGCTGACCGGCGATAGCCAGGACACACTTAGACCAAAGAGTAGGTCCATTGTGATACCACATATTTGGTAGACCGGAGGAAGTCACCGGGTACTCGGGGAAAAACTTATGCTTATCCCAGGGTGTTGTGACTGGGATTTGATTGTGCCTAAAGCGGCTAAGTGTACCGTGAAGGTAGCGGGTGCAAGCGAGTGTTGGGGGTGACTGACTCAATCGAACCCTTTGTACTGTTCTGCAATTAGCTAGATAGGGTAACTGATTCAGTTTAACCCTAGTGCTGAAGGTACCGTGTAGGATATTTGCGAGTGTAGCGAGCTCACCCATCCTGACTTTCAGGCTTTCGCTCAATACTAAGTGGACTAGTCACACAAAGATTTTTGGGCAATTTGACATTTTTCTGCAGTTTTTGCCATTTTGGGTAATTGGAAGCAGGGCTAATAATGAATTCTACGCCCAGACTTTCTTGGGCGTTTTTACATTTTTTTTTTTGTTTTTGGGCGATATGAGATAGTGTCAATTCGCCCTACATTTTTCGGCGATATGACATTTTTCTGATTTGGGCGATTTGGCTTTGGGCGATTTGACATGGTAACAAAAATAGAACTAGCTCGGAAGCAAGTCTTTTAAATTTAAATTTCAATTTAGTAATTTAATGTCCAGAAAGGTTATATACATACTATTGTAGCCTCAATTATAATTTGAACGTACTCGTTACACAAAACCATAATGAGTCCAACCAAATCAATATATTTATCCTAGAGCAAACGAATTGTCAAGAATTCATGAAGGATTACAACCGTTTGAATGAATTTACATCATCCAAAAACATAAAAAAAAACTTCAGGAAAAAGTGAAATGAAGAGGTTCCACGTGTTTCAGTTTACTAATATACACGTGGCATTAACAAAATAAACACCCTCTGGACATCAACAAGTAGAAACTAATTGATATAACTTTTGGGATATTTTCGAGAAGTACGTATAGCTTCAGGTGGCTGCTGACTTTACATATGTAGCGTGAAAAAAAGACACATTGATTGATTAACCAGATTCCCAGGTAATAGATGAGAACTCTTCGATTCTCCAGAGATTAGGGACAATGTATGTAATATTAATCCAAAGTAAAATTGACAAATTCAAAATTCTCAAAGTTGAAACATTTAAAATCTTCAAATGGGTGGGTCTTTTGGAAGGAATTCACAAAATTAAATCATGGCAGGGATTCACTCAAGCAAAACAAATTTAAGTATAGTCCCACTCCGTTTCAGTCCGCGACTCCTTTCGTACAAACATAAGGTCTTGAAGATTTGCCTGCTTTGAGGCACGTGTAACTTCTAAATAAAGAAACTGCAAGAATTCAAATCAAATCCAAATGTGTAAATGATTTTCCCGAAGATGTACGCTGCCATGTGACAGCTATATGGCGTAAATATAAGCTTCGTGAAGACCTTTGACACTCAGAAGCCGTTGCTACTTCAGTTTACTTTAGGCAAAGCAGCCGGGCCAAAACTACTGGTAACTCGGAGAACTAACTTGATGCTCTATAAAAACTCGATTCTTTCTGTAAAATTATTTAGTGACTAGTGCTGTATGATATTTGTTGCTTCTTCGAAAAAAAAGTTCTTCGTCAGATACATATGTACTTATGTATGTTTGTGGTTCCATGTCTGAGGAGGACGAATAAAGGAAAAAAAAGAACCGCAAGTTCTATGAGCTGTACCAAGTTGTAAATGTAGATACAAACAAAAACAAGGTCTGAGGATAGTATTGGCTCGATAGCATTAACCGAATGGTCAATGAGCCTACAGCCAAGATGCCACCAGCGTGAGACCGTACGAAATTGCAATTTTTCCAGATTAAATGGCGTCTTTAGGGACTCTTCTGCAATAAAATAAAACAACGAGGCAGCTTGCAACTGCTTTAAAGCCAATCAGTGAAAGAACGACGCAGATGATGGTTTCGTGTATTTAATATGTACATACATACATACACCCACCAGCTGAATCTTACTACATACATACATAAATGGACATAGGCCAAGAAGCCAGGGCAACATTTTTACCCTACTTGCTACGACCGATGACGAATTGATAAATTTGGATTTTCTTGCACACTTTTGTTCACAGCACCGATATTCCGTACTGAGCACATTCATTTGGTGACGTGCTGGCGTTATCATTCTCACGCCCAGTCAACGAAATTAGATGCAACTACCTTACGTACTATCGGTGACTGTATAAGAAATAAATACGTAAATAAAAAAATCAAAACACTGACATAAAAAGTATAAATAAAAAAAAGCCAACACGTTTCGACCTCAACTAACAAAAAAAGTCCACAACTTAGAAAAGGCCAATGATATTTAAAAAAAAGGAAATTAAATATAAAAACAAAAACAAAAAATGGTGTGAATAATATTTGCGAACCGCAAATGCGAAAAAGAAACAAAAAATTAAGTGCTGGTGGCTGGGAGCGAAGTCTAAAACATCAACGAAGACTACGACACAACATTTATTGAATTTTTTTTTTTAGCAGGTTGACATTTTACTCCTCAGCACTCATTTCTATTGACTTCCTTTTGAGTATGAATGAAAACGAAGATAAAATCAAAAAAAAGTGCAAACAAGTAATAAAATAAATTTAATTTTTTGTTTTTCGAAAATAAATAAATTTCGACCTCAAAAATGCCATAAAATTGGATAAATTTTCGATAAAATTGTCACACAACCTTAAAGATACTTTTGGTTTGTTTGTTTGCTTGTTTTTTTATATTTTGTGTGAAAATACGTAACTAAATTGGATGGCTTATTTTAGGATGTACTCACTTAATCGCGAACACGAGTGTATCTACAACGTACGTATCAAAGACTCATTTGAGTCATAAAAGTTTCACGGAATATTTTTGATGTGTTTGCTAGGAAAACGTGGAACATAACGAATCCATCAACTACTAACAACTACCGCGCACACATTTTGCCTGGTAAGTGTCGTAAACTAGGGATATCGCAGTTGATGGGGGTCAAGACAAGACTCGCATTACGGCGAGAAATGATAATAACTTGTTTCATGTGTTATTTAAAGGCAGATTGCTATAATTGGCGGGTTCAACTGGGGAAGGTTTTGCCCTGAGGGTGAAAAGGAACATCTGGTGGACAATGTAATGGTCATAATGTGCTGCAAAGAGAATGCAATTTGTGTACTGATCTTACAAATTTAATAAAGACCTTAAATAATAACGTGCTAGCAAAGTCCGGTTGCTATAAAAAACAAACTACTTCAACCAACTCTCATTTACAAATTTCGCAAACAAAATATCACGGGAACGAAACTTCTACATCCCAAACTTCTGCACTTTGCTATGCACATTCTAGGCAACAGTTGATAAGGACCTCTAGTTGATTACTATGTACATCAAACACAGGACCACATTCTATTTATCTTCTGTAGCATAATGACGCTGCGACAGAGGATTATTGAGGAACCTATCGACCCTAAACAAACTCATAGCTGCAGACCAAATCAACGACATATTTCATTTTAACCAAGATGATTTTCAAGACATTTTATTGACAAATATGTATGTACATGTACCCAAACTTTACAGACCTCCTGTGGCAGTTTTTTTAAGAACCAAGTTCATTTTGGATACTACAAATTTTATGTCAGCAAACAAACCTGTGTATGGGTAGATAGACGGACTAATGCACAACTGACAATTTTCATAACTAGATATGTACCCGTATTTGAACACCTTCTGTGGCCACGATGCTTCGTCTTGAGATTAGGATAGAATACGCCACAGGATATTGTAGTGTTTCGTTGTGGCAAAAGAGCAACGAGCTACGATTTCTATCGCAAACACTCCTCACCTTCCCCAATAGTTGGATAATAAAAAAAGCCTATATCCTTCTAAGGCTAAAAAAAATAAATCTAACTTAATAGAAAGCGTCAGACCTAAGATGCTTCAGCTACGGTTTATGCCACAAACGCTCCGCACCAAATTTATAGACAGTGTATGCGTAATTTATCACGCAGGCCATTTTTGTACGTCACATCTACAACGGATACAAGAAAACGCTATTACGTTTTTTCGTCTTTTTCAGAAGCTAATTATTGCCTCTATTCAATTATTGCCTAAGCACGTCTGGCGGAAGCATTCTGTTTATATACTCGTCTGCTACTATGCAGATTTAAAATGGTTCCCTTTTTTAAATTAAGGCTTAAATTAGCTGCAGCTACAATCAGCTTCAGCTTGCTTTAGCCTTTACTGTCAGTCTAAAGGGTTACCATTATTCGATGTCTATGTGATTTATAAAGCCTAATGACACCCAAAATCAGGTGGGGGTTCACCGAGAGGAACGAAATAAATCAATTTCACTTAGCGAACAGGGAAACCCAAATCTGCATAACGGCGATATCTGCAGAGGTTTTGCCAAAGCTCCGAACAGAAACATGCAGGGGCCAACAATGAAGCTTAGTAGACTATAAAAGAACGCTGCTCTCGGGCAGCATGAACCATTTAACCTGGACGATGATAACCAACAGTTCCGACCACCCAACCTGAGCGAATTAAGAATAGCAAAACATGCATAAGATTAAGTGCAATATACAGGAATCAACCTATCGCGTTGATTAAAACAGCAGAAGACTTGATAAGGAGTATACACCAACGAATTTGCAAAATGATCGGTTGAATGTACCAACATATACATATGTATATGCATAATGAGTGGAAACTCAGCATAGTATGCTCGAACTACGAAAATGATTTAACAAAGCCAATTATAGATCCAACTTCCTACCACATATGAAAGTATTTACGATAGTACTAACTAAGTATGTATATACATAGAGTAATGTCCACTTATAATGTCGTCCGGTTGTGCAGGATGAGGATGGAGAATGCATGCTGCTCCATCAAGGTTGGTTACGAAATTATTGATGCCAAAAAAAGATATAGACAACATGAAGCTTTGTCCTGCGATTTAATTAACATCGTTCTCGAAAACATGTGCAAAACTCGCATGCCAATCATTAACATATGTCGACAATATTGACATAATCGGAAGAACGCAACGTGATGTCAGCGCATTCGTGAGTATGGAGACGGAATAGACGAAGGTCGGTTTGACGGTGGACGAAGACAAAACAAAATACATGCTATCGACAAACAATAGACGAACCTATAAGACCAACGTCTCCAACATACATCTTATCACCTTGCACAACAATTTTGAGTTAGTTAAGGAACTTGTCTACCAAGTCTCCGAAAGCAAATCAGACGACTAATCATCGCTATTAAATGCCAACCACTGTTTCGACAATCGATTACAAAAGCCGTCTCTGGAACAAAAAAAGTGACTCTATGCAAGACCTAAACCAGGCCTACTGCTGTGTGGCACGGACAATTTCAAGAATGGGTGAAATAGTTTTAAGAGACAAATCTTTCGGGTGATCTTCGGTCCCGTGTGCATAGACGCTGACTGGAGAATATGATACAACCACGAAGAGTACAACGACACTGCTCTGTTCGGAAGAGTCGGAAATCAACAACGAAGATGGCTGGCAGAGAGACAATGAACATCAGCACTTCGGTTGATAGTCTTCGAATCCACCTCGATTGGATAGTAAAGAAGGACTTCGCGGAAGATGGTGTACGAAACTAACAATCGAGCTGGATGTAGAGGCTTGTTGGTTGAACCTGGCGCAGCTGTTTTTTAATGACAACGAACAATTTTTAATAACTTCGCTAGACACATCATCATATCAAGGATTTTTCCGTTTCGTTAAAACAGATGACAAGGGGGAGATAAGGAATAGAGAAAATCTATTTGACAGTGTAAAACAGAATTTTTCTACACAAATCGAAAACCGAAAACTTAGTGCAAATGGAGAATTTATAGTGTCTGTCTTACCGGAATCAAGCCTCGACTACTTAGGTTTAAATGCGATGATCGACAAGACTGTCGATACAAGCAATCAAATGGAAAGAAGTAGAATGAAAGGTTTTACAACTCCTTTGACTACTCGGATGGTATTTGTTTGCCACTAAACAAAATTATGAACATGAAGCTCAGGTTTGATTAAACGGAAACCAATATGAACTCAGCCTGTTTAGTAATTGAATGTCAGTGGATTGGTGACTGCAACCAAGAATTGTAATTGAAGGTGAAAGGAAGTTAACAAGTTCTACTCCAAATCTTTTCAGTTGTTGAAGAGGCTGCAACTTCCTCCTGACGGAAGTCGTTAGATGCCATGACGTACACGTTTTTATTTTGAAATTTGCTTCCAATATGTACATATGTATGGACAAGCATATTAAAAAAAAAAAAAAAAAGTAAGTAAGCGGACGAAAAAAACATAGTTGATTCCCTATTTTCAAAATTGCAACTCTGGCTACACATGTATGTATGTACGTAGAAACTTACGATTTTCAAAGCGCTGCCATGTTAACCGGAAGCCCACACTCAATCTAATAGACTGATAAAATATCGTGCTAATTTTTTTAACGACCATCAAAAAATATAATAAACCAACAACACTAGTGAATTTGCAAAATTACGCACACCTCGCGAAATGAGGTCGCGTAGTGTCACCTCACCTCATACCGTCATCAACGATACACAGTGCGTGGGATGATAACTCGAAAAAAGAAACCAAACAATTATTAAACCCATGACAGAGCTATAAGCATTTTTTTTTTTTTTGACAATAATCCCAATAGCCGGCAATCAGAAACTCAATCTAATTACTGACCTACTTAGGCAAACCGATGACAGAGTGACAGTAGGTGCACACTCTACAAAGTCCACGTATAAAAAAAAAAATTCGTGACTCGATATGCGTACGAGTAGCTTTCATAATACCTTTTATCGAATACTTATATCGAAATGGAACGCGACAGTGAAAGAGGAGAAATTTCATTTGGCTTAATCTGTAGCCGATTTTCGTGTGGGTTTCAATTTTAAACTCGTGCAACTCCTTGAGAGTCTAATTTTCTCAGCCAGAAAATGTTCGTTTCTTTTTTTCAATTTCCTTAAATTGTATCTAGAACCCTAGAAGCTTAGGATAATTCATTTTGATTGCGTAATGGTATTCAAAGAGGTCGGTCATTGAACCTTAATTTGTTTAGGCACGCTTTTGACCCAACATAAATAAAAATACAAAAAAATAAATAAATAAACACATACCCCCTCTGGATGGCGTTTGCTTTTGTTCCCTTCGATTCTGTTGACGTATTTTGAAGCCCACCCCTACTCGGCACAGTCGCGTGTAATTATATAGAAAATACATGCAACCTCTACCACTGTAGGGCACACAATTGTTCGAAATTAACGATGGGGAAAAAACGAACAGCAATTTTCTTAATAGAAACTAAAAGGAAACAAAAATATAACCGCTTGACATTGTGTCAAAATCAAGCGACCACCCACTTTCTTGGTCATCCCTAATGCGACTCCTATGTAATTTCTTTAATATTTTCGTGACCAAAACCATTTCGCTGCTTTTTAGTTCTTCGAAAGGCTCTGCATTGGAATTGGTTGGTGTTGTTCTGGTATTTGTGAATTTCTTCAGAGTCGTCATTCGGTCTAGTGATAGCCTTAGGTTTCCGATTGAAATAATAACTAAATTGTAACAAGTATGCTTATATTTTCACTCTTTTTGAACACTAAAAAAAAACATTAGGACTTCAACTGTGCCCAGTTCAAGGTGGAACAGGTATTTAATCGATACTATACCCAAAGTACCATGCAGGAGGTACTACCACCATCACTTTTCTGGTTATTGGTCGGACACGAAATTCTAATAAATACGGATACGAAGGACAGCAGCAAAATGTGTCGAAAATGTTCCATCAGATAAATTATACAATGTACACTAAATCAATCAAGCAAATTTCCAGTTTTCTTGAGAATAGCGAGACGAAGTGTTGTTGTTTTCCAACAACAGTACCATATTTAAATTTGTGCTACCGAACTACAGAAGATTGTAGAGCATTTCATTGTCAAAACGCGTAAAATACATGCGACTAACTCTGGGCAATAAGCTACTTCAGGTTAGTCTAGATAGATAGACCCCCGCTGACTGCAGTACAGTCCAACAGTCATTGTGATCATTGTTTGTTACCCTACTATTGCCGATGACATTGGCTGAAAGTAAATGCAAGCTAAATGTTAAACAAAAACAACACAGCGACAGTTTGGAGATGCAGAAAAAAGAGATCTAGATCTAGATCTGTACCCCTAAGAGAGAAGAATGGGCGACAAATATCGGTTGTCTCAAGGTTTGAGATGTGAATATTCGACACGGTTTACACTTATCAACGTAAACCATGTTTGAAACCATGAAGTCAACCCCTTCAAAGCACGGAAACTTCTAAATGGATGGGACTCATAAACAGTAGCCATGTCTGCAGGGAGGAAATCCTAAAATAGAAGACAACTTACACTCCTAGGCAAACAACTTCTGTGTTATTCCGACGCTGGCTACACCAACGCACTTAAAAAACTAACAGATATCTAGTATCAAGCTTCTGCTGCAAGTAATAAATAATTTTAAACTTGAAGAAAGCTGGGAAATTTAATTTTTTTTCTAAAGTGAGTTCTGTGTTGCAGAAACTGTGCGAACTTTGAAAAAAGTTTTGGTCAAAATGAACCCACATTCATCTTTTCGAAAAAAGCCCATTTTCATCCCACAGGGTATCTCAACAAACAAAACCATAAGTTTTTTTTTAAGAAGTCCATACATTTTTCAGTAATCAGTGTCAGTACGTTGAACTACTGAGCGGAAGGTTCGAGGTTTGAATTGCAGACAACGCCAACAAGTTTTTTCACCGTCGCACCCTCGCGAATGTCTGAGCAACGTCCGAGAGTATAAGTAACTACTGTCATTAGATGGTCTATCAATTAAAAACAAAAAAAAAAAAAAAGCCTTTCGGATATGACTTTCTAGGTCCCTTCCATTTGTGGCAAAAAAATATAACACGCACTACACGAATGGTCGCGAAAAGCTAGGCCTTGGACAACGTTTGTTGTGCCGAATTTTTTTTTATTTTTGGAATCACTTCCCTTTGAAATTGAGGCTGGCAACATGTATGGTAGACGATTTGGTCTAGGAGAGGATTCAGTTCCAGCAGGATGGTGCAACGTGTCAAAACAGGCGTTAAACAGTACAATACTTTTGAACAATAAGTTCTGTTGCCATGTTATCAGCCCTTTTGAATACGTGCCTTGGCCACGATATTAGACTTTTTTTTATTATGCTACTATTTCCTTTCTTCCTTCCACATGCTGGAGGCCCTAAAACGTAAGTTCAACGTGCCAAAATATCTTCTTCGCATGATAAGGAGCTATCTTAGCAGTCGAGTTCTAGTCTACAACACGGAAGAAGGAGAAAGAAGAAGGGAAATTACTGCCGGAGCAGATCAAGGCCCTATTCTTGGTCCAGATCTCTGGAACGTCTCCTACGACAGCCTGCTCCGCTTAGAGATGCCGAGAGACACATTCCTGGTGGGATATGCAGACGATGTAGCAGCTGTTATAGTGTCGCGGAATTTGGAGCTGGCCCAACACAGTTTAAACCAGGTGATGCGTCGGGTAAACGAGTGGATGGAGCAGCATGGCCTAAGCCTGGCAACGGCCAAAACGGAAATCGTCGTACTCACAAAACGTAGGATGATACCCACCATAGTGCCAATGTCAGTAGGCACCGATATGGTGCAGACCTAGCGCGAAATACTTGGGAGTAACCATCGACACGAAGCTATCCTTCTGGGAACATATATGTAAGTCGGGCATCTGACAAGGCTGCGTCAGTTACTGCTGCTTTGAGCAGATTGATGGCGAATACCATCGCGCCCAGACCAAGCCACTGATGTCAGTGACGGAGGCAATCTTATTATATGGAGCCGAGATATGGGCAGAAGCTCTTGAAAAGGAGAAGTTCCGGAAGCGCATGGCAGCAGTCCAACGGAGGGGAGCCCTGAGAGTCGCCTGTGCTTACCGCACTGTGTCGGAACCAGCCGTTCTAGCTATTACGGGAATTATTCCTATAGGGCTCCTAGCCCAAGAGAAGAAGAGTATATATGAACGGAAGAGGGTATTGGGAAATATGCAAGCCAGCTTAGAAGAGAGAGCACGCACGCTTGCGACATGGCAACGATTGTGGGGGAGAGAGACCAGAGGAGAGTGGACCAGACGACTTCTCGGAGATCTAAGAATGTGGACTGAGCGGAAGCATGGAGAAGTCAATTACTACCTGACTCAGTTTCTCACCGGTCACGGATATTTTCGAGCCTATCTCTACAAGATGCGAAAATTCGACAGCCCAGCATGCCCCTACGGAGATGCGAGTAACGACGATGCGAAACACACGTTCTTCCACTGCAGGAGATGGTGTGTGCAAAGGCGGTTGTTGGAAAGCGAGTTTCGTGAGATAACCCCACAAAATGTCATCCGAACAATGCTAGAAAACGAAGAGAGCTGGAATAAGATAGCTTTGTATATTGAAACTGTACTGCGCGTGAAGAAAAGCGACGAAAATTTAATAAGATGAAGTGGTAAAACCGGCACGAAGAAAATACAAACCTGCAAAAAAGACAAGTCGCTAAACGAATATAAGTCCGGTTCCCCGTAGGGTATTGAAAACGACCCCACTCTGAAGTAATACGAAAGCGGTTCCAGAGTGGATGGTGTCAAGAAGAAAAGGTCCCTGTGGGTTTGGTGGATGAAAGTTCCACACTATCTGGAAAGAGCGGGTCCTTCCCACAAAGGAAAATATCCATCGAAAAAATTCTCTAAAGAAAGCCCTATCAATGCCCTATCAGCTTAAAGGAAGGCCCACCAGGCGCGGTTGGCAATTTGAATGAAATTATTTTTAATAAATAATTGGAAATTGGACCCACGATCCCATTCGGCAGGTCTACATCCGGTTTCTAACCGATCATTAACAGCGTTGAAAAATGTGAGCTGTACACGTTATCTTCGTCTCTGCGATCGATACACTTAATTAGTGTCAATAAACCATCACGATTAAGCCCTTATTAACCCAATCAAGACATGATGATTGGAAGATGTTTTACAAAGTGCCGGATACAGTGAAGTTTAGAAGGGATGGCAGCAGACGAAAATAGTTTCCTCGCAAGGAATTCAAAAATTTTCTTCGGCAAGGAAATTTAGTACGAAATCTACGACTTTAAGAAACAAGACATGTCTAGATTTTCACTCGTTAGGGATTTTAAGAATACTAGAAGTCTTATCTCCGTTAGTAACAATAAAATAAGAAAAATTGTAGGAGCCCTTACAGGGCACTATTTTAGATATGCCAGGAGGCTGGGTACTCCCTTCAACGATTCCTGTAGAAGCTATAGAGATAAGGAAGAGAACGAAAATATGACCACCTTTTATGCACTTATCCTAACCTATCGACTCTGAGAAGGAAAACCCTTAGTGAATTTAATTAAACAATATTTTGGTATTTAGCGGAGACCTTTCTATGGTTTTAAGAACTTCAAGTAGAAGAAAGTAGAAAACTCAAAGCAACAAGTTAGCATTCATTTTTTGCAACCATATCTCATGGATTCTGAGTAAACTTCAAACGGTTTTGGAAAAGTTCTTTGTTTTAAAAGTACATATGCCTAAGCACCGAGACCCAGCATAGATGGATGTTGAATTGAGCCATCTTGTCAACATACGAATGACCGGTGGAAGATCGAATCCAGAGAGTTTATAGCTGACTGATTACCTAGTAGTGAAGGTGCTATACTTGGCAGATATTACATTCCACTACAACTGGGGCAGGGCGCTTTTAATTACTAATCATCGCCATCCATAACTGAATAGTCGCGGCTTTGACTGCTGGCACAGAATTCTGTTGGAACATGTATGGTCTTCCTTCACTCAAAATTTTCATCCAGGGCTTACCAACTGCCTCTAACACCTCTAATTATCTGGCAATACTAACCCGATAACTTTGTGGGAAAAGGAAGGCTGAACATGGCCCTCACTGCTCACTACTCCAAATTCAATCACACTGGGAGGAAATGTAATGTGTATCACATGGCCACCTGTTGTTGTTCAACAAGTTTTTCTTACTGTCCGAACGCGTTAAAGGCTTTTGACGTTTCGAAACAGTCGAAAAATCGCTGACAGAATCCTTGAATTTTATGCGAAACTTGTGAACAAAGGATAAGGCTTCTTTAAAAAAGCGCAATATTTCGAGATCACGTATGACAATATGGCAACGATCACGGCAAGTCTTTTAATTTCTTGTGTTTATATTGTACCCAGAAATCTTAAGCATCTGCTATCAACGCGCACATTATGACTGAACAAAGAAACGTCTTCAAATAGCTTGTGTATAACTTTTGGGTCTACCGTCCCTATTTCTCTGTGGTACAAGATATTTTTTTATGGAGCAAGATACAAAAATGAAAGAGAGAAAGAAAAGACTAATAGTGTCTGACGTGTCAAAAATCTGAAAAGCCAAATTGACTTAAATATATAACTATCGATTCTACCTAAACAGGAGATAGAACTAGACCACTCCATATGTTTAGAATGAAAATTTTGTACCTTTTTTGAAACTTAAACTATAAAGTGTCGTATCACATGGTGAAACTATTATAAAATGGTGCAAGTTTCCAATCAACTTAACCAAGTATTAGTAGTCTATGGATACATTCTCTAGTTTCAGTTAATCAGTCTATTTTGCATTTCCTTATTGACAAGATGTGTCACCTATCTCTGCAGCACCAAACATATCAAGTTCTATTAAGTTAAGTCTCTTTTTTTTACTCAAATTGGCTGCAAAGTCAACCGGGTTAATAGATCGCTAGCCCCAAAAACAAACCAACAAAAAAAAGTTCCATCAACCAAAAATCGCATGACGTTGAACTCTTTCTGATATATGCTGACATTTATGACTGATATTTTTAATTAAAGACGGAGAACGATACAGAAAATAATTTGTTATATAAATAGAAAAAAAAAAAAGATTTCACACAAGGTCGCACATGTTCAAGACTCGTATAATCATTCTAGTTGCGGGGATCACTGACAGATTGCAGACACTACTAAATTTAAGTGCTTTAGTTTGTTTACAATTTAAAATACTCACATTTCTATCAATCGTTCAACGATTCCCATGAAAAGATATTCTTAAAAAGTGAAAATTCAGGTCATTCGAGAGTGAATTTAGAAATCGAATTCGTTGGCTTTTTCCACCTATGTATGTATACTACCACGGAGAAAAGCACACCCATCGTCATTACCCGAATGCAATTGAATATGGAGCCCAGAAAGTATGTCATCGCATAAGACACGTATTCTAGCGGTTTTCTGTTTTCATCTGAGACCGGTTCCACGTACATACATAGATACATTGATGTTTAACATCGTCTGGATAACAGTTTTGTATTGCGTGCAACAGTGAAAATTGCTGCAAGAGAAAGATACTTTATGGGCATATCTCCATAGGTCTGATAAATCTCGGATTTTATGCGTATACGCACGATACCGCTGTACAACTTTCTTCGAGACAAATAGGCAGATACGTAGAAAACAAAAGCTGATGTCTGGTTTGGAATCGCAGACAATTATGCCCCAACAATATTGTTGCTTTCATTTCCCCTTTCACATTTTATTTTCGGTTCTACGCACAATCGAAAAACGTAAAAGGGGCCAAGAGCAAGCGCTCTCAGATACGAATGTGTACGCACGTTTAAGTAGGTTCTCTCTTTTTTTTGTTGTGGTTGATTAATTTTAAGTCACGTGCCTGATCGTGTGTAAGTTGGGCTAGGGTGTACGGCAACAGATGAGAGAGTAAAAAAAAGAGCTCCCGACCTACATACATTGCAAGGTTCCAGAAATTAAACAATCGCGTAGAAGTTTTTTTTTTTGTATATTTCCTTTGTTTGAATCGTTCCCTTTTTATTGTGAATCAAACACTCAGAATATGTGGGGACGCAGCCACACTCGACGTACTGGGTAATATGATATGTCGGAAATAGCTTATCAAGATCAGAGATTTATGCTTTAATCCCTTGATAGATTGGCATGTTACTACAACAAAAGTTGAATTAGGTCAGGAATGTGAACGATTCCATTTAAAGACAGTCGACTGAGATAGATTTTTTTTATTAGATCAATTAATCGAAAAGGAGTTGTTTATTGTGGTAGGACGGAGTTATACATACGTTTGGTGTTATAACGAGATTCGTTCTAAAAAACATTAGCTTACCTGGAAAGACAAAAAAGGAAAAAAAAAATAGTTAAAAAAGCTTATAAAACTGTGTTTAAAGCAATTTTGTTAAATGCAAGTTAAATCTAAAGCGTTACGGATATATTTGAACAGACCTAATAAACTAATTTCAGTAGGTACAAGCACTTTTTAAATATTTCCTCACCATCCGCACACATGTGGGCGCCGTGGCTCAGTGATTGGATTACTGAGCGAGAGGTTCGAGGTTCCAATCCCAGAAAACACCAAAAAGTTTTTTCACGGCATTAATATCTAAAATTAATGTCCGGCACATGCCAACCGCCGCTAATTTTGACGAAAAACATTCCGTGGGTCCAATTCTGGAGAATTTTTTAGGAAGTATGGCTCTATGTCTCGAAAAACACGAACAACGTTAGCTTCCAAGGTGTCAATTGTTGCTTGTTTATTAGTATAAACCAACGAAGTTACGTAGTCCCACAGAAAATAATCGATAGGTGTCAATTCGCTCGATCATTTGACAGACCATTTTCTTGAAATCAAATAAACGCCAAATTTTGATTTAAAACAGTCGATAGTTTCGGCCACCATAAGCCGAATTATTTTACAAAAATATTCTTCGGCCTCATTTTTGAAGGTAAAAAAAAAGTCAGATGATGTCACCAGAAACCGCGCGGGATATGTAAGGCCTCTTACTCTAAATGCAACACTTCTGCTTATAAACAGATCTATCTGTTAAGTCAAAAACGAACCTAATCGATGAAAACAATTTTGCGATAAATCAAGGGGTCACCTGGCAACTGTTCTCGAGCATAATCTTTGCACACGGATTCAACAACCACTAACTTAACCATATTCGTGTCTAATGCACTCAACGCTTTGGAAGATGCCAATAGACTTGATGTCGTAGCCACAGATTTTAGTAAGGCTTTTGACAAAATTCCTCACCACATTATTTTTTCAAGCTAAAAGCCCTTGAATTCTAACCGCGGTTCATCTCATGGATCAAATCATATCTAGTGGACCGTCAATACAAAATCTATTTTAGATCAGCAGTATCAGACCCTATTACAGCAACATCGGGTATCCATCAAGGCAGGCATTTTGGACCACTGATCTTTATCCGAACACTAAATGAGACTGAAAGAGTGACTAAAGTATGTTTCAACTTACTTTATAGTAAAACTACATTGGTACACGTCCTACACGTAGCTTGATGCACTAATATTATTTTTGCTTAACACTGTTTCAATAATAGCAAATATTTTAAGGGGAAAATTTTTAGGGTCAAATAACTTGGGAGTACAGCCACAGTAAAAGCATTGCTCTTCTAAAATACTCGTATTTTATAGAAAAAAAAATCATACATATGAATTTTAAAAATTCTTTTTTTTTATTTATTTAGATTGAAATTTCTTTTATTTTATAGTTTTTTAATACATAGTAGTCGCGCAATCTTTGGTAATGTATTCCTCTGCTGCGTAATGCCTCTGCGATTTAAAAACTTGACGGCCCAGTGCTCTGATGTCCTTACGCTCTATCTGTCGCTGCACTCGTAACAGTTTGACCCCGTCGACGTCACTGTTATACATTATAACACTTAAAGTTCGTTGTTGAATCTTCTGCTCCATACTCTATTGATACAAACTCGACTGAATATCATGCTAAAATTTTTTTCTTCAAAGCAACCGAGGAATTTACATAAACTCTCTTTGGTCGAGAGGGCTCTACTTCTTAGTTGTTTTTTTTTTTAGACCAAAAAAAAAAGATTGGTAAGAGTAATTCTACAACTTGATCTCTTTGTTGATTTCATTTCTCGAAGTCGCCGCGGAGGTCAGGTACACAAAATCTTTTATTACTTCAAAATTATATACAAATCTTCTTCTTCTTCTTCTTCCTTTAATCGGCGAGGTTATGATCAGGATTATAGGGATCATAATCCTCCTTACTAGTCCGCCTGTGCGGTTCGCCGATTCGACCTCGGAAAGTATCAGCAGGCCTCCAGGTTTCGGATCACTTCGTCACTGAGAGCGATCAATATATGTACATATACATACATATGTAAATATTATTTCAATTAGTCAATATCATCCACATGTGCACGGACCAATAAAAATTGTACTTTTGATGTCGGCTTTTGAGTTATGTACATATGTACATACGTACAGTTGCTTCAAGTATAATGTTAAAGAGATTCCATGATACCGCGTCACCTTGTCTTCAGCCTTTTTCGACATCGAAGGTTTCGGTGGTATTCTTGCAAATCCACCCAAACCGAAATGGAACAACGAGATTTCTCCATTCTTACACTGGACAGACAGACGAGTTTGGCAGAGATGTCGAGATTTGGCATCACACTATATGGGTCGTCTTTACATACGCTATTATAGGTGACTTTAAAATCTACAAAATTTTGTCAACGAATTATGTTAAGCTTCCGCCTCCTGTTTGGCGTGGTCATAGAACTTAACTAACAATACTATTCTCGTAAAATCAATGTAATGAGCTCAGTCAAAATCGTTCGTTGAAAACGTGAGATCTTAAGTCGTCATCTTATGAAAGATGTTTGGTTACCCTCACTATTATATCGACCTACAGTAAATTTGATTCCCTTGTGGTAGATGAATTAATATACGCATTTACATAAAATTGCTAAAAATAACAACTCAAGACCAAACGATTTCGATGGGGCTGTGAACATCAAAAGACAATCTAATCTAAAACGTATCCCACGATCGGCTCCTTAATATTTCCTGAGAAAATTGTATGCATTTATTGCGTCAGCCAACAGCTGATATACTAAATTATGAAATTCGATCTGAAGTCCACAAAAAAAAAAAAAAACATTTAATCGTTTATGCCCATGAATCACTATGGCGAAGATCTATTGAGGTCAAGGGCATAAACTAGAAATGCTAACGTGACAACCATGTCGTAGAGCAATGAATATTTGTCTTTTTTTTATTCTTTTTTCAATTTCAAAAAATTTTCTTTCCATTTGAAATAAATAAATACTAATAGGTCCTAAATTATCGGCATAAACTAGGTTACTCTAGTATAAATGCGATGTGCAGGTCTGCACGTGTAAACAAGCCTTAAATTTTAATAAAACAAAACCAAAACGTAGAAAGGCGCGATAATATTATATCATTCCAGACGCCAGTATTGTGATGGCCATTTGTTTTTCAAATGATCACTTGCGTACTGATAACGTAAAATAAACACTTTATGCATAGTTTAAATATTTTTTTTCTTTTCTATTTTCATTCTCCAATGACTAACTCGAGTATAGATATCAAAGTTTTAAAATAGATTGAAAAAGAAATGTCTTATAAGTATTTTAAACCAATTGCTTTGGCTTCAAATCAAAGTCGATTACGAAAAAACAAAAAAAAAGGAAATAGAAAATCCAAACATCTTTTGAATTTTCCGATGTTAGTATTAACTCCTACGAAAACGCCTTTCACTACATCTCAACCCACATCCCTTAAATAGTTCCAAGAATGACGCTGATTTTAAAGCTCCACTTGTAAAATAAAAACAAAACGGCATCAAAAATAATAATCTAATCGTATTTAGATACAATAAACTACTGGTGCACATTCACCCCTCTTCAAGGTCTCGCGTTCTCGTCTTTAATTTGTTTTCTTTTTATATTTATATTTATCGCTTTTTGTTGTTGTTCGGGCGATCGTTCACACAATGCACACAATTATATCATTAGCCACAGAACATTAAACTCGTGCAACTAAAAATAGCAAAATAAAAAAAAATCTATCTTAATATCTACACACTTATAAATTTCAATGTAAAAATGAAATGCAGACTTTTTTTTTAATTGTTTGAATTTTATTTTTTTCTATTTTATGTGCGCTCTCTCACCTACACAAAGTCAAATAACGAAATATTTCGATTTAATCTAGAACAACATTCCAGTGTCGAGTTGTAAATACTCACAGAAGCACAATTGTAGTAAAAAAAAAATATTTTTTTTTTGTTATCATGACGTAGAGATACTATTTCGCGCGCACCCTCTTAACTATGTCAGTAGTATAGTGCACTCTTCACTCGTTGTTATAGGAGGACGGATTCTTGCTGAATCATGCGAAAAAGTTCTAAAAATTAAAGAAGAAAAGTATCTACATATGTATGTGGATATTTTTAAACTAGGCGTGCAGAAAAATTCTTTATCACATGACACACACCACACACATATTGGTATAAAAAAAATCGAGATACTTACATGTGTTTGAGAATCTAATGCAATACCATACACTACCTCGCTTGTAGATAAATGAAAACGTAACACAAATCAAATGAAAATAAACTACAAAAAAGTGTCATTAACCTAAAAAAAAGTTGCTATTTTTCATTTTTTTTTTTTATTAATAATACTATAAAACAGCAAGCTGCTGGTTGATGGTGGCAGTGTTGCCGTTATAGATTTAAGAAACGCACAGCTAAATTTGTTTTATTTTATTATAAATTTATTTTGTACTAAATTTTGTCTAAGAAAACGTAGTAACAAATTATAGGCCTATGAAATAAAATTAAGAGTGTAGATAAGGACTAGAAACGCCCTTTGGCGTTGTATATAGTCAACCTCTACTCCTATCTTAAGACTTCTGTACTGCATATTGTGGATTATAAAATTAGAGCCCGCTGTATGCATTTACATGTTTTCTCAAAATTTTCGAAATCATTCAACACATACAAGTTTTTTTTAGCTTTAGCACGCACAATGGCAACTCAGTAGTACACTACTATTAATTGTGTATAGATTAATAGTGTATCTCTGTTGTATAGTGGTAGTAATTGCTGTCGGGTGAGTGAGCTTCAATACACTATTTCTTATGACGTCATAGTTTTAGGGGGTAAACAACTTTCAATGTTTCTCCCGAGTGTTGTGAATGGATTTGTATTTGTGTTGGCGCTAGTTTTTCTAGGTTTTAGGCAGTTAGCGCGAAGATATAATAATTTTCCACTTTGTTGCTTTTTCTAGACGAAGCGATGGCTCTATTTGGAAAGCGACTTCATTGGAAATGATTTTTTTTTTTTTTTTTTTAAGTTTTAATCAGCCAGAGATAGTTTCTCTTCAATAGAACGTAAGCGGATATACCACACTGTGTTGACGGTGTTAATGGATTCTTATTAAGTTCACAAAAAAAAGTGATGCTGGTGTCACACGGTTTGACAGTCGATGAAGATAGACGGATAAATTTAGTTAATTGGCGTTGCTAAACGGATGTTTTAGGTGTACAATGGAATATGTATCTTGGTTTTTTATGAGTGACAAGGAAAAATAATTTTTGTTTTAGACAGAGTCCTTGAACTTTCGAATGACCGCAGTTTGTCTCTCCTTTTTAATGGAATTTTAAAATCTTAATAATAGATAGTATCAATGCTTCACTACATTTTTTTACTAGCACGTTTTTGCAGTCGAAAGGTCTTACCGTGCCTATAAAGAGAAATACAAATGCAAATTGGAGACACAGAATTTATTTTTCTTTGACAAAGATTTCAATAGAGCTAAAATTACATGGTTACATACGAACTTGAATAAGTTTAAGGCTTTTCATGGGATTAAGGAAGTATTAATGAGGTCCTTGTACGAAAATTTCTGGAATAATATAACCATATGTATAGACTGCAGTCTTAAATTCGGCTCACTGGGACAAAATATCTTAGCACTTTTCAAAAATGGGAAGTACTTATGAATTCTAAAACAAATACTTTGATGATAAGCTAACTTTATTGCTGAACATGTTTCAAGTGATAAATAAGTGGACTGAAATTGAGTGTCGTGCAACTGAATGAATTATAAGCAAAGGGTGTTTTGTCTAGACGCGATATAATTTCAAATTGACTTCACTTTGTAACGCAAAGAAAACTTGTAATCAACATTTTTTTTTTATTTTTTTATTAATTGACGACATCAATATTTGACAATTATTTAAGGTATATAGTCACTACGGCTGTTCGTGACGAAGCGCATTATCAATTTTATGTTACTTTCCCTAGTAATGGTTCTGCAAATCAATCGTCAAATTGTGATTTCTATAAGTCAATGGTTTCGATCGCAATATGGCAAAAAAGGCCATCTTGTAGGAAACACGTTTCGTCAAAACCGAGTAAGACCGAGTAAGTTAAAATCTTCCATGAGACACACTTTTTGATCGCCCAGCGTGCCCATAATAGTGAAATTTTTACGCACTAAAAACTCCTCAACCGCATTAGATCTACAACTAACTAAAACTTATCTAGTAGTTTATATTTCATATTTTCCACGTTACACATGATTTTCCAACACGGTTACTCTTTACGGCACTAAGTAGGCTCTCAAAGGTCTTAAAATCATTCATCACGACATCAGCTGTTTTTTTGTTATATATGCCGCTTTTTGATAAACAATTTCCCAAACGATTCTTTTTTTTAAACTTGAAAAAATATCACTTTCAGCAGATGAAAGTAAGAGTCATTCTTGCAACTATTGTAAAACGATGATCAAACTCGCATTATTTTTTTTCCACGTTTTTACGCTTGAATTGTTTATCATCGTCTCTGACGAATGTCAGTATCTTTTTCTATTTGTTTGTTTTATTTTCCCTGAACATGACCTCGATACGTAACCAACCACAAGCTCAAGCCAAACCGCTAGCATTAATAATTTCTAATGGCGAGCTCCGCTGACGAAAAAGAAAGGCTTGAGAAGCAATGAAGAAAAAAAAAATTACGAACTGGAAAAAAAAATCCGATAATAAAAACAAAATAACGACTTTCTCTTGTAAAAAAAAAAAAGAAAAAAAATAAATATATGTATGTACACATGCTGGGAAAAATACGCAGAAGAAAGTTAAAAGCAAAACAAGAAAGAAAGTTTAGTAATACAATTTTCATTATCGTTGTCCTCCTCTTTCATCTTTTTCGCAGAGTAAAGCAGCAAACAAGAAAAAAAACTGAAAAGAATTAAATGTGTAACGCATGCATGCACTCTTGCGTCATATGAATGCACAGAGATCACAATGAAATGACGGGGTACACAATAAAAAAAATATCATCCAATTATGGACACAATTAAAAAAAAAATAAAAAAAGAATCTTGTCACTCGCAGCGCCCATTCAGTGGAAAATTGCATCAGATGTGTCGCACAAACACAAGCAAATCCAATGGAATGTTAACTAGCCGTCAAGGACATTTCATGAGAATGCACGACACCCTTATTCATATGGCAGAATCGATTTTTTAGGAACACTCAGTTTCAAGTTAAACTGTTATATGAGATACCGACATCTAAGATCTTTCAAGTAATGTTCGGTAAGTTGATCTAAAAATACTTTTATTCATTTAACATTAAAAGATGACTTCGGCCATACTTATGACCACCGCGACCAGCATTTACGAAGCATATCCTGCCGGTCCCAGTTTTGACTACATTTTCGATCCCCCTCGATCCCCAGTAACTCGACGAATTATGTTGTCTTCCAAAGCTTCAATCGTTGCTGGTTTATTCACGTACCCCCACAGATCTTACTATCTTGAATAAATTCTCCCACCAAACTTTGATTTTAATAAATCGATGGTATTGGTCGCAGTATAACAAGTAGCCCCATCTGTTGGAACCACGGCTTTAATTCTTGCACCCAATGAGTCTTGTAAGGGATTAGGCCAAAAAAAAAAGTAAAATGTTTCAAGTTGTGGACAGACAAACTCTAAGCTTCCTGTGGACGTCCGCGAACTGACAAATTCAGGTCCTCAACAACACTAGCCTCAATTTCTGAGATTCTTTCATCGTAACGCACTGGTCTCATTCTTGCTGTTGGCCTAATGTATGTAGCATTAAATTATACACAACACGAAGTATAGCACGTTCAGATGAGCGATCAGTCGGTTCATAAAATTGATGAAGTGCTCGAAAAATGTTTGTAACTGAACACTTATTTCGGAAATAATGTTACAGAATTTGGTAACGTAGTAGCGGTGTAAGTTTATCCATGATAAATTGTTAAACAATGGAAAAAAAAAAACAGTTATCTCTATCGGAAACCCGGCGCCTCTTATTTAAGCATTCTCGATCGGCGTTCATTTAAAAAAAAGTGGCTCATCTATCAGTTTCCTTGTAAAAATGCTGCTAAATCTACAGCTTTCTAGCTTTCTCTTAACGTGAAACTTACGATTATGTACGGAAAATAATTTCTTTAAAATAGTTTTTCAATCTTTTTATTTAATTTTGCTATGCTTTTCCGATTTTTGCGGCTTTATTTGTCGAATAGTTCGATGTATGTTCTCCGTAAGTACATTCATTGTTTGTGAGTCGTCATAGTAATAATAGTTCTTTACAGTTCGCCATAAAAAAATGTAAACGGCGTCAAATCGCAGCTAAGCACTAGCCAGGGTACACCATACCCGTAACTGCTAATAACACGGTTACGGAAGTTATGCAAAAGATCGATTGTTTAAAAGCTGGTTGGCACATTGTTCCATCCTGCTAGCCCACAGACAGAGAAGCAATAAGGAAGCAAAAAGTTGGACCTTGAAAGGAAATATTCCGAAATCTTTATGAAAATTCTTCTGAGAAGCGCGAGTAATGTTCAGTTGCTGAGCTATGCAATAATATCAGATTTTTGGGTTTCACTTTGGGCAACGTCTGTGCGTACCGGGCGAGCATGCGATTGATTTTGGAACCTGCAAGCACGTTAGGTTCATATTTTTGTATGGTTTTCCTTCCATAAATCTGCTGGATGTGATTTTTTTTTGTCGGGATAAGGAACACTCAACTGGAGCACTCAGATGCTACTGATCCATTCTACTAGTACATTGTGCTGAAGGAGCTGGAATTAATTGCGATTTTAAAGCATAAAACGGTCCATCTCTGGCCGCTTACAATTGACACTACGTGCATATCTGTTAATACATATTTGAACAACATTATTGTTGCTAACGTCGAATTAAACCAACAGATGGACCAACTTTCAGCTCAGTGTTAAAACGAAATGCAATTATGAGACCATTACCTGATGGAAATACGGGAAGCCCTTCATGTACCTCTCTATATGTATCAGCGATATAGCACTCTTACTCCTATAAAATTCTTCAGCGTTGGTATGGCCCAAGTATCCTTTTTACTGAAAATCGTGAGTTTATGGTCGTTTTAAATGAAAAAGATGTTCCATTATTTTTATATTCTGACGTGAACGCAGTTTTGACAATGAATTTTCATTACCTTTTCATTGACATACTAAATCATATGCATGTTTTCGGATGTTTAGCAATACCTTATACCTGATGGCTTCTTCCACCTAATTCTATGCAACTGCTCACAGACCAGCTTTTTATGGATAAATGTTAGAGTTACACATCCACCCCAAGGCAAATATAAAACTCAAACTTTATTATTCAGCCTTAAACGACTTAGTAAAATATGTACGTTAATTTAATGCCTAGAATAAAGATTCTTATATCGTTGTACGATGTAAATGTACGTATAGCTATTTGCTTAAATTTTATTTGTAGGGTCTATGTGGTGTCAATTTCTATTATTAACTAACTCTACTAAGTGCGTTCAAAAAAGCAGACAAGCAGAGTTGAACGGAGCACTTCTTTGAGTTTATTCATACTACCTCACCAAATTGATTAAAATCTCGAGAAGAAACCGGTCTTACTCTTTATAGGAGCTAATAAGAATTATAAATCGAGTTGACACAAAACTAACATCCCGTACTGTGTAAAATGCAAACAAAGCAAAGCAGGACAGTTTATCTCTAAAAAAAAAAAAAATCCATTCACGCATTAATGTCCACACAGCTTGCAAGGAAGAAAAAAAAATCGTTATTTACACCCTCCATGTCTGGGTTTTTCCAATGATACTCCTCTATGTGCAACGGGGACAATAAAAACAAAAAAAAAAAACACGAATTACCATACCATGCAAAAATTAAAAACACAGGAAAAGGAAAATCATAACAAAGGACTGCAGAATGAGTTTATTCGTAAAGGGAAAGGTCATGCACGTACTAGTAACCTAGTTTTGTTGTGTGCGTGTGTGTGACAAGAAAAAAAGTGCTCTTGTACTCGAATTTTTCGTTTTGTGAAAGAAGGGCGAGATATGCGGGCTTTCATGCGTAACAACCACACACCGCGCAGCGTTCCAGCCGTATCACTCACAAACACTGTGGACGACCCTTGACAATGGACAAAAAATTATGACTGTAGATGAAATGTTATCTGCAAAGGGTGTATGTGATGACGGGAGATGAATAGGATATTTGACAATAAAATAATTTAATTGTACAACTCATGTACATATTCAAAGAATGAATGATTGCATTCATTTGAATGTAACGTAGTATGTTATGTGTAGAAATTCGAGTTTTTTTCCTTTTTGTATTTCACTGCGGCTATAAAGTAGTTATATACATAGTGCTTTAGAAAAACAACTCTTAATAGTGAGTTCAGCGCTTCTTTGGTTGAAGTTTTTGAAATCAAAAAGTTGTAGTTGAACTCATTAGCCTTCACCTTAGTCCAAGGGCTCCTGTTACAGTAATGCCTTACCAGAACCATAATGGGCCCACCGCAATCCTTGGAAAACTACTAACTGAAGTGCGAACCTAATCATAAATGAAAGCACACAAATTCCACACAAAACTGGAAGAGTGCTGTGAGGTAGTCTATTCAGCGTCCATCTACAGATGAAAATAAACAGGTCATGCAGCTGGGTCTGTAATTCTTAGCGTTTTAGCAAGTTTTTTTTAATACTGTCATGCTTAGTTGATTCCTAATCAATTCAAGCATGACCCTAATTTTTATGCATTTTAACCTTTCGTAATAGGCAACGCACTGACAGAATTAATACTCCCATGCTGAGTTTAAACATGATCCTTATTCTTGCAATAAACCAACCAAGAGTAGACTTTCAATTCTGCTAGATCACCGGTCTGCGAGTTTCCCGTCACAATGACCGGGCACAGGGTCATTGAAGAAGCTTAAAAAACCCGTCGAAATTCTGGATCTTATGGATCTATTTGACAAACGATACGCGAGCTACATGGATATATCCTGAATGAATTTATCCACACAAGATCAGTTGGATGTTTGCTGGCAAGACACTTGATTAGAATCATAAATTGCGTTTTTGCCTGGATTGCTTTGTAAATTATCAAAACTGTCGGATCTAACACGATGCCAATTCAGAACAGTGCCACTCTACGATATTCCTTTGTCTATGGAAAAACATACTGGTATGATATAAATTTTGGTCACACGTCGTCATCGGACCATACGTCTTCCGAAAGGAGAGAGGTGATGTGGTAACTGCCAACGGAGAAATGTGTCTAGAGATAATAATCGATTTTTTGTGCGAATTGGTTGACAAGGACATAAAAAACATGTGGTTGCAGCAAGACGGTGCTACGTGTAACCATTTTTTCGTGAAGTGAAACCGTGAAAAAAACTTTTTAGTATTTTCTGGGATGCTAACCTCGAACATCCCGCTCAGAACTCCAACCAACTAACCACTGAACCAAGGCGCCCAAAGACGAGGACAAAAGGTCTAAAGGACTTCGGAATACAGAAGAGGAACCATCTCTTAGATGTCTAGCGGGTACTTCACCATGGTTAAGCATGCTCAATGGCTAGTCTTCTGAACGATGATGATTGCAGGAGCTGCATAGCCGACTTTATTTGCACCTGGCCTACTATTGCCTACACTACACTGGGTAATCCCCATCAGCCCAAAGAAATCTAAATTTCAATGATTGACGGATACGGTAATGGCATCGGTTTTTTGCCACTGAAGGGAAACTGCCATCCTGTCAAGAATAAAACAGTTGACCTCGATTCCTACTACGGTCTTTCCGTCCACTGCAAGAGGAAAGGAAGAAAATGTGTCCGGGAATTAAAAAAAGTTTTTCGTCGAGTCAAACCATGGCTGAAATCCATAATTGGGGTTTGAATTACTCTTACATCCTCACATATTCGCCTGACAAGGCTAATTTCCGGCGTATACTATTATTTTTATCCCCACATTAAAAACCATTTGAAAGGAAGGAGATTTCAGAGACTGGAACTGCAGTAAGTGTATTCTTTGAATGCTTTATGAGAATTTTTTTTTTAAAACTGACAGTTTATTGATCTTAAAAGAAAAACAAAAGTAATTTGTATTTTCGAAGTCGCGAGCGTTTCAAAGTAACCTCCTATATTTGGTCTAAGTACACATCATCGAGTGCCACCACCAAATACCAACCAAAGATGTCCTAAGCACTGGAAGGCACACTTCCACCGGTAAATGAGAAGTTACTCGTATAGCAGTACAAATAAAGCACCAAAGTGCACATTGCTTGTGCTTATGACATTTAAAAAAATTTAAATTCTAGGTGCTTAGAATTAATTTATATCCTTCAGGACAAATTCTTTCATATTAACCAGTAAAATATTAATCCGTATAATGTCGGACACGTTATACAAGTTTAAACAATATCATTCGAGGATTGACATTTCAAAGTAAGAAATTCAAATGAGTCACTCAAAGATTTAGCATTGAAACGAAAACCTCTAAATATCATCAGTTAAGCTAACGACCCTCATGTGTTCCACATTATAACACCAGGTACATATTTATTTTTTTGTATTCTGCTAACAAGTTCAACAAACAGAACCCATTTTCACAAGCATGGACCCAAAGAAAATATTTATTTAATTCTATTATTAACGTAGCGTAACAAAATGCTACAACCGGTTAGACTTTGCAAGTCAATTTCATAAATTAGATATTCCTAGGGAACAATGTCTTTTTTAATTTTTTTTTGAATTGTAATGTCAAAAAGCAAACCCAGTTCAGAAACCGTGAAACCCAATTTTCTTGTCTACGCACTGTTCCCGAATGTTTTATTGTCACCTGAAATAATTTGGGCCGGCAATTTGGTAATATTTTTACCGTTTTTTTTTTCGGTCAATTATTATTTTCTTTTTCTCCTAATTTCAACATAAAGTATATATTCCACACAATCTACCTATATGTATGTAGCTAGGTACTGTGAGCCGAAATTTCTCTTTAAAAGCGTTGAATAAAAAATAAACATCGTAAGCAAATTTAACATTGACACCAAAAGGGAATCTTACCGGCTTTGATTGATTGTTGATAGTTGACATTTTCAATGTCTGGTACTACGAAAAAAGTTTCTACATAAGCAGGAAAGCAAGCAAGAAATTTAACCAACTTTGATGACACCTGATTCTTTGGACGCTTATCCCTGCAAGCTCTCCAAAAAATCCACATATACTTTTTTTGGGAACCCTTTTTTTTGCAAATTAAGAGAAAATGAAATCTCCAGAATTGATTTTGGAAAAAAAAAGTGAAAGAATTTTGACTAACAAATGTGAAAACAGTTGGCATAGTTTTTTTTTGGGATGAGGGAACTAATTTTCGAAGACGTTTGCCAGTTTTGTTTTTTTTTTTTGTCATTTTTCCTACACAGAATATGTTCAGAATAGTCTGGCAAATAATCATGGATAAGCTCATATCCGAACAGTGCTACAAAACTTTCCAAAATTAATTTGAAAGTCGCCCGTTTATTTCCTCTTTTAATGTTAAAGAGGTTCCAAATTGATCGATTCGTTGTCTTTCGAAGCAATTGCGGCTATGTCCATCCATTACGTCGGCGCCCACCCAAGACCATCATTTGCGTCATTTTTTTGCTGATTCGTCTTTGGAACAGTTGAGAGTCCTCCCGTTGTTTTATCACGAAATAAAAAGCTATGATGCTCATTTTCGACTTAACGGGTTTGTTAATAAAAATGATCGCATATTCAGTGACCCCAATGGAAAAGAAATACCCCAGACGTTGCTACATCCAGAAAAACCAACCGTTTGATTTTTCGCTTCTGGCATTATCGAATCTTATTTTTTTCGAAAATAACCGCACGGCTAGCGACACGGTCAATGGAGGTCATAACAGAAAAAACATCACTGATTTTCGTCTTAGTGATTCCAACCGTATGTTGCGGTGTGACATAAGGCGACTGAAAACATCGATTTATTGAAATCACAATTTGGCGACTTGTTCATTTTGAGAAATGTACTTGTTAATTGGCCTCCAAGTTCATGCGATTTGCCACCTCTCATTTATTTCCTGTGGGGCTAAGTGATGTCACTGGTCTATGCTGATAAACCGGTAACAATCGACGCTTTTGAAGCCAACATTAGTCATGTTACATACGGCCACCACCTACAATTGGACGGACAGTATACGCTAAAGAACAGCTGATATGGTCATATTGGCTGAAACCATTTTCAAGTATTTATCCCATGATGTGCTTGAAGACATACCGTTCAATATTTTTCAATCATTTTTGCTTTATTGCGAGAGTACATCTTTCGATTAGCTATCAAAAATAATTTCCGTCATGTGACTGGCTTGGCCGAAGGAAATCTGAAGAGAGTTCAGAATTTCGACTTATTTCTTCCTCTATGCGCAACGCTATGAAAGGTAGGTGTCAGAAGTAAGATAGTTTTGGTATATATTAATTTAGGTATCATGAAGTTTGTGTTATTCAACTTGTGCAAGATCGTATTCACCAGTGCCATGGAACGTCGATAAGGTGTATGCGCTACTAATTCGCAGGGTGATTCATATCGGTGACGTGGCGCTAGACCGAGTTTCCTTTTCGAACACCTTCTCCGAAAATGCTCTGCTTTGGCTAACACCCAGTGACAAGTTCTTAGTTCTTCGTCTCTGCCGATGTCTATAGATCCCTTAGAATTTAACGCTGCTTTAAGTAGAGACTGCAGATCTGCTGCTATCAAGCTGTAAGAACGTTTCTGTTCTTGTTTCCCCTGCGTTATTTACAGGCCTAGACCTAATTGAGAACATATGGAGACATCTCTCCAAAGCAGTTTAATCGCGATCGCTTCAAGTTGTAAGTATTAATGTTTTGAGCACTCATTGTTAAAAAAAAAACAACAACCTTACTTATTTACTTGGAGTGGCGCTACAGCCCGGGGTGGATCTGGGTCTCCACCAACAAGCGTCTCCAGCCAGCTCCGTCTTTTGCTACTTGTCTCCAGCTTCGCATCCTACTTATGTTGGCTGATCTTAGCGCTATTGTCGTTGTCTTAAATAATAGGGAAGTTTAGGTAGACAAAGCTTATAACTACATCAAAGATATTTCTGCCTACGGTGACGTTCTATCTGAGACGTCGGTATTGGTTGCCCCCTCTTTTTGATAGCATTGCCCTCATTGACGGTTAAACCCATTTTCTCCACTTCCGTTAATACTCACGAAAGCACCACCGACATTACCTTACCTTCTTCCTATTATGGAAAGACTTATGGAAACTTGTGGCGTATAACAGCGCATCATCTTGTCTGAAACCTTTTATTGACATCGAAGGTTTCAGTGAGTTCTTCACCGACCTTGATTGGAACAACGTGCAAACGGACGAGTTTAGCAGATATGCCAAAACCAGACATTGGTCTATATAGCTCGCCACTATAAATGCCGTCATACGCGGCCTTGAAAGCTTTGAAAAGGTGGTACGTATCGATGTAAATCTCTTGGATTTTTTCCAAGATCTGTCGTAGTGTGAATATTTATGGTGGATTTTCCTGGCCTAAAGCCACACTGATAAGAGATGTTAAGAAGACTAATGGTTATGGGGTTTACGCAATTCAAAAAGTCTCCTTTTTTAAAGAAACCACTGGCATAAAACTCCAAACTTTATATTTGTCGCGGTCAATGTAGACAAAATTGGAAATTTCCGGAAAATTAAGGAACAAAAAGGATTTATGGAGTTTGGAATTTCGTTAAAATTGGCAATGATTATCTAACGAAATTATAAAGAAACACCGAAATCAGGGGGCTGTCTGAAACAGTTGTTGCGAAATTTATACGTAATTACTTAAATGACTATTTAATAATATAACAGTTTCGGAACGCTCTTGGCCTTTATGTACCCGACAGCTGTGTAACCATACACAACAAGAAAAGATTCTACTTAATACTGCCCACCCACGATGCACAAACTGACAAATATAATACATGTTTGATTTATCTAATTGACAAAATATATCTCTTATTCTGAACTCACCTGATGAAATCGAATTCGCCGAATCACTGCGCGGCGTATGATGATTCACATTCTGCTGCATCGATGGCAGTGGTATTATTGTTGTTTGTGCTGGCAGCGATGTACATCCATGAACCGAAGTTATTACACTATGCTGATGTGGATTGTATGCCATTTCATTGTACATCCATAGATCCTGTTCGCCATAGTCAGGCGAATCTAGTGACGTCGGTGACATAATCATCCCGGATGGCATAACAAGACCATTCGATGATGATGTTACTTCTGATGAGGAGTCTTCTAGCATGCGCAGGGAGAAACCACCGTTATTCGACCAACGTCGTTTCATCATTGCAGGAATAAACTGAATACCGTTTTATTTATCAATTTACTTTCAAGGATTTTTTTTTTACTTAACGCGATATAATTTAACTCGTAACGAAATTTTCACGACGATTTCGATTTTTTTTTTCAATAAATAAAATTATAAACAATGCGTTTGTATATATAAAAAAAAAACTTAAAAAAAAATATATGTATATAAATTGTATATAATTAAATTTAAGGCAATAAATTTTCCATTATGCGTTGTGTTATCCCCTCGCCGTGTTATCGATCTTTAATTTTGATTTTGTTGTTGTTACAGTTGGTCGTTTTCATGGTTTTCTTTCTGTAAGAACAGAAAAAGTTTGGGGATTCCGCGACGAAGGCAGTTTATTGTACAAAATTTTATGTTTTATTTCTCCACTATATTTTCCTCTCTCTCTCTTTCTGTTTTAGTCTCTCTCTCACGATGTCTATCATCAGTCACAGCTGTCAAAGCGCATTTTTATTATTATTATAAATTAATTATTTTGTTATACACAAAAAATTATAACAAGTTTATAGGACGACTATGGCGACAAAATACCGAACTAACGACCCGAAGAGAGGAATGTAAATTGTTGTAGTCGATCGTTGTTGGTGTATTCGCAGATTAACGACTTTTTAGTGTGAGATACGAATCCGCGAAGAAGAAGAAATCCGGTTTTTGGGAATTTCGATTGATTTTTTTTTTTTTTGCAAACAAAAAAAAATTTTAAAAATCTGCGCTATCAATTTCGACTGCAAAAAAGAAAAATGAAGATAATGATCTTGAATTAAGAGAGACAAGGAATATAACAAAAAAAGAAACACAAAATTATGGCAACACGTTTTCAAAATGTTTTTTTTTTTATTTAATTTACGAAGAGCACATTTTGGAGATACCTTCAATTTTCTTTTTTATTTTTATTAAATTTTTTTTTGTTTTTGTTGGGGATGGAACGAAACGCGAAGGCTTACTATGTACATACATATATTCGCTAGTATTGTGTGCGCTTTTGTTAGATGCCAATTTTGTAAGTCATTAGACCACTGCGTGAGCTGTTGATTACGCTTTTTGAGCGATCAATGTGTGCCGGCGATGGCAACGAAGATGATGATGTCATCACTCATAATAGGATGCTAATGGTATTTTTTGATATACATATTTTATTAATTAATAATTCTAATTTGACATTGTGTTCTAATGACCCTTGAGAGAGATACGCAGAAATGGAGAGACGATTTAAATGGAGATGTACAAAACATTCTAAAAATTCCATCCGGTTTATTCGCATTTTTAAGCAATCGTAGCTAATGGAATTAAAGCACGTGATAGAACTTCATGAGGACATGAAAAAGGTAGAGTTGAACACTGACCTGACTGTGTTGGACAAGTGCGGAGGTAGTTGAAAGTGACTTTTTAAATATAGCTTTGAAATTTAAGGAAAGGAAGACCCCACTTGTTGCCATTCGGATTCTTTGTGATCCCCTTCTGATTGAAGCTGTAAGGTAAAAGTTGTGATGGACCAAGGTTTGATGGGGTCGAAGTAATTAATTTTGTGATGAATTTTTCTAAAATTGATTTCTTTACAAAAAATTTGGATAGGTACGTACATCTTATGATTAAAGACGTTTTGGAATTTTATATTGTAAAATCGCTGTTCATATGCAAATGTGAGACTTAAGGTCCATAGTAGAAAACAATCATTTAACACATCAGCAGGCATTTGCTAAAAGTTACCAGTTAGCAAGTAACGAACTTGGTTAACACAAACAATCTAGTCATGTTTGTCGAAAGTCTACACTTCCCCCTCTGAAGTCAGTTGACAATGTGTTTGACTGTCGAGTGGACTGTTTCTAACTTAGTCCCAACAGTCACCATTGAATATTTCTTAATTTTACACCAATTTTCACAAATCATTCCGAACACCACTCATGATGCAAACCAACAACACTAAAGTTTCCAAAGTACTAATACAAAAAAAAATTTCGCTCTTATTTTTTTCTGATCCCATTTCCCAAGCCACAAAAAAAATGATCAGCTTCCCTTTATGATGTCAGAATTACCATGGAAACAATATTTCGAAGAGTAGACAACCTGAAAAACCTCTGAAAACATGAAGGAATACATCAGCATTAACATTTCCTCCTGCATATACATCCATACATACATATGTATGTGAGTACATACTTTAGTTATCAATGATGTGTTCGTCTGTTATAAAGGATTTTTGTCCCAACTTTGTAAAACTCGCAAGCCTTAAGGAAATTTATTCTCTAAGCTGAAGTGGAGTGAGCTTAATATTCTGATTGATTCTGACCAATTACTTGAGAAAGAGAAATTTTTCAACTGGATACCGTCTGAGTATCTTCCAGTTAGAAAACTTTAAGAAAAAATATGTTTTCAACCAGACGTGCTCAGAAAATTTTTAATTTGGTGCATACATACATATGTATATATACATATAAGTATATGGATCTCTGTAATGATTGCATTGCCAGAGCTGGTAAAGGTTTCGTGGACGTGCAGGACGTGTAAGAGACAAGTGGTAGTGAGAATATTGAAGGTATTTCCATCAAATTTGAAGAAGTTATACTTTTGTCGATTAAGCTTTGATGAATGTTAAACTTCTTCAAACGCGAGGTTAACTAGGATTTTTAAATGCCTTTCCACCGTAGAAAATATAGAACCGATAAAAGTTTTCAGTGCAAGCAAGCATTAAGCTCGAATCGAATGAGAAACTAAGTATGAGACAAGCTTGGGTAAAAAAGAATATAAATCTTATTTTGATTCGAGATTAATGTTCTCACAATGGTAACCAAGCAAAACAAGGAAGTATTAATCGGTGTTTGCTAAGCCTGACTGAGAAATTCCCACAAGACTAAGTGTTTACATTCAACAGGAGGACGGTGTCAACTGCCGAAAGTTTTCATGTTTAATAAGCAAACACTAAAGGTTTACTATGTTAATGATGAGCCTGAGAGGCGAGATCTGAAATAAAACTCCGCTGCAATCAACTCGAGCAGTATTCTTTTGGGGACACTACATTATCCCTCAAATAAGCCACCAATCTTACTGGAATAACTACAGAATATTTAGCCCCAACTTCTAATTTGTTGTGCATAGAGAATGTATGAGAAGAAACATCCGAAAGATCTAGCATAAAAACTTTTTCAGATAGCCTTGAAGTTCTTAAATCATTCAATGTTGAATCTAAGCTTATTTGAAATTGTCTAAAAAAACCGTGTTGCAGCTCGTTGACAATTACCTTCTTCTAATGTCAATTCTTTGACCCACCTTTCTGTGGCTCACCTACTATTCTACTAGCTAAAAATAGAGCTAAATTGCTGGGACAACTAAGAACACTGCAACTCACATACATGCATGTCTTCGGCATGCAAAGAAATTTGTAATTTCACCAGCTCACAATCCTAAAGAGACTCTTTCAATGGATAAACGTGACGCAACGCTCTTAAATGACTTTCTCACTAGCCATTTCACCCTTAGGCAAACAGCCAGGAGTCAATCTGAAACTTGCAGAATACTTAAGTATCCCTGGAAATAGCCAAATCCTCTCGCCATTGCTCTAGCCAGAACAAAACATTCTCAAAAATGTTTAGATGTGGAATTTTTTACAAACCTCGTAAAGCAGAATTATAAAAAAAAAAATCGGCTGCTCTCCGTTGAACAAAGAAAAAACAGGTAGCTTCTCGCGACCACTCGTGAGCCACGGCGCCCATCCATTAAGATAAAAATTTCCTATTAAAATAAGTTTACTATGATACATTTCTAAGCAATCATAAGTGAAGGATCAAATTAGAGCTCTAATGAGTTACTTAGAAATATAATCATAGGAGTGGCAAAAAATTAATTTAATCAAACAAATCTGTCGAATCTATGAATAGTATATACTCCTCAATTAAAACCAAAAAAGAAGAGCTTCCATCGCTCAAATAATTCGTAATTACAGATGCGTGCTAGTTTAAAAATAGACAGAACCTAATTTACATTCGAATTAATCAAAATGTCATTAGGCAAAGATTTTAATTTGGAAATGATCACATCACATTAAATATTCAAGTAAAGCAAACAACATAGGCTCATAAACTAAGGTTGAGATGATTTTTTTTTTTTTTTTCTAAAACCAAGCATAAACTGCAATAACGCCAAGTCATTGCCTTTCATTCTTAAAATTAGTCGTCAAACAAGTGTGTTAGCAACAAGCTTACGTTTTGAATTCAAACGTTAATTCAGTTATTTAGCATTTTCTAAATACACATGAGAAATGAATGATTCATCCGATGCTTTAACTTAGAACGACGTGCGCAGATCTTACTTCAGTCTACATACGTAGGTGCAACTTGGAATAGAGGGTGTGTATTTAACCTAAGGGTTGATCTTGATTACGTTAATAAATAAGTTTAGTTCGTAAACGTCGAAAGACATAGTTTTAAGCGTTAGGTTTAGCTTAGAACACCCGCATAGGGTCAGTAAGTTAGAGGTACATTACATAGTTAAGTTAGTGAAGCTAGTTTTAAGCGTTTTTGTCTAGCATGTAAGAAATAATGAATTACGAAATAAAAATTGCATTAAAAATGAAAAAAAAAGGGTTGATCTTGGATTTAAGACTGCGTTTATATTCTGGATTTGAGAGACTATATTTATCAAAGAGATACTGTCTTAACATTCTCAAACTTAACATTCAACAATATCATCCTTTGGGGAATTGTTTCTAAACTTTTCTACTTTGTTTGGTTCAATGCAGTTTGCATATTTATATGCATATTAGCGACCACCATGGGGCCATACAGTTTTCCTTGGATTCAGGCGAAAAATTCTCCAGAAGGAATCAATGGCGGCAGCTCCAGTTAAGTGGAAATACTGCTGAATACCGTCTATGAGCTATATGGACGTATTCGGAGCACAGGTGTTTTACGATCGGTATATACGACACCTCTGTCGTAGAAAATTTAGCCTCAGATAAAGATGATGCATGTTGACGACCTCTGCAAACGAAACAAGAACATATGTAGATATTCGGATCTGGACGTGGAATGTTAAATTTTTCAACAAACCGTGTGATAATTCAGATGAGACTTTGCTAGTTTTATTCGTTTTACAAAAGCTACCAGGATGTTTAGAAATCACTGCTCGTTGCCTAATCGCTGCCAAGTAGCGATGGTTCATTGTTTGATGTACTTGGCGCCTTCCCCCAATACCGTAAAATACCACTTTGTGCATGGGAAAGCAGTTAGTAATTTGAAAAGTATCTGGTTTGAAGTGGGGGAGAACGAGTATAATTTTAATATTCCAAGCAATGCTAGATAAAGGTATGGCGCAGAGGTATGGACAATATGAAGAATGGACGAGATTGCCGTCGGTTATATTGAGAGAAGTAGTACATCGCAGTACATCGAAAATGACCTGATCAGAAAAGTCTAAGTTCAACGACAGAAATAGCTGGGACATGTAGACAATACCCGCACCGCGGCCGGGAGAGTCTCCGAATCCACCCCGGAGGGACGACGGTGCTATAGAGAAAGACCTCGCTTAACATGGCGCTCATAAGGGGACCCGCAACTAACCTGGTGTACCTAGTTAACAAACTAGCTAGAGAGTCTTGTTGGTCGAGGCCTAGGTTTACCTAGCCTATAGAGCTTAGAAATCTACTTTGGTAGGACGACGTCGGAGTAAAGGAAGACATCACTTTAAGTAGCATGCACTAAAGGAAAGGAACTTCAAGCAACTTGGCGTGCGAAACTGAAGGGAACTAGCTAACAATCAAAATGGATGGAGAGGCTTGGTGGTTGAGGCCCAGGCTAACCGCTGACTTTAGAGCCATATGAGTAAGTGCATATGTATGTAACTGAGTGGGTGAATATTTGACCTTAAAACCTTTGTACGTACATACGTCATCATATCCTTCGGATTGATAAACGAAGGGGACTTGTCGTTAAAGATGTAGGCCAGTGATTTGACAACCATGATTATCTCATATTCAAACTAATAGATGCAGATACATACATATGTATGTGGATATAATGATTTATGAGCACTTGATAAACTGAATTTAAATGCATGCCTGATATTTCTTTTCCTGAACTTTTTCAAAGTTGAAAACGTAATAGAGAGCAAGAACATTTTTAAGAGCCCTTTAGTCAAAAATACGTGAACACCTGCCACTTCGCATCTTTGACTCTTCCCATATGTACATATCATTACAATTAGGTTTGTTGGTACATATAATATGTACAGATGTTATGTATATAGCAGTGCAACTTATCAGTCATATACTCGAACTTCGTGCACGCAGGTTATTTTAGCTTCACTTAATAATAATTGTGTCGCAACCACCTCGCAGATACTCTTCCTCTCATCTCACATCACGATTGAGGTCATTAATTGTATTTTCTAAAAAAAATTGCTTTCACATAAAAATTTGATCCCAACCATATGTCGAACTTCTGTCGAATGTATTCTCAGCTGCGATGAGTCAAATGACAAATGTACGCTCACCACTCGAACGATTTGCGTTGCGGCGGTATTCCAAAGAATGCGCTCTGCATATGCATACAGTAAATAACACATTTTCGAACACAATCGGGGCCCAGCCGCTTTCTTTTGCAGTTGCTGTTCTTGTGTGCGATATCTCTCTCTCTATTTGAGTTCTTATTATACCCCATAACATCATCAGCGTCATTGGGATATCTGAAATGTTGATGACCTCTCAGGGGCAAATTCAAGAGGAAAAAGTAAAAACAACAACAACAAAAAAGCACAAAGTCAGCCATAAACTGCAAAGCCAAGACAACAGCAACACATGCACACATTTTGGTTAATTTATTTATTTTTAAAATATTTTTTTTTATTTATTTTTTTTGGCGCATTATTTATTGACAGTCTGTCGGCGGGTTGGGTGTTTTATTTCCTTTGAGTTGTACTACACTGCAAATTTATTACAATTTTCACTTTCATTTGAGTTTTTGTATCTACGAGTATGTATCTGTGTGTTTACTATTAATCAGCCGACCGACATAAACAACCGCAATTAATGAGATTAGAAGAATTGCATTGCAAGTTCATACTTGGGTATGGGTGGTGCTTATCAGGGGACGCTCGGTCTTCCTTTATGGATGCGTTTATTTGATTTTTTTTTTATTTGTAACGAGGGACTGTAGTCGTATGCATTGAGCTTAGTGTTTCTAGTTATTTCAACATTGAAGTTGTTAAGTTTTATAAATATCTTTACTTAGATATTTAAACATCTAGTCAAACGAGTAAAATCGATTTTTATCGCTAAGACACTTTGTAGGCAATAAATCATTGGATATCGGAGAGTTGTGAAATTCAAATATTTATAAAAGATACGTGACACGTCAATATTTTACTTCACCTTTATTTTTCTTTCCGCAGATGATTTTTTGTTTGTTTTGTTTTTGTCTTTAATTTAAACTTTGGTCCCTTGAGATGGCGCTACGTGGGAAATTCATGGATATACATATGTACAGACTTTAGCTGAGTGAGGAGTCGCAAAGATATTTCATTTTTACCATCAACTTACCAAGGTGACTCATATTTACATTCCACGAGCCTTTTTCGGTGTTGAGATACATACTAAGCGTTAGCATTTTTTGTGAGTTTAACGCCCTAGCTTTACAATTCAATGTCACCAAACTTTGTTCGCAAAGAAATAACAGATTGCTGAAGCACCGATCGCAAAAACTTTATTATATAAATTGCTTTCAATATCTGAATGTTTTATGAGTTTTCTTGTAGATATGCAATCTAAACGATTTCATAGAACTCGTAGGCCCAACAGACGTTCTGTTTTTTCTTCTCACACAGAGGGCAATAGACAACGTTGCAGCCAAATACCTCGAAATTCCCTTCGATGCATATTAAGGCTTTGCTTAATACTTTTGTAATACTGCAGGCTTAAACACTTATCATGTTTGGGCAGTTTAATCGAGTAAGCGTCGTGCAATTTTATGACACTATTTACTTCGCTCCAAGAAAAACAGTTTTCTAGCCTAACTTTTGATGCATTATTCAAGCCTCATTCTTTTGGTACCTTTTTCCGTGTTAGGCAAAATGGCTTCTGCGACCTTGCGCCATACCACAAGCCACTAGTCATGCTTGAATTACTTTTGATTATTGAACATCCTTCCCCCTGATACCCACATAAATCTTTCGTCATAGACGAGATGATTTGCGCAATATTTATACGCCACTAGTTACTACAAGAGTCAAATGAACATACAATCTGATCCCCACTATCAATCAGAGCAGAGTCGTAACGAATGTGCAAAACGAGCTTCGAATAATCGAGACAGCAAGAAGAACAGCCGCAGCAACATAAGAAACATAGAATTTCTAACCACCCCGTGAAGTAACACCAAACATCAGTTCTGCAGAGTGGTAGAAGTGTCTTGGGCGTGGAATAGTACGCAGACGCACTCCTTCTATCGAGCATTCGGACTTACGATTCGTGCTTGCCGGTAGCCTTGGTTGGCAATATCCTCAAATGATTAACATATTCATGAGCGCAAACAAAAAAAAAGTCGTGCTTGAGTAATGATTTTCTGTTCTTTCACTCCAAAGAAGAGTGTCGCTTGGCTTCATTGAATTCATTCGCAAGCTTAAGCTTATAGAGTATTCTTTGTGTCATAGACCACACTGCGATTATTCGAAATGAGAGGCTTGATGGAATTGCTAGGAAAGGCTCAGAGGACTTCATGCACAGGAGATTGCTTCCAAAAGAACACTAACCATGGATTAATAAACAACCAGTCTAACTAAGATAAATAAAATTGACTGTTGATTGATCCATTGAAAAATGAGAAGCGATTTCAATTTTTTGAATTTTTCGTAGTGTACCCAAATAAGCACTCGAAGAAGAAGAACGTTTCAGTGACAACGTTTTCAGTCACTCACATGATCAAGATCCTGATAGCCTGTGGGCTTCACAATAGAATGCTTTGCGCATTCTTTGCACATACTTTGCAACCCAGCCTGTAATACCACAGACATAATGTAAAGAGTCTTGAAAATCTGTCAGCCGATGTCAAAATTCAGTTTAAATTCAAACAGTAATAGGGAAAGTTAAAACCATCAACATTGCTGACCTGAAAGGCCTAATATCATGCTACAACTGATATTTACTATATGACCGTTGTCGGATTTATCTGTCCGCACCACTTGCAAAATCTATGAGAAAGGATAGCTTCACTAGGTTGTCTAAGTGTAATTGGTTATGACTGCTAAGAAACTTTTATTGGCTCTTTCAGCGGCTTCGTTCAATGGATCATATCTGTATTTTACGCCACATACTAGAGAGGACCAAAGCAAATTTATGCGCACCAACAGCATTTGGTTTGGCGATGTTCTAATTCGCATCTTTCACGGAAACTCTAAAGCTGTGTTTGGCATAAGTGAAGATCAAGAATATTTTGGGCTTCTTCTTCATCATCACTCCATAGCTTGGAATCGCTTGGCATCACATGAAGAGTGTTGAACTTTTTGTTCAGCTGTGCGACAATCCAAGAAATCATTGTTTTGTACAAAATAGCTCCAATAAGTCCAGCAAGTTGTTTCTTTGTTCAATTCAGACTACTACATGGATGCCCTTGTAACCCTTTTTTCGTGCTTAAGGTCGCAGCAAAGGAATTCGCACGACTATACATCTAAAGAGTCCAGCTTCTATAAAACGTATTTTTATTGTGGTAAGATAGCTGTTTGGACCGATTATTTGGTGAAATAAAAGCGCTTCTCTGGTGCTACGATATACATATGTATATATGTATGTATCTACTTTGTTTATTGGTTGTTTCATTAAGGTTTTTTCTTCACCTTAATTTCTCTTAATGGCTCTACGTCTGAGCCCATACGTTAAATACAAGAAGTTTTTATTGTTTTCATCTGAGAGGTAAGACGACTCTTGAATTTTCCCTCATTATCGAAACCATACCCGCAATAAGAAAAAGCGTTACAGGTTCGTTATGGTCCACAAGAATTAATCACCTTACAGCGAATTCTCGCAAAAAGTCTGCATTGGTATGCATACAAGCCCTCACTGACCCAAGGACACAAGCCAGAAGACCGTTCTAAAAGAAGAATTTCTTGATTCGTCACCTCGTCACTGAGGTCAATTAAATGCTGCTGTTTATGCATTTGTGGGATCCACGAGTTTTTTGGCCTTCCTCTCGTCCACGAATGTATAGGATTGACATTCCCTTTTTAACAGAGTTTATAGCATTCCACATGATAATACCAACAGAGCCGGTCGTGCTCCAATTTTTTCGAGATGGGTTCTTTAGTAGCTTCCTCGGATCTTTGAACTTCTAATTCGATAAAGCTTTGTTACTCCTGGTGCCATGCGAAGCATCTTCGTCTCAGCTGCCATTAATTTGCCCTCATACTTTTTGTACAGTGTCCAGCATTACACACGTGACCGTATGTGAGCGCCAGACAAACAACTGTGGTGTAAAGCCTTCCTTTCAGCTTAGGGGGCATTTTCCGGTCACAGGAGATAGAAGAGTTATCCTGCCACCAGTAATAATAATTTGCTTCTATGGGGTTGCGAATTGTATCAATTAAGATTTTTATTTTGTGTCTGCACTTGTAAATTGGAAACATGTATTAAAAGATATGCGTACTACGTTCAAATTGACAAGTCGCCATACGAAAATATATTAAAACGAACAGGCGAAGACAATGCCAGGCAGCTAGTTCAATATAAAATTATTTGTACGAAGAAGTTTGTAATATCATTCAATTTTCTCTAAGGGAAGAAAGCAATATGTAGGGCTTAAATTTGTAAACACACACAGAAACCAAAAAGACTTGTCAAACATTGATTAAAAGTATCTATTGTGTTGATAGTACATACTCGTACATTGAAAAAATAGAGTGCTTTGCGATTAAGTTTCTCAGGCAATTTATTTTTTCAAATACTCCCGAGACTATGTCTAAACAGACATATTTAAGCACTTTTATAATAATTCGTGTGACTAAAAACTCTTTGAGTGATGAAAGAAATGAAATCATTCTATTAACAATTTCACATCACGCGGCTTGACCATTGTCATGAGCAACCATAGATTTTTCCCTACAAACGTTATATTTTCAACAAATACGTAATATACCATCATAATTATTTTTAAAGTTTGCGAATGTCCTCATTTCCATCTTAAATTAAAATATTAGATAAATATACACATGGTACGTGCTCTTTGATTTGCTTTGCAAATTTCATTTTATTAGACTTCTGAGCATTTTCGCAGTCATTGTCTTTGGATTTTGGCAATGAAAGTACACAATTTAGAATTTGCGTTCACACTGGTTTTCACAATGAATAGAGTTTTAGCTAAAATCAAGGTCAAAATTACTTAATACGACGAATAAATATTGAAAGGAATGTATAAGTTGACGCATTCTATATGAGTAATTCGGATCACCGTAAAAAAAACAAAAATTGACGACAAATTTTATTAGCATTTGGTAGTGTTTTGGAGGTCAAATAAAGGATATTTATAGTATTTTAATAAATTTTCTATTTTGAAACATAATGCTATAGACGCTTCAATCTGACACATGACAATTATTTGACTTTTTTTGAAGTATGGATGGAACCTGACGTTCAATTTGAGATCTGAGAACCTACAAAGTTATCCACAGACGAGAGGACTGTCATGAACGAGATTTGTCACCAAGAACTAACTATGTAGCTGTAGAATCCAGAGGCACAACATTTTATTCCACGGGAACTCGTTGATCTTTAAGAGACGCCAAAGCATCAACTACGACACCTTTATAAAAAAAAAAAAAAAAAGACCTGGGAGGTCATATTTATCTGTTTAATAGAAATTACTATCAAGGTCGCGTTCTAGATGGTAATATTCATTTGAAAGACGAGAAGAAAGTAGGCAGGTAAGATACCATGTGGCTAATAAATGGCAGAAGCATAGCAAATAAATCCGGGACTGAAGCACTGCAATTGCGAGACTTATGATAAGTCTTATTTCCACATTACGTGCGCTGTGTCTGTCTTCATGTCCAACGGTAAGATTAATTAAGTCCAAAGCTCCGTTGTAATACCCACAAAGACTTAATAAACTGGACAGCAGCAATACAGTTACCATCTGCTGGTTAAATGAAATTGAAGGCAACGAAGAGGGCGTATCCCTAGCAAGAAAAGAACCAGAAGAACGCTTTATAGGACCTTAACAATTTTACGGGATAGGGGATTGATGCCTTTAAAGCAGAATTAAGGAGAGTGGGGAAAGGGAATATGACCAAAAACTAAAGAAGCCTTTAAGGACTGAAGCGAACTTAGGAAACTAGGTAAATTTCAAACCACGCACTCGTCTAAACAAAAACAACTTACGCATCTCATCCCCAACAATAAAATCAGATGAGGATATGCACACCATAGATCCCACATATTCCTCAGAGGCGATCTGTTTAAATCGGTTTACATAAGAATTTTACCTGAGTATACGTATTTCTTTTAAGGAAAGTTCCATGGTGACACCAAATGCCATCCTAACCTATCTCAGCTCAATGACGAAAGCCTACAAATTTTCTAAAAATGTTTTCATCGACCAAAGAACAATCTTTAAAATCCCTACAACATAATCTGACCACAGTTAATAGAAAGTTCAATTTACAAAGCCACGGAGTTTTTTTTTTGTTTTAAGACAACAAAGCCTACACCAATATAGCGTAACGAAAATTAATAGCATTTAAATAGACAAGCGTGCACTGCAATAGCCTAGCTAAGCATTCTGTATTAATTTACTTAAATTAATGTCCGTGCCATGGGGATGGGTTAAGTGCTCACAATGATGACTACACAACTCCATCCATTTATTGCAGCAAACACACGCGTTCCTACACTATTCCCCATCCGCAAATGTGATTAATTATAAAAGTAACCACAAAAAAAAAGCGAAAGAAAAACATATCCCCAATCCCAATCTGAAAGAGCACCCATATATCTTACGTCTGACATATCAATTTCTATTACTAATCGAAGAAGAGGACTCCCTTGAACCACCATGAATCGTTGGCCTGCTGCTGTGTTTTTCATGCGATACTCTCGCGCGTACACTTGAACTTTCCATCTTGTTTGCTTGGACGAGAAGTAGTAGCATCCAAGTATCAGCAAAAGCATAGCAAGTTTAACGTGTTTATCTCGGAATGGGCCTTCAGCGTAGAGAACTCGACCAGGGTATACCAAATGACGTCTTGGTTTCGGTTTAACTTGCTCGTTGTGGTTGCTTTCAGTTGACTTTGGCCTAAAGCTTGTTTATTGGAGAGTAAATGTAATCGAGTTTTATTTTTCAGCTTTTTTAATCTTTTTTTTTTTTTTTTAGAAAACAGCTTACAAAGTAAGGAACTCTTGGGTTAGTGTGTTAGTAAAACAACTTTCAATAAGCCGGCTAATCACCATGTTTGGATGAGTGAGGGTTATTTAATTTTATGGTTAGTATCTAGATGCGAGTTATATTATTCACATATCAGTGTTACTTGTTTGTGGAGTTATACATATGGAAGAGCAACAACGGGGAGATGGCATCATTGCCATGATGGTATGGGCTGGTGTTGGTATTGGTCAGTTGAATGACCAACATGGATTAAAATGTAAAGAAAAACATGATTTGCAGGTTTCCAAAAATAAATTCAGGCGACTTTTCCATATCGTGAAAAATAATGAAGGGAGTTGGTGGCATCAGTAAATTCTACCTCGCAAAGCAATGAGACATCATTTAGTTTCAATGAAGTTACCTGGTCATAATTTTACTGACAGGGGACTTTACCATGCCACTGGAGTCTGCTTCATGAACAATATTTTGGGAGAAAAGGGCATCTTCCGATACGAAGTATTGTACTTCAAAATTACTTCTCAGTAGCGTGGTAACACTGTAAGGACATCTGACTAAAGCTAGTACGAATAGTAACTTCGATTGTAATTAGGTAAATTTCTCAGAGAAGGTAAGCAAAACGCTACGGGAAAAAACTTCTTGCTCACAACTTTTTAAATGTTAACGACCACGTAGTGCAATTTTTTGATCAATAGAGTATTAATCAACGAAAGTGTTAAGCTATAAATAATTTTTAATCCTGCTTCACTGATCTAGAAAGTCGGTTTGAGTTTACCTTAGATTAGGAAAAACTGAGATACGCACAAAAAAGAAAAAGAGAGCACACGATGTACACATGTACATACATTTGTCAATACTTTTTAGTATGTCATCGACCGGTCAAACAAGTAATTTAGTGATTGATTTGCAGCATTTTTATAACTCTGTAACATGGGCTTCCATGGCAAAGCCAAGACCGCTTAATATGATGAAATGTTTATAAAGAGGCTGAATGAGATGTACTCGTAGCAAACAAGAATTATATTATTTCATCATCCTGCATTCTACCACGAAAACCCTGGGAACGTGGAAATATTTGTTCAGGAGTACATCGAAAGGGTAAAGATACGACCGTAACTGTCACACCTCAAACCGAGTTCTTCAAAGTTAAGCTTTAAAAAGTCAAGTAAAGCTTAATTAGAAGTTTTAGGTATCGTTCCTTTCATAAGAATCTAGTAGAACCAATATTAGGCTGATAGCTGGAGGGAAGAAAATTAGTTCTACACGAGACCTCTCAAATATCATCGACATCCACGCGGGTTAAGCGCGGTTTCAGAGTCGACAGCAATATTTTCCGCCATCTTTTGGATTGAAAAATTTGCGACTGACAATATAAATACTTTTATTTCCCAACATTTTACGAGTGACTATGTCATCTGATTCCTATGTTACATCTACTAATATGGTTCATAAGCGTGCTTAAGTGAGGAAAAGTTCGAGTTATGTAAGTGATTTTTTAAAAATAGAAGTAGTCAAACACCGTACACAAAATTCACTGCAAAGCACCCAAAAGGGAATTCACATTTAGACGAGCAGCGTTGAAAACTACTCAAATTGTGGAAAAGCATCAAGCTCAACTAAAAAGGAAAACATCGAAAAAATATGTGACATGATCATAAAAAAACGCAGATTAAAAATAAGGGTGATAGCTAAAGCGGTAACGGTATCTCAAAATGAACTTGAATTGTCTAACTTTTAAAATAGGTTTCAAAGGTACTTTCACTTCAATGGCGACTGTTTGGAGCTGTTTCAAACTGATTTAGATGATTTGTTGGCCAGATTTGTGACGACGGAGGAGTCCTGGGTTTACCACTATATTTACATCTGAAACCAAACAACAATCAAAAGAATAAAGAATATCTGGATCACAAGCCCTGAAAAGAGCTAAATTTCATTTGGCGGCGATTAATGTAATTGTATTGGTATGATTAATTACCATGTCGGAAGTTGAATAATAAACCCGTTTTACTACTGCGATCTTATGGTCAAGTAGAGACAATGCATCGGGACAGCTGAAAAGAAAAGTTGCACGTCCACACAAGTCGCCTCAAACCATAGCTGATATCTATAACTAAGGATTTGAATTACTGCAGCATTTTCCCAATTCCGTTTATCGGGCTCCTTGTAACTTGTCCTCTAATGAAGTAAACGTATTGTTTGAAGGCTTTGAGGAAATATAGAAGGAGTCTATTGAGTGTAAAGGAGATTACGTTGAAAAAAAGAAATAAATTATACGCTTCCAAATTCTTTCTTTGGTGAAGTAGAGGATTTTTAAATCAACCCCCGTGTCTACAATTGCTAGCTCGAACTCAAGTTTACTACGGGTTCGGAAATGCAAATTTCAACCTACTCGAACACAACAACTGTGTCAATAGCCTTCATCTTCAAATCATGAATTTATCAGTTGATAATCCTATAACTGTGGCAATGGTTACAATTATGACCTATCCCTTTATCAAAGTATATCATGATACGATATTTTAAGAGACCACTTTTATAATAAGAAAAAAACGGTCGCCAAATTGAAATTACATATATGTACGGATATGTAAACGGTCTCTTCAAACAATGGCAACCTACATCAACTTCCAATAGAAGTTCAAAGTTCAATGAATTACAACAAAGTCTACGATCAATAGCCCAAAAAAAAAACAAACAACCTCGCAGACCGAAACTATAAGCAAAACTATCGATTTTTTAATAAATCAAAACTAACACTAGTTTAAATACACTCACAGACCTTACGTCAAGTCCACTATTGTTGGGTGTTGGGTATAGAAATGGTAATGGATTGTAATAGTTCATTCCGCGTAATAGTCGCATGTCGCCACCGGCATCCGGACAAGGCTAGCGTATAAGGTATAAATAAGTTAGACCAAAATTATGGATGTGTCACAGGCGGCTTTCGTTCTTTTTTCCAACAAAAAAAGGAGAAAAAAAAACATTGAAGCACGAAACAACAGGAAGCATTGCATTATTGTAAATTCCCTTTTTACCTCCTTTCGCTGTATTTATACCTATCTACTATATACTATCCAGTGAGCCACAAAACACACATACAAACATATACACGTATCTTAAGTCAAAAATATTAGATACTCACCCAACAGCAACAATAACAAGAAAGACTACATTACAGCGCGGAATAATTGGCTTTTCAGTCCCAAAAGATACTTTTTTTTGTTGCTTCGTTTGGGGAAACCAAATGTATCCGCACTGGAATATTTTGTTTTTGTTTTTTTGGGTTCACTTCCCATTTTCTTGTCTAATTTTTATTAATGATAGGTATACCATACCATACCATACCAAGTGTTATATTATTATTCTGTTAGGCACAAAGAGATTTGTATATCATATACGGTAGAAATGTATCTAAGATGATTGATATGAGAGTGATTGATTGAGAATCCAGATATAGGCATTGTTTTTCCATAATTTTAATATTTCTCAAGCTTTACAAACGATAGAAAAGCTGATTAATTTATAAGAATTAATTTTAAGAACTTTATTTTTCTTACTTTTTCCCATCGAGATACAAATCACTGTGCAGAGGAACGTGACTGATGCGAATTTGATGGTATTATGATTTTGGGTTATTGTTGGTATAGATGCTTGTGAAAAATTAACAACAATGTTGAGAATTGCTTGGAATTGCAATATTGGCACGTATAGTGTTTAGACAGGTTTTTGTGATTTTCGTTTCTTATTTTATTTTAAAAATGTGCGCATTTTTATCTAACGCTCTAGTTTTAAGAGGTTTATTTGCAAGTAAACAGCTTTAATAATATTATTAAGTCTGAGCGGTGGAAAGCATGTCATGACTATCTTAATATTTAATAGTTTGATTTAGCAAATCCTAAATTGATGGTAAACGTGCTGTGGAGGAGATCATGGCAAACAAATAAATCGAAGACAGTGGTTTAAAAATTTCATCAATAACTGACGATATAAATTTTGTCTAGAATGGGTTGGATATCTGCATTGTTCAAATATTTTCAAGTTCGCAGTTTTTTGAGTTTTTCTTAAAGAAAAGAAGAAAAAATCTGCATAAACAAAGGACATTTTAATTTGGAAGCATTTTGGCAAGTTGGCTGTAAAGCTGGACATGATATACGTGACCAGGACAAAGGAATCTTTGTCATGACTTAATTACGTCAATGGTAAGTAAACTGATTGAATGATGGTGGGGCTTGAACTTACGCAGACCAGGTCACGAGCAAACACACTACCTTGGACACCTTCAACAGATATATAACGATAAGAAATGAATCGTTTTACCTTGTTTAAGGTCGGAAATATTGAACAATTATGTATTTTGAAAATGAGTGCTGTACTGCAGAAACTGCACAATTCGAAAAGAATTTTACATCCAAATGAAGCTTCTTCGGCTTGTGTTGTAGGAAGATGGAGCACATTTTCTTTGAAGCGGTGTAAGAAAATTAAAAAAAGTTCGTGAAACTGGCTTGATTATGGAGGACAAAAGCTATTCCTGCGCTCGTTCGGTATGCATGGACGAAGAATTGCTGCTGTTGTCCAAAGTGTGCGTGTGTAAATAACAAGAGCCTCAACTCATTCCGGAGTTCTACAACTGAACATCAGCCATACTTCCAAGTTCCAACTAACTAAAGCAAAATTTCCTTTCGCTTATTTATTGCTTGTCTGCATCCTTTCTTATTTTTATTTTTTGATCGCAAAATCAACTTTTTGAAAGGAAGGTCATGTTCATCTCGGAGGCAAACTCAACTGTACGATTGGGAGTTCCGAAATACACATACATATAGTTGTAGAGGCCCCAATACATCCTAAAAGAATGACTGTTTGGTGTGGGATTTAGAGTGATGACATTATTGGTTCGTAATTCATTGAAAATTAAGCTGGCAACTGTGTTACGATGAATTGAGCGCGCTACGGAGACATGATAACTGATTTTTTATGCCCGAAATTGGATGATTTTGACTTGGGCAGGATTTGTTTCAGAAAGATGATATAAAGTACCACGCCAACTATCAAACAATCCATCTTTTGCGCAATAAGTTTGGTAAGTGTGTCATCAGCCCTTTTGGAGACGTGACTTGGGCAGGATTTGTTTCAGAAAGATGATATAAAGTACCACGCCAACTATCAAACAATCCATCTTTTGCGCAATAAGTTTGGTAAGTGTGTCATCAGCCCTTTTGGAGACGTGACTTGGGCTTTTTGCTCCAACGATTCACAAACAACGACGCACTCAAGAAAAACATTCATCCATCCACTCCCAAAAAAGAGCCACGAGCAATCGACAATGTACTGCAAGTGAGTTGACAGGCACCACTGACAAGCCAGCCGTGATAGCCATTTGAATGAAATTATTTTCCATGGATAATCGGAATGAATACTCTCTTCTATAAAGCAACAAGGATAAAAAGATATTTCGTTGTAATAGCATTTGAAAAATAAATTAACAGTTTTCGCGATGCGTTCGGAAGTAGGTCCAAGAGTTGCAGTTCATTTCAAATTGTGGCATATCCCAGTTACCACATGCCAAAAGCGTCCATTCAGGTGTACATAACTTGACACAAAATTTACTCATTCCCACAAAGAATATTCCAAAAATCCTGCGACGAAAAATGTCTTAGTATCTGCCTGAATTTTTGTCATCGATACATATCCATATAAAGCGGATAAAGTAAATAAAAGTGTCTGCTTTTGTGATCATAAATGAAAAGAAGAAAAAACATCTGAGAAATTGATAGACAAATGTAATAAAAAACCGAAGCTTATAGTTTCCCTCACCTGATTCACTTTTGATTATTATTAGACAACATAAGGTATTCGTAAATAAAAGTAAAAGAAAAACAAAAAAAAAAAAACTTTCACCATCTACAAGTTTATGGCCACATAATGTTCTTTAGTTGATTTTTAATGTTGACCTACTGGTTTCTGGAGGTTTCTCAAGAAATAAAGGGTTTTCCCCCTCCCTCAGGAACTTACCATTAACGAGCGGTGGGCCATAAAACAGAAAAAAAAGAGAAAACAAAGAACGAATAAAGAAAAAACAAAACAAAAATTCAAGCCGCTTGCAAGAGGAGAGCCCTTTTAGTTGGCCTTTGCACTACCTATCTACATACCTACCTACCAGTATCTACCACTTTTAAGAACTTTTACGGAATCGTTTGGTATGATTTTATTAATTCCTGGTATTGGTTGATGGAGTAATGCGCACAGATGGATCAGTGATTAAGAGTCACACAAAATGGGGTCAAACAACAATTGCTTGATTGGCTCGTTTTTTAAGTGCCAAGTATTTTATGGTCATTTTCGGAGGAGGGCTTGAATCCTTTAAATGTGTCATCAGGCGGTTTTTTTTGTACAAGTATTATTGATTTTTCCTCATCATTTTGCAATTTTTATTTTGCATATACGACTTTTCCAACCGATCTCAGAGGTCTTATCGTTTTTTGACTGCAAATACGGGTTGGTTATATCGTAATTATGTTTATTTTATTTCACTAATTCATTTTATTTAATTTTATTGGAAATTTGAACATGTTTCTTATGAAGCATGATATGATAAAAACCCATTAAATGGTGTTTTCGAGTCGCTTGGTTTTCTCGTCCAACCGGTTAAACAAAATAAAAAGTTAAGATGCGGCTATCCCCGTGCCTTCTTGTTTTTTTTTTTAATTTCTTTCTTTCACTTTTTATTATTCCGACGACTTTTTGGTGTTTTTTGTTTTCTTTTTGGTATTTTTTTTCCAATGAAAGCGGTTTTAACTCGAAACCAAACTGATTTAGTTTTCTTTCTTTTTTCTTTCTGCTATTTTGGTCACCAGTTTTATGATAGGAGAGCCTTTTTTTTCTTGGAGCAAATTTGAAATGCAAATTATATTTATTTCTAAAGATAACTAGAGAAGATTGCAGAATCAATATGTACACGTGCATGGTAATTGTCTCGTAAAGAAAATGCTGGTTCTTAAAGGATTTATTAACTGCTTTAAGGTGAGAAAAAGCTTTGAATTGATTTTTGACTGTCAGCATGCACGCCCGCCATTTGATTCCAATGAAACACTGTATTTAAAAAAAAAAAAATGTCACTGTCACCGATACAATTCCCGTTTATAGTCCAAAAGGCTGAAGTCCATTTGTTATGCTGATGTAATGGTTTAGACTCCATGCTGAAGAAGTCTATTGAGCTTGAAGGAGATTACGTTGAAAATTGAAAGTAATTTGTAACCTTCCGACCTTGTTTTCTAGATCACTTCATACACTGCGGCATTTGCATTGCATTCTTTATGACATACAACAGCGTCTGATTGCTATATGCCTACTCAAGCTACGGCGACAGCTCACCAAGACCAAATGCTAGGTTCACTGTGAATCCATTAATGAAGAAAATCAATATTACTGGCATTCACAACCATTCCAAATAGATTTCTCGGTATTGACCTGTGTTTCATTAAGACCGTTAGATTCTCTATGATAAAAAGCTAGTAGGATTTGGTAACCGCTTCTCTTAGGCTCTGTATTGTACATTTTCAAAACAAAATCGCAGACCACTTAAGCAGGTTCGTTTTTGATCCACCAGTTAGAAGACCCTTGTTGGTATAGTGGTTGGAACTTGTTGTTCTTTTACCCTTGGGTTATCGTTAATTGTTCGAATCTGTACCGGTCAGGTCACAAGCAAATACACAATAAAGACTTTTTGCTACTGCCTCTAGAAAAAGTTTATACTAGAACGGGATAGAAAAAAAATCTCAAATTAGGTTCCAGGCAAGGTTTTTCCATAGCAATTTGGACTCGCCTCAGCACCAGCACCAATCTTTAGATGGACTTAAAACAAGTTTATACTTTCGAATTTAAATCACTCGCCTTTGAGGACTTTGTAGGCATAGGAAAACACTGAACACACATTTAAACTTACGATAGGGGTAACTGTCAAATCGCGCTGTCTTTCTAATTTTGACATTTATGATCAGTATATCTAATCTGACTCACATTTGAAAAACGTTTCCGAATCGCCCAAATTTACGTTGAAAATGGATCATTCATTCCCAGAACTTATAGATGACCTCGTTTATTGGCGCATATAATCGTCCAGGTAAGCAAGCCATTTACAGAACTATCGAGAGGTTTCGCACCACATATGCAATGTAATGAACACAATCTTACCGCTGTAAGCTATAAGTGATCAAGAAGATCCAAATTTATGAAAAATTGTGTTCAGTTATTAGGCCCATTTTTGGCTAAACTGTTTTTTATTATATGCAAAATTGTCACTTATGGAATGAGACCAATCCAGAAGAGACTCTACATTACCCAACATTTTTCGTGTTATTTGTGATATACGACCAATTTTACTCGCAAATATGGCCTCAAATTGGACAGAACGAGCTTCGTAAGGAACAGCCGCGAAAACCATAAGCCCGAAATCATATTCAAGTATCGATGCCATGATCATTCGAATAAAAATATATATTTTTGGTTAAAAGATATTTTTTTGAGTATTTTTAAAAAAAATTCTATCGGACTTGAAAAGTACCCTCCTTTTTGTAACAACACTTTTGGCTTTTTATGGTCGCCTTACTCAGTGCCGAAAATGTATGGAACGTATGACTAAGAAGGAAGAAAGTTGTAACTCTGATCACTGATAAGTCATTAAGTTCAGCTGAATACGAAATTGTGTCGCATACCTGTTCTCCAAAGTCACTAATATATTTATCTTTCTGGTCATAAACTCTTAATGGAAGGTCAGTTGAAGTGAATCATAAAAATTCATATAATGTTGGTTTGGTAATTTGTGGGCTGTAATGTGTAGAGCCAGATTTGAAATATAAAAATTAACCTTTCATATACCACGTACCTAGGTTAGTTTTCGGGTATATCTAAAGGTTATCATTTTATGGTTCGGTCTAGTACAACATACGTGATGTAAAAAAAGGACACAATCTTTTATAATTACCTCAAGGATACTGTCTTTAACTTAAAGGTCTTGTGGCACAACCACAAGTTCCCACATAAAGCTCACTCGGTAAAAATGTTCAGAATAAATTAAAAAAAAAAAAACCTTTGTACCCATGTCGAGAGAAAAGAATGAATAATAAAGAACAAACGTGTTTGACAAAATATATGTTAACTTGATTTATTCAAATGCAAATTTATATATCTTTATCAATTAAAAGGAACAAAAAAGCGACTGCAGTCTCTCAACGCGACACACACATGCTCGTACGAAACGTACACATGCCTACTTAATTTTGTATCTTTGACTCTTTCGCGCAATCTTTGGCCATAAATCTCTCCCTCGATGTTACTTACTTAGTAGTAGTGGTCGTGATAGTAGTAGTGTTAGTGTTGTAGTTTAGCTACCATATGTGGTTGGGTCGCTTGGATTGTTGGTCATAATGAAGAATTCCATGTCGTTGTCGTACATGGTAATGACCTTTTTTGTGACGCTTATTTTACTTTTTTCATTTTAATTTTTTTCCTTCTTATTTTTAACGCAAATTCTTCTTTTATTGTGTTGATACTTTTGCTTGGAGTTTTTAAGTGAACCGCATTCGAAAAGTGCAAGGTCACCCACCAAGTAGAGGCTTCATTAAGTCAAGTCAATGACTGTTGCCTGAGCAGGCGGTAGGTAGCATACCAGTTATGGTGATGATGGAATTTTTGTGTATTTACTTAACTAAATTAACTAGATTCATATGAACGGCAGTGGTAGCATGCTTAGCGATAAAGGTAAATGTCTGTTTAATTATTAATTTTGGTTTTGTTTTTAGAGATTTTTTTTTTTGAAACAAGCTTTATGTGTGTCATTGAACTTAATTTTGTGCCAACAAAAAGAAGAAAATCTTGTTTTGTTGATTATTATTTTCGAATTTTGCAAACATGAAACTTAAAGAAAATTTAAATATTTTTTGGTATTTAAATTTGTGGAAGACTTTTAAGGAAAATCTGGTTTTGTTTTTAAAGCACCTACGCGCGGAGCACGTACTCACTTCTCATGATTTTTTGACAGAAAAAATCATTCATGTGTTGATTAAAACACTCATTGATATCACCAAATAATTTTATTCAAATATTTACTCGAACATTGGATGTGCAATTTGGGTGCAATTAGGCTTAAGGTTATGAATCTTTTTCGTACGTGAACTGGTTCGTATATACATACATACATACATATGTATTTGGAAATAGGAGTAAGTCCCAAGGAGTATTCATCAAAGTGTTTGCCAGACGACGATTGAATTAACTTCTCAATAGTAGGGTAGGGATATCAAGTTTTGACCAAAAATAATGTGTACGGCGAATATTGGCAATGACCCCGCAAACGTATTAAGGACAAAAATCGAAAATATCGCATTTGCAACGTCTTATCAAATCTTATCAAAGCTAAGGGAGATTAGACATGAATACAAGATTAAATCAAACGAAGCACCTTTATGTGCACCTCTCGTGGCAGAAACATTAATTATTAAGAAGCATTTTTAATGCTAATGGTGGCTCAGGCTAAAAGCTTCAGAAATATATAAAGTGCGCTTCGAAGTTTACAACTACGACATCTACTCTGAAATTTACACAGTATCGCCAAAAAAACATCAATTGCATTTTGTAACGCTAAGTGTAAAACTGACTGCTAGTTTGCATAGATATACTTAATAAAATGCACTTCGAAGGATATTAGAACCGCGGTATCTACTGTGCACTTGGCACAGTGGCAAAAAGACATCACTTACTTAGTTGCATTTTGTGAGACTAGGTTAAAATTGCATAGACCTCGGAGGGTGTTTCGCTCTACAAATGCGTGAAATATATTAATAAAAAAAATAGAATCGTACTTTAAATAACTTCTTATGGGTTTCTTTGAGTATTATGTAACGTTTCGCCTCTTTTCATCATAAACTAATAAAGAAATGTATGCATTGACTCAAATGGTATGTCTACAATTCTCTGAAAGAAGAGATCTGACTCCAGCAGTACCTATTTGAAAGTAATTTAAACAGGCGTAAACCAGCTTGCTGTTTAAGCTGTAATGTATCTAGGTGGTATATAGCAACAGATTCAGAACCATTTCACAATGTTAATGGCTTTGATTCAGTAGAGAAGAAACCACTGATATAGAGTATATTAACGTGCAATAGTTTTAACTTCAGCTTTTTCTGACTACAATCAGCCTCAAAGGATGCTGTCAAAAATTAATTTCAGGAAATGTAGGGCGTTAACATTAATGGAGCGTAGATATGTGGTGAAGGGCCTAGCTTACCGCGACCATTGAGCCACGGCACCCACAATTGTTAATAAGAGAAACTTGCTCTTATGTTAATTAGCGCCAGATCGCTGAGATTTTTGAAGAAAGGCAAGCAAAAATCCTTGCGGGTTCAAAACAAATGGTGGACATATTCTTCTTCCTCCTCATCTTTGCAGTTCCTATCAAAAACTTTCGAAATGGAGTGAGGGATACCTACCTACCTACATAAATTTGGCATATCCAGGTTTGTTGAAATCTCAAGGATTTTATGTAGGGACGCGAATTTTTGAGATCCGTGATACTTTCGACAACAATTTTTTCAATCTCGATCCAATAGTGATAATCAATGATGTTTGATAGAAAATTAATTTTTGTTTAAAATTTCGGTCAAGCTTTTGGATGCCCATAAAATACAGCTCTTCAAACCAGTCGAACTGGCGTCTTTCATTAATTTATTGTCTTAAACTACCGGTTCAACGATAATGCCTTGATTTTGATTGCTATAATTAAATAAAAATCCGAACACTAACTATAAACAAACTTGTTTTCCTTCGAAGTTCATTCATCCCTTCGCCAAACAAAACAACCTAAAATTAATTTCAATACAAAACCACGCGAATTTTTAGCAATAATAAACAATTATATTTTTCACTGAAACCCCATAACGATTTTTCTTCCTTTTTAAAATTATTTTCTAGGCACACATACACGTGAAGTTCCATTAGGGCAATATTTTCAAACTGCCTCTACCGTTTTTCCTTGGAAAAGGATTCCTTTTATTCTCCGGAAAACAGCCAGAATTCTACGTACCCATTGGATCTTTTCAGCCTGCTTCTGCTTTTACCACAATAGAAAAATTTCATGTGCAGATACGTAGGTATGTATGTACCTATGTATGTGGGAGGACGAGAAGCTTTGATTGCCCTTTTGAAAAGTGGCAACGAAAAAAAAAAACACCGCTTTTCTTCTCATTTTGTGTGTCTCCCAAATAAAATAAAAAAAAATACAGAAAATCAAGAAAAAATCGTTCGCTATATAATAAATGGCTTATAGACAAAAAAAAACATACACAGAGTATCTGATTAATTCTGCTTTTATTGTCAGGCATTTTGGGAGTTTTTTTGCTCTCATTTGAGTATTCTAGTGAAGTCATGGCCAAGTGATTGATTACCAATAAAACACCGTAACAATATACCGAGTATTTTCATTAATTCTTCCCTCTCTAGCATCAGGGAGATCTATCAATAAAATGTGTTCTTTTTTCATCAGTAGACTCTGAAGTCCTTTTTTCTCTTCAAATTACTTAGCCAGTGCACAAGCAAAAAAAAAAAAGGAATTGTAGGCGCACAAGTGGCTTCTCACGAAGATAAACATCTTTCGCAAAACAAGTTTTAATTTACATTCACTTAAGTATATCCTACGAACTAACCAAAAGAATAAAAATAAATGGGCAACTTCAAAATTTTATTTTACCTCTCTTCAAACTTAAGATAAAATGATATTCGATTCTTTATAGATATTCCGATTTTGAGATATTTTTAGAAGACTAAGAGTCTCTCTAATGAATGTTTTCGCCTACACACAGGGGAATTCTTATTCCTTTCAGGATGTGCAATGTTCTGAAAATTGCAAATGACTGGGATAAGAAATGACAGCTATGGGTGATGAGGACATGACAGATAAATGAGCTTTTTTATTGGATACCTACATAGAATTTTTTTTTAAGGATCCACCTTCTACATAGACATTTAAGGAAGATGGATCTACTTCTATATGATGACAATGAAGCTGCGTTAAGCAACACAAGCTTGGAAAAGGTAGATTTTGCTTTTAAGTTGGTTGACCTTAGTCAAGGTAAATCCCATTGCTTCGGATTAGTATATCGAAAACAAATTTGCGTCAAATATGGATTTGTTTGTACATGCATATAATTGACAATGTTGAAAAGGGTTCCATGGCATCAACAGCAGAAAAATAACTCATGGCTCCACATAAAAAAGGATGATTAAAGGCGAATGCTGTTCTTTTTTGTAAATAAAATATTGTTACTGGTCCCCTATAAGAAAAGCAAGTTAACTTTTTTTAAAAAATAAAATGTGTGCGCCAAATTTAAGTTTTGTTTATCTTGTTGGCAACTTAGAACTTCATCTGTCAATAGGTGTGTTTTTTGCGAACAAGGTCCTTACAGCAATGTTCCAATTAACACCAAAATTCAAAATCTTCCTGGAAATACTTATTAAGGTGGCCCTACTGTCCGGGGTGGAACAAGTGTCTTCAACCAGATTGATTTTTAGCTAGCTTTACTCCCTCGGAGGGTATATTCAAAGATGTTCCGAGCCGAAGCATTGGTGACCATAGCTCCACATGACCCAGCCACCTCAACCCTTAGATCTCCACTTTTCTGGCTAAATCGATGTCGCTATAAAGCCCATACAATTCGTCGTTGTATCTCCTTCTCAGGGTACAAAAATCACTCGATAAATTCTCCTCTCGAAACAACCAAGACCAATCTTATCCACTTTTGACAAGTCCATGCCTCTGCGTCATAGACCATGATAGACCAGCACTGGGATGGCTAAGGTCTTATAAAAGGTCACTTCAGTTGAAGAGAGGGCTTTGCTTTTCAATTGCCTTCTTATCCCAAAGAAACATCGGTTGGCAAGAGTTATTCTTCGTTTCATTTCAGCGCTGATGTCGTTGTCTGAATTAATAGCGAAGTAGACAAAGTATTCTAACTACCTTAAAGTTATATCTGTTTACGGTGACGTTCTGTCCGAGACGTTGGTGTTGGCTGCCATTTCACATTGACAGCTTTTACTTAGTCTAGTCCTCATTGGCCTATAAACCTATCTTCGCCGCTTACGGCTCAATACTCACGAAAGTAATACTGACATCACCCTGCGTTCGTCCGATAATGTCAATATTATCGGCACAAGCGAGTAATTGGTCGGACTTTGGAAAGATTGTGCCTTTGTCTGAATAAGTTTTTGACATCAAAGGTCCCATCTTGATGGAGCAGCGTGCTAGCGTGGTAGGAATGACAAAACTAGACATTGCTCTGTTTACTTCTCATCTCTATAGATGCTTTTATACGCGACTTTAAAAACGATTAAAAGGTTGTGGGAATCGATTTGAAGCTCCTGGGGATGTTCCAAGATCTACCGTACTGTGAATATTTGATCAATAGTAAAATTTCGTGACCTAAAGCCACACAGATATGGACCGGTCAGGATGTTGGCGAACTGATGTAGACGTGTTCACACAACACGACCGGTAAGATCTTACATATGTACATATATGCGATGTTAAGAAGACTGATGTCTCTGAATTTCGCGAAAAAGATCCCAATTGTTGTTGGTAATAATATTCGTTTGATACATTTCTTAGATACAGAACTCAATGTAATTCCTAAATGGAGGACCTAACTACTGCGTTCTCTGCTGACATGTACATACTGTAACAATAATTACGTTGTGGACTTAGCGAGGAGCGGAACAAAAAAAATAAGAAACAGACACACTTAATTTTTAATTCAATTCCCCTTTTTATTAACCCTTTTTTTCTTACAACTCTCCGAACTCGTGGTCAAAATCACTCTCTCTTTTTATTGCGCTAATGTCGGTTCTCTGACAGGTCTATTTTTGACAATGCTAGTGCGTTCCCAGACGCAATATTTGTCACTTTTGAGTATACCAGAGTAGTAAAAGAATGCAATCATTTTGGACTGCATTCATTGAAGTCACAAGAAAAACTTCTTCGTATTGACTTCAATCATATGAATTCACTTAGAGACTTCAACTTCAAAATATGAAATCACCATTCATTTTGCAGTCACTGATTGGGAATTCATTTTTGTAAATGAATGCATCTTCATTGATTTTAGTGAAGTCATTGAAGTCATTTTGGAGTCATGAAATCATTGCAGTCATTTTGAAGTCATTGCAGTCATTTTGAAGTCTATTAGATTCAATTGTATTGATTTGAAAAAAGAACCATACATTAATGTTTTAAGGGAGTTTATTATATGTACGGTTTTTCAAAAAAATAAAAACAATAAAACAAAACAATTAAAAAAAAACATTAGAATACTATAAAAGAAATTATTTACTTTTCATTTATAAAACAAAAAAATAAAAATCGATACTTTCATTGAATTTATTTATTTACTTTTTATTTATAAAACACATAAGCAAAATAAATCTTCTTTTTTACATATTTAACATACATATGTAAACACACAAGAAGTCCTGAGCTTTCGACACGTGAGCGAGCGTCTTATGACAATCCGCATCGAGGCTAAATTCGCCAACATATGCGCTCGCACGCCCACAGAAGACAAGGACGACGCTACCAAGGAATGTTTCTACGAGCTCCTCTGCCAGACCTATGAGCAATGTCCTCAGTACGACGTTTAAATCGTGCTAGGCGATTTTGACGCCAAGAGAGCAAAGGAGAGCATCTTTGGTAGAACAGTTGGTAAACATAGCCTGCACGACACCACGTCTGGTAACGGACTCAGGCTGATTGATTTTGCTGCGGGGCGAAACGTCACAATAGCAAGCACACGGTTTCCTCATCTCAATATCCACAAGGGGACCTGGCGGTCTCCTGATCATGAAACGGTCAATCAAATTGAACACATTGCGATCGAGGCAAGACATGCCTCCAGTATTCTGAATGTTCCAAGATCTGGCCAGACGAGTGTATGCCTAATGAATGGAATCTCAGCATCGTTTGCGCGATTCACAAGAAAGGAAACACCCACCCTCAACTGCGCCAATTACAGAGACATCAGTCTCCTCAACATCGCGTACAAGAATTATCTGCCATATTGTGTGAACGCCTTAAACCCTTAGTAAACAACCTGATTGGCCCCTATCAGTGTGGTTTTAGGCCAGGAAAGTCCACAGTCGAACAAATATTCACTCTTCGGCAGATCCTGGAAAAAACTCAAGTCCAAATCGATACTCAACATCTTTTTATCGATTTTAAGGCCGCATATGACAGCATTTATAGAGACGAGCTATTCAGAGCCATGTCTAGTTTTGGCATCCCTGCAAAACTCGTTCATCTATGCAGGATGACGATGGAGTACGCTCGGTGCTCCATCAAGCTCGGTAATGAAAGCTTGAAAGATATCCTTGGTCGCTTCGAGAGAAAAATTCTTCGTAAGATATACGGTCCCGTTTGCGTTGACGGGCTGCGCATCAGTCGCCTTAGATGGCTAGGACATGTAGAGCGAATCGACACCAATGTTCCGGCCCGCAGAGTCTTCTAATCAATACAATTGAATCGAATAGACTTCAAAATGACTTCAATGACTTCAAAAAGACTTCAATGACTTCACTAAAATCAATAAAGATTGCATTCATTTGAATTCACAAAAATGAATTCCCAATCAGTGACTTCAAAATGAATGGTGATTTCATATTTTGAAGTTGAAGTCTCTAAGTGAATTCATGAGTTAAAAATTTTTGGTGATAAATCAAATGAGTTAAATTCTTAAATGATTTGATTCCTTTACAACTCTGGAGTATACGAACCTACGTTACTGTAAATTGTATGTTAATTGTGATACACAGCAGAAACATTAAAAAACGCGGTAAATTATGTGATTAGTAAATATGAAGCGTTACACGATGCTTTTTTGAAAAGATTGGAAGGTTTTACTGAAACAGTACGCAAACTTCGTGCTTTTCGTTTTACATTGTTGACTCATTTCGAACATTAAAATACTGCTCAAAATGAGTCAACAACTTGAAGATTAATTAAAAAAAAAGTAATAGGAAACTGGTTAGATTATGAACAATACGTCACTCATGCATCCTTGTAGCGGACGTTGCCTCTAAAACGTAACCACAGTGGGAGGAAATGTCAGTGAAACCCCAGGGTCATCAATTCGTCATCGTTCTCAAGAATAAGACGTTTAACAAAGCACCTTCCTCTGAATTCTCACAAAAGATCTGCATGTGTACAAGATCCAACTGACCCAAGAACTCAAGAATACCATTTTAAGTGAAGAGAGTTTTCTAATTCGTTCATACAACATCAGTTACTAGACGAAAATTTTGATAAATTATCTTTAGGGATGAGGAGCATTTTCAACTCAATAGCTACATATGTAGATAATCGAATCGAGCGCGGAGAACCCAATAGTGATTCAGATGAAGCCATTGCATCCACCATGCGTCACTGTGTGGTCCTAATGAAGTGAAATGTGTGATTTGATACCCATGCGAATTCTTCCTTTCGGGTTTTTTAAGTTCTTGCTCTTGCTATATTCCAAGCTGAGCATTCAGAACAAACTTTTTCTGTACAAGCAAGACCTAAAACTCCATGTTATTCAACTCTGATAAAATTTCGCCCAGAAACGCCAATTCTGACTACATATATGTATGTACATACGTTTTTTGTGCCGCTGTATTTTGGAATATAAGAATATATTTCGTTGACTACAAGGGACGAAACGGTCCGACTTAGTTGAGTAATTAGCAACCGCAAGAATTTTGCGGTTCAACATTGTCAATCTGACCTGTACAAGCCATCCGTCGGACTGTGGATAGATTTCGTACCATGATGCAATAACACCAAAACGTCAACGATATATGAGTAGAATACCGCCGCTGTAAATAAAAGTGGGCAAGATGATCACAATTTATCGATTCTTTGTCGGTGGTCTGTAATCTTTCCTCACACGAATTCAAGACGTCATGTGACGAGAAAAACCGTACAAAGAATTTATGAGTTGAGTTGGGAAATTTCATCGTCACCATATTCCCCTGATATTGGACCATCGGACTACTACCTATCCCGATCGCAATAGAATTTTCTTGATCGAAATAAGGATTTCAATTTTGAAAATGTCAAAATGGCAGTGGATTAATTTTCCGACGCCAAAAGCGAAGTCTAAAATAAAAAGTTTAAAAAAACGTTTTTGTTTTCTTTAAACAAATTTCAATAGAACTTTACTTTACACCTAATAGCATGAAAAGATTGGATCGAATCGGAATCATTCGGGTTAGATTCGGTCAAAAAAGAATCCAATGAGCACTAAGTGTTGTTTCGATACCACAGCTCATGTAAGGTGTGCTGTTAAGGTGTGCCGATGAGAAAAGTCTAAATCCAAGCTGTGCAATTTAGCAATTTAATCCTTCGGGCTACGTTCTCGCGAAAGACGACAAAGACTGTACAAGCGTTAGCGGGTTTACGGGTTAGTGTAGACTTAGGAAACTTCTCCGTAATTATAAAGTGGAACAGAACCTCTTGGTTTTCAGAAATGTTCAGGAAATCTAAACACCCTTCACAAGCGGACATCCCTCATAACCGGACAGATTTCAAAGAGCATTTCTTTAAAAGGCCCTTTTGTTTGTTTTCTCATAACCGGACACCTCTCATAAGCGGACAAATTCTTCGGAACCGTCGGTGTCCACTTATAAGGGAGTACACTGTACTTTTAGAGAATATGGAACACCGATCTAAAAACAAGAGGGATTTCCGAAAGGTTACACCGCGGAATAGGCGGATACATCGCTTAAAAAAACATTTAGGCAGAAAATGATTTTAAAAAAATCGAACTTTGGAGAGTAGGTACCACCAAAAGTTAAGGCAAGCAAAAACACTACCTACCCGGGAAGTACAAGTTGATCATAACTCCTGCTATACCCCTTGTCAGCATTATATTTAACCAAATATAAATATTGTTTAAAATACGGATACTAGTTTAAAGACAAACTCATAACACGTTCACCTTTTCTTAAAAAGGATCTAGGGGTTAGATATGTACATATGTCTTCTAGACGTAATCAAATTATCTTCACCTGAAATAGTCGTATAAAGACAAATTCCATTGGAATTTTTCTGCTATACAAAACACATATGTATCTAGTATGTACAGTACATATGTACATATTTTCTATAATTCAGACCAGAGAAAAAAAATATATGAAAGTAGAAGAGAGGCTGCTTTTATGCATATATGTACATACATACAACTTGTGAGCTTTATCTCAAATAATTTTGGATTTCAAAGAAAAGGAATCATGTAGAACTACGCAAAACTTTCTGCAACAATATCTATCTACCGCCTTAAAAGGTAGTTTTTCGAATTAAAGGAGACTGTCCCACATATGTAAATGGTGAATCTATTTTATGGATATGTGCTCCATTCCCAAAATGAGTTAGAAAACATTTAAAAAAAAAATAAAAGATATCTCCATAAATCCAAAAAAAATGTGTTGCCATGTAGAAATTATAAATTGTAACAAATAAAGAAAAACTAAAATATTTACCTTGAAAATCTTGTAAATCTCGTTCTAATCCACTTGTGAAATAATCCAAGTAATACGATCGTTGATTATAGAACTCCATTAAATCAATTATCCAATAAAAAGGCTAAATAGCTATCCAACAAAATTGTGTGTAATCCCAATTATTCAAAATATTGATAGATATTTCACAAAACACAACACGAACTTTCTTTCAATTTTCCTTATTTCACTTTTTCAATTGTAATCATATAAAAAAACAGAATTTCTCAAATATTTTTCAACACTTTTCTTCTTTCTTTATTTTTTCTATTACGAAGGGTAGATGAAAACAAAACTCATAAAATAGACATTAAAAAAAAAAAGAAAACACCCGAGTTTTCCAGAGGATGTTAGACAGTTGAATGCACTAACTAAATGCACAGCACGACCACGATTGGTAAGGATGATACAAAACAGCGGCAGACGAATAAATAAATAGATGCAAGGTGTAGGCACAGATACACAGATCCATATATAGCTAAATCGCACCCTAACACAATTTCAAATTCTATATTTTTCTTTTCTTTTTTTCACTCTCTTTTGCGGTATCTTTTCCTTTTCACCTCCACTTTAGATGTACCTTCGTTGTGTTGCTGTTGTTGTTGCCGTCGTTGTGAAATGACTTCTTTTTCCTTTTTTTGTTGTCGTCTGTGTCTAGGCCGATGGTGCACAAAAATTGGATAGAAATACACACCACCAAGAACCATTCAAACAAGCCTGCTGTTATTGCTATTGCAGCCCACACATGGAATGGTTTTTTTCATTATCCAGACGCGCACCTTCGGGAATTCTCTCCCGCAGCACACAACAAAAAAAAAATAGAACCGAACCCGATGATAGAATCCGCACGCAATCCAAGATAGACTTTATACTATAAATAGAACTCTTGTCTACGTAGTAGATACACCATTCATCCACACAACACTATTGTAATGTTACGGCTGCTGCTACGGCGGCAGCGACGACGACGACGAAGACGACGACGACGACGACGACGGTGGCGACACAAACGATAAATTTAGGGATCCCATAAGACGCACTATATAAACATAAACACTCGAGTGTGCGTTTCGAGACACTATTACAACATTTTTCTAGTTGAGATTGAGATAAACTTTTTTTCTTCACTTTTACTCCGAAGCACAACAAAAATTTTAGAATCTCCCCTAATTCAATGTGTATCTTTAAGATACTTTCACACATGAGCGTAGAAAATTTATTATTTTTTTTTTTAAAAAACACAAAAAATCAATTTAATAACAATTAACCGGAGAATGCATTTAATTTGCAGCCACTAACAACAAATACGGATAGGTAGCGAATTAAAATGATGTCAACTATTATAAAGACAACCACCGCTAACGATGGGCAAACAAATACTAAATCAACCCACCGAATATTACGAGAAAAACTTTATGATGAAGGAAAGTGCAAGAAATACACAAAAAAAAAAAATGCCGACACACTAATTCACTCTCTCCCTCTCTTAGTCGGTGTCTGCACAGCACACTCACACAGTATCTATAGACACAGTGTTTTTGTGTGTGACACAATGAACACAATGTGAAGAGCAGAAGAATGTTAAAAGTCAGAATCGAATCAAATCCAATAGGCAAGGCAATTCGATATTCGCTACTTTTAATTTTTTTCTATCAAAAGATACAAAATTACTCACATCACGGAGTGATATCCCAACTGCGGAGTAGATACAGACACATATTTTTTGTTGTGTAGGGTAAGTTCTCGTGAGTTGGTAATTATCATGCGCAGCGCAAGTTCAAGTGTAGGATAGTTAATTGTGAATGTGTATGTGAGAGAGTATACATATGTGCGATGCGTTTGCTTGGTGCTGCCCGGCGAATGCCAAGAGGAAGTGAAATGTCAAGAACTAAGAAAAAAAGGTAGAAGAAATAAAATACTAACACAAATACAATCGCACTCATCGGGTCAGTAGTCAGTAAAAACAAAAATATCTGAAAATGACGATGAGGACTTGGGAAAACGGCGTCGGCACAGCCACGTGTGATTTATTGTGTATCTGAGAATGAAATTGACAAACGTCTGTCCAGGCATAGTCAGCGTTGCCAATGCGATTTAGAAAAGGTGCTTCAGGTGTTTAATAAAACTTGACATGAACTGACATTCTCTGGATAAAACAAATTATTACCAAAAGACTTTTCACCTCAACTGAAGAAAAGTTCCATGTTAATTCAAAAACACCGAGATATTCTTCGAAGTTATTAGTACCTACTGTCATTGGGCAACTTCGTCGAGGTCAATCCGAAAATAGGAAATTATGTCATGACCAGAATAATGACCGAACTATGATTTGCGCAAATGGAAGGAATGCCATCTCTGTAGCCAATAAGGTAGGTCAGCTGTTGTTGCTATTTCAAATATTTACATTGTGTAGTGCCAAGCCTATGCGACAAGAAATTATAATTATAAGAAAGTGAGTGCAATGTTGCAGAAACTGTGCGAATCTTGAAACTAATTGTTGGTCGCAAAGAAGCCCCTGCAGCGGGTGGTGTTAGGAATAAATTTTATGAAACGAGCATGCTAATGGAAATTCCAAGATCCCCAAATCTTTGCAGTGCTCAAGAACCGAACATCAGTCGCACGTCCCTTACGAGAATTTTGTATAACGGTTATTTGCTTACAAGGTCCAACTCCCGTTGAAGTCCTGTCTGCTCTTTTTGACACTTGTGTTCAGTACAGTCTAACAAATTGTCATGAATCAACTTTCGCTTCAATAGCATTACAATACTTTCCAAATTTACTTTGAAAAACGTTCGTCAATTCGTGAAACTTGTAGACGACTTCGTGATTATTAAACCGCACATAAATCCTGTACGAGCAATCGAAATGATGCTATAACACCAAAACATCAAAGGAAGTTACGTATAGAAGAAAATATAGCCGCTTTTAAAGTGTACAAGAAGATTCAAATTATCGATTCGCCATCGGTCTCAACAGTTGACGCTCTGTCCGTCTACTATGTGAAAATTGTACGCAAATATCTTGTTTTACACCCGTATACGAGACAGATCCATCAATTGGACGAATTTAAGCCACAAGAATATCATTTACAACCTTCTTCGCTGACTCAACTTCAGCACAATCATTTTCAAAGGTGAGGCTCATTTCGGGCTTAGCTTAATTAATAAACAAAACTGTCGCATATGGGACAGTCCGATCAAAAAAAGACCCTACAGACACCATTTCGTCCACAAATTTTACAGTTTAGTGTGGTTTCCATACTGGTGGCATAATTGGACCCAATTTTTGTCAAAATTAGACCAGAATTTGTGCTACGGTCAATGGAGATGATTACCGGACTATGCTCAATGAATATTTTTCTGAAAATATGGATGACATTGATCCGGACATGGACACAGTTTGTGCTTCAGTCAATGGAGATCGTTGTGAATGATCTACATACATGAAGACTTCTAAAAAAAGTATTTTGATGGACTTCATTAAGTTTTTTTTGGAGGATTCAACCCCGAACTGAAAGGTATGTGCAGCTAGACTGACCTGGTCATAAGAGTCTGAATTCAACGAAAAAGATGGCTGCGACATGTAGAAAGGATAGACGTAGAGGAAGACCTCGCCTTAGGTGCATAGCACATGTGGAAAGGGACCGCAACCAAATGGGTACACGAAACTGAAGACAATTATGTAATGATCGAGTTGACTAGAGACGCATTTTGGTTGAGGCTCAGGTCGATCCCGGGCTGTAGCACCATTTGAGTAAGTACTTATGTATGAATGTACTTATGTAGATATGTATATATTTCGAAAGTGATTTTTTTTCGATTTCGAATGATAATATTAATAAAATTCATTTCACGTTTCGCTTTCGGGATGCAGCTAAAACGCAACACTGGTTAAAGCCTGTAGGCATATGGGTTAATTATTTTGTATTCCCTTCTGGCTGTGTTTTCTGTTTCTTCTCTACACAAGATCTATACGTCATGGGGTAGGAGAGTGTACAAATTGAACGTGTTCTGAAAGAGATTAGTTGATTGCGCGTGCAGGTCTTTTTCCTCAGAAATATCGTATCAGAGGTAGGATGTATCTATGTACATATCGGGGTGACAGTGACTGCAAATTTTTACATGTTGATTATTTTAGATACTCTAGCAAAGGGACATCAAACCCTTAAGATACAAGAGAATACACAACTCATACCAGTTTTTATTAAAGATTGGGTACCTCTGGGTAACAACGGACTTTAAGGACATTCAAATATGGAATGCAACTTATCTTATCGTAGAAGGTCATCATGAAGGTGAATGAAGGTGCACTCCTTTTCCTTGTTTTAGGCATCGACAATGTCTGCGTGAACGGGCTTCTCAGCCTGAAGAGAAATATCACGCCGACATGACCATGTCACAAAACAAATATTTGGCGCAACAAACAGACCGTATCGTGGGTTTTATATTATTTTCTCACATATGGAAGTGACCTACAGTTTAAGAAGCTTTCTAAATTTACCATTTCGGACGTTTGTCAAACATTGGCGAGAGGTGAACTGTGAACAATTTTTTTTGGAGTTGTTTTCGAATTCGAAATTCGAACATTTCACTCGGTTCGCACTAACCGCAAAACGGTTCGCTCTCACAATTTAATGAAGAATTAAGACAATTGAAGTGTGCTACATTGAGAAAATACTGCGAGAACATTTCTGACATACCAGTACCGGCACGAATTTAAAAGGCACAAATAAAGTGCCTTTAAGTAAAGACATCTTAAGTTGTGTAGGGTTACTTAAAATGGATGACGATACCTACACGATGGACCGTACGGCTGTACTTGAAACACTATTTCAGGTTCATTTCCCTGGTTCGCCTACTTGTGTACACCACATGCAACCAAAACGCAACCAACCCGGTTCTGTATTGCTAGTAGACTAAATTGCTAAGACAGAATCTTAAAGTAATTGACGTGCTAGAAAGGTGCAACAAAATAGAACTTACCATCTACTCTTATTAAACGAAGGTAGTGCCTTTAACGAAGAGAAGACTAGTCAATCCTTAACCTATTCTCATGAAAGGTACTACATTAGTTGCTTCCAGTTAGATATAATATCCCGGCGTTCGGCTAGACAAAAGACTGAATTCAAATTCATATACAAAGGTCGCCACTGAGTGTGCGAATAAGGCCTTCTGAGCTAGGAGGTTCCTGTATTGTCTTGGAATAATATTTGAGGTAAAGATATTTAACTGTGTACCGATTTGGGTTCAACACCAAAGTGTCAGCACCAATGAGAACATGCCCCAGTCTACTATAGGCTGAAATCCATTGAGAACTGCGTAAGGTTACATTTTGATAAAGGTATCAAGTGCATTAAGATACACATACATCTTTTCAGATAGTCAGTGCTCAAAGCGCTAAGTTGCAATTCAGTTGACTACATGTCAGTCAAGTGCTGCTACTTTGCTTTATAATCACTTGTTAGGCAGAACAAGGAAAAAATTAGTTTCTGAGTTTCGGATCACCAGGGAAATGAGTGCAATTAACCTGTGAATAAATCAGTTATCTGGCTCAATATCCGCGTCCATAGGATAAGAATCCTTTTATAGCATACATAGGGTAACTGTCACAGAGCTTATTAATAATTGGAAGCATATTAACTTCTGTTAGCGAGGTAACAATATGCCCTGCGGCTAGGGCAATCCGAAAGATTCCTAAAGTGAAATCTATAGCTAACCAAACACGGCTACCTGACATATCATATTAACAAATTAAATTCATGCTAAGGGATTGTCAAACACATTCTGTGAATGGTTAAGAGAACATACATATTTTCCACAAAGATTTACATACACACATAAATTTGTTAGTTGAAAAAATTTCCCACCTTCGATATTTACAAACAAACAACATGTGCAAGTAAGTACATATGTACATATGTTCGACGACCAGTCGTACCTGCAATTTAAAAGAACTCGAAGTTATTTGATAAAATATGCCACATAACGTATAGGGTTGTGCGCGTGACCCTGTTTACAGTTTCAACGAACGTGTTGCAGAAATTTTGACGTAAAGAACCATGTTCAGGACTCAAGGCTAGAAAAACGGACTAAACATTAAATATCGGGGATCCGATTTTAGGTTGTATACAACTCTCAACGAAGTAGATGTTACAATAAAGCTTGATGAGTTAAAGTTTAACGGAAAGGGAAGATTAAATAAGTGTAACTTTGATCTAACTTTCGCTAGAGATTTTCAAAATGGTTTTACTGACAGAAAATTATGAAAAGGTCTTCAGTTAATATCCGTATTACGTATTTAACATGAATACCTTAATTAATAGCTCCGTGCGGTTGCACTGTTTGTTGATCTGTATGACTTACCTGCAAATAAAAAGAAAAGAAAAGTTAATTGGTTTCGAGTTGTAAAGATATACTAGATGCAATTAGAGATACATTCATATAATTTTGTTTTGTTTTTTTTTTTATTTTTTTAGTTTACCACAGGACTTTGGACATTGATCGCTTAAATATTTTACTCAGTAATCTACAGAAAAATTAATTGTAGTTGAAGCAAGCATCGAACCTAAAGTCAATTGATACTACATATCGTCGGTTAAAAGGTAAAACTCACTAATTGCGCTTAGAGCTAATTGGAGATAATGAGGTTTGAATGACTTTTCCTGCCGTAAGAACCTAATAGATTACAGTTGATGAAATTTAAAAGTCTGAAACTGGTGTTTTGAATCGTTTAATGGACAAAATGACTTTTTCTAGCGATAGATTACTAAAAAATACCGTATTTTGGCTAAATTTGCACTTAGTGAGTTTTACCTTTCAACTTACGATTTATATATACTGAGAGTATAAAAACATGGCCCAATGTATTTTCCTCTTTTATATAAAAAGCATTAATAATAATCGACGTCCGCCCCTGCAGCACCATTCCAAAGATTATTCTATAATGTCTTCTAGAAAGGAAAGTGGGTGAAAGCAGTTAACAACTGCAGAAATATTCACACTTGATAATTGACGTACTGGAGTTAAGCTCAATTAAGGCTCAACACTAGAGAATCAATGCATAATTGGATACCAGTTGATTAAAAGTAATCGTGTGGTATCTGCACCACAGATTACCTATGTATTCATTTGAACGCAATATTCGCTAAAGTTTTGCAAAAAGAGATATGATGCTTCATCCCAATGAAAACTACTCAATTAGACAGAAAAACGCGATTGGATGAGTAGACTATTAAAGTTATGACTTCTGCGCCGGTAACTTTTGGTAAATTTGCTGGCGTAGTCTGGTCTAAATGATCTCCACACTTTTGGCCATTTCTAAAAGTGCGTTGAAGAAATAACAAGAAAGAGCTGCCGTTGTTATACTCAATCTCGGTCTCATAAGACCTTAAATCGTTTTGTTTTTTGCACTTATCGCTGTTATGAGCTGCTTAACTAAAAGCGTGATGGAAACTGAAATAATGAGTACTTCTCAAAAAATGACTCCATTTGCATTTGACCTTGTATTCACGTTTTAATATCCAATGTTTTAGAAAAAAATCGTGGGTTGGAATTAATTATTTAAAATTGGGAATTGTTGCACACTTTCGCCACATCTGGCAGTCACTTGGCTACACCTACACCTGAATACATATATTTGTACTGAGGGGGTCATACTGTATTGTTTACTAGTAATCAAGAATTCAATCAAGATTGACGTGGTTGCACATATGTATTGCATATTTACATATGTTTTGAATCATAATGGGTTTTAATATGCAGTTACACCCTTTAACTAGTACTGCCCTACTTACTTAACGGGCTCCCAACCCGTAGAAGATCCCTGCCTGAGACACGACAGCCTTCCATCCTCTTTAATCCTGGGCACGCTGCTCACAGTTTTAAGGACCAAGCTATTGCGGATCTGAGAGCACTTGGTCTGGCAAACTGGAAGCAGCGTGCGTTCGGTCTTACTTCTCGAACATGAGGGCTGAGATTCGAACATCCTCTTAGCTGGAGCATTATTGTTTATTGGCTCGATGTGGCAGAGCCAGTTTAGTGATTTGGCTTTTCGGACTACATTAACATTTTGATACAGCTCCTAGAGTTCGCGATTGTATATTCTCCATTCGCATGCATTTCGCCTTCCGAGTTAGGAATTTTGAACGCAGTTATTTCGCCAAACTGAAGTAGCAGCGGTTGCGTTGCGATAGTCCTTATAGAATCTCAAATAACGTAAAGGCGAGGCGGTTACTGTCAACGGCAAAGATGTAGAGGTATGAGGATAGCCATTTCTTTTCTGGTCAGAATTGGATGAAATAAACTTGGATAACATGCACTTCCACCAAGACCTCATTAAGGAGGAAGTTTTCATATGGAGTTATTTAAAAAAATGTACCAACTGGCCGGTACAATCATGCGATTAAACGCTCTAAGACATTTTAGTTTGGAGCTACGTTAAGTCTTTGGCCTATTACAACAAACCAGCAAAAATTCACGGCTTGATGAACAATGTTATTCAATACATTACTGAAATACAGATTGATCTATGTAGAAGTTATTAAATTTTTTTTAAAACCCCGTGGACAGGTTTGACGGTCGAATTCAAGAAAACACCGAAAAGTTTTTCACGGCCTTTCCTCTGGCGAATGTCTGACAAGCATCAGAATGTAATAATTGTCGTGAATATACATAGGTACATACAGTCCAATTCAACTGAAGATTTGAAGCAAACTGACCATCCGCTTTATTATCGTTTCTCTGTGTTCATTTTAAATGGGTTTGAAAATGACGTCGATTTTGGTCGAAAAAATCATCTTTTCGGACGAGGCTCATTTTCGTCTCGGAAGCAATGTCAACAACACAATTCTCAAAACATTCTCATTCTCTCGTCCATTCTCAATGCGTGACAGTTTGGTGTGGATCTTGCAATGGTGGCATCATTGGCAACAACTTTTTCGGAGTTCGCTACATTTAACAGATTTTTATTGGATTGGACGGGATGTAGTTCCTGCAAAATGGCGTAGTGTCAAAAAACCGCGGAGCTGCGATTTAACGTCAATGAAGTTTTTTTTTTTTTTTATGGGGAACTGTATAGGACATTCAATGGATTAAAGGATATCCGACGCAGATAGGACAAGCAATCAACAATGCACTGCCAAGTTGGATTGACAGGATGGGCTACTGCCCGCATAGCCATTTAAATAAAATTTATTTCTATAAATTATCGTGCTTTCTCCAATAAAGAAAAATTCCTTGAAAAATATTGAACGGTGTACTTTAAATAGCTTATCAACCATTTCATGCGCAGGTAGGAAGCGATTTTACTCCCACTGTACACGTTAAATTTTACCATCGCGATAGGTTAAGATCTATCTAAAACAAAATTAGAAACCATGTTCATTTGTTAACTACTTCAGAACATGTTCAATTTTAAGAATTCACATTTCGAATACGGTCCGAAACATTTTGTAAGCCACTGTAAGAAAATGCAACCAAACAAAAACCACACGGAAAAAAAAGTTTAATGCTGTCCTAGTATGTGTAGCCGCGCTGGGTATGTTGTCTCCCACTTTTTATTTCTATTTCTATTCGTTTTCGCTCTCATTTTATCTAACACATTTGATGCGGTCCGTAGCCTAGAACTTGCAACTGCAATATATGTCTGCTGCCATGGTCGTGTGGTTCTTCTCTCTCCCATAACCTCAGTTGCATATGTGTGCAATCATTGATGAAATGCGCGAAATTGTATTCGGTTTCATGTTTATGTGGGTAGTGGTGGTAGTAGGTATTTTCTTATTTCTTCTTTTCTCAGCGCATTCCGTATTCTTCAACACACCAAAGGAAAGGAAAGTAAAAGCTCAGAAAGTCAAGTTTTACTTATTTATTCCTTATACGTGGTTAAATGTATGAAAAAAAAATTCTTTTGTATGGCAACACACGTTTTGTGCACCCCGTAAATGGGAGTGCAAGACGAACACGAAGAATTATTAGGTGAAGCAACGATAATGAAAGACCGGCATTCTAGCCTCGAATTGTTTTTTTTTTCCTTTTTATACATATATTCATGCCGAAGGCGTGTGTATGGGTGTAGTAGGTCTAAAAATTCGATGATTGCGAGCGAGACGGAGGTGGAGAGAATGCAGAAAAAAATAGGTACTCGTATCTTCGAACATGTGTATTTGTGTAATGATAAAACGCATCTATTTTTTGATATTGTATGCACTTGATAAATTGTGTTTTTCAGGCAGAGATAACGGTTTCTGTTTTTTATTTCTACAACAATGCAAGATTGTAAGCTGTGGTACCTTGACAAGTTCCTTTACAGGGACGAACACTTGAAATAGAATCAAGTGGATGCGCTTAGAAAATGTTGGAACAATATGGGCTGGAAGTGGGTCAGTTTAATTTAAATTAGTTAAATAGTCGGTTGAATGTGAAAGATTATTGCCACCTTTTCGATTGCTAAAAAGCTTAGAAGAATATGCATACGTATCTTCAGCAAGTATCTACCTACTAGACTAAGTATGGGTATGACAACGATAAAGTTGTAAAGAGGAATCATTCCCAGCATATTAATCGGGCATACCTGCATACATACATATGTATGTATGTATGTATGTATGTATGTACGTACATAGGTGATTATAGGAATGATTCCATGAAAAATGCAATAGAACAATATTACAAAGAATATCAATCCTTGAGAAAAAGAACAGCAACAAAAGATTAAGAACGATTAAGAACGTTGGGCTTTGGCTAGCCCAATATCTATGTTTTAACAAACATATACATACATACATATGTAGATGCTGCTCTGGCCAGAGCCAAAGCTGCTTTCGCCCTCACAAAGAGACTGTTTTATAGCAGCCAACTCGATGCGAGGGTGAAGGTAATCTGCTACATGCCCCTCATCCGGCCCATGCTCGCATATGGTTGCCCCATGTGGTTCAACGTGGAACCAAGCTTGAGGCAAAAGATTCAGTTGCTTGAGAGGGCTTGCCTTTATTTATACAGAACACCAGAGTCTCAGTACAAAAAATTATATTCCAATGAGGTCCTGCATAACAGGGCGAACATAAACAGAGTGGATAATTTCCTGATCAAGTTGATTCGAGGCCACATTGCAAGAGCAATGAACTCGGTTAGTAATCTGATGTCCGGGCTTACTATCCCAATGATATGTATCACGACAGTGTGCGCCTTAACGGCTTTATTCCTCTGTCTAGATAGAGAAGGTCTGATACAGGACAAAGTAGCGGTGCGGCTAATCTTTCATGTTGCCCGGACAGCTGTTCATAGGCGACTCAACTACGACCGACAAGTCGCGCACAGCACTACGGAGTATCTTCGGTTTAGTAGAGCGGTGTCAGGTCGCGATTTGCGAGACGTTGTTAAGCAGCGCCAGAAATTCTGGTGGTTAGGGGACGAAGAGGGAACTCCTTCGTCGTTTCCAATAGATACGGGGTAGTCGCTCAAGGGGCAAAGTTGGCCGTTTTTTCTTATGGCCGGCTTACATAGGTAGAATGAGATAGTTTAAGATTTATTTTAAGGTAGATTGTAAGTTCAAGATTTAAGACTATTTTAATTTTAATTAAAAAAAAAAGTTAATTTACTAGTTTTTGGTTAAACATTTTTCTTAGTTAAATAGTTTGTAAAGTAATTTAAATAATTTAATATAATCTAAGTTACGTAGAAAGACATTAGTATAAGGATTAAGTTTAGCTTAGAGCGCCCGCACAGGGCCAGCCAGTAAGTTAGTAAATAACATAGCTAAGTTAGTTAAGCTAGTTTTAAGCGTTTTTTATCTAGCACGTAAGATTTAATGAAAAATGCATACAAAATTAAAATGAAATGAAACGATTAAGAACGTATTCCTATCCTAATTCTAATCGTATGCGATCCAAGGAATTTCCATAAGTATAAAAACGAGCAGTGTGCAAATATCAGTTGCATCAGTATGCTCTTCCTCCTAGCTATAGCATAAAGAAAAAATACTTTGAAAGCCTTTTCCTCATATTTCATAATAGATTGATCGCAGGAGGAGTTTTTAATGTCAAGAATAAATACTGAGGATCTAGAGTAACGAATACTATAGGAAGAGCATTAAATGGAAAAAATTAACAAAGGGGCGGCAAATATCACTCAACATGAAAACCTACCTACTGGCCAATAGGTATGAATAAGAGATCTTGTTGACTCCTTTATAACAAAAAATATACTTATGTACGTATCTTCAAATAAGATTTACAATCAGATCATTGTACAATACTACTGACACTTGGCCATAAAATAATAATTAAAGAACATAGGGCAAAAACTAGTTAACAGGCTGACTTAGTAGAACTATTGCAGGCAGAAGTTGAAAGAAAGTATCCAACTATCATCAGCTATTCAGATAGAAGATCAACTAGAAGAACGGCAAATATTTACACTCAACATACAAAAAGCTGCATGGGCTGCAACTCTTAAAATCACAAGCAAGATGGTGCTAGTACCGACTAACTCACTCTGGAAGGTAACAAAGAAATTAAGCAAGCCGCCAGCAAAAACCAGAATGGCAAAAAGCAGTCAAGAAAGAGCAAACATTTTTCTGAGTATCATGAAGACGTCTTCCAATCTTATGAAGATAAGGATTGTCAAGAAGCGAAAGAAACGTGCGAAGAAGACAGACATATTCCGCCGTATATAAGATACCGAAGAAATAAAAGAAGTCATAAATATAAAAAACGCCCCAGGCTTTGATTTAATTACGGGGAAAATTCCAAAATCATTCCATAAAAAGTTTAAGTATAAAGATGTACTACACATTCCAGTGTACATAAATAACAATGCAGTGGAATATTCAAATACAGCCAAATATCAAGGCATGACTCTACACGTTAAACTGTGATGGAAAGAGCATGTAAAGAAAAAGAGAGATGAACTAAACACGGACTACAATAAAATGTATTGGCTTATTGGGAGATATTCATCCCTGACCAGCTACAATAAGTAGCGAGCAGCAAGTTCTGCAACCGGTAGGGGCATGCGCATGCCAGACAAATTTACAAAAAATCTAGACCTTCCACAATAAAGTACTGAGAATCATAGTTAATGCACCTTTCCTGCATCTACATAGAGATCTAGGTATTGGAATGGTATCTCTGCAATGTCTTTTGATGATTTTTCCTTCCAGCGAGATTAGAGATTCACAAGAAATGAAACGACACGATTGGGTAGACCATATTAATCTCTAAGTATCATGGTTTACGACAGTCGCCCGATAGTTCATGCACAAGGTTCGCGTCGAATTGAAAGCTTCTAGTGGGAATGTTTCGCTTGTTACGAGACGAAAAAAACATACAACGCGTTTAAAGACGGGAACAATGCAACATCGTATTTACCAGGAGCCTGGAACGTCTATGAATTCAATTGTAAAGAACCTTCAATCCCTGAGCGACTAGTTCCGCAATGTGGTTTATGAAGACCTCCGATACACATATGTATGTAAGTCTTATGCCATGTGAAGTTAAGAGTTTATCTCGGAGAAAACGAAAAAGCAGCGTATGCTCAGAGGGAGGCGGCTCCTAAACAAGTTGAAGCATTCGAATGATCCAGGACTTCCTTGGTTTTTCGACGAAAGATGGCTATGTGCAGAGCCTTCAGATGTCTCCTGCAGTGTGATTGTTCTTGAAGTAGAGAGCATTGGAGGCCATGTAATGCCCTCTACTATTTTCCACAATTCTGCCAGACACATCGAGGTGCTAGAGACAGTTGTTGCGCTTTATAAAGACTGTACATATATGTGAAGGAAGGCCATAAGTGTTACAGCAGGATTTTGCGCCAGATTACAAAGCCCAATGACTATGATAATATAACACGAGACCTTAACTACTAGATTTCGGTCGGTTAGATTACTTTGTGTGGGGCGTAATTGAACATATGTAAAACCAACACACATCCCGACAAGCTCTCAAGGATGCCGTTAGCCAAGTGATGGCTAACATTGACAAGTACGATTTGAGGCATGCTGATTTTTCCGGTTACGAATTGCAGGTGTTATCGATGCTAAAGATAGTTTTATTAAATAAATATGAGTACCGAATTTCACTGACGCCCTTTTTTGTGTTGAAGTTGCAGATTTTATCAAGGTCATTTCCATAACCTATGTAAACATCGAGCATGTAGCTTCCATATTTTAAGAGCTAGAAGGTGGTGACAGACAGATCGGATGCAAGAATGAGAGCAATAGGGTTCGCATTTGGAACCCTGAGTGCTGACTGTCTCTACAATTCCTCAAAACGTGCAAGTCCAATTCCATTTATGTGGAGACGTTCTCTTAAAATATCATCAGAATCTGTATATTTCGAGTACATTTTTCCTAATGAACTTAGAAATATCCTATGAACTGCATTTTACAAAGTCACACCAACTTAATTAATGCTTTGGTACGGTGTCATGCGATTTCTACAAACTTTCTTTTTTAATGAATTCTTGGATTTCAAATGCCCGCGATATAAAAACCAAAGCATTTATATAGCAGCAATTACACTCGACCCACTCGTGCACCTTATTATTACATTCATTCGCATTTCCTCATTGACCACGTCAACGCAAAGTGAGTTCAATCCAATTAGCATCGATTACGCATAATTTTTCATTTGCAGGCACAGAAATAACAATGCATCGAAACAGAAAAAAATTAAAAAATTACTCAAACAGTTGTTCCAACAGACAACATGCATGCAATTGGCTTGCACTTAAATAAACAATAGCCTTCCTTCCTTTATTTTGTATAAAAAAAAAAATAAATAAATTAATCAATAGTACGAGTATGTATCCGTACCTATATTCGTAAGTAGGCGCACAAGTAAGTAGCAAATTATTTACACAAAGTAATCTATGTAAACACAAGTAAACTTTGTATCAACAAAGTTACTATATTGAAGACAACTTGGTCTTGGATTCGTTTATTTGTTTCAGATACAAAAACAGAACAGCCTGCAACAGGCAAATGTGCGAGAAAAACAAAAAAAAAAGTATCTATTTATGCATTTTACTCAGATGGTTGCGAATTCTTTATGCATAGGTATATTCAACATATGTTTACGTGGGTCGCGATCAGGGCAGAGTGTGGGGATTGTATACCTCTTCACTTGGAGATATGTACATACATACGAGTATGTACTGTATTCGTAGACATGCGTCGACTTTGCGGCGACGTCTACTGGTTGATTGATAATAGAGAACCATGAATAGCTACGCGTTATAAGAAATTATAATATTTAGTTTAATGATTTTGCGGTTTTTCATGAGCAACTACGGGGGGTGGCGCATGAAATAAAATCTATTGTACCACAAGGCTTCATCGAATTACCATGTCATATTACTTCCGCAATCTGGATTTGAGCCTAGTGGCGTCAATAAATGTTGGTTAGGATGAGATATGATACTTGGCAGATATTACTTTTCAAGGGGACATAATGAAGTAAAGAAAGTGGAAGCCTGAAAGTTCCTATAGCTACAGAGCTATGGAGTGTGAGACTAGTCCTCTCAAATATGGTAATGAAGGTAGCCTGAAGCAAAAAACTGAGCACAGAAAATATCTCAGCTTTGTCAGCCCAGCTATGTATCTTGGAACTACGTAAACTTGGAAAGATTGTAGCCTGCTAACAAAAATAAACATCGATCGCATTCTGGACATACAATAGTCTCTTCGGTAAAAGATGGACCCCGAAAAATCCACTAAACGTACACAGCCCCTGTGAGGCACATTCTGACATACGCCAGCTTTAGAGAAAACAACAAATCTAAAACACGCTTGGAAATCTAACGTCGGCCATGCATGCATAGACAATTAGATCAACGTTAAACTTAACTTGTTTGCACTAATACCAATCGTCTTACACAAATAGGAAATGGCCGCGGAAAGTTTCCTGCTTTAAAGAGGGGGCCATCTGTAGGTTTCGTAAAGATGAGCGTGTTAATTCGATGCGGAAAAGAGGCTTCAAATATTGATAGATATTTAGTGTAAGGTAGGAAGGTAACCACCACTCCGTTTCAGTACTGGAAAAACCCAATTAGCACTATGTTGCCCCGTTTGATGATGATGACGCTATGTCACCAAGGACTTCAAGGAAGGGAGACCCTAAATGGACCATTCTTTTATGCGACAGAGCTGGGCAGTTACATAGGAGGTGAGGGATACTTTCCTCCTCCTCCTCGTCCCTGCAGCTTCTGCAGAAGTCGTTTGAAAAGAGGCCAAGTCTTTTGGCATGTTGGCCTATAATGCAGTGTCCAGTGAGAACACCAACAACGCAGCTGATCTGTGATCGCTTTAGTTTGACCAAATCGGTACTGCGTTTATGATCCAGCCTGGGCCAGATCTGTCTCGAGATGAGACACGTTGACACGTTTTCCCATCTGAGGTTGGTCTTGCTAATTTTCATTCAGCTTTAGTAGATGCTTACATGTACATAGCTAGGGGCATACGCAGGGACTGCCTATCAGACAGAATCCTTAGAGTAGTGCCTTGTCTGGCGAGTTCGTCTGCCCTGTAGTTTCCTGAAATGTCTCTATGGCCTGGCACCCAGCATAGGTGAATATTGAACTGCTCTGTCATCTCCATAAGAGATAAACGGCAGTTGAGAGCGGCCTTTGAAGTAAACGAGCACGATTCCAGAGACTTGATTGCCGCTTGGCTGTCAGTGAGAATGGTAATATCCCTGACAGATAGTACATTACACTTCAGCCAGGACAGGGCTTCCTTAATCGCCATGATTTCGGCATGAAAAACGCTACAATGATCAGGGAGGCGGAACAATAATTCGAGGTTGAGCTTTTCGGAGAAAACACTACATCCCACCCCGCCTTCGGTCTTAGAACCATCTGTGAAAAAGTGTACCGAGCTACCATCGATAGGGGGAGAATTGTCCCATACATATCGTTCAGCGATGCTCGTACGGAAGTTACGATCAAAACACATTTTCGGCGGGGTGTAGTCTGTATTTTCATGTTTGCAGTTAAGGAGATCAAGGATCGAGGAGTTGCCATTGTGATAGCTAGACCACTGAGAGGAGGCTTACAGACGGATGGCCGTACAGGCAGCGATCTGTTTACTGAAAATGTCTAGGGGCAGCAAGTTGAACATAATATCCAGTGCCGCTGAAGGAGTAGTCCTCAGTGCACCACTGATGCACATGCATGCAGATCTTTGCACCTTAGCTATTTGAGTGAGGTGGACAGCCCTGTTAAGAGCGGGCCACCATACGATCACGCCATAGAGTAAAATAGGCCTGATAACGGACACATACAGCCAGTGAGTGATTGGAGGTTCCATACCCCAGCTCCTACCTATAGCCTTTTTACAGGAGTAGAGAGCTACACTGACTTTCCTGACGCGCTCTAGTAGATTGGCTTTCCAGTTTAGTTTTCTGTCCAAAATAAGACCCAGATATTTTGCTTTGTCAGTGAAGGTCAGACTGGTGCCATTTATCTTGGGAAGGTCTATGAGTAGAATTTTATATTTCCTCGTGAAGAGGACGAGTTCCGTTTTGTGGGGGTTAACCCCCAGTCCACAATTGGAGGCCCATCTGGTGAGCCGAAGGAGAGCATCTTGGAGGATTTCCTTGAGAGTATTTGGGTGCTTACCAGAGGCAGCGATGGCAACGTCATCAGCATAGGCGATCACTTTCCATCCTGTCTAGGTCCACCAGTAGCTTATTTACTACCAGATTCCACAGAATAGGTGACAGGACACCACCCTGGGGTGTACCGCAGCAGACAGTTCTTCTGGCCGATGCACCGCCCAGCTGTGTGTTAATAATCCTGCATGTGAGCATTTGATTGATAAACACTCTGAGCGAAGTATCCACTTTCAGATCTGTAAGTGCGTCGATGATCGCTTTTGGTTCGACATTGTTAAACGCACCCTCAATGTCAAGGAAAGCCACAATAGTATATTCTTTAATACTCAAAGATTTTTCAATGATGCGCACAAGCGAATGTAAGGCTGTCTCAACCGATTTGCCTTTGCAGTACGCATGCTGGGACGGCGAGAGCAAAAGGCTTCCAGTGCAACTTGGCTGTTCGTAAAGATTACGGAATTTTGAAAGTTAGAGAAGGGAAAATTCTCAGTACGTGACAAGCCTCACGAATAACGAGAAGCTCCGCCTGGAAGACACTGGAATACTTAGTTTGGGAGCTTTGCTGAAAAAAATTCTCTAGAGTTTAATGATGGGGTTTTAAAGCCAGTTGAAGACGGAACCAGTTCGTTTGGTATCGTCTGCAGTGCTGTTCTGTGGCCATACAGCTCTGTGCTCCTGCATCCTGAGCCGGACTGATGTATAAAGCGATGGACAGCAGGTGTAGGGTTATAGTTACAGCATCTTTCGGACAATATCTCAGTACCCGGAAGGGCCCACTATGCTGCTCCTTGACCTTTTTGATTCAATCGATATTATCTTTCCTACTTAAAGCGGGCCACCAGACGCTTGAAGAATGCTAACAAATATTTCCACAGTGAATGCTGTGTTGCAGAAATTGTTAAAATATTTTTTTTTATGGAAATAAATTCATAAAGAAAGTTCGTGAATTCGTGATAGAAGGATAAGAAAAGCTATCCGCAAGAAATATAATAATTGCTGCTTTGCCTAAAACGTACGTGAAAATATAAGAACCTCAACTCTTCGCAGATCTCAACAACTGAACACCAGACGCACTTCTCTGAGGAGAAGATTGCACAAAGAACTCCGATTATTTGCATATAGGGTCCAACTCACTCAAGAATTGAAGGAAAATGACCACCCCTTTCGTTATTGCTCACATACATAGGTATTCTATTTAATACGTACTGTCGTAGTTGTAAAAACGAAAATGAGAAAGGAACTCTTTTATATGTATTTTGTTAACGAATGTCCGACACTAGCCAGAGCCAGGTATCACATACTGAGTAACATTTTTTTAGACGGCCTTCCAGAACTCTCTAAATAAGGACTGGATACGTGAATAGATTTCTAAATTCCACGAAGTGGGATCTTAATTTTTATTTTTTTTTCATATGCCAAAAACAAACTCTTTCACCGACCAGGTTACTTGAAAGGATGGTTATTTTAATCGGGATACCTCCGTCAAATGGGACCACAGCTAGATCTCGAGCTACCTATGTACATTTATATAGACCAAACACTCCGGAAGAATGCGAATCACATAGGTCAAAAAACATACAGAGGCTGTGATGCCATCAAGGTGGACGAAGAAAAATTTACTTTCTCTAATTTATTTATGATTGAGACACAAAGTTCGAGTTTTCATATATACTATCCACTTAGGAACTAAATTTACGCCAACTGAAGCTGCAATGGCTTCGGCAGCCCTTCAACCTAACATTCACCCAATAGATAGGGTATGGCCCTGCACATACTAATAATTGTAACAATTCGAAATTACAGAGTACGTTATCTGTTTGAGTTTTTCCGAGTACAATGTCTCTAAGAGCACAGTGATCTAGAAAAATCGCTCCTTTTGAAAGTCGCAGGATCCTTCGTTTTCAGGTATTCAACATGTTCCAACAGCAAGAAAAGACCGGCATTTTTTTAACGAGTGCACGATCGCATTAATCAAAATTCTGGAGTGCCCATTGCAAGGAAACTTAAAAGTGTCTGAGTGACTTATACGCGGTGGTGTTTAAACCTCCGACACAAGTCTTATACAATGAGATGTCGGAGGAAACAAAAAGGGCAGCGGCTCCTAAACAAATTAAAGAATCCGAACGGTGCAGGCCTTCTTTGTATTTTTATCCCCAAAATACCATCCAAGCTCTAAGGGATGCCATTGTCCAAGTGATGTCTACATCAACAAGGACAACTTAACTCGGCCATTCTAACGCTCCGGTCACGAATTAAGCCTGTTATGGATACTGAAGGTAGTTTTTTTGAATAAATATGGGCGGCAGACGCACATATACATATGTATGTATGTATACATTTACTGCAATAGCCTCCGTATCCTGCAGATGCGATTTGCTCACTATACTTGCTATAAAAAAATCCATAACTCAGCTTAAGCGCTGGGTGAGTGAATTTTTTGCACCGATTTCCTATTAAATACCTGCATTGGTCAACATTATCTTAAAGCTTAGAGATAAAACGAATTTTTATTTTAGAGCCCAAAAGGCCCAAAAGGCACCCAATATTTTACAGCACCTTTATATTTTATAGTCCCTCGTTATTGTGAATTATGTATTTTCCCCAAAGGGATTTGCACAAGTCACATATAACCCAATTTTATTGGACATATGTATCCTCCGTATCGAGAAAAAAAATATGGCCACTGTCCCATTTTTTACCTAAGGACATTCCACCTTTACTACCCTTGACCTAGAGCAGATGGTTTCGGCCATGACAATAACTCGTTCCATTCTGTCCTTCACATGTTCTTCAAGTTCTTTTTTTCGCGAGTCTCCCCCACACCCTTAACTCAAACGATTTCATTAAAACAAAAAAAAAAAAACATTTAGTTGGGCCGAAAAAAAAGCCCAGATACATACTGATAACACTTGCCATTGAATTTTTGACGTCTTTCACTGCGTGTGTGTGTGTTTATGTATCTGTGTCTTCCTTGCATTTATTTATTTTTTCGTCTGTTAACCGAAATGCCATGACACATTTCGCTCTGTGCTTCGTTAAAACGACGCATTTGGTGTGTATTTACTGCATCAACCCCGCACACAGTGGCTGCACCTATAAAAAAATTAACTTTGCAAAGCCAAATTTGTGTATTTTTTGCTGTTGGCTCTTTTGTGGGACCATTCCATTACTGAGGTGTGTGCAAAAGTACTTAACAAATTCGAAAATATATAAATATTTATATGTGGGTAAGCTCCATCGAAACGAAAACAAAATGCAGTAAACTTGATAACGGATGTTGGGGACGGCACTTTTATTTTTATAGGGTGAATTTAAATTTGTTCGTAAATGTTATTTTTTTTACTTTTAGTCAAAAATAATTTAAGAAAAATATGGCATCAGATAGACGAAAATATATTACGAGTAGCAGCTTGCTGGTAGGTGTAGACCAAATTTTCCGCATTTTTGTGTAGGGCGTCCAATTTAAGCGGGATCCATTGGTTATAGCTTTTAAGCGCTTTCACAGTTTATATGTATATTGCAAGGAAACTCTTATACGTGCATACATATGTATGTGGCAATAATGTTATGGCTTTACAGGCTGCAACTAATTTCTTAGCTTATCGTTACAAGATTAGGCACATACCTATGTACATACTGAATGGTAGGAAGGTAGAGAGGTTCATTGCAAAATTTACATTCGACTGAAAGTAGGAAATTGTAGACTTTTTTTATGTGACAAAGGGGTACAAATTCTTAACTGCTGAATAACAATCGCCTCAAACACTTAATTCAGATGGGAGTTTTGAGTTCAAATCTTAATTTAGTCTTAATTTTTGGACCATTTTTGTCTGACAAAAATGGCTTTAACTACAATTTCCGTTCATCGTACGTGAAAAAGTTATCTAACATAATTTTTAGAAAATTTGTCAGAGATAAAAGTTCTGTAAAAAAAAAGTCTTTTACTTAGTAAAAATTTTGAGGAAAATGCAATTTAAGTAAAAAATTTAAACAAGAAATTTTCATAATTTTGACTTTAAGGAGCTATTGCTTTTTTGAGGCTGCATAAAATTACAAAAAGTTTTCACAGTTGTATGCGCCACTGAATTGTTTCTTCAAAATGTTTTTATAGCTGTAATAATTCAGAAGTTTTACCATTTAAAATGATTGTACTTCCAAATTGGAGGTGTCCCACTTTGACGGGCTATAACTCAAACTGGGGTGAAAATAGACCCCCCCTGCCGTACGCTTTTTTGTTCGCCGGAACTTCAGGAATCTACGGTTAAAGGATTATATAAGGTTCAGATTATTATGTTAACCTGAACACTACGGTATAGAGGTTACCGAAAGTGCCGACGTATTCGCCAACAAAGTGATGTTTGTAATCTGGAGAAGAAATATTCTCCAGAGAATTTTCAACTTGGCTGTGCAAAAACGGTCTAACTTACAAGGCTATAGGGTGTATACGGCCTTGTGGCCAATGATTGGTCGAAAAAATCTGAGGAAATTTTAAAAGTAAGTAGATAAAGGCTAAGAATAGCAAAAATTATACTCTCTGGCAATTGCAAACACGCAATGAGATTAGATTTTTCAAATACGAATGTATGCAGGTACAACAGTGATCTATACGCCTCATAGCAAATAACGCATCTTCTCTGCTAACCCCAGGGCATTGTCTTGAGCGGACTAAAACATCTTGATATGTACTCCTTCTATAGTTGAAAAGACGTTGGTAGGGAATTAAGTGCATGGGTGAAATGGTGTAGGTTTCTTACCGTTAAGGTTCCCACTATGGTGTCAAGTGTCGTATGCTAACCTGATACGTAAGCGTACTCAATCTAAACTAACCTAACCTAAGTTTGTGATTATTGGAATTTGAGCAATAGAAGAGCGCCAAGTTTAATTGTAGTATTTCTTAAATTTTTTCAAATGTCAGTTAGAACATCAGAACTCAAGACTGTAAAATGTGAACAATTATGTATATTACTTTTCAATCTAGTAATGTTATTATGACTTTAGTACTTTCCAGTCGTTTTATTTAGTACACACACTGCTCCAATGAGAATTAAAAACTTAACAACCTTTCGGTTATTCTTAGCTTTTGTAAACTTCCTTTTTTTGTACGATAAAACGCTAGCTATCAGCTGAGATTCAATATATATTTGTTTTATACATTCGCTTACCCAATTTTAAGGACATTTATTTGAATAAAAACGTACCTGAAAATAAAGAAAATAAAGAAATTAGTCTCCAAGATGATTTGATATTGAAAAATTGGGTATAGTAGAACGATTTAAAGTTAATTAAGAATTGCATATAAGCAGCACGACGCTAAACATTTGTGTCATAGCAACGTATTCGTTTCATCATTTTAGCGATGCTGTTAAGATTTTGTTCTAGAAATGTTTTAATTTTGTTTTTTCAAACCTTTGGTTCAAATGGTTCACAAGTTAGAGGTGTGTTATGTAAGAGGGAACAGACAAGCAGACAGATAGACAGACAGATTATTGCGAAAAATAACGTTCTCATTCTCTCCCTATAAGCTAAGAAATTTATTATACTTCCTTTGAAAGCAAGGACACTCTATAGCAGGGACACTTTGTAACTTCTAATAGTAACCAAATTGATAGAGGTATCGATCGGTAAACGGAAAATGAAGAGCCCAAGCGAATCCCAGAAACTATATTAACCACCTATACTACGCCTTTTAGTTAGTTATGGATTACCGCGAAACGTCCACCAGATTGGTACCAAAGCCAAAAGAGATACAGTTGAAGATGGGTACGTATGTATGTATGTACATACTTATATGTGCGAGTACATATGTATAAACACTTTTTGAGGAATCCACCCCATCAACAATTAAAAAGTAGCTAGCTAAATTCAAACATCGACGAGAGAGCTATCAACCTTAACTGCAGAGAAAAACATCGCAAAAATTTGTGATCTGAGCATGGAAGATCACAGATTGAAGAATGTTGTGCTAACTCGAGCACCTTACCTCCGTGATCATTTTCAATAATAAAAGGAGGCATTCAAATTGATGATGATAATTATCACTCGAAAGCTACAAAACTTCGTAAACAGAATTTTCTTAATCATCTTGATGACTTTTTGTCGCAATTGTATCTCAAACACAAGACTTTTTCATCGGGACAAGAACCTCTATGCATTACTTTACAGAGACGGAAGTGACAGCAATCGGCCATAATTTACGGTGCGAAGAGAATTTCATTGTGAAATACGTCACAGTGGCAGTGGAGTTAACTAGAACAGCAGGTCGCCAAAGTCAAATTTTGCGCATAACCGCTGCAAGGAATCTAACTAGAGGCAGCTCAAACACTTTTTAGAACTCCGAATAAGATGATAGGCGTTCCTATGAACCTTCAGGGGTTCGTTACTTACTAATCTCAGCATTGACAGCTGTCATGTAAGAAATTTTTTTAGGTAGCCAACCTTGTGGAAAAAAATGCAACGAAATTTAGATGCGGTTCTCTTATTAGAACACCCTTCAAAATGAATGCGGCCGCAGACTAATTAAGATAAATTGTACTTTGGACCCAAATTTTCCGGGTTTTCGGGGCAAAATTGCGAAGTATCTGTGACATTTTTTGTTACAGTTCCAACTTTTTAACAGCGGGCACTCTTGGCTTTATCGAAGCCGTACTAATAATTTGCTAGACTTTCTCTTCAGTTGATAGTTGTTTTCATCCGATTTTTTATAATCTACTCGAGTATTGTGTATATATATAGAAATGATGATTCATTTCACCTTTTTCGCTCCTTGGCAATTTTTTTTTTAACTTTTTTTTTGAAAATCAAATTTCGTAAGCACGTGTCAGTAAACCATTTCGTGTTGACTGCCAGTTTAAAACCGGGTTCGGTATACCGCGTAGTCGTGGAGCCATCATTTATTGTCATATACTATATGTACTTCTATAAAAGATAACAATATGCGTGGGGTATTTTGGTTGAAGAAGATCAGACTTCTAATCGAAGAATTGCGGTACAATTTTAGATATTGGATACTTCTGGAGACTGGAAGATTTTACATCTCTAACTCAACTCTCTTGCAGTTTTTTAGTGATTGTCAATTGACGATTCCGGAGTTTATCAGTTACTTAAACATGCCAAGGAAATATAACACTTGATGGGGACCAATTTATTGTGTCTAAAGATTTTCGAAGCCAGATTCAGTTTTTTCGCAACATATTCTTACGACCAGGCATCTAAATTGCCACATCTAAGACGTTGAATACACATTATACTCGTATTGACTAAGATAGGGTACAAGATAATCCGTCTTACACTCTTTCAATTTGTTTTTTTTTCTTTTATTCTATTTCCCTGAAGACAATCATTGGCAATGTATCTACAACCAGACGGACTAGCAAAAAAAATATTTTTTTCTGCGCAGAAAATATATTTGTTTTTGGTTTATTTTTTCTGTATTTTTTGATTTAAGGAGAGTTTGGGGGAAGTAAAACTCGCACTCGCACGATAAACAAGTGCTTTAGGGGTGGGGTGCGATATTTAACACGTTTTTTGTGTTTCTTTTTTTATTGTCATTTACGGTCTGTATGTGTGGCGGTAGGGGGGAAGAAGCAACGCGCAGCAGAGCTGTGCAAATATGTAGCTACAGATACTGTATCTACTATTTGTGCATGTTGGCCCGATTGGGGATGGGATATGGTTTTGTCGTGGTGGTAGTTGTTTGATATATGGATGGACTGATGATGCATTATTTACTGGAATAGAGGTCACTGGCAGTTATCGGGGCAATTTTCTAATCAGACAGCTCGTCAAGGTTATCGCACTGCTGATGCATTATTAGCGATGAAAAAAAAAATAAAAATAAAAGAAATTCATAGCATTGTGTATAAATTTACGGGGGGAACTGTCAGGCACACATATCTAACTGTATATTGTCGAATAATTTTTATGTGGTTAGTGTGATGGTGTTTATGACTTCATGACACTGAATGAAATTGAAATTTTTAATGAGCTAGTGGCTCACAAAATTAACTTTTTATTTTGCATCATTTGCATATTTGTCGCTCGACTATGGTGATAACTATGCGCTGTTGTTTGGGGGAGATAAGAGAACTTTAAACTTTGTAGTTCATGCATGTTATTTTGGACGTATTGTTGTTGGGTAATTTGATAGGTTCTGTGTGTACAAATTGCAGTAATTTAAAAGCCGTCGCCAGACAGTGCGCTATTTAAGCTGACCTTTAAATAAGTCAATGTTCTCAACTGAAAATAATAGTGAAATGTTTTGCGAGTAATGAGCGAGGTAATTTGATTTTATTGCGCTGTTTTAAGGCTACAATATGATGTACAGTTCGTTTGCATTGTTATTTTGACAGAAATCGACGGAATTCGTGCGAATGATCTGATATAATTAAGAAAGTTGCCTGAAGGTCGCCTATTCGATAGGTTAAGCGGGCCTATATTTTGTTTTTTTTCAACGAACTTTTTTTAAATATTGTTCAACAACGCCGCATCGAGTTTTGCCAAATTAATCAATTTCCATAGAGGCTTGTACTTCTGCTTGGTAGGGTTCCTTGAGGGTCTTATTGAAGGCTTATATAGCGCCTATACGCACTTATGTAAGTACGGTTTCAAACGATATGCTTTAGAACTCTCCAGCTTTTCCCTAATTATCGTCCTTCACTGTCCTCCATAGCTCTACACTATATACATGTATACATGTATGTATGTACATTCATAACTTTTGATATTTCTCAGTCTGTTGTAGTTATGTATCTTGAGTTAACTTGTTTGTTTCTATAGTAAATGTTTCTTTAAAGAACCCGTACAGTTCTTCTAATAGCAGTCATGATAACTTTTGAGATACAGCAGCACGCTCCATAGAAATAGAGCAGTCTCAATTTGGTTTTAAATAAATGAAGGGTATAGCCAAGAACGGGCAGAGAGCGTTGTCTTTTTACCAAAAGGAGAGATGATTCATAGGAGACGGGGCAAACATCTTTGCATAGGAAAACCTATGGTCACTTTCCGATATTCCTTTAATCTTTCCTTGATAATTCATTGTTGATGCCGAAAATTATTATTTTGCCTTTTGAATTTTTTTTTTAATTAAAAAGTGGAACCTGAACTCAAAATTACAATGCTTACTGTATAGTGAAGCAAAAATTTTGAGTCTCGATTGAAAAGATAGCCAGAGACAAAATGTAGAGTGATAGTCGACTTGCTATGCCTTCTCCCTTTAAACCCTTAAATAATTTTAGTATTTCTGTCTCAAATTTCGTGTCTCTGAATACTCGTACTTCACACGTTCCCCAATATCCAGAAATAAGTGTTTTCCAAGGATTTTCCAAAGTCGTTTACAGGCAAAGAAATTTATCTGTGGGTCATCTTCGCTCAGCCGAAATTTCCCTGCAGGGAGGAAGGGATTTCCATATAAGTCTGTTGGTTTTATATACATAGAATAGAATTTAGCAATTAAAGAAATAACAAAAAAATACTTTTATAATATAAGGGTAAATATAAAAAGAATAATTTGGTAGCGTCGTTTAAGCGCGAGATAAATAATGATGTATAGCCAGACTACACTGAACATACATATTTGAATATCAGAAAGGGCGGGCAGAATGACAGCTCAGTTTGACAGTTATCCCTATGGTAAAATCTGTCTGAGCAAAAAAAAAATTTTTTACGCAGAAAAGATATTCCCAAAAACTAAAGCTTTTATCTAGTGCCCCGCATTAAGTAAGGGTACGACGTTAAGGGGGTTCCCAAAGCAGGCTACGAATATAAATTCGCAAATCGACCCTACACAACTGTCCCATATTTGATAATGGTAAGATGTCACAGAGCAAATCGTCAGTGCACAGCTTTTATCAAGTGTCCCGTATGAGGTTTCACAGGGCTTCCAACAACAGGGCACGGAGATACAAAAGTTAGCAAATTATCTCCAATCTTGTGCTTGATTTACTCGTATGCCAGTGATTTTCTTCGTAAATTATACATATATTTGGACTACACTAACAATGAATAACACACGTGCTCTAAAAAAATTACAAGTTTTACGTCGAGAGATTTGAGAAATCCCTTTATCTAGCAAGCTTTCCAATGGTTACATATGGTACCGAACTCCATAAGGCTCGGAGGCTTGGTAGTCAGGAAGCCAGTATTATATGCAGAAAATCTATTGTTGGTACCATTCCAAAGTAGAATCGCATTTCCGAGCTTGGACTATGTCTACCATAGTCACTCATAAGATTAGGTCATTTATGAGTTAATATCTTGGCTACTCAGAGTGATTTCCCGTCAATATATTAAACAACAAACAAAGTTATGACAGCTACGAGTATAACCAAATTCAAAAAACCCAAAGATCACCCTACAATAGGCTAAAAACCACATTGAAATCTCAATATCTTTAGAATTTATCTAGTGCATATACATACATACTTATGTATGTCTGGCAACAAACTTCACTTTATAACAGTCATAGAGGTTCACATACTTATGTATGACTGGCAACAAACTTTACTTTATAACAGTCATAGAGGTTCACGGGCTATCTTATACAGTACTCCTTATTAAAACTGATACCCATGTAGATTTGTATGTCTAGCATTCTTCTATTCTTATTACCTCCAATGCGTTCGAGACTTGATTACGTCACGAGGCATTGACTTATCACACTAACTTGTATACGAGTATGCACAGTTCACCCGAATCATTCATCCACTTTTTTTTATTTTTGTTCTCTTGTGTATTGTACTTTGAACACAATGCGTGTTCCTTAGAAAGGCAAACGTCTTGCGTAATTCTGTTCGAAAGCATTAACTTCATTCAAGGTCAGTACTAAAATAAATTAAAATTCGCGCTATTTTTCGGCAGTCTTATAGCGATAGAGATAGTGTTATAGGATACAATTTATACAATAGTAGCTATACAGTCATAAGTCAAGACCGTGGCGAAAAAGAGAAATAAAGTAAATTCGGGAAACAATAACAACAAAAAAAATTAAAAGTGAATAACTTGGTTTTACCTCGTTGCTAAGAGGCTTAAGTTTCTAATGCTTTGCACGTCAGTAGGACAATGATACTAAATTTTACATTCATACCACCCGCAGAGGTAGTCGGTAGCTACATACATATGTATGTACATATACACCTCGTATAAGCATATCATTAAGAGTACATAAGTGTTTAAAAAATTTACATACGATGTGCATTTATTTTGCGCATATATGGTAAACAGGTAGTTTCTATCGTCATTTATTGATTGAGGGTTGGTATCAATGGAATGAAGAAGTAGTTATTATTCTACAGATAAACAGAGGGAAACAACGCAATATGTGGATACGACATGAAATATGTACATACATAAAAACCGCAGAGAGGAAAATTTGAAATGATTCAAAACGCACACCTTAAAAGTGATCCAGAATTTTATTACTACGAGTAGAAGAATCTACCCCTTATGTACACCCACTTGGATCTACATATGTAAGACCAACTCTGGCTTTATTTAACTTAAGATGCATCTCGAAGTTTTGTTTTTACACGTTATTCCCAAATATACATATTTAAGTACACTCGAAGCTTGATTGTACATTTCCATGGCTTAAAATTATAAAATTAACAAAAACAAAATTTCAATGTCACAGAAGGTGACATTGTGATAACCGAATTATCATTACTTCGTTGGTATGTGATGCACATAAAAATCAGCCAACAAAACCGACATTTGTTTTAATAAAGCAACAACACTACTGAGCTGCGATACAAAGTAAAGTGATGTACTTTTGTTGTTGCTGAGATGGTTGCTTCTGTTCGGATTAATACACACATACATATGTATGTACATAATATATTTTTTTTTTTCAATTCTTGGATTCCCTTACAATTCACAAAAAAAAACACGACCAAGCAAAAGAACAAAAAAAAAAATAAAAATCCAAAATGAATAAAAAAAAGAAAATTAAAAATAATAAAAGTATCTTGCATGGCAATGTAAACACAATATATTCCGATGAATATAAGAGTGTAGGCTAAACAAAACATTTTTTCGTATACGACAACTGATAAGCTTTTTCGGCCAAGTTCATTTAACTGCAGTACGCTCGATGATCGAAAACAAGCCTCGAATTAAATTGTTGCGTTGGTGTGTGAGATGGAAAGAAAAAGAAAAAGATACGACTGCACAGCCCACATGCATGTGTTTAATAATAAAAGTATTTTGGGACGCGCAGTAAATATTTGAGGCATTTGAACGATAATTGCTACAAAATTATCTTTTTCATAAATTTGTTGCTTTTTTTTTGTTTAAATACACACGACTTGGAACCGTTCTCTAATATCGAGTACGAACATCATTTGGCTTTAACTCAAAATGTCTTTCATATAAATGGAAAAAAATGTGTCATAAAGGCGAATTTTTTCCTCAAAAGAGACGGGTGATTTGTTAGATACTTTTTTTTTCCTTTTTCTGGGAAAAATCAACAATCAATGCAGAGTACGCACAAGGAAAACCTTTTTAAAACATTGTAACGATAAATCTAAGAAAACATTTTAAAAAAATGACAAATTGTATATTTAATGGAGTGCTGCAGGGCAGACTGCTGGCAACAGTTCTCTTTAGCTTTTTAAAAATACTTTTTTAAGTGGTGAACATTTTCTTTATTTGGATACCTATCGTGAGAATACAATGTAATGAAATTGAATGAAAAAAATTATCATGTGTGAGTCGGCTCTCGCGCCATAATTGTTCCGTAAAGTTCTTTTATTTGCGTATTGTGTTTTGCTTAATCTGAGGAGCATAGAAAAGCTATGATAGTTTTTTTAGGGTCAGATGACAACTGCCAATTTTTGTCTGGTGTTTGTTTGATCTTAGAAATCTTGCTCAAGGACCACTAAACCGATTGAGATAGAATTTGATCTACTTCTTTGGGTTAATGTGCATGTATACTAGTAGGCATGGCTCGAAATTATCAAAATTAGATGACATGGGCAAGGGTAAAATGTATGGTTGGGGATAAAGGGAGGGAGTGGAAGTTAGATGTGGCATGGGGGTTGCAATATATATTCGAATAATTTTCTCACAAGCCTTACTTAAGAACGCCGTTTACTAATGTTAGTAAAATTCGGAATTTAAGTTAAGCCAATTTCAAAAATACGTCCGATCAGATATCTACAATTATGCACATATGTTCAAAAACAAGTTAAAAGGTATGCTATAATTTTCGTGTAATCTACTCCTAACTCCGCATGCTTATCTAAGCAAAACCCGCCACTGTTGGTATTGTATTGTATGAGGGTAGTGCACTTTTGAGGTTGCTCGCACGAGAACCTTTGGTCCATTGTGATTAACTAAGGAAATTGTTATTTGTTTAGTGGGTATTTTCAGGGTCTGTGTTAGGTCTATTGTATTCCGGACTTAAACATCGCAGTGAAGCTTTGTGCTAGTGCAGGGAATACGTAGGAACGTATTTTCGGTTCCGGATGCAAACTGGCCGATATTCTTTCAAAGAATTTTAAATTTCCGTGTGGTTGGCCTCCTAGATTACTGTGTTGTTGACATGTAGAACCGGACTGGATAGTTTCTTAGCCAGGAAAGTCCAAAAATCTCATTATAGTGTAGCTGTTGGTAAGGTTATAGTTAGTTTGTTCGAAGCGGCCTCGTTGCTTTCACAGAAAAAGTGCATTCTACTTCCTTTCGAAATATCTGATACCGTAGCACGTGTGCACGTCCCATTTATATCTTCAAATATTGAAGCGTTTGACTAGGTTAAATAATTTCCTAACCTTAATCTTAAATTTCGAAAAAAAAAGCTTTGTCTACTCCCACTATCTATCAAAGAAATACCCTATAGGATATGATACGACTAGCTATATGTAATTATGCACCTGTATATTTCATGAAACCTTTTATATAATTCCATTACCTCATTATCAACGTCTTGTTGCAATATTTTTCCTAACCTTGCTCACACAATAACCATTTATTATTTTTATTGATTACCATTTCTATCTGTAAGTGCACAGATTTAATCCCTTCAATTTTACGGTTATGGTCATATTCGCTAGCACGCTTGATAAAGTGCGATTTGATTCCAATTTCAAAATAATTTCGCACAAAAAAAAACTATCCCCGCCTAAGGCCAACGAAGTATTTCTCAAACTTTCCTTTCAATTTGTGTTCGATTACTTTTCGTTTTCGTTTTGTCCATGCTTACCTCATAGCTACTTCTTTGCAATACCCGCCAACAAAAAAAGTTCACATGTTGCAAAAAAAAAAAAAGAAACAATAACTCGCACAATAAGCAGTTCAAGTATATCTTGAATACAAAAAACGTGTACACCACACCATCGAGTTGCAATTGTGCTTCGCTGTCTTCAAGGCGGTGACGAAATCGTCCCAATACTTTGACTATACTTCGAAATGACCACAAAAAAAAATTAAATAAAAATAAATATTAACATAAAATTAAACAATTTCATGCTCATTACAATATCTGTGCTATTTTTTTTATTTAAAATAGTCATGCATTACGAAAGAGCACATTGAACTAATGAATGCAGAATTAAGAGCACAACTACTACTGGTGCCAGCACTTTGCAATTTATATCTCGGCCAAATGCCAAACTATTTTTATCGTCAGATTCAGTGGATTAGAATGAAATTCGCGGTCATCGAAGAAGGGAGGATAATGCTCACGGTTAGGGCAGAACAGAGGGAAGACGAACAGAATGACAACGAAACAACTTTTGATCTTTTCCCTTGTGAAATTTAAAAGTAATGAACTTCTACAGATTTGCAGACAGGGTGGCACCGAATGAATTGCGATGTATTCGAATTTTTTCAATTCAACAATTTCTTTACATGAGATCAACAAATAAGAGTTGCCAATTTCATCTGTCTGTATAGTAGATTTTTTATACTAAGGTGGTCAGTGTGACAAAAGCGGTTGAACATAAGCCAAAGAACAGTTTTTATTCCAAAATTATGTCCGATCTCCCAAAATACTATTATTTTCTGTTTAACTTTGGCTGATTTTTCGGCGTAGTCGAAACGATTTTAAAATTTTTCAGGTGCGAAGCACCCATAAACGTACACTTTAGCGCGAAGTTAAACATTGCGTTAAAGAAATTTTAAGCCGTTTTCTGACAGGTTCAATTCAACTGAACAAACAGAAACAAAACTCGTCTGTGACAATAGTTTTGCTCCAATAACGTTCGAAACATCTCCTGAACAAACTGAAATGGTTTTTAAGTTATCATCACCAAGGAAGGTCTTCTTTACTTTCAAAGAAGACATTACTTTTACTTAGTCGCTGTCTATTCGAATTTAGGAATACAATGATACCTTTCTTAGCTACTGTTCATGATGATCACTTTGTTTTACCGTCTTATAGTTGCCTGTTTCCCTCTACCTGCTCCATCATCGAAATTTCAAATTTTTCGCAACGGCTAAACTCAGTCGTAGGTAATTTGCTGCCTTTGTTGTACGGTATTCGGTCCCTTGGTTCCTTGGGATGGTGTCTTAAAAAGAGAGCCTCGAATCCGTTCCTGCACTTATAATCATTATTATGCTTAACTGACGGCGTGAACGTAATTGAAATGAAGAGTACTCCTTAGAATTATAAATGAACCTAAGTATTTACATATCCATCTAAGACTAATTTTTTTTGTGGATGCGGACGGTGTACTCGTTTGCAGTTTTTTGTTGAACAGACTGTATCCACACCTGAAGAACACTTTCATGATTTGCTGCAGTCATCATTTAGCTCAGAATTAAAACATTTTTCACGACGTATTGATCATTTTGCGTCGCATTTGATCCTAAATAGCTCCTACCAAACAACTTTTTTCCACATGGCACAACAGGTTTCTGTTGAATCCAAAAAAAAGGAACAAGCGTCATAGTTTCCGATGGATATTATCCTTGATTTTTAGATCATTTATTATGAAATGTGCTTCCTTATCGAGGATAGCAATGATCTTTGGTTTCTTCAAAGGGACTATGGTCATATAAGCACGAATGGTGCTGAGTGCCCGTGGCGGCCAAATGAGGTCTTAATTAAAGAAATAGTCAAGAATATTAATTACTTTGCGTTTGATGGCTTTCGAGTGAAGATGAAAGTTCGCGAGATATACAAGATGTTAAAAATCTTAAAAGTTAGGATTGAGTATGTAAAAGCGCAATTCATGCAAGATTTCGCGGCATTATGTAACTGCTAATGAAATATGGATCGATCACTTCACTCGAGAAACGAAATAGTTGTCAAAACAGTGGAGTATCCTGGAACACGTTCTACGAAGAAGTTCAAAGAATTCCAACAGTCGGGAAGGTCATGGCCACAATTTTCTGAGATTCGCCTTATATAATCTTTATTGATTACCCAAAGAAGAGAAGAATGATCACTAAATCATTTCAATAAAGATGAATATTGGATAAATTTCACAGTAAATTTATGAAAAACCGATCCGACTTGCCTCCACGATAACCTCTTTTCTATGTACTCGCACTATGGGTGTGCAGGCGATCACAGATCAGCTGGTTGGTGTTGGTGTTCTCACTGGACACTGTCTTATAGGCCAAAATGCCAAAAGACTTGGCCTCTTTTCTAACGACTTCTGTAGAAGCTGTAGCGACGAGGAGGAGGAGGAAGGCATCTTTCACCTCCTATGTAACTGCCCAGCTCTGTCGCATAAAAGAATGCTGCATTTAGGGTCCCCCTTCCTTCAAGATCTCGATGACATAGCGTCCTTAGCCGTTATGTGCAGGGTGTGCATAATTTGAACTTGGAAAACCGTTTTTTAAAGAGTAAAAGTCAGGCCCCACGGTTTTCCCCCCGTAATTCACACTACAAGTTTGAGTTCTCTAAATTTATTAATTGCCACTAAACGTTTGAGGGCACATTTTTATTCTGTGAAACTTAAATTTTTTTAAAAAAATTCAGTACAACTTTTGTAAACCATAGCATCAAGAGGGTACGAAAAAGCATACGAAAGGGCTTCAAAAACACACTTTTGCTAAGCACGGCAAAGAGTACGTACAACTAGGATTAGATGATTTTTTCAGATATTTCAAGGCCATCTTACAGTCTGTCAGGTAATAAATATTTTATACCATGCTAGGCCCTGAAATGCATTCTAGATCTCAAGTATTTTATTGACCCTAGTATGTTTCTTAAATCCAAGCAAAGAGCCCTAGTTATCGACGCGATGTCTGAAAAGTGCAACAAAGGGGCAATGCAGATACAATTCTGACCGTTCGTAAACAGTCAAGCATTTTCTGAACTGAAAAAAAAGGTATCTCAAATAACTTAGACTAGGATACTTAAAACATGTAATTACAAACCCCCGTCTGCATATTCTGCAGGGTAGGACACATTTGGGACTAGCACAGTTCTTGAAAAGAAATGCGACATCTCGTCATCAGTTGGCTTCTCCACCCTGTACATCAAAAATCTTTACAGAGTCTTAGATACATATATCTCAACAAATAGAAGTGGGAGGGACATTTTAAATGGAAATTCCATTTCTTAGATTCATCGCACCCTATCCATGAACATTTGTTTAAACTGATGTGCAAAGCGATATATTCGTTTCGGTCGTTCGATTACGGAGACAAATGGACTTTGATCTGCGACGATTGTAGATCTAGCGTACTTCCATATGTATGTGTGTCCCAACAGTCAGATGTCGAGGGTGTTGTGGTTCTTTCTGTTTGTTTAAATTGGAATTTCTATTTGATTACAAATCATTTCTTCTACTCACTGATTTGCTAAACGTGTTCCTGTTCAGAGATTTACAGACGTCGATAAATATATTATTTTTTTTTTTGCTGAATAGACAGATGTGAACAGATAATAATGATGATCTTTGTGATGATATTGGGGGCATAAAGAGTTCAAAGCAGTTTTCTGTTGCACAAGTGACTAACGAATGCGCAAAGAAAAGTAATCAATAACTCTGTCACCCAGACATTTATTATTAAGCAATTTAGGTAAAAACTTCAAAGAAAAAGGTGAACTACAATGTTCGCGTTCAGAACCTTTTAGATATGCATGTTCAGAAAGTGTCAAAATGCGCATGACAACAGTGCTTTAGACGCACGAGCATATTAATGAGTACCGATTTTTTAGCAGAAAACTTTGCAATGAATTGCATAGGAGTTCGAAACATTTGCAGTTCCGAAAGGTATAGTGCTGTAATTCCCAGCTATGTATGTATGTTAGAAGATGATACGAGCCTTCAAGTCTTCTCCACAACCGCTGGAACATAAAAGAAAAAGCCATCGACATCACGATAGAGAGAGAGCTGGACTCTCGTAAGACGGTACCTGTTTCCAACTTATGCATTTTTGCAAATATCGTCGTGAACGACAGGAGCGTTTATCATTCGGGATATGTGAGCGTTTTGAGCGTAGAACGCTCAGCAAAGGGTTCCTCGCTGAGGGTTCTGAGCTCAAAACGCTTAAAGCATTCGCTGAGATTGCTACGCTTGACTCGCTTGCTAAGCTTGATACGCTTGCTGAGCCTGCTACGCTTGTCTCGCTTGGTAAGCTGAGTACGCTGAACTCGCTTACTAAGCTTGCAACGGTTGATGAGCTTGCTGAACTGGTTACGGTTGACTTACTTGCTAAGCTTGCAACGCTTGATACGCTTCCTGAACTCGTTACGCTTGACTCGTTTGCAACGTTTAATACGCTTCCTAAAGTGGCTACGTTTGACTCGTTTGCTTGCTACGTTTGATATGCTTGTTGAGCATGCTAAGCTTGTTGCGCTTCGCAGGGTTTTTAAGCGTAGCACACTCAAAACGTCCAACGAAGACTTTAAGCGTAGAAAGTTTTAAGCGCTTTGAGCGTAGACCGCTCAGCAAAGGCTTAAAGCGATTTAAGTTTAGCAGTTTTTACTTTAAGCGTTTTGAGAGTAGAATGTTCATCAGGGGTTTTAAGCAATTTTACGCTTGAAATCTTCGCTAAGCGTTCTGAGCCTTTTACGCTTAAAACCCTAACTGAGCGTTCTACGTTCAAAACGCTTAAAGCCCTCGATAAGCGTTTTACGCTTAAAGTCCTCGTTGAGCTATTTGAGTGTGCTACGCTTGAAACCTTCGATGAAGTTCTACGCTCAAAACGCTTAAAGCCTTCGCTGAGCGTGCTACGCTTGATTCGGTTGGTATGCTTGCTACGATTGATACGCTTGCCTCGCTGGCTAAGTTGGATGCGTTTCCTGATACGCTTTTCCAATAAGAAAACTTCATCCTTCCCAGTTCAAGGAAATCAGAGAGCCCTGAGATCTAAACAACTTCCGCATATTCCAAAGAGAACGTTAAATTCAAATTTCGCTCCAATTTTTCCGTAAAGCTGGCAACCTTTGAATTTTCGTACTGTCATCTGTACACGTTGCGATTAGTAAATCAAGCTGTGCCACCTTATTATATGGAAAAGCGGGGAAAGCAAATCTTCAGTGTCGTAGTCCAAACATCTTAAGATGTCCACTTGTGGGACAATAGGATAAGTGAGAACGACACTCGACAAACTGTAAAGACCACCATGCCTCTAAGTAACTGGGGCCATATGACATGTCCAACGGCAGCCATTGAGGTGGTTCAAGAAACTTCAAACAAAAAAAATCCTATGGGTGACAAAAGAGGGAATCGAAAGAATATACATAATTCCCTCCTTCCAAACAAATTTCCACTTGTCGTCTTGTCTGGAGACGACAATATCTGGAGATAATACCATGAAAATAACTCTGAAAAGAGTTTTTTTTTACGAAGCTCAGCGGTTATTGTAGTAATTCATCCCCAACCCCATGATGAAATGATACAATAAACTGGTGCAGGGGTGTTCGGACTAAGAACAAAATTCTAGGAAACCTTGGGAAAGGACACTTGTATATTTTAGGTACAAATTGGTGCTACCTATTAACAGGTATGAGTCAATTCTGACAGGAAATACAGTAATTGCAACAAATTCCGGTACCCAGGTAGCAATTAAAGCTCTTAACGCTCAGGCCCAAAACTGTGCGGGAACGCCCAAAAACTGAATGAACTAAGCAATTGGAACAGGTTTACCTTCTGGTTAGTACCGGACAATGTCATTATTGAAGAGACGGTTTATCTATAAAGACAACGGAAAGCAGAATCTCTTATATGACCTGAGCCATTCTGCGGAATTGTCTCCTGAAGGGGAACTGGACCAAGAGCTGAAAAAATCTTCAATGACTGAGTCAAGCTAAGAAACTCTTATGGGACTACAAGCGATAAAGATTCAAAGCGTGCATCGGTGCATCGGTCTCAACTGCAACCTATATATTCCAAAGGGGCACTGTAAATTCAAGGAATACTTACGTAATCTAGGGTTGACAGAGGAGTTTTGTAGTTTCTGCTTTGAGTCCATCGAGTCCGTAGGACATAATCTAGAAACATGTAGGAAACTGATCCACGAAAGAAGAAATTATTTGGGCACGTACCAAACATCACATAAGGATTTACCGACCATATGTACATAGCTATATCCCATTTGTATACTCATATTCCTCATCAAAAATTATCTTGAGAGGGCGTTTTAGGGCGGAATCTTCTTGTTAAAAATTAGTCGAAGTACATGACCCTCAAACAAAATTTCGAAGAGAATTATTGTATTACAGGAATTTTTAATGGCGAACAAAATAGGTCGAAAGGTTGCAGTGCTATACCTATATTTTCAGAAAAATTATGACGCTAGGGGAACTCTAAATAGGGACACGTTCTTTTCCAGGGTTAGTGGGCCCGCAGTAGACTAGAAGGTTGTAGAGCTATATACCCCTTCACGATAATAGTCCTACTTTAAAAAAAAATTTATAATTTTGGCTTTCAGATGTTTCAATACTGCTACATATACACTTTCACTCTTTTCAACCTTTTTTTTTTAGACCATGATATATCACACACAAAGCAATTCATGTCAGTACTCTAACTTCCTCCAGGATGTTAAATATAGAGACAGTAATGTAATCAATCCAAATAATCGATGCTGAAATTAGGCCACGACTAATCCGTACAAATGGTGCAATTTGTGGAACTCCCTTTGCTATCTATCTACTATACCCAAAAAGTCTCATAATCACTGTTCTTAATTAATCAATTTATTACTAATTAAAGACTGCGAATCGTAATCCTTCCACTAGTCAAGAGTTGAATATACAATTTCGCCACCACACCCACCTGTTACAACCCATGTAGTGTACACACGCAGTGATGAACTCTCTTAAATGGGAAAACTCACGCACAGTCATTGGCAAGTCACAGCCCCACAACCAGTTGCTTTGGATTAGTTTTTCCAAAACAGAATATTGCGTGGGCCGCACATCCGTATAGCATCGTGCCCCAAATTTTATGTCTATTTCCTAGATAACACTTCCTCAGTGTGTGCTTTTCAATCAGGCAAAAAAATGAAGAAGAAGAAAAGATACACTCATCGCACACATGCACACTCGGATAGTGGGGCTCTTGTGCAAATTGGGGTCATGGCTATCTGGGGTATTTAGGTTGGAACCCAATTACTATCTCGCTGTTGTTAGTGGTTCTATGAACTGCTGCGCGCCGAAATTACGTTCGACGAACGGCGCACTGATAATGCGGGGATTCTAGATAAAGTGCTCCTCGTAGCCGTTGTTATTGTTATTATTCTTGGGGTTGCGATTGTGTATTTTTCCATTCATTTCCCTTCTACACACCACACCCGCTCTGTGCGTTCATTTTATGCGTGAATTAAGAAATTCTGAATCGAAAAGTAGTGTTATTTACCTTTTTGTTTTGGTATTTTTTTTCTTTAGTGCTAAGGTTACGAAATTTGGTGAAAGGTAATCACACGTTGCGTAGTATGCGTAATTGAAGTTTTTTTTTAGGTGATTGTTTTTGTTGGGGTAGGAGTGAAATATGTACACGATTTGTGCAAAACAAAAAACGAGGAATAAATGTCCGATAGGACAAGTAACCAGAGAAAGATTGATTGAAATATTAATTTAACAATGCCTTGATATTTCTTTTTAAATTCCATGCGCAATTGGTTTTTATAATTACAATATATGTACATGTGTATGTATACTCTGAAGTGGGCAAGCTAGAGATTGTTTTTTAGAGTTTTCGAAAGCATACCATCGTATCTTCAGGGATGCCTCAAGACACGGGGGTTATGTGCTGGTGTTTTCGTGGGAAGCGAGAAAATTAGACTCAATTCTCCATTAGGTCACTTTGTGGCTGTCTTCCAAGCGGAGATGGGTGAGTTTTATTGTGAGGAAAAGATGTGTTGGAAGATTGCACTTCAGACTGCACTCCAGAGACTGCTTAACCTCTTTACCACTTCCGAATCATCAATCAATCACTATACCTCGAGATCCCTCTGAATCTAGTCAGAAGACTAAACACATAGCTCTAAGTCTGTGTGCTGGGTCAGACTAAAATCCAGGGAAACGAGAGTCTCTGATGAACTTGCAAGACAAGGCTCAAAAGTAGTTTCTTCAGGACCTTAACTGCGCTGAGTTGGTCTACATCACTTTAGTCGGTGGTATGGCTCAGGTGGATGGCTAGAAACTAAGAATATACGGGCGGATAGCTGCGAAAATTCCGCTTCTTTCTTCTGTACCTCCAGAGAATGGACTGAAGACGTCTATTAGGTATCCTTACAGGCTACTTCATATTTTTTCTGTAAGTGTCCTGCTTTTGCATGCATCAAGTGACAGTTATTCGGGACCGACGTGGCAAGTAAGGTGCCTGCATATTTAGTACGATGGATAGTTTGAGTGCACCAGTAGATAGTAGCAATCTCCACAAAAAAAATCTCTGTAACGAGTACAAATAATAAAATTTAACAAGAAATTTGGAAAATCTTCAATTCAGGTTTTGATTCATACATAGACCTCTGAATAAAAAAAATTAATGCAATTAAGATTCAGTGGAATACCCACAAAAACAGCAATAACAGGTCAATCAAGATTTTAGCTAGAGACCTTCACCAAACCTGCGATAAGCAAAATGTAATTGAGCCCTAGCTCATCATGCTCACTTTTTTTGCAGTCCCCGCCTGGTCGTCGAATAATAATGTATATCGATATCACGATATCACCCTTTGTTGAGTATGTAACAGGTCACTGTGACATTTCTGGGAATTGCTTACCTAAAGAACTGGCACGGAAACGCTCTTCTGGTGCAAATAGCATAGGTTTAATCGACATCATGCCACGCAAACATAAATGGAATTATTTTAGCCAATGCAATACCGCTAGATTACTATGACCACTGGTCTAAACTCGGTCACACGAGTTTTATTTGCGGGGCTTTGGTAGTACAGTGATATTGACCAAGTTAAAAAACTGCGCATTAGTCGTTTAAGGTGGCTAAGACATGTAGAGGAAATGGACATCAATGCTCCGGCCTGCAGAGTCTTAGACGCCTTGTTCGATCCTTCGTGAATTCCGCTCTGTTGAATTCACGAAGTCTTGTTTGAGTCTGAGGTCACACGAATATTGAAGGTGCTACATACCCACAAGACTTAGCTGAGTACTTGAACTTGTGTTACGTATTCTTGCACCTCGTTTTGGACTCTTATTGAAAGGTTTTATTCTTTTAAACATAACAGTACGTGGCATAACACTCCAGGATGCAGACAGACCGCCTAATCATCTTTCCGGAAAATAAATCTTATTACCAGTGGATTGGTGCCTGTTTGTATGCTAACAAAATATAAATACTGGTTCGGACGAACACATCGAGCGAATGCATCTACCACAACACTTTGAACAAGAGAGCTTATAAACCATACTCTCCGGGTTTGAAATACTGAAGTTCAATTTCAAAGAAAAGCAATAGAGATTGTCGGGGGACTGCACATTACACGCTTAAGGACTTTTTCTAATTTGGATCCTCTATCAACTCAGAAAACGAGACCAGCACTAAGATCAAATGAAAAATTACTTTTGACAACGTCTTTTCCTTCCATTTTAGAAAGCAATTGAGGTAGGAAAGCCTGATCTCGGCTAAATAAAGTGACTCTATACAAGACATTAATCATCCCAATGGCGCAGTGGCTTGGATTGTGACTAGAAAGGATGAGATTACCCTCGGTTGCTTTGAGAGAAATGGGTTTCGAGTGATTTTCGATCCCTTCTGCACAGACGGTAAGTGGAGAAGAAGATACAGCTTTGAACTTTACGGGTTTTTTAGTGACATTTACCTGGTCAGAAAAATCCGAATTCAGCGACCAAAATAACTAGGATGGACTACAGCTCTCCGGCACGCAAAGTCCTTGAATCCATCCCGGAAAGATGGCGCAGAAGAGGAAGACACCTTAGGTGATCCGCACAAGTGGAAAGGGTGCGTGAAATTAGAGAGAATGTTTGGTTGAGAATGTGGCCCACCCCAGGCTGCAGTGCCTTCTAAGTATCACACAACTTCTTTTTTTTTCTTATCGGTCTGCCGACCCATTGAATGTGACTGACTAGGACATTGATATGAAATTGACATTGGCAAATTGTTTCCAATTCTCAACACCCAGAATTGGTCTGCTTTTATTTCGAAGCTTTGGTTTACCTGGACGGATTAAGCCCAAGGGTGAGATCATCTTTTGGAGCGTTTTAATCAATTAGCTCAACGTTAGTCAATGGAGACCTCGGGCAAACATAGTTAAGTAGAACCCAATATTTGCTCAGCTTTCCTGCTTACAGTCAAGAACTCGGCACGAATAGTATTGCGGGAAGGATTGATTAACGTCCAATAGACAAATAATTTAGTCCTTCAACCCTGTAGGCGTTAGTTCTACGAATTCTATGTTCACCCAGCACAAGATTGAAGAAATCATACGACAGCACAAATCCTTGGAAAAAAATTTAGGAATCTTTCAACGTATTTATGAACATTTTAAAAGCGGTTTGATAGCAGAATATATGTATCACATAATTTTTCTCAATAGCCTGATTAGTATGATTTGCAGTATTTTGGTACAAAGCCCATTTTTGAAAACAGTTTCGCTTATCAGTTTTGGTCCCCAAATAATGCGAGTAGATACACAAATTTGAACCAGCGATAGCAGCAATCTAGCGTCGCCGGTCGGTAGCTTTCATCAAAGTAAATATTTTCCATTCTTTTGATTGCTGTTTGGTGTCATGGGGATAGCGGTGAACCCAAGTCTCCTCTTTCGTAACAAATCTGGCAAATTTCTTTTTCGTTCAACGGAACGCAGTTTTGGAATCCATTTTGCAAAAAGTTCGGAAATCCCTAGTTCGTTTTGAATAATTTGGCCCGTTTAGGCCAATGTGATCACGAAGTAATACAAAATTAAGAACATTTACATTGTAACAGCACGCTGTTAATTTTCCTATTTTTCTAAAAATTATTTTATGTTTGCACGAACTGAATAAAATGCAGCAGAGGAATTTCATATTGTCAGTCTTAGGCGGGAAGTACCAGTTTAGAATTAAAACTTTCCAATCCACATTGCTGCATACAGTTAAATAAGTTTTTGATAGATCTAATTTTTATCTACAAATGTTTATAAAAAACATGGTGAATATATGTACCTACATACATTCCTACGCTATTGAACCAATTACCTATACAGTACCCCTTGTATCGTAAAGCCCTCCTTTAGTTTTAATCAAAACCACCCGTTCACCTCCCCCATTTGGAATCATATTTCAATTACGTAACCTCAAACAAAACTCTATTCCATCATAAATGAGTGTCACCCGCCGCCTGCAAACAAATAGTAAATATAATTTGCACACTCGATCTATTTACTTTTTCTGTGAATGAAATTTAGGTCATTGGTCGGATGAGAAAATAGAAAGAAAAAAAACAGACAACGGGCGAAAAAAAAATCATAAAATAAACGACGAATAAGATAAAATGTACGAGGTCAGCTGTTCTATTGAAATTTGACAACAAACAATCAGCTGACTGGTGTTTAGTCATACATGACACACACTACACTCAGCTGAGTTAGACGACTGTCGTTGAACTATTTTTTATTTATCGCTACGGTAGATAGATACACACTATTGAATACAATAGAGAGGGGCGCACTACTAACATGTTGAATAGGTCGGGGCATCTATGGAGAATTTTCCCAGCGAATCTCTAACGAACACATATGTACACGCCTACGCGCAGTACATTCCATTCTCTTCCACAAATCTCAGAAGGCAATTTATCTATTTGTGCTGTTGCCCTCAATTCTTTTTCGTTTTTTTTTTTTATTCTATTTCTTTTGCAGGCTGATTTTTTTTACCCTGCAAATATGATACAACTTTTGCGCTAATTTAACACATAGATACAAAAAAAAAGAATGAACGCATTGGACAGATAAATAGTTCGTGCAAGATACAAACAATTCTATGGTCAAGTGGAATGAAACGAAATAAATTAGAACTACGCCAAAGTGTCTGCTGTAGCTACAAGAGGGAAAGGTCTTTTGCTATGGATTGTGCGTGAAATCACACAGTGGTGAGCAAAAGTGCGACTGATATATTATTTACTAAGCAGATAAAGGCTTATATTTAGGTTAATAGATTGATGTCTTTGATATTCAAATATTGCATCAGGTCACCTTGTTGAGTATTTTTTCACCATTCCTCTTTGAGTCCTCTTAGTCACATCTATTTGCAGAGTTCATTTCTTCAAAGCTCCTCAGTGACGTTAATTCCTCGTGTAAATGGTAGCTTTTTGACGAATGATACTCATATCTAGCTGATTTCCAACTAGGATTGGCAGATATTGCAGTACTATTCATATGTTCATATGTATTATACCGTATATAAATGTCTTCCATGCCTTATCTGTAGCTAACGTAATCTCAAACTTTTCCAGTTCTTAACTAAAGATACTTTACGGTGATTTGCAGAAAGACATAGGTTCACTGTGAAAGTGAATCCAAAAGAGGAGACACAAATTTTTTGAACATTGTTGTGTATTTTAAAGCCACAAATACAAATAATAATTCTAAAAAATTTAGTCCAAAAAACACCAGTCCCACTTCACGCGAATGTCTGACAAACGTCGTTATAACTGTCATGAAAATGCTTCCAGTATAAAAAAAAAAACACTTTTGATGTGTGAAGCTCCCTTCCATATAACCATTCTGGATACGAATGGTATCCAGAAGCTAGGACCTGGACAACATACGGTGTGTTGTGGAAAGTCTTGATGTTTGATTGGTTTAGTGAACTCAATTCTTTTATTTTCAGTTTAGGTTAGGCTAGGTAAAAATGAAAAATATACTTCTTCTTCATAACACTCAGACCTATGTATGTAGACCCATTGTGATGCCCATTGAGGCTTATTCCACAAAGAGAAGCATCAGATAATTTTGTTTCTCAGGCGCGGTTGCAGTGTATATCTATTCATGACGAATTGTTAGACTTTACTAAAAACAAAAAAAACACACTTATACAAAAATGACAGCTAGTTTGACAGCTATTCCCATCGGAAACCCGGCGTCTCTTAAAATTACGCTTCATTCCTGAAATTAAAAAAAAAAATTCTCTGCCTGTTGACTGTCAATGGAATCAGATTAACCAAACGTTCCTGTGGTTATCCGTAAACGTTAAACGCCATAGCTCACGCTGTGCCTGCAGGATAAGCCTGAAATCGAATCGAAATCGCTTAAAAAAAAGTTGCATACGATATACATATGTATGTATACACCTAGACAAAACCCCATTTTAACCGCCTTATTTCATGACAGCGGCCTAAGCATACAATTTTTTAGTACAAAAGTTTCAATATTTTTAAAAATACAAATACACCAGCCCCCATACCCATTGCGAATGGGCCCAATGTTGTGCCTTAAGCTCTCCCTAGTGAAGCATTATAAAAGTCATGCCGCATTTTATCGGCTAATAGGTGAAAGTGACAAATTCGACGCTAATAGAGTCATTCAATGAAAGTGAATGATATAAATAAATTTTTTTTCATTCGCTTTTTCTTCGTCTGCACAGTTTCCATTGAAGAATTCCATCATGTGCGAGGAATTTTCACTGCCACTGAGAGAAAGAGGAAATAAGGTTATGTACTGGAAAAGATGCTTTAAGTAAAAAAAAAAAAACTTGATTCGGAACTGGAACACATTTTTAAGTGCTAGTTGTTGCTGTGTTAATCTGGAATCATGTGCACAATTTTGCCGTGCTATGGGTGGTGAAAGTAGTCTACCGTAGTCATGAAGTTGAAGGTCTTCTTCTTGTACAATGCGAATATATGTACATGGGTAACAACCAGTAATGGGAGCAATGTGCATCAGGTTTCGGAGCTCTTAGTATCGAGACCAAGTCAATGTCTTGCGATGTAACAATTTTCTTCTGTGTACTCGTACATTGAATAGATTTTTATTACAAAAGGTTAGCAGTAGGTTAATTCAATTGAAATTGTATGTGTGACATAGAAATGAGAGATTAGCTAAGTTTGCTTTGTGATATGTATTGAATTGCTTCAGAAAATTCAAGGTAACTGGTTCATGGTGCAAAATAAAAGGCTACAAATATTCGTCTTCATGGATACCAAATTAATTTGTGCCAACATGTTCAGAAATGTTTTTCCTTTCGGGTCTAGTCTAAGTAACAGAAATTTAATGATGTCTAAGAAACTCATGCAAAAGCCTTTGGGTTTGGGAGGGATGGTGCAGGAATAGAATTATATCAAGATATTGTGCAACAATTTTAAACTTGGACAGCTTTCGGTAATAATTATAAAAACCTATTCATCACATTGGAACGTTAATTTTCAGTTTTCGATTACCAAAATGGTCACAGTCTACGTCGCTTATTAATGAAACAAACAGCAATGTTTTCGTTACGTAGACAATAAACCTAAAAAGAGTGTTCAGCAGGCACGTGCCAGGCAGTGTACGACAGCTACCAATGTTAGACGTCTGACATTGCTACGACTCAAAATCCACATACCATCACTTAGTACCCCTCTTCATGTGTCAAAATTGCAGACAGAATCATCGAGTAACTTTGTATTGACAACTCACGAAAATGGGCAAATTTGTGTTTTTTTTTGAACAATGGAAATATCTGTCAGTAATTTGAAACCTTTGTTGTAGAGTTTGACAAGCCATGCTCGTATTTTTTTGGATGATTTAAAAAAGTAAAAATTTCTGAAAAGCATCATGTATTATAACGTCATAATTCAAAACATAAAAGGTGCCTTTAATAGCGTGCTAACTGAAACAAAAATTTTAAAATCCCTCATAGAGCTAGGTATAAGTTAGATTAGGTAAATGGGTGCCATTATTGACAGGATTGTCAACGGCTCACTTACACCACTTACGAGTCCATTGTGCCTAATATTTAAAAAACCCTGGAAACCTAAATATCAATCCTCGACCGCTAAGTTAAACCACCCAGATAAATGTATGAATTTCAGAAGTTTGCTTAGCTCAATGTTACCTAACTCGTCCAGTTCTGAAAAGAAGTAACTGCCAAGAGCACGTCTTTTTTAATGGCCAGCGCTGGACAGTCACAAAGGAGGTGACGAACGGATTCTATTTCTTCTTTGTCCCTGCAGCTGCTACAATAGTCGTTGTCAGAACTAGGTATAGAAAGGTATCTGAATTGATATATTATTTCTATACTTAGCACTACAAATTTGCCGACAAAGGAACATCTCAGGGCGATATTATTTTATCTAGCTTTGCCAGAATAATAGCAATTAGCACCGGACACTGGCCAAAAGAAGATCATGCTGCCGAACTAGGCATCATCCCCATAATATTTACATACAGTTGTAACGTCATAACAAAAAAAAACGATGACCCACTTTATATGCGTCTCTCTGCCACTAGATAGAGCTAGTGCAAACTATCCTTCAAAGCACTTAAGAGGCCTTAAGAAAAAATAAAAGAATTAATATTTTTCTTAAATTCAATGAGATGGATTTAGAGAATCCTCAACAACACACTTCAATTGCCAGGCCATGTGAGATGTGGTATTAAAACTTTAGTGCTAATTGTGGTTGCTTTGAAATACCACTTCTATGTACTTACCTATGTATGCACACACCTGACGTCATTCTTAAAATTAAAAAAAAGATATTTGGATTTTACTCAAAGAGGTCTTTTCAACGAGGTATAGCATACCTACATATGTACATACATACGTATAAGCACAAATAAAATGTCACTTCCACCTCTCGCAGCTTCAAAATAACGGTTTCTTGCATCATACCGGCATTGTAAGCATTCAACAGTTGACTTGGTTTATAGAATAGCTAATTAAATTGGGAAATACCTAGAAGGGAAACTTATGTTCTAGTGCTTTTACTTATATCTCTCAAGACTTCGACAAAATTTGGCACGAAGGCTTGAAGTATAAGCTAAAAGAAGATTTTCCGAAATAGGTACACAAATTCCAAAATCCTACCTTTCCAACCGACTCTTCCGTGTTAAAGACGAAATAGAATGTTCAGAATTGAAGAAAATCACTGCTGGGGTTCCACAAAGAAATGTTTTTTGTCCAATTTTATTCTTACTATACACTCGAGCCGTTCGCAGACCATACGGCTACAATAACAACGCAAAATTCAGTCAAGTGCAACTGAAAAATTCTATCGAGCTTTGGATAAAATTTGTGAGTGGTGAAAAATGAGGCGTATTGTTCTTAACGAGATCAAATCAACTCATGTAAACTTACCATAAAAAAATAAACGAATGAAAATGAAGCAAAATATCTAGGAATGAAAATAGAAGCGGAACTAGATCTGCATGTCAAAAAGAAACGGGACGAGCTTGAACATAAATTCAGACAAATGTTTTGGCAACTCAGAAGACATTTTAAGCTAATCATATGCGCAGAACGTAAGTATGGATACATAATTGTATGATAATCTTTGTAAATGTTTATCAAATTAGCTCAATAAATATCAAATATCAAATTATCAAAACTGAACCTTTTAAGCCTTATGCGGACGTATGATATACAAAGTTGGGGTTGTACTAAATAGAAAAATTGCTCCATGGTATATTAGGAACTATTACTTCCGTCGAAGCCAAAATAACAAAGTCTGCTCACAAACTCTGTATTCACTTTCATTTGGTTCATGGCAAAAACGTCATACTCCAAATTCTGAAATAAACAAAGAACGAAACCATTCGAAAGCTATAAGATGTAGTCGCATGTAATTACCAGGTGTTTTTGCTTAAAATCTATGTAGCCGACCAACGCGATTATTTTTAAAACTTACACTCAAGTTGCAGTCAACAAGAAGAGAAGTGTGTAAGAATCGCATACTATTATAAGAACGTCAATCCTTATATTCATAGGGCCGATGAAGATTTTCTCCTATCCTATCCGAAAATAAAATATATATCAACGTTGTATTTGGGTTAACACTTTACATAACAACGGTAAAAATCGTGCATGCAGTTTTAGGATCTAGAAGGTGGTAATAAGCAGATGGACTTGCCCCGGACATGACGAAGACCTGGAACATGTAGTTTTTAAATGCTTAAGGTTCCTCGAAAAAAAAGCGAGAGTGGAGAGTGAAATGAGTGTGAAAACACACTGATAACCACTATACAAATCAAGGAATACAAACAATGACGGTCACGTAGATAAGACATGAACATCAGCCCTCCGAAGTGATACCTGACGAGAGTTTCGTGGGGTCATGACCTGAGCTAGCAGAGGTTAGGTTAAGGAGCAACAATGTTTGGACTATCCGGAAGCCTGGAGCGTGGTGTCTATCGAAGGTTTCCCCTCCGCTTAGCAAAAAAAAAGAAACAAATGTACTCTCGAGCGAGACCGAAAAGGTTTCGTGGTCTTTACACGGAGCCCTGAAAATGTATTTCTTCGCATAACACGGGAACTAACGATGATCCTAAGCCTCGCTATTAGTGTAGTTCTCCTCATTATTGCAAGTCATGTATACATCTTTATGATGTTTTAAGCCGTTTTCGAACTGTGAATGGAGAATTTTTCTCATGACAGTACATATTATTCTCGGATGTTTGTCACACATCCGCGAGAGGTGGGGAAGTGACAAAAACTTGTTGGTGTTTTCTGGCCAAGGTAGCCTGATTAACCTAACCTGTTCAACTTCGTGAAAATAATATGAATGCGCATACAGCAAGTCTACCAATTTAAGCGATTGGACTACATGATGCATTACCCACTCTGCTTTTATTACTTTCATTGGGTTCACTTATGTATATATGCATGTATCTACATACATATGTATATCAACCCCAAAAAAATTACGGTTGACGTCACCTCAAATAATAATTTTTTCACTCTCTGATAGGGTGACTATCCACACTGCAATTTATTTCAAAAAAATATTCTTATTTGCAAAAAAACGCTTGAATTTTTTAGCACAAAACGACAGAGAACCAAAATGTATTTCACGAGTTTGTTCTTTGTCATTTAAAAATAAACTCAAATCAACTAAGTGGGAGCAAGAAAAAAAAGAAGACCTCCAAAGAAAAAAGCGAAAAATTATTAAAATTTGGTTGCTACACCAATACAACTCAGGCCCATGTGCATTTAAGTACACAAGTCAGAACGACGTTGTTTTTTTTTCACGCCGCTATGATAAACATATGATATTCGTTTTATTTATTTTTTGCACTCTGTTTAGATAAGCACCATTTTTTATGATTAAAAAAGAAAATAAATGAAATCGAGAAAAAAAAAAAACATTTGTGGTTCAATGGAACGAGATAAAATAGGCGAAATATTTGCGAGCGAAAAATTTGGCCGTATCTAAGCACAGTCGCACGAATACATTTGAGTTTTTTTTTTGATAAAAATAAATAAAAAATACAGACAAAGTATATTTTCCTTTCAGAGGGAGAGCGAGAGGGAAGATTACAAAAGAACGAGGTCAGTGTGAATGTTTACATTTGGTGCGATATCGCGCTGTTATTGTGTTAATAGGTCTGTGACCTGATTACGCATGAAATTTGGAGCACAATACGTCTTCGATCTCATGCGGTTATTTTAGTTCTAATAGTAAAATTTTCGAGCTTTTTATTTCCATTTTTTTTTTTTTTGCGAAATTTTATGGGGGCGTTATAATATGAAAAAGAATTATGTTAAGTTATATGGTTTTCGTGATATTTACTAGAAGAAGTGGATTTATTAATTTATTTCATTAATCATCGAAATGACGATTTGAAGGAAAACAAATGTCGAACATTTTAAAGACGCAAATTTGGTCGAGAACTTCTTATGCAATAACAACGAATGTGCAAAGAAAAAGGCGTCTTAGGATAAGAACATGTATCTGAGAATTCCAAATAAAATGTTGCCATCAAGTTGCTTAAAAACAGTCTGAATAGGGATTACAAATGAAAGTAAATTAACCAAGCTGATATAGCACCCATCAAGAGAATAGCGAGAGATGTAAATGGGCGGACGAATTTATTCAATTATTCTGTTGTGATATTTGAGATTCTTTATTTAGTCCTTGAAGAATAAATTAATCCGGGTATAGGCTAGTGCCGCTAACAATGGCTAGTGCTATTTTGGTTTGTGGTCTCCTTGTGACTTGCAGGGGTGCTTCATTCGGCGATATTTAGCCTGTTTTGAAACGTAAGAAACATTCAACAGGTTTGGACAGCCAGAACAGTCCGGAACTTGTTCAAAAAGTGCAACTTTGTATTCACCAGGGTTCTGAAACGTTAAAGTCAATGGCAAAGAACCTTCAAGTATCAGAGCGACTAGTTCGCGGCGTGTTTTATAAAACCCTCCGATATAATTCCTATGCCATGAAAAGTGTTCAGTTTAATTTGGAAGAATAGAAAAAGGGTATGATCCGAGGAAGGCAACTTCTCAACCATTTGAAGCATGGGCAACAATTTCATCCAGGACAAGAAGCTGAATAGTTGGCACGATATGTGACTTAGATTCTCCCATGTGATGTACACCAAATTTCCTGCCAGTGGCGCCGTGGCTTAAGTGGTTAGTGCGTTGGATCGCTGAGCGAGAGGTTCGAGTCCCAGAAACACCAAAAAGTTTTTTCACGGTCCCACCTCTCGCGAATGTCTGACAAACGTCCGAGAGTAATAACTGTCAAGAGAAAGCTTCTCAATTTACCTTTCGGATAAGGCTCTAAAACTGTAGGTCCCTTCCAATTGTGTAAAAAATATAACACGCATAACACGAATGGTTGCGAGAAGCTAGGCCCTGGACCAAATACCTCTGTTGCGCCAAGTATTTGTTTTTTTTTTTTATTTTGTGATGGAAATTGGAGTAGTAAACAGTGAAGGTCGTGTTATGTCTCCCTTCTATTTACCTATGTCTTCGAATAAATGCTACCGGTTACATCAAGGTAGAAAAGTGAAAGCATAGAGGCTGTTGTTAAACTGTGGATAGACAGCATGAGTGTAGGGAAAAAACATATGTATTTTTGCAGAGTTCTGTGCGAGCACTCAAAGCCGCATCGACTCAGGTATGGATGGCGATCAATATCCATTCGATGTTCACATAACACCCAACTTATGGCCACGTAACTCGAAACTCACGATACCTTAAACCGTTGGATAACTTTGTGTGAAAATGTCGACAGTACCATCCAAACTCTAAAGGATGATATTCTCCAAGTAATGGCCAACGTCAACACAAACCATTGAATTCAGGCATGCTCGCGTTTCAAGTCAGAAATTAAGGTTACTTCCGATGCTGACAGTGGTTTTGTTGAATAAATATGGCCTACAAACCTACACTAATTCATGTGCTAAATAATATTCTTACAAGCATTTCTTAACATAAGTTGTGAACATTTACGTTTTAATTTCCATTTACCAGACCATTTATGAAAATATGAATGTTATTGATCCTGACGAGATGTTATACGACGACTGAAACTATTGATTGATTAAAATCACAAATTGGCGATAAGTTGATTTCGAGAAATAGAACTGTCACTTGCCCTCCAACATCAGGCTTTTTGACACCTGTTGATTGTATGTAGCGTCACTATTTTTTTTTTTTTTTTTCGAAAAACGCCTAACTGGTTCTAGAAGCATTCTAAATTGATCAAGAGCATAGGATAACAGATATAATAATATAATTTGTATTAATGAAGTCGTTGAAAGGGTGTAGCGCGTGGAATACCGAATGGCAGTATACTTAGGTCCGGTTACTTACTTACTAAACACGCGAGATATACTGCAATTAGAAGGCACGGTTTTTGCAAAATTTGCAGACAATGTTACTATATTGAGAACGGACGACATGGTCGAGGAAACTACCGCAAAATTGCAATAAACAGCGGACGGCTACACGAATTTGATATATCGTACTCAATGAGCCCCAATCTATTCATGTTAATTTAACATAAGCACAAGAAAAGTGAACGAGGTACCCTTCATAATTACTCTGAGGAAAATCCAATACGTTAACAAAGCGGAATACGTGGGAAACATCCTTGACGAGAAATTAAAATTGAAGGAACGCGTACAAAAAAGGATAAATAGAACTAGAGATCAACTGCAGAAAAATGTATTGGTTGAACGGAGATATTTCAATCTCGAAATCCATACCAAGCTGCTTCTATATGATCAGCTGTTTAAACTCAACTAAACGTATGGTACATAACTCTGGGGTTATACCTAAATTACCTCAACTGAAAGAACTGTCATACAAACTTTTGAAAATAAATTGCTAAAAGCAATCATGAAAACAGAGCTGTATTTTCGAAATCACGATAACTAAAGGCATTGAAATATAGCCTCCGCTGAAGACAATGGGATCATTATAAGGACAAAACCGTCGATTTAAGTAAAGAGAAGTCGCGCGTAACTGGCAGAAAAAATGCGCGATACAGCAAACCCTTATGTTGGATAGCCACCCGCAAAGCGTAGTGAAATTGAAACGTAAACCAGTTGTTACGGTTTATTTAGTTGTAGAACTAATTTGGTTGCAGGTACATAGGTGATTCTAGTGAATCGAAACACTACGCCTTACGCCTAGAAAAAAATATAAATATTTGGCGCAAAACCTGTTTTTTTATTCGTTTTTAGAAGCTTTCTCATGACAGTAATTAGTCTCGGATGTTTGTCAGACATTCGCGATAGGTGAGACCGTGATTCGCGTTTTTCTCCCGCTCAGTAATCCAACGCACTAGCCGCTGAGTTACGGTGCCCACAAATCGGTTGCTATTGTCGCTTTGAAAGCCAACAAAGTCTGCCTTAAATTAGTTTTTTTTTTCACGTCTGTAACACGTCAATATCCATCGTAATAACAGACACTTCAATCATAAATGCGCTAAGACTTTCAGCAAATCTATATTTGGACTCGTAACTATTAAAATTATTTCACTGTTCAATAAAAAGCAACGTGGTTGACTTATAAATAAATAACCATTTAGCAGCGTCATCCACCTCATTACCTCATTTGTTCCGATAATGAATAAGTTTATCGACCTAAATTTAACCTTGAAAATGTGCCATTGTATCGAAAGTACAAATGTATTTCTACCACAAAGTAAATAAATTTGCGAACAAAAATGCAATTTGACAATTTCTAAAAATATATAAAAAAAGAATTTAACGCCCAACAGTTGGTTGCATTAAATCACCTCGACAATCATTGAACAAAAAATATAAACTCTCATAAATAAATCACTCTTTTCCGCTGCCACTATAGCGAAAAAATGCATTAAATCGCATCCAGAAAATAACATTAAAAACCAACCAAGCAGTCAACCAGTACACAATGGTTTTTTATTTTTATTTTATAAAGCAATACAAAAAAAGAGCAGACAAACAAATTTAATTAACGCCGCCGCATGACGTGATTTTCATTTTTTCTTTTTTGTCAGAACACGATAAACACACAAAATATTCCACATACGTCACGTATGCCGCTCCCTAAAATATTGCATATCTAACCTCTAAGAGGTCATTAAATTAAGGACTTAGTCATTGTTTCTTCATTTTTTTAAATTTCTATGGTACTGTTCAGGAAAAAAAGAAATTGCACTAATTAATTTCGCGTTTGATACGCAATTACGAACAGACATTATCGCTCAGACTTGCATTCATTTTTTTTTAACATTTGCATTCATTTTGTGTCTGTGTTTGGTGCGTCACAGTAAAGATCTATCTACAGACAAAAAATGGAAAAAAGATAAATGTGAAATAAAAAGAAATTTACAAAAAAAAACGTATTTACGTGAAAACAGAGACTGACATTTAACCTTGATTTTCGCCAAGTGGCATGAACGATAAACGTACACCACAGGTAAAGGTAAAGGTCACCGCTTTCGTTCAAGGCCAACTAAAGAAATTGCTTTCAACCGGACAGCCAGGCGGATGCACGGTTAGGGGGCTGTGTGATGATTATTCTTCTCTTTGTGGCTCCGATGTTATAATTTATTATTTTTCTGATTTAATTTTTTTTGTCGTTGAAAGTTTTGTTTTTTGCTGACTTTTTTTTGTAAATTAATTTGTTGCTCTTGTTTTGAGATTTATAACGCAATTATTATTTGATTACTTACAGGGGATAAGCAGCCAGTCTCTTCACACGGATGATATCATTTCCAAAATGAGGCGAGAATTACAGAAACGGATGACTGTCAGAGTGGAGTAAACGGAATCGGAAACAGAATCAGATATACAGATTAAGTGAACAGTATTACGTAATTTTCCAGGAATACCACAGGAAATTATGAGATGGGTCATCGGTGCAAAGTGAGTTTTCATCAAGAAAGTATGTACTGCTTTTTTTGTTCTAAAATATTTACTTTGGCATAAATGCAAAGAAAAGTTAGAATATGCCTGGTTGCCTTATCTTTTGTACTCAGATCTAAGGAAATTTTCGTAACGTTGTAAAATGTTTGATTGATATTCAATGACTGCCTGTTGCTTAGGCATGATATCCTCGCTGTTTTTTTTTAGATTTGATAAGAATATCTTTGCTAGTACGGTCAGGACTTTGCATTACAAAAACAAGGATTTTGCAGTTGATCGATACATCGTAGGTGGTACATGACATTATACTGACATTCACAGAGAGATCTAGTATGCTCATATCTGTATGTACGACGATGGACTAAAAATTTCATGACATGACAAAACAAACTAGGAAACGCACAAATTACTTTTACTTTCCAATTTAAGTCTCCTTTAAACTCAACACAATTCTTCTATCTGGACTCAGAAACAATTACTCGTTTTTTTTTTTTTTAAACATTTTCTCAGGACCTCTTCATTCGTCGAAGAGAAGATATCTATCCACCCAAATTGTTTTTTTTAGGTTGGAGAACAGATGAAAGAACCACGAAGTCAGAGCAAGCGAATAGGGAGTATGTGGTAGTAATTCAAATCCACAGCTATGGATTTTAGTCACCACCACGATTTGACGCCGTGTATTCGGGCGTGCATTACTTACTTACTTATCAGGCTCCCGACCCGTCTCTGTCTGAGACAGGGTAGCCTTCGATCGATTTCAATCCCAAGCACCCTGCATCCAGTTCTCTCTGGCCTTCGCGATAGGTCTTCGTCTTCAAAGCTGAGGTTCCATGTCTTCCCGAACCTTAGGGCTGGACTTAGAAGATCCTCTTGGCTGGAGCGTTGTTGTCCATGCACTCGATGTGACCGAGCCAATGTAGTCGACGTACAAATCTTGGCCTTCTGGACTACATCCACATCTTGATATAGCTTGTAGAGTTCTCCTCCATTCGTCCTCCTCGCACAGGACCAAAAATTCGAGGAAGAATTTCGATAGAAAACGCGCAATATCTGTTCTACTATCTTGTTTGTCCAGCAATATGCGCCGTACAGCAGAATTGGCAGACTAAGCGAACTCCATAACTATCTCGAAATTAAGGCTATTAACTTAACAGTGAAGTTTAATCCTAGGTGGTGGACAGATGGTGTTTTAGCATAGGTGTTTTAGGTGTTGATAGCATATACTTGGTTTTGATCTGGTTTCGCTTAATCATCAATTGCAATGAAAGCTTCTACCACGGCACACTGGGAAGGACGAATAATGTCGATATCGTCTGCGTATCCCAGCAGCTAGACAGATCCTTCTGTGTTCAATACTACAACAGGACCATCTGCTCTAGCACAAGATTTGAGTAATCACATGATAGCGCATCACTTTGCAGAAAGCCGGTACACTTTTGGAATAATTCAGGAGAGCTACTTTCAAACTTCACAATGCATAGCGTATTCTAGAACAATTAGTTTTGACGCTTTTTCATACACGTCTGTATTCGGCTATCGACTTCTTACTGTGCTACTGTGTTTGATTTGCTTAGGAGTAAATGTTTTCTTGAGCAAGTACTTTTTTTTAACTTTTTAAAAACTGCCTTACTTTGTCTTACTCTAGCGCATTTATAAACCGAACTAAATGCAACCCAGGAATTCGAGTAAAACTTCAGTCACTCACGGCATTCTAGTAAATAAAATGGGAATTCAGAAATAAAAATATTATTGTACTATGGTGGGTTGCGAACTTTTTAATCCACACTCGCAAGGACGAAATGTGTCCCAATAAGGGCGCGGGATTTGATTTTTGGCCTAATTTTGTTTTCTATAAGGTCGGCAATCCCAAAAACTTTATATATGACATCTGTCAATGTTGCGATTAGTAAAAGAATAGTGCACTACGAGTATTATTGCTGAGCTTCATTATAAAAAAGAAGAAAGTTTTACTGAAGCAGTTCGCAAACTTCGAAATAATTTTCAGCCAAAATAATGCTTCACAACTCGAAGAGTAATTAAAGTTTCGGAGAAAAAATATTCGATTGTGAGCAATGCCACGTGTCGTAGTAGACGTTCAGTCGAAAACATAGCCGCTGTGAGAAAAAGTATTATTATTAAAACCCGAGGAACATTAATTTGCCATCGCTTATAAGAATGAAACAATTGAAGAAGCACCTTGCAGTGAATTCATTCGAAAAATCAGCGCCTCTATACCTACAAGATCCAACTGAACAAGAACTCAAACCAGATGACAAACTTAAGCGAAGAGAATTTGTTAATTGATTGATGGGAAAGTGAACCACAATTAAGATGCTACGAATAGAATCGGTCAGCAAATTCGTTTGACTTGACACGGTGTGACTTTTTTTTAAGAATTCGTATGTGCATGATAATCAACCACAAACAATTCCAAAGCTTGAGGCACTATCGAGCCACAATTATGCAACGATGCCATCGAAAATTTCAATAAGACTCATCGGGTGCTTCCATCCGACATTTTGTTGCATATTTAAGCGCAACATTTGAAAATAAAGGTATTATCACTTTTTCAATAAATTATGTGTTTTATTCAAAAACTTTATAGGAATACTCTAGATTTTATCTTCGATGTCCTTTTTGTTCTCTCTCGCCATGTCCTTTTCGTCGGAACAGTTTAAGTTGCCGTATAAGAAATTGTTTTAAATTGATATTTTTGGTAATACGTACATTCAAAAGGTCCAAAAAAAAGAGCATCAGGCAGTGTCAAATCAATTTTTCTTGTAAGGGCTTGGAACAGGAGGTATGTACAGTACACGGCAATGTGGACGATTAATTAGGTAGAGGCTTTAATAGGGGCACATCAGAAAGAATAATGAAGCTAATGAAGAGTTATGGACAATGAAATAGGGTCACAAGCTATTTTGTGTAACATACTTACAAAAGTCTGCACATTCATTGTTTTTTTTTTATTAATTTAATCATTGGATTTCAAGTTTAAATATAGAGCTTTGAAATTCAAGAAAAAAAAAACTGAACGAAATCATTGAGTAAACTTAAAAAATTAAAAACATAATAAATAAGACTCTTGTTAAAGGACAACAAAATTACCCTATTTTCAACATCAACTTCTAAATAGTTAATAAACAATCAATGATACTTGTCAGCAAATATAAAAAAAAAAATAATTTGTACTTAGTATTTTGCCAAATAGCCACTTTGATCCAATATAGCCTTACATCTTGGGGGAAGTAAGTCTACCCACGTCCTGCAAGTACTTTTGATATATACCAAGCCGACTGTATTTTTGCCACGACTCTGCCTTAGTTTTTTGGTTTTATGAACCCAAGTTGTTTCTTAACAATCCCCCATAAATCCTTGAGTGTGTTTAGGTCGGGGGATTGAACAGGCCAAGTCATGAGATGTACTCCGTTTTCAGAAAACCACTACTTGGCTAGACTTGAAGTGTGTTTCGTGTCATTGTCTTGCTGGAATTCCCAAAACAGTGGCATTTCCCCCTCGGCATAAGGCAGCAAAAATCATCGATAAGAATGTGAGCGTGTCCATCGTTCCTTTGATCCAAAAAAAAGGCCCGACTCTATACAACGAGAAGCAGCCCCATATCATTACATTACCTCCACCATGTCTGAAGTCCTTAGTGGTATAGGGCGGACTTAACTCGGTATTTTTAGGCATCCGTACCCAAGGCCTGCCAGCGTTGTTAATCATATTTATTTTCGACTCGCCAAACCAAAGGACTTCACGCCACTTCTACCCATTAACCGGCCAATCCCAATTCAAGTTAGCGAAATCTAATAATACTCTGTTTTCTTTGTCTTTTTGGTAGAAATTCGCAAGAAGTGGCAATGCTGATTGTTTCCACCAATCGTCTTCTTACCATCTGGCGCTCCTAATTCGAACTGAATTACTGCAGCTGATTTAAAAGAATCTTGAGAAGGGAGAAGTTTGATGCAATCGTCCTCTTTGATGCAATCTGTGGGTTTTGGTGCAACAGAGCAGTAAGAATAAAAATAAAGTTTTAAGACTTGCTGATGGTTTTAGCAACATTGCATTGGCTTTGACCTTTGTCTCCTAACTCGTGAATAATGTTGCGTTCCTCGTCAGAACACTGTCTTGCACATTTTTTCAGTGTTTTTTTCGTAAAGTTAAACTAAACTGTTACACTTTGTTTGATATTTAAAACCTTAAACAAAATACATACTTAGAATTTTATGAAAATTTATTTAAATATTTTAATAAAATAAATTTTTTTTTAAATATTTTTAATGTTGACCCTTTTTTTTGAGAATTGATTACGTGAACTTAAAACCTTGATGTTGACTTCATGATGAAACTGTTCAAAACTGTACGATTGATATCTGAAAACCGAATGGAGGCCGAATATCGTCAGTGGATTCTAAAAGAGAATACTTATACAAAACACCAATATCATCTCTTTATGTCCTGGAAAAAAGAAGATTGTGTAACAATTTCGGACCGACTATCGCAGAGTCCAGATAAGAACCTATCTGAAAATGTAAGCTGAATAGTGAAGAATAAGCTCGAAGAGAAAATAATAAATTCTACACGGTAGATTTGTTTAGGTCCATAAACGAGGTTTCTAGGTAGGTTGCAGGGCTCCATTAAATTCTGCTACTTATTGTCGACAGAGAGCTCTGTAAAACATTACTTACTGCCATCGTAAGGAGTAGTGGTGATAGTATGCAACCTTGCCGAACGCCGCTTCGGATTTAAAATTCTTTCAGTAACGCACCTCTTCCCAACACCATCCACTCAAGTTTACCTCGGAGGATAATGATTTTCATGGATCAAAGATGCCATTGCATCGGGAAAAGGTTTATTTTGCGTGTTATCCTTTTAGCAAAAATGGACGGGACATTTTGTTAAATGATGAATCTCATAAAAGGAATTGCGAAGCTTCTCATGATAGTTACTACTGTCGGATACATGTTAGACATTAACGAGTGGTTTATTCAAAACTAGGCCTCTCGCTAAGTAGTGAAAATCTTTTGTTTTGAGTATTTTAAGAACCAATCCATTATTTAAAATACTCAAAACAGACTTGAACTTCTTGTTCAAGCATTTTTGCATTTGTAGGAGATTTCAAGTGGACACTTTAGACCTTTGAAATTAAAAATCATCGGTGGTGTCACGTCACGAGTAATATTGATAAGTACACGGTCATTTTTTGTCAATTTAGCTAAGACAATTTCTCAGATTTCCTTGTTCTCTCAGCGAAGCCTAAATGATTTTAATAATTCCCCTGAACGAATGGAATATGGCAATCAAATTATTTCCATCGAATTCAAAATACTTCCCATTTTAACCAAAAATAAATGTTTAACCATCCTTTGCTCCAAAGTTTATTTTTATGATGGGAACCATTCATAAATGTTATCATCTAGTTACTACCTACTAAGGTATAAAAAAAAACAAATTTAAGAAAACACCCCTCCAAAAAAAAAGATCAAGAAGAAGACGAGAAGCCGTCAAGAGTATACTCGTGCAAATTATAAGCCCATTACTCAGCACAAAATAGAATAAAAAGAAATAACAAAAAATTAAAGACTCTTCCTAGAAGAGATTATGTGTTCACATACTTGCCGCATGTGTATCTTTCTAATGCTCCATCAGCAACAGCGCGGCGTACAAAATTAGATGTCGTCACGCATGTCGGGCCAAAAGCCAAGCATAGAGTAGTTCACAAAGCCTCGTTTCCTTTGCCGTGGCACAATAATAACCCAAGCGCGCGGATCAGCCATTGTAACGATTCTTCGGTGGAGTTTGTGCCTTTAGGCCAGAATAGGCACTTGGCAAGCTAGTCACTCTGTTCATTGTTATGTGATTGTACTTTGTAAGCCTAATTAGGATCCGGTTTTTTTCGGCAGGCTTGCTTTTCCATATACACATACATATATGCGTGCGTCGTAATTATTGTGTGAATCAGACATTTGGCAGGAAGATTTTGCGAAATGTAAACAAGTCAAGTGAAGCTTAATTGGAGCGATATATCAGATTCGGTTGCTAGCCTATAATCTTCAATCTAACGAGATGCTGAAAGAACATACGAGTATCTACCTGAGTTGTAAGGCTGATTTGTTGCTTCACATACCAAATTTGTGAGTGAGGCTTATAAATAAGAATTTTAGCAAATGTTTGAATATTGCTTGAGGCAGTTAGTTTAAATTTGAATTCTCAATTTAATTTTTTTTTATTACACTGTACGAGTATAATGAAGATGTGCCTTCTAATGCGAAATCAAGCCTCGTTTCGAAGTGTATTTGAATTGAAATAGGTTTTTGGATGTGGTTAAGCCTGACTTTATCTAAATTATTAATACACTACGTTACAAACTATGACGCAATAAAAATGAAAATTGCCGAAAGGCAACATTAAGTCTCTGAAATTAGAAATATCGGTCTGCCTTGCAAAAAAGGGGACCATTCGCTCGTGTACGTCACCCTTTTCAACTTTCCACATTAACTGGAACGTACATCTGCTACCATAGATTGGTATATGTAGATAACCAGATGTTAACCTTCATTTTAAGATCGAAGGCTAGAAGCAATAGAAAAAAGGCGTGACAACCTTAATTTAAATTCAAATATAAACGCTTTCTGCAGAAAGAATTTTGGGGTGATTAGACGAAGTCATTACCAATTAATTGCACCTGCTTCCTACAGTCGTTGTATTACTCATGTGGCTTCTATTAGACATGACAAGGAAACTCACGCAGTGTTGACCGTAAGACCCATTATTTTTATTTATTTTTTCAATTTCCGTTGAAGGCATCAAGACATTTTATGGAACAGCTTTCGAAATAGGGAGGAACGATTCTCACTAACTCTATCACTCAAATAGGAAGAATTTACACCCACTGATAGAACAGAGTTCTTGACAAAAAAATGTTTTCATGAAAAATAGCAGCCGTGGTGGAAGAGGATTTCGTGTATGTGTGTAGCTGCTCCCCGTACTAAACTTTAAGCAACTGACTGTATGGAGTGCACGGGTGCTAGATTTACATCCCCTTAATACTTATATCAGCATTATTAAAGCAATCTATCGCCTTGGATGGGACAGCTTTAGGTATTACCCTAGTCTCATGGATATATCGCCTGAACAATAACAATGGAACTTCAGCTGCCGTGCAAATTCAAATCAACTTTTTTGTGTTTCGGACTTACTTTGGCCAGGCTCCGTCCTGTCGAATTTTCATGGATGGCTCCAAAAGCAGTCAAGGGTCTGGTGCTGCTGGAGAACGACAATATAAGACTTCACTATTCTTTAGGCCCGTGTTCAAATGTTTTTCAAGTGGAGACCTGTGATATCCTAATGGCAAGGTCGATTGTTCGCAATATCTGTGTCTGACGCAGGTCTTGCTTAAATTTTTAACCAGTTCAAAAATAGTCTTATAATTTAAAAACTCCTTAAATTTGGTCGCAAGGCTTAGCTCTTTGGCTTTTGTCTGAGTCTAAGGTCATACTGAGGTTTCTGGGGATGAGATCTTCGGTAAGATTGACTCAGAGTACAATTGTCGGTGACCCAGGATGCAGGCAGACTAAACGGATGCTCCCTTCCGTCTTTAAGAAATCAGTGACACTCTTTGCCTTTCAAGAGAAAAAGCTGCAGACAAGTTTATGGCATTTAAGCGGGACTCTTTCGCTTAGTACTTCAACGATGCAAGTATAACTGACACTGCAATCTGCGCAACTTATGGATTGTTTACTCTGTGATTGTTTTGACTTCGCTCGTATCAGATGGTAAATTTGCGATGCTGATGCCATCACAGAAATGCCTACTTGACTTCTTTCAAAAGACGATAAAAATCCATTAAAATGGGTAAAAACAATGAACCAACTGTGTTTGAGTGTTCCGGTGGGGTTTTACATATAGCTGCCGACAAAAAAAAAGGTATTTGGACCCTCTGCTGGGTTCACTCAGGTCTGAAGTTTGTCGATGAAGAATGCACAGCGGAGAGTGGTCTTTGTTCACTCGACATGCCTGGGCAGCCGGGACATTTTTTTTTTAATCGTTGGCAGCTCTTTCTTGTTTGACACTCAGGGTTTGAATCCTGCGGCTATGAAATAGTCAAATTTCTGTGTGAATTTTGCGCATTCGGAACTTATAGTACTACTTATCACTATAATGCGAGCTTCTGTTATCTGTTGCCGGGTTGTGGAGACTATACTTTACAACTAGCCCTCTGGAGACATTCTCATTAACAATTTTAGCTTTAAATGGCCGAAGTACGATTTTGATATTATTCTTTGACCAGTGTTTCAGGAACTCGATGCCAACTGAGTTTTCTGACTGCAAGAATTATCTCATTCGAAAGTAATAGTTTCTATAGGAGGAGGGAAATGTTTGCGGGCTTCGATGAATTGTGCGAATGTGGGATATGTTAGGAATGTCAACCCTCAGCTGGACTAGATCATGATATCGAAGAGTGTCACGATCGAGATAGTATGTGGAGATTTCACAAGAACAACAGACAGAACAGATAGCCGATTTTAAGCCCGAAAAAAAAATATTCGAGAGCTTGACATTGTAAGAAAAATCTTAAGCTATACAAAAAATAGCTGAATACCTGAAGAGCAAGTCAGTAAACATATTAAATGGGGTTAGTGGAGTTATTTAACGTTCTTTTAAGTTTAAGAAATACATCATAGATACATAGAAGAATATAAAAGTACATATGCGACACTTCGTCCAAATAAAAGTTGATTCATAATCACTGTACCAAGCCAATTGAATTTTTCACCGAGATACCATTCAGTTTCCTCGGCACGCAATCTTCATCATAGTTCGACATATTACAGATATTAACAGATATTAACCTCCGTAATACCCCTTTTAAGGTACTTTGCAACTCTGGGCCCAATGAAGGCCTAAATGAAAAGCGAAAGTTCGCTCTCTATAACCAACCAGCCATGACAGGATTAAATGCTTCTCTATCTTCCATTTTTAGGATGGCTAATTCCATACATCAACATGCCATAGGTTCTGTTTATTCCATAATCTATTAGATTACACCCACATGGACAGGTGATTCCTCAACACGTGATTCTAGGCTGTTTAATGGCGCTCCATATGCCAATTAATTTCGGGTATTTTGGGCATCCTTCTCTTCAGATTAGCCTGTAATACTAACATCTCTGTGATCTGACATTGCCGTTCGGTCCATTGCCTTCCATTTGAAACGCTCTTTAGCATCCTGTTAGATTGATCATTTCTATTCATCTTGCATCCACGAAGGTCGATTCTGAACCGCTGTGGATCCAGACTAAACCACCACAAATTCAAGTGACGCATTTCATCCGCAGTGATCATTGTAAGCAATTACTGGAAACCTTTAGGTGAGGGTTAAACCCCTTCGCTATGAGCCTGACTCAGAAGATCAAATTTGATCTTTCAATTCAAGGTCATCTATCTACCCTTCCAACATCCCAAATCTTCCTTTTTTCTTATATTATTTGAATCCTTTCTATTTTCTGATCACCCTGTTAACGCATCATTTTTTCCTTTTTCTTTAATATCCAATTACTTGACAGCTGTTCTACTACAAAATTGGAGTTCAAGAAGAAGTCAATGAAAATAAAAAAAATTAAAAAAAATATTCAACACCGTAAATTGGCATGCTTTTCGATATTAGATGTTTCATCGTAAACATATGTACACGACGATTTGGCTTTTTTACGGAGAACGTCTGCTTGTATCGTGGTTTGTTTACTTGTGTGAAACGAAGTCATAAGCGGAAGTTAATTTTCTTGATTTGTATTAACAAACAAACTTAGAACACAAACTTGATGATACTCACATACAAATTAGAAAAAAAAAAAAGATGTATTTTGAATTTCTTAGATTGATTAATTACATAATTAATATTAATTTAAAAGTTCTACGACCTTAAGCATTGATAAGTCCAAATATTTGTTCTTGGGAATCGTAATTATAAAAGGCCTACGGTATACATAAGTTTTAGGTAATTTGCCTTCAATTATTGGCAATCAGGTTATTATTCTCGATATGGAAGTCTCAGAATTCGTACGAAAAATACGTACATATTTTCAAGAATGTGGACAATGAGCAGATAGAATACTTTAAACTGAAAATAAACCAAAACTACTTAAGACTCATATGCCCACAGACAGGGACAAAAAATTGAAAATTTTCAAAATACTCTGCATGTTTTTCAAACCAATTTTAAACCGATTTTTTTAAAAAAAAAGTTTATTGTTATTTAAAAAATGACAGTATTAAGCCTTAAAGATGCTAGGGGACACATAGAACTAAGGGCTGAACAAGTCTTGAATAGGAAGTAAAATTGAGGATTTGATTAATCCAGGTGATATCCACGGTGACTCCATAGCATAAACGACTGCTCGGCTAACATTATATGTACATATGTAGATACATACACATACATATGTACATATGTATATTCGTTACTTTTCTGACGACATTATTTTCCTCAGCAACTCTTGCACACTTGTGGAAATTCAGACTATCTCTTAAAGCAACACTCTACGGATTCCACCACAAGATCACAGTCATCAACGAAGATGTGTGACTTCTTTTACATAGTTTCCATTCATATTATATACATAGGTAATGTTAGGAAAACACAAGCCAAAAAAATGTGCACAAACCATGTGAGTTAATTTTTTTTCGGAATGGAATTTAATATCTTGTCCCAAGCATATTCTGGTTGAACAAAGATTGTGATCAATCCGCTGTCACCAACGACGAGCCTGAGCAGAGGACTGATAGCTTCATCAGCTTGCGAAATATGAATGTAGATGCAATCTGACTATAGAAACCGATAAATCAAACACAGCGCAATTGAGCTATCGAGTATCAGGACACTGCAGACAGCCATAGCCGAGGTAACTTTCAGCCTTTTGCTAATGGGTGCATCCACAAACCTGCTTCATCTAGAAATTAAGTGACTGTTGCGTTTTGCAAAGCACACTGGTAGGTTTGAAGTGCGGACAATACAAATCACATAAGGGGTATTGCTACTGTTTCGCATGGGGTGGGCCAATGATCTCTCACGGACTGGGTGCTATTCAATGATGGACAGTCCCGTACAAATACAATACAAGCCCAGAGACCATCTATGCTAATCTGCAGGTGGTCTTAGACATAATCGACGAATGGTTCAATAAGAGTTGACTTTCTTTCAATCCATTAAAAAATTAGATTATTCTCAGTCTAACTCAGCCAGTGCTTAAGGGCGTCACTTTCCCTATCTCCAATGAATCCAAATTTCTAAGACGAGGGGCTTACTACCGAAAAAGGTCCTGTAATATTTACTGCCATGATAAAGTGCGGAAAGAGTGCCGGCCAAATATTTGTCTGGAGTAGAGGACAGACCAAGAAGTAGTCCTCCGCGCGTCGTCCGTACGAGTGTGGTATCAAAAGCAGTGCGTCAACGCATTCGAAGAAATCCCCTTATAGGAAACAGATAATCATGTCCAAGGAATTGGATATATCAACCAGATCCACGTCTAGGCTGATCAGGTATGATCTGCATATGAAAGCCTATCATCGGTCCACGAGTCATCTTTTAATTCCTCAATAGAAAAAATTAGACTCGAAAGATGCAAGCGACTTCTGCAGTGGCACGCAGGCAATGGCCATGAAATCCTTCTGTTTACGGATGAGAAAATTTTTACCGTGGAAGAAGTTTTCAGCAAACAAATTTATGCTACATCATCTAAGGAAGCGAAAAAAGTCGTTCCGGCTTCCGTAATGGTTTGGTGTAGTTTCTCACCACGGTGTCACATCCCCCATTTCTGCAAAAAAAAGGCGTGAAAACTAGTGCACAAGTTTACCAACAAGATGTGCTACAGGGTGTTGTGAAAGGTTTGGTCATTATTAATGGCTTTATAGCAGCAGAAGATTGGCGGTCGGGCAGTCCAGATTTGAATCCGCTGGATTACGGTTTGTGGTCAGAATTGGACAACATGGTCTGCAAGACTCCTCACAGAAACTTGGAAAGCCTCAGAGCAACATTGACCACAGCAGCGTCAACGATGTCCAGGGAAACCGTGCGTTTCCGTGCCCAATGGCAACAAGGTATTTCAAGTGAATACAATTTTTTTTAAAAATCAATATTGTGGTCTAATAAATGAAACAATATTGAACGCAAAATGTTTACTCATTTGTTTTTTTATGGCGTTTTATATTTGTAACAGAATTTATAGCAGGACTAGGTACATTGAGCTAATTTTGAGAATTTCAAACCTACCCTTACCTTACCTTACCCTCTTTTTTTCTCGTACAAACAACAATATTTTCTCAGCAGATATTTTATTTTACCTGCACAATCAGCCCGATGCCGACTTGTTTACTGCACATTTTTGACGTTTACGAACGCACTAGATTACTGTCGGCAAGACCAATTTATATTTCGCTTTATGAACGCAGGGGAGATCTTCGTTAATCAGACGTCTACGAACTTACTACATCTCTACTTTCCCAAGACTTTAGGTAGACAATCAAATTATCACAGACAAAGAAACAATGCATCTTCTTAGAGAAGGTCACTAGATGGGCAGTTCGGTGTGGTTTCCCTTCCTCCCTGCGAGATTTAGGTGTTACCTGTGATGGGGAATTTAACTTCCGTTCCCATATTGACAACATTATAAGCAGAGCCAATTCTGCTCTTGGCTTTGTAAAACGTTGGTCCAAGGAATTCTCTGGCCCCTATGTCACTAAATCACTTTACGTAACCTTCGTCAGACCTATCCTCGAATATGCCACCCCCAGTTTGGTCGCCTCACTACGATGCCCACATCCGACGTATTGAAGCCGTCCAAGGCAGATTTATTCGTTTCGCCCTACGCGGTCTTCCTTGGGTTGATAGATACAATTTATCTCCCTACTCTGATCGTTTAAAACTGATCAATCTTCAGTCTCTTGAAAATCGTCGCGGAATTGCCGATTTACTCTTCCTTCATCAGCTAATCACTGGTCAGACTGATTGCCCCGCGCTCCTTCAACTGATTTCATTTAACACAAATCCCCGAAACCTAAGATCCATTCCCCTCTTCCGTCTCACTTCTCATCGTACAAATTTATCGTTATAATGCACCCCTATTTAGAATGTTGCGCCTAGCCAACAATAGAGGAATCACCTTTGACTTCCACTCCACTATAAGCATCCTCCGTAACAATCTTAAGCATCGCTCCAATTCCGCCTTGCCATGTCTCGTTTTTACCACTCTATCACCCCTTTCCTCTACGCTTCTCTCCTTAGCTTTTAAGATTATTTTAGTTTATAAGGCTCTAGTTTGTAAGATTAGTTTGTGTAAGTTCTTGGCTTGTATTAAGCTTAATAAATAAATAAACCCCCACAAAACTGAACTAGTACTCTTCTCAAGGAAATATAAAATTCCGCTAATCCGGAGGGTCTTAATGGTACCAGCTTAACTTTCTCCGATACAGCAAAATATTTGGGCCTTATCCTGGATAGGAAGCTAAGTTGGAAACCTAATATTCAAGAAAGAGCAAAGAAAGCCACAGTAGCACTTTTCTCTTGCAAGAAAGCCATTGGGAATAAATGGGGTTTACAACCTCGAATTACTCACTGGCTCTACATCCCGGTAGACCGATATTCACATACGGGTCTGGTGGACAACCTTAGAAAAAGCTATAAATCGCGATTATCTAAGTAAGGTCCAACGTACAGCTTGTCTTGTATAAGCGGAGCACTTTCTACAACTCCCTCTGCGGCACTGGACATTATGTACTATCTGACACCCCTCGATATATTTAGCAAGCAAATGGCAGCGATTGCAGCCGTTCGCCTTGAAGGCAGAATTAATGGCGATCAAAGAAGCCCTATCTTGGCTTAAGAAAAACGTGATGTCTGTTAGATTTATCCGCATCTTTTCAGACAGGCAAGCAGCAATCAAATCTCTGGAATCGACCTCTTGTGGAGATGGCTGAGCAGTTGAATATTCACTTGTGTTGGGTGCCGGAGCATAAAGACATTCCAGGGAATTGTAAGGCCGCTGAACTCGCCAGAATAGAAACAACTAAGTAAAAGTACGTAAATATCATGTACATATATACATACATATGTACATACATACTTATACCATAAATACCATAAAACTAGAAAATATGAAACAATTTCAAGTTGTAAAGTCTCCGCCTACATATGCATTCCTATACGAATAGGAATTATTCAGTACCTACTATCGACTAGTATCAAATCATAATAAAGCCGTCTTGTCCTGGTCCTTAGAGATGCCAGTATCTGCCGTATCATAATGCAATCTTTAGTTGATCCACCATACCGTTGCCAAGCAATCTGAAGCAGGCACACCCTGTGTGTACTGATGCATGCCTTGGACAGGTTGTCTCTGGATCTTTACATGAGTTTCCTGTATAGCAACCTTCATCCGTTTTTTTTTTTTTTTGCACACTTCATTTGCAGATGAAGTTGCACGCTTTTTAATTTGAAAAAAAAAAGAACAAGCAGAAAAAGAGAAAAAAAAAAAACAGCAATCCCTTGCACATTATTCGCACTCACACATGAGCTTCGACAAATTTTCAAGGACAGCGTTTATTTTTGTGTCGCCTTCTTTCCGTTCTGCTTCTTGGTTTTTGTGCGGAATTTGGCAGGAAAAAAAAAATTACTCACACACAAAGGTTTTTGTTTATGCGTTTCTTAAATTTTTGCTTTTTTTTATGGCTCCGCATATGTATGTATGTATGCATAAGCCACAACGGCATGACTATACATACGTATGCAAGGTTTGAGCAAGGATATCCACTGCACGTGTAACACACAAATGCGCTTGATCTGTCAAACGGGGTCTCCGCGACGAACAGGGATGTGCTTTGTTTTCATCGTCGTCGCCGACACCCTCAGAAAGAAGTACGCGGAAGAGGGCGAGGACGCATGTTCTGCATCATGTGTGTGTGGAATTTTCATGTTCAAGGTCATGGGAGATTTTTGCTTGACTTGTTTACAAAAATATCCCTTTCCATTCCTTACGTTTTTTTTTTATTTAGTTTGCTTCCCTGGTCATGTGTTTGTATTCCAAATAAAAGTCCATGTCGCCGTCGGAGTTGTTACCGCGCCGCTGAGTTTTGTTGCTTTTAGTTTCTAGGTCGCGTCATCGTCGGACTCAATCGAGTAAAAATAAGACTCACTCACACATTCAGGCACAGCGTGAACTGTAAAGGGAGCATGGAAGGAACTCAAAATTCAAAGGGTTTCTTTAGTTTTTGTCGAAAGGGAAATTCGAACCAGTTGTTAAATTTTTTTTAACTTTCGCCTTGACATTGGTGCAGATGCATTTGGCAAGGATTCAGGAAATGCATGTACGATCCGTCAGGAGATTATAAACCCCTAAGAATCCATTCAACCAAGTACAAATGCCGGACTTTTGTTGTTGTTGATTTCTTAATTTTTTTTATCTTTTTTTTGTCATTTCGAGGACATTCGAGCTAAAATTGCAGTATGATTGGACTAAACGCACACGTATACAAAGGCAGAGTGTATAGTAGAGAAGAAACTTTTGTACATATATGTGGTTATCCGAAGAGCCGTGCTTATGCATTCTGTATTAAGTGTCCGTGTCCTTGGCCATGAATGTTCCAGACGGCAATTATGAAACAGGTTCAGGTTTTCTATTCACATTCTCAACTACTGACCGACTAACGATTTACTCCTGCTGCCATTGCTTGTCTTCTTCTTTAGCTTAATTTTTTTTTTTTGATTTTGAGATACTTTTTCGTAAAAATAAAAAGTGAAGAAGTATAGTTGGCAATGTGTATTTGGTGAGGGATACATATTTTTTTTTTAACAATTTAGTTGTGTATGCGTTGTGCATTTGAAATTAGAAAGAAGAGAACTGGTTGGTGGGATTTTTTTTGGTTATTCTTTTAGGTTTGGATGTCGCGTCGTTGGAGGTTATGGATGGCGTCTTATTTCCTGTTCTTTTGAAATCATTGCATAGATATTATTTTTTTCCGATTCTTAAAAAAAGGACTTATATTTCTGAAATATTATCAGCAACTGAATTCGTTTAATAATCGCTTGCATACATACTTATGTTCATACATACATGTGTACATACGTACATATCGATGTATATATGTATTTATATGTTACATTTTTGTGTGTTACAGTTAGCTTACATATATGTATGTACATCATGCCGCTATCAACTACTGCAAAAATTGCTTTAGAAAAATTATTTAAATCTAAGAAACTACAACAGCAAAATAGCATACATAGGTACATACATAAGTAGGTATGTACATGCGTACATATTTTGATTTGTAACGAACAAAAAAAAATTCTAAAATCTGGATTAAATACGGACCTGAAAATACAAAAAAAAAAAATTAAATCTAAGTTAAGAGGACGATTTGAGTGGTCAATAAAATAGTGCCAATTTACTTTTTATGAGAAAAAATAAAAGAAATTAAGGAAATTTTCCATAGTAGGAAAAGCATCCCCAAATCATGAACAGTTTTGCTCTCATCGGTCCACATTATATTCCTCGACTTCTCAGGCGATCAAGAAAATTGCGCTTTGCGCAAAATGCAACTTTTTAGATGTGTGGATTTTCTTGAGAAGTGGAACCTTTTGTGGACTGCGAGCATTCAGATTGTTTTCCCTCAGGTGTCTTCTAATAGTGTGAATACCACATGTCGGTTTAACTCTTGGAAAATCTGGGTACCTGCTGAAAATAGATGCGTCGTAGAATACCTTACAACACGTTTCACCATTGACGAATGCAAAATTATCTTTCGGCAGCGTGTTTCAAACTTTTATCTATATATCATCGGATTACTCATCATTTTGCGGAACATCCCAGGAGCTCTTCAATTTCTTTGTAGGTTTTCCCGTCTTTTCTAGACGATTGAATTAACTCGCGCCATTTTCATAGAACAAAAAAACACTTTTTATACAGAAAACTAATACGCACTGCTATTATTCTGCTCGCAGCTGTATATGTACATATGTACCTATATTAAACCCTGCGTACGTACATATGTACATATGTATGTGACCTTTGCTGCATATTTTTTAACAGAAGTTATTATTTCTTAATTCAGGTTAGTTAAAAACTGCTATCTCTCAATAACTATCCAGTTCTTTTGCTTAAAGCTATTTTCTTTAAAAGGTCACACATTTGTATATACATATGTACATACATATCTAGGAACTTACTTTTCTCCAACATTTCTCAAGCCTATTTTTATTCCGCACAGAAATACCGTCTAAAGAAAATGAGTTCTCTAGTCATCCCATTCAAACAAGTTTATACTTTATATCTGTATGTACTTTAAATATGTATCTACTGAAAAATTACGCACCTGCACGCACGCAACCACATAACCAACCAACCAATCGACAACCAAGCGATATCTTTAGTTCTTAAGAACATTTGCTCCACATCTACATCTCAAGGTTAACCACTACCATCTGTTCTCTCATGCAATTCACTTTGAATCTCAACCCAACGATACGAATACATGTGTGTAGTGGATGGTGGATATAAAGAACCCCCTGCCATTTCCAGAAGAGCTTATGCTTATACTCGTACTATGCACATTCGGAACGCCAGGCACGATTATTTCGCTCAACAACACACAGACGGTGCAGTTCAAATGGAGTCAAAAAGAAATGAAAATGGAAATATTACTTAAGACTCGGTCGTCGTTGACGTTTTTCCTGCTACAAGACAATTAAACCGGCTCTCTGACACTTATTAATTGGGGTCATTCGATTTGCGACAATTATGTACTACTGTTGTTGCATGACATTTTTTTTTTTTTATTTCTATGGGTGAATATGACCGCCAGCATGTGATGAAAGTCTGAGTTGGAAGACTTTTGAATGTTGTAAACGTATTTTGAAAAATTGCAATCGCTTCAGATTGATTTGCGGTGTACTCCACTGATCCGGTCGTAATGGAGCATGTTTACAGGCACTAATGGTGAGATTTGAGTGCAAAAGATACTTATTAAGCTTGTCTATCTGTGAGATGTAGGAGTGTAGATTACGATCCACTTGATCTCTAATGCTATCCATTAATCGCAAGTGACTAACAATTTGTTACTAACAAGTGTTAAGAAGCCATATCCTTAAAACTAACATACATGCGAGTTTAATTTAACATGGAAACTAAACTTCACTTAATCATTTTTTTAAACGTCAACTTATTTTTTACAGATGATCCTTGTGTTACTTTTTCCCTTTTTAAGGCAGAAATTCTGAGAAAATGGCTAAAAATAAAACTAAAGTCAGTGGAAAGGAAGAAAACACAATCATGAGTGGCTGCAAGAATATAGGGCACATACGGTAAAGGAGTAAAACGAGATATAAACAAGCAAAAGAGAAATGAAGAAAATTATAATGTTTTGCACATGGAATTGGATACTAATTGAAGGGATACATGCATGGGTGTATTTCCAGTTTATCGCTGAGTGGTATTAAATGAATAAGTGGTTAATAAAGAAGAGAACGTAGTTTTAATGGGTGTGGAAGTGAAATTTTAGTTCGAAATGCAAGTTTATTACTTTCCCTATTAGCTACAATCCACGAGTGGTGTAGTACAATCAGTGGAGAGGTATGTACATATACAATCTTCACTCACAAGCTTATTCATCGCTATGTTTTCAGAAATTTACACGAGGGTTTCTTTTGAACCCAAACAAACGATAAGATGGAGTTACCAAAAATTGAGTGAAACAAGGCGTAGAAAGTACTTATAATTCAATTTGACGGTTCTTTTGCTGTTTATTAGGATCATAAGCATTTAACCGACTTGAACAGATTTAATTTAATGATCTCGTTCTATAAATAATTTGTATGTCTCGTCGTTAACGTAGTAAAGGGGGCACTCTGATCGGAATATTATTATTAATTTGATTAAATAGAACGTGTCAGATGTTGCTGCCGATTGCATCAAGGTACTTAACCAGTATCGTGCAGTGAATTGGAGCAATGCATCTTCCTTTTAACTCTCAAATTTTGGATTTGCCTATTCAAGATCGACAGAAAGTCAATGGAAGACGATTGTCGTAGTGCACGACCGATCGAGGAGATTGGTGATGAAATCGTCAAAAAAGTTGAAGACATTCTCGCGGAGAACAATCGTTTACGAAAATGCTATTGGCAGAGATGCTGAACATTTTAACTGAAAGTGTATTGCGGTTCTTGCACGAAAAATTGGACACGAACAAGGTCAGTTGCCCAGCATGCTGACAGTCGAAAAAAAAGCATGTGATTGAGTTTCTCGATATGTGCAAAACCGATCCGAACAAATAGCATTGTGACCAGTGATGAGACTTATGCAGATTCAAAACTATGACTCCGAAACAAAACATCTGATGGCAGCGACAAGGAAACCGTGCCCCATCAATATCAAGTTCAAGATTATGGTCTCGATTTTCTGGCATGCGGAGGAAATATTACTGATTGATTATTTGCCACACAAAACCACTATTACGGGCGCCAACTATGACAAACTTATTGAAAAATTGCGCGACAACAGCCTTCAGAAAAGACGTGAACTTATCCAGAGTGCTATGCACTTTAGAGGCCGCAACTTGCATAGGCTGCATTTAAAAATGGTTGCTTCCACGTGATCATCCACTAACCTCATTCTCTAGATCTGGACCCCAGCAATTTATTTTTATTGCTGATCCTGAAGAAAGAGCTCAAACTATGTATTTTGAGGGTATAGGTTTAGACTATGTTTTTCAAGGAATTGCAAAATTGAAGCAGCTATTTGTAAACTGCGTTGAGGCGCGAGGAGATTATGTCGAAAAATAATAAATGTACTGGCTGAAATGTAATGCAATATCTGTCAAGGATATTACCATCTTCGCTTACAGTCAAGCGACTATCAAGCCTCTAAAATTGTGCTCCCTTACTTCAAAGGTCGCCTAAGTTGCCGTTCATCTTTGGAGGCGATAAGGAAGCAGTTCAACTTTCATATCTGCTCTTAGAAATGATAAAACCTGGGTATGTCATTCGCTACAATTTTTTTTCAATGACCTCAGCGAACTGGCGTCCACAAACGTCACGGGCTTCCTCCACTTCATTTAAAGCTCCGGCTGGTTTGATTAGTCCCAGGGTAGCCAAGGGGAATTTGATTGATGGTATTACAAAAGTATGTAATCCCTGGCCACCAACCCTCATTAAGCATAATAGCTAGAGGAGTGATTCCGCGCAGGAAATGGTTAACTTTCTCTTTAATGCAACACCATAGTTTTTGCCTGATATCAAACAATCATAATTACGTGACATACGACTTTTGGTGTGACATTATAATATTCGGTTCATATTTAAATATTTCCCATTAAAAATAAAAATCTTAACGTGTTATTAATAGTTATGAATATATATTGCAGTTAATATTATATTTGAATGGGAAAAACAAGCTTTTGTTAAAAAGGCTACTCAAAAATAGGCCTAGACACGTACAGAGTGACTTATTTACTTAGATGCCTGTATTGTAGAGCTAAAAAGTCTAGTTCAATTGTAACTTCTGAGGATTTAGATATTACTATCCCAACTTCGCCGAGGTCCGGTGGACGGAAATGTTGGTTGTTATCATCTAGATTGAATGGTTTATTCTGTCTGCAGAAGTGTTAGCATCGATTGTGGTTCTACTGGTTTTCCTGTTCGACTTCTTTTAGGGCTTTTTCGCCTTGGCATGTTCTTTTTACCATTTGGTAAAGCTTCCGAGCAATATTTCTGTCTCTTTCCTCAATCCCTAGCTTCTCTTACTTTTACCTTCTCAGAAGACGATATTAGATCCTTCTCTTCGCGAGCAGCTCTTGACCTCCTATGTAGCGCCGTGTGGTTTGCATCTAGTTTTGTTACATATATATACTCGACGACATTCATCGTCGAACAACGGGTCCAACTATGGACATATTTCATAAGACATGTGTATTCTCTGAATGATGCAGTAAGAGCAACTCATCAAAGGAGTGTCCATACTGATGAAAATTTCGCCACTGCAAACGTGTTCATGAATATCCAAATCTGTCGATTTGTTGTTGGTCGCAGAAATCGTAGTTATGTCCGTCAACTAAGATGAAAATGTTGCCAAAAGATTTTGGAACGGCACAGGACTTTAATACCATTTGTGTCGTTCTTTCGATTATTTGAGTCTGGGACATTTTCAAGCTGACTAGCTTCGAAAAATTCAGTTCAACGATGAAGATCGTACTGACTTAACAGGTTTGTTAATAAGGAAAGGTTCTACAAGATCCATTACACCCAGAAAAATTCACCGATTTCTTCAAAAATTAGGAGATCCCTGCCGGTCCATGATCAATGGTTTTTTTTTTATATACGTGGGCGCGGTGGCTCAAGTGGTTAGTGCATTGGATCGCTGAGCAGGACGTTTGACGTTCAAATCCCGGAAAACACCGACAAGTTTTTTTACGGCCCCACCTCTCGCGAATGTCTGACAAACGTCCGAGAGTAATAACTATCAAGAAAGAATATAACGCGCACAACACGAATGGTTGCGAGAAGCTAGGCCCTGGACTACATACGGTCTGTTGCGTCAGGTATTTGTATCTTTTTTTTATACGACATTGAACCGAACGAGATGTGATTTCGACAGTGACATACAGAGACTGAAACCATCGGATGATTAAAATAGCAATTTGTCGATAAGTCGAATTCTAAAAATGGACCCGGCAATTGGGCTTTAAAATCCGCAATTTGACAACTCACGTTTATTTACTGTAGGGCTCAGATTCTAAGCGTGTATTTATTCGTTTTCGAGTAATTTTTACATCGAAAACGGCAAACCCGGCAGAACTGTCACCTTAATACTACCTCCCTATCAGCTTAAGGATCCTTCTTCCTTAAAACAACGAAGAAAATAGTTGATCACCGCATAAGAGATATGGATACTTATACTTGATCTTCTGCATATGCATGAGGTTTATAACCTGAGACCGCCATTCACAGCCTAATATTACAAATAAGCAAGTCGATGCCTGCAAAAGAAACTGTCCTTTCTATTTTTATCTATACAGGGAGGTTTCCTACAAGGCAATCAAGGAGACTAAGTTAAGTAAACTCTGCTCATCATAAACTCACGATGCTGTAAAGCAGAAGAATATAGGTGGACTGAATGTCGAAGATCGTTTAAAACAATTACAGCCACCAGAGGATGGATACCCGCAGTCGGTATACTCTCCACCTTGCTCTGGATTTTAGTCTTAGACGAACTTCCCTAATTATTAATCAAAGCCGGTAACAGAGTACAAGGTTATGCAAATGATTTTGTCATCAATCTTACGTGCAAATTCGACGATGCCATATTTGAAATGATGCAAGGTACCGTTAATTTAACTTCATGATGGCGCAGGACTGGGGACCCGACCGTAAATCTTGGAAAAACTATTCTTGTACCTTTTCCAGGAGGAGAAACATGATTTCAAACAGGTGTTTGAAGCGTCCAAGCGACAGCTTTTGGACGATCACTGAAAATATTTTAAACATTAGATATGCTATTGAATTCCCTATGTATGTATCTGAGCGAGAATGCCTGCGGAGTAGAATAAATACAGATGTAGCCCGTGTATCCGAGTTTATTAGGGGGTTCTAGTTTATTCTGCTAAGCCAGCAACAATTGACGCCCTGGGGGCCGACAGTTTTCGTGTTATTTATGTCATGACCACCGTTGGCATATAAAGAGTGGGCCATATTTAAATGGTTACTAAGATTACAAAAATGCAAATATTTGACTCAACAGGCCATATGCGGTTAAGGGGCTATTCTTTCGTCTCTATGTACAGGACGAACACGCCGATAGCTTTTGCTACCCTTGAATATGCCAGTTTCACGAACTTTGTTTTATGAATTTATAAACACCAGCCGCTGCAAGACATTCATTTCGCTCAGAAATTGTTTTCAAATTTCGCGGCTTTGAAACACAGCACTCACTTCATCATTTTTAAAAAAATGCATTGTTGTTCAAGCGTATAACAAATCATTTCCGCAGATGATTGACACTAGAAATACGTTAGTACGTTAGTGTTGCCAGCCTAGAAATACCACGCAATTCAACACAAGTATTCTTCTGTTCCGCCATAGGGATTTGAACCGTCATTGTTTTAAGTTGAAACTTTGATAACCATATGAAGTAAACACTCAGAATGTACGCCTTTACTGGTTGCATGCACAAAATTTCATCACCTTTCACGGATAAAAAATCACACAAAGCTATGTATGTATATTCAATTTGACAGGAGGCATGTTATTCCTTTTGGAACACCAGTCTCATGCATTTCGCCCCAATCTCTTCGAAAACATCTGTTTAATAAAAGAAGCACTCATCCCTTTGCCTAGCCATAGAAAGGAATCACACGACAGACAAATGCTGTCATGTCAACGATACCCATGCCGCCACCCGTCAGTTTCAAGCCCGTTATAGTCATATATTGTTTACTTGGTCGACACATGAGTATATATGTATACTCGTACGTACATGCGTTTATATTTAGCCGGAATATGTACATACATACTCGACTGTGAACAAACGGACCGACGAACGATTCGTTATTGTTTTCCATTCGATACTGATGTTGTTTACAAAATTGCACACACATGTCCGTGCGCACTGTGTAAATAAGCATGTTTTACGGTGGGTCATGGCAACTTAGGAACACATCCCCACTGGCACTGACACTGTGTGTGCATCACGCCTTTTAATGCAAAATAAGTACACGTAATGCACTTGCATGCAAGTACGTGCCTTATACCACCACGTCAACGTCCTCCCACGACATGAAACACACTTTCCGCTCAACAGAAAAAAAAACAAAAAAAAACATCAGCAATGTTGTGAACTGTTACATTGTTGGGGTAGTTGGTGGCGCGCACCCACATTCGATGGCAATGCCGTTCCCCCCTCCACTGACGGCTATGAACGATGTAAACGTACTTTGGAGGGGTTACTGGGTGGCTTGTGCTTGTATTGAATTGCCTGTCAGTAAGGCAGGCAGACAGGAGGCCAGTAATCATAAACAAACCCCACTGTTCAACTGTGCAGAGGGGTTGGGATTGAAACTCGTATCCGTTGTCGACATCATCATTGGATGCTAAGCGCGGGTGGCGGAGATACAGGCAGTGAGATGGGTAGTACTCGATAGTGCGGGAAAAATGCTCCCGGCATGGAATATGTTCATTTGGCCAAGGTTACTGGCTCCGCGCGTTTGCATGTCTCATGCGAATATAAAATTAGAAATTTCATTTGCATGGAACGACGAGATGCAGATAAACGAGATCCAGAGATGTGCAACGGAGTCGGGGCTCATTTTTTTATTGCCCTCGAAAAAAAGCAGACAAAAATGTTTACGAACTCAGTATGTTTGCATGCAGTGTATACAGTATGTTACTCATGTTGTATGAGGTCGTATTAAACACGAATTGTTGTTAGCTGCGCCATAAATAAAAAATAAAACGAAATTGCAAACCGTTGCTGTTAAAAGCGGAACTAATTTACGTTGAAGTTGAACGATTATTGTAGAATCTGTTCGGCTGGGTACAAGCCTTCGGTTCGTTTGAACTACACATGTACTTTTAACCATGTTCTTCACTTTCCAAATGAAGTAATATTTCGCCAAAGGGGTTAAATTGAAATAAAATTATTATTTTCCCCTACCATATGCATCTTGCCAGGTATACTGATCAGTTAACCCTTAATGAACTTCGGACTAAGCGATTTTTTCATAACACAAATGTGGAATGCCTTGCCACAAATAGTTTCAAAAATCCTTTCGTCCTAAGCCAACGAGCCATAGCCCCAGTTTTACCACCTTGTCAAAAGTACAAACTTGCTATGTATCTGAATATAACAGTGGCTGTTTTCGGCTAATAATACCTTTCGACATAACCTCAAGTAGGTAAAGAAGACATACTCAAACTTCTTGGTAACCTTAAGGAAACATAGAGTTTCGACTAGGGATAGAGATTGTGCTGAGACCTTATCCAAGTTCTAAAACAATTTTTGAGTGAATTTTAACGACAAAGCACCACAATAGAGGAGAAAAAACCTCTTCTTGCGGACAACCTCTCAACGATTAACGGAATTTGGGACATTCATCTAACTATGGTTTCATCTAATCCAAAGCATAGCCAAAAGCTAGCGCTTTCAATGTCTATAAAACACATTTAGTGTGAAGCCTCTTTCGTCCAGCCCATTCTCCATTTCGTAAGTTATAAATTAATAAAATGTTTAAGGTATGTACATACATACATACATATGTAGATTTCTAAGATCTACTACTCTGCTGTACTTTCTACTTAAATGTTTCTTTTCGATATAAGCGATCTCGGATATTTCTCCGTAATATGCAGTGTCTAAAGCCTTTGACTAAAGTCAAAGTATAGTCGCCTCTACCTAGTTAAGGATTTAAAACGACTTTGACTGAGATTGTTTGAACCATCTACATACAAACCCTACAAAATCCTTTCAGAACCATAAATACGATGTCACAACACTTTTAACATTATTGAATACATATTCATATGTATGTCATCAGAACTGCACTTTTCACAAGGTGAAAAGGAAAGACGTGTCGACATTTTCATTTCACGGTCCCCTTTTTTCAATTTTCCGAGGGCAATTTGTATCATGAGAAGCTTTTCAATTATATCTTTCTTTAAAAGGTAGTAGCTCTCCCTCCGTGGAAAAATATAACACACGCACAACAGAAATAACTGAGGCCCTAGCCCGTATATAGAAGGTTTGCGTCAAGTATGTATGTACATATTTATCTAGCCTTAAACCTTTACTTGCTTGCTCAATCTTTAAGAACCAAAAAAAAAAAAAAAATCAGGCAAAAACCCACAAAGGAGTCACCCTCATTGACCTACAATGCAACGTACACCTTACACGTCACGCTGAATACAAATTTACGATTATATTCACAGATACAAATGACACAGCCCGTCAATGAAGTTCTTTCAGCTCATGCACAATACAACTTTTTATCACCTGCCTCGCCTAGAGTATTCTACGCGATGAATTAGAAAAAAACTTGTGCGTGACATCTGTCATTTGTTTTGCACTCTCCTCTCCGAATATAACCATTCGACTTGTTTATGTTTCCAGCACGCCACTTAAGTAGCGCAAATAATACTTCCTCCTACATTGAACACCTTATTTACGACATAATTTGCATAGAGGCAAAACAAAAGGACTGAGGCTTAGCATGGCTGGGTGAGAATCAAATAAGAACGACATACTAGTCACTAGTTATTGGGCTTCTACAGAGGCGTATGTTACTAAGTCAAGTGCCACAAAAAGCAATCGTAGGTACTTTTGTTTTTCCCGAGTAAATTTTGCAAATGTAATGCGTTTGAGTCCGCCTTCGACTTTGGCTTACAGCTGACTGAGCCTTCTGCCGGCCTTTTTCCTAATAATGAATAATTTTCGTGAATTTTTTTTATTGATTTGAACATTGAATTTTCTTTTTCGAAATAAATATTCAATATTCAATTAAAATTTGGCGCAACAGACCGTATGTGGTCCAGGGCACTAGCATCTCGCGACTATTTGTGTTGTGTGCGTTATATTTTGTTCGAACAGATGGAATGCACATACCAGAGCCATATCCGAAAGGCTTTTTATAAATTAAGGAACCTTCTCATGACAGTTATTAATCTCGTATGTTTGACAGACATTCGCGAAAGGTGGGACCGTGACAAAACTTTTTGGTGTTTCTGGGATTCGAACTTCGAACCTCCCGCTCAGCGATCCAACCTACTAACCACTTGAACCACGGTGCCCACCTGAACCTGAACGCATAATCATAATGATTTTCTGGGTCGCCAACCTTATACTAGAACGGGTGACGAAACAATAGTGAATATAATCCGATGAAGAAAATGGCAATTGGTTGGTCGAAGAGATGGCGAAGAAATTTCCATTGCCAAACATGACAACTGCATTACATAAAACATAAGTACATACTAATATCTGGTGCAAACCGCAATAGAAGAATGGGTGAAACATATAATAGACACACTAGAAGCCTTGTGATCTCAATCGTTTGCAAAATTCTCTGGCTGAGGTGGAAAAAATTCAGTTTTCTTATTATCTCAGCTTCCACCTGCATTTGAACCCAAAACAAGAGCGTATGATGTAAAACACATTGCTCAAAAACTTTGCAATCAAAATTTTAGCCGGAATACTCTACGGTGCCCTATTTAGTCGTAGGAACCAAATGGAGCACTCAAACGCAACTAGTTCATTGTATCAACGAGCAGCAAACCTTGTTTTCCGATTGTACTGGAATTTCATAGCCTTTTGTAGAAGAATAAGCGCTTCGATGATGACGAGCTTATGATAGTAGTAACACTTGAAATATGCCAAAACCTGACAATCGAAGATGTAGTTGTCCACAATATCGCCTGCCTCTCTATAAGCGTCGCGAATTGTAGGGCTATATGCACACCAATAGGTTGTCTGGAGTCCTTTCTTTTTTTGGTTTGCCAGAATACTGGGGAATAAGACCACACAATTAAACCTTTACAGAGGACGTAAGAAAACCGAACACAGGTTTAAATCCGAGAAATTCTTCTCTAAGCTTTGCCGAGCAATCTCATCGAAGATCTCATTCCTCATGATTTCAGTGGGTCCTTACGACCCAATTTAGAGAGTTCTTGCAATTTCGAGCTATTTCCCTAACGAAACATGCAGCCCTATGTCTGCCTTCCACTAATATGCCAACAACATACCCATAAGTGGGGTTTGATGTCATCGGTGAGAATTCGACTACAAATTCTGACCGAAGCCAAGCCTGAGCACAAGGAAAATCAACCATATACATATATGTGCAACATCCGAAATTCGTGTGTCTTTTAACTGAAAGACATATCCAAGAGACCCGGGTCGCAGCCCCATGTTATGCCGAAAGCACCCGTACATTGCGAGAAAACTGAGACATTCAAATTTACGACTCGACATGCCTCTGACAAAAAAAAATCACTTATTTCTCTTTATTAGAAATAGAGTTAGTGAAGCCCGGTATTACTGGCTATGTTTAGATGATCAAGATGCTTCTCCTCATAAAGAGAACAACAGTTGTGTGAAGATTGACCGAAATTATTACATCGATTATGTCTTGGGCCATCTGCCCGCTAGCACAGACAGTCCATACGCAGGGTCCGACAGACGCAATGTTATCCGTATATGCCTAAAGCGTAGTGTCGCAGGATTTTCCACAGACAAAGCAATTATACATACATACCTACATATGCCTCAACCAGTCTCTCTGCAGTTTTCAGCTAGAAGGAAGTTAGAGGAGCTTTATGTCCAGGTTTTTATACACACCCGTGCAAAGTACGGGTGGATAAAGTTTTGAGATAGTTTGCTTGACGAAGTACAGCCTGGTCATTGCCTAGAAATGGCGATATTTCCAAATGAGGGTAAAGTGTGAATACGAAATTCAGCTGAAATCCTTTTGGCAACGCAAAAAATGGCAGATTATTTGAAATCTCTGTACTTTAAGTCGTTAGTTAAATTTTAAAAGTTTAACACCAAACTGCTTACTTCTCAAGGATTAGTTTGATAGCCTATGCAATATGATTTCAACTTCCATTAGTCCATTTCGTGACTTGCCATGAATGGCACAGTCTTAGGTCCAAAATGATTGTAAGATTGTTGTTTCTACCCCTACTTGGTAAGAAAAAGACGTCGATTACACTGTAATGAAGATATTTTTGCAGAGACAGACAGTTCTAAATATATGCATAAAAAAACCGGTACGAATGTTTATTGTTTACTTTGGTTACACCCTTTTTCACTACATCTACAAATAAACTTTTTCCAATAGCCGCATGCGCTATAAAGGAGTTTTTCTTTTTCCCTATAGCACATCTCTGTATGCCTTCAGGCACCTAACTTGTGTACCTCTCTCCCTACATGCATACATATGTATCTACAAGTTCATTCAGACATCGTCTCCGCACATACTATACTTTGTCCCACTTCCCACACCCAATTCCATCGATCATTTAGGCGTTGAATTTGAAATCAAAACAAAACCAAAACAACGATGATAGACGAACGACTTAGACTGCCGCTAGCCCCCGCGCTAAACACACCCCTTAAATGTTTGACGTATTTCTTGCAATGTGGGGGAGATAACGACAAGACGACGACAACAATGGCTACAATAAGACGTCTCGTGGCCTTCGCCAAAATTATATATCTCCTCAGTCGGAAAGGATGATGATGATGATTATAAACACAAAAAGGAAGTTATAAATTATGCAAATGTAATGCGGTACCGTGAATCTTGAATCTTTTCTTTTTGTGTGGATTAAAGAAGTTTAGTCTGCTCGTTTGGATTGTACACATCTTTAACCACTTAATAGCATAAGATTCAGTCATAATTAAAAACAAGTATCTAACAGTGACCTCTGAAGATTCACTGTACTAGTAACCTCTGCGTACGAAAAACTCCGAAATGGCTTAATGACCTTGATCCTAATTTGATGTCCGATTTTTTATTTCTTTATACATATTTTTTTTATTCCTTGTAACCCCTTGTTTTTTTTTTTAAATTTGGCTGCCCGTTCTATAGATATACCGAATTCTTTTGTATGTCATTTCATTACCACCGCTAACAAGTAAAACTACACCAGGGGAGGGTGGTGGAAAAAAGGTTCGGTGCCCTTAATTTGAGGACATTCGAGTTTAAAATTTCACTCTTCTTCTTAATTTTTTTTTTCGTTACTGGGTCAGGAACAAACAAAAGAAAAGAAAAGGAGACGAACAAAAAAACGTAGAAACCAAACGAGTGGAAAACAAAAATAAGTTCGAAGCGACATGATGACAGTGGTGTGGTCGTAATGGTAAAGCTCCGATCATGTTCATTTGGCTGCATAGGCGCACCCATACCGTGAGGATGGTGATGGTGGTAGTGTCATAGGGGCAGCGAAGAGAACTGAATTTATAAATAAATCATGGTGAACCTTGGTGGCTAACCTACTTTTAACACATAACATCGATGGTGTGCTACAAGGACTTAGAGGTTTGAAAAAAGTGTCAGTGTCATCAAACGCTATGCTTTGTTGTTCTTCTTCTCGTTTTCATTTGATACCCGCAGATTCGACGAGTGTTGGTTTTATTTCATAGCGGGGTGAATGACATAGGATTTAATTAGGAACTGAATGTAAAGTTTTACTTGATAAGCCATAGATGACTCGTGTTCAAATGAATAATTTGGAAATTACAAGAGTGAAGATAAGGACTAAATTGAGGCACTAGAAATCGATTAACAAAAACGAGCCATAAAATTTATGACTCGATTATTATTTTGTCTCCATTAGATGCAGCGAAGGACAGCAGCGCTTCAGCCATGCCATCTTTGAGTCCCAGTGGAAAAGAAAATAATCGTCACTGTCATACGGATCACAATGCAAACAGCGCCGGATTCAAAATATTTTTTTCAATAAGCTTCATGTATAACATCTGTCAATGTTGCAATATCGCAAAAGCACTTAGATCCAGGATAGGTCCATTGCAATACCACGTGGATCATGGAGAAATGTCAACTCCTTGTAATTTTTTCTGGAAGGATGGTTATGCGAATTAATCAATCTTACGATTTTCCGGAAAATGTGCCCTGGAATTCAACAGAGGTGAATATTGAACTGCTCCTCTATTTCTATGAGCGATCGGCAGACCAGTTACCGAATTTAGGGAGACCGATTTCAAGGGTCTGATAAGTCTTTCTTAATCGCTTTTCCACCTCGAACAGGCTGCAATTATTTGGAAGACGCAAGAGAGAATAGGATAAAGACTATCGGAGGAAACGCGAGGCGTGGCCAAAATCTTTTCTATACCACTGTGAAGTTACTTTAAGATGAACGTCTGCACTAGCTGCCATTTTTCTGCTAAATATGTTGAGGGGTATAAGCTGGAACAGAATGTGATGCAGAGGGAATTATGTGAAGTGCGGCAACAAAGCACACCCGAAAAAAAAACCTGTAGTATGATGATGAGTGCAAGCATCGGAAAAAAGTGACAGAAACCGTGTACCTGCAGGCGGTGCGGCAGAATCCAAGAGCAACGCGGGAAGAGTACAGAGCCAAAAGACTGGAGGAAAAGAAAGAAGAGGGCCTACATAGCCTCAAGGATATCGAAGAGTCTCGTGAGAGAAACCTGATCTGGCAATTTTACAAGAAAGTCAAGCAACTCGCTGCAGGTTGGCTTTAAGCCCGATACACAGGCTTTGCGAAATAGCGCAGGCAATTACCGTCGGTACTTTTTGAATATGGATGCGATGTTTTTATTAGGAGCATGCATCCGATCATTAGCAAAAATGGGAACGAAAACATGCTCGGCGACTTCAGCGTCATCTCTACATGCCCCATCTACAAAAAAAGGCGATCCAATGTCTTGTACCAATTATTGAGGTATATCTCTGCTCAATATCGCATATATGTAGATCATGTCCAGCATATATGTAGAACATTTTTAAATGATATTAAATAGTGATAAAACTTTTATTAATGTACATGGATATAAACCAAGCCATAACATTGCAGATGATGTTGTAAGACAGCGATATCGACCAACAGACTACTGTCAGGTAACACGATCAATTCCAAATGGACAATGATAGCGAAGGGTGCCTTTATCAGGTTATCGTTATGTTCTGCGGAAGGCCTCGTAACACACCAGATTAAAATCATGCCATTTATAATATGTAAAACTTACATAAGTGGCCTACGGCGAGGCTTCCACCTATATGTGACTCCCTTAACATTATTCTTGAAACGATTGTGCACACTTCGAATGCTCACGCTACAATACTTTAAAACTTTGTGCAACTATGATACTTGCATACGCCGATGACGTCGACATAGTCTGAAGATAAAAGTGTGCTGATTCTAAAATGGCACGAACTAGTGAACAACTAAGGACACTTTATAAAGAGTGCGTCGATTTCTTCTGGAAGTACGTTCTATTTCCACATTGGCAACACTACCTACCAACCTAACCAACCTAAGGAAGAAATATCATCTTGAAAGCGTGACAAAGATTCAACGGGCAGGCTGCTTGTCGGTAACGAGTTCGATGAGATCAACACCAACAGCAGCCTTAAAAACAATACTGAATCTTCTTTCACTTGACATTTACTGCGGCAACTCTGCAGCTTAAACTACACTAAGACTTAGGGAAGCCGGACTATGGTAAGCTAATTCTTATAGACATGCCTTAATTCCGAACCGGTGGAATATATGGAGACTCCGGACGGAAATAGACTACATCGTCCCACTAACAAACTGCAATCGGAGATTCTCTATCAGAATTCCCAGCAGGGAGAATTGGGATGAAGCGTTGGTTTGTACCGGATATGAACTCGCCATCGATACCGATGGATCCAAAATGGATGTAGGTACTGGTGCTGGTGTCTACTGCGAGTCCCGAAAAACAAACCGATCCTTCAGACTTGAGCAGATTGCAGGGTTTATCAAGCCGAAGTTGCTGCTATAAAAAATCTGCGGACATGATTAACGATAGTAACGTCTCTGGAAAAACAATCAGCATCTATGTTGATAGTCAAGCAACCATTAAAGCGTTACAGTCGACATCGGTGAGGTCCAAGCTCGTAAAAACGTGCATTAAAAGACTGGGTGATATCTCAGTGGCTAACGAGGTGAATCTCTGTTGTCTACCGGACCACATGGATATATAAGGGAACGTAAAGCCAGGGCAGGGTCACATCTAAGCGCCTGCAGGTCCTTTCCGAGGCTAACACACCGTTTAGCACTTTGAACAGAAATATACACATTAAGTCCAACGAGGAAGCTAACAGGCGTTGGTATCGATTAGATATGTACATGTGCCGTAGCCATATCGTTATGGCCAGTCTATGACAAAAAGAGATCCGCAGATCTCATGAAACTCAGTCGCAGGGTTATTCGTATATGTAGCTGTCGGCATCGTGACGGGACACTGTGTCATAAGCAATTATGCACCACGGCTAGGACTACCCCACAATGACTTCTGTAGGAACTGCAGGGACGAATAGGAAATATAATCCATTTGTCACTTATTATGTGAAGGACACTCTTGGGAGCTACTTCCCTGCGGAGCTGGATGATCTAAGAAACATTGAGCTAACAAACTCCTGCGATTTATACACACATACATATCTGGGTGGTTTAGTTCAGCTGTCGATAATGAAATTTAGGTTCGCAAGGGTCTACTATTGGGCACAATAGACTCATCGTTAGTCTATGTGAGCCGTTCACAACTTCCTGCTAACTAGGCCACCTATCTACCTAACCTTACCTAGATCTATGATGACATTTGATTCACTGTATTGTGGAAACAGGTAATTGAAGATGAATCAGTCCCAGATAGAGTGTCGGATGAAAGAACTATCTTCTCGGATGGATCCATGATAGATCCATAGATCGACGGGTGAAAGAGCTGTCTTTTCAGATAAATTTAATCTGGCCTTTCATGTGAGTGTGGGGACGAGTATCTACTTCAATGTACTAAGCTGAGTTTATTGATTTGTTTCATGCTAGGGGAGGATCAGGTGACTGGAAAATATATCAGAATAATATCAGACAATGAGGCACTGATCAGACGAATAGATCACACTTACATTGGCACATTATTAGCTGTAAAATGTGTGGAGAATGCAGAACTCAATGAATGTACTATGTATTTATAATGATTTGACATTGGAGTGGGCGGAGGAACAGGTAGAGATCAAAGGAAATGAAAAGGTGGGCGCCCTAGCTAAGCAGTATTATATCATAGCTTTGAACCAATTGTTGCACTTAGCACAGGAATGGTAGAGAACTTGATCGAAAGATGAACCATTATTGTGAATATTAACAGTAGTCGACTGTGGTCAAACGAAAGGAAAATTGGTGGGCAAATGACACCGAGAGGGTTGATAACATTCTTGCTGACGACGAACGAAGCCTGTGAGACTGCAAATGAAGTCATCATAACTTCATAACATAAAATTGCAATACGAAGTATGTAGTCGGACGTACATATGCACATACTTCGCAGTACGCACGAAGAGAATCCGTAAAAATATATCTACCCCATTCTGCTTCATAAAAAACTGCGGCCAGACACGAACAAGCCAAAATGACCTTTAAAATTTCAGACGGTTCTTCAGTGCAGCGATAACCTCTCAAATAGTTATTTGCAATGCTCATGGAATAAGTAACCCAAAAAGTACTGATACGTACGTCTCCCAATATACTTATGTACATTTGTATATACACATATCCCACCCTTAACCGTATGCATACTTAGAGATGAGCTCCCATCATGGACAAGACACGAGAGAGAGGCATCTACAAGCAGATATGATTCATAGTCATAAACCATTAATATTCGTGTACGACAAATCGAATAAAAAAATAATTATACACACAGAACGGTAAAAAGGTCATTTCAACATTATTTCAATGGATAAAGGGCTTGAAGCTTGTTTAAGTTCAAACAATAAGAACCACAGAGAGAGTGCACCAAAATGCACTCTAATTTGTTGTTTAAATCATAAAAAAAATTCTAAAATATGCTGTAAACAAATGCAAACTTGTGATATTCTCTTAAGGCATTCACCTATCCTATATATGTACATGCATATCTACTCATACACATATATTCACTCGCGCTCACATTCGTTTCAATTATAGACACTCGTGTTGAGGATTTTGTTTTTTAGTATGCGTGCCTGTCTGAATTCGTCTGACCGGCTTTTTGATATATTCTTTGATATGGTAGCGGCTTTGCACTAATACCCAGACAGGTCTGGTCAAGGTAATATGTATCTTTTTCAGATGATTGGATTGGAAGTATGAATACTTCAGTGACCGAAAAAGAACAAAAGAGAAAACAGATTCACTAAACCAGCACAGTGTGTCATAATTTTAAAAGAGAATAAGAAGCTAAGAGAATTACAAAAAGCTTTTGGAAGCTTCAAGTACACGTAAAGAAATTTTATTGCAAAGTAGAATGAAAAATGGTCAAATACCTACAATAGAATACAGAAAATTCGTAATTTTAATGTTATTCAACTAAATACAGGGTATTTTTTTTTTTGATTCAATACAAACAATATGAGATGATTAATTCAATCCCTACACCGATAGACGGACGATAAGCCTTGGAAAAATTGAATTTGGACTTTACATCACTTATTACGGCATGTCTTGAACGGTTACAGCTAAAAATTTTCTCTCGGTCACCTTAATTTAATCGGAAGAGAATACGCAGAACCATTTTTTTCCTAGTTTTATCAAGTATAAAAAGAGGTTGGCGATCTACCATAGCGATAGCTTTAGTTCTAATTTGGTACAGAGATGAGATCGTAGATCGAAAGTTAGACTTTTCAGGGTTTTATAAGCTTTGACCTCCATTTTGCATAGCCTATATAAGCCGAAAGTAAACTAATCGACGAGTGAGGGGTCATGTTGAGCCTCTAGTCAGGCAACCTGAGTTCTCTTCACAGGAAGTAAGTAGGGGACTGTGCAAGGAGCGCCTACGAATAACCGTTTTGATATCCATCGCACGCAGTCCCATATCCTTGGTCTCCACTGGCAATAATTCATTGCAAGAAATATGTCATGCAATTGAAATTTCCAACGGAGACCGCAGATTTCTAGAAAAAATTTATGTCATGACATCAATTTCTGCTTTTATTTCTTGCCATATCTGTGGACATAAACTCTGAAATAAATTTGACAGGGATTGCCAATTTGAGGTTTATCACAAGTAAAACATGGCTGATTGGCGGATTTCACAAACACAGACTCTAGAATTACTCAATTGTTTTAAGCAGTATGAGTGTTTGTGCGATTATAAAAGCCATTTTGTCATTCGATAAAAGTTTTTGAGATCGGATCCATCTTCCCACAATACATCTCGCAGCAAAGTAGTTTCCAAATCACGCAACTGTCTTTTTTCTATAAATGGATAAACCCAAAAACGATGGTTTCTTTTTTATCCGATTTTTCTATTTCCTGCAAAGCCATCACGGCAAGAATTAGTCGTCATTGCTTGCTCGTATACGACATAATGGCAAATGAAATGTCTTGACAGAATTTGCCCACCCAATGGAAAAATAAAAATGAAGTCTGACATAAAGTCTGAAGTCTGAAATAAATATGTCTCGTGGAGACTCGTGGAAACTACTACAAAAGGGAAATTATATAAAAAAAGATTCGATAACAAGGTGTAAATTTCGTCGATTGATTAGCATTAGATCTACGAATATTTTGAATGAATTCCCTAACAAATTATATGGCCAATAACTTCCTTAATTCAAAGATCAATCTAACGATAAATTGTTCTGTCAAAACTGAGATTAAAATTATGCCGGTTATTTCTTCAAGTGTAATGATAATGAATATGTACCAGATCAAGTACACAAAAAATTTTAACATTGTAATTTATTACATCCCTTATCAACATTATAGAAAATTTCCTCCTTCTGTATTAAAGGTTGCAAATTACATATATAGTAAGCACCTAAGCAAATAAGACCATCTAATGAAATGCATGTTATAATTTAGCACTTTTATATATTTAAAGCTAAAGAGTTTTGCAGGTACCACCTCGTTAGTAGGTTTCTTGAATGTACCTGCAACTTTCAGGGTTCCAGCAGTCTAACATAGTTTCAAATCATCAGCGAATAAGACACACACACAAATAGTGAATTTCGTTAGTGAAAACAAAGAAGTGCAAGGGTCCTATGTTTTTTTTTTTTTTTTTTTTTTTATAATTTACCCGCACTCAAGGGGTTGTGAATACCCTTTTAATGTTTATACACAGTGCGGGCGTGTGAAAATGAAGATAGAGAGAGAGAGAAAGAGATTGGTGTAGTGGTTTGAAACTCAGGTGTATTAGGTTTCACACATTAGCTCCAGGGGTGGTGTCCAGATAACTGGGGAGATTTTTTGCTGCCATTATTTGTTTTGCCTTCGCTTCTGATTCACAGTATTTTTTTCCCGATCAACCTGGTGTCATAAGCATATCAATTATCAACAGAGCGACCAATTTCTCAAGCCATATGACAAACCTACTGCCAGTGATATGCCTTCGCAGTAGTGTTGTCACAGACTTTCGCAATTAATCGGACTGCCTCTTATCATATAATGCTTGCTGACACCAGGGATTGAACTGTGAACCATCAGCTCGACAAACGATGACGCTACCACTACACCATCTGGCGGACTCTGACAACCAGGCACCAATTCTTATAAAACTCATTCGACTTTGAAGAGATCAATTACAGAATATTTATATTGCTGGAGCCTAAAGAACAAAAATCTATGGTTGACCCTATCGAAGGCCTTTGACAACTATTGTGAACATATTAAGGGTCTCACAACCAACTTCAAAGCCATCAATAACATTGTTGCATTTAATTGCTAAGTTTCTTATTGTTAACCTGCCTTATTTAATCCCATACTTGAGCTAAATTAGATTTTCAAAAAAAAAATTAAAATTATCGCACATGTGTCAAAAATTATGGCAATGTCAGAAAGCTTGAATATTGGCTTGTAAATACACAAGCCATTCTGTTTAAATAAATAAAACGAAATTTCCTTTTTACAAAACGTTAAAAAATTGGCCGCTTGAACTCCCTTTAATTTTATTTTTTCCGCATTCAGATTGACTAACGAGAAAAGTTATTGGTGCCAACAAACCATATCAAACCATTTCATGAACAAAAAAAGCTTCCCGAATTGACTTTGAAAGAAAATAAACAAAAATGACGACATCTACTGCAAACTCATGGAACTGGGTTTGAAGCTTTTTTTTATTTTGGTGTACAAATCTAGTTATCGCTAGATGGAGACATACAACACAAAGCAAGAAATAGGATATTTTGGAAAGAAAGTGGAATGAAAGGAATTAATTGCATTATGACTCGATAAGCAAATCTCTTATTGGAATTGACATTAACTGGATAATGCGAAAGGTAAGAAAGTTAGGAAAATAGGCTGACAGTAAGAAGAAGAACAATGTTGATTAGTGGAAAGATCTACAGACTAAGCTGGACTTTAGAAAAGTTCTCAAAACTCGCATTCCATACAGAGTGGAATGGAGGAATCAGGAGGTAACAGCTAGCGTTTTTCAGGCGGAAATACTTGGAGCCTGTCGCTCTTTTAATAGTAATCCCACATCAGTTGCCAACGAGGCCATTTGTTTTGACTCTGGCAGCAATAACGGTGCTCAAATCACCAACCACATCCTCCAAGCTGGTAAAACAGTGTCGAAAGATGTGGCCCACAACATCGGGAGAACAAATGAGCTCCTTAGTAGGAGCCGCGCAGATATTACCAGAACTGTGGCGGTTTGCACGGGTCATTGGACTGTAGGCCATCATGCGGCTAGACTCGGTGTCCCTCTTAATACCCACTGTCGCAGTTGCAAAGATGTGAACGAGGAAGAAACCCTTGACCACTTCCTTTGCGGGTACCCTGCCCTAGCTATGGCTAGGCACCGAGCTTTAGGCAAACTCTTCCTGAACAACCTTGGTGAACTCGCGGAAGAAAGAATCGCCAATCTCTTACTCTTCCTCAACACCACAGGGTGGATCTGGCCCTAGGGGACTAGCTCTCGCTAAACACCATTTACATTCAGTAATACCAATATTTCCCAAGGGTAGTGGTAACAAAACGGCACGCCATAGTGCCCGGGTCTACCCCTGAAACCACCACTTTTACCTACCTAGCAGTGAAACGATGGAGACCTCTATCAGGGATAAAAAAAAGTCGAAACAAAGTGCTACAAGGGAGTGGTGCGGGCGCTTAACGTATTTGCCAGGTCGGTCGTCAGGATTCTAGCAGAAATATGCTCCCGAATGGAGCTTTTCTGCAATAGGGGAGACTCAACAGGACATGTGATGTGTCTAATAATTTTCATATCATAAGCACACATCGATACATTTAGCTTACAAAGACCGATTTGGTGAGGAATTGTGTTAAAAGCCGTGCTAAAGTCTGTGAATATAATATCAACTTCATTGCTATCCTCTAAAACACAGAATATATTTGACACTAATTCAATTAAGTTAGTGGTTGTCGATCTGCTCGCAAGGAAACCGTGTTACTTGGTACTCTTAGAAAAGATTAACTTGCAATGGAAGAATGGAAGCTTGGATATGCTTGATAGCTTAACAATGGATTGGTAGTTTTATACACGCACACTTTTATACCTTCTTTGTGAATAATGAATTTCTATAATTTCTGCGCGATTGATAAATGAATCGGCAAGAAGGGGTTGTGAGAGATGGGTCTCACATTTTTTTCAGAACTATGGCTGGCAGACCAGGCGAAAAATCGTAATACTGCTTAAGGTCAGGTTAAGGTATGTGGTTCAGGGCCTAGCTTCTCGCGACCATTCGTGTTGTGTGTGTTATATTTTTTTCACATAAATGGGATTCGAACGTAAAAGCGTCCCGCTCAGCGAACCAACGCAGTAACCACTTGCGCCACACTAGGAATAGTGGGTGGTGATAAAAGACTTATCAGTTTCAGTTAAGAAAATTAAAGTAAATTAATTTAAGTTAATTAAAAGCACAATTTTAACTTAACTTAAACTGAAAATCCGAACATAAGTATTAGTACTAGTACTAGGATTTGAGCCATAAATATTAAAATAAATGTTTTCAAACAGAATACAATCGCGAAAAATTCCAATGCATTTACAGTAATATCAATATTAAACAAAAGCACTGAATCACATCCACTTTGATGTTCAAATAAGATAGTGTATGTATAATATAACGCAATTCGAAAAGACTGCTGTCCTCTCTTGGACAAGGGACATGTAATACAAACCGCAATTGGCACTTTTTTTTTTTTTTCAACGCTTCAATGGATATTATCCATGAGAGAGAAATAGATGAATATTTGGATTGACATTCAGCATTTGCCCACTCGTTAACTTTAATATGAATTGACAGATCGACTGATGTGACAGACGACAAGTAAATTTTAATAAAGCAATACACATAACTGCACAAAGAAGTTTGTATCTGCACTAGGTATGTATGTACATATACATATATAAAAAGGAGCATTCCACTTCAACACTAAGTTGAAATAAAGCAGAACTTTTGCTGCTGAAACATCCCTGTCAGTAGGCGAAACTTTCCAAAAACATTCCCTAGTGGAATTGGCTTCGTGTAATATTTTTTAATAGATGCTGCAATATTAAATTGAATGCTGTTGATTGCGCCACAAACGAAACTCTTCTGCTTTAATACTAACAAAACTTTGAATTTATGTTTTTTAAATCTGCTTCCCAAAATACTACCACCCAACAATAAAATACTCAGAAATGTTTGCTGAGTTGAGTTGTGTTTTTCCCACGGTTCAGTGACAAGGACAAGCATATCTGTATGTAACATAGGATACCAACGTTCTTAAGCCGGCTTTTAAAGTTAAACTAAAGCTATTTTAAAGTTTGAATAATCGTTGCATAGATAATGGAATGAGCGCCGTGGCTCAGTGTTTAGTTCAAGGTTCGAATCCTGGAAAACATCAAAAAGTTTATTTATGGTCACACTTCTCGTAAATGTCTGACAAACATCCGAGAGTAATAACTGTCATGAGAAAGCTTCTCAACTAAAAAAGGGGAGCAAACCACAAAGAATTGGTTATATGCAATCGTATAGAGAAAGCTATTGAAGAAGCAGTTGGAATATTGGACTAGCAATGTGGGTTTCAGAAAATCTCCTAAATCTCCTCCTAGACGTCGTCTACTAGTGAAACTACATACCTTCATCTCGTCGAACATACATAATAATAGAATCTCCTTAAATAATCATAGTGCTTGATATGAATAACTTCGAGAAGAGAGCGCTTTTGTACAAAAACGGAAGTAGGGTACAAGAATACATCATATGGTTTCCTATAAGGGACTGTGCTTGGCCCCATTTTATGGGACATAATGTACGATGGCATACTTCCCACCGAAACCAACGTCATTGGTTTTGTCTGATGGTGCAGCGATTATGGTAACCGCTAAATGCCTATTTAAAAGCTGAAAAGACCTACAACGAAACTATCCAAATAGTTTGAAGCCAGTAACCATGAGTTGATCTATCAAAGGACGGAAGCTTTGACACTCTTTTGTTTTTAAAAAATAGGTGTTGATTAGTTGGAGCAGCTGAATCTGAATCTATGGTAATGACTAATGACCAACAGAAAAAAAAATGACGTTGACAATCTACTATGATTGTGGAGGATACATGTAGATTTACTATAGCTTCTATCTTTAAAGTTGCGTTTAGTAAAGCTTGGCCTGTAACAAAAAGTAAAACCAAAATATCGCCTTCATGATGGCTACCGTTTAGAAAAGAACAAGACAATAGCTGAATACTCCCAAAAGAACGAAATCCAATGTAAACTGGTAACGAAACTAAGTCAGGCAGAGAGATTTTGAAAATGAAAAACAGAGAGCTCGTATCGTATAAACTGAAATGTTCTCAAAATCTTTTAGGATTTTGTTAGATACGCACTTTTCAGGGTGTAAAACTCAACTACCGAATAAGAATTACTAACGAAAATGATTACAAAGGATAGAATCGCATGAGACTTAAGATTCTTCCTTTCAAATCTCCGCAACTGGACGGCATTCTCCCGATCATGCTGCAAGAAACTGTAATCACAATAAACCCAGTAGTCAATTATCTCTACCTCAGTGGTCTCATATTGCTATTCAGCACTCCTTCTATTGGAAGCATGCCCTCAGAACGCCAGACAGGTCCAAATACTTGGAATAGAGCTCAATAAAAGGTAAATTGGAGAATCAATATCAACGAAAAAGTTATGAAAATCACGATAACATTTTACTCTTGTAGGCAGCGTAGTATCGGAAATACCAATCTCTATTATTTTGTAGATGTATAGGGTTATCATACACTCACCTACGGCAGTGTGGTATGGTGGTAGCCTACCAACAAAGCCACCAACTTAATAGCAATGACATACAGTGCAATGGGCACTACATCAACGGCAGGACACGAGGCTATTCATAACCTACTTCCGTTAGACCTTTTTATATAGAAACCGGTGCTCTAAACGAAAATTCTTGGAATACAACATAAGTTGAGATTCTGGGGGATCCCTGATCATGGAAAGAAATGTCTGACAAATTAGCAAGAAGCTCGACGTTAAACTCGGAACAAACCGATCATTCGTTGAAAATTTCGCATTGCTCACTCAGGCATGGGGGATGAATCTCTTTTTTTTTTTCAAATATTTATGACTACTCCCATGGATAATCTCTCTACGGAAAGCGCTTCTCCTAACATTACACAGAGCCACATATTATGTGCTCCGCACTTTCGTCCTCTTCTACATAGAAGATGGTATTCTCAATGATGATCATTTTCTGGAAGTGGTACTTGAGCTGGTTGTCTCCAGAAAGGAAACTCAGAAGCCTTCTCATGTCGTCTCTGTTATATTTGAGGATGTCTTTTGCTTTCTTATGGGAGGGTCGGATGGCTCTTTTAGCCTTTCTTAGTCTTTAAATGTTGTTCCAGTAGGATATGTTTAGGCTGCCTTTCCAATTGTTGAGAATATATTTGAAAGCAGAATCGGAGGTTTAGATTGAAGGAATAAGTTAGACGACTCTTTCCTGGCGTGCAGATCTGTAGATTCGTTGCCTTCAACAGCTGATGAATCCCATAGTAGATGCTCTTAAGCACTTGCCATACAACAACGAAATTATAGCCAATGTTTGATAAGAGAACTGGAGGATTCATACAAAAATCCCTCCTCCATCTTTATAGGAGTAATTAGGAGGAATAAAACTCTGAAGAATTAAACGAAAAACCTAAAAATAACAGAAGAAGACCATAAAATCTATCTTACTCTAAATTTAACTAAATAGTAAGTTATGAATGTTTTTATTCTTTTAACACAACTCACCCATTTTTCCATTTGGACTGTACGGGTCGTAGCTTCCGGTTGACATTGGTGATGCATATCCGTTTGACATATTTGTATTATAATTATGACTTTGTGAGCCTGGCGATGGGCTCAGAGGTGGTGCCGAACTGGGTACACTACTGGGACTGGGCGAAGATATCCAATCGTCAGGTCTGCAATCAAACAATTCGATTTGTATTTTACACCATGCTATCATAGCAATTTATAAAACTTACCCATCGAGTCGTACTCTTTTCGTTGGCACGAACGCCAGATGACCGTTTGTTGAATTTGCACTTGTTGAGGCCGATACGCTACTAGCTGAACTATTATTAAGGGCGCCGCTAGCACTCAGGACCACACTACCATTCCCAGCGACGCCCACTGATCCGCCGCCAATGCTGACGACACTTATGCCCGGTGGTCCAGCGGAGACCGTTGGTAGGACCATATCATGCATTGGTTCCGATTTGATGGCAGTGAGAATTTTCAAATCGTCACCATTTGCATTAAGTCCATTATTTCCATTGATTCCACTACTACTAGCACCACCACTGCCGCCTCCACCACCTCCGCTGTCACCGCTGAGAAGATGTTGGCCACCGGCTTGTTGGATGATCAGGTGCTGACTATTGGCAGGTGAGAGCTGTTGCGACGAATGTGGGCGCGGATGTGTTTGAGCTTGTTGCTGATGCTGCTGTTGTTGCGGCTGTGACTGTGGCGGATGCTGGACATTGAGTCGGTACATCATGGATGACAGATTCATTTGTTTTTTTAGTGTAAACTATTTTCTTTTTTTTTTAGAAAGAGAAACTTTCAAGAAAGAACCTCTTTCAAATTTTGTTCGTGGTTTCAAAAATATTTCGAACTTTTTTGAGTTTTACTTGATGTGCGCTCTCACGTCGTCACATTATGAATTATCCAAACGAGCTGCTTTGCCAAGCCTGCAATAGAGAAGAAGAGAAACAAAAAGAAAAGTTTCCTTGTTATTTGTGTTTTGAAATGGGAACATGAAGAGAATGAGGTCATTCGTCAAGGATTTCAGGTCAACGATTCGGTTACGGAAATATATTTCCAAGTAAATGCAATCACCCCACCCGTCAGACCTCATGAGGATATGTGCATGTGCACCAGATTCACACAAATAGGTTCTCTGCAGAATCCTACCCCTTCTGACATCAGACAGCTATCATACTCACAATTGCACTTGCACTTGAGCTAAATTCAATTCACATAGGCGGCGGCAACACCATTGCATCATTGCAGAAGAGAGTGACATTTTATTCCTTATGAACTCTTACCAAAAGAGAAAGAGAGAGAGAGGAAGGAAGTAAGAGAACGATATTGATAGGGATAGATAAAGTAAGGTACGAGTAGTTAATTTACTACTTTCCAATAGCTCACCTTAATGACGCAAGTGCTGTGCTCTTTGTGATGCAAAAAGCTCTGCCTTTATTCCAGGTGATGGTAAAAGGGACATATGTACATATGTATATTCAGAATCAAGTGTCACACCCATTCTTGCCAGTAAACAGATATGTAGTTTACTTTCATAGTTCAATTTAACGTAGCCGCTATGATTGATTCACAATGTAGTCACCACAGGAGGGAGGACTTGCGAAACGTCATAGGAGCAAATGACGTTTTCAATTCCCTCGCATTTCAAGCTTTTTTTCTATTTTAAGCGTGGGTATTAGTACCAATAGAATTTTGTCTGCTCGCCTGGGGTTTGCTTGTCTATGACACCATACTACGGGTTTTATTCTGGGCTATTTTAGGTTGAAATAATTCCTACATTAGACTGACTTTTAGGGACACAAAGGAAACTGACTTCAAACTCATAACGTATATAAAATGATGATCAGGGAATGTATATATTTCTTTTACAACATAAGTGCAAGAAAAAAAATGGAATAAGAGATCATTTGTTGCAAGGGATGCACCAAAAACTCCGATCCTCTCCGTCCCTCCAACATTTTTGTCCTAACTCGTTTCCTTAGGTCAGTTGTGCTTTTATGGGGAGTTTTTTGTGGCGTCTTTTTAGGTTGTTCTAGGTAAGTCAAAAATATTGCTCTTTTATAAATTCTGAAGGGCTATCAAGAGGTACCCCAGTCCCAGAGGCAGAGAAGCTTTCTGGAGACCCAAGGGCGGACGCACGGTCTGAGATGTCAACCCAATTCTTAAAGGTAGGGCAGTCTTCCTACTGAATCAAATCGATAACCTATTGTTTCGCTCCTTCACTCCAGAACGAAATATCTAAGATGTTGTGATCGACATCTCTTCATTCCGTGGGTTCCTACCTTTTTTTACATCTGCTGGAGATTTACTCGACTTTATTATATTTAACTTTCCACTCTAGGGCTCTAGGGCTAATATCCTGTTTTAGCATTGGTGTAGTCAGGTAGTGTTAGGGGAAATGAAGCAAACCGAATCAGCTATTAGGCTGATCAATGTAACAGTTATCGCACTGAAACACAGGGGTATTGTTTGTAACTTTGATTTGTGGTGAGCACACTGGATGTGATCCCCTAGTTCTGAGAGCTGATTTAAAATCAGGTTTAAACATTTTAAAAATTCGTGAAAGAAGTCTTAATAGTAGGTGTGTGGAGAAAGGGGCCATCAACGCTCAAGTTTTCAAATTTTACGTAAATAAAGACGGAATTCGCCACAAATGTGAATGTGTGCGTTAATAAATGTGAGCAGTAACTGAGCCGTTAGCGCGGATATTTGACTTAATGATTGAGCGTTTCTCAGCGCAATAGTTGCGGGATTACACAGAAAAAAAAGACAACAAAAGAGTGGAAAAAAGAAAGAAAAAGAAAAGAAAAGAAAAGTTAATGTGTATAACTAGTATGGAAAAAAGAGATGCTCATATGTATGGGCAAAAAAAAGGTTGTTGAAGAGGTAGGTATAGGAGTGATAAAAATAGTGTCTGTGGTGGAGGAAACTTATCCCCAAAACCCTGGCCATTGTTGGTATACGGGGCAAAGAGAAGAGCTAAGTACGATGGTGGGTTGAAAAGTTCGCGATGTACATATGATAGAAACATGTAGTTTCAATCCGGATTTTAACCTTCCTCTTTTTTACCATTCTAAAAGTGACTACGAAGTTTCATTTCTATGTTGCATTTAGTTCGGTCGATACAGATTCTAAGTGAGGTAAAGTAAAGTATTTTTTTTAAATTAAGAAAATAGAACAGAACAAAACTATCTAGACAATAGTTAAAAAGTAGGTACTTTAATTCAAACTTGGGTCAACGCCAACTACAGAGGAAAACATAAAAAAAAATGGCATCCAATTATGGGAGATGCAGTTTGAAGATAAGGGAGGCAAGGCAGCATCTCGAATGATCAAATGCAAAACATCATTCAAAATGAACTTGGGTCCTAAAAACTTTTTGTCAAATGGGTTTCGAAACTCCTTTCAGCAAAATGAAAATGGAATGAACTGACGATGTTTCGAACCGATCAATTATGTACATACATAGGTATGTATGTATATCTTTTCATCTCAAAGAAAGCTTAATTCAACTATTGCAATGAAATGAAACACCTTCAGGGACAGGTGTTAGCAAATTTATTAAGAAAGTTCGTAGAACTGGAATTATTACGGAAAAGCTAAGGCTAACCCTAGGGTTAGGTTATTAAAAACATCACTTCACCTTTGCCTGCACTCAGTCATATTATGCACCTGTTTCAATGACCTCTAGGTCTAGTAACCTCAAGGATACACACATTGTAAAGTTGTTCATTCGAAGACAAAAAGCCTATAAGAAGGGAAATTTTATTTTATTTTTTTTTTATAATTAGCGCGCACCAAAGGGTGTATGAATACCCTTATGCTGATTATTCAGGGCACGGGCGTTTGGACAAAGAGTAACGAGGAACAGAGGAGATACCGGTGCACGTCGGCTTTAAATGTTGGAATGTTGTACCGATGAGGAAGTACAGAGCCTGGAAGTTCATTCCACATATGTACGTGTCGTTCGGCTTATAAACGAATCCCTATATTTGACAGTACGTCCAAAGTTGGGCTTGAGGGTGAACTGATGTACATTCGAAGCGTGACGCGTATTGCGGGTGAAATTTTGAAGAGGAGGAATGCAAGTGGCTATTTCGGGGGAACATTTTTTGTGGAATAAGCGATAAAATAGGGAAAGACAAGAGACATTTCTGCGATGTTCAACTGAGTCAATGGAGCTCACAATGTCTCTATCACGCTAGTCTAATAGTCTACGCTTTTCAGAACAGCAAACAATCGAATGTTGTCTTTATTTCTGATGATAAAATTCTGAAGCAATTGGATGCTGTAATTCTCCAATTGAATCAGTTTACACGAGTGCACAGCATGATTAAAAATACCTAGTCTTTGGATATTTGATGTCCTTTTCGATTGAAATAGATACATACACCCTCTGTACTCTACATGATTAAAGATTTAGATACACTGTGAAAGTAGCTATTGAACTGTATCAACCTTATGTAGGAAGTATTGTAAATGTACTTTAACAAACCGACTACAAAAACACACACACACCCTATCAATAACTAACGGCCGAGCCATGGATTCGTCATAAACACACATCCCAGTAAGAAACAAAAAAAAAAAAAACGGACCAGGTTATCCGTTTAATGTGAGTAGGTATGGTGTGTATGTGGCCTGCGCACACATTTAACAACCCTGTTATTTCCGAAATTCTCAGTATTTTCAAAACGAAATAGTGAATTAAAATCATGTTCATCTATATTTTCACTCTTCTCTGCAGGCGCTCCTGAAAATAACAACTACCACGAATCTCACACATAGATTGACAAACAAAACCCACCCCGCTTCGCACCCATTGATTGCGACCCTCAATGCTAAACTAGGTCAATGCAGCAGTTTAATGCACTAAAGTGCATTGTACAACGTCGTTCCGTCGAAAAGCTCCGACGACATCAACAACGACGACGTCGGCATTATGGAGCCATCTCCATGAGTGCCATTGCAAATTCCAAGTGAGAGATTTCTTTTTGTTTATTTTTTGGGGTGGCTTTCAATGTTTTTTTTTTTTAATTTTTCTCATTTTATACTGAACCACCCCCTGAATAACCGCTTATTCGCCTACCTCGAGTATCATCTAGAGGGCAATGCAAAAACTGCTTTTATTGCATTCGCATAGAGCACTCTACCAGATCGCATGTGCAATGGCCTCCATAATGACACAAACACAATCACATACAGCTACTGGTAAATTAATTTTGAACTTTAATGCACGTGTGTCTGAAGGCACTTGGGATCACCATCACGACCCCCCAACCCCTCACTTAAGCTAAAAAAAAAAACAAACTCGACGGAACTCGTTAGTCGACCAAATGCGCCGAACGAGTGATAGTGCATCATGGAACGAGGGCGTCGAACTGCTTCCTCAGCTTAAAGCTGTTTTTTTTTCACCCTATAATCACGTTATTGCAGCTTTTCTCGTAGTGGAAACGAGAAACATGTAATCCGCCAAATCACCCTCCAGCCACCCCCAGAGTCAGTGGAAAAGCTTTTCAAATGGTTGCTGTGGAATGGGGTGAATGGCAAAAATCGCTAAACTTAACAACAGTTAGTCTAATGTTATTATTTTGCGCTGCCTAATCTTACCGCCCGTTTTGCAAGGAAAAAAAATGAAAAAGGGGTTAAGGCCTTCTAGCTTTCACCAATATAGCTGTGTAAATTTAATGCACATGTTAAGGGTGTCGGTAGATTGGGGGTTGCATATATGTACATACATAGGTATGTGTATATTTTTTTTCGTTTCCTTTGTACTTGTACTTTACCTGGGTGGGAAGATGGTTGGGCGCTCTATGAACAGGATATGGTGGGGTGAAATGTGCAATTGTTGCAACCCTTTTGTTTTGCACGTTTTTTGTTTTCAATTTGTTTGTGATTTTTTTTTATACTGCTAGTTTCAGTGGATGGTGCAAACGGCAGTGGAAATAGTTATGCAACGAGAAAACGAACGCACGAATGAAGTCTTGTGTAAGGAAGGCTCATTCAGAAAATCCATTAAAAAAAGAATCCTTTCATAGCTCGATTGTTGGTATTGTGGTGTTAAGAGAGATAAAAAAAATAGAAGGAGGAGGGCGACGGATAGGGGTTTTTCTTTTCTAGTCAGAAGGTATTGATTTCCAAGTTAAGTTGCTTAAGCAAGTATTAAATGATTGCTAATGCGCTTCGCCTACACAGTCTAAAGAGGGGTACAATGCAAAGAATGCAATTGTAGAATACGATTTATATGTACATATGTACAATACAGTTCCTGTCGTCGTAAATCTTTCTGTTTTATTTCCAAAAAGTAGTCGAGAACAATTAATTTATTTCGCAGGTTTTCTCAAAACTCTACAAATGTTAGAAATATTGGTACGGAGGAACGTATGTATGTAAATCTTATCAAGACAGACAAAATCGTCTAACTAAGAGTTTGCTGCAATCTTTCCAAAAGGGTGTTTTTTTTTAATAACTTTTTTGTTGATAGAACTTCAAATACATGTTTTTTAGTCGAAAGATGAATTCATGGCATGTTTGAGAATGATATCGGGCATATGATAAATGTGGTTGTACTTGGTGAAGGGCGCATTCTGTCCGACCAATTTTGGGAATTATTTCGAGCAATGGTGGCCGATTCTATCTCTGAACTATGTGTCTATATACCCTATGGTTCGACGTTCGAGTCCCGGAAAACACCAAAAAGTTTTTTCACCGTCCAATTTCACGCAAATGTCTGCCAAACGTTCAAGAGTAGTAACTACAGCAGCAAATTACCTACGAATTTCAAGGAGTTTCATGACAAGTCGCTGCAAAGAAACTGGAAACAACGACGATGAACCAGGCAGAGGATCAAAGCGGACAACCACAAAATCTTTGAAATCTTTAGGCAGAACCCTATAATCAAGCTCAAGGGAAGTAAGACCAAACTATCGGTGAAAGGTAACAATGTATCCTTTAATAAGATTAGGCTATGAAGAGGAGACAGTATGATCTGTACATTTTTACAGGAATAGCACACTCTCAGTTGAAGATGTTAGCATGTTGTTACGCCGGATAAACATCGTGTCCTTTACTTTTTGTTTTTTGTTTTGAAATATGCAACGGAAGAGTTCATACTAAATTTTATTATAGCAAATAACAAAATGTTTATCCAGAAAGCTTTTGAAAAAAAAAAATCTATTTCTCCCCCTATCATTTATGTACTCGACAGTGAAGATATTTATGACTGTCATTCTAGATTGTACACAACAAAACTACTATGATGAGCAGGTTCAGAAAACAGTACAAATTCTTTAAAAAGAGAACGAGACCGTAGTGCGGAATAGAAATGAAACGAATGGAAGCATCATTTTCAAAGTATTCTTCTCTACGTTGACGACATCTTGATACTGGCAGACTCTCTAACATGATGCATATCGACACAGAGATGAGTAAATCTAAAATCATACGCTTTCAAATCTAATAAAGAAGATACTCAAGGGAAAAAGTAGGAAATTAAAGAACTAAAGGAAGTGAAAAAAATATAAGCATATTGGGTTCTTATTGACACCAAGTCCATTGTTTAAAAAACACCCACAAGCTTAAGAAATTCGAGCGGAAATTTGATGATTATAACTTGAGATGGATCATGTGAAATAAATACATTGTTTCGAGTGTAAAATATAAATTTTGTAAGGCAGTGGTGCGTTAAATCATGTTGTACGCCACGCAAATTTTGGAAAGGTTTTTAGCTATAAGAAGTGGAGCCTTTGCTGAGATATTTTATAAAGTCTTCAGATTGTTAGGAAACGTTCCGACACACCTGCAAACAAGGCTATAGAAACCATCTGATGCTTTTTTTTAAATACGTATTAAAACTCCAACGTTCAATAGTTTTCAATATCGTTGCTATAGGGGTTCAGGGCGGCCCTACGCGGCGTGTAGTCCAGTATATCCTCTTACAGTGGTCCTGGCGGCCCCACAATCATTTAATAGCCTTAAATGGATTTTTTTTAGCTTATATGTATGTATTTCGTAAACTATTCGTTTGCGATCCCTACATACATACATACATACATATGTATATCAAAATACGCAGAAAAATGCCCTCTACAACATACTAAAACTTTACTGATTCGAGTTCAACGTGGGTTTTTTAATTAACTCATATCTTCGCCTATTCTGCACCGATTTTGATGAAACTTCTTTTATTAATTAAAGCACTGTTCTAGGAATATAATAACAGTTAAATTAAGTGATTGTCGTTTCTTCGTCTTTCAATTTCGAGAACAATTCGGTAGGGGTGTTTTCCATTGGTACGTCAATTGTTTCTAGGTCGCCGGAGTAACAAAGACAGTAACAGTTCCCAAAAAAAAAAAAATCAACCGCATCAAATCTGCACTTTGCTGTGGTCAAGACATGTCTCTCTCTTGATGATACGGTTACCGAACTTTGTCCGTATTGACGGATGGTGTGGCAAGTTGCTCATGGAATTAAAGGTTACCCAAGTCTAGGTCGTTCAACACTATCTACTATGATGTAATTGGGGTAAGCTTAGTTTCTTCAATCAAGCTTTATGGTGCTTTCATAGATGCAGTCAATCCAGCGGCTTATTGGTCCACTAGGACATCCATTGTGCAGGGGTGTACACTCAACATTACTCTTTGAGAGCTGTTTGAATCCATTCTGGGAACATTAAGAGCCCAACGGCGCCGTTGCAAATTCGCTAACTCTTAACACCCACACAGATCGAGTAGTTCGTTAATAAACCTTTGGGTATAGTCCCCGTTTTCGTCCTGCATTGGGCAAAAGATCTTTCGTAAAATATAGTTCCCAATTGAGATATTTTGGAGCGGTTCATCTATTTATTCATCATCTAGACAGCTTCATATGTATATTTTGTTTAATTTTCATTGACTATGAGACTAATGGTTTTCACAGCTTGTAAGATTAAGGACAAATAACCAAGTAGCCATATTATCTGCCAATGCAATAGTTTGATTTGATCGCCTAAATATGTTTCCAGATTTTCCTATTTCCTTTTACTTTTATACAAATGTAAATGTACATATGTATGTATTCTCATAAATGACATATGTACATACATATACATACATACACACGGGAATATGTACATATGTACATGCGTATATGTCCATGTATCCACAACGCTATTGAAATAAATAAATAGACAACCTTAAATTGAGAATAGACAAAAATTATAAATACCACACAGGTCAACCATCATGTAACCCCCTTTTAAATTAATAACACTATCTATCACAAAATGCATTCACCCGTTGTGAAAAATAAAAAATCCCAGTCACACGACTAACCAACATAACAACACATAATCCCGCACACCCACATTAACCCGTTTATTCCTTTTTGATGAATATACACAAACCAATGACACCAAAAATAACGACGATTGCAGAAAAGCCTTTAAAATCCACCATACATACAAACACACACATGTATACCATCAATAACAAAAAATAAATACGAGTACTATCCAAAAGGACGAAAACAGATGGATTCATCACCCCCACCGTAGTAGCATAGTCCGCAACTAAAACGATGCCGAGAGGAAAAATAAAAAATAAAAATCACAGACAAAAAACCAGTCCTGGGTAATGTGTACACGGTTAAGGGGGTGGTTCGAGGGTGGTTTTGGCATTGTTGCAATGGTTTGATGAACTAATACTTGGCTACAGACGACGCCTAGTCCTTGTTTACTTCCAACGAAATTGAATAGGTCAGGTCACGTCAGTATATATGTATGTGGAGGGATAGAGACAGAAAGCATGAGAGAAAGTGGATGGAGAGAAGAGGAAAAGATGTTTCTGGCGTATTTATATCTGTCTGCTGCTGAGGTGGCCTAGGTACACACACAGTATATTGACGTATAATGTACAGACGGGTAGCTTTTGTTTGGCAGTCAAAAGGAGGGTTCCCAAGAACTTTCAGTCGGTCGATGGAATTCTGGGGTTGAAAATGAGTTTTTCTTTTTTTTGGTTATTTTTCTAATTAAAATTGTGTAAGTCATGTGTATTCGAAGCCTGGTTTAAAATACTCTACAAGCTATCGAAGGTAAATTATAAAATAGCTGATAATTTATGAGCATATTTGTGTGCATTTATGTGATTACACATTTGGAAGGTTCTGAGAGTTAAAAAGAAGAGCATTTTGATTGGCTGTAATATATGTAGATGTTGAAGTCCTTTAAAATTCCTCAATACTAATACTGAAGTGTTTCGAATTGCCTGACGTATCTCCCAGCAATGCATTTGGAAGTCAGCTATAAAGCTATTCAAGTTGTAGTTTAATATTTCTCAAATTGTCCTATCAGTTAGGAGCTCTTGCGTGAAATATCTGAAACTTCTGTAGTTCAAAACCTATCAACTCCAAATCTTCGTGAAATCATCCATGGCGTGAACTCACATTCGAGATATAAAGGGTTTTCCAATAGGGACTTGACAACTTTGAGTTTAATTTGTGAACGCACTCTTTCACTAATCATCAAACTGTCACTGTCAATTTATTCAGTAAACTCAACATTTTCATCATGGTAAAGTACACGAACGAGCAACGTCTGCAAATTATAAAAATTTTCTACCGAAATTCGGAGTCGGTGACTGCAACTTTAAGAGCGTTAACTCCAATTTTCGGTCGTAATTCTCGCCCTAGTAGACAGACAATAACAAGTTTAGTGCAAAAATTTGAGTCTACATATTCGTTGTGTGATGTTGCCGTGTCAGTGAGACAACGGGTTGGTCGAAGTGTCGAAAATATCGCTGCCGCTCAGGCGTCCGTAGCAAACGATCCAAATCAGTCAATTCCACGGCGTTCTCAAGAACTGGGCATCGCTCAGACCACATTATGGCATATTTTGCGTAAGGATCTTGGTTTACACCCATACAAGATCAAGCTGACTCAAGAATTGAAGCCGATGGACCATTTGAAGCGACGTACGTTCTCCGATTGGGTTCTGGAGAACATGCGCCAAGATGATGAATTTCATCGCAAAATCATCTTCAGTGACGAAGCTCATTTTTGGCTCAATGGGTTCGTCAATAAGCAAAATATGCGTTATTGGTCGGGTGAAAATGTGGTTTCAACAGGATGGTGCCACAAGCCACGCAGCACACGCTACAATCGATTTATTGAAGAGTAAGTATGGTGAGCGTGTTATCTCAAGAAATGGGCGTCGATTGGCCGCCTCGTTCGTGCGATTTAACGCCGCTTGACTATTTTCTGTGGGGCTACGTTAAGTCATTGGTTTATGCCAACACGCCGACGACGTTGGAAGAGCTCAGAGCCAACATTGAACGCGAAATAGCGGCCGTTTCGGCCGAAATGTGTGGCCCAGTCGTTGAAAATTGGGTCCAACGAATCGACCGCTGCAAACGTGCCCGCGGTGGCCATATGAACGAAGTCGAGTTCCATTCATAAATGTTTTGATTGTACTTCAAGCCGATAATAAAGTTTTTGAAAAATCTCAAATGGTTTGCGTTTTATTTAAAAAAAAAGTTGTCAAGTCCTTATTGGAAAACCCTTTATTTATATGTGGACGCAAGGCTGGTAAATGGGATGCCAAACTTAACTTTACGAATTCAATGTAACGATAGGAAGAATGTTAAAGAGAAAATTTCACATCAATTAACAAATTAGGGCAGTTTATCTATAAAGTGTGTTCATTTTTGGGAAGTTTTTTAAGGTTGTACACCAGGGTAGGCGCCTCTTTCTTTTTATTATATTTCCTGGCCTTCTGCCTACCTTATGTCGGCCGTTTTCGGTGAATTCTCCAACGTAAACATCTCCCTCCGCCGCGATATTGCATGAGTCTAAGCTCTCTCATCTCTCATTATGTTTAGAGATCCTTTGAGAGTCGAGTACATGACTTTGTTAAATTCACGCCAATTATTGTTGCCTAAGTGGTCTCTCGTTCCGCCTCACTGATCATTGTAGCGTTTTTCAGGCGGAAATCATGGCGATTAAGGAAGCCCTGTCCTGGCTGAAGTGTGTCAGGGATATTACCATTCTCACTGACAGCCAAGCGACAATCAAGTCTCTGGAATCGTGTTCGTTTACTTCAAAGGCCGCTCTCAACTGCCGTTTATCTCTTATGGAGATGACACAGCAGTTCAATATTCACCTATGCTGGGTGCCAGGCCATAGAGACATTCCAGGAAACTGCACGGCAGACGAACTCGCCAGACAAGGCACTACTCTAAGGATTCTGTCTGATAGGCCGTCCCTGGGTATGCCCCTAGCTACATGTAAGCATCTACTAAAGCTGAATGAAAATTAGCAAGACCAACCTCAGATGGGAAAACGTGTCAACGTGTCTCATCTCGAGACAGATCTGGCCCAGGCTGGATCATAAACGCAGTAACGAGTTCGTCAAACTAAAGCGATCACAGATCAGCTGCGTTGTTGGTGTTCTCACTGGACACTGCATTATAGGCCAACATGCCAAAAGACTTGGCCTCTTTTCAAACGACTTCTGCACAACCTGCAGGGAAGAGGAGGAGGAGGAGGGAAGTATCCCAAACCTCCTATGTAACTGCCCAGTTCTGTCGCATAAAAGAATGGTCCATTTAGGGTCCCCTTCCTTGAAGTCCTTGGTGACATAGCGTCCTTAGACGTCATGCGCATCTATAGCTTTATCAAAAGCTCCGGTTGGTTCTGTTACTCCATGAGTAGCGAATTGGTTTTGATCCATGGTATCACAAAGGACCTTTATTGGCCTAAGTGTGTCTGCACTCCCGTGCGGACAGCCAAGCCAACCTAACCTAACCTAAGTGGTCTCTGGTCACTCGCTCATTTGGAAGTTGGAAGTGCCTCTGAGATTTCAATTCACCATTATGGCTTGGTACCCACATAAGGCAGACCTTACTGCGTTTGGAGAGTTTGTTTAGTCTATTCATACATTCTAATACAATATTTAAGTAGTTTGGCGGGTGTCAAGTTCCTTAAGTCCAGCCTGAGTGTTACTAAATTACTTCATCATCAATTATCCAGTTTGCGAACCAACTTTTATTAACCAAACAACCGAACCGACACTTGAATTCGAATGTAGATTTGAATGACAGAAACATAAAGTTTCTCAAAAATTTTCGATAAAACCCAAAATTGGAGTACCTATAGTTTAAGAATGAATAGCATAGCGGACCAAGTACGTACGACAAAGTTGTGCAATTCATCTTAATATTTACGGATGAAAGTTCAACTGACATCTATTCATGAGAAAGGTATGCAAGTTTTGTTTGCCTAATTGACAAAGTACCAAACAAGGAATGTAGTACCGCGCAGAGCACCAGGTACAGCATGAACTTCACCCCTGAATCTAGTGCAACTGAATTAGCATTGCGTCCCATGGTGATAAAATCAACTTTCTGCGACAGAATAATTCGTGAGAGGGAAAACTGCACCAAATCCGAGACTGGATTGTTCGACTGAGCAGCACAAAACGAAATAAAAAAAAACTTCCCACTATTACCGCTGTGTGTGTGTATGGTAAAGTCCATTAGTGGCACGAAAACAAGTAAACCAGATAGTTGAAGGGCAGTGGGAGTCAGCGGAGAGGGAGAATCGGGTAGGTATTGGTAATAACAATGCATTTAGAATGAATTCCTTTTCTATGTGGCTACGTCCCTCTCAGTCTCACTTTGTGTGGGGGTGTACTGATCGTAATATGGAATTGACCTAAAATTTCACTATAATATCGCGAACAATGCATTGACACACATAAATTGTAGATTCCAATGGAAATGCGCTGTATCACTCGATGTCATTTTGAAGGTCGTCTTGGATTTTTTTTTTTTTTTGTGAAAAATTAATTTTACTACCTCCTTTGCGACTTTATGTGGGGTAATGTCAACACCATAGACTACCGCAGTTTGTAATTTATTATTACCACTGATTCGTTTCATAATTACCCAGTAGACTACAAATGCCATGTGTTGTTGTTAGTTCTCTATTATAATTCTAAAATTGGAACAAATCATTAATTAATAACCGTGGTCTGATAAAAGTTTAGAGTTCACAAAACTATATAAAGGTTAACGAAAATAACTGACTCGCAACTTGACCCTAGGTATATAACAACTGAAAAAGGTGAGACTTTTGACAAAGAAGCAGGTGTTTTCATTGGAATTTTAAGTTGCAGCGTTGTAGCTGCTTGCCAATCTGTGTATCTGTCACGAGATTCTATAATATTTGCCCAACCGATAGTAGTAAGGAAAATTGTTATGTTAGTTTTAGGGGCGTAATATACTCCAAGAAATAAAATCATTTTTCCTTCTTCCACATATCGAAGAATTCTTCCTTCTTTAACATTTGAAATTGTACGAATATGTAGCATATTTTTGACGTGGCAGGTGGGGGTATTATTCTACCCCGACTATACCTGAGCAAACGATTTTTAGATGATTTGAATAACTCGATGGTATCGGTCGTCTGTTTCGTCCAAGGAAATATTTATTGATCATCGTCCGGCAATCATCTCTGGATTTGTGAGGAAAAATAACTTTTCTATGGATGTAATGGGGTATGTGTGGTCTCTTTTGGACCAGTCTCTCTCCAACTTCAAAGATTAATATACCCGTTGAACCAAAAATTCATCAGATAGTCGATTATGTACATACATATGTAGGTACACTAAAAAAATCACGAAGTTGTCTACAAGTTTCGCTAATAGAAGACCGATTTTGAAAGTAAACTTGGATAATTTCCCAGACTGTACCGAATAGGAATGTCAAAATTGCAAGGTTCTAAGCAGGAAGGTTTGGTGTTCCACAGGTTTGGTTGAATACCAAAATGCTCGTATTTAGTTTTTAAACTATGTTTTTAAACATTAAACCTTACACCATTGGATTTTACTACAAACAGGACCAACCTATGAGTTTTAATTTAAAAGCCTAGAAAAACATTTTGATCAATTGTATTTGATAAATCCTTGGAGTTCCGAGTTCCGTTAGAAAAAACGCTTAATATCTCAGAAAAAATGTTATTGTGGAAGTCATATGTGAAATATGTAGATATACGCAAAACTGAAAAATACTCGTGAACATAGAAAAAAAGGAACTGTAAGCAGATGAAAATAAAATTTAATAAAAAAACCAAAAATACTTCTAGATAAGTCGAAACAAATTAACAAAAATGTGTTGAAGGAAGACGATGTCAGTGAGTTAAAATCTCGCACTGCTATTAGAATGCGTGTGCGATCCTCATGATCTTCCTAAAAACAATTGAGAAAATATTCGATAGAAATATAAGGGATGAAACTCTCTATAAGTGCTTTTTACAAAAACCAATAATCCTATTAATCAGGTAAAAGATGCATCAAATATACAGGAGTAAGAAAAACTAGATCTAACTGGATAAAGTGCATGCAAATAAATTACTATCTTACTAGGAAGCAATTAGTTCAGGGTCACTGTTGCGAAATGTAACCCCATCAACATAGGGTCCTCTCCCCTAACAAGGCCAGGATCTAACTACGGACTGCAAGAACTGGATCGAAACTGAAGCCTAAATCTCAAAAGGCTAGCAAGACTTACCGTGACAAAAAACAAAACAGGCACAATGAAACTCTTTCTACTGCAGCTCTGGAGGTTATGTTAGACCTACCAACCCTTCATCTTCAGGCTTACGAATTTATGTTAATTCAAACTCCAAAATTGTTTATTCTGACATTGCACACGAACTAAACATCGGAGGCCTAGTAATGAGTAAACGGAGATTGCTTATGTCCATCACTCACTCCATTGTCTTGTATAGATGTGAGATATGGGCTGAGGCACTCAACGTGGAAAAATTCAGGAAACGAATGGCTGCAGTGTAGAGACGAGGTGCCCTTCGAGTTACTAGCTCCTACCGCACAGTGTCCGAACCAGCTGTCCTCGTGGTAGCGGGAGTGACCCCTATAGACCTGCTAGCAGCAGAAAAAAAGTACGTTTACGACAACAAGACGGAATTGGGGATTGAAGCAACAGTAGCAGAAGCGAAAGAGCAGACCAGAGAGAGGTGGCAAAGGAGGTGGAGCAGTGAAACCAGGGGAAGATGGACCGCGAGGCTGATTAGAGACGTTGCTGCATGGACGGAGCGGAAACACGGTGAAGTAAACTTCTACATCACCCAATTCCTAACCGGACATGGATACTTCAATCGGTACCTCTGCAGAATGGGAAAGATAAACAGCGCAGCCTGCCAGTACGGAGATTCCGAGGAAGACGCCTACCATACCTTCTTCGTCTGCAGTAGGTGGGCAATGCAGAGAACTAGGCTTGAGTCGGAGATAGGCAGCTTCTCACCAGACAACGTAGTCCAGAAGATGATCTCGAGTACGACCAGTTGGAACAGGATCTGTGCTTTCATCGAAACGGTGCTAAGAAAGAAGAAAAGCGAGGAGGAAGCTAACATGCCCTCAGAAAACAATTCTACAAGAAGTTAAAGCGGTGCCGGAGTGGAAGGTGTCAAGAAGAAAAAAAAGGGGTCCAAGGTGGGTTTTTTGTGGCGTGTGAGTCCCACACTACTTGAAACAGAACGGGCCTGTTTCTCGTGCGCATTAGCGTTTTCCCCCCGCCCCCTAGGCAAAAAAAAAAAAAAAAAACAAGAGTGAACTGCTAGAAATATTTAATATCAAAATTTAACTTCAGCCACAACTTCAAAGTAACATTCCAAAAACGCAATAACTAGGAACAGAATAAATCTGCATTTGCTTACGATTTTGATTGTATAATACACAGAAGGATCGAAAGCAAACGAAGAATTTGGCACCGTGGTATACTGTCTTCTTAATACAAGGACATCATTCACTCAAGTATGGAAAAACTTAGTATGCTAAGGCGAAATATTTGTAATCGAAATATGCCCCAGAAAAAATATAAACGGATCTATAACCAATAAGAACATTTATACCTTATCAGATAGCAAAGCCATTCTATCAGTAATTAAGGCCTACATATGTATGTAGTAACATCCAATTTAGCATGGGACTACCTATAACTACTCAATGCTAGCCACCACAAACAGAATGTACCTCATTTGGGTGTGAAGTTACAGCGAAGTTAAGAAAACGAAATGGATGGATAGCTATCTAGAACAGAAGCTGCATTAAGCTTTATGATGCCAAGACCATTCATTGTACAAGTAAATAGAGCAAAGAGATGTATACAAAATAGGCTTAATCAAAAATCCAATCATTACCGGGTGCAAACTGAAGGCTTAGACAAGCCAAAGTCTTTCATTCCACATCCTCTCAAAAAGAGCAAAATATGTAACTGGATTTCTCAGAGGACACGGTCCAAATTGTGAAAAACCCATCTAAGCCTGATATTACCTCTCATTTGACTCAAAATGTTTTCTATCCACACATTTTTCCGGGCTTGGGAATAAGTGAAGAGGGAGCAAATCTTGAGAATAGGGTGGATGTTCCGGTCCCACCTCTCGCGAATGTCTAAAAAACGTCCGATAGTAATAAATGCTTCCAAAAAAACATCTTTCGGCTATAACCCTATATTGTAGGTCCTTTCCATTTATGTGAAAAAATGTAACACGCACAACATCAATGGTCGCGAGAAGTTAGGCCCTGGAACACATACGGTCTGTTACGTCGTTTTTTTTTTTTGTGTCCCAGAAAACAATGGCCATGACCTTTTCCGTAGATGAAATTTTGTGCAGAGCCACCAGCTTAAACCTACTGTTCTAATTACTTATCGTTTCTGGTGAGCAGTGGTGGACGCACGTCTCATCCATAGTAACAAAATGGCGAACAAAATCGGTTGGAAGCGTTTAATACATTTAATTCTTGATTTTGATATGCCTACGGTCCCAGTTATCGTCGGCCCGCTCATGCTCCCCCACGTTAATATGACCTGGTACGTGTAGAAGAGTTATCAAGAATCGACGGCTTAGCTCAGCGGCTTGGTTGTCAATGAAGATGCCAATATTTCGTATGGATGTGAGATTGCAGCTAACACCCCGACAGGTCTTTAAGGTCACTAGAAATTCTACCTGGAAGATACTGGATTAGTATGGAAGGCAATGGAATTGAGGTACATATGTATATTCAGCGTCACTAAAAAGATTCGTTTTCTAACTCCACAAACCACCTTCAAACCACTGTATTGATTCTTCGAAATTTGTTCGTACTTCATATCACTTTGAATTTCCTAAAGTATAGACTGGGAGATATGTAGTATTTAGAAGAAGATTACTACATACTACTATTACTCATATGTAGTATTTAGAAGAATACTACATATCTTTGCACTGGCAACGAATCCTGAATGTTGCTTGACCATATCATGCTTAAGATGACAAAGTTTGTCAACATTGACAACTTAGTCCTTCTGAGATTGTCTTTTGCTCCAAGCAGAATGTGTAGGTACTACTATTTGTTTCCGTCAATATCACTGCAAGCGTGGAACCCACATCAGAGACACCTCAATTCAGGGAAATAATACTACCCTAAGATGTGCCTCTTTAAATTAATTTGCTTGGATGGCTATTGCCGAGGTTTGCCTAAATAATCTTGTTCTAAGCATTGAGAACCTATCCATGAACTCCTCTACGCCTGATTCGGTGAGAGATTCTCTAAACGTTGTTTTCAGCTCAACTAGTTATTTTATCTTACTAGGTCTACCTTCATTTCATACTCGGGTTGTACATAAATAGCAATTCATAATTGCCCAGCAACGTCATAGTCGTATCGAATGCGTGCTATTCCAAAAATTGCTACATACTCTTACAGGTAGTAACCAAGAGACCGTCAAAGTGATCGTGCTGGATCCATGCCATTGTAAAAGATAAAAAACGAAAACGAATAAGGAACTAGAAGAAGACACAAAACTCTCTAAGCCTACCTACGAGAACTAAGAAAAAAATCGTAAAATAAAAATCCAATTGCAAATCTTCACCACAGCGAACATGGTGTGTAAGTAAATACTAAACAGAAAAAAAAACCTACAAAATTTTCAAAAGCCAGTCACAGTGAAAAATACAATATTCATCCACAAAATCACAAAACAAAAAAACGATAGGTGGGATAAAATAAAAAAAAAGTCGCGTGTTCATGTATCAGTATCTGTGTGTATACATCTGTATATATGTATGTAACTGACTGGGTCAAGTTGAATTCGGGTGTTGGTTTGTTTTACTTAGTTTTTGTAGCTGGTTGTTGGCTTTTGTACCTACATTCGTCGACGACAGTGAGATTCTTTTCTCTCTTCTCTAGACTGCTCGTGCTGTTTGTTACTCCTTCTTCTCCTACTCCACGTTATACGCCTCCATCGAGTACTAACTAATACAGTCGGTCTACTTTTACTTTGAAAACGAAAAAAAGTTGTTAGATGGGTTCTTCTTTATTATTCACACTTTATTTATATACGACGCGCGGCGGCAGTTGTATTTTTTTTTTTTTTTTTTTTAATTTGCACGTGTATCTATCGCAGCAGCATCACACACAAAAGCAATACTTTTACTTCCATTTGAGAAATCTGCATGCACCAGATACAATTTCAAATATGTTTATGCAATAGGAATATAGACTCACTTTTCACTGAACACACTGCACACACAAATACTAAAACGTCGCGTATGTACTAGGTACCTACTCTATGCAAGTGTGCACAGATCCATTTGTATCTTTTTGCTACTGCTGGCTGCTTGCTGCTGGGGCTGACTAGAGATGGGTTACTTTACTTTACTCCCGTTGGTTGACGGTTAACAATAACTTTTTTTTTAGTTAGGCCCTAAACACAAGCACACACTGTCAAATGACTGGAAGAGGAGAATAGATTTAAGTGGTAGTGGTTTGGGGAGCGCATATAGAGCTTGCACGACACTGACCTGTGTCATAATAACAAAACTTGTTCGCACATACGAGCACGGCACTCATTCACTGTATCTGCGTTTGTATGGGTGGTGGTTTCCTTTTTTTATTATTATTTTCTTTTTTTTATGTTTGGTGCATATTTTTAAAATGCACACACACCTTACTCAGTATGACGACATGCAGTGAGGGCCGTGGGGGAAAGGGAGGCAGAAACAAAACAAAAGACTTAACCGAACCGAAGACTTAGTACGAAACACTCCGCACTTCCGTAGATTTATCTTTTTCTTTTGTGGAATTTTTTTTTTATTTCTATTTATTTGCAATATTTTCTAAAGTGGGGCACAGCCCTGCATTCGTGCTGCAATACACATACATAGACACACACGCAGCGTGCACGCAATTAATTATAGGCACACCAGACAATTATTTTTTTTTTACGTTACACTCACTTTACATTAATTTTTTTTTATAATTTTTTATTTATTTATATTTAAGGATAAAATTAAGATTTAGTTTTGATTAACTTAATGGAACAGCCGTCAGAATGCGCTCGCTGGCAATTTGTTCTCCTCCTCGTGTGCCCCACTAAACACGACCGATAATAGCCAACGGAAAGAAATCCGATTTATTTTTCAACCAAGAAAACAAACACGAGAGAGAGAGTCAGTCATCATCATCATCATCACCGCCAGAGAGAGAGAGAGTGAATTTTGCAAAAAAAAAAAAGTATCTATGAACTACAAAATCTATCTGTACGAACTGGGGGCCTATGCGGTTTTATCGACGGTCACAAGAAGCACAGAAAAAAAAAGGAAAATCCATTCCCGAGCTAGACAGTTCAGAGCTCTCTCTCGTAGTCTCTCAATGCATCTGAATCGAATCAGAAACACATAGGAGAGCGGGAAAAAAACTTTTTTTATTCTCTTCTTCGATTTTTTTTATGTAAATATTGCAAGTTTGACCGGTTTAAATTTCGTATCTGTCAGATGCATTTAACTTCTGTTTTTTTTTTTCTCTTTAGTTACAACAATTTTTGTTTTAATTTTTTCTTATGTTTAAGTGGTTTTTCAATGTTTTGCCTCGTGCGGGTGTTTCTCAGACGACGGGCGCGAATTTATTCACTCGTTCAACCAATTCACAAGTGATACTGAAAAGCTTTTTCTCTGGGATTGTACTGTGTGGTGCATTCTCCAATGTTTTTCTATACAGCAGCAGCGAAGCAGCAGAGAAATAGCAGCAGCATTGCTTGGGCTGTATGCGCAACGACAATAATCGGTGCAAAGAGGGGGAGCATGTGAACAGAAAAAACTGAAAACTGAATTAAACAAGAAAGTGTGGTGTCTAAACCATTTTGAGCTTTTATTCTGACTTCTTTTTCTCTTTTTATTTTCTTTTGTTTCTAATCTTTAGAGAAGACTAAATGCCTATAATGATGTGAAACGTTTGGCTCGTTGTCGTTACTATGCGGTTTGCAGAAGGGAGCTGTTTATGCATTTTTTTTCCAGTTTTAGGGCACATCATCGAAAGGTCAATGGGGGATGGAGGAAGGATGATGAAAGCTCCAAATAGCATGTGATATACATTATTTCAAAAGAATAAGAAAAGAAAAAAATAAGACTTTAGAAAATATGCAGACAAGCAGACCACATGGTGTTCTCGTGAATGAGTAGAGAAAAGCTTGCCATCTCTTAAGAAATGGAACAGAGAGATACAACAGTGTCGGATGCAATATCTTGCCAGATTCGCGCCCTCGGCCCACATTACATTTTTTTCTTATTTATATAAAAATGTAAAAATATAACTTGAATCCAAAAAAATTCAGTTCAACCTGATGGTTCTTGGTTCTCCGAAATCTGAAATCTCGGAAGCCCCTGAACCTGAATTGTTCATAATAATTGGTTGTGCTGCTTACTAGTATAACTTACTTAACAACAATTTAAATGTAGGTGACTTCTACAGGGACAATACGAAGAAGTTTATGAGCAGCGTTGCTGCATTTTCACCATTCTTAGAAAAATAAATATTTTTTGCGAATATGAATAGGACCGACCTTCGATTCTTAATAGGTGCCTTCAGAAGTCGCAGTTTGTTGAATTCAATTCTTTAACACAGATTCAAGCTTTATTATGAATTTATTGATAGGATAAATCCTCTTGCATGATAATTTCGGTGGCTCACAGAGGGTTAGAGCATTGATGATAGTCTGTTTGGAAATAGTAAGTTCAGCTATGTAGCTAACCAAACGGCCGTCTCTGTGTACGGAAGAGAGCTACCTGCTGCAGTTTGGTGCAGATATTATTGAATCTCTTGTGTCCTTTGCATACGGACGATACGATTGCGTTCGCGATATTTCCACTGAATAAATTCCAATTTATAATCTATAATTTCAAAACGACTTCAGTTGAATGATCCTGGCAAACAGTTCTTTTTTTTTGCAATCAACTGGCTCGTGTTATATCTATTCTGATAGAAATTAGCTTATCCAGAATACCTTCAGTAAATTCTTCAAGAGTTCGGAATATTTTCGTTACCAGCCATTTTATTCAAGCCTTATTGGGCATTGTGGAAGCTCGAGATTGATGTTAGAAAGTCGAAAGTCATGAATGTAATATCGTCCACGGGCGTTTAAAGTGTTCTTCCGTGCCGCCGCATAAAAAGTGAGTGGAAGAAAATACTACCATGAACTGCACAGACTGTACAGCGACACTCTGACCTAGTCAAAGGAGTTCGAATTTAACGGCTAAAGAAGTAGAGGAAGTTTTCGGATTAGCCGGCGCGCACAGGTGGAAAGAGACTTTTGGAAAAAGTATAAAACGGTTTTGCCAAGTAGGCGTATAAGGCCCAAAAGGATAATCACACTTTCAGCCCTAGTGATTACCAGTCGTAACCACACTTTGAACATCGGGTGTACAGTTTTCTACCGGTTATTTTGTTATACCATCTTGCCAATTTACATCCTACAAGTAGCAAGTTGTTATTAAGAAAAAGTATTTCCAGTAACATGCCTTTACGTTTCCGCAAATTGTTGGTGCTGCCTAGTTAATATATTTTTTTAAAAAAAAGTTGACTTTATTTTTATATACATATACATACATACATATATCACGGAATCAAAGGATTAAAATAGAAATCAATAGAATGCGTGCATTTTACCACTGTTCTCAACGTGTGTCTACCTTTTGCTGACGTATTAATTAATTCTTATCTCAACATCCTTAAAGTATTTATTCCTTTCTATCTACTACATTTCCCAAAAAATTAACTAACAATGACTCATATACGAGATACAAATTAGGGATAGACAGAGCATCGAAAATCTCTTATAGAAAACTTAGTTTCCAAGGAAACCAATTGCAAATCTAATGAACCTTGGATAACAATTTCTCTGTAAGAGCTAAACATCTCACATTTTAGAAACCCCACAAATCTGGTAACAACTTCACAAACATAAACGAGGATAATTTTGAAAAGCTCCAATACCTAACGGGGCTACGAATACTGGTACTCAACTTCTTTCGGAAGACAATATTGGTCTTGACGAAAAAACAACCAACATTTTCACCTTCTCTGTTACTGGATGCCCTCAGTCTAGGCCAGTAAGGTGTATGTGTGCAGAAATTGGTCTCTTCCATCCATGCCAACACAGTCTGTACGACTGTCTGCATGGCTATGCTCACTATTTCTTTCTTTCAATCCATCACTGAGCTTGGGTCATCCGATTTACAGAAATCTGCAAATGGGATATGCTAGTACTTCTCCCATCAACAACGTTGAAGTTTTCCAACTGCACTCCGCAATCTGGTACGAATTGAGCTACTGGCTGTGGCTTTGCCGCCCAAATAGCTTTTATTTCTCCCTTTCGGGAAAACTTTATAGATCTTCTCCGAGCGGTGAGAAATTTAAATGCTTTCAGTTACAATTGTTGGTGCATATAGCAGGCATGCACATAATCACCCAGTCCAGAAGGGGCTGAGGAGGGGAGTGAAGAAGGCGTTTTATAGTGCTGAGAAGCTTTTTCTCGATGCCAATAGATGCGATGCGATGAGACGACCGACGACGACGATGATGATGACTACGTCGGCGCTTTGTGCACGCGAGCACAGACGTTTTTATTATTAAACTTGCTTCGGAGGAGGTAGTTGGTGACTGCTGCACTGGTGGGGTGGGTGGGGTTGCCGTTGGGCTTCGTTGATTTCTGAGGATGTATGCGGTATGGCGGTCGCCTGTACTCTCTTCTTTGCACGTATGTTTGTATATAGTGGGCAGGCGGCGGATGCGCATACACACATACACACACACATATATGCGCGCATGTAAAGTGAAAATTATTCATTTTCTAAGGTTCAGTCTTAGAGTTGAAGGTCAGTCGATGTTTTATGTCATTCAACTTGCCTTTTGCTGCCAACAGTAGCGGTGCGCGGCGGTTTGGTGTGCGGCAACGTCGGCGGTGTATTCAACGACGACAACACGGTGTGATGTATGTTTGCTGGTTCGTTCGTTCGTATGTATGTATGTATGTATGTATGTATGTATATGGCTGTGGCTCTGACTGTTCTATGTGGTAATTTGTTCGATTTGATAAGGTCGGTGTGCGGGTGACAGATGGGAGGGGAGGGGAGGCATTATTTTGTTTTGACGGAAACTTTTGTTGTTGCGCTCTTCGTCTTCGTCTTTCGAAAATATTTGCGCTTACTGATGTTTTCCCCGGTGGTGCATGCGGGACAGTGTAATGTTTTTCTCTGCGTTTTCCTTTTTTATTTTCCATTTAATAGGTTATTGCATGTTCACTAGGCGAAGCAAATTGCTAAACAAGAAAATTCTGCCAGTTAATGATGATTTGTCGGCAGGAAGGGAAAACAAAAGTTTTTCATATCTCTGATACACAATAACAGACTGATCAAATGAAGCCACTAAGGCTCTGTTACAGGAATGTCTGATGATGGGGATCCGCCGCTAGAACTCTGGGGAATTTTATGAATTAGAGGTGAGTATGTGTTTTGCTTGTGTTTCAAAAGTAAGGCAGCACGTGTAAATATTTTTTTTTATGGGCGGTAAGCAGCAGATTAAATACTTTTACGACTCAATTTCGGTTAATTTCTATTTTGGGACAATTTTATTAAAGCAAATCCGTTGTAAATGGTTTTGATTGGTTGATGATACAGACGGATGGGTCTGATGCTTGCAAGGTCAAGGACAAGGAAAATTTATTGTCCCACAGATGCACTATTTGCGTACTTTTAGTTTTGATGCGATTACAATAAACTTCTTCATTTAGTCCTTTTCCAATGTGAGCATTGGAAATGGGGTACTTAGTTTTAGTAGGGTATTCTTCTGTTGTGCTGTGAGGAACTTTTAAGCGAACAGTTTCCCCGGTTATACTTTTCAAGAGCCGTTCCTAACTATGGAGAAGTACCCCACATAACAGTCGATGAAGTTGAGAAAGCGGTCAAATCCTCCAAAAAACGAAAAGCAGTTGGGTCGGACGCGTTAACCTCTGAATTTTGGGAAAAGATGGGAGACATCGGGTCTAGATGGCTCATGATTCTCATCTCCACACTCATGAGAGGAGATCCAATGGCTAATCAGTGGAGGGAAAGTTATCTTCTTTCTTTGCACAAAGGAAAGGGTGATACGAGAAACTGTGATAATTACCGTTCGATTAAGCTGATGTCACACACCATGAAGATCGTTCAGCAGGTATTAGATGGCCGATTGCGTCAAATAATACGGCTATCTGATGACCAGTGCAAGTCTGTCGCGGGTAAATCAACCACAGATGCAATCCAAAGTATAAGGATCATAATGGAAAAACATCGTGATGCCTTAAAGGATTTGCATCTGGTGTTGGTTGATTTTGAAAAAGCATTCGATAGACAACCAAGAGATCTGATATGGGTGGCGCTAAGACACCGAGGAGTTCCAGAACTCACATACAGATGATCATGGACATGTATGACGGAGCAAAGACGAGAGAAGGATGCCCTGCCGGAGTCACCGAAGAGTTCCCAATTAAAGTCGGTGTGCACCAGGGAAGCGTCTTAAGTCCTTTGTTATTTATTACAGTCCTGGATTATCTGCTTGAAGGAAAAGTGACGGACCCCGAAGTGCATCAGTTATTCTTTGCTGACGATGGAGACATCATAAGTGAGGATCAAATGTCCCTGCAACGAGCACTTGATGTATGGGTGGACGTTTTGGATGTCGAATTAGTCCAAAAAGACAGAGTACTTGTACTGCCCATTCTCTGATCCACTCCGACCTAGTCCAGACATTAACATATTTGAATTGACAAGTGATTCCCAAGTGCGAAAAATTCAAGTATCTTGGATCTAAGATCAATAGCGATGACGACATCAATCATCACGTGATCGTTGTGTGGTTGAAGTGCTTGAAAAACTCTGCTATCTCCTGTGACCGAAAAATATGTCCCCGAAGCTGAAAGGAAGGCTTTACAGAAAGTATCCGTGCAAATTAACGGCAGCTGAGATGAAGATACTTGCATGACAGCTGGAGTAACAAAGCTTGATCGAATTAGAAGTTCAAAGATCCGAGGAAGCCTTCACATCAAAGAACCCATCTCGAAAAAATTTTGGAACACGACGGGCTCAGTTGGTATTGACATGTTCAAAGGAGGGATCCTACGAACTCTGTTAAAAGGCAATGTTAATCAACATACATATGTATGTACATATGTATGTATGCATGGAGGGTTCCAAAATCGAAGGCGGTATGTGCATTTGTACATATATATGTATGTACATACATCCAAGACGTTCAATTTCGAGACTGTAACAACCCTGACTTCCCAGTGATCGCAGGTACCTACTGAAGAACACCAGGCTGATTGCTAATTTATGGATCCGTGAATTCCTCAAACCGAAACTAAATGCAGAGTTAGCTTTGCTTTGAATGTTTTCCTGGTGCAAACGAATTCACTATCGCAGATAAAATTCAAATCTCGTACTAAGGTATAAGCGACCTACTGTCGAATGATCTACGAGATTAAACGGATAGTGAAATTTTTTTAAATTGAGCACAGAACAATTCTTCTGGCACCAGATAAAGTAAATAGTAAATGTATTTAAAGATTTCACGCTGCTCGCATCGAGGGAAATACTTGTCAATACAGTGCAACTCATAGACAGGATAAAGATTAAAGGCCCACGATGGGTGTCTTGAGGTACCCCACCAATTGTTTTACGCAAGTGAGTGAGTTTATGTTCAGCTAGGACTGAATAATTGTAACGAATTGTCTACAAACGAGGAAGAATTTCCTGATAATTGAACTCATCCAGTGGGCGGCTAATCCGCAACACATTTTATTAGAACTTAAGTGTGTGCCATGTACTGGTAGCTTCATATATCAAGCCTCTGCGGAAGGACACAGGTGGACTATTGTCGCAAATAAATGCCACTGAGGAAGGCAGCACTTTATCGAATACTGCCCAGCATCGGAAGACTTATGTGGCTAGTTAGATCAGTCCTTGGTTCAGGCCGAAACATTAAGGAATCTTAGGGTAAAGTTAGGGGTATGGATAAGAGCCAACTCCCTTGTGCGTTGTGCCGGTAATCAGGGAATACCGCAAACATAGGGAATACCGGAAATAGCGTTATCCCTCTTCCCGTCAAACACAAGGCGTCACTACCTTAGCCTAAATAGCGCCAAACCGGTTATAAAGATTGAGCAAAGAAACATACTTCTAAGTTCCTAGAAGATAAAAGCCCTGTTACCTCACTCTAGGAGCGATGAATATTTACACCACCCTGTTTAACTATACGCTGAATAATGCACATCATCCGGATCATTGGAAGACTCCGTTGGTACACCTTTTCCCAAAAGGTGGAAAAGATACATTAAATCCGGCGAATACGCGGTCGATAAGTCTCCTTACGAACATCAGTGAGGTATTCGAAAAAGGGAATAATAAAGGCATGACTAAGTTGGTTGAGTGGGCGCTGTGGGCGCCGTGGCTCAAGTGGTTAGTGCGTTGGATCGCTGAGCGTGAGGTTCGAGGTTCAAATCCCAGAGAACACCAACAAGTTTGTCACGGTCCCACCTCTCGCGAATGTCTGACAAACGTCCAAGAGTAATAACTGTCAAGAGAAAGCTTCTCAATTTGCCTTTCGTATATGGCTCTAATCTGTAGGTCCCTTCCATTTGTGTGAAAAATATAACAAGCACAACACGAATGGTCACGAGAAGCTAGGCCCTGGACCACATATGGTCTGTTGCGTCAAGAATTTGTATTTGTAAGTGGGTTGAGGAAATGTACATATGTATGTAGTTCCCGATAACCAATTCGATTTCAAGGCAGGCATGATACTCTACATATGTATATGTCGGATCTAATTTGGTGTCGTATATCCTATGAAACAAAAGCAAGAAACAATGCATGGGAGCCTGCTCGGCTGAATTGGAGTAGATCTTCGCATGGCTAGAAAGACTCTTCTACAAGTTGAACAAGCTGAGCATAAACAAACCGCTGCTGAGCATAAGCAAACCACTGATGTACATGCTTTGTAATATGCTCAGAAGTACATGAACTGTTCAATGTGACTTCTGCTGGGACTTGTGTTATAAACAATGGTTTGCAACAGGATGCGGTTAATTCGGCGATCTTCTTTGACATTTAAACGAGTAATATCGTAGGATTACGTACAGGTCGGACCAAAGATCGAGGTCATTGCAACACTCTTGCAATATGTGCGACGAGTGCAAGCTGAAGATCAATTCCTCTATCTAGGACAAGATGGTCTGATCGATATCAAATAAGCAAACCACTGATGTACATGCTTTGTAATATGCTCAGAAGTACATGAACTGTTCAATGTGACTTCTGCTGGGACTTGTGTTATAAACAATGGTTTGCAACAGGATGCGGTTAATTCGGCGATCTTCTTTGACATTTAAACGAGTAATATCGTAGGATTGCGTACAGGTCGGACCAAAGATCGAGGTCATTGCAACACTCTTGCAATATGTGCGACGAGTGCAAGCTGAAGATCAATTCCTCTATCTAGGCCAAGATGGTCTGATCGATATCAAAGAAGAGTCTACTCAAGATGAAACAATCTGGATAGCTGCGCAATAGTTAGCTGCACGACTGTCTCCACGGGTCATTGGCTAGTGGGAATATGTGGGAGTAGATAAGGCAGCCATTCAACACATGGTATGCCTAATTCTTAATAATTCTAATCTTTGCCGCTTTCTCTCGCCAGCCTTGTCAGTTTTACAGTTCCTTGGAATGGTTCTATGATCTGACACCCGGCACAGCAATTTCTACAGATGTGCGAATTAAAATGAGAAGGAATTTATTTTCTCGGCGGATTTTCATACAAGCTAAAACCAATCGTCTCGCAATATTTCTTTCAACGACCTCCCAATAACGTCAGAGAAAAGAAAAAAAAAAAACAATACTCATCAGATTAATTTATTTAATTTATCGAAAACTGGGTTATGTGAGTTGGCACGATATCAGCACTATATCGGTTCTCCCCAATAATGGTTCAAACAGGATGGCTCTATATGCCTTATGGCTACCGAAACCATACACTTATTGAAATCATACTTTGACTTACCCATTTGAGATCGTCCGACTCAACACCTCTCTCGATTATTTCCTGTGGGGCTACGTGAAGTCGATAAAGTCAGTCGATAAACCAGCAATAATTTACGCCTTGGAGGCTAACAATTTTCGTGTTATTCATCACATATGTATGTAGTATGTATAGCCACCTTTACTCTAAAAAGTCACCCAAAACTAGATTATGAGAATGTGCCTTGTCAAGACTGCGACGATGGCTAATGAACGAAATTTTCATACATTAATGCCATGATTCTTCTTTGCGCACTTATTCCATCATTTGTATGAGTTGTTGCTTTTCATAGTTTTAAAATCGCGGAACACTTGTTGAACAACATCAGTAAAGCTCCATTATTTTAGATATACTTACATATGTATGTACGTTAAGAGATGATTTGATGTGTTGGCAAAAAACCCAATCAAATATTCGTATAAATGATAATCTTACCAATATCTAGGTCACTGATGATTAAAAATCGTGGGACCTAAGATTGAGTCCTGGGGAACGTCTGGTAATTTAAGTATCAGACTTTATATGTACACATTTGAAGGAAGGTTTTGAATTCCCCTTCGGTACGATGTGTGTACGTAGGATACTGAGATTCTCCCGTACCCGTGAATCTGTTTTCATCAAATACATACATAATTAAAAAGGAAAATAAATTCCGTTATTTTCGATAAAACTAATGAACAACTAAATTCATGCAAAAATATGAATAAACGCTGCTCAACGATTCTCCCTTCAAAATAAGAAACCACAAAAAGCCCAAATTGTGTCTTCCAGTTAATTGTCCCACGTACCAACCACCCAACTACAAGTTAAATACTCGTAACTAACACCCTTACAGCCAGATGTTAGGACAAAACAGATGCAGTAAGCTGTAACTGAGAAAAGGTTATTTTCATTGAATTCCAGAGACAATTTTACAAAATTAAATCTACATAATAAAGTGCCTTCCGACTCAAACCTATCGCCGAGTTTCAATTACATGTCTACTAACAAAGAGGGGGAAAACGGAACATACTTATAACAACGTCAAGGACAACGGCACTTATGTACGATGACGACTAAGACAGTGAAACCCCACTAACAAAAAAAAAATATTCTGAGAAAAGAAGGAGGCAAAGATTTGTGGTACACTTCACAGACTCTCCCACTTAACCTGGGCACCACCGCACCACACTCTCAAAGAGTGTCCTTGCCCTTGCTCACTTCAATCTTAAATTCAAAAAATACACACAAATGTGTTGAGCTTGCAGCTAATTTGGTTGCCAGGTGAAGGACCTTGTTACCGTCATTGTCTGGCCTATATAGTAATACGTGCGATAGAAGCCTTATGTGGATATGAAATCTATTGTCCTCTCCCTCTATGTATGTATGTATATCGCGTGCCGGGCGTGGACACTGAGAGAGAGTGAATAAATCAATACGGGAATTTCAATTATATATGTACGAGTGTGTATGTATTTATGCACATGACATACTAAACAATTCAGTAGGCCTCTGACATTTCGCAATGGAAGTCGCCATCCCCTTGTGATGGAGCGTATCCTTTTTGTCCCTCGTATTCCTTGTGTTTGTTATCCTTGTCTTTCGCAGGATTCTTCAAACCAGGGTGGATTTTATGCCAAATATTGGGGCGATTGCCAAAATAATACCCAGCCGCTTATGTACATGAGCTTGTATGTCATATCTATAGATACATACATACATACACAGATATGTACACGTGCAATAAAATCCGTCTGTGAAGCGGCAAAATGAATGAATCGTCGTCGTCGTTGGCTGTGTGTTGTTTTTTGTTGTTGCTTTGCTGCTTATGTTTTACATTTTTTTTCATGGCTCTCTTTGGGGTTATTAATGGATTCACCGCGACGGCGGCGACAGTGGCCGGAGATGTTGGAGGTGGGTAAAGGAAATTTGGGTTGAGGAAGGTCTGTCTGGTCCTATCGATCCTGTGATTTTTTTGTAGTTGTTTGCTTTAACTTTGTATGCGTGTACATGTATCTGGTACGCATTTTTTTCATGTTTATGGCATCTTGCAGACGATACAAAGTATCTAATGTTTCTAGAAGTACATACATGTACATGTACACGGTATAGTATATGATACCCAGACAGGCTCTGGAAAAAGGAGGGCATGCCTCATTTTTTATGGCATTTGTGGCGCTTATAGTTTGCGCTTGGGTGGTGCTTTCCAGTGGCGACACGTACACAAGTCTATTTCATTTATTTATATCTGAAGAAATCATTTTAAAGATAAATCCCCGAGAGGTTCGACTTGAATTTTTTTAAGTGGTAGAATATTTTCTTCTTGGGCAGCCTTTGAACTTGGTAAATGGGGTGGAAAGTGTGAATAGGTTAAAGGTTAATTCATTTATACTTGAAAAGGACAAGCATTTGCTTGAAAGGAATTGGGAAGTTGGTTTTGGCGGCAATCGATTATCTACAATGTAGGTACATATGTAGGTATGTACAGATGCATATACATATGTATGTACATATATACACACATACATTTCAACATTTGATACAAGTGTTTTCCTGTTGCACATTGAGGAAAATATTTATGTATGAAACCTAAAGGAGGTTTGATAAGTGGTAGTAGCTCATAAATATGTATGTATTCTTATGCAGTGTAGTCTGGATAGCGTGAACCCCTGATAGCGTGAACACCTATTCTTTCTATACAGAGTAGGTATACTCTGCAGCGTGAACAAAAAATGTATGCACACCAATATTGTTTAAGCCTTCTCAATCGTGCGTCAAGGGGTTGTGAAACGATCATCTGTTTTTGACAGAGTCCATGCTTCAGCGCCATAGAGCAGAACTGGAATGATAAGGATATTGCATAGAATCTCCCTAGTTGTTCGGGATAGGACCTTGCTACTCAATCGCCTTCTCAGCCCAAAGAAACAGCGATTAGCAAGAGTTATTCTCCGTACTATTTTTGCTGAGATGCTGTTTTCAGAATTTATAGCACAGCCAAGGTAAGCAAAGCGCCTTACATATACAAATACTTGGCATGTGGTTCAGGGCCTAGCTTCTCATTCACACATAATTGTGCTAACGACGGGCTTACGAAGCGACTGATAACAGGCACGGAGATATCGTCATGGAGATAGGGGAATGCATGGATGGGACGATTTCTATGTTAAATTAAACAATGACGTTATAGCGCTCAGATACATACATATGTATGTATGTATGTATGGGCAGACGCGGTGATAGTCATTGAAATAACATTGCGGCTGGTGGCACCATGTTTAAGATTTGGATTTCGTCTGACAGCTAATCAACGGTGATCAGCCACCGTTCAAAAAATTGTCTTTTGGAGAAAAAAAGAAAAAGTTGCAATGAGGCACAACTATCATGCCAGACAGTTGAATCAAACAGAAAAGAATTCAGATGCATTGCCAGAAACTGAATATACGCGTTGCAAATGCCCTAAAACCCGTAACGAAGGATACAATCAATACAAATTGGGATTTGCTTCCAATTATTGCATTATTATACTACAATATTATTAATCAAAATGTACACTCACCGCAAAATTTGATGCTTACGTTAATCACATATTTTGTGGACACACTTCAAAACGTGGCCTTCCTGGAAAAAAAACAAATTTGTACTTTTAGTCAAAAGATCATCACAGAGAATTACAAAATCAATCAAATAATTTTCAAGTTAACTTTTTCTTATATTTTGCTGGATACGTACATAGATATTGTACATGGGTATAATAAATAAAAGTGAAATATCTATGCAACTCGTTCTTTCGAAAATGAAAAGACCAATTGAGCTGGACACCTTACATAGCTTTTATTAATATTTCAGTTAATGACATGCATATGTAGCTTTAGGATTCACAAATCAAGGACATGCCATTGCCATCCGTCAGGTTGACGACAAGTGTTAAAAATTTTCGTTAACTAAACCGCTTCCATGCGCTAGTTCTATTTTACTGAGTATGGATCTTCCGGTAGAAAATCAACATGTGTTTTTGTTTCACGTTCAAATGAAATAAAGTACATATGTACATACATATGTCTTCGCTTTTTTTTCTCTGTTACAATTGAAATAGAAAGGTCCTGTCCATGCAAAACGTAGCTTATGTTTAGAAATTCACCATCAAGTTGATCACAGATTGTAGATTGTTAACGAGGTGGGAATATGTCCCCTTATCACTGCGGCCACATTGGGCCTATTGTGATTTCCTCTAAACTTAAAGCTCACTCAATATGCCCGATTTGGTAATGAATTTTACTATGCTTTTGAGTGAGCTTGCAGATAGGCCTTCAGCTTCCAGATAGAATTTACCTAAATAACGATGACGTGTTCTGATTAGTCAGTTGCAGTGACATGAGATGTGTTCTGCTGATTCTTCGTCTTCGTTGCACATTCTGCGGATGCTGTCTTGTGCTATTCCCATAGCCATTAGATGTTTTTTCACTTGACAGTGGCCTGTAACGAAACCCGTGGCTATACGAATCTGACTCCTATTCAGTTGTAAGAGTTGTTTCGTTCTTTTGAGGGAAGTGTTCACAGATAACTCTTTGATACTCAGCTCATCACGTAAATAGTTATTCGATCATCGTAAAAGGTGTTGAAATATCAAAATCATAGCGCCAAATTTAATTTTTAAGCTTTAATTTATTAAAAGCGTACATAACATGTACATTAACTTCATTGTAAAAAAAAAAAACAAATGTTTCGATGAGTACGGAACAAATACAGTGTACTCCCTTATAAGCGGACACCGACGGTTCCGGAGAATTTGTCCGCTTATGAGAGGTGTCCGGTTATGAGGAAACAAACAAAAGGATCTTTAAAAGAAATGTTCTTTGAAATCTGTTCGGTTATGAGGGGTGTGCGTAAGGAGGGAGAACACTGTATTAGACGCATCTGCTGGCAAACTCTTGCCTCTTGTTCTTTTGATTACATTTTTGCATAATTGTGACTCAATACTCGTAGTGGCAATAAGACGTTGAAATGATTTTCCCCGTTCAAATACAAATACTTGCCGCAACAGACCGTTTGTGGTCCAGGGCCTAGCTTCTTGCGACCATTCGTGTTGTGCTTGTTATATTTTTCACACAAATGGAAGGGACCTACAGTTTAGAGCCATATCCGAAAGGCAAATTGAGAAGCTTTCATATGATAGTTATTACTCTCTGTTACGTTTGTCAGGCATTCACTAAAGTTAAGACCGTGAAAAAGCTTTATGGTGTTTTCTGAGATTCGACACACTAACAAACTTTTAAAATTGTTTCACGCGTGACGTGAAAAGTTAGGAAGACCTACTGGAACCACTTGTCTTTAAGATAAAAGACTTGGGTCTTTATCCGTACAAGATTCAATTATCTCAAGAAATAAAGCCATAAGACCATATATGAATCCGTTCATTTGCCAATTAGCGTTCACAATAATACCGCTGGCTATATCCCAAGACACTTACATATGTATGTATGGGGTTTATGAAGGAAGTACACCAACTGTAAATTGGTAGTAAATTTCATGCATGATTCTAAAAAGAACTCATGACGAATTCGGGTTGGAATTGCCTAAACCTCGATTTGTAAGAATGTAATTAATTTCCCTTAATTGTCTAGAGTCTTGAACCTATGCCCGAGCATTAACAAAATTAATAATAATAAAAAAAAGTTGTTGAACTCGATCCTGCCAGGAGTCGAACCTGGAATCTTCTGATCCGTAGTCAGACGCGTTATCCATTGCGCCACAGGACCGCATATCATCCGCTGCTTCAAGTCGCGTAATCAAAACAAACTCATCACATTTATCATGGCAAATAGTTTCGATCATAAATAATGCAAATTAAAACGACCTCCAGAATTAACGTCTGTAGATATGTAGTACTCGCCAATGTATGACAGATGTGTGGACGTAGATGTACTAGTAGTTTTTGTCTTGTATTTTATTTTAATTTAATTTTAATTTTTTGTTTTTTTTTTTCATCTATTAATTGCTCCCTCTTTTGTTGACTTTCCCATTTATTACAGGCCCGAGTGTAATTTGCATAACCAACCAACCAACTTAACACAAGAGCATTGTACTTTGAAGTGGATGTGATGTGTTCGTTCGTTTGGCAGTTAGATAGATTTATACAGCTATTCATGACTTGGGATTCATCTCTCATTCATTTCATTCACACACTGAAGCACTGAGCGCTCAGACAATGTGTCTTTGGGTTTTCACCAGCAGCGGCATAATAATGGCCGGCGAACGACTGTAATGGAAGAGTGTAATTATTTTCAGTACCTACCGGAGGCGATTTACACCTGTAATTACTTGCACACGCAAAAGTTGCCTATATTCTGATGATGTATCTAGATGGGGCACGATGTAGTTATTAGTCATCGCCCACACACATATTCAGTAGGCCAAAGGGAAGCTCTGATAAAATTTAAATTATTTTTATTGTTGAATTTTATTTAAGCACGAGAATTGGATATTTAGTGAAAGAACACATAGGTATCCTTTTATTGCAAAAATTTATTACACAGCTTGGGGAATTTATAGCATTATGTGTGTATTCGTTAGAAATTAAAAGATGCCGCTTTCAAGTTAGTATTTGTAAGACATATTCCCAACCACTACTGATATTGTTGATGGATTAAGTCTTTAAGAAACTCACTTTGCGCTTCTAATGGTTTATAAATGCAATAAGCATAGGTTCATCATCAGTTCCAGGATGTTGTGTTTTTTAATGGTTGTAAGAAAATTAAGATTGACATTTATCATATATAAGCGGCTTCTTTACAACTAACTTAGGACTTTGGCGGAGGCATTAAAGACGACATTTAGGAGGCAGCTGAAAGCTTGAATACATATATTATGTTTTACTGATTCCTAATTAAAACGAACTATAAAAAACCGAAGACCAATATCCATACTATCTGCTAGGGCGATTCACGACCACTAAGTACATATATCGGGTTTAATAGGTTTCTCATGCTCGATTTTGTTTCATAGTATGAGGGATTAAAGTATAAGGCAAACCAACAGGATAGTATAAGTGAAACGACAATTGCCCGAACTATGGTGAGGGAACACTTAGATGAAAGGTGAAGTTCATTGTGATACTATTTCGCATTTCAGTTTGCGGTTGACAAAAAATTTTTTTAAATTATTTAATTTTATTGTGCTTCGAAATATTCACATTGATATTGTACACACATACTTTTGCATTCGTTTAAACCAGTCCTAAAAGCATTGAGTTCACCGTTTGAATGCCAAGACATTTGTAGGCTTCCACCGCTGCTTGAAACATGCTTAATGTCTATTTTAGAATTTTATTCTTTATACATAGAAAGAAATTACATGGCGTTAATTCCAGAGTCTAAGACGGATGAGTCATCAACTCCACATTTTAAGCATTTGATAGTTTGAGATACGATATTTAATGGTGCATTGTCATAATGGAGAAGAATTTGAAAAATTCATGTTGTCAACGCGCTTATTTTGGATGCGGTATCCACCGAAAACTTCCTTTGCTCAAGGATGACCCAAAATTTCTGAAGTTGTATCGATTATAAAGCAAGCATCGCGGTGTGAGTGGTTTCTTAGGAAGACAATGGCAGATCGTTCTCCTCATGGCTTAACCCTGAGCAAAGTAGATATTCACTGAACCACCCTTCTACAGTGCTCAGGGATGGTCCTTTATTGTCAAAAAATCTTTTGAATTTATTTGAGCACTGTAATGGAGTGAATTCATTTTCAAAGTCGTAAAAAACTCATATCGCAAAAATGGTCACCACTTTCACGAAATTACTTACCTTCATCAACTAAATATTAAAAAAGAATATTTTTTATTCTTAAAGCTTCTACGACATAAAAGATTTCAAGGAATCAAAAGATAGCAATTCTAAAACAACACCTTACAGGCAATAGTCTAAGCTCAAGCCGGATGCACTTGTAACCATTAAATATGATATTTTTATTAAAGAGAGTGGATTGGGTGGCTTAGACCGTTAGATATTCTACGATATACTTATCTTGGAGGACTAAAACTATCGATGAAACCATCAGCACAGCAACGCTTAGCAATAAAGCGCGGGCCATCTTCGACTGTATGGAAAAGCGATAACACAGTTTCAAAAAACCTACAGGAGACACTAACGGACATTTTTAGAAACAAGCCACTAATGTACAATGAAACCGAAGATGGAATGAGGCGGTACAACGCCGTAGGCTTCGTATTACGTCTGTTACTTTAGAATCTAGTTTACAATAATGTCCTTAGATGGGTATGTAAATATCTGGTTCATGATGATGATCATGGAAAACCCCATTTATTGATGAAATGATCAAGGCAGTATGGCCTGTACATATGTATGTATTGTGTGTGTTTGTGATACAAACGAGCTAGGCCGAGAAAAGGCTAAGACCGAAGAAAAGAAACAATTAATTTGGTTTCCAAGAGGGTTTGTTTTATACAAGATTAAAGAACTCCGAGAAACTCCTCTTCTGCTTTTGCGCGACGTTTATTTATAGCATCCCTGATATTTTCCAGTCATGTTTTCAAATTCCCAACTCAGCACTGAAACCTTTCACACTTCTCCTGCCAGCTATTCCCATTGCATTTTATATCGCGGTTTTATGGAGCTTTAGTCGTTTATGGGGAAAAATAAACTTAATTTTCGAGCGAGCTTAAAATTCCCCGTCGAATGAGGGTCGCATGTCACCCTGTCTTTTATACACCATCCTTGGCAAGACATTGGCAAATCAAATAACTGTCCATTGGTAACTACCCGAACAGAACTTTTGAGTTGTCAAAAAGTTGTGGACTCAAAAGACAACGAGAAGTTTTGTTTTGATTTCTCTTGTGCTATGCAGGGTTCCCGTGGGAATCTGTTGTTAGCTCGGTTTTCGGATGAATGGTGACGGGAGTAGGCTGTGGTGGGGGTCTTTTCTTGTTTTTTCTGGAGGTGCTGATACCTGATGAAGTGACCCGTGTGACAATATGCTGTTTGACTCGATTAAGTGGAGAGTGCTGTCTATACAATTTGTTCAGTTGCGATTTTAACTTTTTGCGGATGCGCTGGACATTTATTCAACGAACAATATCGATATCTCGTTACCCATTGAAATAACTCGTGTAGTTATCGGGAGTTTTAAGTAGATTTGTTAAATCAATACGCACTCACTACTGTATTTAGAGAATTTACAATAAACGCAGGCCCGGAAACAAAAGCAAACTCTCTTCTCGAGTTGATATCGATTGCAATAATTGTCCTTGGCGCAACCATACTCAAAGTGTAGAATAACAATTTCCTTCATTCTTTCTCTGCTTGTGGCCTGCAATTCAATCTCAGATTGTTAAGTAGATATATTATTTATAGTCCCTGTGCATGCAAGTCTTAAGAAAGTAAGAATAAAATAAAAGTAAGGAGAGAAAAGTAAAAATACATGCGTTTAGATTCTATATTTCCCCTTGATATCGATTTCCAGAATTACGATATATTTTCCAACGCAACAATTAGTCTCATCATCATCATTATCACTGCATCAGCAGTAGTCCGCCATAATATCATACATATATGTATGTACATATGTAGGTACAAGTGCAAGTGCAACGATGATCTGCTTGGATGGCTTCAAAGTGGAAAAACAAACGCCATTGCAAGGCCGATGTTGAATGCTTGTAACCAGCACCCTTCGCATTCCTGTGCGCAGTTGGTTCGTGTAAATTTTAATATTTCTTTTTTTTTTAGCTTACATATCTTTCCAGTACTTCAATGTAAACAGAGAAGGAACTAGGTGCACTGTGTGCCGACTGTGCGTTAATATCACATTTGTTCATTCAATGCCAATGGGGGTCGTGTGGGGAATAACAGGGTAGCGAGAATTTCAACAAAATCCGGTATATGTTAGGCACAAAACGTTGTTGTTGTAATGGGCCTTACACGTAGTAGTTGACTATGACAAGACTAGTGCTGACAACAGAGAGCTCTTATTAATCAGAACATTAAAGGAGAAATGATTTCCTCCTCAAGCCCACTAGAACTTTAAATTTTTTAAAATAGCACAAACAAAAAAAATGTTCATGGTATACATGTGCATATAGGCATGTATGTATATCTAAAATTGTTTTCAGGCATATGGTCATCGTGGCTAGTCTTGACTAAGCGCATTCTCTCCGTTCAAATTTGTGTCAGTTTTTGAGTATGACACTAATAACACGAACCATGTTGGCTTCTTAAATATCAATTCGCGCTTGTTTATCAGCACAAACCAGTCAAACAGGGAATAATCAAGAGATAACAAATATCAAGATCCTGAAGGCCAATTGACAAAACCATTTTTAGCCAAATCACCAAATTGTAATTTTATTAAATCGGTGGTTCCGATCGTCGTATGGTCATAGCGCCATCCTAACAAATTATCGGTTGTCATCGTTTTGTAACAATCTCTAGAGATCGTAACGCTAGTTTTGGCCTCATTTTGGAACAAATAAGATCCGATGAAGCCACGAGCGAGGGCAAGAATTGCAGCGGCCCTAGCAGTAGTGATGAAGCATCATGATACCGCATGAACAGTGGGTACGTATAGCGTGGTGTAAGATGTGGCAAAAGAAACGCCATTAAGGCCATTGCTTCACAAGCCGAGGAAAAAGTTTGGCATTATGTATGTATACATCATGAAAGAGCTAATAGGTCGTCAGGAAAAATTCCAACCATTAGATCTAGATAGTTATTTTTTCGAATGAAAAAAAACTTAGAAGGTGGAAAGAAATTTCCGCCGCGTTTTACTTACCGCCAGAATTTTCACCAATCCAGTATCGCATAATTTTTCATGAAGTTATGAGTATACCACCAGGATTAAGTGCAGAAGACCAGTGGCAGTAGGATCCGAAAGCCATCAGAGACACTGCTTCTGATTTGCTGAATTTCTCTTCGCCTTTACAAACAAACCCCTGGCACAACAAAAGTGCCGACAAGTAGAACGCATACAGTGAGCTTTAACAGCAGAATAAAAAGGAAAAACATCAGCTTTTATGAAAGAATAAGAATGAACCCGAGATGCGTTCAATCGAGTCGATTTAGTAGATGTTAAAATGAAAATGCCAGGCGTATAAAGCACAAGCCTGCAAGGATAAAGAGGAAAATCTCGTTATAGATAAGCTGTCAGTGCTGAATATTTGGAAGGATAACTTCTGCATACTTTTCGTTCGATCTTATGCCATTAAACAACTTAGCAGGAGGCCATCAATTCCTACAGCTTTGTTGGACTTACGTTTAAATATTGCTATCCTAACGCTGTCCAGGTGAACGGAAATGTTGTTTATCATCATCCATGGTGTATTCTACCTGACAGCGTCGACTTTTTTGTCAATTTTTAAGCAGTCAAGGACTTCGTCTACCTAGGCTCAACTACGTAGACAAACAACTCTTGCCAATCTCCACTTCTTTGGGGTGAAAACGCAGTTCATAAGAAAGGCTCTCTCACCAACACTTAAACAAAAGTGTTAGTGAAAGTCAGGACTTTACTGCGCAGAACTATTGACCCCATCAAATACGAATGAGGAGGGAGTATGAAGAACTAGATTTAAAGACGAACACACTTCCGAGCTTTAAGAAACTTCGACGGATTCATCCTAGTTCCGCTATACGGCGCAAAGGCATTAATCCTATCCTAGGCCAATGAGGAAATCAATTCGAGAGAAAAATTCTTCGAGTTATTTTTGGTCCCGTATTTTTTGGCGAAATTTGAACGAAAAACTTTACGAACTTCATTTCGACATCGACGGATTCTTCCAGATCTGTGACGCAGAGGCGTAGACTCTGGCAAACGCGGAAGACGAAATCGATTTGAGAGACAAATTGTTCAAGTGATTTTTGGTCCAGTATATATTAATGATGCAGGAGAGGAAAGTTTTAACGATGAAGAACTTTGCGGGCTTTATAAAGACGTTTTTCGATTCGAATATAGGAAAAAAGATGGCTGGGACATTTTGAGCGAATGCTCCGGTTCGCCGAGTATTCGACAGTATTCGATGGAACGCGCAAGTGGAGGGGAAATTCAATCAACTGACGACCGAAACTGGAGTCAGCTAAATAATGATTGATTGGCTGAAGAGGCCCAGACCCAGGGTATAACACTCTGGGAGCCATATATACAGTTTTCCTAGCCTCTCATTGTATTCTTACATGCTAAAGTGGCTTCGTTTTTTTGCAATGTTGAACCCAATAAATTGTACTCTCTACATTACCTACAAAAACTCCCCTCTTCTCATGTACGTTAAAAATAAAAACATTTTCTTTGATTAAAAAAGTAATAGTCGATCCTGCCAGGAGTCGAACCTGGAATCTTCTGATCCGTAGTCAGACGCGTTATCCATTGCGCCACAGGACCGTGTATCTTCATAAAATCCATTTGCGTTTTCAAACTTAGTGAACTATTTCAAGACTACCCACTTAAAACAATAAATTATGATCATGCCCTTCAAATGTATCTTTAAGTGTTTCGCTATTCGTACAAATGTGATTAATTATCATTCATTCATTCACGTTTCCGTTGAAGTCTCTTCAACACAGCTCATCACTCTCATCATTTTCATTTATACATAATTAGCATAACTAATTGAAAATCAGCGTTGAATGGTTTGGGTTCTCTTCGATAAAGTAGATTTTGCCATCATTGATATCATCGTAATTAAAGTATAAATGTTTTCTCTGCCATTACTCTTGTGAGCAAATACAATGAATGACATATAAATCGATAGTTTCGGTAGTTTTCATTCACTTTTGTAAAAAGATACAATAGATATGAATTTGTGGTTAAAATATGACTGTCCTTATACAAAAAAGGAGACTACCGAAGCAAAAATAAGACGCCCCCGGGTGGGCTCGACCCACCAACCTTTCGGTTAACAGCCGAACGCGCTAGCCAATTGCGCCACGGATGCTCTGTGCACCTGGCAATAATGTAGCAATAATGAAGCAATCGTCACCTTAAGTTTCATTGTTCCCTCTCAGCAGATGATTCTTATTTTAACCTGTTTATTGACTTCAAAAGAATCATTTCATGCCATGTGCATGCAAATAGCTAAATAGTGCTTTGAAATGCTAGGCCATTAAACCAAAAAGGGACGCCAAGCTTTTATATAGAGCATCCTAAGCCACCTATCCAGGACTAATAAAAGAGTTTCCATAGATCTTCAATTTTTTAAATTAGTTGGAACGGTTTTAAAACTTTATCGGATATAAGAAATGGCTGCTCGGCCATTTAAAAAAATAGTTTCATCAAGCCTGGTCCGAAGAGGACGCTCAAAAGCCAGATGTCTCGCCACTAATCCAGCAAAAATATTTACTATGTATCATTGTACATGTGTATCTTGGACACAGAAGATGTGGAGTATTATAATCATATTCCAATTTCTGCATTTTGGAGATGAAGGAATTATCCTAGAAGAACTCGAAATCTTTTGATGGGTTCCAGCTTTTCGGAGAAACCTGATTTTTCAATATGATGAGGCGAAACTTTTAAGTAACAACACAAAGCAAAAAACTTGCAGAGAAAAGTCAGAAGGTAATTTAAAAATAAAGACAACAGAAGAAGGACCCAGTATCGATTTCACTCTTGAGAGGTTTATTGAAGTAATTCTGGGAATCCATACTTTTATCAACGTTCAAAAATTTGTGGGAGTCAATGAATAACAGATGTATGGTTGTAAGAAATCCCACGGAGGTCCAACAAAGTACACATTTTAAGGATAATGTTGCGTCAAAGAAAATAAATTAATTCAAAAACATTTAGTAATTTACATTGAATTATTGTATTTTGTTCTCAACTTTCTGACTATATTCTACTACTTCTCAGAAGATTTATGCTTCAGTCTCTAGTCTTTGCATAAAAAAGACTTATAAAAACATATCAATTTTTTTTCCGTTAGGGACATTCTACAATGAAGCAGGTCCATCGTATCGTGAATACCATTGAAAGCAAAATTCAACGAAAGAGTGTGCTCGGCAGTATTTTTGAATGCAGCACAAGCTTTTGATAATGTCGACATAAGGGACTTTTTATGCTTTAATTATATATCCTGAAAATATAAAGAAGATTACTTTGAACATTAAAAAATAGCGGCAGAAATACATCAAGGTGGTGTTTTAATTTAACACAATAGATTTACCTAAACCAAAGGAAGGAAGCATATTAGCAATTGCAACGATGCTGCGATTTTGGGAATGATGCAAAAAAAAAGCGGACAGAAAACTACAAAAAGACCCCAAGGAATAAAGTTCAATGAATCAAAGTCAAAGCACATCAATTTTACATCTAAAATTATAAATGTAGTACGATTTACGGAACATTTGAGGCCTGTTTTGCATGCGATCGGAAAGCCACTGATCGTTCCAAACCTGAACTGAATCAGTAGTGCAACAATCGCTTTCTTTTCTAGGTAACGACGGTTACCATTCTGCCGCCAAGCCTCAGATAAAAAATGATTCAACAATGGGGCGTCATCAACGACGTAACATCAGGAGGATGCCCAGGTTTAAGAGTGACCAACAAAAGACTCTTCAGGGCACCAACAATTAAGTGTACATCTTTCGCCAAAAGAAACACACGGCCGTCTATCACATTGAAGTGCTGTGGAAAATTTTTTCCCCTTACGAACGGAAAATATTATTGGAAGATCACAAGGAAAATAACGTGCTCTATCATTTTCCTAAGATATCACGACACTGATTTATTTGACCCGCCCTTACTCGCATTTGGATGTCCCGTGTGGTTCCACATGGGGGAAAGTTTCATGAAAAAGACTTGGGTGTTTAAGAAGATTTACCCTAAGAAGTGTCATCGTTTTTATATAAAGGTATAACACCAGTCCATAATGGACTTATGTATGGCCTTGCGCCAAAAACAGGCTCGATTAAAAATATTAGATCTGTTCAATGAAAATACATGACCACAAACGGGGTAATTGCTGGTCCGGATGATTCGATGGTGCATAGCAAGAGCAATAAACTCGACGAAAAACCTTATCTCGATGGCTTACTACCAGAATTACTTGCGTGAGAAGACGCTTTAAAGATTTAGTTAGGAGGAGAGGCGTTATTCTCTCTCGACCAAGAAGATCTAATCCAGGGCGGATTAGCGATGCCACAAATTTTTTAGGTTGGAACTGCAACTGTGGATTGGGGACTCAAGTACGACCAACAATGCGCACACATCACTAGATGCTCTGTCTTCGATTTAATAGGGGAATATCGGGAGACGATGTTACGATGTCTAAGGGCAACATTAGGAATTCTGGTGGCTAGTCGTTTCTTTTCGATCCGAGCTAGCCCCAAGGACCCGTTTTTTGCCGTAGCGCTTTATACGTAGGTTTAGGTCCTTCATCTGTAAGTTACAATTAGTAATTGTTTTCCACAAAATTTTACTTGGTTAACTTAAAAACATGAATTAGCATTAGGATTAGTTTCTAACGCTCGCATGGGGTCAGTCTTGCCCAAAAGTACTGAGCACCCTTTACTTCTCACTCTACCCTTCGTGTTACTACCCGAAGTTTTCTGCCTGTTTGTCTGGTTTATCGAATTACCCAACGAATTTGTAAAAAAAAGGATTGGCGTCTGGGAAAAACCCTCAATTAATACAAATATTGGTTGTGTAACTTAAAGGCATACTGTAATACGCGATCAGTTCTCGATTGTTCCTTGAAGTGGATAGACCGGTTGTTAATTTTTTATTCTGTTGTCGTAGTTTTAAAGTTTTTTTTTTTTATTTTAATAACTAAAGCAGTCACAACGTTTAAAAATTCAATTTTTGTGTGAAAAGTGTAAAAACCAAAGTAAAATTCCAAAAGAAGTAATATATTCGCGTTGTTGTGTTCAAAATCCTATCAAAGTTCTCCAACAGACTGGATAACACATGAATCGCAAAAGAACCACACATCGGAAAAAGCAGATTTTAATACGATCTTCTTTTAACGAAACCAAAAGAAAACATTATCTGAGCTGGCGCCGCTTTATTGGAGTGTATGCGGAAGGCAGTCGAGTATGCGGATGACATGGTGATGTGTACTAGCATCAGGAAAATTCTCTGAGTAAGATGACCACCTGGGCCTAAAAAGAGTGGTCTTGACGTCAATTCGAGCAAAAGTGATCTGATACTGATATTGATTGATATTGATCTGATATGACCACAAACAAAAATACCTGCCTTGACAGTTCCTTGAGAGTCAGTCCTTGAGAGTCAGTCACTCTCCCTATCGCCCAGAGCTATCCTTAATACTAAACTTAGCTGGAAACTACATAGAGCAACGGGTAATAGCTTTCGTTTGTAGTTTTCTATTCTGTAACAAAACTGTCGCCAAAAAATGGTACTTGCAACCAAATTTGACCCAATGGATGTACACAGCCATAATAGGTTTAATCCTAACAGACGGTGGCCGTTAGGAAAAGGTATAACATAACCAAACTTAGCAAGGTACAAAGAACAGCATATACGGTCAACTTCGCCAGATGCAGTAACGGTCTTTCTGCATCATTTACCCCTAGATTTGCTCATAACAAACATTACAGAGCTATGCGATCAGACTCAGAGAGTCCAAGTGTTGGACTGCAAAACTCTACAACCATTGCAATATTCTGAAATTTTTGTCGATAGAATTCGTATCGACTGCAGCAGATCCCTAAAATGATTTTCATAAAGCTTTTCGACGTACAATTTACCCACAAGGTCAAATTCACAAGATGGATAGGTTAATAAGGACAGTCGGTGCAGGTGTGTTTTTTGAATCTGGACTTCCGGACACTACCAGTGTCTTGCAGGTGGAATTCTTATTAAACTATGCTGCTATCAAAGCCATTGCTTCTGTTACTACGTATGTATGTATATCCTCCAAACTAGTACAAAAATGCTGAAATGAGCTAGGCTTTCTAGATGGTCAATTCAAGGTTACCTTGATTTGAGTTCCAGGGTACAAAAATATTCATGGAAACGAATCAGTGTTAATTGGGTTATCTCAACTCATACCTAATTACCTACATATGTATGCACATACCTTTTAACTCTTAGATATTTCTAATCAACTTTAATATTTTTCATAATTGTGAAACTTAAAACTATGTAGGTACGTATGTATATGTACGCCGTCAATAATTTTTCATCATGTTAACATTGGGTGAGAATTGAACTGAATCCGAACCCCAAGTAAATTAATCAAACGGATCGCAACGGGTCCTGTGGCGCAATGGATAACGCGTCTGACTACGGATCAGAAGATTCCAGGTTCGACTCCTGGCAGGATCGAAAATCCATAGAATTTTTTTTTCCTTTCTTAAAATTCTTGGAGGCAATCGTACCGAAAAGTCTACAATCAGCGAATGCAATTCAGTGACAAAACTCACGCTCCAACACCAGAGGCACAATCTTTCAAAAGTCCGTTCAATCACTCGCACACACCGAAGATATTAACATAATCGGAAGGACGCAGCGTGGCGCTTTCGTGAGTATAGAGACAAAGATGGGTTTGACGGTCAATAAGAGCAACACCAAGTAGATGCTGTCAACAAAAAATGACAACCAAAACCGACGTCTCGCACAGAACGTCACCGTAGACAGATATACAGCTATGGCCAAAATAATAGGAACACTTATTGCTTTCTAATAATATCATTCGTAGCGACTGCTTCGTTTGAATGAATTGAAAACAATGGTTCTTTATATGCAAAACAGTTCCTTGTATGCACATTTGTCAAAAACAAGTAAGAATGCGATCAGTGGCAATTATTCTTTTACGAGCGACTCATTTGTCTGGTCAAAAAATAGGAACACTCTTAAAAAATTTCAATAAAAACCTGTATTTGCTAAACAGTGTCCTGACATTTCAGTATTATTTATTTAGATATTAATATTTTCATTAAAGAACAATATGGGCAGAAATAAACACTGCACTGAAGCTCAACGTGCAAGCATTGTGGTCTTACTATATGGGGGTGAATCCATTCGAAACATTGCAAAAGCAATGAAGTGCTCTTCGACTATGGTATTCAATGAAACCAAAGGACGTCCGCCTAAAATGTCCGATAAAGACAAAACGAGATAGGTCAGGAAAGCCCAGGCGAACTCCTTCATGTCCTCCAAAGATCTAAAACAGGAAACACCTGTGCCAGGACGGTTCGCCGAATCTTAGTAAATGCAAATCTGTTCGCTCGAGGTCCAAGAAAAGTGCCACTGCTAAGAAAAGTACATATAAAGAAACGCATTACTTTTGTTAAGCTCTACCAGTTGCCACACGATCCCCTCCAGGCAACAAAGCGGTCTAGAAATGTATTATCGAGCGACGAAACCAAAATAAATCTGTTTGGGATGGACGGTAAACAGTTTGCTGGTCGTCCAAAAGGTGAAGCGTACAATCCATGGTACACAAAACCCACTGTAAAGCATGGAGGTGATAGTGTAATGGTATGGGGTTGTCTTTCTTGGTGGGGCGTTGGTCCAGTATTTTCTATCGAAGGCATATTGACTAAAAAAACCTACGTGGATGTATTGCGAAATGTCATACTGCCGTGAGGCGAGGAAAATATCCCACTGAAATGGCGATTCCGACAGGATAACGACTCCAAACATTCGACAGAACTGACAAAACTGTGTGGCTTGAGCAAAACCATGTCGAGCAAAGGGCACGCTTCTAATAAAGCTCATCTTTGGAGAGTCATCCAGAAAGTTTGGTATTCAATACCTTTGGAAAAAAGCCAAAAATTAGTGAACTCCATGAGTCGTCGAGTAGAATCAGTGATTACAAATAAAGGGTTTGTAACCAAGTATTAAATCTCCATTCAAAATAAATTAAAAAAATAAAAACACTATGCATGTGTTTTTCTTAATTATGCCTGGGTGTTCCTATTTTTTTGGTCAGGTAATTTAGCAGTATGAACCAATATAGCTGACTGACTACAATTTACCTTCAAGTAAGCAAGTGGTCATATCTGGAATATGTTGTGAACACATATACCATGAATCTGATACTATCCTTGCTTTATATATTCGAATTAAAACTACGTTTACTTGTATCGAAAAGTAATGAGTGTTCCTATTATTTTGGTCATAGCTGAATGTAACTTTAAGGTAGTTAGCGACTTTGCCTACCTAGGCTTCGCTATTAATGCAGACAACGACACCAGCACTGAGATCAAACGAAGAATAAATCTTGCCAACCGCTGTTTCTATGCGCTAAGAAGGGAATTGAGTAGCAAAGGCCTTTCTCGAACAACTTAAGTAACCCTTTATAAGACCTTAATCATCCCAGTTCTACTCTATGGTGCATAGGCATGGACTTTGTCAAAAGTGGATAAGTTTGCTCTTGGATGTTTCAAGAGGAAAACGAGTGATTTTCGGTCCCGTCTGCATAGTCACGAACTATATGGGCTGTACAACTATAACAGTTTCTCATGCTGAGTTTCGCAAACTGAGATGAATTTGGCAAACTTTTAGAACACCAAATTGAAGTCTTTCTTGAATTCATTACGACTTGGAAATCAATTAACTCAGGGTTTTGAGGCTGCTTGTACAAGTTATGCAGGGTCTCTGAATAGTCACGTCTGAACTTTGACGGGCGAGTGTTGTTGTGTTTTATGTAACGATTGTGTTTTGGTTTAGCTCCAATTTAGTCATGAAAATCTACACTCATAGTCAGTTAAGATGATAATTGGGTAGTGCTTGTGCGTCACCGCGGCGATAAAAGGTGTCTTTTTAACAGCGCTACATTAAAATTTCGCTCCAATTTTTTTTACAAGGTCAATATCGGACACTACGAAGAACATCGCGTTGTTATGGATGGAACTGAAGAAAAAGGAGAAAGTTTTGGTGAAACAGTTCGTAAACTTCGTGGAATTTTCGGTCGAAATCATGCTCCAAATAAAAACAATTCGCGAATGAATTCAAAACTTCTGAGGAAACTTATTCGGTTGAGTAAATACTGGGTGTTCTTAACTCGAAAACATAGCAGCAGTGAGAGAAAGCGTTACTGAAAGCATAGGGATTTGAATAAGAATTTGACATTTTAAGAAGTAGTTAATTTTCACAAAAGATCTGCATCTGCATGCGTGCAAGATTTCTAGGGAAAGAAATCTTCTTAAATTGTTAATGAAACATCAGCTGGTGAACGGCAATTTTGCTAAGAAAATAATATTAAGCGATGGATACATTTTCAACTCAATGGCCACGTAAATAAATATGATATCTAAGGAAAATTGTCGAATTTGGAATGCGGATAATCCAAGAGATTGAGTTAAGAGGACGCTTTATCTAGTTGGCCGTACTTATTTGAAAATCTGACTGAAAATGCGAACGTAGTGAAAGGTTTACATTACAAAACGATGGTTTCTGATTTGTTTTGGTCATACATAAGTGATTTTGACCTTAAGAGTCAGGAAGGCATGCGGCAATCTGTCATGCGAAATATAAGTAGCTGCGAGAATAATGCCCACACATTATTTAAAAAAATGCGGATAAGAACCAGTACAAACGTGTGATTTGAGACCATGCAGCTTCTTATTTTCGAGGTCTTTTAAGTTACATTTGGTCATTCCAAAAAACCCCAAACAATTTCTTAGCTTAAGGGGGAGGTCCACCTTCTTATTGCCACAATTACGTAAAGATGTTATCAAAAACTTCATAAAAAAGCGAGAATTTGAAGGCAAAGCCGTGAGGCACATTTGTCCGACATTTTTTTATGGAAAATTAAAATATTGCCACTCTCATTGAGTCACCCGCAAGTTTTGCTAAAAGTTCTTCCTCATGAGCCATAATGCGGTCAACAAAGTCAGTGCCTGTCATGTCATTCTGCATGCTTCAGCTACGCAAGATTACTCCGCTCCGATTACTTTTATGACAGCAAACTTAATCGGCTTGAGAGAGGGTCGTATGTTTTGACATTCTACAATTTCTTTCGCATTTTTAACATATAACACTTAAACTTTCAAAAAAACTAAAAAATGTCTATCATCATTGCGTGTGACGTTTCCCAGCAAATTACAGCCCCAGCTAGTACGCCATCAATTCAATATTACACACTCGTTAGTACACATGACTCTAATATGCAATTAACTGAACCAGCGACGGATGAACCGATCTCAACGGATGCGACAAAGATCACCGCCCAAGGTTACAGCAACGGCAGTGTAAATTGTCTACGTGTTTGTACCAACCGATCGTCGAGCCAATAAAACAACACAACAAAAGCTAAACATGTACCACCCCCTTACCATCGCCTGCCGCCAATAAAACCCGCACCACAAATGCACCAAGTTGAATGAAATGCTACATATTAAGCGTGCACTTTGTAGAAATACAATTTTTGTTTATTTTTGTTGTTGTTTTGTTTTGGTTTTTGCTTCGTTGCAGTTAAGCTTTTCCTAAAAATGCCGGCAAAACTGTTCCACAAACATTGTTGCTTGAGTTAAAGCGGCATGGATGACGCGATCAAACTAAAGTTCAAGGCGATCGTTCGTTCCGATCGTGTATAGCCGACATAAAAATAATATTGCATTCAAAATAGATACGCAATTAGTTTGGGTACGGTCATAATGTACATGTGTATGTACATCTGTATGTAGAAGATACTTTGTGCTATATTCGTATATTCGTTAGATACTTTATAATATCCTGCTGAAGTGAGGGGGAACATTTTTGCAATTTTGTTAAAACTGTTCTGACAAAGAAAGTTCAGTCATTAAACTTCACCCTAACTAAATTTATATTTAGCTGAATGGGGTTTGAGGGAAGACGCGAGCTATACTTGCATATCTGATCGGAAATTTATTTCCCCTTGCGTTTGCATTGTGCTCTACACTTTGCTGCACATGTAAAAATAAATTAAAGCAAATGGTTGGCTCGCCATTTCCGCGAATTCTAATCGATTTGCATTCTAATAGATTGCATAAATCGACGACGAATGAATGGTGGTCAATGAACTGAATGCCTGTCGCATGTGCGACATGGGGGCTTGTTATTTTTTTTTGTTACCACTAAAGAGTCTAATGACTACTGACTTTAGGGAGAAAGTTTAGAGAATAAGCGTTTAAAAAATACTTGTTGAATCGATGACGCGTCTTCCTTGATAACGATTTTTATAAAAGGATCGATAGACTAAATAGGGAGGATTGGAGGAGGTCAAAAGAGATTATGAAAAAGAAATAAGTGGGCGATACAATCATTGCACATCCAAGTAGAAGATGACACCTTCAAGAACACAGTAAGCAAAATAAGACTCGCAGCGGCTATGAAGAGAATCCTGCATAATTCTCATATTGATATAAAAAGAAGAATTTGCTGTCTTAGACTCATGACTTTGGATATGTCTATAAAGAAAGAAGTGCAGATGCCATTTGGACTCATAGAACATCATATTAACGTTATTTACGGAAACTTTTAATTCTATTTGATCAGGGAATCCTCGGTAGGCACATAACAATAGATTTTCGGTGCACGCAAACAAGAAAGTTAAAGGGTTAAGTAAACCAATTTTTTGCACAATAGCTGTATGTCTGACTTAGTATTTAGCATTTATTCCAGCCACGTTTCACAAACAGTCAATTATTTCTTGACATTTGCACTAGAAAATTTCGGCAATTTATTGGCGGGCTTTCGATAGGGATAAGTGTCAAAATAGCTGCCATTTCTCTAAGTGCCATTGCCTTTTGTTTTGAGTGAAGTCCAACAATTAACCATAGATAGATTTACGCCGCAATAACAGTCACCAAATCATGGAACATAATTTCCGAAATCACTGTCCAGTTACACAAGCTAATCGAGCACTTCGCCATCTTTATAGATTGTAATAATCACACATCTGAACGTGCTATTTGTCGCGTTGTGAATAGTTTTCACACTAATTTAAAGCTACATGACATTAGGCTTAGAAAAAGGATGAAAATAGTACATTCCGAAGAAAACATCGCCGCAGTTGAGGCCAGTATTATTGGCATCCCCAATTAGACAGTTCGCAGCTGTGCACATGAGCTTGGCCTTCGTCCGTCAACAACTGGGAAAATTTTGCGAAAGGATCTTGATCTAATCTCCTATAAAATTCAATTAGTGCAAGTATTGAAGTCGTTGGATCATGGCAAGCTCAAAACCAATTGATTTGCAAAATTGTGTTGAGCGCACTTTTGGCTCAATGGATACCTCAATCAGCAAAATTACCGTATTTGGAGTGAGAACAATCCGCAAGTGACTCTTCAGCCACGATTATATCCACAAAAATGCACTGTTTGGTGAGTTTGTACGCTGCTGGCATAATTGGGCCTTATTTCTTTAAAAATTCGCGTTACAGTCAATTATGACCGACAAAGCAAGATTATCTACGAATATTTGTTTCCACATTCGCTTGACATCGATGTGAACCATATTCATCGATTTATTAATATCAAAATTTGGTGAGAAAGTGATTTCAAGACCTCTAAATCGCCCACCAAAATCTTGTGATCTAAAGCCGCTCGATTATTTTCTGTGAGGGTACGTGAAATCACTAGTTAACGTGGATAATCCGGCAACGAGTGAAGCTTTAGAAGACAATATACGGCGGGTCTTTGTGAATATACAGCCCCAGCTGTTCAAAAAAATTGCCAAAATTGATCGACATGATAGACTTCGGAATTCCCAGTCGCGGTGCTCATATGTCCGAAATCGTCTTAAAATGTTAAATGATAAAGAATTATCTTTCAAATGAAAACATTTTTTAAGTCAGTGTCGTGTATTTTCATTTAAACTTTTTTTTCGGCCCTTTTTAAGCAAAGTCTTGTGCTTGCTATTGATACAGCTACATATGTATATGTTTCCCTGCCTGAAACTAGGAATGATGCACTAGCTGCACTTCATGATAGATAGACCCATCTTTACGTATGGGCCTTTTGTATGACAGAAGGCAACAAATAAGAAGAATATGGGGGATCTGTTAATCAAGGTACAAAGTTCGGCCTGCCACCACAGGGCACAGGGCACAGTGCACTACGCCAATAGGTATGTATATCGTAATAAGAATGTCATCATATACATCGACAATCACGCTGGAACAAAATCTCAATTAGCCAGGAACTACGCAGAATCTGTTTATTGTTTGGCATGTACCTGGATAACGCGATATAGAAGGTAACGAAAGTGCTGACGTTTTGACCAAAAAAAGGAGTTCCTCTGTGTCTAGGAGAGCTATTAGCAACACGATTTCAGAATTTTCAAGTTGCATGACCAAAAATGGTCTAACTTAGTGCATAGGGTATTTAAGTCCTTGTGGCAAGGGTTAGATCGAAAAAAATCTGGGAAAATTTTAAATCTATAGATGCAGGTTAAGAATTACAATAGGGATACTCCCTATACTCTCTGGTCACTGTCTTTTGAGGAAGCACGAAATGAGGTAAGGTTTAGCGAATATGGTTGTATGCGGCTTTTACAGTGACCTACACGTCTCAGAGGATATTACGCATACTCTGCTCTGTCAGGACAGTGCCCGGAGCAGACTAAAATACCTTGGGTTACTTTTTTGATAGCTTAAAATAGGTTGGGTCTTTGAATGTTTTTTTTTTTAATTCTGGAGAGAAATTAAGTGAAATAATCTATGTAGGTTTCTTACCGTGAAGTTTTCCTTGGAATCACAACTGGGCCAATGTGGTGCCTATTACCTTATGTTTATCTCACGTATGTACATATGTATGTACGTACGCGTGCTGTTAATAATTCAAAATTTTTGTTAGCAAGGTGGATTAATATCATCTTCGCATTCCCACCCCCGTTAAATGTGTAACATTTAATATTAAGGCTATATCTGCTAAATATACGTATTTGATTTGCACACATATTTAGGTTCCACCTGAACAGTTAACCTATGCGGCAAATGAGTCTGAGTGCTGCGAGAAATAGTGAAAAATCAAAAATAATCAAACCTGTAACGTAAATGCCAAATAGAGCTTCAAAATATCTGAAAATGATACATAACTTCCGCATCTTGTGATCAATGCGTCGAAAATCAAGCAAGAAAATTTAAAAAGTCGGAAATACTAACAAATAATTGTGGTTTATTTTTTATTTAGCATATGTACATTGATACTAACAATTATAGAAGAAAAAGTTTGCAATGCGGTAACAAGAACGTCGTCTTCAACTATGAAGCTCTATATAACAGAGAAACACCTAAAACTTTAACAATTCAAATACGCAATGCACAGTAAAGTATTCTGATGCTTTAAGGTTTGTACTGTCGACACAGTCATGTCATGCAAGAATTCGATTTTTTGAGTAACTTTTGAGTTTATCTTATAAACCCCCCAGGTCAGAACCATTGAAGACAAGGGTAGTAGCAGAGAAAAAAAAAGTTTAATAAATTAAATGTATATACAGTCGAATTTTTTCGCCATATTTTAGCATTCCTATTTCTTATTTATTTTTTTTGTTAACTTTTTTAAATTATGTTAACCTTTTTTTTTATTAAATAAACGCTTTAAAACAAAAAAAAATTGTTTCTCTCTCTAACTCGAATTTTTCCAAAACTCCATCTAACTCGAACAAATCATGGTATCCCGTGAAAATTCGACTTAGGGGGAGTCCACTGTACCTACACTTATGGACATTCTCAAGGCCGGATTTGGCAACAAAAATTATGAGAACACATCTAGGAAATTTCTTCCGGATCTTGATACTGCGTTCCGAATCCCTGGAGTAGACATTTACCTTATTATGAAATTTCGGATAATATTGAAAACACTATCAAATGGAGACAACACTGACGTACAAAAGGTTTCAAATGATGGAAAAACTGCAAAACTTTATGTTGAACTCTATGGCTGGCATTACACGTCGCCCACAATACAAAAAGTTTTAACTCATGGGCCACCGTAATCAATCAAGCTATATTACTTATTGGTCAAGCATTTTCGCTGCATAGGCAACATATTTGTAGAAAGTTCTACTGAAGGGATTGTAGTAGAGATATTATCTTGAATAGACTTTTGTTAAGTTCTTTTTTAGACTTATTTGAGACCAACGCGTTAAAAGAAAAGCAAACCATTCTCCAGCATCTTCCAGAGACATCGCTTGTATATGTACACATGACTGGTGATAACAGCGAAGCAGAAAGGGAAAATGAAGAAGAGGATGAGGAAGAAACATACTACGATTAGTATAAGTGTATTTATATTAAATTTGTTACTTTTATAGATTATTCAAATAATTTCTTATGGAACACAACGCTTTTCTATAACTCATCATCTTGTTTTACAAGTATGTATCTTGAGTTTTATTCTGCCTTCCATCAGTTTTAGTGTGGAACGGTCATCTTGTCTTGCCGTTTTGAACATCTTGTTGTACTTCATATTGATCCATTGGGATGGTTTGTTAGACAGGAAGTCAGGAATCGTTTGTTGCATTTAACCGATGTTGTGAAGGAAAATTAAATGGGCAGTAACTTTCAGGAGCCGAAATGAATCCATTTACATACATACATACAAACATATGTATATATATGTAGATGCCTATTTTTTACGTACGGATGTGTTATTAATCGTTCATCGTTTTTTGCTAAACAGACTGTAACTTTTCTTTTTCTGCAACCATGTCACATATCTCTGGTGGATAGAAATTCTTAGTTATTTTTCTGTTCACTTCAGGAGTTGAAGCCCATGCAAATTTTTGGACATTTTAAGACAATGTCAATGGAACACTATTGTTTTCATCCTATTATCCGTCCGTCGGTCTGTCTGCCACCACATTCTAGCTCTTAAACTATAAAAGGTCCATGCATGGTTGTTCCATATGTTATGAAAAGTAATGGCACATATACAACGCCTGTGTGGATTTAAAAAAAAAAATTTTGAAGGTAGCTCCAGTTAAACCAAAGACGACAGCGATGTTTTTTTTTCTTCCACATTCATACATATGTTCATACATATATATATATACATATAGGCACATGATACATCGTTGAAAAGATCTTACTGAGCAGAATCACAAAATCCTTTTCGAATGGAAAAATAATAATAAATCGCAATCATCTTCTTTTCTGTGGAAATGCGTGAACGTTGTCCCATTTGATAAATTTTGAATATTGATATCGATGGATATCGATACGTTCTTCCGAATTCTGTGTGAAATAATGCCAATAAAGCTAACTACTCGACCGCGGTAGATCATTTTGTTCAATATAATGTTGACAATTTTTTTAATTCCCTTCATTTGTAGTGCAAGAGTTAATGTACCACAATTTGGGAGTACACTCTATATATTGTAACGAAATCTTCATAAATTTGAGAACAATTTAGTCACAGAACTAAACACTATTCGTAGGGATAAACGAAGTACCACGTTCCAAGAAACAACATCTCCATCAACCTCTATGCAAAACAGTATCCGAAATATAAGAAACCAATACTTAATAAACTTGTCAAAATATACTCAAAGTACTAATTAAAGTGGTATCTTTGTTAAAAAAATAAAAGCATTTCATGTAAGACCTTCTTTGTCATTACAGAGCACATAACAATGAGCGAGTGTTCTGTTCAATTTGAATTCCAATTGACCAATTGGCAGTTACCTACTCCCAAATAAGTGGCTCAATCAATCAAACACCTTGTTTGTAATTTATTTGTATTCAATTGCTTGCCGGTGTTTTTCTTTTTTTGGAATAAATTAAGCGGCTTATGGCATACAAGTTGCTCATTTATTTCAAGACAATCATTCAAAACATCAGAAATCACTTCAACACAATACATTAACAAATGCCTACGCCGCGCCATGGAGACACACACCACACAAATCATGGTACATCTCAACAATAGTACAACTATTTGTAGTTACATATGTATATTGTTTAAACTTCAGAAAGCCACAAAGAAAACTAAAAATAAATTAGATCAAAATTTTCATGTTGGTTTCGTATTAAATCTGGTAGTGGCACAGTAGCAATCCGACGGTCCTGTGGCGCAATGGATAACGCGTCTGACTACGGATCAGAAGATTCCAGGTTCGACTCCTGGCAGGATCGAAATAGGTTTTTTTTTTTCAATTTTATTTCGATTGCTATGAAATCAAATACTAACTGGAAAGAGGTACCACGAATATATAAAGGCTATGGTACCGAAATAAATACATATAATGGCCCATATTCATAATTATATTTTAAGCCCGAGTGTTACTGATCTGTTAGATCGGTTAGACACAGTTGGCATTCAAAGAGAAACTGACAGCTCTGTTTAATAAGATACGAGTCTAACGTATATTTTACTACAACTCTTTTAGAAATTTCATTTAGTCTATTACGAAAACACTTTCTGAATGGCGGAGTTTCAAAAATAAGTGAACTTTTTGTTGGCGGTTTTGCTGTTGTAAACAAAAATAAAGTAAGAATTGTAGCTATATGTACATTTATGTACATATTTTGAAATAAACGAAAATTTAAAGAAATACCGATCAGTGGCAAGCAGCAGAACTGGTGGGATGCAGAGAAAGAAATGCTGCGCGAATTGCTCCGAATGCATCTTAAAGTCGTGGACTTGAATGCTTCCAGAAACTGCTAAGCCACTCTTAGTTGGTTGGTTTTATATTATACATATTTAATAATTCAATAATTTATGTTGTCCTGGCCTTATCGAATCGATATCTTTCATAAAATTTCTCGTTCATCAATTCTTAGGGTTTGAGTCGGATCCTGTAGTTCTTCCGTCCTGTAGTTGGTGATACCAATCCAATATTCACCAAGATACCAAAATCTTGATCAAAGTTATGATCAACCGCATTTTTCTTTATTTTATTTAGTTCGTTACCTAGTGGTACCCCATTTTTAATTCTGTAAAACTAAGATAAAACCACAATTTCTGACGTTTAAAGAACTTAAGTACAACCTTAACATACATTCTGTCACGATTAATGTTAGACTCGTGTTTGTCATTTAAACGCGGGCTTAATCTATCTAGGAATTACATAAACTCCGGATTAGTTTAGCAATAATATAATAAAAACTTATCAAACATCTATGAATGTTCCTCAATGAGTTCCATATTTGTGTTGACCTGCTATGGTTGGTGTTGGAGATTACACACACTTTTTCAAAAACATATGTGAAATATAACGACAACTTTAAAGTTTACAAAAATATATATACAGTGTACTACCTTATAAGCGGACGCCGACGGTTCCGAAGAATTTGTCCGCTTATGAGAGATATCCGGTTATGAGAAAACAAACAAAAGGACCTTAAAATAAATTTTCTTTGAAAGCTGTTCAGTATGATCTAATCTTTAAAGTTTAGCACAGGAAGAGAAAGAGATTTAATTTATAGTGTGTTTCAGAGAAATTTTTCTACTTACTTTTTTTACGAGTACTTTTCTTAAAAAAAGAAGAAGATTGAAGAACAAAAGCAATTCTTGTACGTATATAGTTCCTTATCGCTCTGAGGTTACCTCGAATATGCAAACCAAGTGTAGCTATAAATAGTGATAACTATGCAGCTTAACCATGGATAGTGGTCAGAGACTGAAAAAAGATGCCCAGAAATGGAGAATAGTTATATTGTGCAGCGAAATTAAAATATTTCGATTTTTCGTCGGGAAAATATAACTATCCGTGAATTAAGTGGACAAAGCACGTCTCCAAAACATCTGATAACACTCAGAAAATGGCGAAAAGCACCATACAAGACCGAAGCTGCTATGGTATTTCTAGAAAATGCATGAGCATGAGCACTTGGTTAAAAATGCTTTCAATATCGAAATCCCAAGGAAAATGTCTGGACGATCAGTAGCTTCCTGGATGGCAACGGGCAACAGGGATCTAAAGATTGCTAGAATCGACAATCCAGCAATGCAATGCGATAATCCAGCAACGCTATTCCTCTTACTAGTTCGGCCAACACTTTCTAGCTCCTGAACTAAGAAAGTATAGTATGTATGTACATATATATATGTATTTGATGATTTCCTTATTTTTTTTGAGTTTGGAAGTGGTAGCAAGCAGAGTCTGTATGTTTTCTTTAAAAAGTTAAATAATATGTGTGACGCTTGAAATCTGGATATGTTCTCCCTAGTAAAAATAATATTTTGGCTAGAATTAAAGAAAAAAAAAAGTGTCATATGAAATACGTATTCAGCACCGTTGCAATGAGCAATGTTATTTTCTTGTCAGATGTACTACTGACATAATGGCGAGTAAAGAAGAAGAGCAGCGAATTTTAATAGTGAACGAATATCTGTAAAATCCAATTATTCCATTGTATAAAATTGGAAAAAAATTAAAAGTTGCTGCTCAACGGCATATTCGGTTATACATAACTACAAGGAAACTCTGTCAGTCCAGATAAAAATAGGTTCGGATCGAAAACTTGGACTTTTGAACCCCACGCTTCAAGATAAAATTGAGGCCACGTTCAAGAGTAACCCTTGTGGTAAAGAAAGTGAGGAATTCATCACTCATGGCACAATTAATGCAGAAATTTACATTAAGGAATGTTTACAAAAGCGTTTGCTAACGTAGAACATTAGAAATCAGTTCTGATTTGTTCGGATTTGGCGACATCACATTATACGAAAAGGACGCTTGAGTTTTCATTCAAAATTATAAACGTTGTGCCAAGAGATGCTAATCCTCCTAATTGCCTAGAACTTCGCCCCATAGAAAAATGTTGGGCTCTAATGAAAGCTAAGTTGAAGACAAAGGGTGGAGACAAGTGGCCAAAACCTTTAACAAGGATGATGTTCTGACCTTGATGAGAGGTGTTAATAGCAAAGCTCGTGCGTTTTGGCATGATCCAAAATAATCCTTATTTTTTAATTTGTATTATAAAACCAAATTTGTATCTAATAAATGAGTATAAAAAAAAGTTATATTTTTATGCGTTTTCACTTAAAAAAAAAAACATATTTTCTTTTGCAGATTTCAAGCGTTGCACACTATAATAAATGACTAATATTTGGTGACTACTTTGAATGCCTACGAGAACGTTGTACGTCATAACAGTGTGCTATGAAAATAAGATGAACTTTCAACAAAGTGTGCATTCAAATCTTTTGTTTTCTTAGTCCATAATTTTTCCTTCTTTTTCGGAGTATTTTTATTTTTTCTGCACGCAATGAAAAGTGGAATTTCGCGATATGTATATGTTTATCACAAAAAAAAAAACAAGTTATTGATGTGCAAGCAAGATATGTCTGGCCTGTCAGTCTATCAAGGTAGACATCATTCAAATTGACAGCCATCGGGGGTGCACCACTCCATTCGATGCCATTTAAGTAAATATTTGTTCAGGGCAGCAATGTATCGCTGACAGGCAGAATTCCAGATCTGTGCGTGATCTTTGAGGGTATTGCAGATTTAAAGTCTTGCTGTACAAGTTGTATGGAAATAAGTGCAACAATAATAAAATTTCATCTCTATTACCTCAAACCACAAAGCAATGGCCTTTATCACTACAATTTCAAGGCACGACGATCATTGTAACCGCTGCAGCGTTCTCAGAATAAATTTACCCATAATGTAGAATTTAAATTCAATTTTCTGATTTTCACATCACAACCTAAGTGGTAATTACTAATCAAATTCAATTTGCAGCACATCATCCTTCGCAATTTAAAAGAAAAACCACCAATGGCTACGCCGCAATCAATTGACACTCGTTCAATTATCAGTTTATCACATTTCGAATAATCATCGTTGAACATACAAAGTATCTCTACTGCAGGAGCAATTTTACCCTACCAAACATGGCTTGCAACTTGTGGTTCAGGTTCGTCTGCGCCACCATTACTAGTATTTACCATTAACATCTTCTTTATTGCAGTCGTGTTGTTGCCTTAACCTTCTTGTGCTAGATAAGGACAAAATAGTGGCAGTCCACATACATAATCATTTAACACCATAAGAACTAAAGTGGTATTTCCAGTGCTGCAACCATCTTGGAATTCGAAGCACGCACAATGGTGTGCTGATGTTCTCGTGTGCATCTTTCTCTTGCGAAAATTCTAGAGCATTATCTGTGGGAAATGGAAAATGAGGTTAGCAGGCATGTCTATCGATTTGCCTGTCTTCTTGCAGGAGAAAGTGGTTATAAGCGAACATTGAAGGATTACAAGTTTTAATGGTTTGAATTAAAAGCAATTGAAAGTCCTTGGCAACTAGATAGATGCACCATAATGTGGTAGACAATTGAATAATTGTTTCTTACTGACTGTAATTCACCTCATAAATAGTGTAAGAACAGTATAATAGGGATATGAAGATGATTTCCTTTAATCTTATTCATTCGATATCTCATACCACGTTTTATTCAATCCAAGTGTTACACATTCAATTTCCGCTAGATAGTCGCTATTGAGACAGAACCGCATCGCAATTCAAAACAGAAGTTATACCCTCGCAATTGTATTTTCTGGAAATTCTGAAAGTCCGAACAGAATTTATTTAAATTATGCCAAAGCAAAGGGAAGCCAAGAATTCTTTTTAGATTGAGATTGTAGCTAAGAATAAATAATGTATTTAAAAATACTACATACAAATGAATACTACGCTAACCATGACCTCCGACAAATGAAATTTATTTTTAATTAAAGCTCTCTTGTCTGCCGACGTTGCCATTCACATAAGTTGGCACACAAGAGAAGCTCTTCAATTGAAAGGGTATAATTATATTTAATGTTGCTGAAAAGGAATGCGTAAAAAATACATTTTCAGATACTCTCGCACATTTGCAGCCTTTTTTTTATCGTTTCCGTGTGGTTGGTTTCATTTTAATTTAAGTTTAATTTCTGTTTGTACTGCGATTTGATAAATATCTTTGCAGACATTTAGAATTCAATTTAAATGCAATTGCTTTTTTGACTTTCTTTACGCAGTTTCGATGAATAATTTATTTTTATTCTGGTTAGATTTGGTGTAGGGGAACCCATGCTGACTGCGCGCCAAGGGTCAGTTTATTCAGTTATAGAAAAAACTCTGGGAACATAGCCATAGAAATTTAACATAACAATTAGTACCGACAACTAATCATTCCACCCAGGTAGGTATGTACATAATCTATATAAATCTCAGAAGTTTGTTTGGCTCTGTGTTTCATAAGAACAACTAGCTCTGAAGAGAAATTATTGCCACGAGTAACATTTCTTTTATGGGCTAGCCCAGGATAGCAGGTTTTGTTTTTACAGGGTAGTCACATAGCAGGTGACTATCTATTTATTCTACAGAAATCATTGTAGTGTAGACTTAGCCGGGCTGCACAGGTGCCTCTTGCGCAGTGTCCGGTCAGGTTACCAATAGCAATGCGAATGTCCTTGCGGCCTAATTTTAATAGAATGACTGACCACAACGATTAACATATAGCGCATGCATCTAATCCAAACCAGGGTTTGTTAGCTTTATCGACAGAATCTACATATGTCTATCATCTAGAGCATGTTAAGGGTACAAATCCGAACCTTTGCTATCCTGAAGTATTTTCCACTTTCATCATTTCCTAAGCTTTTATTGCAGTAAATTCGGCCTGAAAACCTTTAATCTAAATAAGCACTTTCTATCCCCAGCATTACAGTAGACACCAGCTCCTGTACACAACTGAACAACGAAGTGCCCTTTAATAGCCTCCGCACCGCACTGTACACTTTGTAGACAAAAGGCGATCTGGAAAGGATTTTTGTGAAAATATTGAAACGTTAAGTGACAGAGGAAACCAGGCAAACCGGACTTACTTAGAAAATCTGACAAGTAAGGTTAAGTTAGATATGTAGATGAGTACCCTGTGACTAGAGCTAGCACTGACATACACCCAAATCTGTTTAGGAATCTTATAAAAAAACAAAGCTCTGGATCAAAATCACTATACAGAATTTTCACAGGTTATCTTAACTTTACGTTACGTAAGTTCTTCGCTCGTTGAAGAACTAATTGCCAAGAGTCGTTTACCTTCTATTGGTCAGTCGCTATTTCTTCCTCGTTTCTGTAAATACAAGTCATTGTGAGGGGGCCCGAAATGCTCTACGAGAATAACGATGGTGAAATGCCCAATAAAGACGTCAGAAGGAACTCGTGAATCTCTGCGGTTTAATTGGAACAAGCGCCCTCTTCTTATCAACGAATTGCCAAATCTTTCTAATGAACATACGCCTAGATTGGTCCAGCTGAGACTGCGACCTAAAAGATACATATCTGACCGTGCGTGAAGTTAACCTAAAAGACGTGTCGCCTCCCTTTAAGGGTTAGAATGTAATCAACTCCACATTTAAAGCGGACCGAAAAATGTGACAACCATATTTTTGTCAGATCTCCATGCACGTTTGGGAAGATGGTTTTCCGCAATTGTTGCCGTCTTTCTGACCTATGACAGTGAATCAAAGTTTGATCACCAGCAATAGTATAGAACACTTCTTTTGATTGCATTTTTTGGGTCTAGTTAAATCGCAACCTGATGGTTACAAATTATTGCTTAATGTGGATCACTGATATGTTCAAGGATGACCCGATACCACTGCTGGTGTAGCTATTGTCCTCTACCGGCTTGTTCAACCCGCATCCATAGTCTCTGAAACGATGACTTTACCAAAATACGCCCACGTCGAAACATATTGAACTAAACGCTCTACAGCGGACAAGGAAGATATTTCGTTGTGAAATATTGATTTTAGTTCTTTTGGAGGAACAAAAAAGTAGTGAAAGCTGATCACTGATCTTTTCTGCGAGGGAAAATACGGGTGTGATGTTGGATAGTACACTGACCAGCATTGAGTCATTTGCTTTATGTTTATACAAATATATTATTTTGAATCCATAAGTCCCCTTTGCCGCCATACAAGCAGCCATAATTTGCAGAACCTGCGCTGTATCATATCGTACGCCAAACCGTGAAACCATTTTGATGCTCGCCATACATCTCTAATTAAGATAAAATTAAAAGTATGCTAATGCAAGGCATTACTTAAAAATTTTTCACAATTTCGGCTAAGATAATTCGAAAGAAAACATTTGGAGACCGTGAACATTAATCAGACAAGAGACTTGCGTACAGAATTCACCGCTGGTCCGCTTCTTTTTTTCGCCGCTTTTTATTCAATCTTTTTGTCTCATGGCCTTTTTTTAGCTTTTTCATTCAGAATTTATCACCGCCTCAACGTTTTTTAATATTTCGGATTTTGGCATCTGTATCTGTCTAATGGCATAGCTGTCTGGCATGAGTTTGCTTGATTCAATGCATCCGAAGCGTGTGTAGGTGTGGTACAGGATTTTCGTTTTCATTTCAAAGAAAATAACTTTTTCATGTCAGATTAAGTGAAAAAAAAGCTTAGCGCTTTAAGTCAAAATCACATTGACAAAGCAGCGTGTATCTGATAAGATACATCACAAGGGTCGTCGCCGTATGCAAGAATGTAAAAAATATTTTATGCCAATTTTGTTGGCTTAAGAATGTCAGAGATTCTTAAAACTTGCGAAGACATTTTTATATGATGGATTAAGTGGTTTAGGTGTCAGATGAAAACTTGTATTCATTGAATGATTTTCGTGAGTATATTCGGAAAAAGATGCACTTGCTGCATGACCTGAAATCAACTGTAAATGTGAAAATTCCATTAGCAGTTTTATGGCAGTGAGTTCGTCAAGTTTAGCACTGCCAATCCCTCTTGTGTATTTGTGTGTATGTTTTAATACAGCTCCACAAACAATAAAAATACTCACACAACAGAGTATCTGTCCATTCGCATTCGCTAATGTAACGCCACAAACATTTTCTTTCCCTCCCTCGGTCTTGGGTAGGACAGATGCAAATAGGCTCCTCCAACTACTAAAATTTAATGAATCCCTTGAAATGGAAGAAGAAACACGTCCATTCGACACCATGTAGGCGAACAAGAAGACAAAAAATAAAAAAAAAAAACAACAATAAACAACAATGGCAAACTCAAATGGGTAGGTAATATTATCCCCTTTTGTCGCATCGAAGAACAATAGCATGAAAGGACAAAATATACAGGACGAACACAAAAAATCATATTCCCAAGTAGTAACCGTCTTCGCAATTCTGCGGCGAAATGAAAAATATACACCCGCGGTGAGGTAGAAGAACTGCCTAATGTCATGTGAGTTGGGGTAGGTCTCGTGTTTCGACCATCTGTGCTCTTCTCTTTATCGATTTTCTTTTTATTATGACTATGCGACGAATGTCAGGAACAGTTCACCAGGGGCCCGTTCAAATGCAGATAAATAATAAAAAATTGAAACAATGTAAGAACTGAAAAATTGAAAAGGTACAGTGGAAGTTCGACTATTCGAACTTCTTGAAGCTCAAAATCTCTATAAGGTTATACCTCTTTCGCTCCCTTGATATCCACAATCTGGATTACGTTTGGTCAGGAAACCGACCAAAACATGATTGCAACAACCTTCTGGTGATGCTACTCGGCATAGTTGGGTTAGGACGATGCTCATGATATCTTAGAACGCCAGTTCGCCGAGGCCATTGAAGGAAAGGGCCCCTAAGAGCAGTCTTCTTTGGCCGAATAGGTAGATAGAAGGTATAGGTTGGTTTTCTCCTGCTCCTCGACCCTGCAGCTCCTGCAGAAGTCATTTGAAAGGAGGCATGTTGACTTATCAGACAGTGTCCCGATTCACGATATGAACCAGCTCGGCACTACGTTTCTGGCACATTGAGCCAATTTTCCATCTGCGGTTGGTCCTGCTGGAAGCGTCCAAATACACTGCCTCGATTGTTCAATATTAGATGGCTTTTAGCTATCATAGCCGGAGCAAGACTGGTTTCTGAAATGTGAACTTTCTTCTAGACTCTGGAAAAGAAGATTCTCACAATGTCATCCAACAAAAAATACTGTCCTACTCTATTTGGGTAAACCGTACAGAGGCGTGCGTGATATTGGAGTAGATTTACGTTTAAACACAAATGCACTGCAAGGCATCATATTCTGGAGACCTTTAACCGACTGAATATTGATTCAGGACAAGAATAAGAACCGTCACGATTATTCAGTGTTAAGCTCCCATGAACTTCGAGTCTGATTATGATAAGAAGACTAGGCAATTACAAGCACCCTAACATAACACACATAATAGATATATTGTCATTTTAATAGGCGACCTAAATGTAAGGTAGACAACCATAACACAAATTTCCGACATGTTGAGCATACATAACCTAAATCAACGTTACGCAACAGGCTTGGGGAAGACATTGGACAGGAATGCAATCAATATTTATGGTAGCTAGCATCCACTTTCGAACTATAGTTAATACACCGCGCTTCTAAAACCCAGGTATGGTGTCGACAGACTAAGGGATCCCGTAATCTGCCAACAACTTAGGCACCATAAGTTCATAAAATAGAAGCAATCAGCAGCGCTATACCGCCCAATATGAGTGTTCCAGTGCTCACTGTGATGTGAAAAATTTACATATTAACAGAGCGCAAAGTCTAACAGAGTAAGATGCCCCGTCGGAGTCACCGAAGAGTTGCCAATTAAAGTCGGTGTGCACCAGGGAAGCGTCTTTGCTATATATTGCACACCTGGATAATCTGCTTGAAGGGAAAGTGACGGACCCAAAAGTTATTCTTTGCTGACGATGGAGCCATCATAAGCGAGGATCAAACGTCCCTGCAACGAGCACTTGATGCACCCATACATGTTTTCGAGGGAAATAGGTATCGTATTAGTCCAAAAAAGACGGAGTATCTGTACCTGTACTGATTTCTGATGACAACTAGCTAATGAGATAGAGGGGGCACTTTTCCGCTGATTTACGCACCGTGGTGGACGAAGATTTGCCCCAAACTCAAGACGAGTTATCCGACGCCCAATATTCCAGAATTCGCAAGCCTTCCAGGATGAACTTAAAACTAACAAGGCGGCATGTCTTGACTGCCTCATCGTGAAGCTCTACAGGACTTCGCTCGCTGTATCTGTAGACCTATTGTTTTCATTACTGAAGAAGGTTTGAAACAGCTTTCTCGGAAGAATGGACGAAAGATAGCGTCTGCCAAGAAAGGCAATTTAACAGAGTATGAAACCTGAGGAGGCATTTGCGTGCTTATGCTTTTATCTTTTTTTTAGTTATTCAAACCTGAGGCAGAAAATAGTTTTTACATTTTTGTTTACAGAAAACCCCACGAAAACTTTTTTCATTGGAAGAGTTCACTTTTATGCTAATCGAACACTCATTGCTCAGCGAAGGAACCTGCTTAGGCGTCAAAAGAGTTATAAACCAATGTTCTCCATAAAAACATGAGTTCTTCTTATTTACATTGCATATTTCTTGGTATTTATCTGTTTTATGTCCAACTCTCCCTTAAATGCGTCAGAAATCTGCACATACTATAAGTATGCGCATAAGTTAACTGCAATATCGCAAAATAAAACCCACCCCAATCCAGCATCAGTTTTATAGCCAGCACCAGTTCAAGCCTAGGGCAACAGAAAATTCATTGTTTTATGGTTCCCTGTAGTTGTTGCATTGGACTCTGACGATAATGTTCTCCGATGTTTACATATACAAAATTCTGTCAGTTTTGATGGCTGACGGATTCAATAGTAATAAAACTGACTGACAGACAAGTACACACATATGCAGGTCGTTCCATTTTAATGTTTTCGCCCAGCTCCGTGCGCTAGCCAGCAGCAAGCACCCTTCGTCAATTGTTTAACAGCCCAGAACCCAACAATACACAAGCACTAATCGCACGACTTTAACTAGTTAAAACCGTCTGGCATTGATATTGGAATTTCATGAGTTTGGCAGTGAGCTTGAAGGGGCGGGAATAGTGAAATTCGACGATAGGCACGCTCGCGAGTGAGATGAATGAGTAAGGGGACGGATGGATGGATATTATTATTAGCTGACGAGTACTTGTTTCGGAGGAGAATTAAAAAACGGTGGCCTCCGTTGTAAACGACATACGAATGGAGCAGCCAGACTATTTCATATTGCATTATGCATATGAGTACGAAGGGTTGAACGATGCAGATTATTAATATAATTACTTGAGATTTTAATAGACGCACATCGAAGGGAAGTCCCAAGATCCGCATACTTTAGTAGCGCTTAACGAGGATGCAGCACAGGAAGGAAGAAAACAACTGTATCATTGCGAAATATAATTTCTGCGTTTACAAAGAAACGCATGTGACGCTAAAGTTGGCAAACAAGGAAAGCGATAACCTGACATGAAAGCACTCTAAGCAGGTATAATTAAGTGAAATATTGGTGGCCTGGGTTAAATTAGGCTACGGTACGACTTCTGATTTTTTGTCAGCCAATCGTTTTCTTCAATGAGCGTTTATTGATCATATTTGTTTTGCAGACAGAATTTTAGGACCTTATTATAAAATAATTATGGTCATGCTGACTTCGCATGTCTGCTATATACATAAGTCCTCTATTCTCGTCTTTTGTGGACCAATATTCAGAGCAGTATACAGGTTGTTCGCAATAAATTAAATCTAGTTACTGATATACAGGGGTTTGTTGATATACCTAATTTGAACAGAATTTCTGGCAGCTGTCAAATTGGAAAAATATAGAGAGACCCATTTAGTAACTAAAGGATCGACGCATTTTGAGCCGAAACTCATCGCTTATTCATCGATTGCTCTGAGTTAGTTCAATGTCTAACAGACTGCAACAAGGGGATGTGCTGTCATGTAAATTCATTAATCTCGTGCTAGAACAGATAGTGTGTAGGCATTGAGGCATTGTTTTCAATAAACCCGTTCAGCTACTGGGATATACAAATGGCCTTACATATAACATCACATAGCGCTCCCAGCCCCCTCTCATAGAATATATCAGGGCAATTGAAGAGCAGGCGGAAATGTCGTGGAGCCTTGCTTTCATACTTGGTGATGAATGCTAGACTGAAAACAGGAAGGTTGAGAAAATGTTTGGCTTTTTTTTAACAAAACTTTGTCGTCAGATATTTCGTTCTGTGTCAGTAGGACGCAAGATGGCAATATGTGGATATGGTAAATAAAACTGCCATGGTCCCATGCCTATAAAACCGTGGTCGTACAGAGCAAATGGATAGCAACGCTCATGCCAAGATGATCTCCGGATCACAGCCTATGAGTTCAAGAAAACCATTTTAAGGTCGCATTTTCGAAGAAGTCCGGCCCAATCACTTTACGTTGGTACGTTGGCGTTGGTCTGGTGGATTCATTCAAATTGGAAACATTTTGCTTATGTATGTAGATATCTAATTCAAAATGTTCCGCATGGCTAAAGGTGATTTTCTTAGCAGAATTCACCAGCTGATGTTCCATCAACCAATTTAAAAATTATCTTCGCTTAAACTTCTTTTCTAGTTTAATTTCTTATTTTAGTTGAATCTTGTTTGTATGCAGATGCAGGTCTTCCAGTAAGAAAGCGCTGTAGGGTGTTCTCAAAAAATCTAATTTTATTGGAAATAAGGTCCCAGGGATTCCTGTAACACTTTTCACTTCTACGGATATATTTTCGAGGACGCATGTCTGACTTATGCAGAATGAAACCAGTTTCACCATTTTTTTTTTATTATATTTTATGAATTAATGACTCAAACGTACATATTTTATCTAGAGTTTTACCAATTTCACTCCATTTTTTCTACATATAAGGTGGGTAACTCTAAAAACTTCATGCATGATATGTACCTGTCAGTAGGACATGCATATAAGACACTATACGATAGAATAACTCGTTGCTACGGCATAGCGAAATTTTAATCCAGGGCACTTATTGAGACCACTTTTTAGCTCAATTTTCTCTGCACATAACCTAATTTTAGACGTAAGCAACCTTTGATTGGCGCACCAATCGATATGATGCCAGGTCACTTAAAAAAGTTACAAAGTGTACTCGTTATACCATCTACAATGTATTTCCTTTATGCAACTTATCAAAATAAAACTATAAAAATCCACATATGTATGTAAGGCAATAAAGTTAAATATATAATTTTACGACAATCCTTCAGCAAGAAACGAACGATTTACTCCACAGCTTCGTTGCCGGTTTAATTACAAGATTGACAGATGATTTTATTGAACATGACTACGTATAGGAAATCGTTAAAAAGAAAATAATAAAAAAGCATACATTTCGCAACAAAGTATAAATCATCTTTTGTAACTGAGCCAGATGAAGGATCCAGGTGTGAAAGAAATCATTAAACGTTAACCAAAAGAAGACTCGATAATGCATTTTATATTCAAGTGAAAGCAAAAGGGGTATCTTTGTGCACTTATCAAAATGTTGCACAGGAAACTATTGAATCGGAAGTCTTGCATTCAATTGAAGATGAGCAATGCATGGTCATCATAAGGTCTGACAACCAAGAAGATTTAAAATGCGAATGGAGAAAAAAAGGAACAGCTCAGACTTGGACCCGAACCACTGCAAATATACACGTGTATGTGTCCTTCTCGCAGAAGAAACCTCTGCAATCAGAATTGGGACTTCCAAAACCATAAGCAATAGGCTCTGTATCCAGTGGGCATCATAGTCCCCAGATGTCCATCCAATAAGAAATGCGTGGACTCTAATAAAACTTAAGAAGTTTTTTAATGAAGCAAGAAAATTACGAATGACAGTTCAAATCATACGTGAGATAAAACAATGAAAATAATTTGCTTAGTTCCAAACATTTCCTTCTACATATTCCGGAAAACCCAACGTATCTCGTATGTAGTGCAACAAATTTAATATTTTTATCCAAAATTGCAACACAGTTTCTTAAAAATAATATGAATGTACAAAAAGAAAATATTTCGCCCAACGTGGGGCTCGAACCCACGACCCTGAGATTAAGAGTCTCATGCTCTACCGACTGAGCTAGCCGGGCACATGTAATTACACTTTCCAGTTGCCAGAGTGATCTTCTCAGATTAACCGATACTTTATCTTTTGTATGTATTATGTACATACATATATTATTTTTATTATTTGATCCAAGGGTAAAAAACGGATCCGACAAGCTGTGATACCAGAAATTTTGAAGGAAAAAATGCTATATTTGATATACTTATGTACATATATTATTCTCGTAGATAAAGGTAGATACATAGGTATGTATAAGAGGAAAGAAATTGAAATATATTAATTTTCAACAACAATTTTATTGGAAAAGTAATTCAATAAAACTTAACGTGCTTTTAAGCTTATTGTGCAAGGAGAACTTTTCAATACAAAGAGGTTTCGACACTATCAGCGTGGTTAAATTAACCGTTTTTATAACGTTAACTGTCACCAAAAAATTTTCAACTTTTAAGGGAATCGCTGAGATTGAAGAGGATGATGTTTGAGACAAATTAAAGTCAACCCTCTGTGAATCAAATCCAAAAATCCCTTTAACTCGAACTAATTTTGATCTCCCGGGAAAATTCGACATAGGGAATCGACTGTACATACACATTTTTATTTTAATGCGTAGATACATTCTTCGCAAAATAAGGGTGAGGAAATTGTGTTCCAAATATTTTTAAAAATAGTAAGCAAATGGCTGTGAAAAAAAAAATTGGTCAGAACTTTTCTCTACGAACACAGTTCTGGAAGTATAGCGCGGATGTCTTAGCCTTGTAAAACAGAGGCAAACCCATTCAATCTATAAACAATGATAGCTATACAGTTCAAGCTTATCTAACTGGTGCTAGTGGGACTCATAAAAAATCGTGAAAAAGCGGAAAATTTAATATGGAATGAAAATCAAATAAGGTTGCCTTGGTGAAGGAAAACTTAACTACTCAGGAAATAGTTGAAATGTTAAGCAAGTCTCAACGTACAGTTGCATGAAAAAATCGGTGTAGTGGGAATACTGCTCAAAGGAAGGCTTCTAGATGTTCTAGATGTTCTAGAACAAATCCAGTGGAAGGTCGATTTTTAATTCTTCAAAGTAGTAGAAACTTTCAAACTCATCGGATATACATATGTAAGAAACGACTTTATTCGAGGCTAGTAAATAAATATGGACTGTGTGGACTTAAGCCAGTTCAGAAGCCAGATTTTCCGCTATGAAACAAGCAAATTAAAACTGCTTATGGGAGATGAAACAATTCTGTTTAGAAAAAAACTCATAGACGAAAACCTTAGAAGGTAGGCGAAAAATGTGCTTCCTCTCTTGAAAGGTAGAACTAGCTGTTAATTTAAAGTGCTACAACACGAATTGGAGAGTTGCGTGGAAAGTTCTTCTGTAAAGCGTTTATATTAATTTTCCAATAATACTGAAATACTAATGCTCCAGTTAACAATCATATTTAAAAAACCATTTCTTTATTCAAAGATTAGAATTTACTTTCAAGGAAAAACGTTGATAACATCTTTATCGTATTGAAAAGATCTGGGCTGTAATAAAACAAGAAGTAGCCAAGAAGCACCCAGCGACGATTCTAGTCTTGAAAATTAGTTTAAAAAGTAGATCGGAATCCATACTTCCATCAGCATTCAAATATAGGCGCATTTCATTGAAAACTGTATAGCAAGCTTAGTAAGTACAAATTATAATATAACAATTATGCTGAAAGTCGTCCAAATTATAATATAAAAATTATTTTGAAAGTCGACTATACACATAACAAAGCGTTTTTCATTTCAAAACCTCAAGTTATCCTCTTCTCTACCTTATTTTTTGTTTTTGGTTTCTATGAAGTCAGCACCTACTGTAGTACGTATCAATGATTCTATATAAAAAAAAAACCCCTACTTATATACATATGAACATACATATATACTCACTCTCACAAAAATAATCATTGTGCATTCCGGTAAAATTTATACAATTTAAAAAAAAATCGATGATTTAAAAACACGTGAACTTTGGGAACGTATCCTTGAACTTCTTCGGTGGACTTATGTTTTTTCTGTTTATGTTGGTGACAGCTAATGAAAATGATTTTGACATCTAATGTCATTGAATGTAATCACGACTACCAACATCGAAATTAAATACATATAAAAAGTGTTAATAGGCGTTTTATTGAAATTTCATTACTGAGCAAACTATAATTTTTAATAGAACGGGCCTTATGTGTCGGGGTCAATAAATCGCAAACTTTTGGATGCAATAAAATCCAAAAGAGGTTCAATAAAACAACAAAATATTAGTTTTGAGGATACTCGAAATGTTGGGTTTAAGAAAATGAAACAATAAAAAGAAATTAGTGATTTATACCTACTACATAGTGCCAGACAGAAGGCTCAAGTAAAAAAAAGAAAACTTGCAAATTCATAAAAATGCTTTAATGATTTTTTCGAAATTTGTTTTTTTTTTTACCCCACTTTCCGGAGGAGGAAGAAATCCTTTCCGAATGACCTGCAACAGGGGCGCTAGTATGCAAACCCGTGGGAAGACACGTAATGCTCGGACTGAGATATCATAGACCTTTCACTTTCGTAAAAATTCTGGAGTTTATTAGAAGTACAAGGTATTTTTCAGAACAGTAAACCTTAACCGACCCACCATCCCCAAATTGCTCCACCCTTCACTCCGCTGATAGAGTAGAATTTTATGCATGCGTTTCTCGAGATGCTGTTCCTCGTTACTGTGCTTCCTTTCTAATTTTTTTCTACAGTTTTCCCGATTCACAAGATAAATACATGATTTTTTTACAAAGGTCTGTCAAACTTCTATTCAGTCTCGTTACTATTTCTCGGCCTAAGAGTGCCATTTCTTTAAATGCATCTATTTTTCCCTTTTCTGTCTCCTTCAACGTGTTTTCAGACCGTAACGCAAAATTATCAAAACATAATGTTTAAATAAGTGTTCAATTTTGAATACCCGAAAAATATTGCGTGATCTTTTTTTTTGCTTTGCGTTAATCATGTATGCACCAAGCAAGTCACAGGCAGACCAGTAGCGATGCAGTTAAGTGGATGAGTTATGATCCCTATAATCCTGATCATAACCTCGCCGACAAAAAGGAAAAGAAGAAAATGATGTACCAAGCAAGTCAACCATTCAACGAGTAAGGACGAATTTTGAAAATTTAAATTTACAAGTATTTGTGTCAAAGAGTACCACCACCAAGTGTTACATGGATGGATTGTGGCGGGTATCCAAACTAGGTAATCGGAATCTTACTATCTTAACATCTTTCAAGCGAAGATTTATATAATCGCTGACAAAACCCCGGCATATATTGTGATCTTTAAAAGGAGGAACTATCTTAAGGTCTTACTACACTCAGAAGTATACTTAAATGATAAGGGATAAAGAACAGGATTCAAGTTTCACTCAATTGTTTCGTTTAAGGTTGGAATTCCTAAAATGTTCCTTTATAACATCTGTGAACATTGCTACACGAAATATCATCAAGTCATTTAAAAATGGAGAAAGTTTTTGATGAATACTAAGATTTAATTCCACTTATTCGTTTGGACAATTATTTATTTGAATTATGCTTTAGTAGCACAATGTAAATTCTTAATGACCATAAAAAGTTTCTACCAATGTTAGGTTAAAACGATGCTTCCAGGTGGTGAACCAAAAACAAATAGGAAGAGAGCGAGAGGATCCTTTTCCCGAATTTATACTCGCTGTTTTGCATGCAAATAGACATGACACTAGCTGTTAGTCGGTCGCACCAACAATGGTTGTGTTCAGACACAACAGTTTTGCTGAAACATTTCGCAAACTTCGTGGAATTTTCGCTTGAAATGATGCTGTAAATGAGTTATCATTCGAAGTTTAAATAGAAAAATTGAAAACACAACTACTGAGAGAGAAATTGTTGTGATTTTTCAATCCGCCGGATTACTGAACACTGAAAGGGAACATTGAACAGAAAGCTCATTGATGAGCATGGATGACCTACCCAAAAACTATTTCCCTGAGATGCATTTTATCTTTTGATTTTAGTACAATCCGTCAAGCATCCTTTTACTTGTTAGCATTGTTAAAGTCAATTGAATAATCTTGTCGAAATTAATGAAATAAAAAAAGAAAAAAAAAACATTTCGCCCAACGTGGGGCTCGAACCCACGACCCTGAGATTAAGAGTCTCATGCTCTACCGACTGAGCTAGCCGGGCACATGGTAACCAATTTTCTCAAACTCAACTACAGAACAGATGACCAGATACATCAGGCATAAATAGCAGATACACATGTGTGTTACCCAAATAGGTGCCATGCTAAACACTAGCTAGTGAACGTCCATGGGAATGGTGAACGACGTTTGACTTGCACGGAATGAAGCATTAAATTTATATTCATTACCAATCCTATCATGATTATCATCGTCATTCGCATGACAGTACACAATTTTCTTGCATCGAACAAATTCCAAACGGCATCCAACCAGTAACCCTCAATGATGAGTTGCTTGTCACATAGAATCATGGGTACAATCAGGTACAGGGAGAGGGACACCGACAACGAGGTCTGTGAAATAGTATTCTTTGCAGAAACAACGATACATGCGACAGCATCATCATAGAGAGTCATCATTTGTAGTGACCTAGAAACTGCACACGGGTCTGCTTCACGCTAGCGTAGGTTCAATTTACCTTGAAAGAAAAAATCTCCTCTAACAAAGAACGCACACGGAAGACGGAGCAAACCTACACGCTACGAGTTGCTTATATTTTCTACAGCACAGCATTCATTATTGAAGTGTGGATTCAGTGAGATATTCTGTTTATTCTATCCGATGCGTATGCCAACTTTTCACCAGGCGTGCAGAGAGTCAGGGATATTACTATAGGATCACTTGATCGCATGCGCACATTAATTAATGGACTATCAGTCGCTGTGTAAAAATTCACGACAATACTGTTGTGTCTGCGAGATCCATTGCGTTTAAAATCAGAAATAAATAATAGTTAGTGATCATTGTTCTGTTCTCCATATACAATGAAGCGAAGTTCGGTCTCATTTTTGAAGGATGAAGGTGCAATGATGACTAGCTTGGATGTAAGCCAAGATATTTGCATAAAATTGTACAAGTATTAGGCGGATAGAACCTCAATTGTTGCGACTGACGACGAGTTGATGAGTTTGGATCTACCTGTATTTTAGTTCACAACGCCATCTTCTTCCTTCGACACTCTGATGTTATTGCATCACGCATGTAGTACGAAAGCTATCCACATTTCGATGGATGAGTTGTTCAGACAAAATCACGAAGTCATCTATCTTGCAAATCGACGACTGATTTTAAAGTAAATTTAGGTAATTAAGTAGCGTTCTGATGATTTGTCAAACTGTACATTCGTATATTCATGTATGTAAATGTCAAAAAAAAAAGGGAGAATGACACCTCGCTTACCTATCGTAAGGAAAAAACTGTCTTTACGCAGATTGCAATTAAATTAAGGTAATGAAAATGATTTTTATTAACTGAGATGTAAATGTTTATTACCGCCAGTGAAATGCAAAAAATATCCAATATATGACCCCTAGGTTAAACATGGACACCGAAGGGTGGACCTAATACTTTCTATAAAGGCATTCGGGAGTCTTCCATCATAGCACCATCATGAAAGGTTTCTTTAAGCCAGATTCTACTATCAAGTAAGCAGCATGACGATAATGCACTATTATGCTCCAACGAATATTGCTACTAAGGACAAATTTAAGACTTCTACAACTTCGGCATCACTTAGAAGATTTCGTTTTATCATAAAGATACACAGGTACAACATCGACCGATTAAAAAACCAACAGCGTCAACACCTAAGGAAACATATGTGTCTAGCGACACCAACCATCCAAGAATATTGGAATGCTGTGAAAAATTTGTTCACCTCCGGAGCGGAATATGTATATTGTCGGAAGATTACAAGGAAGACAGGGTACGTCATTTTATATCTGGAGACTGATATAGTAGCAAAAACTTCTAAGAGTTCGTATTGCAGCAACCTAAACACTAGGAAGGAATTAGCGAGTATCTGAATACATTAACGCATTGGACGCAGAAGCAGAAACAGCATCAAACATGCAGGTGCAGTAACAGGGCTATCCACAGCAGCACCAAAAAGGTGACAGGTGGTCGGAACTCTAGACATTTGGGACATTTGGTTCGATTTGGAATTAAGTATTCGCCACCGATATGCAGCCAAGTCAGAATGAGCTACACGATGCAAAAAATGCGCGTTTCGTTTCTGCATCTCAACCCCCACCAAAGTTGAGATCACTGATGTGATTCAACAAACCTGAAGGACTTGATGACATACCCGCGAAGATATTAAGAGCAGTGCCAATAGCATCTAATGAGCTTCTGTATCCGCTAATAGAGAAGTCCTGGGAAATTGGGTCTATTTTTAAAGAGTATAAACAACCTTAAGGAGGTTTCATAGAATGCGAGAAATAGAGAGGGGGAGAAAATTAAGGGAACAGATCACTCTCAAGCTAGTTTCCGCTCTGTATCCTCCTGCTGCTTTCCGACTTTGACAATATCAACACAGAGTTTGTGCATGAGAGCCATACCAGGCAAACTTATAGCAATTATAAAAAAGCGACGTAGAGCGCATAAAAATGTCTCGTTTTGCATAGAGAACGGCTGCCAGAGAAATTTGAAATCCAAAGTGACGTGCGATAAGGATGTATCTTTTCTTCTATTGGTGATATACATAGGATGTGCACCGCGCTGCTATTATCAACGGGAACTAAAGGAATTGATGAAGTTTTTATACTACCGCATAGAATAATGGATTTCCATTAGCTATGTATGTAGAATACCAAGCTACTGTTTGAGTCCCTGCTGCTAAATGCAAAACCCGGAAAATATCCGCCACTATCACAAATTAGCTGTAAACCTTTTTGAATCGGTGTCTATGAAAAAACACCTTATAAATGTTCTCGCACAACCGTATTTCTAATGCGGAGCTTCGTGAGAGAACGGTAAGTAAGCATCCGAATTCTAGGACGGAAGTGGCAGTGGTGTTGAACATGTGTTGACATCACTATTGCTTCCCAATTCAAGTGACGGAAGAAGAGCGGGTCAAATACGAGTCACGAAAGCTGGAATGAAGTTGGACAAGGCTGCAACGTACATATATTCTAAAACGTAACGAGATGGCGTGTAGTCGTCGAGGATCTAAGTAAATAGTATTGTACTATTTCTACTACTACTACAAAAATGAGAATTATTTTGTGGCGGACAAAATTACTGTTCTTAGTAGATTAGATTAAAACAATAAGAAAAATGCACTAGAACTATGAAAAACGTCGCTGAGTGTACTATTTATCTAGGAAACAATTTATCTCTTTTTTTTAGATTTTTACAATATGTATTCCAACGTCCGCCCGGTTGAGCAATTTCTATGTTCTCGCTTTTCACATGCATTCCGGTCTGGAATCTTCCCAATCCGAATGTGTGCAGTGAAAGTATTGTTATCTTTTTTGTTCTATTTCTCATTCACAATGAATTTTTACCTAGTTGTGTGTGTGTGCGTCGTTTCTCGTTCAATGGCTTTATGCTTCAGTACGTAATGACTTGATGCAGCGCGTATGATTGCGATGCAAGAGAGGAAGTTTACAATTAGAATGCACATCGAGAAAATTGATTCTAGATTTCGAATGTGAACTTGTGTGCGATATTTCCATGTGGCCCATTAGCTCAGTTGGTTAGAGCGTCGTGCTAATAACGCGAAGGTCGTGGGTTCGATCCCCCCATGGGCCAGTAATATACCACTTTTTTATTTACATTTATTTTTATTTTTAGTTCAATCGCATTTATGTATTTTTGCATGCATGTCTGTCTGATGAGAAAATTGTATAGCAGGCGATTATTTCAATTAGCTAAACGCGGGTAGTAGTCTCGCTGGTTGTAGAATTGTAAAGGGGTTAGGTAGGGATGGATTTAAGATTTTTTTTTATTGTAATTTTGCAATTGTATTGCTGGGCCTGTGGTAAATTAAATGGACGCTCAAAGCCTTCCAGGAATATGCTTTCAATATTACATACATGATATATTGCGGCGAGTAGATGACATCATGGCTGGAACTAAGATTGAACAGAAATTGAGCGAAACTATCCTATCCACCTAAATCTACGCACCTCGAATCTGCAATCAAACGTATTAATTTGTACAGTTTAAATAAATAAAAAATAAATCTCCTTGAACGCATTCCACGACCTAAGTAATAGTGGGTGGCGATGAAATGACATTAAACCTGTGTTTGCTCGAAATAATCCAATTTGCATTGCAACTGAAATATTTCATCACCCTGTTTGTGTCTATTGTGTTGTTTGTAGTCTTTTAGTTTTGCATGACTATAGCACTAAGGTGCTTAACACATACTCCTGCAACAAAAGTATATTATACTAGGCAGCAGTGACCCTCCTTGATGGGTTTCAAATGAGATTCCATTTTCTCTTTGTTTACGTATAGACTACAAAATACGTATGTATAAGGGTAAATATTTAAATGAACTTACATTGATTTTGCATCCGATATTTCTTTTTCGATCTTGATGTATCCAAATGCACTGGAGTTTTGTTTGTGATTTTTATTACTTTTTTTTTTATTATATTATTCTACTACATATGGACTTTGAAAAGACTTTATTTTCTTATCATAACTTTATATTATTTTCAATTTGTTTCACTTAATTATTTTAATTTAAAAACAAACTCTAATAAATATTCAAAGTTAAGTAGATAGCAAAAAGCACTCCCGCACAAATAGATTTGAATGCACGTGCATGATATATTGTGGAAGTTATGCATATAAATATTTTTGTGTGTATAAAAATGGCAGTAGAGTATTGAGATAATTTCTATATTTATTTATTTATTTATTTTTTTCTTTTATTCCTGTGTTAGAACAGTTTTGTAGTCCTATCCTCAGCGTTTGTTATCTGAAAGAGAAAGGCATTTAAACTGTTAATATAGAAATAAATTAGTTATATTTAGTTGTTACACATTTACTAAAGCAAAATTTTCGAGTAGGCAGAAAATTTCTCTAATTCAAGTTTTTTAAATACTGATCTTGACAGCGTCAAATGGAGTACAAATAAGAGCGGAATTTTATGCTTTGAAAACTCAATACTGTATTCTGTCACTTGGGGGAAACCGAAAGACTTAGTATTCTGGGTATAGGCAACCACATGTGTTTAAGGCAACCACATTCGATGTCGCCAAAAGGGTTGCTAAATGTGCAGGATTTCTCAAACCGTGCAAGAGATATTTCGACCTCGCTGATCTGGCTGCGATATATAAGGCGTACATCCGCCCCAAGCTCGAGTACAACACACTTTTCTGGCCTCTTCCATCCAAAACCACATTGAACTTACCGTGCGTTTAAACTAAAAGGGAATAGAAACATCGTGGGGTTACTAGACTCACTTGGACGTCGTAGAAATTTTTCTTTTTGAGCGATAAAACAAGCTTTTTTTATATAAAAAGAAAAAAAAATAATGCAGCGAAGTTCTCTCGCAATCTCGCCCTGAATGCTCATCAGTTTACTCTCAAGCCTATTTTCGAACGTACTGTGCAATACGAATATTCCTTCTTGAGCCGTACAACACGGATGTGGTATGCTTTGCCATCTCTATTTTTCCTACTTATTATAACTAGCAAACATTTAAAACCAATGTGCATCTAGTCATAACCCTTTGATGCGTCAACCGTCATTTGTTCGATCCACATATGTATTTAAAAAATCACTGAAAATAAACGTACCGGGAAAATCAACGGCTGATAGTTCTATATCTGGTAAAAATAAAGATTATTTGCACACATTTATAGATCTCAAAAAAAATCTTGACAAAGTCCCAAGAGATCTTAATCTTATGTGGCAGTCCCTACGATCGCAGAACATTCCCAAAAAAAAAATGCAGACCTGAGACCAAGTATATTTATAATAGTGTCTCAATCTACGTTAAAGAGCAAGCAGGCACCAGCGGATAATTTCGTGTGGGAGTCCACCAAGGCTCAGCACTCAGTTCACTATTCAAAGCTGTAATGAACTATCTAACTGTTAAAATTCAACGATATTCTCCCAGGAGCATGCATTCATTTCATTTTCATTTTCAATGCATTTTATTTTAAGAATTCATTATTACTTATGAGCTAGAGAAAAACGCTTAAAACTAGCTTAACTAACTTAACTTAATCTTATTCTAACTTACTGACCCTATGCGGGTGCTCTAAGCTAAACCTAATGCTTAAAACTATGTCTTTCGACGTAACCTAACTTAAAATGAATTATTTATTTAAATGGCTTAACAACTAGACTTCTAAGAAAAATATAAAAACTTAGAAAAACGAACTTGTTTTTTATAAAAAACTAATATAAAATAAGAACTTAAAAACTACCTTAAAAATACCTTAAAACTACCTTAACAATAAACCTTAAAACTACCTTAAAAATAAACCTTATAACTACATATGCATGTACATATACATATAATTTTTTTTCTTGTTTTTTTTTTTTTTTTTTATATACCTAAATATAACCTACACCTAAATCTTAAACCTATGTAAGCCGGCCAGGCCGACTTTGCGCCTTAGGAGGAGCTACCCTGAATCAAAAGGAAACGACGAGGGAGTTCCCTCTCCGTCCCCTAACCACCAGAATCTCTGATGCTGCCTAACAACGTCTCGCAAATCGCGACCTGCTATCGCTCTACTGAACCGGAGACGCTCCGTCATGCTGAGCGCGACGTCTCGGTCGTAGTTGAGTCGCCTATCCACAGCTGTCCGGGCAACATGGAAGATTAGCGGCACCGCTACTTTGTCCTGTAGCAGACCTTCTCTATCTAAATAGAGGAACGCCTCGGGGGGAATGAAGCCGTTAAGGCGCACGCTCTCATGATACATATCATTGGGGAAGTAGGCCCCAGAGATCAGGTTATTCGTCGAGTTCATTGCTCTTGCAATGTGCCTTCGAATCATCTTGATCAAGAAATTATCCACCCTGCTTATGTCCGCCTTGTTATAAAGGATCTCATTGGAGTAGCCTTGTTATAAAGGATCTCATTGGAGTAGAATTTTATGTACTGAGACTCTGGTGTTCTGTATAAGCGAAGGCAGGCCCTAAGGCAAGCCCTCTCAAACACCCGAATCCTTTCCATCGAGCTTGCTCCCACGTTGAACCACACGGGACAACCATACACGAGCATGGGCCGAATGAGGGCCATGTAGCAGATTACCTTCACCCTCGCATCGAGTTGGCTGCTATAAAACAGTCTCTTTGTGAGGGCGAAAGCCGCTTTGGCTCTGGCCAGAGCAGCATCTATATGTTTGTTAAAATATAGATACTGGTCTAGCCAGAACCCAAGGTATCTGACTACATTTCGAGACGCTAATGGTTGTCCGTGCTGTCCGACTATTGAGAACTTTCGCCAATTCTTTCTGGTATCCGCAGAGGCCCCAGATAACGACGTCCTAAACAGGATGGTTTCCGACTTCTGGAAGTTGATTTTCAACTTCCTGTCGTCGCAATATCGCTTGATCTTATCGAAGTCACGCTGCAAGAGTATTGCAATGACCTCGATCTTTGGTCCTGATCTGTACGCTATCAAGTCGTCGGCGTACGCTATAGCATGGTGAAGAGATCCTACAAGATCACTTGTGTAAATGTTAAAGAGGATCGGCGAATTTACCGCACCCTGTTGCAGACCATTTTTAATATCAAACGTGCCAGCAGAAGTCACATTGCCATTTTTCACAATGAACTGTCTACCGGTGAGCATGTTACAAAACATGTATAGCAGTGGTTTACTTATGCCCAGCCTACTCAACTTGTAGAAGAGTCCTTCTAGCCATACGGTATCGAAGGCCTTCTCCAAGTCAACCAGGCAGGCACCCGTGCATTGTTTCTTGCTTTTGTTCCATTGGATATCCGACACCAGTTTAGACGCGGCATGTATTGTATCATGCCCCGCCTTAAAACCGAATTGGTTATCCGGAACAATATTCATGTCCTCAACCCACTTAGACAGGGCTCTATTGACAACCTTCTCGAATACCTTGCTGATGTTCGGAAGGAGACTTATCGACCGGAGATTTGCCGGATTGGACGTATCTTTACCCCTTTTGGGAATAGGATGAACCACCGCTGTTTTCCAGTGCGCCGGATAATGTGCATTATTCAGCGCATTGTTAAACAGGGTGGTGTAAATGTTCACCGCTTCTGGAGGGAGATGTCTTAGCACAATGTTAGACACTCCGTCGATACCCACGGATTTCTTCCTTCTCAATGATTCGAAGATCGCTTGGAGTTCTACCTTCGATATGAACGGGGGATTTATCTCCACATTGGCGATGACATTATTTGCCATATTATCGTCATTGAACTCGGTGAAACCATTGTTCTCTGATCGCCAGTGCTGTATATCATTTTGAAGGTAAGAGTTGTGCACAAGGACTCGACTTTCCAGGTCGTGGTTTGGGCAAATACTATCATTCACCTTATACACTTCCTGGAAAGTCGCTCCTATAGCCTCTACCTTCTCCTGTGGATCTTCGATCACAAAGTAGTTGTCATCACTGACTGCGTTCCCTGGATTTATGCCTGCTGTTATAAGTATATGTTCGTTGTTTGTCGTTCGGGGGATCTTAAGACATGGCAGGTCGTTCTGATTATTCCTCCGAAATATTTTATTTATTTGCGGGAACATACTCGGGTTGCTGGATTTTACAGCCCGAATTTTTTTGTTCCAGTGCAAACTTACAGAGAGTCTGTAATTTTCTTTTACTAACTGTTGGAGGTTTTTAATCAACGACTTGAGTGTCCTGACCTCCGAGTTTTGTCTGTCAGTAAACCGTCTGTACAAGGTTTTTAATCTTGACAGAAGTCTACTTTTTTGTAAGTGAAGTGCGTCAATTGTTGCATTGCGGTATATGTCTACGTTGTCAGTTTGTTGATACCGAGGTATCGTTCTGTCCATCGTTTGTTTAATTGTCTCGTCCATTCGTTGTAGGTATCTGTAGATCTCCTCATTTGACAGGTTCCTATTGGACGGTGGGTAGAGCGAGTTCGAGGAGAGTGCTCTTGTCAATACTCTGGAGAAGCGTGTCCAGCGCGTCCTGCTGTAATTGTAGGGGTACGTTTGGACAAACTCCTCCAACTCCGCAATCTCATTGGAAATTGTAATTTCGGCACTGAGTCCGCAATGGTCACTGTCATACACGAATGTATGTAGGCAGTTTCTCGTTTGTCGGTTCGTGTTGGTCAGTTGTAACCGTACGTCGAACAGCAGAAGATCCAGATATGAGCCGCCGCTAGGATACGACGGACTATCGGTAGCTTTCAAATCGAGTCTATACTCGACATTGTGTAGACCCCACCAATTAAGTAGTAGGTTCCCCCTAGAATTTGGTATATTATTTCCCCAATCACTATGCTTGGCATTTAAATCTCCAGCCATAATAAAATAGTTCTCCTCCGACTCCAGCCTTAGACATCGAAAAAGTGTCTCGAGCTCTGTTATAAATGAAGTGGTTTGAGTAGCTCCGGAAGCGTAGACTGCGACCATGTACAACCTCTTTCCACTACGGAGAGGGATGCACACGATACAGGCCTCCAGCTCCTGAAACCTCCGCACTTCACCGCTGTACACAGCCTTGTAACGCAAATCTTTTCTAATGAATATCGCAACACCTCCCCCTTGAATGGAGTTGGGTCGGTCTCTTCTTATAATATTATATTTATTGTGCCATAGTTTGTGCTTCTGGGATAGCTTAGTTTCGCTAACCAAAAGTACATCAGGGCTTTGGTCTTCTAACAACTTAAAAAGTACAGTTCTTCGCTCGATCCTTATCAGTGAATTCACATTCACCGCAAGGATCTTTAATGATTTCTCCGCCAACGTACCCATTACGACTGGTGGTGCGCTAGGTCCGGCAGAAATGCGTAGATCTGGTCCACCCGTTTCGCCTGCTCTTGTAACTGACGCTGAAGCTGGCTCATTTGCCCTTGAATTGAGAGCAAAATGGCCAGCATGTCAGGCTGAGCCTCAGGTGCTTTAGGCACTGGGACCTGTGCAGCAACCTTCGGTTGTTGTTTTTGTACCGTATTTCCCTGGCCTGACACCATTTGGGCGTAAGTCCATTGGGAAGTAACGGCTGGTGTTTGACTGGAAACGGGTGGACGCTTGACTTCGACCTTCTGCTGACGAACCAGATTTATTTTCTTCAAATATTGAAACTTAGGACAACCCCGATAGTTTGCGGTGTGTCCCGAGTTTCCGCATAAAGCACATGAGAGTTGGGCCCTATCTGCTACCCCATCCTTACCCAGAAAACATTCCTCTGATTTGTGGTTTTTACCGCACTTCACGCATCGAGGCTGCATTTCACAGTTCGACGCGGCGTGCCCAAACCTTTGGCAGCGAACGCATTGTAAAATGCTATCGCTCCTCTTTACTTTTTCCCATGATACAACTTGGTAGTCTAGGACATTAATACTCCTGAGACCATCCAGTTTGCTACTGGGCGAAAGCTGAACAAGGAAGAACGGTAGCTTTCGCTTCTCCCTTTTTGCCCTAGCTGTGGTAAACGGCTTGACCCCCACGAACTCAAGCCCGTCGCACTGTTTATCCTTCAGCATTTGAAGGAGCTCCTCCGGCTCGATAGACGAATCCATCCCCCTCAGCAGCATAGTTTGCAGCTTTTCCCCCTTCGGGGTGAAGGAGAAGAACTCCGTCGTCGAGTCCCTTAATAATTCTTTTATTTTTCTATACTGCTCCACTGTTTTGCAGTGGATAGCATGTCTATCCTCACTAAGTCGTTTTATATAAAAATTGTGACCTATGGCCGACTTACATAGGTCTATGGTGTCCTTTAGCTCGATTTTGTACGTATTAATAGCCGGCACCTTCACCTTCGTACTTTTCTGCTGTTGCTGTTGTTGCTGCATTTGTACTTGCTGCTGCTGTTGTACTTGCTGCTGCTGTTGTTGTTGCTGCTGCTGCTGCTGTTGTTGCTGCTGCAGTTGTTGTTGCTGCTGCTGTTGATGCTGCTGATGTTGTTTCTGCTGGTGTTGTTGTTGCTGCTGCTTTTTTGGCTGCTGTTGTTGTTGCAGCTGCCTTACTGGCAGTTGACTCGATTTTTGCGGCAGCTTTGTTGTTGCTACCGCTTTCTTTGCAGTTTTGTCAACTGCCCTTGTTGCTGCTGCTTTATTTTCTGGCAGCTGTTGCTGTTGTTGTTGTTGTTCCTGGGAGCGCTGGAGCTCAATGTGCTCCTTCTCCCTTCTGGCCGTCTGCTTGGCCTTAATGGCGAGCACCCTCTGCTGCAGCTGCCTAATGCTGGAGTCGAGGCACTCCAATTCGTCTTCCTCATCTTCCGATTCGGAAGCGGCTAGCAAGGCGAAGCTATTGCTATCACCCATACCTTGTCCTTCATCATCGTCGGCCGACCGATGACGCTGCTGTTGTGCTGCTGTTGGTTTTTTTGCCGAAGGCGCCCCCATCCTCACTTCGCCTCGCAGCTTTTTGGCTGAAGTAGAAAGAGAGAGGCGTTTAACTAAGTTAGGAGTAGGCCTTAGTTTTGCCTTCCTTTTGATAATAGTTTTTGTAGCCACTGGTGGTACGCGGCTACCCAAAATTGCCTCATCGGCTGATGCGGATTTTTTTCCCGCTACTCCCGCTATGGGGATAACGGATCCGTCACTTTCCATTACTTTTTATTTTTTTTTTTTTTTTTATTTATTTATTAATTTAATTTTTTTTTTTTTTGTGTGTCTCTATCACTTTTTTTGTTTTTTTTTGTTTTCTGTTTGCTTTCTACTTGCAAATAACAAGCACAACACACACAAACACTGGTATTTTACCCGGGCGCGGCGCGATACCGAGTCCGTTGGGTAACGGTTGCCAAACACCACCACTGGGCTACGTCGCGTCGCCGCTTTAGCGTTTAATAATAACTATTTAAATTTCACTTAGAAGCCGAAACACGCGTGAACTCACCGAAGGTCTGTGAACGACTGTCCCAGGAGCATGCTCTAAGCGGAAGTTGTTGTGAGGTGACAATACACAAGACCTTCAAAAGATGTTGGATGAATGTCATGAGACTAAATATACATATATGATGTAATTTCTCAGAGCGGGTTATAACCGCCGACACCGTCTTCCTCGAAGGATAACAACCAAAAAAGTATTCAACTCCATGCATCTATGATCGATATTATTTAGAAATGGTAAAGTCGACGAGGATAAAGATATGATCCGGCAGATTTCCCCTCTCTTGGAAGAGAAAATTGTCGCACTAGGAAAACCGACCCCAAATAACATAGCATTGGATAAACCTAGGATAAAGAAGAAGACAAACATTTCAACAAATACCTCCCCCCATGTGACCCACACCAAGTTAAATGGCATTGTAATGGCCCTTGGAGTACTGAGCAGTGAAGGTCATATCACAGATAATAAATATTTATTATCTGTGGTCATATGATATTTTGCTTGGTTCTTTTTTTCCACGAGAGTATATTTAACTCCTATGGGAGATGAACTCGTTGTTGGGATGTCGTTAAAAAAAAAAAATCTGATTTGATCTTATTTAGGTTTATTTTGAGTCTTCAAATTTGATTGGTATTTGCCTAAGCTTTTGGGATAGACTTGAAGTAATTGTTCTTGAAATTTTCTGGTAATATAGAAAAGCAAAAATGGTTGACAAAACAGCTACGTTGTTTTTCTGTCCTAAGTGCATCAATTACTTTTCTTTTAATGTCTTTTGACAAGGTTTTAACCACGAATTTGCATATCCATAGTTTTGTGTCCTTGTCACAGTTTTTTAGAAATTCTTGATATGTGCCATCTGGCAACTTTACAAAGTTATACTGTTTTTACTATCTGCATCCAGTTACGATGAAGAAATCTCGCATTGATAATTTAAGCTTGACAAACTCTTTTTCCTCCATCTTAACGTACTTCGTAAGCGAGTGTTCTATTGACGTCTCGACAATACGCTTCGCCACGATTTATGGTCAAATTGTAGGGTTTTGATTCTCGAATAAAACTAAAAGAAAAATTTTTTTGCGAGGAAAAATCTAAAGGCGGCACTAACTCTCCAAGGTCAACGGAGACACAAAAGACACAATTTCGATGTAAAATTTCGACTCTGGACGGGAACCAACAGCTATTCGTGGCAGACTTTTCTAAATGTTTTACGGATCGAACAATAATAAGTGATCAATGACATGGTTTTCGAACGATACATGAAAGGAAAAGGCGCTGTTAGGGAAGAATTCATATGTACATTAAATCAAGTACATAGAGGTCGAAGTTTGTGTCTTATATCTTTCGTTGGACTACTGTAACGTTGCAGTGATAGTTATCCCCTTATAATAACGCGTAAAACAGATAACGAATATCTCTAAAGTAAATTTTCTATTTTAGTTCTTTTAGTTGCATATTTAATCGGCGTTCTCTATATTATTTTTATGTACATCGGAGGGTTTTTTAAAAACTTTTTTATTTTATGGACAAACTAATAATTTGTCAGACCAATTCCAGTCAAATTTTTTTCTAGATATAATGTCACTTTAAGTCTACACAAATTTCGCAGCGTTTCTCCTATATCTTTAAGCCATCCAAGGAGAGGTTCGCTTCTTGCTCTGCATAACAACCTTCCACTCATAATGCGTTAAAAATTCTTATTGCTTAAGCTTATGAAACAGAGTAAAAGAAGAATGGGGCTAGATATAGTGAATACGGTGGTTGGTTTATCAGCCCTAGCTAGTTCATTTCCATGTTCATTCCCTGCAATCCCTTGATGACCGGGGACTCATCGAAGTTTTACCTTGTTGTGTCTCGCCAGAGACTACAGTACATCGTAGCAGCATTTAACTGATATGGAGTCCATTAAATTGGACGACAACGCTTTGAGTGCTGCCTGACTTATATTCTAGCGCTCTTAGGGGTATTAAGAGCGCTAGAATATAAGTCAGGTTTATCGTAGCGCAGATTTCAATGGCATGTAGTTCAGCCTGGAATACGGTGGCACACATTCCCATATGTATCGAGACTTTGATGTTGGGTCCAAAGATACCAGCTCCAACTTCAGATTCCATTTTCGATCCGTGTGTTAACCAGACCAAACCTCTAGGGTCTACGGAATTAGGTTTGCAAAATTATAGAGCTCATCAAAATCCAAGACAATAACGTGGAAGAATTAGCAAGGTATGCGATGCTATTCAAAAAGACGTACCATGCTACAGAATGTTACAAGAAGAAAAAAGGAAAGACATCGCACAGTCCCTGTTTTGAGATTTAGGAATGAATAAGACGAAATGCATGGAAAATCGTACCCAAGATACGACCGTTCGTGATACGACCAAGTGTTTAGGAACGCATGACGTTTGTAACATGAGGTATGCCTGTATTTAAAAAACTGCACTTGAAGTCTAATATTGGACGACAGTTTGTTAACATCCTCGATAGTATAGTGGTTAGTATCCCCGCCTGTCACGCGGGAGACCGGGGTTCAATTCCCCGTCGGGGAGGATAGTTGCCGCCTATTCCTTTTTTCTTTCTAACCAGGACACAAATTTACAGCCATAATAATTAACCCAGCATAGCAAGGATTTAAGTAGTCGTTATCAGTGGTTTGCATGTTTGTAATCAAAAATTTATTATGAAAACGAAGTAGTTTTCTATTTATTTTGATGAATACACTTTATTCTTATGCTCTATTTTCAGTACACATGTTTCGACTATGTCTCATTTTGGACGACCCTGGCAGTATGTATGGAAATATCCAAAGCAAAGCTTCAAGTATATTCCAGCAAACTTAATAGCTGACTACATTCATTGTAGTATTAAAGAACTCCAACTCAATTGTTTCATAGTGAGTAGTAGCCCCGTCACAATACCTGATGTCCGGGTGCGAAGTCTTGATAAAATTAATTATTCTTTCAGTCAATCGTGAAAATATTAAATTTCATTTCATCCAAAAAAAAAACCAAGCGAAATCCACACTCTTTGTGTACTGACTTCTTCATTTTATTGAACTGGCATGCTAGCACTCTTGATTACCGAACTGTCAAAGTGCTAGCTGTTATTCTGTTCTTCGACTTAATTTATCCTGCCGACTGGGCGGAATCTGTTCGATTTTTTTCAGCATTCTCAAGATAATTGTTCACAATGGTTTTGGTCCTATTCAGTATTCTCGTAATAGTTGCAGCTAACAGTACTTCTTCTTTAAAGTGACTATTTTAGCTCTTTCTTCCACCGTTAATATTTTCGTAGAACTCATTTTTATCTTAAAGCTATGAAAGAAAATAGATCTGTATGCCTTTTCAATATTTATACTTCAGGTTTCTTAAAAGATGTTTTCAGTTTAGACGCTTGTAAGGCAAAAGTCGCTCTGACCTCAATCATGTGGCACAACTATTAATATCCTTTTTTTCAAGTTCCTTAAAAGAATTTGTAAAATCCATCTAAATTCATCTAAATTTCTGTTTATTTTATGGCATTGTTTTTGGAAAACTTATAAGTACCCTAATTACAAAGAAAATAAATTCCAGTAGGTAGATATCGCGAAAAAGGGATACAAGAAAAATAAAAACCACTAACAAGTGAAGGGTATATGAGAAACTATATAAGGACGTTACCGGCTCAACCCAATACAAGGAAGAAATATTGCATAGATCTACGAGGTCCTATACAGCAGTGAGGTACGGAGGTTCTCGGAGCTGGAAGCGTGTATCGTGTATCGCATCCTCCTCTAATAGAAAGAGAATAAACATGGTCGCAGTCTATGCATCTGAAGCTACTCCATTTATTACAGAGCTCGAGACACCATTTATATGCTTGAGGCTAGAATCGCAGTAGTATTTTTTCCTCTTGGCCAGAGATTTAAAAGCCAAATATAGAGATTGGGAAAATAACACACGTAATCCAAGAGGCAACTTATGGCATATTCAATTGGTAAGGTCTGTATAATGTCGAATATAGACTCGAAGAAGCGGCTCCTATCTGGATCTTCCGCTGTTCGATGTACATACGATTGTAACTGACGGACATGTCTAGAAACTGCCTACCGACAAACTAAAAACTGCCTACACACGTTTGTACTTGACTGTGACCATTGCGGACGCAGTACCGGAATATGTCATAATTCCCAACGAGATTCCGGAGTTGGGGAATTTTGTCCAAGCGCACTTGTTGGACACACTTCTGCAGAGTTATGACAAAAACAATCTCTATCCACCTTTCAATAGGAATTTGTCAAAAAAGGGGATTAAAAGGTACCTAAAATAAATTAAGGAGACCACTAAACGAACTATAGACATTACAACACCCGGGTATCAACACACTGACTGAGAAGACATATCCCGTAACGCAACAGTTGACGCACTGCAAGAACATAAAAGTAGACTGTTTTCGAAACCAAAAACCTTATACCACTGACGGTAGGTCAGGAGAATGTAGGGATTATAGGAGAGACTTTTCAATAAGAAGACCGAACAACACCATGGAAAATAGCGTCGTTGTGCACAACGAAATAATAGGCTGCCTTAGAGAATATAGGTATTACCGAGTTCTACCTATATAAAGACAACAAGGCCATCTGTTCGTCATTTAGCAATTTCGTAAGAAAGATCAAACATCCAAATTCTTGTGCCGAAAAATGCCCAAAACTCTACATCTTCACAGAATGTTTAACAAGGCGTCGAGAAGTTGCACACCCTTTTTTGGCCAAATAAGTTTAATCAACAGATATCTAGTGTCAAGCAATTAGACATGGCTCGTTTTACTCCTCATTAACGCTTCTCTGTGTATGGTCGCAAAATCATCTTTTCAGACGAAGCATTTTTATCTCAATTGACGCACTTAAGGAAAACATCCATCGAGCTATTCGGGAAACAGACCCACAAACAACAGTACTGGAAAATTCGGTTCACATGATAGGCTACCTCACAGCCAGACTCGGTAGCCATTTGAATGAAATTATTTTTTATAAATAATTTGGGGGGTATACTCTCTTCAATAAAGAAGGGTGTAGTTCAATAGCAATTTAAAAAAAAAAAAAATTGATAACCCGCCTTAACGAATAGAGTAACCCCTTTCAAGTCCTGAATACTGCAGGCGGTCCGCTTGGAGACAAAATGACTTCCTTTACCATTATATAATCAAAACAAAGCCAGATACAACCATGAAAAAGATCATCAAAAGCTCATAAAGTCTCCCCGTTACGATTGAGTAAATTCAACTTCTACGAAAAGTCGTAAAATGATTGTGGAATGGATGTAGAGTTTCCTCCTTGTTTTGAGTCATTTTCTTATCAGACATTGAATTAACTTAATTACTCCCTCTCAGCCATTGCTGCATCAGTGGTGCCCATCCTTATATGAACCACACCCTAATGACCTTCTAGCAGTTAATGCGTGCATACCTACCCCAACAGCACATTTATGGCACAACAGATGTCCACGGCTCTGAATGGGCTGCGACCACTTACATGACATAATTCAATTCGAACATAAAACCGCAAAACATGAAAACACAAAGGCGGACCATTGTCATTCTTTGGATACATGCAACATGCAATGTTGCTAGTATCTGTGCTACGTAGGAATCCAAAACCACAGGTGTCTGGGAGTGCAACTGTATTTATTTTTCTTACGTTTAAATATGTACGGCAAACTATAAGTGAAAGATTTTATTTTTGTGGTAAGAGACGTTGCAATTATATAATTTTATGGAAGTGGTCGAATGAACTAAATCTAGCACGAAGGACATCACTCGTGATTTAGTTTGTGGTCCATTTTATTGCAGTTCTTTCTAATTTAACATCGATTACTCTATCCCATCTGCAACAGATAGTATCATACCCTAACACTTGCCTTTTTTTACCAAATGTTAGTAAAGTAAGCGTGAGTTAATGAAATCATTGCTTCGTTCCTCGATTCTCAAAAGGTTTTTTTTCGATAATTTTCAGAATTTTGTCTTCAGAAAAGTGGCCGAGTACTGTGAATATTTATGACACAAGTTCATAAACAAAAATTAAAGGATCTTTAAAACCTTAAAACCGTAACCATATTTGCGAAACTATAAATGTTCTTTTGTGTGTTTGTTTTTTATCAAGCAAGTTTGTCATCTGATTATTGAAGATTAAAGATAAGGGAGGTAATAACTGAAATCGTCGGCATATTACATAAAAGGACCCAAACCATCATTCAGTACAAACATGGGTTCTCCAACCTCCTTGAAAGATGTAATCGACTGAGGATGTCTCGTAAGTACCAGATTTATTGCAACAGATGAGATCTGCGTTCACCAATTTACCCCAAAAATAAAATGGAAATTTAAAGAATGAAGAAGATCTGAATCAACAGTCCCGAAAAAAGTTAAGTTCCATAATTAGCGACATCGTTTTTTTGGACTCGAAGGAATTTCATGTTTGGTGAAATTGTCAATGGTCTAACAATTATCTCGGACTAACATAGCGGTCTTTTGCGTCGTTGAGTTTTTCCTACTTTTTTGATTCGCTAGGCTACTGCCCAATTGCCTTGAGTCAAACCACAGTTGCTTACTGTTGTATCTTTACTGTTCGCTTGATCTGAATCCGTGTAACTTTCATCTGTTCAATTAATTAAAACAAAGATTTACGGTCTGGCGTAATCAACAAATTAAAAATCGAAGCTGCAGTAAGACCATTTTCTGAAGGTCATGAGGAAACGTCTTTTAAAACTGGGGTAATGGCCTTAGAGACCAGATGGAAGAAATAGGTATATTGAGCGAAACGGAGATTGTTTTCTTGGTTAGTTGGTGAACTTTTCAATTCATCGTCGTATTTAAACTTGCCCTACGTCGGGGTTTAAAACTTAGCTGGTTAAGTATCTTCTTTTGTCGGGTGAGGTTATGATCAAGATTATAGGGAACATAACCCTCCCACTTTACTATATCCCACTGGTCCACTTGTGGGGTTCGCCGATTCGACCTGGCCTCCCGGTTTCGGATCACTTCGTCACTAGGGCCAATCGAATGCTGCTGTTTTTGCATTTGTGTTTTCAGGCTTCCTCAGACCTTCCAACTTCTAGCTCGATCAAGCTTTGTTACTCCTGCTGTCATGCAAAGCATCTTTATCTCAGCTGCCGTTAATTTGACTTCATACTTTTTGTACATTTTCCAGCATTGCGAACAGTATGTCAGCGTCATACGAACAACTGCGGTGAAAAGCCTTCCTTTCAGCTTTTCGGTCACAGTAGATAGAAGAGTTTTCCCACCACTTCATCCACTCTACGCTTACGCGATGATTTTCGCACTTGGGAATCACTTTTCCATTCATATAAATGTCTGGACTAGGTCGGAGTGGATCATAAAATTGGCAGTACAGGTACTCTATCTATTTTTGGACTAATTCGATACCCATTTCCCTCGAAAACATCCACCCATACATCAAGTACCCGTTGCAGGAACGTTTAACCCTCGCTTACGATGGCTCCATCGTCAGCAAAGAATAAATAATAAAAAAAGAGAGAACAACTAAACTCCCCGACGGGGAATTGAACCCCGGTCTCCCGCGTGACAGGCGGGGATACTGACCACTATACTATCGAGGATGTTAAAAAATGTTAGCCAAAGTAGCACGTTAATAAAATTGCTGTTTTTTTTTTTTTTTATAATCTGCCTTTACAGTCCACTTTTAGTTTTATACACAAGACGACAACAAAGCAACTTGGTTATAAAACGGCATCTAATGCTATCAAATTACACAATCTTGCTATAAATTTTTATTGAATTGTTCTCTCGTAACAACTTAATTGTTTCGCGCTGACTGTGTATTGTCTTGGTGAAATCATATGTTGTCAAGATCAAAATCAATCAATTCCGACCAAAATGAATCAGTTATCATTGTTCTGTATTGTTCTAATGGTGGCCATTAACTATAAATGTGTGTTTCGGCCAAGCACTCTAACAGCAAAAAAACACACCAAACAGTGATGATAAGTAGATGCACGGGGTCTGAATCACTCTTTGGTTCTCCGCAACCAATGGCGTCTTACGGCTGGTATGCATAGCCCTTGCAATACGAAGACAGGCAATACTTTGAAGCTTCTATTGCTTCTTTGCCGTAGATCATCAGATCATTGTCGCGTTCGTGATAACTTGTCCAACATTTGCCTAACAAGTTGTACAAAAAAGGCTTCAATTGGCTCAGAATGCTTATGTAGAACGCTCTGTAACCAACAAGGTACAACTTGAATGGTGTTAAAAGGTTTCATGAAAAATCTTTCTCTGTCAGTCTATGACCTAAAGAATAAGATTGAACACTAGATGGTGAATTCATGCTTTCCGCTGACAAAAAACGCTGCGTCATCAGCATTATATACAGCAATGAACCCTAAATTATGGAATTACGATTGACGGAGGACTGCAGTTGTCTCTTATGGGCACCCTGTGATTACGGTTGGCTACATCCGCACTTCTCAGGAAGATGCAACAAGACTCTTGTCTATATGTTTCGATACATCTATCCCTAATTTCTTTTGCTATCGAATAGTAGTCGGTATAAACCAAGGCAATGTCTGTAGAGCAGTAAGCCTCTTCTATGCTTTTCAATATATTGTAAGTAGCTCCTTCCTTGGACATGCCTCTTGGCATGGGTTTACAACATTTAGTCACCTTGACAGATTTATTTCCTAGTTTAAGGCTAGATATCACATTCACTTCTTCCCAAGACTCTTTTTAGCAATGTTTTTGCAGTATTTCTCGAAGCAGCTCACTTGACAAAGTTTTTTGTTATATTGTGTGAGAGCGAATCTGTATTCATCCTTCGTACGAAATTCAGCAAACTGGTCTTTGCATCAGAGACCCTTAGCGTTTATAGACATGTTTTTAAGGACACAGCCGCCCTTGTAAAAAGTTTGCACCACATCTAGTAACAATATAAATAACAATGTATATATGTATGTATGTACGTTATAGCATTATTACTGAAAGTGATGTCAAAAGTTAAAAATTTTAGTCCACAGACAACAAAGTTCCTTAGAACCAAGTAAATTCGAGCTTAATTCACAAATTCTGATTCCGAACAAACTGAGGTATCTTAAGCCTCATTTGTACGTACCAAAATCTGTTTTCATACTTTTGTGTCATTAGAGTTTCTTAAGTCATGGTCTTAGTGCTAGTGACAATTCCATTGGCTTACACGAAACAAATTTACGCAAATAAGCGGGTATTAAAATTGATAGCTTCTTTAATTTTCTCTAACAAAAAAGTCCATTCTTCAAAGGTATCCTTAAATAACTTGCCAGTTGTAACTCTGTACGACATTGTACAAAATCTTTAAAACACGCTTTAAATAAATAAAAAAAAATAAAACATATACCTTCTCGCTCAAGTAAAGAAAATATTTTATGAAACCTTTTCTTTGCCCTACCCATTTTTCAGCGTTAAAATAACAACTCAACCTTATCGCAGATAAAATCAACACAAAAAATAAATTCCCGCCATAAGAATATTCGCTATAAACACTACACAGGGCTATGACATCCTACAATTAGTTTGGCTCTGAAAAGCCATCCCAACTTCCTTAATATTGCGTTGTTTATACCGTTTAACCTTTTCAATACCTAAATGGTGCGGTCGACGTAGACCCATTTCTTAATTTGCACAAAAAAGGAGTGGCCATTGCCGGCCACGTTCAGCCATTAGTTAGCTCAGAGGATGAATAGAAGCAGCAGACAATTCGATTATTGATGCGATAACGTCACACTTACAGAACATTTTAATTTTCTACTCGTATCCGTATGTGTTTTCGACTAAGCAATTCGCACAAAATTTTCCATATGACTGTGGTCGCTGCCTTCTTAACCCCTTTTGATAGATTGGACTGATATGTAGCTATATTTTGTGGTTCAGTGATTGCTAATTATGACATTTTTTTTTTGCTAGTTAAAAAATTCACAAACAGATAGGAAAGAGGAGAAGCGAATAGTTGTACCTTTAAGTAAAATTACTACTGGAACAATTACATACATTCATGTATGTTTACTGCTAGTGCTAGTAGAAAGAAAGAATACCTTAGGGTAAAACTGAGTCATTGCAATCAGACCCATTTGCTTTGGTAATAAGAAATATCACGTAGAATGTCAACTTTGCTATATACGAAAGAAAGGACGTAGCGAGATATCATCAGACCATGACTTTAATTACTTAGAGTTTAGAGTTCATGATTAAGACCTTAGAGCTCATAACTCCTGGCTCGGAGATTGCGGTTTGGAGCTAGTGGTTTAGGGCTAACAGCTTAAGGCTGTTTACTCAGAGCTTATAACTCAGAGCTAGGAACTTACTACCTCATCCGAAACCTCCAGAGAATAAATAAATTCGGAGATCTTTGTGGAGAACAAGCCAACTGTGGTAAGTGTGTATTTACAAAATTTCAGACATCCTTAAGTCTTGTGGATTCATTGAGTGTCTTATACGCAGAAATTATAGCTATCACAGTAAACGTCTCGCACACCGAGGATATTGAGTATATCTGCTTAACATGGGGCTAGCCAATTAGCCCTCAAAGCGTATACACATATGCATGTATGTATTGGAATGTATTTCATCGAAGAATGTGTAAATCTGTCGTGTAGAACCCAGGGCTCTAAAACACCATCGGAAAAGTGGATAAATTAGCCAGAATGGAGTTCGACGAAAGTATACGCATATCCATGTACCAAACACATAAAACTGGAAAATAATTTTGCACCGAAAAGCAGATGGGAAACTCCTTGAGGCTAATTATAAGTTGCAGTAAAATAAATGAACTACTAACTCAAAAGATTTTCGATATGCATAGCAAAGAGAGTAAAAAGGGGACTTAAATTGTTCAGGGCCGATGAAAATGATAAACTGTTACATCTCTAAGGTGGGGAAAGACAAGGTGTGTCCAACTATATACTTGACTTCTTTTACACCATCTCCTTAACGCATTCAATAATACATTTGAACATACACGTTATGACAAACAAAAAAAATTATAATTATAATAAAATTAATTAAAAAACAAATTACTTGCATCCAGTCGGCGAGTCTTCCGATGGAATCCAAAAATATGCTAACAATCTGAATACTTTCTCCTTTGAATCGATTAATCAGTGTCAGATTATTCCATTAGTCGAAGAGCTTCGCATCCGAATCGTACATTCTGCATTCATCGATCGTTAATCACGCGAAAAATAATTAGCACGCAAAGTGTTTTCAGCGCGAAATAAATGTCTAAACTAATTTTCGCACCCGTTAATTCGGGTATGTTGAGGTGACAAAAATGGTGATACTGTTGCCAAAAAAGTCATCAAAATCCACCAAGCAGTTGCGTAGGTTATACGAGAGCTTAATGAACCTTCAGCTTACTTTGTTGCATGCAATGCATGACAGCTGGGAGACACCTTCAGAGTACATTTCGCCAGACGAGAATATGATTAATTATGAAAAGAATTTGTACTCTTTCCTTTGTTTCTATACTTTTCTACCTAATTACGGTGCAAAGTATGGCGGGTGGTCAACATGGACCATCCCTCGAATGACTTGCGATATTTACGAGGTAAATATATTTAAATATGCAGTGTAAATGTCACTGTCCTATGGCGTGACAAATGGATACAGTGTCTGCGTTCGAGGTTAGTTTCCAAAAATGTTCAGTAATGCTGTATGCAAAAATAGAATTTACAACTCTTTGACTGCTTAACTGGGTTTATTTACCAGTTTTTTTTTAATTGTAAGATTGGGACACAATGTGGCAATGTTAGTTAAGTAAGGTTAGGCTACATCTGCGTCAGTTGAAGTATTTAACATGGGCTTACGATGGCCCTTGACGTTATCCTCGGAAGAAAGGAAGTCATCCGCATTGCTTTTGTAGGATGATGGTAGGTAAAGGATCAACTTGAATAGCAAGGTTTCCGCATTTTGACTTGGAACAGAACTTTAAGGCAGATACTCGTTATAAGTTTCACTCCATTACTGGGTTTATAACTTTAAAGGACTTTAGTCCTAAGTGATGAAGTTTATTTAAAAAAAAAAAGCAGTACCTCTACTTGTAATCCCCAGGTGCCTTCATTGTTAACTAAACAGGTTTTGTCTCCCTATTACTCTAGCTGCGGGTATATACATATGTACTTATGTGTTATAGAATGTGCTTATGGGCGCCGTAGATAAATGGTTATTGCGTTGGACTACTCAGCGGGAAGTTTGAGGTTGAAATCTCATGAAAACACTAAAAAAAATTTTCACGGTCCTACATGCCACACATGAATGTCTAACAATTGTGCATGAGGGCTTGTGTGCCAAGTTCCAAGCTGTTCTAGCCAATTTCGCTGCGGTTTGTTGGATATCCAGCAATCTCTTCAGCTTCATGCAGCGTCATCAATGTGAAAAACTTTGCGTCATCGCTGTTGCTGCCGAGATTGAATTCAAGGAACCCCATTACGAAGTTCATTAAGAATCCTAGCAAAAGCTGCCTCAATATGTCCTTAAAGTAGAATTCGAAGAGGGCGAAAGAGATGAGATCAGTTTCGATCTCTTCAATTGAACGTGGGGAGAGTAGAGAGGTTTATATCATATTTTTCAGACCTTGACACGATTCACAAATAATACATATGTAACAAACTCTAACAAAGTCTTACGAAAAAACTGTTTGTAGCTTGGAAAGTTTTTCAACTAGTGTGGAGGAGAAGAGTCAAGTACGACTTAATCATAAAGATTCGAGTTCACTACCTGAGACGGCTAGCTGATACAGCAACTAAAAATCAGTGATTCAACCCGAAAAGTAATGTAATGCACTCCAAAGATGGCGGGCGCAGTTCGGAAGAGACTTAAATTATGATATTGGCTGAAGAGGAATTCTGGCTCTGCTCCATCCAGATACGTAGTTTCTCCAAGTATATCGATTAAGTAGCCTCATTTTAAATCTATGTATTGAGTCAGGTAGTAAATATAGTTTTCTCTATGCGGTTGTTAACTAGTTTCATATTTCTTTGAGATGAATTGAACTTTATGCCTCGGAGTCGTTTATAAATATTTTAGCTTCGTCATTTTTTTAGGTTGACAATAGGTCTTTTATTATGGCCAAACAATATTCTGCATTTTTCAATTGGGTAAGCAGCATCTGGTTTTGTTGGTTTGTCCAAAAGACTAAGCATTAGTAAATTAACATTGTTTTGAATTAGCTGAATACAATTCATATTTGGTGGTAGACCCAGATTTTACCACGTTTTTACTTCAAACGAATCCTTTCTCAAGTAGTTATTGCGACCGATTGAGGAAAAATTGGAAAGTCACAGCAAATGGAGGAAGGAAAAGGGTTTATGGTATTTGAAACTCTCTTATGAATCGGCAATGATTCACGATCAGCAACATTAGGACACACTGATTGAAATTATAGAAACCCTGAAATCGATAGTCAGACACGCCAGTAGAATGTCCGACGTACAAAAATATAAAAATACAGCTCGGCTCTTCATTGTCTTAAAAAGAAAATCTTAGGCGATTATTTCTTCGACGAAATGGTCTCTACTTGTACTGATGTCAGTAAAATCCGCAAATAAGTTGGTTATGTAGAAAGGGAAGGGACCTACAGATTAAAACCATAACCGAAACGCAAATTGAGAAGCTTTCTCGTGACAATTATTGCTCTCGGACGGTTGTCAGACATTCACGGGAGGTAGGACCGTGAAAAATCTGTTTGGTGTTTCCTGGAATTTCAACTTCCAGCTCCACATTCAAAAATTGCCACCTTAACGAAAATTTCCATTGACGACACTAAGTCTTAATATCAGCAGGTCATCTTAAAATTGGTTTTAGGAAATTTTTCTACTTCCATTTATGATCAGCGATTCCTCTGTTCGGGCTAATGGTTTGCATAAAATGATTGTTTCTGTTATAACACAGAACACACATGTGACACACCCTATATGTATAGTCATTGTAAGTACATTCCTAGAAATGTATGTATTCAAAAGTAAAACATTAAAATGTGATCATGAAAAACTTACAAATTATTCTTCTACGCACGTGTTACTTTTCTTTTCAGTTTCAGTTTAATTAAACAAGAGCACGCGAAAACTACAAATGTTGGTGACAAAAAAAATTCAAGGTGTGAGTTGAATGTAATAAATGTCTGACTGACGTCTGCTGACGTTTAATGGCGTGGACATGAAAACAGACAATTTTGTTACTTAACAGATGTTCACTTTGGGCAGCATTACTGAGTTACAATACATTTTTGCCGTGGGTTACTGTCGTAAGAGAAATTTGATTTCTTATTCTCAGTATTGTGCGTCAATGGGTTTTAATTGATATTTCATTAAAATTACCTTCATGTTACATTTGCAAATACTCTAAGAAGGGGCGCTAAAAATGTGATAAAACTAGAGTGCCTTATGAAACGCGCTACAAAAAAACAAATTGAAGAATTTTTTCCTGTGCTATGTTTTGATTCAAATATTTATGCAGATTGGTCTTTCTATTTTATTAAAATGGACATTGGAACAATCAAATCAGAATTTGGATAGTGCGCCGTTATCATCGCTTGAAGTCTGCAGTTTCCTTCTGGTTTAGGCGCGAGTTTGGCAGCGCCGATTTGAGCATATGAACATAATTATGTAGGCTGGTTACGCTTTTTCCGAGCATGGAACAATTGAAAGCAGGCCTTATCATCGAAACCCTAAGGTTCGAATGTTAGAAACGATTAGCGCTGTAGCTTATGTCATACGATTGAATCCTTCCTTCGACAAGGAGGTTATCTGCTTAAATGGGTATTAGTAGACAATAGACATAGAGATTTGAACTTGTTTTCATACAAAATGAATAACTTTTGAACTACAAAAACGGTTTTGTACATTTTGGAGAGACAATTCAGCGCGTAAAACTTTGTGTAATTTTATGAAGCCACAAAAAAATTATATCACGTTAAACTCAAAATTATGACACTTTGTTCTTTCATTTTTTTATTAAAAATGCATTTTTCCCAAACCTTTTACCCAATGAAAAACTTTTTTTTTAATAAATTTTTATCTTTGACAAATTTTCTAAAAATTATGTTAAACAACTTTTCACGTACGATTAACAGAAGTTGTAGTAAAATCCAGTTTTTCTCAGACAAAAATGGTCAAAAAAAAGTAAAAAAAAATCCATGGGTGCAACGTCAGGAGATTTGAACTCCCAATGAATGAATTTACTTTTTTTGTTTTTTATGATTTTTAAATGAATTAATATTATTTTTGTTTTTATTGTAATTTAGCTCAAATATGTACGTCCTGTTAATAAAAAATTAATGAATATTGAAGCAATTGTCTTTTATAGTTTTCAATTTGTACATAAATAGTGCGGAAATAAAGGTGTCCGGTTATTACTTTGAGCCACTGTACAAGCGAGCTGCTAAATTGTGCATGAGGCATTGACATATTTTGTGACATATTTATTCCAATCCACTTACAAAAGGAAATAAGATTTATAAGATTAAAAAATGACAGCATCGAATATTTCAAGATCTTTTCAAATAAAATCAAACGCGTTCCACACTATTTCCTGTAATCTTTCTTTTTTTGTCCTGCAAATAGCAACATGAACTGCTTATAAAAGGATCTTGAATTTTTATATTTCACAATTTGATAAGGCTTCTTAAGGTTTATAGAAAGTTGGTAAGAACAAAAACAATAAAAGACTGCCACTCTCTCCAGTAATTACACAATTTTGATATATAGACCGAAAAATAAACAAATCTCAAGTGCTGACATAAAATAACAACCTATACAAAAGCCAGATACATTTTCATCTAACAACCTGTTACGTTTTAAACACAACAAAAAAAAATTCTTTAGAACATACAAATATTGACACATTTCGCATCTAGTACCTTTTATCCTTCCTGAGCTGAACACGTGACATTTTATCCACTTTCAACGGGAGGTGGAAGAATATATCTCCTTCTAGCCCACAATAACTGGTCTACCAAGCCGCGTAGTTTTCATGCAACGCGCCTTCGGTTTGCGATGCAATCGTCCCGTATTCAAGTTCCAAGAGTACAGTGGCCAAAAAGTGTGTTGCTATTTTTAACTAATATTTGTTGTTTGTCGGTTTTGTTTTCTTGTTTTTTCTGATTCTTTGTATTTTTCTTTCTTGTCTTGCAATTATTGCTATTCTCTGTTTTGCCTACTTTTTTCCCTACCACAGGCACACTACACACACGATGTGAAGACCGCAAAAGAGCGAGAGAAAAGCAACGAAACGATGTGAAATGCTATGGTAAAGAAGGAAAAAAACCGAACATGTAATGGAGTAGGCCGCACGAAACCATCGAATCAACAAAACAACCGCACGTACACTATGAAGCAACTAAATTCTGAAACTGTAGTGGTGATGGTAGTAGAGTTTTTTACACAGCAAATAGTAGTAGCACTGTCGAATTTGCCGCATACAAATCAAAATCAGTCCCTAAACCGGGTACAAGGAGGAGGAACGATTACGTCTTTTGAATTTAATTGACCCGTCGCGACGCCACCGTTCCCATGAGGAGCACTATCGGGTGGTGGGTCGGCCGATTTGTCGGATGGTTGACCAACGAACACCAACCGGTTTTCACCTGTGTGCGAAAAATTTTCAAATACCAGACTTAATTAACAAAAAAAATTTCGAAAAAGATACTTTTTTATTGGAGGATGGATGGCGCGCGCGAAGAATATAACGACGACGATGGGAAGAGGATTCCCAGTGCAAGCGACAAACGACAACAGCGATGGTGACAACACAACGGATGCATGTACTATGTTATCGAAAACTATGTGTTTGCCATGCAAGATCATGACAGAGTTTGCATTTTAGATTCGCGATTCCGTTGTCCACCGATGAATAATTACCACGGCACCAGTGCGAATAAACGCAACAACCAAACTCTCTCATCGACAACGAGAGACTGGCAATTTCTCGCACCGTCTTGTGTCAGAGTTTGTGAATTAAACGCCAACCATACCCTCCTTCAACCAACTACTCCTCCGACACACAGTTGATGTGTATTCTTTCTTCTTCGTCAGTGTCTCTGTTTACGAGGTCTCTACATACCCTACTCTACGATGACTAGCAATCGCAGCGATGTTTACAGGGGGGGAACTTGCTTCGCCTTTGGTGCTATGCCACCATACCAAAGGGAGGAAGGTGGTGCTGATACGTACACTTGCTGCATTCATTTTGCTAGCTTGATAGAAACAGCCACGACCGACCGGAGGGGATGGCAAGGAAGTTTCCAAGGCACACACAATGCGCATCCCAAATGGTTGGCTTGCCTTGCTGCACAGTATGACCAAGCCGACGCACAGTGTTTGTTATTGCAACACACGGCGCGCGAATATGTGTGTCTGCGTAAAATTGGAGGAATAGTACCATGACGAAGGAAGGCTATAAAAAGCAACATCACCATGGCCAAGCACAGATGACTCTGACAATGAGAAGTCAGAGCCGGAGGGGGTCTCGTCGAGGCGCAAAGGGCGAAATGCGCGCAAAACTCGCACCACTATACCAACGAGTGCATTAGTGGAGTAGTGGCAGAGCGAACGTATTTTATTCGCCAAATGTCAAAACACAAAAATTTTAATTCGCTAGCTCAACTCGTATCTGTTCGGTCGACGATAAATTAAAATGCAAAACAGCTTCTCTCGACGACTTGACTCTCTATGCAAACGAGCGAACGTGATTTCTGGACAGAAAACATTGGTAGTAGCGGATCAGGCAAAAGATTCGTGTTTTTAAAATACAGAGAACCTGCGCATGGGACGAACGATCGTTGGGTATATCTAAAGAAAGAAATTTTTTTTTTTATTTTTGTTTTGTTCAAGACTGAATGTAGTGTACCCTATCTTATTTGAATGGCTGAGGTCTGTTACGAAAGGAGAAAAACTGCAATGTATACGAATACTAAGTTCGTTGCTATACAGGGGGTAGAAGCAACGTGTATTTGGTAATGAATACGTCATCAAAGGCACACTTGGGTAAGAAATGTTGAGCTGGGTCTCCAAATTTTACTAACCTTCTAACCAGTTAGGAGAGGACGTAAAGTTGTGACCTACATATATAAATATGCAGGAGACAGAAGCAACTTGTATTTTCAGACGCGTAACAGAGGCAGACTTACATACATATGTAGGTAGGAAATGTTGAGCTTAGTCCCGAAATGTTACTAACTTTTCAGTTGTTCAAGCTTTTACGAGAGGATGAAAACTACGGTATATGCACATGTACGAGGTAATTGGTATACAGGATACAAAAATCGAGTCTACTTTAATGTAGATAAGGCAGATTAAGTTAAGAAACGTTACGCTCAGTCCAAATTTTTTATTAAAATGACGGCCTATACTAAGGGGGAAGAAGCAACGAATTGACTTACATAGGTAACAACTGTTGAGCTGTTGGTCCTAAAATTTTGATTACCCTCCAGCTGTTAAGACTGCTACAAGAGAATGAAAAACTACCGCATATACAGTGGACTCCCACTAAGTCGAATTTTCACGGGATACCATGATTTGTTCGAGTTAGAGGAAGTTTTTGGAAAAAAAAGGTTAACAGAATTTAAAAAAGTTAACAAAAAAAAAATAAATAAACAATAGGAATGCTAAAATATGGCGAAAAAATTCGAGTTAGAGAGAAATTCGACTTAGGGAGAGTGCTCTGTATTTGGGTGATTGCTATACAGAGAGCGGAAAGGAACGTCTATTTGGATGCAATTGCGACATCTGAGAAATGTTGAGCTTGGTCCCGTATTTTTACTAATGCTCCATCAGAAGTAAACTCAAATAAGAATTTTTTTTTTTTTTTTATAATTGGCGCGCACCAAAAGGGGTATGAATACCCTTATGCTGAATATTCAGGGCACGGGCGTTTGGAAAGAGGGGATACCGGTGCACGTTGGCTTTAAATGTTTGGATGTTGTACCGATCGTTCCACATACGTGTCGTTCGGCTTATAAACGAATCCCTATATTTGACAGTACGTCCGAAATTGGGCTTGAGGGTGAACTGATGTGCATTCGAAGCGTGACGCGTATTGCGGGTGAAATTTTGAAGGGGAGGAATGTAGGTGGCTATTTCGTTGGAACATTTTTTGTGGAATAAGCGATAAAACAGGGAAAGACAAGAGACATTTCTACGATGTTCAAGTGAGTCTATAGAGCTCACAATATCTCTATCACCTATTAGTTTTATCGCGCGGTTCTGGACCCTATCTAGAATGTGCAAGACGGTCTTGGGTGCACCAGACCAGATATGGGCGTTGTATTCCATCTTTGGGCGGATGAATGCCTTATATATTGAGGCCAGATCAGACGGGGTAAAAATTTCTTGCATCACTTAAGGAATCCTAGACATTTTGCAGCATTTTTGGCGACCTCGAATATGTGATCGTTCCAACGAAGATGGTTGTTAATACACATACCGATGCTACGAAACCATCAGTGTTACCAATACCAACGAATTGTACCGACCGCAGAGCATTATCTCATACTCACTCAAGAATTAAAACAAAATATCTATCCGAAAATGTGTATTTCGAAAATGCCACACATTTTGGAAGTAATTTTCCAACATTTGCGAAGTCCCCAAAGGACGAATTAAGGCCATCGGTATTCTCGTGTTGCCAAAGTTTTCTTCTGTGGTATTTTTTGTTACCTAAATGCTGTTGAGAGAACGTGATCTGTGTTAACACAAAACAATGATCTGATGCTCAAAGGCAAGTCAAAATTATGATTGTTATATCCTTATCTTGACAAGAGCGCTCGATACATAGGCAACATTTCAATTAAATGCTACCCAGTAGTGAATTCCACCCACAAGAAGTGCAGACAGGAGTTATAAATGCCATTTCGCTGTTAGGTTTCACTTAGTGCCATTACAACTGGCTTGTGAACTGCCAGAACCAAGCTTAACGCAGGGAAAAAAAGGGATAATTATCGCAGACAAAAAATGTACAAACCTTATTAGTTTTTTTCCTACCTTTCTGCCAAGACTCTGCCTGTTCCTAATGCCAGGAACCTTGCTGCTCTCGTAAAGCCAAAGAAAGTCAGCATGAGGACGGTTCACTACCGACATATCCTGTCTCATCTAATGCATCTACCTGAAGCGACGATGGAATATCACCTACATAGATGCCATAATCACGGACACATTTTAACCAAGTAATAATAATGCAAAGAATGGTGCAGAATAGTCTCCCTCACTCCAAAGCAACATCCGCTGAACTCCTAGTCCAAATCCAAATTTTTTTATTGGTTCATTTGTCGTCTTCTGCCATAGGCTTTAACTGGTGTTATAAAACTGACACAAACGGGCTGAACAATAATTTTTTTTACAAATATTTGGTCTTTTCTAGCTATACATGGCTTGAGGCGTTAAAACACACGCCAACAGGTAAGCCAAGCCTCTCACCATCCTGAAATCGACAAGTTTTCTTTAATTGAATGACCCTACATCACATGTCCTGAATGCTTTTGACTGAGACCTCTTTTCTACAATCCTACCCAGTTATGCGCCAAACCACTTTTCCACAATCATCATAACAAAAGTTACACAAAACCAAACGAGATACTTACTATAAAATACTTCTATCCGCCAAGCACAGAGAACAATTTCCCACCCAGAGAACTCCCAACTATCCCCTTGGTGGCAATAAAATCTTCAACGAGATATTCCATTTCAGCCAGAGCTCTTGAGGCTCTACAAAAAACATGTTGTGCTGGGTAAGTTATGCGACGGCCCAGTGACTAGGTGAGTATGTTGTTGCGCACCGCACCGCAGCCAAGCAAGCAGGCCGCACGTTGGCCAAAGCCAGTAATTACGGTAAGCGGGTTACCCTGCCGCTCAGCGGATCCATCCAACAAATGGCGTACAGTTGTATCTGTCGTCGTATTTTATTACTTGTTTTTATTGCCATGAGATGCCTTTGCTGAGGGTTGTTTCCTCCCTCCCCTTGTAAAACCACACTTGCTTGATAATCTATATATCTGTGGCTGTGTGGTAGAAGAAGATTCTTGTCGCCTTCCTTTTCTTTTTTGTACATCGAAACCTCTTGTGGGTGGGGTAGAGGGTGAGTAGTTGAAACGCAATGAAGGAAAAAACCTTGCACAAGTGCAACCGTACCGAATCAGATTCCTTCTCTCCTATTCGCGCTTTTGTTTCGCATTCCCTTTCGCATTACTTTTGATTTCGTTGTGTGTTCATTCCCTGTGTGTACAGAATATGTATACTCGTATTCGTACGAGAATAATGGTTGTCGTTGCCCCAGTCCTCGGTTTAAAGAATTTTTTTCTTCTATTTTCAAAAGAAATAGAACGGAATGGTGGTGATGTGAAAATTGCTGATATTATGCAGTTAAGTGGCGGATGAACTTTATAACCGAAAAGTGATAGCGAAAGTATTTTAAAGGCTTCTGTCTGTTCTTTTGCCTTATGTGTGAGTAGGTAGGATAAAAATTGGTTTTATTTCGCGGAGCAGGATTCATATTTTGAAGGCATTTAAAAGGGGATAGCCCGGGCTGAAGAAAAATGCAAATCAAGATGTATTGAGTTTGAGGCATGTAGAACAACGTTTAATGATAATCCCCATACGCCTCTCAAGTTGGTTGAGATCATTTTCCACTTGTGCGTGCCGAATAAGGCGAGGTAGATAAGAAGACTCTCCTAAGCGCTGGTGTCCATCCGCTTTTTATATCCCAGTCGTGTTAGTCGTTGGATACGACCTTTTTTGTGCCGATCAGTGTCGCTATACAGCCCGTGCATTTCAAGGTGATAACATTTTTTTTACTTAAAGGTTATGTATGCAGGCGAGACCGAAGATCACCCGAAGTATAACAACCTATGGCAATCTTATCCATTCTTGATATAGTCCAATGCATCTGCGCTATACTGGAATAGTTAAGGTCTTCTACACAGTTACTTCAGTTGTTCGAGAAAGAGATTTGCTACTCAACTGGCTTCATAGCCCAAAGACTGACCAGATAGACGAAGTCCTTAACTAACTCAAAGCTGAGCGTGGCGATCTACCCGAGGTGTCGGTGTTAATTTCCATGTTTTGTCGACAGATTTTACTGTTTTGCCCTCGTTCGTGGCTGGGGCCAAATCCGTACACTTCGGTCAAGAAAGATTTTGAAAGCGCTTCACGTTATCAAATCCTTTAACTGCCGACAGCATACAATCTCTATCGTCATACTGCACAGCCTAACGAATTTCGAAGGATACCAAAACTAGACGTCCTTCGTGTCTATAAATGGTTCTAGGTCTGCCGTAGTGTGACAATTTGGTTGGTTGTATGTATACTTTCCTGATCTGCAGATAGACTGATATGGATCAGGTTGATCACAAAGGACTTTAGGCTCTCACCCAATACAACTGACAATATCTGGTACGCGATATTGAAGAGACTTATACCTCTGCAATTGGTGCAGTGCCAATGATCATGTTTATGAGGATTTGCTGAACTTAAGCTAATATATCGCTGTCCTAAATTTGTCCAGGTTAGGTGAGCGGAACTATTGATTATCATCGTTCATTCAGTCTGACAACATCGACAACATACAGTCTACAAAACTGTTATCTTAGCATCCTCAGCAAACACTGCGGTACGGAAATATAAGCTCTTTTTGCACGAGGATAGGCAGTGATCATAGCAGTGTAGAATTCTTACAAATATAAATAACACCTCGCTTCAACTCTATTAGCAGTGCAACTAAGTAACATTTTACCAGAAGTTGGTTTTTTGTATTTATCACGTTTTGCAGGTGCGTTTCCAACTCCGTTTGCTGTTTACTAAGCTTAGTTGGATAGTATTGCCCCTTGCAGCCGACGAACCACTTTCCATCGTCAAATATCCAAAGGACATCGTAATTACTAAGCGAAATGTTTAAATTTGTCTTTGACGGAGGCTACTTTTTAAACTCTGTGATTATCATCATTTCGAATATACTGGTGCGTTTACTAAGATTGTCTTCAGCACTTTGTTTTCAAAATGTTGTTTCCTGGATACTGACCAAACAACCAATAAATTTCACTGTAATTATTCTCTATTTTTCCCCATGTTTTTGCGGGTTCTTATTTTAAATCTCGCATCGAGTATCGCTCAAATACATTTCGCTTTGTTTGCGTTCCCGATTTTCGCCGAGTTAATTGGAATAATTAGGTACCTCACCCATTATTTTAAATGTAAAATTATGTAAGTGGATTCACCAATTTAAGTTCCGGCAACGTTGCGAATTTGATTCTTAAAATGTCATGTCGCAATGGTTGCTTTGGTATGAAAGTTTCTTCTGATTGTGTGGCTAATATTTCAGCCTCTTCTAAATCGCTATTAGCCAATTCCCTTTTGAATTTCTCGAGTGGTGGTACTATTGTAACTTTTGACATTTTTTTTAACGCCGTCATAGCTTTCCAGAACGACTAATCTGTACCATTTTCTCGGCCCGAAACTGAATTGTTTGCGTGCCTCAAATCTCCGCCTAACACTGTTTCGTGGTATATTTTACCTTTTAGTTGGACGTTAGGGTCCAAAAATAAGAGTGGAGTATATCCTCGAACAGTCACAACAGAACATACCCTGACCTGGTTCTTACGCTCTGGTGGATAAACGAGTGCTTAAATTTTCGTAGCATCTTCCATGTGGTCAAAATCGATAGTTCAGCTTATTCACATACTGTTCAAAAATGAATATCATCAGCCGCGTGTCCTTTCTTTAATCTCATACGGTTTGAATTAAAGTCTACTTCATATTCATACTGTTACGTGGTACGAGTAAGTTGATTTCCTTCTCTCATTAGTCAGAGTTTTTGAATCGGCTTTCGTGTAATTGGGGCTTTCAGTTTGCGAACCATGTTTGATGAAGCCAGTTCGTCGTTGTTATGCTTCTATTATTCGATGCACAAAAGTTATATTCATGTTCACATACGTACGTACATATGTTTGAATTGTCGAACGACGTCTACGTCAATATTTGACAGGTCGTGGGAGTTGAACTTGGATGCAGTTTAATTCACCACCATGTGCTATTAAATCAAATCATCAATATTTTTATTATTATATTAACTGTTGTGCTATTTTTTTTTGGTAAATAAAGACATATTCTTTAAATATGCAGGTATTCCAAATTTATTTATTTATTCTCTAAGGCAGTAGCAAATATTTGCTGTACACATGACTATAAGTTTAATAATATACTATGTCTTTAGTAAGAACCGCGCACTCAAAATTCTCAATAAAGGCGTTTTTAATATACATAAGTGAAGGCACGAAATAAAAATTGAGGATATCTGATTCAGAAAGACATACCTTTGAGAACTCAAATTTTTTATGAAATACTCGAACGAAGTTAAGCGGCATATACACTGGTCAAAAACTCATCCAGCATGTGAGAGTGTATTAGGGAAAATGAGACACGTATACGTTGTGTCTGCTTGAAGCAAAATCAAAATGTTTGTATTTTTGCTCAATCGGGTACACATCATTGACATAAGTAGTATATAACACACACTTGCTGGATGAGTTTTTGATCTGTGTATATGCCGCTTTAGATATTCAGAAATTTAAAACGTTATCCAGGCTTGCATATATTTATATATGTATTGTATATTTTCTTACAAATAAGCTTACCGCACATGCAGCGAATTCTCAAAAAAGTAACGGCTTACCTGAAAAGTAAGGAAATTCAAGTTAGATATTTAAAATTACAGCTACTATATCAAATATAAAAAATTGGTCTGGGTGCCACCCGCAAGGCCCACACGACTAACTTCCCGGTGGAAATAAAAAAACAATATTCATTTTTTTTTTTGTTTTTTCGTCGCTAAACAATTATTCATGTACCAATGTTGTTATTTCATTTTTATAAGTCTTCTGTTTATGTCAATGAACTATGAAATATTATTTTCACATGATCAAGATCTTTGCGTATACGAAAAGGTTTAATGAAGCTCAATCCCAAACACTAATGGCCTACACATAAACACTTGCTTCTACAATTACTACGATGTTTGATGAACAATGAAATTTTCTTCTTCACGTTATCAAGAAACCATCAACTTGGAGATATCTCATCAATACCACTCATCAACTAAGAATGCTGAATTAACATTTCTTTACTTATAAGTAACTAAACAACAATATTGATAACAGACTACGCAGCTGACAGCACAATACAATTTTTTTTCTTCATGAATTGTTCAAGACTGACATCACAAAACTACTGCTTTTCACCATGAACCGTTCAAAAATCATCAGTAGGAGATTATTAACCATATCCTCAAGAATTTTATCATTTTCAACAAACATTTCCATATTGGCTTGTCACAAAAAAATAATAACTAGCAGAAATTGATGAAGCTCTCATAACATCAATCAGCCCATACACAACATATGCAATTAAATCGGATTTAAAATGGAAGAAATCGACTTTACATAAGACTTATCAAAATATGAAATAACAATATTTTTTCATAAATACTATTTATATGTACTTATAGAAATGAAAAAAAGCATTGTTTCATCGAAAATAACTTTTACGGTTAATAACTTCTACTTACAACCATGTTCCACGTCATAATTTATTTTTTAAATGTTAAATGTACATCATACTATTACCTCCAAATGTTTTCTCAAACATAATATTCTTGTATTAATTGCATATTAATAAAGCAACCTTGAATTGCAAAAAGATTGTTGATTTTTTTGTATCGAAGAATATATCCACATCCCATTTTTTATTAGTATTATTGTTATCAACGTCATTTGTTTTATTATTACGAGTTGGCTAGTTCGAAATCTCATTATTCTCCTGGCCTGATAATATAAATTTAAAATTCTACACATTCATCTAGTTTTTGTTGATAAGTATTTTTTTTTTAATAATATTTTTTTTTAAATAATTGCTACGACATTCATAAAAATTTTGCTAAAACATACAATTATAATATTAAAAAAAAAATCACTACGAAGGCATTGAGAATCTGCACGAATGAATAGTACAAATCATCAATTTCAAAATTCAGCTAGTTTGCCTTTATTTTAGTTATTTAATTACTAACAAAAAACTACTGGACCGATTTTTCTGGAAACTTAATCAGTTCTTAGTTACGTTATTACGCGTCAAATGAACCCGGTTCCATGTCCATATCATCTTTGGTTCTCGAGATAATCGAGGCGAAAGATAATTCCGAACGCACATACGTACATACATACACACAGACATCTCTGTAAAAACGTTGGATTTGGATTCAGGTGACCTTAAAACGTGGAGATATGTCAAAATCCGCGATTCAGAAAATCGGCCCCATTACAACAACTTCCCACTGGGAAGTTAACAATGTCTTACAGGAAGAGTAGAGCGATATTTCTTCGGAAGATTGTCGCGAGTTAGTCAGCACTTTGCCCAAGAGAGTCGCTGCAGTAATAATAAAATACTAATAATCTTTAATAAAACTATTTATTTATCACATCTGCTTCCTTATATTTCACAACTTTTTGTTTTTTAAAGATATTAAGAATTTTAAAGAGAACTTAATACATAAGTATATAAGCATATATAAGCATTATAAGCATAGTATAAAAAGTAGGTAACAATTAGTTTTTACGCATGCTTGCATAGAAAATAGCAAATAATTTTGAACAGAAATGCTTTAAAAGTCACACCAACTTAAGGCTGCCCGTTCCGCCTCTTTAATCATTGCAGCGTCCTTCAGGCGGAGATCATGGCGATGAAGGTGAATAAAGTACAATGTGATATCTAAGCGGGATATCGTCATTTTTACTGACAACCAAGCCTCTAACTCACGAACTGGCCTAAATTATTTATTAACGCGATATCTAAACAATTCAATATCCACCTTATCTCATAATCTAGCATGAGCAGGATCAGAAACGCTCCAAATGTCTCATTAGACAGGGCACTACATTATCGGCAGACACGCCACCAGGCTGGGCCTCCTCGCAAACAACTTCTGTAGAAAACGCACGAATGAAGAATAGGCAGGAACCATACTACAGCTTCTGTGTACATGTAAAGCTTTCACTGCCCGTAGGAAACTGCATTTAGCAGCCACTTTTTGAACAAACATGGTGAACTGGCTAACGTATGTAAGCATTACTTGCCTCCAGCGCTCTATTACTAGCTCCTCCTGGTTCAGTGGGTAGCTCGTTGGAGATGTTGATCCTGTGGTAACACAATAGGCCTTACTGGTCTAAATGGGAGTGAGTTCATAATTCTAAAAAAACTGCTGTAAATTTGCCGGGGCAAATTTTGACAACATAAATGAATGCAAATTCTGCAGAATTTATGTCGCAGCAATCCTCACAGCTGTGCATCAAAATAAAATTTGCTACAATTTTGCAAAATAAAACAGCTGCAATGGAAATGTAGTCTTTTTACATTCATTAACGCAAATTCTGCACAGCTGCGGTATTTTTGCCTTCATGAACTAACCCTGAAGTTACATCTAGTGCAGCCTGCCATCATAACCTTACCTAAAGGTTTTCCATAATCTGAGGTTCTGCCACTTCAGTTGTGATTAATGGGTGATGATTACCTATTAATAAATCAAGTTAAAATAAGTAAGCATACGTAAAAAGCTGCTGAATTTAGCGCGGATTTATGCATCTAACCTCGAACTGAACCGGAATGCATCTAATAACTGCAAATGAATGGTTTGTGAATTGCCCAATATTCCGAAGCACAAGAAGATATTGCTTTGGAAAAATTACGTTAACCATCAAATTGGGAAAAGCTCGTGCCTTTTTGTGAAATAACCTCATATCTGAGTTGTAGACATTTGAACGAAATGCAACTGGAGAAACTTTAGCTTGAAAATCGGAATAATTTTCCAAGCTGTTCACACAAAATGAAATTGTATCCTAATTGCCAAACCAATTTTAAATTCTACTTATCGAGCTCTACCTGTATAAGCAAATATAAACTCGAAAATCTTTATGTTTAGTAAGAAAATGTACCAAACAAGTTAATACACAGTCTTGGGCAGGCACCTTAAAGCCATGTCACAAAGCTGGATTTTGTTAAGTAAGTACGCGACGGAGTAGACGGATTACCAATAACAATAGACTGTTGTAAGTCGATGAAAAGGGGTTTCGTCCAGTTTGGGACTAAGAAATGTTTCTTTCGGAAGTCTGGAGGTAGTATTCTTCCCCCATTGTGATCGACTACGACTTATAGTCGTCAGTGAGAACAGGTCTCACGATCGTCTTACCGATGCAAAACTTGATTTTCGACATTAATTCCCACTTTTAAAGTAGAAGTTGAGCATGATACATATCTACATACATACAATATATCTCATGTATTTTGTTTTGTCTTTATTGATAGGGAGTTGCACACTATTCGCAGACCTGCATGTACACATGTAAAGCCAATAGCTCCGTAAAGTAAAGACTCCGGATCATTGTTGATAGTGTATCACCTTTCTTAGCTCCACTTTTGATTTTAAAGGTATCTCATGGATTCTGTTAGACGTCAAATTTGTCTTTTGTTTCTGTGATAATTAGCATCGCCAGCCTTACTTATTTTTATATATGCCTAGCCATTTAAGGACTTTTGGTATTCCTAATTGTGCTTTTTGCTGTCTCTCTAAGGCAGTTCGCCAATGTGCTTGAGAGAATCTTATAGCAGACATTAAGGAGTGTACTACCTTTGTAATTTTGGAGTGCGATACCCCATTTTTTTTTTTCCTGCTTGCTTCAAATTCAGTGTGGGATTCTCCCTGAATATTTTGACCAACATATTGTTTTGTCGTTTTTGGGGTTGTCCATTTTGATCGTTCACTTAATTTATTAGCTACAATTCCAGTTAACTCGCAGCGGCTAGACCATATCATAGTCCATTTTGGTCCCTTGGAAATGAACTGCTTAAGAGAAAGAATCGAACAGTTTCTTTCAATTCGCACTCATTTCTAATATGACATGCTTGACGGCATGAAAATGAAGATTGCCTTTCATGATTCAAAATGAACCCAATTATATACAAAATATCTTTTTACGCGCGGATTCTATCATTTTTTGATGAACAGACTGTGATTTCACGTTTGAGGTTCGGTACGATCAATTGTATGCAGCTGCAAAAACAAGAAGCAACATTGAAAATAGTTAAAAAAAAAAAAAGAAGCAATTCTGGGAGTTCTCATTGTATTTTTGCTTTTGCAGAATTTTTTTCTTCATGAACAAACCGCTGTGCAAGGAAGAACTTTACATATGTATGTAGGAGGTACATATCGTCGGTTCAAAGGTAAAACTTACGAAGTGCGTTTAGAGCTCATTGGAGATAATGACGTTTGAATGAATTTTTCCTGCCGTAAGAACCTAAAAAATTACAGGTGATGAAATTTAAAAATCTGAAACTGGTGTTTTGAATCGTTTAATGGACATAATGACTTTTTCTAGCGATAAATTACTGAAAAACGCGGTATTTGGTAATATAAAGTAATTTTGGTTGAATTTGCACTTAGTGAGGTTTACCTTTGAACCGACGACATGTAACACACAATGTAGATACCTTACTGCAATGCACTCGATACTGAAAACGGTTTTCGTTTAGAACTATCTACCGGATCCTTTTATTGTGAACCCCACAATTTCAATTTCTGGAAGTGGCTAACCCATCATTGCTCAGGTCTCTGTTACTTAAGAAACAGAACAATAGGAAGTAAAGATGGCTGGAGGCTCTAATCACGAATGAGCAGTAAGGAAGAAAACTAGTACAAAAATGAGGCTATTATCATAGGTACTCGCGTCAATGTCTAACGAAAAATATTTACTAAGAAATTTGCTAATCACTTCAACCACTTGAAGTCCACAGTTTAAAGCGTCTTTCAGAAATTCAATACATCGTACAACACTCGTAAATGCAGCGCCGACATGTAGTCAGAAACCACTAGGTGCTAATTTAATAAAATAGTCATTCAATACTAGACGACAGCCTAAATCTATTTCTTATCTCGGATATTTCAACATCCTCGATAGTATAGTGGTTAGTATCCCCGCCTGTCACGCGGGAGACCGGGGTTCAATTCCCCGTCGGGGAGATATGAAGATGTTCTTTTTGTATTTTTTTTTTTCAAATAACATTTTATTTTGAACTTTATCGAACCGTTTATACGGTGTGACCGAGCTAATACGTACAGTCGTTGGGCCTTGGTCTTCATTCGCCCTGCTCACCCACAAAACAAATAGAATATAAAGCGGGTTTTTCTTGATGACTTCCGTTCTTTTTAGGAATAAAAGTTCATAATAAGTCATTTAGATTCATTTTATCTTTAGTGTTTGAAGTGATATGTGCACATGTTGGTATGTAAGTGCTGGTGAAAAAGATGATAAATTTTACCCAAATTATAAACAACTGACCGTAGACCAAAAAAGTAAAATAAATTAACTATTTGAATTGGGAAAGTAAATTTAGGACTGGTATCGAAATTAGTAAAGAAGTTGCAAAAAAAAACGAGCACAGTCGAACGGAATGAAGCAACAAGAGGGATTGAGCAGACACTAAAGGTAGATAATCGAATTTAACGCCGACTATCAACATTTCAGTAGAAATAAGACAAAGAATAACTGTTTGTTTCTTTGGACTGAGTAGTAAGGCCCTATCTGGAACAACTAAGTAGATTCTATGTAAGACCTTTATCATCCCAGTCCTGCTTTATGGCCTTGAAACATGGACTCTATTGAAAGCGGATAAAGATACCAACGGTCGTTTCGAGAGAAAAGTCTTTCGTAAAGTATTCGGTCTTGTTTGCGTTGACGGGCTTTGGAGGAGAAGGCTTAACGACGAAGTTTACGAGCTGTACAGCGAGTCAAAAATCTGCGCATCAGTCGTTAGGATGGCTAGGACATGTAGAGCAAATGAACACCAATGGTCCGGGACAGCACAGTAAAGGACGTTCTCCCATAAAGTGGAGCGCCCATGTAGAGAGGGACCTCAACCAACTAGAATTGAGCAACTGGAGGCAGTTGGCTAAAGTCTGGGCTAACTGGAAAGGCTTGTTGGTTGATGTCCAGGCTTACCCCGAACTATAGTACCACCTACGTAAGTGTCAATAAAGAGCCAATTCCAACAGCGGTACAAATAAGAACAGATTTTGTAGAGCTGTATATATAGTACTACAAAATGTTTTCAGCGAATGGAGAAACATCCGGCCTGCCAAATGATTTGGGGATATATTTCTTACATGAAAATGGGACCTGTTTACTCGGAAGTATAAAAAACACTAAGCAATCATTTAATACCGTCAATGAAAATGCATTTTTCAGAGGCCGGCGATTTGATTTTTCAAGACGCCTCTGTTCTGTGCCTTCGTTCCAAAATCGTAAGCCGCTTTCTTTGTTGTCTTCTATTCTAATCCCTTACTAATTATACTCAACAAAAGAAAAGAATTTCAATTTAATTTCTTTACAGATTAAAGAATTTATGATCCACTGGCCAGGTAAATTGCCTACCTCGGTCAAAATACTCAATTAAGTGCCTGAAGAAGTTTGGTACAAAGAAATATCAGCGGAAGTCTTTAGTGGATTCAATGTCAAAGCGAATTCATAAGGTCATAAGTGGCCACAAATTGGTAAGCAATTATTCAAAAATACTAATAGGTTGATTATTTTTTCATTGAAAAAGTGAAGAAAGACACGGTTTTTTCGTGTTATAATTCACGTGCTTACTACTGTAGGTGTTGAAGGATTTGTTTTTTCGAAAGCACTCAAAATTTCCCCGGCGTTCCAGCTTAAAGTCTATCACTAGGAACCGTAACAAGAAAGACCACCGTCTTTCATACATCCGACGATGGTTTAACCTTGGGAAGCATTGCTTGGTTTCCAACGATCTGGCCCAAACTGCAAGAGAAACGCTTCAACTGTCTTATTAGGAGCTTCATTTCCAACAATAGCTATTGTATAGGACACTGCATTATCGGTAGGCACGTCACCAGGCTGGGTGATTTCTAGCGACTTCTGCAGAATGAAGACGAGGAAGAAACCCCACTACATCTTTTTTGTGAAGAGTGAAGTGCACCTAAGTGCTTACCACGGAGACCATTGCAGTCAATTGTGTTTCCCTTTTCTTGAGTGGAACCTGTCAAACCTGTTAATACTTTATTATCTTTCGGGTGGTTCTGTTGTTAGCCTGCCAGCGCTCTTTACGAAGCATAACATGTTCCTGAGTGGAACATGTACAAGATCCTCAAGTTCGACAAAGAGCCTGTTCCCCATATGGCGGAGGCGGCGGTTTTGAAGTTTTGGGCAATCACATAACGGGTGCTTGATAGTCTCTATTTCCTCTATATCTTGACAGCTCCTCCAGTGATCGGGTGAATTAATAGGCTGCTGAGCCTGGCAGCCAGGCTCCCCTATCGGGCAGTGTTCTGTAAGCACACATATCAAGATACGTATTTCTTTTTTAATAATCGCCAATAGGTTTTTGGTTCTATTTTCGTCCAATGACGGCCATAAGCTGCGAGATATGACACAGTCGCTTCTGTTTTCTTGATGATACTTTCACCTAATTCCGAGTTGATTATTCTGCTGTTTAGCATTTCGGCTATCCAAGTAATAACTTCTGTTTTTACGCCTAGTTCAACTAGCGCTGCAATTATCGATGCCGTGTTTACGTTATTAAACGCACCTTCGATGTCTAAAAATTCAGCTAGAGTATATTCTTTGTAATGCAGGTTTTTCTCTAGAACTGAGACAACATCATGAAGTGCAGTTTCCAGTGACTTGCCTTTTAGGTAAGCGTGTTGGGTTAGGTTGAGGTTAGGTTAGGTTGAAGTGGCTGCCAGCTTGGATTCGCAAGCACACTTAGACCAAAGAGGTCCGTTGTGATACCACGTGGATCATGGGAGAAGCCTCCCTCCACCTACTCGTCTTAAAACCAATTAGAGCTTCTTATGGAGCGTAGGAGGCTCTTGATGTCGATATTCATCAGGTCGCTTGTATCATTATAATAGGGAGCTCCTAAGTGGAGTTTCCTTCTACGGGAGAGAGCTGGGCAGAAACAAAGAAGGTGAGGAATAGTTTCCTCCTCTTCTTCATCCATGCAGCTTCTACAGAAATCGTTCGCGAAGAGGCCCAGCCTTGTAGCATGCTTGCCTATTAGAGTGTCCAGTGATGACACCTATAGTAGTGCCGATATGCCATCTGTTGAGAGAAATCAAATTCTTAGAGCGTTTTAGATCCAGCTTTGGCCAGATCCGTTTTGTCGCTAGACATGTTAAACCACTTGTCCACCTAAGATTTGCACTCTCGATAGCATCCAGCTTAAGTTTAAGTTTGCGAGTAGCGATTGGAATACCTACCATATCCGGCAAGATGGGTAAAGTTGTTCCTTCTTTGGCGAGTTCATCGGCCTTACAATTCCCTGGAATGTCTCTATGCCCCGGCACCCAACACAGGTGAATATTGAACCGCCATCTCCACAAGAGACGAACGACAGTCTAGGGCTACTAAAGAGTTTATAGAGGTCGATTCCAGGGATTTGATTGCTGCCTGGCTATCAGAAAAGATGCGGATATCTCTAGCAGATATCACGTTTTTCTTAAGCCAAGATAGGGCTTCTTTTATCGCCATTATTTCCGCCTGGAACACGCTACAGTGATTAGGAAGACGGAAGGAGAGCTTAAGATTAAGCTTATCGGAGAAAACACCTGCACAGGTAAGCGTGTTGGGTGCTACATAAATTGTACTCGTTGAGATGGCTTTTTACGCACAGATCAATTATTCTTTCCAGTGTTTTCAAGAGAAACGAGGTAAGACTAATTGGTGTGAAATCTTTTGCGGAGGTATGCGTTGGTCTTCCCGCCTTAGGGATAAAGACTACTTTTACCTCTCTCCAGTAGTTCGGTACGTAACCTAGCTTTAAGCAGCTGCGGTTAATTACCTTAAGCCAGTGTGTAATTCTATTTATAGCATACTTCTTTAATAACCTTGGCGACCTATCTAATGCAAGCATAAGCAGCCTCCAACGCTTCATCACTAGCTCCTCCTGGTTCAACGGATAGCTTTTTGGAGATGTTGATCCTGTGGTAACACCATAGACCTTACTGGTCTAAGTGAGGTTGCATACTGCAGTCTGCCCCGACAACCTAACATTACCTAACCTCCTTCTCCTGCCTCTGTACTTGTCTTTTGTAATTAATGTATTGCGCGGTAGCCCTCGCAAGTCACTTTCTTTAAGGGTTTATAATACCCCAGCTTTTTTTTGATGGTGGGTGGATGCGACAACGGATTTGTAAATTGAGTCGAAGTTGGTTCCACCGTAAGCGGAGAATGCGTGTCTAGAATTAACTAAATTAACTAGCAAGAGATCGATTTGGTTTTTGGTTCGACCGTCTACAAATAGCTAGATTGCAGAATGCGCTCAGGAGGTCGTAAAGTTTTTCTTTAATAGGGTCTTCAGCCTCGTCGGTAGGTGCATGCGCACCTTTGAATGTAGCTTTAATGCGTATATTAGTCTCGCGATCACTTATCGACTTGAAGTCAACTACTCTTGACCGAAGTCGATGTCCCATGACGAATCCGCATCCTAACGTGTGTAATCTTAGCATTTCTCTTCCATCACAGTAATATTTGTCTTATACTGGGTGCAGAGGCTATTTGAGAACTGAACAAGTCCTGGTCTTAAATTCGTTGATACCAAACTATTGTGCAGTCCACAGTTATCTTGAAATATATTAATTTTTGAAAGTCGTACGATCGCCGTTCACAAGTTTCGCGGCGGGTTAAAAACTTCGGGCGTTTCTCCTATTTTGAAACGTAAAAAGCAGTAAGTTCAGTGAAAAAGAAAAGGAACTTATTATACAAATGCAATATCATACTGTTGGTGAGGTGTTGATGAAGTCTGAAAGAAAGGCGTGGTGGTCCTCAAATATATTGTAAGCCGTATGTCATTTATTTCCAAGGCTAGTGTCTCTTGATGAAAACTTTTTAACGCAAACCCCAGCGTGGAAAGATATGTAGTTACGTGGTTAGTTCGTTTATGACAAGAGGTCACTTTGAAACCAATACCTGTAACCCAAATACTTCGCAGATGTTGAACATTCCCCACCATCTTAGCTTCAAAAACCCTATTGAAGCGGTGAGAATCGTTGCAGCCATACTAATTTAAATGTGTATGTCGAGGTAGATCATATAAGGTGTAGGTATACTGAGTAGTTCCTCACTGGAAGTACAGAAATCACCGTTTAATCCATCTAGAAAATTCTTCGATCCCGACTGGATTCAAGCAAGTCTTACTGGAAACAGTTTTTCTCCTCTCTGCATTGCTAAACTCGTTCAAGTCTCGCGGCAAGTCCTCAGCCATAACTTGGTTTAAACTTGTTTGTGTACTTTTTTAGACTAACGCTTAAACTTTTACTGACAACCCGGGCATTAAACATTTTATGCACTCTGATTTAAGTATTTATGGTTGATCACCATAAACAAGTAATATAAATTTTAATACAAACATCAATGAATATGGACATTGAGATATCTCTCCCAAATTGTTTTTGTTCTTTGCTTTTTATCTGCAATTGCGTTCATGTTTTCTTCAATGTCATCTTAGCATTTGTTTTTCAATACCCAAGGACGAAAAAATCATAAGGGAGCAACAAGGCCATAGACTATAATTCTAGGAATGGATGATTTAACCCCCAGCCAAACCGGGTATAAATGGGAAAAATTGCACCGTCAATGACAAATGCCAATGCTTACGGTGCCAGTAAAAGCACTTTGATTTTGTTATAGAAACCATAAAATTAAAATAATTTTTCCTTATCATCCGTTTTGTGGATCTCGGTTGAATGCGTTCCCTATAGAAGTGCTGAAAATATGATTGGAAAAATTTCCATTTAAATGCGACGTGAGCAAATAAATGCGAAGTTGTAAAATAAAATTAATTTATGGCGTTGGAATGCGAACTCTGCGTTGCTTTAGTTTTCAAGAAGTTCGAACCAGTTAATTGAGGGTATAGTACATACAGGAATTTGTCATTTGATTTAGTATTTAACAAAAGCCATGTTGAGATGTTATAAACTCGACTCAAGGCATGATGATATCAAATAAGGTGATCAGAAAGACTCGACGTTAAGATAAAACAAATATGTATGTACATATGTATGTATATACCTAGATTATACTCACAGGAAAGAGAACGAGAGAAAGTTTAAGGGATTATCTACTAGTGTTGAAATATTGTCTTATGAGGAGATGGATTAAAAAGTTCACGAACTTGACTCTATTGCAACAACGGCTTTTCACATAACTAGGAAAATGCTGCCCACAAAGAAGGGTTCTCTCACCACTTTTGTGGAGCCTAATGGTAGACGAACCCCTAGAAATGCTAACAGACATCGACATAAACTGCCAAGGACACGCTGACGACATAGTCATAATTGTAAGAGGAAAATTGGAAGAGACACTCTGTGAGATAACACAGGGGTAGAGTAACACAGGAGTGACGCTTAACGATAGGAAAAGGCACTTAAGACAAATGCAACCAATAGTACTAAATGGGATCAGAGTATCTAGGTACCTAATCACATGAGGACTTTTCTGGACCCATGGTACACAGTTTGACTCATTGACCAGGGAGGTAGAAATGTGCCTCATCAGAAAAGATTTCCTTTGAAAGACCAGCATTAACTTCCTGCTGCTTTAACACCCAATCTTCGTAGACTCTTCGCTGTCTATGGCATTTGCGCCCAATTTAACATCTATAGGCAGTATCGGAGAGTTAGGCAAATGAAGCAGCTTTTACCGGTCCAGAAACATTCTGCGCACTGGGATCACATACGATACAGGAAGAGCTAAATAAGGGCGAAGACAAACCAAACTTTGGGAAGAAATCCCTAAGCCAATTAAGAGAACACCTGGATGCCTATCGTTTATCAGTAGAAGATATACATATGTTCATACCATCGTTGGATCCACTCCAGATACTCCAGTTCTTCAAGGAAATTGGACTGGAGGAGGTGCTCTGAGTTGAGTACCTCATCAACTAAAATCAATCGATGTACAATCTAGCAAATAATCAAATAAATATTTGTAATGATAAGCGTTGCACGACAGCAAGTTAGATTTCACTCAATTATCATTTTTGCACAATGAACAGTATGAAAGGTAAACAAAATCTGAAAAGAAATAACGACGAAACGGTGCGTCACATAGCACCATATTTGCGCCACTATTAACAAAGAGCCATGCACGATTGCCAGATTGAGCTTTCCCCCAAAATAGCAAAACTTTTTTTAAACACGACCGAATACTTTAAAAATCAATTTACAAAGAGAATTTTTTACCAGCCAAATTCTGTTTAAATCATCAACTTATCATCACTTATGGGCAACAGAAATAGTAGCAAATGGTGTAATTTGCTAAACTTAACATTCTTCAATTGAATATCTATCACTCACTCATTTTCTATTTTCTATTTGGTGCAACGGGTATCTGAAAAGTTAAGCACTATTCACTTTTCACCACTCCCATAAGTACTTTTTAAATTCATTTTCGGTACCACAGGAATTAATCAAAAACTATGATAAGTTGCTAAGTGATAAGTTGTTGGTGCAAAAGGGTCCTGGACAAAAAGAAATTCCTTTTGTTTTTTTAATGCTATCTCCTTTCTTCTACACTTCACTTTTATGTAGTCTCCAAAGACATTACTAACCTACTTACTTAAGGTGGCGCTACAGTCCGGGGTGGACCTGAGCCTCAACCAACAAGCGTCTCCAGCCAGCTCGATCTTTAGCCAGCTGCCTCCAGTTTCGCACGCTAAGTTGGTTGGATCCCCTTCCACCAGCGTGCGCCACCTGAGTCGCGGTCTTCCTTTACGGCGGCGTCCCTCGGGAATGGATTCGAAGATTCGAAGAGAGCAGGACTGGGATCATTAAAGTCTTGTATAGGCCCACTTTAGTTGCTCGAGAGAGGGCTTTGCTGTTCAATTGCCTTCTTAGCCCAAAGGAACAGCGATTGCCAAGAGTTATTCTTCGTTTGATCTCAGCGCTGATGTCGTTTTCTGAGTTCATAGCGGAGCCTAGGTAGACAAAGTCCATAACTACTTCGAAGTTATATCTGTCTATAGTGACGTACTGTCCGAGACGTCGATGTTGGTTATCCTTCCCTGTTGACAGCATATTATTAGTCTTGCCCTCATTAACCGCTAAACCCATCTTCGCCGCTTCCGCCTCAATACTCCAAAGATATTAAAAATTTTTAAACAGTGTTTCCTCAAGACTTTAAGAAATCGTTTACCACAGCTTCGATCTCTTCATTCGTTAAACATCTCTGCTCTCTCAAATCTGGTTATTGAGTGGAGACCAGAGAAACTCACATGGGGCCTCTTAATACATCCTCGGACTACTTCCATTAGAAAGGAATGCACGTAATCAATTACAACGCGTTTATTTAATAGAATTGCCTTCCAAGGAACTTTAAAGAAATAGACAAACTCTCCGCTACCAGATAAAAAAGGGTTGGGTTGGGTTGAGTGGTTGTCCCCCTCCCCTTGGGACGGGACTTAGACTATAAGTTCCATTGTGAATACCACGAATGGGAGAACGTTATTACCGGTAAAGAAAAGCTACATACAAATGCTCGTACGGGCTAAAGGCAGGGTACCCAATTTCGGCATGAACCTATGTCGTAAGATCATTCGCCTTTCAAGTATCAAACAGATTTGACCCAGAGACACAACTTTTGATCATGTATTCACCAGAGTCGACAGGATGGGACAAGTGCGCAGAAGGTGGGTCAAAAAAAACGTGATCTAGTATAAAAATCGTAATTGAAAAACCAACTGTTGTCGAAGTTGAAGGAACAAAACGAGTTTGGAAGAGTTAGGCATCACTTAACCTTCAAAAGAAGAAAAATACTCTGTGCCAATTTCCTTTCATTAATTCTGTTGCTAATCCATATCAGCGTCGAACAAAAATCAATCAACTTTTAAGTTTGCGGTTAAGATCACTCTAATACATATGTATCATCCAAGATGAAGTGGAAAAGTAGACTTGTAGGAAACTCAATTTACTGCCCTTTTTTAGAAATAAGACGCCTATTGATCCACACCCTAAGCGGACATCCAAATTATTAAGCCCAAGTCGCAGTCAACTTTAGTGTACAAGTACGTAACATGTGCATGAATGAGTGGACCATGTATCTGTACATCGGCGCACAAGAACGAGAAGATCTTTTAATACAATTTCCGGAATTTATGCCTAATTTTCAACCTTTGGCATATTGAAGGCTGTCAGTGGACATGTGCTTTTAATATAACAGCACAAATCTTTTTGCAACGCTTTATTTAAACATCTAACAAAGCAAGGCTACCCACTAAGGCCAATGCCACCTTTAAATCCACCTGCCGAACGCACAGGTATTCATCTTACAGAATTAATTTTGCTAGAAAATAAGTAGGCAGTACTAAATAGTATGGTAGTTTGGTAGCTTACGAGCAAAAGCGAATTCATTTCTAAAAGACTTTCAATTTGAATATCAAGAAGAAAAAAAGTGAAGGTATGCGATAAAAAAAAAATATAAAATATCCGCTGCTAAGTATTCACTGTCGGAAACGTTTAAAAAAGTTTGTTTCCTAACTTTTTCAGAGCCAGGTGGTTCTTCTTCTTCGAAGTTAGCTGCGAACCTTAGAAATATAGAGTCAGTTAGCAAGAAATTACAGTTACAAATTTCAACCTAAAATATCTTGATTTCGGGGAAAAGTAAATCTCTTTTAGCATTCGTATGTGTATGCAATTGATAATCAAACTACCGCACACAATTCTACGAAATCCTTTGAATGCTGGCTCATTGCGATTCGTATCACTACCGACTTGAACTACAATGCTACTGAATTGAATTTATTGAGCACACTCGCACTCATATCATTCATTAAAATATGCTTGACGCAAATTGACTGCTCTTGATATATGTATGAATGTTCACTTGCCGATGGGATCGATAGTTGTGTTGTATTGTATTTCAGCTAATTATTATTCAATCAACTACTATGGCATGAATAGATTCCATACATCTTGTATGAATATTTATTTTGCCATGTGTTACAGAGATACAAATTTCACTGGTTTACATGTTACAAATGAGTGTTCGGTTAGTCTTAAATTATATTTCACTGGGCCACTTTAATGCGTTTGCATTGGCGCTTCTGTTTTCGCAAAGATCTGAGGAAAGTGTAACCATCAAGCAAAGAAAGTTTAAAAAATGTTTGAAAATGCATATGTAAATACAGGTACATATGCACATCTCAAGTTACGACCACCCCAAGATAAGACAATCCGCACATACGACCAACATTTGCATGCACCGATTTCCCGTGATATACGATTGACTACCCCTGATATACGACCAACATAATGGTGCGACTGATGATGAGTCTCTAGAAGATATCAATTACGATGTTGTGAAGTTAGGTAAGCAATTGAACCTTCAAATAGATGCCACAAATGTTAATCAACTCATTGCAGAACATGAAGACGAGCTTGCCAATAAGAAGCTACTTGAAGCAATTATAGAAACAAACAACGACGACGACGATGAAGACACAGAAACTCACATAGCAACTTCTACGGAGTTACTTTCTTTTTTTTTTTTTAATAACCCTTGCCCATGTGACAGACACTGTGACCTAAAAGATCTATTGTATCATAAGGATAAAATTAATCTAAGAGACGTACTACCTCCCTTAATTCCGCTGGCGAACATATTTCTTTGCAGAAAATACGTCTCCTTAATCAGTGTAATGCTGGGCATTTGCAGCATTACACGCTTTTTGATACGATCCTTATTAAGGTATACTATATCCTCATAGGAGTAATGCATGATTAGTAGTTTGGATTGTCTCAACCTTGGGACATTTTCCCAGTGGTCCAGACGAAGTTTGTATTCCCAATTACTAATCAGGTGATGCCACGATAAGGTTCAGGTCCTATGCACGCAGATTCTGAGCCAGCCCTAGCTAGTTCATCTGCAAGTTCGTTGTCTGCAATCCCTTGATGACCGGGGACCCATCCAAGTTTTACCTTGTTGGTGTCTCGCCAGGGACTACAGTGCATCGTAGCAGCATTTAACTGATATGGAATCCATTAAATTGAACGAACGCTTTGAGTGCTGCCTGACTATCTGAAAATATATACATACATACATTCTAGCGCCCTTAATACCCTTACTAAGCTTTATCCTAGCGCAAATTTCAATGGCATGGAGTTCAGCCTGAAAAACCGTGGGTCCCATAGGTATCCAAACTTTGGTATTGGGTCCAAAGACACCAGCTCCAACTACAGATTCTATTTTCGACCCGTGTGTTAACCAGTCAGCAAGGGGTCAATTAAAACAGAAGTACTTAAGGCAGAATATCGAAAGCTGTAAGAATACAACAATTTGTTTTATTGGATGTAACTAGAGCTTACAGATACTCTTACTGGCACTGCCTGGAAAGAAGTGCCTTGGATCTTGACGAGTTTCTTTGTAAAAACCTTTGTAGGATAATCTGGGCATACTGTTTCCGCTGTTGGTGTTTTTTAAGAAACAAATGATGATTCAACTGTGATGAGTGACCCTGGCCATATAAAGGTCTTAAAATTGAGAAATGTCTATTTGCGTGGCGCCTTGATAGTGTGCATGTTCCTGACTATGGTTTCCCCAAGCAGTGTTCAAATTTGCCACCGAATGACTTGTTTGCGTTCTGCCACGATACCTTACGTCTAACCGTGTACCTTTTCGTTCGAATTCAATTCGTTCTGCTTCAGCATAATAGACGACTTCTGTTTGGATATCAATTTTCACAATAGACGCACGTTTTTAAGGCGTGGATTTGGTCAGTCCACACCTATCAAAGAAGCTCTCGAGAAAAGGTAGCTTACAAAAAGTGAACTGCATTCAAGCAAACCCTGCATAATTTTAAGGATTTCATAAAGTATACTTAAGCATGAGTTCAATTATTACTTTTATCTTACACGCAATTGCGCAGAAATATTTATCGATTAAAAAATTTCGATACTTAAATTCACACCAATTGTGAACTATATTTAAAACAAAATTTTTTATTCAAAACACGGTTGGTAAGTACTTGCAACTTGGGACCATTCCGTTCCAAATGACTTTCCTCCAACTATGTAAATACTCGTACATATGTCACCCAAACACAGATGCGCCGAACATTCTTGGCCACATGTAGGATTCAAATTGTTAAATAACTGCACATCCCTTCATCAGTAAACTTAGTATTCTATGTTGCACGCCCCAACGAATAGAAATATGTTCACGTGGTATACTTCAAATTGGTTAACTAGAAGAGGATTACTAGTGTTGACGTTGGGAGCGCCATTGTTACCAACGAGAATCTTTATCGCTCTTTTCTTTTGCTTTCACCCATTCTACTCGAATGTGCTCTGCTGTACTGTATTTTATAGTTTCACTGTGCATTCGAAGCGTTAAAATAAAGCAACACATATACTGCAACAGGGATAAATGCATCAAGGACACTAAAGGTGAAACTTTCTTCTTTTCCCCCTTTTTTTCTCTGCAAGACCCACTATAAATGAGTTGCCATGGTATCAACCGTGGAATGTGATTACATTTGGAATTGACTTCAGTGAATGCTAAGGAGTAGATTTTAGCGAAAGTTCCTTAATGGAAATTGTTTCTGCATAATTTACATTCTGTTAATTCGCAACGAACGCATATATAAACGCAATGGATATTGCTCACATAATGATCCTCACTTAAATGGAATACCTTTCGGCTAATGGGAGTTAATAACGATAAAGAAGATTTCAGATGTACTAATGATGCACATTGAAGTCGTCTTACTCTTCCACTTTGGTGAGCTTAACAGTCGTAACGAGTGAATTACGAGTATTGGTGGAATTAGTAGGAAACCGAAATAGCAGATAGAAGACAAGTTTTTGATAATTTTGACAATGTCGAAGAAATTGCATCCGAATTCGAAATTTTATTCTATCCTACTGCACAAAGGATAATTAAGTAATACCATGCATCTTCTTCTCGCTGTCGAAGGACGGACTTTTGTTCCTTTTGTTTCAATTCAAAAAATCCACCACATTTTATGCTTTCGATTATCTTAAAGGATTACGTCTAACACTAAACAGAAAATAAATCTTAACTTGCAAAGCTTCCATTTTCACTCAAGTCTTCTTTTTGCGGAGTTCTATCCTCCAGCGATTTTATTATTTCCAAAATGCATTCCTTAAGGGATTTTATCGTTCCTTCTAGTGGTATTATAGTTTCCATCGGAATCATTCGTACGGTGTCCAATATATTTGTGCATTTGGCGGACCTGTCACATAATCAGGAAGATAAAAAAGAATTGTGCACGATGACTTCTAATGGTTAGCTGCAGATATCGGGAATAGTTTGCTTTTCGGTTTAATTCCTTTTTTTTTTCTGTACATTCTTCAGCTCGTTTATCCATCGTATAACATGAAAGAAAAGTGTAAGTTACGCGCGAGATAAATTTAAAACCGGGGAAAATAAATGACTCGAGGGCGAATACAACCAGCGCAAGGGAATAGCAACAACTAACTCTGGCACCCACTGAACGAATGGAGTCACTATGAAACGGAAGGATGTCATTTTATTGCTCTATAGAGGGATGTCCTGATGTACACTTAATCTTTTTTTTTGTTCTTCTTTCTCTAGTTTAATAGAGACATAGAAATATAAAATATTGGACATGACTAAATGAAGCAAGGAAAGTTCGGAATTGCAAAGAAAAAAAAAATGGGGAGACAAGGGATGCTGGAATGCTGGTTGAAAGAGAAATGCAAATCAAGCAATAATTAGAGAGTCTGTAGAGAACCCTATTTTATGAGTTGATGAAGGTAAGGCGGAGAAGGTTCAATGACTTGAAACGGGTTTCCTTTGCTTTTTTTTACCACTGGAAAATGTTTTCGACCTACCGTCGAAATAATTTAAAGTTAAATTGATACTTTCCACATTTTATTACTCAACATTCTAAGAGTGGCTGAATGGAGTTTTGTTACTGCGTCTTGCATTTAGTTCGGTACACGTGTTTAAGTGAGGCTACGAATAAGTAGGCTTACATATTTTTTTTAAAAATAGAAAAAATCGAACATTGTGCTGTTAAAACGTATCGCTTTAAAAAGACATAGACTCCGAAGCAGCATATGGTGGCAATTTTTCATTTAAATCAACAGGTAAAAAGTGGGCAGTTGAATTCGAACGTGGAAGAGAGATTATTGAAGACGACCCAGGATGTAGAAGACTATCAGTCTCAACTTAAGAGGAAAGTATCAAGAAGATAAGGGACAAAGTTGAGATCTTCAGCACCTCGTATGATCAGACCCAAAACATAATTCAAAACAAATTTGGGTTCTTTAACCTGCAATACTTTTAAAACCAATTCAGAGATTTGTACAGTAATCAAAAGAACGCAGAAGATCTGAATCACTAGCCCCGAAGAAAACTAAAGATCAATTTATCAGCGTATAAGGCAATGGTATCCGTATTGTGGGAGTCAAAGGGAATCATCAAAGTTGATTACCTCGTTAGGGGTCGAATAATCTACAACCATTACCACTGCGGTCTTTTGCGTTGGCTGTGAGAGGACATAAAAACAAATCATTGAATGCTGAGGTAAAAACCAGGACAGTTTACGTCATAAGCGAATATACGGCATGTTCAAATGAAGTGGTTTATGATTTCCTCCTAGTCCTCATCTCAGCAGGCGTTCTACGAAATTCCCAGAAACTTGGTTGACTTTGAGAAGGTTCCCTTTCATTGTATCAAGTCCTACACTTTTATAATTTAGAACTGACTAGGAGTATTGTAGTGGTATGTTTCAATTTCTGATTCGCATTGTTTACTGCGTTGATATAGAAACGATACATACTTAGCAATTGACAATGGTGCCTCAAAGTCGGCTTGGACAATATTTGGTGAATTTTGGACTTTCCTGGTCTAAAACGTGACCGATATGAACCAAGAATGTACATGTGTTGACAAAGGATTTAAAGCGCTCACACCATACAGTAGAAAAGATCTTTAACGGGAGGAGAAAAATACATCCATAATGGTGCAGGATTCTATTAATCGAACATATTTTGGTCCGGCTATATTCTGCAACTGTGTTGGAACATGCACACTATGAAAACATCTCCTGCTGCCTTAAAAAGATTGGTCGTCAGCTCTTGCAGCTTTGTTGGGTTGAGGTTCGGATATCGATATCCTATCTTCATCCAAGTATTGGTTATTAGTATTTAGGTTGTATGGTTCCGGCACTATACAGAAGAATTTTCTCAATTTCCTCAACTTCTATGGCAGGTTTGGAAAAACTTTTTATCTCATTTGTACTTGTTCGGTCTTCTTCGTCAGAAGATAGCTTCATTTGCCAGCATACTTTGCTTGACAACCACGATTAAATGCGAAATACGACGCGTATCGAAGTCAACTACAAAAATAGATAAGTCTCGAGTCAGCCATATCCGAAAGGTTTTCTCTTAGAAGGTTTCTCATGACATGTATTTTTCTCGGACCGTTAGAAAACATTTTGGTGTTTTCTGGGATTCTGTCTGAAACCAATTTTTTTTTTATTAATGAGAAAGAGATCTAAGATATTCAAGAATTGTAGTAACATCACATGTTCCGTATTACCCCAGCATCGATTGAAATCGCCACAAAACCAACATTTTACCCTATGATCATAAATTTTATGCACCCACTATCGATGACACTACAGCCAATTACTCTCCGATCCAATTGCTTGTTATCGTAAATTAACCTCGCATCTAAACAAACAACACAGTGAATGTATCCTTTGCTATTGCGTTGCAGTATTCAATCAAAGTGAAACGAAACAAAATGCTCTTTCAAAGTGAAACCCCTCTCATGCAACAAGGACACTACAAATTCTAGTTAATTAAAACATTTTGTCATGGTTAAAAGAAAAATAGAGTAAACCCCAATGTCCTTATTCTACGTTGAAAGTTTATTTAAGCAGATGCACACGTATCAATTACTCTCAGGAGCAAGAACGTTTGACAGGGCAAAACTAACAGTATACCTTCTTATATAAGACAACACAAGATAAATCACTAAGAATTGAGAGAACAACTGAGGGTGCATCGTATATCTATGTACATACATATATCCTATTCTCAAAGCAGCTAGCTTAAAAAAGGTATATCTTGATTTCCCTGAAGGTTGGTCTGGATTGGAAAGTTGAATTTTTACATTTTACCCCTCTAATTAAATAGGGAACATTGCAAAAAAAGGATAAAGAGTTCCTGCACAAAGACCTTTAAGGTTGAGTAGATGCAGCGTAAAGTGCGCGCGGGAGGGAGGGAGGGAGGGAGCATAAATTTAATTTTATGATCCAGTAAATATCTTTCGAGTTGTGAAAAAAAAGTTATATCCTCTGCTGTCGGAAGGACTCTCAGTTTTCCCTTGACAGTGCTATTGTTTTTCTTTAGAATTTTTCCCCAGCTAACGTCCTTTCATGAAATTAATTTACAATTAGAAAAATAAAAGTAGAACGGTGGACCTTCCTTCCTCTGTGCTGTTTGTGTTTTATATTTTCTGTATTTTTTCATGCAAATTTTCTAAACAGTTAATGCTTTCTTTTGTATTTATTCTTTATGTGTTGTGCTTTCATTGTGAAGGTCATTCGCTAAGTAATGTAATAAAATGTTTTTATTCCTTGCATTTATGGTGGTACTTAGTGGTTTTTGCAGTAAGTTTCGAATTAATTAACTGACATCGTTTTCTTACTACTTACATTTACTTCGTAAATTATTTGCAGTTTAATTTATTATACATTTTATCGAATACTTTCACGATGCTTCACTATTAAAATTCTTCCGCACTTGTAATAAAGATTAATCATCTGCTGGTTTAGTTTTGAAATTGGTATTCCAAATACACAGTCCAACATTTTTAATCAGGAGACTACAACTTCCGATTATTTATGGGAAATAATTTCTTTGAAATCATTGCTCCGGCTAACAGCCATCCTGATCACCCAATTTCGCAGTACTCTGTCGAATAATTGTGGCTTTAACTCGCGAATAGCTCAATAGATGTTTTCCTTAAATGCGTCAAATGTTTGCGGAGTTGGAGTAACAAAAATCCGAAACAGTATCTCATAAAAAAAAGGCCGAACGTCATCAAATCTCAGTTTCGCAATGGTCAAGGCATATCTCTAAAATGGCTAATAAAGTGCTTACTGAACTTAGTGCGCAAAAACCGATTGTTTGAAGGCTGGTGTGGCACGCTGCTCCATCCTTGTGGAACCAAGGCCAGTCCAAGTCTAAATCGCAATGCCTCTGTGTTGCCAACCACGCTTTTCACCACCCCACAGTTCATACCAAATACTAAAGTCATTCCTTGTATTGGTTTCCCTACGACTACGTTTGAACTTCGGAGTGACATTTTTCAGATAAATATAAATTCATCGAAGTCTCTTCGACTTCCCGAATATATCAATGTCTTCCAGGCGGAGCTGTACCCGGCCATTACATTGCTATCTTTGCTGACAGCCAAGCCGTAATCAGAGCCATTAGTTCGACCACCACATTCTCCAAATTGGTAGAGCAATGCCAGAATGAGCTCAACCAATTGTGTTACGAATCAAGAATTACTCCTATCTGGGTCCCAATTTTGAGAAAAACGATGGCAGACGAGTTTGCCGGGAGAAGTCCAGTCCTTAACGGAAAGAAACAATATTCTGTCGATAGTCGTTGAGGGCAATCACTATTCTAACTTCACTTCACTTTGAGTCGCAGTTGCAAAGATAATAACGATAGAGAATATCTTTGTAGATATTTGGTCCTAGCGAGAACCAGACAACGCGAGCTAGGTAAAGCCTTTCTCAACGACCTCAAATAGATATCTGACAAAAGAATCGGAAAACTCACTGCGTTTGAATATATCTTTCTTTCAACAAAAAAAAAGTACATAAGTTGTGATTTCACAACGACGCATCATAGAGCTACTTGGATTTTCTCTCTCCTTTTTAAAAAAAGGACCTGCCACTTCTACTTACCTTCGTGTTTTCCTAGGCGTAGATTTTCTGAACCCAAATCCTACAGTTTTGCTAGTTGCTATTGCCTCCAAGATTAAAATGAACGTCATTTTGCTCCTTGAATTATTTGGACCTTACAAGCAAGAAGTGCGCATAGCTTTTGTTACCCAAAGGCTTGTCTGTTTCGCTAGCTTTTTTTATGTAAAGTTATTCTATATAAATTTCGTACAGACAACAGACACGTTGGAAATAATTTTTCAACATTTTTCAGTGTTTTTCAAGGTTAAGATGATACATTCTTTACCGTGGAAGCTTGACACTACCTACATATCTGTTAATATTCCAAGATTGTTAGTGTTGCCAGCATCGAAATAACATGCATTTCGCAAAGGAATTGCCACTGTTCACATAATACACCACGGCGTATGTGGAACTTTATTTTCCGTTTTTTCTCACATTTTCCTCACACATCAGAATCCTTTTCCCATCACCTCCTTCTCTTTTATTTGAAATTCAGCTTTTTTATTCGCCATTCCTTCAAATTGGGGGCGGGGAGATGTTTATATGGTCAAGGGTGCATTGGTAGTGATTGCACTGACTGCATTTAAAATCAATTATCCAGAAATACACAACGAAGCTGTGGGATATCACAAGAACGAGGTCAACGAGAAAATAAATTACTTCCGATTTATTTTATCGGGGAAAAGCAATGGAGTCTGAAAGAGTTCTCTATCAGGTCGGTAGTGGGTTATATTAACGCAGAAAGTCACAATTTAATTCAAATTGACCATCGACTGATTAATTAATTGGACTGTTGTACTTGAGATGAACAGAACATGCTTGTGCTTGATTTAATTTTTTTGTTTTGTTAAGCAGTAAGGTGGCCGCCGTGGGTCTGTGATTACTTCGTTGGACTACGGAAAATTCGGGGTGTTACGATATCACTAGATATGTATGTATAGGTAAATATATAAAACAAAACATAGTCATAAGAGTGAAATTTATAAACGTGGAACAAAATATACGACCTTTCAAACCTTTCAAACAAAATAAAGTGGAGTTTAACCTCTCAGACCATGCGAAGTATCTAGATACAGGAAAAGTTCTGAACACAAAACTGAATAGTAAATAAATATAAATGCATAATTATATAGAAAAGGTTTACGAAAGCCTTAGTTAACCAAGCATTTACCGAATCTATGCTCAAATAGTAGATATGTATAGCTTATTCAAAAAGTCACAGGTGTCTCTCTCACACCTCTGTTTACTTGAACCTCCGGTGCGTGGTACCTTGACTAAAGATTAGGTTCCAATCCCTTTGAAAGATATTGGCGGCAGCTAATGACAGACGGGAAGCAGTTGTTTACACTAGGGCACCTTTTCTTAGATCCAAGTTGAGTTCTAGTTGAGTCAAAGTAAAGACCTAAGTAAACACCTAATCGGTATGTATATCCATGCTGGCTAACTCTTGCTCTTTTAAACAAATTTTTATTGACATCGTTGTATAATTGTTGCGCAATAGTGCAATAAAGCTTTGGATCTCCACCTTAAGTTAAAGAATTATTTTTGGTTTATTGGCAAATCTCTCAAGAGATTGCTAAGCAACTCTCAGAGGTTATTTTCACTGAACCTGCGTGGGGTTTTCAGCCTATTCGTTCAGGGCCTCCATTGACGATTGGGTTTCTCACGAACACAATTATGTGTGGCAGGACTCTCCGGAAAGTATCGGACTAAACGAATGCCTCCGAACTTTTGAAAGAAATCAGCAGCATTCTTGTTGTCTCTTAGCAGAAAAGGCTGTAGACGACTTATTGACGTTCTCGCGGGACATTTTCCTTTTTCTAATCATCTCAGTGTGCTGGGTTTAAGGGACACCACTGTCTACGATGCTTGTAGAGAGGGCGTCGAAACTTCGGATCACTTCCTTTGTTATTCTCTTGCCTTTGCTCCGATCAGGGGGCAGATCTTCGGTGCTGATGTGGTGAGTGCTGATACTGTAAGCTCTTCATCACTCAAGTGTCTTATCAGCTTTCTCCGAAAGTCAAAAAAAGTGTATCAAAATAGGTAATGCGAGGTCGTACTTTCTATTAGTTCAATGGACCACTTGTGTATGAGTGCTCCAGTAGAGTGTTTCCTAACACAAAAAAAAAACCAATTGTTCCACTCGTGACAGATTACGCTATCCTGCTAGAACCGCATGTCTTCAAGATCAAAAGCAATCAATAGTGGTCATCGTTCTGTAACGCAAACACAAAACCTTATTTGCCCCTCACTAAAACTGATTTTCTTATCAAAATTTTTGTCCTCTAGCTCGTGTACCTTCGATCAAAATAATAAATTTTCTTCGCTTACAATGGGCTTCTTGTTTGAGTTATTCTGTGAGTTGGATAAGTTGGATAAATGCCGATCTATCGTGAGAATTCGTGTAATGTGCCTAAGTCTTCTAAACTATGACGAATTGATGTTTCTAGGATTTCAGTAACACTTTCCCTCACTGTGGCTATATTTTCGAATAAACGTCCATGAGTGACTTAGTGTTCACTTTCGAACGAGTTTCTTTAAATTATTTCGACCTGAAATCCCACGGAGTTTACTTTTCACCATATTTTTCATATTTTCCTAATAAGTTCAAACAATAAGAATGTGTTGTATGAAATTTTTAGGGTTTCCAAGCTTACAGAAAAAATAGAGCAACATTTAAATCTTATTGGGGCACCCTTTACTTATCCTCGTTCCTGGCTCACCTTTCAGTTTATTGCTAGAGATTTGTTTTTAACTGAATGTCCTTTGCTGCATCATTCACTTTAAGTGTCATACCAAAGAATATTCCCCTAATCCTAATCAATGACTTAAAACTTATGAGCATGCAACAATCGCAACGACCATGCAAATGCAATTGCACTCAGTTTAATGTAACAGAAAATCCTTGCTTTTACCTTTACTCCCACAGTTGAGCTCAGGATAAACCAAGGACATTACTCTGAAAAATCATTACAAAGAACTATTCCACTTGAGTATTGTTTGCATTTGTTTCCCCCAAACACACTAAATGCGCACACGGATTCTTTGAACAGAACTTGTGCTTCTTATTGCACATAAAGTGCATTTGTGCCCCTCATATTCTTCAAAGTCAATTCGAATTTTGATAGGGGATCACGTCTTTTTCTCTGCTTTCTATTCTCCCTTTTTCGTGTGATGATTGAACATAAAAATTTAAACCAAGAAAAAAAAATCTTAAAAAAGTGCTATTTGTACATTTCCCAGATCTCTTGTAAGTGGGAATGGAAATGAAAGCCATTTGCAGAATCCATTCAAGTGTGAGAGATCCTTTTGATATGCTGCATGAAATTGTATTCTGAATGCAATACAATGGTACTGGCAGATAAGCAATGGCATATCTTCAGAAAGAACATTCAGATGCACAACGGACAATGGGTGCACTGCACATGGATATGCAAACAACAATGTTGCCACCAGAGCAACAGAAACTGGAACAACCAGAGTGGGATAAATTCAGCAAGCATATATGCTTTCGTTTTATCAGTAAAGTCCTTGACCTACCCCATCCCAGTTTCACTAGTGTCCATCATCCTCAATTGATTGGTTTATGGTGGGAGTACGTGGTATCACATTTACGAAAACCAAGCGTATCCGAACGACCCTTCGTGCAAAGTAATCCGTGAAAATATGATGACTTCATTGAATCCACATATAGCAGTATAGAAGGGATATACTTGATCTAGGGACAATGAAAATGGGACCCATGAATAAGCATAAAATTCGCATCCTTCGCATCCCACACATACAAGCAAATTGACCATTGGGTATCTCCGCGTTTTCTTCCAACTTTGAATGAAAGGGTTACGCGTAACTTCGATATCGATATCATTAAATGTGTCCATCAATATTTATTGCCAGGACATGATTTTGCGATATTTTCGATCATAAATGATACAAAACAATTGAACCAAGGTTTAGCTTTATGATTTCGTTTTTCGAAATGTGGATTCCTCCTTTTTCGAGTATTAAGCTTTAGCTTTAAAACGTCTTAGTAACGAGGGCTAAAAAAACATTTTTAGATACTCACGCAAACTTGTGAATCACAGATCAGCCAACAGCCATAAACGTACTCTCACAATGCCGTCGAATTTTCAGACGAGTTTGTGAACTTAGTCCCGGATTGATATGCTGCATATGCACATGCATATACATACATACATCCAAAAACTCTTGTATTTGAGCAATATAGAGCTGAAGAAATGCTCTGCCTTCTCCTTTAAAGAAAGCGGAGTCAGAAATCGTCAACAGCGCATACATAAGTTAAATGTTATCTACACTATACATCTGTTCAGAAAGCCTACCTTTGCTATTTCAATGACTTCTAAAATCGTGGATAAGGCTACCGTTGAACTGGACCAGCTATTGCAATGTAAAATTGTGACTCTGACTTAGCAGGTATTCACCTAGGTATTCAGGGCAATGAAAGAGCAGACACGCTTACCAAGAAGGATCAGCAGCAGACTTTGTTGGTCTACAACTTTTACGTCTTCAGCACTTCGGATATTGATATTGGTTTCCATAGACTCTGATAAACGGACCAAAAGAAAGCACGGCTAGATATCTATGCGGACGCGCATATTTAAAACTTGGTATAAGAAACTTGGGTCTATGTGAATGATGTCATTAGGCAGACTGAACCGCTTTACATGTTATCTGCGAATTTCTGGACTGGCAAGCTCAGAGCCATTGGCTATGTGTACAATTGTTATCATTCGCTCGGTCTGTTTTAGATTTCTAAGTTCCTGAAGCAAATCATGTGCAACAGATTGGTGCAAACGCAAGAGAATTGTCAGAACACAAATTCGATTGCTGAAGGTCATGTTCTATACAAGTTGTAGGCCAGACGGTACAAAAGTCATAGAAGTCGGAAGTGGGAGCGACAGCGGTGGTGAAAAACACCGATAAGATGTTGTATAAAGATATCTGTAGTAAAGGATATCCCGTCAACAACAAAGTGTGCTACAGACAGCAGATAATAACAGCACCAGAAATCCCAGAACTTGTATTCTAGCTAAGAAACATTTTTATGCACCAATCTTAGCTCTCTCCCTCTCTCCTTATCAACTCAGAAAAGGCAACCTTCTGGTGAACTATGATGCCAATGCCAAACATATAATATTGGGCTGCACAGAAACTAATGAACGAGGTGCGTTAGTTTTTGATTTCATGATTGCAAATAACCTGTTTTTGCAATGGGAGCAACGAAGGTTGATGCTTCGTGTCTCCGAACACTGAAAACTTCAAAGGATAGGAAGCGGTTACTGTAATTAGTTTAGTAATCAATGCAACCATGAGGATAACAGATGATTAAGCCATGCCATCACAACAGGTCAAATCGAAGACGGATGTCATGGTCGAAACTTTCGAAAACGAAATGTGGCAAACATTCGGTAGTAATAGCTTTAGTGAGAAAGCTTCTCACTGGAGAAGCACTGGAGTTTTGATGATTTGCGCGACGGCTGTCCTATGACGCCTGTCTAGAGGATATGCCATCCGATGTAATGACACCAGAATTACGACTGCAAATCTGAGGTCGACTTCCCTCATGTTCAGGACTCGCTTTGCCCAGAGTCTGAACCAGGAAAGGAATGTAGTCGAATTTTTACAGACGGCTCCAAAATTGGACAAGGGTCCGACGCTGGTGTTTTCGTGGAATGCGACAACATTCGGCTTCATTACTCATTGGGAAGGCATGCATCTATCTTTCAGGCAGAGGTGTATGCCATCCTAATGGCTGCGGACTATATTGTGAGAAACAAGCGAAATATCTGCAGATGTTACGATAGCCAGGCTGCCCTTAATGCACTACTAAACCCTTTAACTTTCTCCAAAAGAGTTCGCGAATGCAAAAGCTCCTTGAATTCGGTCGGAAGACTCATGAACTCATTGAACATCGCCTGGGTCCTAGGACACAACGGGATAGCAGGGAAAGAGATCTCCTACGAGTTTGCTAGACAAGGTGCAGAAGAGGTTTTCTCAGGACCGGAACTCACGTTGAATTTGTCAGCGTCCTTGGTCAGGGCTTCCATTGACGATTGGGTTTTTAATTAGCACAATCGAAGGTGGCATAGCTCTCCAGTATGTATGCAGACTAAACGAATGGTCCCTGACGCTTGTAGTTTTTTCGGTTTTTCTTGCTATCCCTTTGCAGGAAGGACTGTAGACAACTTACTGGCGTTCTTACGGGCCACTACACCTTTGCCAAGCACCTTTGTGTGCTAGGTTTAAGTGAAACCTCCATCTGTGATGCCTGTGGAGAAGGCGACGACACGGCGGAACATTTCCTATGTGATTGTCCTGCCTTTGCTCGGATCAGGTGGCGGATTTTCGGTGCTGATGTGGCGAGTGCTGATGATTTAAGCTTCTCATCACTGAAGCTCCTTCTGGAAGGAGCTTCCCTTTCTACGAAAGCCGAAAAGTAAAATGGACCAGACCGACAAAAAAAAGCTTCTCAATTTAAGAACAAAAAAACCTTTCGGATATTGCTCTAAATTGTAAATGCCTTCCATTTATACGAATAAATATAACACGCACAACACGAATGGTCTCGAGGTGCAAATCCCTGGACCACATACGATGAGCCAAATATTTGTGTATTTTTTTTTTATAAAGTCTGATTTAATTACAAATTCTGTCAGCCGCACAGTGATTCTCCGAAAATATACAAGCGAACCATCAGAAGAATCAAGCTTTGTTAGAATACTGTCAATCTATGGAAACTCTTTAAGAATTCGCCAGGGAAAGTAAAATTTCACCCAAAGGACATGCGAATGCGACTTTTTTGAAAGCAGTAGATGAAGTATAGGCAGATTTTACCGCAGACTTCCTGGAGCTTCTAATGAGCTTCTAAGGAAGACTCACCCGCGTAGGTCACGGAATAGTAGCTCTGTGACCTAAAAGATGTAAGTTCAAACCCCGTCAGGGGAACAGCAATCGCAGTCACCAAGCACAACAGAGAAAAGAGTAAAATCTGAGTTTCGCTAACTACTACACCAAGAAGCTTTTAAAAATATTCCAGAATTCCCCACTGAATTAGTTTTAGAGGGGTACATTAATGCTGAAACAATATAGAACTAGCCAACAAAAAATGGAGAAAATCCTCAGAGTAACGTTATCTCCCTTCTATTATGGCAAATGATCATGAACAAAATCTTGGTTCGACTAGACTAGGCCGATGACATCGTAATATTAGTGTCAGGAAAGTTTTCTCAATTCATGGTGAACTTTTTGTTACTAAGATCAATGTGCGATGCTTCATGTCGAGGATCAAACAACGTGAACCTATTTTCGTTGACCTCAAAGAGATATTTGAATTCGAGTACGCATCTTTTTTTATGTATATTTTAGCAAAATTAATCTTTAAGTCATGGATTCCAGATAAAGGCTGACATTCAATTGATTGAGCTAAAGATTTAAAGTTAAAAGGTCAGACAGTGTATTTCTAAATGCAGAAATTGAAAGCCAGCACGAAAGCACTATACTACGAGTATTTGAAAAATACCACACTTATCCATTCGTGTTTTCTTGGCAAATTCCAACACGACCAACACAAATGCCATTGAAGTTATCAATGCCATTAACCAACAGTCAACTCTAACTCCTCAATAAAGAAAAACTATTTTTATTCCTTAAATGTCACCTTGCCACCATTGCATTTCTGGTGAGTACATACCCTTATCCATGAGGGCTCCCCGTGGAGTTTCCTCCTTGAATGAAGGGTATTTTCATTCCTTTCATGGTTACTCAGTGATGGTATTCTTAAATAATAAATTGACACTGCTAACTAAATCTCCTTGCATTCACCCACTTAAAGGACATTCGATACCTCGTTCGACATTGTCTCGAAATGTGTCATAATAACGGGGGGCGGTGGTGGCAGGCACCAGTGAATGCTTTTAATTTATCACATTTTCTGATTCAATTCGATTCAAGGAATTTCTTTCTTTTATCCTGCTTTTGGGGGGACGAAAACTAAAGGGGACCTTTCGAATACGATGCATAAATCAAGTTAACTTATGTTGTGCATTGTGGGAAACTTATCCTCAAGGAGGAGTTATCCTTGATACGTTCGGTTGTGGGCGGGTCACTTTCAAACACTCGCTCATTTAATGGAAACTCATAGAGGTCATGTTTATGATTCCTTTTTTCTTGTTCGTGTCTCTTTTCCTTCTTTGTTCCGCTTGACTTTAACTAAGGGTCCGTCTTCTTCTCATTCCTTCAACGAAAGTTATTCGCTTTTACTTCTTAGAATGATCTGGAGCAACAGCTGCCGGTGAATGTTCAAACTTTTGAATTAATTTTCATAAAATCAAATATTAAATACACGAATAGTGTTGAGATTGTGTGTCCTATAAGGACACCCGACTACAGACGGTGCATCAAAATTTAATGTGCATTCATTTTGCATAAGACTTTGAAAAGTGATTTTACTAAAAAGAGGGTGAAAGTGAAGTAAATTCTGAAAATTACGAATTGAATTGAAGAAACGTACTTATCGGAGAAGGAGAGCACTGCAGTTTCTACAGAATGAAGACATTAAAAGTACACTCTAATTTAGTTAATTAAGGAACCTGTCGTAAAAGTTATGTGCGCTATTTAACTCTTGCTGATGGCGTATCTTCCTTGTCAACCATGCACTAATATAATAAGATGAAATGCCATTCTTGGTACTATATCTAATCGAATGTCATTCACGGAGCGAAGCAGTAAAACTTGTAATTTAACAACGGGAAGGTCAGTTGGATGGATTCCAAAACTTGTTCAAATGAAGAGTGGCTTTGGTTTTTTCATAAGCAGGAACATTATTTCGATTTTGATGTACTTTTCTTATACCTAGTGTATTCATGTGCATGAAAATGTGACCCATCCACTGTCCACAACTAAAATTTAGGTTGAATGTCCTTTAACTAAAAAGCCCTTAATTAACGAACTTCATGTCAATGTCACTCTTTTATATTTATAGATCTCTGTTAACGAGTGTGACTAGATAAAATTTACTAGGTCCCCAAATAAAATAAATATCCCGAGTGTCACGTGGATATATTAATGAAAACACACTCGAGCCATCATTGACAGTGGTAGGAAATATATCGCATAGAACTTGTACCTAACGCTTACTATTGCGTGTCCTCGATATAGTAATCATCCACTAATGGCCAGGACGTACAGTGGTCACACATCTAAGACCAGTTCATTGTCCAGTTAATCCAAAAAATAAACAAAGGGAGGAAACTAAATTTCCTGTTTCCTATTATATATTGTGCATATAGACTAATAAAAGGTTATTCACATCCACAACATTCTATTTTATCCTCCTATATGTATGTATCCTTGTCGATGTAATTCGAGATGACTCACTAATTGCTTCCCTTTTGAATACCCACAGCGTATCCAATGGAAACAATAAAAGGAAAATCAGTTGACCTCTTTTTTTCGCGTCCCCAATCGTCTGTAATGAAAGATATCCAATTTGTATGTGCTGAAAACTTTTCCACAACTATACCGTATAACGACAGAGATAGTCATCTCAGTTTCTCGGTTAAATTTAAACAAAAAAGTCCACTTTGTTGCAAATTTTACCCCATTAAGCTGAATGACGGTTATAGAGTGAGTAATACAAACATTTGTTGCTGCATAACAAAAGGAATTTATTCTACCGTCAAATAATTAAGTGAACTACATCACCCCAAACTTTGAATAGTGGAATAGTTTACAAATTGGAAGGGTGGTTGAAAGTTACTGAAAGATTTGAGTAGACGGGGAAGTAACAAATGGGCTAGAATATCTTAGGCTGAATTATAGAGTACCCCAATCCATTTATATCTTAAAATTAGAATTGAATCACACTCACTCCTATTCTTATTAAAGAGTGTGAGTATAGATCGGTTTCCAAGTGGTGCATCTTGGGTAACGCTAAATGATCTAACTCATTCTCCTGGCAAAGGAAGTCCTACATGGGCTGTCGGTACAACTAAGCGTACTAATTAACACTTCTAAGAGCTTCTTGACAAATATATATTTAATCATCCAGCGGTGCACAACGCAGATTTTAATAATCGTAACATTTTCTACAGATATGCAACAACTGGGTCAAAATCGTTTTAAACTAACCGTCTGGGCTGAAGTAAATCGTCTCCATCTTATCTTTGGCACAAAAAATGCATTGCATTCCAGATGCTAAAAGACTTCAACCCTACCCTCGTAAACACTGTAAGCTAACTCCAGTGTAATCTCGAACTTCCCGCAGACCCAACACGGATTGAAATCGGCACTCAAACACTTATCATTGAGTGCGAACAAAATTAAATTTTATGGAAACTATATATTCCTTAAATCAGTGACGACTGCCACGATCGAATTTTCAGAACCTCCCAGTAACGATGCGAAACCAATCTTCTCAAAGGGAAGTCTGGCAGGACCACCCAGATAGATGGAATATTTCCAGTGTTCCTATTGAACAGCGGCACGAATTTTAAGTACATTTCTATTCAGATATCCCTAAAAAAGGGTATTGTACCCAAGAGATCCAAAGTACTCGTCGCGTCGTCTTAAAACATGTAAAGCCGAATCACAATCTAAAAAGCTGCCGCTAAATCGCACGAATTAATTAATATTGTTTATAAACTTTCTGAAAGTATTTTACACAAGCAAACTGGATCAGTTATCTCTTCAGTTATGCGTATCGAGCTGGACTGGGATGATAAAGTTCTTATAAAGGGTCACCTTATCTTTTTAAGAGAGGGCTTTGCTATTTGTTTACCCCTTGGTAAAACTTTCGAACTTTGTTCCTGTAGTAACATCTCTCTATTTTTCGATCGCGCGCCTCTCTTGCTTCCTCTTTTTCCTTGCGGTGGCCGAGTGAAACCCGGGACATCAGAGCCGGCAATGTTGCAACTGTTCTTTAATATTTGATGCTGTCGGCATACGACCTCTTAAGACATTAGGGGAGATACTGGCCCGGAAAAGGCTTTGGGGATTGTAGCTGCCCGACGTCGAATTTCCTCATAATATTTCATTGTCTTGGCGGTGTTCGTAATGTCCGGACATTGACTACAACAAGGTAGTAGTCCGAGTCAATGTTAGCCCCTCGGAAACTTCAAACATCCATAATACTGAAAGAGTGCATTGCGTCGATGGCGAATGGATCAATCTGATTGACGGTTGATTGATCTGGAGATCTCCATGTTCGTTTGTGAACATCGAGATGCGGGAGTCACGTACTATCTATGAAAACATTCAGCCCCGCAGCGTGAATCCATTATCGGATGTGTAGACTGTACCTACAGATAATACCACATATTAAAATGACTGCAATACGCCGGTATTCCTCGTGCATCCGGATGGAGTCTGGTGCTAACACCAAACGCACACAGGGACCTAATTTCCTGACATACATACACCTGACGACCAATCGACGTTTTAGAAGTTGTCTCTTGGGCGGTCCAAACAGTCAAAAAGTCTACTTGGGGATGGCACGACATCACAAACATCCCTTTAATTTTTTATTTTTTTTTTCCTGGAGCGAAACGAAAGTTGTTCAATGGCAGGAAAGTCATAGCACGTTGCTTACCAAAGAAGCATGGAGTCGGATCAGTTAAAGCTACTTAAAGCTCATATTGTAGCAACCTAGCTTTTTAAAAGCGCATGAAGATGAGATAAGTGCAGCATAGTGCACAACGTGCCAAATGTAAATACCTAAACCGGTGCAACGCAACGTTTACAGAATCACCAAAGCGCTGACAAGTGGTTATCTGTGCTAACATCCAGCGAAAGCTTTAAATGGTTCTCTACTTGTTTCGCAGGGCTAGTTCGAAAGATGAAGGGACCATTTTGCTATGGTTTTAAACCGTATATTCGTCAACTGTGAGAATTACCCGAAGTAACATTTCAACAACCATGATTAAAGCCCTGAAGAAAAACATGGCGGAAGTACTTAATGGTAGTTCCTGTGGAGCTTCTGCGAACAACGCCAACAGCATGATGGGTACAAGTGTCACGTTCAGTATAGAGAAAAACTGTCCCGTGAATTCGAGATCCAAAGTGAGATCCGACAAGGTTGCATTATTTCGCCGATATTATTTGCTTTATCAATGGAAAACAGAATTTCATAGACTCTTACATATCAACTCAATCATCTCGACGTTGAAGACGTATCCTTTCACACAGAATTATCGAACTTTACCAAATGACAGTAAGTCATTGGAGAGAGAAAGACAAGCCGTGGGGTTGAAGAAAGGCAATCAAATCAACAGTTAAGAACTAAAATATTGAAGAAAAAATAAAGTTAAAAGAAACCTAAAACCTTTTCTATCATTGTAAAAAATCGGGAATTTCACCGTAGTCAGTATAGTGGGCGTACACGATGATAGTAAGACCAATGATCACCATATGCCTCACCAAAGTTGCAAAAATCGTCACAAAACACCGTAATGAGGCTCATGGATAGGATACACCATTTGACTTGTATGTGAATTACAAGTGCGGTAAAAACTACACTAATATGTCTAAAGGAAGCGTGGCTAAACTAATAATAACTTAATAACTTTTCCATCGATGGGTACATGATAGTTTACTGCATAGGTTCAGTGCTATGTAATTTAATTCTTTAATCTTCCCATGTTAGAAGCTATAAGTATCAAAACAAAGCTGATAGGATTGACAAAGCAGTCAAAAGCTTGACCGTCCTTGAGACGGTATTCTCTTATGCAGGCTTCTACCATTTTTTTTCTTCTCTTTTTTTATTATGTATTTTCAATTTAATGAAATGGGTAAAGTACTTCATTATGTATGTAATGTACATATGTATGTATTTCTAGGATCATGCATACACAAATGTGCGTTACAATCAGCTGAATAGCTGTAAATATAATCGTTTCCTAAGCATAACCCGCAATCTAAAAAAGTTTACATAAAAAGCACAAAATATCTAAGCACTTTGGTCAGGCAGAGGTGCATCATTTGTATTGAACACACTATGACCTTGGAAGAGGTCACATGACCTGGATTGTACGGACAGAAAAAAAAATATCTTTCTTTCTATAAGAAAAGAGGGATAGAAGGAAAATGCAACTTCAAAGATTATCTTGAAGTTACCTCATACTGTGCTGAGTGTGCCACCAACCAAGGGCGGATATTTCCTCCTTGCTCCTCCGTTTAAACTAAAAATGAAAACAAAAAAAACATCCTTGATAGAAAAAGTAGGAAAAATCCTTTATATCCCTTTCTTCTTACAAAAATTCGCTCTCTAGCTGAGTCAGAAATAGGAGAATGTTGTATTTTTATTTTCACCTAAACCAACCCACTTTGTGCTATTTTCTTGTACATATATATTTCTGTTGCTGGTACTATTTAAAGGACTCTACTTATCAACTCCAGGGGGGAGAGAAAGCACCGATGACGACTTCATTATGTTGAGGGAGTTGAACGTCTCACATTGTGTAAATTTATTTTGGACGCTGTCTGTGAGTCAGAATATACATATGTTCATGAGATAGAGACAGTCTAAATAAATAATTGTATACTAGACTGAATGAACGTAGCATAGAAGCAGCCTAGTCCTAATTTTAATGCTAAGACATTTGTCTGACAGTAAAAATGGCAGTACCATCAGCAAAATTAATTAAATGGCATTTAATACGCGTGCTTTCGGAAGAAGAAACGGCAGATTCCGTGGGACCTGTTCCAACATCTTGCTGTATTACTGGGACTGATTTAGCTGAGATTTATGATGCCGTTTATACACTCATGCAATCGAATATACTTGAAGGTTTAGCTTAATAAGCGCTTACGTCTCCGACTAACAATGGCTAGTACTCTACAATAGAACACAGGACGACCTCTTCTTGTAGCACGTTCATGGTAAATATGGTTACATGTTTCCATCTACACAAAAATCAAGCTGATGGGTCTACAATTATTGAGAGCAATGTGTGTCTCATTATTTTCTTGCACAACGCTTGTCATTTTATTACTCCATTACCCAAATTGATCATAGCAACGAATGCGTAATCGTACGTAATCAGTGTCTTTGTTTGTTTCATGACCAAGGACATACAAATCACAAAACACACATTAAACAAAAAAATATAAAAAAAACATGTCGGGACACATAAAAGAAACACTTTTACTTGCTTCTTGTCTCGACAGCGTGTAGGCAGTAAGGATGATATATAAAATAAAGCACAACGAAAACAAAAAAAAAACGCAAAATAAAATCCTCGAGAAAATGCTCGTCTGCGTCTGTTGATCTCATTGTTGTTTTATATCATTTTTAATCTGTGTGCGAGATTTGGTAGGATACACATAAGACCACAATTTTAATACTAAATTACAAGGATTCCTTGAGCAGACAAAATCATTGAATTTAATTATGTAGTTTGGTGCTACGAGTCAGACATATGACAATACGCACGTGTTGAATTCTTTCAGCTTAATCTAGAGGACACAACTCCTCTTCTCCTATAAGAGTTTAATATTCGAGATTTTTATTACGAGGGTGGATTGAAAAGTTTCCGGCATACCACAAAAATAGTTTTAATTTTACATTCGTTCTTCTCCCTCTCTTATTTCCTAATATTCTAAGATGACTCAGGTAAGTTTCATTCCTGTATTGCAATTAGTACAGTTTGTAAACTTGCTTAGCAGATGCTAAACAATATAGAGAAAAACAAACGTCGTGTTCTTATAAATGCTCCAAAGCAGATCCATGAAGATATAGTAGAAACTTGAGCAGAAACTGCCTTCTTCAAAACGACAGTTAAAAAGTGAGCACACGAATTTAAACTTGGATGCGATGTCGTTGAAGACGACCCACGCTATCTTAACCCTCTCGTCTTTTGTGTTGTAAAGGTAAAACTTTTTTTTTTCTTTTTGTTGTTACTGAGGCTTCTACTAACAGCATCAAAAAAAAATTTTTGTTTAATATTGGTTCTAAAGTGGTTTTTGGGAACGATGCCATATGGCAGGAAAATGATGTCAAATTGAAAAGACTCAACGTATAGGCTTATTTTTTTTTGCAGAGCTTCCTTGAACGGCAACTAAAAGCACACTAACTGTTGGCCACCAATTTTTGTTTGCCTAAAATGCTTGAACAGATACCTCAGGAAATTGAAAGTAAAACGAAAACCAAAAAATATGCTCACAGAGAGAAAACTAGCGTTAAAGTATTATTATTAAATACCGAAAGGGTTAACTAAAGAAAAACGTTTTGTTTTGTATGATAAAAGTATGGATCTCTGTAAGCTGGGTTCCGATCCTGATTTGGCTGTGTGTAACTGTTATCTGCTTCCCAACATAAAAAAAATTCAGGACAACGGCGAACGAAGAGGTCGAAGGTCTCGTAAGGTTCTTTCGAAGCACTGAGGAAACTACCAGATGAAAAAAGTGAATTCAACTTTAAGGAGAATACAATAAAAAATAAAATTAATTTGTTAACTTTCGGGTGCATTTTCTTGGCCAAGTCCAGAACTTTTCAATGCACCTATTATTTCAGAAATGTTGGGCGCTAGAGTAAAGAGATATCCTACTAACACTGCGAACAAAAAAAATTGTATGCTTACAACGCGTTAGATTCCCAATTACAGGATATCCAGACCACGCAGGATCATTCTGGTTGTTAGTTTATTTTCATTTTTTTATTATTATTTTTTTTTCATGATTGGAAAGACAGTTGCAAAATAAGTGCTGCAGTTATTTGGACTTCCAGACAAACAACTTACGAGTATATTCGAGACGCTTTTCTTAAGATGGAAATTAAGAAAGCAATGAAACATTTGGTCTGAGAAAGAGTATATTTCGTTAAGCAAGTTGGTCAAGTTACCTTTGAAACTCTTATGTCCAGGTACACAGAAGAGGAGACTTTGCTAAAGGCAGCAAACTTCTTCAAAGAGTTTAGATAAATAAAGAGCAAAGTGGAATCAAAATAATAATCATGCATTGTTTGGTTGAATTGTTTTTACCTCTGAGTGAAAAGCACCGGTCAATCGTCCGAGCCCTAAGTCTTAAATCGAAGATGTAACTGTACAAGCTGAAGCGTTCAATATTTGTCAAATGTTGCCTTTTTGAAAAGAGAACACATTTTGATTATTTGTGGAAAACAATTCAAATCACTACTGTGCAAGGCTCGACAATCCAACGCCTTCTAATAGTTCAACATAAATAAAAAGCACAACGGCTTCAAATCACAGTTGTGCGGTGGCCAAAGTACGTTTCCAAAATGGCTGATAACACAGTAACCGAAGTCAGTGTGCAAGTGATCGTTTGTTTGAAGGTTTGATGGTGTGGCAAGTTTCGCCATCCTGCCAGTAAACCAAAATGCGGCCACAGAAAATCAGTTAACATGTCTCTGTAGCCAATGTAAGATATCCTATGGAGCAATAGCATGGGCAAAGCGGACCAGTCTAGCCAAAGCGAGGGCGACATTCAACAAAGTGCAAAGACTGTCATTTCTCTGTAATACGGGGGCTATGAGGACGTGCCTAACCGCAGCCATGGAGGTGCTCCTATACCTGATCCCCTGCACATAGTGGTTGAAGATAATGCAAATAAAACGACTTTAAGGACGACAAAAGAAGGAAAAGGTGCACCAGATTGAAGTAATTTCATGCGCTTTTCAAAAAACTCCCTCTTCCAGCAATCCAGCTATCCATAGGGACGATAGTATTAAAAAGTTAAATTTTGAAAAGAATTTCCTAACGAAGCTCAGCAACAAAAATAAATGGAGGAACGAATCTGCAAATGACATACAGACACACGATAAAGTGGTACACAGACGTGTGGCGACTGGAATGAAATACTCCGAACCCATGGGCAAAAGTGCTAGCATTTGCGAAAAAATATAGCAAACATAACGCGAATGGTCGAGAGAAGCTATGCTTTCGACCACATACGGTCTACTTCGCCAAACATTTGTATTGGTATAGTTAGTGGATTAACCATTCTCTTCAACGCGTGATCACCGGTCCCAAACTTTGCTTAAAGTGACTCTCTTAGAGCTGCTTTATAATTGCTGCTGATGATTATGACTAACAAGATGTAAGATTATTCCACAGATATAGAGTCAGGACGACCCATTGCGAATAACCTTCAAAAGCCTTGAAAGTGCACCATTTTTTGGAAAACCTTTTCTATTTTATGGAAACTGGTGATCGCATCACTTTAGCTTACATTATTTTAAGCTCTCATAGAAATCAGTTATTGGTTGGCACTCTATTTCCCTTTATGTATGTAATTAGTCTACATTCATAGGATTTCACCAGAAGAGAAAAACGCACTTACTTGTTTCATAAGTAAATTATTATTTAATATTAATTTTAATTTCGTCCTCATCCCAGCTGCTTATACAAGTCACTGAGAATCACACCTCTATGGTTACTCATGAGTGATGGCACTATAAAAATTAAAGAACAAAAATTACTCAGTATGTCAACAGAAAAATGCAACAGGACCTTGAAAGTGTTTCTAAATACCTGAAGATGAATAAATTGAAACTGAATGTTACGAAAACCGAACAAGAGAGAATGTACTTAAGACTGAAAATTTACGGTGAATACATTGAACAAATTGATGAGATCAAGTATTTAGGTATAACAATCGATAATAAATTGACTTTTAGCAATCTTGTTGATTACTTACATATGTGAAAAAAATGCAAAAAAGATAGGCTTTTTGAAAAGAGTAAGAAATGACATATCTACATACATACATTTACTAAATGATGTGCAATTCGTGAGGTACAACCCTATTTATTAAGAACAGTTTATAATTTTAGACAGCCAAACTTCCTGAAAGGAAGGAAGGAAGCTTCAAAATGTTTAATGAATAGCCAATTATTATAAAAAATTAAACAAATCCAGCAGCTTTCAAAAAAATTACTGTCAAATACGTTAAAGACAATTTTAAAGTTTTTGTTAAATGTATTTATGTATATATGTACATATACGGCTAAATGTTTTTTTTCAAGCCAAATATATAAACTCAATTAAGTCCGATTACTGCAAAAAGTTTGCCATAATCATGCTGATTTAAACGGTATAGCCAGCTGGATCACTTAGATTCTATAATGATCCATTGCACTACTTTGTAAGCGATTAAGAAATTGAGAATCACCTCAAGCCCATTAGGATGCTATAAGTTTCAACTTGAAAAAACAGGTGTATATTTCTAAATATAATGTGAAATGAAGTCTGATTTTTGTCTTCATCGAAGAAGGCACTACCACTCGTGAAAGTTCGACGACAATTTCTTCATGGTTCAAAATCTAACCAAAGCAAGTCCTGATCGTGAGGAAAGTTGAATTTCAATTTGCACACAAAAAGGACTTCTGGAGTCATTGCCTCAGGTGGGATACCTAGAAGACGGCAGTCAGAGGATATGTATCGCACAATAAAACCAAAATGCGGTACCAAAGTCGAACTCATCCAACCAACTGCCATTATGCAAGAGCATCTCTCTTCATCCGAATAGAAATCCAAGAAGTCATGTTTTAGTGCTTTAATTAAATTGCAAAACGTAAGAGTAACCCTGAAGTATGAAAACTGTTTTCCTGCTATTGTCTAGCTAGAAATGGAAGGCTTTAGATAAAACAAGAAAAAAATAACAAAAGTTGCCTTTAATGGTTGTTCTTAATCTTAATCCGTTCACTTGCCGTCGTGCTCCCTTCACCTGAGACCAGACATCGCTTCTAATTCTTGCGAATTTGATAAGTTCCCCCTGAGTTCCCCATTCATGCTTTGCCCGCTTATCACTTAACCTAGATTCGCAATCGTAAACACATACTACACAGCAATTGAGATACCACCGTCACCACCGCATCACCCGCCGGCTTATTGGTGGCCATAAACTACTAATTGTCCCTCCGAATCGATAGGTCTTGCGTAACTTGAGCGATAAGCTACTACGACGGCGGTGGAGGTGTACCTATTTATCTTTAAACAAATAGATTGATTGACAAACAACAGCCAACTGTGACATTAATTACCTTTCGTTCCAGCGATCGATCTTTCTCTCTCTCTTTGCTCGCTCGGTACTCAGCAGCGTAGTTGTAGAGCAGCGGTTCGTCGACCGCTTATCAGAGTGTGTTTGGCTGACTCTATGCAGCAGGTTCAATGACTGCGATTGATAGTAGGTCAACGGGCCAACGTAAAACGATTCCTTCGACTCCCGCTTCCCGTGTAACGCGAACAAATGAAAACTCTAAATTTATTGCGACACCTGTTCAGACTGAAAGCAGTTAATCCATTCCCGACGACGACAACGACGACCGATGTAACCGATAACGCTTGATGATCTTTTTGCGCTAGAAAGGTGACTACGTAACACCGATTGAATCTGGAGATTAAGATTTTTGACACTTTTCCGTGACTACAATGGCGCTGGTTGTGAAAGTTTCAGCAGGGAGGGATATGTAATTTCGACTCCTATTTGATGCTGATGGGGATTCTAAAAGGTTTTTATAATATTTCCGACGATCTAAACCTCTGTTGAGGATGTCAAGACTTGAATTCAGGCATATTCCCACCTTTAAACGGAGAAAAATATGTTTTTCTTATTGCTTTACTGTTTCACACGTAATCCATGACACTTTTCACACGAAGTTCCCGGCGAATGTATACGATTCACGAGCAGCTGAAAGCAATTTACCGATACAAATACACATTACGGTGACTTTATTTACATTTGTTTTCCATTATTTGTGGATTTTGCACTTTTATTTGAACACTTTCTTTGAGACACAACAAAAATAAAAACTTGTATACACGGCGTATACGTCAAATGTCTCTCATAACAGAAACCATTTTTTGACATTTTACTTTGTGGTGCCGTTTTATTTATGGTTTTCCTTTCCTTGTCATATTTTGGGATTAAAACAAAACGATATCCGTGCCATCTGGCTGGAAATGTGTGGAAGTTGATAGTATTTTGAAATGCAGATGGGGCTATTGATAGTAAGTGTGTATGTAGGTAATAACTTAAGTGAGAAATTTTATTCAATTCCGTTTTATAAATGTAATTGTTTTCTTCATTATAAGTAATAAAACTATAAATTTTTCCCAAAGTTAATTCTTATAGGCCATTCAAACAAATACCAAATGTTATAAATATAGGTTTAATAAATGAAATTGGACTAATTTACGAATGTGATGGTTGGACCTACACTCGCAGAGTCAAAATATTTTCCTTATGTATGTACAATACAATGTTTATAATATGCAATTAAAAATTTTCCATCCTTCCTCGGAACATGGTGAAGACTGCGTTTAGATCTCTAAGTCTGAAACACATTAAGCTACATCTGTAGCTTAGTAAACCACTTAGAGAGGAACTCGTCCAAATTTGGGTCGTCTATAGGTACAAACGGATGAGAAGTGATGGTACATAAAGATATCGAATGCAGAAGGAATTGGAGGATGAATGCTCGCGCCTGCAAGCAAAAACTCACTGCTATGCACCTTAATCCCAAACTCACCAGTGACCATTTTAAATAACATAAGTTATTAATGAAAATTGATTTACCAAAAAAGGGAAATAGAGGACGCAGCGTTGTGGGTGGGAGGCAAAAAAAACAAAAAAACAAACAAAAAAAACAAAAACAAAAAACATACATACTTCACCAGCGAAAAAAAATTGGGAATCCGGTAATCCGGTAAAAAAACACACGTTCTACACGAGTAGCATTTGTTGGTTATAATAGAAAGGTGCTCCTCAAAAGACAATCTCGTATCTATCGTGACTTTATCTACTTATTGCGCGATTTGAATCTAATTTCATAAATAAGTGTGGTTGAATTTTAAGACTGCATCATACATTATATTCCACTCCATCGTGCCTTACACGGATCCTTGTGAATACCATCCGGTCACCCTAATGGCCTATATTCTTTAGAGCCGCAGTCACTTTGTATGCTAGGATTCTGTGCCTAAAATTTACCATCATATTCACATTCTTAGTAAGATATGTTTGTACCCGCATGTTTTTAACTGCAAATTATTCGCAGATTCCTTTTGATACTGTTCAATGCCGTCTTAACAACAACAAGTGTTATTACTGGACAGTATTTTTGAGAGTTTCCTGTACGTCTTCTTCCTTCTATTGCATTTGCTGGTTCAAATACCATTTTTAGGCGGTTTTCGTTGAGCGTGCCTTCATAAAGCTATATATGTAGCTACTTATTCCGAACAACTGGAGAGTTTATACAAGACCTTAATTATTCCACTCCTGTTTTATGGCGCTGAAGCATGCACATCCTCGATCCTCGATCGAGTTTCGGTCCTGTTTGCGTTGATGGGCTTTGGAGGAGCAAATTCAATGACGATATATACGAGTTTTACAGCAAGGGCACATCGGTCGCTTAAGATAACTAGAACATGTAGATCGAACGGAGACTAATGTTCCGGGCCGAGAAGTCCTCGAATCTCAGGAGATAGTTTCTAAGGACTGGAGGGGCTTGTTTGGTTAAGGCCCAGGTTGACCCCGAACTGTAGCGCCACCTAAGTAGGTAAGTATTCTCAAATATATAGAGATTCAAATTTCTATAGTTATACATATTTCACGAATTCCTAAGTATTTTAACGAAATTTCGTGAGTGCAGAAAGATTAATGTACTTCGGTATCGGAGGCACATTGTTGCTTTTCGGAACAACCCTTTTTTACGTGTGTGGCTCCATGGGCTACATACCAACCGGCATTTACCATGTCGACGGCACAAAATCCTCGCCTTTCGTTCTCTTCCGGTATCTACGGCTGCAGTGGATCTTTGTTGTTATTTGTCGGATTTTAGTAAATGTTAGAGAAATCACTGTACGATGTATACATTTATTTATTGTCAGACAATAACACCGTCATCAATGATAACATGCAGAGCAAAAAACTCAGTTTCAAACAACCCTGACTTTGGCATTTACGTCTAAGTACTCTAATCTAATAACCTGTGACACTATTAAAGATTGATTAAATTAAAGCGAAGTTGATTTTTCAAATTTTACTTTCCCTCACCTTATTGATAAGAAAGTTATTTGTATCAGTATAAGTCAAATCGATAAGTCATGTGTTAATTTAGAAATTCTAAGCAACTGCAACAAGTTTCTTGAGCAAACTTTTTTTAAAGGATTACTATAGGGAAATTTTGACTTACTACAAAAGATTTGTGCTACAGGCAAAGCAGGGTATAACTATGATTTGCAAATTATTTGAGGGCATATTTTCAGGAGAATGCTTGAATCCTTGAATTATTCCGGACTGAATTCCTTGATGCGTTGATTTTTCACCTGAACAGAGATTATTTTAATTGAATATATTGATCAAAAGAGGTATTCCAAGACCATTTACGGCAATTTTTGAAAGTTACATAAAAGGGCACTACATTTCCTGATTCCGCACAGTATAATATACTTTCACCACAGTTGGAAACCCCATAAATAAAGGAAAAAAACTGTAAAACGTTAATAGTATCCAGAAATTCGTTTACGAAGATCATGGGCCAGCGCACACTGGTTAAATTCCCCCCCGGGGTAAACTCGGTAAACTGGGTGAAAAATTCGGGGTAAAATTGTGTTTACATTAACCGATTTTCATTGTAGTGGTATTTCTGTTGTATCTCGAAATTTACTACTTGTGTGTATTGGATGAAAATTTTACCCCGTTTCACACTGTACACTTGCCCTCCCTTTTCTATAAACTTAGTTTTACCCTGGGTGCGCTGGCCCGATGGTGCCCTTCCAAAGATATCATAACAAAGCAATTAATTAGCTAGGTCCTGCGTGATCCTATTTATCTCAGACCTTGGAGCTTACAGAGAATTAAATAAAGGGTTGCAGGATTATCTTCGTTGATTGCATTTGGATGATCTTTGCTGGGTATACACCCATTTTATGTAGTTCGTCCATTGATTTGAGGCGATAAGCTTCTTCTACGTAAGACATTGATTGACTCTCAGATCTATCCGCAACTGTACCACCATCTGAAGTATAAGTTAAGTACGTGTATGTATGTTGATTTCGAAGTTTTGCAGATGACAGGCAAAGAAAACTTAAAAATTCTTTAACTCTCTTAATTTAGTTTTGTTTTTTTTTTTAAATATCCGCCACACATTTAACTGCGTTTCAAAAAGCACTAACCCCACCGTTTCTTAAGCGACCCCCGAAAGAAGACTTCCGCCCACTTCACCACTGTTTGAGAGCGCGTTTGATATCCTCAAAAGTACTAAAAGAGACAAAAAACGTGCTGAATCTGGGATTAAAAATGGATGTGACATTTACTCCACATTTGAAGAGAGCAGCAACTCGCTAGTTTGAGATTAGGTTTGTGATGTGTGTGTTGTCGTGATTGAGTAGCAAGTTACGTAAAGCATTATCTTCTTTTGTTTGAAGGCATCTTAATGCAATTAGAAAAAATTCCCCATTTCATGTTGAGCCACATATACAGTTTAAAATACGTTTTTACGTTTTTATTTCATGAAATACACATGCACTTTAAAAAATATTATTTACAAAACAAATGCACTTCGAAACATCCATTCTACTTAAACTTCAAAAAATAGGAATCAATTAAGTAATTGTCTCAATATAAAGGCAGCCAATAGTGCTACAATAGAGCTACTTAGGCCAACGCCACCACCTCCCTCGGATTTTTGGCCAACCCACGTTATCCGTCCCTCAATTCCAGGATAAACGATCTGGCGAGCTTTAATGAATTCCGACAATGTTGCACTATCTATTAACGGTAGCCTTTGACTGGACCCATTCTTTTCATCAAATTTATGTCCATCGCCACCGTTTAATAGGAACTCCGCTAGTATCACATTGTACATCTTTTCATCATCTAACTCGGAATAAGCAGGTACGTCACATTCGGTACACAATGCTTCTGCACTTTTCACACGTTGTCCTACAGGGTTTGTGAGATTGTATACCACTCGGAGGCCGGACATTTGCAAAAAACCTCCATTTGAATCCGAGTCGAATATTTCAGCTGAGCGCTCGAGGGCATTGCGAATTGTCTTGCCGGAAACTCGGGTTACGTAAACATCGTTATTGAAAGGCAGAACAGAAAGAATATCATTCTCGGTAATTGCGCCATCAGAACGTTTCTCGATTGAACTGCGAATACCTGAAAGAAAAATTGATATAAAATTAGACAATTATATAAGGACTTCTAAAAAAATATGCATCTTACCTCCACCCTGAACGAAGCTTATCGCAGCATCTGTCCAATATTTTCCACCAATATCTTGCAAGGTTCTGGCATACACCAAACTGTCGGCTATTAAATTTCCCAAATTGCACTCCTCAACGCGGCATACGGAGGAACGTCCTTCAAGTCGCACTTTAGTATAGCCAACGATGGTATTTTCAAGGGCTGAGATATTAGGCCGGTATACATTCAGTAGTTCGAGAATATCAGAGTCTCTGGGCACTTCAGCATCTAACAGTATCGGTTGACCATCGAATTCAATGAGGTTTCCATTTTCGTCAAACTGAGAAAGAATTTTATAGGTTAACAAAGCTGTACACGTTTGGAAGTCATTACTATTTTTTTTCTTTTTTCAAAAATTAAGTCAGATATAGTTGGGTTTTTTTGTCGATGCGTCTCTGCAGTAGTGGGTCAAGCAAAGCTGTAGTGCCTTCAATAGACATTAGTCTAACAATCATTACGTTTTTCGATTGGCTTCACGAACTTACTTAGATTGGCTTTTTCTAGCGCCGTGTTGGGCTTCCCTTCCGCCAGACTTTTACTCGACCGTCGTTACTGACGTTGGAATTTACTAAGAACCATCAACACTATGATAAAACAATATTTAGCGACGAGAGTAAACTTGGCAGTACTGTAACGTCGGTCGAGTAAAAGTCTGGCGGAATCCCAACACGGCGCTGGAAAAAGCCAATCTAGTTGGCACTGTTAAGCACGGGGGTGGCAATGTGCTCGTTCATCTTTCAACAGGATACTTCCCGTTTGGTGCAAGAATGATTAGCTTTTAACTCAAGACAGTTAAGAACACCACCGCAGTCTCCTGACATGAACCCCACATGGGATGAACTTGGACAAAGACTCAAGGATCGACACATTTTCAGTAAAAGTGAGCTTAACAAGGCTTTAGAGGAAGAATGGGGCCAAACATAACCGGCCGTTACAAAAAAACTGGTTGAATCTATGCCAAAGAGGATGAAAGCAGTTATAGTTTCAAAAGGAAATGCAACTTCAAACCAAAACTAAGTTTCTGTTAAAACACATTATGTTATCTTGTCCTGTATGTATACTTTTGACACATTACTTTCCTTGACTTGAAAAAATAAAGCAATATTTTTTTAAGTTTTTTATATTTTGAAAACTAAAATCCTATTAAGTTTGTTCTCCTAACAATACCAATAATAAATATTCCTTTTTTTATAAAATTGAGCAGAGTTTTATTACGAAAATATCTGTTGAAAAAACTTCACCTATGGTGTACGTAGACGTTTGTCTTTTGTGGAAGAACCGAAGGTACATAATCTCGTTAGGTTCCTCTTCACGTAATAAAGTTTAATTTTACATTTTCTAGCAAGAGATACATGACTACGCTTGGTTATGCCACTTCGAGTTACATGTTATCATCTGATTAAAAACTATGATAACGAAATAATTACTGGTAATTACTCGTAAGTTTTGTATGGAAACTGCCGACTTAGGTAACAACCCCCTTATAATCTACGGTAATTACTGTTAAGGGCGCTGTGAACAAATAGAAGACGCACAACACGAATGGTCGCGAGAAGCTAGGCCCTGCCGTGGACCAAATACGGCCCGTTGCGCCAATTATTTGTATTTTTTTTGTAAAATGCTTAAACAAAAGCTATGCTGTTGAAAGCATCGTAGTTTTGAAAACTCAATCAATGACAGCTGATTTGAAACAGAGGGTCGATATGGGCGGTTCGAGCATGATTAACAGTGCTTTCGTTCTGAAGTACTGACTGGCCACGTATTGATTATGTCATGTCGCGACGTTCAGACAGTTTTGCAGTCAAAACGCCATAGCGTCTATGGAATCTATTTTTATTGTATGTAGGTAAGCTTCATGAGAGAATAATTGTTTCTGCTTATTTTCCCTACGATTCCATCAGCCCTCCCGAGAGGACTAATGAAAGTTATTAGATACTCGGAAACTATAGGGTGTAATGCTGATTTTTAGTGCCTTAATTGAGTGAGAAGTTGATTGAATTCTTCATGTTTTTTGACCTTGCTATCAAAAACATTGATAACAAGGCTAAGGCCTCTAGTTCTGGTTGTGAGATTGCTAGATTCAACTGCAAAATCGCTTCTCGGATTTTGCAAGAGACGATTAGGTTTTCCTTTTCGTCATTTGAAAACTGTAAATCATCCGATCTTGATGGCATGTATCCAATAATACTAAAAATATCAGCAATTTTTAACCTTGATCAACCTCTGAAAATAATCGCCAGGGCAATTTCAGCTATGCACCATTTTTTTATGTGATGTCAAATTCATTTTCATTACAAAAACGGGTACATATTAATATTAGACTTTAGCAAAAAGTTTTAAACATACCAGCCTTTTTTATTTTTACTGAAAATGTGGTGTTTTATTGTTAACTCACTATTGATAAAGTTGGAGAACATAGGACTTCACATCCAAGTCGCTCGGATGGTAATCAGATGCAGAGCGCCCTGTATAAAATTGGTGACTGATGTACTAGGCAAGGGTAACACTTGTGTTGCTTACTCGTAAGTGAAAACAAAAGACTGAAATCCCTGGCAAGTACCAATTTATCAGATGAGTATATGCCAACCATGGATTCGCTTCTCATTCTCAAATTCTTAAAAGAAACTGGTTTAGAGACGGAGCTCTAAGATGAACTATTCTCGCCAAAGCAAAGCAAGAGGATATGACCCTCAAACACAATTTCGAAGGAATTATAATGCGAGGGGAACTCTAACGAAGGAACAAACCTCTCCAAGGCGATAGCAGAGCCCACAATGGACCATTAGGTCGCAGTGCAAGATAACCCTACACGAATAACTGAAAATATTCTGGCCTTCTGTTCCCAAAGTTGAAATGTTTTAATCTTCAACTTGCTAGTGTTGTTAAATATTACTAAGCCGGAAGTTTGACGTCAGTAAAACGTCAGTTATGTCCTTCCATTCGTGCGCAAAATATAACACACAAAATGAGTGGCTGCGTGAGCCTAGACTCTAGGATCAATAGGCCTAGGTCCAAATACTTGTTTTTTTTTAAATTTTATAAAACATAAGCTAAATACCTGCACGTGAATTTTTCCCAGATATTTGGTATATGCATACGCCTGCACTACCGGAACCTTCTTTCCGCTGGGTTGGGAAACAACTGTTGGATATGGACCCTCAGGACGTTCCGCATCAGGTTGATTTCCATTGTACAAGAAAGTATTAGTATGACCACCAATAACAATATCAACTTCGGGACACTTAGCAGCAATTTCTTGATCCTTTTGATATCCCGAGTGGCCGAGAGCAATGATAATCTTAATGCCTTGAGATTTAAACTTAGCAGCTTCCTCGCTATTAAGAATTAAGGCTTTTTATCTAAACTGGACGAAGTACATAAATCTATGCAACTTACTTGATGGATTCTATTTCGGATTTAAATTCGACATCATTTGGTATGGTGAGATCTTTTGTTTCTGGTGTGACGTAACCAATGACACCAACTTTAATTCCAGATACCTCTAGGATCGTCGACTTTGCAAAATTTTTCGCTGCTGCCATTTCCGGTTCCTTCGTGAGATCCAAGTTTGCAGCTAACACTGGGAATGTTACTTTGTTAAGAAAAGGAACTAACCCGCTAACGCCTTCGTCGAATTCATGGTTTCCCAACGACTAGGATAAAGAAAATGATTAGTTTTTCTTTAACGACTTGATATACACAGATACTTACAATTGCATCAGGTGACAGTTTATTTAGAAATGCTGCTGTTATATTGTCTTTGAATACAGTAAACCATGGAGTTCCAGTATAGGTGTCACCAGCGTTAAGGTAAAAAACTGGTAGCCCTGTTGTTTTTGCCTCCTCACGGAACTTTCGAATTCTAGTTGCAAATAAAAGCAAGTCCTTATGTGTTATACTATTGATGCAGATGGGATGACGTTTACAACTTACTCATGTGCTGTCCTCGCAAAGCCTCCGTAACATTTGTTGGTGTTCTCGTCTTCTTGCGAACACTTGCCTCCGCTAACGCTAGTCTGTTCAAAACGTGCATGCATGTCATTATTGTGCAGGATTAAGAACTCGGTGGAGGTAGATTTTGTTATAGGAGCTGCTTTGGTTGATGTTAATTGGATGACCACCACAGTCAGGATAAATATAAATTGTGCATTCATTTTCAGTTCTGGTGCTGAAAATAGAATTATATAAAATTATAAGAGGAGGTTTTTTTTTATATTTTTATAAAAAGGTTCAGCTCCTAAGCCTCTATGTACTAATACACTTGTGCAGTTTTGCTATGATACAAATCGCTGACTGTGATTTATCTAATTATCAGGGGCGTATGCTACTTGTTTTTTTTTACAGAATCATTAAGGATATCAACATATTCATACTTTCTACATTCATTCATTATTTTTATGTATCAGTTATACATATTAACTAATCGGTCCTCTGTAGATACACAGGGTACATATTTTTACATCTAGGGGTGAAAATGAAAAGAAATTATGGGACGCCAAGAGTATATTGTTCGAGTAGTAGTATAGAGAAAAATCTTCAATCCTCTTGACATAATGAGCAAAGAACATTCGTGAATCTACGAAATTAGGCCATACACCGTGAAAACCCTTATTCTGTAATTCTATGAGTAGTGAATAAACAACCAAGCACTACTTAGAGAAGAACGATCTCCCTCTCAAATGCTCCTGCCACTTTTCCGCAGCTCTACAACATGAAGAATATGTGTATCTTCTGGAAGAGTTGCACATGGAATCAAAGGAAGCATTATCAAGGGATCTTTTACATCCACAAGCACTTCCAGGGTATACGTGACTTCTCTCTTCCAACCCGCTCTGGATCTTGCAGGCAGAATCGTAAAGAACAGCTCCGCAGGATCCATCACTCTAATAAACATGCTGATAGCTCGCTAACGCGTAATCTTCTTATATTATTTTTGGAATGAAGACGTCGTTAGACTGTAGTTTAGCGTCCATTCAGACAGAACTAAGTGCCTCACTTTGACCAGTAAATATGGAATGCTATTCGACATTGGGAAAAGTTTTGCTTGGAATAGATCGCAAACTTGGTGATATTTTCAGCCGAAATAATAGTCCAACAGAATCATCAGTTCAAAGATTTATTTAAAAAAATTAAGGAAACTGGTTCAATTGGAAAAAACAAGACACCCGTATGTCGTAGCTATGGTTCACTCGAAAAAATAGCAGCAATGAGAGAACCCGTGCTAAAACTTTTAAGGAATGAAGGTGTTTAAGTTGGACAGCTTAGAGAGCCATTTTACTCCACCTTTGAGCAGGTGGATTTCGGAAACAGCTAAGGCAACGATATTCCTCTTGGAAACCACCTTTTCGATTAGATTTTCAACACAAATATGGCTTTTCCGCTATTTACCACTTTTAAAGCAGTCGTTGAGTTAAAAGAAGTTATACTATTTCTGTTATTTCTGAATACTAAGTACACATGTTATAAACAGGTTTTTTTTTTTAAATTCCAAATATAATGCATTACTCTATATGAAGCAGTTTTTCACATTATGCAGTCTACCATTAATGCGAAAGTAAGTAGGTGAATGTATCTGTTAAACTTAAGAAAGCAATGCCTTTTAAAGTGAAATGTAAAAGATCTTTCCATGCAATCTGAAACCGATCACGTACATACAACAAATTCAAGAGACTACAAATTACCCTTAGGCATTTGCTTCCAATCACACAATAGTGTTAATTGGTCTATTGTGCTCAACGGATCGCCAACAATCAAGCGGTTCCACTTAGCAAACACATCTGTTAGTAACCAAAGTGACTCATGCACTCTTAGAAATGTGCTGGTAAATCGCTTGATTTTCAATATCTAAATCGTTTTCTAGCAAGAAAAAAAATTCAAACCATTAAATGAAGTTAAGCACCTGTCGATTGCACGCATTGTTAAGCATTTTACATAATAATGCAGTATTAAGTGCGCAGCACTTTAAAATGATTACATTTTCAAATATTTACAAAAAAAAAAAATTATTGATATTTATTTGCAAACAATTGCATTTTATTCTCAATATTTTACGTACACTATGAAATTTTATTCAAAATTACTGAAGAGCTGAATTTATTGCACATTTCCGCAGTGTGTATATCGATATCTACGGCCATTATTAATTGAGATCCTTATTAAATTTGCGTAAGTTGGTGGATAATCGAATGAAAACACCTACATACATAATCCTTAGTCATTGATTTACAATCTTTAAGTTCACAATGAGGCATGTGCGATGTGGGACTTTGAAATCACTTTAATTGTAAACGCATTATGCCATTCACTATTTAGTTGGTAATTTACTAATGCAAATGCGTATAAGAAGGGAACATATAAGCAGGGAAAATGGACAAATTAGGTTAAAGTTTAGTATTAATTTTGGCAAGCAAAAGACCAGAACGGAAAAATAGGAAACCAATTGCATAGACAGTTTATCATTCTTACACTTCGTTTTAATTTCATCTCGATATGGATTGAGCTAACTGCAAACAACTATGGGACATCTTCCTATCTCGGTAGCTAAATCCTTAAATCCATAAAAAAATGGTAGTCACGTACATAAATGGAAAATCTTTTTTCAACTGCTGTCGCAATGGACTTCTTTTTGATACATTGTAACACATAAAAAAATAGGAAACATCGCACACTAAAGGTAAACTTCTTTTCAGACTTTTCGAAGGCTATAAGAATACGAGTATATTTATAGGAATGACTAGACACAACAAAATCTCCCTGAGGAAAATTTGTCTACCACCGACAATTTTGCCCGAAAACTATCGCATTTCACCACTTTTACATTTATAGCGCTACGCACACCGAAACCAAACAGCCAACTTGAAAAGTTATATGTTTTAAGACAGATTTGTCTTCAGAGCAGGGGCTATAAGTATAGAAAAACACTATGGTAACAGCCTTACATCGAAAAGCAAATTGATCTTTCGACAAAGAGGAAAGTTTTCGCTAGGCAGAGTCTGTGGGGCTTGTTTTCCGCTTGTGTTATATTGCATTACCGTCGTGACTAAGACGACTGGGATATGTAGAGCGGATGCACCTTAGCACTCCGGCGCGGAAAATTGGAAGCAGCTTCATTACAACCGATCTGACTGGAGAAGTCCAATTTGGCAACAATAATAAGTCAAACTGGAACCTATGCCTATATGCATACATACATAGGTACATATTTTTCGATAACTTGAAAGTCAACAGTTCGACACAATAGCTCCGAAAAATTTGAGTGCCCTCAGTATTAAAAAGAAATAATTAATGAAAAGCACAAGAACTGTCAAAAGGAAAACGGATCAATTTAAACGGAGTGGTGTAAACTAGATTATCCACGAATGCTGTATCTCATTTCGCTAATTGACTGACGTTTATTTATGTACAGTAGAGAATTTTTAGACTGTGGTTTCAGTATTTTGGCAGTACAGATTGTTTCGTTGTTCTCTATAGTGAGGAATATACATAAGATCTTCAACTTTGCCATACACGGCTGCCGTATTTGAATAGAAATTAGATATGTATATATAATTTTAAATTCTGAAAGTACAACTTCTAGAAATCAAAAAGGGTAGAAAAATAACGACATTTCCGAAAGGACACAGGATGAAATCTTTTGCTGATCATTTATTATCCTGTGCACAGCTTGTATGTGTAGCCATTCGGCTTGGAATGAGGATACATTTTTAGAAGATGAATCGATTCACTTCTACACCGACAGCTTAAAATCCAAGGACAGAGTTGGTGAACGTGTTTTCTCCAAAAGTCTTAATCTTAAGCTCTCCTTCTGTCTACCAAACTTCTAAACGTGTTTCATACGGAAATTATGGCAATTAAAGAAGTCTTATCCTGGCTTGAGAAAAACGTGATATCCGTTAAAGATTCCGTATCTTTTCAGATAGCCAAGCAGCCATCAAGTCCTTGAACTCGATCTCTATGACTTCCTTAGTACCTCTAGACTGCCGATCGTCTCTCACGGAGATGCCCGAGCAGTTCAATATTCCCCTGTGTTGGGTGTCGAGGCCTAAAGACATTTCAGGAAATTGTAAGGCCGATGAACTCGCCAAAATAGGAACAACTTTACCCATCCGGCCGGACAAAAGCACTTTGGGTATACCAATCACTAAATGCAAACAAGAATTCAAGCTGGATGCTATCGAGAGGGCAAATCTTAGATGGACAAGTGAACCATCATGTCTAGCGACAAAACAAATTTGGCTTAAGCTGGATTTAAAACGCTCTAAGAACTTGATTTCTTTCAACAGATTGCATATCGGATTTATAATAGGTGCCGTTATTAGACACTGTCTTATAGGCAAGCACGCTACAATGCTAGACGTTTTTGCAAACGACTTTTGCAGAAGCTGTATGGATAAAGAAGAGGAAGAAACTACGCCTCAACTTCTTGTTTCTGCCTAGCTCTTTCCCGTAGAAGGAAACTTTACTTAGGACCCTTCCGTTACAATGATATAGGCGATCTGACAAATAAAGATATCAAAATGATTCAACGAGTAGGTAAGAAAATTTTTTCGGATCCAATCTACGTGGTATCACAATGGACCTATGTATGATCTAAGTGTGTTGGCGATTCCTAGTTGACAGCCACTTTCAACTAACCAACTAACCCTCATGATCAGAGGCTATTATGATTTTCGAAGGTTTAAACTGAACTTTTGTTTGAAGATCCTCAGTTTATGTATGTTTTGGTGATAGCCCCCAACGTCGTGGGTTTTAAGCAAATATATCCTCCGCCGCAAAGTATAGGCCATCGTTTAGTTTATTTTTGCAATGCGTCAAGCTTCCGTAGAAAGAAATGGATTGCCTTACACTTGTACAATCCTGGAAAATATTGAAAAAGTATTTCTAAAGCAAGTATTGTATTGCAGAAACAGTGCGAAATTAAAATAATTTTTGTTCAAAGTGGTCCCCAGGGGCTTATATGAGGCAGTATATAGATTATGTTCCTGAAACTGAAAAGCTTACGCATAACAAAAGCTACACATGTGCTCGTCCGGTGCGTACAGACTAAACACTGTTGTTGCTTAATGTGTGCGCGAAATCCCATTTTCATCCCGGAGGCTATGTCAGCTAGTAAACTGTAAGATTTGGGGCTCCGAAAATCCACATGTTTTCGTAGAGAACTCACTTAGAGAATAGTTGCTTGGTATGGGTTGTCGAGTAGTGACAACATTGGTTGACGTCTTTAAAAATACAGCTGGCAAAAACTTGGCAGTAAACGGAGAGCGCTACTATTTTTTTATGGCTGCAATTAGAAAATTTGGACTTTTACGAGCTTTGGTCCCAACAGAATGACGCAACTTGCCACCCCAGCCGCCAAACAATCGATCTTTTGCACACTTCATTTAATATTGGCCGTTTGAGGACGTGTATTGTCCACCACGCAGCTGCGTTTTAAAACCCGCACTCAAAGAACACACCCATCGAGTTATTCGCTCAATAGGAACACAAACAATCGGGGATGTACTGCGAAATTTTATTGACAGAATGGGGGGACACTGCCAAGTCTACCGCAGCAATCATTTAAGTGAAAATATCTCCATTAATAGTCTCTTTAATCAAACAAGAAAATATTTATTGTATGATTTCAGAAGAAATCTAAAGAAACCAACAGATCGCAAACTCTCCACTATTTCTAGTTTCTGTTACTGTTCAGTAAATAAAAAATAAAAAATACAAAAAAAGTAACAATGTTATCCTGCGGGAATCTAAATTGATAGAAGCACTGATATTTCGCTATATAGAAGAAAAATAACAAACCGAAAGAAATTTTCTGTACAAAAAAATAGATTATTAGCTCAGCGGTTTTTGTATGGATACAAGCTTTAGATTTGAAACTCGAATTTAAAATAACACGTTAACAGAAGGTTTTGAAAGTGGTTTTGTCTTACCCGAAGAAGAGCAGTTGAGTTGAATTTAAACAAATAATGAATATTTTTAAAAACAGCACATGAATGCATGTAAATAACCGATGTTTCTTACAGGCAAAGATGTTTGGAGAAGATTTAGCAAGTAAAATATTTCGCTCTTTAAATGATGCCAACGTTAATTACGTGTACACATATTTGCAAAAGACATTTCGAACATCTGGAAATTGGAGTTATATTTGCTTTTTTAATAAAAATAAACCGAACTTGTCAACGATGATCTGTTTGTAATAAAATATCTATGTATATGTGGTTGTATTTCACGGTAATTTGGCACTAATCACTGAAAAATAAAAATTCACATGAACTTTTTGTTTACACATATTTCTGTTTCAAACTTTGTATACGATGACAATTTTGCATGCTAACAAATTTTTAACATCTAATAAAATGACAATTAAGTATAATTCGAAACGTCACGCTATAATAGCCAAAAATAAATTAAATGAATTGTTGTGCAATAAAATCTTCGAGGATCATCTTTGAGCTAAGGGAAGGCAGGCACGTTTATTAAAAGTTCGCACATAATAAGAATCAATTGGAAGCGTGAACAAGTATAGTAACATTAGCAACTACAGCCTGTTCTGAAAAGGTTTAATTCAAAAATTATTTTATTTTAATTCATAGTGTATCTAGGTTTGACTTAGCATTTAATACTCATTCCAATCTCCCATACCTGACCTCTACGATGGCAATTTTCGACTAAATTGATCGGTTTAGCTTGCAGTAACTGACTCGTGTATACATGATGAGTTAAACCGTCGCTGTAAATTCTAGCCTATCTTAAGCTTCATTAAAGCATACATTATCCTGTGATAGTGATGGTCAATCCATGATAAGGATGCCATTTTCTTCTCTACATTGGATACAAAGTCTTTTACGCACAAAGCTCTCGATCATTATTCCTTAGGAGCTTCCATTTTCGATTGTTTGTCCTTTGGAGTATTTCTGCAGAATTCAACTAACCTGATTAGATACAATTTCATTAATCGCTCTGCGTTTCGCATTTCCGTAAAGCAGATTAAAAGTCCAAATCCAAAAACATTTAATTGGTCTGAACAACCAGAAAAAAGACGCGTATGTAAAGATAATTTTGCTACAATCGCAATCTACAAAATGAGCAATAAATTGATTTGCTTAATGAATGTCAAGAACCTGGAGAAGGTAAAAAAAATTAGGTATGTACAGTGGTGGCCACATAATTAAGGACAGTCAATTTTCACTTTTAAACTTCGAATTATTCTCATATTTAACATGTTTTTTTGTTAAACAAATGCAGTCTTCTCTTTCTTAAAGGAAGTAATAGCTTATAAAAAAAAAATACAAATAAATTAAAAAAAAAAAAAACTATTCACAAAATAACATAAAATTAGCTGTTTCTACTTGGACACATAATTAAGGACACTTCTAAAAATCTATATTTTTTAAACAAAAGGAATTCAAAATAGCAAAATTCAAATCAGGTGTTACTTCATAATTAGTACTTGGTGGGATAACCTTTTGCTTCAAGCACAGCTTTGCACCTTCTCAGAAAGCTGGCAACTAAATGCTGACATCGTTCGGCTGGAATACTCTGCCATATTTCCTTAACGTTTTGGAACAATTCTTCAGCATTTCTACTTGCTTTTTTTTCCAGAGCTCTTTCCACATCTACCCACATATCGGATCGGGGTCATCATCACGCCAAACCTACTTTTTCCGAAAATATAATCAACGAAAGCTAAAGGAAACTAAAGCAACCATCAACTGCAATTAGAAAGAACTACTGAGCGAAAAAACGTATGTCCTAGTGTAAAATGTAAACGTTTTGAAACTGTAACAAGGTTAATAATATGCTATGCGATGTACATAGGTATGGGGGTACTTTATTATAAAAAGAAAATACTCCTACATTTATGTTACACCTATCAACAGAAGCATACACAACATCAACGATTTGGTCACAGTCGTCAGCTATAACCTTGAAGTAGTAAGGGATTTGGTCTATCTTGGCTTTGCTATAAATTCTTACAATAACACATCAAGAAAATTCAAAAGAAGAATAACTCTTGCCAATCGCTGTTTCTTTGGACTGAAAAAGCAATTAAATAGTAAGACCTTATCCCGAACAATTAAGGAGATTCCATACATGACCCTTATCATCCCAGTCCTGCTTTATGGCGCTGAAGCATGGATTCTGTCAAATGCGGATGAAGATATCCTCTGCTGTTTCGAGAGAAAAATTTTCGTAAAACATTCGACCCCATATGGGTGGATAGGGTTTGAAGGAGAAGATTTAACGACGAAGTTTACGCTGTACAGCGACATCAACCTAGTTAAAAACTGCGCATCAGTCCCTTGAGATTGCTACGACATGTAGAGCGAATGTACACCAATGTTCCGACCCACAGTTTTCGAATCCAACTTGGAGGGACAACGCAGTAGAGGTCGACCTCGCGCGCACAACTAAAAGAGGACCTCCGCCAACTTTGAGTGCGCACCTGGAGGCAGTTAGCTAAGGACCGGGCTAACAGGAAATTGTTGTTGGTTAAGACCCTTAACCACTTCAAATATCAATCAATATTTGATTCCCTTTATACATCGTTGGATATGGAATAGATACTAATTTTTAATTTTTAGTTTTTCCTATTACGTTATTAATTTGTTTTACTTACACTAGCAAACATATTAATCTCTACAACTTTTCACCTATCTCACCGTCAACAACTATATAAATCTTCGAGAGATTACCAGGTAGTAATATAAATTCCACGAGTACAAATATCATATTTTCCACACGTGTATTTCCAACCGTGTATTTTCAGCCTTAACTTAAAATTAGCTGTGAACTTTATCAATCGGCGCCATGGTCATAAATAATTCCTCATGATCATTGTGCTCTTAAATAGCACCTCAAGAAAATAGGCACGAATCAATCTAAAATCAGAAGATTATATCTAGAGGACACGAAAAACGGCCGACCACCTTCGTTACGAAACTGTTTACAACTTCAACTGACACCACATTTTCTCCTCAGCCCAAAAAAAGATTTAAGGTTATTTGACTCAGGCTGCATCCAAAAGGCTGGCACAAAAGATCACCTCATATGGTATGACTTTTCCACAACCTTCTACTTAAAAAAAAAAAAAAAGAACAGGTTCAAGTAAACTCATGCATGTTGGAGGACCTAACACATAAAAAAGAGGCTTTGTCGGGAAGTTTTATGGCCTTTTTTGGAAATCGAAAGAACATACATAAGTTTTCACCTATCCGGGAAAATTACTATCGACTACAATAGGTGAAAGAGGGTAAACAAAATATATATTTAGCACAACCAGGCGTAGTTTCTCATAACCATTCATGTTATCCTTGATATATTTTTGGCACGTATATTCGAATTAATATTTACTGCTATGCCCGAGAAGTTTTTAAGTACAGTAAATATCTTCGGACATTGCAGGCAGGTTGGATTTGACGGTTCTTGGAATTCACAACGCATTAACCTTTGAGCCAAGATGCCCACGCCGTTAAAAAAGCTTACTTATCGATTTGGTCAGGATATGGAAAAAATCTCTTCAAAACAAGAGGTTATGCTTGTGGCATTTGCCGTATGTACATATTTAAGGACTCAAAATACTGAATCAGATTCACCGTAGATATGTAGAGAGAGTAATGTAGTGAGATGAAATTTGTTGGATTATTAGATATATAGAAAAACATATAAGAAACAGAAAATGTAGCTGGGAGGAACAACGACCGCCAAAAGTGTGAAACGGTGCGTGGCCTTTCGATGAAAGATTCATTGATACAAATGACTGTCAAACTAGAACTGAGCCTCCAAAATGGCTAATATTTTCATATAGTTTCCTTTTTCAAAATATGTAAGTATGTATATACGTATGTACAATTGCAGTTCTGGAAGAGTTTTGAAAGTGACGGCATCTTTAACTTTTCTATCGCAGTACGTACTACACACTTGACCAAATCACCAGCAAGCTCTTGTTACATTGGTAAGTGTGACGCTAAACCTATTTACGAATGCACTAAGTGGGCTTCCCCCCATACAATTTTTTATACAAGATCTCAACAATACCAGCAGTGCCGGAGTACAAATATTTTAATTAACGTCCGGGCAACAGGCGACGTGGAAAACGTAGGTTCATGAAGGCTTGTTGTTAAACCGTTTGTAAAACTCGGGCAAAAAAAAATGTATTACCTTACCGAAAAGCATAAATCCAAAAATAAGTAACAAGCCAAATAGTAATTGGGCTAATTTTATCAAAAACTTAATTCAAAATAATGAGCAATATAATCCACTCAAAAACAGCTGCCAACAGATGCTTTGCCCACACTTTTCACACTTCTGATTATAAGTCAACTAAATAATTAATTTTTGTGTTTATTCTAGTTTCACTTACGAAATGATTACACTCAAATAATGTTCTGACTATTAGTGTAATAGTTTACCGTGAAATTACACATTTTCAATCACTCTAGCAATTTATTATTTGCATTCATTTAGAGTTGTAACAAAATATTACACTCGCATTTCATCACAGGCCATTAAAGTTTTAAAGGATACACAATCAAAAGATAAATAGAATACCAGACAAAATCGACAAATATGTCACTGTCTCTTGACGTAGATATGATGAATGACTACACAACTAATTACATTTCTAAGAATAGTGTGAAAAAAAAAACAAATTTCCCCCAAAACTACAAACAAAAAGAACAAAACCAGTCGATGACACAAGATCTCGAGAAAACCAGAAGAGGAATTGGTCGCGTGCCCCCGTCAATAGGTTGACACATTCGAAAAATGTTAATGCAGTGTTTATTTTTAGTCTTTTAGTTGGACACTGATCATGCCTGATCGCCTACCTGATGATCTGCAGAGAAAATTTATGAAAAAAACTTTTACAAAAGATGCAGCTATACACTTTGTATCTTTTAGACTAACCGGTTGATTTTAAAGAATGAAATTCGCGCCACTATGATTCTATGTTAATCATCGTTAGCAGATCATTTTCCCGACGATCAATGATCAGTCAAAGAAGATCGCACGAATGTTTTTTACGACCCGGAACCACAGCGATATTAATCCGTCGAAGTGAACCTCAGCACTAACGATCGACACTGAAACGTCGTCTGACTTTTTGAATTGGAATATAGCCATTTTGATGAGAGATACTCGCGCCGGTTTCTATCGAGGTTTCTATTCATCATCGCATTTAGTTAAAGGTGGCAGTAGATGGTGGCCAGGGTCTAGAGAGAGAGAATTATCGCATCGTTTGGGATTGTTATCGCGGACAAAAGAACGTATAATAATTTTTTTTTTACTATGCTTTTGATAAGATACGCATACTAGATGCGATTAAATTAATAAAGGAACGTGTTGTAGATAAACGATTACAATTTATTTATTTAATATCGGCAGCAAGTTTTGTTAAAATATTCCCATGTTATTGCAAGAAGAAATACATGCATACAACGTCCACCCTTAATGAGAACTTAATGAGAATGTTATGTTTACGTAGTTGTATTTTAGTTATTAAACAAGAGAGATACTCGCACAACACGTGGAGTTGGCAGAACATGATCTAGAATTAAGAGGCAACAAGTGTTGATTTTCCATTACCTTGTTATATTGTAGATACCGGTTTGAGCGTTTTATTTATTCGCTAAATTATGTGTTACTAGATATGTATGTGCATATGTATGAAGTACGTTACTCTCATAAGCCTTATTTTGCGTAGACCCACTCAGGCCATCCACTTTTGGATGTTTTATTGTTTTTACTGATAAAGATAAATACTAACAACTTATTGACAAAGTAAATGACTTGAATGGTGGTGATATGATTGACATAGACAGAGGCGTCATAAAAACGTTAAGAGCAACGTTTAGGGTCGTGGGGGTGGTTTGGGGAATAATATTTTTCGTATAATCATGTTCAGTATTGGATTGGGCGTATATTGGCAAAAAAACATAACACCACCTCAATTGTTCGTGTCAGTAATTTCGCAGGTATTCGGTATTTTAAACACCGAAGATCAGCGGAAAGATTTTTTTTTTGATGACAGAATTCAATAACAGCACTCGGGTGTCAAAATTATTTCAGTTCTTCGGAAAGGGCTTTGCTATTCAATTGCTTTTTTAGACAAAATAAACAGCTGTTGGCAGGAATTGTTCTTCGTTGGATCTCTGAGAAGAACTGACCCATGGTCAACACCATGGACGGTGAAGAATTTACACAGATTGGGTGCTACAGCAGCAGGAAATTGATACTAATTTTTGAAAGAAAATCTATTTCTCTGAAGAAGCACATTTCCATCTCCCTGTGCAAGTAAATAGGTAAAATTGTGTCCAAAAAGGAACGGTGGTCAGGCCGTGTCATTGGACCTTACTTTTTTGAAGTTGATGAGGGTCGGACTGTAACAGTCAGTGGTTGGTGCATGATAACCGAGTATTTCTGGCCACTGATTAAAAATATTGATGTTGAAGATGTGTGGTTCTAATATGACCACACATCGAGTGCAACATTTTCGATTAAGAAAATGTTTTTGATTTCCTTAAATTTTTTATTCAAAGTTTGGAAGCTTCATCACTAAACTCATCTTCTATACTTCCGCTGCAATACTCACCAAGGCGCTACTGACATCAATGTCAATATTGTCGATGTATGCGAGTAATTGTACGGGCTTTCGAAAAATTGTGCCCGTGGTGTTGGTGTATAAGTTTTGCATGATTCTTTTAAGAAAGATGTTAAAGAAGCGAGTCTAATTGTCACAATTCTTTTTTGAAAAAGAAGTTATCGATGAGCTCATTATCGAACTTGATGGAGTGATGTATATTCTCTATCGTGATCCTTCACAACCAGATCAGTGAACCGCAGACCAGACCACCGCAGGGTTGACAAAACTAAGCATTGTTCTATGCAAATATGAGGTCTTCATCGACGTGGCCTTAAAATCGATAACTAAATGGCGTGATTTGAAATTCTTGGGACATCGCTAAGATCCGTCGAGGAGTAAGTACATACATATGTGATTGAAGTGGAATTTACTGAACTAAAGCGAAACTAATATGAACCAATTAAGTTGTTGACAAAAGCTTTCAGACACGCTCAAATAATACAGCAAACAAGATCTTATATATCAATAATTGCCGTTGCTCAGAGGGACTCCTAATTTGATGATCGGACAAAGGATATCCACATTCTTACTTCGGCCACAGCGAAGTAGGGGTTTGAGATAAGAAGCCTGAGAGTGTTTGAACATTCATCATCTAGTTCGCGGTTGACGGATCAGGAGACCTCGATATTTCATTCTGAATATCGATATCCACATCTTTTACCTCGAGCAATGTCGGTTAGCCTAAATTTGATATTGTATGTTGTGTTCTATACTGTCCGACAGTATCGCCAAAGATACCCTCTCTTCCAAGCTTTGTGTAGAAATCATACAGAACTATGATATGTTTTGAACAAGAGGTCTTAGAATCCTGTCTGTGGTATGTTCATTCTCGTTTTGCCTTATAAAAGTGGACTTCAAATATGCCAATATGCAATGTAAGCTGTTCGCTAAGTAGTTCGATCTGAGATATATTTTTCTTTATTAAAAAGTGGAACGTCCAGATTATTCGATTGTGGTTAGCGGAACATCTGCAGTGGTAATGTTTACGAGCATAATAAAAGCGCAAGTCTGCTACTAACTGTCGATAATTTACCGAGTTTGGGTCTTTGTGCGGAATTTTCAACTCTAGCATCATCTGCAAAATATACACACTAAGAAAATTATTTTCAAAAAACATTCGAAATACAACATTCCTGGTAAATCGAATTGTACAAAATTCTTAAATCATATATTTTTCTGTGGGCCTATGTCAACCGTCGCGACTTAAAACCGTCCAACATCGCACCAGGAACTTGGAACATACCCCAGTTTGAGAAAACATTCGTAAGTATAGCTAAGCCATGAAATAATAGATTCTACTGCTTCTGAGAACTTACAGTATGTTTCTCCGTATAGACAATATTCTTCCGTACCATGAGTTCATTAATTTTTTTCTGTCGAATTTGGAACTAATAAAATGTGATATGAAAAAATTCTACAAATATTTATTAAAGATAAGAATCCACCGGATACCAGAAAGAAACTTTTAGCACGAATATGAAGTGTGACTTTATAATCTCCAATACAGTTTAGAAACAATCATCTCACCTTAAGACTGGTCGATAACCCCTAAGATTGTTCTTACTTATCAGTAATTATTACTGAACATCGACTAAAATTGTTACTATAATAGTTCGCGAGATCTCATCAAAATAGGTAGAATGGTACAAATAATTGCTACAAAAACAGATATATGATAATTTTATCTATGAGTTATTTAAACTGTACACCTGAGGTCGTATACAGATAGGCACTTAGCAAAAGCTTAAATGTCAAGTGAAAGGTGCCATTATTTCTAGATCAGAGACAAATATTTGTTCTGCTGTTTCGCAAAAGAATTTGAAAAAAATGTTTAATTGAGGTGATATGTCAAATAGAAACGAATGTTGGGGTTACTGGACGCTATAATCGATTTCTCTAAGACCAAGGGTCCCAAAGTGGGCTCAACGAAGACTTGAAGTCTTCTGCATTTTCTGCATTTCCTCGTCGGTTCTTCTTGTCACTCTCCTCCTACGTGACGTCGTACATAGTAAATTTTATCTCTATTGTGCTACAGTTCGCAGTAAATCAGAGCCTCAAACAACGTTCCTCTCCTTTCAGCTTTGCTTCAAGTTTCATCACCCAGGTCGATAAATTCAAATCTATTGACTATTTTGGTGTCATCTTACAAATCAATTCGTAACTGAATTTTCTCTTCTACACTCCATCGATGCTAATTGTACTGAAAATAGCTCGAAGAAGTTTTTTTTTTCAAAGCAGCACAGAACAATTTTTAAACATCCGTACTTCTGTACTGCATAGCGGAAATATGATGCATTGATCTAAGTTGTTCGCCAAGATACACCGAAGAGTTATTATTCGTTTCATTTATTTGTGCTAGCTGGTGTAATCTTAAGAGTTAAAAAAAAAAACTTAGATAAACGAAGTCATTCAAGCAAGACCTAATCTCTTGTGACAGAAGACATCCAATAACACATCCGCACACGATGAGCTGGTTTGTGCAAAATCCTTATCCAAAACGCACTACTGCTATTCCTAATTTACCAGCTTTATCCGCTGTTCCAGTCAGCACTATCTGCCGCAGTAACACCTGCCACAATATCTACGATTGCAGGAACATTGCATAAATTCGGAATGACTTGAACCATATCCGAATGCACAAGTAGAATTCTTAAGCTTAAAGAACTTGCGCCGAGTTCACCATCTAAAAATCATATATAGACCTGCTAGCAGCAGAAAGAAAGTACGTTTACGACAACAAGACGGAAATAGTGATTGAAGCGACAGTAGCAGGATCAAAAGAGCAGACCAGAGAGAGGTGGCAAAGGAGGTGAAACAGTGAAACCAGGGGAAGATGGACCGCGAGGCAGATAAGAGACGTTGCTGCATGGACGGAGCGGAAACACGGTGAAGTGACTTTTACATCACCCAATTCCTAACCGGACATGGATACTTCAACCGGTACCTCTGCAGAATGGGGAAGAAAAACAGCGCAGCCTGCCAGTACGGAGACTCCGAGGAAGACGATGCCTACCATACCTTCTTCGTCTGCAGTAGGTGGGCAATGCAGAGGACCAGGCTTGAGTCGGAGATAGGCAGCCTCTCACCAGACAACGTCGTCCAGAAGATGATCTCGAGTACCACCAGTTGGAACAGGATCTGCGCTTTCATCGAAACGGTGTTAAGGAAGAAGAAAAGCGAGGAAGAAGCAAACATGCCCTCAGAAAGCAATTCTATAAGAAGTTAAAAGCCTTACCGGCAAGAAGACAAATAAACCCGAAACAGAAGATGAAATGAAAAGCTGGTCCCCATAGGGGAATGAAAACGACACCTCTCTGAAATAATGCGAAAGCGGTGCCGGAGTGGAAGGTGTCAAGAAGAAACAAAAAGGGGTCAAAGGTGGGTTTTTTGTGGCGTGTGAGTCCCACACTACTTGAAAACTTGAAACAGAACGGGTCTGTTTCTCGTGCGCTTTAGCGTTTTCCCTCCGCCTACTAGGCAAAAATCATAACTTCCACTACATACTTTCTGAAAGGTGATTTGAAACAACCTAACACAGAATAGATGTAAAACTTCTTTCAAAAGAAATTCTGCATCACTGGCGTTTAATGCCAAAGGATTAAGGTACTAATACTCGTATCTCCAAGACACGTTTGGCCTTTCCACTCTCCAGAAGATATCATCATATTAGGCAATATTTGTAAGTAACTTAATTACATTTTACCAGTAAGTGGCGTGGGTCAAATGCTAAGTGCTTTGAATCGCTGAGCGGGAGGTTCGACGTTCGAATCCAAAAAAAACCCCAATACGTTTTCAGTAGGTACATATATATGTATGTGGATCCATCGTTTGGGATTCGACATTTGATATTCACCAGCTTAGATTGGAAAGAGTGCAGAATAACTTTACAAAATATTCGGTTCGTAAATATATGTTTAACGAACTTTCTAATTATGGCGGAAGGTGTAAAATTATTCGCTTGTAAACCTTGAGTTTAAGGCGTAAGGCAACTTCTATCATGTTTATTGGGGATATAACCAATTATCACATAAATTCAACAAAATTAATTACTCTTATAAACGTGTATGTACATATAATTATATGCTCCCCAAAGGTCTCTTCGAGTGAAAAATTTATTTTCCGCGATAAGACATAGTACCAATTATGAAAGCAATAAGCCAATGACAAGGTGCATATACGTGGTCAATCGGCTTTCCAACAAAGTAAGATGTCCAAGAGCCTCAAACGCACGATCTCGGTGAAATTGACATCGCTGTTTCGCGAGATAATACGTCCCGCGAACTTCTGGTGCAATGAAGTTATTGTTGCATTGGCTGTGTTGCATGTGGCTCCATCTTGTTGGCACCACGTACCATCAAATTTGAGTCATAAAAAGTTAGTTATCATAGTGCTCTAGCGTTCACCATTCACAGTAACATCATTACCGGTACCATTTAAAAAAAAAAACCGTCCAATTCCTCCAGCCCAAAAACCACACCAAACAGTGAGTTTGAGTTTTCATCGGCCTTGATGCGAAAATTTTACTTATTAACGTATTCGCTGAGAAAGAGATGAACGAAAAAATCTGGAGGCTTTAACTCCTACATTTACTGAATCTTGTAAGCGAACATTTTCATAATAGGCTTCGATCATTTTAACACGTTGTGCCTCCGAGTATCTATCCATGACTAAAATTGTTAATGACTGTAGATGACAGATGTCAATATGAAACAATTTTTTTTCTGACATTTAGATTTTATTTGCCACTCTCATGGTGAAATAGCCATTGGCCTACCCTTCACATTTTTTTGGCCTGCCTACTATTCAACAACTGCCTACTAACAGAGCTACGCCGCTTCGAAGAAAAACTCTCTTGCTGGAACTCACATACAGGTCACCTACATGCCGAGGTATTTATTAATTTCTAAAGCATGAACCCAAAGAGATTCTTTCAATTAACAAACATGACTCGAGCCTCATAACTGACTAAGCACATCCTGTGCATATGCCCTACAATGGCTCGAGCCTTACGAAAAGGGTTTACCATTCCGTCTGCTGCCATCTCCTCCATAGCACAATAAAACCTAAGTTTAAAGACAATTTGACTTATACGAGGATGCAGAACTTATTTAGGACAGCATCCAAAAGACTATCACAGAAGATCTTCCTACGAGTCGTAATTCTTAGCAAAGCTTTTTTATCCAGCCTATCGCCCCTCCTACTTACTTTTTTTTGTATTAGTCGTACGAATATATTTTTATAAATTTTTGTCTCTCACTGTTTTTGTGTAGGTATGTACATGCTAAGATAGATTTTCTGCACGTTATCACTAAATATTTCAAAATAGTTGATAAGCAATCTTTAAACAAGATGATTGCATTTTGTTTATCTTTCTATGTAAATATCAGATATTGAAATACTTGGCCGAAGTTCACTAGTTTCGATAAAATGTCTCCCACTTATCCATAAACAAAATTAAAAATACAAAAAGTCGCTATGGAAAATTGAAAGCCTTAGCACCTGTTTTTTTACAAAATTTCTCTCATGTTTTTGTTTGACAGCTTAGACATAATTTATGTTCTTGTGTACTTCATGAAATTTGTTGGCAACATTTCTTTTTTTTTCAAAACTAGCTAGAGTGTCCATTGTTTACAGAAGACTTTATTTGTTATATGTTCTGGATAAATAAAAATATATTAGCTGAAAACATATTAGTCTTAAAATAAGCAACAATTTAGTCTCTTTCACTTTATCTAAATACCAATAGACTTGGTATATAGCCTTAAAAAGGTAAAAGTATCTATGCATGTACATATATAAAATTTATGTACACTATTATTCATATTTATGACGTTGTTTTGAATTTTTTGATCAACTTATACTACGTGGGCTTGTAACGACTTGGAAAATAATTGCAACCCACCGGGTATTTACTTTAATTTATGAAGCAATTTGATAGTAAATTGCATCGTTGTTTGGAACGTCAGTGGTTATAATATAAAATCTGGTGCCTGCCATTATTTTATTTATTATTTATCTACTTAGCAATTCAAATTCATCTGTTTTGTAAAGATTTATTTTAAGGCGATTAATAAAGATAACCAGTGGATTAAATTGTCTTCTAGAAAATATTTTTCATTACAATTTGTGAAAACCTATTACCAAGTATTTCTTTCCATGAAACAGTCACCCAATCGGAGTGTTATGTGGTTCACAATATTTTTTCAGCAAATTGCAACAAAAATATAATAAGTGAATATATAAGTTAAACGTGCATTTTACATATACATATTCGTAGTTATATAACGATTAAATATCCAATCGATCTGGATCACTGCTGCCTTTCAGTAATTGTAATATTGTTATGCCACTTCTAGTATCAAATACAGAAGTTTCCCATTCAGATTTCCATTGGGGAATGTACAAGTTTGTTGTTGAAGAAGAAGTTCCATATGTCGTACCAAATTCGGAAGTCTTACCAAAAGGTCAAAAAAAAATCCTGTCAAATCTACAATGACCGAATCGAAGCCTGCAAGGGAACATCGTAGTAAAAACGCAATGGATGCTGAGGATATAGAAGAACCATTTCTGTAGACTTTTTAACGGCGACGATGAACTGAATCCCGCTGTCAAGCATAATACACTACGAACGGACGATGTAGACCAACAATTCCGTCCAATAAAAAAAAAAGCCATATATAAAATTAAGTTCAATAAAGTTGGTGGAGCTGATGGCCTAGCTGCCGAATAGTTCAGCAAAGCGGCTGGCGATGACTTGGTAAGGAGAATGCACCAACTCATCTGTAAAATATAATGGAATGGAAGTATGCCCGATGAATGGAACCTCAGCATTGTTTGCCCGGTCGTTAAAAAAATGAGACCGCCTCAACTGCAGACACTACTACTTAGCGTCAAGCACCTACAAATCGATACCCATTACCTTTCCATCGACTTCAAGGCCGGGCAATATCTAGTTTTGTCATCCCTGCCAAACTCTTCCGTTTGTGCAGGATAACTATGGAGAATGCATTTCTTTAACATCATTTTTGAAATAATAGTGCAAAACTCACGCATCAACACCAGAGGCGCAATCTTTCGAAAGTTCGTCCAATTACTCGCATACGCTGACGATATTGACATATTCGGAAGAACGCAGCGTGATGCCAGTGGCGATTCCGTGAGTGTTGAGACGGAAGCGGAAATAGAGTGATTTTCCGCATAGACGGTTAGTGGAGGAGGAAGTACAACGAAGCCCCTTCTCACGAATTTCTTCATCCAGTTGATCCAGAAGACTTTCCTAGTATTCGGAATATATTGTTTTACCCATTTGAAGGTAGTAATCAATAAAAACAATCCCTTTTGCATCCCAGGAAACACTGGCCATGATGTATCCGAAAGTTGACATCGACCTCGCCTTTTTTGGTGCAAAACCATCGGCCTGCACTAACTGCTTTCAACTTTCGCGCCCAGAAATGTACCCTTGTCTCATCCATAGTAACAAAGCGAGATTTTCACTACCCATACAAAAAACAAATAAATACTTTTAAAGAACTGAAATCAGTTGTTTCCACTTATGGCTCAGATAATTCCCTTATCCAAATGCCGCACGCACAGATAACGATACGTTTGGTCGAGTTTGCAAAATCTTTATTTTTTTCACCATCTTTTTTGTTTCTCTCATGTTTTAGAAATGTTAGATGACACCCTAAAGACTACAAGGGCAATGTATGTACATAAGTATCAATAAAGTACTACATTATAACAATGTTAATTAAAATTTGACTGGATTTAATCAGGAAAAAGAACTTAATATGCGACGTCAAACTTATTATCAATTAATTTCACACCAAAAAAAGTGTTAATCTTACAATAATCTGTACTAATCAATTGAATTCACGAATTGAAATAACTTCTGGTTTCTACGATAAACATACAAAGGTATGTAGTCTTATTTACAATGTATATCTGCTTAGCAATTGTTTTTAATTTCATCAAAATTGTTAATTGTTCAAATGAAATCTACAGGGTGTAGATGTGGTTAGTATTACATATTATTAAAATGAAAATTTGAAAAAACATTTTCTAGCTAAAGTAGTTAACTGCAGATATCATTTATTAAAAATTACTATACTGCACACATAAATCTTACATTTTCATAATGACTTGGTTTCGAAATTATGTATGTCTTTGGATTATGTATGTCTCAGTTAGTGAAGCCTCTTCCTTGCACCATTCCAGGATATGGATAGTAAGAGTACAAAATCGGTAGGAAATGGGAATCATTTCATTAATATTCAAGGATATTACTAACCGTCAATAGTTAATAGTTCCAGCTTTGACCAACTCATATGTTTGGGCCTCCTTCTCCGCAACATTCTTCTAGAAGGAGATCAAAGAATCCTATTGGCTATGCCATCATCATACAATTCGTCAAAAAAAAATCAATTTGCTTCTCGCGATACCTTTCGGCATGGATAGATACAACCTCGCCTCTTTCAAAACGCATAGCCTGATGATGCACTCTGACCAAAATCCTCGAAATGTTGGGAATTAACGCTGTCCATATTGAAAGTTTTAATTATCTACGAATCCATTTAGCCAAAAATTGCCGTCATCGCAGAAGATAAATTCAAAGGCCCAATCAGAGAACGTTCGTCACATGCTGTGGTTTTGTGACCTAAGTCATTGTGTCATTTGAATCTTGTAGGATAAAGACCTAAGTCCGTTCGGAAAGTTGAGTCACGAAAAGGCGCTATTCTTGCGAATTACATGAAACTGAGTATTTTCACGCCCCAAGCATAGTTTTAACATTGGCACCGATTTTCTCGTTCAAATGAGCGTTTCGGCGACGCACAGGCGCATCTCAATTAGAAGGATGCTTGCGTCGACCACAAATTCCTCATACATCGTGCATCATTTGACCAATGGAGCACACAATTTTATATTAAATTTTCACAATTTTGACTTGATGTTAAAGTGCATATTTTCCACAATTAAATAGCGGCTATGACAGACCACTATGGTAACAGAATGGCAGTGCTGTTATTTCAAACATAACCATAATCGGCTGTCAAAGCTCAGGCGTGGCTATAGAAAAACCCTCTTCCTACTTGGGAACTAAAAACGACTTCATTGGAAGATAGTCTAGCCACTCCGAAGGAACTCAAATAGAAACGTCTATTAAAACTAGGTAGAGTTACGTAGCGGACAATCAAAAAACGGTGAACAAGATGATCATCGAAATGCTCAAGCAGAGTCCAACCCTGAATCTGAAACAAACTAAAAAAAACTAAGTGATAAGGTGATCCAAAATAGAATTGCTTGTAGAATGATTTTGAAGGCCGCAAACTTAGCCAACGCAACAAGGCAGATACGTGGGATTAATATTTAACGTAAGATGTAAATGAACGATGCGTTATATATTTCGAACAGCTCCCTTTTCTAATAGCTCCCTGGCAATGTTCCCATTAAATTTTAGAAGAATTTAAGGGACACTTATCCTATAAAATTCCCGGCTGTCTCTTGCGATTACAATCATTCAAGTAAGAATTTTTTCACAGTACTCAACCGTAACCTAATCTAACTAAAATGCAACTACTTACTGTTTTGAATCGATATTCGTTCCTCGAAAATTGTGGACATTTAAAACAGTAGATCGTGTATAGCGTCGATTGCAATATCCAGATTGGTTACATTGCGATTGACTCGGAGTACTGGAAAACGAAACAAAGTGGCGGGCTTATTGCTTTCTAGTTACGACGATATTTCGATCTGCCGCGAGTTCGTTTAGCCTTAATCCGTTTTTGGGCTTGGTTTCGAATCCTAGCCCTAATTTGTTTGGCCTAACTGCAACTGCAGTCACAACTGCTACCGCAGGGATACAAGGAATAGTGCTTTAAACACACACCCTCTCCTGCTACCTACCCAACGACATTCTATTCTTTGGTAAGAACTCATAAAACTGAAATAGTTTATGTGTTGTCATATACATGCGACAGTATTCCCGTCAATTTTCAAAAACTTTTGATAAACACTCGTACAAATGTGTTTACGGATTTTACAATTTATGGAGAACTACAATCTGCAATGTATCCAATTATTTTTTTTTTTTTGCTTTTATTAATTGTAAATCTTGCGAAATATATTTGTCTCTTAGAATATTTCATAGTCTCCACGAGATATTAATTTAAAATTCAGATGAAAAATTGGCTTCAGTTCTGAGAAAATTTAGCAATAAAAAAAATACAATTTAGATAAATGAATACACCAACATAACTTATTTTTATTCGGGAAAATGATAAACTTAATGAAAAGATATAAATAACAGGTGGTTTCGAAAACTTATTTTGTTTATGATTATTGCTCACCATTCTTCTTCCAATAATGATCTAAAAATAGTAAAAGTCAAAATTAAACTTTCCTCAATGAATTTATTTTTAATGTAAGAATGCGAAATAAACTTTGACCTGCGACTTTTAGCTGTGTGGTTTTTATATGAATACTAAATAATAATTACAAGTGGACTCTTTAGCTCAGTGATTAGTGTGTACGAGTACCAATCGGGAAATAGGACTGAAGTTCAAGAAAACTAAAAAAGTTGACTCACGGTTCCACCCCTTATCGCTTAACTCTTTTATTGGGTTCTAAAGGTTTAGTAAAATAACAGATATTACAAACTAATAAAATCTTTTTGCTCAGCCAATCTATCACCTTTACCATCTAGGAGGCTATTCTTTTTTAACCATTAAAAAAGGACATGTGGATTTTAAATGAAGAGATTTCGATCGGAATTTATATTTTTAGACGAGACTAATTTTCATATCGGATTCACTTTTCAAAGAGTGACTGTTTAGTCCCCACTACTTTCAAAATGATATAACGATGAACAGAATGAGCTACACACTCATGATAACTGATTTTTGAACTTAGACGACCTTAGATTCCAAAAAGATGCCGCAACGTACCAAACCAGGAGTAAAACAATCGATGGTTTGCGCACTTAGTCCGGCAGCAGTATCCTCAGCCGTTTTGGAGATGAGCCTTAGTCACCGCACAAATTGATCATTTCCCATAAGGAAGAGAATAGTCAACATCTGGACCCAATAGAGCGTATACACACCTGATTGTAGCTTCATATAGAAATCTGTAGGTATACCTTTCCCGAAAAGTGTGGTATAAGGATAAGTGTTAACCGTTGAAATTAAGCCGTTTGAAGTCCGGAAACGGTTAAGTAAGTTCACTTGGTTGCTAAAATAATTTTGAAAGATATCAAGGAACATCTGATTTCAACTTCTGAAATCGAAAATGCTGGTTTCCGTTTAATATGTTTCCATATCGCCCACATACATATGTATGTACAATGCATCACCACAATAACCATAGATCTTCGTTCGACTTTGATTACAAAAAGGATTTTAACCGCGTCAAATAGGATTTTTTGTGGTATGCATGATCCCCGAAAAACTTGTTATTTGTGATGCTGCTAAATGCTGCGTTCATTCTAAAATAAAACTACTAAGACATCGCAGCATTTTTTGAGAACAACCAGACGCGGATGAGATGGGCAGTGTCCTCGCTGGCTTCTTTATCTCCACATCATCGACATTGATCTTCTTACATTAGTCGTAGTTTTTTCATGTAGTACCGCTGAATTATGGCCCGTGATGACTCCTCCCAGCGTAGAATACGATTTCCTATCCTTTTGTATAAGCCTTTCGGTCCTCGTTTTATCAAAGTTCAAATTCTGTTATTTCCCGCACCTAGGGCCTTTAAGCATGAAGCATGCTTTGAGCTTTAGTGTGCAAAACGGGATGTATGTACATATATAATCTGATGCAGATTCTGAACCTCTTCTAGCCAATTCGTCGACCTTATCATTACTTGGTATGCCTTTATGTTCAGTGACCCAACAGAGTGCTGTGTTCTAAAAACCTTTAGTTCTTCTCGACAGAACTTCACAAGCTTGGATTTATTATTAATAGCAAAAATCGTTTTTATTAGCGCCTGGCTGTAGATGAAAAATGTGATACAGGTGTAGCTTCTTGAGGTATTGACCTCAAAACAGTCTCAGGGGTCACTGCCAGTATCCAGTGGTTTGGAGGAGATACCCGAGTCTACGCCTGTACCGATCCATCTGTGTAGACAAAGATGGATTGCGTATTTGGGTTTTTTATTCCCTGTTCGGAAATGTGCTTCAGAAAAGTCAAGTGAAATCCAGGTACGATCTCATGTAGTCCGTAGTAGAAACATTGCCTAGATATTTCTTCAGGATCATGTCTGATCCCCGCTGTCTGATTAACTTATTCATGGACCACTATTTACTGCTGAGTGTTGAACAAAGATGTTCAGCGAAAACAGGTTGAGGATACCTTCCAGTCCCGGTGTGCGTATAGCAGTAATAATAGATGCTTACTTTAAAGCACCCCTACGGTTGAGCCAATGGCGGCGTATAGAGCTCCAGTTGAGACGAACTACTAAGTGAAAGCCTTGTATGAACCTCATTTTTCATGAGTGCTTTGATCGCGGTTAAATCTTAGTGTGTTCCTGAAAGAGGGGATGGGTATTCGGGTATATCTTGCTTCTGGTAAATCATTGGGGTGCGAAGCATCAACATTACATATTATACACATCTTGCGTTGATTCTAGTCCCATGTCAGTCTAAACTTTACACGGAAGAAATTTTGGAACTCTGGCTACCTATCAGCTCCCTTACGTATTGGTGCAGAGCGTCTTCCTTTATGATGAATTGTACTATATATGTACATATGGAGGAATTAGATAAATGGTACTGAGATTATTTTTTTTGGACAAAACCCATCTAACTAGCTGATTATGACATTGTTCCTTTATTTACATTTTGCTTGGATTTTGATGTTCTTATGAGTTAACTTTTAAGTGTTAACAGCGTATGCCTTCGCATAACATATGTAGTATGTACTACAGCCACCTTAATTTTTAGAACACCGCTTGAATGTTTTCATGTTAGCAAGAAATAGATTTTCATTTCTCAGGGGTTGTGATTGCGCCATTCTATCTACATATAGATATAGAATATAGGTGAATTTGTGTGAAGCTTTAAACTTATTAGAATTCCTTCTTTGTCTCCTTAAAATATAAAAGTTGGCTTCAGTTCAGAGGGGATTAAGAGACAAAAAATAAACACCGAAAAAACTTATTTTATATAAAATCATTTATAATCATGCGATTGTCATGTTATGATATATACATATGTATATATGTATATATTGAGTTCTTTTTTGTAACAAAAATAAAATTCAGACTTCAAAACCGTTATTCTGATTTTACTATAAATTTAAATAAATGCAAGAAGGAATATTGTACACGAAATTGAAAGTTTACCCTTAACCTGGCAACCTCACTTGATTGCTCAAAATTCACCACAATTTGATAAGGAAAAAATTGCAAAAATTGCATAACATAAGGACTCAAAAGAAATTCAAGCAAGAAATTTATTGCCTTATCAAAAAAAGAAACAGAAAATAGAAACCAAGAACTTCCCATATTAGACAAGCATACTCTTATGCTCTGAACTGACTTGTCCAAAATATTAAGAGGTTTAAAAGTATTGGATATGATACCCATTCTTAACTCAAAATTAACTATCGAAATCAACTAATCATCGTAAGATACTTATGTGTTTGAAAACATTCAGTTCTATAGTGAGCTAGAGTAAAATCCCAGGCCACAGAAGCAACTTTGGAAACTTTTTTTGAATTTTTACCAACGTTTTCAGTTTTATGTTTTATTTGGATTTTTAATGAGAAAACCGGAGAATGGAAAAATTAAGATCTCATAACACTATCCGGTATAAAGATGTTGAGTCATCCGGGGTACATAGTCCCAGCCACCAATAATATTTCAAGCAGAAGTTCATGCCATTGAACTTTGTGCACGAGAATACCTTTCGGAGAAGAAATAAGGGAACCCTTCATTATATCATTTCAGGCATTCAACCATCACTATTAGCACTTGAATCCTATTAGATCTAAGCTTGCCTGTGACTGTATCAATCTCCTTGAAAATCTTGTATCCATGAACAAGTTTACCATAGCCTGGATTCTAGGTCATGAAGGTTATGAGGATAACCTTCTTAATGCTTGGTGAGGACAGGTGCTTGTCGCCTATCGTTGGTCTTGAACCCTATTTTGTGGTACAGTGCATACTCCAAGATAACACACGCTGATTACAGGGCCAACCTTCAGGGCTGAAGGCAAGCAATAAGGTCCATCGACCCAAACCGATACAAGGCCAAGATTGTAAGAAGATGACTTAAGAACCCTAACGGGATATCTATATGCTACATGAAATGGTCAGATACTGGTCAGATATACTTATGTACATATTTCAAAAGCAAAAAGAGACAGCAGAACAAATTCTTTGCGTTTGTCCAGGAGCTGCATGAAATAGATTACTCCATTTAGAGCAGGACTCTGTTAGTCCAGCAGAAATTAAGAACCTAGAACCTAAAGTTATACTGAAGTTTATTAAGAACCTTAATATGACTTCTGATCAAATTACTTGTATGGGCTAGTACATATGTAGATGTTATACTGTTCACAGTGCATATATAGTACAGTATAGTAGGCGTGTGGAAAACGATTTTTGAAGATCTTGAGGCATCATATGAGAAGCTTAACTCCTTTCCGTTTTTATGAGTGCAATTTTGGGGATGGAGACGGAAGCAGGTGAAATTATTCGATAGTAAAATGTTTGGATGCAATGATCTGCACACTAGACCAGGCTCAATCGAAATCCGTTTCGAAAATTTCTCAAGTTAAATGAGACTTGCGGGGTAGACGAACGCGAAACAAAAATACTCACATAAACACACATATGTACGAGTATTTATCTTTTTATGGGGAAATCGCATATAAATCCTAATTGTACTACCAAATGGTACAAATAAATCGTGTATACAGTCATTGATGACTCAACAGTTGCGATAATATTGTATAACTTGATAGTTGTGCATCGGCAGCTTAGAAAATTTTTTTACGTTTTCTAATTAAATACCGCACACATAATACAATTAATTCTGATTCACGGAAATTCAAACACGCTGATAATATTTGTGTTTTTTTTTTTTTTTTTAAAGTGGCACTATGGCTCGAATTTGGGAACGAAATATCTCAGTTTCACGTTGCATGAAATTTAAGTTTTTATTTTTATCTTTCAGCCAAAATTAACCTTGGGGCATGCATTAGTCTCCAATTCGCGATATTGGTGACATTTTCGTCACCATTTTATGATGAAGTCCACGAAATTAGCTGCTGAATTATGTATGTATAGAGTTGGACACATTTCAAGACAACTGAACTATAAAAGTTAAGAAAAATCTTAAGCACAATGGATTGAAAAAAAAAGATCTTCCGAAAATAAAGTTGTTTAGATTTGCATCGACTGCATTATTGTTTACTGTCAAACCATGAATGAAGCATTTTTTTTTCTAAAACTAAAATTTCTATACTTTTAAAAAAAATTCTTATTATGGCAATGGTGTAGTGGTAGCGTCATCGTTTGTCGAGCAGATGGTTTACAGTTCAATCCCTGGTGTCAACAAGCATTATATGATAAGAGGCAGTCCGATTAATTGTGAAAGTAGGTTTGTCATATGGCTTGAGAAATTGATCGCTCTGTTGATAATTGATATGCTTATGACACCAGGTTGATCGGGAAAAAAAATACTGTGAATCAGAAGCAAAGGCAAAACAAATAATGACAGCAAAAAATCTCCCCAGTTATCTGGACACCACTCCTGGAGCTAATGTGTGAAACCTAATACACCTGAGTTTCAAACCACTACACCAATCTCTTTCTCTCTCTCTCTATCTTCATTTCAAACGCCCGCACTGTGTATAAACATTAAAAGGGTATTCACAACCCCTTGAGTGCGGGTAAATTATAAAAAAAAAAAAAAAAATTAAAACAAAAGCACTTCGCAAAGGTAACACCTTCAAAAAGATGTTGGTTCGTCAGATAACGACAAATATTGACTTGCAGTTTTGTTAGTTAGATCTACTCCCACTTGCGCGTGGCCCTATCTGGGAATGTAATGAAAATGGAAAAAAAAAATGGGTACGAAATTTTGTTAAAAGTTGTAACAATAGCTATGTTGACAGCTGGGCTTTTCAACGTGATCTGCACACGTACGTATGTACAATACGGACAACACCACCGCAAAAAGGAAAGCAATACATCATAAGTGACAAAGGTTACAGCATGAACGCTTTCATTCTACAGTAAGTTCGTCTACTAAATTCACAAAGCGGTTCATGGAAGTCCAAATTTCAAATTAAACATTTAAGACCATCCCTTCTGAACATCTGACGAGGATCAGCTCAGTAGGTTAAGAAGCCATCTTGTTGCAGTTTTAGACGGGGTAGACGATGGCGCTGCTGCTTCATTACAAACTGCAACAAATACCCGAATAAGCATCAAGCCTTCCATTGAAACCACATAAGTTCAGAGAACTCAGGAATAATAAAGCGTGCCAAGTAAATTAGTGCAGCGAAAGCTTCCCAGACGAGTGGAAAAACGGAATGATTATCATCCTGACTGGAGGGAATAAAATAACAATTTGATTCCACTGCATAAATAAGTTTTGAATTATCTTAGAGTAATCCTTCGACTATATGTTTCTGTTTCATTGGAAGCTTTCTAAAGCGTAAGTCGCGCTGTGCTTTGCCCAGGAGAGGCAGTGCGCGATGTGGATATTTTAGTGGCGATTTGAAAAAAATACACTTACCAAGTTGTTTCAATTTATCTCTTACCATAGCCAATGCAGCAATAGATACTTTATACATATTTCCTTTAGTAAGTTTCTTATTTACTTAAGGTGGCGTTACAGTCCGGGGTGGACCTAAGCCTCAACCAACAAGCGTCTTCAGCCGATCTTTAGCTAGTTGTGTCCAGTTTCACACGCTAAGTTAGTTGAGATCCCCTTTCACTTGCGTGTCTCAGGGTAGATTCGAATATTTTCCAGGCCGGAATATTGCTGTCCATACGCTCTACATGACCTAGCCACCTCAGTCGCTGAACTTTCACTCTTAAGTCGATGCCGCTGTACAGCCCGTCCTGTTCGTTGCCGTATCTCCTCCTCCAATCACCACGTACATCTAAAGAGATTAAGAGAGACTTGATCGGTAAAGGATTTCGCGATCGCTTGCCATTAATCTTCAAACTTCCTCACAGTATCTCCTTGTCTTGGTTGTGTTTGGAATAACCGCAACCGTAACTTGCCTACAACAAGATAAAGGTCCGAATCAAAGTTGGCCCTTAGCACCGTTCGGACTTCTATACAAGACTTCTGTAGGGCGCCTTGTGTCGACAATGTGGTCAATCTGGTTGACGTGACGTCCCTAAAATCGAGTTGACTAGAGCAAGAAAATGCTTTTGATACCGGTAAAAAGAAGTGTTCAACATTATTACCAGGACCGAAAGTTGAATTTACCGTTATGAGCCAGAAAGCAAGCGACAGTCATGACTATGGATTTTCCCAGATAACAATGAGTTAACAAAAGTGAAGCGTGTCCGTAGCTCAGGCAGGAAAATGGTTGCCACATTCCTTGGACGTACTGATCATGTTGTTATTGTAGTGAATGGTATAGCACCATTTTTTTGCTGGATGTTTTTCAACATCATCATGAATCGAAACGCCCGAGAGGACAAATTCTTCGTCACCACAGTACAACGACTCAATTTATCAATTTTAATGGGTAAATCGGTTTTCTTTTTCCCCTTTCATAAAATGTAAGATGCGCGAACTGATATTTATCAGTTTTCAAGAAGTGATGGGAAAATCTCATTGTTTTAGATTTAGAGGTACCAGTAGGTTTGGAAAGCATTGATGCTTTCGGGATGGTTTCAAGTGCATGTAATAAAGTGTCTAACATCAAGGCGAAAACAATAGGCCCTTTAAAGAATAAGTTCTTGAACATTCCTTTTCATCCCTCTTCTATCACTCTTGTCCTCGCTCCCCTTTCTATATTTTTTGAAGTTTGTCTTATATCTGATTTGTTTTTTTTTCTAAATTTTGGAACGGTACAAAATATTTGTAAAGTTCTGATAGAATAAGAACTGCCCTCGTTCAGCGAGCTGAACCGAACTACCGAGACCACAACGCTTTCTTTCTCATCTGAACCAAAGTTGCTTCTCTGGCCGAACCATAGTTGACAACAATAGCTGTTTATGAAAATACATCACCTCACTTTACAGGAATGTTCAGGATAATTGAAGCAATTAGCACTATTTTTGGCAGGTTAATAACCCTCATGTTCTCTTTAAGCTGGGATTCACTACACAGTGACTAATTCTGTACTTTCTAGGTCCTAAAGCAGAGAAAGAGTTTAAAACAAACCTAGATTTCGTCATCACTAATTCAAAAGACTTCAAAGCTAATAATTAAAGGCAGCCAAATGAAAATAGTTTTGCCACGTCATGAAGAGCATGATCAATGGCAATAAGTTGGCATGGAATATCGCTGAATACTATCCAAACTCAAGACCCACGTTCGCTGAGCCGATGTGCGGGACTTATAACTTTTTTTAGTTATAAGTTATCAGTTATCCTTGAAGGAATGACAAAAAACTGATTCCCATTTGGACTAACATCCAAAAACAAGCTCATTCTCCTGCAAAAACGAGAGTTACATACATAAGTGACCTTTTTGGTAGATAGAATAGATGTCTATTGAAAATATGTAAGCATAGCTTCCATTTGAATATCAACTTGAATCCGAGGTAAGCCTAGAATGTCACTCAAAAAGGCTAGTGGACCAGATCTTAAACTACCCGTCAAACATATTTCGGCCAGTCGTTAGACTCGATTCAACTATCTATATATAGTCACTTCGCTAGTCTTTGACCAAAGTTCACCATTTACGGTTGTATAAGACTATTTTTATTTACCTGCTTGCTAGAATTGTAATGTTTTGCCAAATACATACATAGGGCACATGAAGAGTTCAAGACTAGTTCTCATAGTAAACCATCTCTGTACTTTAGATAGTGCGCGTTGTAATACGTCTGATACAGAGCTTTCAAGCCATAACCAATCACCAATCGTATACATAAATACTAAAACGCTCTGTTAATAACAAGGGACCACATGCGAGGAACAGAAATGATTGAACCTTACTTATGGCTTATTATATTATTTGTTTAAAATATAATTAAGGTCACCCGTTAATTAAAATAGAAAAGTGGGAAAACATTAGTGGTATTCCAATGAAACTGCAATTACTAATTGACTTGGACTTCCCACACTACAGCACTCCATACATTTTTGAATTCTATTGTACTTTTCTGAAGCGTGAGAAGCCAAGTATGTAAGTTGATTGTACACTAAATCACTATTATTGCGAGTGGTGTACCATAATTACCATATGCATACCATACCATTTTATTGTTTTGGAAATATCAGTTTCATTAATTTTTGTTTTTGACCTAAATATAAAAAAACATTCAAAAATTTAAAATTTACCTATCGTCGCTTGACAAAGTGAAAGGGTGGGACCATAATGACGACGTCAATCAATTTATTTGTACCAGGTGGTGTGAAGCTGATCAATTTGGGTGTAATACAAAATGAGTTACATTGAACATCGCGCTCCTGTTTAATTTTGAAACAAAAGGGAATTACCCGTTTCTGGGTGATTCCGATCGCCGGTGTGTTTTCTAAGAAACGTCCCTGCGTCAGCAACTCGGCACGTGTAAAACTGGACATATGTATGTATTTAATTCACTCATACGTTTTTTACTCAGTTTACAGAATAGCAGCCTCAAAGACCGGTTGTAATCTTAACGTACATACATACATGCATAAAAAAAACACGTTGCCAAAAAAAATTTAAAGAGTGCAGAGATTTTTGAAAAAATGTGAAGTACATACAGTGACTCAACTTTTTGATCACGTAATAATTTTTAAATATAAGTTAACGTAATTTTCGAAGTATAATGATATGAATATTGTTATTCGGAAAATAGAAAAAAATCTTCAAATTCTTTTTAAGTTTTATTATATTTCAATGAAACAAAAAACATGGCACTTGATAGAAAACTTGAGTTTGCTGACTAATATTTGGTATGCCCTTGCTAGAGTTTATATTGTGTCAAGCAATTTGGGTTCTGTTCCACAAATCGTTAATGTTTGGACAATCCCCTGGCATTTCGGAAATTGCACGTTTGACCTCAACTCACAGATGTTCGATCGGGTTGAGGTCAGGAGAATGTAGTGGCCAATCAAGCATTTGAAATGCCTTATTTTGTAAACAAGCTTTAGCTACCCTTGCGGTATGTTTCGGATCATTATCCTGTTGGAAGATAATGTCAGACGCGTTCTTGTACCAATCATCAAGGCTTCCGGGGGTCCTCGCTAGATTATGCTGACATCCATTAGCCCCACTACTATGACACATTCACCAACACCTTCCATGGTTATACACCCCCATGGGGGGATTTCCACCACCATATTAAATGGTTGGTTTTACATGGCGATCTTTGATTGGCTCACTATTCTTCTTCCAGCTCCATTGGCGACATTGTAAGTGACAGTAAGAAAAAAATATGGTTACTGAACTTATACATCGTCGATCGTACATGAGTTCATTTATTTTTTCAAAGCTCAACACGCACTTTGGCCCCTAAATTCTTCGCCCAGCTTCCTAAATACACAGACCACATCGACATCATCGGTCGGTCTCACTAAACCATCATAGAAGCTTTCACACCAATTGAAAATAGTTTCGATAGTTTCTGTAGCTGCAGGACTTGTTGAGCCCTCCTATTAAAAACCAAATCTCGTCTGAATCAATGTCATCTAAGTTTCCCAGTAACGACCTCCATTGATCATAACGCAAGCTTTGGCCTTCCGAAGATCCGATGAAGGCATCAGCGTGGAAACTGTAACATAGGGTGCATTTTTCTGAATGATTTATCCGGTCATGATCCGGATAACGATTGGGACTAGACCCAGAGTTCAAATCCGTATTTGAAATTCGACACGGGCCAAGTAAATTTTGCCTTAGAGAGTATTGTAATATGTATGTACGTCCGTCCTACACTTACATATATTCCAACTTATAGTTCACCAGCTTAATAAATAAACTACAGTAAACGCTCGATATAGTGAACTGAAGAGGTTCAGTAGAAGTTTGAATAGCCTGTTGCTATTCTTTTTAGTAAATATTGGATTGTTTTTTAGTAACTGGACAGAGAAGTTTTAATTATATCTGTAATTTCGATGTATTGTATATAAAAGCATTCACATTTTGATGAAATTTGCTTGAAGGAGTCTACGCTCGATACAATGAAGAATCTCGAGAAGTCGACCGACACGTATGTGGAATTATCTTCCAGAAGATGTATTTCCTCATCGGTACAACATCCAAACATTTAAAGCCAACGTGCACCGGTATCTCCTCTGTTCCTCTTTCCCCTTTCTCTGAGTTGACTATTATAGCGAATTTATAAATTTCAAATCCATATCAGGAAGGCAAAGTTTGCTTTAATTTGTGAGTTTTTTTTTTAAGTAAATTCAAAAACATATTCTCCACTCGAGAAATACTTAACCTCTTTGACTATTGGAGTGGTCTTTTGTTTACTCAAACGCCTATACACGCGAAATTTAAACGAGGAAAACTAAAATTTACGTAAGGGTTCAAAAAAGCAAGTGCATTTCAAGTCGACTATCTCCCTAATATCTGTACTACACTAAAAGGAAACATCAAAAAAACCAGGCTGGATTATAGCTCTGTTTTACTACACCCTTTCATGACAGTTGTCAGTTCACCACTCCTAGTTCGTCATCTTTAAATTAAGCTTGCGATACATATTTTGTGCTTAGCCTGGAGCGTATGATATCTTTGCAATCATGTTTAGTCAGATGTCTTTATTTTAATTTTTTCCCATTTTTCTACAAATTATAAACTAAACTTTTACTTCCGTTGGCTTTGAGTTTTTCAACTACAATCCCCATCAATAGAGAATTTATTCCTTGATCAATTTAGAATTTGAACTAATGGCTTCACTTTCAGAATGTGTTTTAAAAGCTCAGAAATCCATATCCACGAGTACTGCTTAAATCTTCCCTTTCAAAGTTCAAATGTCCGCCTCTGGGACCACTCGATGGAGAAAGAATCTAAAAACCTTGAATAATCTAAGAAATGTGAGATATCAACGGATGTAGCGCACAAAAAAAATGCATTAATAAAAAGATTAAATGCCTCATCAGATTCGTACAAGAATACAGTTAAAGAAGTGAGTGCACAAATACAGTGAATAATTACCAGTAAGATAGCACTTGGATAAAAGATATCAACCAAATACCAAAGCTATTAAAAGTTTATTCCTTATTACGATCACATTCTCCTTACTTTTCCACACCGAAAGCATGCAGATGTTAAACATTCTTTCAAAAAATGCAACAAAAACAGGATATACCTACTCAGAACTTTTTTTTTTATTTTTTTTTTTTATATTCATACCAATTTAACTTGTGCCACCTGTGTTTCGAATCACTTCACTTTTGTTAAAATTCTCAAACAACAACCACTATAAACCGTAAGAAGTAGGTATGCAATATAAATATAAACACACTTTAATCGTTTTCTTATATTAAACACGATAAATCAAAAAGATTTTATAACTTTCACCACTCTACGAGGAACCGGTTGAGGACAACAAACAACAATTTCATCCGCTCTGTCCAGCCGATAAAAGTAAACTAACTTCACGCGAAATATCTTCATGGAAAAAGCAGAATAACTTTGTTATTTTGGTAAAACACATAAGATAATTTGCCTGCTTCATCGAACAGATAAAAATCGTAAGATGTTATGGGCAACGTGCGTCCAAACAGCACTTACATTCGTGATGCAAACGAGGTAGTCGGTAATTCAGCAGTAAAGGGTTTTTCCCTATGATACATAAATACAACATCAGCAGCAGTATTTAAGTTTAGAATTTTCTCTTTTACAATTCATTATCATGAAAAACTTAAAAAAAAAAACGTAGCATTTTTGCAACATAAGCACATGATAGGAAAATTTCAAGGACAAGAAACAGTGAAAAAATTATATAAATAAATGTGTAAACTACTTTTTTGAGTATCTACGGCCTGATTATGTGATGAAATTTCTTTAACATATGTATGTAAGTACGACCCGCATGTGCACGGAATGCTTTTTATGTTAAGTTTTGGTGAATCATAGGACTTTATAATGAAGCTTTTCATTAGGTTTTCAAACAAGTTAATTCTTAGACGTAAATAATAACTTGTTATACAATTTCTTAAAAATCAATAATATTTTGGAAGATAGAAAGAATGTATGTACATATGTACATTTACATCAATCTTTAGTTTGACACTCTTACCTGTCAGACATGGTCCGCTAAAGAATGCCGCTTTTTGCAATAATACCAGCCATTACCTGCGTTGGTTTGGAAGAGTGAGGATATCCTCATCACATAGGCCGCCGGTTGAGCTCGTTGTATACCCCTCTAGAGAAACTGTCTTGTAGTAAAAGCTAAACGGGGAGGATGTACATAAGTGAAAGGTGGTTTAATTTGAGGATGGAAAGTCGTATGGGGTTCACTGTTCCGAGAAACATTCTGTACTTCTGACGAACTATAGGATTTGTCCGAAACTATAACGCATAAGATAACTCAGCCCGGGAAGGTTGTGTCTTCCCAGGTGTTTGTATCTTAACGCTCCTGTTGCAGGGCATTGGCAGAGGTAGTGCTCGAGGCTTTCTTTCTCTTCCTCGCATCCCGGACAAGTACTAGATGTCACCAGTCACAGTCGTAAGCGGTTTCTGTTCAGGTTGATGTGTCCGGTGTACATATCGGTCATCTATCGTAATTTTCTTTTGCTAAATCGAGCGCCTTGTTGCCTGACGGAAGCAAGTGCTCAGTCAGCAAGCGCTCAGTCATGGCCTTAGCAGCTTTGCAGGTTTGCAGTCCTTTCAACATGTTTTCGTAGTGTTTTTCAAACGAGCTGCTGTATGCAATTTTAACAACCCTTAAGGCTACATATGTATACTATTATTATAACCTCCAACACTCATGCATATCAAGAACCTGAAAAATACAGCTAGTAAAATAACAGCGTAAATTCCGACCAGAGAAAGAGATTAGATAGACCCATAACATCACCCGTAGAGACCGTGATAATCAGCCTGACTGTCATTATAGATGCTAGTCCTTCAACAACGTCATTTTTCTTTGATTGTCCACCGACTATACTTTACTACTCCAAGTATGAAAAAGACTATTTTCTGGAAGATATGTACATATGTATTCTGTATTTTGCCCAGAGCGCAGGAGAATCTTGTATAATCGCCCTAAAACTAGCCCAATACAACTCCAACTTTCCTCCTCGTACCACTACCAGAGCCATCAGTATAGAAGACATTCGTGAGATACTTAGGTAGTAGTGTCCTCTATGGTGTACTTCAACGCTCAGTGTTGGCATCAACCCTGTTAAATTTGTTTGTCCTCGATATACCTTCTATTATCACCCACGCGGATTATACTGCTTTTTTCGTATTTCCATAATGTTTTCCTAGTCCTGCGAAACGCACTCAACCTGATAAAAAGTTTTTCGACAAGTGGAAGATTAAAGTTAACGCAACTAAAACCCAAGCGATATGGTTTACCCGGCACAAAAAAAAAACCTTCTTTCTTCCAAATACCAAGCTCAGCCTATGCTCTGAAGACATTAACTGGTCGAACGACTGTAAATACCTTTGCGAAGTCTTGGAGAGAAACTAAATTTTTAAGAACACATCACTCGTACGATAAATATAATTATTTTAAACACAAGGATCTTATATACTTTTATAAACCCAAAAATTTCGCCTCAGCATACAAAACAAAATTCTAAAGTTTAAAACTATATCTCAGGTCATAATTATTTATGGAGCACCCGCAAAATTTTGTTAAAGATTTAGAGATATATCAAAATAAAATGTTAAAAATGGTGCTTTGATTACCATGGCATTACCCTACCCAAAAGCTTCATTATTTTGCTAACGTCAATACAATTGTATTCCTAATTTACCTAATAAAAGGGTACATATATAGAGGTTTGGAGCATAGTCTTCAAGGTTTTTGCAAGGGTTTTTAAGTATTACTATAAATACTTGTTTTTCATTGTAGATAAGCTTGGCGCTAAGGGTGTAAAGGAGTCTAAGGCCCTAAATCCCTAAATAAATTAATATAAATGTACATATGTATGTAAATGTTATGCTGTCAATAAACAAATAAATAAGTAAAATAATGCTGTTTGAGAGCGATTCTATTATACGGTCTGGAGACGAGTTCTATCCATATCCTCACAATCGAATGCGGATCTGATACTGGACTTCCTCCTTCGTTCTTGCTTCTTCTTCTATCAATAGGATGTCCTTTTTACCCTATGGTAAAGTTCATAAACATCATTTTTGCAATAGATCCACTATATTTTCTCGATCGCTTCCCTTTTCTTCTACCGAAAGAGCTCGCGAGCAGCTCTGGTCCTTCAATGCAGCGCCGATAGGTATACCCCTTGTCTTGCTGCATATGCTTGCCGGCGTTCTTCATCGAACCAAAGGTCTCATTGTGGTGACCGAATGAAACCCAACACATGAGAGATGGCATCTCTGATGGTTTTTTACAGTGTTGCTGCTGATTTTCAATACGTGAAAGATTAAGGGACAATCAGTTGGTAAAGATTCGTCCTTTCCGTGAAACCTAAGTTAAATTAAAATTATTTTGTATTTTTCTCCTAAACCAATGACGAAATTGTGTTTGCTTCTCAGACCGTCTTTTTTGAAAATTTCTAAAGGTCAGTTAAACGTTTTGAATATATTTAATATTGTCCTTAAATTTTATTTAATTTTCACTGGCCGGGTTCGAAAGCAATAGTTTATGTCCGGTTAATACAACTGGTTCCCTCGGCATCCGTAATCTGCTAGCAGACCCATCGCAAAACTAGTTTTTTACTTCGACTTTGACTCCGACTGTTTTCATTTAAGCCATTGAATTTTTACAACACAAGGACATTAAGTACGCAACCCAAACTGGAAATGTCATTTGAATTGCTATGCAACTAAAAACAATACTGTTTACGAATATCTACTCTCCTCCTCTCATTTCTTGTTGCGACACTCATAAGTTGTGTCATTAAAAAGACAACGGTTTAAATCAAAACTACATTTTTTGCTATCCAGTCATAAACGTGGAAGACAAAATTACTTTCTTCTATAATATATTTCTGTTTGAACATATGTATCTTTAATTCTAAATGAAATCACCTGGCATTTCGTCTTCTTTATTGTGATGATTTGTCGCAATCAAAATGCTGTGGATAGAGACAAATTTTAAAATTAAATTGTCTTATGTCGTTCGTCTATTTGAAATGACCAAGACTATACCTACTATATGCATACATATGTACACTGCTGGACAAAATAATAGGTGTGGGTACTTTTTGTCGATATTTCAACTCAAAACGAAGTTCAAAAATTGTTTTCACTAATTTTGATTAAAAATTAGAGAAACTAATAAATATATCACAAAAACTTAAATTTAAATCCGTATATTAGTTCAATTCTTATATTTTACGATTAAACCTGGACAAAATAATAGGTGTGATCGGGAGTGCCTGTAATAAAACAACGTTTTCATCTTAATACGAAGCTTTTTACCAATTATTTATAATCCTACATATTAGTAGACTGTGTAGCCACCATTGATCTTTATCACAGCCTGAATCCTTCTAGACATAGGCCTTATAAGGTCTGTCATGTTTTGTAAGGTATTTGGTACCAGATACGTAGACATTTTTCTATAATTAGTTTTTGCTGATGGATGTGCGCCGTCAGCTCTCCCCTTAAGTTCTCAATGGTATTGAGATCGGTGACTGACTTAGCCATGATAGTTTGGCGATATTGTGTTCCTTAAGCTAAGCACCCACCAGTTTCGATGAGTGTTTTGGATCATTATCCTGTTGGACTGGCCAAATCAACGGCATACTATCTTCCGTATTCGATTTTCTAAAATATTTGATACTCAAATTTTGTTAACTTTTGTTTCGTCACTCCAATTTTCGTAGTACTTAATTCGCACCAGAGAAACGTTCCGGGCTACTCTGCCTGGTAGCTTAAGATCTGCCCATCTACGATGAATCGTGCGGGAAGTAATATTAAAACCAACTTCTGCCGCAATAAGCCTTGAAGGCTTAGATGGGTCCTTTTTGGCTAGTTTGACAATCTTCAGGTCGTCTGTTTTTGTTGTCGATCGAGCATTTTTGATGAAATTTTCTGATCGCTCTTGAGATTACACTTTAAATTTATAAATTTTTCCCTAATTTCTAAGCTTCTGCACTAGTCACATTTTCTTCAAGACTACAGCGACTTTTTCGACCCAACTTAAATAACTATTGCTATCAGCGCATTTTTATATCCACAGTTTTATTGTCCAACTCAAATTGGCTTCTATCCAAGATAATTGGTCCTCACTCAAAACCGTTGAAAGCAATAATAATGTTTAAAGCTGAAAACAAAGCTTATAAAGAAAGAGAGCCCCAACTCCAAACAATATATACTGATTGTAATCCAGCCAAAGAAGACTATAAAACCGACGAAGAAGAACTAAGTCGGGAAACGGACTGGATCTTGAAAGAAAGAAGACCAAATAAGAAAAGGAAAGCCGGTTCCTCACCCGAAGTCGAATTATCCAAAAAAGAAAGTTCACGAATCAAACCAGTTGAGAAAACTGAGAAGCAAAAAGAACATAAACCGCCACCGATAAACATAATTGGATTCACCGATTATAACAAATTACACTGCCTTCTTAAGTCTGTGGTATCAACGGATTTTAGAGTAAGTTCACCAAGAAACAACGTATGGAAAGTCAACGTTAAAGACTCGGATAGTTATCGCACCGTTTCCCAAAAGCTGAACTCCGAGAATATACAATGGTACACATATGAAAATAAGTCCGAAAGACCAATTAGAGTTATAGCTAGAGGACTCCACGCCTCATGCTCTAAAGATGATGTAATTAAGGACTTAAAAAACAACGGGTATAATATAATCGATGCCGTCAACATCCTAAAAAAGGAAAAGAAAAATACAGAAGAAAGCGGAAGAACAGCATTCGTAAAGCGCGGCCTTCCTCTTTTTATGCTAACATTTGATAAAAAACAAACGATAGAACAAATTTACGATATTAAATCTATCTTAAATATGGTGGTTAAAATTGAGCCCCTAAGAAAAAATACGAGACTAGTCCCTCAGTGCAAGCGATGCCAGGGATTCAATCACACGCAAAAATATTGCCAGAAAGAGCCGCGGTGCGTCAAATGTGCTGGTAAACACCTCACAAAAGACTGCAGCTTAAGCAAACAAGCTCCGGCGTTGTGCATCAACTGCAAAAAAAACCATCCGGCAAATTATAGAGGATGTGACGTAGCCAAGGAACTACAAAAGAGGCGCAACTTAATCTCTCTACCGCCAATAAAGCCAAAACCGAAAGAAAAGCCGGTAATAGAACAACAAAAAGCTAAAACAGATGTAATTAAGGTAAAGCCTTCGAATGAGAAAAAAGAAGCGCAGAAAGCAAAATCGACAAACGCTCGAATAAAGACATATGCCGAAGCTGCGTCTAGAGAAAGTAGCGGCAGCTCCTCTCCACCTGACCCTCTCATGCTTATTTTAGCAAAACTTGATGAACAAAGTGCTACAAACAAACTTATTTTCGACAGACTGATTAAACTCGAAAATAATGTATACAGCAGGCGTTTTCCTCCAAGATGATAAAACAACTTAAAATAGTAACATGGAACGCCAATGGGCTTTTGCAAAAAACTGACGAGCTGGAAATATTCTTGATTAAGAAACAAGTTGATATATGTCTAGTATCTGAGACTCATCTCAAAAGAAATTCTAGGATAAAATTAAAGGGTTATAAAGGCTATCATGCTTTCCACCCATCAGAAAGAGCCAGAGGTGGTGCGTCTCTATTTATAAGAGATTGTATTGAACACTCTGAAGATATTAAATTTGAACTTGAATCAAGGCAAATAATAACTGTACGTGTAAAAAATAGACACTTTGCTTATAATATCTCGTCTATCTACTGCCCTCCACGCTGTAAGCTGGAATTAAGCGACTACCTTAATACTATTGAATCACTTGGATCAAACTTTATTATTGGTGGTGACTTTAATGCGAAACATACTTTCTGGGGATCTAGATCTACTACACCAAAAGGTAACATGCTTTTTAAAGCAGGTATGAAATATAGCTGTGACTTTCATTCGACAGGTAAGCCCACTTATTGGCCAACTGATACGAGAAAAACACCCGATCTCATAGACTTCTTCATTGTTAAAGGGATCTCTAATACGTTTATAAGAGTTGAAGAAAGTTTCGATCTTTCTTCTGATCATTCACCAGTTATTTTAGTTTTAAGCGAAACTTTGATAAAGGTACAAGAACCTCCCAGATTAGCTAACGATAAAACCAACTGGGACAATTTCAGAAACGAAGCAGAGAGTAGAACTAGATTGAATGTACCATTGAAAACGCACTATCAACTTGAAGATGAAGTCGATCATTTCATTGAAAGTATTCAGAGTGCCGCGTGGAACAATACTCCCTATAAAATAAGAAATAAAACAAATCGGGATATAAAATTTCCGACAGAAATAATAGAACTAGTCAAAGTAAAGAGGAGAGCACGCAAAAGGTGGCAACAATCTCGTGCTCCGCAAGATAAGACGCACTTAAATCGTTTGTGCAATAAACTCAAGGAAACGTTAAGGGAATTCAAAAATAAAAAGATTTCTTCCTACCTTGAAGGACTGACTGCGGAACGAGATACAAACTACTCGCTCTGGAAAGCTATGAAGGGTCTTAAAAAACCCCAAATGCAAGCACCACCAATAAAGAAAAATAATGAGGAATGGGCTAAAACCGATCAAGAAAAGGCTGAAGTTTTTGCCTTGCACTTAGAACAAACATTTAAACCGTTCAGCGGGCAAACATCTGTCGAAAATATAAATGTATTAACGATGTCATCCGACAATTTTAAAATCAAAAGTGTAACGCTGGTTGAACTCAAAGAAGAAATAAGAAATTTAAAAATTAACAAAGCTCCTGGCTATGATCTAATAACAGGACTAGTTCTCAAAGAATTGCCCAAAAAAGCATTAGTGAAGTTCCTTTACCTAATAAATGCAGCATTTAGATTGCAATATGTACCAAGACAGTGGAAGATTGCTGAAGTCATTATGATTCTTAAACCGGGGAAGATACCTACTGATAAAAAATCATATAGACCAATATCACTACTGCCGGTAATTTCAAAAGTATTCGAGAGAATTCTGCTTAAGCGACTACAGCCTATCATAGAAGAAAAACGCCTTATACCGGATCATCAATTCGGATTTAGACGTCAACATTCTACAATAGATCAAGTTCATAGAATAACAGACATAATCGAAAAGGCGATAGAAGAAAAAAAGATCTGTTCGAGTGTATTTCTTGATGTCTCCCAAGCCTTTGACAAGGTATGGCATAAAGGCCTAGAATACAAGTTACAGCAAGTTCTTCCCGAAAAATTATGCCAGGTTTTGAAATCTTACCTTTCAGATCGATTATTTCGGGTTAAAATGGGTAACGAATACTCAGAATTCAAAGAAATCATGGCAGGAGTGCCTCAAGGCAGTGTACTTGGTCCGACACTATACCTGCTGTACACGCGAGATATACCGCAAGTAGATGGTACGCAAATAGCTACATTTGCGGATGACACAGCAATATTGGCAACGGGCGCTACAGTTGAGGAATCAACCGAAAAGTTACAAAAAGCCATACATGAGATATTCGCATGGACAAAGACCTGGCGAATTGTACTAAACGAGACCAAATCCATCCACGTAAATTTTACGTACAAAAAAGAGAATAGTATACCCATCCTAGCAAATTTTGTTATAATCCCGTATGCAAACGAAGCAAAATACTTGGGAATGACACTCGACGCTAAACTAAAGTGGAAGACACATATAAAAAAGAAAAAGCAAGAGCTCGAAAACAAATACAGACAAATGTATTGGCTACTTGGAAAGCAGTCCAAGCTAAATACTGAAAACAAGCTGCTTTTATATAAGCAAGTGCTAAAACCGGTTTGGACTTATGGCATACAACTTTGGGGTTGTACCAAGAGAAGCAATACAGGCATTATACAGGCATTCGAAGATAAGGTGCTAAGAGGAATTGTTAATGCACCGTGGTATATAAGAAATTCCGATATCCATAAAGACCTTGGAATACCAACAGTTAGAGACGAAATAAAAAATTTCGCCCGGAAGCACCAACAGAGGATACAGAATCACCGTAACAACGCCGTCCTACAGATTTTGGACGATAGAAATATAGTGCGTAGACTACAGAGGACGAAACCTTCCGATTTGGCACACTAAAGATTAACCCCATGCAACTTGAGGTATATACAGGATTTTCGCTGGAAAATCCCTGTACAAAGAGAAAATACCACGAAAGATATCTACTGAATAAGTTTGTACTTAGTTGTAGTATTCAAAACCCTCCTCGTGATGAAACGATTGATGGCAGTCGCATGAGTAAAAAGGGTTGGGGTGGTGGGTGGTTTTAGTCGGTAAAAATCCGGCATGCTGTTGGAACCGGTCCTTCAGTATCTTTAGAAGATTTCCACCTTCCGGCCGCAAAGCAAAAAAAAAAAAAAAAAAAAAAAAATAATAATGTTTGAAAGAAAAATAATTTCTCAGTAATTCAAGCGTCTTATGCATAACGGTGAATTTGGTGGAAGAATTATTTGCAATTATTATTTGAGATTCTACAAATCCGCCTATAATATAAGAGTGACTTATTGGTGTTTTGGAGTGTTAGTTTCATTGATCCCTATTTTTTTTTTTTGAGAAGTACGCTACAGACACATGAATAGGGAGTGCGGTTAGCAACAAAGTAAGCTTTAGCTGCATTAAGACTACTCACTCGGACATCGGCCTTGTCTTGGAGGTCTTCGGATTTAGTCTTATACATATGATCGTGCCTATAGAGTCCCCTCCCATGTTTTCTTAATACATGAAACTTGGAGATACATGTTACTGAATTTACCTTTCATATATTTTTAGTTCATTGATAACGTTGATAGTTATGTTACAGCTTTTCTCCAGATATGTACATAAATTGCATAATAAATAAACCACACGCCGTGATTGCTGTCATATGTACATATGTATGTGCAAACCAGAATAATCTCAAAATATCGCGCTTTTTGAAAGGCGCCCTAGCGCAGCGTTCGTTCGCAAGATTCATGTCTAGTGGAGGCTTTTGGCTGCCTATTTCGAAACGTAAAAACCATTTCCCAAAAAGTATTCCAGTTTCTGCTACCGGATACGTGTAGATAGACAGACTGTGTGAAGGAAGTCCGTAGACGTTCCAGTAGAATTCTACACCACCGTCCAAAGCCGCAACATCTCAGCAATGAAGGTTACCAATTTCGATGATTGGATTGGACTACTTAGTTGAACATAAACAAACAAATTAACAAATATCCCCACAAATACCACGCAAACTCTAAAGGATACCTTTGGCTAAGTGATGGTCAACATCTGTTAAATAACATAAATAATAAACACTAAAACGCAGCGGATGTCATCAAAACACAAGGTGCAACGACCAGAATACGCTGACCAGCAATGATACAAGTACCAGTCAGCTATTTTCAACAGCACTTCTTCATGTCACCGCTCCATTCAGTTATTTTTATTATTTGCAGCTTACTTAGCATTAAGTTTTTATGTGAATAATTGTAGATGTAAGCAATTATTGTAATTAGTAATAAGTATAAAAGAGGCGTTCACGCAACTAATAAATATCATTTATTCAGATCTAGTTACAACTGCCGGTATCTTATTTTCAAGTCAGTCAACATTTTTTTGTGACCCAGACGTTTTTCATACTAGGACACTGCAATGGAGCAATTGACTTCAAGTCTAACCGGATTTGGTGCTGAAATCCAAAAAATCATCACCAATTTCAAAAAAGTTTGTTGAGCCCACAAATCCATTACCGAATATTTCATCGTTAGACTGGAGCAGCTCGATGCAGCTAGTGATATTCGGTCTTTCCCCGACATGCAATTAGAGCGTAAATGCTTCACTTCACTTCAGACTACAACGCCGTCAAAGAACTATACATCAAGTATAGAAAAATATTCAAAGAAACATTGGCGCAGCTAAATCCCAAAAGAGCGACTGTAGCATAGAGGTCTATAGCAAATCAAGAGGATCAACAATCCTCATCACAAAAAAAGGTCAGGTCAGTAGCCAGCTTGAAACATTATTCAGGAGGCAAAGGGCAATGATGACCTCATTAGACGCAATTATCAACGGCAAGACCAGAGACGAAGCACCAGCTCAATGTCTACTGGCAATGGATAAACTGTGAAACCAAATCGAGAAAATCCATTACTCTCTTTGGGAAACGAATGTGGATCCGGCAACTGAGGAAGGAACCGGAGGAACCACCATATTTATTTACTTTTTTTTGAGTTTCGTGCATTCTCCTCCGTATTTAACATCTTAATCTTAAATCTTAAAATTTCAGGAACTGGCCTGAGCAATTGTTGCTGTAATTTGTAAGAAGCCTTCGATGCCAAACTTTATCAATGCAAGCGTTACAGATGACATTGGAGATATCTTTGTAGTTTTTCTATCTGCGGCATGTTCTATTGCCGAACGTTTGTTTCCTAAATCCAAATTGATGAGATGGTATAAGACTTCTTTCGACTATTATCGGTAAGAACAGTTTTTCAACTTTGTCTAGATTTTACTGGGAGCAACAATACGGGCCTTGATATTGAGTTAGGTGGTTACTTTCCAATCCGATGGCTATTTTATGGTTTGCAATGTGTAACTCTTTACTTCAGACAATATTCTCCTGCATTCTCACTTTCGTTTCATTTGTTTTAAGTTCTATGAGAGAATCATCTTCTCATTTAAATACGTCTAAGATTAACGATTTATTTATTTATACAGCGCCATCTGCCATAGATTAGAAAGAATCCATACATATCTAATACACAAACACTTTGAGCAGTGGCATCTAGCTATGAAGTTTAGTACAGCTACCTCTCTAATTGTCAGTGGGATTTGAATATGAATTTGAATTCACATGCGATGCAGTGCACTTATTTGTACATACATATATTGTTTTAAGTATTTCCTGTTTGTTCAGAAGTTTTGTATTTATCAAAAAACAATTTGGCCGAATTGTTTTGAATAAAGTGAACTGATTAACTGATGCTTAAAAAACAAATCGGTGATGAATGTTTGCAGGTTAGTATTTTTGCGAATAGTCCAACCGCGTACGTTTTAAAATTTAATAACATTCCGATAGGAAACTTCATTATCTTTGAGATCAGGTTAAAAACTGAAGGAGTTATCCTGAGCTGATTAGATTTCAATAGCGAAAAAGAAGAGCACGATCGAGGAGATAGAGTGAAGATATTGCAAGAAGGATATTTGCATGTTTTTCAAAGTGTTAGGGTGCTTCCACACTGAATAGAACAAAACTGAGTTAGACAAACAAAACTGTTTTTTTATGTTTTTTGAAATTTAAATACACGCTCTTAAATACGTGTGCCCCCATTGAATAAAGCGAAATAAAGCAAACAAACAAAAACGGTTTTGTTCTACTGCTTATGTCAAACATTGCACGTGCTTTAATGGAGCAACGTACATTGAAATAAGCAATAAATCATTTCAAGCAAAACTCAGTCAAGCAAGCAAAACAAAAGACAAAAGGCAAAAAAGAAAGCTTGACTGAGTCAATGCAGGCGCTCTCATTTGATTGCATGTGCTTCTCTCTTGTCTATGCATTAACTGTTTTGTCTTGTTTCTGCCTAGCTCAATTTTTTTGCTTAAAATGATTTATTGCTTCTTTCAATGTACGTTGCTCCATTAAAGTACGTGCAATGTTTGACATTGTTTGAAGTTGCCATTCCAAATTGTTTAGGATGCATAGATGGCAAACATATTCGTATACAGTGCCCACCAAATGCTGGCTCAGAATATTTCAATTACAAGCAATATAACTCGATTGTTCTTCAAGCTGCAGTAGATGCAAAAGGGAATTTTATTGCAATTGATGTTGGGGACTATGGAAGAACAAGTGATAGTGGAGTATTCAATAAAAGTAATTTTGGAAAAAAGTTTTTGCCTAGGCAATTAAATTTGCCTCAAGATCGCCGAATTTGTGAGAATAATAACTTCAAATTTTCCTACATTTTGGTCAGAGATGAAGCTTATCCTTTACGGAAATATATAATGAAACCATTTGCACGCAGAAATTTAACTCAAGAGACCCGAATTTTTAATTACCGTTTATCCAGAGCACGAAGATTGGTGGAGTGTGCATTTGGTATGATAACAAAAAGATTTAGGGTTTTGGAAAAAGTTATGTTGGTATCTCCAGACAAAGTAGAAATTGTAACAATGACAGTGTGCGTTCTTCACAATTTTATTAGAATGAAAGACGGAAAATTTACCGATGTTTACAACGAATTACAAGAACTTATCATTCCAACACGTCGAGCTGATGATAGTGAATTTTCAAATCGCCCAACCAACATTGCACTTGAAATACGAAAAGAATTTGTTAAGTACTTCAATTCAACAGAGGGATCCATTCCATGGCAAAATAAATATTGTTAATGTCTATACCTATGTACATGCTTAAAGTGTAAAATAAATTGTTATAAAAGAACTTACCTGTAGTTTGCATTTCCTCAGCAATCTCTAACCACAATTTGTCTATAATACGTTTATCACTATGCTCCTTTAATTTAAAATTATATATAATAAATGAAACATAAATACCGATAGTCATCGTTCACATGTTTCAAGCTTTGTCTTTTGTTTTGCTTGCTTGACTGAGTTAATGCAGGCGCTCTCATTTGATTGCATGTGCTTCTCTCTTGTCTATGCATTAACTGTTTTGTCTTGTTTCTGCCTAGCTCGATTTTTTTGCTGAAAATGATTTATTGCTTATTTCAATGTACGTTGCTCCATTAAAGCACGTGTAATGTTTGACATAAGCAGTAGAACAAAACCGTTTTCGTTTGTCAGCTTCATTTCGCTTTATTCAATGGGGGCACACGTATTTAAAAGCGTGTATTTAAATTTCAAAAAATCATAAAAAAAAAGTTTTGTTTAACTAACTCAGTTTTGTTCTATTCAGTGTGGAAGCACCCTTAAAGGGACATGTCATAGCTTAAACCTGAACCAAGTAGTAGAACCCTTTCGTTGCTGAGGATATGAAGGGAACAATTCTGCAGAGTGTCGCCGTCAGGTATGTATGCCCCAAATCATTTGTATAATTTAGTGGACGAAAGTGTGCCTGATTAATGGACCAGCATTATTTGCCCAAAAAGTCGACCATCTGCACTACGCTACGTGGCCTTAAAAGTTGTTTCATCTGTCTACATAATTCTTTCGATAAATGAACAATTACGCTTGGCGTTTTTAACTAACCACTAACAAACTGTGTAAGTCCGTTAGAACGAGATCCTGCATGCAATGAAGTAATGGTAGTATGGTAGGGAATAGAGCGAAGCGCATCACCAGAAATGCACACACGGATGCCAGTTGGTCCATTGTGATTCCCTATTTATTTGTGGTACCATTTCTTTTCCTTTTTCATGAGCTCTTGATGAAAGTAATCATGTTCCCGAGTGGGAGTTGTGGCTGGTCCTCTGATTCCTCAAAGAGTCTGTTTTCCATGAAGCGAAAGCGACGAATTTGGAGGTTTGGACAGTCACAAAGCAAGTGCTTAATAGTTCTGTTTCTTCCGTATCATGACAGCTTCTGCAGTAGTCAGCAGAGCTGGTACCCATTCTGACAGCCATTGGACTTATCTGGCAGTGTCCAGTTAATACTCCTGACATGATGCTGATTTCTCTTTTGTTCATTGATAAAACTTTTAGTCTTCTATCCTTCATTATTGGCCATAAACTGCGAGATATGACGCAGTCACGTCTGGCTGCCCAGGAGGTGTTGATTGTTTCTGTTGCTTTAAGATCTATTCTGCTTTTCAGAACACCAATAGGAATGGCTATTGATGTCTGAATGAGGTTTCATTAAATGCTAATCCCGTCCATGCCAGCTCATCTGCCATATCCTTACCATCTATATTACTATGTCCGGGGACGCACCAGACCAGGTCCATTGTAACTTATCTAATGGTAATGATTGCATTATTATTAACTACCCGTCTTATTTGACTTTCCACTTTAGCTTCTAGTCTACCCCTTCTACGATTTTCCCTTCGATGTAGAACAGCAGTTCCACAACCTTTGAAAAGCACTGGAAAATTCACTCCCCCCAAAAAGACTTCATTTCGGTTAGCTATGGTGATGATCGGTTTTTATCATACTTGCATTCCCATTCCAATAACTTTAAAAAATGTGGTCTGGGTGCGACCCGCAAGGTCCACACGACTAACTTCCCAGTGGGAAGAAATAAAAAAACAATATTCATTATTTAATTAATAAGTATTATTTTTTTCACATGATCATACGAAAAGGTTTAATGAAGTTCAATCCCAAACACTAATGGCCTACACATAAACACTTGCTTCTACAATTACTACGATGTTTGATGAACAATGAAATTTTCTTCTTCACGTTATCAAGACACCATCAACTTGGAGATATCTCATCAATACCACTCATCAACTAAGAATGCTGAATTGACATTTCTTTACTTACAAGTAACTAAACAACAATATTGATAACAGACTACGCAGCTGACAGCACAATACAATTTACTTTCTTCATGAATTGTTCAAGACTGACATCACAAAACTACTGCTTTTCACCATGAACCGTTCAAAAATCATCAGTAGGAGATTATTAACCATATCCTCAAGAGTTTTATCATCTTCAACAAGCATTTCCATATTGGCTTGTCACAAAAAAATAATAACTAGCAGAAATTGATGAAGCTCTCATAACATCAATCAGCCCATACACAACACATGCAATTAAATCGGATTTAAAATCGAAGAAATCATAAGACTTATCAAAATATCAAATATTTTTTCATAAATACTATATATGTGTACTTATAGAAATGAAAAAAAGCATTGTTTCATCGAAAATAACTTTTACGGTTAATAACTTCTACTTACAACCATGTTCCACGTCATAATTTATTTTTTAAATGTTAAATGTACATCATACTATTACCTCCAAATGTTTTCTCAAACATAATATTCTTGTATTAATTGCATATTAATAAAGCAACCTTGAATTGCAAAAAGATTGTTGATTTTTTTGTATCGAAGAATATATCCACATCCCATTTTTTATAAGTATTATTGTTATCAACGTCATTTGTTTTATTATTACGAGTTGGCTAGTTCGAAATCTCATTATTCTCCTGGCCTGATAATATAAATTTAAAATTCTACACATTCATCTAGTTTTTGTTGATAAGTATTTTTTTTAATAATATTTTTTTTAAAATAATTGCTACGACATTCATAAAAATTTTGCTAAAACATACAATTATAATATTAAAAAAAAGCACTACGAAATTATTTAGAATCTGCACGAATGAATAGTACAAATCATCAATTTCAAAATTCAGCTAGTTTGCCTTTATTTTTTTAGTTATTTAATTACTAACAAAAAACTACTGGACCGATTTTTCTGGAAACTTAATCAGTTCTTAGTTACGTAATTACGCGTCATATGAATCCGGTCCCATGTCCATATCATCTTTGGTTCTCGAGATAATCGACACGAAAGATAATTCCGAACGCACATACGCACATACGAACATACGTACATACACACACACAGACATCTCTGTAAAAACGTTGGATTTGGATTCAGGTGACCTTAAAACGTGGAGATATGTCAAAATTCGCGATTCACAAAATCATTGGTAGAAACGTAAATAGGGGAAGTCTACATCAGGAATGACTTTTGTAGAAGCTGAAATGTAGAGATAGATAAATTATTAGCTCCCTAAGAGAAATTTAAAAAATTTCATTATTTCCTCATTTACCCTATTCAATGCGACTTTCTAATGGATTTTTCGATCACTTCACATATTTTTCCGCTGTTAGGCTTTCAAGGTACCTACAATTTTGTTGAGTGATTCTTATAATTTGTAATAGGTTTTTTTCCGTAAATTAGACTAAGGATCTCTCATGTTGAGGTGCCTAAATTTGTTGCCATTTTTATTCTCTCCAACCTTTTCCGGTAGATACTTTAATATGCAAATGCAATTTTTTTTTGATGGAGAGTAATTTTTATTCCACGCCAGATTTCAACGAAGAGATCAACTTCGACTCCAAGTTCATAAGATGCCCCTTAAAACATATGCACATACAATTCAATGTTTTCTTCAATATCTGTTCAAATATAGTATGTACTAGGAATTTTTAAGAATTGAGTACTATGGCACTGACATCCGGTCAAGCACCCTTCTATTACAATTCTTCTTGTTATAGCACGTGCCTATCTAAATTCTACGCCGAACTGTGAGGAGATATTTTCCAGAAAAACTTTTCAAGCTCAAAATCTACCCACGTTTCAAGCATCTAGGGTTATAAGACCGCAGTTTTTAGCAACAGATACTAAGATACAAGTACCTATGTATTTATGTACATATTTTCTTACACTGGTACACTCCTGACTTGCTAAAACCGCAATTTTCATTATGTTACGAGATTTGAATTTCGGAGAAATTATATGTATGTGCATGAAATTTTTTTTATTCTACTAAATTATCGCTACTTATCACACAACAAAACAATTTCTCAACACATCTGGACCTAAACAGTCTTTCATTCGTTTTATCTGGAATGTGCAGCACATATGCGGGGCAGATATCGCATACGATTCCAACAAACCAACTGCTAATTAAATTAATCATCACCGGCTTCTTATTGTTTGCTTATCACAATCTGCAGCTTAATGCTGGACAGAATAGCCATTCCAACATTTTGTAAATGCAATCATAAACCGATCAGCAAAAAAACATATTTTCTGACTGAGCTGATCGCATCAATACATACATACATAATGTATGTATGTATATGTACAGCTATTTATTCACACTCGAACAATTCATCCCCTCATATAATGGACTTGAGTGAGTAGTTTACTGACCAGCGCCTTTGGAATTTAGAATAGAAAATTGCGATTTTAATTTGTACATTTCGTGGTGCGAGAAAGGAATTGTACAAATTGCTATTGTGGCAAATGGACAGAGTTGCCAGAAATTCGGTTCACAGATGAGTAGTTTTTATAGTTTAGATATAATTATTAAGAACAATATTGAGAACTTCCTTTAATCAGGAATTAATAGTATGTATATCCTTTCAATTAAAATCTCTACAAACTTTCGTTTAAAGTGTGTTTCCAGACAAGCTAATTTACCCCAGTAGCACTACACACTCCACAAGTAGTATACTGAAAATTTTTTAAATATTTTTCCAATGTTCCTCGTTATTGATGATACAAGTGTTTCCAAGATACATTAAACGGCGATGACGATGAAGTCTGTTTCGATGTTATATCGTTTTAGGAACGAGAAAATATCCGGGACAACATAAATCACTTCCATTATACAAAGAAATGTTTGTCTCCTCTCTGGCTGATTGTAGCATTAAGGCTGCAGTACGTTTGGAAAAACTTACTTGTAATACCTCAAAATGGTGTCTATCGCTTTTTTTTTATATATAATTTACCCGCACTCAAGGGGTTATGAATACCCTTTTAATGTTTATACACAGTGCGGGCGTTGAAAGGAAGATAGATAGAGAGAAAGAGATTGGTGTAGTGGTTTGAAACTCAGGTGTATTAGGTTTCACACATTAGCTCCGGGGGTGGTGTCCAGATTTTTGTTGTCATTTATTTGTTTTGCCTTCGCTTCTGATTCACAGTATTTTTTCCCGATCCACCTGATGTCATGAGCATATCAATTATCAACAGAGCGAACAAATTTTCCAGCCATATGAGAAACCTACTGCCAGTGTTATGCCTTGGCAGTAGTGTTGTCACAAGCGTTCGCAATTGATCGGACTGCCTCTTATCATATAATGCTTGCTGACATCAGCTTAAGATGCAAGGACATTGTTCTGGTCCACGAACCTTCAGCATTAGATTTTGTAGTTTGCAAACTTAGACTCCTTAGTAAATTCATAAAGCACCGATCCTGCATCATTTCAAAGAGTAGCGTAGCTGAGTTTTTATAATCTAATTTAAGGCAGATATTTTAACATCCAAATTAAAAAAAAAAAAAAAGAAGAATGACAACAGACAGTTTCCTTCCGGGTCACTTAAGGAGATCGATCGCTAATTTTTACAACTATTGGAAAATCGAATAATTCAAGTACACCAAAACCCCGGCTTGCGTCTTTAATTGGGACCAGAAAAACACGACGCAAATCGAACTAACGATTTCCACTACATTTGGTTTAATTGGTACCAGAATAAAATATATCATTACAAATCTAAATTTTTATTACTTTTAATAGATATATTTAATTTCATTGCAACAAAAATATTAATTAAAATAACAGGAAAATAAATATTTCATAAAACCATATATGTAAATTAGTTAAAAAATCAATAAATTCTACAGAAAATGTAACTTCAATATTATGTTATTATGGACATGGACATTAAATTCACTTTAAAGTTTCAATGGACATTTTTGTCGACTGATTTTATTAAAAATTGGTCCACAGTTTGTTGAATTGTCACTGCCTTTTTTTCCAAGTAAATATCTTTGTAACAATTGATAGCGTCTGTCACAGATTTTGTAACTTTTAAACGTTATTCGTCAGGATCATTATCAGAAAATATTTCCATTGCCTTTGATATCTCTCCAAACTGACTAACTTTACATAAATCTTATACTTGAGAAATCTCCTTTTTACAAAAAAAAATTAAAGCTAAAAAGGAAAACAAAAACGCAAATCGAAATAATATCGACGCAAATTCGAAACCACAAAATTTTGTGAACGACGAAAACTGAAATAAAAACAACGTTGATTCCAAACCACAATAATTTTTAAACGACGTAAATTCGAAACGAACCAGACCGAGGTTTTGGTGTACTTATATGATAACAGTTATTAATTTTTTATTAAATATTGATTTTATTAATTCTTCCGAACTCCAATTAGAACTTTTAAATTTGTGGGTTTAATGAATCGCTGATTGCAGTGATTCCTGTTTTTAAGTTATACCGAAAGGAAGCAAAATACCACCTTGGTGGTAGGGATGAGCGATGTTGGCAAAACATCGATGTTGACATCGATATCAACATCGATGACTAAACATCGATGATCGATAATAATCGAACTCAAAACATCGAATGAATTTACAGAATGCCGACGAATGGCGTAAAAAAAAACAACATACAATTTTTAGCACTATTCTCACCCTTAATAAACGTAAACGAAAATGATCAAAGAAGAATAAACTAAATTTTGAACTACAGTGATGTGAACTGAATGAAACAATGTATGAAAGAATGACGTTGGTCGTGTTCCTCAATGGATGCGTTAATTCATGGATGCGTTAATTCATGGATGCGTTTATCAGTCACAGCCAGTACCTTATCTACAAGGGAAAGGCAATGGAAAGCAGCCATACCGCCTATTCTCATATAAATATATAGGAAGCTTTTAATTATTCATATGTATTTATAAGGCAAAGCATGCTGTCTTCAATGAAAAAAATATTTAAAATCTGCAATTAAGAATCGGTTATCTTTTGCCAACATCGAAGACCGATGTTTTGTTCTTAACATCGATTGTCCGATATTTTACGTACTTAAACATCGATGTTTACTCTCTCAACATCGATGTTTTGTGAACATCGATGAACATCGATCATCCCTACTTGGTGGTGCTTCAAAGTAGGTTATCTCAAATGTATTTGTCGACGATTGTTCAATAAAGTCAAGTACGAAACAACGTTCAGACTGGAGCTCCTACAACGAGTCCCTCATCCTATGAAACTCTCTCCACTAATCCATTCCAAGCTTAAAAAATAATAATAGAAATTAGTCGTGGATCTCCTCATGCATAGAAACCATTGATACTCTCTTTCCATTGAAGAATACGTCAAGCCCATGGAATCCACTTAATCAGTTATACAACCCGACACGTCGTTAGCGCAGAGCAATCGAAGAAGCATCGAGTTCAACCTGAATGAACTGGAGGCAGCTTTAACACGTTGCGGAACTCCGATCCACTGCCACTTTTTCCTTCGTATAGTAGTAATACCTACAAGTTCTTGTCCCGAGCTCTAAAAAAGCCTTGCGCTTGAAATAATATTTCGTAAGAACATTAGATTAGCTGCAAGATTCGGCTTCATGCATTTAGCGAACCAACAACTACTCGAAGGTGCTGTTTAAGCGAGATTTTTATTATCTTTTTATCTTTGAAAGAAATAATCTTGATTATAAGATAATTTGATTTTTTTTTCAATATGTCAGCCTTGAAAAAACATCTTTTATATCCACTATTGCATGAAGATAGTTTTTAGTCGCCGTTTACCAATTTCATTTTTCATAAAATCTTAGTAACCACTGTCAGGTTTGGTATTTATTCATCTTTTCCTTCTGCATTTGAAATATTTTTTAATTCATCAAATCAAACTGAAGGAATGGCAACCCTTTTTCATGGGAATTCAAAGGGAAATCCCTCACTCCGTCAGGAAACGTCTCACATTTTATACATGTGTGTTTTTCCCTTTTTTTCCTCTACTTTAGGGTTCTGCGATCATAGTAGGCCCCTACCATGTGCAAGTCCTGGCGATGCCGTCTGGTATTTCACGTTCGTTGAACTCAATATACACACATTTCAGTTGATTTGAGTGAAAATTTGTGTTTTATCCGTTATATGTATGTAAGATATATTCCCTCCGGAATGGTTTCTAGGTGAGGGCGCCGGCTATGATTGTTGGTTGAGTGGTCTCTTCCCTTCCCTACGGACCATTTGTTTTCTACCCCATCACTCGAGTTATTTTTGTTCCATAGAAATACCAACGGCTGCAAGTTGAACTCATTTTGAGTTTTTATTGTCGTTCGGAACACTACTGGATTGTGCGCTGGTTGCTGCTGTAGCTGTAGTACTTCCTCGTTGTTTGGCTTGTTTTGTTGTTATTGTCGGGTTAGTTGACGACGGGTGCTGCTGCTGTGTCGCGCGCAGAACATATGTTTTTGTTTGGCGTGTGTTGTTACTGTAATCTGTGTTGATATCTGTGGAGCGGAGTTGTTGAAAAATTCAAGTAGGAGCGCTGATATTGTGGAACTACGTCTAAGAAATTTATAGCGTAAGGATTTTCCTTGCTTAAAAAAAAAAAAAGTAGATAAAGTAAGTACATACATTTCAAAACACTGTTTACAATTAATTCACCCAGAAATATGTAGATTATTTCCTCTTGTGAGTGTGAATGAGTTTCATTATTAACTTTATTCAATTGACTTAATTAGTGATGGTCCTGCGCAGTGTTCGCGTTTATTCTTTGGTATTTTGTTGATTTTCACTCAATTAAGAAAACAATTGAGCTATGGAATTGGCATGAACTACGTAATATGTACATACATAGATTTATACATACTTATTTACTCCTACGTACATACAGATGTAATTTAATTCATACATAGTAATAGTTTAATCTGCATTTGGTTTGATTCGAAAGCTGTGTTGTAAATTATTGCTGATGCTGGCTTTCGGATTTGCTTTCCCAGAAAATTGTGTCCTCAATAAATTTCCTAGGGGCGTAATAACATATGTATGTAGGTAAGTACATATGCACGACCCCACACCGTAAAGTTAAACTTTTGGCATTTTCTTGTCGTTATTAAGGGAGACTTGTGTCCTTCATCTAGTACTTCATATTTTTTGATAAACATGACTGGACTTCCATTTATGTACGTCTGGAGAATACATTTTCTCCATAGCCCCTAAATGTGTTTGTACATATGTACATATGTACTATATACATACATGTATGTATGTAGATATGTAGGTATGTATATAAATTTGTAAAAATATTAAGATCGTTTCGAGTCAAGACGGTGTCACATATTTTCGACAATTTATTCAGCTATGGGAAAATAGACACCTTTTGTAGCCGCCTCAATGTGGGAAACATATGCTGCTAGCTACTGCCTTGCAGAAATAGGCTCATCTGTCGCTGAAAATCATGCCATACTATCATCATACTAACCACTGCTGAAGTTTATCCGCCCTGAGGGTAATTTCTCAGCCCAAGGACGAGAATGTTAACTTGAGTAGTAGCGCTAAATTGGTGGCATATCCCGGAAACCGCTCAGTTCGCGTCACATAGGGGTTCTATTTTCATCAAGCTTAAAAGTAGAAACACAATGTGGCGTTCGCGCGGTCGCGCGTTGACAGATTGAGTAGAAACAATGGGATCTTATGGGGTAACACAAAATGTGACCTCACGCGTTTGGTCGGTTTTTGATCGTAAATATCGTAAGCGCGACCTCAACGTCGAAGTAGAGCTACTCTCTACTATTTTCTACTATGGTCGCGCGTTTTGACAGCTCACAGCTGTTTTGGATTGACATTATTCTTTGGCTTGTTCGATTTTAGCAAAAAGGCAAACCATTGTGTCGTATATGTACTCCGAATTGTTGGCATTTAATATGTAAACATTCTTAATTGCTAATTGATGTTTTTTCAACACAAATTAATTATGTTAGAGTATGCAGAGGTTTTTATTTTTTTATTTTCGTATTCATACACATTCGCTTTCGAAGTTATTTCTTATATTTGTGTTTCCAAATCAAACCATGAAAATAAAACGAGTACATTTCTACTCCTTTTTCTGCCGCGAAATAGTGTGTGGGAAATTTTAGGGAACAGAACATAATTCTGCCATATTCCTAACCTCTCAACGCACGACCGTCGTGAAGCCACATTTTGTGTTGCAAATTTTGAGGTCGCGCGTTTTGACAAAAACTATCGTAAGTCGGTACAATGCCTGTCAAACGCACGACCGCGCGAGCGCCACATTGTGTTTCGCCCATAAAAGTAGAAACACAATGTGGCGTTCGCGAGGTCGCGCGTTGACAGATTGAGTAGAAACAATGGGATCTTATGGGGTAACACAAAATGTGACCTCACGCGTTTGGTCGGTTTTTGATCGTAAATATCGTAAGCGCGACCTCAACGTCGAAGTAGAGCTACTCTCTACTATTTTCTACTATGGTCGCGCGTTCTGACAGCTCACAGCTGTTTTGGATTGACACTATTCTTTGGCTTGTTCGATTTTAGCAAAAAGGCAAACCATTGTGTCGTATATGTACTTCGAATTGTTAGCATTTAATATGTAAACATTTTTAATTGCTAATTTATGTTTTTTCAACACAAATTAATTATGTTAGAGTATGCAGAGGTTTTTATTTTTTTATTTTCGTATTCATACACATTCGTTTTCGAAGTTATTTCTTGTATTTGTGTTTCCTAATCAAACCATGAAAATAAAAAGAGTACATTTCTACTCCCTTTTCTGCTGCGAAATAGTGTGTGGGAAATTTGAGGGAACAGAACATAATTCTGCCATATTCCTAACCTCTCAAAGCACGACCGTCGTGAAGCCACATTTTGTGTTGCAAATTTTGAGGTCGCGCGTTTTGACAAATTTTATCGTAAGTCGGTGCAATGCCTGTCAAACGCACGACCGCGCGAGCTCCACATTGTGTTTTGCCCATAAGCCCGAAGTGGCATTTAAAAGAGCTTTCCAGTACTTTGCTCTATGCCCCACTCGGGGTTGCATGAACTAATTATGATGATTTTAGAATATTCAGTTTAAGTACGATGATTCGATTTAAGTGTCCAGAGATATGTAGTCGACGCTCTCAATTTTCCTATAAGTTACAAGTCCAACTCCATTGACCATCAACTTATACCTACTACCCTGAGCATTTTTGAGAATTTTTTCTTCCTTACTGCAATAAACAGATCTTACTTTGCCACATTTTGATACATTCATTTTTCACTCCTTAAATATGTACATATATCTGCGGCCTCCATTCCTGATCCCCATAAAATTTGAGTTCCTCAGGTTGACAGCTACTGTTCAGCATTATTCGTTAAACCTATTAATTATAAGATGTATACGCAAAAATTTATTTTACCCCCTACAACATCTGTTATGTGAATAATGAATACTATAAAGAGCGTCACGCTCAAAAAATATCCATTCTTAACGTCCATTGCTGTTGTTGATTCATTTGAAATAGATTCTCTATCTCATACGTAAGCTATATGTATTATCATCATACCTCACAATAAAAAAATTAATAACTTTATTGAAGATAACGATTTCATACAATTTATAAAATAGTGCCACGCGGCATACGTAGTCGAATATTGCTCGGAAATCGACAAAGATTCCATAAAACTTTGTGTACCTATGTGTGTGTTTGTCCTTAAAGATTTAAACAATAATGGTTAGTATAAATAAATTAGTCAACAGTACATCATCTTGGATGATAAGCGACTAGTTTTAAGCGAAATTAGTCTATAGTAATTTCTTTAAGGGATAACTAAAAAAAATTCGACCTCTGGCTCACTGAAATATTTGAGCTCGAAGTTTTTGAAGAATCTCCCAATGTACGCTTCATGTATAGCTAGGTAGCTCTAAGAGTAAAAAGTACGAAAAACTTTTTCGTTATAGTCTCAGAACTATCAAAGACAAATATGATCATTCTGCACGACTTTAGGAGAAATATGTTGTTCTGGCTGAAAATATCCTACTGGATCATGTCTCCCGCGTCATCAATCTGTTCACGTGTTAATGAGATTTTTCATGTGTCGTATGTCTTGGATGCTAATCAAAAAAAAAAAAATGTTGTCGAGTTTGTTAGAACTTTATTGGTACAATTTCTACGATCTCGAAGTTTGTTCACTAGAGCAAACATTTTTCAAATCCTGTCACTGAGAACCTTCCACATGTATCTTGATAGGAACAATCTCAAAATCAAAGGTATTTATTATAAATAGGCACTGGTCGTAAGAAAAAATAACTACTTTGCACGCCCTACTACGACCATAGTACACATTGCCAGGGAAAGTTCAGATCTTCTTCGCTGTCAAGTAATCCCGCCTAATATCCTCTACCTCCGCACTCAGAAGTTTACAATTTTTTTGTATTTTTCAACGTATTCTTTAGTGTCACTTTTACAAATCTACTTTCTGAAGCCATTACAAATAGTTTAAAAACCGGACCTTTAAAAAGTACGTTTACTATAGTTTCCTTTTGACATCTTAAAAATCTGCCCTCCCAAAAGTTTTTTTTTTATGTTGGGAAACAGATAAAAGTCACGCGAGGCAAGATTAGGTAAAAACGAAGAATATATTTCAAACCCCTAGTTATGGATTTCAGCCATAGCTTTACACAACGGTTGTAGGCGTGCATTGCCCTGGCAAAACAAAACTTGTTTGTTCAACATTCCTGGATACTTCTTCTTTATTTGCTATAGCTCCCAACGCAAAACATCCCTGATAAGGTAATCAACCATGATTTTCGCGATTATTCAACTTGAGTACATTATACATCGATAATTGAACTATAGCTTTCTTTGGAGCTAGTGATTCAGATCTTCTGCATTCTTTTGATTGTTGTTTGGTCCAAAAATCCTCTGGATAGGTCTAAAACAACTTCAAGCACTCGCACAGGGGGATTGCGTTTTTGTTCACCTAAAGCAATCTCGAAACCCATCTTGCAGAAAACTTGAAGAACTCAAGTTCATTTTGCATGATATTTTGGGTCAGTTCAAAGTAAAGTTGCTACGATATCTTCATGGATCTGCTTCGGAGTAAAAGTTTTCTAAGCAAGTATTTCCTAACAGAACGATGCTTGCTTATTTGTAGATGCAACAGTGATGTATGATTCATTTTTAGAATGTTGGAAAATAAAAGAGGGAGTAACAATTTGTAATTAGAACTAATTTCCATGGGAACTTTTTATTCTGCCTCGTTTTACCTGCAGTGCCTGAGTTGACAAGAACCTCTCCCATGTGTGGTTGTGCTTTAATCGAATTATCATCACATTTCAAAAGAATAACAAATTTAATCTAGTTATCAAAATGCACCACTTAAACTCTTTTTTTTTTTTTTCAGATGTTACCACCATCATCTGAAACACTGTTCAGCACCGATGACAGCAGGAGCTTTATTCAACGGCATGAACCCCATCACTTTGAATCGAGTTCATGCGCTCGTCCACAGATGGCATGGCAAATGTATGAACAGCTGCTACGCATTGCCAACAACCAACAACAAAGGCAATCTCCTTCAGAGGACGACCAAATAGATACGAAACGAGTGTGGCTGGCTGCATTCACAGGACCCAGTTTAGCCTATCGTCCAGGGGTAGCAGCAGGTGTTGCAGAACCCCTCTGAATAACGAACAAAAAAAGAAGGAAACAGCGATAACGTACAATTATCGATAGTGCCGGCAGATATCCCTGTTTATTTTGAATGAATATCCTTCTGCCATCCTTGCTACTACTACTACTGCTGCACTGATTCCAGGTGCAATGAAAATGTGTTTTTTTCGTTCGTTTCTTTTTAGTGTAACTCGAATTTATGTACCAAAAATTGTATTTGTTCTCAAATTTACTAGTCAAATGATATTATAAACAAAATGCCATCGAAAGGGTTAGTTTTTTTTTAGTTTTTATGTTCTCTTAGTGTTAATATTAAATGCAATAAAAATAAAATTAAAACAAATTTTATGGTATTTTTTTTATCTTTTATTTATTTGGTTTGTAGCACTATTTACAGAAGGGAGATCAACTTAACGTCTATGACTAGAATTTTTTTGAGACTAGATAAGGATTACCATCGCTGTACTATATGGGGATGCCTTCTTCGACTTGTCCAACGAGCTTTTCGCGAAGTGTTTTATAGACCACACTATCTTGGGGGATGCCTTCTCTCTGGAGAAATAGTAGCGTTTCACGAGCGCACATTGCAAAGCCCAGAGCTTCTGCTTCATGTCTCTGACACTGTCTCTCAACTTGATGATGGTGCTCATTTAGGTAGAATGATATCTCTGAGTCATCATCTTCATCGGGTAAACCATGTTCTTCGCTATAGTCCAAGTCACTCTCGAAGTCATCCAATTCTTTCTGTAGTTCAACAATTTTCTGTAGAGCTTCAATGAGGATTTTGTTCCTTGTATTTGTTATTATCACTGGTTCGCGATTAATAGGCGGCGTAGGTGGTGAAGGAGGTGGAGAACTATGATGTTCACTGATCACGGATGGCCTTTGTTGGGGATGACAGTCTGGTTCAGTTTTTTCGCGTTTAATATCCTGAGTTGTGGATAGTTGTCCATCACGTTTTCTTTTAAGGATCAGTTTTCCGTTCATTTTCGCGGCACTACTTTAAATTTATTTAGATGCCCAAAATAACCATCACAGTAACGAACAACCGAAAAGTATGTATTTATGTATATATCCAATAGGAAGGTATCTTACACCGAACACAACGAAGTGATCGCGACGAATGCCGAAATCGATTTGCTGCAATCCGTGGTGAACTTGTACCATCAGAGCGACCCCGACCCCTACTGAAAGTGACTGACACACACCAGACAATCCTCTTTTTGGTCGTGTGCGGCTGCTGCAATTTACATGTGCGTGCGTGCGTACACCACCACCGAACGCTGAATATGCATGCACGCTTCCTATTTTGGAACAAGTTTTTAAAATACACGTTGTACTCGTACACTACATCAAAGGCACGGGAAATGGGGAGGATTTTAGTCTGTAGGGGAAGAAGTGCTCTTGTTTTTGTTTTGGAAACCGAATGTACTTACATCTGCCGGAGGTGTGTGTAAAGGGCAGAAACAGGAAAAAATCAATGCAGCGAAAAGGGAAAGCAATAAAAGAAGAAACAGTGTGTGTAACAAGTCGAGCAAGTAGGTAACAAAGTACCCTTAGTTTATAAGTAATTTTTTAATTGAAATGAACTAAAGTTTAGGCCTAGAAACTTTCCGTCGCTTTTGTCCATCGTCCGTAATGATGTCATAATTTTGTAATGCAAAATCATAGGTACTAAGAGCAATCTTTAATGTTTTGTGGAACCTACATTAGAAACAACGATATCCACAAAGATCTCAGAATTCCATTAGTGGAAGATGAAATTAATTTTTTTTTGAGAAATCATCAAAGTCGCTTACAAGGACACGTCGACTGTGAAGTCCTTCTACATAGATAAAGAAATTTAGTGCACCGTCTACAAAAAACCAAGCCAATCAACTTACCGCAATAAAGAGCAACCACGCGAAAATTACGCAATAAGCAAGAATTTCCAAAAGCTATCTGCCAAACGTTTTAATTTCATGAAAGAAAAACTACTCGAAAAGATACAACTTAGTTGCAGTAACAAACCAAATGTGCTGATTCTGCATTAGTTGCAGATGGGGACTGCCCACCTCCCTTGCGAATGACCAATCTGAAACGAAACTGGGAATTTTTATTTTTATTGCGGGTTTCACATGGTTTTCACAGTCCTACTATCATAGCTACTAATCTAACTTTTCATCTTAGAGCTCACATGTACATTTGTTGTAGGATAGGGTCGCCTAATTTCGAACACCTCCAGTAGTCGAACACTTTCTGAGAAAAGACGTTTAAATTGCGTTATTTTTCAAATTTTCTACTACTTCAAATGCAAAATTGTGAATTGTACCGCTTGCACCGAACTTTGTCTTTTGATGAAGCCCAAAACGAGGATTTTATTTGCAACTTTTGCACTTAGTCAATATGTTTGGGTATACCTACCTAGGTACCTGTTCTGGAACATAAAGAGTGAATTACGTGATATTTATTTTGTTTTTGTTTATAATACCTACCTATATTCTATTATGAAATATGAAGGTAGATACCTAAATACCTATGTATGTATGTATTTTAAGAACTGGTTTGTTTATTTTATTAAATACATTCATAAACATGTTATGTTATCTGTGGAAAAGTTACATATGTACATATGTACATAGGTACATACATATATGCTCTTTTTCATATGTGAACCCTTTGTTCGAAATCAGGAAACTCCATGTTCGGCTTGTGGAGACTAGTGTTCAACTACTGGGGAATAAGTCTTTTTTTTATCTTTTTATTTTCTTATAAATAATTGGTTAAAGTTACTAAATTAATTTCAATTGTAGTAAAATATTTTTGAGATCCCGGTGCATATTAATTTTACATCACATCCTTACGTTCAACGCGCCGCTTACAGAAATCGATTCATTTACAATACTCCACTAACTGTTCCAAGTACTGGGGACATGACCCTACATATTTTGGACATCTCCACCGAATAGATTGATTCTTTCTGACTGTAGTAATGCTATTTCATAGCCCAAACAGTTTGTACTCACGTTATCTTCCCTCCAAACTATAATTATAAACTGTGATAGGTGGTAGTTCAATGGCTAGCTGCAACACTGGATTAGCCTAAATTCGGAGGTACTGTACGTGATCATTACAGAAATAAGCTCTTATACAGGGCACGATTGATTGATTGATTTGTTAGTATGTAATCTACATGTTTAGAATTAGAGTCGGCTCTAAGCAACACCAAGCAACAAAAGGAATTTTACTCACTTCGTGCTAACGTCTGATAAAGGTTATAACTGTCGTGAGAAGCCCCTTTGTCCTGCGCTAAACTTTGGTTATAAAATCAAAGTCGATGCCTTTCGTAAGGAAAAAGTACAACTGGAATGGCAAAGAGAATCATGAGCACAATCAAGACGTTTGATTCTTTTTGATGTATGTACATATCTCTGTACATGCGTAAGTAATTATCTGTGCGTTAACTTTTCGTTTAAAATTTGAAAACTCCTTATCCTAATCCTATTCTACGGCAATCATTTTCCATTTGATTACTTGCTTTCATACATACTGTATTTTTAATCTAGCACAACAAAGTAAACATGTGCAGCCGGCACAATTGTCATCACCACACCATCGTACGAATCATGTGTACTGCTGCAACCTATAGCCTTCCTGCCTGAAAGTCTCTTCCAGTTCCGTTTGCCCGTGTTTAGATATGGACATTGGATGAAAAAGGAAGGAAAATGAATTCCTGAGTAAAAACGTTCTATTAAAAATTTAACACGAGGGTCCCTTTTCTATGGCACAGACACCCATTAATCCGCAACGGCGGCGCACGACCAAATAAAAATAATTCAAAACGAGTGCCGAGGCGTGTTAGTGCGGGCAATCCACATAGTGTGTTGCGAGTATCTTCTGTCCCTGTTGCAGTCGGTTTAGACAGTGCTTGGATAAGAGGACTTTATTGAAAGATTTAGGTTGTCGAACAATAGAAAGAGGGTTGCAAACTATTTACATTCACATGCTACTAGGTTTCGATGGTTCTTATTAGAAATAATGAAGGGCATGCTCTCAATGCCTTTGCCTGATCATTATTTAGATAATTCACTCTGTAGATCACGATGTAGATAGATATGTACATGTATGTACATACATATGTAGTTATGTACAATGAGCTATATTAAGAATTTTGTTGAAGATCTATGTACATATGCATACATACATGCATATATGTATTTGTCGTCAAGTGTCTACTGATATTCGCACTTCTCAAATTTAATACTTATTTAAAGTTTCTTCAAGCCCGGAGTCAGCAGAACATTTTCAGTATGTTCTTTATGTATGTTCAGTATGCACTTTATCATTACCGACCTTGATGGAGCAATGTTAATTCTCCAGCCAGAAAGAGCTATTAATGCTGTCATACGCTGTTTTAAATTTGAGGATTGGATAGTGTGTAGCGATTTGAAATTCGTGGGTTTTCTCCTAAATCTGCCGTAGTGTGAATATCTGGGCGATCGTGGGCTTTCGTGACGTGAAGCCTGACTGATCAGGTTATTGACAAAGGGCTTTAGACGCTTACAAAATACAGCACATAGATTTTGTACGCGATGTTGAGGAAACTTATAGCTCTACAGTTGGTGCAGTTTAAACGGTTTCCTATTTAATTGGACAAACAATACTGAGAAGGGAAAAGAGAAACTGGAAGAGTTCCTTGCGTCAATCGCAGTCTGTCCCCTTGTGAATTTTGAAATGCACTATGTGCTACCTACGACAACTTTTCGGAGGTGTTGTCATGTAAACTCCATATACTTTCCGATGGTATTGTCTCTTCCTAGCTTGGCATTAAAATAGTCAACCAAAATTTTTACGTCATGAGTATGGCATTTCTCATGCATTTGGTAAAGTAGCTTATAGAATATACATATGTATGTATCTCTTCATCGTTATCGTTCTTCATAGCACTCAGATTAATGTGCTGCTTTTGTTGTTCGTAGCGATTGCCGTACCAGATGATTTTCATAATTTTTTGTCTGCCCTGTTCTAATACACTTCTTGGATGAACTTCGTAGGTTGTTCGGCTGCAACCGGTCTATGCGCAGATCTGAATATCGCTGTTGTGGTTCTATTTTGAGGGGTTGTCAAGAGTTGCTTCATAACTGGCAGAATCTTATATGGGTGACGCACTTACTTGATTGCACAACCCCTAAGCTGGAGAGCCGGCAAAAAAGGCAGATTTTCCGAGTATATTGCTCCTTATAAACCTGGGCTCCGAATATGTCACTACATAGCTCATATTAGACGTTCACAAAGTAGTTCGACTTAACTGAAACCGCCACCGCCGTTTCTTTTATCTGGACAGGAATGTCGCCGTAGGGATAAAAGGAAATATGCATTGTAGGGAGTACTTGTTGGTATACAGAGGTGGGAGGTAGAATTGGGCAGATGTGCAGCGAAGATCTTCTTTGTTAGGACGGAGGACGGAGTATTGGTCTCACCGAAGTATCAAATCAACATTTTCAACATTGTCCTGTTGAAGTCTTCAAAGCGATGCATAGATTTAGATTCTACATCAAGTGACGAAAGATTTAAATTGTGACTTGTAATCGTATCTAATAATAAATTAATCCACGTGAGGCATGTACATATGCTCATACATATGTATGTACGTTGGTTGGGTAATCAACGCCTCTGTTAAGAACTGTAAATAACTAGGACTGTTGTAAACAACGGCCTGGCGCGTCATCGCCACATGGGCAAGAACTTTTCGCTGTCACGGAAGCTGGCGAAGTTCGCCAAAGAGAAAAAGGCTGCGAAGACACTCGGCATTGTGATGGGTGTCTTCATTGTGTGTTGGCTGCCATTTTTCGTGGTCAACCTTTTGTCGGGTTTTTGTATAGAATGTATAGAGCACGAGGAGTTCGTATCAGCAGTGGTCACATGGCTGGGATGGATCAATTCGTGCATGAATCCAGTGATATATGCCTGCTGGAGTCGAGACTTTCGAAGAGCATTCGTGCGCCTATTGTGCGTGTGCTGTCCGAGGAAAATTCGACGGAAGTATCAGCCGACGATGCGCTCCAAATCACAGAGATTCGCAACGAGACGGTGTTACTCGACGTGCTCGTTACACGGCATCCAACACATGAGGCACAATTCCTGTGAACAGACGTACATTTAGTTGTTTCTCTCAACCTCATTGCAAAACTCTACTCGAAATGTTATTTTCCAATCCTGGCAAATTTTCCGATTTCTTGTGTAATTCAGAAAATCCTCAAGGCTTCCAACGGGAACTTACTTTTTAAAAATCCGATTTTCGGTTACATGACAAGTCTCCTTGTTTCTTGCTTGATGCAAATGCAATATCAAGTAATCCGATTGCTTAGTAATAACGAAGGTTCCTGAAAAGGATTTTCGTGCAGAGCACACGCACACACACAGCCACTACCACATGAAATGAGAGAGAAACAGCACAAAAGGAGAGACTGTGTCAACAGACTGAGGAGCAATTTATTAGACATTATGACAGATAACAAGATATTAACAAAGTTGTTCATTTTCATCTCAGTGTCATGTGGCTGCAGCAATGGTGGCGGCATCCACCTCTTTTGGGTACTCGTCAGTAAATCAATTCGATGGTAATCGCTCGATTATGTGACGTCAATTGAGCAGTTGCAGCTCCTGCAGTGGGAGCAGCAACTGCGGTCGTAATGGCGTAGGCGGTGCTCATGGCAGCCAACAGCTGCAGCAGCACCAGCATCGGGAGCGTACGTGTACACGTTGTCAGAGTTTCCATCGACATCATCATCGACAGAGACGTCGCAGCAGTAGCAATCAATTGAGGGGTTCATTCTCGACCACAGCCAGTGCCAACTCGAGCTCCCTAATGGCTACAACAACAAAAGCAATAGTTAGTGTTCCAGCCGTAAATGGTAATGGCACAACAACAAATGGTAATGCGCCTACAGTCAAGCATTGTACATTTGCGGCAATAGCCACAACAATTCCACCACCCCCATCGTCATCAACGGCGGGTAGTGGAAGTCATGTGTCATTTATGACGACGAATCGTTATCATCCGAGAATGCCACAGCAGCTGCCGAATACCCAGCTGTCCACTAGTAGTTGTCTCACGTTAACTGCTACAACACCACCGCCATTATGTGAAGTGCTAAGCGTGAAAACGTCCCGTTCGCATCAGTCCCTGGAGTTACGCGAGAGTCTACAAAGCCGAAATAGTACAGAAAGTAGTGCTTCGTCTACAGTTCCTGTGATTGAGTGAATGCCAGTCGAATCTTCAACAATTTATAGTCACCATCGCTGACCGACAATAATCAATCCATCAATTCAGAAAGATGTCCATTTTTGTCATGTATCGAAGCTTCGACTCCTCCAAAGGTACCTCTCTCTATATACGAGTATGTTTCATTTTGAACGCTTTTTTTTACATAAACAAAGTTGGCTTCCAAACCTTTTACCTTCAAACTTATTAACATTTAAATGGAAAGAATATTTGTTGGGACAGTGTCCTAAAAAATGATTGTATCTATGTTTTGTGGTTTTTTTTTTATGTAAATTGTATATTTTGTAAATTAAATTTTTGAATTATTGTTGTTGATTTTATCTTTTAATTTATTTATTAATTTTCTGCTTGTCAACTAGTGCGAAAGGACATAAAATAGGGTTGACAGTAGCTTACATCAAATAACAGGTAACCTCGGTTTAAAAAAAAATATTTTTCTGCCTATCTCACCCCGAGTAAAACTATATTTTTCATATTTTTGAGCTACATGGAATCGTGCAAAATTGTTGGTAGTATACCTGAACTGGTTCTCTCAAACAGTTGTTCGAGGAAAAAGGATAACATCCCATCCGCCAAACGATAGCATTTTTCCCGGAACTTGTATAGGAAAGTTCAGAGGAAGCTTCTTCTTTTTTTTCGCTACAAAATAGTAGACGTCAACAGTCATATTTTTTTCGTATTTTGGAATGTTATCCTTTTTCCACTTTTCACACAGCTAGTCTAGTTTTGCAGTAGAAATTTCCTGGCTCTGCATACAGACCTGTCATGGCTTGATGTTTATTCAGATAGTACGTTAGGTTGTTAGAGTGGTAGCAGGTATACCATGTTGTCTTACTTGTTGCATGGATTGAAGAAAAGTTGATAAAGAGAAAGGGAACTAAAAGAGGAAACCTTTTAAGTAGAAGTGGTTATTCGTCTCTATCCCATCACAAGTACCTTGTGGATACGTGCCTGTTGCTTAATGCTGCTTTCGATCATCAAAGAAATGCCTACTTTATGCACCATATCTGTCTCTAGCTAGTGCCGTGTATCCATGTAGTGGAAAAGGTCAAAGATAGTCTGGCTATCTGAGTTCCAACTTACAAATTAGCTATACTAATCCCCACCATCCTGGAGATATCTGCATGCACCCTGACATCGAATTCTTATGCCTTAACCCTAAAACAGGCGGCCGACGTCTCCTTAATAGCCCAAGTAATGGCTTTGATTTCGGTTAGATTATCCGTAAAAATAACAAGAATTTATGTGGACTCTGACAGGCTTTTTAGAATACTACAAGGTCTACAAATGGTGGGCAGCTCCTTTTGAAAGACACTGACATAATTCAGGAGGTAAATGGTACATGAATTCAAACCATTCCCCAAAGCTTGCCTTCAGTTCAAAGTGCGAAAAGATGTTGTCCTTAACAGCTCGAAAATATAAACTCTTCCCAAAGAGATCTGTGAAGAAAAGAGGTTACCATCACCTGAATAACTCATCAGTCCGTTGTGCCTCCTCTCAGTAACTATGTCTTACCAACCATAAAGGAGTTGTTTTGTACCGACAACCTAAAAGTCTGAGTTCCACCAAGTTAGAGGATAATGAAGCTGACTCTATCAGAAAGGCCAGCGAAGCCACTATTTCACCAACTTGGAGGGTAATAAAGCTCACTCTGATTTATCTATCAGAAAAGTCAGCAGTATTCTGTTACTGCAGATGTGCATCTAAGCTGTCTAACCAGCCTTAGGAGGCGGTAAGATTTTCATATTTGCAAAACTTTTAAGAAAATTTAAAAAATGTCCCCGACAACATCTTTGAATCCTCGCTGAATCCACGTTGCTGTTGCAAAGCGTTCACCTTCTGGTCGGCAAGCTTATAGTGCCATCGTACATGTAATTTAGTTCAACCCTGGTGTAGTCCATTGAAAGAATCTCTAGAAGCCTAGTGATTGACTCGATTCGTCCTTTCAATATTTTCCACAATATTACCACGAGAATACGATGGAATATGAACTCCTTCCTCTGCCAGACTTTTGAAAGCGGTTTCAAAGTAAATGAAAAATATTTCTTCACCACAATTCAGTTAAATGACTGCAAAAGGCGTGTCGCTTAAAACCAGTTCGTGCAACATTTTGGCTTTAAAAGCTTGGCGACGATGTTCTCAATGTAAACTTTAAGCCCCTGATGCCTCCTTCTGTGTTTTGCACTTTGTTCTCTATTTTTCGCAGCTAAAACTCATGCGAATATGGAAGAAATACATCTATGCCACCTCTCAGGATGTCAACAGAAACTCTATTTCTTTCACAGGATAGCCCTTGGACAGATGTCTCTTTTATACACTTACCCCATTCAATGAGTCCCCAATAGTAATAATTTGACCGAAAAGCTGGAACCACCCAGATAGGAACAAATATCTACCCTTTTATGTAGAGTTAAGAAGCCTTTCAACAGTTTTTAGTAATCAGTAATGAAGCAACCAAATTGTCAGTGTTTTAACAAATTTTCATTAGGCTTAAAAAATCTTTATTTTTCACGCACACATATTAAAAATAATTAACATAATAATTACAAAAATACCTACTTACGTATGTTCATACATATGTATGTACGATCCTAGTGATTCACAGCTGATTTGGTTTGCCAAGTCCCAAACACCCTTCATGTAATGCAACATGTCGTTTCGTTACCATGACAGCTGCAGTTGCATCCCTCCAACATTGATGGCAACCACCAAGATAGTAGTATAAAATGAAATTCACCCCTAGGGGTAAAAATGGTGTTAGGTACGCATGTGTCTCATATTTTTCGATGGAGGGATCCATTATTATTTTAGGTACTAGCGTCGATACACTGACAGATGTATTTGTTTCCCCTGTGTTAAAGTCCCTATTTGCTGCAACCACTTTTTGTAGGAGATGGAAATTGTTTACGCGAATAAATAAAAGAAAAACTTGCTAAGTAATGAAAATGCCTACGTCACGTCGTGCAAATCAGTGATGTTAACAATAATAACGAAATTTTTCCCAAGTGATTTAACTTAGGAAGAACCTGTTAGCCCCCGTTTCTGTATGACACTCACTCAAATGCAAATGCTTTCTGAATGCAAATTGCATTGGCACTTTCTTATAGAATGTTATCACAGTATTTCCCTGCTTCTCGTAAAAGGACATGTTATTAATATCCCTACAGAAACTAAATAAATCGTTATTATGGCTCAAAGACCCAAACTCTTTTAACTCTTATCAAAGTAGTATCTTCCATGGTGCTTTGGTCTGTTCCGTGTAGTTCATTACATTACCTGCATACAACCATATGCGATAACCCCAATCTCATAGTGTGCTTCCTCAGAAGGCAATGACCACAGAGTATTCCTATCGCTGTTTTTATCCGTGATCTGCTTGAATTTATAATTTTACCAGATTGATTCCGATGTAACACCGGCCACAAGGTCTTCAACACCGTTGGACCATCTTAGGTTTGCTAAATTGAATATTTTATCGAGAATAACTCCCTTAGCCACACATTAGCGGATTTATGTGTCCAATTATGCGACTTTCCGGGAGCTCTGCTCGTTTTTTGAGCAGTACGTAGATACTTTCGTTACTATCTAACGCTTTAAGCGTCACCTGACTGTTGATGTATATGGCGATGCTTAGGCAATACGCAAATGGAATGCGTGATAATGAAGGGACTACTTTCCGACAAATGATCAGTAATGTTCGTGTCAGAGCTCGAGGATCTTGGGGGACGAGTAATATGGTGCTTTCATTGCAAGTTGAAACGTCGAAATTGTGACCGGCAAAGGTTCAAAACAATGAAATGTTTTGATACAATGACATATTTTGCTTTTAAAGAAAGTCGGAAACCGGACTGATGTTAAATATCTATGAAGTAACTTATACAGTAAACTAAATTTGTTTAACCACTTTGAGTTAAATTTACTGAAGCTCGTTTGGAATCTACTGGCAGCGGGGAAAAGATTTCGGATGCACGGGAGGTCTGAGAAATGCGTAAGTACACCGGATGTACATACATAAGTACATGCTTATCTTGTGGAGTTTGAGACCTGCGTTTTTACGCCGGCTGTACTATTATCAGACCAATTTTCACTTATGCTTCCGTAGTGTGGTGGTCCAGGATAGTAGTAAGATCTATTTGTTTTATGCTTACCAGACCGTAATGAGAAGTCTACGTTGGAGTTATTGGATTCAATATTTGCACTAATGGTTACGCTTTAAACGGTCTGCTGAATCTGTTACAAATTTAGGTGTTCAGAACAGGCAATGAAAGCGATGCAGACTTCGGAAAAACTGTGTATGGCACGATAAGCATGAGATTCGACATGTGGCATTATTCGTAGGATTTCATGCGTTCGGCAGAAGATATGAAGTATTTCGATGATAGGGTCTGTTTGTAAAATCCAAATGAACTTCTTAAGGATTAAACGAATATTTTCTTTACAATGAGACTAAATTCTCCTTTCTTTGGGGCAGGACGACTGTTTTCTATTGTAACCAAAGATGACTGCTTTTGACGATGATCTCAGATATTTACTTCATTTGAAAATTTTGGAGAAACTTATCGACATCGATATTTGCTGCAGCATCGATCCAAATTTGATAACAGCCTTCCAGCATCCGCCTAGTAAAGGGAAAATGAAACTGTGTGGTTTCGGATTAGCCTGTAGAGCTAAATATTTGGGTGGCATTTTAGACAACCAAGGTGGTAGTCCAACATCCTAGAGCAAGTCAAAAAGCTACAGAAGCTTTATATTGATATTAAAACCTATAAGTGGCATCCAGGGATTTCCCACCGGCTCTATATGTACGTTATCAGGACAATACTGACGTCTAGTCTTGTGGATGGGTTCGAACAACACCGTGTATCGCAATTATCTTTGCGAGTGCGAGCGTAGGTCTGCATATGCATGCTGGCCATAGATATATATGACAAACAAGTGGCAACTAGTGCAGCTATATGAACTCATGCCCTATGACAGTGGTCAGTTTGCGTACCAGACACTTCGGCAATAAGCGACAATAAACAATATAATACCACAACTGCTTTCTACCAAAAACTTTGAAATCACCATCCCCTCCAGACTTGACTGGGAGGATGACTTTGGCGTAGAAAAAGGTGTTTTTAGACAGTTAGGATGTCTTCTCTAAAGAACTTCTTATAAATATCCGCAAACACTGTCGCATTTCCAGGCGTGGGTAATGGATATCTAGGAGCTTAAATGCAATTCGGAATCAGCGTGGGATATCATTATTTTTATAGTCAAATATCGTTTAAGTCTCTGGAATGTGTCACCTTTAATTGAAGCGATCCTTTTATATGATGACTGAGCAATTAAAAATTCACCTTTTTTAGTTGCCGGGCACATTGCAGGTAATTGTATGATCGACTAACTTGACGGTCACAATTTTATCGATTCTACTGGGGAGAGAGTAGCTTTACGCTATATGTAAACTGCTAATCAAACTAAATGCGATTAACATCACAAATCAAAGATGGCCATCTGCTCCATCACTAGGCAAATATACCCTAAGCTGATTAACAAATACTGTGACTGTCTAATCAAACGGATAGGGCTGCTCATTAAAACAATTAGTAGTAGGTGTCATCCCAAGACACTGCATATAGCAGGCAGGACACTTTTTCTCGAATGTTTGCTGTAGAAGCTGCATGGACGTGGATGATGAGGAAAAGACGTTTCATCTTTTCCGTACGTGTCCAGAAAAACTTACACAGGAGGCTACATCTTCAAAAATCTCAATTAACAGGCATACAAATACATCAGCCACCTTCAGCGCTTCATAAAATCGCTTTGTACTTCGGGTATTGTTGGGATTAATTAAATCTCTCATTGCGTACCGCAAGGAAGCGTTTTTGGGCCGCTTCTCTACCTGTTATATACTCGTGATATACCGAAAGAAAAAGGCACTATCCTTGCTAGTTTGCCGATGACACCGCTATCCTAGCAGTAGGTAAAACAATTGAAGAAACGACTGCAAAACTACAAAACGCACTGAATAAAATAAATGAATGGACGAGGGACTGGCGGATCGCCCTCAACGAATCTAAATCTGTTCACGTGAATTTCACTTATAAGAAAACTAATAACTTGCCAATTTATCTAAACTTGGCCCGAATACCTTTTGCAATGACACTCGACGCAAGGCTAAAATGGAATTCGCACGTCCAAATCAAACGCAAAAATCGCGAAATCAAATATAGAGAAATGAACTGGTTACTCGGAAAACATTCCCAGCTGAGTACTGAGAACAAACTGCTTTTATAAATTAAATTATTTTATGTTATTTTAATTTAAAAAAAAACTTTATTATTTTTTTAGATCCGGCAGCGATTCTGCCTACAGAAGAACTGAACAATATTTTACTTAAAACTAAAGCTTAAATACTATCTTACAGCTACACGCGCTTCCTCGGATGTCCGCTGCTACGTGATGGAATGTAGCTATCCGATGCCCCAGACACGATGTCAGCATAATGTTCTCGCTGGCTACCGTGAGAAAGTGTATGCGCCGCGATTATGATCGCCTCAGCGTATTTGCCTTTAACTCCTCCGCCCTTAAGTTCGAACGTCCACGTTCGAGGTCGTTGGCTTTAAGAGATGAGGGATATCTTCTACTCCTATGGTAATTGATGCTGCGTTTCTAGGTGTTGGAATGGGTTCTTCTTTGGACTTGTTTCCCTTACGAATCTTTGGATGTTGCGTTAGCCGGTAGGCAAAGTAAGCTACTATTAAGATGGTTAGTAGCATCACTAGGCTAATGTTAGTGGCCAGATTTATGTTGTTTCTAATTCGTAGCAGACTTATCTCTTCTGTACCATTGACTTGGAGTTCTTTAATCATCTCGAGGGATAGTTCTTCTTCTGTATTGCCAAGAGTCGACTGTGGTTGAAGTATTGCTGGTAGTGGCTGGTGTTTGGTGATCTCACTTGCTCTGAATGTTTTCCCATTCACTTGTATCGTGGTGTTGACGTGTCTGATGATGTATGTACCCTTTAACCTTAGGGTTTCATTGTTGATAGTAACAGGGCCGTTGAATTGGTTAAGGAAGAGTACATCGGACGAAATTTCTTCAACTGATGGGATGTGCTGGTTGTTGATTTTTACGCATGTTGAAGGTTGGCTTTTTAAGAGGTTGGGAACGCATGTAGTGTTGCTTATGTCTATAATATTATTTAAGTTACAAATAGAGTTTTCGTTATGCGATTTACATGTTTCAATTATTCCATATATATTATCATTACATTTCATTATCGAATTATAGGGTACTTTGTTTATTTGTGTTCCTATTTTTACAGGTTTAATCATTAAAATTTTACAAGTTTCTAAATTGGTTGTTGGTAGGCTTACTATATAAATTATATTCTTATTATCGGAAGCGATTTTTATATTAGCAAATTCGAGTGCTTCGTCAATATTTATAAAAGGAATGTTTTCGGATTTAAAAAGTTGTTCTGTAATATTTACTTCAGTGTTTGATAAAATATAAGAGTTCACAATATTTGCTTTTGCCCAATGAATAGCGTAGGCGACATTAATAATTTCTTCTTTTATTAATTCTAATTTGTATTTAATTTCTAATATACTCTTGTCACTATTATTACTATTATGAATTTTTAAAATTTTATTCGTTAAATTTGTAATTTCGTTAATTTTCTCTAATGTCATCCGATTGATGACCGTCTGTTTATTATTATTTGTAAGGACATTATTTACTTTTTCTTGCATTATTTCGTGGTCGTGGCGATCGGGGTTTCCTGCGATCCACTTCCACGCACTACCGATAAAATCTAAGGATCTTTTACTGATTTTATTTATCCTTAGTCTCGATAGATAACTTTGAATTCGAAGGATCTCGTAGGATAGGATGGGATAAAGGGGATGTGATTGGTTTGCATTTAGTTTCAGCACTTCTTCCAAATTCACTATCAGTATCTCGTATGCTTCTATATCAATTATATGGATTATTTTGAATGACCCAGTTTGCAGTCTGGCGGGTCCCGCATCTATTTTGACTAATTGTGAATTAGAATAGTCCAGGATTTGTGTGCCTGCAGCGCACAGGGGGATGAGGAATCTGTTAAGGAAAAATTTAACTCTTTATAAGTCGTTTATGTACTGTTTTTCCGGATTTAGTTATGACGGTAGTGTTTTTGTCTTCGGCTACTATTTCTTTCCTATATCTGGATGAAAGCTTATTTCCTATTCTCTTATTAATTCTAACGTAAATAATTTCGCCTACGGAGTAATTTTTTGGGGGACACTTGTTCTTGTTATGATAATCTAGATCTTTTCCCTGTTTATCCTTTATTTTCTGGATGTTATATTGTCTCTCTCGTTCAAGTTCTTCGGGATCGTTAAGCATGTTTTTCCCGAAAAATACGTCTATCGGTTTCTTTCCCGTTGTGGAATGTATCGAACTGTTATATTCAAAGATTGATCTGTCTAATAGTTCCGAAAGATTATTATGTACTTTTTCTGTTTTGAGGCACCGCATAACCTCGGAAAGTGTTGAATGAAACCTTTCAACTTGTCCGTTTACCGAACTTGTATACGGTGGAGCCTTAAAGACTTGTATTTTGAATAGATTTTCTAGCATGAAGGTTATAGAATTTGAACTTAAGGACTTCTCATTATCCACAACAATGAGTTTCGGGACGCCGAAAGATAAAATTAGTTCTCTAAGAGGTTGTTTGATATCCTCTGCAGATCTGGATTTTATAATTCTAGCTAGGGCATACTTTGAAAATTTATCAATTGCGGTTAAAATTATACGTTTATCGGTAAAATAAATGTCTACATGTAAAATATGTCCGGGGTATAATGGTATTGGGGTTTCTTGAAGCATGGGTTTCTGTGGATGCCTATCATATTTGTGTTCTTTACAAACACTGCATAATTTTGTAATTCTTTCAATTTTGGCTCTCATCTGTGGAAAATACAGTCTTTCGAGAAGTTGGATTTTGTTCTCTCGACTATTCCTGTGTGCGCGATTGTGTTCTTTGATTATTTCGGTTTCCTGTTCAGTTTCATTGATTATATCAGTTACAATTTTCCTAGCAAAACGTATCCTATATTGCTTGAAATGATTTGGGTAAAGCTCTTGGATCGTTCCCAAGGTACTGTCCTCTGTTTTCAAGCCATTTGTGACGGACGGGTTCAAAAATCGTTTAAGTATCTCTATTAGTTTTTCTTCTGTGTACTCTGTTTCTACTATTGTATGGCGGTGATATGTGGGGAAAATAATTTTGAAATCGTATGAAGGTGCATTTCCGAGTTTAAGGATGATTTGATTTTTAAACACATTAATTGGTTCTTCTGCAATCTCGATAAGATTTTGTGCAGAACTTTCGTGACTATGTACGGTAGGGGTTAAGGAATTGACTTCGGTATGTTGAGGAGGTCTTGACAATGCATCAGCAACGACGTTAGCTTTTCCAGGCTTATACTTTAGTTCGTAATTGTACTCCTCCAGTATCGCCTTCCAACGTTTCATTTTATTGTTCGTATTTTTGTTACTTAACGCGTAAGTCAAGGGTTGGTGGTCTGTGAAAATTTTGATTGTTGTAGTGCCGTAAAGGTAATTTCTCAATGAATTTAAAGCCCATACTATGGCCAGCATTTCTTTTTCATTTGCCGCATAGTGTTCTTCTGCTTTATTGAGAGTTCGAGAAATGAAGGTTACGGGTTTGTTATCCTGTGAGAGTACAGCGCCTATGGCGTAATCAGATGCATCTGTTGTTAGATGGAATTCTTTATTGAAATCTGGAAATTTAAGAATGACATCTTCTGACGTGAGAGCATTTTTTAATTTATGAAAAGCTTCTATGGCTTCATCATTCAGGTGGATAATTTTCTTACTTAAAAGGGCTGTTAGGGGTTTGGCTAGTTTAGCGTAGTCTTTTATGAATCTGCGGTAAAAACCTGATAAACCAAGAAAGGATCGCAAATCTTTGAGTGTTCTTGGATATGAAACTTTCGCGATTGCTTCTACTTTAGCGGGATTCGTCTTTATTCCTTCGCGAGAAATAATAAATCCAAGGAATTCCACTTCGTTCTTAAGGAATTCACACTTGTCTAGTTGTACCTTGAGATTGGCTTTTTGCAATGTCTCAAATATCTTAACGAGGTTTTGGAAGTGAGTTTCGACATTTTCGCTAAAAACGACTATGTCATCAATATACACATAGCATATTTTCCCTATATGCTCCCTCAGAATATCATCTAGTGCCCTTTGAAATATCGAGGGGGCATTTTTTAGTCCAAACGGAAGTCTTACAAATTCGTACTTGCCGTTGTTAACAGAGAAAGCAGTTTTTTCTATATCTGCTTCATGTAGTGGGATCTGGTGGAATCCACTTTTCAGATCCAACACCGAAAAAAATTTACTCTTTCCTAATTGATTTAGGACCTCGTTAACCTCTGGAATGGGATATCGATCGGGAATTGTTACAGAGTTAAGTTTTCTGTAATCGATAACCATCCTGTACTTCTTCTCACCCGAGGCGTCGGCTTTTTTCGGTACGATCCATACCGGAGAGTTATACGGTGACCGTGAAGGTCTAATAATGCCGTCATCGAGGAGTTGGTTTATTTGTTTATTTACCTCGTCTTTGAGTGACATTGGATATGGATAGTATCTTGAGAAAATTGGGTCTTCTGTGGTTGTCCGAATTCTCCCTTTTACCATGGTGGTAAATGTTAATTTCTCATTAGGTTCCGCGAAGAGATTTGCGTAAGTTTTGGTAAGAGATTTTAATTTATTTTTGTGATCTTGAGGCAAATGGTCAGTTCTAATAGCCACAGCGTTAATTGATTCAGAAATTTGTTGCTTTATCCTAACTTTCATACCATTCCCGATTTGCATATAGTTTTGTTTAGTGTAGATAACGGCCGATAGCTCTTTTAGGCTATCGTTACCTAATATTGCATGGAAGGACTTCAGTGAGGGCAAAAGGAAAAATTTAATTTTGTGGCTGTTTAGACCAAAAAGGTTTGTTTCGACGTGGTGGGTGACCCTAATACTACCACCTACTGAATTTGCATGGAAACATTTGTCGTTTGGTATGGGTTTATCTACTAACTGAGGTTGTATGTAGTTTCTGTTCGATCCAGTGTCTATTAAAATTTTAATAATCTCTCCCCTCTTCGTCCTACTTTCGAAATAGGGTAACGAAGAGGTAGCTAATCTAAAAAATGAATGTCTGTGAAATCCGTGATTTCATCGACATTAGTGTCAGCTACATAGTCAGATTCTTCCAATGGTTGGATGTAATCATCTAAGGTTTGGTCGTAATTATCATCTTCGGCTTGTAAAACTTCGTAATACTCACTATTGATGTGGAAATTTGGTTGTGGCTTGATGGAACTAAACAGAGGTTGTTTTGGCACAAATTTTTGGGTTTTTAACGTTGGTACTCGCTGTGAAAATTGTTGAGTCCTAACTTGAGCACTCTGTCCTAAGGGCTCTGCCTTCACCTGTTGGTATGAAGGAAAGGGATGTTGTTGCCTTGGTGCAAATGATGGCCTGTTACCTGGTTGGGGCTGTTGTTGATACCTTTGTACATTCTGCTGCTGATGGAATGATGCTCTTGGTGGTGGTTGATTGGAAGTCAGAAAGCTTGTCTGAGTATGGAATGGTTGTCTACTTTGTGAATTCACATAGTTAGGCAGATTTCTACGTGGTGGTTGTGACAATAAGTTCGGGTTGGGATGTCTTCTCATGCCGTAGTTTTGCATGTGTTGTGATCTGTACCCCTGGTTTTCCAACTTGAGACACAGGTGGAGTGCCTGTGGTAAATCAGTGGGCTCACGTACTCCTAACAACCTGGGAAGATCACCTTTGAGTCCCCTAATAAAGGTATCAAGAGCCTTGTTTCTATAGGTCTGCGTAAGCAATTGGGTTGACTCTTGAGAAATTTCCATGCAGGAAATTTTATTGAGAATGAGAGACAGGTGACTGTAAACAGCCTGGTAAAACTCTGATACCGTGTTGCTTCCTTGAACAAGGGACGCCATTTGGTGTTCAAGAGTGTTTAGATCACGCTTGTCAGCATAATGCATGACGAGGCATCTAGAAATATTATCCCAATTAAGTGGGGTACTGTAGGACTCCAGGACAACGTCAGCGTCTCCAATGATCTTATTACGGATAACACTTAAAATACCGTAGTATTTAGGTGTTCCTTTTATGGGCTCGTATATCTGGAGGATTCGGTCTACACCTTTCTTCCAGGAGCTGAACTCTGTTGCATCTCCTGAGAAATTCCTCAGACAGCGAACAACATCTGGGGTCTTATCAAGGTCTTCTAATCTGTTTCGATATTGCGCGGCAATTGGCTGATCGACACCGGAATAGAAGTCAGCACTTGGGTTTAAAATACTATTAATAATCTCTTTCCCTGATTCTTGGAAAGTTTTCCGAATTATGGACGAAATGAGGGTGTTCAATTCGGGAGTTCCCCTTACCTCATGGTCACCATCTAAGTGCGAAGAACTAGATGTAGATGAGTTATTTAGGTTCTCAATCGTCGGAGTAGCAGTATTTGTTCTTGTGGAAGGGGTGGGATTTGGTAGTAGAGTAGGGTTGATATTAATGGCGGGAGCATCGCCCCTTGGGTTGCCATGCGGAGGGTCAGTAGACACTCCTGAACGCAAATCAGGCATTATAATGCAAAAAAAAGTTAATAAAAGGAATTTATATTTTCAATAATACTCTAGACTCCTATCTTAGGTTCTTCAATTTTTAACTTCTGCTTTTAGTTTATCTTTCGATTGTTTAAGTTAATTTGTATAGAACTTTTCTTTTGTCTCTTTAATCAGTTTGACTTCTGATTCACTTTTCTTAATTTATGTATTTAATTCCAATCAAATTATTATGACAAATTATTTTTCTTTCACTTTGTAAAATATATTCTAGTTATACATTCGATTCGTTTCCTTAATTTATTTAATTTCCATCTATAATGTAATTTTCACTTTTCTTAATTGATTTAAATTCTTTAAAATTTTATTTGGAATGTATTTCTTTCACTTTTCTTAGATTACTAAACTTACAATAATAACAGGATTCTTATCATGCCTGTCCTTCTGTTGTGGTGGAGCGGCTGACTGCTGCAGTCTCCTTTTTCCCAGATGGGTACTCGGGGGCCTCGTTCTCCACACGTTCTTTTACAGCTCACAATTCCTTTGTCCGCTTTTCCTCACTACTTGAGGGAGTTTTCCTTTGCGGGTCTGGAAGCACTACTTTGGGGTTCTTTTGGGGTTCTTTTGGGGCCACAGGATTTATTACCACTTTTCGTTCACTCGCGGGGTTAGCACTACTTGAGGGCGTTTTGGCTTTACAGAATTGGCACTACTTAAGGGCCTTTTTTCTTTACGCGATTAGCACTACTTGAGGGCGTTTACTTTACGGATGTGTTGACCTGTGCCCCACGTTGGGCGCCAATTAAATTATTTTATGTTATTTTAATTTAAAAAAAAACTTTATTATTTTTTTAGATCCGGCAGCGATTCTGCCTACAGAAGAACTGAACAATATTTTACTTAAAACTAAAGCTTAAATACTATCTTACAGCTACACGCGCTTCCTCGGATGTCCGCTGCTACGTGATGGAATGTAGCTATCCGATGCCCCAGACACGATGTCAGCATAATGTTCTCGCTGGCTACCGTGAGAAAGTGTATGCGCCGCGATTATGATCGCCTCAGCGTATTTGCCTTTAACTTATACAGCAAGTGTTAAAGCCGGGGTGGACCTACGGTATACAATTTTGTGGTTGTACCAAGAAAACAAATGCCAATATTCTACAAACTTTTCAAAATAAAGTGCTAAGAGAAATCGCCCAAGCACAGTGGTATAGTAGAAACGACGATATCCACAGGGATCTCGGAATTCAGACAATCGAAGCTGAAATTAGAAGCTTCGCGAGAAAGCATAGAAACCGACTAATCGGACATGTCAACAATACAGTCCAACAAATTTTGGATGTGAACAATTTATTGCGTCGACTACAAAGGACAAAACCTTTCGACTTGGCGAGATAAAAATTAACCGCGTGTAGATTGCGGAACATACAGTATCTTTCAGTGGAAAGCAACCTGCCAAACGTTAATTTCGTGATAGAAAAATTGCTTGATAAGTAGTTACTTAGTTGCAATATCGTGACAAAATTTATATCGAAGGGTGGTGTTTTTGGTCAGTAAGAATCTGACACTACTATGAGCACGCGCTTGCTATTCTCATAGTGTCTATGGAAGATTTTCACCTACCCTCGGAAAAAAAAAAGAAAAGATATTTACTTATTTCACAGTTGGTTCAGTAACTTTATATATTTTCCCGTTTCTAGTACTTCGACAATGTACAGTTTATTTTAACTTTTAAATTTCAAGGGGGACAATAAAATTCGTTCACTTATTCTCGTAAAATGTTAATTTAAGACAAGAACTTGTTTAAGAGCAACTGATGGCTGTAAAAAATATTCAAGAAAAACCATTTTTGCTTGCATACATTCGGGCTGATTTGAAATATTAAATATTTTCACTGAGAATTCTGTTGCAGATTCGGCGGCGAAACTGCGGTTTGCCCTACATACCAAATTACAAGAATGAAACGTTTTATAAGAGCACCGAACACCGAGCACCAAGAACTCAAACTAGAACAGTTTTAAGCGAAGAGATTTCGTTAATCGTTTGCGCACCATCAGCTAGTGAACGCCATTTTTAACTCGATATTTACATGAATAAGCAAAATTGTCGAATTTGGGTTGCGGAGAACTCAAGAGTGAGTAATCAAGCGTTACTATTTAATGTCGTTTTGGACTGGTGGAGTGATTTTGTACTTGTTTGAAAATTTGGCTAAAAATGCAGGAACGATGATAACATATTTGTTTTGAGCAAGACTGATTGATATGATCTTGACATGACTTCTAAGATACAAAATTATCAGTGAAGAGGTCAGATAAAAGCTTTGAGTCAAGATTGTCTATTGGAGGAATCTTTTGCTGTGTTCCCTGTGATTTAGGCTTACTTTTAGTTGGCTAGTAGATCAGGGACGAATAAGGGCAAATGAAATTAAATCGGAAGCCAGATCTGGCTAATTCATTGCCAGTTACATTCTTATGAATAGGAACCGAGAGGATCTAAATTTTATTGAGCGCAACAAGTTGTAAGAGGTAAGAAATTCTTAAAAAGCTTAGCTATAGATAGTCTAAACCTCTACTTAAATGATGCAAGTGATGTATCCCATATGATGCAGTGAATTTCCATTTGTCATTTTCGAACGGTTGGGGGACACCACCCATTTGGTGGTTATACCAATAGGTGCGGCCCGAAAGTATAAAATTTAAAGATTGATTTGGATTAATTTTTTTGGGTATGAAGTCAGAAAGCATACTGTTGGAATTGATAGCAGTGAAGTTTTATTTGGGATCTTTAGATGTCCAGATAAATCAGAGGTCTTAAAGTGCTATTAGAAGTAAAGCTTTAGGGTACTGTTGGCAGCAGTCTTCATGTTTAATGGGGGAGATCTAAAAGGGCTTCTATTATTGTAGTTGGACATGTTAGCGTTACTCTAGTAGTTCCTACACAAGAAACTTTTCGAGAGAAGATTGAATATGTTGGTTTGTTGAACTTTTCCCACCATACAATTGAGATGTAAGCAATGATTGGCTTAGAATCGTGGTTACATATTTCACATGCCAAGAAGGGTTTCGTCGTATTCACTACGGTTTGGGTAAGATGAGGTCTTTATGTATGTTTTTGAATTCCGTTAACATTATCCTACCTACTGACCGGTTTAGTTTTAAAATGGGTTATTTATAGTCTGATTTGACATATTTGAGGATATATCTTGCCAAATGGTGAAGAATTATCAAAACAAATTGTTGCATTTCAGATTGAGCAATACATTTTGGCAAGGTTGTGCACTTTATTTTTCTCCTGTAAATATAAATAAAATAAAACGATTAATTTTATTGAATTATTTAAAGGTTTATTATTCGACAATAATTCTAAACAAATCAAATACAATTAATAATCCTGAATACTTTCCAATAATTTGTTGTACTACAGTAAAAATAAAAATACATATATATTTTTATACATACTCGTATATCAAATTTTTTTTTTGTAACAAAACTATAATTAAAATGTTGGTTTTTCTTTACACAATGAATTGAATTATTCGTTCCAGAAATATTAAACATAATCTGCTGCACATTTTTTTATATTTAATACTTTTAACTATAATGTGTGTGACATAAATATGTGAGTTTCTTGTGGTGAATGCAATTTTATTTTATTTTATAATATATCTTTACACATTGATATTATAAGTATTATATGTATATATGCAAATAGGTATTTAAGTTATTTTGTTGATAAATTGATGTTGTGTCTTACAGTGGTTTTCTTATTTGCTTGTCATAATTACAGTTAATTTCACAGAGAGTTTTCTGATATGATTAGAAGAATAATTTCAAATTCCATGATTCATTACAAACTATTGGTTTTTATTTTAAATTTACAAAAAATAATTAATTATTTAACTGATTTGATAATAAGAGACAAATATACAAAAACAAAAAAAACTTAAGTTTTAAACTATATTTAAGGAAAAAGTGGAATTTTTTGGTCATTTTGGTTGGTGGTAAGCTTGGGTTTATAACCACACAAATACATATAGAGACTAATTAAGTGTATATCTTATATAAATTTTGTATGTAAAGTTTTTTTTTTCAATAAAACTGTGTATATTATGTATAATGGCTTAAAACTAGTTAACCTACAAGTTAATCTAAGAAGCACTTTTTTTAAATGTTATAGTTGTGTTATATAATTGAATTGCATATTTTAAGCTTTATTTAAGTTATGCTTATAACATTTGCTTCAAGCTAATAAAAATAATGTAACGCTATTGATTTTTTCATCAAGAATATTATATATGGGCATTATTTTATTGCTGTTACTGTTTTGTTTAGTTATCAGTACTCTGAATAGTGTTTGAATCAATGATATGTACATACATCAAAGCAATATGGTTTACGATAATTTCTTTTTTCTCGTGTACATTTGCAAAGAGGGTGTATGTATATGTATATTCTTAGAACGTTTTAAACTCGTAAAGAAAGTGAATTAATCTTTCGTTTCAAAGCTAATTTTAGTCTTCGTCCTGTTCAGTTCTTTCAGTAAAAGGAGTATAACCTTTCAGCACCACGGGAATGCCATAAAATATCATTTACATATAAGAAAAGTATGATCTGCATAAGACATTCAGTCCGGAACGGACGTTATAGATCAGGTGAGGTTGCATAACATTTGCTCCCCACAGTTAATATCGCAGCCAGACTTTAACTAATAAAAGGCATGTTGCAGAGGAGGTTGCGAGGAAGATGCCTTAACCGACCAGTAGAACCAAATGCAGGCTTCATAAGGCTCATGACATCTTTATTTGTGCTGCCAACATGGTTGAAGGAAAAGGTTTAATTTAATTTTTTTTTTGGGATAGTGAGAACCACTATTTTATTCCTCCGCTTTGTCACAGCTCTTGCTAATGTTTTTGCGTAGAGGCCAAGACTAAGTGCGAGCCTGCCTATAACTCTGTCTATTGGTGTGGCAATTGGAACCTTAAGCCCATTTACAGTTTGTCTTTACAATTGCTTCCGGCTTTAGAATAAGCTTAAATAAAACAAAAAGTATTTGGCGGAAACAGCTCATATAGGGCTGATGGCCTAGGGCCTATTTCTCAAAACCATTATGATACGATAAAATCTTTAATATTGTAGCGTGCCCGGCGAGTTCAATAGCCTTTAAGTTCCCTGAAATGTCTTTATAATCTGGTGAGCAGCACTGAGCTGCTCTGGCTAAGGAGAGCCAGATTGCATTAGCCAATAAATGGAAACCTACATAATGTGGATGGAGGACACGCCCTTCCGATCAGGTATCTGCACTCGCTAAATATGCAGCAGGTGAAGAAAAAGGTTTGATTTCATTGCAGATAGACCATCAGCTTTTTTACCATCCAGGAAGGCGAATACGTTAACTATTATTTGTGTGTTCATGAGACATACAAATTTAAACAAACAATCTACAATCAAATAAGTTTGCGGAGTACCTATGAAACGAATATATTGACATAGAGGACGCTGACTTTAAATTCGATAGCACTGGTTGAGGGCGTTCGCAAGGCTAGTGCTCCTCTGAAAATGTGAATGCCGTCTCTATTCACACACCTATATATAGGTATAGATAAGTTACTCGACCATATCTTTTTCTGAATCAGAGACTAAAATGATAAGTCCCTAACCTTTTATCGGCACGATATATGTGAAATAAATTGGAAAGCACTACCGACTACCTTCTTGGCAAAAGGCAAAGATGAAGTACGAAACGAATCGAAGGACCCGTGGTCAACAAGGAAACGAAGATCCAGAGACATTATTTTAAAACTGGGAATTCCGTTCTTCCACAAAGTAAGGAATTATGGGCTTATAGAAGAAAACCACAAATGTTGTATGCACGAAAAGTGAATTTAGGACTTTAAAATCCAAACAGATGTGAATAATTTCACCGCTGTTGTTTTAAGCGATCTACTCCTACTGCATTGTTTCATGTAAACCATGGAATTAAATCTTATCTAAAACATATAGACTACAGCCTGTTATAGGCAGACGGTCTTCAAACTCGATAGGTACTTAGGCAAAAAGCTGGGCTAAAACAAATTTAGCTGAGACAAAAGCCCTGATCACTTCAAAATCCTGCGCTTAAATCAACATTGCTGGATAAAAAACCGAGAAAGTAGGCAGTGGATCGGCTACTCCTTACCGCATGGAGCCATTTCCATTGCAATATACATTTACTCGTATGTACATCATGTAGTAGAGTCTGTCAACCTAGTCAGGTTGAACAGCGGATTGCCTTGGACAAACATGGCACAGAAAGGCTAAGGAGAAATTGAATTCTTTGGCAATGAGGTGGAGGGAGCTAAAACGTACTGCAAAACTCCGAAATAGATAGCTCGCAGGCACTTTTTTTTTTTTTTTTTTTTTTTTTATAATTTACCCGCACTCAAGGGGTTATGACTACCCTTTTACATGTTTTCACATGGTGCGGGCGTTGGAAAGATAGACAGAGAGAGAGAGAGAAATAGATTGGTGTAGTGGTTTGAAACTCAGCTGTATTAGGTTTCACATTAGCTCCGGGGGTGGTGTCCAGAATAACTGGGGAGATTTGATTGCTGTCATGTATTTTTTGCCTTCGCTTCTGATTCACAGTATTTTTTCCCGATCCACCTGATGTCATGAGCATATCAATTATCAACAGAGCGATCAATTTCTCCAGCTATATGACAAACCTACTGCCAGTGTTATGCCTTCGCAGTAGTGTTGTCACAAACTTTCGCAATTGATCGGACTGCCTCGCAGGCACTGTAAGCGTTTTCCCCTCTATGGGTAAAATAAGGTTACTAAAATTTTGGCAGTAATTAAAACGGAATGTCTGGACTCTAAGCTTGTGGATATTCTCGTTAAATCCATAGGCAATACCGGAACAGGCATTAGCTAATCTAAACAGCTACTGGAGTTTTCACGTAAGCAATTACTGTTCTTGAAGCTATGCGTGGGTTTACAAAACGATAAGCCTACCCCAACTGAAGTAAAATTCGATACTTAAATGATTCGTCCGCTCCCTCTACAGGTACAGCTGTTACGAGAATATAAATTGTGAAATCTCGAAAACGGTTTGAGATTTCAAAACAAGATATATTTAAGGGTATAGATCTGGAAATGCCCTTTGTAGTAATGTCATTTCGCTTGCAAATATTTAGTTTCAAAAACTAGGGGAGATTAATTTTTAGAAAATATTTGAGAATTATGATGTCACATTCAAAATTTAAAATTTCAACAAATTTAATCTTCTATTTGCTATTTACACAAACCAAAACGGTTTACTATTTTGATTTAGTGTGCCATTTTTGTTGCCCTTTTGATTATAAAATTTTTCTTATTGACTAGAAAGTATTAAACATAAAATTAGTTAAAAAAGTTCATAATTTTCGGTCCATTATTTTCAGCTAAATTGAAATTATTTATTTAATTAACCAATTTGTACTTAAAGTATTTTTGTCATATACTTACATACATAATAATAAATGTAGAATGTATCATCCTAAGTCCTTAAATTACAGTTCAAGCCAAAAATAAAAGAACATTTTAAATAACTTGCAATAATGTGAATAAATTTTAATTTATTTTTCTTTTGGTGGAGCTCACATTCATAACTTTAACTTATAAAATTTATTATCTTTACAAAACATACAAAAATAAATGAGCTAACGTATCACCATGCTACCGTAGAAAAGAAATAAAATAAAAATAAACATAACCTTAAACCGTTAATTCTTAGTGAAAATCATGTTCAATCAAAATGGTTATTCTGAAGGTTATCCAAAGCGAATCATGTAGTCAGTTCGATTCCAAGAAATTAATAATTAATTAACCAATTGGCCCGTGCGCTCTGTCTTTTAATTGATTATAGTTATGGTTTCTCATTTCATTTCGTTTGATTGACAACCAATTGGAAAACAATCGCACTCTCTGACCTATGCACCAATTAAACTACATACACAATTTTTTTTATACTTAAGATTAAGTTTTTGTGCTATTAGCAGCAACTCTGTTAATTTAAAAAGTAAATAACGATTTCCTATGTGACAGAAGGTTAGACAACAAAGTTGACAGTAGAATTAAGGAAAGTTGTGAGGACTGAGATAATTTGTCAGTCGCTGATGAGCCGGTAGGCTCAGTGGCTGTAGCTGCTTCTTTAACTTGTGGTAATTCGGGTTCGGTTGGTACCGCTGGTGCAGTTTCATTGCTCACTCTTAAAATTGTTTGCATGCGTATTTTTTGAGGAGCGATTTCACAATAGTAGTTTCCTGCGAAGGATTCTGTAGCATTTTTAATGATTAAACTGAAATTCTCTCCGATTTGGTAGGCGTTATCAAGGACATTCAGGTTGTTGATGATTGTATTTTCCTCTTTGAACCAAAGGATCACATTGGTTTCTGAAAAGAAAAAAATTGTGAGTAATGGCAAATATGTAATGCAAAGGAGGGGCTATCTGTTGGTCTCTCTTTGAAATTGGTATCAAAACTACACGATTTTATGATTGTTGCTACTATATTGAAGAGTTTCCAATTTTTTGTGAAAAATAGTTTCATTCAAATGGCTGCTGCGGCTAGCTTCGTAGTAGCCCATCCTGCTAAACTGTACGAGTACTACGTTGTCGATTTTTTGTAGATCTATTTCGCGAATATATGTTTTAGGATTAAAAGCAAAAATCGATAGATATTTTTCTTGAAAAGGTTCAATGGATCTAAATAGCAGTTGAACTAATGAGAGGGAGTTTCGAAATTCGAGTCCTGGAAAACACCAAAAAGATTTTCCATGATCTCATCCCTCGCGAAAGTCTGACAAACGTCTAAAAGTAATAACTGTAATGAGAAAGCTTGTCAATTTGTCTATCGACTAACGAGCACTACATGAATCGTCGCGAGATGCAGATGATCATTTTGTTTCAACTCTTGAATAATTTTGACCTTTTGAGCAAATAATAATTCCAGGTCTTTATGCAATATTCTTATCAGACAATTGCAACTGATGTTGAACTCTGCGACTAGTTGAGCTTAAATTTAAATGCACACTTTGGGAATAGCAAAAATTATTTCGTCTGTTCGCACTGGAAGAGCACGCACATATGTAGCTGTTGTTATCCATAAGCATGCCACCTTCATGAACCTACTTTTGAAATTATTTTTCGATATTTTCCAGCACTGTTCAATTGTAAAGCGATTTATTTCTTATCGGAAATCGACATTTTCGAGTCAATATTTCAAGTGAATTAGAGTTGCCAGCGTCGCCATCACATACACTTCAAAAAGATACTAACAGATAGCCCATCCTTTAGAATGCGAAATGACGGCAACAGTGCCTACTTTTTCAAAGCCCATCTTAAGATAAGCTTGGTGCGATTTGTCTTACCTGCAGAATTTTTAACAGGACACTCCAAGGTTATATTACCGCCAGGTTTGACTGTTCGTCTTACGACTTTAGCCTCAAAATATGGCAGCATTGTGGATTTAGGACTAGAAGCTGTCGATCTGACCTGATCCGCTGACATATTGCGATCCTCATAATCATAGTCATCGGTTTGGTCGTTTTGTAGGGATTCCTCATCAGCTGTAGTGTGTTCATCTGCAGCAGGCTTGGAAAAGGCTAAAAGTATAGAAAAAGATTGTAAAAATTCTGTGAGAAACTACAGTTTCGGATTTTTTTTTTATCATTTATTGTGATTGTTTACCTTTTCGTTCAAAAATACAAAATAAATTAAGGATATATGTAAAAAATACAACAGCATGTATTTTTTGCTTCAGGCCGATTATGTTTTGCTGTCATTTTAGTTTGACTGTCATCTGTCAGTTCATATTTGATCCGAGTGAGCGAAAACGGAAACAATCAGAATAAGGTAAACAAGTTAGCGGTAAAAGGTTTTCATACATAACTAGTATGCGAGACTATCTTTGATCAGAAATTCAATGAATTTTAAGTTTAACATATTCTGAAAGTTTTTGAGTATCAAGGATAGAGACGTATCTACTTTTAAGATTCTGTTGCACCAATATTTAGAAAATCAGAGATTTTTTACCTACTAGCAATATTTGAACATTACAAGTGAACAGAAGAACAGTGGACGAATAAATAAAGCATAAGAATGCACACATGACCTTTGTATGATGTTGAGTAAGATAGGTATTTGATTTCCCACAGTCAAAATGTTTCGATGTACTAATGTATTGAAACACCCCTTTTCAAGAGGTGACATTAACATGTTACCTGCCATAGACAATTCATTAGAAATAGTTCAACCCTAATTTTATTCAAAACCAACACCATCACTACCCCAAGTGAATGTGTTTTACAACCGCGATTGCACCTGCTATAAACCATTAATTCCAGGTGTTGTTTATAAACAAAAAAAGTTTTTTTAGCGGGACTAATGGGAGTGGCACAGGAATACTTTTCGATGAAAGTGAAGTGTCCCGATTCATCAGTTTCAAAGTAATGTCTAAAATCCTTTTTCTTATTTCCTTTTCTGAATAAAGGAATATGGTAACAAATGAGCAAAGTAAGCATAGAGAACAAACTCTCTGTGGCAGATTTCCTTTAAAGTCTACTTACTTACTGTATCTTTATCAAGGATTTTTGGATGATTTAAGTTTTGGAGGATGAATTTGAGATTGTTTAAAAGTAAACCATAATCTCAAATAAATTTAGAATTACACGCGATTGGATTAGAGAACTACAGCAAGTTGTTAGCGGAGATAAACCAACTTCCTTCCTTGTGAGTATCCATGACATGGTCTCGAGAAGTTAGGCCCTGGATCACATACGGTCTGCTGCGCCAAGTATTTGTTTCTTGTTTGAGTGCTGTGCTCAAACAAATATATAGCTGTTGGCAAGAGTTATTCTTGGTTTGATCCCAGTGCTGGTGTTGATATCAGTGAAGGCACCACTAACATCACGCCGCATTCTGTTTATATTAATACTGCTGGCGTATGCGAATAATTGTACGGAGTTTTCAAAGATTATGTCCCTGGTGCTAGCGTGTAAGTACAATTTTTTCAAGAACTATGTCAAAGAAATCACAGGAATCGACCCTTTGCGAATTTAGTTGTCCGACGACAAACAGTATACACTTGTCAATGCAGTGTTCAGGGTATTTTGCCCTTTCCTTGGTTCAAGTCAATGTTGGGTCCTTGGAGAGTTAAGACATAAATTGTGCTTGAAAAAAACTCTGCCTGCGCCTTATAACACACCTACCATTTCAACGCCTGCTTTTTTAGTCTGGTAAGAGTATATTTTGGAAAATACGGCAGAATTTATATTGAAAATTTTGTCCAAATTAGTACAAATATTACCCGATGTGAGAATCAAAACTTCGTGTGCTTCAGCAATAAGATGTATTTCATTACTATCTGCATGATGGGACATTGTGCAGCGAAGAAGCATAAAATGTCTTAATGAGCCAGGGTATTTCGAAATGATCTACAGTGACTACTGAAGAAGTACATGCATACAAACGAGTACATAACTACTTCCCCGGTGGACAAAAAAATTAAGATTCTTTCTTGATATGAGCACACCGTTAATGTTCAGCTGATTGGTAAATTGAGTTAAGTAGGTGTGTTGATAAACATACTATTCAGATTGCACTTTCGTGTCCCAAAAAAATGGGGCTTAAACCTAGCAAAGCGGTATTTTTCATTTTATAAATCGTAGTTTGAGGAAAGCAGCGTCCATATTATTTGAATATAAGATAAACTCGGACCAACTTAAGAGAGAATACGTGCATAAAGATCTTGGAATTATATTTGATTCATAATTTTTATTCAACGCTCATTATTATGGGATTATTTTTTCGAGTAGGTCGGTTCTTAAAGACGTCGCAATCATTCATTCACCTTTACAATCTGCTGCGCAGGAGTATTCTAGAATACGGTGTAGTTGTTTGGTCTCCCATTTATAGAACGCACAGTGAATCTCTAGAACGAATTCAACGAAAGTTTACTAGGCATCTGGAGTACAAACTTTATTCGAATCATAGCGAATATGTTGAAAGGCTAAGAGTATTTAAGATTCTTTCACTCTCTCATCGCCGGATGTACTAACAGGGAACATATCATCGTCTTTGTTATTAGAGCAAATATTTATAAGGTCCCCATCTAGGTCAAACAGACATCCACTGCAAATATTCATCCTACCTCTCGCCCTTTTAAAATGACCCATGATTCAGATGCAAATGAATCATAATTGTCACTTCCGCACGTTTGATATCCTAGATTTAGGTGAAAGCAGAACAACTGTCAAATCGAAAATTTTGGGAGATGTGCCGAGTCACTTTTCCTTATTGCCTGCCTTAATCTCTTAATATCTTGCCCAAGTTTATAAAATTATAAAATTTAGCTTATTTCATACAATTATGATATTATTGTAATTCCTTCTTTAATTCATTTTTTTTTTTTTTTTGACAGATAGGATAACTTAATATGCTTTTATATATGTTAACTTTTGTGTAGCTTTTGTAAGGTTTTTGGTAACTGTCAGCTACCTATTGAAATAAAAAAGAAAATAAAAATAAAAAAATAAAATAATACTGGGAACAACTGTTAGACTTTGTATTTAAATTCTCCGATTTCTACAAGCTTACAACATAACAATTGCAATGAAAATAGCCTCTCAAACGTCCGCCCTTCTTGGGATGGAAATATTCTATTGCTACGGGAACTTTATAAATACTTTTTTCCATTAGTGCAGTTGATTGATGAGATAGAAATGAACATAAATTTAAAATACGGCTCATATTCACATATAAAATTGCATAATCACTTAATTTCAGTCGGCAAAATACATCATGCCCATGAAGATATTTTGATAACTTTCAAAGTACTTCAAAGAATGCCTTTCTGTTAGGATACAGCATAACATTAGCAAACAAATTGTTGCAAAATGCAAATGTCAGACATTTGCATAACTTACAAACGCCATTATTTACTTTACATCCTTTGCGGCTATCTTTGCATAGAATGCCGCATTTTAAACACCCTCCTCCCCATGTGGGCCTCATTTGCATAAACACATTAAATCCCTATCCACACGCACAAATTTATGATGACTAAACAATAAAAGCAAATGATTAACGATTGTCTCATGTGATATGGTAACAGCAAAATATGAAAACAAAAATCTCATCAATCCTGAAATGCGTGACGAAAAGGCTTTTCACTCCAGTTACATCAATTTCTTGACACACACTGAATGTGTACGCTTCCCCCATTAGCTTAATTTTTTTCCATCCTCAATCATTTAAAGTCCACATGTGATAGATGTCAGAAATCATCAAGCGCTCACATGTCGTGTCAGATTTTGGAAATGCGAAAACCAAAAGTATTGAAAAAGATAAGATCTAAACCAAACGTCCGCTAAATTTAGGTCGACACTTGACCTATAAAGCCGTTCAGTTCTCTTTAAAACTTTTTATTTCTGCGTCAGTTGCAATCAATTTTAATTTAGACACCTAAGAGTTTTCGAGACTATTTTCACGTTTATCTCAATGAAATCCTTTCAAAGTGCTCACCAAGGATAGGATATGAACCAAAATCGTTAAAAGTATACATACATAGGTATGTATATAGAATGAAACGGAAATATTTCTCCATCAATAACATTTAATGCCAAAATTGTGTTGGCCCACTCCTTAAACTACCACCGCAAGCCGCACAGGAAAACAGGCTAAACGATGACCTAGTCTAGGAGTTAGAGTACTGTCACGTTCTAATAGTCTCTGGGTGATTTTAAGGATTAGGAGAGCCGCGTCAGGCCGCACCCAACAAAAACACATGTGTATTCGAGCGCGCTGTGGGAATTTTCATTTGATAATAATAATAACGGCTATCGTGTGCAGAAAATAAAGAGCCAGGGAATCAAATTAAGCGGAGGTGGAAAGGACATTAAAGAAAATAGGAAACACCGCCTTAGTGCTGTCCTTAACCTAAAATAGACTAAGGAAAATAGGAATATTTACGGAGCATATCGCTCGTTATAATAGAGAAAACTATATTCTCGTTTTATCGTCATCCGTCAATACACGATGACTCTACAGGATACGAAGATACATACCACGGGTATAAGTTGGATGATTGTGATGTAATTTCCAAAAAAAAGAGGAACGATATCCTCGTTGGCATTGAGACGCGAAGAAATATTTATTCTTCCTTTCCTGTCGAGCATAACAATTTAATGGTGTGAAAGGCAAATAGAATTTCTTTTTGTGTTCTTTGAATAAAATTGTATCAAAAGGATAAGGCAGATGGAGAATTGAACGGAAATAGGTAACAAGTGATTACGATATAAATCAAATATTGAGTCACATTCAGTGCGACAGGATGTTGTGGTAGGCGAATTTTTATTACACAAATTTCGCACTAATGATGGTCGAAGGAATTAATGGGTATGGAATTCATGTAAATTTGTAGGCATAGGTATTTTTGGACCACTTAGGGCTCATAATTGTCAGCGATAAAACAAAATGGGAAACGCAGTGGTCGAATTTTGTTCGCCTTAGCTGCGATTTGGTAAGCGAATTTTTCATCCTAGTACAAACCCAAACTTTACAACTTTAATAAGCTTTTAATTTTACGTTGTAAGTGCTGTGCTGTGCCTGTGCTGTTAATGAAAGTGTTGGTCCAAATATAATGGTGAACATAAATTACTGCAATTCTAATATATCACGAGCTAAGCAATATTGAATTGACGAAAATAGTCAAATAGATACCGAATCAAACAAACGCTGCCGTAGAATATTAAATCCCTTGACAGACCGTATGCAGTCAAAGGCCCTAAACTGACGTCACTGCGTTGCGCGGGGATTCAACACTGTAATCTATTGAGCAGATGGATACTCATAATTGGAGGCAGACTTGAGAAGGGAATTCTGAGTTTATTTCCTTCTTTTTTTTTTATAGCTCTTACTGTCGCTGGAACTTATTCAGCCTTCTTTCTCTTCTTGACTGGAGCGGGCTTCTGTGATCTCACAATAGCGTATGCCTTGCGGAGGGCAGCCTGGTTCAGATCTGGGCGGTACTTGCTGCCAGTGAGTGTTCCTCAGTTTCTTTAGTGACCGCCTGGGTCCGGCTTTTATGGTCACACGAACTTCGTTCTTGGCTGGACAATTATGGTTCTTACCTTTCTTCGTTACGACAGTGAAGCCTTTCTTGGCTTGGACGACTCCCAAGGTCTTCTTGTGCACCAGACCACTGTACCTATACGAACTCACCTTCGTTAGGTTATTTGGTTCAGCGCTAAAGAGTTTTTTGACATCCATCTTCTTTAATAAATATGAATTGTTGTTGCGGAGAATCAGCCAGTTGAGTTGTAACGATATGGTGGTAATCTTTAACGGTCTTTCGTGCTTGACTGCGATGACGGAAAAGGGGGGACGAGGGATCAGTATTACAAAATGAAGTTTGGTTCCGAAGAACACCTGATTAAATTCTTCGGATCAATCTGAAGAAATAGTTTGTTATATATTTTCTCCTGAAGATTTCCAGTTAAGAACTTACAGTGCCTTGGTACAATACACTCGGAATTGTAAAAGTTTTTGGAAAACTATACAACCAGAAGCGTGACATGGCCGTTTCTTTCATTTTAATGTCATTTCGTAAAAAAACCAATTGAAAATTAGTTTAGTAATTCTTATGAATCTGCGTTTCACATTTACAAGCTAGTTTGTGTATCTAGTGTACGTATTTGTGTGGATAATTTTAAAGTCATTCGTCCTTAGCAGGTCAAAGACGAAGCCAAACATAAAACTTTATATATTTTCCTATATAACTTGTAGCGCCGTGACACCCTGTTTTTTATTTCTCTCCAAAATCATAATTTAATTCACATGGTAAAAATCGTAATAATTATGCGTCGGTCTCATGCAATTAAATTGCTGCTAGCCACCGATGGCGGTTGTATAGTTTCCACAACGATGGGTGGTTGTTTACATAAGAATTCATGAAAGCGAAATTCCCGGAGACGGTTTAAAATAAACTGCATCAACCGAGAGGACTCAGCAAGCCGGAGGCAAGAAAATGCCAAACATAAACGATGCCAATGCAGCACATATTACTCGGTCGCCATTAGCATCATCAAATTGCACAACGCCATACACTTTCGAGCACATGTTGTTGCAGTACTGGTAATGCCTGGATATCTGGCACTATGGTGGCTGTAAACTTCCTCAATGTGGCAGTGATGAGCTCATAATGGGGCGCAGCTCAACGCCACAGTGACGGCCTGCTGATAGGTGGTATCCCGCGCAAAAAACATTTTCGCAGACTTGCATCTCCACCTCCGCTAGTACTTCGGACTCTTGAAATATCATGTGCATCTAAGAATCACGAATATTCAACATGGTGACTGTATATCAGAGTTTCATCTTTCAGTGTTGTTCATTTCCCCTTGGTAGTATGGTGCTACGGGGATAGTTAATATCTCGCTTGGTTAGCGCTGAGTTGCTATAGCCATCCGAATCTAATCTGCGCAAAATACGTGGATAAATAGATATTTGTTGCTAAATACGTGCCAACTTTGTACAGGAAAGATAAGGCCATCACTCATTTGACTTGTGCGCATAATTTTGACACACAATATTGGTGTCATGCTACATAAGGACGATCATGTTGCTGCGCCGTGGCTTGGTGGTTAGTGAACTATTTAGCGGGAGTTCGAATCCACCAAAAAGAGTTCCCGCACAACGGGAATGGTCGGGAGAAGCTAGGCTCTGGAGCACGTACGGTATGTTGTGCCGAATATCTATTTTGTTTCAATTTATTTTCAACTGCGGCGGGAGTATCTTATGTCAAATAGATAACTGGATACAAATGCACTAGACAAAGCACATCGTTTTTGTTTAATTGAATTTCCGCACACGAATTTCGTTACTTATCTTAGCGCTAAAGAATGTCAATGGTTTCATGTTACATTTTTTAGCTGTGGCTGCGCGAAACCTGTACTAGCTAGGTGTAATTCAAAATCTTTTGTTTGATGAAATTTAAGGTGGTTTATATATTTGCAGTTACAATCAGTTGACAGTTGGTGTCTTGTAATTTTAAATCCGTATAAGGTTTGTTAATTTGCATCCAATATCAAACAGCTATTGTAGACACGTGTGCGAATCTCTGAAACTAAGCTCTAAGCTCTATCACTTTCTAGAATCCTCACCTCATACCGTGGTGTGAGGGAATTTTCAACCATGATGACCAAAAAGGCGCACCACAGCCCTTATTTATGTAGGAGTACAGCTTTGCTGCATACTTTCTTCGGCATCTTTCTGTTTTTTTTGGAAGTAGTAGATGAAGTTATCTTTACTATAGTACTACTCATATGCCACATCTAAGCTAAATTGAATTCAAACTTTCAAATAATTCGTTTTTTCCTTGCGGCAATACTGCATCTGTCCTTTTCCCTTATAGCAATAAGCCTTTCATGAAGCATCCAAAGTGGGTATTATGTGTACGTTCATACAGATGTATGTATGTACGCATCTCAGTTGGTAGATAGATACCCATACGGTTCCCTTTGCACCCTATAAATATGTAATACTCTAAAGTTTAATTAATTGCTCGAATAAAATCAATAACTTTAAGCTGTGTACTACACGGCGTCGGCTTAATCGAAAATTTATGGTCTACTACTAAGGCACAGTCATTGCAGCATACTCTCCTTCATGCATTTCATGTACATATGTACATATGTATGTATGTATTGCACACAGGCTCTGACTAGTGTTTGCAACACACAGAAGCTGCGGTTACTGAGAACTTCAAAGGACCGACCGGTGCGATATAATGGATCACAGTTATACTCTCTTGCCATGATGCATGTGATACAGATGCCGTCGATAACAACTGATTGATGTTGCTACTATAGTCAGATACTCGTATAAATGCGAGGAATTCTTTGTGTTACCGATCTACCCGGAATATAGGTCAGCGAGTTCTCATTCCGAATTGCATTTTTTTCTTTTACAGCCTTTGATTGTATTGCCAAGGGCGAAGAGGGCTTTACATTCTTTATGGTAATATGTTGAAATTACTCGTATCTAACAGTTCAGTGCCTTTACCTTTGCACGTGAGGTCCACAATTATTATTGAACTGAAGTCTATAGAGGAATGCTGCTGTCGACGCTAGTCGATAAGACAGTGCAACTACCTTGGCTATTAGTGATAGTGAACGGGTAATGTTTTCCGTATTCCAAATGCGAGTTGAATATTGGAGGAACTATAAAGGAGCATGTGTGTTGGTAGATTTCCTCATCCATTCAATTGGAAATGTGCACCAAAGTGGTGGTGACCGAAAGACAAGCCTTAGCAATAAATTCTATTCAATTGCATTCTGCATTGGTGCGACGTGCATGAAATTTTGAAACGGTTGGAGTGCATACGACACAATATGCATGAAAAAAAAAAACACATACATATAATAAGTTGCATTACGAGAGATTGTGTTGTATTCTACTCTAATGGAATGTCTAATTGGGGGTGGAGTATTGGAAAATATTTTGTCCTGTTCTCTAATAATCATTATGCGCCTAAAGTAGGTGCGACTAATGGTTGATAACCTCTAGGTTTGAACGTGTCACACGCAATGAGTGTGCGTTCTGAGTTTTATAAGGTAAAGTACGGATGTATACTTCATTTCTATCGATATTCCAGGAAATTCAAATACGACCGCATTTGGTAAGTTGTTGGGACATAAGGGATTTCTCACTGGAGATGGTCCAGGATCAATTTGATCTTTTTAAATGACTGGGGATGGAGACAATTTTGCTTCCGCAAGGGAATTCCTAATATTCCGATTTGATTTTATATTTCCTCGTACATACATATACCGCTATGAGCTCTTGGTACGAGCTCTGGCTTAGAGCATTTGTTGAGCGTTAAACTTAACTTATGATCTGTCTATCTGAAGTAGTCTCATCTCTGCACACCAGTAAATAGGTCCATGAATCCCTTTTTTATTAAGTAAAAGGTCGAGGCTATATTAAGAGTATTAATAAGCTTTTCTTTAAGTTTGGAAAAGTTGAATTCAATGGAGAATTTTGGACATTCTGTTCTTTAAATGACTAAAACTTATGGTTTTTTGTATTGCATTCGCTTTGACATTAGATATGTAAGATATCTTAAGAGACGTTATTTATTTTCTTTAAGTACTTACTTAAGGGTGTAGTTGTGTCCAGTAGCGGGCTTGACAGTTTGACAACAATTGATTACCCCACTTCGGCACTGACACTAAATAGAACGCTCATAATAGGATTGCTGAGATACAAATCTGAGTGCCTTATAACATATAGCTGTCCTTTTTCTCTGACGGATATGAAATAGACCATGGTGCGGGGGATGGTGACTCATTTGAAGTCTCCAGGACTTACTCTTGCAGAATTGTTAACGATATCTTCTTTTTTATAGCCGCGGCCACAGCGTTAATACAAGTAGCAAAATTAATTCAGGATAATAATGTAGTTGGGAAAATAATTTCCCTATGTGTTGAAAGCCAAGCGGCTGTTACCTTCGATTCTCCATTTTACGTTAAAAAAAAAAGAGTGGACACATAGGACTCAGTTGTTGATATAAGTGAGCAGTGACTGCAGTCACAGGGTACCCATTCACCTCCAATTACTTTACGAAAACTAATCTGATGAATACAGAGACCACCACTGAGTCGAAATCAAGCATACAATTCATAACCGGAACAACAAAGACATGAAAGAAGCAGAGAATTTGCTTGGGAGGATGAAGGTCTATTCGTTTGCGATATGTAGTTTATTGCTTACATGTTGCAACGTCTGAGTCAGGTCTCTAGAAAGTGTCATCTTGAGGTTTGTACCACCTTGACAGGACTAGCTCTTCTGGCATGCTTCGAAACGTTATTACGACTTACTTCAACGTGCGCCTCTATCTTTAAATTTTGACTTAATATTCAAGACCGTGTTTAGTTATAGTTTTACTGTATAAGTGAAGTGATGACAGTTCCAAATTTTGTTGCGCAAGCAAGGGGCTGAATAGATTTCTAACATATACGAGGAGGTACAATATGAACAAGTGTTTATTAGATCTGCAAGCAGAAGTCACGCATTTATGCACGAGGATTACTAGTATTTTTAAGCCATGCAACGTTCTGAATTCAACTTGTTTCATCAACTCACAAACAGTACCATGCTTCTGGTGATGCACTTTAATTCACAGAAATATCTTTTAATATAAACATTGCAGTGTCATTTCCACAACCCCATCTATTAAGACGATGAATGATCTCCAATGGGGGTAAAAAAAAACTCTGATGCCTGTCGTAAGCAATAAATGACGACAACATGTTACGCTGCACAATTTATGTGAAAATCCTTCAACATTCCTTTCATTTAAATATTATATAGCAATGGCAACCTACACACGATCTTCTTCTCCTTCTTCCACTTTTTCCTTCATTTTGAGCGTTTTTTCTTGTTTATTTACTTTAATTCGAAATATGACTGCAAATTCTGTGTTTTATTTGAGTTGAATTCCAGCAAAATTCGCAAAACAGTTTTTGTCCCGACAATGGGTGGCGCAGTGGAGCCAAGAAATACATAAATGTGTTTAAGGATTATTCTATCTGGATGCGAATAAATTGCATTTGTAGCTGAGAATATTGCTCTTATGCGTGGCATGTATTCTTGTGTCATTTATCCCTGGTTTATGTCAAGAAGATTTCACCTTTTATTGAATTTTTATTTTCTTTTTTTCTTGAAAACTATGTACGAATATGAAGTGGAAAATGGTAAATGGTTTCTTCAGTGCTACTTTTGAAAATATGTGCTCTGGTTGGTTCTGTAGAGTGTATAGCTGAAAGGGTGGTGGAGAATGTGTTTTCATTTCAAGTTTTGAAACCATACTTGGTAGGTATGAATTGCGTACGTGTATATTCAAGACTTCCTTCTTAGATGAGGTACTTGATGTATGTAGGTACACTTGAATTAAGATTTAGAAACTATACATGTTCGTTGGAGACTCTCCATTGCGAGCATTCAGGGCAGAATTTAAGAAGCAGTTGACAGATTTAATAGTTCTTTAGCCTTTGATATAAGGTGGTTGACACTCAGGCCATTTTTACGAGTGGTTTTCAGATATCCTACTCTCCCTGCTAGTGCTATGTAGACCAAATTAAAAAAAAAGTCTAACCACTGAATTTTCATTCATTCATTCATTTCTGGGTTGGCATTTCACTTCCCTGTCTTATGGCATCTGTCAAATGCATTTGTTATCCATAGTGAAAGGTGGTAGGGGCTACGTAAGCAAACAGAATTGCAGAATTTGGGTTTCTACGATTCCAAATGTGCGCTGGTACAGGCGGCGTAATCGGGCCGTATTTTTTTTTCAAACGACCCCACTATTACGGTGCATTCTCTGCGCTATGGTCACATGACTTTGTTGGCCTGAGATTGCAGACATTGGTGTTCATAAGTGACATTGATTCCATCCGGAGAGTTCTTTCAACGCCACTTGGAGCCAAGGAAGAATATTCTGAGAGAAGGAGTTGGTAGACAGAGGTGTGAGATAGATGCTTGCGTCTTTTTAAATTAACCCTATCTACCATTTCAACACTCAATTAAGTATCTCCTCTCCTGGACCTTTAAAATTAATTTATTTTAATGGGGAAGTTTGTCAAAACGATAACTTAAACCTAAATAATATGTGAGATGCATTTGCCACCCACAACAAGATCTCGAAAGCTACAATTTCAGAACACATACATACATATGTATGCGCGAGTATGTGCAAGTACATAGTGGCATGGACGACAACAAAAAATTCATGTTAAGCTGCCACAGAGTTTCGTTTGTCCTATGTCAACCTAAGGCACAATCGATTGTGTTTTGGAATGAAATGCGACCACACGGAAAAACCAATCAAACGGAAATCACTCCAAAGGGGGCCCCAAATTGTTCTTTATTTATACTGCAGTCTGCAGTACGCTTAAAACACAACAAGGAGAGCATGGATATCGTCGACATCCAGACATGATAACCACAATTGTCATCGTAGTCAGTATGGTAGGAGTAATAGTTAGTGCGACCGTGTTGCATTCATTTAAATTCCATGAACATTACTCTTGAATGGAGTAAAGGAATTAAAATTGTTCATCATTCAACAGCTATAGCAACCAAACACAAATAAGCCAGGACTACAGACATAATGCATTCATTTCACTTTAAGATGTCATGATCATTTGCTTTTGCAGGTTCATATTTTTTTTGTTTATTCCTAACTCGGTCCATTAAACTTTAAATACACAGAACAAGAACCTACTCGCATACGTTACCCTTTCATTCTCGTTGTGACCTTTGGCCTCAGCTCAAATCGTCTCTTCAAACTTTTATAATTAAATTTCCACATCAGTTTTAATATTCCACTATTATGCTCTTTAGAAATGCTTCGCTTGAAATGAGAAACCAGAAAACCACTTGCAACCGAAGAAAACTTTTCCAGAAGAGCTAACTCATTATTCATAGAAAAAAAGAATTGCTTTCTGCAAGCAACCAAGAACAAAGGGTGTCCTTAACATTCGTTCCAAGCCAATGCAACCACTCGTTTGCTTGATATTTTATTATGTTCTTTAATTTGCTTTCAACGGCCCAAGCAGTAGTCTATAGTGTAACAATTTTGGGGGTGGAAAATGAGATGAAAACATGGAACTATGTGCAGCAGAAGCATGAATGGTTATGTAACAGAGCCCTTAGTTGTATGCCGCTGGGGCGGAGCACAACCTCCCAATATAATCGCATATTGCTCGTGAATTTGGACATCGCCTTAAATTCGTTAGGCGTATTCTTTGCAGTTGAAATTTCCTGAAACATCTTCTCATAAGCTTCCCTTTTATAGGCGATAGAGCTTAATTTTACTAAAAGCTTAGCTGAAATATGAGTAAAATTCTCTTGTAAATATGTAAATATTCCACCACAGAAGGAAGTGAGATCTAAAAGGGTGCACAATTCAACATGTTGCATTGACTTTCTAAATAATTTGTTACTTCCTTTAAATATGTTTGCACTTACAAATGCAAATACTTGGCATCAACGGAATGTATGGGGTCCAGGGCCTAGCTTCTCGCGACCATTCGTGTTATGTTACAAATTTTTCACACAAATAGACCCACAGTTTAGAGCCGTATCCGAAAGGCAAATTAAGAAGCTTTCTCATGAAAGTTATAACTCTCGGACGTTTGTCAAACATTCGCGATAGGTAGGACCGTGAAAATTTTTTTGGTGTTTTCTGGGATTCGAACCAGGAACCTGCCACTCAATAGTCCAACGCATTCATCACTTGAGCCACGGCGACCACGCCCAAAACAACGTACATATATATAATTTCAAAGATATTCAGGACCAAAAGGGTGTTCTTGCAGTTTAACTAACTACGACCAATGCCATCGTTTATATGTATGTGACAGGCCACATGTTGCCAATCGGAGCGAGGAGACAGAGGCTTGTGCAATCTACGAGCTATCGAAGACATACATACATATCGCACTAATAATACAATACTGTTGTAACTCAAATTTTTCAAACGTACATATAATTCAATTCCCTACACGTCAACAAGACCGTCGTTAGAATAGTGCAAGAAACAAATAAGAGATGGCACTATGACTAATTTTTCATGATTGACTGACTGTGGTAAACACCCACCGATATTGCATCAACTTTAGTTAGTACATCGTTTCGTCGGAATATGTCCAATTTTAAAGGCTATTGGACCACATTGGAAAAAAATTTTAAATTGTACTAAAACTGCAAACCTAATTATTAAATTTATTATTCAATAACATCCTGCTCCAAATTGTAAATCTCTTTTATCCGGCTGACGCGCCAATTTCTGTATTTTGCGATTTCTTTAAAAATTAATTTATTTTACAATAAAATCACATAATTACTTGTTTAAGTGCAAAACGAGTCATTTCTTATTGTGGAAGCAGTGCCTATTTGTCAAAAATTTCAAGCTCGTTAATGTTGCCCGCACACGCTTCAGACAGAACCCAAAAGATGGCGTACCCTTTATGAAGAGTACTTCAATAGGCTAATAGTGTGCACTGTATGTGTTTGTGGGACAAAAGCCGAAAACTTACATTTATCATCGTTCAAAAAAGAAAATACTCACACATACACAAATAACTGACACCGTAGCGATGGCATAGTCATCCTTTAAACATTTTGACAAACGCAGTTTCCACATCACATCACTTTATAAATGAAATATTTAGATCATCACTTTAAATGATTATCATTTTTTTTAGTAATGCTGCCTTATTGACGATCCGTTTGAAGCTATTTTTAAGAGTTTCGTATTTTGGAATTCGAAAAATACATGCGTCACGAAAAACAAAGAAAATAAGGACAGCAATTTCACACTCAACGCCTTCCGTATAAACAAATAAAATTAATGATAATGCCGCTATTATTCATTGCGGTTGTGTTTCACTTACCAAAACTGTTGTTTTCTTAAAAATTCCCATTTTTAATGCAAACAAAACAGACAAAGTGCATCGAGTTTAAAAATAGCCCTGTTCGATCGACGCCCAAATAGGGTCTATCCATCATTTGATTGAGAGTCAGCTGTATCTGGCACGTTATCCTCATGACACATAATTCGAAATGATTATCGTAGATAAATCATAGTCCATTTTAATTCGATTACTTGTTGAACGGCATCCGAATGGAACAGCACGCTTCTAGTTAGCTCAAGAAACATGCGACAAATGTGTAATGGAAATATACTCGTATAACCCGCATTATTCGAGTTCTAACCCACCCGTGGCCAAGACTTAATGCCTTTCGCTTGTTAATTGTCGACATGCCAAAAAAAATATCCTACACCATGAGGGGAGGAATTACTTTCGCTCTCGATGCTCTGTTTGATGAATATTTTCCATGTGTAAATATGTTTGTATCGTTCCAGCGCGTTTTTCTTATTACACATGCGGAATATGAGATGATGTTCTACAGCACTTCTAGATTATTTTTAGATAGCTTTGCAAAGGCATTATTCAACTTTAGTTGGGGTATTTATCTAATGCGACGATTTATATTTACTATATTTTGAGAGATGGTAATAAAAGGAACTAAAGTTCTTTGAATTTATTTGTCGTGTTATGTGCTTATGGGAAACCTAAAGGCTAGGAGTGCGGCAATCACTGCCAGTCATTCTCTGAGGCATTAAATGCTGCTCTCGTAGTCACAGTACTGGATATGTCTCACATCAGCAGGACGATTACTTAGGCATAAGGAAACAAGAAATTCATTTCCTGCTACGATCACAATTCCATCAATTTTATCATACTTAATTCTTTAAAAACGGACAAAATCCCTCCGTAACCTGTCTGGTGTAATGTTGAAACTCTATGTACATATATGAAGGTGTTTATTTAACGGGCGCCGGATTTTCGATAGGGAAAACTGTCAAACTATCTGTAATTTTTTTAAGTGTCAATGTGTGGTACGTAAACCGCAAAAACGTTTCAAATATTATTTCCGAAATCAGTGTTCAGTTACACAAGCTTATCGAGCACTTCGTCAATTTTATCGATCGAATAATCACCTACCGATGCTATTTGTCGTATTGTGGATATATTTCACACTGATTTAATGCTTCATTACATAAGGCTAACAACAAGAAAGAGACCATTGCGATCTGAAGAAAATTTTGCCGCAGTTGACGCTAGTCAGTTTACAGGCGTGTACAGAAGCTTGGGCCTTGCTTGGAATATTTTGCGAAAGGATCTTGGGATAAACCCTTACAAGATTCAAGTGACTCTTCAGATATCGTAACATCCACAAAATGTAGTGTATGATGGGTTTGTATGCTGGTGGCATCATCGCGCCTTATCTCTGTAAAAGGGAGGCAGGATCTCGCGTAACAGTTAGTGGTAATCGGTACAGAAAGATGATCAATATCTTTCTGGTAACCGATACAGAAAGATGATCAATATGATATTTAATATTGGTTTCAGCAGGGTATGGCTACGTGTCATACTTTTTTGAGATGATTTCTCATGACAGTTATTACTCTCGGAAGTTTGTCACATATTGGCGAGAGGTGGGACTGTGAAAAATCTTTTTTGAGTTGTCTGCGATATGAACCTCAAACATCCCGCCCAAGTAATCCAACGCACTTACCACTGAGTCACGGCGCCTACCGTGAAATTGGCTTGCTTATCGAAAACAAAAGCGTGAAATCCCAAGAACACCAACTCGTCACAGATCTCGACAACTGAACATCGGTTACACTTCTCTGTGGAAAATATTGCACAAAGACCTCGATCTAACTCACGCCTACACCCATATAACAACCAGCCGGTGCAGATATAAAAGTCATGAGACCATCAGTTGCGCGGTTGCTTTGCTGATTGAGCTCTAGAACAATTGAATGCTGACCCGTTTTTTTTTATCCAAAAATGATGTTTGGCAATGAGACTAATTTTTAGCTACTCAGTAAAATTGAATAAGTCTAGTCCAGAAAAGATTCTGCATACCCCCATTACATCCAAAAGAACGCACCATTTGGTGCGGTTTCCACGCGAGTGCACCTTTTTTCTTAATAATGAGGCCGGAGCTGGCATTTCAGTTAGTGGTAAGATTGTTAATCGATCAAGATCGATTAATATTTCTTTGAAAATATGATTCACAATGGTGTGATTTGGTTTTAGGGCAATGTCTCTACATGCCAAACGGCCACCGAAATCTCCGATTTATTGCAATCACATGGCGATAACAATTTTACAACATGGACCTATCATTTGGCCTTGTGAACGTGCGATATAAGACCTCTCGAAGCCAACATTGTTCGTGTTATTTGGGGCATTCGAAGATCATTGGTCGAAAAAGTCACTCATAAATGGACATACAGAATGCGCTTCGTCAAGAATAATCGAAGTTTTTCAAATAGTTATAAATAAGAATGCCATCTTTGGAAAAAAAAGTTTGATTATAAGATACTGTTGTTGTATTCTTTTAAGTTTAAAGTTCTATTGGAGTTTAAAAAATACCTGTTTTAAGTTTTATGTAGTAAGGGAATTCATCTGCCTAGGCATTGCAATCAAACGTATTCTAACACTCGCTAATCACTGTTACTTTCGCTTTACAATACAGTTGTATAGAAAGACCTTATCCAGATTGACGCTGTATAAAGCTATTATTGCTCCCTCCTATTGAATGGTGGAAGACGTAAACTTTGTCAAAATCACATGAAAGTGAAGATAAGGTCGTATCTGATTTGACGGTAAATTGAGAAGTAGATACAACTAAAAACTAGACGAACTGAATAGCGAGAAATAAATCGCCAGCGAAATAATTAATTTTAACCTTGAAGGACTCTGCAGAAGAAGAAGAAGCGCGTAAGTAGACGGTGGGGTGACCGCAACCAACTTGGCATATGCAACTGGGGACAGTTGGGTAGGGGTTAAAATGGCCACGAATCATCATCAAAAGTAGAGAAAAGTACATATGTATCCAATTGAGAACGTTTGCTAGTCTGGCTAGATGTCAACAAGATTAAAATAATGTATATAAGTCGTTCGGCACATCGGGTTATTATTCTAGAAAGGCTCAGTGGCTGCGGTACTGCATAGTGCTGATCAAAAGCTTTTGGATTTAAAAATAACACAATGATAACGGAGAAGGATTGCTACACACTACGTTGGTTAAAAGACAACAGCGTGAAGCAGTCCTTCGTATAGTACGTTTATTAGCTGATGAAGTATCCCAGCGTAGAAGATGCTCGCTGTTGAAATATCTACCCACAGACAGAAAATGATGAGATTTATCTCCGGCCCATATTCTGCCTAAAATTTATGTGCTAGTTGGATGACTGGTATTTATTTCCGGGTCATTGCTACCATGTTCGTTTCTCATCAACACCAACACAAACTGGATCAGTTTCAAGGTGAATTAACTGAACGAACTGAATAATATATATACCACGTACAATGATCAGAAGGATGACGAAAAAGTTTGCAACTCGACAACAGCAATGAACTCCTCATGGACAATACTTAGCGAGGCATTTTACACATGTATACCCAGCTACATATGTATGTACATAGGTACTCGTACATCTCTGAAGAGTGATTTTTCATTCCGTGCACGATGCAAATAAAAGGAAATTAAAATACAAAATGCACGATTTAAGTTGAGCTACTAGGTCAGACCTCGTAGTTGGAACTCGCAGAGATCTCTATTGACGCGTTGGAAGACTGTCTGGAACATCAGTCTTCGAAATAAAGAAAAACTTTACACAAAGAAAGATACTCTTCGTCATGAGCGTCGTCGTCATTGCTGTTATGAAGCAGAGAGTAGGAAAATTAATATCTCTTCGCTGAATGCCGTATTATGACGCAACTCACTTGGCTTTTAATGTGAATTCATAAAGATCATACATCTTACTATGGACCGGACCAGAACACTAGCGCAGAGCAGGAAGGATTAATATCAATCAAAGAAATGAAGCATTTTAATTCAGTTAATTTAAACGTATGCCAACTGAACGTCAAACTGAAGATACTTTTTGATTCGTTGTTTTTTTTTCTTTTTAATGAGTTAACGCATGCTAATAAAAAATTCTCTTAATTTTTTTTTTTTGTAGACGGTTGTAGATGTTTGTAGACAAACTATGAACATTTCCACATAATTTCAAAAGGAATCATCATCAGTTGCTATAAAAATTATCATAAATTTGTCTGACATGTTTCATTGGTGTTTCCACATTTCTATGGTTGCTGCTGTTGAAGATCGATACGTGATGTTTGTGTTTTGGTTGTTGCTTTTAGGACGAGACGTGTACTATACGTCACGGAATCTCCAGACATAAAGCGTACATACATACATATGTATGTATCTACACAGATGTACTAAAGACAGGCTGACGAAGAAATTTATGAAATACTCGTAAATACGAGTACGTAGCTAAGTGTCTTCAGGGAATTGTTTTAAGGCGGCAAGCCCTCTATTGTTGGAGGTGCACGTAAGTAATTAATTTTATATTGCAAGCAGCTTTTGAATTTTGATTTTGGAGTTTTTCGATAAATAACAAATGAATTGAATACTCAACAGTTTCCAGTAGTATGAAGATTTACCTGAAAGGAAAAAAATGAAAGGAATACATTAGTACGATATAAGAGAATTTATTGAGAAGGAAAAATAAGGTGCAAGCTTCATTCGTTCAAAAGGTAAGGTAGCACATATTTTTTGGAGCACTTGACTCTGCCCCACTGCTGATTTTTTCTTGTCGGGGTAGAAAGACTTCATAGGAGTACTCAGGTGCAACTGCTCCATTGTAAAGGGTGTTTTTCTGATAGTTTCATTTTTTTTTTTTTCTCTAGTTGAAGTTTTGAGAAAATGCATTTTAAGTATTTAGGGCTATAACTCGAAATGGGGTGATAATAGACCCCCTGCCACGGTTGTTCGACGAAATTTCAGGAATCTCCACTTAAAGGATTATTCTTCTTAACTGGGATACCCTGTATATGTATGTATGTCCACGGCGGCTATTTTTAACCAAATACATTCTGTCCGCCCAATTCTGGATCAAAATAAGATGAACAATGCTGAACTCTAAGGCGTCAAATGTTATTGATTTGTCAGCATAAACTTCTGACCCACATATGTAGCTTCACGGGAAATAAGCGAGAAGTGTGGAATAGAACCAATTGACAGATCCATATCTTGAAATTAAGTTATCGCCAAACTGTTATTCTGTTATAACAACTAGTCGATGATTTTGGTCGCCGTAACTGTAAGACACGTAGAGGCATTTTACTGAAAGCACACCTGGTCCGCAGCAATGTTACCCATATTTGAAAAGAAACTTTTAGTGATTATGGTGCGGCAACGATGTCCACTTACCGTAATGTGAAATTCGGCCGCATTTTAGATCTGAAGGGTCTTCTCTGTACTGGTCTCACTCTATAAGCCTCATTGCTCCACACAATTTTATGATAAAACAACGCTTCATCTGCATCTATTCCTCAACCTAATAAGGGGAAGAACGACGCAAATGATGGTATTTATTTCATGGCTTTAATTCTTGCAGCGAGTCGATAGTCGGGTTTTAAAGTATAGATGGGTAGCATTGTTCCAGAATCGGAAAAAGGCGGGTTGAATGGCAACTTGGCTTGGAAACCAACCCTATAGCTAGTTCTGCCTAAACAAAGAAAGGCACCAGCTACTACCTGTAATCAAAGCTTGTTTTGTTAACTTTATTTGGTTTCTCTTTCGTAGAAAGCCGACCGCGGCCTACAGGCAGTCTTACCCTTTGCTCATGGCCATTGGGACTGCATATTAATATGCCATATCGACATAGCCGAGAGCAATGTAGCTTTAGCTTTGAAGTTCGATAAGTAGGCTATCAATAGCTAAGCTACAGACCCAAAGTTGAAGAGAAAGCTCTCTCTTAGGATGGCTTTTAACTCCAGTTACTGACACTGGCATTTCTCCAGAAGAAGAAGGGATTATTCTGATGTAGGAAAACATATGGCAAAGGAATTATTGACTTTTCAACGGTAAGTGATAAATGATCTTTATCTTCAAGATTAGTTAGCTCAAGAACTGACTGTTAGAGTATGGTTCCAAGATGTTAAATGGAATAAACTTTAGAAATGAGAGTTCTGATGTGCTACTGGGAAGACTTTAAGCCTAGAATTAATACCAAAAGCACTGCCCAATGACTTTAATGCTAGCAATTTGTGTATGAGATTTGGTTTCATTAGTCTAAAAAACTGTTACAAATAGCTTATGATACAAAAGCACTTAATATGGTTCCATTAACTTTTTCAAAAAGGTAGAGAAAGACATATTCACGCTAAGATTGGAGGTTGTGATAAGTCCATTGTTGATGACATGCACCACGATATTCTGATCTGCACGTGAAATGATCCCTTAAGGCATCGCGAACAACTGAGGCCTGAAACTGTTGCATAGCAGCAAGATATTACCGACATCCAAAACGTCTTATGAGACATGCCGAAAAAGGAGGAAGAAAAATTGTGTTTAACTTATTAGTTACACTAAATCGCTAGAATGCAGGCTGTGAGTTCGTCGACATTAAGAGTCCCTGAACTCACCCAAATTAAACACGCAATTGCAATTAAGAATCTATTCACACATATTCTGTTGTACGACGCAAGAAAAATATCCAATCGGTCACGAACTTCAAAGTTGCGTTCACTGACCTTAACCAGCCAATCAATCCTAAAAGCCTTAACCACATACTCAGCCCTAACCTGTCAACATATTTCCTTAATATTGAATAAATTCTCTCCGTCTGATGATTATTTCAATTTGGGTATCCACTTTGTTGAATCCTCACTACCAGAACTTACACACCCTATTCTATAGGTTCAACATAAAAGCCGTCACACATATTCAGACTTCATAAATGGCCTCCTACCACAAAACTCATCAGCATCATCATCATCGTAGTCCCACTACCACCACCGCTGCCACCAGTCTCGTTCATCATCTTCAAATTTCATAGAAATACTTTTTTTTCCTCTGAGTAACATAAGGGAAATCCATCGAAACCCCAAATCACTCGTACTTGGCATCGCTCCAGCTTCGCAGAGTTATTTCAGTTCAACACGTATCTGCCTGGTATGTTGTTGCGCTCTTCCAGCTTTTACTCGTAGCTGTATCCAGCATGTTTGACACGATATACATAACTTGGCCTGCAATCCAAATTGAGTATTTCAATCCAAAAAAAAATTTCAAATTTAGTTTTTTTCGACAAAAAAATGTTTATAGCTCATAAAATGCGAGAAAATTAGCCGAAGGTATGAAGAGTATATGGGGGCTAGCGCATTGACGAAAATTTGTCATTTGCTCTATTCTTAGCTCCAGTTAGTTATAAAAAAAAATATTTTTTTTTGATTTAATTAATTAACCCATTTTTCCATGGTCGACTGCAATATTGTTTCACTGGATAAATAGAAATGTAAACATTTTTATTTGGCTGAAAGAATGAGCTAATTAGCGCCATGGTCGTGAAATAAACAAGTTTAAAACCAAACTCGATGTAATTAAAGCGCAGAGTAGTTGAAATGAAAAGGTTCGATAAAACAATAAAAGGAAGAGACCAAGACGCGTTTATTACCTATTGTTTAATTTTTTCTTCTATATGAATCCATAGCTATAAAACTTGGCGAATTATTAACGTCCAGGGAGATGTTTTATCGGTCGCTGTCACGACATGAAATACCAACTTAATTAATTAGAGATACACCGACCAATTTTCAAGTAAAGAGGAATATTTGCTTAAGAGCTGTGTATTCTTCGATTTATCATCGCGTTCACTGGATGAGCAGTGTACATTATACACACGTTTCAGAAGAGAGGTAATTGACCAAAAAAGGTCAAAAATGATATTTACTCTTGACATTAGTGGTGAATAGGCTTTTGGCTTGAGGGGATTTGTACACGCCTAGTTATAAAGAATGATAGATAGATGAGAAAAGAAAATATAATGAAAGGCAGGTTTGTAAGACACATGAGGTCAACGGAATGAGGATCAGTTTTTAGTTTGATTTTTTTTCTATTTGTTACGTGTTTAACATACATCATACGTTACGTGCTCCAAGTAGAAATTTTTGTCCTTCAATTGATCAAAAATTTGGCCTTAAGACAACAAAAATGACGATAAATGAATGAACACTTGGTTGTTTGGAGTGTGCAATGACAACATCCCAGAAATCAGATCCCTGTCAGATAGCTCAGTGAAGTCCTAATTTACCCTATTTCGCTACAGCCAGACAGGCGGTTCCTGCTTGGGACATAGGACTATTGTAGTTTTCATAATCCCGGGCGCGAGTTATGCAAGTTAAGCTTCCTGCGGTCCACTGTAACCTGATTTTTATAACCGAGGCCTAATCGCTCTTTACGGTTGGAGCATGTGAACTAATATTCAAATAACTACTGCGTTGGTAGAAACGTTGCTGTTCATTAAAGTGAGCAATTGCCGTTTCAGATTTAAGATTGCCAAAATTTCAAAAATGTGTAGCTTTTTAAAAAGGGTACACCTTCTAATCATTTAAAAGGCTGCCGCAGATGGATTGGCTACAGCCCATCCTTTTAGCCCAATTTTCCAGTGCGATATAAATATTTTCGGGTTTTATTTCGCAATAGTTTGATTAAAGTTCTCTTAAAGTGCGTACATTATTTATTGATCATTCGAGTAACAATGATCCTTAACAGTTTCTCATGAAAAAAAGTAAAAACGGTGACAATTCGCAATTCGCACCTGCGCGGTGGTCAAGACCCGTCTTCAAAACAGCTAATAACGTTACTGAACTTGTGTGACAAAACAAAAAAACCGTTCGAAATATGATTATGAGTGTAATTACATGTAACAAATTTGCCCGCTTTTGATTCGTATAAATGGAAATAGACCTTGGCTCCAGGCGCCTGCCTGACAGTTGTTGACATACCTTCAGCTGGGCGACAAAGTCGCGTGAGCGGATAATTCCGGGAAGATTATGTATATTATATTAATTGTAGGTACCGACGAACACGTCTGAACGTCGAGGCAGGATGTGATTGTATTTTACCGCACAAAAGGAAGGCGGAACTGATTCACCCCTACCAAGGGGTGCCACAATTAGAGTACCAGATTAAAATTTCACTCTATTTTTTATAAGGAAGTATTAGCCTCTTGTAAGATTGAGAGTTTGCTTTATCTCTGTGTTTCTATTTATACAGGAAAGTGACAGATTTTCTTCAAAAATATTTTCTAATTTGAAGTCAGCGGTTCATTATTCGAAACGAAATCTGAATTTTTCTTCCAAACCTCAAAATGTACGGTACAATAGGTATAAACGATAATTTTTGAAAAAGTCGATTGTTTCAAAAATGGCTTCAAGGATGCTGTTAAATTTTTTTTGAATTTCAGGTGACTTACTTTTTATAACATTTGAACAATTTTAACTGAGGGAAAACTTGCGACACAGTCATGTATTTTTTACCAAGGGAACGCTAAACGAAAGAACAACGCGTAATAACTGTTCAAACTCAATTTAAAAACTAAACCTTTCGCAGAAGTAGTTTAGAAAATTTGTGGAATTTTCGGTCGAAATAATACTTCGAATCTCTCTGTATGTGTCAGTATGTGTACTGGACCAAACCGATCGGAGAACTCAAAGAAGAAGACCATTTTTAGCGAAGAGACTTTTGTTAATTGGTTGATTGAACAACCATTTTTGCAAGAAAAACATTATCTTTAGCGATAAAAAAATTGTCGAATTTGGAGTGCGAAAAAGCTAAGAGTGATTCAATAAAGCAAGTACATCCACTACACGACACTATTTAGAACGCTTTTTGAGCTGGTGGAGTGATTCGACCGTAGTTTTTTTCAAAATGCGGCTAGAAATGCGATTACCGCGAATAATTTACGACATAGAATGATGATGATAAATGACTTTATTAGACTGATTTAAATATTTGGCTCTAGCAAAGCAATGACAAAAAGTGTCAAGTCGTTTAGTCTCAAGAGATGCATATAAGAATTGGCCGGAAAGATTGTGTGATACGACATCATGCGACTTCTTTCTTTGGGATTTTTAAAGGTTCCATGTGCATGGCAAAAAGCCGCAAACCATTTCTGATCTTAAAGTGAAGACCGAATGTGTTATTGTCACTATCTAGCCATAATTATGCAACGAAAATTTAAAAAAAAAAATAGCAAAGGACTGCCAGCAGATCAAATCTTCTAAGGCGTACACCTTTGCAGAGTTTAGCATGCGGTAGTTTGAGAAATGCACAGTTATTTTCTTGTCATAAAATGGCCGACCCAAGATGCGTTCATATGAGCTACGCAAATAAATATGTACATATTTATCTACATACATACATATGTATATACATATATCCGTCGTAGACACATGACACCTGAATGCGTACCATCTGGATGTTTTTCTAATTATTTACCAGGCTATTCATTGATATCGTTTTCATAGATCGAAGAGGAAGTGATCAAATGGCAATATCCACGAGTTGAAAAGGACATCTGCTGTGAGATCCCTTCTAATCGAGTTTATATATCGCATGAACCTACGGAGGCGTGCTTCAATCAAAAAGAAAAAAAAGATACTCATTCGAAGCTGGCTGCGGTTTGTAGTTAGCTCATTCAATCGAATATCAATTGACTGCCAGCTTGGTCTGCAATGCATGCATTGCATATCCTTCTATATGGGTAGGAGAAGGGAGTCGTTTCAATTGCTGATCATATTATAGATAAAAATGTTTGTACGACTATAGTGTATCTGGATGTTATTTTTGCAAACGGTGTACCATTAGGAACATCTGTATATTAACGGGCATTCGTGATGGAATTAAATTTCACAATCCGGACATTAACAGTGAAATCTCGAACAAAGGAAATTTCATTTAGATCATGGAAAGACGGGTAAATTTGCAAATTCAGAATTTCGGCAACATATTCGTTAATAAATCAAATATTTGTCTGAACTACATTTGTCACCTGTCGCTTGAAGGTGTGTTAAATTCCTTGACAATGTATAAATTTGCGATTGTAAAGGAATTAATGTCACACAAAATCCTTGGAAAATAAATATGTACACCTATACGACAACAACACAAACATAATCCCCATAATTTCAAATAAAAATAATGTGACGTCAAAGGTGTCTTGTTCGTTTGTTCTAAACCTTCTCATGTTCCCATATGCCACTTAACCTTGTTTTCTTTTTATTTTCAAAGTAAAACGGAAAATTTTTCGAACCATAAATCTCAAGCTACGATAAGGAAAAACCTTCGTAGAAGCGGATCATGCAATCAACTGTATACATGTACATACATATGTATATATGTATGTAAGGTAGGGAAGGGTGAAAAAAGCGAAGACCCGGTACAAGTGCATTTAGGTGTTTTTCTATTTAATCAAGACACCAAAATTGTGTTCTGGGCCCCTCTCTTTGTTGACTCTGACAAGGAACAACAACAACAAGAAAAAGAAAACAAAAAATACAACAAAGCAGTTTTAAAACAAAAGGGTCTTTCTGTTTGTGTGAGCGAATGCTCCTCCTTTGCCGTACCAAGTTTGAAGGTGAAATTCAAACTCAAGGTGATAAATTAGATTCAAAAGGAACTATTCATGCGCCACGGTTTTCTCTCATTCGAACTGCTTATCTGCAGCTATTTATTTGCTCTAAAAAAATATAAAGAAAATGCTGATAAAAATCACCTTGCATCAGAGCAACGACTGCAGCAGGATGGACTATGCCACCTACAGAGCTACATATGTATGTATGTATGGCTGTAAACAAGGATCAGAGTAGAAGCAATTTAAATGAAAATTCGAAATAAAGTTGTTGGTAGCGTCACTGACCGAGGGGGTACAAGATATGTACATCAGTAGAGTATGTACATATACATATGTACATACATATATGAGTGCGGATGTGTATTTAGGTAAATTCCGGATGTTGATTTTGTGCATGTAACGGTGGGTTATGCTATTGTGAAGTGCTTTAGAAGCCATGACTTTGCCATTGTGGAGCATTCACCTGAGTTCCGGCCCTTTATTTTCACTCTTCTGGTAGGACTCAGTTGATCAGTGTCCTATAAGAATATTCATGTATGTACATTTTGCCACTGGACTGGTGGTTTGCCATATTAAGCGACCCGCCAGCGATTTGCGGGTTTGAACGATAATAAACTTGAAATAGACAGAATTGTACATATGTATATTCGATGCGGATTGTACGAGTCTTATTATCATACTTAAAAAAATCAATGTGGTCCTTGTCGAATCAGAAAAGAGATTTTTTACGAGGGTACTCCTATGTACATATGCAAAAATCCACAATGAGACACTATGGACACCATTACATTACGTTCGGTTCATCCCATAGCGCCAGTTCTGCTTACCAAAAGTGGTCCACTTGGTATAAAATCACAACCTAAGCCCTCTTATTAAGAAAGGCTAGGTTTGAGAATAGGTTAAGGTCGTTTAGACCCTAATGCATCTTACTAAAACCACCTCTTTTCAACCATATTAGTATTGCAACTGAGTTAAACTTGTTTTGTAGTTAACATTTCATATTTCGTACATTTTGCAGGTGACTTTACTGTTGTACCGTATATAACGCGCTGTTGCTCTTTACGACGCACTATATTTCTATTGTCCAGAACCCGAAGGACATCGTCGTTACAACGATTGGAGTATTGGTGGTTTTATGTTTGTTCTGGATATTAAGTTCGAAATATCGACTCAGCGGCAACATAATTCTTTGCACTTATGCTCTGGTACTTATTTTTTTCTTTTTTACGTGTGCCTTCGATTGGCATCTAGTGTCATTCCCAGGTATCTTGCTTAGTGTGCGTACCGGATTTTCTTTGATGACAGGTAGCTCATTCTCCTTTTTGGTACATAAAATTAACGTCAGTATATTTGGCCTTACCTCGCGTGTGTAGCAAGACCACGTACACTCCCTTGCGGCAGCCACGATTTTTTTAAAGTCGAAGTATTCGTTACCGTACTTAGAGTATGCCAGCAAAATATAATTTTAATATATATGTATGTATAGCATAGTAGTCCGGGAAAGAGCTGCCTATCTTGAGTTCGAATCTCTTGTGCCACACCTTGGCTTGGTAGACTTCTAGAAGACCGCTCGAGCATACTTTTCCCTTACAAGGCTTTATAAATTATACCTATCTGTTATTCTGGGCATTTGGTCGAGTGTATAATGTCTAGCACTAAAATCGATCCGGAATATGGCATTAAACATATTCATACTTATAAGTCCGCTCATTCTTGCGTAAAATATAACACGCACAATACGAATGCTTGGGAGAAGCTAGACCCTAAGGGTTATATGATCTGTTTACAAGAATTTATATTATTTTTTATTTTCATTTGTTCCACAATATTGCCTGACTTGTTCTTCTTTTGAATATTTGCAAGCACACTAGATCTATAAAGGTCGCAGTGCGTTTACACCCCTATAACCAATCTACAATCCTATTTCTTTAAAACTGAAGTTGGCAACAACGGACGGTGGACCTGCGCTACATAGATATGATAATAAAATTTCTGTGTCGAGAATTGGACAATTTGGATCTGGGTTTTGGTAGGATGGCACAACGTGCAATACCAGCCGTCAAATAATTGATATTTTGCGCACTAAGTACGGTAACCGTGTTATCAGCAGAACTGTAAAATTTCAAGTACAAGTACCAGTACCAGTACCCGGACTTGTACTTCAGTATTTGGTACTGGTACCAGTAATACTGGTCAAGTACTTTGGTACATAAGTACTCGATACTTCCATACTTGCGACGAAGTACTTGGAAAATACTGGTATTCGTCATTTTTCAAGCACCAGTACTAGGATACTGAAGTGCAAGTACCAGTACCTAGTACTTGTACTTGCGAAGTCTGAAGTCCTGATATACTTAAGTACTTTACAGGTCTGGTTATTGGCCATTTTGGAGACATGTCTACGCCACCACCACCACTTGGACTTTTTTTTAAGGGGAACTTTTAAGGAGTATTGTTATTCCCACGGTCCACAAGCAAATTGCACTTTCGGAAAACATCTAACGAACTTTTCTCGGAGTAAAAACCAAAAATAGAAGGGCTATTGCGAAGCCCATTATTGAATTAAGTTATTTTAGATATACTATTATCAATAATGCAATAATCGTTGAAAAATATTGAAAGCAAATTAAAAAAAAAGAAAAAAAAAACCGCTTACGACGCAGCCGATGAAAGTTCAAGCCGTGTCGGGTTGTAGTAAGCGCAGCTACCGAATATAAAAGAGAAGCAAATAAAATCTAAGTTTCTCTAATCAATAAGCTAAAATCGGTTTAGAATCTGGTAGTACAATGGACCGATATGAGTCTTACTACTCTTGGATTTGGTTTCCCTTTATCATAAAAAAAACATAAAAATGAAACCACGGAAATGCGGAAAAATAATCAAAATTGATATCTATTCTCACACCTAAACAATGCGTAATTGCTTCCTTTGAAAGCAGGAAGTTAAAGTAAAATACTAATCAGGAAAACAAACTTCCACATTCCTGTAAGGTGTATAATAGCGTGCAGCAGACACCTAAACTTCCCGCCTGTGGCTTTATTTTGAATTTCAAACAGAAATTCTTTCCCTTTCGAACTATAATTCCATTATATCATACCATCTCACGACATGTGTACTACATTATGTATGTATGCAGATCGACTCAATGGCAATAAGAGCAACCAACAACGTGCACCAGAGTACTTTTATAAAAATTCCTGCTTTTGTTGCTGCCTCACCCTGTCCCAAATTCAGCGCAGACAGTATTTCATGTCGTGGCCTCGATGTATCTATACAAAAAAAATAAAAAAAATCAGGGGGAATGATGAATTTTCACGCAAATATGCGGTGCGGTGTTGAAACACAATGAAGCGAAAGACTAAACATTTGAAAACATTTTCCCGTTTTCCCGGTCTATCGAAATTCTCAATGTGCGGGTCGGTTGAAGTTATGAAATTTGCATCTCATCTAAAGTGTAAAGCTTAATCCGGCAAAAAGTGGATATGAAAACAATTCTGGAAATTATCGACTTCGGTTTGGCCTAAATTTATACTCTGAAGTGGATTCAAGTGAGGAGTGTATCTAAGTATGTACATATGTATGTACATATATTCAAAAAAAAAAAATTTGCCTTCATAAAATGTACAGTTTAAATGTTAGAAAAGGTATAGAAATAGACTACACCTCATGGACAGCGTGTGGTACATATGTAAATATGTATGTACATAAGTATATCCTTGGATTTTCTTATTCTTCCATTAAACCTATACCATTCAAGTTAATTGCGTATATGCATATACTACAACAACGATACCAAATCGTGGAATATTATTTCCGAAATCACTGTTCAGTTACACAAACTTTTTGAGCACTTCGTCAATTTTATGGACTGATTAATCGCCTGTCTGAACCTCAGTTCCTCGTTTTGTGGCTCACTTTTGGTACAACACATTTTAAGATTGGGACATGTGAATTGGCCACCAAGATCTTGTGATTTAACGCTGCTCGATTATTTTCTTTATGGGTACGTGAAATCGCTTATTTACGCGGATGCAACGATTGGGGCTTTGGAAGACAATACACGGCGGGGTATTGCGGATATACGGCCCTAGACGTGGCGAAAAATTGGTCGAAAAGTTGTACCGACAGGATATGGGTTGTAATTGCAAGTCGCGTTGCTGGTATGTCCGAAAGCAATTTTAGATGTTAAATGATAAAGAATTGTCCTTCAAATAAAAGTTTTTTTTTTATCAAAAGCCAATGCCTTGTATTTTTATTTTAATTTATTTTACGGACAATCTTTAAAAAAACACCCTTTGTGGCATAATTTTTGTCCAATGAAGGCTACTCATTGTGATTTAACTTCAAAATAGCAATAGTTAAACAGAGAGCAGAGGTTTTTTGATGACATATCTCTCTTCAGTCTTAGTTTTGATCGAGCTAATAGTAGACGTGTAAGTTTATCTCTGGGTGTAATGTTATATAAACAGCTAACATAAGAAACCAATTGCCGTCATTGTTGCAATATACATAATGCAGACCACAGTGATCTCGAGAAATCGCTCTTTTCGAAAGCTGAGCTGAAGGCTATTGACGGCGATGTTTCGCCTGTTTCACAACGATAAAAGCATTCAATACGTTCGAACAATAAGAAAAGCCATGAACCTGTTCAAAAGGTTCAACATCGTATTCATTACGATCCTGGATGTCGATGAGGTCAATTGCAATGAACCTTCAAGAGTCTCAGTGATTAATTTGCTGTGCGGTTCATAAACACATCCGATATAAGAGCTTTGTTATGAGAAGAGGCCAGTTTATGTCGCGGGAAAGAAAATCCATCGTGGGACCCGAGGACGGGGGATTCTCAAAAAGTTGACGCTTTTGAAATCCATGTCTTCTATATCTTGTCTGCTCCAAGACTTTGAAATGTTGCATATTAATAAACGAAACAAGTACATATTCCGTTGCATAGTCTGTGGGAGCTGTTGACTTACAAGAGAGAGTATGCATACCTTGCGGTTATGGCTTTTCCTTAAGTCCGACAATTGTTTCTGGATTCTTGGTGTAACAACGGTCTTTAACTGTAGCGTACTCCTTTCACCAGCTTAACTGTCAGAAAAGTAGGAACCAATGATACCAACATTTCAAGATCCACATCTAACAGCTACTTTTTGAGGATGTATTGACTTGATGAATATACGAGCATTCACAATTTGCTTTGTTGACAAAGCCTTTGAAATGCAAATAAACTTCGTCAAAAAAGATGATTTTGCGAAAAGAATCTACATATTTTCCAACTTATTTAAAACCCACACAGTGAAGCGATAACGAAGTTTAAGGGTTTAAGAAGGCTGGACTTTGTAAGTAACAACTTCGAAGTCATTATGCAAAACTCGCTTCAGAAAAGTACGGCTGGGATTTAGTTGTTCCGTCCTGCGATCAGTTCAGGTTCATGGGTTTTCACGCACACTATAGGCAATAACAATAATTCTTTCGCATGAAGACGACCTATCTAGTTTGTTGTTCTTGCATTACCCCTCTTCTGTAAAGATGTAACTTCGCATTCGATTTGGAATTCAATGTATCTATAGGGTAACTTCTGGCGAATCTCTCTACTTGATAATTCGCTTAAGGTACTTGTTATACAGGGTCAATTCAATAACCTCCTGCCTCCGCGTAGTAACAAATGTTTTTTGGGATCCAACATTGTTGATGGAAAGATCAGACGATAGTATCAAATCCACAAGTCTATCTCCTCGACTACTGCATTTGCTGTTGCTCTAAGCAGAGTTTTGTTCATTAGCATCGCAACATAATGACAAGACCAATCTTTCAGATATTACAGTATTCTATGAGCTCAGCCACCACCCTTGAGGAGGAAGTTTAAACAGAGTTATATGGGAAATCAGCTGTCGTAAGATAGACGAAGGTTTCCCATTTACCATCTGTTTCGTAGCATATGGTTGCTGCCACCAAGTCTTGGCCACAAAACTGTCCAAACTTAGTGCTGAAAAGGTGTTCGTTGTAATAAGACAAGTCCTGGGCCTTTCAGAGTTTTTTTTTACGAATACCACTCTCTAAATTTTGTTTTCCTTCGAATATTCATCATCCTGTATTATCTAGATGGCTCACATAAAACACTTTTAAGCCATTTCATTCCATCAATATAATGAAAAGCATTGAAATAGAAATTTAGCAAAAATTTCTCAAGAAGGAATCTACTTGCTTATTCACATCATTTTAAACAAACAATCTATACAAAGGGTATTCAAGCAGCATGTTGAAGGAAATTCTCTATAGAGAGCTTTTAGAGAACTTTTTTTTTTCAATTTGCCTGAGTACACAGAAAATCCTTTATCGAACTCAAATGTACGTATGTATGTATGCTATGCACACTGCATTTCAGGAATCAAGGTCCATTAATACATAATTTAATTAAAGCAAAAAAAAAAACATTCTCCTCTTCTATTCAACTGCGGTTCACCTCACCATGTACCCCATAGAATTAATTAGATGCTGAAGTGGGTAGATCTAATTATTCTCTGTTAAGGACCGTAACATGAAATTCTCTGTCAGCTTTCACACAACTTGACGAATAGTTTTTATTTTCACTGATATGTCCTATTGTTCCGTTAAAATTTTGTATATATTAATTTTTGAACAAAAATTTGCATACATTTCTTACGCTGGTGTGAATTTGGGAAACCATTTGGCTAAAAAGTTCAGAGGAGAACCAAGCATTCTTGCATGGCTCGTTAACCAGATGATGAACAGTGCGTTAAATGGTTTCGAACTCTATAACAGTCATTTTGAATGGGGATTTGCAGCTCGTTTGTTCCGTTCTGGAAATTTGTATTTTATGGAAAATAATCGTATATTTGAACTAGTAAAATGCTAGAAGATTAGCATTTTCGTGATGTATGTATGTACATACATACATAGTTGCTTTGGTACGCTGTTATCTGACGACAGTATTGTTAGGAGGTTGTTTACCTGTCACGTGGCAAATTTTTAATAATGTACACATTGCGAAAATCTTTTTGACTACTCTATAGTATTGATAAAAAATGGAAAGTGTTCATAGATAATAGATTAAAGGAAGTGTGCCTTAAGAGATTTCTTAAAAATGAACTCCGTAGGTCTGTGCGTTGAACTACTGAGCGGGGGTTCAAGGTTCCAAATGCAGGACACATCAAAACGATTTTTTTTATCCCCAACTCTGCTTTTTGGGTGTTGCACTGTCTTGTTCTGCAGTTGGCTTTCACCCTCAAAATGTGGCAGACCAGTGCATACTCAATAAATTTTAGAGCCGTGCATGTTTTTGCATTGTTCTTGCACTTCTCACGATTTCTCAAACCTCAAAACAATATTTAGAAAAAAGATTAGTACGGTGAACGCACATTTTAAAGTTTTTACTATCTTATCATGTATATTTTTTTAATAGTCTGGAATACATGCTTAGGTCCTGTCGCTCTTCATACAATACCTGCGCGCTATCATTTGTCGAGTCTTGAAATACGTTTTAATACTCTAAAATCTATGTCTACGTTCTGTATTACTTCTCCATCATACGTTAAGCCGAAGACGACCCACGATTTTGGCAGATTGGGTGAGTAGGATCCTTTTCATGGCGAGTTTGACAATATTTTTCTTCATCTGGTTGTGATGTTAATAGGTTCCTGATTCGTTCTCGTATACGAGTAAATCTGTTTATCCACAGTTAATTAACCCACTTTTTTTAAAGGACTTTTCCTGGTTTATAACAAATTACATCTCGTATCTCGTACCCACTTCAATTCGCCGTGAGTTCTTCTTTATTCTTATTATACCATCATACTGCCACTAGTTTAATGAAATAGTTGGAGTCAATAAATGCATGCATCTTTCTCTCACTGTCCCCTTTTAATTTTATTTAAATGTTTATGCCTTGTTTTATGACGTGCATTTTTTGTGTCAAACACACTGTATTTACCTTGGGTTCACTCTCCCTGGTAGCACTCCCATAGCACATAACTAGGGTAGTACTGTGTTCTAGAGGATCGAATCGATAAATTCGAGACTCTCGCCCACAACACTGCGATACAACTCCTGGATTGTGGCCATAAAATATTTCACTCTGCCATTATTGTCCTCCGTTCGAATGCATCTATGTACATACTTCCAGAAAATTTCGAGGAATATCGACGCTTACTTATTGTTTTAGTAACACGAACTGAATTTATGTGAAATTCATTCCACCAATGCCCGAGGACACTGCGATGGCGAAGTGCATGTGCAGTGTGCAGTCTCTCTGTTTGCATTCCTTATGTGTCGTGTGTCGTTCTCATATTTAATGTATCATGGAATGAACGTCGTCTGTAGTCTGCCGAGATAGATAAAAGAAACTCCTGCATCTGAGCAATTCTAGCAAGTTCTACATGGGCACTGCACACAGAAGATAAAGATAAAAGGACGACTGTAAAGGTGGTGGGGGTGATCATCGTCATAAGCTGGTTTACGAGAAAAGTTTTTCGGAAGTTTTTTATTCTTCCTTTTATCTTGGCTCAAAGAATACTAATCAGGACGTCATTGTGTTGTTGTTGGTGAAATAAAAGTTTCTTCTTCTTTTACTCTACTTCCGAGGAGATGGAAAATGTTGGGGAAGTATCTAATAATAAGAAGAGTAGAGATGAAGTTGAATTGAGGGATGCAGCAGACGAAAGATGAATTTATGAATGGTATTACATTCAGAACAATAAGTGGAAGGAACAGCATTTAGGAAGAAACAAATGGTACCCGACTTTATTCAAATTGCTTAAAGGAATAATAAGGAAGGATGCATTTTTTGCTACCCATATTTATTACTTTTTTTGGTACTTCTTAAAAGTTTATTTGTAAATGTACATATATGAACTGGCAAAGGTTTCACTGCGAATTCCAGTTTACTGACATGTTGGTCTAGCAAGCTCACGTTTAGGTTTATATAACCTTACAAATGATGACCCATGGACTCAGATAGGCTATTAAAACCTAGCTTAACGTATAGTTAGGGGAAATTCGGAATAGGTTACACTGCATAGATTCATAGTGAAACGCTTTAGGGAAAAAAATGAAGAATCAATGAATTAATGAATGTTGTGATGCTATTGGATGAACAGCTAAACAATTTTTCAATATCTAAGAAGAAAAAATTTTGGCAGAGGCAAAGGACAGTGAGTAGATTACCTCATCACCGTAACCTTTATAGACGTCTTTGGAAGTCAGCCGGATGAAATCGCGGTAAATAATTAGTCGCATCCTATGTTTATGAGGCAGGGACTTCTTTTAGACACCCAGTTATCGGGTCATCATTATGTCCAATTTTGAGTGCAAGAGCGAGTCGACACTACAGCGCAGATTACTTTGAACTGTGAATGTTTTCCTTCCCTTAAGTCCGCTGGACTCATAGGACTAATCTCCCGATCCTCCTTTCTTTTAATGACTTAAGAAAGAAAAAATAAATCTCTTATACTTCTATTACTCCATAAACCAGCAATGGCCTCGAGATGTGCTCTTATAACAACTGAATAATTAAAGAGAGTTTGTGTGGTAAAAGAACAACAACAATATGATCCCAATTGGTTATGCAATGCCACGGATACAAACCATTTTAATTATGGGTCCTGATCAAATGATTTCACGTCTGAAAAGCCAGTGGAGGATTGAAGGGACCAACACTTTAATCCATATCTAAAACGCATAATTGTGTAGATTCTAATGATGGCTTCTACTCCCGTTAAGTAGGTCAACGCACTATTTACTCAGCCACAGCGGCCACACAAAAGGACTGTTCTTCGTGAGGATGTTTTGTTTTATGCAAAAGAAGCCAATATGTAGTCAGATAAATCATCGGCCACTTCGGTACGTAAGTTCCTGTCGATCCAGGAGATCCACTGCCATTTACACAGGACGATCGAAATATAACGGTACCGTGAAGAGATTATGCAGCAAACTCTTTACTCATTATAATATATTCGGTGGTTTTAAAATCATTCGACGTTCCAAGTTGTATAAGAACTCAAAGATAGTTTAAGTGGGCTGCCGTTGCCGTGACTTGCTGGTTTTAAGCTTGCAGCGTTACGATTTTGATTTCTTGAAATGCCTGTAGAACTGTTAATATCCTGGTTAGGATGAGAGTTAAATGGCTTAAAGATTTTTTTTAAATGCGAAGAAAATAATTTAATGCTTTAGCCGGTATTTGTTGCTTGAGGCCGAGTTCCACGACCCCCGTTTACGTAAATAAGAAGTGTTGCTTTTAACTGCGTGGATCTACTTCGCGCAATAATTAAGCAAAATAAATTTTATGTCATCTACTGATGAACATTGTATACGAGGAGCTACTTAGATGCAACACAATTAAGTATAATCATAAAAAGACTTTAAATCCAAGGCTACATCCTAAGAGCGGCATTGCATACAATGTGTATACATACGTATGTATGTATGTATCTCCAAAATCGCTTTCAATGCTATACTAATTTAAAACACTTTCAACTTTAAACCATTAATCTATTTCAATTGGCAGCTGTCACAAACTGCTCTAATGCAAAACAAACCCAAATGTAGATCATCATTGCTCTCTTAAATGTACGCTACCACGCATGACCACTCTCCGGACTAACACACTTCATCGATGATTAAAGAAACGAATGTATTCTGAACACTCCCTCCCTCCACTGTTCACAATAAGAACAATAACAACCCACAATGCCATTGCTTTGTTCCCCAGTTTCAACACTAAAAGCGCATCAAATTTCACTAGAACCCCCCAGCACGACCGACAGTCGTTCGTCGCCACTAAAAGCCACCGAAGACATCATAAAAAGTCTACTCTCGGCGCGTTGCATTTCGTACGCGGAACGTGCTGCGGAGGAGTTCCGATACAAATTTATACTCGTACTTTTTGTTCTTCCTGCTCGTTTGTCCAAATGGAGTTATGTTTCATTTTGTTTTGTTATTTAACGATTGTTTACTCGTCCGCGTCGCCAAGTAATAAAATTCTGAAACCAGCCGACTAAAGTGTTTACGAGTTCAAATGAATTGTCATAAAGTTTTGGGAAGATCGTACATTGGTCTGACATGAACCCTTTCAAGACCTTTAATAAAATATTTGCATTTCGATGAAGTTCATTGGGGTTATGGTGAGAGGGTGCTCTATTTGTTTTGCCAGCACTAAAACCAATTTCAGGCGCGCTTGCTTTAAGGAAAATATCATCAGCTCTTGATGTCTATGTATTATTAAGTACCACATCCACCACTTCTTTTTCATGTTGTTAGAGGGGCAATTGGAATTTTCCTAGCGTCATCCTATTCAGCAGAATTATTGTTATTATTCCAGCTACTGTTGGAGAAAAAACAAGTCTCACAGTCACGAGGATGAGTCAGAGGAAAGGAAGAAAGATAAACACAACGAATCACCGTCATCAACGATGAGAAAATGGATCAATAAACTCTCCTGGAAACCAGTTTGCGGATGAATTGGTTTATAAACCCATTTTTCAGTGTGACTAACAAGTTAAGACACACCTTATAGCAGTTGTGTATGAAAAACTCAGAAGTGGTTTCCTGTCGGTGGAGTAGTCCAGACGTAAGTATGAAGGGGATATGCTGGGTACAAGGGTTGTCAGCTCGCATAAGAGCTCTTGGCGATGCTATGGAGTTTAATCTAGAGCGAAAAAAATAATGGATTCGTATACTAGTTCATATGTACACGGGTCGTTCGTAGACTGTTCAGATTTAAAATTTAGACAAAATCGATGCAAAAAGGATGCGGAGCTGATTTTTTTTTCACAAGCTTTGAAATTACATATTTCCATATTTCTTTTGACAGTAAATGGATTTGCAGATATCTTCTACTACATATGTACCTAAATCTGGGATTCCTATCAGCCAATGATTTTCTAAGCAAATATGTAAACTGTTATCGCCCCACTAAAATATGTTTAGAGTGGTGATGCTCTAGTAGCAGGTTTCGTTGAGGAGAGAATAAAATTATATTTTCCTCAAAAGATGATCAAAAGTATGTCTTGAGGGCTAAACCAAAAAGGTACATACATACATATTTAGAATCACCCTCAATTGCTTGTATTACAATAGGGGTTTTGGTGAGACTTCGCTACTCAGTAAAGTAAAATCTAACACGGGATACAACAACAAAAAATTACTGGCAATTACTTTAGGTTTTATCTTCAGTGAAATGCTTGTAACACTCAATTTCAGATGGCGCTGAAACGATTTTCATTTTAGATTTTTGATTTTTAGAGTTTGGTAGCCCTCCGTAAATTGACGTTTCTTTTGTTTCGTTGAAAGAAAATGGACGGGGAGGAAAAATATAATTAATAGGATAAATATTTTTTGTTTGTTTATAAAATACATATTTCGTCTTTGGGGTGAAGAGAAATTGAAATTTTTTGTACAGCGCGAATATTTTGACATGATTTTTTGTTCGCCGGAACTTCAGGAATCTCCAGTTAAAGGTTTATACCTCTTATCTGGGACACCCTGTATGTAGGCTGCCCAGGGAAACATGCGAGGCCTTTGACGAAGCCGTCATACTGCGTCCATGGCTGACGTGGGTTAATCTAAAAATTCATATATGACAGCTGGCAATGTTGCGATCACTAAATATTGAACGCTACTCGAAAGAACAAGGCGTTATTAATATCAAGGAAAATCATTATAAAAATGGGAAAAACGTTATCCAATTTCATAGAATATTCGGTGGAAATAATGTTCTAAATGGTTCATCGATTTGAAAATTAATTAGAAAGTTTCAGAAAATTGGTAATTGCGAACAATAAGTCACCCCTGCGTGTTTGTAGCAGACGTTTACTCGAAAACATTTGTTACTGAAAACTCACAGGCATTGTATTTTTCACACAAATGGAAGGGACCTACTGTTTACAGCCATATCCGAAAGGCAAATTGAGAAGCTTTCTCTTGACAGTTATTACTCTCGGACGTTTGTCAGACATTCGCGAGAGGTGGGACCGTGACAAACTTTTTTGTGTTTTCTGGGATTCGAACGCCGAACCTCCTGCTCAGCGATCCAACGCACTAACGACTTGAGCTAAGGCACTAACGGCGCCCTACTTGTAGTAATAATAATAATATGAAGACCAAGCGATCGAAGATGCAAGGTAACTTGGGGCGTCACATAACGTAACCTAGGTTAACATAAAAAGTCCGACTTCGCGTGAGCATAGACTCGGATCATGTTAACTACGCATAATAGAATCTTATAATCTATGAACAAAATCCTGTATTTTCTACCACTAGGCAGCAAGAAACAAACTTCTCCACTACAAATAATGTTCCAAAGAATCATGCAATGCCCACAAAACACACACATTCTAATTCGTAGAAGTTGAAGAGAAGGTAAACTATAACATAGTTGTTCCTAGAGGAAATCACAAAAAGTTCACTAGCGGCTTCAATGAAAAGTACCTACTCATCAAGACCTCCCGCAGAATAATAATATTACTCGTATCTGCGTATCTAATGTGTTAATGAACAAAGATACTTGTATCTTCCCAAGCTACTGCAATAAACTATTACATTGATTGTTCATTAATCACGCTACCCAATGATTTAAGAAAAGTCTGCCCTATAATTACACATTTAATTATTTTTTTTTTTTTGGAACCAATAGCATTTTGTACCTTTGAATAACTGCATGGTATTAGGCGCACCTTAAAGGCCTTAATAACTTTTAATAAAATGTCTTACACAGACCTGAAATTATCCCAACGGACCTCCTGTTTACCGCCTTCCAATAAGAAGCTTTAATCAAACTCGATTTGTTTTTTCAATGGCAAACAATTCAAGTATACCGATGTGACCCTCATTATACCCCTATAAGGTTTCTGAAGTGTGAACAATTATTTTGATAAAAACACACGCATTGTCCATCAAAATATGATGTGCAACCCAATGGGGTGTCATCAATCATCTGTTTGTCCAAGAAAAGGTCACATACAGGGTCACACAGGGAGCTAAATAAACTCGTCTGTCAATTAGAAAAAAAAACAACAACAAAGCTTTGTGAACAAATTGAAATTGAAGGCACACGTATGTATAATCCCTCAACCACATCAACATCATCTCAGAAAAGAGACTTCACCTCATCCGTAGATAGTGAAGATTATCATCTGTCGTTGCACCCTGAAATTAATAAAAAAAACCTTTTCCGGGAACATTCCCATCCAACGACAGCATGATGTCACCAGCTGTTTCGACAATACAAAAAGTCAGAGAATCAGTCACATGCCTTTGATCTTTTATTAGGCCAGCACCGTTCCACAAGTCATTCCATTGAAAGTCATTAAGGTGGGATGAAGAAACGGTGCGGAATTTTTCAGTTGTTATGAGTTCTCGGGATGATATTTTAAGACTTCTCCGACTGTAAATGACCCAATTACTAGTGACTGTGGATCATTTCATAATATTTGGCAGATGAATTTATTGGGGCAATGGCATCAGTGTGGAATCACAAATGAGGAAATTGACGGAACGGTCGGTGTACGAGTATGTTTTAAGGTCAATGGATGTGGTTCGGAATTTAAAAGCAAAAATATATTTTTGTTTACACATCGGAGATTGATTAGTTTACTGTCGACAAAAAATGGATGGTAGATAATCATTAGATGTAGTCAATAGACCATCGACGATGGACATATTCGTAATCATTGAAAAACAGATACACACGCATATACCTGGTTTTGAGGAGATACGCAACTCAATACTCGTACGTTTCCACTACGTAACTAATATGAAATCAGAGTTAGATACAGAACATTTGAAGGATAGGTGGTTTCAGGTGTTCTCAAACGTTGGTCACTGTCTATATCCACTGTGCCCGATTTGGATCGCCTTCTATTTTAGAATCATACAGCTAATAATTTTAATTCCGGGACGTTCAGCTGAACTTAGAGTCCTTCAGCTCCGTAAAGAAGTCACAAGCGAAAGTTTAGTGTGTCTCCCTCGTACGTTCATTTACTACAATCGTTGTAAAGTACTCCGAGACCCTCCTCATGAATACCAATGCCTTTGTGATAAGGTCAGAGGCAATCTGAGAGTTACTGTGACTACGCTTAGAGAAGCGGATCCGTCATACGATTCTACCCGTTACACACTAATCTAGGTAAATCCATCGACAATATTTTCTTTGCTAGTGGCTTCATCGATAACTAGCTTGGTTACGGAGCTATTGGGAGTTCTTACTAAGGAGAAATTTTGATAGGCATACAGCACCAACTCCTTAGTGTAATATCCGCACTTAGCAAAGAATTACAGCTTTGGTTCTTGATATTTCGTTGAGTTGTGCCTTACAGATTCTTGCGAGGCTTGATCCAAATTCTGCGGAACTCGAAGTAATTGTTTGCACGATATAGTCTATGAAAGCTTTGCTAACCTCGGGATTTTGGCTTGAAAATCGTTAAAGTCGTTGTTAATTCTAAAGGATCTGATAACAAATCCAAGTTCCTATACCGACATTCTTTTTGGAACCATCAGTGGAAAAGATCAGTTCCTTTTTGCTGCTAACTAGCACCTCTTTTCTTTTTGACTGATGTTCGTAATTAAGCCTGCTTGCCTGTTTTCGCCGCTAAACTACAGTTGAGGTTAACCGGATTGAGACTTAGGACTCCATTGCCGCGGTAGGTGATATTCGTACGGAACTTCTGATCTTGCCTATCACTTAGCTCTTGATTAGATTTGAAAGATCACATTAAGGCGTTTGATAGTGTGAGTCAATGCGGACACTAGGCACATTCAAATCAAACTGGTAGGGATTATCTAGGCAAGTTACGAATGCACGTCACGAGCTAAATGACAGACTGCCGGAAGAATTTGAGGGTGTAAGCTGTATCCGACAAGGTTATAAGGGTGCTTTGTCGATGCGGAGTGATGGAAGCTAGTGGATTTGCGATTATTTCAATATCGGGAGTGAAGTCGAATTGCCTTATAATAGTTATATTATGACCGTTTCTGGTATCATAAAATAATTTGATGGATTTCCATATCCTTATCCTACAGAATTGGCAAGGATGTGAAGTCTAGTCATGAAGCGGTCTTATGCAACTTTGAACTCGATTAACAAGTAGTTAGTTTCACTTATGCATTTGTTCATGAATATTTCCAGGATCTGCAGGTATTGTGAAAATTTCCGGCCCAAAAGCCCCCTGATAAGAACCTATTAGGTCGTTGACCAGAGGCCACATGCGTTCAAATATTATTTTATTATTCAGTTAATATTTGGAAAAAAGCTGATTGCAAGCTTATAATTAGAAATTGTAGTCATTTTCTTTCTAATGGATTCCTCGATATGCGAACGGAGTCGTACTTGATCGATCGAAAAAGAGAATTAAGGTTTTAACTTTTAAGTCGCAGGCAAGAAAGCTTCACAACTACTTATCTATTCAATTTTATTTTTAGTGAAGCCTCATTCACAGCATTTTCATGACCTCCCAAACGGGTACTAAAAAATGTCGCCTTTGTCAAGGCACTTGACATTTCGTTTAATATAAGTTATCGTAAAGAATTTTGACCTATGACCAAATATACCATTTCTTCATCTTGAATTTAAACATCAAACTATTAGCCGCAAATATTGTGGCATTTGATGACAGATAGCTATAATTAAGAAACCCATAAAAGGTATAAATTACAATTATAGTTACCGATTTTGACATATGTATGTATCATTGAACATTCAGTTCTCGAGGTCGGTTTTGCGTTTACCAAAACAAGAAAGCCCTTTACATACATACGTATGTAGATATGTCACAGGTCATAGAGCTTCAAGTGCTCGTTACTTAAAATTAATAGTTCATAAATTAATTTTTACGGCAGGCAACGCCTTAAAAAAAATAATTCCTCAGTGCCATATTAATTAGGTATTCATACACAAATATTTCTGGTAAATTATGGAGCCCAGATTTTTCCAGAATTTCTGTGCTAAATTGGTACCTTCCTAGTGGTGAGCTTTATGATACAACTGGCAAACAAACTTTATAAAAATAATGCTTGTAACTTGATTAGATATCCAAGAAACGTAGATAATGAAGCCGAAGATGGAAAAAAAAATACTAAAATTCCATCTCAACCAACAAAGTCGTAATTAAAAAGGATTCGACCAACGTTATTCATTGTAAATAATCATTATCCCTCTCACAAGTCATGCAGGGAAATTTCTTAGAATTTCCTTTCTCTTCAAAGACATCTTGATTTTCATTTTTTACCTTGATGATTTGTTTGTTCTCATTTTGCTTACATAATACATATTTCCATAAATGAACCATAATTACCCCGCATAATACCAATTTTATCCGCAGTCAAAAGCAAACCACTGCAACTGAAACTACATTCAGTCCACGATTTGAAAAAAAAACCTGGGAAAGCAAAGGAAAAGGGAAAACTGCTGCAGAAACACGATCTGAATAAAAATTTAAATTAAAATGCATTCCTACTCGATATCGGTAACTCGAGACTCAAATATTTATCTTCATTAAGAGATCGAGAACCTTCAGGACCTTCTAATGGACGTAAGTGAAAATTATTTAAAGTTAACTTTGCAGTTTGGTCGCGTAACCCATGCAACCCTTCGACGTCTTGAAGCTAGTCGCTTCCCTCATGTTTTCCTAAATCAAATTTATTTATCTGCACTCGTATGCAATGGCAACGGCAACAGCACCATCATATCGGGCAATTAATGTCATCTAAGTCTATCAATTAAAAAAGGTTGTTCCCAGGGCTGCAGCCAGCGGCTCTCGGTCGTTGGTCGTCGGTCGATTGGCGCGGCGCGGCGGTGACTATGAGGGTTGGCAAACGAACGACATCGATTGTGTGATGCGGTGTAGTGCGGTGCTTAACTTCGGTTCCTCTATATGTATTTATGTTTATCTCGATCCGTTTTGTTTTATCCGTTCATACAACGACATGCATATGTATCTCAATTGAACACCAGTTTGTCGGATGAATAAAATTCCATTAACCGCTGCTTCTGGAAATTGTCGGTGCGTTTCACCCATTTTAATTAGGACGGACATTTTCCATTGATCCCGAACGTCAAAGAGGTTTTCATTTTCATTTTCATTTCCCCAACTCTCGTGTCTCCTGGACGTTGTATCGCATCGCGTAGATGAGTCACCAGTGCCACTACGTTCGGATTTGATTGGAGTTAATGATTGCTGAGGAATGTTCTGTGGTTTGGATTGGTTTTCTGCTGCACAGTAGGGGGGTTTGTTGTTTAAAACAGCTATACTCATGCTTTATGGTTTGCAAATAAACATAACGTATGTACATACGTACATATTTATATATGCATATACTGCAAACAAACGGAGTGCTCTAATCCTGTGCTGCATAGTAGAATGCTTTTATGGGGCAGTAAAAAAAACTCATCATACTTGAGAACGCAATTATTTCGTGGTTCACATTGAATAATGTGGCCTACATACATATATCGTGCACCCAGTTAAAAGGCGAAATTGCCATTTAATTAAGTAATTACGTTTTTTATGGTCTTGCAAAAAAGAATGGATGCCTTTTTTTAAAGGAAAGGGTCGCTCCAAACGTCTGGATTCAAAGGACTCTTAGCTGAAAAAATCGTTACCATACCATCAAGGGGGAGTGTTGGTAGCATGCTGTATCCACGCGGTTAGAGGAAGTAATTTTGTAAAAAAAAAAATGGACTGAACATTGTCAAACGCTATTTTTCACGATTTGAAAGATAGACACACCCGACAACAGTGCTTGGAATAATTAAAAAGATTAAGTGGCGATAGAGCACTATTCTTGCCGATTGTGGAAAGGTCGTTCAATAAGCTTCAGAGTGTCAGTACTTCGCTCAACGACGAGCTAAGAGAAGTACGTCCTGCAACTATAACCGTCTTAGAAACCATAAACACGGTTCGGAACATGCTGGAAGAAAACACTGATGTACGATTGATCGAGTCGTTCTTGGGCTTATCAGTGACCCGTATTAAATCTGACTGCCAGGAAGATTTGTGCTTGGTGGATACTACACAATCTGGCCGAGGTCCAAAAGAAGACACGAGTTGACTGAAAAAAAGAAAATGTTAAAAAAAATTTAATCAATCCTATGGCGGAAACTGATTGCTGCATTCTTTCGACGTATGGGTGGTGTTGTCACTGTTCGGCCGGAGGACCGTCGTACGATCGATGCTAAATAGTACACCACCATTTTTCCCCCGATGAGCACCATCACACACCGCATCTCAAACTGTCAAGTTTCTAACCTCTTCAAATGCGGAACACTGACGGAAACGAATGAAGATATTCTCGGCCGTTTCGAGAAAAAAGTTTTTCCTAAGATATTCTATCCTGTTTGTGTTGACGGGCTTGGGAGAAGAAGATTCAATGACAAAATATACTATGTAGCTGTACAGCGACAACGAACTACTAAAAAAATGGTCATCGTGTCTTATATTTTATAATACCTCTCCAGACAAAAGTCAAGTCTAATCCCGAACGAAATCAAGACATGACAAGCTAAGATGCTCTCATTTCTCATATCTTGTGGAAAATTACAACCTCAAAAGCCATTAATTTATCCTATCGAAACGACAAAACCAATTAATTGGTATCCTCAAAATCACAGTAAAGTCAATTAACACTCACCCTGAAATGAGTGTACTCGAATTCTAATCGTGTGGTAATGGTCTACATTTCACAATATTTGGCGTCCAATTGCCGCCAGGACAAGTGCTTACAATTAATGTGTCGAATCCTTAAAGTGCCAACAAATTTACGCAATGCAACTATCCTTCTTTCAAAAAAAAAAAGAAACAAATAAAGAAACCATTTAACGGCTGTTTTATTCTCCAACCAGCCAGAATGAAACCTATTTTAGCTAACACCACCTCACCCCGTACTATCCCTAAACACAATATAAGTGCAAGCACCGACACTTTCCAGCGCCTGTCACACTTCATTTGCGGTTGACAAAGAGCTTCTTGTTTCCGTTTGTACAACATTCCCATTGGTGGATGGATGCTGGCTAAGGCAGCTGGCTTTTTAGCGGCACCATTGTACTTTACTCTAAAATTGTTTATGTCAGTCTCAGTCTTTTGACTTTACTCGTGCACCCTAGAGGAAGAACTACAACTACAACTTCACGGCACGGTACTACTTGAGCATCAGTCTCTTGTACGATTTATGGCGACATTTCCGGATGATCATCCTCTTCCCCCTACAGTTGGCCATCAGTCTAATTTCTAATTTGTTGTTTTGTCTTGTGTTGGCATTTAGTTGAGATTGGAAAATAATTTACCATCATACCGTAAAGAAATTGGACATGATTGCTTATGTATTTGAATAAAGAGTTGAAGAAGCACTCGGTTTCCTTTTTATCTGGTTCAGTTCGGTTTTGTACAAGTATCTTCACATTTATTTTGATGATGGCACTTCAAATGCAGATTGTGTGTATGTGCTGTTTCTTGAAATGCCCTTGGGCACTGCTTCTGTGAACGGAAAATGATTCTGAAGTTATGAAAATTATGGGGAGGATGTGGTCTATTTTTGGTTTTATCTGATAGAGACATACACTCGTAATCATATAAGCAATTTAGACTGCCCACCGGGGATACAACAGGAATTAAGGATAACTTCAATAATGCTTTAGTTGAGTGATGATCGAGCAAGAGGAAATATTATGGCTTGCCAAAGGAAGAATACACTTACATACATGAGTATATTTAATGAATATCAAGTTTCAGTTCGTCCTATTCCAGTCATTATAAATATAAGTAATAATAACAAGGTCGTCAATGGTCAAAAAGGGGAATGTATTATACTGTGTCTATAATTTTGAGATGAAGTTCAGCATGAGATTCTGTGACATTTTATACTATAGTATAGAAGAATTGCCGTTGATTGAGTGTTACTCTATTTTTGCGAAAATAAATTTTACAATGTTTAGACATTTTAATCTGCGAAGCCAACGACTTTTCTGCATGAGATTGCTTAAATTCTTTTTTTAAACTTCTTTATTTGGTGAGATTTTTTTTTATTTTTATTTATTTAGATTCTTGAGTGATAAAATATAAATATTCAACGAAGGATACTACAAGTTTGCTAGCCTTTTATTAAGGAATCAATTAAATTCTTTTTTTAAACTTCTTTATTTGGTGAGATTTTTTTTTATTTTTATTTATTTAGATTCTTGAGTGATAAAATATAAATATTCAACGAAGGATACTACAAGTTTGCTAGCCTTTTATTAAGGAATCAATTATATATTATTTTTTTTAAACACTTATAAGTACATCGAGTGTAGAATGATATTTAAGGTATACAACTGCGAAGATTGTTTTTAACATGACAACCAATTTTAACTCTGATTATAGCTTTCGACTTGTTCTATGCACTGTAAATCATCTACTTATGGACAATCTTGTATTACGAAATATATTTTTCATTTGAAAGCTCTGCGATACGGTCCAGAGTTGTACATAAGTAAGCTTGGTTTTCGATGCGCTAATCTTTAGACATTGTATTCTTCTTCTTTATCTTGTAAGTATTTGCATCATACAAATTTCGAACGTGGCATTATGTATAGTTGCTGTATCGAAAAGGGTGTGCTTCTCTCCAACGCTCCAAGGAGTTCATTCTTATGTACTTAATGTGAACAACAGAGGCCGAAGTTTTGATTCCTGTGGTTTCCCATACTTTGACGGTCCACTTTCACTGTTTATGTTTTTCAGCTTGGCTTTGAATTTTCTGCCGGCCAAGTAATTTTGCACCCAGCTGAATAACGCTCTCCTATTTTCCGCTCTCAATATTGCTTTTATCATTTTGCTGTGATTAACGGTTTCGAAAACTGGTATGAGTCAAGGTTTTCGAAAACCGAATGTCAGCAGGTGGACACTTAATGAGACAACGGTAGCTCAATGAGCAAAAATCACTCTGAAAACATAGAAACGACCGAGCACATCCGGTGGTATAATTCCTTGTCTTTTTCTCGCGTTTTGTTATTTCGCTGCGATCATTTCGCATTTCAACAACTCGCATTTTGTTTTCTCGCAGTTTTTATTTGGCAAATTCTTATTTAGGCTTTTAATTATTTGGCCTTAAGATATTCCGCATTCATTATTTCGCTTTTGGATAAGTTAGCATTTTCTTTATAAGCTTTGACTTACTTAGCTTTACTTACTATCACTTTGTTTTGTCGTACTGTTATACTTTTTTTTTTAGCGAGCGTAGTGAGTTGGGTTTGTGAGCCCGCTACGCTGGCTAGAAAAAAACTGTGTACATTTCCTCGACTCATATACCGGACGGACTTCAGCCTCACATGCAGGTGCTCAGGGCGCCACTACGCGGCATATATGTATGTAGTTAGGTCTCTTTTTATTTTACATTTTACATTCTGAAAAAATGTGGACTTATGTCATCAATTTCAATACCTCGAAATATGGCTTTATGTCGTTTTGTGAAAACGTCATATGGCCATATTTTGAAATATGGTCTTATGTCACGGTACAAAGCGCGAATTAATAGTTTGCCAGATAAGCGTGGGGAAAAAAACGAAAGCCACTTAATAGAAGCGTGAAACATAAAAATGCAAAACAGGAAAAACGAGATGAATGCAAGATGAACTGACAATTTGCCACATGACTTCTCCGAAATAAAGGAAATACATTTCGATAGTCGCGAGGTAATTGTTTGCGAAATGAAAACAACGAATTGAAGGTCACCCTGTGCGAATGCTTTCTAGTTGAAAGAAAAAACTGCGACATTCATTATAACTGCAATTTATCACTCGACTGTGGTCAAATGTTATTGACTTTAACTAGATAAGTGATCGCCTGGCTTTGATCTATGAAAGCCATATCAGTCTTAAATGAGCACATGCGAAATAATACAATAATCTTCCGATCGGACTCATAGTGGTAGAAAAAGGCAGAGTGTTTTTACTGCAGAGCCAACATTGGATACCAACGCCAATAAAAAGTATGTCAATGAGCAACAGTCCGCTGTCAGACAGAAATATTCAACATCCGGTCCATCCGATTCACATCCTTTAAAAAGTACCATAAAAGCGAAGATAGAGAGATAGAGAGGAGAGAGAGAGAGAGAGAGAGAATGAGAGAAAACCACCGCTTATGTAGGTCGGAGAAACTTTAATTTTATTAATTTTTTTAATTACATATGTATTCTAATGCACCACGGGTGGCAGTCTGGAGGCTGATATAAATTGTAGTTCTGAGACTTTAACACTTACATAATTGTAAGTTGAAGCATATTATTATCTACTTCATCGTACCAATCGCACATGACTTCGAAAAAACCATGCACCAACTCATCTGTACGATCAGAGTATTTCCGATGTATGAAATCTCAGAATTCTATGTCGGACTCACAAGAAAGTAATAATTTAACTTTGCAAATTACAGTTCCAGCCTTAGACACTTCCCTTAAAATCTCGTCTTTCTGATTACCGAGACCCGAGACGAAATTTTCAGAAATAGCGCTCGATATGAGCCATTGACAGCAGAATGGGGATCCAATACCGATAGAAATGAGAGATGCCACAATTGTAAATTTTGGTAACCGGAGTCATTAGAGATACGAATATACATACCTCAAATAAGATGGTGGAAAACAAAAAGACCTCTACTACATACCTTGGTAGAAAATTAAAGGGATTATTGCGAATAAGACTGGAAACTGGGCCGTATATGGGTCAGGGCCTAGATTCTCGCAGACTTAATGTCTGCCAAAGACTGAATCATAAATCTTTAAATCAAACTAAATTTTAAGAAAAAAAAAAATTCGAAATGACCACACTGATCCCAATTACTACTCGCAATTTCATTGCAATCTCCCACTGTCACGAACAAATTTCCAATAAGAAGCCGACAACAATCAAAATGGTACTAGTAGCGAAAACATATTTTCGCACGCGCTACATTTCGTCATGATAACGTTATACAAGCATGAAACTCTCAAATGACAGCATGAATCAAATCGTCGATATCTCCACACAAATGTGTCATTTATACCGCATCTCCGATGTCATCGAGATCAAAAGAGGTTTTGCGGTTCAACCTCATTGATTCGCAGCGATTTTCCTGTCAAAATCAAAACAATCTACAATCGGTACTCATTGCTTGTTGTTCACTTTGTAATCCAATTGAATATGTATGTGCTCAAGCCCAACTGGGTGTGTGTATATTTTATATCGAATGTAGGTTAGGAGTCTTATCTATGTTGGGGGGAGCTTTAATGCTGAGGTTACACGCACGGAACCCTTCAATTATTTATTGTCACTGTACGGGAATTCCTCTTTAAAGCACTTTTCATGACTGTTTCTGAGTCTACGATGAAATTTATTTGTCAATCAACATAACACTGTATATCGTGTGCATTCGATGAAAGTAAACACTCTTTACGATATCCATTCATAAAAAATCGAAAAAAAAAGAAAAATGCTGACATAGTTTCCGCTTTTTGTATTCCTTCATTGCTATGGAAATCCCCCAAGTTCAGAGCTTGAGTCTGGGAGCGGAAAAATAAATGCCCCTCAAACTCCCCTTGTTTATTTTTACAAATTTATGTTCAAGTTACACAGATACAATATTTATTTGTTTTGTTTTAAGTTTATTGCAATTAAACTTGAACTTCGATAGAGACTTTGAGTTTAAGATTAACGGAAGTTTTACGAGGCTAGACAAAGGAAAGTTCGAATATTTTATTACTCTGGGTTGACAGACACATTTCTTACTTTTCATTCTTGATAGAAAAAGTATATTTTTCTTTTGAAAGATATGTCTTTTGTTTACGAACCAATCCAGCAATGAAGCTAAATATCTATTACTTTGTGAGTAGCCATTTTATTACTAATAAACTTCTCTCTCATGACAATGTATGTAAGTTTGAAGTACCTTATGTCGTATTGAAGTAGTCAAAAATTTATCTGGATACAGAAATATTTTTTGGTAAACAGTTGGTGCTAATAAGACCATTCAAAATATATTTTCCATGATTGCTGCTTTGTTGAAGAGTTTGTCTACCGACTTTTATGGAAAATAATTTCAATTATGGTTCGGCAGTAGCCCATCCTGTGAACTTTTCCAGTACATTGGCAATTGTTTGTAACTCAGTGGATGTATTCCTTGGGTGCGTTTTTTGATCGTTAAAGTAAATACGGTCCTATACAGTTCACATTAAAAAAAATCCTACGGCTTTAAGTTGCAGCTGTGGCCAGGTACATCTCTTTTGACTCTGTTGATAGCGTGCAAAAAATTTACTATTTGACGACTGGTGTGGAACTTTGGTCCTTCGGCCACAAAAAATTAGTTCGCTGTAACTTTTTGACCAGCTTCATCCTCGAAAAAGTAGGGGCCAATGCCAACCGAAACCCCCGCAAAACAGAATCTATTTGAAAATGTATTGGCTTCACTATGACTACTTGTTGATTTTGGACCCATAGATTAAATTTATTATGTATACCAAAATCGACGTCATTTTCCAATTCATTTAAGGTCAGTATAGAGAAGCAGCAACCAATCGGGGTGTCAATTTGCTTCAACTATTAAGTGAGTGGAATCTAATTATACAATATTTTCCTCAGATAAGTTTTACTATTCAAAATAATGCTTGTTTCAGGACCTTTCCTTATGAAAGTCCTTACACCAGTCGCTGAAATAGCTTTCGAGCAAAAAGTGTTTTCAAATATTGCATAGCTCTAACATAGCACTCAAATTGGAATTATTTGTTTTGTATATTTTCTAGCATTGTTCAAGAGTAAAACGATTCAGTTTTTATCGCGGAGATTTGGCACCTTATATCTGTGAATATAAGAAGCGTGTAAGTGTTGCCGGCGTCGAAATAACAGGCCCATCAAGATGGTCCACCATTCACATTTTTTTTAAAAAATGTAATGAAAATGTTTAGAGTGCTTGGTGGACTAGATTCTCCAAATAGATAAATATTTCAAACACTGAATTAACTAAAATTAACTTAAAATCATGCAATTTTCGTAGTCCTGCATACATACATATGTATATGTTGTTCTGCATTGGGGTGAATAACAAAAACGAACAAAAAATATATGGAATTCCTAAAACATGGGAGACTTGGGTGGTGGATTAATTGAGAAGTTACTGGTAGTTGAAAACATGGATTGGGGAAGTAGGACAATAACCAAGCCCGTGTCCTGGTATTTATTTTACGTCGTCGTTGCGGTGGTCCCCGATGACCATATACATATGTATGTACATGTATATGCTTTTAGCTGGAAGTTAAAATAATTGCGTACCCTGACTGAATGGTGTTTTTAAAAGCCTGGAAAACATGCATGTATAGGTATCACTCCATAGCATGGATAAGACATGGTCAAACATTGACAAATTTCGGCTATCGTATAAATGAAGGGCATTCTTAAACTCTGAGAATGAAGGTTGGTAAAACGCTAGACAAAGTTTGTGTCAGCGCTTTAGAAGTACAATTTGGAGCTAAAGGATGTTCGGATGTTTTGGTTCGATAAGACAAAAAAATGTGTTTCTTTTTTGTTTTTATAAAAGGAAAACTAAGACCTTTTCCGGTTCATTGTACTACTAGGCAGTAAACCCTTTTTGGGATTATTGGGTGGAAAATTCATTTGAAAAAATATTTTATTCATTTTCCTTTTAAATTTGGTGGTGTGGTTCGTATTCTCCGACGGAGTTCGAACCTGCACCGGCCATTGAAGTTGAAGTCTGGCTCATATCTGTAGGGGTCTTAATTTGATTTTTCAGGTCAGAAGAAGGGCATTCGACATCCCAACATGATTTAGAAATACCCAGCCATTAGAAAGTATCATATTCATAAGGTTGATGTCGCTAATAAATATTTCAACAACTCGAACAAAGACACAGGTAAGTCCAGGAAAAGTTTGTCTATACCATTGTCAATCAAAGCTCACACCTTTTCTACAAATATTTCAAATTTAAGTAAATCGTACTTAAATGAGCTGATCGTACCATGGTAGGTTTAGTAATAGACGCTTCTTCTATGTACAACGATACTCCTTAAGACACACGTTGTCAAAGGAGGATACCACAACCTCTGCAGACATTTTCAGAGACTGGATATTAAAACTGGACTTGTTCCTCTCTTACTCACGAAGTCAGTCCACGTAAGTATTATTATTTTATGACGAGGGTAAGAAAAAGGCTGGTGCTAAAACTGTAAACAGTAAAACGCATAATGGATGACCCAGGATCAATACCTCAGATATCCATATTTCCAAACTTTAATCAAAAAATTGAAAGTCTTGGGTTTTCATTCTCATTTATTCAGATGGTGTGAATTTTATTTAACTGAGAGAACCCAGTTTGTATGCGTCAATAACATTCTATCCAAACTCATATATGTTAAGTCAAGAGTTCCACAGGGTAGTCATTTGGGGCCCCGTTTCTTTCTATTATTTTTATTGATATCCCTGATTTTATTCAGTACTCATACTGCCTTATGTACATTTGCCGATGACTTAAAAATCTTCCGCTGCATAACGTCAGAGGCTGACTGCGAACTTCTTCAAAAAGACCTGGAAAAATTATCGGAATGGATTGATGCAAGGCAGCTTTTCCGTAATGTTTCAAAGTGTCGGTGCTTGCCATTCTTCCGTAATCGTTCACCAATTTTCTATAGTTATAAAATAGGGAACACTTCTATCTTAAGGATGAATTAAAAGAAGGTCCTCGGAGTTATATTTGACTCTAAGTTGAGCTTTGCTTCCCACATCGACTATATTGTGGCCAAAGCCAACTCTATTTTAGGTATTGTTATTAGGAACTCCAAGGAGTTCACTGATCCACTCATCTTCAAATTATTACATTCTGGATTTGTAAGATCAATCCCTGAGTAGCGCTGTGTGATTTGGAACCCGTTCTACGACATTCATTCTATAAGAATTGAAAAGATTCAAAAACGCTTTACAAGAATTGTAATTTGTAGACTTCACTGGAATATTCGTATGCCCTCATACACTACCAGATGCCAGTTAATAGGCTTGCAACCACTGCAAGTGCGACGCAAATATTTGCCATAACTTTAGTTAGATATATTTAAAATTCGCACATCGATTGCCCCTTTTTACTGTCTCAGATACAAATATACGTGTCTACGAGGGACCTGCAAATTCGTAATTTATTCCGGGAAACATTTCATATGGTAAATTATGTACTTAATGAACCTCTATATTCCAAGCAACTGCAGTGCAGACGAACTCACCAGACAAGATACATACTACTCTAGGAATTCTGTCTGATAGGCAATCCTTAGGTATGCCCCTAGCTACATGTAAGCATCTACTAAAGCTGAATGCTATTAGCAAGACCAACTTCAGATGGGAAAACGAGTCAACGTGTCTCATCTCGAGACAGATTTGGCCCAGGCTGAACCATAAACGTAGTGCCGAGTTGGTCAAACTAAAGCGATCACAGATCAGCTGCGTTGTTGGTGTTCCCACTGGACACTGTCTTGGCCTCTTTTCAGACGACTTCTGCAGAAGCTGCAGGGACGCGGAGGAGGAAATCATCTTTCACAATGCAATTTGTAACTTTGTTGATTTTAACTAGAGATTTATTAAAAAAAAAACAAAAAACAAAAAAACAAGTAGTCTGTAAGATTATATGTATATTCTATGAAATAAAGTGAAATTAAATTAAATGAAAGATAACAATACGGCACCATTTGGTTTGCACATTTTTCGCCTATCAGCACAACTATGACCCTAAACATTTTTCTTAGCTCTACGAAGAACATCTAAATCAATTATGATGGCATCTTTCTGGTTTGAACTGGATTATTAGAATTTCAAATTAAAGTCAAAGTAAATGAAAAAGGGAAGAATCCGATGTTTTTATTGAAGTATTAAAGTTTCTGCAGTTTTTAAGTACCACAACCCATATTTGCATCTAATCAAGCACTGCATAGTGCCGCCTTCTCTCATTGCATTCCTAAGTCAGCACGCTTAAATTAATTCAAAATTTTCACGTAAAACTTAAGTAAATGTTAATATAAACGCCCGCTGAGCCGTGAAAAATTCGTATCTATTGATAATAAATTGCAAGCCTCCTAAAATGAGAAGTAGTAAAATGTATCTTTTTGCCCCAAAATCAATTTAAAAGCAGCGAAGCTATTTAAAAACAAAAAAAAATTAAGATAAAAATCACCATTCCCACACACATGCATAGAAACGAATTCATTTTTTCCTAACTACATATCCTTTATTTTTCCTTAAATTTAAGTTTTTTTTTGGGTTTATAAAAAATCACTTCACTTGCAATTCCTAGCAAACGTATCATGCACTCTCTTCTCACCTGTGACAAACATTCCAAGAGCAATTAGTCCACAAAGGATGTAGTTCTTGTAATCCATTTTTATTCTTCTTTATATCCCGATTGGTGGTTGACCTTCTAAAACACAGATGTTGATTGTTTTTAAATAATTATTTTAAACACCACGATTTCTTTTTAATTAACACAGCGACCACTACGATAAGGATAAGCGAATTTTCCTTTTTTTCTGAACCGTCACCGTACGCAAAAGGAACTCGAATGAATTTGTCTCAGCGAAATTTAAAAATGCATCGGACCACCGATTTGCTACCATTCCAGTTGGCAAAGGAATTCTGAATGAATTTGTGTATTGATGAACGTAGTTCATTTTGGAATAGAAATTGCTATGCATGCATTTTATTGTGTCATTTAAGAGAGTAAATACAATTAAGAGAAATTTTCCTGGGATTTTAAAAAAGAAGAGAACATATTATGAGAATTGTTATGTTAGCCGTTGGCGGTTAGACAAATATATTTCAGATTTTAAGAGTATTAAAGAGAGGAAATTAATATTAATATACCGAAAAGAAGTGTTTCCGTGGTCCCAAAAAAGTGATTTATACTATAAATATGTAGGTATCTTGTATGATCGGACTGTCGACACGTAAAGTTTTGCCTTTGTCCACTAACCCGGATTGTAGAAGGGAAAAGTAAGTTAAGCTGATTTATTAACATTGTTCAAAAACGTGTCTTGTTTTATGTTAGAGAATGTACTCAACGCACGGTGTGTCAGAGACAACACATTTTTGTTATATATGTGGTTCATCAGAGACCACAACTATGCCTACCATTTTCAAGCCTAGCATGTAAGATAGTTAATTCTATATACATATGTATATGTATTTGCAAGCAATAAACATATAACAACAAAGGAATAGAACAATTGGTACTAACACCTCATGTGGTAGATATCATTTATCTAAAAAGACAGTCGTTTGCTTCATACCTCTCTGAAACTTTACTTTCATCTCGATGCGGTGAACGACGGGACCTGAAAGGTGGCAGCAAATGAAAGGAAGTGCTTACACTAAGGCTCCCTACCTTCTATTCAGGCAGAGGGGGAAGAATTCTCCAGGTGCAATCAATGACGGCAGACAGTTCCAGTCATGCCGAGCTACTTTAGTTAGTTCGGCAAATTTATAGTGCTCTATAAGGAGCGGTATATCCGGCCCCTTTGTTCTAATAGTTGAACTAAGTATTTGGCCAAAACAAAAACCGCGTGCAGCCGCAAAACTTGGGGAGGCCCTAAACTGACATCATTGTCATCCATAAAATGTGATAGGACGGCCAGGTAAAAAGGAAAATTATAAATAATTACTTCGGCGATTGCTACGTTATCGTTGCTGAAAAGCAGGTCCTGCATGTCGATATTTACAAGCATTAAGTACTGAAGACAATGGCAGCACTATTAAACAGCTACCAGGAAGCATCTCTTATTTGGCATATCAATTCCATACCCATGTCAATTCAATATCAATATCTATGCCATATCCATATCCATGTCAATGTCCATCTCCATATCAAATTCATGTCCATTTTTATATCCATGTCTATTAGGGTTTCCCAAATATTCAAACGTTTCGTCTCACAGAGTCCAGTTTTTACAAGAATAGGATTACGCACCTTGAGCCTTGGTCCTTTAGAAATAGGTCCTGGGTCTCTCTGCGGCTTGTTATGGCACACATAAATTTGGCTATTTTTCAGGGGTAGGTTTACAATGGACCTGTGTTTTAGTACTTGGTATAATTATTTACCTTAGATTTCATTTAATTTTATTTCATACTATCCAGTGGGACTTCTTTATTTCAGTTCCAAGTTCAAAATTCTTTGACAAGTGGCACAAATACCATGAAACTGATGTATAATGTTTTTTGTTATTAAACTTTAATGAAGATCCAACTAACGGATCGGAGTTTAGGTTATTTAATGTTTTTTCAAAGATGAATAAAAGCCACATTCACAGGAAGTTTGTAATTGTATCCTTAAAGGTGAAAGTTTACGTGAAAGTAAACCCGGGACAGGTGGAGTGAAGAATTTTCTCAATGATTCATTTCTTATATGTCTTACGCATGCTTTGTGTTTATTGTTGTTTCATTTCCTTGTTTTCCGGGCACATATCCACAAACGTATGCAGGGAAGAAAACATTTCGAAATTAACATTTACAGCGTAAACAGACGTTTTTCCTTTTTCATGTCCCGCATAATTCTCGATGAATACTTTCTAGGAGGGACTGGTTGTTTGTGACATTGTACCGGGAAATCGACGTGCAAAGTATCTGCACTTCCAGCAAGGTTCTATGTATTTGAACGAGCACAATATTTGTACATAGTTTCATTTCACACGTGCACCTTCAGTCATTTCATAGCAAACATCAAATGTTTATATTCAGTCGCTGGAGTCGGAAGTAATGTGGGAAGATTTGTTGGTCTTTGGATTGAGGGTCAATGGACTGATTCCAATTCAGATGGAACATGCATTCGAACAATGAACTAAGGGCATAGACTCCTGTAGAGCAGACATCGCTATCATCAAAGAATTGCATGGCTCAGCAAAAAACGAAAGGACAACTAAGACTTACATACATTATGATGAGTGTTAGAGTCTATTGACTTTTCAGGCAGTTGAACGAACGCTAAGGTTCATTAGGTTTGGTTACGTGCCCTTGTTGACAGGAGGCTGTCAACGGCTCACTTAGACTAATAATGAGCCTATTATGGCCAATAAAAACTTTCACTTACACAACTCGATCCAAATGCCGTCTCTCTGGAGTAAATTCAAAGAGTCTCCGAGCCAGAGAGCTAATGTTCATGGACTGGTGTTTCCTAGTCATCTCAGGTGTTGAATTTGAACGTTTTTGAGAATGTTGATATCGCTGCATCTTTCATCGTTCAGTTCTTTGAAATTCCGCCAATTATTATAATTCTTCAACATCTCATTGATTGGTCGGTGTGACTCATTTGATGCATAAATCCGCTTTCTGTGCTAGGTATTCTGTGAATGAAAGGTTTCTTCAACTTTAAGCCCGGAGATAGTGAGAGCTTCGTCCGTGAAGGCTCAGCTCCGGCTACTGTTCCGGTCACAGGTGGCGGATAGTAATTGGCTTGCAGATATGTAGGTTAACTGTGAACAACGAATAAATAGCCTCCGACCAAGAGCGGCAGAGAAGGAGGGCGCGGCTGAAAGACCACAGCAAGCCTTGCGAACATAGCATCACAGAGGTAGCAGTAGTACGGATACCGGATCTCCTTCACAGCAGCAACTGGTTTTCAATGCCATAAATGAGTTAGATTACCACGAGATACCTCCCACCAATTAATAAAAGGGGATTCACAATGGGCCATTAGGTTACCGAGTGAACGTGATGAGTTCTATCTATCACAAACCGTTCTTAACCTAAACTAACCTAACACCTGCGAACTTTCTGTAACAAGACGAGTCCGGGCCGTTTTCAACTTGTGCTAACCCACCTCCTGGCCCTTTGCCAAAGAGATGGGACCGTGGGAAACCATGGGTTTATTTGTACCAACCAATGTAATGTCTTTAATATCACCGCCGTTCTAGGCTTTACGATTGAGCCCAGTAATGGCATAATGGAAACAACGCTTCAGAATGATTGACCGAGGTTTACAGTATTTTATTACCTGAGTAAGCAGGAGTGAAACTCTGTTGAAATAGATTTCAGGCTAATGTTAAAAACGTCCTCGTCCCGTTAAAACCCTGTGTCAACCCCCTTATGGCCCCACTGAATGCATTGATAGCGGGTTTGAGTGGGGACCCAATAAAAATGAAATAAAAAAAACAACCAAAGACAACGAGTTCAACGGAGAGAACCCCTTCTGGAGGAGCTGGTTAGATAGGTATCAACCCTCTAGAGGAGTCATAAGAAGAAGTGGCTCCCCAAAGAAATACGGCAACTGTCTTGAATCTACCCGAGGGTGTCAAAGTGGTTGGCTTTGCTGACGACCTTGCAGTGGCTATAGCAGTGAAGGTGCAGTAACGTAGCAACACATTTCATGTGCTCAAAAAGTCAAATATGCCCTCATGAAACGAAAAGTAATTGCGGAAATGTTCAAAATATCCAAAACAAAGAGTTTTAAAATTCTACATTGGCTGAGAAGAACATGAGAAAAGTGTTTTGGAACTTATGTATATCAAATTACACATGAAGTCATGTGGCTTCTAAGAACTATGCAGCTCATCCACCGTACAATCTTGGCCTGGCACCTAGTCAGTGTTACCTTTTCCCAAAGTACAAGTAGCTGTAGAAGGTAAACCGGAAAATCATTTTGTAGGCTTGGAAAAATTAATCCATAGACCTAAGAAGTTTACTTACTTACTTAAAGGGCTCCCGGCCTGTGACACGGATGACTCCCATTATCTGCGGTCCCGGGCAAGTTGCTTCCAGTTGTGAGGACCAAGTTTTCTGACATCCGCGACAGCTTGGTCTTTGTACCGGAGGTTCGGTCTTCTTCACCGTCTCGAACTTGGGGTCTGTGATTCGAGCGTTGTTGTCCATTCGCTCGATAGTCGACGTATCTTGGACTACATCCACATCCTGGTACAGCTCATATGTTGTATCTTCTCCTCCATTCGCCCTCCTTGCATATGGGACCTAATATCCGAGGAAGTATTTTTCGCTCGAAGTGAAGTTTGCTATATAGCAGGACTGGTAAGATTAGCGTTCTATAGATCATTAATTTGGTCCGTCGAGATAGTAGTTTTGAACCCAGTTGTTTCGCTAAACCAAAGTAGCAGGGGTTTGCTAGAGTTATTCTTCACCGGATCTCCACAAAGGTGTCAATTGTGGGGTTTATATTTGTTCTGAGGTAAGTGAACTCTTTAACTACCTCGAAGTTGATAACTACATCAACAGTGACATTTTGTTCTAGGCTCTGGGTAGATAATTTTTTGTTTTGTTGCTTGCTCTTCAATTGCCGTAAACGTTTCTACGACGGCTTGCCGGGATCTTGCGATGATGTCAATATCGTCTGCGTATCCCAGCAGTTGGATAGATTTGTGAAAGATAGTGCGTTCCGTGTTTGCACCTGCCCAGCGCCCTATCTGCTCCAAAACGATATTGAAGAAGTCACATGACAGCGCATAACCTTGCCGAATTTTGATGCAAGAGCTCAGAAGAGCTGGTTCCAAGTTGCACGGAGCACAGCGTGTTTTCCAGCGTTACACGGCACATCTGGATAAGTTTTGACGGTACCCCTGTCATAAGCGGCCTTAGTTTCGACTTGAAATTCGTTGGTTTTTTTCAGGTTTTGTCGTAGTGTAAAAATTTGGTCTATTGTCGATCTCCCGGGTCGAAAGCCACACTGGTACGTGCCGATTAGTGTGCTGCAGAAAAGTTCAACACAGTCCGTTGAATAAGATCTTGTATGCCACATTTAACTTAAGGAAATATTCATCGAACTATTCGCGAAATCACAAACATTCGACAATGTCTTAGAAATTGGGTTAGAAAGATGGGCTAATGCCATCTGTGAATGAAAATATTTTCTTTTCAGTACAGCAGACAGATGAGTGTGGCTTTTTTAATTTTTATGTAGGAAAGGGTGAACCGTTAACAAAACCTTAGGACAATACTTTCCATAACACGAAAATGATACACCATGTTACGCTGACCGTAGGAAATAGAACAATAGACCTCTAGAATGGTTTACAATCTATAAGATGTAAAGTCCAGCAATCGAGTTTTGGGACGGGCGAAGCCTGATAGGTCTTCTTGTTATTCCATAGCTGTGCTTCATTTTTACACATTCACACATCTTCTGACGATTATCTACCTTAAACAAATCGCAATATTGTTCGAAGATTACAAAAGGGGAAAAAAAATAAACTTTACCTGCGTGTAAACATGCAAGCACTCATTTTACAACATCTGACTCATTCCATCGTTATTTATTAACTGATCACGTTTCGCGGGTTAATTCTGCAGTATTTACAATCGCTGGACTGGATTCAAGTTGTTTAAATATTGAATGGGTATCCAACATTTGAATCAACAGTCACTTATCCAGAACGATCGCTTGAAAATTCCTGGACTTAAATTGTGCAAACAATTGCGTAAGCAAAAGTGTAAGCAGCACAATGATGGACAAACAATCATTAGTCAACCAGTAGCACTTTGTATGTCATCCAAATAGGAATCTATGTCTGTGCCCGCCAAAAACTAATTTGCTACCCATTTGAATTTGAAAGAACACTTCATTACCAAATTAATTAATAAATTGACGCCGCTTTTGGTTTCTCCAATTTGCTTACCCACCGAAATGGATAAATGAACGCACATAGTACTCGTACATGTTTAGGGAGCTCCAACGAACTGTCTTACATGGTGGAACGAAGTAGGATGTGCCGAATTGAACCGGCGTGCGTTGTAATGGATTGAAGATGGAATGTCTGACATCATCATTTTTGTTATACGTTTTCCGCAGCACAAAAGTCTTTCTCTGAACCGGCTTCTTTGTAAGGAGCGCGACACTGGTTGCAAATTAAGCGGATGGCATTGTTTTTGTTGTTTCCTGAAGATCAAGTGACATTGAACGACGATCAGAGGAAGCGATGGAATCTGGAAAACATATTTTCTCTCCATTTATGGAGTGCTATTCAAGCATTAACAATATGAGCATTATGAAGGCCTTGTATGATTATTGTGTTTTTGCTGGACAGTAAGCTATTTCGAAGAAATTTATTCGAATGTTCTAGGAAATCCTCAAATAAATCAGTCATCCTTTCACGATGCGGTTTATCCAACACCTTTATCTAATATCTATGACTCACTGATTCACACTTCATGGCGCACAGAAGAGTTGTGCGGATATGCCATCATCGAACCCACTCATGTAATTAAAGACAGCGTTTATGACCCATTGTTGGCACCGCTGTAACAATGCACTGCAACACACAATATGTACAATGCACTTGGTTTTGTTGTATTTATTTTAACACTGGCGCAACATTGAATGACAGTTGTCATTCGTCGCCTTAGCCGCTTTTATGGAGAGGATGAATTGTGAGCTGAATCCGTAATTACTAGCCACGATGAATCAATTGGATTGACTCAGATATGTCTTTTGAAAGCTGTGTTTGAACACAAAGAGACAGAGGCTTCTACTTTTTATAATAATTGTTCCGTTAAACCATAATTGAGCCAACAGTTAACCGAAAATTCAAAACAACATTCCTAGACTTGAGAAGGAATGTTGTGATCAATACGAGTAGCTGAATGCGGTTGCATACTTCAGTTGCGAATTTAGTTAGCATGGGTTAATTAGATGGTACGGTTAGGTTAATGATGTACCCTTTTGGCCTTGAAAAGGAACCGCTGTGAATGACTAATTCATGCAAGTAGGTAATGCCAATGAGTGCGTAGTTTTGTACTTTGTGGGTGGTCGTTTTTTATGTGCAACAATTTACATATAAGACCACTCAACTTTTGAGTAAAAGTTGATGACTTTAAAAGGTTTTCTCGAGATTTTATACACCTTTAGGAGTTTTGGATGTCAAGCCCACGCCCCTGTGCTACTCGTGTATGGTAATTTCGCATAGAGTCAGTATAGCTGCTAGAAAGAGAGCTTTGCTAGTCAATTGCCTTCTTAGCACAAGAAAACAACGGCTGTCAAGAGACATACTTTTTATTGGGGTAGTTGTATGAGTTGTTTTGTGAGCAAGGATAAGGCCAAGGAGGCAACTTTGGTGCAGGTGAGATGGAGGGCGGCTCGTCAGACGGAATGTTCTTGTCACTTATGGGGAGATGTACCGGTGTTGCTGTGTATGCGGTTGTCTGTCAGTTATCAAAGTAGAGTGGCTTTCTTTATTCTCTCTTTTTTTTGATTTTTTATCAGGCATGAGAATTTTTGGGCACTGAGTAGGTGGGGGTTACAAGAAACACCCCGTCCTATGAGCTAACCCGTGCAACCGTGAGTGTGCCGCCCTCCTTCTTACCTGCACCGAAGTTCTCTACGTGGCCTCACCTTAGCACACAACAGTTGATAGGGGACCCTAGGAACAAATCATCTCCTGCAGAATGTATCACTTCTTGGAAAAGAGGCAAACAAATTTTGCAGCTCGCGCAGTGAGAGTACATCTCATACAAAGCCTCTCTTTCTGCCGAAGCTGTTTGGAGTACTCGAATTCACTCGCTAAAAACCTTGAATTTGGATCTTGAGATGAATCAGAATCCAATCGACTTCGTCAGACTAACGTGAAAATAGCGTTGGGGAGGACAAAAACAATATAAAGATTTGGTGGACCCATGTTCATAAAATTTTAGCGATATGATATCGGTAGCACCAAATTGCATCGATCTGATAAGCCAGTTGCAGTTTATATTCAAATAACTGTGAAGATTGTAAAATTCAATGATGGGGATTTATCATAAATTTCCAAAATAGATGAGTGATTGATGAATTTTTAGTTTGCTTTTATTTTGCTTCCTTACGTCGAGAAACAGGTTCTTTGAGAAACAAATGGATGACGCATTCACGTACCTTTTTCAGGAAATGATATTTTTTGGTCTCACCCACTAAAACCACATTCCTCCTACTGTCGTGCATGTATTATTTTTGCGGGATCAACATTGTGTACTTCCCCACCGGGTGGGGTTCACTATTTACTGTCCATCTTTTTGTTGCTGTTTTCACCTTCATATCAATTCATTATTTGTCTTTAGCATTCGACTGAGTGGAGTTTTTTTTTATCACAATAGGCGTCATACATATATTTTTTACATTTTCCTTCTCTGGTAATCTTTACCAACTTGCATACCTTCTCTACTATTACACAGCCGGTCAATCTCATTAGCATCTCAAGACGTACAATTTAAGCGTTTTGGTTTATGATTCATATTAGTATACAGTACCAGAACTTGGCTGCACCGACATGTTAGAGCACCATGCACCTAATTGTCAACAGCCTATTCCTGAGGAATGATAGATTCTCTCTACCACGAGAAAGACTAAATGAAATGAAAGGAAAAAAATACTATCAGTCATAACTGAGGAAGCCGTAGAAGACGCGACACCTATCAAAAGCAATAAGAACCCATCAATTGGTGGAATACCAAATTCCGTTTTGAAGGAAGCGATCAAACCCAGAGTAGAGGTCTTCACACACCTCTACACGTCATACATAACAGAAGGAAAATTCTCGTCGGCAACGATACTCCTACATAACATAAAAGATTGAAGAATCACCTGAGCGACTGTAGGCGCATAGGCCGCTGAGTATTATAGATAAGCTGGAGAAAGGTCTTGAGAACTCTAAGGAATAAGACAGAATTGGGCTGTAGTAACACACGGTGTCAAGAACTTAACCAATTGTAACCATGTAGTAAGAACGCTAAGTGATCTAAAGGTGCCAAACTACCTACTGCATAATACATAAGTATTCAACACTTCGAAAATATAAATTTCTACCATGAAAGAGGGATTGAAGAAGTAGAAAAGTCTGTTCCGGATCAAATTCAATTGCGACTATGAAAAATAAGTTATCAAGTCTGCTGACCAAGTTTTGGCAACTGTCAAAATAAGCTTTTAAAATTTCAGTAGATTTTTGTTTTCCAAATAACAATTTAACGATTTTGACAGAATTTAAAATCTAATTGTTATAAGTGAAAGGACTGCATATGTAACAGAACACGTTGTTACTATTAAAACTTGTTTTAAAAATGGGAAATGTTTTCCGAAAACAGTTCACAAACTCCGCGAAATGAGTCTTCAATTCGATCAATAATAAAGGAATCTGAAAACTGAATTAGAAACTGATTCAATTGTGAACAATTAGTCACCCATGTGTCCTGTACGTGCACTGAAAAACAAAGTCTCACTGAGAATAATTATGGTTTAAACTCCCAATTCGTCATCGTTCACAAGAATTATACATTTCAAGAAGCATCTTACAGCGAATCTGTAACACAAGATCCAATTTACCCAAAAACTCATTTTAAGCAATTTTAGTACATTTTAACTTAATAGCTATGGAGAATCCAATACTGTTTAAAGGGAAGCCAAGTGATTGAAAACCACAGACTTTTGGACTGGTGGAGTAATTGGGCCAAATGCAGTTACAGTGAATGCTTTGCATTACAGAACGTTGATAACTGATTTCTTTTAGCCAGAATTGTTGCATTTCGATCTTGAAGATATGTATGTAGGTGATTTCAGCAGGACCGCACAACTTCTCTCACTACGCGCAAAATAATTTATTTACTGTGAGAAAAGTTTCCAGGACTTGTAATCTCAAAAAATATGGGTGAGAATTGGCCAGCAAAATCGTGTGATTTCATATGATTCGACTTCTTTGTTTCGAGTGTTTTGAAGGAATATTCCCGTAGACCACAAACATTTTCTACGCTTAAAGTGAAGATCTAACGTGTTATTGACATTGAATGAGTCATCGTTTTGTCATGAAGTCGGCGAATATTTTATCAAAGGAGTAATAGTATACCAGTAGAAGTTGGGCGCCTTTGTCTGACGTTTTCATATTTCTTAGTATGAAATAAAAGCATTTTTTTTGTTCAATTAAGAAACTAAATTCGGCGCTCTTATCGTGCATCCTTCGCATGTTTTTTTTCTTTTGATGAAGTATAAAAAATTATAGAATATACATACCTGTTTGTACATAATTTTGAAATAAAGATTAACTCAGTTGAATGTATACTACAATTTTCGAAATACTTTGTGGATTTGTTGGCGGCAATTAGTGCATAATCCCAGCGAGACTAAATATTTCTTTTGAATATCAAATTATTGCTTCAATTAAGCAGATCAATACTCGAATATATTAATTCATATACATATGTACATATACATATGTATGTATGTAAAAAGAAAGAAGTAAGTGAGGTAGGTTTTACAGGATTCTCATTATCCTTAGTTAACTAGGACTGATTTATTTATAAAAAACACTGAAACCCGCAAGGAAAAGGTAAAACGACTTTTTGTTATATTTAGGGGATGCAGCAAATTACGCCTATAGCTATTAGATATGTTCTCATCTCTAATCAGGTTGCGTTTGCAAATTACACAATTCGCACATGGGTAGGAACGTTGCTTTAAAAAATCGCAGTCCTTACCTACGTACATACATGTATATATGTATCTTTTTCTTGGGAAATCGAATCCCATGAGGATAATAAAAAATAAGACAACAATGGGATGAATAATCCTTTGTCTTCCTGGAATTTATGAAAAATATGGGAATGCGATACGGTGATATGTTCATTCATACAGATTAAATTTTCACTACGAATCGAATGATTGTTTACTTTACTGTTTAACAGCATGAAAGGTCTCTCTTGATTTTTTTCTTGAAAGAGTTATCCCCCTGTGGAGTACCTAAGATATCAATGGCATATCAATTGGACAATAAAATGCCTAAGGTAAGGAAATATTATTATGAATCAAATAAATTAACGTGACATTTTTTCTTTATAATATTGATTTATTGATTCTCAAATTTCGGTAATACATATTCTGCATTATGGGGAGAGGGTAGGTAAGAAGTAAGAATTCGTATGAACTGAATCGGTAATTTGAGCAGCCAAATTAGGGACGACAAATGTACGGAATTATATGGTTTCCCGAATTATTCATTTTTCGCAATGCGAAGGAAAACGTTTTCGTTTTTGTATTTAGAGACTGTTATTATTACACGATAAATGTTAGGATACATGCAATGGGTACGATGGTAGGAACAGTTAGTTAATTTGGATTTCTAAAAAATAAATTCATTGCATTAATATATATGTATGTATATGAAAATGATTTCAGGCGTATTGCCACCGCGGCTGTTTTCGGTGAAGGACATCCAAATATTATGGGTCATATGAATTGGAATTTGAGCAATGTCACGAATTACAAGGAGAATGTTGGCTACCATGGCTTCTACTGATTTATCAGCATAAACCAGAGACTTCATGTAGTCCTACAGATATGACAAATCGGATGATATTGAAAGCTAATTGACGGGACAATTTTTCGAAACGAATTTATGGTTAAATTGTGATTTCAATCGGTCGATGGTCGCCATATTGCAAGTAAAACCAACCTGTTGCAACTACATCTTGTTGAAATTAATTTCATCCATATTTCTAAGGACATATTCATTAATCATGGTTTGGTATTGATCGTAACGCGAGCACTGGCCTCCTTTTTGAAGGCTTTAAGCCCGACGGTATCACCAAAGTGGAATTTGCAACTATTGGCAAATTTTGCTCAATGTAATTGGGACTGGTTGGTGTTATCACATCGATGTAAAAAAATGAGATTTAAGTACAATAAAATATGTTGATATCATCACTATTTTTATAAACAACCAATCGCTTCGAAATTTTAACGCGGTTGGGTTTTTTGCTATCCACACCTTTTTTTAGACTACTTTATCTTCTTTAAGGTTTTGCCCCCGGTTTTGAATAAAATGACCTCTGCTGCACTCTCACTTTTGGCAGGACAAATTATTAGAGTTGGTGCTGATTTCGCTATGTTCGTCAAATATTCGATCTAGTTATTGCTTGGTTTGCTGAACTTGACTAACCCAAGGTAAGCAAACAAGATATTAGTTTTGGAGTGGAAAGATTTGGCACCATTTTTTTTAGAACATTTGTGAAGCTTAACGATTAATTTGAAATTTAAAATTACAAACACAAAAATACACATATTTGGCGCAACAGAGCGAATGGGGTCCCAAGCCTAACTTCTCGTAACCAAACAAGTTACTCGGCGCCAATAGAGGCGTCACATTATAATTCGTTTTATTTACCGGAATTGAACGATTTGTACTTGGAAGAGTTTTGGTTTTAGCAGGATGGTGCAACGTATCAGATAATAAACCGTCAAACTAAATTCGGTACCCATGTTATCATCCGTTTTAAAGACGTGCCTTGGTCGTCGTTCAGATGCGATTTGACACAAGACTTAAAAGACTTCTATATAGAGTCTGATAATAACCATTTGTTACTCCAATGATCCACAAATAATTGGGGCCGTTCAAAAAAATAAATATTCTATGGAACAGCAAAATTGAAAAATGTTCAGCGAAGTAGTTTTAATAGCAATTTCAAAAAGAAACCAATAGATGTTCTACTCCTTAGTTTGGCGTGCTTGAGGGAGGGTAGAAGATTCTCTTAAGGTGATCATCTACTTTCAATCATTTCATCCGCTCTATTCTTATACTCCAGAAAAAAATGTTAACTCGGAAACCGTCTGAAAGACTTGCATCTCCTCCACGCAACACTTATGGCAGTTTGGACTTTGAGAAGTTTAAATGCCTCCACTATTTCAGTACTTGACAGGGTGTCTCTACTAGTCATTTGCCATTCGAAAATTCGATAGCCAATTGTATAAATATGAATCTATTGAAAACTCCTTCTCTAAGGTATGACTCCTGCACGCTATAGATTTTCAATGCTGCCTCGATTGCATTTTCGATTTATTATATAAAAATTCAAAACTTCAATGTGACAGATCTTAACATTGTTGCCTTTCACATTATTTGAATTATTTGCATGTGATTCTATGTGATTTGTGCACAAACGAATGAAAATAATTATTATTATTGCATTCAACTCACGTATCTGTAAGTCAGTGGAAATGAATAATAAAACAAAGCAGGTGCATCCAACCGCTATAAATGTCATATCGGCGTATAATCAAATAGCTTCGTCGGTACAACTTGTCGCCGGAAGAAAAGTGAGAACGTAGCCTAATTCAGCGTAGACCGTGCCTATTTCCTTTCTGCCTAACGCCGGAAATTCACTTTCACCGTAATTAACAAAGCATATACAAATTAAAATTAGACCACATGGCGATAAGAGCTCTTTTCGTCAAAAATCCATTAGGTGTTGTAGATCTATAGGTATAAGAGTACGTATGTAATTGTGGCGTAACTAACATTAGGGTTGAATCAATAGGTTAAGCCTTTTCTAGCGTGTGCCTCATATGGAAAATATTTTTTTATAAATTGAAAATAATATTATCATACTTGCACTACGTGGCTAGAATCCTTTATTAGATTACAGATAGCCATTTTTCTAATGGAAAAGTTTCTTTCTTTTTTTAGTTTAATTTGCATACATGTGAGCTAGGGGAGCATTTGATCAACTACGCAAATCGATCATTTGTCAGCTTTACCATAAATGGATTATAAAAAGCCTCACTAGAGATACGTAAGGGGTTGATAATTTAGTGCTGTCTGTATGTAGCTCACGTGTATACAAATTGCTAATTTAGACACCACAACTCAACACTCGTTATACCTTTTTCATAAAATTTTTCGAAAATAACATTTTCAAGAGTATACCTATAGATCTTAATTGAGCGATACATTGAGTAAATTCCTGCAATGGAGAGTCAAAGTCGGAATAGATCTAGATCCATTAGGAACCAAAAGGTACCCTTAACGCTAGGGAATGCTGTACATGAACTTGCAAAGTTTATCATTTACGTTAACTATTTGTACATCTTTCATGAGCAGTTTCGAGGAATATCAAACCATGATTCAGAGGTTTTACAAGAATTGCTGGCGAATGCATTACATACAATCTAGTCAATTAGGTTTGTTGAAAGCCATAGACGAAAGGCAAATTGAGAAGGTTTCTCTTGACAGTTATTACTTTTGGACGTTTGTCAGTTATTCGCAAGACGTGGGACTGTGAAAAACTTGTTGGTGTTTTCTAGGACTCGAGCATCGAACTTCCCGCTCAGAGATCTAACGCACTAACCACTTGAGCCACGCGGCCCACATCTGCAGCCACAGCAGCGTTATTCTCGAGCGAAAGGCTTTTCCGCGACCGGCCGCATCTGCTATTGTGCGTGTTGAGCTATTTGCATGAGAAGATCTAAGAGAGAATTGTCAATTCATAAAATTTGTAAGTTCAAAATGTAAAAAAAATCTCTCAAGACCATTCGTCATTTACCACTTCGCCTCTATCATTTTGGAGGGCGTATGGCTTGATAAAGTCCCCTAACCAAAGTCCACACCAACAGTGAATGTTGGTAGATACAAGAAAGCTCTTGGAACTGTTGTGGATTGGCATCATCCTAGATTTGAAATTTTGGAGAAATCGTTTTATTCCTGAAAATTGGTTTGTTTTTTTTTTACCACTATTGGGATCTATTTTCGATCAGAAAACGTTCGAGCAATGCTGTGGTCTTGGGATTGTCTTTCTTGCTTCACTTAAATCCTGAATCAGGAAAGACTAGGTTGAAAAGCACACGTTTTGTTAATGAAGACAGACTGAAAGCATTCGGTTCTCACGGACACCTTAACTGCAGAAGCAATGTTGGCATTCAACTGAGCGTTACCTCGATTGACAGGCACTGTCCGAGCGGCATATACAAATTAAAATTGCAACTGAACCTTTGGCACGACGACCATAAATTCCATGTACATAATGTTGCTCGCACATCCTTTGACGGATAAGGGGCCAGTTTTTCTAATAAACTAACGGACCCGGCGAACTTCGTCCCGCCCAAAATTAATTTTTTTGATAGAAATTATTTCGAGCATTCCGGATTTCACAGGAAATTAATATTTGATCGAACATTTGCGATCGATAACACATGATGCCACTCGAATTTCAAGCATTGATTGCATGAAACACTTCGAATTCAATTATCCTTTATTTACACGGAATGTATAGAAGTTCAGGGAATCACATGTCAGGTCAATTCAATGCTTTGTTGTAGACTACGTTCTTTGTTTTGTTGTCCGGCGCGTAAATAAACAAAGACGAAAAGCTTTATAACACGCGAACATGCCACATATAATTGACCATGCGAGAAGCATGGGAATTCGAGATTAATCCCAAACACTTCAAAAGATTGGCCTTGTGATTTATTGATTGTCATGGCGAGTGCGAGGATTAAGTCCACGATCTTCAACAATATTCGCACCGAATGACGTCATTGGAAAGGAATCGTTGTATTTGTGGGCATTCGTCAAGCAATGTCTTGATTCTGGTAAGTCGCCGTAAAGCAAAGAGTGTCTGGTCGTTGCGTCAACGGTGGTAATTTGACTTTACCACCTGCACAACACAATCCTGGTGTCTACGAATGAAACCTTAGCGCATTGCAATATTGGCAAATCACATTTATGGGCCCAATCGTAACGCATGGCAGTTCGCTGTTGTAAATCGTGCAGTCATATTGGAAATCTACGCGATGTAATTGGACATTCACGGCAACTTTTCTCACCCGACGATTGGCGTTTGATTCAACTTGACGAAGCAGATCGCGAATGCGCAGCTGCGTGTGCTTCTTGTTCCTCCTGAGTTCGTCCTGTACGAATTCGGGACACATGTACTCGAATCAGTTCATTCGCTTCGGCGCGTTGATCAGGCGTTTGATTTGCACGGCAAATCGCCAATCTTTGTGCATTACGACTGCGTGAGCCAATGTTTGATCTTCTGATCGGCGGCATAGTGTCTCCCGAATACTGAAACTACAATGTCGAAGAAGTTGCATTATCATCCTCGAAGCAATATTATCTGATTCGCACTGAAAACATTAGAAACGTTAAATGTTTTGGATAAACTCACCGTAAGAAAATTCCCCATACAAAATGTATGGAAAATCGATTTTTCCGAGTTTTCCAATTTTTCTTCAAAAATTTTAAATTTTTTCGCCGTAAAATGTTCCTTGGGCGGAGACGAAGACATAAAAAAAAAGACAGCTCAAATCGGACCATCCGTTCCCGAGTTATGAGCGGTCTTACGTACGCCAACTCTTTTTTATATATATAGATAATATGAATTTCGACGCTCTGTGTTGACGCGTAATTTTGAAATGACAGCTATGGCAGAACCCAATCGTCACAGAATGTCAGCTCTATCAAACATAATCAGTATTGGTTGTCAAAGTTTAGGAGTGGCTTTACAACGCCCTCTTCAATTCAAACCTGGAAAATTGATTATGACGAATTGACGCATAAGGGAGAGATTATCATGCTGGGGGAGTATTCCAGTCCTACTTTCTCATCACTGCAGTTTTGAATAAGATAATTTTTGTTTAGCTTAGTCCGTTAAATTCTATGGGTAGCGAAGTAATGCTTCCGGCCGTCATAGAGTAACCATAGCTATATCACAAAGTACGCTATCAAAATGCATTCCACGAAGTTGGGTTGCGATACAATCAAAGAACCAAATCCATTAAATAAATTAAAATTAGTTTTATTTCCAAAAATTACAAATTAAAAAAAAAATACAATCAACAATGCGCTACACACATCCTATATCCTTAAAAACAAAAAAATTCCAATCACAGACGATATGTACAGCGACGTTGTAGACTTAAAGTACAGTGACTCTTGTGATGACTTCGAACTCTCTGGGATAATAGCTTCAATGGGATGTTCACTGACAACCAGCGTTGTGTGCAAACGAATCTTTTGTGGCTGAACTTCGCAGAAATATTCACCTTGGCTGGCTTCAGATGCACTTACAACGGTCAATGCGAAGTTTGTACGATTCAGGACATATTCATGATTTAATACTTCCTTTCCAGTGGTCAATAGGCTTGTATTTTTATACCATAGAACGACGTTGTTTTCTGAATTAAAAAACAAAACGAAATTAAGTTCAGTCACGAAATGTATTTGTATTTGTTTAGCCTTATATACCTGTCAAATTTTGGGCATCACACTCCAAAGTGGCATTCTTGCCCACAATCGTTGACACAGTTAAGTCGTTATCCTTAAAGAATGGAACTAATCCGGATGTTGGACTGGCTACTGTGGACCTAGTGTGACTACTGGGTATACTCTCATCATCTGAGTAGTTGTAGTCATCATCGTTTTGAACCTCTTCGTAAGGGTCAAGTGTGTCTGGTACTGGGCTACCAAAAGCTAAAAAATACAACAAAAAAACATATATAGTATACAAAATAAGAAGAAAGGACAATTTGACTGTTTAAGAGATTGTCTAGCCAAGCTAAGAGCTATCATTTAAAGGTTAATCTTGTTTCATACACAAGAAAAAAAAAATTATTCAAAAAAGTGTAGAAAACGTTAAAGTTCAAGGATCCCAAATACAAAAGAAAGATAAAAAGCCACTTCCTTTACAAAACAATTCAATTGCGCAAATCCTCGCATTCTCGCATCCGTTCATCCTTTTGTTTGTTTCTTTTCCCTTTTGCAATTGACAGAGATCGCTGTTGTTGCTCAGAACAGACTTTAAAGCACAAAATTCTAAGGACAAATATTTCCTTTGAAAAAGAATGGGGAAAAATTTTAATTATCCTCTCTGTGCAATTATTTGTTATACAATTGTTGTAGAGTTCAGCAGCAATTGGAGGGAAGAGTCCTTAAATAAAAATAAAGGCATCACATGGAGGACGAGGTTACATTGTTAGCCATTGAAGAAGTGAACTTATACATAGTACATATGTATGTATGTATATCCGATAAACGAGTGAGTGCATATATGAGTGTCGTTGCTCTCTGAATGCATACCGACTTACTTTACCATCTGTCGGATAGGTATTTCCCTTATCCTTAGGGTCCGCACGTGAGTTCATTAGGTCATAGGGTAGCTAAATGCACTTTATCAATAGACCTAAGCGGTCAATGTTGATTATGGTGCGTGGGTCGGCAGTAGGACATCTGCTGGTATTAGATGCAGGGTTGTTGATTGCGATATCAAATCGGATCTAAGGCTTTGTCATGGTCAGTGCAGTTGAGTGGTCGAGGCTGTTTTAGAGGGTGACACCTTGGTGAAAAAGTGTGATCAATTTTAAAAAATGTGGTAATTTATTGCCTTTGAAGAGGCGGAGATGGAGAAACATGATAATCTATTTAAAAGGATTTTCAGTGTGTATGTATAGGGGATTAAAGTAGTTCACTGTGAGCAAACAGAACATTGTTTTCAGATATCGTACACTGGAGTGATAGCTTCATTACTTCTTATATATGTATGTACGTAGGTCTTCGTGTACTTTTGCGACAAAAAGAAACTGAGGGGCACTTTATATGCCATAATAATTTGTGTGTTCCGTGCCTTAATACCTCCAGAGGTAAGGCAAATCATACCAAAAAGAAAAAGCTAGCTTTTTTAAGATCTGGCTACAAAGAAAAGTATAAGTTGCTACTTTTTGGCCTCATCTTTGATTCTTAGAGACTTTTTATGTTGTAACTTTATAGACTTTGTAGATAAAAAAAAATGTATTCAACTCGTAAACATTTTGGAACATGATTTCTTACGATGTTAAAATTAGATTGACTCAATAAAAGTGCTCGGAAAGATTAGATTGATGTTTAATTATCATCGATTGCTATTGTAAAACGGTGGTTCAGTGAGCTTCAACTTCTCTTGAAGATAAGCCACGAAGGGGATGTCCTTTCACTGTCGGTGTCCGAAGTACGTCGTCGTTACATGCTGGTAGAACCTAACAAAAGTCCTGATTCAGAGGTGACTTTCAAAAGCGAGTGCTTCAGGACTGGTTTCAGAACATGCAAAAGTGTGTTAAACATCAAGAAAAATATTTCGAAAAACAATCAAATTAAAAAAAATAAACACTTCTGAAATTTTCTTTATTATCCCAAGAATTTAAGTAGCAACCTACGTACATAGTTTATGTATACATATGTTTGTACGTACATATGTACCACAAATGACTGGATTCCACAGTATTCTTTTTTAAGAGATGTATCCAATGGATACAATTTGATGCGAAACATTTTATTATTATTTTTTCTGCTGAATCGAATTTACTAATTCTGGAGAATTCAATCAATAAGTCCCTAATTTGGTATCCTATTTCATATATGTATGTATGTATGCAGTGATTCATAAACATTATCATTTATTTGAAGCGGAAATAGCAAATAAATGATACGAGCGTGAATCGTTCATAATCCCCAATTAAATAAAAATGCGAACACATGCGTATGTATGTATGTACAAATGTGATCAGTGGTATTCAGCGTTGTCATATTACTTTATAAACAAAATTCATGTGAAAGTAGCTATGATATTCTTCTGCTTCCGTAACATGCGTAACATTTAGTAAAACTAAATCCGAATCATTAACACTAAAAGATAACATCTGTAAAGGGACGATCAGATTTAATTTGTCTAATATTTTTGAAACCAAAAAAGGCCTAGTGACAAGGTGATGGATTAGTACAGAAATTTTCTATTTTTGTTCTTAAATTTGCGGAATATCGTCAAATTTAGCAAATTCAGCTAGATTCTCGCTATTAAGCAATAGCACAGGATCCACGTCAACTAGTAGAAGACAGCTTTAAGGAACCCTATCCACAGCAATTGGAGCGCATAATATAGAACATTTTATTTTGTTTTGTGTGTTTGGAGGCAAGTGCAAATGAAGCGTATGATATCTCATTTGATAAAAAAAACGCAAAACGAACTTTCTTTGGCCTCAGTTAATTTATGAACTCACAAATGCACACTCTTTAAACAGATCTGTGGTCACACCTATGGTTCCGGAAATTATTCAAGACCAAAGAGCAGGAAATAGAGCCGCTAGATTTCGAACGAATTATACTTCGACTTCGACTTCGACGCATACACAAATGTACATACGGTGCTGCGCAAATTAAAGAATCAACTGAGTAATATTAAAAGGTATTACGAAAGTGAGTGCTGTGTTGCAGAAACTGAGCAATTAAAAAAAATTGTTTAGTGGAAATGAAACCCATCATTTGGTGTAAGGAGAAAATTTCATAAAACTTGCTGGTTTTTAGGTAGAAAAAGCTATCCGCGTGTTCATTCTGTTCGCACGCATAATACAAATGCCGTTGTTGCCCAAAGTATGCGTGAAAACCCAAGAACTCCACTTGTCACAGAGCTGAACAAATAAACATCAGTCATACTTCTCATTGCATAAAGCACTCATCTTTTTTGCTTACAATGTCCAACTCAGTCAGGAGTCAGAGTAAAATAGTAAGAGTAAATGGCCACGTGGTTATGTCCATAACAAAACTGCAATTTGAGACTATTGGACTTTTTTATGTGGAAAATGTTACTGTTGGTACTCCAACTATTCACAAACAGTTGATGCATTTAGGGAAAACATTCATCGAGCTATTCGCGAAATAATGGACAATGTACTGACAAGGCAGCCACCTATACCTACTGTGCCTGCTTTAAAACATAGCCTAGAGATGGCAGTCCACAATCTCCGCTCTCTAAAAACTCATCAACTCATTCTTAGTGAAAATCTTTGTGGAAATACATATATATTCAAATCTAAGGAACTACCTTATACCATCATCACATTAACAGTTTATCGGTCTACTATACAATGCTCGTCACATCATGAAGTCCAAAAACAAGACTGAAGCACGTGTCAAGCCTAAAAGCTTTCAGAAGATCCCTTTGATACGAATTTCAGTTTCAATTATGTAAGTGCATTACTAAGCTGTTGTAAACGCGGTATGTGGAGTTAATTAAATTGTTGGGCTGCTTGAAATCTAAAATATGTTGGCAATTGTGTGCATGTGTTGACTGGATAATACAATTCGATTAAATGAACGATATTCGAAATTGATTTCCCATAGAGGAGAGCAACGAAATTAATGTCTGCCCGCTGTCGGCGTCGTGGTCTCCTATGAAATTAATTTCAATTCGGTTCTCAATTTAAAATCGTACTGAATTGCTCCAAACGTCCATTACATTTGCAGATTTCATTGAATTTGTTGCAAAAGACCAACATCACTTCGTTCCTAGGATTTGCAACCATGGGTGTATGTCTAACCCCAGCACTCCTCGGGGCCATGCGATGGAACAATTTCCAATTTGTAATTTATCGGTCAAAGTGCAGAACCGGAAACTGGTATACAGTCAGATACAGATTGTGTTTTAGGGCAATCCGCAGTACAAAATGCAAATATCTACTAACGTGTGAGTATATTGTTGGGTAGTCGGATAAAGAAATAACACAAGTGTACGACTATGTTAGAGGTTTTTGTACAAACGAGGAGCCTGTTATGTTGAGCAGCAATAACATGCAGGATTTTTTTAAAATCTTTTTTGCTATCTGTCGTTCCCAGCAACACGGACATTTTTTAATGACCACAATAGGTCGTTTGTTATATGCATATGTCGGCTTTTTAAGCGCTGTGGCGGCGGCGGTGGCAGTTTTGTTGAACTCGTATGCACTAATGTGGCGGCAAGGTTCGTTGTTCCCGGCAAATGTTGTGCACAAATTCAAAAATGAAAATGGGTCATATTCATTTGCTTCCCTATATAGGGAGGGAAGACTCCTAAACCCCAAGCCGAAGGGTCATTGGAATTGTAATTGCATACATTGGCGGTGCCCAACAGCATGTCTACCATAATAAACTCAAGTACTTTATTGCCACCTCTTAAAATCCACTATACATGCACTGGATTTGCATTTTGCAATGCTGGTTATCATGAAGAGAACGTGCTGTGCAGTATACAATAGCACGTTTGTATTTGCGGCAGAAGCTCATGTTGTTACTTGATGGATAATGGGTTAATGTAGCCGGGCTTTATGACCCAATTTGAGCTTGTATTGATTTTATTTTTTTTTTGTAGGTGAGTTTCCTTTGCGTTACGAAGTGGAGGACCATTTAAGGATGGTAAAGGAATGCAGATGGTTTAAGGTGTATAAATTACATGAACACACAATTTCCATTTGTATACGTCTTGATACGGAGGTAAATTGAAATCGGGTCACTTTTGTACTGACAATTGCATGATGTACTGTTTGCCATCCATAAAACCATTTGGAGAGCCTAGACAATTATAAATAATGGTAAAAAGCTAAATGTGTTGTACGTGTACTGGCTCCTAGCATCCGTCATATACATACATATGTACATATTTGTATGCAATGAGTTGATATTTTGATACTTTTTCAATTAAGGTTTAGTGGCTCCGAGTCCTGTTAACGACTGAAGTGAGGAAATTCATACATAAAACTGGTGGAACTGGCTTTTTTGTAAATATATCTAGGTACTGATCAGAGTTGAACCAGAATAAGAATCCGCTTTGCTGTCGCCTTTCTGTGTGGGATTTAAAAGAGTTGAAAAATGAAGTAGATTTTTGGTCGCAAAGTTTTTTCTTTTTGGAAAAAACTCATTTTCATGTCAGACGCTGTGCCCACAAAAAAAACTGTAGGACTTAGGATTCCGGATTCCGTCCACACGTATTCGAGAAGCCAGTACATTCTCAAAGAGTATGTGTTTTGGAGCCGTGGTATCATTGGTCCCGACTTCTTTAAAAATTGGGAAAATTTGGACTTGGGCGGGCTTGGGTTTCAGCAAAATGACGAAACATGACCTACTAGCCGTAAATATTCGATCTATTTAGAGATGTTAGCTGCACACGGGTTGATGAATGTGATCCAGGACAATACGAGAGTCGATCCGAAAAGAGGAATATCGACATTGATACAACACATTGTGGTAAGCAGAATAGAGAGACCAATTTTTTCCTCAGTAATTGAAAACGACATCTCCGATCACTACGCGGTTTTTTATGGAACTAGGGCTCAGAATGTCTCTAGAATTCAAGAAATATCAGAGTTATATGTCCAAAATAGGATGGTGGATGAACGAATACATTCAACTGACTGGAAAACACTGTTAGCTGAAAATGATGTTGACGATATGTATGGAAAATTTTTAAAACAAATGCAAGATATCTATGCGAACTCAATGGTGACGAAAATATCGCGCAAGAAATGTAGACAAAACTCTTGGATTACCTCCGAAATTCGGGAAAAATGCCAACAAAGGGACCAACTGTATCGAAGATGGAAGAATAATAGGCTGAACATGACTTATGAAGTAGAATATAAACAATTCCGGAACAAAGTTAATAGAGACATCTTTATACAAAAGTCCAACTATTATAAAGGCAAATTTAACAGCCTTAGATCAGATCCCCGTAAAACATGGAACCTGATCAACGAAATAATGGGACGGAAGAAGCAAAATCTCGACGAAGTCATCATCAAGAATGTTCCCCTAGAGAAGTGCCTATTACCAAAGAGATGCGCTGAGAACTTTTCGGGTCAAATCCTACAGATAGTTCACAATTGCTACATAAATACATCCCATCATATCAGTTCAATACTACCCAACTCAATATTCATCCAAGAAACAAACACTGAAGAAGTACACGATATAATAAAACTAATGGGAGAAAATAAATCAGCGGGAATCGATGGCATTAGAGTGCGTGACATTAAAAGCAATGCAGTTATTTTTGCTCCCGTAATTTCGAGGCTCATAAACCTAAGCTTAAGTCAAGCTAAAGTTCCTCAAATACTTAAGACCGCTGTTGTACGCCCTATCTATAAAGGAGGAACAAAAAGTTTGCTAAGTAATTACAGACCAATATCAATTTTGCCGGCTATTGAGAAGTGTTTGGAAGAAGTAGTTACAAGGCGACTCCAAAACTTTGTGGAAAAACATTCCCTTATCCACGAAAAACAGTTTGGTTTTCAAAAAAACAAAAGCACGGGAAAGCTTATGGGAGAATTTGCAGATACCATCAATGGAAGCTTGAGTAAAAACCACCATGTTATTGTTTTGTTCATGGATTTCAGTAAGGCATTTGATACTCTGAACCATAAAAAGCTAATAACAGCGTTAAATCGATTAGGCGTCCGAGGTATACTGGCTGACTGGTTGCAGAACTATCTAAGTGAAAGATCTTTTCGAGTGAAGGTGGGAGACAGTTTCAGTAATGATACACCGGTTCCTTTCGGAGTACCGCAGGGATCGAAACTGGGACCAATTTTGTTCATCCTTTTTACCAACGAGCTGCTTCGGGTTTTCAAAAATAGTACCCCTTTCGCATTCGCAGATGATACAGTTCTAGTCGTCCAACATAAATGTCTTGATACTGCTACGAGAATAATGCAAGAGGAGTTTGATAAAGCTGTGGAATGGTGCCATGACAATGGACTTATATTGAACCCCTCCAAAACTAAGATGATGCATATTCGCGGGCCACATCATAGATTAACTCAACAGAATATCAGTTTTCGTAGCAGTATCTGCCAAAATACACTGCCGAACCAGACCATCGAAGTTGTCGAAAGTTATAAATACCTAGGAGTCATCATCGACAGCCATTTCATTTGGGACAAGCACATCGACAAACTCCGCTCAGATCTCAAAAAGGCGATGTTCGCTCTGTACCATTTAGGACATTATTCGACGCTTCAGGTCCAGAAGCAAGTTTACTATGCACTAGTGGAATCAAAATTGCGGTACGGGATACTTGCTTGGGGCAACGCATCAAATACACATATAAACAAGCTACAAAAACTTCAAAACACCATTCTAAAGAAGATCAACAGAAGACATCCATCAAGCACATCCGGTGAAAATTCTTTTAAGGTACTGACGGTCAAACAAATTTTCAAGCTAACGCTATGTTTAGAACATTATGATGACATCCGATTTAAAAGACCCATTGACCATCAACACAGCACGAGAAGGCGAGTTCGAGGTATGCTACAAACACCATTATGCAGCAACAACTACGGCAGAAGACAACTGAACCATAGCGTTCCAACTGTGTTCAATGAGCTTCCCTCAAACTTGAAAAATATTATAAATTTTAAGACCCGCAAAAAGCATTTAAAAAATTTTTTTCTTGCTAATACGAACTCTTAATATCTTTGCCTTTTTAATCACTTAATTATTTAAATTATGAAATATTTTTTCCTTAAATATGTGAAGATAATTTAAAGCTCACAAACTTTTGAAATGCAATCTTCTGCAGATAAGCCCCTCAGGCTTCGCAGATAAATGAATAACGATGTAAATAAATAAATAAATAAATAAAGGTAAAATAAATAAAAAAAAAATCTTTTACGCTCCATAAGTTCGTTCTCCATATTATCAGTCGTTTTGAAGTGATAGCCACTTGGGCTTGCCCACTTCACAGCTGCAATTTGACGCTTTTGGACTTATTTTTATTAAAGAAGTTCTTTAATAAGGCAGCAATCATTTAAAAATACTGATCGGTATAGTTTTAGTGTTTTCAAAAATACACAATGCAAGCCATAAATCTTCTCCACCTGAGGCTGTGCATCGATGGAAAATATATCTCAGCAAAGTTTTGTTTTTATTGTACCGCCATAATTCAATAGCTATAGTAGCAATATCCGCCACGATTTTTATAACGTGAACTGTAGACTGGGCTTTTGTGAACCAAATTTGGTATTCTGAGAGAGTGCCTTTTTTCTCCGCTATTGGTAGCAGCCTACTACACATAATTTTCTCCAGTATTTTCCACATCGTATTCAAGAAATTGGAACTACTTCCGCATCAATGAAAAAGCCTTTAACACAGTGCTTCAAAAGATCGAACCATTGTTTTAAATACTTGTTACTGCACTAGCTGCACAAATTCAAATGAGTAATGATGAAGTAATGGCGTAAATACCTTACACGATCATTAATGACAATCTTGTCAGTATACGCTGAAATCAGAAAATCCAGATTTTCGTCATTACCACCTAACATTTTGTCATTATTTTGATGTAATAACATCATAACTGGCCATGTAAGGGCTGAATTTATCACATGTTTGCCACTTAGGAGAGTAAATTAAAAAAAACGCCAATACTATAAGGTTTAGCTCAATAATTCACAGATCGTCTTATGGGTAAGGTACGAAATATGTAGACTTCCGCACTGAAAAATGTTGTACAAATGTACACACTTCTTCGCAATTCGAGAAGACAATTAATTTAACAAATGCACAGAACAATTTAATGCATCGATTGCATGTTTTATTATGTAGCAAATAACAATATGCCCCATCTTTAATTTTCTACATGCAAATTGTTTATAATGAATTATTGATTATAATTAAAATATAAGGCGCACTATTATGCAAACATTTATTACACTTGAATACATATATGCAGTGTAATGCAGATTAATAATTTTTATTGCATTGTAAATGAGACGCCAATCATTCTAGCATCTAATCAGTTTTTATGTGTATGACTTAATATTTACTTGGATTGAATTTTTTCAGATAAAAAAAAATTTAAATGTCGTTATTTATTCCTCTGTAATTCAGATATTTATATACATATGTATTTCTAAGATAGTGTTAAATATTGAAGTTGCAAAGCTCTAAATTTGCATGACACTTTCAACATTACAGCATTTTTATATGTTTTCCTTCGGATGAATAACTAAAAAAAAATATTAATATTCTCCCGAAATAAACTCGTACTTCGCTTCGCTTCCTTTTATTGTCGTATTTCCGGCAATCGAGTGTATTTCTCTTCGCAATAGTAAAATATTTCAATTTAACGACAAAAATGTTTAGAAACAGACTACACGTTAAATCGTAACGCAGTTTCGCTTCGCGAATTTTTATTATCGAGCGACTAAATTAGAATTTCGTAATAGTAGAAACTTTAGTGCAACCAGAGACAAATTCGTGAGAGAGTTTTCATGAATTCATGATTTCCATTAAAGCTCCGATCTAATTCCGATTTTTTATTGCTGGACGCAGAGCAACCACCATATCCACCTGGCTTGTAGTGCACAAGTCAATCAATGTTAATTTTATGCATTTCAATCGAGTATCGATTTTTAGCACTCACAACGAATAGGTGGGGATACGTATTCGAATGTAATTAACATAAACAGTTTCGGGTGTTGCTCAAGGATCACATCCTCTCTAGCTGTTCACGATTGCGCCCATACATATATGTTAAATCAGATTCATCTGACCAACTTGAATAGAGACCAAATCTAGGATGACTTTAAAGCTCAAAGCGATGAACAATAACTTTGCATTTTATAGCCAGTATTCTTCGTGGCTTGTTCGTGGAGTACCAGACAACGGTTGTCACGTTGTCTCGTGATTGGATCGGGAAGTTCGAATCACAGAAAAGACAAAACGACATATATGTATGTCAATGGATTTTCCAGACGACAGAGTAACAAGTAGGCGACCTCAGCTAAGAGGTGGTCCTTTATGCTGTTTCGAACTGGAATGTTAGAAATGGACTTTCGATTAAGTCCAAGACCTAGCAGAGGACTAAAATTATTAATCTTACATGGCTGGAGATGTTATCAAAAAGCCCCATGTTAAGATATGGTATGGCTCACTGAACAGTAGATCCCATCAATGCCATTACAACTATAGCTCTATGAAAAAAGTTATAATGGAGGCACGAAAAAAGTGGTATTATATGTGTAACCAAATGTCTTTCACATTGCAATTCGGAATAACTTTTTAGAGTAGGTTTAGAAAATGACGAAGTACGGGAATACCTTTTACAAGGAGGCATTCCAAAGCTTACAGGGCTAGGTTGTCTCTTGAGAAATATAATGCACGATGATATTCTGAGGCAGCCAATTCTAAACAGAGTCAGAATCAAAAGCTAAGCATACATTATAGCAATTGGAGCAGTGGCAAGGCGAAGTCCTTAGATGAAGTAGTGTAAGTCCGCAAAAAAAATTGTTTACAGGGACAAAAACGGTCTATAACCTGCTGACTGAGGTCTTAGTCGTTCAAAAAATTAAAGCACCCCCTCCAAGAGTGGAGAGTCATACTAGTACCTTATGGCTATTTAATTCTAGGGAATATTGATACATAGATACAAGGTTCTCATAAAAGAAATACGTACAAAATAGAAACAAAAAATGAGCACGAGCCATCATGTCAAAAATAATGTCAAACATGAGAGGTCTGAGAACGAGTAGAAGACTGTTGCTGCTAAGAGTCACTCCACACCCATCTAGGTCAATGCTACTTTGGTGAACTAAGGTCGTGTAGCGTAAATATTGAACTTGCCAGTTCACTTCGACTATCACATCTTGAAGAAAATATGGCCAAAGTTTATATATGTACATTGTCTCCGCGATTCGAAATGATTCGTTTTACGCTTTAACAACGCTTCAGCAGCTGGTCTAATTTTCAAAACTGTGGAATTTTGGGTAGTCGAAGTAGTCGTAGAGAAGCCAATACATCATCCTCAAAGATTAACCGTATTATGTGGATTTTGGAGTGGTGGCATCACTGGTCCTTCTTTGAAAATGAAAACAGTGTAACGATAAACAGAGGCTTTGACGCCGTCAGACTTTCTTAGGGAAAACTGTACGGTGCAGTTTAAATAACTTAAAAAAGAAACCATCATAGCCCTTTATATTGTGAGTGCGCTTAAAATATCTCCTGTATCGTTAAATAGTCGAAGTTGAAATAAAAATCAGGCGGAATGAATTAGAGAAATTTCATGGAATTTGATTGTAGTTTATCTACTGCAGTTACCAGGAAGCAAAAATATCAAAATATAGAGATCTTTTATTAAATTTATGAATCCTTAACCAATTTATGATGCACATATAATCAATGCTAACAAAAAGACTTTCAATTATTTTTTAAACGAAATATCCGTAAAACCACAGCACCTCCTCCTCTTCTGCTTTGACAATGCATAATAATACGAAAAAACTATTTTTAAAAGCCCTGACACCACCACATCCATTCAGCACTTATCCGTTTTCCATCTGACGTATGACATTGATTTGTAAATTGCCCACGATTGTTAAACAATGAATCAGCTAGACTTTAAGAAAAAAAAAACACCCAAACAAACAACATACAAAAAAGTGCATCGCTTAATAAACAACCTCAATGATGCAGCATAAGCTCCATACCCCATAATGGACCGGATTCCAGGCACACAAAGTATGTAGTCCCGCGTATTTTGCTGCCACAATAACGCAGAAGTATTGGTTATGCATGGAACCAAAGCATGGTAACGCATGGATCGTGATTTTTTCTGAATCCGAACGTCCTATTTGTTTATTTTAGGCGATACTTGTGATGGTTTTGTTGTTGCGGAGCGTTAAGATTTTGTGACTGAAAGCATTCGATATTCTGAAGCACTCTGTGGGAACATGGAAAACAGTAACGGTCAGACATAGTTTAAGAACACTCTTAAAAAAAGTGTGTTTATTAATTAATGTGACGGAAAATGTTCATGGCAACTCTTTTGAATAAATCGATTCATACATACATATATTGAATGCCACCGCGCCGGATCAGCAGATGCAGGAGGTAGCCACATATAAGAACTGACGTATCCACTAGAAACACACCGCATCCGACTGCACTGTATCTGTTTTTGCTTCGGAAGTTTTAAAACCAAATAAACAATGTCGGCGGCATGGTAATAAACACAAATGTGGCGAAAGATAAAAGAAACTCCGGAAATCCTCTACCATGCGGGGGCATTTTGTTTTCGTTAATAACAATTCATTCAGTAATACGCACACTGACCAAGAGCAGTCAAGCGCAAAACGCAGCACATGTAGTTTTCTGGTCTAGCGTTAAAAAGGGGGCGAACAGTTGGAAATGCTTTCGCACATTTTTATAAAGTCTACATAGAGAAAACACAAAAGAGAGAACGGTTTTACGCAAAGGAAAGATTATGCTAGGGTAACTGCCTAAGCCAGGGAAATTATACCCTTCAACTCCTTAAATAGATATTCTGACCCGGTGCTTTAAATAATGCCTACTGCGCGGCAGTAAATTCGGGCCTGAATACCATTGCGTATATGAATACCATCGACAAAAAGGCCGCAGTTGGATTGAAACGCTCTACATATATGGCCTTTTCTAATAGCTTGCCATAAAAAAAAAGCATGGCAATGTTCAATATTATATTGTGGGTTCCGTAGTTCAGTCTTTAGTGCATTGAATTACATAGTGGTTGGTTTGACAACCGAATCCCGGAAAAGTTTTTCACAACGTCAAGCTAGGACCTGGGCTAAATCAGTTATCGCAGTAAATAACGTCTTGAAAGCTAAATTTAATTTTGTTAAGAATACGCCTCCAAAAAGTGAGGGTTGCTTAGGTCAATTTAAGCCCCTCTTTTTCAGTTCTTATAAAATTTCCAAAATATTCTTTAATGGTCACCGCAAATGGCTATGAAAGAGGAAAAAAAAGTGAAAATGCTCTTAAAAGTGCCCGAGGCACTTTCATAAAGACAATTTATAGCCAAAAATTTTAAAAACTATGCCTTTGGATTCTCTTTTAAGAATCATATTCGAATTCTCATTTTCTACCTTCATGGTAAAATTTAAGGTCCAAAAAACTTAATAATTTTATGGATGAACTTATGGCTGTTGGAATTGGCTCACTAACCTCACGTAGTTTCGCCCTATTGTATAATTTTTCAACTTTTTTTCTATTGTTTCTTTACTAAAAAACTGAGGACGACATCTTTTAAGGATACTACTGATACTACTACTGATCGTCATCTTGAGTCGGTAGCCTTATGTATGTATTTGTCTTTTTTTTTATCATAGGGCACATTTTGTTCGAAATTCTTTATTTTTTTCTAATTTTATTGAACTACAGCGATCAAGACTTAAAAGTACTTTTTGCTGTCGAACTCAAGGGAAAGAAATTTACCCTATGATTAAAACATACCACAAATGAAGGTGAAACTTAGTGGTTAATTTTACGTGGTACCTAGTAGTAGTGCTAAATTATTAACACCGTAAGTGGTTTGTATCTCTAAGTAAGCGTAAACAAATTTGTGGTTACAAATGTGTGCAGTTGTGTTACGTTCCATGAAACAATTTTAATTCAAAACGTTTTAGAGGTGTAACAATTCATAGAAGCGTGAAAGTATTATGGATGAAAAAGAGGAGGAAACTACTCCTCACCTTCTATGTTTCTACCCAGCTCTTTCCCGTAGAAGGAAGCTTCACTTAGAAGCTTTCCGTTACAATGATATAGGCGATCAGAAAAATATAGATAGCAAAAGCCTCTTACGCTTCATAAGAAGCTCAAAATGGTTCAACGAGTAGGGAAGATAAACTTTTTCCGATCCGATCTAAGTGGTATTACAATGGACCTACATATGTATGGTCTAAGTGTGTTGGCTCCTAGCTGACGGCAACTTTCAACCAACCATCCTGATCTTCGCATTGACCGAAAAGTAAACTTCACATTATTTAAGAAAGGGCTATGAATTTCAGAGTAATAGAAATATCTAGTGTACAAGTGTAAGCATGACCGACTCCTGCGAGGAGATTCTGATATTTACTAAGAGTACCTATAGCAGATAGAGATATACATAGATTATCTGTTCTTGGGAAGCTCGTCGTCCAATGTGACGGAATTCATTCATCTACATATTTGTCAAAATTAGCTCGACGTTAAATGCGTTCAGCGCATGTCTTATTTTCATAATATACATACATATTGGTGGACTTTTCTCTTTCAAGAAATTTTTGTTTTAGATTGGAACATATGTAGGTCTATCTACATATAAATTATTAGTGTCTTAAGCCTTCAACTGTCATGAGTTTTGATAAAGGAATAAGAATGGTTTTAAATACTTCTCAAGTTGATAATTCGAAATCAGTATTGAGGCAGCGAAAAGATACTTGCAAGTTGTAATGCACAAAAATGTTGCATTCTGCTTCTCTGTCATAAACACTAATGGCCATGACATTCCATACAAATAAAATTTTATCCATTAAGGAGTAAAAAATTTGACATTGAAAATTTATCGTCCACAAGTGCATATTCCTGCTTAACTATAAACTTAAATGTCTGGGGAGGATTTTTTATGCTCCCTTGTTCTTCGCGATGTTACGACTTTCACAGTTCAATAAGAGCTCTGCCACCAAGACGGTCTAATGGTAGGCAGTTCAAAATTTAGATAAAACTATCGAAATTGTTTTTATTTTAAAACATTTGTAATAAAAACCCGCAATAAAACCGTGCCACGCATTTCACTAATTAAACTGTTTTGATTTTTAATCGATTGTAATTGCTTCTTTCATCAGACAACTAAAATGGCTCACAAAAAAATGCTTCTGAAAGTAATTTCCCTCCAACCCTGACCGTCATATCCAATTGATCAATTGATAAATTTATTTCCATTTCCTTTATGGATACTACATTAAACTTTGACTGGAAAATGTTTTATGTATGTTCAGGGGGTTGCTTTCGAAAGTATTTTTTTTTCCTCAAAAATATGACTACATGTGGCGTTCTTTATCTAATACTTGTGTTTCAAATGCGTACATCCGATAGATACGAGTACTTTCATATTTCCCGGTGTGGTGTGTGGTTTTGATCTCGATGAAAGCCTCCTCCTTGACATTGAACTCCTGGCTATCGATAGATATTTTCTCCTCGACTACTGACGGTTTGTTTATTCAATTTCCTTTGCATCTTCAATCAAATCAAATGCATAGCGCCCATCTTTCCCTCCGGTATACCACACATTGCATATTCGATATCCCCCATTACTCGGCACCCGGCTTGTGTTCGTTACGGAAAATGATAAATTAATATCGAAAACATCTCGCAGATTGATATATGTATGGCTACGATGAGTACAAGACATTCCATAAGTAGAAACGCGACTAGAAGGGAAAAGAAAGAAAAAGTGTATCTCTTGGATGTGTGCTTAGAGTGGGGGAAAAAGTGGCAGATACAATTGAAATATTGTGCACACCCAATTTTTGTCTAACCCCAACTGAGAATATATGAGCTTCGGAGAGTTGCAAGTCCCTTCAAATAGCTGGTACGCTGCGCTGTCTGCCTGTGTGCGTGTAATTTAATGATGCAATTAAGGGCCACTCCTTTTTCTCATTAAATTATGGACGACGACGGCTTAGGAAGTCGAACTTATGAGTAACGAATCTGTAAAAAGAAAAACTATTTTTGACAAGAATCAAAGTGTTAAAATCGCCGCCCCCTGTTATATAAGTTACGAATAAGTACGACTGTGGATGACTAACTCGAATTGACATTCGCGAAATATTTATAAATTTGATAAGACGAGAAATTATGTGATTTTTATGTAAATTAAATGTTCGACAAGGGGATTGGATGACAGTGTCATTTGTCGAATACCAGAATTTCATCGTGTACCTTGGGGACTAAAGTTTGCGAACTCATTGTCCCAATTATAAACATCGCGCCAGATGACTCATATATATTTTGAAATGGGTCGTTTTAAGAGAGTGCAGAGGGCTGCTATTTTTGGGTATGAAAGACCAAACGGTGCGGGTGACTTTTATATTATAAATGAGACACATAATTTATTTGGAGGAGTCTCACATATTTTTTGTGATGATAATTAAAGCCACTTTAGCATATCAGTGTCGAATTATGTATGTTTTTCAAGAAAATGGAAAAAAAGGGGGAGAACCCAGACATTTCAGGCCATTTGGTATGGTGTCAGTTTTGGAAGAGGTGAATTTTGTAGAAATTTATGGAAAGAGGAAAGAGCTGTAAGAGTGGGTGATTTACGAAAGAAGCTTTGACTGATTGTCTGTTGGCTGGAAACCGAATGATATGATGTCTTAGAAAACAGAGATATATTTTCTTCACAAGATATATGGGTAATGAAGTTTTAATAATTTTGAGCGGCACTTATCTAATGACCCTTGCTTTCAGGGCTGGCTTTGGTCAAAGCCCGGATTGAGCTGTAATTGATTTTTTAAGGATAAATTGAAAAAAAAAGAGTAAAGGATCCAGTTTGGGTTTCCCTTTGGGACAGACAAGGGGAGACCCACAATGTCCTAATACCCATTGACCATATTTTAAGGAATATGTGGAGTGGTAAGAATATCTCCGTCTGCAGCAATAGCTAGGCTGCGCTTAAGTCCTGGCTCAACACTTTAACCAGTTCAAAAATAGTACAAGAATGCAAGAGCTCCTTGAATTTGGGTGAGTAGTTGTCTGGATGTTCCGTCACAATGGGATGTTTGAAACGAAATTTCTGATAAGATTGCTAGACAATGGACAGCAAAAGATCAGAAAATCACTTGTCTCTGCAATTTAAACCTACGATTTGTAGTTCTGTATAGTTTATGCATGCGGTAGCAAACTCGATGATTTTAGTGTTACTTATGAATGACAAAATCTCTAAATGCTAGTACTGACAATCCACCCATCTTAGAATCCGGCTTCGAAGACTGGTATCAGCACTGTGTTTCTGTTTTTTGATAGCTGTATCAATATTGTTATGAGCAAGGGCAAGACTATGGAGGCAGCTGCGTAAGGTAAGGTAATGTCAGCCTAATACCGCTCATACTTCTCAATGGCTCACTGCTTCAAAGATTCGTCAAGATCTCTAGGTATGCCGGATTTTATTGGCAAAGGTTGACCAGCCTACATTTAATGTTTTACAACAAAAACAAAATGCTATTTTCCTGGAGGGAATCCTGACAGATAGCCGATATATAAAAATATGTGTCACACCCAAAAGTCTTTGAAAGACAAACGCAAGTTGGTCTTTGTATCAAGTTTTTATCGTTCGTGCTCGTTTTGTTTTCCCCTAGTTCATCTAGCTCGTCTATTCACCCAGCTATCAATTGAGAACACCGCACATACTTAACTATTATTTTCTGTTAAGTTAAGCTCCGTTGACATTCTATGTCGCACGGTCTTGACAAATTGGGTCCTTAACAAAATACAATAACAAGTCAAAATTAATGTCATTCCACAAGGATTGAATGGGATTGCGAGTAATAAAAAGCAGGTTTTTGATAAAAATTAGAAAAGGATCGATGGGAGAACGAAACCCTGGGGCGTACCAGTATTTATTCAGAAGAAAACAGTTCATAAATGCAATCCAGCTTGAAATTTTAGTTTTTTTTTTTTTTTTTTAACATTTTGCAAATTATTTTATGAATTAACAGCTTCATAGCTTTTAAGCTTAGCCAGGTGCTACGCCACACACTACCGAGGTTTTCAAGATGAAGTCATGCATACAAACTGTAGAAGAGATTGTAAGTGCTATCTACTATTTAATGTGGACTAGGACTAGTACTTAAGAAAAAAAGAGTGTTTACGAACCAGATATCGACTTTTTGAGAGTTCACAGTGATCAGGATTGCACTTAGCGATAGTGTTTGGAGCTCATTTTGAAAAACGAGTAAATGCTCGCACTAAACAATTTTGCCTTTTAACTGGTTCAATTTTTTCAACTTTAAAAGTTAAATGCTAGCAAGCAGACATGAAAAGAGTCAGACACCGTGTTGAATTTGACAGTTTTTTTGGCACAACACTAAAAATCAAATCGATTAGGGTTCTAATCAGCTTAGATCTGTCTTCACTGTTATTCGTTATCGTATGCATTTCATTTACATGTGATCAGATATGCATGTACATACATATGTATATTTCGATTTTTAATTCGCTTTAAAAACAAACCTTATTCAGGAATTTCTCTATGTAAAATATTCGCGTTAAATTATCGGTACGTGTGATATGAGTGAGACATGCCGCGCATTTCGATATGAACCCTCATCATCCCCACGCTGACAGAGGCGACGACAACTGTGGATTCCACGTACTGAAATCCAATACCGTTCTCATGGTTCACTTTTCATATCTTTTCTTTATTCTTTCTCCTTCTACCCATCGATTTTGAATTTGTTTGTGAGTGCCACGACGGTTCACCTTAAAAGATGATAGAGACTGATGAACGGATACCTCTACCACAGATGCATACTTTAACCTTGAACTTGGTGTCTTCTATTCTAGAGCAAACACCTTTTGTTATGAGACGAAAAAAACCAAAAAGAATCCGGAATCCATTTAGAAACGGGTAGTCTTTCTTTGTTGTGAATCTGCGATTGAAACCAGAAGATATACACGTACGTACGAGTATATGAGTATCTGTTTATCCCGTGAGTACTGAATGGGGACACGCATAATCAGAGAAAAGAGCAAAACCAATTACATAGAGGTGAGAACAATGGGAGATTCATATAAATAGGTGATGGTTAGGTGCTTAAAAGGGGTATAAGACCGAAACGAAATAATAAGAGGGTTCATCTTTCAAATTTTAAGTGTAAATATCAGATCAGCTGCTTTGTCTGGAGACACATTATGAAATTCTTTAGAGGCGATCATCTAAAAAGGGTTGATGTAGGTTTTGTGTCTGAGGAAAAGTGTCAAATACATACTTAGACTCCCTAAGTATGTTTTATTGCATTGGTATTTGAATTTTTTACTAATAGACTTGGGAAAAATGCAACAGAGTGTAGCAGAATGGAAAGATATGTATGTGTCTAATGCTTTGGGAAGACATTGAAAATCTATTATTTTCCTAACAAATTCAGTGCGAAAATTAGGTCGGCATAATAATTATGTACGTACCTAAAGATGAGCAAAACTTTGAGAAGAACTTCCTTTACACAAATACCTACTCTCGAAAAACGACTTAGCGATTCAGAATGACTCGTAGTATTATTGTGTGATTTTATTTGCTTACATTTAAATGAAGTACTTCATTGTATCCAAACAAAAATTTTACTTAACAAACGTACGATTACTAATTATTTGTTTGCGATAAAACTCTTCATTTAAAACCTGGGCACGATATTTGAAAGGATATTTTACATAGCAATGCAAGTCATTTGAATGTTCTCCATTTAATGAGACTACGATAGTATTATCTTTTAGTGTTTACTGGTGAGCAGAATGGATTTGTCGAATCTCATATAAAGGTGGTTGCACAGAGTATACTCTTTATGGTACACTCATCAACGTTACCAAATTATTCAAATTTACTTTGGAAATTGGTCGTCTAAAAGGACTTCATTATTTTTTAGCGCACATAATTGGCCATCTGAGCTATTCGCTGATCGGGGGATAATTTTCGTACCACATACTTTCTAAATGATGCAACAATACCAGCACATGAAATAAATTTGCGTATTGAAAGCAAAAATTTACAAGAAGATCCAAATTTATCGATTGGTGGTTGAATGGCAACAAAACAAAATTTCTTTAAATTTCCATGAAAAGTTGGAAATTTGCCAAATTTTTTGAACTTGAATTGCTTTATAGTCTGGCCTCTGGGCAAAAACCAGATGCAAACGATATTCCATTGAGTTGCATTTGTATTAAAAACAAAGCTCGATAAGTGGAAAAAAAACTACAAGCTCAAGTCTGTAGATTAAAAAACAAAGTTTATGATTTATTGCACAGTTATATGTATCTTAAAGTGCATTTCTTGCGTAAGACTGCATTCATTGGGTAAAGAGGAGTATACAGGATTTTTCTTTTCGCATCCAAGTGACAAGCCAGACCTCTCAAAAATCAGCAAAAAAGAAGTCATAACTCATAGTCAAGGTCAGATATGTATGTGGAAAAAACACCATTCATTATTGATGCAGTGATCTCTTTAAAGAGTCTATGATGATTTTGTTCTCAAAAACAACTACATATTCTCTCCTAAGGTTATTCAGCTCGGTGTAGACATTTTCAAGAACATGGTGCTGAGAAGTCTTCAGAATTTCATATATTAATTTCGATTGATTTTTTGTTGTTCATCAAAACTATGTACCTACCAACTGAGTACATGGGACAGAACAGAATTTTAATTTTTTTTTACAACTTTTCTATATTTTTAAGCCTTTAAGAAACACCCTGTATAAATCAATTCTAAAAACAATTTTTTTCTCTAGACACTGCATTTCACATCATTTTACACATACATATTCCACAATTGAAAAACTATTTAACATCCCTGGTTCAAATTGGCAAGAGAACGGTTTCTTAACAATTCCAAAAATAAAAATTTAATTGAAAAAGATAAATAAAATATTTACCTAAGCTGCAAGCACCAAAAAAGATTAATCCAGCTAAGACATGGTAAAATATTTGCAACTCCATTTTATTTTATATTTTTTAAATTTATTTTAATTTAACTTTTGTTTTGATTAATTTTTTTATTAGCTGAACTGATTAATTAATTAATGAAACTCGTTTAAATTATTTCACTGAATATAATTAATTATATCTTTTGCACAAGACTCACTGCTACACTGCACTTGCTTAACGTATCGCGGATCGCTTGACAATTGACTTGATCAGCAGTTCGCAACACAAATTTATTTAAATTTTTTAAACGAAGTTTGCGATTTTATCAGTTATCTGTGACGCAATACCGTGAATTTTTCAACCGTTGGTTTGAATATTTTCTAAGCTTAAAATGCGATTAAAAAAGAACAGGGAAAAAATGCTTAACTTCAAAACTCATGCGCTGTTCTCGATCGATGCAACCAGTCGCCGCAAGGGAATATTTTTGAATGAATTTGGAAGCGAACCCAATTCTCGAAGAGTATGAGAGTAAATGGAAAGTTGATGGGCAAACGCGCGCAAGTGAGTCTTCCAGTGAGTGACAAATGAATTTTTAAATGGAAGCCGATGAGGGGCTGCGCGAATTCCCCTTGTCGTTAAGAATTCGTTGGTAATTTGAACTTCGGGATGTGGTTTGACATATTTTTGAATTACTTTGTGAATCATCTGCTTAAGAACTCATCAAAATTATTGAATGTGTTTTGCTGAAAAGGGATTAGTAATCGGTAGAAGTATGTTCTTAAAGAATGGTATTTATAAACATAAGGAAATTATTTTTAAGAGAACAGAAGCTATAGGGAGAAGTTAAAAAAACTGAAGCGTACTATTTAAGGGAAATTTCTTAAATTAGTGTTGCTGTTGATTATGAAAGTGTACTATTGTGATAGAATTCATTATTTTCGAAAAATTGAAATTAAAAATTGAAAACCTTGATATATGTGTGTGGGATATACCAAAAGCAATTGCATTGACGACATCGCTGCACAAGCTAGAAAAGCAGTAAATAAAGACTAGACAACTGTTATTGTCTTTTTAAAATAACTATTACACCTACACCGAACAATATTGTTCATGAACCTTTATTGAAGTTATTTCACTGCTCGATTATATTTAGAAAATAAACTTATCCAAAAGGCGGATTGGAAGTGCCCTAACTTGTTTTGCAACTTAGCAGTTTGTTCTTCGATTAAGGGTTGTGCGTCGGGACACCTCCTACCATATAAGAAAGCTTAAATTACACTACTTTTGTCCAACCTGGCAAACGAAGTAATAACACCGATTTTCGGACCATCAACAGACTGCGAGCAGCCGACCAATGAGCAGAGAACTAGACTGCTATAAAGCAAATTCAGGATGGGCCGGGCAAAAGTAGGATTAAAACTATGACATCTACTGCGGTGATTGTTACCTCGGATGATCATTTTGCTCGAACTTTTAAGTAAGTTGGACCTTGTAAACAAATAGTCCGAGGTCTTTGTCTCTGTGCACCGAACGAGTACGCATATAGCTTTTGTTGTCCATAAGCATGCGAGTGTTAGGCACTTTTTTTATGAATTTCTCTACACCATTTCTTATATTTCCTTACGGCAAAGTTGCTTTATTTCAAACAAATTTTTTCCAATCCTAACGTTTTTGCAACACCGCATTCACAATAACTTTTCAATCTTTTCCAGGATTGCTTGAACCTAATACGATCTATTTTTTATAGCGGAAGCTCCACGCAGTGTTCCCAGATTTTCTAAATGAATTTCCCCTTTTTCTGTCGCATTTTGTCATTTTTTCCCCTTTTCTACAGTCTATTTTCCCCGCAATATTCCCATTTTTTTAACCTTATCGAGATATCCGTTCGGAAAAACTTCCGAAACGTTAAAAAAATCCGATCGGAACGTGTATCATCTTCCTAGTATCCGTCTTCGAACAGAAATTATCAACGTGTGTTAATCCATGGACTTGATTTGATACTTACATCATTTGTTGACAACGAAGATTTATGCATATTGGTGACTTATTAGATATTATAAGATTTTGTGATTTTGAAAATAATATTTCAAATACGTGTTTTCCCTTTTTTCTGAGGCAGTTTCCCCTTTTCTGCTCAAAAAGCGCCAAAAGTGGTGCTCCACGTCACACATCTGTAATTTTTTTGAAGAGCGTTGACCCTCACAACGTCGAAATAATACTTATTTAAAAATGAAACTATTTGACAGCCCACTTTTATAGACTTTTCAATTTACTGGTTAGATATACATACATACGACAGCAAATCAGGCCAAGTGCATAGGGAAGTAGAAAACATTCACGGAGTATCTGTCGTCAGCGTTTTCGGAAATCATAGAGAGTTGTTACTTTTGGAAGTTAGTCAAAACTGTCAACGACATGTCATTTACGAAACTTTAAATCTAGAAGTTAGGGTTAACTAAACATTTCGCTAAATTATTTTTTTTTTTTTTTTTTTTTTTTTTTTATAATTTACCCGCACTCAAGGGGTTATGAATACCCTTTTACATGTATTCACATGGTGCGGGCGTTGAAAGATAGATAGAGAGAGTGAGAAAGAGATTGGTGTAGTGGTTTGAAACTCAGGTGTATTAGGTTTCACATTAGCTCCAGGGGTGGTGTCCAGAATAACTGGGGAGATTTGATGCTGCCATGTATTTTTTGCCTTCGCTTCTGATTCACAGTATTTTTTTCCCGATCTACCTGATGTCCATGAGCATATCAATTATCAACAGAGCTCCCCAAGCAGCTTAATCCAACTGAATGCATTACCATATCATGATTTTCAAGTCGCTCTTAGAAAAGAGTTCTCTATAGTGGGCAACATATATACATATATACGCTAACATCACACGAATTTATTTAGAAAACTCCAGAAAAATTTTTGTATATTTTAGAGCGACGTTGGATGCAATCGACAAAAATACCCTTCTCTAGAGGCTGAGCAAATTAGCCTAAAAATGCTGAAGGTGATACGAAGACTTTACTAGAACAACAACGTGACAGTATGCGTGGTTGGAGTCAAAAGTGGAAGTAAGACAGGGTAGCCTCTTGAGTCCTCTACTTTTACCAGTATTCGTAGATAATCTCACAAACTTTCTGCCAGAAGGGATCGCGTTCGATGGTCTCAATATCGAGCTCATTATGTACGCTGATGACATTGTGAGACTTTCGGCAACACAGACCATGAGGCAAATTATGATTAGCATGTTATTATAGTACTGCAGATTGTGAAATCTGAAAGCAAATATTATTAAATTTAAAATCAATGGTATTTTAAACTGGCTCTGGGTGGGCGGTATGCAGGTACGCGAAATGAAAATGAGAAAATTAAGAGCTTGAAAAGGTACAGGTACTTGGAGTCATCACTACCCCACGACTAACGTTCTTCTGATGAGGAAGAAAAAAGTTTTTGTTTTGAAAGATCCATTATATGTTGCGCTATGCAAATCACGGCAATTTTTAAGTTTGAAAAAGTTGTGAAGCTTCTATGATACATTGTCGTTGTCAAGAATATGTTTCAGCAAACACACTAGCATGTAAGTTGGACAAGCTCGTGGAAGCCATTCAGTGCGCAGCGTGGAAAAATACCCCTTTTCGAAAGACAGCTACACGGGACAGTAAAGTCAAATATCAGTCTGATATTGAAGACCTCATACGAGAAAAGAGGAGAGCGCGCAAGAGATGGCAACAATCCCGCGCGCCCCCGCATAAAACTTATCTTAACCACCTTTGTAACAAGTTAAAAAATGTACTGCAGGACTTACGAAATCGCGAGACTTCTACTTACCTCAAGAGCTTGGCCGCCGATAAGTGTTCAAACTATTCTCTATGGAAAGCCTTGAAGTCCATAAGGAAATGCACTCGCCACCAATAAGGAAAGCTAACGGCGAATGGGCAAAAGGAGACAAAGAGAAAGCGGAATTATTTGCCGAACATTTAGAGGAAACGTTCAGGCCATTCGATGGACAACCATTGATCGAAGATCCGAATGCAAATACGGCACCTGACAACTTTAAATTAAAAATCGTATCCCTGTCCGAACTTCGAATGACAATAAGAAAACTGAAAAATAACAAGGCTCCAGGATATGATTTAATCACTGGCGAAGTTTTGAAGGAGCTACCGAAAAAAGCGTTAGTTAAGTTACTCTACATTATAAATGCTTCTTTGAGGATTCTATATGTTCCAAGGCAATGGAAAGTCGCCGAAGTAATTATGGTTCCGAAACCGGGGAAATGTGCAAACGACAAGAAATTATATAGACCCATTTCGCTTCTGCCGATAATATCTAAGGTCTTTGAGAAAATTCTGCTAAAGAGATTGCACCCAGTAAATGAAGAAAGACGCTTGATCCCGGATCATCAATTCGGCTTTCGAGTTAAACATTCCACAATCGATCAGGTGTATCGGATAACGAATGAAATTGAAAAAGCTCTGGATGGGAAAAAGATATGCTCTACTGTTTTTCTCGACGTATCGCAAGCGTTCGACAAGGTAATCTTACCAGATAAATTGTACAGAATATTGGAATCTTACCTTGATAATAGACTCTTTCGTGTTAAACATGGGGCAGAATACTCGGAATTCAAAGAAATCTATGCCGGTGTTCCGCAAGGAAGCGTTCTCGGCCCAATCCTGTTCCTGCTCTATACAAGAGATATGCCACAAGATGAAGGGACTGTCGTAGCAACGTTCGCAGACGACACGGCTATCCTCGCAACGGATGAGTCAGTCGAATTATCAACGGAAAAACTTCAACGAGCTTTAAACAAAGTATCCGACTGGACAAAGACCTGGAGAATCGTCCTTAACGAGACCAAGTCAACGCATGTCAATTTTACGTACAAAAAGATAAACAACTTACCTATTTCCATTAACTCGGTACAAATACCGTACGCAAATGAGGCAAAATATCTAGGAATGACACTAGATGCAAAACTTAAGTGGAAGTCACATGTTAAAAAGAAGCGCGACGAGCTCGAAATCAGACTTAGAGAAATGTACTGACTGCTCGGAAGATATTCGAAGTTAAGCGTATACAACAAACTGCTTCTGTATAAGCAAGTGCTAAAACCATCTTGGACATACGGTATACAACTTTGGGGTTGTACCAAGCCAAGCAATATGACTATACTGCAAACATTCCAAAACAAAACACTAAGAGCAATCGGGAATGCTCCATGGTATATAAGGAATAGTGATATTCACAGAGATCTAGGTATTGCTACCGTGAGGGATGAAGTAACAAACTTTGCTAACAAACTTCGTACTCGCCTTCATGTTCATTGCAATAATGAAATAATCCGTACTCTGGACGTGACAAACCTCGAGCGCCGACTACAAAGAACAAGACCGTACGATCTGGCGCAGTAAGGGAAAACCGCATGTAATGACGGTATTAGTAGGTGCCTTCGCTGGAAAGCTACCTACCTAACGCGATTAACACTACAGAAGCGTAAACTACTTGTTAAGGTAACTTAGTCGTTGTAATCATATAATGAAACAATGAGAGGAACGTCTTTCCTATTACTATGAGCACGCGCGGCCGGTTCTCATAGTGCCTCTCTGGGGAGGTGAGGTTTAGCCCGTAGGCATATACTGGCCGACACTTATGACATCAGGTCAGATATATGAATCGGGCATAACCAGTGGTACGGGCCATTGGTATCTTTTGAAGATTCCTGCACCTCCAGGCGCAACCGAAAAAAAAAAAAAAAAAAATGTAAGTTGGATCTATGCATCTAGAAAATAGATTACTTTCTTTGCATGTGTTTACGTTAAAGACGTACTTTAGCTACAGTAGTATCATAATCGAATAACCAACCCATTGGCTTTCCAAAATGGTTGTTATGAAAAGTCCTGTCGAAAATTGCAGTTTATCAATGAGTGGATGCGGTTAAGAATTATATCCCACTACTGGTTACAAAAATTTTAAGCCATTTATATAATAAAAGCTAGAGGGGAACTTCTCAGTCCTAACTACTTAGCACAAAGTACAGAGCAGTATGTGAAGTGTACTTTATGCAATCTATGGACAGAGAAGATGCCCTCCATTTCATAGGAATCTGCCAAGTAAAAAGACGATAGGATTTCTTTAAGCATGCACGCCATTAATTTGTTTACTGTGAAACCATGGCATATAAAGTTTTGTTGATCCTTATCTCGATCTTTAACCACCACTCCTTCTTATTTTATGAGTTTCAGTATACTTTAGTTTTTTATATGACAAGTTTCAAAAAATTGAAACAAAATTCACTAGCAATGACAATCAATACCCTTTACAAAAAAAACATGCGCAAATTTACAACCACCATGGGAGGTGTGCCCTATTGCTATTCTATTTGCCTACCCTTGGCTCATCGAAAAGTCTTCATAAATTAATAGCCTCCATCAAAATATCATTATTCAACGCCAAAACTATTTAATTCCACGAATAATGTTCTGAACGTTAGAAATTAAAAATCTTAAATCACCCCGAATCTACATATACATACGTACAAGTATGTGAATTTTAATTCTCTTATCGATCCGAGAAATGATAGTATCCCCCATGTCCCGTCCAATTGCAAATTAACCATATTGTCCCAAATTCAATACACACACACCATGACATCAATCACCCATCGATGCGTTTATGTACCTCGTTGTTATGCTAATTTGTCGGCCTTTCTATAGACCGACATATTATTCCTAAAGAACAATAAAATGAAATTTTCTTCTTGTCTATGTGCCCAAAAAATTAAAGGAACCCCAACCGAAGTGGGTGCGTTTCATTTTACAATCGTTGCACGTAGGGAGTATGACCATAGCTGGACTGAATATGAATTGTTAATGTCATTAACAAGTAATCACAAGTTCACTTTGTAACAAGCGGCGGTCCTGCTGCAAAACGACAATGATGAGATCAGCCATCAGTCACTTTCTAAATAACTGCGGGCGCACCATTTTCTGCAAAAGGACAACACCCATTCGCGAAATGAGTGACTGAATGAAAAGAATGAATGACTGCATTTCGCATTCAAAACACCTAAGTGACCTTTAATTTTTTTTTCTTCATTCTTGTAATTAAAAGAAGAACGGACCCATGCCGTACCCTAAAACTCGTAATTTATGGCAGTAAGAGTTTGTTTTTTTACTTTTCAAGGTGCATTATTAGAGTTTTGCTTTTTGACGTGGTGGCCTGGATAAAATAGAGAATGGTTTATGACTTATGTTTTGTGGGAGTACTGCACAAAAGGGTTAATAAAATGCGTGCTACCTGTGGAATGCACTTTGAAATTCCAATAAAAAATGAAAGTTAGTGAAATTAGTACCGATCAGGTGAATTTACGAATGTTGAAACTAACCTTGATTGGGAGAACCGCTGTAGATATACACTCCACTTAATTAGCCTGATCTTTCGCTAACTGCCTCCAGTTGCGCACACGCAAGTTAGATTAGGATTGGTTTCGAAGACTCTGCACGCTGGAGCCTTGGTGCCCATTCCATCTTCAGTTATCTCAAACTACCAATGTGCAGTTTTTTTATTAAGTCGATATGGTTGTGCAGTTCGTATAGCTCGCCGTTGAGTTATTTTGCATCCTTTATTCTGAAGACTTTTGAAAAACTACTGAATGTATATATTCAGAGCAGACTTGACCCCAATGTCATCTCCACAGCGCAACACGAGTATACGAAGGGCAATCTATGGACGAGAGAAATTTGAAAATATGGGGGTTAAGGAAGTAGCCTACGCAGACGATGTTGTGCTGCTAGCTAGAGGGAAATACTTAGCTACCATTAGCTAACTATTAGAGAATTCACTGAAAACACCTTATACGTGGGCAATAACTGAGGTCTTGGGGTTAAAAAATAATTATTCCGCAATTCAAGCGGGAATTCCCTTAACGATATCTGGTAGTGCGAAATACTTAGGAATTATACTCGACAAGAAACTTAATTGGAAGCTCAATGTCAATGAAAGAGTAAAAAAAGCCACGACTGCTTTCTATGCATGCAACCGAATGCATAAACACAACTAGTGCAATGAGAACAATGCCAACAGCACGGTTGGAAATAATTCTCAACATGCTACCCCTAGATCTCTACATGCAGGAATCTGCAGCTAAAAGTGCCTTGAGGATAAGCCATTCAACTGGTTGGAACTCGAATCACGAAGAACATGCACGGATTCTAAAGATACTCGTAAGTGAGGACGTAAGCAGTGACTACACATCACCATACCTCGACTTCGAAAAACCATTCTCCTGCATTTTCCCAAGTAGAGAAGAATTGGAAACCAATGAACCAGCAAAAGACAAGCGTATATCTATCTATACAGATGGGTCAAAGATGGATATAGAAACAGGCGCCGGTGTATTCTCCGAACATCTAGACATACACAGCTCAATCAGACTCCCTGATAACAGAAGTGTATTCCAGGCGGAGGTACTGGCAGTGACAGTGGCACCCAGTACGGTATCAATGTTGGCAATACCACGAGTTAATATCACCATTTTCATTGAAAGTCAAGCAGCCATTAAAGAAATTTTTGCTACTGAAATCAAGTCTAAGTTAGTTCGACACTGTTGCGAAGAACTGAAGGTTCTTGGCACGCAGCACAATATTACTCACTGCTGGGTCCCTGGTCAAAGGGATATAGCCGAAAACGAGAAAGCTGACGAACTTGCAAGAAAAGGGTCTACAATAGACCACAATCGAGCACTTCAATGAATTAAACCTCCACTCTGTAACCCCAGAGATCGAATTGAGTGTAAGATTCTAATGAAAGCCAGCGATAGGTGGAAATGGATCCACACTTGTGACATATCAAAGAAACTCTGGCCAAGATATGACAAAGGCAGAGCTAGAAAGCTCTTAAATAACGACAGGAAATCGCTATCAATGCTGATAGGTGCGCTTACTGGCCATAACCTAAATAAAGAAATCACACAATGAAACTTAAACTCAATGACGACAATATCTGTAGAGGTTGCGGTGACGAAGAGGCTCACGAGGATACTCCTCACTCCCTCTGTCACTGCCCAAGCCTATGTCATTTGAGAAATAGAAAAATGGAAATAGAACTCTATGTTCCTGAGAACGACGCGATGGCTGGGGACCCCAATCACGAACGAGCACTAAGACGTGAACACAGGACAGGAACGCGATAACCGTATTGTATTGGAAGTATTGTTTGCGTATGAGTTCCGAACAAAGATGATGTTGAAGAAGTCACTTGACAGCGCGTCACTTCTTTTGACTTCAAAGGTATGGGTGATGTCATTACCTACCTTGATAAAGGAGCGAGTGTTCTCCATACTGGATACTAAAACTAGATATTGCATCTATAAGTGCTGTCAGTGGTAGCTATGAAATCGGTAAAGGATTGAGTATCGATTTGGACATCGTAAGTTTTCTCCAAGATCTGCCGGACTGTAAAAATATGGTCGATCGTGGCATTGTAGAGAACTCGTATTGATTTCAGCAGATTACACTATCTCCAAAACGGTACTTTCACTAAACGTTTCAACCGCCCCCACAAGAACAGAATGGCAAGATGGACAGGTGATCAAGGATTTTGACCTCGCAATCTACACAGATGGTTTAAAGAGTGCAGAATCGGTGCAGGTGTGTTTTCAGAATTTTTGAACATTTCAAAATCATATTGACTCAACCTATGTACAAATAAAACGCCAAGGCAAAAGATCGCCATATTCATCGAGTGCCAAGCTTCTACCAAAGCCGAGTCGATCATCCAAATTAGTATAAGAATACCGAAATGAGCTAGCTGCACTGGACGCTCGATTCATGGTAACACTGTTTCGTCAATCTGCGTCATTTGAAAAAAGATGTGGCCAAAGAACAAGGCAAAAACAAATGACTTCTTTAGCAGAACACGTAGACATTGCCAGAATAACAGCGATCACCACGGGATACTGGCCGCAGAAAAATTATTCATACTTTCAATGTTGCAACCGAAAGGAATATCCTTATCTACTATACGTCCGGCACTAACTAGGGGTAGACAACGAGCTTTAGGCAAACCTTTATTTAGCTCACTTAAGGAGGTCTTAGGAAATAGTGTTAAAGAACTAATATCTTTCTTAAATTCCCCATGTTGGAATTAGAGACTTCTCATCAACACAACCCAAAAGACAAGTTTACATGAGGTGTGGTATCAAAACGGTACCTAGCGCGTTATTGGATCATACATAGCTTCCTGGTCTAAAACCGTACTGATATGGGCGGATCAGGTTGTTGACGTCAGGTTTCAGGCGTTCAGACAAAATGGTAGATAAGATCTTAAACGCCATGCTGAGGAGGATGATGTCTTTGTAATTGACGCAGTTGTTTGAGTTTCAGTTCTTGTGGATCTAACAAACAATTCTCAGATTTCATTTCACTCACGTGAAAAGGTTGGTGAAATTTGTTGGTATATGCTCCCTAAGGGTGTCATTTCTAGTTGCAATTCTGCGTGATCTACTCGTCAAACTAGGGGTTTCTGGATGGAGGTCTAGTGAAACTCAGTACATCAGTTGCGGCTTTTTTTATGATTACTAGCTTTGCTACTGGTCTTCGGCACCTTGTGCTACTGTGCTGGCTATGGTGACGTTTCGTCCTGCAGTAAAATCAATTAGCTAAATCTATTTTAGGACGTTATGTCATGGGTGTGCTTACGGATCGTATTAACAAAAATGTCGTCCTTTCCTGTTTTAAAATTAAAATCACCCAACATGGACTACTTAGGACATTGCTCGCAGGTTTTGCCATCTATTAGGCGAATTTAACTTAATACAGATTATTATAAGACGTTCACTTACGTGTCGAAAGCTTAAGAATTCCTGCCCCAGTCTGCCACGTATAAGCGCAGCTTCTGCTTTCTGTAGCAGTGATCGTAATAGACGCGACATTTATCATCTTCCATTTACCCAATCAATCCTATCGTAATTTCCTCTTTTTTTTTTAAAATAAAAAGTAGTCTTAGCATTCACATACATATGTCGACAATTTTTCGGAATTACTTCTATAAATTCGATGTGGAATAGAGTCATACAGTGTTTTAAATAATTGAGAGAGACCTCTCACCCCGTATCTCGAATTGTTCTTTTTAATAGTGAGATAATGTTGAGATGTGATTAATTAACATTTTCCGACTGTATACAACTTGATACGACCACTTAAACGACCAGACTTAAAATATTCCTAAGCTTTGGAGATGACCGTTCTAGCAAACATTTGTATCTGATTCCTTACATTGTAGTATTAAGGAACTCCAACTCGATTCTTTCATTGTACGTGATAGACTCGCACATTATAATACTTAAGGTCAGGCTGTGATATCTTGATAAAATGAATTCTTCAGTCCGTAAATTGTTAAAGTAGAAGTGGATCCATATTTTCATCCTAAAAAGAAGTTGTTCAGTACATTTCCACTCGTGCGAAGTAATCACGTTCTATATCGTCATTTTGATGTACACATGTTCACAGAACTTATTATGATCTAATTCAAAGTAAGGGCTACCCATCTGCGAACTTTTGTCACCGTTGATAACAAATATTAGTCATCAAGCTACACTGTAGCTAGCTTACAATAGCCCTTGATAATTCAATGTCTGCAATGTTGCTCTTGAGAATTCATATTAGTCACTGAGACACGTGCACTTAACGGGTATTGCAAATATCCCTTGAGCGCATGCATGTTTGATTGTTATTTATAGAATTTGAATATTTGTTACTGTGTGGTCTTTTGTAAAATGTTTTTTTCTGGAATGGTTGGAGTATATAGTATCTTTTACAACGAAAACTTATCAAATTGGATTAAATAGCCCTAATTACTAATTAATAACAGTCCTCTGTTAAAATGTTCCACATCCTTCAAGAGTATCTGCTTGCGAAATTACTGTTTTCCATCCTCTTTGATCCCAAACACATATCTTCCTACTAACTTTATTTAACCTTAAAACTCCCGGGGTTGCTTGATTTTTGTAAGGCGGGTTCGGTTTTCCTTTTTGTCTTCAACGTGGAACTTGGGTTCGAATACTTTCACTGCCTGAGCCTTACTATTCATTCGCTCAATGTAGCCAAGGTCGTATAATAGATGGGTCTTTGTTTAGTAAGTTAGTTAAGTTAGTTTAGGTTAGAGTGGCAGCCAGCAACAAAAGAGATGAGCGGCAAGTTATAATTAAAACTTCTTTTGAAGTTGATTAGATAATTACAAGGATTTTGCAGCTGTTTGGCTGTCCATAAAAAAAATATGTTTCAATAGTAGCAGTGATATTCGAATATTTTACCAGATAGTAAACTCATCTCAATTCTCAATACTGGGCTGGGAGTACAGAGGCCTGCAAGGAAAAAGAGAAGGAAATCAAATCGGACAAACAGGCGGTAGTTTGCGGACAATGCGGACAATTAAACGATAAAGATGACCAAGTTACGGCTGTTAGGCAGAATAAACCATTAATTCAAGATGGAGATCAACAAAACACTCGCACGGCTGTCTATAATAAAGTAGAGAGAGTGAAAGCTAAACTGAATACCTCTGAAGCTGCTAGAGTTGACTCACTACTCATAGAATTATAAAATACAGAATCTCGTATACAAGCTTATGCAGACAATGCTTGTGTACTAGGATCGATTTGCAATCAGATGAAGAGATTGGATAATACGAGTATCTATGACTAATGCACTAGGCACGTACTACCCATATTTGCGCAATTAATGGTGTTCTCACCTTTCGCTAAGAATTTAAGTGTGCTAGGCTTAGAAGACATCACTGTCTGTGACGCTTGAGGAGAGGATGACGATACTTCGGATCACTTCCTCAGAATCTTCAGCAGGTGTTCAGAGGCTTTCAGAACGATATGGGTAAGGTAATTTGGTAGGTAAGGTTAGGTTGAAGTGGCTGCCAGCTAGGATTCGCCAAGACACTTAGACCAATGGTAGGTCCGTTGTGCTACCACGTGGATCACGGGAGAAAGTTTCTCTCTACCTACTCGTTAAACCACTTTGAGCGTCTTATGAAGCGTAAGAGGCTCTTAATGTCAATATTCATCAGGCTGCCTATATCGTTGTAATAGGGAGCTCCTAAGTGAAACTTCCTTCTACGGGAGAGAGCTGGGCAGAAACAAAGAGGGTGAGGAATAGTTTCCTCCTCTTCTTCATCCATGAAGCTTCTATAAAAGTCGTTCGCAAAGAGGCCTAGCCTTGTAGCTTTGGCCAAACCTGTTTTGTCGCTAGATATGTTGATCCACTTATGCACCTAAGATTTGTACTCTCGACAGCATCCAGCTTAAGTTTAAGTTTGAGAATAGATATTGGTATACGTAAGGTGCCTTTATCCGGCATGATGGGTATACATAATTGTTTCTATTCTGGCGAGTTCATCGGACTTACAATTCCCTAGAATGTCTCTATGCCCCGGCCCCCAACGCAGGTGAATATTGAACTGCTCAGCCATCTCCACAAGAGACGAACGGCAGTCTAGGGGTCAATTCCACGGATTTGATTGCTGCTTGGCTGTCTGGAAAGATGCGGATATCTGTAACATATATCACGTTTTTCTTAAGCCAAGATAGGGCTTCTTTAATCGCCATAATTTCCGCCTGGAGCACGCTACAATGATTTGGGAGACGGAAAGAGAGCTTAAGATTAAGAATTTTGGAGGGAACACCTCCACCAACTCCGTCTTTAGTTTGGTAAAAGAAAAGTGATTAAAACTTCCAAGAATACACTGAACAAAATTTCAAATTGAATGAGGTCTATCTCATATGGGTACCGGGGTAAAGCGCAATCGTAGAAAATGAAATCTTCGATACACTTGCAAATGAGGGATCAGGAATTACTCCCCTATCAGGTACCAGTAATTGGAGTCAGTTTAATAAAAATACTATATTGGATCGGCTCACATATGGTGTTCCAACATAATGAGAGTTGATCGAGTCTCGACCCATGCAATTTCCACCCTCGACCCATGCAATTTCCAATAGTGATAGTGCTTTAGAAGATTGCTACAAAATTTCTGCCCAATTTGGAGTAGAAAGGACTGAAGAAGGGCTCACTGGCCACAATACATGTAGTCATCATGAACCTTCTCTACGGTTAGAAGTACAATGAACCTATCTGTGTCTGATAGCTTAGGATAATAAAATACATATGTACCTTTAATTTGAAAACGTATAGTTTTAAATTTTGGTTACTCATTTATAGCATATTGGCGTAAATGTTGCTCCATATGTACATACATAATTGTTATAAGAAAAAATCATGTTAAAAAAAAACTTTTTTTTTTAGTTTCAACGGTTTACCGTTTTTATTGAACAGAATGCGTAAAGACAAAATAAAAACTGAATAAGATGAGTAGAGCATCGGTAAAGCATACTTCTCGTCGATTTCCATTTACAAATCATATGTCTTCATGAAATCACCTTCCATGTGACTTCCCCCAAAAAATGTTCCTTAATTAGAACGATTCTTTTTTCTTTATTTTTCTTGTAACAAAACAAATGCAACATTTAAAAAAGGCCACCATGAGGGAAATGGTGTCACATGTAGACACGTTAATGCATTTGTTTTGACACACAGCGAGGCGTTACACAGCGCCTTGTGAAGGAGGTTTGTCTCCGGCAAACTAGTTTGTATGCATATGTACTGTGTTCATTAGATGATATTTTTCTCGGTCGGAAGTACAAGCTTTCTCGTCGAGATACAGCGGATTTTGTGAATAGAGTTATAAAATATGCATTTATCATCCGGAGGAAAGTTACACACAATGTCCTTAAATACATGCATTATAGATGCAAGGGTGCATTAGTCATGTATTCCTTATAGGTTCTGACATGCATTAGGGAGCTCTCGTTTTAATTAAGAAATGTACGACTACCTTGCACATATTATTTTAATCTTTCAAGAAAACTCTTTTCAAAAATTACGAACTGAGGATGGTATGTAGCTATAAAAGAGCTAAAGACGAGTACTTTCAAGTAGTGACTTAAAATGGCATTTTCTTGTTGTTTAAATTTTTTTTTCTAAAATGGCGATAAAAGAAGTAGTATTGCTGTTGTGCTATTACATGAGCCTTTCTTAAATTCAAATAGAAAATTGTATTTAAATCCCAAGTCTGTGACCAACTACACAAGTTTTTCTGAGTCAGTTATCAAACGTGACTTTAATAACCTTTTGCTGTGATGAAAATAAGAGATTCATTTACATGACTAATTAAATTCATACGTATGTACCTACATATGTATGTACCTACATATATATGGATAAATAAACTTTGGAGATTTCTCGCAAGGTTATGATACTGGGATTAAAATTTCTTTGTAACTCATCAGAAGCGTTAGTCAGCCAGATGATTTTGCTTGACCTTGTGGTCGATGCGTCCATTCAATTTTAGGAATTCGCAAGTTAATACTACAATTAAAATAAAAAATGTACATAATGTGATTTTTTAATTAGTTAATATTACTCACTTCTGGTGCATTATTCACTAGCATACCCGGTCACATGTCAGTTGTAAGTTCATTTGTTTATTTTTAAGAATTATTAGACTGATTTATTTATAACTCATGCTGTTTATGATCTTGAAATAAGTTTGGCTTGTTCTAGGTCAGGAAACCCCAATATCCGATACGGGATTCTTATTATGCAAACTATGTATGCTATGTATGATTCACTTGATTATAAATGCTGACGTACGTACATACATGTGGGTGTTTGATAGAGTAAGCTAGAAGAGCAAATAACACAATCGTAAATACGTTAGTAATAAGAGCAAAACTTTGACACATGCGAGTAAGCCCATTACTTAAGCACATATGTATAACCCGTCAGTCGCCGATCGGGCGTCTTCACAAATGACAGATAGATGAATGCTCGTCAGATATGAAAGGCACTGGGGAATTAAATACCCAAGGACCGATCAAAACTAAAAGCAAAAACTAAAATCTAGGAGTGACTGACCTACATACATCTGCAGATTAGGCAAGTGATAGAGCAATCATACTCGAAAACCTACGAATTTTGCCGAAGACCAAATATTGCTTTCAAACGATTCTTCTACAAGAAGAGCTAGTGTTATCCCAAACACTCAGACACATAAAGGTGCGTGATATCCTGGAAAATATAACTTGCTGAATTTCTGTGTGCTCTTTTTGCACCGCAGAATTGAGACCGGATATCGAGATTGAATAAATTCAATTCCCATAATATTATAGCGCCACCTGCATAGAAGTTAAAAAAAAAATAGAAAAAATAGAAGTTCAGGTGGCCTTTATACCGAATAGAAAAGTTGAGTGATATTCACCTTCGCAGCAGCATTGACAGAAACAGTCCTAAATATTATAATTAATATTATGGAATTTGCAATGATGATATTTACAAGCAGATCATTCTGTCAGGGGGTTTCTATGCCCTTCTCTGTAATTTGGTTGTTAATGACTTCAAACGTGGCATGGATGTAAATCCACACAAAACCAAATTCGTCTCCTTGTAGGGAGTAAAAGATTCCTTACACTGAAAAAAAATATATTTGATGCAAAATAATATGGGTTATAAGGCTTAGGACTAACGCCCCCAACAATTCATGTTGTGCGTATTACATTTTTTGCACGAACGAGGGGCTTAAGTTAAATTCAATATCGGAAAGGATTGAGAGCATCCTGATGATAGGTATTACTCTCAGATATTCAGGCATTCGTGAAAGGTGAAAGCCTAAATAAACAGAACGAAGTAGTCAAACGCACTATCCATTGTGCCACGGCGCCCGTTCCTTACACTGATGGTCATAAATTCAATTGTTCTAGTATCATCCTCAGCGCCAAAGTAAATCTCTTGAGGTCACCCGCCCAAAAACCACACCAAACAATGACGCGTGGTAGAGGCATTGACTTCTCCTGAATTCATTAATGTTCCCCGCACCCGAAATTCGATTATTTTGTTAACTTACCCAGTTGAAAATGTATCTCATCGCGATAGATGATTTTCTTAGCAAAATTGTCGCTCACTACCTGATGTTCAATCAACTATTTAAGGCTGCTAGGAAATGAGACATGAGAATAATAGTTCATAACACAAATTTGATTACGAGAAATGTAGAAAAGTTCTTTCTGAAATGACTAGAGTATATTGTCAGGGTATTCCGCAACTGTATCAAAATAGTTTAAATTATTTTCAACATTGACATTCTCTTGACAATATTTATTAGATATTTTAGAAAAAAAATTCTTTTTTTTGGACAGAATTTAATATAATATAACATCAAAACTCGGTTGCGCAGGGCATCGGAAACAAAGCAGCCACAGTGTAAAAACAACTCATACCCGTAGCTTGCAGTGTTGGGCAACTCATGCAGCTTTTTTAAGGTTTTTGATCTCACTCAAATTATACATAGGTGATCTAAATGTACCACTTGCCAATCCACAAGACAGATTTTGCCTAAACTATGTACATAGATCGCAGACGCTCAAATAATTTTATTTGGCTTAGTAGATTGCATATTGTGCAAAGATATCGGTATCATTAAAGGACACATGCAGTTAATCTTATCCACTGGACAAATGAGCCGTTGAAATTAGGAAGAGAAAAAAGCAGTGCTGCATCGTCCTTGTACATACATATATAGTTGTTTTTCCAAAAACTTATTTCTAGTTTTTCTTCAACCATCTTGGGACTACGGGTCTATCCTAGCCTCACCGTGGAAATTAAATAAAACTCCACCACACTTAACAGTTTATAGATTAGCTTTATATTTTTCATGTTTCCTCGGAATCTTACAATATTTCCTTCGCCTCATTCCATTACAAACTAATATTTACAAATAATATGTTTAATTTCTTTTTTTTGTGCCAAATTAGGACTATTTATGTTTGCCTGTCAATTACATTTTTAAAGAATTGAACTCTATTAAATCATGAAAACTAACACGAAACTACTTTTCTTTTTTTTATACACAAAAAAAATATTAAACTGAACTTCATCAACACATACTTAATTTCTGCATTTGATTATTTCTCCTAAAACATAAAAACTACGAAAAAACAAAATGTAATAAATACTGACTTGATAAATGTAAATTACAAAAGAGAATATAAAACAATTTGTTATTTTAAATTGAATATGGTACATATTTAAAATCATATGGACATGTTTTCCATTCACTTTTCTAATTTATTGGCCGTTGAGAAGGTATTTATATTTTGTTTAATTAGAAGTAAATATATTTTTTATAATTTATATAATATTTTATGTATTTCTTGTTTTGATTTTCTGAAAAGGTACATGTTCTTATTAGTTTGTTTATTTAAATCGGTTCAAAAATACATTTTTTTTAAAAGAAAAAAAAGATTTACATAATTCAATAGTAATTTAAGGATCCCAAAAAAGTTATGTAAATATGGATTTTCTGTAGGTACGTTCAATATTTATGATTTTAAATCTACTCAAATCTATCACTTTAATTTACTTCCTCCTTTCTATATGCTAAATAATTTTTCTATAATACACATACATTTTTTTTAATATATTTTTCTTTTAAACTATAATATTATTTTAAGTTTTGAGGCACATTTTTTTAAGGTTGTTTTATTATATTTTATCTAACATTTTTAAAATGGAAAGGTATTGAATGAGATTTTAGTAACAGGAAAATAATTATAATAAATTGTTGCAATAAATCAATACACATCGTAAAGCATGTACAGTATGCCTGTATAATAAACAATCGTTTATATGTTTTTGAAGATGAATATAAAACATATTTGTTAAAAGCGGGGCTTCAGTACTTAAAACAAGATTTACCTGCTGGCAAAAGAAGTGTTCATCGTCAATAGGAATCTTAATATAAAAGCCACAAAAGGGTGCATACAATAAAAAAGTCATCATTGAGTACTGATTCAATCTTAGTTCAAAATGCTTTGGAAATATCCTTCCTATCTTGAAGAACTTACTATGATAAACTGAATCACAAATATTTATGCATCAACTTTAAAATGAATTCATTTTGTGACTCGAAAACTAGAAAAGATAGAGTTTAATGATGGATATCGTCTAAGGACTGGAATACATTGTTTTATTCTTTTATTATTTACTTGTGTATAAAATTTGGGCGAAAATCTTCGAAAAACTGTTAACAGAAGTTGCTTTAGAGGACTACGTCCGATGTTCTACATTAATTATTGATAAAGTTTTCTTGCAAATACTAGCAAGCCATAACTCTAAAGAACACACAGTAAAATCTATCCTAATCGATTTTGCATTATAAGACAGCCCGTATATTAAGTGACTATTCCGGTTGCTACGCAATCAGCAATTGTCATATCTCAAAAAAAGGACATGGGGCACTCCCGTCATCTCTGTACAATGCTCGCACTGGAGTATTTAAAAGAATTGTTGCAATTTTCGAGAATAAAAAAACCGTTCCCTGTCAAGATCAGTAACGTTTCTACATACGTAATAAAAAAAAAAACTTAAGTAGCCATGGGTAACCAGATTAACGTTTAAATGGCAAATACGCTAAAGAAAAAAACGAACAAGACTCTTATTAAAAGACCAGCTTCCAGGGTCTCGCTCGAAACTACTTAAACGTGTGTATCAACCTTTCTTTTAAAATCGAATGAATACTGGGGGTCGAAAACCTGGATTTAGCAGTCTGATGATATTAAGTGACAGCGGAAAATAGATTCCAAATGCAGTGCCCATAGTAGTAGAACCATCGTAAACTGAGCAGTCAATTGTTCTGAAAAAGAACAAAACAAAAATGACGCAACAATTTTTAGGAAGATTAAGACCAAACTTAAGTGAGCTGCTTATTATTTGCATTGTTATTCTGAAAATCTGACCCACCGCGTGTAATATAGGAAAAGATTAAAGTGCTACCAATCGGGTTCATTGAGTCAAAGTCGAAGAGACAGCTACGCCCACTTTTTCCAATTACAAAAGTTCTAAGAGTAAATTTTCTGATAAAATCTCTCCGAAAATAAGGATACATCGTTTGAGTATATTATTACACATAAGGACCTAACAAAATGGTCCGGATATTATTACACATAAGGACCTAACAAAATGGCAGGTTTAAGGAGCTTTCTCATGGCAGGTATTATTCTCGGAAGCTTGTTGGACATTCGCGAGAAGTGGACCCCTGAAATAAATTGTTTTCTATTTTCTTTACTGCGAATGGAAAAGCATTCTTATAAGCTTTGCTAATGTCTTCCAAACGAAAGTGTTTTACATATCGAAAGCAGACAAAGTGTTTAACTAATGTGGTAACATCTGCAGTCACAGTCAGACTGCACTATGGACATTTGAGACTGCCACAAATCACCATGGAACCAGACATTGCACTCTGCGTCACACGCGAATTGTAGGCAACAAGATCTGTAATGCACTAGTAAAAGAGGGTTCGGACAAAGTTTCTCTGAGTTTGGGACCAATAATTGATGCTTTGTTGGCGAAGGGGAAAAGACGTTACAATGGACTTACTATTTGTAGGACAGGACAGACTGCATGTAACTATCAGAACACCACTGTGGGAATCCTTGCAGATTAAATGAAATTGTAACGAAGCATTTCCTGGCGGGCGTCGGGTCGTAGTGGTTGTTGTGGACCACTGCGCGAAATGTTCAGTTTGTTCTAAATTCAATCAATTCTAAACGCAAATTATTGATTAAGTGTGAAATTAAGTTATGTAGTTTGTATTTATTTTATCAAAAGGAGGAGTGTCAAACGGGCTCCAACTTGCATACTTATTTCATGACTATTTTTTAAGTACGTAGGTATGTGAAGCTCAGACATAAAACGTTGATAGATGTTTATCTAGTCCACACTTGAAATTGGTGCTAGACTTGAGCTTACTTTATCTTTGAAGAAAAAAATGTTCACTATCGCAAGGTGAAAATTTCTCAGTTTGGCACAGTTAGTATACGTAATGTATGTGTCACAATAATGTACGTTAAGTTTCAACTTAATCTGCTAAGTAGTTTTCTTTATACGGCTTTTTAAATAGAAGTGTTGACTAAAACCAAATGCGAAAACGACTTTCTGATTCAACCAAATTTTTGTGCCTCATTTAGATCAGCTTAAAGAAACATTTTGTGAGAAGGCTGGCTTTCACCAGGAAAATGTACTTTTCTACTAAACTGCTTTGGCGACTGAGAGATTTGAAGCACGAATTATAAGAACATTTACTGGATCCGTCTTCCACCGAATCCCAAATCTAAACAAATTTGTCAATGGAAAACGTTTATTTTGTAGACCTTCACCTTAAAGGATGAAATCCATTCATTGGAAAAACGTTGGACAAGGCGAATTGAACTAAAAGGGGACTACGTAGAAAAATAAATACATGTGTGAACAAATAAACAAAGTTTTTAACACGGGCCATGTAGCTTTTCTATAAATCCTGACAAAACCGAAAACCGACTTTCTTTATGCTCTAGTGCAAAATATCTAGGCACGATCTTCGACCCAAAACTAAGTTGAAAGCTAAATACTGAGCTGCGAACAAAGAAAACAATCATAGCTTCCTACGTATGCAACAAAACTTTCGAAAAAATGGGGTACTAAGCCAAAAATAATCCAGTGGATATTCACAGCTGCTGTACGTCTAATTCTTACTCATAGATCTATCTTTTGGTAGCCTGCCGTAATTGGAAAATAAAATCTCGATAGACTAAAAAAAGTCCATAGTGCAGCATGTGTAGCCATCATGGACGTTTTGAGATTCTGTCCAACTAACACTCTAACTATGATTCAATATTTTAATATAGCCATCCATACGAGCGGATGAAAAATATGTACCTATTTGGGAAACTTGCCACGTACTGGACTATTTCCCAGCATCCAACCGCAACCTTCCTATCTTCACTAATAACCAAGCTGCTATCGAAGTTATCGAAGTCATTGATTCAGATACCGCATCTTCAAGACTGGTAGACCATTGCCAGAAATATTGGGATTGTTTTTTTTTTTTTTTGCATAAGCAAGAAGCTAATGAAAGTAAAAGAAATAGTACTCCATGGAAAACTTTTTACCTGATTTCTACCCTACCAGAATCTAATAGATTATACATATGTAGTTCTACTATCGAAGGCTTATTTGACTAGACAATACATACTCAACGATTTGCTTTGATCCCTATCTGCAGAAGTTGATTATTTAGTAAAAACGTAAATACACTTATAGTAAGGACTAAAACAAAATATGTATTTGAATGAACATAAAAGGCAGTGAAAAATTAATTATGAGCTTCATTATAAATTGAAACTTAAAGTAAAATAGTCTATTTATAGCGTGCATGGTTTCTTCAATGATATCCACACAATTACTTTTCCATTTACAAAATGATCAGATATTTGAAATTTTCTCGCGGATTTAAATAGATATACATTTCATTCAGTAACTCAAATTAATATATGTATGTTTACATTTTTAGTACATACATGTTATATAAAAATATGGATTTGAAATATTATTAACGTAAATTTTAACATTAACACATCGTAATAGATACATACATATATTAAAAAATAATGCAATCATTTTCATTGAACAAAGGACATGTACGATTCATTAGCTGGTTTCGATATCCTTTGAGAAGAGCAACAAAACAAAAGAAATATTGCTGTATACATTTCTTCTTTTAAGAACTAAGTTCAATATTATAAAAAAAATATTGGCTTTTTTTAATTATTAAAAAAAAACAATACAATTAAATTATACGCCTAGGTCATCATATATTCATCTCATAATTATTATCATATGCTTTGGTCTAAATATTAAATATTAATTAAATTATAAAACAAAAAAATATGCACAGCTTTAAATTAAATTAAACACTAAGAAAGTAAGTAATTAAATATTTTGAGTGTTGGTAAGTAGGTACATACATACCACATTTGATTTCTATAGATTTTGTTTATTTTTGTGCAACATTTGTCTCTTTTTTTTAGTGTTGAGCCATTTCTTTTCCTGTTGTATTTTTGTGATTTTCTTGCATCGCAGTTTGATTGTTTAGTTTATACATAAGTAATATACATAAAAAGTCAATAGTATACATAAAGTTATTCATATTCCAATTCGGTTTTATAAATTCATAACAAATGGCACAAATTTTTTGCAAAAGGTTAAAAGACTAAAGCATATAACAAGTGATGGCACTAGGGTCAATCGACTGGAACTCGAACGTTCTTCGGGCTTATTTATCATGTTTGAACCAATACCAGCGGCCAGCACCATGTCCTGAGGAATGCTATTATCCATGTCATCTGTGAAAAACGAAATGATATTTTTATGATACAATTGTATATAGTTTATAATGAGTAACTATTTACCTATTTCATTGGAATCGTCAATTGGAAAGTCGTGTTGCGCAGAGAATTTAGACCAACCAACGGTATTTTTTGTCTTAACACGTGCATGCCAGAATCCAGGAACTAATTCGATCTCATGGCGTAATTTCCAAACACCTGTATGCTCAGGGTGTTTACTTGTGCTGATGATACTCTCGGAACTCCATGTGTAGGTCTGTAGAGGATAAACAAGAAATTTAAGAAAGTTCCGGCTAAAAGAAGAGGATTGAAATTTATTCGAAAAACTGACTGCTCGTTTTATGGGACCTTTCTCAAAATAACTTTTGAATCATAGAACCGATTTGAGTGAATAATTGAGAAAACGTTAGATGGAAATTTTTTGACGGTCTCTTTTCAGGAAAGAAAGCCATGTGAAGTAAACCATGTGTTATAAATATTTTGAACGGTATAGATTCGAAAATATTTCATTAGTATTATTTTTTTGTTTGTTTTTTTTTTAGGCTGAATAGCTTGGCAAACTAGACAAACATTTGGAAAATATTCGTAAATGATTTAAAACATGCCTGTGTAAAACGTGTCCCTATAAGAGCGGTGGATTTGGTCTTATATATTTGGAATTATCTATTACAATATTGATATTTAATGTTTATATTTTAATACACCTTAATGTAAAGTACAAATGTTGCGATTTTGCGTAAATATGAGACTGCCCTATACACTAGACTTTACAGAACGTATTATACGAGTAAAAACGACATATCTCGGATGCATGAGAGCTTTCCTGAGTACGCCTGACTATACTCCACATACTTGCTCATATCATAGGCAGTAGGATCAAAGCAATTCTCCGACTTAGCATATCTAGGTGTCTTTTGCATGACACATACTACGAACACAATTTCATGAATATGTCGTCATATGCAATGACATCAGAACTTTGGCTGTTGTGCAAGGCAGAGACATATAAAAATTCAGATTTCAATAACGGCATAACTTTTTGAATTCGGTCGCAGGACTAAACTTTTTGATTATTCTCTAGATCCGAGAACAAACTGGGATCAAGAGAAATGAGTTCTGCGAATTTCAGATTTGTATTTCAAGAAATAATGTCTGGTGATGCTACCAGTGTGTAGATAGCAACAAACTGTGCATCCTTTACGGGCGTAGGCCAAGATCTTTGCTCTTAATTTTCCACGTAATGAACCAACGGAATAGTAGGTAGCGTGTTTACTTGTGACCTGGCCGGTGTAAGTTCAAGCCCCACCAGAGGAACAGACAGCAATCAAAGCCAACGAGCACATCAGAGAAACGAATAAAATCTGAGTTTCTCGAACTACTTCACCATAAAAGGAGATGCTGCCTGGAAGTACAATGATGGATTGTATAGAGTCTGGATACTTCTGCGATTTGGGCGCTCTTTTTAATAAAAAAAGAAAAAAATTGACATTCCTTTACGAGATATAACCCATAGTTCCACGGATGGCTTGCATAGATAGCTGATTATTTGCACTCCAAAAATCATGAAGTTGCCTTTAATTGACGAACGATTTGCTTAAATAAGTTGGTAGTGCTATAGGCTATTCATGATGATTTGTCAGTCTATATTGAACATAATTGTCAAAATGATCGGTAAGTATTACAGCTTTGATAGATAGTAAATACACCTTCAAAGCTGAACTCAAAAGTTGAGCTTCTATGAACAGAACATATTGCTACCGAGCTAGATATTGAAAAATACCCCGACAAACTAGTGTCATTCTAAACACAACCGAGTCTGTATGAGAGCTTTACTCAAAAACAAGAACATTCGACTTCATGTATCCACTTTTGGTCTACATATTTGAGGTTTCCGTTCGTATTTGAATCTACATATACTTGAATACTACGGATATTTGTATCTAAATATACATATAAATAAAAGTATATTAGTTCGTACTTACCCCATTGATTTTGTAGTCCATAATGGCTTCAGACAAAGGTTGCACACTCCTGACCAGCCAGTACAATATCACTTTTCTTCCATCGATTTGCATACTTTCGAATTGGGGATTTTCGGGTTCGTAGATCAAATGTATTTTAGCTTCGTTCGAACCAATTGAGTTCTATCAGTAAAAATAAAGCGGAAAAAAGATTGTTTAACAGTTCCAAAACATTATAAACAGTTTCTCTCATACCTTAACTTCGCATTCGTATTCACCCAAGTCTGTAGACTCAACATCCTTTACCATCAAAATCGTGCGATTCTTTCCCTTGTGTGTGGCGCTCTTTACTGTATACTTATCCGAAAAAATTTCCAAGTACTGTCCGTTCCTCTTCCACTGAGCCACAGCAATAGGCACCGCTTTGTAGTCACAATACAGTTCGGCTTTGCCTCCTGCTTCAGTGTTCACATGATGACGATGAGTAGACACCTTTGGTGCATAGTGCACATCGATAGTCACTGAACCGTGCAGGGGATCTTTAGACCCATCATCTCCCAGACACTGATAAATTCCTGCATGTTCAGCGTCAAAGTATCCGATGATAAGTTTTCCATCTTCTAATTTGATATCGAGTTTTTCAGCCCGTTCACCCTAGAAAGCAAATATTAATGTTTCTACTACAAAGCTGATATAATTTACATACATTCAACGACCACTTGATAGTCGAGTTATCATTGGCAAATGTTTTGCACTCTAATGTATGACTTTCTCCCTGGCGAACAGTTACAGTCTTCTCTGTAACATCACGACCGTCAGAGTAAATAGCCAGCCTACCACCAACGGCTAGGTTTATATGTAGCCTTATATGATCCGGCAATACAGTGCAATAATAATCATCAGCATCGGATTCTTGAACGTTCAAGATTCGGATGGAGTTATTCTTTAAGGCCTCGATGTGCTTGTCCAGCGATATTTGACCGGTGACAATCAGATTCTGTTTCTTATACCACATGACGACGTTCTTCACTATAAAAAAAGAGGGATTTAATCTCTCTGCAGATGATGGCTTAAAGCCATTCACACTTACATTGGAAATTTCGAACATCACAGTTGAGGATGACATTTTCTCCAAAGTTTGCCTTTACAGTCAGTTCGGAAACTTCAAAATACGGCGGATCACTGTTGATGGCATTACTTTCAATCGGCGCTCCACCATCCGTTCCTTCTGACTTATTGTCATCATAAGTTTCGTAATTGTAGTCATCGTCATCCGCATAGTCGTAGTTTGTGTCAGTTGAATCTGTTGTAGCGGGCTTACAATGCGCTGAAAATAAAAAAAATAAAAGAACGATTTAAAATGGAATGTTAACTAGTTATTCTCATAAATGGGTTTGAATGTGGTTTGATATGATTTCAAAAATCGCTATACTAATCAATACAAAGTATTAATTTTTACGACATTTGTACTAGCACAAGGGATAAAACTCAGCAAGAGTGGCAGGAAACATGAAGCAAATAAAAATACTCGTAGATCGATTGATGCAGTGATTTTTAAAGGAAGTTGTTGGTTCCTTTGTCTAATTTCGATGCTTGAAACACTAATGCATTTAGCATATTGGCAGATATACCTACAATATAATGAAAAGCCTCCGAGATAAGAAATAGGTAGCCTTGAACAAAGAATGGTAATATTGAAAAATTTATGAAATTTATGTGTTGCAGCAATAAATAAAAATCCTTCAGCTTCTAAAAAAAAAAAACACCCAATATTTGGTGCAACAGACCGTATGTGATCCAAGGTCTAGCTTCTCGCAACTGTTCGTGTTGCGCGTGCTTTATTTTTTTGCACAAATCGAAGGGACTTATAGTTTAAGGCTATATCCGAAAGGCAAATTGAGAAGCTTCTTCATGACAGTTATTACTCTCGGACGTTTGCCAGTCGTTCGCGAGAGGTGGGCCCGTGAACAAACTTTTTGGTGTTTTCTGGGACTCGAACGTCGAACCTCCTGCGCAGCGATCCAACGCACTAACCCCTTGAGCCACGGCGCCCACAATGATCTTTGCATAAACAAAAAAAAATTTTGCTGTTGCGCAAAAAAGAAAACCAAAGAAGTCCAATTGTTAAGCTGTTCCCGAAATAAACAAATGTATTCAACGGTGGAGTCTGAATAAGAATTTCAAAAAGAAACCAACAGTTAGTTCACCCTTTACCATCAACCGAGGAATGCATAAAGTGACGGAACTAGACTATTGGCGGACATAATTTTAAACGGAGCATGGATACTTCCATGCATTCCTCCTCCGAAATCGTATGTACTTATACATATGCTATCAACAAAAGAGGACACCCAATATAAAAGTCTCGGACAGAACGTCACCCTGCACAGACACAACTTTGAGGTAAATAAAGACTTTGTCTACAAATGCTCCATTTGAATCCAAACGTCTTGATCTTAGGTTATTTGATAGATATCCTTAGAGAAACCATCTGTTTATACTGTACGAATTACTTATCATTTGTATAGCAGTGCTTAAGTGACCCCATCCTTAAAGTTAAAAATATTTTTTTATTATCAAATAAGTTCTCAAGTTTTAAATCTTTAAAGTGAATGACCCGTTCCCATGCATTTTCAATCGGAAAACAAAGTGGCTAATGAAAAATGTCCGTTGACCCAGACTTGAAAGTCAAAAACATCATAAAAATCGTCAGACAATTACTAAGCTTTGTAAAGCGGAGTTTTTTTTATGGCGCTGGCGTGGGTGTTTAATTGAATGCAAAAGTTCAAAAATCTCAACAAAGTCACTTGATTTGTAAAGACTGTGCGCACAGTGTGTGGTCGTTATTATCTACCAGCAGTCATTTGGAGGTCTTTGTCGTTAGCTTTAAAAATTTCTATGCTACACAAATGCGAGCTTTATCCATATAAAAAAGACTAGCTAGTAACATCTACTTACGAGCTTAAGATTTAAATAAATTAGCGATTAAATGACATGACCCACGTATGACACCTAAGCACGCAGTTCGTAAGCTGAAAAAAAAGTGTAGGAATATACAAAAGTCTTTCACTCTCTTCGGAAATATTAGAATTCTGACCTCGTTTTCTCATAATTGGAATTTTTTTACTGTCTGATAAAATCTTGAATACTCGTATGTTTTCCCGCGAAAGCAAACGGGCACTCAACAAATTTAAAAGTTCCTCCACATGGAGACGCCAACGATTTCTTTCCCTATGACATGTTCATGATCCCAAATAGCGCGTTCATTACCAGGAAAACGACAGAAACAACAAGTCCAATGCACGATGAAAGAAAAAAACGTGACGACGAACGCTTCTCAATTAATTGAGAAAAGTCTGGATTCACTTGTGCCTTTGGGGGCACACATGTGCTTTAGAATGCACCATGTGTCGTGAGGTGACATGGAGTAAAAACAAAAAAACTCCGAAGCAAGAAATCGGGAGCATAGAATTCCATGAGGATTTATATTGTTTACAATTTATGTACATAAATGGGACAAAGTTCTAAAACATGTCATACACCGTAATTTTACGGATATTAGGAAAGATGTCGCTTTTGAAAATTTGATTGATGTGCGGATTTAACGTTGATATCCGGAGACCTATAAAAGGCTACCGCTTTCATTAGTTAGATAAGAAGACCTCCAATTTTATTTAACATTTTCTACTAGTAAGCGGCCTGATTGATACTAATTCTTGTAAGCTTAGAGAAAGTGAATTAACCAATCAAAGACATGATTTGATTTATAAGGGAATATGAGCATACGTATATACTTACATAAATATGTACATATGTATGTACATGCATGTACGTAAATGGCACCGATAAATTTTCGATTTTGTGGGTTTGAGTCTTCTCCTTCTTGTCAGAACGTGTTTAGAGGGTCCATGTAGACTTGATATGTATGTATATCAGTGGGTGACAGCAACACTTACTTTCTGATGTCCAAGTATGTCTATGCTGTCAACACTAACATGCTTTACATATATATATACACATACATACATACATGGACATCAGAAGGGCGAAGGGCTTGAAGGGCGAATGCGTTACAGAAACTGTGATATTTGAAAATAATTTTTGGTCAAATTGAATCCTTTTCAGCTGTACGTGTAAGAAAATTCATGAAGAAAATTTGTGAAAGGTGTATGCTTTTGGATAACAAAAGCTATTCGGGTACTTGTCCGTTGCAAACGGACAAAAGAATTACTACTGTTGTCTAAATAGTACTTAAAAACCAATTTAACCAATTGATCGCAGTATCTACCTTTAAAAAGTAGCATATTAAACTATATAGACCTGATCAATTTCCGTACGGACCAGATGAGAATCAAACCAGAAAGTATCGAAGATTTCATTTCCTATGATACCGCTACAGGTATCCATTTAATACAAACCTTATTTGTATTTTATATGTGTACATACATACGTAGAAGTCCATTCTGTATATCGTTTTCGTTGCCTCCTTCTAAATAGTGAGATCCAGTGGTAGTGGTAACGCAAAGCGTTAATCGCATCGATAGAAGAAGTTTCGCATGGCACCAGTAACTCCAAGACAGACCTTTCTTTGCAGTCTGGTACGTATAGAACAGGCGAATTTAACCATTGTCTAGAGCCACGAATAAGTAAAGATTGGCCTAATCGATGCAGACCTCACGTCGTTCTGAAAGCCCTTGAACATCGCCAGAAGATTTTGAGAATGTAAGTAGACTTCAGTAGCTAATGCCTACTGTCTAGGTCTACTGTCGAGATATTTAGCATCACTGGCAAGGTGGAGAGTAACATGTTTCAACTTAGGGAGCAGAAAGTCATTATGCTTAGGCACCAGGCATTGATTTTATTCAAGGCGTTTAGCACCTGATTGTTAACCGTGCTCAAAGATTTTGTTCAGCATGTGCTTTGATGTGAAGTCCTTTGATGTGTTTTTCTGTGCATATGAATTCAGCAAAGGAATAAGCTCCATTTTGGAGGATAATTATCTGATGACGGCTTCATCAACTGCATATCCTTTGGCAGAGTTCCATATTGAATCCAAGTTAGCATTCCTTCTCGGCAAACATTCCTAGAGTATAGACTCCTTCTTCCAGCCCACTCTTGATCTTGGAACAAGATCCTATAGAAATTCCTATTGCGAATTGAAGGAAACCACTACAGAAACTATTTAAATAAGACGGAGCACACAAGTTCGTTTCGTTTCGTTAGTCCGATGGGTCACCTATATAAGCTCCATGTAGAAAGTTCTGCTCGTGACGCACTTTCTAGGTTGTAGACTTGTTGCTAACTCTCAGAAAAGAATGTTCAGGATGTGTTTAGCTCATGAGTAGGTACCTATAATCTTTTTCGTTTTCATTCCAAAGAAGACTAGGACTATTGTTTTGAGCTGTAGGCTCCTTTTATTTGTGAAAAAAAAAAAATAGCAGGCACAAAGAAATACTTGTTATTGTTTTTTCGAAATTTTTTAGATCAATTAACTTATATTTCAGTCAGCCCAACGATGATCTTTGCGATAATCTGCTGCGATGATCTTTCTGTTGGAAAGAGTGTCGTAAATCACTGCTTGTCTTCTGCTGTTGAATATGTATATTGGTCAGAAACTATAACGAATTCTACCGACTTTTCACCTCTTGAATGCTACCCCAAAGAGTGCTGAGAATTAGTATCCGAGATCGTTAGATTCAGCGTATCTAATAAATTCTTTTACTCCTCTCAAAAGAAAAGGGCTAATTTAAACGTCAGGAAAATAAGGGGAGACAAAAGCAGTCTCATACCCTTTCCTGCAATGAAGTAAGATCCGACAGTGAAGGAGTTGTCCACATGAAAATACATAATCCACGATTTTTGCATCAAGATTTGCAAACTATTGGTCTTGAATGGATCTTTTGTTGATAAATAGTTAGATCTCTGTTAGGGGCCACATGTATAGAAAGCTGAAGTCACTTATTGCTCCTTTTAGAATTTCGCTAATGGTAGATGGAAAGTCTCACTTCCATCGAAAACATTTTTTTCTAATAAAAATGAAAGGCAATTAAATACTACTGATTGATAAGCAGGAAAAACTATCCATTTTAAAACAGTAGATAGATTTTGCGTCATTCGACGTTGTCTCTGCAAGGTCCTCTAAATAATTCTTCATTCCATTTCGTATTTCGGCAACACTTCACAAATTGGTTATGTACTTCATTAATTTTACTTAAAACTCTATTTCTAACCCACTCTGTACCTGTCTATACAAACAGATAATTTATTTGATTTTGCATTAGCCATTCACAAATAAATTGTGATCAAACAAGAAGCGTAACCTTGAACACTTACTTCACGAATGCCTCATCTTGTGCACCAACACGCTTCAAAGTTATGTAACTTCGAATCTAGCAAAAAGTTCGTCATAAAAAGTAAAACATTTCAAATTGTTTAACGCTAAACTATAAGCACGACTGACACTTTGCTAAACATTTATGGAATCAGCTAACTATGTAAGTAGCTTGTACCTCCATATTTAGGAAACCTTTATTAAGTGGTTAGTTTGAAGTAGTGGATACTTTTGTAGATTCATTAATAAAAATCGTCATATTAAAGATTAGTGCTGAATTTGGAAAATTTTCCCACATTTAAAATAGAAAATGTTAATTATTATCGGACGACAGAGCCATTAAGTGCATCAGCTCTACGGAGGCACATACTCGAACTTGTACATTGTACAGCAGTGGCAGAGGAATTTAATTCTCTTTTTGTTGAGATACATTGATTGGCGCGCAGCGCTGTTCCCTGTACAACGACTTGGCAAAGCGATATAATTGCTTGCGTTCGACCAAACATGGACAGGCAAGGCAACTTCGGCTTCTTCCGCATAAGTGAAAAAGAAATGTGTAGTCGGTGGGTTGGCATTGGCATGATTGTTGCCTTTTTTGGAGGCAGCTTCCCTAGTTTTTTTTTTTCTCTTAACGAAGCTGAAATCCTTGTGAAACAGCGAAAGAACATGAATTCATTCGTTTGTATTCAGGGAGATGATGACTACGGTACTATGGAAAAGCGACGTTCGCATTTAGTTTTAACAAATTCAGCAGCACTTTTCCATGTTGTCGTATACATCAGCTGATTATAAAATGAGGTTTCTGTTTTCCATACCTCATAGGGTATGGCGACAGTTTAACACTTGATATTAAAATACGAATTTAGATTTTTTCTATAGTCAGATATTCGAAGACAGTAGAGTGGTGATAAGCATGACAATCGGAAGTAAATGAAGGATCTGCATGCAGGAAGAGCATCAGTCTCCAAAACCTTGAACACATGAACACATTGCTAGGAAATCCACAAACGATAGTCACCTTTGGCAGCATCTGCAAGGATCTTTAGTGAGATTTTTAACCTCAAAATGGGTAAAAATAGGGCGATAGACATAATGTGTCGTCTTATGCTGAGCTACAGATTCCAATAACAACCGTAGGAAATCATGGTTCAAACGAAGAACCGTATAAGGAAGCAACTGACTAAAGAAGTCCTTTTTTAAATAATTTACTTATTCATAGGAGCGTTTGACTGCCTCAGTCCATTTCAATGGCACAGAAGTATAGATATGGGGATCCTTCAATTTTTCCACAGAAAAATTCATCCTAATACTTGGCCTTGTCTACGGAATGAAGCCGAGTATACAGTGACTAATTAGATATATGTATAAGGTACAGCTGTCAGAATTGTGGGGTAGGGTAGACATTGACTTGCTTTAACCTGGCAATGCCCAGTGTTGTAACACATCAATTGTGCTTATATTATCCCCAAGTGGTAGTCATCGGATACTGGCCGTTGTCCACCTGAATCCGGCTTGTTAAACCTATAAGCGCGAGTACTGATCAAGAGCAAATAGCAGCACTATAAACACGACAGCGGACGAATTCTCTCGATGGAAACAACAGTCGCGTCACATTTTCCACAATGGAAACAACACTTTATCTCGATGACTTCGACATATTCGGAGCTCAGGTCGATAAGGATTCTCCAGGTACTAGTCAGGGTCCTGGAAAGGAGAAGGTAGCGAATGAGCTCTTAATGGGCCAACAGCAGCGCTCACATCCCGGAAGTGATTTACTGTCATCGGTTTAACCGGCCGCTGGCCCTCCAGGTTGGGAAATTGCGCGAGTACTGATCAAGAGCAAATAGCAGCACTATAAACACGACAGCGGACGAATTCTCTCGATGGAAACAACAGTCGCGTCACATTTTCCACAATGGAAACAACACTTTATCTCGATGACTTCGACATATTCGGAGCTCAGGTCGATAAGGATTCTCCAGGTACTAGTCAGGGTCCTGGAAAGGAGAAGGTAGCGAATGAGCTCTTAATGGGCCAACAGCAGCGCTCACATCCCGGAAGTGATTTACTGTCATCGGTTTAACCGGCCGCTGGCCCTCCAGGTTGGGAAATTGATTTCGCTAATTGCTCAGTCATAGCAAAATTAAGAACTAAAATATTTTGGTTTTCCAAGTTCATCAGAAGGTGAATGCCCCAATTTTGCAAAATTTCCACCCAGTTAAGAAATCATGTTTTTGAATGTGAACATCTCGATAACGCTGTTTTTTCTTGTAATGATAACTACCGAAAATATATGGTGTCTTCCATTTTGATAAAATGACCTAAAGTATCACAATACGAAATAAAAGCGTTGGGATGGGACAAAGAAAACTAAATAAGTGTTGCACATAACAGAATCCTGACCAGAATCAATTGTTCAATATCCATACTCGGTGGTGATTACAAATGATGGAAGGTGAATATATAAGGAACATTTTCCCGGAATTGAAAATTACTTGCGCTGCAAAAATTATTATTGCACGGTCAAAATGCATTAGTAGTCGGGTGGTTGATTTCAACAGAACATCAAAATGTTAACGGTATAGCCTCGAAGCTCTTATAACCTGATGTTAATGTTCACTGGTTACGTTTTAAGTACATTCTGTATCTCAAGCGATTTGCATTTATTTTGATACCTACCCTTAGGGTAAATCTGCCAATTTACAGGGCAGGTAGTACTTCAAAAGCATTCCTAAAGTAGTTTCAAACCGTAAGCGTATAAAATATGAAGATTCATATAGGGAATACGATAAAATGCCTCCTTCAATCTCAAGAGTCTCTGTATGTTTTTCTTATTTTTTCTTGTTTTATTATTGTTCATCGCCCAAAGATAGATGGATACTTTCTGAACGATCTTCTCAATCTTGTAGTCGCATCTGTCCCGATAAAACCACGCCACACGCATTACGTTCTGCGCTTCCTTCTGGTGGCACCATTAATTTCTACTACATAGCTGTTGGTGGCGATATCATTGGAGTTATACATCTGCTTGTTGGTACTGGTACTGAAGGTGCCTTCTTGAATGCCATCGCCATTTAAGAGGACTTCTCCCAAGCAGCCCCGAGTGCAATGTTCAAGTTCAACGGACGGTGGACTTTAATGGAATCCTGTTTTTATTTTTTTTTTGTACTTTTTTACTTGTGAGTTCATTTACGACTAGCTGTGGATGGCATTTTAAATCTAATGGGATCGATAGAACTTGCTCGTCCGCAAAGTATTGAATTGCGCACAAAATTCAACTTCATTCAACGTTTTCGCGGTGGCTTTTACGTTATGTTTTCTTCTCCTTCCTTGCAAATAATTGGGAATTCATTAAGAAGTCACCTTTCCTTTGGTATTTGTACGAATAAATTGAATACGATATGACGATAGGCCATGAATATAGAATTTTCATGACTCGTAGAATGTGATTATGCAATATTTACGGGCAATATGATTTCATTAGAACATAATCGATGGCGATGAAGGTGTTATGTGAGAAAATTGGCATGTCGAATACAATTAACATTCAAGTTCATTATTTGCCTTTTCTATATAATTTGATTTAATAATTTTTAATTGATAGATACGGCAAAGAGATACGATTTTGTTTTATAACATGGGGTGAAGCAATTATAAAGGGTGATTTTTCATACTTGATAGTATAGGTAACGCGTTAGACAAATGTGATTAAAAAAAAATTCAAATAAATATTGGGCTTCTCGCGAGAATTTGTGTTGCGCGTGATATATTTCTTTGTATAACTGGAAGTGACCTACAGTTTAAGCTCAAGTCCGAAAGGTAAATCCAGAAGCTTTCTTGTGACAGTCCGAAGCACTAATCACTGAGCTACGGGGCCCATTTAGAAGATTGGCGTCCGGAGAAAATTGGTAGTCGGTCGCATATTCAGTGATATCTCGAAATACATACTGTCATATAATTTAGTGTAACTTGCTTCATTCACCCCTAGATGCGTGACCAATAACTTCACCCAATCGTTAAATAACAAAGGGCTCTCTCTCTGCCACGCCACACTTAATGTTTGTAGATCAAACGCCAGGCGCGCTGAGAGATTTCTCCCAGTTCAGATTCTCTCTCTGAACATTATCTTCTTGAGAATATATAGTTGGAGAGTTCAAACTAAATCGTAAGCTAATATCGAAAGTAGTTACTACGGTTAATTCATAAGCTAAGTTAATTAGTAGAGTTCTGGAGTTTAAACTATAGGCTTGTATGTATGAACATAGCATGAATTAAATAATAAAGCTCGTTCGAGACTAAAAAGTAGATAAAAGCGTTTCTTTAATTTTGAATTTTAAGCTGTCCAAAATTAGATATAAAACTATATGTATATCTCGAAAATATAGGTATCTCACAATATCTCGAAGAAATCTGAAAATCTAATATTTAAAAAAAAAATGTAAAATGACGATAAATTCACTGGAGCAACCAGCGTTGTATTTGGGTAATCACCTTATTCCCAAAAGAGCTATAGATACTTCCCATTCGGCGTATCTCCGTTCGATGAATCTCTTTCCAAACATCAGCAAAGTATTTGAAAAGTAATTAACAGAGACCTGACTCTGTGGGTTAAGGACATGTGTAGATTTCCGGATACCCAATTCGGTTTTTAGGCGGAACAGTATCATGTTCCTAACTGGTATCAGATATCCAATGAAACCAAAGCGAGAAACAATGCACGGTTGCCTGTCTGGTTGATTTGGAGAAGGCCTTCGATACCGTACGGCTAGAAGGACTCTTTTACAAGTAGAGCAGGCTGGGCAGAAGCAAACCACTGCTGGACATAGATTGTAATATGCTCACCAGAAGTAGTTCATTGTGAAAAATGGCTCCTGCTTAGACTTTAATACTAAAAATGGTCTGCAACAGGGTGTGGTTAATTCGCCGATCCTCTTTAACATTTACACGAATGAACTCGTAGAATCACTTCACCATGCAGACGACTTGATAGCGTATAGATCAGGAAAAAACGTAATTTCGATAAGATCAAGCGAAATCTTCTTCTCACCTGAAAATCAACTTCCAGAAGCCCTGTTTAGGACGTGGTTTACTGGGGCCTGTACGGATACCAGAAAGAGTTGCAGAAAGTTCTCAATCGTGCGACAACACAGGTAGTCACTGGCGTGTCAAAATGTAGTCAGACTCCTTGGGCTCTGGCTAGACCAATATATATATTTTAACAAACATATAGATGCTGCTTTCGCCAGAGCCAATGCGGCTTTTGCTTTTGCAAAGAGACTGTTTTATAGCAGCCAACTTGCTGCCATGCCACGAGAGAATGCGCTTTAACCACTTCATTCCTCAGAGGCGTTCCTCTATCTACCTAGATAAACACGGTTAGACAGGACAAAGTAGCGGTGCCGCTAATCTAATTAATCGTTAATTAAATCCACGAACTGGAAAAGGTGTCGAGACTTTGTTATCTCAAAATTATGATTCTTGATCATCGATTTCATACGGGATCTAATTGAAGCATGGTTCATGGCATCTGTTCCCAGGTTGAATGACAAGCTTCCAAAACTCCATAAGCAAATTCTTCTATTGTACTAAATGCACCAATAAAATTAAAAAAAAAACAAACAAGACGAAAGATATGTCCGATTGAGTGTTCTTATTCAAGTGCTTGCTTCAACAATGCCTTAGAATCCAGACCAGACACAACAAAAGTAAAAGGCGTTGCTGATCACCAAAAAATTGTGGGTAATGAATTGGGTGATGAACTAACCAGGGCTGGTTCAGTGTCCGTATTCTTAGGCCAAAATCTTTGTGATGCGTCCATCCGGCTACTAGCACTGCGCTGGGAACATCAACTTTGATTAGCATATTAGGAAGGCGTCCCAGGGCTTAGGTAATCCAAAAAATTTATCAAGTTTAATTAAAAAAAAATCCTTAACCTCAACAACGAAAGCATAAGAATGGGGGTGAGATTTCGAACAGGCTAATGTTGGCTGAGATACCTTCTAATCGGTGCTGTGACAACGTGTTGGTTTTGTTTGAAACAGGATGAAACTTGCGAACACAGACTCTGCATATATTGGTTAATAAGACGTACATACATACATATGTACCTTTCACATAAAATTTGTTTCGATACTTTGGTACTAAGGAAATACTAGCTTCATAAGAGAGGTGGAAATTGCATTATGTTGAAATCACTCCCGATGCAATAGATCTTTTAGGTTGCAGTGTCAGCGCAATGGATAATGGGTTGATTAAAAAAACAAGGTCATTGTACAGTTAAAACCCAAAAAATGTTACTCAAAGATACTTCTTTTGAATGAATTCATTGTTACTACTCGCATAGATACAATTTTTAAGTTCTTTCCTTAAGCGAACGGTTTATGCCATATAAAGTAACAAATTAATGGGATTGCCGCTTTTTCATTTCACATTGTGTCACCAAAAACCACCCATAACAATAAAGCCCCCAAACCGCTGAATGTAACACTGTCGTAACACAATCCGTGTGCTTTTCTCCTTAAAATACCCAAGGTATTCCTTAATCCCATTCACGTTCGAAGTAGGTAAGTACATTCCTTATTCCAAGCCATAATACCGCAAGACACCTTCATAACATTTTATGATGGATGTGACACAGGGACGAACCTACATATACACGAGTATGTACATCATCTTGAAACCTTAAACACTGTTTTTGATTTGTGCCGTCATCACGTAACCACAAAAAGGATTAATGTTGGATTCCACTTAACCCAATTACCAACCACCCACCAGCACCTGGGCTTACGTCAAAATAAATCAAATACCTCTAACAGTTCGCCGTCATACATCAGAATGCGGTTCGCATTACATTTGCCTCGCGCTAGAAAATTAAAAAATCTAATCCCAAATCCCATAATCAACACGAAGATGTACCGAAAAATAAGTTCTAGGAACGTACGTGTGTTCTCAACTCGCTATCCTGTGTGTAATAGCAATGTCAGCATCCCTCCCCCAAAATAGATAGAAACAATCCATAGCCGTACAGCATCACATGTGCGCCGTGTATCCATATACATAGATATACATACACTGAAACGTCGACATAAGTTTCGTTATGTAAATCGGCGCCAAATTGGCGGCTGCATAGTTCCACCATGACTCATGATGGCAGGGGCAACTAAGCTGGATTTCGGTTACCAGCGTTAAAGTGTGGATATGTACGTGCGTACGTATGTATGTATATTTTTGGTATTCGGAATTTATCATGATACTCTCTCCCTCTGCATCCTTGTTTTGTGCCGACACGAAGGCCAAATATCTATCCAGAGGATGGGGATAATTGTTGGGGGGATTGCTTTGTGATGCAGATGCTTGAGAAATTCACCACGGCAGAGTTTAGATACATGTATCTTAGTATGTTGCAAATGAATGTTGCACATTCTTTCCTGAATGTGTCTATGCAGAAGATTGTTTAGAAAATAGAAACAACTCCACCTTCGTTATAGCAGTTTTGTGGTCTACCATTAGATCACCACGCAAGTGTTAAGCGGCATTCTTACCTAGTGTATGCAACTGGGGCGAAAATATCATCAATGAATAAGTGAAGTATAAGTGGGCCTCTGCGGTTGCTGGACTGGCTTGGTTAGTAAAATTTTAGACGCGTAATTGACTGATGGTTTTTAAAGTGAACGAGGAACGGGTGGTTACGTTATCACATATAGGCACCACTTGGATGAAGTGATCACTGGATAAGCTTGACTACAAAAAATGGTTTCAAGTGTACTTTTAAATAATTTGACTATTGAGACAATGAAAACTGTCTTGCAACATATGTTACTATTATGTATTGATTTTCAACAATTTCATATGTACATAGACATTTGGGCAACAGTACATCTTGTAGGTACTCGTGCTTCGGTGCAAAGTATTAGCGAGTTTATATTGTGACCATTAGAATTCATAGACGCCGGTATAAAAAGATACAAATTGAAAGAATGCCAAGGAAAGAGGTGGCTCATATTGAGTACGTTGCAACTGACCCAAGTCCATTCATGAAGTTATTGTATTCACTCTGGAAGGATGCTGCAAGTATTTGAGAAGCAATCTGAACCGTGAATAGAAAAGTAGAGTTGTGCAATACCAGGTGGGATTAAATCACGTTGTAGAAATCATGACTTTTGAAAAAAGCTAACCGGAACGGTATTACTTTCATATTCCTTTAATTAATCCTAAAACGAAGTTCGATGACTCGTCCTTTAAAAATTGGCGCACGCTAATTAAAAGCGAGTTCTTCTTGCACTCGGTAGAAAAACGAAAGATAAAAGCCTCTGAAATATATTCTCGGAGAGAGGACAACTATCTTCCCCACTGAGCGTACCAACGGAGCAAATTTAAAAAAAAAAAATAACTATAATCGAGATGAACTGGTATGAAGCAATCAAGCTGCTTAACGCTTCCCTAATAAAAATTAGGTGGATCAACTGCTATGCCTCAAGTTCGGCGAAAAAGGTTACAGGTTAAAAGACTGCCTAGTAACACTGCTATGTTTCCTATGCAAAGAAGCAAATGGCTCACCTGCCTAGAATAGGCTACTTTTGCGTGTTTAGACTCTCAATACACTTGGAAAATTCTCCAAGGAGATTTCCACAGGAGCAGAACAACTGACAATTTCTTTATCAATAAAGCAACAATCGTTCAAACACATTTTAACGCTGTGGTTTTAATAGCAATTCAAACAAAAGATAGACCACCTTTTACATTTGTACATATATCCTCAGCTTTTTAGTACCAATCTTCAGAAAAGCAATACGCCGAACGTTAACTATTTTTAATAGCAGCTTATGAAAGTCACGGCCTCCCTATAACAACACCACATGTTATTGCTATAATTTCGTAGCGCTTAATATATAAATCACATGCACCCATGTGTTCGTATCAATTTCAAAAGCAACGCCCCCTATTTTCACTTGATTTCCTTTTCAAATTCACAGTACTAAAAAAAAAAGATATCCAACGGGCAATGAAAATCCATACAAGGAAGCCAATCGAACTGTACACCGAAATCTAATGCATTTATTAGATTCCGAATCAGAAACGAGCAACATGAGGTCCAGATTGTTTAACGTTTAATTTTAAACTTCGTCGGCCAAAAATAAATACATGAAGCCCCGAACTATTTTTCGAGGAAAGATCATATTATATTGAGACCTGCGCTACAAACTAAAATTTCAATACAAACAGTTAACGCAACTGGATGCATTATACCCTCATCTCTTCAATGATTGATTAACTTTGATCTGTCTGCACGATAAAAGCACAATAAAACGAAAACAATTCCACATGTAGTCATCTATCTACACGTGAGGAACTCTTTTTTTTTCCTTTCATTTCTTCTGCCCTTTTGCCCTACAATTAGCTATGATCCATGAAATAAGAAAAAAAAGAAAGAAATTGGTGGTCACCTTATGCGGGTTTTAGGATAAGAAACCACCAAGCCTAAGAATAAAACAAAAATCGATCCGAATAGAGAGTGAAGAAGTATCTGACTGGCAGCACACATATGTACATATGTATGTATCTGCGGGGCTTGTACGTTAGGGCATTTCGTATTCCTGTAGTGTGTGCTCTGTGCGCCCATTGAAGGGTCAATGCCTTCATGTGTGTGCAGTAATTACATATCATGCAGAGAAAAAAAAAAAAAAACCGAATGAAAGAATAAATATTGGGAAAAAAGCCCTTCGCATTTGATTGGGAGAATCTTTAGAGTTTCCACCACGCGTTCCATTTCTTTTTTGGATGCCCAACACCAACATGTGTTGTCTCTGGAGCAAGGGGGATCTTCCCAATGCGTTTAACATTTTTTTCCTCGAATATCTGCAATGGACTTGATTCAAAGTACGAGGATGTTGTAGTTCCCGTTTGCTTTTAAATGCTTTTTAAATATTTACTTTAGAAATTCAATTTTTATTCCATTCTTCAACTTGGGGACTGTAGCTTTTACCACCAGGAACAGCTGCATTTTACATTGTTCTCTTGAAAAATTTTGATTTGTTAGATACTATGGAGTTTCATTGCAATGTGGCTACTATGCACATGGGCCTCAGTAAGCTGAATTTTCAGGGATTGCATATTTGGCTGCTACTCTCAAATAAGTCGTCTTGGCTTAAATAACTTCAATATGAGAAAGGTGGCAGTGTACCCTACAGTGGCATGTATTCCCTTTTTATTTAAAGATGTATTCTAGTTCAAACCGACGATTAAATGTCTGTTTGCATCGAGTCGTAAAAGCAACGAGTGCTTTAATGAATGTGGCTACCCAATAAGTTGAAGCACCTGAAAGATCCAGGCTTTCTTTGCGATCAGAATGGACCAGAAGATTAGTTAGTAGTAAGAATCACAGATGTCCGCCGTGTGATAAACAGTCAGTCAGTGCCAGTGTGATGGTCCTTGGAGTAGTGAATTGTAAAGTTCATAGCATACCTCACTTCTTTTTCCACAAGTGAATGCTGCTGGATAAATTGAGGTGCTGGAGGCAGTAGTTAAGCCCTAAGTAGACAATGTATGTGTAAAGGAAGATCATACGTGTTCCTGCAATATTCTGTGCCATCGAATAAAGCTGCAACTACTTAGAAATGAATGTTGTTGTTAACACAACATCAAATTTTTGACCACCCGACTCTAAAGAGGATAGTTTTTTGGCGAAGCTGAACTTAACATAAAAAAACATACCCACTGTATACTCTAACGTATCTTATCGAAAAGGCAATATATTTATTTCAAAGACCAATGCTTGGATTCGATCCGAGTTTATCTTTAGGCCAACTGAATGATTACTGTCTGAAATTAGAGACACTGAAAAGTTTCATCATTTTTAATTAATTTAGATAGAGATCCAACAGACAGATGAGCAATACTTCGCCTTAATATCCACTTAATTCTTAAAGAACATATAAATTAAGTCCATATGTGATCTGTGTATGTGCATACTCTTATGGATGCAGCATTATACTGTTGCTCCAGTATCATTAGAATTGCATAGCTAACATTTACAAGTTTGATATAAATCTATTCAAAACCCGTCAAGCATGCAATTCTTAACATGTGTAGTAAGTTCACTCTATCTCTTCTGGTTGCCGTGCTTATTAGGCTGTACTCGAGCCTTAATTACCCCATCGACTCTATCTATAAAGTTCACTCTAATAAGGATGATCGATTTTTTTAGGAACTACAAGGATTGCATGTTTCGAATTTAATTAATGTTAACATGCAAACGATAAATGCTCATGTGCATATCTGTACTCATCTTCTTTAATCGTTTAATAATGCGAAGTGTATTTAATGTAATTTTAAAGTGGAAACGTTGTGTAGATAAAAGTGATAAGAGAATTAGAAATAATTAAAGTTTTTTTTTTATCAGAAACCAGTGGATCATCATTATATTTACGTGCTTTGAACATATACCATGTACTTAAATCAATTTGAGACTGCAGTTATAGACAATCTCCTACTGTATCGTCTCCATCTGGCACGAAAGGGATCAGCATTAAATGAAAACCTCATTCAGACATCAATAGCATAATAGACCTTAAAGGAAGAGAAACAATCAACACCTCCGGGGTAGCCAGAGGTGACTGCGTCATATCTTGCAGCTTACGGCCAATAATGATCCAATATTAACTGGACACTGCCCGATAGGTCCAATGGTCGTCGGAAAGGACATCAGCTCCCCCGACTACTGCAGAAGCTGTAATGATACAGCAGAGATAGAAACTATCATCCACTTGCGTGATTGTCTCTACAAGCCCGTCACCGTTACATGGAAAACAGACTCTTTGAGGAATTAGAAGACCTGGCACAAATCCCACTCGGGAACATGATTAGTATTATCAAGAGCACAGGTTGGTTTTGATTAAAACCAATCCGAAAAGGAAAACAAATGGTACCGCAATAGATAGAGACCAATCGGCCGCAGTGTATGTACCTCTGATCGTGCGCTTCCCTCCTCACCATACCACACCATACCCAAATCAGTTAAGCTTTGGGGCACGAAAATCCAGCATCGATAAAATATTCTTTCTACGGCAGATCTAGGAGAAAATCTATTAATTTCAAATCAATACTCATCATCCATTTACCGATATCAAAGCCGCGTATGATTACATGTATAGAGACGAGCTATAAAGAGCAATGGCTAGTTTTGCCATCACTGCTAAACGCGTTTAGTAGAACTAAGAATTTGTACAGAGTGATACGTTAGAAGCGAAATTTTTCAAAAATCCATACTTCACCCTCGATTCATCTGTGTGGATAAAACTTTGAGGTAGTTTAAGACTTTACCTAACTAGACTACGCTATCAGCTCAGCCAACGAAACTAGGGCTGGCATCAAACAAGAATAACTCTTGCCAAGTGCTGATACTTTGGGCTAAGAAGGCAATTGAATAAAAACTTATTAATCATCACAGATTACTATACGGCGGAAAGGCGTGTACTATGCCAAGAATGGATAAGATTGCATAGATGGTGAGCTTTTAAAGAAGATACGACCTCAATGGGTTGATAAACGACGCTGTACTTGGCAGAAGAGTCTTGATAACTGAGATGTCTGGAGCAAGTAAAGCACGAGAAAGGACAGTGTAGGAGAGGAAGACCACAAGTGGAAATAGACTTCAGCCAAACAGAATGCAGCTACGTATGTAGCAATTACGCGTTTCTGTCTATTTAACATAAACTAGAGGCCATTCAAGGAATAGTTTGCAAGGTCTTGTGTTTTACATATGAATAAAAATCATATACAAATAATAGACAAAAAATGTGACTAAAGTACACCAAATTAACTTCATATGCGTTTTATTGCAAGGAAAATTTAATTTCCCAAATCAGCTTCAAATTGTAATTTCTTAGTATATCTTGTCCCTTTATATCTACCCAGTTATAGAACTAAATTGCTGAGGAAGGTACATTTTTCTCCAAATGATAACACCATATTTGTATAGTTTTAATTCGAAAACATTAATTTTTGTCCTTTATGGTTGCAAGCGAACTCAAGAACACGTAGACATGAGAAAATCTCAAATATCTGTCCTTTGAACAACAAAACATTAAGAATTAACAACTTCTACAATCATAAAACCTGCTAATGTAATTTAATTTTAATAACCACATCACACCACATCTAAGGTCGTACTGTATCATTAGGTGGCTTAATCGACGGATTAACACAGCATCATCAACAACGGAATCCATTATTTGCTCTTCATAATCCAACTACTCGTAGAACCGTTTCATTTGAAGAACTTTTCTTAAAATAAAAAAAAATACCATGTTTCCAATTCTACTACATCAGCCACTCATCACGATATCATCATAAAACTAATTTTTACGTCGCATAAGATCATAGACAACGAGCTTATTTATGTCCCCATCTTGTCGGTTCCGCCTGAAGATGCACTCTAGCGCCCTAGGCATTTACTTTTCCCGAAGATGGAAACAAAAATTCAAGTTGACACATCCAATAAATTAGTGCATGAATGTCTGCGTGTGGGGATATGTTGTGGCATATATGTCACATTGTCTAAGCGTCTGGGTGGCATTTAACGACTGCCCACACAAGCACCCACCCACATGCAAAGGTCGATTATAATGCTTTCTCTGATGGTAGGATGGTAAGACCAAAGCGCATCTAACAACTCTCCAACTTTGTTCAATAAAATAAATTTACCAAAAATGTATTTTTCAAGTTTTTACAAAATACAACGAATGGTAGATGCAAGACAAGTCGACTGTCAATGTCATTGTTATGCAAGAGTGCCACCTCGTCGTGTAAACAGGAATGCACCTTCAGAAGATACTAATTTGTGTCTAGCAATGACTGCAATGTGAGATTTTTTTTATAAATATGGTTCGGGAGACAATTTAAGTACCGTTCAAGCAATTAGAACAACGTGACCAATATTTACCAACAATTAGGTATGCAACGACACGTTTGTTTTTATATTTGAACTTCGTGTTGGAGCAATATCTTTAAATAGTGACAGCGCTCGGTCGGATTATGATCCACTTTGGTTCCCATACCAGCTTATGCTGGAAAGCAATTTACCATATAAAAACCACTTGAGTGATACAAATGCAAGATACTGATGTACGCGTACGAGTATCTGTATCCATGCGGCATTTAAGTGGTTAGCATCAATGCCACATGCCAACCTAAAGTGGATTGAGGAGGAACATTATCATTAGAATTTATAATTGTTATGCGTGTGCATCACTTGGATGCTGGATAAATGGAAACTTCCTCCCTGGCATGATATCGTATGATCTTCACATCAAAGAGGAAACATGTGCAGATAGTTCGGAAAACTTATGATTATGGAAACGAGCTTCATATGTCATGGTCGCGTGATTGATTATTATTAGGCATATCAACTTTTATGAGCACTATTTCCAATGGGAAATGCTAATTGTTTGAGGTAAATTATGCTAGGCAAATAGTTGCGTATCCTATGGCCAAATACGAATGAAACTAGGCGAAACCGCTCTGTCACCGCTGGTAGCGGTGTCGCTTACGATTGCGCAAATACTCTTTGCTATAAACACAGTCTCAGCCTATTATTCACAGATTTAGCTTCGATATGAATTGTCATGAGACACTCGCTCATATATCCAAAACTCAAGTCAACTTGCCTAAGCCTGCCTCTAATAACGAATCCGCATTTAAACAATTTCCGCAGATTTTGTCTTTATCTTTTTAACCTCGCCTATCTGATCGCAAGTTTTAGATGACGATGAGATCTCCTTTGTAGTAGTTTGGAGCCTAGTTGTTCGCCAGCAATTCTGTTAAGGGATCTAACGTTCACTGAGCAGATTCTAATACCGTTGTCATTGTCTCCTGTGCAGGGATGGTCACCAGTAAATCATTTATTAGTTCAATTTATCTGTAACGGTTGATTCCATCTGGATAAGTCTTCCCCCACCGCCTGCATCTCAAAACTCTTTTCAAGGGAATCGGAGCCCAATCTTCAATCAAAGTAAAGGAGCTCATCACAAGACATGTCCGATAAATAGGCACAACAGTTATTACCAAAGAAAACTAACCTAATGGACTAGGACTATCTTTAATGAATCTGGAACACACAGGACTTACTTTTAATTATAGCTCTATTGCAATGGTTGCAGTGATTTAATAGGAACCTTCATCTTTACGTTCTTCGACTGGCTTGACAACCTCTGCGTAGGATATTCTATGCATAATTTGAAAGATTTATTAACTTCAAAAATTTTATAAACATTCAAAAATGGTGTTGTACAAAACTAAGATGCGAATATGTTTTGATTAATATTAATATTTTCTATTTTAGCGGAAGAAATACATATGTACATCAAATACCTGAAACACGTTTGCCCTTCCCTTATTGAGGTCCTATCTATCTACATATATGTACACTCATGCTCAAGAAATTTTTCAATGCCAATGGATCACATCATATTATTATCTGATTACTATATTTTCGTCGCTTAAAATAAATTTAAAACGTCAATTCATGTTTTAAGCAATTATCATACCATACACCTTAAATGTGTTAAGAAATTATACCAAATATTTGCCCTGACAAGTGGCATTTTTTTTTTGTGTTTTCCTTATCGAATAAAAAATGTTAATTTCTTTAAAAATGTCATTTCGAACATTCATGCAAATGACCAGTAAAACAAGACGTCAAATAATAACTTGACGATTTATAGATACAACCATCTGAAGCAAAAAAAAAAGAGAAAAAAAACTGGATGTTTAACAATGAGGCAGTATCTCACATATTATTGTTTGTTTCTCGCAAAGTGTCAAATGTCATTCTTGGCTGGCGCCAATATCGGACATATAAGTATTTATGAATATCCATTATCCATTCAGTGTTTGCGTAACTACAGACAATACGATTTACACAGCTGAATGGGGAAGCGGAGGGCGCCCAAATTACCTTTTGAATATTAATGAGACTCCAATGTTTTTTTTTGCAAAATTTGCATTTTTTAGAAATACATGACGCATTTATTCATTCTTTCTTTTCAGGCTTTATTCACATGTTGTGTTCCGTAATTTATGCATTTTTATGCATAGTGGGCGTAGAAAACGGTCAAGGACAGATTATATTGACACATTTTTTGGAATTTCTTGCTGAATTTTGGTAATAATATTCGCAGTGGAAATGTAAACATGATTGATTCATCGTTTAATGGAAAAGATGTGGGTGTTTTAAGTTAATAGTTTGTTGTGTTCAAGGAAAAAATCGGTGCCAAAGCTAGTGTATGATTCAAAACAATGAATTAAGTTGCAAATTCGGATTTCTGCAAGGGCGTGTTCTATAAAGTTTCGGTAACGATATGACTTCTCCATCGCCTCTTAATATTGTGAATTGAAGAATGTTTCTCTTTCTGTCTTCCTCTGTCATCATTTCTACATAACTAAAAAAAACATTTTCCCTAAAGTAAAAACAAAACCCCGCAAGGACAAAAAGGGAAAATATCGTAATAGATAAGCAGTCCGTGCTGAGTATTCCTCAGACTGTTCATAGATATCGAGATACCACAGTTAGGCAGAATGACCAATTAATACCTATAAAAATCCAAACTAACTGTTGGGGCCACTGAAATCTTTAAAACCAGGCTTAAAGGTGGTTTGATCGAGCACATTCACCAACGCATTATCAAAGTTATGGTCGAGCAAAAGTAATCGTATGCAAGATGCATGGAATGCCGGCATCTTTTACCCGCTCCTGAAGAAATGTTACCGTTTAAACAGCCCCAACTATATATAAAGAAATATGTGTCCAAAACATCGCATATAAGATGGATAACTAAAACCATTCGTAAACAATTTGTTTGGATTTTTATCCTTTAGAAGGATAATTCCTTCTTTTCTCTTGGGACGTTTTAAGAAATTTAGATTGCCTTTGCGGTTTACCTAGAGCCTAAATACTAGTATCTACTAGATTTTGCGGTTAGATTGAGCTAATACTGAAATCGTATAAAATAGACTCATCTCTGGGAAACTTTGGCAGAATATGGCAAATAAACATAGGACAATCTCTCACCACTTAAAATGTTAAAGGGGTATGCTTTGAAAAAGACGTTCATATCGATGATGTTCTTACTCCTGAGTGTAGACTTCCATTTTCAAGCGAAAGACTCACCACGCATTGTGTTAATTGCCGAGCCCCGAGTGTCAATCTTTTGAATATAAATATTTTTCTCTTCACCAAGACTAGATAAACTCTACAAACGTCGAGTGATCGAAGTAGTTAAGATAAAGCTTTTACGATCAATAGGATACATAAGGGAAATAGAAGATTCCAAACGAAATCGGAAGGAGAGTATCAATGATCACATTTTAGACCAGGCTTATTCTAACATTTTCTTAATAATAAATAGGGTTTCAAGCCAACTGTGGTGTATGGGCTATCCATGACCTATACGACAAAACAATACCATTTTCAAACCCCCAACTGGATCCTAGGAGATTTGCTCATAGCTTTTTGATCTTCAGCAAAAATTGCCAGATTAACCACCAACACGTTGAGGTTATAAAAAGCTCACGACCCTAATCAAAACAAAGTTTTTGAAGTTAATGAGTTATATACGATTTAAAATTTGTTTGTGTACAATGGGGGATTGAAAAATTCGTGTTCTGAATAAGAAAACAAACTCGAAAGTTCACACTTTTATTTTCAATGTAATCTCGTTTTACATATGGTCTCTAAGCCATGAAACTAGATATACGAAAAAAAATTAGTCTTCTTCATTCATGACACAAATATTTTTCTTAGGTTGGGAAACAAATGAATGTCGGATGGAGTTGGATCAGACAAATATGATGAAGAGGGAGAAAATCAAACTCAAAGCAGTTTCTCATCTTGCAGAAAGCTTAGAAAACCCAAATTTATTTTGAACGATATTTTGGATCTTTTCAAATGAGATTCCAATAGCCTTAGCAATTCCGCTCATCTCAAATCTGAGTTTTCTAATTACAATTTGTTCAATGTTTGTCTATATATGTACATTAGCATGATGGTCTGTCACAGCGTTGGTCGTCTTCAAAGATACATACATTCTCCACGCTTAAATTTGACTACGCCCTTATTAGTTGTTGCACATATTCTCTCAAAGCTGCAACCATACCTTCATGGATCTTCTTTTGATAACACGATACTGGATTTTTCCCATTTTTTTAATAATTACTTTACTTTGCCTCACTTAAGCACATGCATTAGAATGTTGGGACTTAAAGGGGACAAGGTATTAATTTAAAATTCAAACTATTTCTATGGTAAGTTGAAAACTTTTCAATTCATTCTCGTATCTGACGTCAAAAAAGAAACGGGTTCTTATACTTATATTGGGTGACTGTTCAAGGCTTCCTCAATAATAATATGATAACAAGCGCATACTCACTACTGGAATTGTGCCAATATTGAAAGTCAACAATTTCGAAGGAACGAATTCTGTGACAACTTTTAGCAATTATGGATATCTATACACGTATGTCACCGGATACATGACTCAAAGGACTTAAAATTCGCAGAAATTATTCTCAAATCTACCCTTCGAATCTATTTATCTTTCACTTCATTAATATCGTCTATCACCTAACTTCAATGACTCACTACAACCAAAATAAGAACGTGTCGCATACATTTTTTGACATATCTATACTAATGAATCTAAGAACTTCCCATTTCTCACACCCAAGTAGAAATTTATGAGTGAGGAAATCTACAACAGAGAATACAATCTGTGCAATGAAAAAATGTAAAAAAAAAATCAAACAAGTTATTCTAACGCTCTAGCATGTCTATACGAAAAAAAAGTTAAAAATAATTCCAATTTCAATTTCTAAGTACTTGTATGCTAATTTATATGTGAGGTCTGTGCATTGCACAACATTTTCGGTTCGATGGTAATATGACCATTAGTGGAATTTATTTATTTATTTTTTGTTCCCATCTAATTGAATATGCGAGTATGAAGAATTTTTAATGAATGAATAAATAACTTGAAGCTTTTAAAGAGATGTATGTACACCGAGTTTTCGAGTATTTGCTTAGAATTTTTCTTGAGGGGATTTATTTTTCATGAAATTTACAATTTTGATTAAAAACCAACAAACAACCACAAACTTGTTGAATCAATTGTCAAAATAAACAGCAGTAAGATGATGTTGAGTACTGTATTCATGTGACAGGAAGATAAGCTTTAAATATACGAATGTGTAGATGTCATTGAACTTTATGATGAGAAGGAAGAGATGGGGATGTAATGCGAAGCTTGAGAGATATAGAAATACACGAGGTGGTAGCCTGATTGAAAACCTACATATGTACATATTTTACCACAAGGAATTTGCATTCGCAGATTTCGTAGACATTAAAGCGACTTTCAGTAATGCTACAAACAGGCAAGCCGTAGATTCCTTGACGTTAGATTTGACACTATCGAACTTCGTGCGAAGGCATGCTGAGAACAAGAAATATTATCTTCGAGTTATGAAGAAGTGAAATATACGTACTCTGATCTTAAGGGTGTTGCCGCCCCTGAGCGTCATTCTGAAATTCATTCTCAGTTCGGGATCGTTGAGGGAGGCTCTTAGTACGTAACTAGAAGTCGGCCCTTTTCTAGCGTCATCGTTTCTGTACAGAAAGTGTGATATTTCAACTACAATTGAGACCAAGCGCTAAGCAACCTTCCCCCAAACGAGCTGTGAATGTGGGTAATAAAGCTTAACGCTACAGATTTAGGGTACCACGATAGAAGCTGTCTCTTTCTTCCGTAGATATCACGTTGTTCAATACCGAAAGCCCAAACATCTAAATGTCAATTCAGCGGTCACTAGATCTATATTGACCATATTACCGTCTCGTGTAATGTCCTCAATAATACAAAAAAGAAGAAGGTAGTAAAGAAGCACTCTGGGTGCGAAAATGGTCGTAGCAATTTTTGCGGAGTCCGACACAAAGTAGGGACTATCAAGAGAATTGGCGTCTCACGAAGGTATCCTGGGACTAAGTATCTCAAACGAAACTAAAATCATTGGTCTTGCCGATAGTATAGCCATTTCAGTGGCCGCTAACTTCGTGAAAGATGTCGAAGAACCCTAAGACTAGTCTTAAAAACCACATCATAGGCGAGGAAAGTTACATCTATTTAAAATCTACGCATACTAAGAGTTGGTTGTACTTTCCCAGCAACCTCAACTTATGCGTTACTACGGAAGTGCTTCAAAATGGATAAAAAAAACGGTAGGCCATTTAGTGGTTACTTTTCGAAAAGAAACCATTTACACTACACTGTTCAATATTTTTTAATGATTTTTTTTATTACTATTTTTCCATCACAGAGTACACAGAACAATACACTCTCTCAGTATCGCTTTACATACCCGTTTTTATTTGCGCGACTCAGGAATCATCTACGGATCTTCAATCTCATAGACTACCTCAAACAATTTTAAATTCTATCCGAGATAAGCAACATAAATCTTGCTGCAAAACCGATTAAACGTGCATATTCACCTTGAAATTGGCTCATTGCTATGATAGATAATTGGTACTATGCCTCAAAGCGGAAAACGAATTAACAGAAGTTGCCTTACGCCTGAAACTTAAGGTTTGCAAGCCGATAATTTTGCACCTCTCGTCATAATTAGGGAGTTCTTCAAACATAGCATATCTTGTGAAGTTTTTCCAAACTCTTTCTAATCTAAGCTCCTGCACATCAAATGGTGAATCGCAAACTATGGATGCATATAACGAGCAGTAAATAGCCTTAAGGCTATAAACATCTCGAAAGTTTTTTCAATTTCGTTTAAGAAAGCCTCACATAGAGTTGGAATATAATGCATGAAAGATTTATTATTCGTTGTGTCATCCTGCAGATAGCTTTCCAATTAGAAACAGAAAGACCTTTCGAATATGGCTCTAAGCCGTAAATCCCTTCCATTTGTATGAAAAATTATAACGAATGGTCGCGAGAAGCTAGGTCCAGGACCACACACGGTCTGTTGTGTTGTTAAATGTTTAAATCTTATAGTTTTGCTTGTTGGCAGAGTCTTGAGGATCGAATTGACCTTCGTCCGAAAAAATGCCTTTGTAACCAAAAATTAACGTTATTTTCCATCTACTTGAAGTCCACAGAGAGAATCGATACGGAAGCCGATGGTCATTTCTCTTTAACTCTTGAGTAAGTTGGACTTTGCAAATAATCCGAGGTCTTTATACAATATTTTTCTCAAAGCTGTTGGGCTCTGTGTAAGAATTTCGCACTCAATACGAGCTAAATAGAGTCTTAAGGTACGAGGCATGAATGGATTAAAGTGAAAATGAGTACTAAATAAACTCAAAGCTGCAGCTGTAGTAAAGATGCATACATTTTTACGTGTATTTCACCTTCAGATACGGCTATAATGCGTTTGTCAGTCACTATAAGCTCTTGTAAATCACTTAAAATAGGTCACACCTCTTCATCACCCGGCACATGCCAAGCCCCAACCCAGGTGGATTAAATAAGATATCTTCAATACCTCTCTCATTTTCTCCAGTGCAACTCAACTACCACCAGATCCTATTTTGTCTTTTCACTCAGAAATGTAAAAGGGACTCTGCCTTTGAGTGCTGTGTCAATTTAAATCTATTTGAGACAAATAATCCTATTGTCTCTGCCATCCTAAACGGAGAGATAATAAAATCGATCTTTGTTACGAGGCAGTACACTCTCGGGCGGCCGCCCTACGTATATAATGGACGGCTTCTATTTTTATGATGGCGCGTTTTATTTTATCGCAATCAATTGGGATTCGATTTGATGAGGATTTTCCTGGTTTTTTCCTCTCAGCCGACAATGCCGGTCGTCCACAGAGACTCTGTGCTTTAATTTATATATGCCAAGAGATCTTAAATTGTATTGATAGCATCATTTGTATCTATGTGCATGTATCTGCTGTGTAAATTGTTTTGTTGGTTGCCCCTAATGTTGATAGATTTAATTGAACTCGTGCTATACATTGACTCTGCGGCTTTTGAGTACACATGGATTGTGGTGATAAAATCATTTTGTGTAATGTGGTTTTCTACGCGGTATTCCATAATTTAATTTTTTTAACAACCTTATCCCATGGGAAGGTGTTTGTCGGAGTGAAAGCAATCTGGCATTGGTTTTAGGAATAGGAAGTGTAATCAAATAGAATGGGGTTATTGAAAATCTGGTGTGGTTAAATAATTTTAATTGATTTTTTACTCGAGGGAAAATCTGACGTGAAGGCGTTCTGCCTTCCTTCGACCTGAAAGATGTTTCTTATGGCCAATTAAACTGTACAGAAATTGCAACGTTCTTGACGCGGTTTAGAGCGAGCTACATATTTCGTCGGATCCCATTCCAGGGAAATCATAGCGAAATAATTTTTTAGGTAATGTAATGTAAATTTTATGATCTAACTTGATCTAGATGATTTGTACCCGGAGGCCTGAGGTCTATGCTATTGGGTATGACAAATAATCTTACCGATTGTCTGGTTACTGTGATAGTTAAAATTTCCCTGTAAAAAGCAGATCCGAAAAGCTTATGGACTTAATATGAAAGGTGGCATCTGTCATTTCGTTTAAAATTATGCTTCAAATGAGACATCAATGGGAAGATTAATTTAAAAAGGTGAGAAAACTGGTGCGATTGTGAAAAATAAGTCACCTATATGTATAGGCGAAGCGAGTCGTCACTAGAAAACCTAGCAAAATAAACTTTAAGTGAAACCGCAGGAACATCAATTTGTCCTTATTTACAAGAATGACACGTACCTTATAGCGAATTCTTACAAACAATCTGCATCTGTATACATACCACGGACCCAAAAATTTAAGCCAGAAGGCCATTTTAAGTGAGAGAATTTGTTAATTTATTGAAAATGGAAAATCAGTTAGAGAACGACAGGCACCAGCCACATTTCCAATTCAATGGTTACTTTAATAAACAAAATTTTCAATTGGGTGTGGAGAACATAAGAATGATTCAAGGAAAGACAATTTACCATGTGCCACTGTTTTGTTTACGGACTGGTGGAGTGAATGTACTTCTTTGAAAATGCGACTCTAGTGAATTGTTTGCATAACAACGAAGATAACTGATTTCTTTTGGCTAGAATTGATCTTAAAGCTACGTGGTGGCAGTAGAATGTTAAAACTTGTCAGACTACGAGCTACGAGTTACAAATACAAACAAAGATACTTAACCCAACAGACAGATTTTAAATAAAATTAGTAAAAAATATGCTTAATGCAAAAATTAAATCTGCCGCACTTTTTAGGAAAACCTTTACACTATTTCCTCGACCTGTATACAAGGAAATGTCTTGTGAACAGACCGTACGCCGCGACCTGCTGTTTGTCAATATGAATATTAATTCTATTTAATCGCTATCTAGGAAAAACCAATAACTGACCGACTGACTGACTGTGTTCTTATCAGAATTGCTGATTTCCGTGTTCTTTCATACAATATCGTCGTTTGTTTCTTTCAGTAGCATTAGTAGCACAATGTTTTGCAAAACAGAGATCCATTGTTGTTTCCTCAACATTTCCTTATAACCCAATGACATCAATTAACACTAATTTGTCTGGCAAAATTCCTTAAACTCGATTCTATTGCAGTTTTTCACTTCTCATTTCGAATCAACATTTCGATTGTAATCGAAATTGTACGACTCCTTGGGTATTTCTGCTGTTCGTTGGAGAAATAATTGTTTTTCTCTATTTAGGTCTCTTGTCCTTCCAATGATTTTAAGACATCTACTAAGTCTGCAAACTGCCGCGTAGAAAGTCCCTCAACTCCCTCCAGCTCACCTAAGCTTCTAAGACTCCTCTTCAACCGATTTGCACCAAGAGCGATCCAATCGTACGTAATTGAACTTCTGTTTGGTAGAGATCGCAATACCTCGTAATGTGACCTCGCAGCTTTTCTCCGATTGTATCCAAGATATTTAAGTACATATGCTGGTTGTACAGACTTGACAAATAATAAATCTGGCGAGGGCAAGAAAGATGGTTTGATGTCAGGTTAGGTTAGGGGAGGTGTACTGCTCTACGCTACACTTAGGTCAATGTCGGACACGAAATCTTTCGCTTATGGAGCATTTCCTGCCAAAATGGTATTCATTTCTAGCCAACCCGAGGACTTTATATATGTATGTACTTAATATATGGACAATTCTTCAATATTCTGGAATAATTATTTTCTTAAAAAACGAAAGATGTTTCTTAGGTTGCAGAGGCCTGACAGTGTTAAGGAAACGGTACTGTAACTTTATGAATAACTTACAGTTTTCTATTTGATACTGTTATGCCCAGTAAGCGCTCCTATTTGTTTTAGCAGGGATTTCCTATCATTTTGTCTATAGGTCTATAGGTTCGGCGTTTTTTAATTAGGTAGGTAGTTTGCCTCCACAAAAAATTGTTTCCCTACTTCATGTTTAAGTTTGCAAGTTGGGATCTGCATTGAGAAGCTTGCTCCGTGTAAATTCAACAACCTCCTTAATTTCTAGTGTACCCACTTGACCAATGGAGTTTTAGCTCAAAAAGCTGAAATTTTAACACTACAGCAGATATTGCTTTCATTGCTGTCTAGATGTGACATCCTTCCGTGGTATTGCCCTCATTTGATCCCACTGCAGGGATTCTGTCTGAAAAATGCTGCTGGAATCCGTAAATCTGACTGACTTGATACTCTTGCATTGCTCTAATTTTGTTTTCTTGAATGTAAACTCAAAAATGATCTGGTAAAAGCTCGTATACGGCGCTGTGTAGTAGGCGACTACATTCCCTTGATATTTGTGCGGTTCAACAGTTTGTAGCAGTATTTTTATATATGAATTTATAGCACTAACCACACATTTATGAGATCTTCTTTTTTGTCTCTGTAAGCTTCTGTTCTGTGATAATAACCTTGAAATTAAGGCAACATTCGCAACCTAAGGGCCGGGTACTATCACGAAGCAGCCCATAAAAGGTGTGCACAAACTCGTAACTGGAATTACAGATTCGGTTAATTCTGTCTTGGTAAACTATGATTATATTGAAGAATACAATTACCAGTTATGCAGCCAAAAATAAAAGGCAAATAAATTGTTTGTCAAATTGATGAGTAAGCAAGATACCTTGGCATCATGTCAATACTTTAAATCTCAATGCTGCACGTCGAACTTCTTGTAAATTATGAACTAAAGCTCAGAGGTGCATCTTGTGTGTCCATTATTCTCATCCAACGACCACACGCAATGCAAATTGCTAAAGATACGAAAAAAAACCGAAATCTTTCGACCTTAAGCATTAAGAATAAGCACAAGGTTGTGCGCATATACAGTTTGCCAACTTTGTAGTAAAAATATCCGATGGATTGCATATTGGAAATTTCCTGTAGTTAGCAAAAAAAAAGGGAAAAAAGAAAAATTAATTAAAATGTCAAGTTTGCGCGCAAGTTTCTTCGTCCAACAAGCTCAGCATGTGTGTTCCGCGGGGTATGTTGTCATTTACCAAATTGTTCGCCGATTGGGGATACACTACGTTCGACTTGAATGTACGACTATACACCAACGATGACTAATTGTACGAAGCATGCGTTGTGCACTGCAGACATAGCCAAAGGAATTTAGGTCGAACTGCAAATTTCCGTGTTAAGTGGAAAATTGCGTTCACCGATTAAAAAATGCAAACAAAACGTTTTGCAACAACAACAACATAAAAATGCATATAATATGCAGAAGAACATACACAAATGGAACGTATGTATATAACGTGATTCTTGTATGGGCCTTCTGTATCAGTGGAATACAAATTGAAAGAAAAACGAGCGCAGCCGCAAAGAACACTGTTCCTTGCAAAGCATTGGAGGAAAAATAGAAAGTACTTTTTGGTTGTATGCCAAAATATGCAACAAAACAGCAGTCGATGTGTACTAAGTAAAAAAAAAATTATGGAACATAAATAAATTGGTTTCGATGAACATGTGCCAGAATATATGTACATATGTAGGTACATTAATACATTCGGCATACACGATCACGATCGCATATAAACGAGCCTTCGTGAGAATTTCATTTTGCGAAAAGAGTCTGCAAATTTTATGTTTAATCTATACGAGTGGCAAGTCTTTTGAATACAACCTCTTTGTTTATGGGAAAAATATCTGAAAACAAGCAACATTAAGGAATGATATACGTTGCACTTGTTAAAGTCATTTAACTTTCTAACACCCCGAGGCAGACAACTAAGCAACCAATCGTTAATGTTAAATTTTTTTAAAATTTAGCAAATTAAATTTAGCTCTTAATTCAAGCTCTATGAAGGGCAAACAAAGCTGGAAAAGACTAATGCCTCTCCAATCCAGTCGAAAAGATGACCACTTTCGATTTACTGAAGCGATTTTGGTGAGATGTTTCTTACCGAATAGGCAAGGGTTTAAGAAGTTGAAGTCAGTAGCTTTTCAGGACGGGTGGAAAAAGAATTTAAGATAAACTATATATTGTAAATATTTAAATTGTTATATAACGAAAATTGTCTTTTATCAGAATCAGGCATATTTAGCGCTACAGCTCCAAAAGTACTGATGTAAGAAAGTTTTTTGTCAAATTGTTAGGCCCCATTGGAACTAATCGAAAGGTTTCAAATCGCCCAATCTTGGAGGCAAAGTGTAGGTGCGCTTCTCAAAATTAACTTATCCCTGAATTGTGATTTTAAAAACTCATACCGCACGCCGACCTATCATGTTGGAACCACCTGTTTTCGAAATGCATTGCATTTAATTTTGAAAACAAATAATCAGTAACCATTATTTTGTAACGATCTCCATTGATCGTAACGCAGCCTTATTTTTAAAGATATTTGGTTCGGTGATAGGGTCTTTAGGGTCTTATCTGAATAGGTTGCACTCCAATGTAACAATTTTGCTTATTAACAATCCCGTTAAGCTAAATATTAACCTCATAGCTGAACACAATTTTGCGATGAAACAACGAGTCAGCAACTGCTTTGGGGCCCTATTAGTAAAATAAACACGATGCAAAATTTTCCTCGAATCTACTGTACTGGCGAGACAGATTCGAAATTTCTGCGAAGGACGATGGATCTTCTTGTACAGTTTTGCCCACAGCAACAATACGTATATTGATTGACGTGTGTTCCAGTATTTTATAGAGAGTATGTGGTCGCCATGCAAATTCTGAAGTCTTCTATAAGTTTTGCGAATTAGAGATTAATTTTCAAAATAAATTTGCATGATTTGGTAGCATTTTTCAAGCGTGAATCTGTTAATGATCATTTGCCAGACTATAATAAACACACAAAAATGTCAGAAAGTACGGACTAAATGACAGCTCGGTTTGACAGTCATCCCTACGTAAGTAAAAACGACGCTTTTTTTTTCTAAAAATCTGTTTACGTATAAAATGGTTTATACGTTTTAATGGAAATATATTTTAAAAATTATAATGAAAATATTTTATAATTTGAATTTTCTTGCAAATGAAAAAAAATGAAAAAATCCGTCAAGGATTCAATTTGCCTTTGGATGAAGGTCTATTTCAAGAAACAAAGCAAATGTCTTGGCGATTTTCAGCATACATAAACCAACACTTGATATTACTTGTTCTCAGAAAGGTTATGGACAGATTTGAAGATCGTTTTCGTTTCAATGTATCAGTGCACGTACTGATCTATTTTTATTAATCATGGATCTATGAACAGTTCATGTGCTTGCTTTCATGCAGAAAAGCGACGTATGTCTAGGTATGCACTTATGTGTGTAGTACCTCCATTCGAAAGAAAATGTCATTAAACCGCATAGTTGTAAATGCGAACAGCAGATACATAATAAATAACAAAAAAAAAGAAATTACAAAAAAATGCAATAAAAATAAATTGAATTCTGTACCATGTAGTGTACGACCGACCACATGCGTGATGGAATTTTATTTTACCTTTAATTACTTTCATGCAAGCAAACAATTTAACACACAAGCACAACTTGTAACGAAACCACAAGGAGGACACGACCACGGCCAGAGAGGACATCGGACATTGCACAACCACCACCAGAACAGACACCATACGATCCATGTATACGAATAGTTTATGAACTCGCACTAATCGCCGAGCAAATCTTCACAGTTTTCTACTTGAAGTTGATTTACTGTTTGCATAGAGACACAAAAATTTTACTTTCACATAGCGTTCTAGCGTGCGGGTGTCAATAAACTCCACGAGCGCAGAGAACGTCTAAATAAGAATTCGCATACTCTGCACGTACGCAGTTTCTACTTATACGTGCTGGTACTAGTGCTGCCACCGACTACTAAAAGATACGCACGGCTAGCTAAATGTAGACTTATTTTCAGAATTTCAATTGAAAATTGCTTGCGATTTTGTAGTCCATGATGTCACTGTGCAGAGCTGCTGTGGAATTTTCTAACTAAAGTATTTTTGGATCCTTTAACCGATATATAGAAATGTACGAAGTGACAAAAGGGACATCTACATGGAATGACAATATGACCATAGTGTAGTATCCATGAAAACGTATAGTTTAGGGGCAACAGCTGCCATCTATTATAGACACCAGGAAGCAAAACATATGTGCCAAAACATTATAGCAGGGAGTTGTGGTAGCAAGTTCTTGATATGTGTGATTACTTCTACTAGGAAGAAGTAGATGTTTGTTGTTGCTGAGAAAATCAAAAGAAACACTCCATTTAATGCAAATGCACGTTTGGTAACCAAGCAAAACACTCAGCTATCTAATGTAATATCAGAAAGCTAGAGCGATCAAAAATGTGAATTGCTTTTGCATCAGCTCAGAGCTGGAAAAATAGTAGTCATAAACTGTGAAAAGGAAGCAAACAAAAACAGGTTATGGGGTGATCTGTACAATATCAATACGTGCCTCGCGTTTCACCTAGTTTTGTTTGCCAAAAGTTACCCATGCCATGCTCAAACATCAATCTCTAACCAGATAAATCAATTTTCTTTAGAATCAACGAACTTGACAGAATCTTATGAAGACTTTTGAAAAAATCGCAACTTACTCTCTCTTCAATCCCCACAAAGGCAATAAATCCATCTCGGATTACAATTTTCGTGGACAGTCAGGCAGCTATCAAGGCACTGGATAGTGAGACAATAAGATCTAGGACAGTTTGTAGATGTCGCAAATCTTGAATATACTTAGCAACATCCACGTGGTCAATCTCTGCTGGGTTCCTGGACATAGCGATATAGAAGGGATCGAGATAGCAGATGAACTAGCCAGGAAAGGATCAGCACTAGGTACAGAACATACCCACACACAGATGGACATTCCTATTAGTGTAGTGAAAGAAAGAATAAATATCAGAACCAGGCTACAAACCAACACCGCTTGGTCATCAAGAGGAGACTGTGTGATTACCCGAAGCCTATGGCCTCAACTAAACGAGAGAAAAACCAATATATGCGTAATGTCCTTTGCGGGCATTCAAATGGAAGATATTGCTTATTTATAAAGACACTGGCGTCTTTCTCACACCACTGTCTATCAACAAGTGACCCCCGGGTGTCAAGTGCGGATTCGTCACGCAAGGTAGACTTAAGCAAGGATTTTGAGTTGCCAGTGTGTGAACAAGTGCCTCATGGCAATTCGTATATGTAACGCTAAATCTTAGCAGCATTAACTTTAGACTTAGTGGAGAAAGATGACGATACCAAAGATAGATTCTATGGACCAAACGTATGAGCAGCACTGCTCTAGTAGTAGAACGTCAAGATTGGAAGACACGGCAACTTTGGTAACACTGTCAGAAAGCAGAGCCTGACCGACACCATTTCCGATAACAGATCCAAACTAATCGACTTTTTGCCGTGGCAAACATTTTCGTAGACAGCATGCGCTTCCCGAGGAAGAAACTCTTCGAGTACGATGGATTTCAGAGGTGTCCATGGACCCAACATTGACTCCGACCACTACCTTGTTGGAGCGTGGAAATCGATGCAGATATCCCGAGCACTACAAAGGCAACACAATACTGTAAACAAGTTTGACATCAAACGACGACAGTCGCGAGAGATTTGGGTGAAGTTATTTTCCATGAAGTGGGCGCCGTGGCTCAAGTGGTTAGTGCGTTGGATCGCTGAGCGTGAGGGTCGAGGTTCGAATCCCAGACAACACCAAAAAGTTTTTCACGGTCCCACCTCTCGCGAATGTCTGACAAACGTCCGAGAGTAATAACTGTCCAGAAAAAGCTTCTCAATTTGCCTTTCGGATATGGCTCTAAACTGTAGGTCCCTTCCATTTGTGTGAAAAAATACAACACGCACAACACGAATGGTCGCGAGAAGCTAGGCCCTGGACCACATACGGTCCGTTGCGCCAAGAATTTGTATTTTTTTTTTTTTATTTTCCATGAATAATCGGAATACAATTTTCTCCTTGTAGGAGGATTAAAAGGGCCATTCCATTACAGCTCGAAATGTATCCTTATAGTCTGCAAGTTCACAAGTTTCATCTCTAATCCTTACATTTCGTTCAGAAATCATACATTTAACGCTCGACTGCAATCTTTTATGATCTCACCGCAGCCTTGAATTGGTAAACATCATTCCTGGGCTAACCCCCTAAGAATATATTCACTAAGTGTTCATTGTTATTTTAGTGGCGATGCGGTCACTCAAAAGCTAATGGGAAACACGTTGCATATAAACTTCCACCCTAATCCCTTCTTGACCCCTTCCAACATCGAGGAATACCATATTCTCTGCACCATCGTCTAACGACCACCTATTTGTCGTGTTGAATAATAATGCATTTGGCATGGTACTTAAAAAAAAAGTCATTACTTTCTTTATGGGCGCAGCAATCGTCAATACATTGTAATTTATCACCACCGTCTTGACGGAAGAAACTGCTAGACTGTCGCCCTACTTTATTAGGTGTTCACGGAAGTGCCAACCCTACCCAAACGATGGCCTTCGGAGGCCGCCACAAACATGCACTTCATTTAATCACTCGGTGCGCTTCCTCTTCTCTACCCTATACACTCAGAACTTTTATGGCAGGTGCATTGGGTGGCCAATTCCGCTGATGACGGTCTGCATTATACAACACACTATCGTGTTGACCTTTCTGTAGGAACAGAATAAAATTGCTTCTCAATTAAGCCCCAGCCGTTATGTGGGTCATCAATTTTCTATTAAAGATCTTTCACTTTTATTAGTCCTTTAAGTGTGGACAACATTAGAACATGATAGCCAGACATTATCAGTCAATTTAACGACTTAAGATACATCCTCTTCTCACAAGCAAACGGTAGATTGGGTCACAAAATCTCGCGTTTGGAATGCAGTGTAAACAAATAAAAAACGCTGACTTCACTAAGAGGCGGTTTTTATTTGACCTTAATTTAATGTATATGCTCTGATTCACTGTGAATCATCATCAAGCAGAGGGATATAAAAATGTTGGCGACACTCAGGCGGAAAACATTCTCAAGGACAATAAGATCCCAGCAACAAGCTTTCGTCTTCCAGTCGGTTTGTTCTTGGAAGGGGTGAACTCTGGCGCTTTGAGTTAAAGTGGGAATGGAGGGTTTATAAATTATGTTAAAGTTCTTTATACCAAAAATAATCAATTTCATGGGGGCGTTCTGAAGAATTAGGAGAACAATTAGAATGGGCAGGCGAAAGGGTAATGTTTTGGAATTTGAAACATGTGGCGCCAAATAGGGGAAATTTTATACAAAACCTTGTGAGTGCTTGTAGAAGAATTTAGTTGTGTTCATTGTATGCATGGTGGTTACACAATATGTTCAGCCTTGTGAGAGCATCCAACACCTGAATGGTGATTGACAGGTTTTTAGTGAAAGGGAAACCAAAAATAGATTTTACTATAAATACATGACACACATTAAGTATCTAGGTGTGGAACAGCCTTTTGTAAAGTTCTGAGCACTTAAAAATTTTGTTAAAAAAAAAACTGTCAAAATTTCTAATGACTTGATTTTAGTGGACAGTACGGCCGTTCTTAAGAGTATTGTAGCTTCACAATTAACCCTTAAACTCCAACTTTCAATTTTCTCATTATTATGACATTTGAAGCACTTTTAAGTAATGAACAAATAATTATAGGTACATAAGTCGCCCAAAAAGAAACACTGAATGTTCCTGTTTCAGAAATACTGAGTAAGATGGCAATCAATGCTGCAGAAGTTGCGTTCATGAATATTTTCAGAATTTGCTGCAGTAAATTTATAGCAATTTTCTTAAGAATTATGAACTTACCCTTACTCCTAAAACTGGCATGAAATCTCTCCAAATATTCAGTTGCAGCTCAGTACTTGGATGGATATTCACTGCATGGCAGCAGGTAGTTGTCAGATATATTCCAAAAGATGGTAAAGCTTTAGACTCCTATCCATTGTGCGTTGCTTATAACATGCGTATCAATCAAGTACATATATATGTCTACTTACGTATTCAACACAAAGGAACCAAAATTGAAGATTCAACAACAGGAGATCTAGCTTGTTGCCTTTCAGGGCATCGAGAGAACATGCAGTAACAATTGCAATCAGTGAGCCCTCAGTAATATGGACCTCACTGCTACTATAAGAAAAAGGATAATGTGCATGCTGAGAGGAAGTGTGATGCACACCAACGTCGTATATATTTAACCTAAATTTAACCTAATTTTAGTAGCCAACAAGTGATTAAGGATATGCCGACGATGTACTATTCATCACCAGCAAAACATTTCATAACTTCGTCCCAGAAGAGCTGCAATATACACACGTCATTTGAAATGTAGAGATGGTGCGTTAATGAAGGTTTCTCCGTAATTTCCATATGGACATTAAGCCTTCTGCTGGATGCACGAATTTAAACTTTCTCATTCTACCCTTTTTGAGGTTATCTTGGACAGCAAACTTCCCTGAAGCTTACATATTGACAGAACATTGGATGAAGCTAATGCAACACTACGGATATGCAACCGAATCTTTAGCAAAACTTGATGCGAAAATTGTGCTTTAAATGTTCAGCTTCGCTATCAATTCAGATAACGGCATCAGCGGTGAGATCAAACGAAGAATTTCTCTTGACAAACGCTGTTTTTTGGGCTGAAAATACAATTGAGTTGCAAAATATGCTTCCGAACGACTAATATACACAAATCCGCTGGTCCAGAAGGTGTTCTTCTTCACTGGAAAAACCCCTGCGTAAGCTTTTCTGTCTGTCCTACTCTTCTGGACTCTTTCCGAGAAGATGGAAAACAGCAATTGTCCAGCCATTCGTTCTCTAACTCACGTTCTCTAACTTACGTCCCGGTCCCTGTTCTTCGGTCGTAGAAGAGCAATGGCAACGTATGATAATCTCATTCTCCTGTCACTTAAGTGAAACCATGACCCTCAACCATTATCCATGAATGGTACTTGCATCGCTGAAACCGAAAGACTTGCCCTGCTCGGTATGTGTATCAACAACCATCTTCGTTGGAACGATCACATATTCGAGGTCGCCAAAAATGCTGCAAAATGTCTAGGATTCCTTATGCGGTGCAAGAAATACTTTACCCCTTCTGATCTGGCCACAATTAATAAGGCATTCATCTGCCCAAAGCTGGAATACAATGCCCGTATCTGGTCTGGTGCACCCAAGACCGGGTGCCATTATACCATTCAAGTGATTATACCTCCAAATTGGAAGTGTCCCACTTTGACGGGCTATAACTCAACAGAGGAGTTCGAATTTATTGACAAAGATAGCTTAGATATGTAAAAGGGGTCGACACCAGCTCGCAGACTACGACCTCGCCTTAGGTTACGTCCATAAGTAGAAAAGGCTTCTAACCAACTTGGTGCGCAAAACTAGATGAAGATAGCCAACAATCAAATTGGCTGGAGAGGTTATTTGATTGATGTCCAAGTCCTGGAGTGAAGTGTAGGTTAGGTAGTGTAGTGAAATAAGTAGGTTAGGTATATGTAAAACTTTGAATAAATCTCTGTTGCTTTGTTAAGGCTTTAAAATTATTTTTAACCTAAAGGTAAAATGATTATGTGTAGTCGAATTGAGACATGATATTTCTATTTAAAAGAATAACGCCTCTGATTACGACTAGGACTAGGTCGATTCGATTGCACACTAACCGACTTTTAAGGGTTGTCTTTTGAGAATATCGCGTATCGTAAATGGTTCACTACTGAATTTGTATTATTTTGTCTTGTACATTAATTCTCTCACCACGCGTAGAAGCCTTCTTTTTAAGATCTTGTCAATTTATTTACTCACTGGGAAAAGTCTTGTTATCTTCCTGATGGTCGTGAGTTGATTCTTGTCACAATTTCTTGGAACAAAACGATAAAATCTACTTATGTACTCGTACATTCCAAAAGGTTGTTGAACCAACGCATATCAATCAATGATTGATTGAACAACAGTAATCAATTTCAGTGTAATTTATTTTTCTTCAGGCGGTATTTATGTTATGAAAGTTACACCGATAACTGATGGAGTGTGAGTTTGCTGTCCATTGAAAGCATTGTTACTAAGCTTATGCTCAGCTATATCAGGTTTTTTGTCATAGACTATTTAAGGATTTTTTCAATAGATGGAGGGTGTATGTTTTTGGCATTCAAAAATGCGAGATACAAACCCTTTATTAAATTTTATACATGAAAATTCAGAGATCACCTAGAAACAATCAACTTCGAAGGAAATCTATTAACAATGAACAACAACGCCAAAATTAATAGAAGAATGGCTCAGAAAATTGATAAAACCCATTGACCGGAAAGGTCAGTCTTGTTTTGCTCAATATTTGATGAACCGTGAAGATGGTACGTGGCATTTTTTAAAAACTAATATTACTTTCATAAATAGAAGTTTTATTCGAAAACTTGGACTTAAGTCTACTAGTGTCCCAGCTGCATTTAAAGGAGTCATGTACATATGTGTGAACCATGTTTCGAATATGCATTCGATTCATAACTCCATAAATTTTACTAGGCGTCTCTTCACTTCAAATGCTTCATTTGCTTCAAATTTTATACTCGATGAATATGAAAAATTCCGAACAGCTATTTGAGAAAACAATATCAAATCTTAGCTTCTGATAGCTTATGTGTATGAGAGGCTTCTTAAAAATTGGTTCACAGGTTGGAGAAATTTGGGCTTTATTTGTTTTTCATTATGTCCAGTGGGGGTCGACCATGCACCAGGCGCGCCACAAGCAAATACCCTAGTACTACGCCATGAACTCGCATCGTTGCCACCATAAAAAGGCACAGCTACTACAATGGGCAACTAGTTGATCAAGATTTATGCATGTATGGCGCATAGAAGATGCGGGAATAGCGTACTGGTTACGATAGTGTCTCAGCCTGCCGAAAAGTCGTTCTAGGATAAAATGTCATGTGAAATATTCATTCCGACCGCAGTACCAAATGCTTTTTTAGTGAATGTATGTATAGGACACCGCTCGAATGTCCTGTTGAAAAAGTCATTGAAGTTGTCTTTGGTAGCGAAACCCTTTTTTCCCGTGGAAGAATGCCCGGAAATTAGGCTGATGTTTCGTGACAAAGTATGCGTCTGAAAACAAATCCAGATCCGCTGCTTTTGTCACCATTAGTAATCATCGTAATATACGTCATCATATTTCTTTCCGGTCAATCCCATTGAACTTGTTGGTCTGCAAGTAGCCTATAAATAGTTTAAATATTTGAAATGCAGCGTTCAAATGTTATTGACCTTTTCCGTTTGACAAAAGAACCTTCCTACGAAAAGTTGGCACTTTTTATTTTGACGTTTTAGATACGTTCTGTTTTGTAGAATTCGCGGACTAAGATTTAGTAGTTACTTAGTTTCCCTATTGCATAATATCGCTTTGCAGGCTATTTAAATACTCAGAGTCAGACAAAAATATAATGTAGCACGTCTGTTTTTCTTTGGCGCATGGTTCAACAAAAAAAAGCAAACGAAATGTAAATATTTTCCGACAATAATGCCAAAAGAAAATCCAATAAAGGAAAAACGAAAACAAAATCTTTTAACACCAAATTGTGGGCAAATCTAAATATAAATTAATGCCAACAATTTATCAAAACCAGAACACGATCAAACACAAGCGCATTCTCTCACTTCATGAAGGGCCACCGCCACCGTCGTCGTTTGAATGCACTTTAACGTCACGACGGACAGCTAAAAATGCAAAAGTAAAAGATCAGCGCCGATCTTGTTGCCAATTTTCATTGTTTCGGTTTTTTCGAGGGCTATTCAAGTCACGCAAAGAAAAAAAACATAAAATATTTTCACCTCGAGAAGACGTCACTTCAGTCGACTTTCTCTTGGTTTTCAACTTTTGTGCAGCGAAGGGCGTACCATCGGACTTTTTTTTTTTTTTGTCTTGTCAAACCTTTTACAGCATACAGTTAATCACAAAAGCGAGTATACACCCTTAACTTTACTATATTGGCATGGAATATCAATACTAATTAAAAAACAGCGAATCGTTTTTTTCTCATTTATCACTCAAGATGCTCCCGCTAATCAATTACATTCATACCGGGTGATTGAGGTGGCGTTTTGAAATAAAAAGCGTGCTTAGGATCCAACTTTCTTGAATTCTGTAAATGCTAAATTTTTGAACTTCAGATGCCGCCACACATGCCTTTCGAAATCCACCGCCAAGTTTTACAGTTCCCGCCATATTCTAGTAATATGTTGGTAATTGGCATTGGCTGCCATTTTTATATAATTTCAACGAGGTGCTGCCAAAGTCTCAAGAGATATCTAGAAAAGCACAGTGTGATGTACAATACCAACTTTTCAATTTTCTTAAACAGATGGTTGAGGTATTGGTATTCGTCCTTTGTATGGTTTTTGAGTTGACAGGTCCCATCTGATTGAGTTGGGAGCGAAGGATGGATGTTCTTCTAAAAAAATAAGATGCACTCTCGCCATGTTACTCATGGACTATAAAAAGTTTAACAATCTCATGCAATGTTTATTACTTTTGGAAAATGTTCGGGAATTTAAGGGGTATTTTATGATAGGACACTAAATTTTATTTGCATCTTCATGGTGGCTTTTTTCAAGATTATAGTGGGTTTCTAAATGAATAAATAAAATTAATAAAATTAAGGTTAATAATTAGCACGATAAATAAAGCAAAATACAAATATAGTTGGCTCATGTACACCTTTTCTCCTTAATAAATAAATTCGACGGCGGTTTGTGTACCTATTTTTGTGATTAACTGTATGTACCTATGTATCTATCGTAAGCAAGTCAACTGAATTTATTGCATAGTTTAGGTGCTGGGCCTCTCTCCATCAGCACCACAAAGGAGAGGTGTCGAGGACAGAACAAGATTTCACTGTGGTTCTATTTAACCACAGGATGCATCAGCTCAATGCGGGTGCAGGAGATAATCCTTTCATTGCGGAGAGTATTTCGCGGATGGCAAAATGTGTACGTGGGTAGATCTACAACCGAGCAATTGTAGTGAAGCATAGGCAGCCATTCGGTGAGGCATCGAGGAACTACATATCTTCTACTGCAGTGGCACGCACAGTGCATAGAGAACTAAATTAACGCACAGAACGTGAAACGATGATGCCGGAGTTGGATTCTTCAGACTCTTTGCAGTGCAAGGTGACGGAGAAGGCAATGTTTAGGAGATATTGCATTCTACAGATGATTTATTGCGATGTCAGCTTGGTCTTGTGCGCGTGGGATGTGCCCAACTTGTGTACTTATAGTTACATTTGGTCGTGCGGAAAAGGATGTCTTTGTCCCTATTGCGGGTGAGAATGCAATCGAGGGCAGGGCATTTTGCATGGAGAAAACAGGTTTTTTTTATGATTTTGCCAGAAAGTGTGTTTTCCGCCTAAGGATTCCAATTTGGAGTTCATTTGCACGACTTGTGATGATAGAAGCTCAGTTACGAGCATGTAGCACCAAGACAAAGTTAGACTCAATATTTTGCCACAAAAGCCGAATGGTTTGAAAAAGTATGAAAAACGACCCAAAAGCCGAATTCTTTTTCATTACAACAATCTATCGAGGATTTGTTGACTCGTCCGACTCGACTAGTCTTTTTATACTCTTTCATAAAAGATAAAATAGACGGATTGACCTATGAAAGTCTAATTTCATTGATAGCTTTGAAATTGTATGCTTAGTGCATCTAGGACTGATTCAAAAAAATGCATGTGCATTCAACCTCAAACGAAATATGTATTTCGAAACACAATTTAATTTAAAATATTAAACAATTTTAAAGTTGTCAATTGCATCTCAAAGGTTAAACCTAATTTATATTTCATCCATCCTATATACGCATGTACACTGACACTGCTTATTATGCACATAGAATAGATACTTATTGTAATATAAATCCTGTTTTAAAACTAAATAATGTTTAAACTTTTTGATGCCTACTACGTTTTGCCTGTTTTTTAAGCTTACATCTAAACAATATTAAGTCCACATAGAAGACGTTTCATACCTGCAAGAAAATAGAAAACAATGTTTTATTAACAACAAGATTACACGCACATTACATATAATATAGCAAAATATTTATTTATATAATATCCTTTCATCCGGATGGAAGCTAAAAAGGTAACCCTTTGGCATCAATCGTCATCAAAAGTGGATGGATTTTCAGACTTAGTATTTTGGTTTGGTTTCAGACTTAGGCCAGTCAGGCTCACCAGCGGGTTTCCCTAAGTACACGAGATGCAGGACGTTTGCCTAGATTTCGAAATCTTTTTGGTTGAGCTCGAGGTAGCTTGTACTCTAAAAAACCTTTAAAATACAACCGCACAGACATGGCCTGGTCGATTCAGGACTTTGTCGTTCATAATTGTATTTTTGAAATCTATCGTTATTTTTACTCTTACTCGCATGTACATTTAAGTATGTATATGTTGAAGCGGAAGATGATGACTAAATATGTATGTTGCTGAATAATATTAGTAATATTGCATTTGCGTAATAAGCTTCTTCCAATTATGATGACTGCATATCGTAAGAGCCGTCATAATATACATTAAATAAAGCTTATACTGCAAATGCAGCTCGTAAAAATTACGTAAACATTTTATACAAATTGTTAAAAATGCTAAACAAACAGTACGTGCATAACCAACGCACGTTTTCCGTAAAACGCGCATATTTTCTTTTTTTTCATAAGTACATACTTTGCACCGATAATAGTCTGAGCCTCTGCATTGTTGATGTGTTTACCTTCAAAGCTGCTAGCTTGAATTTCAACTCAGTCATGCATTGTTTTAAAATTCAAGTCAGCGTACGTTTATTTGCAGCAAGTCGCAGCCGATATGGAGACTCTTGCCCAGCATGTTTAAACCTTTTTTTGTACATAAATTTGTTATTTCTTTTGTTTCCAGAGCACTCTTAAGATTTATGAGTACGACTTTAATGCTTATTCAGGTTTTAATGCTCGTTTTATTTGATTCAAATGCTTAGCAATGAAAACCAAGAGATTGGATTCGAACAGTCCAGTCAATGGAATAGTAAATGGACTGAATTAAATTAATGACTAACTAAGAAGCTGTTGGTAAGATAAATTATATAATTTTGAATAAAAAATTCGAAGTATTGAGCTGTGAATGTATACATATTTTGACTGCTTGTTATCTTTTCCTATTAAAACCATCAAAGTAACTTGTTTAGAGCAGGTTTTTAGTCGGTAGGGTGAACAGTTCAACCGGTTCGAATATATGACTGTGCACTATTTTTGGGCTTGATAATTGTTTATATAGGACTTCTCAATCGGTTTTACTTCAACATATACATAGTGGCACAGCAATTTCTGAAGAACTTTTACCGGATCCGACTGTAAGATTGGACATTTTCTGATGAAATGGACATTGTCCTGTTCTTGCATGTAAATGAGATTTCTTTACTCATCGTTCCGGAATTAAACTTAGAAGAGCGAGTCCTAAATGTCCTGGTTATCAACTTTATGTCAAAAAATGAAAAAGTGACCTGCGAAGTGATTTAGATTTCTGAACATTCCATAAGTACAAGCTTGTGTAGCCTGAATATTTTTTTCTATGCAATATTAATTCTGCCCACTTAATTCGAACCATCGTAGACCAATCATCCAACTAGTCGAATTTTGTTCTCCATAATTTGTTTATTTGTTAACAGATGAAGATGTAAGTCAAGAACAACAGTTTTGAAACTGAGTATAGATACATAAAGGAGTAATCAGTAGTCCCGAGACCTTTTGGAAGAAGTAACATGAACATAATCTTATCAACTGCAGTAAATTTGGGGAAGCGTCAAACTTGGACACTATTGCAACGCATTACTCTCACTACAGAATTGAGTAATAGAAATCTTGGAGATCATTTAAAAGTAAGTCGAACAGAATCGGCCTGAGCAAGATCATTGCTTAGCCGGACAGAGGTTTCAGAGTAATCTGAAGCATTTTTCCATCAGTAGTTGTACCTGTGTACAGATATAAGTACGTAATTAGATTCAAAATTATTATTTTTGTCTTTGGATTTTTTGTTTTTGAAAGAATTCGTCTTGAACCACTCCTGTAAATATTGAGACCACATTTAGAACAAAAAAAAACTTCGTAAAAATCCAGCACTTCTTGAGAAGAGTAAACTATCAATGTCCGCATTTTATCGTTTGTAAAAGGCTACCAAGCAAGTTGTCAGCTGTTAAGTTCAGACTCTAGGAGGTCTTTAAGGTGATGTACGAGTACCATTCAGTATTGATCGTACGATTCTTCAGTGAAAACATGACTAACCATTTTCTTGCCAGAGCACCTCCGTGCATGCTTTACTTTTGTTTATTTATTTTCACGTGAAAAGATTTATTGTCGTGATTGCAGATTGTTTTTTTCGCTTATAATTTCGTCTCCGGTGTAAATTGCGAGTTACGAACACTACCACAGCTTTTATTGCTGTAGAAATACTGTATTTAGCAAGTGGCGACTACTGCGTTATAAGTCCAATTCTGTTAGTATGCTGGACGGCACTGGACCATCTGTTTGCTTCTAAACGTATTGTTCTTCATGCTACTTGTAGATACAAATGTAAAGAAGTAGCAGCTACTGCACCCACATGGATTTATAAGGTTTATGGAGCAATCTAAAATGTACCTTTTTTGGGTGCCAGAATACAGAAACATTCCCAATAGTTGAATGGACGACGAACTTGTCATGCGTAGAACAAATTCATCGATACTTTTCATGTAGGACGCTTTTGGTATGCCTCATGCTACCAGTAAGCTGCTATTCAACCTAAAAGTGATCAACACCACATATCGCAGATGCCCAGAATTTATTACGTGTCTTGTGACTAGGCAGATCTAGCCTAGGTCGTATACCAAACGTTCCAATCAGGCAGAAGAGATAGTTCATTAGTAAGTTAGTAGCTGCCATGCCAGGGACGGCAATAGGCTAGGACTCCTCTCGAACAACAGAGCTGCATGGACGTGGAGGAGAAATAAACGATTTCTGTTCATCGAATTCTTCATTACGTGCGGTAAACTGACAAACACAGGCACCATTACCTTCGGGCGCTTCATAACGATCTTCATTCGGTTCTGTTAGTAGCTCTGTGATAACTTAGATACTTGTGATAGTACAATGAACCTACACTGGTTTAAGTGAACCTGCCGTGGTCCCTACACAAGTGCTGAGGATTTTGGTTTCGACAGTTATTGTTTGTACTCAAATTAATAATACTGTTGGAATCGGAGCTCGTGTTAAGTAGTTCTTACCCAATAGGAACTTAATTCATTTCAACAAGTCAACTCGTGAGATAATCTTTTAAAACAAACGTGTTATCTGTAAACTACAGTAAAGAACATTCGATTACCAACTAACGTGGTTATGGGAATTGTAACTACCATGCATTAAAACCTTTTCTTAACAGATACAACAATGTGCGGCTCACTATACTCAAAGTTCTAAAAAACAAAAACACATAAGTGAAGAATAAGAGTGTATACACTAATCGAATTGGGTCAAGTTGTCCCATAAAACCGGTTCGCCGTCAATGATTCTCCAGATAAGTGCATACTCACATAGAAACTGTCATGGCAGCAGTTTTTTTTTTCTTTTTATTGTTATCACTATTTTACTGGATTGTATAGCTTTTTAATTTCTCTTTCAGTTATGGATTATCCCCGATGCAAAGTGTGAAGGTTCTTGTTATGAAATTGAAATGCACTTAAAGTGACGTCTTGGAAATGAGTATCAACTTTACTTAATCGTACATTGATAGAACGTACATACATATATTGTACACGGTACTGCAGTCTATATTATGTGCGTGTCTTAATTCAAGTCGTCACAAAATCATTAGAAATTGCTTCACGAAAATTTGGAAAGAAATACTGTAAGTTATTAAAATAAGTGGTTGGTAATTAGTAATTCTGAAACCGCAAGGAAAGCAGTGCAACTACATGTACAATATGCGTTCCATTGAACTATTCAAGGTTACAAACAGGTGTACGCTACGTTAGTAAAATTTGATCATTTTATGAAACATACTTAACGGGCTCATGTGACCGAGCCATGTATCTTCTTGCAAGAGTATCTTCTTCTCCATTCGTTCTCCTCACACACAGATGCAAATGTACGACGAAAAATTTTTCTTTCGAAAGAACCCAAAATTTGATCAGCTCCCCTACGTAAAGTATAGAATTCAGTGCCACAAAATATTATAAAAAGAAGTGACATTCTATAGAACATCAACATAATTCTTCGAGTAAGGAGTTTTGAACCCAGAGGTGTTTTGCCAAACTGAAATAGGAACGGTTTTCGAGAGTCAATCGTTTGTAAAAACTTCTCGACGTCTTCGAAGTTATTGCAGTCGAAAATAACGTCCTATTACCGATTGATCCAAACAGGATATTGTTGCGGGAGATAACACTTAGAATGATTATCGGAATTTAAATCATTCTTTTAGTCTTAAGGATGGCTGCAGCGTTTTTAGCAAGATCAGCAAAAGCGAGTGTCAATAAAATACATGCGCTTCAGCCAAACCTTTAAGGTTAGTCATCGATGGGAAAAAATCGATCAGTCTAGTTAGATCATCAATCTATTCTAGGTTCAATAATTCGCACAGTCTGTAGAAGTTGTAGAGGCGAAAAAGAAATAGAATCTATTCTCCTTTTACTCTGTGATAGTTTTGCACTAGCCTCTAAAAGAAGTACAGTTATTGGTAGCAACTGCCTCTCAAGACTAGATCACCTCAGAATTGTAAAGCTTAACTTACTCCAGAGATTCATGAATTAGATTCCCATGGTTATTAAAAACCCTAGGCATAACAGACTGGCTTATGGGAATATAGAATGAATCTACACACACCCAAAACGCGTCTCTGCTAGAAAGGCCGCATTTCCAAATGCATTATTTCCAAATGCTGAGCTACGACTTGCACGTATTAAATTCGCATCAACTTGATGGTATCATTCCAGGAATTTTGAATATCTCCATTGACGTAGGTACATACATATGTATTTGATTTGAACACATGCAGCTACATATTTACGCCTTTCTAACGATCCGACGAACACTGCTGCAGCAAAATCTACATTGTCTGGGTATGTGTCTCAACATATTTTCAATTTGAATTAGGTACATAAAAAGTGCGCATGAATCTGAATCTATCTTAAACCAACCGAAACGGTGATATTGCCCAGTTACTTAATAGGTCATTCTAAAGCATCTATGTAGCTTCTATCGCTGTAAACCATAACAGAGGTCTGTTTTCTTCACCCTGCGATGCGTAATCAAATTGGTACTTGAACCCTCTACTGATTGTTGACTTATTATGTCACCGGATGTTATGATTTTGCAGTATAGTAATGGACACATAAATCGAACATCATTGGAATTAGTGCGTGTGAAGCGCGTCCATTGATAGTGAATGAGCGCATCAACCAAATTATGCTGGAATTTGATAGAAAAATACATAAAAAATATAATCGTCAAGAATTACGCACCTATCAGCGGCTCTTAGCTGTTCACTTCATTTCAAAGGTTGTCAGAATGTACTTGAATACACTTTGCGCAATATATTTGAACATTGTGAGTACAAATAATTTTATCTTGGAATGCGACACGCTACGATGCTGTATGTGGTAATTAGCTTTTTATCTTCTAGGAAACTATCGACGTCAGATAAGATAGATATACCTTCACAGTTTGAGTAAATAATGTGCACACGGAATATTGTTGGCAAATGTTTTCGCTTTTTTTTTCGCTTGCGCGTTGAGCGGGTTGTTGTCTATTTTAGACGTAGGTATTTTGCATGACTTTAAAATGTATTTTTTTATTTTAGAAACAGAAACTGATATTCATGCCTCATTATTCTGTCAATGAACTTTCAAAATACACAATACTGACAAGCGTCATGAGACTGAGACTCAAACGTGGTTCACACTGCGCAATCCATAAAAAAAAACACTAGTTAGAAATAGCTAGAATCAGAAAGGTTCTATCGCAACTCGCCAGAGGCATGGTTAATTAACCTAAAATGAATGACTGCCTGAGACATATATGTATATCAGGATAGATTGAAGTTAGTTGCGAATCGACAGGAACTGCATAAGATTTTACACAGTCCTTGTAGATTCCTAAGGACACATGACCCCGCAAACAAATTACATTTACAAATATGAAACAAAACTTCCGACAAACCCTTTAAAGGTAGCTGTAGTAGGTACTGCTTGTAACACGGCCGGTACAAGTTTGAGCACATGTTCGAAGAATAACAGATGAACGAATAAAATCCTAGTTTTTTTTCTAAATAGTGGTACAATACAGTGGACTGCGTGTTTCTTGGATTTAGTTGCATGTTCCTTAAAAAAAAATCTTCGGCTGATAAGAGTATTTTTATATCTATGTAAAGGGCAGGCCAGCTGTTAGTTTCTTTTTGAAATTTCAGTTAAAACAACACCGATCAACAATTTTAATTATTACTTTAGACACCTTCCAATTATTTAGAAGGAAAATAATTTCATTTAAATGGCTTCCGCATCTGGCTTGGCAGTAGCCCATTATGACAACCCAATTGGATAGACATTGGCGACTGTGTGCCTCCATTTTACGGATCAATGGTTGTTTTTCTTAAGTGTGTCAATTATTTAAAGACAACAGTCTATTACCAACCGCTGAAGGGGCTTCACTTCGGCCAACATTTTTTTTTACAATTTAACACAGTTGCAGGGACATTGCCCTTGGAAATATTTTTTTTTTTTAATATTTCCGTGCGTTATTCAACCACAAAATGACAAATTTCTTGCTACAGAGGCTTGATCCTATATATCTGCCAATATTTCAAGCTTCATGATAACAGGTTCCTCAATTTAGCAAGGCTGACATAAGTTTCGGCAAAAATAGAACTTCTAAATTTCTCTTTTTCTTTTCGTAAACTTGAGTTTGGTTATATTTTAAAATCTTAAAGGATTTCTTTTTGTTCTAAAGTTTCATTCAAACCACGTCTAAATAACTGGTCAAAAATTGCATGACTAAACTCTTTGCAATTATGCACAAATACTCAGTTATAGCCAGCCATATGCAGAGAATTACATATTTATGTATGTCCATGAGCTATGAGATAGTAAATAAATGCTAACGAATAAAAGCAAAGAAAAATAGAATAAACTTGGCAGCTTATGTATCCATATATGTATACTATAAGCCCGCTAGGGGTACCACATTCACCAAGCCCAACAAAGAAACAAATAAGACCTGAGTTTCTCCTACTACTACTCGAAAACAGGAGCTGTTGCCTGGTATTACAATGGACCGTATAGGGTGTGAGTGCTTCCGGGATTTGGTTGCCCTTTTTTTAATTAAATAAGAAAATATGGAGGCAGGGCGCTACATTTGTGAATGGTAAGGCTTCCATAAGTCCTTGTTATTACTCTCATAGTAGTTTCATTTGATTGCTTTGATTTCGGTCAGGTCAAATATATGTATTAGTCTGCCTATAGGACTCTCCTACAATGAATCTAAACTAAGCATTCATGCTTAGGAATTTGGCACTTCTTCTGATGTTGATGGGTTGTTGTACTTTCACGTTATCTCTTTTTGGAATAAAATCAAGACTAAAGGCTCCAAAACCATCCCATGTCGCCGCCGGAATAAAATGTCCCTGAATAAGTACCCACAATAAATTTCACAGCTCTACATTTTTTATAAACCAGTTCAGCACCAGTTTATAATCCAATAATCCGTAATGTACTCGTACATAAAATCGTTCCTAACCTTAAACCCATTAATCGACCCCTTAGGCTCCTTAACTTTACCACACTCACGTACTCAATCATCTCGCGACCAGATGTGGGGACATTGTCGGCATCATAATTGGAATCCAACATAAGCAACCCAAATAGCCATTCTAGCTGGTTCCACAAACCGTTCAATAGAACGTCTACCTACCACCACTAAAGTGATCAAGGCTCGCAACGGTTGCCAGCAGAAATAGATGCAATTAGAAAGATTTATTGCCCCAGTGATTTGTGTTGCAGAAACCATGTTACGATCTCGTAATCCAAAACAGGTTTAACAATATCTCTTCTTGTACAAAAGATGAAATTTAAAAGCCACACACTGGCATTTCTCGCCTCATCTAGTATCGTCTAATGCTTTTCCTATTCAGTAAGACGATGCTTCAGTCAATATTTCCTCATTTTCCCAATGGATGCATGCTAATAATAATTGGATAATGAACGGATCCCATTTGGCTAATCTGTAAACGATGAGCATACCTACTCACATAATTGACCCCGCAAAAGTCCAATGTTCGATAATCGAAACACGTAGCAAACAGTTTATCCTTGGTAGCCAGAGGTTCTTTTATATTATCGCTGACTTATAGGTTTCCAGTAAATAACATAAATTCTCATAAGATTACATCGGCTTGAGCAATAGTGGCCCCCATTATGGTCCAATAGGCTTTGGCCGCTTTATATCATGTTACCCAGTGCGCAAGACACGTTGTTTAAGGTCGGTGATAATGTAGCTGCGGAGCGCCCTTTTGATCGAGTGTGGACGCTGCTTAAGTGCAATTGTTGGCAACTTTATCGTGTTACACCTTCAGGGGATGCATTTTATTTTTATTATTAGTTTGAATATTCAGTATATTGAAAAAGTGACCTTCACTAGGTAAGAAAAGTCGATTACAATAAATTGGTACTAAAAAAAAGAGCAAATGCGCTACATGTACTCGTACATAAGTTCTCATGAGTTTGTAATAGCGGGGCCTATAATGAAATAAATCGCAGGGCAATATTATGAAAATAATTTAAGATTCAATAAAAAAAAAAACTATAACTTAATACATGGGCTATGTATGTATGTATGCGACTGGAAGTGTTACAATGTTTTTTTGTTCTTACTTTACGCTAGTTTATGAGAAATTGATCTCAAATTTCAGATCAGATTTGCTGCATTTTTAGGACATTAACCTTATGACCCAACACTTTACAGTGCTTGCTGTTTGCAGTGACTACCTCTCAAAGCAAAGACGTCTAAAATTTGATTGATAACCCCTTGAAACAGATTGACTTGTGACATACGAATACATACTTTCTGATGTCATACACATCTAAGATTAGATTATGTTCGAATCTACGAGACACTCAAATAAGTAGCACCTTTATCACTGTAGTGACAAGTGGGCCTATTATATTCTTATACAGAACCTTTTGTTCCTCAAGCAACGTATCTTACTGACAAAAGAAAAAATCCGTTTATGGAAGCTATGTCTGGGCACTTAGCCAGAGTGCGGAGAATACTTTACTAGACTATTGCAATGGAAAAGGATATGTTCAGCTATAGATATAGTTATAGAAGTGAAAACCCATTAGTTCCAGTTTTCACTATAATTGGGTAAGAATACAACTTTTCAACTATACTGTACCTACTTGCATTGAAACATTATGCATTTCAACAGCGATGGTGTCAACACACATCTTTTTATGCTTCATAATTTAATTAAAGTAAACCAATACGTGAGCACAAATAAGAATCCACTCTCCCTATTCTTCGAAGACATAATCTATTTCTTCCCTTCAGTCGTATCTGATGACGTTATCTTGACATGACATCTCTCGTCTATGTAGTTTCCTTGAATAGTATTAAAAATTACAGCAATGCCTAAAGAATATTTAATATCTTCGCCCCGGGCATATCGTGGTGTAAGGTCATGAATGTTCTGTTCGAGTTGCAGTTGCAGCCAAATAATTCGAAAAAAAAAAAACGGGTGAAGGACTTCTGCATAACAATTCAATAGGGAATATGTACCTGCATCGAGTGAAAGCCATTAAGCATGTATTCATACAAACGAGTATCTAGAACGGTAGGGGGGAGAAAATGTTGAGCTGTGAACTTGTCTACAATCCGTAAATGATTCTGACAGTGACAAATTGATATCATCGATAATGTAAAAGGAAATGAAATTCAGATAAATCGTTCGCTGCATGCACAGAGCAGTCGTTAGGGGTCTTTGAACAGAGAAATCAAAGGTATCTTCCATTCCCGTATCGAATTGAAAGTCACGTTTCGGTTGCACATTGTTTCCGTGTGTCGGTATTTAGCTGTGCGTTATACTTTATCAGAAACATTAAATGATTAGCTGATAAGAAGCTACAGAGGTAATACTCGTAGATGACCTGTGGTCTGATGTGATTATTATTTTTACGTTTTGTAAAATGTTTTGTTACGGAACCGAATGGGATAGCAACACTAAAATCATCATTATCAGTCATTTCAAGTAAATCAAATACGAACAAGGTATTTTCCTCATTTTCAGAAATTTTAATTGAAATATTTGCATCTAAAAAAAAAGAATTTGTTGGAAATAGACTTCTTTATATGGGATGGAGATCTCAAAACATTACAACAAAACGGCATTTTTTATGCTACTGCAGGCCTTACGACCGAGCAGAGTCAAATCAAAAAGAAACTTGAGAATGCTTCTTGTTTTTAATACGTTTTAACTATCGAAAAAGGTAAAAGATTTACTTTCCTACATAGATAGCCGCAGTTTGAATATTTAATCTTTGGTGCACACTTTTCGCCTGAAGCCAGACTAATATGGTCCAATCAGGTTGTTAACAAAACTCTCCAGGTGCTCATGCAATACCACAGAAAAGATATAGAGGAGACTTACATACATACATATATGTATGTATATTTTATATTTGGTATAATTCAGGGGGTCATCTTTTGATCATAAGCTCTTACAGCTTTGTTGGACTTCAGTTTGTTATCATCATCCAGGTTGCATGGCTCATTCTGAAGGAAAGTTACACATTTGCAGAAATTTTCTCTTTATTTTTTAAGCATGGGACTATTTATTCTACTTCTTCTACTATGTTTCCATGTTCGGCTTTACAGGCTTCTGCTCGGCGTGAAGCAACAGATCGTAAGTGGTCTAAGGGTTACCTTTTCGTGAACATGCGCGTTAAGTGTGCTATATTCTTTGCATCAATAATCTGAAAATTTCAGCGAAAGCTTGGGTTAATATATGTATGTACAAATGAAGGTAGCACTGGATTACTCAAAATCATCTCCACTAATTTCAAATTTGCCTACGTTAATATTCTGCATCAAAGATCGGACTATAGAATAGAGTAGAATGCACTTATGTACATATTTAATAAGCGAAACCAGGAGTTTTGTCGTCGATGGAAGGGATATATTTGCTAGTAAGATCATTAATATTAGAAAAAAAAAAACGCCCGAGAAAGGACCGAGTCTTAGTATCCTATAGGGATCTCTTAGCAGTTTTGGAAATGGAGATAATATTGACAATGCGTCAAATCATATGGATAAAATTAAATTCACTGAATCTGAAGAGAACAACTATACAGAAGCCGCGTCAGAAATTTTATTTAAAGGCTCCCTAGCTTTTATATTAAGAACACTAAGCTCCTTGTACAAGCAGGTGACTTAAAGATATAATCGATTATGTAATTGGCTTGGTATGACGAAAATTTGATTGCGTTAGTCAAAAGTCAAGCTAAATTGGCTAATCTATTTATTGCATAGAGAATACTATAAGTGTGCTTGGTATCCTCACAAAGAGCAACCAAAATGTCAATTCTTTAGAAGCATGCCAATCAGAGATTTGACTGAACAAAAATGCGCTAAACAATATACGAGTTATTTAATATCAGTTTTGTCCGTTTCAGTTCTTAAAAAAAACCTAAACCTTATTACAAAACTTAAAAACGAAGTAAAATGTTTTTTTTTTCCAATTTTGATCTCTTATCTTTGTCTTCCTACAAGATGAAGATACAAACAATTAGCGTGGGTGACGTTACTTGTCGCACGTGCTATTTGATACGTATGGAGGAAAGTGCCCAGTGTGCAATGAATCTTCTTATAATATGTTGAATTGGATCTCAGTTGAATGATATAAAACCTAGGTTGTATGCGCAAAGAGGGTTCCCACGTCTGGAGACCGCCGGTGGGGTAAAAGAAGTGTTGATTGAAATAGAAAGAACACGTCTCCACAAAAAAAAACCAGCATCATGCTTAGCTAACCCCATGAGCGGCGCAGTAGCAAGGCAGTAAAAATGGAAGAACTATATAGCATTAGATGTACCTGTACGCGCTATAATTCGAAAGCTGTAAACGTAAAAGAAGAAGAAGAAAAAACAATGGTTTAACATTTCCTTTTTTGGCTTTCACTATGCAAAACTTCTAAGAATTTCCAAGGTTCGAGCGCAATTCATTTTATGTTAATTTTTATTTAAAGAATTCTTTGAAAAAAACTAAACTTTATTACAACTAAAGCTTAAAAACTAGACAAAAATTGTCACTTGTAACTCTACTCTCCAAGTGACTGCCCGACCACAAGCACCTCTTGAGTAACAGGTGGCAGTAGAATGAGGTGTTAAAAGTAGAAGTGCTTACGAATATTTGCAACCCTAATGCAGTGTTATCAAGTTCGGCAGACTTCTATCAGAATATACGAATTTATCTGGAAAAAAAATAAACAAACATTAGCAGCAACAAACTACTGCTAATTAGAAAGTGTCATAAAGGGTGGGCTATCAAGCACTTTCTTGGGTTTTCTTTATCTTGTAGACTAATTTCTGAGGGTTTTCATCGATATAAGAACCCCCCTCACCTCTCTCCATGGTAATTTGAGTGTAGTTACTGTGCATTGTGTTCCGTTTTTAATACCTTTAACGTCATTTCTACAGAAAGGGTGTTTGTTCAAACCCTATAAAGCGCTTTAAATTTAAGAATATAACACAATCAACTTTTAATCGAAAGCGTTATTTTATTCGGAAAAATATTTAAGGGCTTTAATATTTGAAAATGATTTCGGCCATATATTTACAGCAGTTGTTATTAACAAAGCGCAATACATTCGTCCAAAGTGATAAGGACACTTTTTCGAGCAAAGTCACGAACAGCAAGAATAATGTTGACTTCATTCGCATAAAATGCTGCTGGTTTATAAGCCTAGATCAGTAGCTGTTGACGGATCCATTTCCCAAAAATACTAAATGGTGATTTAAAAAGTTAATAGTTATGGTTTGTTGGAACCACATGTCTTCGAGATACATAGATCCATTGCATTCAAATTCGAAAATAAATAATCATCGACCATCGTTCTGTAAGACCTCCATCCACTCACATTAACGTGAACTCCGGTCTTGTTTTCTTTTTTTTGAAGAAATAAGGTACTATGCCACACGAAACGCTACATTTTTCTGGATGTAACGGAGTCTTGGTGGGGATCGCTGAGCGGGAGGTACGACTTTCGAATCCCAGAGAACACCAAGAAAGGTTTTCACGGTCCTATCTCTCGCGAATGTCTGACAAACGTCCGAGAGTAATAACTGTCACGAGAAAGCTTCTAAATTTGCCTTTCGGAGAGGGCTTTAAACTGTAGGTCCTTCAATTCTAAGCTAAGCCCTGGACCACATATGGTCAGTTGCGCCAAGAATTTGTATATTTGTTTTTGCAACGGTGTCTTTGGGATTTCTTTTGATTGAACTTGCAATTTTGCTTATTGATAAGCCCGCAAAAGCAAAAGATGAGTCTCATCACTGAACGCAATTTCGCGGTAAAAAAATTGTCAGTTTGCAATTGTTACAGAGTCCAATCGGAAGAAAAATGAAGCTATAGGTGGTCCTGTGACATATTTTCCTGCACCAGCTGGATTTCATACAAAAACATTTGCGTAAAAAAATTTCCCCGCAGTGGACGAACAGATCCCCAATCGCTGCGACTTCCGATGAATCAGTAAATTTGGATCTTTTTGCACACCTTCGGTTACAGTGTCAAAATCCCTTCCAGTACCCATGTATCTTTTCCGTATTGGTGTTATTACATCATTTAGAAAATATGTGATACGAAATCTATCAGCAGTTCGAGGATGATTATGTGCACGCAATAAAAACTATGAAATCATCTACAAATGTTGCAAGTCCACGATCAATTTCGCAAGTAAATTTGGATAATTTCTTAGTGTTTTTCAAGCGGAGTCTACTCGTGATGATTTGCCAGGGTGCACTGAAAATAGGTGGCAAAAAGTGATGGCAGAATGGCTGCTCAGTTGGACAGTTATCCCTATCTACCTAAACAAAACGAAAAAAAAAACTTTATAACGCAATGCAAATCAATTTCTATCGCGACAACAACAGCAATCGCTACAAATTGAAAAAAAATATAAAACAAAAACAAAAAGTAAATCAATGATTTTTATTAAGTATAGTGCAATGGTAAACATCCGATAAAGATTCCAAAAAATGAGCCCGCATTTCACCATCGTCCAATGTCCCTTTATCTTGAATAAATAAAATTCCCAATGAGGCGCCAAATCAATTTGGTTTATTTTATTTGATAAATAATAACAATTTGGTATAATTTCAACTTATCAATTGAAATCGATTAAATCAATGAAAACCTTTCTGTTGAAAAAAAACATCAATAAACGAAAATGTTTGTGAAAAATAATATGCTTGTTTCCTATATTTTATGCAAAAATTGTTAAAGCGTATAAACTCGTATTACTTATGTATAGCTCTCCGGCAAAAAAAATATAAAAAATCTGCTTTCATTAATTTCAGTTAGAATAGCAATAAAGAAATTAGCTATTTGTTTAGGCATTAATATCCGTATTGGCAGTAATTCAAAAAAAAAAAATCTCTTTCCTTGCGATGGCAGGTGTATGCAGTAGTAGCTAAATAATAAAAAGTCCAGAAAAATGTTGCATAATACGAGTACCATTGGATTTGTTTGTTCTAATTTTCTAGTTTTAATTTTAGAAATGAAACCAGAGAGCATGAATTTTCCAAAGGAGAAGTTTCAATGAGATCAATAAATCAAATATTTTTGCGCTGCAGATTTCTATTGAATGACTCAGTGTAGAATTAAATTAATTAAAAATGTAACGCTTTTATTGTTGTGTCTTGGTGATTTTGAATACAGAGTATATCACAACGAACACCAGCGTAATTATTTCTGTACCTTGAATGGCAGGCAGATGGTGCAATTGTTTATTCTATTAGTTTATAATTTTATTTTTGGCCCAGACTTCTTCTACGTCAAATGAATATAATTGAATTTTTCTTATTTTTTTTTTGTTTTATGCAAGTTTGTTTATTTGATTTACTAAAGATAAATGGATAAATTATGTATATAACGGTGAGTGTGTCTGAGTTTGTCAAATACGGTCATTTTGTACGAACTTTTTGTTCGAAAATCTAAATTGATGCTACACAGAGGCACTGACAAAATTGTGAGCTGGAGTATGCAATCAGAATGAAATCCATAAAAAACTGAGTAGAGCCTGAATCAGACGTGCAGCAAAGCTGCTTGCAATGCTGCATGCAGCAACGCACGTCAGACAAACGTGCAGTAAATTGCACGTACGTATTAGTTTTCTGTCATTTCTTCCAACGTCCTTTTGGCAGTGGACCTCAAATGGTAAAATGTAACTCACGTGAAACGTCATATCCCAAAAATTGTACTAAATTGTACTAATTTGCAGTTCTGCTACTGGAGGTTTGCATCAAAATTAGAAATAGAGACGTCTTGCAGCAACGCATGGTAGTGCAGCAAACACATGTGTCCTCTTACTTATAAAGCCATGTTCTATGATTTTGCTCGACGCACTTAACCGCACGTCTGTTTCAGGCTTAAGTAAGCTCATTCCGCATATTCGGAGCCCAGGTCTATAACGGTTAGTATATCCTTCCTCTATTTCTAAGAAGATTAACCAACGATCCAAACCAAATGACGGTTAGTATATCCTTCCTCCATTTCTACGAAGATTAACCAACGATCCAAACCAAATGCCGGGCTATGTATTAAAAAAAAGGCTTTGAAACGACAGTTAGACTCGGATAAGGATGATTTTAGTGTCGGCGGTCTCCGCGAACAAACCCAGGACAACGATATTCGAATCTGCAATTTCGAATGTTAGGTCCCTTGCGATTGCGTGTTCAGTCGAACAATTAGCAGCGGCCATAAACTGTTAAAAAGCTAACTTCCCCTCCATTAAAGAAGTGCAATGGGTCGGGAAAGACTAAAAAAGAATGAAAAGTGCGACAAGTTACGAGTGCTTATTTAAGAGGGGACGGGTTTCCGCAACATCTAAACTTAATCCCAGTCAAGCTGAAGGAGCTGAAAAAACACCTGCCTAGCTATTTAAAGCAGCAAGAGGATGATTAGGATCATGTGGCAACTAATTTGCAAAATATAGTTGGACGGAACTTATCCCGTTGAAACGTTGAAAATCTTTAATTTCCAAATAAACACATTAATGAAGAAGTTTTCTGAAGATTCCTTCCTTCATGCCTTTAGCGAAAAAAGACAAATTAGTAATCACATCACCTAAAGAAAAAGCAGATCTCTTTGGAAAAAAGTTTTCATCCTGTTGGAAATACATACTTCGAGATCTATTGCATTTAAATTTGATAAATAATCGGTGATCATATGTATGTAGTTCTGTTATACTCTTTATTGATTGAAACGCCGCCTTCGCCCTCATTTTTAAGGTAATAAGATTTTAAAATACGAGCACATTTGAATAACTTTATAGAATTTTCAAGTGCTTTCAATTCATAATTACTTGTTAGACTGCAATGAACCTAAATGTTAAGAAGAAGGTGCTGAATGGCAGCTCAGTCTGACAGCTATCCCAATTGTTTCTTAGCAAATGAAAAGCACCATTTATACAAGGCACAAATCATTGGATGGAATGACCTCTAGAATTACGAAATTTGGACGTAATATTGCAAGGCTTTTGGATCTGCCAAAATTGTTTTTCTTCTACGAAACACTTCCCAAAAGCTTACAAAAGCAGAATCAATAGGCATCTGCAAACGTCTCGAGGAACTATCCCAGCGCTATGGATTCACTTCTCCCGAGAGAAGATAATAAAACTCCAACGATCCTTTCTAACTTCATATGAGCAATTTATTTTTAAGCACCTTCAGCCTTAAATTACATACATATGTATGTATGTAAGTGTGAAATTATCGTTACATAATTGCAATGAGTACAGACTGTCGACACATGTGCTGTGTCGCTATTACCTAGTTTGCCAATGATACATGCATGTGTTGTGCAGTCATAGACTTTTAGCCAGTATCATGTTTCACTTGAACAAACATGTTTTAATTGTATAACCCACCCATCATGGTACATTAGCGCCATCGCCGGTTAGTTCATTAAAAATTTTAATTATATTCTCTCAAGCCGGGCTGGTTTCAGCGCATTTCTATTTTTACGATTCTCTCACAACACTGACACACATTGTGCCTTATCGCTCGGAAATGCATAATTTACGCTTAAGTACTTAATTAGCTAAACTAATCAATATTTCACACATCACATCCAGTCGCACTTAATCGATTTGACAATGAATCTAATGCGAGTATTGTCCCCTCTGTTATTATTCACTGGCTGAGGAGATTATGGTTATTTTGTGCAAAAATTGAAGTCACCTCATAATCTACATTTTCACTCGTAGGCTTGGTGTTGCTGGCATTAAATTGAGTCAGATCTAAGGGCAAATGTTACGCGAACAATGTCTAGTCGAGCCAAGGGTGTGCGATTAGGTTTCACATTTGCAATCACAACGATCATTGCAAAAGACTGCAAAATTTCTAGGAATCTAACCGCACAGAGATCATCTTGCATTCGCGATGCAATGATTTTCTATTATTTCCGACGGAAACCATGAAGAAAATTTGCGATTTTCTGCATCTTCGCATTTCGCCATCAGATCAAAGGAAATGGCTGTTACGCATGCCATATACCCGGCGGTAGACCTTTGTGGTTTGGCCGAGACCTAAACTGAGTAGCAAGTTGCAGTGCAATGCACGTAGCATGCTTTTGATATCAAGAACCTGATATCCGAGGGAAGATGAACTTAACGTCATTCCCTTCTCTGAAAGGAATAGTAATAAACGCAAACACAATTGCTTTTTGTTAAAACGTTCGTTTGTCGAGGATAAAGGAGTAAAGAAAAAAGATACATTGCTAGAGCAGACGACAAAAACATAAATTTCAGCTCAGTATTACGACGGGAGGAAGACACCATGAACAAAACTAACATCAGAACTTGAAATGCTTGGAGTTGCTGTACCTATTCGCATAGGGTAAATGCATTTCCAATACCCACTTTGCAGCGCTATGGACAAAAAGATAAAGTATTGAAAGGGACAACAGTTTGTATCCCCCTCCGTATAGACACTTAACACATAAAGTTGGTTGGTATACAAATTGAAAGATAAATACATGTTTGCATTATTTTTTGACTTAACTAAGGCAAGCTTTGGATTAGGTTTACTATTTCAGATTAACCTAGGTATATATTATTCACTGCTCACTATGTTAAAAGAGAGTAAGGCTTAGACTGCTTTGAAATGGAATAATACTTAGGTAGGCTACCACGAATAGCCTTTGGTAACTGACAAAAAATTCGTTCTTTTCAAGAAGCAAGTTCGCAAAACTTTTGTCTGAATGCACAAGACAAGACGTTTCTCTAATTGTTGACCCAGAAAAAATGAGCTCATATACATACATACATGTATACAAATCCATGATGATGACGTTGACTTGGATACAATTTCTAATACATCGGGCAGTACAAATTGGTCAAACTTCCGGGCCAAGGGGGTGTTCTCCAAGTGGATATCCTGCCAATTAAAATTGCCACCCATGAGACAGCGTGGATACAATGCCATGTGATTATAATCACGTTTTTCTTTACAGTCATGCGGCAATAAAATTGATTTTATGAGTGCTGCCACGAAGAGTAAATGGTTCTTGGCATACTCGTTCATCATCATAATGTAAAGCTGAACTGTTGTCTAATCAATGAAATTTACTTTTATTAACTCGAACTATTCTAAGACTGCGGATGCGGAATAAGACCTTCTGTGATTTCGGGGATGTCCGGGTTTTTACGATACTCTCGGAGCAAAAAGAAAGACCTAAAGATCACCCTTCTGTAACAAAACTTGTGGTGAGGATTTCGTTATTGCACCTTGAAAGCCTTCGCAGTTGTGGCGGCTTACTTTCTGAGAACGGTCTTTGGTGGTGGAGATACTATCCAATCAAAACGAAATGAGCTAGTGCTCAGTGCTGTGGCAGCGCCAAATGTAGCAGGCGAGAAAATCATATCATAATATCGTCTAGCAAGGTCATTTAAAATGTCGGTTCTCTACGCACTTTGGTACGGTAAAACAGGAGGCAATTAACTAGAGGTCGTGCCGGGCTATTCCAAATTTAATGCGAAGCCATTACAACAGATAAGGAATCTACAGAAAACCAACCGAGTGCGCTTCAGAGAAGAGTTAGGCAATTCTATAATGACTCCTCCTAAGCTTAAAACGAAACAGATTTTAAAGGATGCTGTTCACATCCTGACTAATACCCACATGTTTTAAACTGAAGTGCTGGGTTGCGAAAACCTCCTGCAAATTGCAAGTTTCCTGGAGAAACCCAAAACTACAGAGACTAAGAAAGAAAGCTAAAAAATAACTCGTGGAGAAGTACTAGAAATTTTAATGCATTGATCAAAGCGCTACGAGAAAACAGAAGATTGGGTTCTCAAAAGGGGCAAACCAGCTAAGCCGGAGTTACTCGGGATGGTACCCTCTGAGTAGCAGTACCAGCCTGAGCTTAGTCGAAAAACTCTGCGTAGCTTGCATATTGCATCGAAAGTGACGAGGTTATGGAATACTGCTGTGATGCTGTGACATCATTCTGAACTCTGATGAAGGACTGGAATTGGACAAGTTTGACTTATAAACAAACCTCTTAGGCCAAAAATAAGCCCCATAGCTGAACACAATTTCCTGATAAACTCCATGACCAATTTTTTAAGTAAATTTGGATAACTTGAGTTAGTCTATTTATTATAATTTGGAAGATAATAACCCAAATGTCAAAAAGAACGGACAGCTCAATTTGACAGCCTATATTTCCAAGGTCCTTATAGGAATGTGTATTTGAAAGCACCCGCCTAAAGGTGATTTCCCAGATAGTTATTTTCATAGCAACTGGAGTTCAGGAATTATATGCATACATAATCGTAGTCACGTTGTTTTTTTAGATACAATGTAGGGTGCAGTGTAGACTAACAGTAGTTATTATAGTTTTCCTCTACGTTTTCTCTTCTGATTACAGACAATAGCAAGGATAAAGGAACAACCGAAGCAGTTTTTTATTTGCTTGTGGTAAAGTAATGTCATGAAATTTGAAGCTAAGGTATGGATGCGAATTGTTAATAAGTTTTTTTTTGAAGAAGATTTAGTTACATGTGCAGTTCTGCAACAAAAGTTTTGTGATAGTAATTGCTTCTGACCTTTTCAAGTCGTGACGAGCATTTATTACCAGTTGTTGAAGATAATAGAAAACCAGAGAAAGGTAACTCAAACTTTGTTCACATACAGAAGCGCATTTTTATTGACACTATTTTGATGTCGCAGCTATTGTGCAAAAGGTCACGGAATAAGTAAAACTTTGCTGAACGTTCAAATAGTTATTCTTGAATTCTGGATAAAACCGATGCTCTGGAAATATCAATTTTTAATACACGTTTATGAATTATTTTGCCTCAGTATTTTTTAAGTATTTTCTTCAGTTTAAAGTTTTTATGTCCTTAGTTACATAAGTGTTTGAGTTGACCAAGTTAAGGACTCAGGTGTCAAAGAGAATAAAATGATAGAAATTCATACTACTAATACTTGCTTAGATCCTGTCGGAATCGTATGCTTAATCCTCCAACGCGTTTACATATACTCAAACCTAACGTTCCTAGATTTTCTATCTACCGTTCTGTACCACGTTTGCCTAGAACGACCTACACTTCTGCAAAATTGAGTGAACTCCATTGCATGGTATGTTTTACAACTGAATTTTCTTCGCACTGTAGACTGTAACCACCAATCTATTACAACTTTCTTCGTCTGATTGTGGTGTCGATAGATTTTTCAATCGAGATGCAGTTAGACCAGAAAATCCTAAGTATGATGCGTAGAACCATTGCAAATTGCGAGTGACAGTCTTCTTGAAGAAAGCTGTCGAAAGCTTCCTTGAAGTCGATAAACAAAAAAGGAAGCGAAGACCTAAGCCCAACACAATGCGGTAAAACTATACACTAGGTGTTTAAGTGATTGATGCTGGAGGATAGCCGCCGGAAGCCTGCTTGTTCGGCATCGACAGTGGAATCAAGGTGTTATTTAGCTATTAAAACTTCGAAAGTTTACGCAATTCGTTACATTGTCTTCATGAGAGGGTTTGATGAACATAAACATCCCCCTTTTTCCTCCCCTGAGAAGCTTTTGTTTTCTCATGTGTTCTTTAAAATGGATTCACTCCAATATACTTAACCCTTCTTGGAAAACTCAAATGGAATGTTATCAAACCCCTCAGCCTTAATTTCCTTGTGCTTTTCTTTTCCCGGTTTGAGCTCGCGGTCAGTAGGAGTGGCGATGCGTATTTGGGAAATTGTTTGCTTTGAATAGCACAGTAGCTCTATCATCTAGCTGGTTTAAACTTTTAACCGGGTAAAGTTTGGATTCTACCACCTTAAATTCTGAACGTTTCGAATCCTTCAGCGACATGGTCCCTTAATATTTTTTGCACTGAGCAATATCATAACCTTTCTGCATTGCAACTCAGTCCCGAAACACATTGGTGTTAATGATTTGAACGGATGCCATGAAAAGGCGGATGTAACGTAAAATAAGGTGGTGAGCACGTACCATTCCGACAGGAGTTCAAGGTAAATTAAATTTATTGTCAAAAGTCCCTAATGAATGGTTATTTTTGTATGTACAATTGAAACTTATTGTATGCATACAATGTAATTTCGAAAAATTTGCAAACCAGGTGTCCTAAATTCTATACAAATGTTTAAAAATTAATTTGCCTGCATAGGTACCCAAATACCTGAACCAATTGCATTCATTCCTTTAACAGATGAAAGGATACTAAAATTTACCTGAATTCGAAACAATTGACCATGACCCTCCTGAAAGAGAGTTGGTTTTTATCTATACTACTGCAATGCAGTCGAATATTATGCCAAAGAGGGAGTGCTATTGTAAACCATGTTCAATGAGACTTACAGGGAATTCGAGGTCTGTTATATTTGTATACAAAAGAGACAGAATAGTTTATATATGTATGTATGTAGAGCAAAGTTAAATGCAAGTTATAATAAGGACACGAGTGTAAATCTGCAACATGAGTATTGCACAGTATTGCACACAGAAGAAGACACAAAATAACATCCATCAGCACTTGCACAATAAAAAAAGATACATACATGAACTTCCCGAAAAATACAAATATTTACAATTACTTTGAACAAACAGTTTATACAGGGCTTTATATCCTAGCATTTCGAAATCATTTGAGTTGTGGGTATTATAATTTTATCACTCAAACTCAAATGCTGAGTTTCTACTCTCGGATTCTATTAAGACAGTCATAAAATTTGAGGTACATTGACAAGGTTAAGTAGGAATTCAGAATCCAGCCTTATGGTCGTCAAAGAGGAGTACAGAAAGCCCCAAACTGTTGAAGTTTTCGTAATAAGGTAATATTCAGGATACCGCAAGACTGCCGGCAGTCGCTTTCAGAATTCTACAAATATCAACTGCTAGACGGATTCACTTCATCCAAGAACCATTTTTGTATAATTTTTTTATACGACTGAAAACATTAACTTAATATTTTAGTTCGATTGAAAAAATGCTAAAAATGGTATACCACGTTCTTCGTCAAAAATAGAGTAATACAGTGAATGGTTTTTGACAATTGACTTTCTTGGGTATGGCACGACAGATTTTGATCGATTGCAAGTTACGGGCAGCCTCTGCTGATCGTGAGTTAATATCCGATATTTGCATTGTACATCTCTCCAACCACAACCACTTATCTTTGAAGTCTTCTAATAGTTTTCAGCATATTATTTATAAGTTGTTAATATTATTACTACTGTAGTACTTTTTTTAAGGGGAAATCAGACTCAATTATTGGTGGTTGGAGAAACTTAAATTTTATTCGTCTTCTAATAGCTCCTGATCCTCTATATATGCATGTATGTACATATATGTGCATTTATTTTTAAGATTCTCTTTGAACTATATAATATTAACTTCTTAATTAAGGAGATCATCACTTTTCGACTTGCCTGTAGGTACGCTTCAAAACTGAAACATCGTCTAATATACATTTTCTTATAGGGAATCACCCGGAATCGGGTAAAAAAAATGTATAGGCTTTGACTTAAATCTTTACTTGCAGCAATGAAATTTAATACAGTTTCATCACATCTAATAAAAACGAAATAAACAACTCAAAAAAAGGAAACAATTAAATAGTCCACTGTGATGCCATAAATTCCATTTTATTGAGGCCGTAATATACCTTTCGAGTCTCATGACTTGATTGTGTGGATAAGGTTTTTCAAAAATGTTTTTAATGCATCGCGACCTGGAATATAAAGCGAGTGACTGACTACCGTGTTGATACTGGACACTCATTGAATTTATTCCCAGTAAAGAGGGAGACTCAAAACAAAGGATGCGAAATCTGCTTCTACATCTACCACGGTCTGAGGCCTTTTCTTCTGTTCATCTCGTTCGTATGCGATTACTGATTAAGAAAAAACATTCCACCTGCTTTCATAATGTAAAGGAAAAGAAAAACAAAGGATGCTTGTTTGGTTGTTTATTTGCGTGCAGGTACAATGCATTTAGTGGATAACAAACATTCAAGTGGCTGGGAATTGAGAGAAAACAGGATTTTGTTTGCAAATTGAGTTTAACTCCCACGATAAGATTTTCATTTCAAACATGAACATTTGGAGAACGTTCTGTTTATACTTAGTAGTGTCCTACAATTTAGGTGAACGTTATTTTGTCTGCCATACGCTACTATACTTGCTATGCCAGCTGTTTTCAACTGACGTGCCTTAGCAGAGGCTAAGAGAGGAAACCCCTAAATTTAATTCGGACCAATTTTGATCCAGCCCAAAACAAAAAGATTATAAAAAGCTAAGTTCCTTGTCGAAAAGTCCTTTCTACAAAGATTTTTGTTAAAAGATCGAAACACTCAGTGAAAATATTAAATTGGTCTTAAAGGCGGCCACAAAAGGGGCACACAAACCAAAACCGGAGTTGATCAGAAAATCTAAAGATACCTTCTATGAGACGAAAGGCTTTCTATATTCTGCTGGAAGCTAATTTTCCAGTATTTGGATTACAAACACAATTTTGTGTGGCTCGGAGCTCACAATCATGAGGAGATATCAAAACGAATGATGTCGGTAGTTTGTTATAAATAATTCGGAGGTATCCTTTCTGCTTCTCAACAGAAAAGTTTGGAGGCATCTTTATGGCGTTCTAAGAGAACACTTATATAATTATGTGCTGGGCTTAAATGGCGCTACAGTCTGCTCATTCGGTTTTCTACGAAAGATGGGAAAATTCAAGTAAAATGAGTAAATGGGTAAAACAGAGTCTCTCTTATAGTAATACCTACAATAGACCAGTTGCGTCTGAAAAGTGTTTCCTATTTCGACATGTGTTAAAAGGATATCTATTCTGATGGACTTATCTATAGCTTTATCAATTTTGCACTTACGTAATACCTGCACATATATGTATATAAATTACGTAAATGGATTTTATTATTGACGCAATTTTTTAAAAGAAGATACCACCTTTTCAACAGTCAACTTATAAATATAATTTCTTCGAATTACTTTTATCAATAGCGTCATAAATTAATTAACCAATTTCGCGTCATTTGACTTTGACTCCCGAATTTAATTGAATATTCAATTAATCTTATAGGGGGCGATTTTAAGCCACGCACGAGAAAGTGACTTTTTTTTAATTAAAGAAATGTTGTAATAGTTTTTTTTTATCAAATATTTGCTTTTAACGAGTAAGTGTGACTTGATAAATTAGGAATGCATATGGATAACACATACATATGCATAAAAAAGTTCAATAATAATTGTCAGGTTTAAGTTATTTAACTATTTGCTAAGTGCTAGCTAAATTTATTTTTTATGTTTCATCATTTTGCTTCATGCTCGAGGATGAGAGTATATTTATCAATTCGTTAAAACAGATATAAACTGGAATAAAATTTTGGATCTATTTAGTGACTTCGGAGGAATTAAATGGAAGAACAAATGAGAATACCGAAGGTGCGCTCACGTTTGTTGGTTCTAATGGTACCTCGGTCAAGAATTTTGGGGTAGTACGAGCATCTATGGGTTTAATAGGTTGGGTTGAATCTTATTTGTTGGAGAGTAGATATATTCGGATCACATGCCGATTTTTTTAAGTCTGAAATAAACACACCTTTGACTCTTTTCTATTTAACACAACCGCAGTGACAATCCGTGAAAATGCTTCAACTATTGATCAGCAAGTTAGTTCTACGAAAAAAAAAACCCTTTAGCAGTTCTGATCCTATTGTACTTTCAGGGACTAAGTATAAACAAAAATCGATCGATTGATCATAACTGTTATAGGGCAAATATGGTTATGTTGAAGAAGTCTAGGATAAAGTATCTAGAGGAAAAAAGTCGTTATAGGAAGCTTAGCTAAGCGAAAAAGGATGCCTATAAAAATTTGCGAATTATGAAATTATCGTTGGTCAGGCGACCTAAGGTCTGGTGGAATCTAGCAAGAGAAGTGAAGGTCAAGACATTGTTGTGGGTAGAATTTTACCCACAAAGATCTATCTATCTTTTTTGGACACTCTGTCTACTGTAGGTCTACTGTACTGCAGACTACTAATAAAGTAGACGCTCAAGTATATATGCATTCTTTGTCGATTTCAACGCAGCTTTTGGTATGAAGGAGGCATGTACATATGTTGGTCCTTGATACAAATATTAAGCTTTTGCTTCACACGGATGATCAACTGCTACACTAGACTTCACTACTCGTTAGGTAAACATGCCACTGTGTTCAAGCGGAGGTGTATGCTATCCTAATGACTATCGACTATATTGTAAAGAATAAGTGGAGAGATCGGAGTATTTGCATCTGTAGTGACAAAAATAGTGCCAAAATAGTTCGACAATACAAGAACTCTTTGAATATAGCCACAAGACTAAACTCTCTGACTCTTGTCTGGATTGGAGGTCACAGATGAGATTGCTAAGCAACGCTCAGAGGATGTTTTCTCAAGACTTGCGTCGAGGCTTCCCGCGTCCTCGGTCAGGGACTCTATCGATTGGGTTTCTCACGAATACGACTGTGTGCGACACAGGTCTGAGACTACTCAAAAAACGAAAAAAAATACTTATTGAGCAGCAGAATGGAAAGCAACTTTCAAGTCGGTCAACATATAGAATAATAGATAGAATCGTATAAGTGTAGAAACCTTATAATCATAAAACGTAATTGTAAAAATTTACTTTTAAACTTGCAGAGTATGTATGTATTTATAATATGAAGCTTTATAAGAATTCATTGTTAACGCCCATTGGTTCGTTAAGACGTAAGTCGTGAAGACTATAAGTCAAAATTATAAATTTTTTGTATTAAGTTGTAGTTCCTACCATTGTAGTTTTATAATTTGATACCTTTGTTCGAACGTGAGTCTATTCACAGTGATTTGCCAGACTAATCAGAAGACAAATTTCAAAAAAGCAGCAGAATGGCAACTCGGTTAGACGACTGTCCTAAGGTTTATTTGTCATATGAAGTAAATCGACATGATTTATTTCGTGAAAGGTATAACAGTAAACGCTCGATATAGTGAACATTCAATATAGTGAACGCACAATATTTTTATACAGGCTATTCTAAATAGTGAACGAAAAAAATTTCGATATAGTGAACTCATGTTTTCATTTTCTCAGAATCTTTCAGCAAAAAAAAGTTAAAAGTAATAAGCGCCGTGCAGTCGCCAATATGCAGATGCAGTTACATGTAGTCTAAATCTGCCGTTTCTTCTACTCAACGTGTTGTATCTATTGCGCGATTATATGCATACATATATGCTACGAAATTTAGAGTTGTTTGTAGTTAAACGCGAACTGCAGAGGTTCAGTAGAAGTTTGCAACAGGCTTGTCTGTATTAATTTTAATTTTAGTAGATACTCCTTGATATTATTTTATTTATTTTTTATTTTTTTACTACATTGCATACATTACGGAAGAATTGTTTTTGTTTAAAATAAATTATTCTTTTTAGTAAATATTGGATGGTTTTTTAGTAACTGGACAGAAAGGTTTTAATTATATTGTAAGTTTGATGTCTTGTATGTAAAATCATTCACATTTTGATGAAATTCGCTTCAAGGAGTTCACGTTCGATACAATGAACAATCTCAATTAGTTCACCATATCGAGCGTCTACTGTATTGCCTAATAAATATTGCTTCACTGACTTAACAAAACGAAAAATTTAATAATATTGATAACTAAGATAAGATAACGTCTGCGTTGTATGTATATGTATGAAAAAAAAATATTCTCGCATAATCAGTTCTTCCATGTGGGCGCATATTAATAATAGGTACACAACAAAGTTTCCATACTACGAATATTTTCAAAAAAAGTAATAGAAACGGTTAATATACTCCACTTAGATAAGATAAGAAAATATTTTATAATGCGTGCGCTTTAGAAAGCAAATACAATTACTGAACAAGCAAAAGAACCATTGTAGAACCACCAAAAAACTTAGAAATGGTCACAGATCTGCACAGTTGTCTGCTACATAGCTTTAAATAGAGATCAGTTAGAAAAATTAAAGAAGCGTTTTCCTGAAACATTTTAATTTGAAACCATAATATGGAAGGGGGTATACCCAATACCCAATATACACAGGATGAGCTATCCGATGTATAAGTCTAAACCACTCGCAATCGGTGCTCGTTCATAGAAGATAAGGGATCATCACTGTCATTGGGTCACTTGAAGCAAATAAGGTTGTTTTGACGGTATTCCCATGGAAAACCGAACTGTAATAGAATCTGTAATTTAGCTACTTTTTAAATGTTCGAACCCTTACAGGCCTCGTGCTACCAAATAAAAAACAGAAACCCTAGCTTTCTGTAAAGCAGATGTGACCTTCATCCACAAACGATATTTGTCATAGACATTATGAGGACCGGAGCCGCATGTTCATGGTAGTGTAAAATTCGATACAACTTTTGAGAGTTATTTCAACTAATTTAATACTTATCAAGCTTTTTTTTTATCATATAATAAATACGTAGGTGTTAGGTGTATTTGAGGTTAAAGTTCTTGCTTATTCCGCTATTAGATGAGATTAATCTTTACAATCGTGCCAAGTCCAAAGGTCCGACTTTTTTTAGACGGCGTCTAATATCTATGTCTGTTTAATCGATCTTCATGCTTTTGCTTGAAATATTTGGTTTCATCTTTTGCCTGCAGGAACTCCAAAATCTCAATTGTGAATGAAATACAGACGGAGTTTATAAGAATAAGCTTTTTTAATAAGTTTCGTTGTGGACAATCCGCCAGGTTGATTATAAATAGGTAGTCCACAATCTAAATACACCTTCGAAAAGTAAATACATATTTGACATTCCAAATCTTATCTCCACAACTACCATATACATTTTTTTATAGATAAAATTAGATAAACAACATTTTTGGACTAATTCTTTGGGAATTGGAGAAAGTTTTTAATTTTTCTCTGTTGGAAGCCAGTTGAACGTAGAATGCATTTCCGATGACATAATCCACATGTGTACGAGTTTCGATTCTACAGATGAGTCACTGTATTCCGTATCTCTGGATATCTGTAGCTTTAAGATACGGCATGCAGCTATACCTTATGGATTTTAATCGTCGCCGTCGTGAAGTTGGAGGGATCCTAATGAGTGTACTGGCACAAAATGTTAATGAGCTAACTACAGCACTGTCCTCAGTCTGAACCCTAAATTTTTTTTGGTAACACTTCTTTTTTTATTTGTGTCCAGGGTTTCACTTTTTTTTTCATGAGTTTGGAATGTTTATGTGAGCTCAAGGAATTTAATCAATTATGAAAGTCAAATAAACTGGTGTTACATTTAAAGGCGGTCTCAACAGTAGTTCTTTGATTTGGATGTGGCTTCCTTTGTTGGAATTTTATCGACGATTTCATTGTAATAACCTGTTTCTGTAAGTAGGGGCTTGTTACAGACAATTTAAATACAAAGATCATTAACTGACTTGGCCATTACCTCGTTTTAATCATATCTGTGATCTGTGTTTATTACTCTGGTGCTTGTTACGGTAATCGTAGCATATATATATGTACATACATGCATATACCCTGATATGTACGATAGCTTTTACATCAGTATTCTACTTAAGACCCAACTTATGATTTGCAGTTGTCTTTTGAAAATGAATAAAAGTCTTAAGATTATTTAATCAAATTTATGTGTTCTAGATACACCTTTGAATTACAAATTTGACACTAAAAAGCGGCTTACTGTTTGGTCTTTTAAAAATATTCCACAGAATAGAAAACCTCATACATTAAAACATAATTAAAAATGACTTAAAATTAATCCAAAAATAGTGCCGCATTATGAATAAAACCATAAAAAAGAAAATTCAACACATTTTAATAATGATGCCTTTGAAGATGATGAAAAGGTGCCAATAAAATATGCAATAAATTTTAATTCATTTTACATTTTCACTTGAATAACATTTTTTTAAAAATATATCTAATCAGCATACCTTTGGTTTATGTTATATTATGTACAAATGGTTATACAGCAATGAAAAGTAGCCTTCGGGGCACAATAAGTTGAAGTGAATGTAAATGTTAATAGGTGCTAGGTTACTTGTGCAAATTCGAATTTGTTTTTATTATCACACCGGTTGTGTTGGTAGAGTTCATGAAAAAAAAATACTTAGCTTTAGTACATTTTACAAAAATTCATTAGATTCCAATTCAGATTAGCTGATTCATCTTAAATTTATCGCAGACAGAAAATAGCGCGACAAATAAGTCAACCATAAAATAATTAAACAGTAAACTCTTCAAGGTACACTGATTGAATCCCGGAAACCAACGCAAAAAAAGACTAAATAATTCATAATTTTCATAAAATTCATGAAATCCATTTCGTAGTACAGGGTGGGACATCAGTTATTTTTTTAAATAGCTATATGTACTAATTACTCTGGTCAAAACCATTTAAGAACTATTGCTTTACTGAAGAGAGAACAACTGTCTGGTGATTTTGCAGTACACAGTCGATTGCTTGTGGTATCGCCAGAAGACGTATTCGGTAATTTGAACGACCTTTCAATCACCGAATTCGCAGTTTACTTCTGAGAGCCATCAATGGTTTTCGAGCCATCAGTACAGATTGAAATCTTATTTTGCCGTGTTGGTTTATTTATCTGTCACTCTTTCCATTGTGGGGAAACAGTTTCGTATGGCGTATCGAAATCGAATACAGTAAGGACGTCGTCTGTTTCTTTCGGCTTTGCCTGTTAGAACTTCCATTCGAATTGAACAGTTTTCTATAGATGATAGAAGTGGAAAAAGGCATCCAGCGCTGCCATGTGAGTTGTGCGTAGAGTACCTTTAATAGCCACAATAACTGATCTTTATACTGAAAGCACGACAACAGCAGTGATAACATTGAGCACACCCAACACTGACTCCTTATACAGAAAGTCACCACCGACACTTTGAAGTTGTTAGGGACTTTTCCATGTACATATGTAGGTTCCGCTACCAACTAAGGCAGCGCCACCAATGTTGTTGGGAGAGAAAAGTCATCCGTTTGGTTTTCAATTCCCACTGCATAGACGGTGACTAGAGACGAGGATACATCTTCTGGGCTCTACAGCAATATTCACTTGATCCAAATTCAACTCAGTGGAGTATCATAACATACATATGCACATATATCCACAATAAAGCTGTAACCCAGAGGGATCAAGTAAATTGTCTTTATAACTACGCACTCTATCTAACTAATCATTATTTTTGCCGACACCAGGGCCCTCTTTCACACGGGCTAGAAAGCAGTTGAAATTTCAAAGATAGACTCTGCTATAAGCAAGGCTTGAAAAAACTTAGTAAATAACCTTGATCCCCATGACAATCTTGACCTTTTCAACGCACATCATCATTTGAATGACATACATATGTATGTATGTATGTATACATTAATGGGCAATTATCATGAACTACCTCAATGAGTTACAGGTGAGGATGATGCAAACTTTGCCCTATTAAGCCCACAAAATTATTGCCAATAAAGAATATAAGAAAACTTTTTACGTTACCAAGTTCATATAGTTTATTCAAGGTATTATCAAGAGCCAAACCACTTCAAACTTTGGACAACACAAAAACTTTTTTTTTGTCTGACATGTTTGCAACTTGAAATAGCTTAACGCGATTTAATTTCATTGACCCCACAATTCTTCTAAACTTCTCAACACTTATCTCAGCTGAGTAAATACACTTAAGTTTTTTTTTTTAATTTCTTATAGGTTCCAATTTTTTAAAAAGAAAAAAATGTTGCTATCGCGTTCAACATACGATTGAGTGTGAGTTTTTCAGATTGTACTATTTACCAAATCATCATGTGTCATGTGATTATTATCACAAAACTACGAACATAAAAACAAAGCAAAACTTTCGTTTTTTGCCATTTTTTCGCACCTTTTACCTGATGTGTTACTTAATAGTATCCCCCTCCTACTCACAAATAGATGAAACTCAATTCACCAACCCCATATTCACTTAAAGTGACAATTTCATCTTGACACTAACCTGTATTTATGAATCCAAAGATCAAGCAGACAGTTAACAGCATCAATTTGAAGTATTCCATAGTTTTCTGGATGAATTGGTTCAAAACCAATTAGAGTGGAAGTTTATGGCGAGAGAAAATAAACACACGATGGTCTGGAACAACTTTGAATATCGATTATAATTTCAATCACAGCGCGAAATGCAATGCAATCACACCACAGCGAGTAGCTTACTCTGACTTGATTTAATTAACGATTGACACCCTTTGTGAAGGGGGCCCTATCCAATAAGAACAACAAAAAATCAGAAATAACAATAACAGCACTTGTGTACACTTTTTACCACATGCACTCGCTCTTTTCCTTGCTTTGACAAAATCAAATCATTCAGATTCAGCTGCAGATACTTGCTTCAGATACTTAAAAGAATTTTATTAGAACCGCCGCCAAACGAACCGTAATTGTAGTAATTCACCTTTCGACCGGGAGAAGGAAAATTCCTTTTTTTTTCCTCTCTGAACTCAACTCGAATTTTCTTAACACGCTGTATGGCACTATAATTTCGGTTAGTTAATTATCTGATGGATGAAAATCAACTTACAAAACGAATGTAAAAAAAAAATAATAATAAACTCCACCGAACCGAACCTATGAACCTAATTTTAATCGAAAACCGCCTTTCGCCGGTGTGCGGTCAAAGATATAAAGAAAAAGTATGTGTGAGAGCAAATGGATGCACCTTTCTATCTCGAAACAGGTAGCACAAGTAAGAAACAGCGATTGAAGTGAAGAATTTTTTTTCTTGTTTTCTTTGAAGCGGTATAGAGATTGGTAAGAAGGAAGCAAATTGCCGGTACGATACAACATATACCAACAGCGATGACGAACCACAACTGAATGAAATGAAATAACAAACGAACAAGTCTGCTCTGCTTTAGCTTTTGGTTTCGTTTGCACCGCAATACAGAATGGAACGCATTGAGAAATGGAACGTTGTTGCGAGCTGAAGATTTGTTGTTAGTGCAGGGGAAATGTTGACGGTGCGACCTTTATGAATGAGAATTTTTCAGGGATAAAGTTGCATAAGTTGCAGTAGGAAAGGAATGCATTATGCTTTGTTGCGGAACATGGCCTCAGCATGGTGAATTTTGGAAGTGAATGCGCATTGAATTTTAAATATAAAACAAAATATTTCAAATTAAATAGAATAGATAGATTCTCACTCAATTTAAGGAATGTAACTGTTACCCTGCAAATATGCATATCAACCATCATCGCAACTACCTATGCTGGATTTTACTAGGTAGTGAGATCTTTATTCGTGTGCTATAATAAAAATATCTATGACACCTTCCGACTATTTATGAAAACAAAAATTTGATTTAAATGTCTGCTGCAGCTGGCTTGGCCATGGGTCAAACTATCAAACCAATTTTGTACATTGTTTGAGGCAGTAGGCGTGTTTTAGTGAGACTACTCAGTAAAGAAAAGTAAAATCTAATACGGAGTACAACAACAAAAACTTACTGGCAACTACTTTAGCTTATATCTTCCGTGAAAAATGAGTTGGGATAAATAGGTCGTAAAACTCAATTTCAGATGGTGCTGAAAGGTTTTCTTTAGAGCTTTGGTTTTTGGCAACTAATGTCAGGCTGATAGCGAAGTGCACCAAACTTCAAATATAAAAAAAAGCTTTTCAAACAGATTGACTGAGGATCGTTTTGGTGAGAAGCTTTTAGTTTGCTTTGCATAATTCTCACCAAAACACGCATACTATCTTACGAATAGTTCAATGAACACTCGTATTTACCTTAATTGTTTATGGATCGTTTATTTGATCCTTATATTACCGTATAAACAAGTTCAACGGCGTCAAATCACAGCCAGCACGCAGACCAAGACACGTCTGCGAAAAGCCTGAGAACACCCTTATCGAATTTTTTGCGCCAAAGGTGGAAGGTTTAACAGCTGGTGTGTGTGACACGTTGCGCTTTCTTGGAAGAACCAAATCCGGTCCAAGTTCAAATCGTTCAATAGAGGCCACAGAAAGCTGTCTTTATGATTCCGTAGAGCACTTTGCTTACGATACCGTTGTTGCCAGCTTAATTTGCGAAGGACTAGGGTTGCGAAATCTACATGGCATATGTAGTCACTCTTTGAGGATGTATTGGATTTTCTACGACAATATGTGGATCTTCGGAACCCCAATTCATACAGTTTTTCTTCACAACCAAAATTGAAATTATTTTTCAATTCTTCAATCGTACATCGATCCAACACTAAATATCTGTCAATATTTCAAGCGTGTTAGTGTTTTCAGCTCTTCAGAAGTAAACCGAAAGATGGCCTCTGCTCACAGGCCTCCTGGCAGAAAGTGTCGCGACTTTTTAACAGTAATTCGCCAAACGATTGGTTCACCTTCAGGCCTTAGAAGGACGTGGTAATAAAAAAAAACTTCTGTCTATAGCTTGTAAATGTGGACCAAATGCAGACAGCCTTCCACGATACCTTAGAGCTAAGCAGGCTTACATGTATGCGATAATTGTCTTCCCGAATTATGAATTATCTAAAGGCAAACTGCTCGTGAAGTCATGGACCAGGTATGCTAAAACCAGGCCCAGCATCAATGCCACAGTTAGCCAGAGAGGCCTCTAACTCAGTAATGTTGGTATCTTTCGAATCTAAGTGGTACAAATCAATCCGAGCCAAACGTAGCATCAATGCTAAAATCAGCCAGAGCGGCCAAAAGAGCTTTTCTTCTTCGTTGTTATTGACATCGATTCGTCCCATACTAAAGGTGGAAGAGATAAAAAGGTAAAAGGGTGCATATCCGACTTTGATGGTAAGAGTCACCTTTCTCAGTAGGCGACTGGGTAATAGGAAGGAGAAAATCTTCAAGAGGAACCACATCAACAAAGTCGGAAATCTGATTTTCCGTCTCCACATATTCGTCTTTGTGAACGTCGAGGGTTATAGCACTAAATCCATGGCTAATAACCTTAGCGGTTATCACCAAATAAACCAACGAATCATGCTTGATCCCAATAACAACGCATCTGCTAATACTGTCTATCGATTTTCCAATTATCCATCAGAAGAAAATAAATGGTTGGGCTTAGGTTCAGGATCTTTCCCATTTGCGACCTTAAGTTGTACTGTCGACCTTGCTTCTCCCTCTCTCCCTCTCTCTCTCTCACCTCTCATCCGCCTGATGGCCAGCTTGTTGACATCGTAAGATCTCTCATACGCGCAAGCGATTAGATTCTCATGGCCCTGAAGCCATTCGCCGTCGCGTCATGTAGGAGTGTGTGCAGAATTCTCCCATGGGATCTGTAGGACGCAAGTAGTTAACTTAGCTTCCGAAGATCTGCACCTATCAGGGGAAAACCTACCATCCGGATCATTCCAATCAATAACCGACAGTACTAGTTGGTCTTTGGATTTTCTTCCAAAGGGCGCTGCAATTTGGTTGCCCAAACGATGGAAGCCTTTTACTCTTCAAAACACTAACAATCAGGAATAACGCTAAGGAGGCGATCGTCCCCTTAGAGTCAATTGGGGAGCACAACATGCAGCGATCTTGAAGCAGTACAAGGTTCCATCCCTAAAGACCCAAGTCTAAGCCTTGGAACGAGCTGACATCCTCTCTGCACTTAGCTTGGACCGAGTTTTGTTTAAAAGCTTTGTACGTAGCTCGATTGAAGTGGAGATATTTGGTGAACCGCACTCAATGAAGAAAAATATTACAAAATGTATTTTTTTTAAGAATAAGGCACTCCCCCTTCATGTGGCTGGCAATCCTAGGAATGCGTTAGAATTATTAAAAAAAAAACAATATTTTAACAAAAATTTTAGGAAACCATCATTGTGTGAATGTCTCTCATCATAGGAGGTTAAGGTCATGAAAAGCTTACACGGAAATGTAGTTTTTTGAGTACTTATCCGGTGTTGATTTGCTTAAGAGTCAACATACATATGTATGTATATTCTTGTTCTTGTTATTTTTGTTGTTATTCAAAATCGGTTAAGGAATTCTTTGTTAGACATATGAAAAAAATTAAATGCAAACGAGGCTAGTTAAATGAATACCCAATTCGTGACATAGAGTCTTCAAGGAGCCTTTTGGATTACAGGTTATTTTTGCTGCAGAAGCATAATCGGCCTAAATTTTGATGACTAAAAAGAGAAATCTTAAGACTCTGGAAACAAAGCGAAGTCCCAATAAAGTTGATCGGAGGGTATGATATGCCACGAGTTCGAAGCAGTACTACGTGCGGTCCCTTAAACGTCCAGTTTGGAGTCTTTTAAAACTCCGTTTAGAACCTTACATTTGGTTTTGTTTTCTAGCTTATTCATAATTTGGATCCCATGAGTAGTGGAGAAGGAAAGTTGATCCTTATAAAAATTTAATGCATACAGAAGGGACATGGATACTTCAACTGGAACCTCTGTAGAATGGGGAAGAAAAACAGCACAGTCTGCCAGTACGGGGACTCCGAGGAAGACAATCCGAGGAGGTGGGCAATACATAGGACCAGGCTTGAGTCGGAGATAAGCAGCCTCTCCCCAGACAACGTGGTTCAGAAGATGATCTTGAGTACCACCAGTTGGAACCAGCAGTATCTGTGAAAAAGCCTCTCCCGTAGGGGAATGAAAACGACACCTCTCTGAAGTAAAGCGAAAGCGGTGCCGGAGTGGAAGGTGTGAAGAAGAAAAAACGTGTCAAAGGTGGGTTTTTTGTGGCGTGTGAGTCCCACACTACTTGAAACAGAACGGGCCTGTTTCTCGTACGCATTAACGTTTTCCCTCTTCCCCCTAGGCAAAAAAAATATGGAAGGCGCCTAATATTCAAATACTTTGTTTACTAGAACTATTTTTTGGACATACGTATTGTATGACACTTTGATCCAATCCAAGTATTAGAAGAATTAAATGTCGGAATTGGTGTTTCAAAATATCACAATTGCAGCGTGACTAGATTCCCCGCATAGACATTGGGTATTCTGGACCGAAGACCGCTAGTAAGTTCCTTAGCTTTCTTATAGTACAAACGTAAAGCAAACAGGATTATTGTTAAGCTTTCAGTAGTTTTCCGAAAATTAACTACAACCGTCAACCTATTTTCAGACTTACCGAATCCTCTCTGTTATCAAGGTTAGAATAACAAGGTTTTTCGAATTAGAAAAACATGCTTGCCTCAAAATATACAATATAGCTACCTTGAGACCTAAGACAATAAATACGGATAGCATGTGCTAAACATCCGTTCAGAAGTAACTAAATAAAAAAACAGCATAGTTTGCACCTCATAAAACTAGGGATGTTATTTAATTTCAAACAATTCCCGCAAGACCAATATTGCCCTAGTCACATTTACGCATGGGCTTTATTTTTTATGTAACTAATAAAAGCTTTACATAAACAAACATCATTTATGTATTAATGTAGATTTATGGTTTATCTCCTGTTGACCCACCAGATGTTTTCAGATAAACCGAAAAAAAAATCTCAAACATTTATAGTTTGCAAACGGAACAAAAGCGAAAACAAATCTATTTGTTTGAAAACGAGAACAAATTGTTTACGCATTAAAATGACTTCAATTTCGCCCTCGCTGTCTGTGTCCAAAGCTTTCAAAATGTTATGACATCCATATGGTATCTGTACTTCAATGTTAATTATACATATACCCTGGCTATTTTCGTATGATCTGTACAGGACGTTCATGACTTTTATTGTGCGTTGTATTAGATTTCAAAATAAAAACAATTTAAAAGCTGATAATTGTCGTCGCCAGCGCATGCAAATTACGTAGAAAGTGATGTATCGACACTCCAAAGTCGGTAGATTTTTGATTGAAAGTGATTTAATTTAATTCTCACCTCAAGATGCAGATCTTGATCACCGATATCATATGGGATTCTAATTAGAATGACACGAGTATTTTATTTGAATCTGAGAAGATTTATATCAGGTATGCCTGAATTAATTATTTACAGATATGCTTGCAAACGTTTTTTGCCAGTTTAGATCAGTAATAGGAGAAAATTGAAAGAAGATTTTCTATAAATAGAAGCATATGTACACATATTATTAGCATGGGCAAGGGACTACATATTATAATATCTTGTGACCTAATTCTCCTTATCCACAACATCTTTTATCCACTAGTTCGCCCTATTGATAATATTTTTGTAATAACCATTTTGCATGCAATTTTTTCATCTCTTGCACTACGTTTTGATTCAATATCTTACAAAAATGTAAGCGTATGAGCCCTTCTTAAATATTTACCTTCTCGGAAAATACTTAAATAGCCAATTATTCAGTCCTGAGACAAAGCGACTTATAGTATACTAACTAGCAAAAAAGGGTGTCCTCAGTGTAAAAGTAGCGAGCCTCGTCGCCAAGCAGCGAACAGTACTGACTTACTCTCTTAGATGGAGCAAATATGTGAATATGTGAAGATAATTTAAAGCTCACAAACTTTTGAAATGCAATCTTCTGCAGATAAGCCCCTCAGGCTTCGCAGATAAATGAATAACGATGTAAATAAATAAATAAATAAATAAAGGTAAAATAAAAAAAAAAAAAAAACAGTTCGAGGTAGACATTCGTCAACCAATAAAAAAATTTCTCCGGATGCAGACAGAACTAAAGATCACCCAAATACCAAAACTGGGATTCACTTCAGGCGCTTGCGAGTATTAGAACCATCCCTACATACTCTTGCCTTTTCATCCTATTACATTCCATATATAGTATGATGTTATAGATAACATTCCAATTAGACAAAATCAGGTGACAGCAATCCTGTAGACTTATACTTGGTATCTGTAGGGAATGTATGCAAAAAACAGTATTAATAAATTGTTTTGTTTATTTGTTTTTGTTCTTAAGTTACATATCATTACAACAGTAACAAAATGTTGAATTTATGAGTTATAATCATCTATCAAAGTTTTACTGTACCAAAATCTTTGGAAAAGATTTACTCAAACGCTTTGAGTAAAGTCATTCTTCCTCAAAAATAATTTTCCTAAATATCCCTTTCAAATGTGTCTTAAAATTGGGCATTTTCCGATAAAGAGTACAATTTTTTCTTCTTCATGCATATTACATAGAATGCAGATTCTTTGCCCACATATCCTAAATCGGTTTACATTGAGTCCTATCAATCCATTCCGTGATTTAACCGTCTATACAATCAATCTTTTATTGTATGTATCATTGAGATATGAGTAGCCTGCAGATTGTGTTCAATGTTGGATTTGGCCATTTCTGTTTCTTTTATATTATTCTTGCAGATGTCTTGATGCAAAGGCTTCTCTGTCCATAGAATGCTAGTATTATCTCCCATTTTTGACCAGAATTCATACCAAAATATTGTCTTTTCCATAATTTGTTTCAATAGAATGTGTTGCAAACGATTAACCCCATATTTTAACAAAGTTTTGTAAACATATTTAGCTTTAAAGTTTACATATACATACATATCCTGCAATCCAGTTTCTAAGTTGATAACACTATATGTAATTCGGCGTGAACACCAAATACACTTTTTATAGAATATCTTCGAATCAATAATTGATCGAAATTTAAAAAACCCCAAACCTGAGCTACATAATGGAAAATCGCCCTTGAGATTGCATTAAGTATTTTCAATTTTGCAGAGAACTTTACTTCCTTTTTCTCCATAAACACTTTCCAGGTACTGTTTAAGCTACTTTCGACTTTCGATTCTCTTCTCTCCTTGAGTTGATTCACTAAAGCGATATTTATGGCAAATTAGCTATATTTGTTAACTAATCTTATAGCTCCGTTATAAAACCACTTTTCATATTTAGCTCTTCTGCTACCATTTATAAAAACGATTATTTTTGAAATTTCCTATTTTTCAGTAGTTTCCAAGCTTTTCTATAATTTTTTTAATAGTTTTGGATCCTTAGCCAATATAATGATGTCATCCACATCCAGAAGAACCTGAACGAAAACACTACCCAGCAACAAATCGCCTCCATCATATAAGTGAGAATAGCTTCAAGTTAACATCACAAACTAGACTTATGTGTACTATGAAATGCAGTGTAAGATCGGTTATGAAAGCCAAACTAATTTAACGGAAGCAGCTGCTTTAGCACGCATGTATGCAAAAATTGCTTTGGTCACGTAGAGGTGCAATCTGTAACGTTTATGTCGCAATATTTAATATACAAACTCGCTTTGGTTTTTTTTTAACACAAATTTGTTGGAAATTGGAACACTTTTAAAAACAAAATAATTTCATGAACATAGCACTGTCGAAACTACTTACAAAGCAGAGACAGTTAAAGTTCACCATTAAACCCCGTTCTACGGAATCACTTTTTATTTTTATGCGTATCTAATATCTATGCATCGAACCATATCTACTGAGAACAATGCTAACCCCATTTTATTTTTGGGTTTAGTCTTGTAAGGCTTTCAATATCAGTTTAAAAGAATGGAGACCCATCAGCAGTACGATACCCACAAGCCATATCCAGATGCCCGTGCATGACAACATAAATTTGGTAGCATTTGACTGTGAAATGTGCGTTCTGTGAGGAACAATTAAGTTCTTTAATAAAATAACCCGCCGTAGACTGCGAGAGGAGTGTCATTCTAATTGGAGAGGCGCTTTGTTTCATCGGCGCCTGTTGGCTGGGCACGCACTCGAGCGTATAACTCTGGCCGAGTCATTGGCACGTTTCTACGCTTATGATCGATTTTGAGATCATTTGAACACATGGCGCTCTTGATTTGGCCAGAGGGTGATATTGTCTGCTGCTGGCCTATAGTTACAATACATACTTCAAAGGCCGAGTTATGAAGTCGTTAAGAGTTAATGCTTTTTGAACTGCTACCTTGGCAGTTTTGTATTATTTTTAGCTATTTACATGACGATTGTGCATAACTATTACACCATTATATTCGATGATTAATGTAAATGTCTATGCAATAGGTCAATTCACGTACATACATATGTACATTAAGTCTGATTTATATTGTGTTGTAATCCAAGCAATTATATTTATGTTTAAGTGATCAGTTAATGGTTTTTTAAACAACAAGACGAGCACAGATTTACAACAATTATCTTAGACACTTGAATGCATTTTAATTGTCACATATTCATAAGACAAAACTGCGTTTGAACCTATTAGAGACAATTCTATTTACTATTTGAAATTTGTGACCACAGATTTAAATGATTTCGTTTTGGCATACCTAACTTGGGATTTTCCAGGCGATTATTTTGTATTTTGGACAATGAAAGGGTTCCAAAAAATAGTCTCAACTAAGCAAGCCATCATAATTACATGGAACAAGCTCCCCCATAGAAGGCTGTATAGATTGATATATAGGTGTTTTCATTAAGTCTGACTTGATAGCAGGGGCGTAAAGAAACCCAATTGATTTCTTTTTGCTTATGTGGAGTTTTAATCTTAAATTTAAAATAATAACACAAAAAATTAGCCTTAAGTCAAACACGAACAATGTAGGCTTCTAAAGCAGCAATTTTTGATAGTTCGTCAGCATAATAAACCAATGTCGCAGTTTCCTAGCACATAATCGGAATTGTCAATGGATTCGGTCACCTTATGGCATATTTATATCGCCGTCCTGTTGGAACGACATGTCTTTAAGATGCATTGCACTAAAATTTTGAAACAAATAATCAGTGATCTTTGTTTTGAAGGTATCATTTACCGTTGCACCCAACTTAGACTTCATATTTGAAAAATCTACGTCTGAAGATGTTACCAGCATGGAAACGCGACCAATGGTGAATTTTTATGGATCTAATGATGTCTATACAGCCTCTATATAGCGTCGGGGCTTAGTGGTAAGCGTGTTTTACTACTGAACGTGAGCTCGAGTTCCAGAAAACACCAAAGAGTTTTTCACGGACAAACGTTCCAGAGTAATAATTGTTAAGAGAAAGCTTCTAAAAAGGACAAAAAAACCTTTTGGATATGGCTATAAATTAATGGCCTCTTGTGTGAAAAAATATAACACGCACAACACGAATAGTCATGAGAAGCTAGGCCTTGGTCCACATAGGTCTGTTGCGCCAAATACTTGTATTTCTAATAGTGCCTCCTGAATCACATGACGATTCTCCTCGCCCCATATGCGACAATTTTACTTATTGACATACCCAGAAAGGTGAAAATTTGGGGTTCTATACGGGTGTAGGTGCAACGCCTGGGTTAAAATGCGCCAAAGGGAGCCATAAAACAAGCCCAAAAGCTTCGAACGTCGATGAATCCGTGGCTTCGGTCACACTTTCATTTACATACTGTGTTTGTATTGCTTCCAGGCTCTTCGAATTTTTACGATTAAATTTACCAAAATCTTCCCCTAAATCTCAATACACAGTTCATACAGAATCGTTATGTCTGTAGAACAATTGAACAATCAATGACAAGAGCGGTGGTTAAACCATTCATTTAATAAATTTGCTGTTGAAAACTAACATTTGACACTGAAAACAGGTGCTTTACTTACTTCGAAAATGATTTTGCATTTTTATATACATACTTAATGAATCTAGTTTTTTATTCCGATCTTCATTACGTATATGAATTAAATGTTTTGAAATCATCTGTTTTAGATACGATACACTATTCCGAAAATATAGGTAGTCAGGATGCCTATATCTTTCACAATTTTTTCTTTTCTAAGAGTTTCATCTATAACTTTAAGGATGATATCATTAAAGTTATTGACAACAGTATCTACTTCTTCCCTACTGAAAGTATTTTTAAATAGTTACAGAACTTTGAAGAAGTGCTGGTTTTAATATGGCGCAATATCCTATCCTATCCTATATCCTATTTGCATTTTTTTATATGTAGAAAGTAATGCAGATACATAGTTTGGGAAAAATGTAGGACTTGAAGGATATGAAATCGAAATCGGAAGTGACACAAAAAAGTGTGAAACGTTTGCTCTTACGCAGCTCTCTACGCCTTCAATTGAGATCGCCTCTGATCAGCGTTGCCACTATGCGACTTCAGGAGAAATTTGACCCTTTTTTGGCGCAAAGAGACTATGACCCAATTTTTTTAAAAACACCTCTTTTTGACCCCTTTTATTTTTTTTTTTTTTGAGACTTTCTGAGACTTTTTCGTACAAAAAATATTTTTCCAAAAAAAAATCCATTTAGTAGCTCATCACAATTTATAGTTAAAATAAAAAAATATCGAGGAATTCTGCCGCAAAGTGGGCCGCATAAGGAATCATCTTGATGAGCCTATTTATGCAAATTTGTATTTATTTGTAGCAAAGATTTTCACTCTTCCGCATAGTAGTGCTTGTGCAGAATGCATTTACTCAAAACTGGCTCTTATAAAAAATAAAGTAACAAATACCTAAATTTAATACTGAGGCATGTGATGCAATGCTTGTTGCATTAAATATAATAGAAAGAAGTGATTTGGAGGACTGGACTCCTTCAGATGATGCAAAGAAAATTAAATTTTTGTTTATTTTTTCTATAATCCAATGCGTTCTTTTTTTTTGTTGAATTATTTGTTTATGTTTTTGTTTTGTTTTGCGAAATACAAGCTTTTATGTTAGCTTCTAAGTTTTTCATTTCAATGGATTCAATGCTTTTGTTGCGACTTTTTTTATCTCCGTGACCCTTTTTGCCACTTTTTCAAATTTTTCAGCGACAACCCTGCCTCTGATGATGCCAATATTTTCTACTTAACGTGTATAATTAGAAGAACAAATATTGAATTCTTCTTCGCACCAGTATTGCAACATCTCTACCTCTTCTATTGATGCTATCTAGTCAATATCACTTAAATTCGGAGATAGATAAACGAGGATGGAGGACCTGGATATGCTCAATATCTAGAGTAGTCAGCTCAGTCCTCTTATACGCGTCCCTAGTTCGGGAAGGGGCACTAGCGACGAAGGAAACAAGGAGAAAACTATCGTCAGTCTATAGACTCAATAAGGACTATTAGTGGTTTTCGAACGATTGCGAATGAATCTGCGTTCGTCATAGCCGGTAAGGTCCCCATTGACATCTTCGGGGACGAATTCTACAGCAGAAGAAACTCGAGACAACTTGACACAACAGAGGTCAAGGGGTTTAAGGATAAAAAAAAACAGCCCCAAAGACTGCGTGGCAAACTTGGACGGACCATACTTCGAAAGGCAAATGGATCCTGACTAAAGTGTGAACAAATCCAAATCCATGGCAACTGCAACTACCATCTTAGTCAGTTTTTGTCCGGCAGACGGTGGCTATCGGAAATATCTATACTGATATGGACACTAGGTTTTGCCAGGACTGTCCAGACCAGGAGGACGATCCGGAGCTCACTGTATTTCACTGTAGACGCTTCATGGATTGGGGAGGATATCTCCCAAGCCCATAGTTCTTTAAATACCATGAGGAATATCAGATGGAAATATGTACGTTACTAAAAAAACGTGCAAATCGTGCTGAGGAGAATAGAAAAAGTGAGGCACCAGATACAGAGAGCATATCGTTGATTGTTTTAAAGTAGCCCCAGCCTCACAAAGTAATACTAACATTTCAGCAGAGAGAGAGTGGTTGAAGTGTGTTGGATGTTAGGTGTAGTGTAAGGATGTAGGTGTATTCCTCGCATCGAGTATTCAGGTAAGGGAATCTTAAGATAATTACACATCCCTTGACGAAACTGAAAAAAAAGTCATGTGGGGTTCAGCGCAGATACCACAATATATGTATTTTCTACGCGACAATCACGCCTGCCGTGGCTAAAAATTTGGCAGTTGTGGCATTGTGCCTGCCTTTAAGTTTTCGCTGGAAACTATTTCCATGTCGAAGACAGAACGATAATTTTTTCATAGATTTTTGTGTGAAATTGAACCCCTTTCTAGAGACATTAAGTAAATTGCGAATAAGTACACTGCGACTGCCTTTTTTGCAACTATTTTTCGTTGGAAATTTACTACCCGGAAATTTATCAACCCCTTGCTGAAAGTAAGTTTATTTGTGTATTATTGAGTCATTATTGAATATTTTCATAAGCTTGCTGATAATATAATAATTTGACGAATTACATACATACCTACTATAGGGGACATTCCCAGTTTAAAAAAATTTAATGTTTACAAAATTGCGCACCGTAGGCACTTAATTATTATTTTTACTCTGGGACATCCCCGCTAAATCGGAATGAGATTCAAATAAGTCGAAGAGGACCGTTTATCAGACTTTAAGTCAACTCTTACGATTCCTTTTTTTTCAGAGAAGGCGATGAATCTTTAAAACATTAAGAGAATGAGCACGCATTCATACAACATATGTACATACATACATATGCACATGCCCTCTTAATCCTTGTGCAGACGGAGTGTTTCGTCATAGACGCGTATTAGGCGCGACGTAGGGAAGTTATACGCTTGTGTGTTGCCTACGTTTGTTACAATAGGCAGCTGCAAGCGAGGAGAAAAGAAAGCGCAAGCTGAGCTCAGCGAGAAAATGTTCAATAAATTAAATCAAGGCTGGCCCAAGGGAGTGTTCAACATTATTACCGGTGACTAAACTTGGATTTACTATTATGGACCAGACAGTGAACGACAGTCGCAGCACGCGAAAATGAATTAACAGAAGCAAAGCATGCACAAAGCTCTGGCAAGACAATTAAAAAAAAAGATCGAATTCTTCTCCATTACAATCAATCCACCATTACACAACGTATCTCCAACTATCGAGTTTCTGACCGCTTCAAATGTGGACTTGGTGATTCATTCGCATTGCAGTCCAGACATAAAACGTTGCGACTTCTTCCCTTCAAAAAGGATAAATTGTATGAATTGACAATAAGTAGTTCTCAAGCAGCAGTAGAAGAGCCTTGTTTCAGCACTGGCTTTGAAACAAAGATCTTAGTGCTTTCAGGACTGGTTCAAGCACATATAAATGTATGAACAGCAACAATACAAATATTTAGCGCAACACACCGGCCTACCTTCCCGCGATCATTCGTGTTGTGCATGTTATATTTTTTCCCACAAATGTAAAAATGTAAAACGTCAAGATAAATATATCCAAATACAATAAAACCAGCTAGCGGAATACCAGCAATTCAAAGCGGAACTATCATGAGCGGCGCACAGCTTCTAGACTTTAAGAGTGGTTTAGCGGTGCTTCACAGGATGAGTTCTCTCTTCAAAAATAGAATTCGTTAGCCTGGGCAGCGAAAATTGTGTCAGACATTCCCATTCCTGACCCCTCTGGCAAGGACTTGACAGTCAAAAAGCAAAGGTCGGCGGAGTAATCCTCAACGAAACGTAAAAAATTGAAAGTCAAAGTCAAATTGAAAGTTTTATCTCCGTGACCCTTTTTGCGACTTTTTCAAATTTTTCAGCGACAACCCTGCCTCTGATGATGCCAATATTTTCTACTTAACGTGTATAATTAGAAGAACAAATATTGAATTCTTCTTCGCACCAGTATTGCAACATCTCTACCTCTTCTATTGATGCTATCTAGTCAATATCACTTAAATTCGGAGATAGATAAACGAGGATGGAGGACCTGGATATGCTTAATATCCAGAGTAGTCAGCTCAGTCCTCTTATACGCGTCCCTAGTTCGGGAAGGGGCACTAGCGACGAAGGAAACAAGGAGAAAACTATCGTCAGTCTATAGACTCAATAAGGACTATTAGTGGTTTTCGAACGATTGCGAATGAATCTGCGTTCGTCATAGCCGGTAAGGTCCCCATTGACATCTTCGGGGACGAATTCTACAGCAGAAGAAACTCGAGACAACTTGACACAACAGAGGTCAAGGGGTTTAAGGATAAAAAAAAACAGCCCCAAAGACTGCGTGGCAAACTTGGACGGACCATACTTCGAAAGGCAAATGGATCCTGACTAAAGTGTGAACAAATCCAAATCCATGGCAACTGCAACTACCATCTTAGTCAGTTTTTGTCCGGCAGACGGTGGCTATCGGAAATATCTATACTGATACGGACACTAGGTTTTGCCAGGACTGTCCAGACCAGGAGGACGATCCGGAGCTCACTGTATTTCACTGTAGACGCTTCATGGATTGGGGAGGATATCTCCCAAGCCCATAGTTCTTTAAATACCATGAGGAATATCAGATGGAAATATGTACGTTACTAAAAAAACGTGCAAATCGTGCTGAGGAGAATAGAAAAAGTGAGGCACCAGATACAGAGAGCATATCGTTGATTGTTTTAAAGTAGCCCCAGCCTCACAAAGTAATACTAACATTTCAGCAGAGAGAGAGTGGTTGAAGTGTGTTGGATGTTAGGTGTAGTGTAAGGATGTAGGTGTATTCCTCGCATCGAGTATTCAGGTAAGGGAATCTTAAGATAATTACACATCCCTTGACGAAACTGAAAAAAAAGTCATGTGGGGTTCAGCGCAGATACCACAATATATGTATTTTCTACGCGACAATCACGCCTGCCGTGGCTAAAAATTTGGCAGTTGTGGCATTGTGCCTGCCTTTAAGTTTTCGCTGGAAACTATTTCCATGTCGAAGACAGAACGATAATTTTTTCATAGATTTTTGTGTGAAATTGAACCCCTTTCTAGAGACATTAAGTAAATTGCGAATAAGTACACTGCGACTGCCTTTTTTGCAACTATTTTTCGTTGGAAATTTACTACCCGGAAATTTATCAACCCCTTGCTGAAAGTAAGTTTATTTGTGTATTATTGAGTCATTATTGAATATTTTCATAAGCTTGCTGATAATATAATAATTTGACGAATTACATACATACCTACTATAGGGGACATTCCCAGTTTAAAAAAATTTAATGTTTACAAAATTGCGCACCGTAGGCACTTAATTATTATTTTTACTCTGGGACATCCCCGCTAAATCGGAATGAGATTCAAATAAGTCGAAGAGGACCGTTTATCAGACTTTAAGTCAACTCTTACGATTCCTTTTTTTTCAGAGAAGGCGATGAATCTTTAAAACATTAAGAGAATGAGCACGCATTCATACAACATATGTACATACATACATATGCACATGCCCTCTTAATCCTTGTGCAGACGGAGTGTTTCGTCATAGACGCGTATTAGGCGCGACGTAGGGAAGTTATACGCTTGTGTGTTGCCTACGTTTGTTACAATAGGCAGCTGCAAGCGAGGAGAAAAGAAAGCGCAAGCTGAGCTCAGCGAGAAAATGTTCAATAAATTAAATCAAGGCTGGCCCAAGGGAGTGTTCAACATTATTACCGGTGACTAAACTTGGATTTACTATTATGGACCAGACAGTGAACGACAGTCGCAGCACGCGAAAATGAATTAACAGAAGCAAAGCATGCACAAAGCTCTGGCAAGACAATTAAAAAAAAAGATCGAATTCTTCTCCATTACAATCAATCCACCATTACACAACGTATCTCCAACTATCGAGTTTCTGACCGCTTCAAATGTGGACTTGGTGATTCATTCGCATTGCAGTCCAGACATAAAACGTTGCGACTTCTTCCCTTCAAAAAGGATAAATTGTATGAATTGACAATAAGTAGTTCTCAAGCAGCAGTAGAAGAGCCTTGTTTCAGCACTGGCTTTGAAACAAAGATCTTAGTGCTTTCAGGACTGGTTCAAGCACATATAAATGTATGAACAGCAACAATACAAATATTTAGCGCAACACACCGGCCTACCTTCCCGCGATCATTCGTGTTGTGCATGTTATATTTTTTCCCACAAATGTAAAAATGTAAAACGTCAAGATAAATATATCCAAATACAATAAAACCAGCTAGCGGAATACCAGCAATTCAAAGCGGAACTATCATGAGCGGCGCACAGCTTCTAGACTTTAAGAGTGGTTTAGCGGTGCTTCACAGGATGAGTTCTCTCTTCAAAAATAGAATTCGTTAGCCTGGGCAGCGAAAATTGTGTCAGACATTCCCATTCCTGACCCCTCTGGCAAGGACTTGACAGTCAAAAAGCAAAGGTCGGCGGAGTAATCCTCAACGAAACGTAAAAAATTGAAAGTCAGCTGCAGCAGTTCCTTCTCGTCTACGAGACAGTTTGCGCGGTCTAGTTCTCGTAGACGAGAAGGAACCGCTGCAGCTGACTTTCAATGAAGTGCTTAGTGCTTAGGACAACCTTATTATGAAAAACATCGATAAGAGCGATGTGGAAGCCGATGTGGCAGAGAGTGGAAGCTAGGTTTTAACGCTGGGTGGGAAAAGGCTGTAAGGTAATTGCCTGTGCAGATGACGTTACTATAGCTGTCTCGAGTAAACACCTTAATAAGCTCAGAGACATTCTGCAGAATGCTTTCTAAATGGACTAGAGGCTGTGGTTTAAGCGTCAACACTAAAGAAAACAGAACTACTCCTCTCCACAAGGAAATATACGTAAAATTCCGCATTTTTATCCCCGAAAACTAAGTTGTGTCGGTCTGACACGTCCTTGGAGAAAGCCGTTCACCGCAACCATCTGAACCGAGTGCAAAGGAGGGCTTTCATATGCATAAGCGGAGCTCTAAGAACTTCCCCAGCCACCCTTAGATCTCTATAGCAGTCAGGTGGCAAAGTATGCAGTCACCCGCATCAAGGCCTCAGTGGTCTTGTCTCCGTATTGGACGCTCCTCTATTCTTAACACTCTTAACTTCCTTCTTTGAAACAAATTCAAATATTTAGTGCAATAGACAGTATGTGGTCCAGGGCCTAGTTTCGCATGACCTTTCGTATTGTGTGTGTTCTATTTATTCACACAAATGAGGTCTTTTTTTTTAAAGCCATATCCGAAAGGTAAATTGGGAAGTTTTCTCGTGACAGTTATTGCTCTCGAACGCTGGTCAGGCATTCCCGAGAATAGAAGCTTCCCCTAGAAGATTCACAAAATTATGAATCTTCCCTTATATTATTCATAAAACTTTATCCGAAAAGCACATGACACTGTTTTTCTTTTTTATAATTTTAGGTGGTACTATGCGATTACGTGGCAAAGCAAATATTTTGCAAAAGAACTTTTTTTAAGTAAAGACAAACACAGATAAATAGTTAGCTATGGTGCAGATAAAATTGTGAGAAGTTTTTTCTGCATTTACGGATACGAGGGATACAAGGTAATGCGTAATCGGAATTGGTGTCGTTTACAATAGGTTATGACTAAAATTTTCCCAGTATTAAGTACATCAAAGTTCCGGCGAATTAAGTTTATTTATGAGGTAATTTATCAACTTGAGAATTAAAACTTTATAGGTTTTGCATGTCACGGTGGGACAAGCGATCAGATAAAAACGAATTCAGGGCTTTCGGACCGAACGAAAGAGGAATTTACGAAGCGTGCACCTACTCCGATATGGCTTATTCCACAAATCCGCGACCGTTATTTAATTTCCAATTAAAATTTCCCTTTCAACATAAGTCACTTCTTTGTTTCAATGCGCTGCATAGTAGTTGATTCATTATCATATCCACTCTGAATGAACGACTCTTAATATGGAGCATTTTTTAACCGCAGGTCTAGTGATTGATCACGTAGCAGACAATCCTTGGTCCAATTGAGTCAATTTCCTCTCGACAGTAATTATGCTTGTCCAAGATGAAGTACGAGCATATTTTCTTTTTTTTTTTCGTTCCAAATACCGCCGCGTTAGATGATCAAGTGGCACACAGTGCTTAAAGTATCGCACTTCTGTGTACAATCGGACAGCGGATAAAGCGTCTCATTTCAGTGGTTATGCAGCAGCGTACTGTAGACCACAGTAGTGCTATGTTGCGCCTTCTTGTGAACCTTGTGTAACCTGAACGAGTGATCTTGTGATTCGATTGGATAATCGGGGAAGTTTCATTGATTAAGCAATTATGTTGCAATCAATTACAGAATAAATCTAATTAAACTAATCTCGTTGGCTAGATTCCAGTGCATTAATTAATTGATTTATAATATCGTGTGGAGTTGGTGAAACGTTTAAACAATTAAAAAAGCATAAAACCGCGAGCTCCAAGTTAGAGTGATGATTGAGTAATGTCATACTGTCCAACAGTCATTTACCTTTTGTCTATTGTCGAAACAAGATTTATGTGAGTTTTTGACACATGAAAGATCTATTTTTGGAAATTTTCTTTGTGAGAAAACTTGTTGTGAGCAGTTCTACGAATGAAATATTTTTAAACAATGCCATTGGCTGACAACGTGGTGTGAAAGGTGTATAAGCAATTGAAATATATTGTCTGTAACCAAATTAGTTTCCAAGTTCAGTGTATGAAATCGACGAAATGATGAACTTTACATCCATATGTGCGAGAAGATAGATTCAGTTTTTTCTTTCTTACGACTTTTTAAAGGCTTGAATAATGAAGACGGATTCTTTACCACTAAGGCCACCTCAAACAACTTCCTTGACAAGATGATTGACATTATGGAGGTCAAGAAAACTTTCGCCACTATCAGTGCGCTCTATCGGGCAGATTTTGGAGTGCTTTGTTGTTGTTTTTTTTATTTTTTTAATGCTCTGCAGGGGTAAAGTCATTTATGGATACTCGGTAGTCAGTGCTACGTGTTATGCCTGACTTCATGCTCCTGCAGGTTTACGTGACTTTTTTTTTACTGTGCTTCAAAAATTCCATATGGCACCATTTAGAGGTGGAAGTAACAGACCTGATTTATTCCCCGTTATTTGTCGAACCAACATCTATCGAGGAGTACTACTTCTACTTGAGCCATTTGCTACTCCAAAAATATGTATTCCTAATATAGCCAAGGATTCGTGAAGCGAAAGCTCACACGAATAAAATAGCCTTAGTTTACCGACTGTGTGGTCTGAGGGTCAGTGTCTTCCGAATAGGGAAAAAATCCCTATTATTTGAGAGTGTTTGAGCCCAATGACATTGAGCTTTTCCACTCAGCTCAAAACAGATCAGCAGACATCGTTAACGCCCCTTTTAGGTGAGGTTATGGAAGGGTGTGCAATGGATAAAGATTACTCTCGTTCACCCGAATATCTAATGATTCATTGTGAATCCCTTTTTTTATGTTGATAAAACATACGACACTAAACCCATGAAGTGAAGTAAAACCGATATCTGAGCTTCTCTTACATCTGCGGTACTTGCGGAAAACCTGGATCCTACGACATAGGAGATGTTGGATTGACTCGAACTCTGCTTTCCATTTGCAGAGCATGACTCCAGTGTACGGAATGCAGTGATTACTCCAATTAAGATTTGGATGGAAGATCGATTCAATGCCAGAGTGCTCTTTATTTTCGTTTTGTCCTCCCTGGATAGCCGTCTATTATACTATACTGTTTGTCAATCGGTGGCAGTACGGATGTATGTGCCTGCATGATCTTCACTGCCGACCTCATAACTGCCAAGGCATTCACTTTTTCATCCCCTTCTATGTACATTTATTGCCATGTCCGGGAACCCCGCAAAGTTTGACCGAATGCTATCTGATGGTGAACAGTACTTTGCGACATTTCTTGACCGCCTTTGATTAACTGCATTTCCTTAACCCTATCAGAAGGGTGCATGGAAAAGCGAAAGCTATATAGAAGGGGGGCAAAAGGAAATGATTATCAAACTCACAAGGAAAGGAAAAGGTAAAGCAGACTTGGTTCAAGTCTTTCCCATTGCTTATCATCAAGAGTATTTATGATAATGTATACTATCTCCTTTTCCTCTTGGTTCTCCAATCTTTAAGCACATAAGAGAGCCTAGTCATATTATTTCTATTTGATCTTAACAGCGTATTTGAGCTGTTGATGATGGTAGTCAAGCACTATTGCAAAAGGTTCAAAGAAATTCTTTTACTGAACAACCGTGAAGCAAGGCTCTATCTGACTTCTTCACTGGACATTTTTCTCTTATATTCCACTCAAAAAAAATAGCTGGTTAAGGTCTGCAGACTCTGTCTTTGACACAAGAACATATCCTTTGCAAGTGCTCGACATAGCTTGAGCCAGAAAAAGACGCTTTCAAGAACACTAGCACAGAATTACTCCTAATGGGTCGTAGTTTGAGGAAGAATTTAACAGATTATGAGGTTCTAATCCTCAAAATTGTCGTCAAAAATATCGGAGAACACCAAAATTGATTTGTGTATCTATCTCCAAATACTATGTATACAATTAATCGCAGTCTTCGCCAAAACGTTTCATTTCATTATTTTCTAAATAAATAGTCACGATCACTTAACTGTGCATCGCAGTAATATGATATTCATTTAATTGAAAGTCACGTTTCTAACAGTAATATTTTTAGTTCTCGCCTATGCATAGCTATGGTGCAGCTTGCTAAGTGAAAATATATTACTCTATGTTCGCTGAGGCTATGATACATAGCTCTTTCCCCGAATAGGGGAAAAATAACTTGGTGGTTATGACGTTTCTATTAATCATGCGGCGCGTCTAAGCCAGACTAAGCAGTGTTGATGTCACTCAAAACCGCATTCGACACTCGGTCTAGCAGCGATTATTCTTTGTCTTGTGTTCTCAAATTAAAATTCATTCAGCGGATGTCAGCGAACACACCTAGAACGTCATTGACTACAAAAACACTGATGGGCGATCCTCGGATGCAATCGTGCCGCGTAATTTAGTTGTCTCCTAATAATTAACAAACATTTCTTCTGTTTGCGTGTATTTTGGTTCTCGGTGTTCATTGGAAGTGATGATAGTCTGTCACGATCGAATTTTTGCACGACTACACGCACGAGTAGGTAAAACAAGCGGAAAAGGAGCGGTCCGATAGATTGGGTATGGGTTGATCAGCTTAGCATTAGAATTGGTACACAAATTTTCCAATTTTTTTTAATTAATTTCTATTTAACAGGTGGTGTTCAGTGCTTAATTTATACCAACACTAATGGACCACACTGTAGTAGAATGCAAAAAGACGGAAAAGTGGATAGACTAAGCGCTAAGGGTTTCTTGATCTCAATGGCCCTTGTGACCCGATGTCCATTGTGTATATCCATAACATCGGGTAGGTTATGGGGGGCATCTTGTGCGGTCGAAAAAACGACGCACGCCAGAATGGGCATGATCAATGGTTCAGAGAGCCTGAAATTGATTTCCATTATTGCGCTGCGACCGTGGGTTCTCTTTATCGTTCCTTGCCGTACCCTTTCCATTGTTGCCTTGTGGTTCTTTGTGTGTTTATATAAATGAGTTCAATTCGATTCAGTACGGTAGAAGTATCTTCCTGAGTGATCCTATATCAGAGCTCCATATTATCTTCGGTTTTGGGAGATTGCGTCTAGACGTTGGGAAGTTCAATGATATGCTAAAGTGGTCTCTTGAAAAATGAACTGTTTACCGGATTCTTGGTGGGGCAATGACATTTTAACGTAGCAAAGGGTCGAAGTATGCACCACTGATTTTACTTGGGCAGTTGGAAGAGAGAGAAAACTGGCCGCAACTTCTAAGAATTGCACTACGCCCAGTCACAGTTCCACACCGGTGCAGGGGGTATAAAATTGATTTTCCACAAACTCACCAAATTTTCTTAAGCTGTTCCTAATAAGATTTGGGAATAAAAAGGCTTTTATATAAGTGTTGGAGAGTAAGTTGACAGCGATGAGGAATCTTACCAAGTTCAGTACACGATGTACACGATGATAGTTACACACATGATCAAAAGACCGTAATGAGGCCCTTGGACAAGGTACATCCTTTGGCTTGCCATTAATCGCCACCATGGCTGTGCAGTGATGTCATTTGGCACTGGTACTATATACATATGTATATATATATAGGCATAGGACGATTCTTGATTTCATGAAGAATGAGATTAAGAATATGCCTTTGACTGGGATAGATGGGGTATTACTGTGTTACTGGAAGGTGGAATAGAACTCGAACTGCAGACAGATCGGTTCCAGTAAGAAAAACGGGCGAAATAACTATTTTAATGGATTCATTATAGATGTCAGAGCTGGAGCAGGTACCTGTTCAGATGAGCTGAATCTGCCCTACTATGCATTCCTCAATGTACTAAGCCGTGACACTCGCGCTGTTGCATGCGTTCGATAACTAAGATGAGACTCTGGTGACAGTGGAGATTATGTTCGCATGCAGCAAAGCAAGCGGCCTAGCGCACTACGAGTGAACACTGCCAGTTATATCATATTATCATATTATACCATATTAAACCATAGTCAATTTCCATGCTGGCATACCATCAATCACATAGCCACCTAATGCACAGACCTTAATCCCTTTGATGACCTTGTATGGGGTGTAGTTGAAATAAAATCAGGAAACATCCCCCCGCAATGCCGCTCAAGCGATTAAAGATTGCGATTGTCCAATTGATGACTAACATCACCAAGGACCATTTAGTTCATGCATGTTCACGTTTTTTTTTTTTTTGTTGCTACAAAGGACGTCTAATCTTCCACTGTTCTAGGGCTATTGGCATTTTCGACACTCAAACCGAAATATTCGATGGAATACGCCTATGTCTAACCCACACCCTGCACACTCTCCCCGCGGGGCTGCTAGTTCCGAAGCTGTACCTCGTTACTCGTAGTTGTTTTTTTACGGTTCTCCTTTCTGAGAATATCTCTGCTTGCGGTTTAATTTGTAGTTGTAGGAGCCTGCACTGCATTCCGATGTCGCTCGTCCGTGCTTCATCGTAATGATCGCCACTATGTCACTGACGCCGTTCCACCTATCTCCTGATGAATCATGTTTTCGCCCAGTCTCTGTGCCAGTAGATGCCATACTGCTTCCCACCGCTGACAATGGAACATAATATGATCAGCGTTTTCAACTGTTCCGGGCAGGTTAAACAATCTAGGTTGTCAACGTCTTCTTCTCTATAAAGCTATGCCTTTAACCATCCGTGTCATGAAAGGATCCGCGTCAGATAGAAATTTAAATCTTGGTTATCCGAGCAATCTCATTTCTGTGAACATTTCCATAAACTTTTCCTTCTTGGTGGAATCTTGGTGTCTGCTGGTGAGATACTTCGCTTGCATTTCGTAGAGTAGTATGTCAATTAGCACCATACCAGCCACTTATTATTTTTGACGATCTTGTGATTTGCAGTCTAAGCGGTGGATCCTATGCAGGGTCCTGAGTGGCGCCATCTGTTAGTATGTAGTGCTTTGTTTTGTTGCTGATGACGTAGAAGAATACTGGATTGCGAAAATAGTTAATCAATATCTTTCAAACTATTCAAGGTAGGAGTGACTAAACGATATTTCTTCATTTCGCGGTGGCAAACGCATTCTTTACATGTACCGTGATGATGACACCGTATTTCTTACTGTCACGCTTCCATCGTACTCCTTGGATGGCTTCTCATGGGGTTGGGATGGGGTTTCATCAATATCGTTGGTTGTGGAGCGCCACTAATAGACTGATGATCTACCAGTCCTACTGCTTTGATAATCGCATCTTCCAGTCTGTCACTGAATGATGCCCTCACAACCTGTATTCTTTTCAATGATGCGTACAAGTGAATGAAAGACCATTTCAACCAATTTACCCTTGCTCTACGTATGTACTTTATGTTGTGGGATTGATATCAGATTTGGATCGATTCTAGAATAAATATGAATATCAACCAGTTTCTTCGAGGCTTACTTCTATGTAAGCTTTGTGTTAGACAGCTCTTATCTGCCTTTGGTATAAAAATCGTATCCACTTCGGCCCATGATTTAAAAATATGGACTAAATCCAGAAAAAATTTGAAAATTCGCTGACTTAAATGGTTTAAAGTTGCGTATTCGGAAAAAATTTCACTCGCAGTCTTTATTGGGGCTGGTCTTGTAATAGAATGAAGAATAACATCAGTTGCGATTTCTGCACATCCACTGGCCTTGGAATTTCCAAAACATACATGTACATACATACATTGGCCCATGCAATAAAATCAAAAAACCCTCGCAGCTTATCCTCGTTAAATATCTGTAGTTTCTAAACAAGCGATGATGGTCCTGCTGCCTTATTCATGCAGATGGTAACTAGTATTGTACCGGTATTAAGACATTTTTCGAATTAATTCAATCTGTGGTAAAAAGTTGTGGGCGCGTTGGCTCAAGTGAGAGTAATAACTGACAAGAGAAAGCTTCTCAATTTGCCTTTCGGATATGGCTCTAAACTGTAAGTCCCTTCCATTTGTCTGAAAAGTATAACACGCACAACACGAATGGTCACGAGAAGCTAGGCCCTGGATCACATACGCTCCGTTGCGCCAAGTATTTGTATTTGTTTTATTTTTTTATTTTTTGTGGTAAAGAGTACCGACGACATGAATTCTGAGAGATGAGGCCAGATATTGAGCACAAATTTGCTAATCAAAAGGCAAAAACAAGTTCAACGCTACAATTTTTATTTGTTAACCGTCGTTCAACGCACTATCCTCAAAATTGTTCCTAATAAATTCTGACTATGACACTGAAAACACCATCGAAACGTCTTCTTAGATTTCAAAGTAAGCATCTCACAACACATTCAATCATCATGCCAACTCAACCGTAACGAATCCTCTTTTAGGCAGTCAACCTACAACTGATAACAACCTCAATACATTAGTTTGGATTTTTTTTAAATTAATATGATAATTACTTGTCCCCATTTCATGTTCTTAAGAAAGTGTTCGATTCTGAATTTTATTTGTCACCCTTTGGAATTAAAAATAAAACAAGATTTTATGACCTAAATCTTGGCGCCTGTACACATAGGAAGTGACTTGCCTCTGTTGGAAAGAAAATTTGAATCAAAAAGCCATTGACCTGATCACTCCGACTAATTGCCTTCAATCGGGATGGTAATGCTAAGTAACTGAATGCCGAAAGCCGACTTATGAGGACGGGGCCCTACTTATCGTCGCACATTAAGAAGATTACATTCTTGATAAAGTGACCGCGGGCCCCTTTTAAAGCAACTTCAGTCAGACGCCGAGATTTGATTCCAATTATACACTTGATTTGTGTGATTCTTAATATCTAAATTCATCCTATCGAACGAGTAACTCAGTATATCGTACTTACTCATCATAATTCGCATTTCACAGATATGAAGTTGTGTAATTATCTGAATGGGTGAGGTGATTTTTTTTATTTGATTGTGACTCGTTGTTTACGTTTATCCAAGTTTATTTATCTTAACCGCAGTGCTGAGGAAAAAAAATTGCTTTGTAAATACCATCGGTTTGGTGAAGTTCAAACCTTATTTGGCATCGGTACGCATAATGAGACGTGATAGTCAGATATATACAAACACACGCATCGTAGGAAGGCGAGATTAAATTTGCACCGTGAGATATTATTTGCATTTTGCTTAAGCCTTTTAGACGACGACTATATTTACCTTCAACATTGAGTCTCGTACCATAGCAAACATTACTCGCTTAGATACTTTTCACATTGGCTACGTGGACACGTGCAAGCTATGAGTCATTGTGGGTGACATATGCTTAAAATCTGTGCAATTAACTAACTTGCTTATGGATAGATGTCTAGCGGGTGACTTTCAGTTTTTTCCTGGGAGTAAAGGAGAAAAGATACGACTACCAATTAAATTTACTAGCATCATCGGTGGCATGAAATACTCGTATGTATGTATGTAGGTACATACATATCTATGTCATTCAAGTGACCCAGAATTATGACTTCGCGATCGGTTACGGGGTTTGTTATTTCCTATACATACTGCCCTATTTGTTAAGATACTTTCAGCAGGCGGTTTGCATATTTGGTGGTCTAAAAAATATGAAATCTGGTTGTATGTCGCTCGCACATAGTCAAATAATTGATGGATACCTAACGTCATCTCCAACACATTCCAGAATCATGGAATATGCCCTCGCAAACATTCGCCGTTGCCAAGGTATTCTCCATACATAGGTTCATAAGTCAATGTGGTATTTCCATAAGTCAATGTTTTCGGCAGGCGTATGGTTCGTAGTACCATCCTGTTTGAATCAGATTTCATTGCATTAAATTTAGTAACAAATAAAAATAAGTTCGAATACGATCTCTATTGATCGGTACGTGGGCTCCTCATGTAAGTATAAACAATCAAACCAAATAACAACCAAACAATTTATTTTTCAAGTTGTAATGGGGTCTGTAGGTTCTCTTTTGGATATGACTCACTCTGTAGGCAACAATTTTGCTATTTACAAACCCTTCAAGCCAAAAATAAGTCTAATGGAGGAGCACATTTTACGAATAAATACAAATTGGTAAAGTTTGACAACGTTCTCGGGACTAAAGCGTCCACTCCGCAATTTGTAACTACGCGTATTATTCCGAACGAAAACATTCGTGAACATGACGTCATATTTAAAATGTAAAATTTTAGAAAAATTTATTCATATTTACATTCTACTCAAAGAGTTGTTGACAACGGTATGTCACATGTCTATGCCTAAAGAAGAATTGCCGTCTTTGCTTGGACTGGAGCTATTTCCAAGATAAAGTTAAAAAAAATTACCTCAGCGTTGTATTTGGATCATTGTACAGAGGCCTTTCTGCAGACCTCATACTGGGGTAGACATAACAAATCAACCTAGATCCTCTAGCTGAAGTTTAAGGCATCCCATTACCTGAAAAATGGCCGATGCAAACCGCACCCCGAAAGAGGCCGATTTTGAGTGTGAGTGAGGACCTGCTCGAACTGCAAGCCATCGTTTGCGATCTGTGTTAATAAGAATCTGTTAGAGCGCATTTTACTTTTATTTGCTGTAAATAGCGCTGAAGTACAAGCGGACTTAGATCGGAGTAGATCGATATTGTTGTAAGGCCCGTTTAGTTGGCCTGCTGAATCTTATCACTAGACCACGTATAACATATAGTATCCTTGTTAAGAAGCAACCAAACATACTTTATCCACTTCTGCGGAATATAGCCAACTCCCTTAAAGTTGTAGTCACCTATGTATGTATGTATAATGATGTTTTCTCTGCTTAGCTAATGTTATTTTAACGGATGGCAACTAGCTTTCCTCCACCGCGATAGGATACTCCCATCCAACAAGCTTTGCATGGATTTCGTCTTGACTGTAAACAGGGCTTTATGGTCGATACTGCCTCTACACAAGTCATGAGCTTTTACCGTGATACTCGTATGCCGTATTGTAAACATCTGATCGATACAGAACTATTTTGGTCTGGAGTTAGACTGAGCTTTAAACAGCTCCACTGGCCGAGCATCAGTTACAGCAGCTTTGTTAATCTTCAGTTTAGATCATACTATCCCAACTTAGTCCAGGTCGGATGGACATACATTTTGAATATCATCGTCCATGGCGGATGGCTCATTATGCCCGGTTTTGTCGATGATGCAGCGAACTTCGGTAGGTATTGACAGAAAAGTTGTGCTTATGATAAAATTGTGTTCAAAGTTTTGAAATTCCCTGCGAATGTCAGAAAATTTTCGGAACCTACTAAATTGCCCGACCCTTACCCCAAAGAAAATGGAAATAAAAAAATCAAAATCTATTTTGTCGCTATCTCTAGTCTTATTATATCACTTGCCCACCTAAGATTGTTCTTTAGATAAGCATTCAGCCTAAATTTGAGTTTGCTAGCAGCGATCAGTAAACCTAACGTTCCATTTTCTGGCTGGATGGATGTAGTTCTTCCATATCTTATGATTTCGTTAGCCTTACAATACCCCGGAATATCACTTTGTCATTGCACCCAAAAAAAGTAAAAATTGAATTACTTCGCCATCTCTATGATAGATGATCGGCAATCTAGAACTGCTAATGAAATTAGAGAAACAGATTGCGACGATTTGATTGCTGTTTAGCTATCCGAAACTATGCGGATATCATGTTTTTATTAGGCAAAATACGACTTCCTTATTCGCCATTCTTTCCGCCTGGAACTCGCTATAAGATTTGATAGAAAGAAAGAGAAGTTAAGATCAAGCATATCAGAGAAAACACCTCCACCAACCCCGTCGTTGGTTTTTCAGCATTTTCGTCTTGTCGGTGCGCAAATTTATCGACTCTTCTTTTAAAAATTCATCTTTCTCCTAGACTGATCTGAAAGGGATGCTATCTCGAAAGGCGAAAGTCGCTTATTTTCATGTTAGCGTATTTAAAATGTTTTGAAAGACATTTTCCCGAGACTGCTTAAGCACGGTCATGTACATAAGTTATTACTGCGCGTCCCCCGCGTTCTAGGGTTCCATTGAAGAGGGGATACACCGTGCCTCAACTTACAGATCTTTTGAAAGACGCCTCACCCAGCTTTGAATTGATAAGTAATCAGTAAATTAATCAATTGCAAAGTGAGCTATCAACCTTGAGGTCTATCAGTGCATTTGCAGTTTTTGAAAGCGCAGTTTCCACTGATTATGTTGCGCCGCTAATATACTGGATATAAATCAATTGTTCTAGTGCTTTTAGAAAGGAGGAAATCTTTTGAAGTTATGTCAGAATACTCGTATTTACCAGCTTTGGGTATAAAAACTACTTTAACTTCCTTCCATACTTTTGGGATATGGACCAGAGAATATTAATTTCGTTGATTTCTATGATTCGACAAGTATTGTCTCGTATATACAAATGCATATATGTACGTATCAATATTCTTTAGAAAGTGGATATGGAAGCGAGAAAAAGAACAAGTCGCCCGGAGTCTGACTTATCGTCAAGAAAGTGAATAGTAAAAAACTGTTTTTATTTGCATTTAACCAAATTTCATGTCGACATTATAGGTTTGCATGAGAACGCCGTTTTTTAAATTTTATTAAGTATTTTGCTTAATCAAAAATACACTTTAAAAACGACTCAATAGCAGCAATTCTTATGGTTTGTTTTCGTTTTATCTTTCTTTAAGTTCTATTAAGCATCCCACTGGTTTAGTGCGTACTTAAAAATGATTTTTAATCACCATCTAGCTGTTTATTAATCGAGCTTCAAATACATTACAAACAAATTAAAAACTGCAAGTGGCAAAGCTTTACACATTGATGCTTGTTGAGGATCATCATCCGAGAATTACTGTCGCGTACTCTTAAATGTATTGCTCAATGGTTTCGCATGAGATACGGAACGCACATGACTTCGAAAATAGAAATTCTTTACGCAATTTGTGTATTCGCATAAAAGATACATTTTGAGTTACCCCTCACCATTTCTGTATGTAAATTTTTTTTTAAGATAAATCTATGCATGACTATTACTTCCAGTGGCCAGCAGCATAAGATGTTCTGAATAAATTTTCCACCCATCTCATGCATGTGTATCTGGTAATGGATGACCCACAAAATACATTTAACATTCGTCAATTTCATAACAAAATAGCGTAAAGGGTTATGCCACAATTGCAAGTTATCGAAATGGAAGAGGAGTTCTCTGTTCAATCGATTATTTTTCTGTTCTCCATGGCATGGGCTTGGTTGAGGTTGAATAGAACTTTTCGAAAAGCAAAAGAAGGGGAGTCCAAGTCTCCATGAGTCATTGTAATGCTCATTGAATCTGATTGAGATAAGCGAGACGAATTTATTTTTTCAACTAAATCACTTTCGCAATAAATGTTCGACAAGCGATTGTAATAAAATTGATTTGTCGAAGATATGTCTCTGTCACTACTTTTGGCATTTAATAGAGCAAGGCAATAACTTATCTTTCCCTGACCAGTATCTTTGAACTTTGAAGATGTCCCATGAGGAGATTGATTTTCATACAGCATGTAGTTTGTATGGTGGATATGCGGGTATTAAATCGGCCTTTATTGGCAATTGTTATTGTAAATGAGAACCGATGATTTGTAAACAAACCAAACTACTGTATATAGAGAGCAATACTCGTATGTTCATTTGGTAGCAGTATCTAAGACCTGAGAAATTATCTGTCTTACACATAGGCATTTACAACTGTTCGAATGTTTTTAAATAAGTGATTTGTGAATAATTCTAGTAAACAGGATGACCAGGTGGATGCCGAAAAATACACTTTTAAGCACGTTACAGATACGAAATATATTCACGTATGCATGTTCCCAACCACAAATAACGAATACTAAACACAAAGCTAAGAAGTTTCTTTCATTTCTTTCTTCTTTTTTTTTTTTTTTTGTTCCCTTGGTGAGAAAGTTAACAAGACATGTCTTAGAGGTCCACACTTTCAATATTTACAACTTAGCGGCATTCGGTCACATCAAAGAACTGCATTATGCAAGTATTTCTCATAAGGCTGTAAATTAAACTTCACATGTAAATCACAAGACAATGCAGACGAGAGGCAGGCTGTTAAACAGCAACAAATTGTTGGTATTCTTTGATCGTTAAAACATAAAATTAATTTAAATTTATAAACTCTTTCTTATGAACATATTCTAGATGAATAGATTTTACAAATTTTTTTTAAATTATAAATTTAAACGAAAAACCATTAAATTTTTATTGATATGAATCAGATAAGTGGGCTTTATTTATTAAGTAATATTACTTTCCATTTAAAATGTATTTATCATAAAGTATTTTAAGCTAATGGGGCGAGTTGTACGTCATCTGACGCAATTACGTTGAACCTACCCCAAAAAATGCTCGTAAATTATGCCACAGAAATCTTTATTTCCGTTTTCTAGAGGGGGGGCATATAGTAGATACAAGCCGTATCTAAAAATTTCTCACAATAAATGAATAAAATGTGTGCTCTCCTCACATGTTTTGCATGTTAATTTGAAAGACCCTTGGGGAGAAAGACATTCCGATGATGGTGAAGATAAAGATGTCCTTGAGAATTCCATGAAAACAATCATGTTCCTTTTATGTTGGTAAATGGTATCTTGTATACGGTTAAAGTGAAATTTATAGAATTCTTTGAAAATCTTTTTTTTTAAAGCCAGATTACAGCAAGCCATAAAACGGTTACTTAACGATTGCTTCGAGCTTTATGACTGTTCAAAGCATGACTTGTATCAGAAACAAAGAAAGCCAGTTTGTAACGGATTGCATAGAGTTCTAAAGACCTTAAAGATTAACATCTTATAAACGAAAGACCATGGCGAAAATCTGGGAGAATGGCAGTGCGTGAAAATATTACATGCTTCCAATTGGAGCGTGAGTTCATTCGATATAGACTGCTAGTATTATAAGTGAGTGAAATATTCATAAGATGGTTAGATTTATATATTTTTTTGGTTAGATGCTCGAGAGTGCCAGTCTTTAATGCCTACCAAAAGTAGCACAAAAATTATGAAAAAAATTATTTACCAATCTCCAAGTCATAGGAGGTAGCATTTTGAGAACAATCACATTAGACCAAGTTATTCTCATAGCAATCCACGAGTGAGAAGTAGCGTTTTAGACCTATGAAACAGACAATGAGCCGATATGTGAATGGCACGATAACTAGGGAAATATCAGCAGCTTATTACCGCCAATCACCTAAGAATATTTGGAACACCGTGGAAAAGTTGTTATATGTAGATAACAAAAAGGGTATAACACATGACTTACCGAATATACATACATATGTATATGGCGGAGAATCGCCGAACGAAAGCTACTTAATGTTCATACCCAAATTAAACTGAGCTGCCCGAGGTAACAAATATCCGAATTTGCATCTCAACTCCCAGTAAGAATGAGATCACTACTTCGAGCAAAACACTGAAGAACAACAAAGCGCTATAACTTGATAGTATTTCCAGCGATTTTTACTGGCAGCGCCAACATCATTACCAGGGCTATTGAATCCACTTTTAGAGAGAGCTTAGGAAACATAGATTTTCCCGATCAGTGGAAAAGTGAATGATCACCAGTGCGTTGAATATCAATCGCCACTACACCTGCTGTTCATAGACTTTGGGAAGGGTTTGAGAGTGTCAACAGAAAGTTTATTTGGCTTGCGTTGCCCTGGTGAGTCATACCAGAACAACTAATAGCTATTATAAGCCTAGCTTCTGGCGACCATTCATGTTGTGCGTGTTATATTTTTTCAACCTAGTGGAAGGAAACTACAGTTTAGAGCCATATCTGAAATTTTTTTTAGAAGCTTTCCCATCTCGGACGTTGGTCAGATGTTCGCGAGAGGGAGGACCCTTAAAAAAACTGTTGGTGCTTTTTGGGATTCGAACCTCCAAACCTTCTGCTCAGTAATCCAATTCGCTAACCACTGAGCCATGGCGCCCTTCGGACTGCATTACATTCAGAAAAATCCATCGTTTGGTACGGTTTCTACGCAATTAACGGCATTGGACGTTATTTCTTCAAAAAGGAGGATGATGCTATTGCTGTCGTTGAAGAACTTACAGAACTATGATCACTAATTATTTATTTGATCTCCACTGCCCATAACAGTCGATGACAATGTACAATGCACTACTTTACTATCCTGTAGAGATTATTAGCTTAGTTTCTGACTCTACGCACACGTCAATTTGCTTTAAGCTGCGATATTTGGACTACTGGTTGTCAGTTGCTAGATCACAACGTTTGGTACGCAATTACTTGCGTAGAAACCGTACCAAACGATGAATTTTTAAATGAATGGTATGCGAATGGATCAAAATTGGATTCTACACTTGGAGCTGACGCCTATCGACATAACCACAAAATTTCTAAAACTCCTGGAAAATGCCATAGTACCTTTCACACCATCCCTATATGTCCTAGAAGGATACTTCATCTTCATATTCACAGACATTCAAGGGACACTTAAAGCTCTAGCTTCTTACTTAAATATCTCTGTCGAGTGCTCCTTGCACGCTTTAGATTATTAAAATATGTACTTGGTACCCAAGAAAAATCTTCTTTAAGCACATCATTTCCCCCAATAGAGTGAAAATCTTCTAAGGCTGTCATTTTTCCATCTTCTTATAAGGAAGGTGAATCGATTATTGCTACGCTGGCTTTTGACATCTTGTGAGCGTACCCTTAGGGCCTTGATACTTAATTATCCAAATTTACGTTTGCATTTACTTCTTCATTCATTATTTCCTTCAACGAAACCGCATCTTTGTAGCTGAATAATAAATAGTAATTCCAAATGCATTTGACAATAAATGACATTCATTTCATTTTCATTTTCAATGCATTTTTTATTTGTAATTCATAATTTCTTAAAGCTAGACAAAAACGCTTAAAACTAACTTAACTAACTTAACTTAATCTTATTCTAACTTACTGACCCTATGCGGGTGCTCTAAGCTAAACCTAATGCTTAATACTATGTCTTTCGACGTAACCTAACTTAAAATTAATTATTTATTTAAATGTCTTAACAACTAGAGTTCTAAGAAAAATATAAAAAACTTAGAAAAACGAACTTGTTTTTTTATAAAAACTAATAGAAAATAAGGACTTAAAAACTACCTTAAAAATAAAACTTAAAAACTACCTTATTCTAAACCATATATGTATATATACACATATATATACATTTATATATATATATACACATATATAATTTTTTTTTTTTTTTTTTTTATAAATATCTTACACCTAAACCTTAAACCTATGTAAGCCGGCCAGGCCAACTTTGCGCCGTAGGAGGAGCTACCCAGAATCAAAAGGAAACGACGAGGGAGTTCCCTCTCCGTCCCCTAACCACCAGAATGTCTGATGCTGCCTTGCAACGTCTCGCAAATCGCGACCTGCTATCGCTCTACTGAACCGAAGACGCTCCGTCATGCTGATCGCAACGTCTCGGTCGTAGTTGAGTCGCCTATCCACAGCTGTCCGGGCAACATGGAAGATTAGCGGCACCGCTACTTTGTCCTGTATCAGACCTTCCCTATCTAAATAGAGGAACGCCTCTGGGGGAATGAAGCCGTTAAGGCGCACGCTCTCATGATACATATCATTGGGATAGTAGGCCCCAGAGATCAGGTTATTCATCGAGTTCATTGCCCTTGCAATGTGCCTTCGAATCATCTTGATCAAGAAATTATCCACCCTGCTTATGTCCGCCTTGTTATAAAGGATCTCATTGGAGTAGAATTTTATGTACTGAGACTCTGGTGTTCTATATAAGCGAAGGCAGGCCCTAAGGCAAGCCCTCTCAAACACCCGAATCCTTTCCAACGAGCTTGCTCCCACGTTGAACCACACGGGACAACCATATACGAGCATGGGCCGAATGAGGGCCATGTAGCAGATTACCTTCACTCTCGCATCGAGTTGTCTGCTATAAAACAGTCTCTTTGTGAGGGCGAAAGCCCCTTTGGCTCTGGCCAGAGCAGCATCTATATGTTTGTTAAAATATAGATACTGGTCTAGCCAGAACCCAAGGTATCTGACTACATTTCGAGACGCTAATGGTTGCCCGTGCTGTCCCACTATTGAGAACTTTCGCCAATTCTTTCTGGTGTCCGCAGAGGCCCCAGATAACGACGTCCTAAACAGGATGGTTTCCGACTTCTGGAAGTTGATTTTCAACTTCCAGTCGTCGCAATATCGCTTGATCTTATCGAAGTCACGCTGCAAGAGTATTGCAATGACCTCAATCTTTGGTCCTGATCTGTACGCTATCAAGTCGTCGGCGTACGCTATAGCATGGTGAAGAGATCCTACAAGATCACTTGTGTAAATGTTAAAGAGGATCGGCGAATTTACCGCACCCTGTTGCAGACCATTTTTAATATCAAACGTACCAGCAGAAGTTACATTGCCATTTTTCACAATGAACTGTCTACCGGTGAGCATGTTACAAAACATGTATAGCAGTGGTTTACTTATGCCCAGCCTACTCAACTTGTAGAAGAGTCCTTCTAGCCATACGGTATCGAAGGCCTTCTCCAAGTCAACCAGGCAGGCACCCGTGCATTGTTTCTTGCTTTTGTTCCATTGGATATCCGACACCAGTTTAGACGCGGCATGTATTGTATCATGCCCCGCCTTAAAACCGAATTGGTTATCCGGAACAATATTCATGTCCTCAACCCACTTAGACAGGGCTCTATTGACAACCTTCTCAAATACCTTGCTGATGTTCGGAAGGAGACTTATCGACCGGAGATTTGCCGGATTGGACGTATCTTTACCCCTTTTGGGAATAGGATGAACCACCGCTGTTTTCCAGTGCGCCGGATAATGTGCATTATTCAGCGCATTGTTAAACAGGATGGTGTAAATGTTCACCGCTTCTGGAGGGAAGTGTCTAAGCACAATGTTAGACACTCCGTCGATACCCACGGATTTCTTCCTTCTCAATGATTCGAAGATCGCTTGGAGTTCTACCTTCGATATGAACGGGGGATGTACCTCCACATTGGCGATGACATTATTTGCCATATTATCGTCATTGAACTCGGTGAAACCATTGTTCTCTGATCGCCAGTGCTGTATATCATTTTGAAGGCAAAAGTTGTGCACAAGGACTCGACTTTCCAGGTCGTGGTTCGGGCAAATACTATCATTCACCTTATACACTTCCTGAAAACTTGCTCCTATAGCCTCTACCTTCTCCTGCGGATCTTCGATCACAAAGAAGTTGTCATCACTGACGGCGTTCCCTGGATCTATGCCTGCTGTTATAAGTATCTGTTCGGTGTTCGTCGTTCGGGGGATCTTAAGACATGGCAGGTCGTTCTGATTATTCCTCCGAAATATTTTATTTATTTGCGGGAACATACTCGGGTTGCTGGATTTTACAGCCCGAATTTTTTTGTTCCAGTGCAAATTTACAGAGAGTCTGTAATTTTCTTTTATTAGCTGTTGGAGGTTTTTAATCAACGACTTGAGTGTCCTGACCTCCGAGTTTTGTCTGTCAGTAAACCGTCTGTACAAGGTTTTAAGTCTTGACAGGAGTCTACTTTTTTGTAGGTGAAGTGCGTCAATTATTGCGTTGCGGTATATGTCAACGTTGTCAGTATGTTGATACCGAGGTATCGTGCTGTCCATCGTTCGTTTAATGGTCTCGTCCATTCGTTGTAGGTATCTGTCGATCTCCTCATTTGACAGGTTCCTATTGGACGGTGGGTAGAGCGAGTTCGAGGAGAGTGCTCTTGTCAATACTCTGGAGAAGCGTGTCCAACGCGTCCTACTGTAATTGTAGGCGTACGTTTGGACAAACTCCTCCAACTCCGCAATCTCGTTGGGAATTGTAATTTCGGCACTCAGTCCGCAATGGTCACTGTCATACACGAATGTATGTAGGCAGTTTCTCGTTTGTCGGTTCGTGTTGGTCAGTTGTAACCGTACGTCGAACAGCAGAAGATCCAGATAGGAGCCGGCGCTAGGATACGACGGACTATCGGTAGCTTTCAAATCGAGTCTATACTCGACATTGTGTAGACCCCACCAATTGAGTAGTAGGTTCCCCCTAGAATTTGGTATGTTATTTCCCCAATCACTATGCTTGGCATTTAAATCTCCAGCCATAATAAAATAGTTCTCCTCCGACTCCAGCCTTAGACATCGAAAAAGTGTCTCGAGCTCTGTTATAAATGAAGTGGTTTGAGTAGCTCCGGAAGCGTAGACTGCGACCATGTACAACTTCTTTCCACTACGGAGAGGGATGCACACGATACAGGCCTCCAGCTCCTGAAACCTCCGCACTTCACCGCTGTACACAGCCTTATAACGCAAATCTTTCCTAATGAAGATCGCAACACCTCCTCCTTGAATGGAGTTGGGTCGGTCTCTTCTTATAATATTATATTTATTGTGCCATAGTTTGTGCTTCTGGGATAGCTTGGTTTCGCTAACCAAAAGTACATCAGGGCTTTGGTCTTCTAACAACTTAAAGAGTACGGTTCTTCGCTCGATCCTTATCAGTGAATTCACATTCACCGCAAGGATCCTTAATGATTTCTCCGCCAACGTAGCCATTACGACTGGTGGTGCGCTAGGTCCGGCAGAAATGCGTAGATCTGGTCTACCCGTTTCGCCTGCTCTTGTAACTGACGCTGAAGCTGGCTCATTTGCCCTTGAATTGAGAGCAAAATAGCCAGCATGTCAGGCTGAGCCTCAGGTGCTTTAGGCACTGGGACCTGTGAAGCAACCTTCGGTTGTTGTTTTTGTACCGTATTTCCCCGGCCTGACACCATTTGGGCGTAAGTCCATTGGGAAGTAACGGCTGGTGTTTGACTAGAAACGGGTGGACGCTTGACTTCGACCTTCTGCTGACGAACCAGATTTATTTTCTTCATATATTGAAACTTAGGACAACCCCGATAGTTTGCGGTGTGTCCCGAGTTTCCACATAAAGCACATCTGCTACCCCATCCTTACCCAGAGAACATTCCTCTGCTTTGTGGTTCTTACCGCACTTCACGCATCGAGGCTGCATTTCACAGTTCGACGCGGCGTGCCCAAACCTTTGGCAGCGAACGCATTGTAAAATGCTATCGCTCCTTTTTACTCTTTCCCATGACACAACCTGGTAGTCTAGGACATTAATACTCCTGAGACCATCCAGTTTGCTACTGGGCGAAAGCTGAACAAGGAAGAACGGTAGCTTTCGCTTCTCCCTTTTTGCCCTAGCTGTGGTGAAAGGCTTGACCCCCACGAACTCAAGCCCGTCGCACTGTTTATCCTTCAGCATTTGAAGGAGCTCCTCCGGCTCGATAGACGAGTCCATCCCCCTCAGCAGCATAGTTTGCAGCTTTTCCCCCTTCGGGGTGAAGGAGAAGAACTCCGTCGTCGAGTCCTTTAATAATTCTTTTATTTTTCTATAATGCTCCACTGTTTTACAGTGGATAACATGTCTATCCTGGCTTAATCTTTTAATATAAAAATTTTGACCTATGGCCGACTTACATAGGTCTATGGTGTCCTTTAGCTCCATCTTGTACGTATTTATAGGCGGCACCTTCGCCTTCGTACTTTTCTGCTGCTGTTGTACTTTCTGCTGTTGTTGTTGCTGCTGCTGTTGTTGTTGTTGCTGCTGTTGTTGCTGCTGCTGCTGCTGTTGTTGCGGTTGTTTCTGCTTTTGTTGTTGTAGTTGCTGCTGCTTTTTCGGCTGCTGTTGTTGTTGCTGCTTCTTCGGCTGCTGTTGTTGTTGCAACTGCCTTACTGGCAGTTGACTGGTTTTTTGCGGCAGCTTTGTTGTTGCTGCCGCTTTCTTTGCAGTCTTATCAACTGCGCTTGTTGCTGCTTTATTTGCAGGCAACTGGTGTTGTTGTTGTTGTTGCTGGGAGCACTGGAGCTCAATTTGCTCATTCTCCCTTCTCGCCATTTGCTTGGCCTTTATGGCTAGCACCCTTTCTTGTAGCTGCCTAATGCTGGTGTCGAGGCACTCCAACTCGTCTTCTTCGTCTTCCGATTCGGAAGCCGCTAGCGAGGCGAAGCTGTTGCTGTCACCCATCCCTTCCGCTTTACCATCGTCGACCGACGGATGACGCTGCTGTTGAATTGCTGCTATTTTTTTTGCCGATGGCGCCCCCATCTTCACTTCACCCCGCAGCTTTTTGGCTGAAGTAGATAGAGAGAGGCGCTTAACTGGGTTGGGATTTGGCCTCAGCTTTGCCCAAACAATAAATGACTGATGACATCGAATGTGCATTTCGTTCTTCATTCTTCACACAATCCTATGAATATTCCACACTACCAAGTAACCTTGAACTTTTCACTTCACAATGAGTTTCTAAGTCGACCTGCAGGCGCCATAACTCCCTTTTACTTGCAGCTTATTGGTCATAAAGCGTATATGTATGTATATGTACATGTTGTACTTATGATGCGTGCACCCAAAGGAGCGGACGCCTCAACACAAAGCACCAGAATACTGCTTTTATATGTAAGTACATGTTGACCCAGACTTTTAGTCGGCCGCCATCATTCCTCTGGATATCCGTAACAAAGTGAATTGAAATTACCCTAGCTGGAAAGAGAGTTGGCGCTTGAGAGTGGAAGAAAGAACAAAAAAAAGAAACAATTGGACCGTCGCCAGTCTTTTTTATTTTTTCAAGGTTCTTCAAATCCATGACAAACATTATTTATTTTCGTTTGGTTGTTGGTAGGCACTGACCTTGTAAGTTCTTGAGAGTTAAGACATTTACATTTGAGCACTGGGTGGATATGAACTGAACTGAATGAGCAAAAATGATGTCTGAAGCGCTAGATGATGGTGTATTATAAGAAAAATGCAAAATGACCCTTTGTTGTCGGCCATAGACCCTCGGACTCCAGTTTGCAAGAGAACATGCAGATAAGGATAAATACTTTCTGGTCAAAGGTAAGTTTTTTTTGGTTCGTCCCCCACTTTTGCCATTCTTCGATTAATCTTGAAGGGTTCTCTTTACAGACGAGACCAAAATGGCTCCGATGGAAGACGATTTGCATGGAGGAAACCCGGCGAAAAGCTGTTAGGAAAACTGTGAAGCATAGCCACGGTTCGCTGATGATATTGGGCTCCATGTCAGCCGAGGGAACTGGAAAATTGCATTTTGTCCGTTGAAACATGAATGCAATGTACTACATTGACCTTTTAAAACAACTATTTAAGGATAGCGCGGAGAAACTTGGCATTAAAGATGACTTTGTCTTCCACCAAGACAACGCGATCCCAAGCACAAGTCTTGAGTTGTGGCTCCTTCACAATTGCCCTGAAGTTCTTGCCACAGCTGCTCAATCACCCGACTTGAATGTAATTGAGCATTTATGGGCAGAACTAAAGAAAAGAGTGGCAAAAAGAAAGGTTTCGAAAATCAGCGCTCTTAAAACGATTGTAGTGGAAGAACGGGAAGCCATCTTTCTGCAAAAATTTGGTTGAAAGTATACCAAGCGTAGATTCTACATGAAATCAAAAATTTCGTTATGGTATTTATTCGATTTAACGGCCTTCCAAACCTTCCAACGGCCATTGTTTGTTCTTTACAATAAAGGATCGGACTTCCTGGACATCTTGGGCCTGTAAGATGGGATGCGAAGATCCTTTTGGAGATTTTTTGCCCAACCACTGCAGTTATCGGGCGCTGACCTTTTGACTACATCAACATTTTCGTACAACTTTTATAGTTCACGGTTCTACCTTCATCTCCTCACAAACAGCAGACAACATGCGACTAAGGATTTTCCTTTTGAAAGAACCAACAATTTGCTCCGCCTTCCTACTAAAAGTTCATCTCTCAGCACTTAGCTTTACAGAACAACAATTTAGTTCTTTGAGTAAGCAGGTTTGATCACATTCTTTTACCGAAGTAGCAATAGTTACCGAGGGTGAAACTTCGGATCTCCGCCAGGGTGTACAACCATCGACGATGTAGCTTCCTTGTTTTTTTAGTTTCAATAGTTACGCCAATCTTACCTGCTTCTTCATTGACTAGAATTGTGGTCTCTTTTGAGTATCACTCCATCTATCTTTTGTCCACTTAACAACTTTTCAGAATTCTGTTTTAATACCTATAAATCTACAATTCCGCATGTATCTATTACTGGATTTCCTTGACCATTCTGCCATCCACGCTAAAAGAAAGCCGCAATTGCTTAGTTTTTTTTGTATAACATACGGATATTGTTTTGAAGGTGGGACTCGTGGCTTACTTATGCTAAGTTTAAATCCTCTTTTTCTTATAAAGAATTCTCTTCTCCTACCTGCTCCTTGATCAATATTTTTCTTTTGTAGTACTTGGAGGTGAGCGTCTTCCGTCACTTTTAAACGAGTGTACACTCCTCATCATACTACAGGTTATTGCTGATGATGGTTTGTAGTCTATGATGGTTTTCGCCACTGTCTTATGATATTGTCATCACCAACATAGGCAGTCACTTTGTAGTGATTTTTTTTTTAACTTACAGAATCTCCTCCATCACAGGGACTTAACTAAATGGTTAGAGGACGCTGCTTTTAGCTGTTCATCTGCTGTTTCTAGTAAGTAGTTGGAGAAACTCAGATTTCATACGTTTCTCTGTTGTACTTGGTGGCTGTGATTCGAGTTCCCCTAGCGGGGTTTGTACTTACACGGTCCATGTCACAGGCAAACACACTTTTTCATTCATTTTTGAATGCATTTTTATTGTTCAATTCATTGTTTCTGAAAAGCTAGAGAAAAAATGCTTAAAACTAGCTTTATTAACTTAACTAGTGAAAAATCTGTGCATCATTCGCTTGAGATAGCTAGTGGAGCGAATGGATACAAATGCTCCTCACCTAAGGTATGGCGCACAAGTAGAAGAAGACTGCAACCAACTGGGAATGCGTAACTGGAGGCAGTTAGCTAAAGACCAGGTAAACTCAAGAAGCTTGTTGGTTGAGGCCAAGTTAACTCCCAACTGTAGCGCCACGTCAGTAAGTGAAGAAGTATCGTCCATCACATTACTAACATACGTACGTTAGTACATATATACCTACTTGTATCAAGCGTTCCATTATTTTTAGGAAAAACAAAGTCAGATTGCTTGGTTTGTAGTAGTCCTTTGAAGACTGGCACTTTGGGCAGTGCCACGAACTTTGGGAATGAATATGACACGTATCTTTCGCCATGCTTTGGCAACTAAATAACCCGTTTGAGTAAGAGAGTAATAATTTCTGCTAACTTGTGCAACATCAAAGGTCGCATTATGTCCATTAGATGGAGCAAAAGATTCAATTGTCTAAGGTTTTTTAATATCAATAATCAACTACAATGTCGATTTTATCCAGAACATATTCTGCAGTCATGGGGGGACTGATTCACAAGAGAATATACATAATATATATAGTATAATAATAATATAATATATATAGTATAATCAATATAACTTTTGCCCAACACTTGGCCATTGAAACACTAATTTAAATTTATTAAAATGTCTTTATTAATAACTGGTTAGTATTTGACTGGATCGTATTTGAGCTTGACGAAGACTTCTATTTTGATGGCTAGCATTCGTAAGTTCGGTGCACAATGCACTTGGGTTCGAATATGATCATATTGGAAATATTCGCATCAGTATATACGCAAATCGGGGTTTCAGCTTAGTGGGTGGCGAATGCATGGGAAGCACTTTCATCGAATGAGATCGAATGCACTTATGCCACGGAAAATTGATGACACATGGTCAATAAATGCCCTTTAGTGCGTTATGTGTGGGTGACGTGAAGTTAGTTGCCGTCGTAGGTGGCGTGAGTCTTGATGACGTAATGCGTATATGCGTGAATACCAAATATGTATTAGAAAAGGTTGTACACATCTTAATACCGCTTCTCATTCTGAGATTCCTTACAGAAACTGGTCACAAGAGGCTACTGTAGGGCGGAATATTCTTGTCAAGGCTTAGCCACAGTACGTGGCTTTCAAACACAATTCTGAGAAAAATTTTCAGTATGATGCGATGGGAGGGATACATACAGACCTGACTTCAAGGTCGCGGTATCAAATACACATTCGTAATAATAAAAATAAAAACGCACTGTACATTTCTGGCAGAACACCGCAGGCTCAAGTGGTGAATACATCTCTTTCTTTATAAGGTCTTGGCAGCTCCCACCTTTTTTTGCTCTGTTACAAGATAATGATAAAAACTCAAACACTCCACTGGGATAGGATGCAAAAAAAAACATACTACCCACTCCCAAATGCGTTCCTATTTCAACGAATAATCAGGGAGAGGCTGATCCCAAACAGAACAACACTTTCCACGTTCGGTAGCCGAGAATGAAAATCGAAACGATTTCGATTTTGAAATTAGGTCAGATCTACTGTTCCGATAAAGCAAGCGAATGTACCCGATCAATCATTGGATGGATTGCTGCTGGCTGCTGGCTGCGCGTGTATATTGGATACGAGTGTGCACTGAATATTTTCGATTTGAATTGATGCCCCTCTTTAAAATGTGGAACATCACAGCAGTAGCAGGGGCAGCAAGCAGAGCCAGTTCTATTAAATTTCGATTTAGATGAGAAATTATCTCATCGAATCTAATGCTGGGGAGTATAATCATCGTCATCCTCATCCAATCGTGCACATTTAACAATGAAATTCGATTCGCTTGATTTGTCCAGCTCTGGCGGCAAAAGTGCTGTACGGTTGTAACTGACAGCAGCGATAATTCGGCATAATTATGCATTCGCACTTGGGCCACATTAATTGGCCAGTCACGACAGCCATTACACGGTGATTTGCACACAATACAGCAATGAGCCGAGCATCCATGGGACACAACGGCCAGCAAAGTAATGTGTTGACTAAAGTTGCACGTACTACGGATTGGATGTTCAACCGAATGTAGACAAGTTGAAATGGAAGCAGGGTATTAATCATGTGTTGAGTTTTTATGAATCCCTAATGGTAATCGGTGGGTACTCAGTACTTATTTTAGCTGTGTCTCGTCAAAGTACCGAATGCATCATATGGCACGCCATATATAGGGAGAAGCCAAGAAAAATTGAAAAACCAGACTATAGGCATGAATTCAAGAGACTTGGGTGGCGACTGGGTACTGGTGCCGGTCGACTATGTAGTAAGTCAGACATAAACTATACTGGGATAGTCAACTTCAGGAATCTCTCTCAATTTGCCTACAATCTTATAGTTTATAACAACGAAAATATCAAAGCGTACAATGTATAACTTCCACTTAAATTTTTTCGGATGTTTCTTTGCCCCGAACACATTCTCTCCGTTCATAATATCATAACCTTTCTGTCATTTGGCTTCCAAAAAAGTTAAGTCTTTCAGGGACGTAAGAAGTAAAGAGATGCTCAAAGTGTGACTAAAAAGACTCACATATGTATGTTGGAAAATTGAAGAACTGTCTTTGTACATTCATATGTAGTTCTGATGGTCTCCTTTTGAAGCTCAGGCAAACAATGGTGAGGTTCCAATAATCAGACAGACCACACGAGACAAGTGTGCTTCTAGCTTTATTCTGCAAATGATTTGGTGCATTCTACTAACTAACTCATCTCCTGCTGCTTTAAACAGCTCTTCAGGTAGACTGTGAATGGAACTGTTTAACATCGACTAGTTAACATCTGCCTAACAATGTCGCCTTTATTCATTCTGCAGAAGTGTTCTCCTCATATCCTAACCATAGACTGCGATTCTATTAGCGGGTTACTTGTTCATCTACGCAAGTTTCTGTTTTGGCCTTATATTCTTAACATGTTGACGTTGACATTATTCTTTCCTGCCAAAGCTTCTCTCTATTTCATCGGTCATTTGCTTCTCATGCTCCTTCCTGTTCCTGCGGTTCGATCATTCCCTTTAGCTCATAAAAGTCGCTAGCAGCTCTATCCTATGCAGCTCCGCTCTTGTATGCCTCTTATTTTGCTACATGTGCTTGTCGGTACTCTTTGCACAGACATCTATTCATGCCATGTGGGCAGATTAGTCTAATTTTAGTAAATTTAGACTTGATACGAATTATTATGATATCCGCGTTTACATATGTACGTGAATGTTAAGACATCTTGTACGCACACGCTACGTTCACGCGTGCAAGTAAGAGAAGGAGTTGGTAAACAGAATTGTTAGGTATGTACATACATATGTAGATACATATATGCTTGCGTCTTTAAAGGAAAAAAAAATCCCGTTTGCACACCTCTAAAGCCGGAGTAAATGTTAGAATAATTCTTATTGTGACTCTGTTAGCTAACTTCAGAAGACAAACTTCAGCAGATGAGTTCTTGATGTGTCAATAGTAGCGCTCATAACCTCATATCTTGCTACTAATATAACCTGCACATTTTCACTAAGAGTTAAAGCAGCATTACTAAAAATAAACGAATCGCAAGATGACCAAGCACTGGTCGTTTTCATATCCCGCTATCGTACAACACCAGGCGAGTGTGAAATATACCCTGCAGAAAAACTTCATGGACGGCAACACCATACATCTCTGCGATGATTCCGGAACCAAGAAAGCAGGAGGATGAACCAATTTTCGTTCGACAGTATTTTAGAAAGCCGAAGTGGATGGTAGCGGTGGTGAATAAAAACTTGGGGGAGTAGATGTATTTAGTGGAGACGGAAACTGGCATTTGCCGAAGTCATCGAAATCAGATAAGACATCAATTGCCAACAGAATATCAAACAGAGGACGATACTGGCCTTGTATTTATGACGTTTCCACAAAAAAGTCGATCCGAGAGCTTATCAGAATTCAAAGAAGCGTCACTGAATTGTCAACGTACAAATCTAGAACATCGATCTGATTTCGCCATAGCTGATTGCTAAACCGAGGTCGTCCGTTATTGTTGGCAAGCCATCCCAACAAGCGAGTCAATAGTGCAAGCACCAGAACCCAGGCACATCAGATTCGTTCAAAAATATGTATAGGGGTAACTAATATAAATCTGGCAGTACTTTCTATTGCATTAATAAAATAAACTTAGTTTAACACAGCTTTCTTGTATGTAACTTTAGAAATATAAAAATTCCAACCTTATATGTACATATGTAGATTGTATAGCTAAAATTGCAGTATGACTCGTAGCCCCATCCTACTAGAACCACATATCACGTCACGTAAATTTGGAGACAAATATTCGTTGATCATCTTTCTATATCGGTCACCATTGACTGTAACGCGAGCTACTGCCTCATTTTTAAAGACATAAGTCCGATGATGCCACCAGCGTACACCATACAGTAAATTTTGGTGTCTAAAGAAGAGTCACTTGAAGATTCTTCTGTTGTAAAACTGGTCTCAACTACGGCGAAATTTTCTCCTCTTCTCCTTTTCTCCTCTTCTCTTATTCACTCCATAAAATGTACAAAATTTGTGTAACTGAACACTGATTTCAGAAATAATATTCCACGATTTGGTCACATTGTTGCAGTGTGACACTTTAAGAAAATTACAGCTAGTTTGACAGTTCTCTTCCTATAGGAAACCCGGCACTTCTTAAGAAACACCCTTTACATAATGCTAAAATTTATTTTCCTTCATATAAATGGGTGTCTGGACGTCTGGTTACCAGATATAATAATAGAAGCACAGATAATAAATATACCCAGATGTCTCATTCATATGGGAAGAAGTGATATATGAAAACGAAATTCACTAAAAAAAAAGCTTTTTAAAAAGCTTAAACTTCTTACAAAAGGGAAAAAAACAGAACACAGAACATTTGTTTTTTCTGCTCACTTTTTAGTCCATCGTGTCACTCACACATACCCTTGTTTACCTTTACTGAAAAAATGAAACAAAAAAAATATTTTGTGCAACTGCGGTCACGGAGTTCTGATGCCGACATGTTGGTAGGATGGATACGGAGTATAGATCGTATATATACATATATGTATATGTGCAAATGGTTGGGCTTATGTTGTGTGCTTGTTATCTGTATGTATGAACCTTATTTTCAGCACTTGATTAAATAAATAAAAACTCTGTAAATTTTGTGGACACAAATTTGCTCTGAAAATGGGTATGAATATGAGAGGTGCATACTGCATTTTATTATTTATCTTTATGCCCTTATAGTAACTGATCACTGCTCTTGGCCTACTAAAGTGAGGGTGACTAATGTTCGAAATTATTATAAAAAAACTAACGAGAAATAATCATTAACTTAAATTAGTTAATTATAATTATCCAAGAGTTCTTAATTTTTTGTCGGCGAGAGAAGGACATTCACACAGCAGGTGGCAAACAGATTTCTCCTCGTACCTGTAGCTTGTGCATTGGTCGATGTAAACTATACCGAGATGCTTCGCATGAATAGCAGTGGCATGGGGCTCAGTAATGATCCCAGAGATCACCTGTGCGTCACCCACGCTTAACCAGGGAGAGAGATCTAGTCTTGCTGCAGACCGGACATAAGGTTCAGCGTGCGTAGTAGCTTAACAAAGAGCTTCAGTTTTTTTAAGGGAGGTGAGTGGAACCCTTATAAAAAGGACAGCCTATGACGTATGCAATTGTGGCCTCCTTCTTACAAGTTCATCAGCTTTCCAACGCCTACAATGTCTATCGATAGCACGCAGTGCTATCCAGTTCTAACACTGTTCTAGTACGATAGACTCGTTGACAGTTAAATGCTGCGACGCTGCCTTACAGACCCTGGCCAGACAAAATAAGTTTAAATTTGGGTGGGCACCCGGTCACCAAGGTATTGAAGGCAAAGAATCGGCGAACGAGCTAGCTGGATCAAAATCCGCGTTTATAGGACCAGAACCGTATTGCAGAGTCAATTGGGATGCTGCCTTAGGTCAAATTAATGATTGGGAATACCAACTTCTTCTTGAACGCTGGGAAAATGTCCCTGGCCTAGGCCACAAGGGTAGGCCTATTCGCTTACGACTTCTGTAGAAGCTGCATGGATAAAGAGGAGGAAGAAACTTCTTCTTTGTACATGTGAAACTCTCTCCGCTCGTAGGAAACTGCATTTAGGTGCCTACTTCTTCAACAACCTTGGCGAACTGGCTAATGTTAGCATTAGCACCCTCCAGCGCTTCATAACTAGCTCCTCCTAGTTCAACGGGTAGCTAGCTCTCTTTGGAGATGCCGATCCTGTGGCAACACAACGGACCTTACTGGTCTAAATGAGGTTGCATATTTGCAGCTCGCCACGTCAACCTAACCTAAGCTATGTGTATAAAATGTAGGTGGATACCGGACCCTGCAGTTTCCCTTTTCGTCTACCTTCCACCAGTCACAGTATATGTACATATGTTCCACGTCTTTCAGACAAGTCTGCAGGTATTATCTTCCTGCTTAGGTGGCGCTATGGAACCTGAGCCTCAACCAACAAACCTCTACCGCTATCCCGAAAGAAGTAAGGTCTGTCAGCAAAAACTGGCCGCGTATTCCTACAAGAACACCTTAGGAAACTGGGTATTAAGCAAAGTGTAGACTCTAGATTCGGCAGAGATGTTGAGGAAACCCTAAGGCACTTTCTAAAGGAATGTGAAGCACTGATTCACAAAAGAAGAAAACGCCTGGATGCTTACCAACTATTAGAAGAAAATCCTTTCCAGATACTCTGATTCCGGGTAGCATAATAGATCCATAAAGACCGCAGTGCACCCACACCCCTATAACCAAACAACAGATAGCGTTCACTGCCTACCTATATTATGGAAAGGAAATAAAAGCAACCATACAACAAGGCCTAAATTGACAGCTTATTGCAGAAGGACAAGAAAATTCTTGTAGGATTGATTAAGGACATACAAATCTGCGTTGCCACATAAAATGCTAAAATTGGCGAAAAACGATTTTCGTTTTCTAGTTGTCAGGACTTCTATGATCTTAGGCATAAATTCCTTCGAAGAATGTGATAGTATGTAGATAGACTTCAGCCTGAAAAACCGTAGTATATGCACCGAGTGGTATAGCCTTAACAAGGCTTCCTCCGCTTCCTTGCTTCGCATGGACGATTCGATGATTTTTCTGACCTGCATCCGTTCAATTTAGAAATTTTCCTTATGATTTGGGGTGTAGCCAGTGAATATTGAGTGGAGCCACGTATATCAAAGCTTTGTTGTAGGTTGGAGATGTCTTGACCATGAAGTAGAACATGTCATTAAAAAGCGTGTTGGGAAGGATTTGGGTACTCCAATTGGTATTCAGGAAACCAGAAAGCCCGTGATCATTAATACTAAGACTGGCAAAAGATTCTGGAGGACCAAGAGAAAATAGTTCTGAGATTCAACCCTTAAGGGGACGATGCAGTTCCAGGTACAGGGTTCGCTCCCTATTCGTTTTTCTTTTCCGCTGTGTGGCTGATGTTGGTCTTGCGCCGACGGGGCTCCACCAGTCGAGTCACAAGGAAACACACTACCTATTAAACCGGGGCCTCCTGCTTGGATTACATTACTTCCAGAACAATGGAAATCATCTGGTTAGCCGGTGGGTCATATTTTTAGATACATCATGCCTTCAATGTGACTCTGATGGGTGTACATAGAGCGGAATCATTGACAAAACCTGTTTATGTACCAAACCAAATCCCGAATAAAGACCTTCACGTCCACCATTATCCAATGTCATCGCGTAAACCTAATGAGGGCTTTAAAACGAGGCAAAAACTCGTCCCTCCTCCAAACAAGTCCTAGGTCGTCTTCAAAATCACCCCGATATCCTAAGGTTTGATGCTCAAAAGAGTACCAGGCTTTGAAGAGTATTCCATAAAAATGAACATAAAACTGCTTTAGGTTAGGTTAGGTTAGATAGGGTCAAGAGGAAAACCTCATAAAACACTACGCACCAAATTTCATCACAAAGTGCAACGAAATGATTGACTTTTCCCGCCCTTCAGATACACCTTTTCATATACAACGCATACGCGTTTGCAAAACTTCCATTCATGAAAATTTATTCTTTTGCTGCGGTGGTATGAAAATCACACCCTTATCCAATTTCATCCCCCTTCCCGCATACCCCTTTACACTTCCTCACCTCGTTCGTTTGCATGTCACAACACACGATGAGAAAAAGAACTTTCCCACACGATCGAACGGAGTGACGAAAAAGAAAAAGCTTTATTTGTTGTACTTATTCTGAAAGCTCTTTGTCTGCTACGACGTTGTCTGCTACGACAAAAATATGCTTCATTTTTTTATATGGGCGTGCGACATCTGGGTAGTTTATTATCTGTGATAGAAGGTTACAGATTTACAGTAAAGCAAATAAAAAGGCTCATAATCTACCGTGTTATTATATGCGGCGGAAAACTGCGTTCTAAAAGTTAGATAAGTTTAAAGAAACAAAGATATACCTAATGAATTACAAATATAATCTGTCGAAATAATAATGGAAAACAAAATATGAAGACGGTTTGGACACTTCGTAAGGATGGAAGAAGACAGAGAAGTCAAAAGAGGGACTCTAAGGCTACATACAGTGGACGTCCAGTATAAAGAATACCCGATATAGCGAATTTGCGATATAACGAACGCTTTTTAGATATACATTGACATCTCTAGATAGCGAACGATGGTCACAATTTGCTATCCGATATAACGAACGCATTAATAATTTGACATAAAATGACTGTGTTCTTGTTGACATTGTGATTTGTGCATCTTTTCTTATGTCAACACGAAAGTTCTCTCGTATGTGTGTGGCCAGAAGGGTTTGCAACTGTATCAAGTTTTGTTTCTCTTTTTCTTTTAGTCGTCGCCTACTAATACATTTTTGAATTCTTTTATTTTTGTCTGTGGCTATGCAGTTTTGAATTTTACGCAGGCTCTTACGCACAAATATTCACAGACACGAGGACAAGATACCGTTGGCAGTTAAAAAGTGTTTTTGTTTTTTTTTATCAAAAAGAGTGTGTTATTCGTCTGTGTGGAAACACTCCGAAATAATTTTGTAGTGTTAGTTTTGTGTACAAAATATTAAAATGAGAATCTCAACTTGAAGTGAGACAAAGTCGTATAAGTGATTTTTTTTCCTCCAAATAATATTCAAAATATGTGTACTATAATGGCAAGACCATTCAATTTAACATTACCAATTCTGGTTTGAACTATTCCAGAAACAGCCGGAATAAACTTAAACTCAAGGAGGATAATAGCAAACTATGGAACCAAATGGATGAAATTTGTGAATGATAGAAAGGCGGAAAACAGAAGGACCTTAGTTCATTAATCACAAAATTCACCATTCCGATATTTACACATTTCCATATGTACGTTACGTATGAAGATACATATGCAAGAACAAGAAGTTTTATACTATTTGTCACCACCAAGTCTGAATCATAACGACTTAATGAATTTTGTGCACTCATTTTAATTAGCAATTAAATATTAATAGGAGCGAAGCAATTTAAGGAATGAAATGTATTATGCATAACATACTCATAACTGTAATTCAAATAAAACAACATTAATAGATGTAATCATACCTCAAATGAAAAAAGCAAAAGTCAAGCATCTATTAAATCTAGGTATGTATGTACATACATATGTATAAAAAGACTACAATCCGGTTGGAACTGATCGAACGATCTACTCCTGATAAAGTTAACGTAGCACTATGAAAGTGTTGATTCAAGTGTCTATGATTTCTCAAATGACATTTTCTCATTTTTATCACAAAAACTTTAATTAGCACTTTTTTAGAAGTGGACATGGCTGTTTGTAAACAAAATTCTCAGATTCCGACGAAAGATTTAAAATACATACATAGCTTCTAAGACAACGTTTAGGTTTTGAAATATTTGTCTGTAGGATAGTGTACAAGAATTGGAAGATCTGTATTGGAAAGCTAGGATGACAGTGACTACATATCTACTATTTTCAACTATTTTTATACTTCATTCTTAGAACTAATTTTATAATAAATACGCCACTGGAGCATCTGCCGCTTGGGATGGGCATCATGATGACATCTCCTGTCGTCTTTGCAGTGCAAATGGATAAAGACATCATCCTCTAAGCAAACCAATAACGTGGAAGTTGAAGTTGATAGCAGTGCGAGTTGTCGTTTAGTCCGTATGGCTAGTACAAGGAGGTGGCTGTTTTTGAATAGTGGCGGTTAAGTGCCGTTGGCGATACGGTATATGGTAATTTGTGAACCCACCATATTGTATTACTTTTACGCATCCGAGATTAAAAACAAACAAAACGTGAGCAACGTAGCGCAGTGGGTACAACGTTGGCCTACTGCGCGGAAAGTTAAACTTTTGAATCCAAGAAAACTAATTCATATTTCCAAGGTCCTGCCACTAGATTTTCAAGAGCGAATATAGGATTTGTGAAAACCCCACATTTTAGTCAGAATCCATTCTGTGCTGATCATTTTCAGATGGAACTACGTTCATGAATGAAAAAAAGAAAACCAAATTTCGTTAAAAATATCCGCCAAAGACACAATCCTGATCAAATTGTGTTTGATATTAAAAACTGCGGTTCGAACTTTTTTTCATCGGATGATTGACGGTCTTTGCTTTAGATCCAATTCTCAATCTCTTGCTTCATTTAATACATTTCACCAAAATATGCCAGACGGGTGGACATTCTTACTTTCGCTACCTTCACAACTTCCGATGCTGATCATAAATTGGGGCTTACTGTTATTATTTATCATTGGACAGGCTATGGGGCTATAAATAATCAATAGATACATTGCATGTGCAACAGTTCCTGACTCGTTAGAAGAAACAAACACTGAACCACATGTTTTGTTCTGGGTTAAGGTTAAGCCATCCTGAAGTGATCACAGGATTTTCCAATTCTCAAGATCAATGAAGATCAAAACTTAAGAAAATGGTTTAACTTGTTAACAAATTAACTAAGCATAATTTACAGTTTCAAGAACTGTTTTCACTAGCTTATACCCAAGGGATATTATGGATTTACCTCTCCTTAATTAAAAATATAGATGCGATGAATCACAAGCCGAGAATCTTTGAAAAATATTCGCATTTAGACACCTGGAAATCAAATTTGAAAAATCCATCACCCTCGTATTGAACGTGTAAACTTGCGTCAATTGGACAAATTTAACCATTCCGTCATATGAACACATTTCCGGTTCAACGTGGGTGATAATCCAGTCCCGTCCGCCATTATTTTGTACACACACCCATACATACGTTACCGCAATAAATTCTTCTGTAAACATTCTACGGCGATATAAACGTGCACCATGCGGCATTCAAAGCAGAAAAAAAGAAAAACATTTTATGGTGATCTAAATGGAACAGCTTTTGATGACTCACCAAGTCATTTATGTATGCATGTCCAGCTCCGCAGCTATGACTTTCTTATTATTAATTCGAGAGAATATTTTTATGGAGATTTTGCAATTAGAATTGTAAACTGGATGACAGGTGGATGTCCTTGAGTCCAACTGTCAAAACGTAAAAATTGTCAATAGTAAGCGCATAAAGTCACGACCGCAAACTCGTAGAGAGGCGATTTATTCAAAAACTAATTCAATTCATTCAATGGAGCTGATTTGATTTTGATTTATTGACCCCAAATAAGTAGCAAAAGTATCTGTTGTGGTGTGGCATTAAATGTGACAATGGATCTGTTTAGTTTCGGACAGATGCATAATGTTTTGAATTACAATGCATATTTGGTTAGTGTTTTATGGAAGACCCATATTTACAAATTTATTCGATTGCTATCTCTCCGTATTGGGTGGATATGGCATTGAAGGTATAATTAGATGAAAGAAAGTATAAAACATATGTATATAGAGATGCTTGTGAGTAGCTAATGATAAATTGAAATTGTTTATTTGGAAAATATATTTTAAGCTTGATGTGCATGCAATAAAGCATTTTTTATTACGTTTACGATTTTTGTTTGTTTGTATACTTATTTGAAGTTACTTTCGAACTTTTTCTAACAAGAACTGCCAATTCTTGTTGTTATTTTTTCTTTATTTCAAGAGATGAGAGGGACATTTCGTAATTCTTGACGCAAGAAGGATCCAATGCGGAATACCGCTCTTTTGGCTACTCGTCGTCGATGAAATTCTACTAAAATTAAAAAAAAAATCAGCTGATTCTCTTACTAATAAACGATCAGCCCCCGGCGTAAACATGGCATAACAGCTACATATATGGGACTGGAATGCGGTTTTGCTGGTGTTCGGAATGTAACAGAACTTTATGACGAGCGATTTGAAACACCGAGATCTTGTATAATTGTACCGAGCTTCATCTTAGTGACCAAACTTGAACAGTTTACGTTACATTATCTGATGACACCGCCACCATAGGCCGTTGACGAATTTATAAAATGTACTGACTCCTGGGACAAGTCACATACATAATGCTATTCTAATACCTTAACCCAACATAACAAACAAATGGAACATACAAGGAAACCATCTCCATTTATAGTATTGTCTGACATGTTTATTAACAATGTTGGTTATCAGCCAACATTTGTTACGGTAAAATAAACGACGTGATTGACTTGACATTATCTAACCGACACTTGAAGTCGATTACTAAATGGAGGTTTCTGCCGGAGATGTCCTTTTCAGAGCAAAAGAGGGTCATACAAAGAAAATCAATTGGCTACACTCTAGTTACACTCTAAGTAAGAGTAAAACAAGTCCATCAAAACTCTTCCTAAGTTCAGAACGAGGCGCATCGTCGAGGATGTTGTTTAAGAACTGACCAGTATCACCAGATATTTGGAAATGAAGTGTTCAGTTAGAACCATCCACAATTCTTTAGAAGGATCCAGAAAAAAAGGCAAAAAATTCGGTCACCCACATAAAATAAGTTTAGATTTGAACTGGAATCTTTTCCGAATGAAAAAAAAAAGAATATAAAAAGAAACCGAAGCTTTTAGAAAATCTGATATACATATGTATGTATAACCTCGACTCATACTAAAGCGCAGACTTTCAGTTTTCTGCTTGAAACTCATTTTCATGATAGACCTAGCCTACCCACACAGGCTGAGCTAAATCGAAAAACTCGGCTTTAGCTGTGGACACAGACGACGCTATCAAACATACTGTGCTAACGAACATTTCGAATCCTATAGATTCCCAACCTTGCTGCGACAGGGTTTTCCTTTATAAGTAGAAGGGAAACCTTGCATAGGCACCGTGTTCTAAGTAGCACGGTAGGGTCTGATTCTTACTGATTAAACCTTCGCTAGCTCCTCGTCCTGCGGGAACTAAATTCGGTTTTCAGGGCCGAACTCAGCGCTCCTCTCTAACTTTCTGCTTGTCTGAGCTCAATTTGAAATTCGGGTTAAAAATGTGCTAACCGCGCCCTAATTGTTCTCCGATTTTAGCATATCTTCTACTATATTTGGAATAATAAGTGCAGTACTTATCTCTTTTTCCACTCTTCGTTTCTTTTCAATGAATCTTGGGTAGTTAAAAACAACGTTCCACGGGTCCTCATCGTAACCTGGACATGCTGGGCATTCTGGCCAGTCGTCTAAAGCGATGTAGGTAGTATTTAGTAGTTAATTTCTCCATCTCTTCTACTGCTGAATTCTTCTCATCCGAAGTTGTCCTATACGCCGATATAACTGCTAACGGTTAGTCTATAACTCCTAGCGATTAGTCTATAGACGCTGTTCACCCGCTGTCGATTGATTTTTACTTTTGACGCATCCACCCAGATCGGGGATGGATAGAGCACTGTTAAGCTCACGACTCTAGCCAGTAACAGTCTCCTGATACTTCTTGGGCCCCAGGATTTGGCATTCTCTAAAGCGCCGAATATACATTTGATGCCTTCTTTGATATACATATGTATGCTCTATGTGGTTATCAAAGTTTGGCTTGTCGTCTGTCATAACGCCGAGATATTTAATACTTCCTGTTGTAGAATATTTATTTTCCTTATTTTATTATTTACGTAATGTGAACGGACCCTTGAGTGCGCCCTCCTGCTACTAGTACTGCCATCTAGCCACCGTCGTTGTTGTTCCGACTTAAATCGGGCGCGTATTTTATTCCTTCAATTGGCCATCTAACCTAGCAGCGGGAGGACGCACAAAGGCGTAAGTGATATATATATATGTACCTATTTATTGTAACATTTGATTAACAATAGGAAATAAAACCTCCTGGATCTTCTGGGACATACAAATAAGGAGCGTTCTATATGGCCCTCCCGCCTAGGAAGAAACAACACTTCCTTTGAAATGAATTGTACAACTCTTTAGCTAGACTTTGATAGTCTCTTTTATTCTACGGGTATTCACTGCCAAGCTAAACTCCTTGACTCAAGCCATTGTTTAACAGATCCGATGATCTCATATGCATTTAATTCTAGCTCATGTAGCTCGTAGCCACTATCATTATGTCGTCAGTTTCTGTACTGTTTCGTCATTGCACACTATATTTCATATTATATATGAAGTAATTGGTTTCTGCCAACTCTGAAGAGCATCAACTCTGCATCACTGGCGCTGGCATATGTATATTCCTACATCCTAACAAACGGTTAGAGCGTTTTTTATACCACAAACTGGTAATGATGCCTTAACTAAGCCCGGCTTTCTACTGAAAAGCATGAATGGCTGATTGACATTAACGTGTAAAAAGTTGCTCTGTCGAATATGCAACATGTACATATGCATGCCAGCGCAGCGTGGCAAATACAAAAATACCGCGTTTCAAAATTTAGTATCTGTAATTGAATACGCGCTTGCTAATACATCACTTACTTCGACATATGAGCGTCTACGCAGTGCGACCTTTGTTTGCATATGTGGCTCTGCTCGACTTCACGTGGTAGATGAGACATTCGTATTGTGGGTCAGAGCAATGCTAATGAATAGAACCTTGGATGAATATGCGAACTGTAACAGCCTTATTTTAGCAGGGGTATACATATAATTTCGAGAAATTTCGAATCGGACCACAGTGATGGGTCCGTTTTGTCTCTCTTCCACGATCCATCGTAGCCCGAGTCCTTCTCTAGCTTTGATTCCTATTGAGATTTACCACTAAATATAAATGGAAATAAATGGACTGTCGAGTGTTAGTTCAAGTACCCCTCGCGAATCGCACTTGTGAAGGTTGGTTTAAAGCCTCTATTTAAAACATCTCCGCGACTACAAACAAGATATTTTAAAAGGTACTCACCCTATAATGTTACTACTGGCCCCTTCTACATCATTTGTACTAGCCTAGCAATCGATGCTGTAGAGAAACTTGCTGTCCTGGCAGTATCAAATGACGGCGTGAACCTTTAATGTGACCACAAATAACCAGGATAAGTCAGGGTTATTATCTCATTGTAGAACCGCTTGTTAATGCAGATTCGCTAGTGTACCTTGATGGCAATCATATTTTCCTCCTAGAACGTCTCGTTTTCTTAAGTCGTTGGGCCTTTTCTCCTTAGGCAAGCTAGGACGATAAACTGGTCTGTATCTAGGGAGACTCATCACTGCTGCTGACCGGCTTTGGATTTAAGTGTCCACGAGCTCGAGTGTCTGAATCGCTTTGCTTTCAGCTAAATGGGGGGGATATCTTTGTCTTAAGTACCTTCTGTGTTACTGCAGGATTTAGGGTAATGGCCGCCGAGAGTTAAGCAACATTCCAAGATGGTACGATAACCGGTTGCTCCACAACAATACCAGATGTTGTTGCGATTTAAGAAACATTTATCTCTAAGTTTTTTTATTTAAAAATTAAATTTTGAACCCACAAGTCACAGCCGGGAAAGATGGCCACCAATGACAAAGCTCGGTTTCGTTTTTCTCGAATGTTTGCATTTTTTATGGTCACTGGAGACTTACCTCATTTAGCAGTCAACACATCATAGGCAAATTGTGGCCTCTATCAATCATTGGTAATATGTTCTCTCCCAATTGATTCTGTATCTGTATACACAAATATGTACATATTGTATAATTTTTATTTTCTTCTGACCAACAAAAGACAAAAATGATTGAATCTTTGTGGCACCATTAAATAGTCATCGCTTGTTTTCAGATGGCGCTTACACAACATTCTAATTATTTTGGCCAAGGACGAGAACATTTACCCGTTTCATAAACGCCAATGAGTGAAGTCCTTACGCCAGCACGTCGCCATGGTTTGTTGTGTACCCAAACTGCCTGTCGCATCTTTACATATATGGAACATCATCCGCTACACAGAGTCTTTAGAATCATCATCATCATTACTATCATCACCATCATCGTTACGCGTATATTATTGTCTTTCGTGTCTGTTCAAGGCAAGAGGAAACTCACATAATTCAGGACATAGAATGATTTAAAGTAGGTATGTACATACATAGAAAATTTAAAGGACTCCACTCACATCTCGCCACATCTTGTTGAGATACTCGATTGTGTATGCTGCTTGTCTGCACGGGGGAGGTACTTTGGCTGTTTTAGTGCCTCTTGTGGTGTTTTGTAATATTAACCCAAATTCTCGTAACTGACATCAAATATGGTACTTGATAGAGCTATAGTGGTAGTAACAGCTGGAGTGTAGACAAATACAATATAAAGTAGAACATGAACGAGTTTTAATTTTTCTTTTTTTCCTTTTGACATTAATTTGCATTCGTGTCCAATACAGAGGCAGGCACTATGTAAGACGTGAAGCTATTAACGCTGAGCTGTGTGGTGAATCTGGTTAACATGTTTTGCACTTTAATTTAGGTTAACTGAGAGTACACTTGGTGGAAACGTTAGTGTTCTATTAGCGAAAGATGGTCATCTTATTGAACATCATCCACAATAGATATGTGACAGTACGGGTCACATGAGATTGTGTTGTATAGCAAAAGAGAAACAATCTTTACTCATCTCGGCTACGTCTTATCCCATATCTATTTGCACTAACGACCTAAGAGTTAAATATTAACAGGCTAGTGGTAGATTACATTATTCCATTTTACCGTCATATAAATAAACACAGGAAAAAATAACTTTGACTAGAGTTTAATGTGCGCCGAAATAGCTCAGTTGGGAGAGCGTTAGACTGAAGATCTAAAGGTCCCCGGTTCAATCCCGGGTTTCGGCAGAGAACTTTTTTTGTTATGTTTTTTTATTTATTACCTTGTTTCTTAAATTATAAAACCAGGAATTCGGCCAACCGACTCGTAAAGGTAGTAATCCTCCAGAGGAATTGTGCTCACTAACAGTTCCGGCCGATTTCGGCCGTGGACTAAAAAGAAAACTTGATACTGAATAAATGAATGAATTGATTATTGTGCGATGGGAAGGGTGATAAAAACTAATTAATACCGAACATTTTTACAAAACAGTGACCCATTGTACTTATTCTGAAGGAACGGAAGAATTTCGTCTAAATATAGAGATTTTATTAAGCCCATTCTCAATACTTCGAAGCCCAGAGCCCAGTGCTTCACAATTCTCATAAGCAGGCCGGAGGTACAAGGAGAGTGTTCTGCTGCATATCTGTTTTCTAGACAGGATGCGTTCGTTCGGACTTCAATGAATCTCATATTGATCATGTGATACTCACATATATTTTGTCCTGTGATTAGCTCAATTCTGCTATCTCTCGCACCCAGATTGAGAAATTTTGCTGTCCTGTAAGTAGTTAAGCTAAGCCATCGCCCTTTAAGTTGGTTGGTTGGCTGCTATTAACTGCATGCGTGAGCTGTGGTTGAGTGTTTGAACAGGATGTAGGAAGTTGAGGTATTGTAGAGGTTTATCGTGTCGAGTAATCGGATAGCTAGTTTATGTACGAATATGTCACCATCAATCCGAGCTGGAGCTCAGAGCTTACTTGGTAATGAGACATTATACTAGGGTGGATCAAAAACAGAACAGACGCCAAACTGACACCAATCCTGGGTTCCGAACTCTGGGGAATAGTCTCCGAGTCCACTTTGGCTAGGGATCTCCATGCGCCAATATATCACTTTCATTGAGTTCTTCTGACTAGTTAAGTAAGTAATAGCGAGTTAAGCAGAGAGTGAGGAGCATCATCAGGTAGGTTCCCCTTTGGAGTCATGTGGGTGTAGTAAGATCGATTTATGGTATCTACTAACATTTGAATATTATTTGGAACATATGGCAATAGCGGCTTTCTTGACGAAGCACACTATGTCCGTCCATATTTTTTTTTGCAAAGAGAAAAGAACCTCACGAAGAGCACAAACAATCCTGGCTTCCAAAATAGCAATTTTTGCTATTTTTAAAACATAAAAAAATGACTTCATACAGCCCCACAGGAAATAATCGCGACCTGTCAAATCGTTCAATCTTGAACAGCTATTCTGCTTTGGTTTTACTCTCTACCCGACAATTTCACTTTTAAAAAAAACTCATTAAGCCAATAATCAGCCTCATCGTTGAGCGCGATTTCGCGATAACACAACGCATCAGCTTGCAACTGTTCTAGAGGTTCTTGTGATGGTTTTGACGCACACAGAGCACGGAGCAATTTTTTTAGGATTCTGACATGTGATAATTCTGGTAGTCTTAGGTTTTGACGTATGATAGTGCGATGATCTCGGATAATGCGGATCTGGTTCTGGTGTCTGATAATTCAATGATTTTATCTCGTGTGGTTCTAGCTTGTGCGAAAATCTAGTGCCCTCTTTTGGCACACCTCAAAACCTTCAATATTCTTTTGAAATATTTTCATAGTTATCTCGTGTGGGGTATCGAACAGGGGAGGGAGTCGAGGAAATCAAATAGAATTCTGATAATAGGTTGCTGTTACAAAATAAGAAAGCAATCGACCGCATTGGGAGATGTTGGCTGTCTCAATCTGTAAGGAACCTGTTCAAAAGTAGTGCGAAGACTGTTTCAATATGTAAGGAATCTGTTCAAAAGCAGTGCAAAGGCTGTTTCAATCTGTGAGGAACCTGTTCAAAAGCGGTGGGAAGGTTGTTTCAATCTGTAAGGAACCTGTTTAGACGCTGTTCTAAGCTGTATAGAACCTCTTCAAAAGTAGTACAACACAGCTTAAAGGGAGAGAATTCTGAGGTATGGCGAAATTGAATTCATAACGTCACAAATGCGGCGCACTACAAAATATTTATTGGTCAAATAAATTCTTATATGGAATTGAGTATAAATATAATTATATTTTCTTTTAAAATATCAATTTTGTATTTATTTTTTATTTTATTCAATAACAATTAATATATTCGTTTTTAGCTGTCAGTGCGGTTGTAGGGTATCCATTATTATATATATTAATATAATTATATATTAAGGTGTAAAACCAAGCCATTTGCAAATGTTCTCTCATTCTTCCTTTCTAACAAGCGGATAATATCACTGGTAGCCGTTTTAGATATAGAAGAGCGTGCGGCAGATGTACACACATGCTTCCGCCAGGAGCCCGTCTGCCATCGGCCTCCATTCAATAATATCGGCTTTCTTTATTTGTTTAATGATTAATTGAAACTCATTAAAGTGATTATTATTTCCAGCTTCTTGTAACTCTAAAAGTAACCGCCATTGATTTATTAGCTTATTTGGATCATTCCAATAGACACATATATTCTTCTTCATTGTTAGTTAACTGCATTAAACCGCCGCCAGCATGGTGATCATGAGCCGAATTACCGCAGTCGATAACGAATAACTCGTAATCGAAATGTGAGGATTTGGCATTACCGCTCTCGTGATCGAGCATTCACTATCGAAATTTGAGATGACAGCACACGTTATAGTGTAAGTGTAAACGGAGTTTACTAATATCATGTGAATTTTTTTAATTAAGGTCCAATTTAAATAAGACCAATTTGTTGCAAAAAATATTTTGGCCGATTTTATGGCGCAACATCCCGATTTGGAAAGAATATTTTGCCGAATTGTAGACAAGGAAAAGCAATATCGCTACGACTATGGCAGCAGCTGACGGGAATGCTAAATGCAGAAGGACCACCAGTTAAAGATGAAAAAGGTTGGAGAAAGGTAATCATGTTTTGTTTAGCTCGTGAAAAACAAATTAACTTTTATTAAACGATCAAGGATGAAGAAGCTGCTGACTGAAGCTGATGAACTATTGCTAACAGCGACTGGGCTAGATGCTGCTAGGGGCATAACCGCACAAGCATTCGGAGCCGCAAACCAAGGGTCTCATAGCACAGTCACTTCAACACCGTCTGCGGCAAATCAACCCCCGCAAAGAGAGGGGGAACGGCAGTTGACATGTGTCCTTTGAATTCAAGGCTTTGTAAAATGTGGTTGAATCCATCTTTATCTTTGGATAAATCTGCAAAATAAAAATTTTATTTACATTTTAATTCGCGTATATATTACTTATACTTTAAACAGCATTGGCAATGAGAACGAATGCTCCTATCCCTTAAACGCCGGCGCTCAACGCGTTCGCGATTATCATCATCAGAATCCGAGGACAAATAAACAAATAGATCCATTGTTTATACATTTCACTGCAATCTATCTTTTATATCAACCGGAGAAATGTCACTTTTTGAGTTGTAGTACAATTTCTCTAGTATAATTTTATTTTCATTCGATACGTGAGCTTTCGAGTGCCGTCATCCCAGTAAGGTTACTCGATCATTCGATCACGAGTCCTTCTCACTCACTCGTTATCGACTGCGGTAATTCGGCCCCTGTATCTTGTAATAGTTTAATAATTAAGTGATTATATTTATGACCTCGGTTGGTTTCCATGCACACCGTACACCTTGTCAATAGAATTTGAATTATTTATGTATGTACGAATCTAAATATTTGCGGGACAGCTCTTGAAATTTTTCTTCAGCATATTTTTCAGCAAGCTCTCTACGATTGCAAAGGTGGCGGCTAAGATTATGCAGTATTGTATCATGTTCATATACGCTATTGTTTGATACTTCCATTTGAGTTTCAAATTCATTATCATCATTGAGCATTCTTTGAATCTGGAACCGTTTAGGTGTTTCAAAAC